>OY998181.1:153555891-158355891 GCA_963921935.1 Galeruca laticollis | reverse complement strand
TAATTTGTAATTCAACGCCCGGGAGGATTTAGAAGCCATTTTTGGCACTCGTTATCGTAATGCCTCTTTAGTGGACCATACACACATTTATCGAGTGGTTGCAACCGATGACTGGTGTGTGGGGAAAGAGTTAATAATATAACATTATGGCCTTTTGCACATCTGATAACATCAAAGCTTAAATGGGACTCGTGGTTGTCCATTACCAACAAAACTGGTGTATCACTTTTTGGTTTGGCATGAAATATGAATTGCTCCATCCAATCCTTAAATTGCTCACTTGTTATCCAACCAGTTTGTGAGGCGACGCCTTTGGTGCCCGGAGGAGCCTTATTGGTCATGTGATGTTTAAAGTTTTTTCGAGAGAAAATTAGCATGGGAGAACATTATTTTCAAGAGCGTTGATAGCTCCCACCATGGTCACTAGTGTTCCTATTTCAGCAGATGTTACCTGTCCCATCTGTTTCTGCCCTTTCGTGGCTATAATTTTATTAGAACCTTGGACTACTGCCAGGGCCGTTTGAACGACATTATAGACTTGACTTTGGTTGAAATTATGTTTTTCATATGAAATTTTTAAATTGGAAAATAATCTTTGAACAACGGATTTGTTAAAACCCATAGCGCGACCAAGAGACGTAGCCTCGGCGATGCGTATTGATACAGTTTTGTTACGTCTCATAAATCCTGTTCGCGTAGGTGATTGTATTGAGCGTATAGGAGTGAGAGGGGTCCATTTTTAATAGTAGTTCCAAAGAAACTACTTGGGTCAATATTTGAAGTTTCGGCTAATAAATCTAGGTCTATGTGGAAATATGTGTCGATGATAATGGGAGATTTCTTTAGATTTCCCTAATTCTTTTGCATAATATCCATTATTAGGAATGTTCTGGATCTTGAGAGGATGTCCCAGGGATGGGGTTATCCTGCAAAGAAGTTTCGTCATGAATATTTTTATCAGTTAGTTGTCGAATTCTCTTTACAAATTTTAAGTGGGTGCTAGTGTCTTTTGTGTTTGGCTTTTCCGATGATTTTTGTTTTTTCTTGCTTCTCTGAGCGTATAGTCGTATAGGGAGCTTGTAATTTTGGTGGTCGGTGTTTTTTCTTGGATATATACAGGGTTTGAGGAAGGTTAATCTCTGGTATACTCTCGGCTTTTTTATTTTGTTCATTTAAATTTTTTTCACTTTTTCTTTTGGCTTATTATACAAATCTTCGATATAAGGTTGTAACTCGTCTTTGTGTCTTTGATTATAAGTTTCGTATATAGGAAGGTCAAAGTCAAAATGTATCTTTTCAGCGTATGGGCCATATAAGACTGAAAAGGGTGAATAATCTGTTGCAGAATTAATATATTCATTGTAAATTAATACGGCGTGAGTAAACATGTCGTCTATAGGATCGTTTGGGTTTTGTTCTTTCAAAGTTCTAATTTTTTCGGAAAGTGTTGAATGGAACCTTTCAACTGGAAAATTAGAAGAAGAGTTATTTACTATCGTATAATGAATTTCTATCTTATGTATTTTCAAGAATTCTTTGATTAGAGAAGATTTAAATTCGGGACCACTGTTGGCTACAATTCTCTTGGGATAATTGTGATGTGCCAAATGGTGTCGTAGTTTATTTAATATTGAAATTGATGTTTTGCCGGGTATTTTATAACATTGTCCATACTTTGAAAATGAATCTAGTATTGTCAAATACACATTTTTGTTACAATGGAATACAACTATATGTAAAATGTCGAAAGGTTTTTGACTAAGGAGTGGGCCTAATTGTGGAAGTGTCAGCCTTCTTTGGGACAAGACACATGGGAACGGTCTATGGAGAGGTGAAGGACCTAAAGATATTGTTACCTAATAATTTGTTAACTTGTTCAACGATTTCTTCTTGCATTACCTTAGGGTGTCTGTAGCTTCTAACATAAATCGGATTTTCGTCTTTTGTTTTAATTTCATGTTTAATAGCGGATGTGAATGTTAAATTTCTTTTTCTTCAGCATTTAAATGTTCTGTTCGAATAACTGACTCATCAAAATTACACTTAGGATTTTTTATTTCATAATTTTCCAAGTTATCTGCTACTACGCGTTCTATGTTAACAGGTGTCTGTGATGTAATATCGTCTATAAAACCATGTCTTACTGTGTGAATAGACTCTGGAATTATTATATTATCAATTCACCATGACTTATGCCATCAGAAATTTTATTTTATAGAGTTTCAAACGGAATTATTATATTTAAATTTCTCAAGGTTAATGTCTCATTCGAATAGTCTTAAAGCATTAAATCGTTCTAGATCAAAATTACCAAGTAAAATGTCAAAACTTTCATTCCATGGAACAATCCGGGCATCAATAAATTCATTTATGTTATATTCATCAAATAAAGGTGTATTTATGTTTAAGCTGTATTTTCGAATTAATTTCATAGACGTTAATGTGAATGGTTTATGATAAATATGGGAGTTGTTGAAAAATGTTGCGGTTCCGGGGAAGAATACGGTGTTAGATCCACCTGAATCAATTAAAACTTTTAATTTTGATTTTGGCATTATAAAATAAGGCAATTGAGGGTATTCTCGAATATTATTCACGTTTATACAGAAGGCGGTTGTTCATCGTGAAAATCCTGAAAATTATCCTCATTGTAATTTTCAATTTCGCCGTCATTTGAGGAATTTATATTAAAATTGTGGGTTCGTCTAGTAGAAACACTCATGGGCTGATTTCTTTCGTGAATTGTTTGTACACCGCTCATCGGAGAGGAATTATTTTATTGATTCGGTGTATTTCTGAGAAGAGGAGATCTACTGAAATTTTGAGCGTTATTATTATAATTCGGACATTGAAAAATATTTCTTTGGGAATGGTTCTCAAAGCTATTTGGAAAATTAAAATTTTGTTGAGAATTGTTACGAGGGGACGGTGAAGAATTTGTTGGTTGCGAATTATTATTATTTCGTGAAAAAATATTGTGAGAATTGAAATTACGCTGTGGGTTATTATGTGGCTGTGTCGAAAATTTGCTGGATCTATTATTATGTCGATTTTGGTATGGATTCCTTTCTATGTGATGTCGGTTCTTTGTTTTGTTGCGTTTTTAAGAAATTCGTATATTGTTGCTGATTTTTATGATTATCATGGGCTATACATTTTAGAAGGGCTTCTTCAAGAGAAGTAATTTGAAAATGTGACAAATATTCACAATAAGGTTCATTTATGTCAGAACAAAAAGTTTAGAGTGCCATATTTTTGAAATAAGGGGTTTTGAATGCTACCGTTTCTACATTGTCGTTTAACGTAATATGTTGGAGTGAGTAATTTGAATTATTTGATACACGCTGATTATATTGGTCGTAAGTCTCGTTAAATTTTTATACTGTTGTCGATAACTGCGAACTGCGTATATGCCAGAAGTTGTAGTCAGGAGAGAAGAAGTCAAATGAGTTAAATAGTTATGACAAACCTAGATTCATACTAGGCATGTATAGAAGAGAAGAAACCGAGTGAAATAATAAATAGAGGAAAGGATGGCAGCTATGCGATGGTTGTGACAAACCTAGTTCCATACTAGGCCTATCACGAAAAAGAGGAGAATGAGGAAGAGAGTAGCTAAGAGTGGAAAGATAGCAGATGTGCTAGCAATAAGAATAGATATGTCATACCTAGAACCATACTAGGCATGCACAGGAGAAGAAGAAAAATAAGTAAAAGTGAAAAGGAGGGTATGATTGGCTCAAATTTATAAGATAGCTTATATGCTTAACCAAACTATAACCCATACATAGCCTGGTGTCCGACGTACTCTGTGGTAATCTAGAACCAGTTCCAAGAACAAACCCAGATCCATACTAGGCATGTCTCAGATAAGTTCCATGAGGGGAGGGGGTTTGTATTCCTATTATTTCAAAAAAATAAATTTGGTTATTTACTAGTGAGACAAACTATGACCCATACATATCCTGGTGACTAGCCACCAATTTGTTTGAGGAATGATTGTAGTACTCACCGAAAGAATAAACCTAGACCCATACTAGGCGTATCCATGCATAGTTCTAGGGATGAAAAGAAAAATTATCATTAAGATGAGACTATGAATTGGTCGTTGGATGGAGTATGCAAGTTTCTAGGTGTCTGAAAGACAGTGTGTAACGCAGTGATAGATGTGGTGCAAATGAGAGAGGTGAATAAGGTTGAGCAAACTTAAAGTAGAAGAAAGAAAAAATAGAGGTAAAGAAAGGATAGAATAAAGACTCATTCATTCGACTTTTACGAATCCGCCGAGTGCGAAATTTTCTTGGACCGCATCGCCACGGTGAGAGTGTGAGTTGAAAGCCCTAGAGGACCACAAGGTTTTGAACGGAGGCTGAAATTTACAATTAAGATGTACTTGTGTGTTGAGGCAGTGTTCTGAGTTAACATTCATTTCCCTGAGTATTTCTAGATCCTCAACAAGTCCATCTTTCTGAAACTTCACCACAATAAGTCAACGCTCGATACTGAGTCTGATCGTTGTTGTGAACCTCAGGGTAGGCTAAATTTCTTCTCAGCCTCCTTGTTGTCTTCGAGACCATACTATCAACAATTTGAGGAGAATAACCATTGTTCGATGCCAATTGTTTCAAGATATTTAGCTCTGCGTTGAAATTATGTGGAGAAACAAGGACCCTAAGTAATCTATATACATAACAAGATATAGCAGACATTTTGTGTTGAATAGGGTGGTTAGAATGTATTGGAATAAGATGATCAGTCTATTTGGGTTTTCTGTATATGGGTCATAGTTTGGTTAATCATATAAGCTATCTTATAAATTTGTATCAGACTATCTGAAATAGTTACTCTCCTTTCATTACATAATTACCAACTATTTGTTTAGTGTTTTTAAATGAAACTCACGGTCTCTAGTTAATCCCACAATATAATAAAAGTGGAATTAACTAGAGACCGTGAGTTTCATTTAAAAACACTAATATGAGCATATTCCACGAAGTAAGGGTCGAGACAGTTAATTTAACTATTTGTTTTTTATTTTATTTGTGTAAGTAGCTTCTGAAACATCTTCAACATTGAAAATATTTTCTTCTAAATTTAAATATCAGCCAACATATGGGCATGTTTTATTATTAATAATAATATCTACTCTATTGCAATATCAAGTTTTTTTTGGGTATAATGCATATCTAGGATTTGAAATATTGTGAATCGTTTTCAAAATATACTTACTAGGTAATATCAATGTATAATAGCCGATTAAAGTATTGAATGAGTATTAAGTTTTAATAATTATGATTTTGGAATAGGTACTTACCGAAAACAATTGTTGTTCGTCCATTATAACAAGAATTATAACTAAGTATAGAAACTGTAGCTTAGTAGGAACTAACGAAAACGAAGACCACTCTATTCACGTACTACTTGCAAAATATGTGCTTCCTACAAATAAAATATAACACATAACTGAGAACCATCCGCCATTTCATGCTTGTCGTTTTTGTTTCCACAGATAACTACTATATGTTTCGTTCATCAGTTCCTCTTCTGTTTTCTTCTTTTTTATGTTACTGTGATGTTCAATATGAGATATTACTGAGAGTTTTATGAACTAACGTCGTACATACGTAATAAGTACGATGTTAATAAAAATTATTTCGAAAGATGTAAAAGTAACTGCAACATGTGATCATCTTAGAAACATGTTAATTTGTAATATTACAGTAACGTTCTGTATGTGACATTAGTGAGAAGTATACAAATTAACATCGTATGGATGTTTCCTATAGGAAGTTACTAAAAAGAAGTTCATAGGATGTGTATGTAACTGCGAATTTAAGTTTACTGTGTACATCAAAAATATGTTTTATTTACATTACATGGATGTTAATAGATAGATAGATGGTTTATTGACCCCATTCACATACATAGTACATTAGAAGTCAGTGAAAGTAGTACATATGAATACATTTTACCAACTAAAAATATTAAAGATTGTATAGTGTTGTATATGACAAATTTAAAATATAATAAAAATAATAGAAAGTAAAAATTTTACATAAATACAGACATACATTCCATATAGTAAAAATATTGATGAAAATATGACAATTTTAAAATATAAAATAAGTTAAAAAATAATAGAAAGTAAAAATTAAATTAAACAAAACAAACAAACATATAAGCATTAAGCCCAAGTATTCAATTCCTCCAAAAACTCATCAACTGTATGAAAACAATAATTTAGAAGAAAAGACTTAGCAAAATGTTTAAATTGAACTCTTGTCATATCACTTATATTTATATGTTCAAAATATTTTACAAATGAATTGTACAATGTAACATCCAACTTATTGTTTTTTGTTGTTTTCAGTCTAGATTTGAGAATGACAATGTATTTACTATTTCTAGTATCATAATTATGAACATCTGCATGTTTAGTCAGAACATATCGATTTTTATGTGTTTCAATTAACACTTCGAAAATATACAAGCACGGAAGCGGCAATATTTCAAGTTTTTGGAATATTTTTTTACAATTGGTGTTTCTTGGTGCGTTGTAAATTATTCTAGCTACAGTTTTCTGTAGCACAAATACTTTGTGCACTGATGTGCTGCTGCCCCATAGCATAATACCATATGTTAAATAGCTATGAAAAAGTGAATAATATACAGACTAACAAATGAGTTGGTATACATGATTTTAATTGACGAATTACAAAAACTTGTCTCGCTAATTTTGATCAAAGGTAGTCAACATGAGGTGACCAACTTAAGTTTGTATCCAAATGAATGCCCAGTAATTTAACTGGCTCTGATTTCATAGCCCATTTATCTAAACTGACAAGAATGTGCTTCGTTTTAGTGTCGTTGAGTTTCAGCTTATTTGCCAGGAACCACTGATTCAACAAAATATTATCACCAGCTTGTGTGCCTTCAGCTAAAGTTGTAGTATCATCAGCGAATAAAATACAAAAAGTGTCAATAGCCTCTGGTAAATCGTTAACAAATATTATAAAAAGTATTGGACCCAAAATCGAGCCCTGAGGAATGCCGTTGTCTATATTACGTAAATCAGACTGGTTGTTTCCACAAACTACATACTGTTTCCTATTACGTAAATAAGATGTCAGTAATTTGTGTGCATTTCCTCTAATACCATAAAATTCCAGTTTATCTAGGAGTAAATCCGCTGGAACACAATGAAAAGCCTTCGTTAAGTCGCATAACGTGGCAACAGAGTTGACGCCTTCCTCTAGTTTCTGTACAACTTCCTCTAAGAGTCGAAGAAGAGCACGTATGCTTGATTTATTTTTGCGATAGCCGAATTGAAATTCTTTGACTATCAATTCAAATATTTTGTTAATCGTCGGTAAAATTGCTATGGGTCTAAAATTTTCTGTAGAATCTATATCACCATTTTTATATAATGGAATAATTTTTGATATTCTAAAGGAGTCAGGCCAAAATCCTTCCTCTAAGCATTTATTAAATAAAATGGTCAGTGGATATGTCAATGAGTGTCTACAACGTTTCAATATTTTGCTATTTATATCGTAAATATCTAAACATGACGAATGACTTAATTTCAATATTGCCTCATGGACATCACTTTCCAAGATTGCACTCATAAATAATGAAAATGCAGGTTTATTTAATTTTTTTAAAAAGAAACTCGACTCGTATTGAGAATCACCAAGAGATTTTAATACTATTTCCGATACCGATGTAAAAAATTCGTTGAATTTTTGTGGTGATATATCGGACTGTTTGGTTTTATTAATTTTAGTTCTTCTTTCCGAATTTACGATTGTCCAACATGTTTTATTTTTATTATCCAAATCTTTTATTATCTTTGAGTAGGCTAACTTCTTTTCAGAGCGAATTGCTTTTTTATATATTTTGTTTAAATTTTTGTAATTCACCCAATCACCTTCCGAATAAGTATTCATAAATTTGTTTTTTGCTGTAATGACATTTTTTCTCATACTACGCAATGTGTTGTTGAACCATTTGATATTAGATTTATTTGTTTTAACAGTTTATTCACAAAAACAAGTATCAGAGATATGTTTCAACGTATTCAATATGTTATCTGCTAAATTATCTGCACCCATATTATGAACATCCAAATCATTCCAAGAAACTTCAGAAAGTTTATCAGAAAAAGCCGTTATTGTTGTGTCGTTAATAACACGTTTAATAATGGGGACATTTTCATTCAATAGGTGATTGAAATATATGTATTGACCGTTGTGATCAGACACTAGAGGATCTACACACCCACTTTAGTGAGACTAGGGTCTATGTTTGTAACTATGTTATCTAGACAGGATTGACTATTCAGGACTATTCTAGTGGGCTCCTCAATCGTATGGCGTAATCCGAAACTTGTGAAGACTTTTTTAAGATCTTTGGATTTATCGTCGTTCTTTGAAATGTCTAAATTGAAGTCCCCTACCAAGACAATGTTTTTGTATTTTCTATGAATATATTCAAGAAGTTTAATAATTTGATCTTTAAATATGGTAAAATTATCTCTACTTGACGATCTATTAAGAGCAATTATTATGGTGTCTTTCAATTCTACTCCACAAAACTCGGCATAGTAGATAACAGAAAACTGCTTCAGATCAACTGCCTTGCATATTAGATGCGATTTTGAAAATATTGCCACTCCCCCATGTTGCTTCCTAGAACGAGTAAAATCGGAAATGAAGTTATAATCATTTAATTTGATTAATTCCAAGTTATTCTTATCTAACCAATGTTCTGAAAAACATACGATATCAAATGGATGTTCGGTTAAGAAAACTGAAAGTTCATGTAACTTATTTTGAAGACTATTTACGTTAATATGGAAAACCGAAAGATGCTGGCTATATTTACTGTTTATTCGTCTGCTCCACGGAGTTGAACATCACTCTTCTTGGCTGAAAAAACTGATTGATGATTACTCCTGTAGGCCCGGTATTAAAATTTTTTCTAGTTCAAGAACAGGCACTGTTATCTTGAATGAAGCATATTTAAGTGGTTGGCGAGAGTTCAACTTTTGAACACTAATATCGGGAACAAACTCTTCTAAATACTTGAGTAAATCCTCCTCTGATGTGTGTGGATCCCAATTTGTAGAATGGAGGTGTTTCATTCTCTGTCTGTTTTATGAGGTATGGTATCGTTTCCCAAACTGATAACAGAATGACATAAGTTGGAAGACTGAGCATTGGTAATAGCACTGAAAACTTAAGATGATGTGAAAACACCCGGAGCTTCGGAGTTTACCATTGGCCTCATTTTACTAAAAGGTTGTTTTAAATTTTCATGTTCCACTTGTGCTTTAGTATCTGATGGTTCTAAAGGTGTTCTATAGTTAACTGCTTTAATCATGTTAAGCTGATCTTGAAGCGATCTGATCGCAATTTCTTGATTAAAAATAATCTTATCCTTGTTTTTAATTATTTCTTCCAAATATTTCACAAGTTGAAGTTCTGATGTAACACTGGTACTATAAGTGGGTATTGGTGATGTTTCCATAGTAATTCCACTGTCTATCCAACAGTTGCAAGAAGAAACGTCTATAATTTTTGCATTTTTGACAGTTGGTAATAAAATGAAGAGATCTAGGAGATATCTTATTAACGTTTTAAATAAACATCACGAAAAGTCTCTAGAAAGAACATCACAAAAAAGACTTGTTATGTTTGTTGTTTAGTGGGATTATTTTTCAAGTAATGCAAATCTAATACAATGTAATAAGAATATAACTACCGAAGAACAAATTAAACCTCCAAATAAACTTTAATTATTTATCAATTCAAAACGAACATTACAAAAATACAAAACTGCACCACTAGGATCTTCGTGACGATTCTTTTAACCTTCAATTCGCAAAACATTCGATCAATTACGTGAAACGTCAAATGTGCGACCTCTACAATTAGGAATGGAACTAAAATTTATATTTGGCCTTGACAATTCAAGTGAAACCACCGTGATAGTAGCTTAGTAGCCTAGGAGTTGACAATAGCATCTGAAGTGAATAGGGTGTACGCGCATTTTATAAAACTGGTTATTACTTTCACTCAATTAAGTGCATAGTTCCAGATTCTCCAATTCATATCCTTCCCATATAATTAGTCGGTACTGACAAGAAGATCTATCATCATAATATAAGGTTTTTCTTATTTATTTGAGAACACAACGGGTTTACTTCATTCCCGCCCAAACAGAGAGTAATAGAGAATTGTTTATTTATTTTTCCAATACCTGAAAATATTGCCTTGAACTGATTCAAAATGTCTACTAAATTATGTTTTACTGTGTTAACAATGTCAATTTTATTTTTTTATCTTCAAACCTCTGTATAATTCCCAATTTCTGCACTGCGTTTGACCCTAAAATATTGCAATCCATATTATAAAAAAGTTTTTATTTCTTATAACACAGTTCGAATTTATTTCTTCCAAAACTTTAGTTTCGTGTCCCGAATATTACATTAAATCTGATGACGCATTGGAAAGTTTCTTGACAGGAATTTTTAACATTGCAGAATCAGATTTTGTCAAAGTATTAACTTGATTGCCCGTATCTATTTTCAATTTGATATTGACAATACCTCAATTCCAGTAATTCCAACTAGTTTCAATGAAATTCATTATAGAAGAAATTAATTTCTGAGAAATCATCTATCAGTGGTATCTAGAGCAGTGAATAACCCTATAAATTCGTTCAACTGTATAAGATCGAGGAACATTTTCCCGGCATTATCCGCAAAATATGTTTTACGGCTATTGAGTTAAAGTGGGTTTACGCCATTATACTTGTCCGATCTTACATTTATGTTGTCATTATAGTTGGGAAATCGAATTTCGCAACACGTGCGGGCAAAATTTAATTTTCATTGTCGCCAGCCAAGCCAACTGCTATACAATCAAATTATGAAAGCGTGTATTTAATAAATTTGTTGTGACATATTCAAAAAAGTTCATCCTTGCTAAAAAATGACGGATAAGCTATTATAATGTGGGAAGTTCGTCTACTAGTAGAATGATAAAGGACATCAGTCCAATTCTTCCTGCATTTCGTTATGAACGATAACACCCCGTATAATTTATTATTACGATATATTGTGTAATTGTGAACATATAAAATGTCATGCCATGTCAATGTCATATGGAAAGGCTATTTTAACGAAATACATTTCTCTGAACTGCGACTCGAAAGATGCCTGTCTCTCTTTTGCTCATTCCTTAGACAAGGAAAGACGAATTGACGAATAATAAAGTTCTGTTACCATAATGAACCAAACCAATTGAACAAGATCACACCAGTGGCGAAACAATAATGTGAATAGAAACTTATTTACGATGCAAACAAAAGTATTAGGAACTTTTAAATATTTTTTGTGAATTTTATTTTATTGTTAAGTATTTAAAGTAATCAAAATTTCTCATTCAATATAGACTTGAGAGGTTAAATTAGAACATATATGAAGATTTTAATTTACACATATTTAAAATCAAAACAATAATTATTGCAAATATATATATAAAAAAAAATAAAAAATAAATCATCTCTTCATTGATTATTTATATATATATATATATATATATATATATATATATATATATATATTATAATATATTTAATGTTCTACTGTTTTTATAATTATGTATTATATGATTTTATTTGAAATTTGATTATTAGATGCTGTTGTTACAATCGTGGTAGTAACTACACTAATGTGAAAACACCTTTATCACTGAATATAACCTATTTGAAATTTTGACAGGAATTGTCAAATTATTATGCCCGGCTCAGATGAATATGAAATTTTATATTCTGAAAGATAAATTACTACAAAATCGACTTACTCGCTCTTACCTCAGGGAGGGTTCAAAGATTAAAAAAAATTAATAATTTAAAATTTTTAAATTTATAAATTTCCAAAGAATATTCCAAAATTGTCAATTATACTATTGCAAATCTATAGTGACTGCTTGTTCAATATATTCTAAGACCATTAAATTATCTAATGACATCTACAATTTTTCTGTCACTGAAAATTAACTAAATGTCACTGATTATATCAAAAGTTTTATAGGATCCAAAAATTTTCAAATTCAATGAAATAGGAGTTGAATTAATACCAAAGTGAGTTGGAATCAAAAATTATATATTATATACCATCAGATAACAAGTGAAAATAAATTATTATTCCCAAAATATAATAAAGAACAATAATCGTACTTTCTACGAACCTTAAAATTAAAAAAAACATCCTATATACTAGAAGAACAACCTAATTAACTACTTATTCTAATCGTTCAAATCGTCGAAAATTACACTTGACGTGTATAAATGTCAAATAACTATATGCGATAAAATTGTCTATTCAAAAAAAATTTTGTCTTCTCTTCAGGTGAAATTTTATATATCTTTAACGTTAATTTTGTCAGTATTCAAAAATGTGATATAGATGCATCTATCTTAATTTTATTTAAAGGCCTGTTAATTCTTGAAAAATAATTTATAAAATCTGGACTGGACTCACCAACTAGGTATCAGGATCACTCGTTCTGATTCTAAGCACGTCTTTTAGAATCGCCGGAAACACTTTTCTAAATTTATAATTTAGAACCCGGAAAATTCACTAACACAATTTCAATATAATTATTTAAGGAATTATTCACGCACTGATCTTATCATGCTAATTATTATAATCTGATGCTATTTTAATATATCAATTACTATTATATTATTCAGCAAATTTGAGAGAACTCATATTAGATGTTCTCTCGAGAGGGGTTCAAAATCAACTAACTAAACTTTTTCCATAAATAATTCTCTTCTCCTTTGGTTACCAAAGAATTCCTTTTTTTTAAAAAAAATACAAATTTATGTTTTCATATAACAAAGAGAGATTTTCATTCTTTAATTCTAATTGTAATTTTTCTACCAGCGACATCTGTCTTCTTTTTTTAAAATCTTTATAAAATCTATGTATCATTAAGTATCTTCTGCATTATTGTCATTCGAAATTGTAATGTCAAATTTTATTTGCATATTGAATCTTTTAAATTATTTATAATACATTGTATATCACTAGTATTACATCCAAATATGTACATTTTTCTTTATTTCAATGTTTTCTTTAGAATTTACATAGAGTATATGTATTAATATATACGTATTATAACACAATAGAATTAGCAAAGTTAGTTTCTTATCAAAGAAGAAACATAAATTTTAGAATATTTTAAGTTATATCAAAATATGTCAAGTTATCGTGGAACAGTTTCGTTCCTACCACATTTGTATATAGTTGTTAAAGTTTATTCTAATATAAAAATAATTATCTAACAAGTAATTTCTCTTTTACATCTAATCTGAACTGATCTGTTAAAGGTCGTTAAAAGTGGCACGATCACACATGCTCCCTGAGTGTAGGTAAATAGAAAGAAAAATAAATACTTGAACCAAAACGTAGTTAAAAATATTGATCCTTTTTATAGGTTATTGGCGCTCGACTTTTAATAGAAATATAATTAGCAATAGGGAGAGTTAAACATTCAAAAAAATTTCATACCACAATATAATATAAATAATAACACCTTCTTGTCATGAATAAATCAAAACCTTACAAATGTTATAAAAACAATATCAAAAAATAAATCAAATAAAGAACTCTAACAATTTGAAATTGTCGTTAATTATAAATGAAAAGACCAATTGTCATAAAAAACTGTACATATAATTATTTTTAACAGTGCGCGAAAATGAAAATGAATAATGTCATAACAATACGGAAATCGAGACACTGACCTGATATATTATTTATTTATTTATAAAAATCAAGTGAGGTAGCAACGGACGTGACAACGAGTGTTGGAAAAACAATTTGAGGAGATGGATTTGAATTTTGAAAGAAAGCAGACAGATAGAAATTTTGAGAACTTTAAAATAGAAATTAACAATAAAAAACTTTATAATATTGGAAAATTGTAACTAAAAGTTTTGAAAGAAACTTCTAAGTGATACCAGGAATGAAGATGCTATCAAGAACAATTCGTGGAATGTAGTTATGGAATCTTCAGAATACACAGAATACCAATAAGTACCTACTTTTCGTTATACTTAATTTCTAAAACAACCATCCTATAAACATTTGAAAAAATTGAATTCACAAACTCGCGTGTGTCTGAACGTTTAAAAACGTAACAATAAAAACTTATTTAATTTAATCTTAGCATCATATATAGTAATTAGCTCAACTGTATAGTAGATATTCATTCCAAAGATATCTTTGAAAAGCCTTGATGATTTGAAACCACATGATTGATATTTTAATAAATTTTTTATCACCTTCAAAATACTTAACGAATTACACCATTCATAGAATAAACATCTAATAAAACTATTTCACTAAGCATTCTTATTTTTAAATATATTTTCATAAATCACATTAATGTAAGGTTAACTGTATCAAATCATCAAGTAATAATTTAGTCTAAGAATCGCATTCACATCATAACATAATATAACTTTCTTTATTTGACTTATCGCCTTGGAAGGAGATGGAATGTATGTATTCTTTTGTATTAAATTTAGGAATCATTCTGCTCTGTTTTAATTAGACAACCAGTAATACCTTCTCAAGTAGATACATTTTCAGTGGCGTAACCTAATAATTTTGAAATTATTCACATGATATTCCAACAACGTAGACAAATAAAATAATCTCTACACTACATTACATTATAATATATATATATATATATATATATATATATATATATATATATATATATATATATATATATGTATATATATATATATATATAAGAAGATGTAGGAATATCGCGTGATATGTTAACAACAACAACAAAGAGATTCATGGGTAATTCACGCAAAATAACGGCTACTGAAATAGAGTGGTAACCATGGACATGCATGTTTCTGGCTCATTTTGCCTCTTCAGCACGGCATAACGAAATAAATATGTGAAATTTGGGAGCAAAGATGTTAATCGAAACATGGGAAAACACAAAACAATGGATTTCAGCAGGGAAACCAAACGCTCATTTGTGTCTTCAATTGGAAGATCCCGAGTTTTCAGGACAACAACCAACATCGACACGGAGGCGCATATAGCCCCCCCCCCCGCCAAGAACCTTCCGACCCATAGTAAATAACAAAGAAGATGTAGGAATATCGCGTGATATGTTAACAACAACAACAAAGAGATTCATGGGTAATTCACGCAAAATAAGGGCTACTGAAATAGAGTGGTAACCGTGGACATGCATGTTTCTGGCTCATTTTGCCTCTTCAGCACGGCATAACCAAATAAGGATGTAAGGTTAACTGTATCAAATCATCAAGTAATAATTTAGTCTAAGAATCGCATTCACATCATAACATAATATAACTTTCTTTATTTGACTTATCGCCTTGGAATGAGATGGAATGTATGTATTCTTTTGTATTAAATTTAGGAATCATTCTGCTCTGTTTTAATTAGACAACCAGTAATACCTTCTCAAGTAGATACATTTTCAGTGGCGTAACCTAATAATTTTGAAATTATTCACATGATATTCCAACAACGTAGACAAATAAAATAATCTCTACACTACATTACATTATATATATATATATATATATATATATATATATATATATATATATATATATATGTATATATATATATATATATATATATATATATATATATATATAAGAAGATGTAGGAATATCGCGTGATATGTTAACAACAACAACAAAGAGATTCATGGGTAATTCACGCAAAATAACGGCTACTGAAATAGAGTGGTAACCATGGACATGCATGTTTCTGGCTCATTTTGCCTCTTCAGCACGGCATAACGAAATAAATATGTGAAATTTGGGAGCAAAGATGTTAATCGAAACATGGGAAAACACAAAACAATGGATTTCAGCAGGGAAACCAAACGCTCATTTGTGTCTTCAATTGGAAGATCCCGAGTTTTCAGGACAACAACCAACATCGACACGGAGGCGCATATAGCCCCCCCCCGCCAAGAACCTTCCGACCCATAGTAAATAACAAAGAAGATGTAGGAATATCGCGTGATATGTTAACAACAACAACAAAGAGATTCATGGGTAATTCACGCAAAATAAGGGCTACTGAAATAGAGTGGTAACCGTGGACATGCATGTTTCTGGCTCATTTTGCCTCTTCAGCACGGCATAACGAAATAAATATGTGAAATTTGGGAGCAAAGATGTTAATCGAAACATGGGAAAACACAAAACAATGGATTTCAGCAGGGAAACCAAACGCTCATTTGTGTCTTCAATTGGAAGATCCCGAGTTTTCAGGACAACAACCAACATCGACACGGAGGCGCATATAGCCCCCCCCCCCGCCAAGAACCTTCCGACCCATAGTAAATAACAAAGAAGATGTAGGAATATCGCGTGATATGTTAACAACAACAACAAAGAGATTCATGGGTAATTCACGCAAAATAAGGGCTACTGAAATAGAGTGGTAACCGTGGACATGCATGTTTCTGGCTCATTTTGCCTCTTCAGCACGGCATAACCAAATAAGGATGTAAGGTTAACTGTATCAAATCATCAAGTAATAATTTAGTCTAAGAATCGCATTCACATCATAACATAATATAACTTTCTTTATTTGACTTATCGCCTTGGAATGAGATGGAATGTATGTATTCTTTTGTATTAAATTTAGGAATCATTCTGCTCTGTTTTAATTAGACAACCAGTAATACCTTCTCAAGTAGATACATTTTCAGTGGCGTAACCTAATAATTTTGAAATTATTCACATGATATTCCAACAACGTAGACAAATAAAATAATCTCTACACTACATTACATTATAATATATATATATATATATATATATATATATATGTATATATATATATATATATATATATATATATATATATATAAGAAGATGTAGGAATATCGCGTGATATGTTAACAACAACAACAAAGAGATTCATGGGTAATTCACGCAAAATAACGGCTACTGAAATAGAGTGGTAACCATGGACATGCATGTTTCTGGCTCATTTTGCCTCTTCAGCACGGCATAACGAAATAAATATGTGAAATTTGGGAGCAAAGATGTTAATCGAAACATGGGAAAACACAAAACAATGGATTTCAGCAGGGAAACCAAACGCTCATTTGTGTCTTCAATTGGAAGATCCCGAGTTTTCAGGACAACAACCAACATCGACACGGAGGCGCATATAGCCCCCCCCCCGCCAAGAACCTTCCGACCCATAGTAAATAACAAAGAAGATGTAGGAATATCGCGTGATATGTTAACAACAACAACAAAGAGATTCATGGGTAATTCACGCAAAATAACGGCTACTGAAATAGAGTGGTAACCATGGACATGCATGTTTCTGGCTCATTTTGCCTCTTCAGCACGGCATAACGAAATAAATATGTGAAATTTGGGAGCAAAGATGTTAATCGAAACATGGGAAAACACAAAACAATGGATTTCAGCAGGGAAACCAAACGCTCATTTGTGTCTTCAATTGGAAGATCCCGAGTTTTCAGGACAACAACCAACATCGACACGGAGGCGCATATAGCCCCCCCCCCCGCCAAGAACCTTCCGACCCATAGTAAATAACAAAGAAGATGTAGGAATATCGCGTGATATGTTAACAACAACAACAAAGAGATTCATGGGTAATTCACGCAAAATAAGGGCTACTGAAATAGAGTGGTAACCGTGGACATGCATGTTTCTGGCTCATTTTGCCTCTTCAGCACGGCATAACCAAATAAGGATGTGAAATTTGAGAGCAAAGATGTTAATCGAAACATACGAAAACATAAAATAACGGATTTCAGCAGGGAAACCAAACGCTCATTTGTGTCTTCAATTGGAAGATCCCGAGTTCTCAGGACAACAACCAACATCGACACGGAGGCGCATATAGCCCCCCCGTCATGAACCTTCCGACCCATAGTAAATAACAAAGAATATGTAGGAATATCGCGTGATATGTTAACAACAACAAAGAGATTCATGGGTAATTCACGCAAAATAAGGGCTACTGAAATAGAGTAGTAACCGTGGACATGCATGTTTCTGGCTCATGTTGCCTCTTCAGCACGGCATAACCAAATAAGGATGTGAAATTTGGGAGCAAAAAATTCCACAGATAAACGAACGCATAACTTCATTGTTTGCAATCAAGCGCCATATTGAATGTATTTGACAGGTCGTTGGATTAGTCTAGTCTATAGAATTACAAAGAATATTATTGATTAAGAAAACAATATAAATGAAGAAGAAGGAAGGGCACATATGTTCACAATGACAAGTTTTAATATCTACACGGAACAGGGATAGGTTACTGTTTTTATTATATTTCTAGCTGAACTTCGTCAACTCGCGTAGACATTCAATTAGATAAATAATCTTAATTTGACAAAATTAATGTCGAAATTAATAATTTATTATATACAAATTTACAAAATGGTACAAAGTTGTGAATGGTGAACTTCGGTGGTTTCAGATCGGAAGACACTTTATGTTTCGATTTGAGGAATATTAAAACTAATTTTGTTATTGAGTGTTGACAACCCTCTCAAGACATTTTCCATGAGTCTTTCAAATATCGCAGGCGCATTACAGAGCCCGAATGGAATGACGTGGAATTACCATAATCCAGATCCGGTGGTAAAAGCAGTCTTCTCTTTGTCTTTTGGGCCCATTTCCCCTTGCCAATAACCAGACTTCAGGTCCAAGGTGGAAAATAGTTTGCTGCAGGCCAAAGTATCTAGCGTATCGTCAATTCGAGGCAGAGGATAGCTGTCTTTCTTCGTCACGTTGTTAAGCTGGCGATAATCCACGCAGAATCTCGTAGTTCCATCAATTTTCTTGACGAGCACTACTGGAGACACCCATGGACTAGTAGATGGTTCTATTACTTTTCCTTGTGCGATCTCTCGAATTATTCTTTTAGCTTCCTCTCTCTTCGCTCGTGAAAGTCTTCGAGCTGATTGCCTAAATGGCTTAGCATTACCAGTATCGATTTTGTGTTAGACGGCTGGTGTTCTACCAGTCTTTCCTTCTTTTGGTACGAGTAGGTATCTATACTGCAAGAGAAATTCTCTCATTTTCTTTTTTTCAGCTTGATCCAAAGATTGAACAGCTACTGATAACATCTGTTCGAATCTGGCATTAGGATTGTCAGTGGTTGTTGTTTGACGAACTATAGACGTCACTGGTACGCAGGATCTAATCCTGGTTTCTCTCTTGATGGTAACTGGGTAATCATTCACGTTTATCACACGTACTGGGATCTCTTTCGCCGACGTAACCAATCCTTTTCCAATTAGTACTCCTTTGCCAACCTCTTCGTCGTGGTTCCTTGGCTCAATCATAACCGGTGTACATTCCTCCATGATTTACTGTAGCCATGCTACTATCATAGTTTCGCATCATGCAGGCAGAACTGTATTTTCCTGTACAGCTGCCAACACCTGGGCAATAAGTTACCAGAATTATCATTAGATTCAGCAGTGTTGCCGAAATTATCTTGACTAACTGAAGTAGTATTTAACTAACAAATGTGCTAATAAATTATACATAAATAGCTCGTTAAGTTTAATTGAAGGATAATAAGACTTAGGGCTTGAACGGTACAAACGGCGATTAATATCTTCGAAATATCAAGTGGAACGGACTGAAGTGCAGTGGAGTATACTACTGCAAAGAACACTGAAGTCAACTGTTTGTTTCTACACATTTATTTATAAAATTTAACTCATGTTATGACATTTTCTCAAAATTTTGAGTTTGAATATATCAACAAAATAACTTTTCCTAACTTTCTCCGAAGCCGGAAGATTGAAACCTTCGAAACTTTCAACGTGGTGAATATTAAGGATCAAACAAAAACATAACTCCAAACAAGTACATTCATAAGAACGTTTACCCTTCGGCTTTTGTAGTTTCCTTTTGAGTTTATCACACATATATTCTGGATGGTTTTAAGGTTAGTTTGGGCTCATTGTTCACACTTTAACTTAATCATGTCGTATTCTATAGACATTAGAGTTTATATAAACGTATCAGCTTCTAATTAAAAATTTTTTATTTATTAATATCGAAAACTAATGAGAAGAATTCTTTTTCTGCGAGTTTATAGTCAATTGTTGCATTTTTTACTTTTTCGTTTGAAATGCCTCGTCACAATCATTTTACGAATCAAGAAATGCGAGATATGATTTGTTTCATTGGCATAAACTAGGGACTTCATATGTCCCCAAACATAAAAATCAAGCTGGTTATACTCAGGACTTCTTGGTTCCCATTCAAAATCACTTCATCTGCCAATCCATCGTTGAGGAAATATGTCATTTAGATGATTTCTAACAACTAAAGGGAAATGAGGTGGAGCTCTATCCTGCACAAACCACATTTTATTTCTTACAACTAGTGACAGATTATCCAAAATATAGCTAAATGTATTTTGTGAGAAAAGTAAATAAGAATCTCCATTTAAATTTAAACTCATGCTGGAAATGTCTTTCTTTCAGAGCATGCGAATTTTTTTCTTCCCAATAATGGCTGTTTCCCCAATTAAATACCCCTCGTCTGGTAAAAGTCGCTTCATCGGTGAACATAATATTCTTAATAAAATTTCGGTCACCATTATGCTTGTTGATAATACGTTGGCAGAACTGTAACCGTCGTGGGAGGTCTTTTGGAAGCAAATTTGGAACAGGAGTGAAGTGATACGGGTGGAACTTTTCTTTTTTTAGAATTATTATAATAGACTCCCGTTGCTGATGACAAATGACGTGAACTTACTATAGGGTTTTCATCTATTCGAAACAAAATTTCATTTTCTTGATTAGGTGAAATTTGTTTCGCACGACCACCTTAATTTTAATTGTGAAATGACCCGTTTCATCCAAACGATGAAATAGATTTGAAAAAGTTTTGTGATTTGGTTGCTTTCTGCCTGGATATAACAATTCATACATTTGGGCTGCAGAGCGCCCGCAAAAATGTTCTTGTGCGTATACACAAATCATATCTCCCATTTCTTGATTCGTAAAATGATTGTGACGAGGAATTTCAATCGAAAAATATATGATAGCTTTAAAAAATGCAACAATTGACTAAAGACTCGCAGAAAAAAATGTTCACTGACAAGAAATGGCGTTTAAAAGCAACAATGATCTGACAGTCCGAAGCACACTTTTCATATTTGAAATAATATTTGAAATCCCCTTCCGATACTCTGAACTGTTCAATTGCGTTTTTCTCGAAAACGAATGTCATATTTTTTAATAAAAATTACTAAAAAGTTTCATCAAAAAAAGTTACCAGTCAATTTCATCATCAGAAATCCTTCACGAGGCTCCCCCTGTAACAAAATGTCAAATAATACATAAAATCATATTGCCTGTATAAAATTATGTCTCTGTGTCGATTTTGATAACAATAGATAAATATACAGTGAAATTATTAGCAAAAGACGAAAAAAAAATCAACTTTAACGCCCTTTATCTTTTTCCACAGCAATATTTTATTGAGGTATATTTGGTCCTATCGCCATATTTTGGTCCAAACAATCTACCCTTAGCGTATGTCCCAATAGTTATGAATCACCCTGTATAATTCTTGTACGTTTCGTATAGAAAATTGTAAAATCTGCTTGCTAAGTAAGTAAAACAGCGTTCACCTACTCTTTTTTCGATGTAGCAGCCTGTACAAATAAATTTGTTTTATTTCTTGTAAGATAATCATGTGATAATTATTGAAGAGATGTTCTGTTTTTATAAATGAAGATGACAACACTGTGTAAGTACAACTTTCTCAGACTGAGGACACCCGCGTCCACGAATATTTTTTTTAGAGGAGTAAACATATTCCTTTTTGTGAATTATTTTGAAATTTTTTTTCTGAAGAATATCCAACTTCCTGAGATAGGTGTATAATGCACCACTCCAACTAAGGATACCGTACCTCAGTCTGGACTCCACAAGAGCGCAGTACAAAACTTTGAAGTGTGCGGTATCTAATATTTTGTTCAGGCATTTAAATTTGTATGTCAATAATCTGAAGCTTTTGGTAATTTCATTAATTTGTTGGTCCCACCTATGATGAGAGTCAATAATAACACCCAAATATCTTATTTTGTCAGTGTGTCTTATTGTTTTCCTTAAATCTTCATCAACCAAAGTTAGCTCTCGAAATGGGGGTAGGTTTACATTGTAACTTAAAAAAGGTACGTAAAATGTTTTTTCAAAATTCATTGTAAGTAATTTGTGATTGAGCCAGTTTAGGATATCTTTCAAATCAGTTTCCATTTTCCTTTTTAGCTCATCCCAATTTTCGGCACTATACAGAATGGCAGTGTCATCTGCGAAACTGATAATCTGTCCCGTACTTTTGTGAGAAGTAAGTAGATTATTAATATATAGAGAGAATAATAGTGGTCCAAGTACCGTCCCCTGTGGCACCCCAAATTTGATATTTTTTTCATCACTAAGCCCTCTGCCTATTTTCACACGTTGTTTACGACAATTTAAATAACTTGCCATAAGCCCCAATGCTACACCTCGTATACCTGCATTCAACAACTGGGCATGACTGACAGGGTCAAACTCTTTTGCAAGATCCAGAAACACACAAGCCGTTGGTTTACTCTCATCCAATAATTTGTAAATACCTCCGACGAGCTTCGAAATTGCATCATTAGTGAACAAATTTTCTCTAAATCCAAATTGTAAGGGCGAAATTATACTATTTCTAATAAAGAAGTTGCTTAATCTACTTTTTAATGTCTTTTCAAACACTTTAGCAATTGATGTAATCAAAGAAATTGGTAACAAACTATTTCCTATGGAGATTCTTTTTGGGAGGGGTCCAGATGGTTTTTCTATTTTACCAGCATGTGTCGACAAAATATTCATTGAAAACTTTTGAGACTGATTTTTCATCAGATATTAATTCATTGTCTTTTGTAAGTATTTGTTTTACAGTCTCAGACTTTTTTGTTTTTGTTAAGTTTACAACCTTTCACAAGTTTTTAAAATAATTTTTATATATTTCACTCTTGTAAAAATTGACCTTATTTATTTTTATGAGTCTATTAAAGTAATTCCGGTAGTAACGATATTGATTCTTTGTATCGATATTATCAGGATGTTCTTTATGTTTTCTGTGTAATTCATTTCTTCTGTTGATTGAAGTGATAAGCCTCTTTGTTATCCATTTTTACGTTTTATATCTCTACGTTTTATTTTAATTTCTCTGGTATTTTGTTTCATCAAGTTTTGCAAAGTGTTCATTAATGATTTTGCTAATTTATTAACATCATTCATTTTAAAATAATTTTCCCAATCGTAATTGTGCAAGTTTCTCTTTATATTGCTATAGTTGTTAAATTTTTGTATGTATTCGCGGTCGACTCCCTTTCTCAGTGTTAGCGAAGTAATTAATATTATTGCTTTATGATCTGTAATTGAGCTATCGAAGACGCCAGAGATTGATTCACTCAGAATTTCATCATTTTTTACATTGACAAAAATATGATCCATGCAAATTGCGGAGCCTCGATCAACACGCGTATTCAAATTTATCATTGATATGAAGTTGTACTCGCTCACTATGTCTAAATATTCCGAAATTATTTCATTATCATCATTCAGATTAATATTTAAGTCCCCAGCAAAGATATGACAATATGCCATAAAAGAAAACACAAAAAGCATAGAAAAAGATAATTGGAAAATGAAATGTAAAAATGGAGAAGAGTGGCAAAAGATGAGAATTGCTGGGGCTCACAGCAAATTGTAAAAAAATAGACAAAAATGATCCATCTCAATAAATGGATAAAAATGCAATGTATCAACATTAGGCATAATCCGCAAGGACTGAAAGGCTTGATGATTATGAAGATAAATCAATAGTTTTGATTCTCAATAGTTAATTATACTAGAATCCTTGAGATACTACTTTTGGTAATATCATTAAAATTACGTGATGTGAATTCACCACCATTCTCCAAGCGAAATCTTTTGATTTTAACACCAAATTTTCTCTCAGTTTCATAAATATAATCAATTAGATTGTGTTCGGCTCTATTTATGTTTAACAAAATTTCTACAATCATGTGAAAAATAATCCAAGATTATCTCATAATATTTTCCTCCAGTTATTGTACAATGCGTATTGGTCTACATAGGTCACTGTGCACAAGTTCTATATGTGTTGCACGTTTTTTATTTGGTTGGAATGTTGGCCTTGTAGCTTTTCCTTCAATACAAGTAGGATACATTTTTGAGTACGCCTAATCCATGTTGCCTCTAAGCTCCTTTTCAGCATGTCCTAACCTTTGATGCCGTGTTTCAGCGTCCACACTAACATGCCAATTTTGATTCATCACATTGCCTATATACAATATGTACAGTCCATCTTAATTATGGCATTTGAGGGAGAAATTGGGTCCACAAATTTTTGCGTTTTATTTTGTTACTATTATCTTGTGTCCTTTTTCAGTTATGTTTGAAGCTGAAATGAGGTTATGCTTCAAATTTAGAACAATGAGGGCTTCGATGACAATACAATAATTGTCCAATATCTTGACATTAGTCATATAGGGTTCCAGATTTTCTTTCACAA
Source organism: Galeruca laticollis (assembly GCA_963921935.1). Lineage (NCBI taxonomy): Eukaryota > Metazoa > Arthropoda > Insecta > Coleoptera > Chrysomelidae > Galeruca > Galeruca laticollis. The sequence continues at coordinate 158,331,195 of OY998181.1, read as the reverse complement.
AGTTATTACTAGCTCCTGAGTCGATTACAAAGCTAGTATGTCCAATATTTACATCTGAGTCGAACAAATTAGCAACATAAAGAACAACTTGTTGATCACCATCAGCTGAATTTGCTTGTTATCTATTTTATTCTTTGATTAGGTCTAAAACCACGTCCCCGATATCTAGAATAATTTCTTCTAGAAAAACCACTGTTTCGATTTCCGGAGATTGCTCCTTAATTATTCGGAGATCCACTATTTACATCAGTTCTCTAAGGACAATTTTCTTGCAAATGGAATTTACTACCACATACAAAACATGCTTTTGTAAAAGATTAAAAACTCACTCCATTATTGTCTCCATGTGCATTGACTAGTCTAAATCCTAGCCTAAGCTCTTCATCTAGCAGTCTGGCCTTCACAAAATCCATTATTTTCACATCACTGTTTCTAAGGCAGTCACTACTGTATCAAATTTGGATAGCAATGATAACAGTAACGTCACGTATTATTGAATCGAATTTCAAGAAATGGTCCTCCAAACTTTCATTGATTCCAGAGCGTAAACTGAGCAATTTTCTTCACAAAGATAATTTAGTGAAAGAACTCGTTGTAACAAATATATCTTTTAGAGCTTGTAATTGCTCTTTTGCAGTAGCACAGTTTTTAACAATATCCAAATGCTTATCTGACACACCCTAAACAATTATGGAGTTTGCTTTAGCATCAAGTTTCCTGAATTTTTGTTGCTCCTCAATTGATGCAGTCGACGGTGGCGAATCATTTTCAATAACATCATACGAAACCTCCAGTCCAAAATTGACACAGAAAGACTACTCACAGCTGCCATTTTGTTGCTGCACCTTTTTCACTGCTTGCAAACTTTTAGTTACTACGCTAAGAAAAATTACCCACAGTTTACCCAAAGAACAGTCCTGGGCCTATAATCTGATTGATGTGAGCATTAAAGGCTTATTATTAGTTTACGGATTAATTTATTAATCGAATTGACAATCATTATATGCAGACACAACAACAACAACCTGATACTGACTGACAGTAACAAGATATGACATACATGACCGATATACAGACCGTAGCGCCATCTATCAATGGGAAGTCTAAGCATAATATTGTAATAAATGCGAGTATATAAAAGAGAAAATTATATCAGTAACTTTCAAAACACACAGTAAAATATTTGTTTTATTTCAAATAGAAAAAAACTAGAACTCGACATACTTTTTGTTTAGCATAAATGAGGCAGAACCATAACATTTCAACAATGTAAATAACTAAACTCGATTAAATATAAACCATTGTTGTTTACAGACATGGTTAAGTTAAAAAAATCGAAGGGCATTTTAAAACTAATACGCAACCTTTTGCAAATCAGCAGAGAATCCCGTAAAATTTGGGGGAATGATAAAAACTCAGTTCAGAGTAGCCAGAGGAAAAGGTACTTCCATATTACGGTGACGGGTGTCAGTTTATTTTGAGTGTTCGCAGGTTTACAAAGAGAGAAGAATTTCTCTTTCTGTTGTGTTCAGGGTGTCAAAGTGATACTCGGATATTCTTGACAGTGAAAACTGTCCCCCTGAAACAACACGGAGTAAACTCTCCCCAGCCGTTAACCAACATACCTCGAAACCGTGTGTTAGAAACCTAGCGTCCCCGCCGTTCTAGGTAATTTTCTGTTTCTGTTATTGGGTCGTTCCTATTCATATTTGTGGTGATATTATAGTGAGATATTACCAACGATTAGCAGGAACGTTTTTTGTATATGGAATTTAATAGGATTCAGATATATTTTTTTGTCACACAGTTCTCGCCCACCCCGTAGACAGGTGGCAGATAAAATTTCAAGCGAGGCCAGTTGTTATTTATATAGATCACAGGGAACGTATGATTCTGTCTCCATATCCCAGTTATCGTTTAATTTTCACAGCAGTAAGTAATTTTCTTGTAGTCACGGTCGTATCATTTAATCCTCGCTAATAAATAGAAAAACATTATTTTTCATCAGCGCTAAAGAAAATTCCAATACGAAATTTGTTAGTACGTACAGAACAGCTTATCGCGAAGATTATAAAAGCAGCAGAATTTATTTTTTTTCTCATTTTTATTTAAATAGAGTACAATGACGTTCGGCAATAAAATAATTTAGCATCGGTCGGCTAGTATTTCTGTAGATAGCTACGTTTTCTTGCAGTGAGGTAGGTCACACAAGTCGTAGACGTCATACGTTTCAGCACAACTAGGAGGAGATGAAATCATAGGGTCCCAACAAACAGGTTTATTGATATAGGTGTATAGCGTTTTTCTTTTGTCATATATATATATATATATATATATATATATATATATATATATATCGAACTGTGGTGGTTACTTAGTAAGGGTCCCTCGTATACTCGATGTTTACCATAAAGGCAGTTTATTATGGAGGAAACCGCTTACCTCGCAACCTGTGTTCGGGAACAGAATAAACAATGACACATTTATAAAATCACTGGGTTCAAGTTTAATACATTTAAAAATACACTACTATAAATATCAAACGACTTATTCAAAGTATTAATAACAATACTAATAATCTCATCCTGGTTCGTTCACATCCATTATATAGGAAACATAGTTGTGTTTTTCTGCACAGCCGACCTCGGTATGTAAACTATACATGTCTGTTTATAAGATAATAAAAACAATCTTTCCTTGGTAAATGACATTGAGTCTGGTCGGCCGATGCTCCTTAAATACTATAATTAATATTAGATTAAATATTATTATTATTTCTAGGGAAGTGTCCTTTTGTCTTTAATGTCTTTTAGGAATCACTACAGAACTCATCACAACATCTATAAGGGTTTGAAGCTGTTGGTGTGTGAGGTTTTCAAGCATGAATTTGGGGTTGAAAATCACCAAAACATCGGAAGTTGTTTGTTTTTCATGATATGAATGAAATTAAAATGAGTTATATATTGAATTTGTACCTATGATATCGTTTGTTTAATGTAAATATTGAGATGCTAAAATAATATTTAAAACATTTACCATTGTGTCAGTGCTTCATAAAATAATTCAACTCATACTCATACCGACATTTATTCAGTTCCCTCCCTCGACCATTTCTTTGGAGTGAGCAGTTCATTAGATACGAGGCTGGACAAAAAATCAACCCTCTCCTGGCTCTAGCAAAGGAATTACCCGTTTTAACACCAGGAGATCCCGCCTAAATCGGACTTTCCACGATCGGTTGTATAATTTTTTGTTCTGGTGTCAAACTTTACAGATATACGGAGAAGGGCCTGTACGTCCTCTAGTATTATTTCGTTTGGTGACAGCGGACACGAAATAAAGGAGCAGTACTATACTGGTTCCAGCGAAGTTTTTTTAAGAAACAACTCGGTAGGCTGGTCTAGAGTTGTACAATATTGCGGATTTCCTAATTTTATTTAACAACTTTGCCCTACTTGTAGTTCTTCCTCATTGGCACTGGCGTAAATTTGATCATCCACTTCTTCATGGTCAGAAAGGTGATCCTATATTTCTAAATCACTTGCATTATTATCCGACTTTCTTGATCGTTATAACGAAACCATAACTTTGAACCAAATCTAATACACAGCGTATTTAACTATCGTTTATGTAGTCAAATAAATAATATTTCAAACATAACGACATGTACCTGATTTCGAAATCTGTTTCTGCTACTAAACATATGCATGCAAATGGTGACAGCCCTCTTCAAATCGGCGCGTACGACTGTAAATGAAATTGAATAACCCAGAAACATATTATAACGCGTTGTTTGAAAGCTGGCAGACAGCCTGTTGAATAGAACGTCATTATTTCACTTTCCAGTTTCCCGTTTTCCAAAAGAACATGTCGCACGTTTATTCTCTATAGGTAATGTGATGCTTCCATAGCTGTCGGCATTGATAAGTAAATTATGGAAAAAAGAGAATATTTTATTTAGGATTTGAATATAATATTAAATACTGTCTACAAATTAAATTTCTGCCTCCATTAATATTTTGACCCTTAAGAGCAGAGTCACAAAATTCGAATTTCACAGAAGACAAGTGTATCATTTTATATTCTTATATTTCACAACCAACAGTAAACATAGCAAGCAGTTTTGGACTTGGTAAATAATTAATAAAACATGTTTTCCAATATTGACCTATTTTTATATAGCCTACCAGATACTGGGTGTTATTTTCAAACGTGGCGACATATAACCTTTGGAACAGGGGGTTGTTTTGCTATCAGGGAACACCAAAACGAAAAACAGCATTGAACTTTTTCCGCAGTTGCGTCATACTATTCTCTACAGTAGTCCAATTTCATTCTGGTATTGGTGGAATTTTTAAGCTGCTTGGTTGTGATGTTACTCCTGTCAAATATGAGGGCCACACGTCAGATGAATTGAAGGGCTCGGTGCAAGAACCTGCTATGTTCACATTAGCTAATTTTGAGAAAAGTGAGAAAAACGTCGAGAAGGTGTTAGTACGATTTTTAATGAAAACTGAAGTCTGTTATGAGACTATGAATGAACTTGTGATCCATAGTGTTTGTTTCCAACTCGAAATTCATTTTAGTTTTGTTTATAAATTCGTCGGAAGTACTCACATAGCACTTTTTTGCTACCAAAATGGTGGAAAAACAGGACAAGAAACGAAAAAACTACATTAATTTCCAAATGAAACTTTATTAAAAATATCAACATAATCTCCTATACATTTGAAGTGAAACAAAACTTGGGTGTGAAGTTACTGGCTACTCGGAATCGTTGTTGCTGTCCTGCTCTTCCCCTCGTTTGATGCTGTCATAAAATGGTAAGTGTAAAGGTGGAACGTACTTTCTAACCAATGGCATGATGCTGTCATATTTTTTATACTTCAGAGGTAACTTCTCATGAGATGCTCGGGGTACTTTCTCTAAATCGGGAATAGTACCTTTAGGTTTCAATAAAACATATGGCATCAAATATTCAGTGGAATGGTTGTATCCAACAAACACCTGTTGAGGATTTTCAGCATCGTACAACAATACCCTGTATTTGGAAAGTGTAAATGGCTTTTTCTTAACAACTGCTGACTTCTTGAAGTGTGGCTGTAGGTAAGATTTAAAGTCGAATATCATACTTTGAGAAACTCTCTCGACAATAAAATTCTTACCGCAGTTCTCTACTAAATGATACCATTCTTCAGGAACATACAAGAGCTCTTTTTTACGTTTTCTTTGTTCAATTTTACCGAAATCCCGGTCGCACGGTAAGAAACTATGGCCGGGTTCTGGTAAGTGATGAATTATCTTGAGAAATCGACCGCTGCCAACTAAGGTCATCAAAAAATGCACCAAAGCAGCATTTTTATTTTGGCCACCGCAGTTATCGGTGAAAATATAATGGTAACATTTTCATCAACATATTTCTCAATGAAATGATGAGGGAATGAGACTGTCTCAATGCAACCTCTTTTGGCCACTGTTTCAGCGAACATATAGTTGACAGACTTATTGTCGGAGCAGGAATGAAAACACTGATTGAACACCCAAATTTGTCGAGCATAAAAAATTTGTCCAGTAGTCTGTACAGGAAACGGTAAATTCTGCTGATAATCAAAGCAAATAACATCCACTGTTGCATTCGTCTTTGCTAACGCAGTTTTAGCTTTCAGGTCATCGTAGAACGCTTGTGCTTTCCGTAAATGTAGTTTCCTTCTGTTGAATCAAGGACTCCTTCTCTTCCGGGTTGTCGGTATAATCTATTTGTATTTTGGAAGAGTCACATGTGGAACACGTATCACTACGTGGATATCCGAAGGAAATATTAAAGTGTTCTGTGAAATATCTATAGTAGAAGTCGTATGACACTTTAGGTTTTATTTTCTGATTATCTTTGAGGAGTCTGTAGCTTTCTGGTTCATACTTCTGGAGGTATAGTTCATGCATTTTTTTTACATTCAGTTCGGCGGGAAGATAAGTTTTCTATTTATTATCATTTCTTGAATAATGTGAATTTCTTGCTGGGAAGCTTCTAATATGTTCCGCGACAGTTGCAACAGTTCTGATATTTTATCTGGTCTATTGTGGTAGGTGCCACGACCGTCTTTTTTTCAAAAAACACCCAGAAGCACAAACTTGTGCTATTCTCATCACGTGTGATCTACCTATGGCGTGTAAATTACAGAAAGCGGTACGACAAACGTCTTCTCTTTTTGTTCCAACTTTGATGTAATAGTAGTATGAATATTGTTTTCTACGAGCATCCGATTCTTGACGCCTTCGTTTCACCTGTTTTGCAACAATCAAAGACCCTAAGTAGATATCTTTGACATGTTTGTCAGCCATTTGATAATACTGATTAAAAATTGTATCTCTTTCCAACTCTGTGAATTTATCATAACATTTTTTATGGCACTCGCACCTGGGTCCCTGTCTTTTTGCTGTAACCACGGTTCCTGCACTATTAACGTATTCTTTCCCCGTATTCCTATTCAGTTTTCTTTCGTTTCTCTTCCAATTTGATTGAGTTTTTTTGCGTTTTTTACATCTTTGTTCTAGCGATGTTTCTTTTGTCGAATTATTGCCTAAAATATTATAATAAAATAAGTAGATATTGCTTCAAATGCAACTGTGAAAACATACCTTGTTCGTCATCACTACTTGGTATAATATCATCAGCGGCAATATGTGAAATTGGTCTATATTTTGATTTTCCACTACTTCCTGGCTTTTCTATATAATCAGGATCTTGATTACTATTATCTGAACGATGAAAAGGATATTCCTCACTTTCTTCATACTGAGTACTCATATTTTGAAATTAAATTGCTACACCCGAACGCACCACTGCTTAAATCACTTGCAAATTTTTAAGGATAGGTGAAGGTTTCGATTGGAGCAAAAACCAGCTATGTGAAGTACATGACACATTCTTGCCTCCAACATACCCAAACGTGGCTTTGAATAACTATCTCGTTTGGGGCAAAAGGCAGCTTTGTGATCACATAATCTATTTACTATCACTTTTTGAAGCCGGCTATTGCACCAAACGAGGCAGCAGCACTTTATTGCCCAAAACATTTCATAATCTGATATTTGAACAATTTGGCCTTTAGCAGGCTCTTGCACCAAGCCCTTCAATTATTATTTGTGGTACCTGATCATCTCAGTCAGATCTTAGGTAGAGTATGGATACGTCGATTGAATACTGATCTCAAACGTCTAGATATGTCAAAAGATAATACTGCATCTGTCAAATCTGTCAATTCCTTGGAAAGGACCCCTGAGTCAATAATGGAAGAATTTGCCGATATTTTCGAACAAAAAGTGGAGTGTATTCAAAATTTTACGTGCTTATTAAAACTGAAGAGAAATGCCAGGCCAGTATTCTTGAAAGCCAGAAACATTCCTTTCGCACTTCACGAGGCAGTAGATAAACAATTGGACGAAATAATTGCAAACTTTATAATATATTAAGTGAATCAATAGGATTGGGGTTCACCGTTGGTTCCAATTCCAAAAGCAAATGGCAAGATCCGCTTAGCAGTTGATTATAAAGTCGCTGTCAACAAACAGCTACACGACGCACATTTTCCTATTCCACGAATCGCTGATGTGGTGAATAATCTTCGAGATGCCAGTGTGTTTTGTACACTCGACCTATACAAAGCCTACCTCCACGTTCAAGTCGATAAACAAAGTCAAATGATTCAGACAATGTCAACACATCGAGGAGTCTTCGCCATGAAACGTCTGAGTTTCGGAATAAAGTCTGCACCATCTGAATTCCATCACATTCTACATTAAATACTAACCGGATTGGAAGGTGCCACAGCATATTTCGACGATATCATCATATACGGGTTAAATAAAGAAGATTGTTTGTCAAATCTAATCAATTGTCTAAATCGCCTACACCAATATGATCTGCACCTCAATCGTGAAAAATGTAAATTTTTCAAGACGTCAATTACATACCTTGGATATGTTATCGAGCACAACGGCATCAAAAAATGTCCTGAGAAAGTTCGCGTAATTATAGATGCTCCACCACCAAGTGATACTGCAGGAGTACGAAGATTTTTGGGAATCACCACTCACTACGCCGAATTTATCCAAATTTTTCATCCCTGACATTTCCTCTAAGGTGTCTGCTCCGCAAAAATACAAAGTTCCAATGATCAAAATCGTGTCAAAAATCGTTCCTTCGATTGAAGAAAGAAATTGCCAGCGATCGTGTTTTAATGCCGTTCAACCCAGATTTGCCAGTTATACTCAGTTGTGATGCTAGCCCTGTAGGTATAGGTGCTGTCTTATAACATGTCGTAAATGGTCAGGAACGACCAGTAGCTTTCGCCTCGAGATCACTAACAGTAGCCGAAAGAAATTGGACCGCGAAGCTTTAGCGATTATATACGGAGTCAATAAATTTTGCATGTTCCTATTTGCCAGAAAATTCACTCTAGTCACAGACAATAGACGAATATTTCACCAGGATTCTAAACTGCCAATTCTTTCTGCTTTAATAAGACTCCTACGTTACGCCACAATTCTTAGTGGATTTGATTATGTCATCAAACTTAAAAAAGCAGAAGAAACCGCCCATATAGATTATTTTTCGCGAGCTCCATTACAGTCAAATTTACTTGCTTCAAATGAAGATGACATCAATCAACAGCAGTGTATCATATGAGATATCAACCGACGTGTTAACAGCTAAAACCATCGCTGCTGCTACGTTTCAAGATAGTAAGCTGTCAAAATTGATTAAAGAACTGAAGAACGGAGAAAATCAAGAGGAAAAATACTCACTACAGGAAGGCGTAATATTCAAAGGAAATCGAGTCATGATTCCTGACACCCTTCATGCCTCAGTATTGTCAGAACTACATGATACCCACGTCAAGACCTCCAAACTGAAAAGCTTGTCTCGAAGATATTGCTATTGGAAAAACATTGACCGTGACATCGAATCTTTCGTGAAGAGTTGTGATGCTTGCGCTTCAACTGCTTGTGCCCCACCCGCTGCACCTTTACATCCGTGGGAAAAGCCAAAATCAAATTTCCGACGCGTCCATATCGATTACGCAGGTCCAAAAGATGGTTATTACATTTTCATTCTGGTTGACGCTAAATCAAAGTGGCCGGAGATAAGATTGTCAAAATCTGCGCTGACGTCAGCTTCTACAATCGAATTTCTCAAAGACATCTTCAGTGTCCATGGCTTGACAGAAATAATTGTGTCCGACAATGCCACAATTTTTACTAGTTCCGAATTCGTAAAATTCTGTGAGACAAACGGAATTTTTCACCGTCTAAATGCGAGCGACATCCTCAAATAAACGGTGAAGCTGAACGTTACATCCAATTTGTGAAACGAAAATTGGATACCATGAAGTCTGAAAATGGGCCAATGCAATCGGAAATTCAAGAAATATTATTTCGACATCGCGCTACCCCTTTACATTGTGATAAGACACCTGCCGAACTATATTAAGGTCGACAGATCCGCACAAGATTGGATCTACTCAAGCCGACCAAGCCGCCAAACTCGAAGAAATCTTCATGTCTTTCGTTACGCTCATGCTTGACGTCATTTAGTGTGGGAGACAGAGTTCTCGTGAAAATATTCACCAGTGGGAAAGAGACATGAGAGTCAAGAGTTATTTTAGAGACATTCGGGAGACTACACTACAGAGTAAAGTTGGATGATGGCTATATACTAAAACGCGATGTCGACAAACTTCGACAGTTAGAGATCACACGTCGAGTTTCCTTCGCAAATCCACCCGACGTGCACCCTCTAGTGAGAGAGCAACCAGTGGCTAATCCCTTCACTCAAGGATGTTCGCCGACTCGCAATCCAACCATGACTGTCATTCCTTCGCAGACCAGAGTTGTACAACAACGTAGTAACGTCCCTCCGGTTGGAGAAGTCAGACCGCCAGCGCCAGAGAATGTTACAGTTCCAGAACCACCCCCTCTAGCACGAACAGAAACAGCGACTCATCAACTAGTGCGTAATCGTCCACAGCGTACACGTCATCCACATAAATACTTAGATGATTTAGTTCAATGACTTCTTTTTTATTTCAATGTGGGAGATTGTTATACCCTATATAATAGTTGACAGTTAAGTCCGCTGAGCCTGTTTTTTCCTACTGTCGGTTTCTGTAACCGAGCCTTTATTTGTAAGTCATATGGATAGATAGTAGTCGAATGTCAAGTAGTGGAATAAGACAATATTTTTAGTGCTGTCATTATTTTTTCATATAATTGGATATACAGTATTAAAGTATATAATGTTGACATCAAAATAGTCAGTCTCTCCCCTTTTAGTTACAACAACAACATTAATAATTCAATATCGAACGATTTATTTTGACCTCTTCTGACAGCTGTTATTTCAAATAATCTTGTTTTTGACATTTTCAGCTAGAATTTGTTGAATTGATATTGTTTATGTTGGAGACTGTGTGCTAAGTTAGCCCGTCGTGGACAAAATGGGAACCGTTGAAGAAGAATGAAGTTGACAACTAAAGAGTGATTTTTGTAGAATTTGTGGTTAGGTTCCATCATAGTTATATTTGATATTGTCAGTTGATATGATTTTTGAGTAAATTTTGCCTTTTTACAGTTTCAATCTTTGTTTGATCGTATTATTTAACTCTTCTTGACAACTGTGTTAGAAATTTGACATTTTTTGCGACCATTACAGGAAATAGTGTGGCAAGTATCTGTCGGCTCCCCGTGTGTGAGAAATCGACCATAATGTTTTTGTCGGAGGTCCTTTCTTAAAGTCTCCGTTCGTCAGTGAATAATATTGTCAAGTATTATGTCTTCAACTTTGGCGAAACGTGAAGTGATTCGTGATATTTTCGCGAAGATTTACAACGGGTTTTTGCCACTTCTTTCAGAGGTGAACGTCGATGTGTTTAAGGTAAATGGCCGATTCAAACTCTTAGTGGGTAAATATCTTGAACTGTTGTAATCTATCAGAGATTCCAGTCACAATGCTGAGGTATCAGCCGACATTGAGAAGGCGTCCTTACAGATTTAGATACACCCCTCTGTCTTGAAAACTATAACAATGAGACATAATAGAGTTGTTTTTTGTGTGACCTGCAGTCCCTTTTTGTTGGATGCAGTGATTGATCATCACATTGACGGGATGAGTGAAAACGCGGACCCTGGTGTGGTAAAATGACTTCAATGAATAAGGAGATGCTTTCATGTCGATAATCATGTTTGCATTTTGGACATCCTGCCAGAGGTTATTGAGTTCAAGCGCATTACCTCAGAGGCTATGGCTAAAAGTGGGTTCAACGAGAGGATGGGAGTGCTCCTAAGATGCGCCGGCAATTCTTCAACCTCAGTCCTTGGACTGAAGTGGGATCGACACCGACACGTCCTTAGTTTCAACATGGACTGGTGGACTGGTTGGAGTGAGACACAAGAACTAACCAAAAGGAGTCTTTATTTCATGATCCATAAGATCTATGATCCGGATGGGTTTGATTCGCCAGTTACTGTAATTCTAAAGCGCCTAATTTAGACCTTGAGGAAACAGAAACTTGCGTGGAACGACAAACTCAGTGACGAAACCATGCAAGGTTTTTGGTGGATTCTTTCAAAACGTCAATCTAAGGCTTTTCTCACAGTGGAAGCGTAAACATGCGAATTGTGGGACGCACGTAAACACACGTCTTCGCGCGAACGATCCAAACTACTTGTTTTGAATGCAAGCGCTCACAGTGGCTGCAGATCGGTTCGCGCATATACGTGCGTACATTTGCGACTTGCGACCAGATCCCGTTTTGTTGGGATATTTGCGTTTGTTCGCGGTTTTCTTGCAGGTATTCTCTTGGAAAAGAATTGAAGAAAAATGGATACTGAACAGCTAATTGATTTAGTACGAGAGCGGAAATATTTATGGGATCAGCGAGAACCAAATTATCACCATCGTAATTTACAAAAGTCCTTGTGGAAATAAGTTTCCGAAGAAATTAATTAATCAGGTACGTAATTTGCTAATTTGTATTTATTTAAATTATATTCGTATTTGAACAAGAAGTATTTATAAATAACACAAAATATAAATAACTTAGAGATTACGTACAAAATATGTTTTTAAATAATCACGGATAGTGTAAGCCTCGGCTCTAGTTCTGTTTCCACCCAGAGTTCCAAATCTTCTATTATTTCTGTTATATTGTTCTGTTTCCATAATAATTTCATTAATATTAATACTTTCTTTTTCAATAATCATATTGTGCAGTAAACAAATACATTTAATAATGGCATCAGCTCGATCTGGCGTAACTTCAATAGTCTTTAATAATAATCTGCATTCACTGGCCATAATTCCAAAAGCGCATTCCACCACTTGCCTTGCCCTTGATAAACGCATATTAAATATTTCTTCTTCCGGTCCTACAATTGTTTGCGGATAAGGACGCATTAAATAAGATTTTAGTGGGTATGCTTCATTGCCCAGTATAACATGAGGTATGTGCATATTTGTTCCAGGTAATGCTTTTTCTATGTTTACATTTAAAGCGCCATTCTCAAGTTGTCTCGATAGATTGGAATGAGAAAAAATTCCTCCATCGCTCTCCTTGCCGTATGCCCCTACGTCTATACAAATAAATTTGCAGTCCGGACCAGCTAATGCTTGTAAAACTATAGAAAAATACTGCTTATAATTACGGTACATACTACCCGTATTAGCAGGGTTCTTAATCCTTATATGTTTCCCATCTATACATCCCTCACAGTTTGGAAACTTCCATTTTCTCCAAAATTCGTTGGAAATATTAGTAACCTCTTCATTAGACGGGAAAGGCATATGAGTTTCCTGAAGACAATCCCAAAGTATTTTGCAAGTTTCATGAACAATTTTTCCTACGGTATTATCCGCAATTCTAAATGAAAATCCCAATTGCATGAACGATGAACATGTCGCTAGATACCTAAAATAAAATAATTTATATATTTTTTTGTTACAGTTGACGAAGTAAAAAAACGATGGAGAAGTATACGAAATACGTTCCGTAAAGAATTTAAAAAGAGTACACAAGGTAGATCAGGTGATGGAGCAGGTGCAGTATTCGTGTCTAAATGGCCCTATTATACTATATAGATATAATGACGCCAAGGGCGCTATCAGACAATGTCGCCCGTGACATAGCAGAAATCGATTCAGAAACGCAAGATGATGATGAACGTGATGAAACACAAAATTCCCTTCGTAATGTAGTTTCGCAGCAAGAAGAAAATAATCAACCACAGCAAGAAGAAAATAATCAAACGCAGCAAGGAGGAAATAAACAATTTGTCCATCATTTACAAAAAAAAAATAATATCACATCAAAAATTCTTCCAAAAAAAAGTTAAGGCCACTTATATTGAAGAAAAATTTCTAGAATTGGAGGAAAAAAAATTAAAGTATTTTGAAAATAATGCAACTGATGATGATTGCCAATTTTTAAAGAGCCTTTTATCTTATTCAAAATATGTACCTAAGTCAAAAAAATTAATTGTGAGGTCGCAGTTGCAGCAAGTATTGATCAATGAACAAATGTACTCGTCCGGTCAGTCACTACCATCATTACATTGGCAACAAAGTACTTCTGCAGCAAACTCTTCAACTTCGGCCGATACTCATTATTCGATGTCAGCAGCAACCACCCCTGCTCGACAAGATTTACAAAGCCCTACAGAAAGTCAACATTCCTTGCCAGATTACTATCACTCATTTGATCCCACCTATTCCAGTTAGTTTGCTATGTCTACTTTTTATTTGTTTTTTACTGTATGGGATATGTTTAAGCTTATTTTCATAAAAAAATATTTTTAAAATCGATATAGTGTCCTTTTGTCTCTTGTACCTGTGTGAATAAAAAATTAAAATAAAAAACGTACCTTATAGTTAAATCCAGGCGTTCCCTAGGAGAAATGGGTTCTCGAAAATTGTAATGTTTCGTTAACCTGTCCTTGATTACATTCAATATGTAATTAAAAGTTTCTTCTTTCATCCGAAAATAACTAAAAAACTTTTCTTCACTGTTCCTTAAATCATCCCAAATATGCTGAAATTCAACAAATTCCTTTCTTTTTCTTAGTATTTCAGTCACCCATACCTTCCATCTTCTTTTGTGAATGATTCTTCTTCTTAGAAAAGTATTTTCTAACAAATATAAGTCACGATCGGACATTTTAACTATTCGGCATCAAGTTTTATCGCAGTCAATGTGCGAACTCAACGCATGTATATGCAAGATCACAAATTCGGACGGTTCTGCGCGTTTTAATTAATCGCGCGTATCCGCATCCACTGTGAAAAAAGCCTAATGCGAGAAATATATGTTGACCGTCGGTTCGGCGGAACTTGCAATAGATCCATGCATTTGTTTTGCGATGCAAGTGCTAAGGCTTATGCAGCATGCATATTTATTCGGAGTGAAACTGACGACGGCACAATGTCAGTAAACCTTGTTCAGACGAAGTCAAAGATTGTGAACGTCATCTCCCGGCCAATTATTCCTCGACTCGAGTTGATGGAAGTTGTGATTGGAGTCCGGTTTTGAAGTCGGTGCGCAATGCTCTCGATTGGAAGGATATTCCAGTGTATGGTTGGTGCGATTCTAGCACAGTACTCGCTTGTATTCAGCATCAAGAGGAATGGAGCATTTTTGTCCGGAACCGGGTCACAGAAGTTGGAGAACTCGGCTCTTGTATAATATGGCGTTACATATCTGGCCAACTCAATCCAGCCGATCTTCCATCAAGAGGTTGTACTATCGAGCAGCTCCTAAAAATGCGATGGTGGGAAAGCCCTTCGTGGCTTTACAGTGATAAAGACGTCTAGCCTCAGTCTCATTGTACCTACAATGAAGAGGAGGCCCCGACAGAAATAATTGTGAAGAAAACTACCATTTCTTGTCTGGCTGGTGGTCTGAATAATCGTTGGCTATATAAATACTTCTCAAAATTCCAACAAATCGTACGAATGGTTTCCTTCGACAAAATATTTGTGTACAACTGCCGCAACAAACGCAATGGTCAGATAATGCGTACACCTCTGTGTTGAAGAGTTCTTGGCTGCTGAAAGTGTTGTGTGGAAAAAAGTGCAAGACGAAGCATTCGATTTTTTGAAGGGAAAAACGATTTGCGGTATTTTAAAGATGAAAGAGTGTCGTAAGGGCGAAGACAAAAATCGCCGAACGAGAAGATTTCAAGTCCTTTGCCACTCCCTAACAACCATCCTGTAGTTGAACGAATGGTTGTTGACCATCATAACATTTTTGAGTTGTGAAATTGAGACAACTGTCTCACCATTTCGAACGAAAGTGTTTTTTTTGTCGCCATTTTGGCTGCAAAAATTCCGACACTGTATCTCTACCGCTGCCACAAACTAGAGTGACCGATGGTTCTGTTTTCGAGATACTTATGTGTCGTGGATTATGATGGACCCTAGACTCTTTACGATGGATAAAATGATGGGATTGCGCTATACACCTGCGGGGTCTACAGGGTACTGTACCTCAAAATTTTAACCTCGCTCAGCATTTTTGCTAGTATTTTTGCTAGCTTCAAGGCATTTTATAACGAGAAAAGGTGCCACAAAAATAATTAACAGTGACAATGGTACATGTTTTCGTGGGACTGACAACACCTTCAACTCTATTGACTGGAATGAACTTTCTAAAATCTGCAATATTGAAAGAATTTGTTGGAAGGTCAACCCGCCTTCTGCTTCGTGGCGGGGCACATTTTGGGTAAAGCCTCATTGGAATTTAAAAATGAAAATCCGTTGAAGATGAATAAAGTTGACAACTCAAGAATGACACGTCTTTTTAGACTCTGTGTTCATGTTCCGTCATAGTTATATTTGGTATTGTCAGTAGTTTTTTTTGAGTAAATTTTGTCTATTCAAAGTTTTAAATCGTTGTTTGATCGCATCATTTCACTGTTATTGTTGTGCACTGTGTTAGAAATTTAACAGTTTATATTCCATTGTTTTGTTATTTTATTAATTATTAGACAAATTCGGTAATTTGAATGTTGATTAAACTAAAATTACTATTTACTATTACCCTTAAAAGATACTAATTATAAAATAATTTTTTCTCACTCACTCACTAAACATATACTTATAAATAGTGTTTGGATTTTTAAGCACATAGTTTCTGTCTGCATGGGTCCAGCCCTAAAGCCACGAGAACAAAGAAACAATGAACAACTGAAATTATAGCAAATTATTTACCAAACATCTGTGGCGATTATTCATCGTCAGTGTTATTTGATGTGTGAACGACAGAAAAATGTATGATAGGGATTTGCTATGCCCTTTTTGTCACAAAGGAATTTTAAGTGGTTATATTTTTATTTGATAATTGTATAAAGCCTGGGTGAAGCCATTTTAAATGAACATTTTGAACATTAACGTATTTGTTTTGTAATAATAATGTTTTAACCCTCCGATACCCGCGTGGCGTCTGACAGACGCCACTCTGATAAACAATGCGCAGAACTTTTTAAAATAGTGAGATACAGACTTCCCCTTCCATCTACCTTCCTAATACTACTTCCTACTTTGATACATTCAGTCTGAACTGAAATCTCTTGAGCGTAGATTAATTTATCAAGCTTTTTAGTTGGTTGGCGTCTATCAGACTCCACGCGGGCACAGGTGTTTCAATTTATTTTTTGGTAATTTCTTGAAAGGTAAGATAAATGATTGAAATAATGAATCAATAATTTGATTTATGGTTGTTTTATTATTTTAGATGGATAAAAAGAAAGTTTACCGTTTTGACAAAACCGAAGATGTCGAGGAAATGCAACGGCTGGCTTATATTTCCGATTCGGATTAGTCAGATGCTAATGATGACAGTAGTTCCATATCCGATTTGGAACAGTTAAATGAATATGATGAACATTCCGATACAGAGCACGAAAGTGATAATAGTGAAGAAAATGAAGAAATTGAAAATGAAAATTCAGATGCCAATGTATTATTTGGGAAAGATGGAATTACTAAGTGGAATATGGATCGTCCTAGACAAGCGGTAAGGACTAGCTCTCACAATATTATGACCCATTTGCCAGGTGTAAAACAAGTAGCTAAGAATGCCAAGACTGCTCTGCAATGTTGGGAGTTATTATTGCCCGACGAATTGATTGTAGTCATAGTAGAAAATACAAATAATCATATACTGAGCAAGGGAGATCAATTCAGTAGAGAAAGAGACTGCAAACCGATTCAATTGAAATAAGAGAGTTCATTGGTCTTTTGTACATGGCAGGAGTTCATAGAAATAGTAAATTAAACACGCAAGATTTATGGGCCACAGACGGTTCTGGTATTGAATTATTTCGACTTACAATGTCTCGTAATCGTTTTTCTGCTACAATATATTCGTGTTGATGATAAGCAGACAAGAAATGAACGTAAAATGTATGACAAATTATCTCCTATTCGGCAAATATTCGATATATTTGTTCATCGTTGTGAAAAAAATTATTCAGTAGTCGGAGAGTACGTTACGATAGATGAGATGCTTCCAGCATTCCGAGGACGATGCTCATTTAGGCAATATATCCCCAGCAAGCCAAATAAGTATGCCATAAAAGTATATTCTGTTGTGGATGCAAAGACGTGGTACACTCTGAATATGGAGATCTATGTAGGACAGCAACCTGATGGTCCGTTCAAGGTAAGCAATTCTTCGCATGACTTGGTCAAAAGATTATGTAAACCAATTCGTGGAAGTGGACGTAACATCACTGGTGATCACTGGTTTACCAGTTTTGATCTAATAACCGACTTATTGAAAAATGATAGACTGACCTATGTAGGAACAATAAGAAAAAACAAAAGGCAACTTCCAACAAGTTTTGTGACCGTTCAAAACAGGGAGCAACATTCGAGTCGTTTTGCATTTCAGAAAAATTTAACTTTGGTGTCATATATTCCGAAAAAGGGCAAAAATGTTATTCTCTGTTCTTCAATGCATCACGATTCAACAATAGACAAGGAAACTGGCGTGGCACAAACACCAGAAATAATAACATTTTATAATTCCACAAAATCGGGTGTTGACATTGTAGATCAATTATGTGCTACTTATTCAGTCTCAAGAAATACAAATAGATGGCCAATGGTTATATTTTATACTATTCTAAATGTAGCAGCAATTAATGCTCACGTAATTTATAAAGGAAACTTGAATGATGATTTAGAAAAAAGAAGACACTTTTTACAATCGTTAGCTGTTAGTCCGGTCAATCTAGACATTGGAAGGTACATAAATTTACAACAAGCTGCAAATGCGTGTAACTGTTCAAAACATAATTAAAAATAACATGTTAAAATTCCGAATCATTGCGATGCCTGGAAAAAAATTTATTCGAGGTCAAAGGTCAAAAATCTTGAAAAAAATCGGTTTTTCGCGATTTTCAGCAAAACGGTAAGTTTTATCATATAATCACCTAAAATAAATATTGTTAATCATAAAATTCTCTACAAAAAATGTATCAATACTTTTTTTCCTGAGAGCCACCGTTTTTGAGATATAACGAGTTAAAAAGTTGTAATCGTCATTATATGCACACGTTTCCACGCCACCTGTGAGGTAGTGTACTTAGCGCGTTTTTTTTAACGTGGTTTCCCCAGTAGGCCTATTCCACATGTCTGTTGTGATTCTGTCTAATTGGAAACTTGCATAATAAAATATATTAGATACAGTTGAAAATGATAAAAGCGATTGAAACTAAAAAAATTCAGAAATTTATTCATCTGATTCATAACCTTCAAATACTTCTTCTTGATCTTCTTCTTCTCCTTCTTCTTCTTCTTCTTCTTCTTCTTCTTCTTCTTCTTCTTCTTCTTCTTCTTCTTCTTCTTCTTCTTCTTCTTCTTCTTCTTCTTCTTCTTCTTCTTGATCTTTGTCTTGTTCGTTTTCTTCATCCTGGGTGCAAGTAAATTCCATCAATAGCGATGTATCGCATGTTTCTTCGTTGGTATCAAACGAATCCTCTACTATTTGTGATTCAGCATTAGAACATGACTGGCCTTGACAATGTGTACATGCCAGAGAACACAACAGTCCAACTTTTTTACAACCACATTTAGCGCTGCATCCCTTTTTACAGTTGCAAAAAATAGTGTTCACCAGTTTTTCCGGCGCAGGTGGGAGTAAAGTCTGAATAGGTTCTAATGTATTGTCGACCAACTTCCAACCCCAGTCTTTTGGGTCTAGCTGATAACCAAGCCACACTTGAACTTGGTAATACACCCGGAAAAGATGTTGATGAGCAGCAACTGAGGTTGGAGGAAGACAAGCTAATTGCACCTGTTTCTTATTTTTAGTGTTTTTAACGAAACATGCATATCGATACTTATCTAGGCAGGTGGTTTTTTTCGGAGCTTTGTACATAGAAAGAATAAACTGAATCCCGTTCGTGATAATTTCTTGTTGAGTTGAATTACTTTTTTTGAAGACTTCAGCACATGGAACTAAATCTTGTTTTTCAAACATTTTAAAGACTGTTGCTTTACCTCTCCTGTAAAATGCAGACGTCGTATCACAGCCAGTTATTGCGTGTAAAAATAGTACATGATTTTGACTCTTTGGAAAAGTAGATAAACTTTTTGATGAATATATTTCCGTTTGATTTTGAGCTTTTCCTGGCTTTAAAAAGAAAATAGTTATTTCAGCTGGAGTTCGAGCAGTAAGTAGTACGAGTAAGTCAACATCTTCACCAACAACAATAGTTGTATTTGTCAAATTAAATTGCTCTATAGCTGTTTCAATAATCAGTACGTCGGCATCGTTATTAGCCTGTTTAACCAATATATTTTCGGCAATAAACTTATCTTTCAATATTGAAATGAACCGAGATTTGTTGTGAGTATTTGCA
Organism: Galeruca laticollis; assembly: GCA_963921935.1. Lineage (NCBI taxonomy): Eukaryota > Metazoa > Arthropoda > Insecta > Coleoptera > Chrysomelidae > Galeruca > Galeruca laticollis. The sequence continues at coordinate 158,311,275 of OY998181.1, read as the reverse complement.
AGAAATTTCTGTTGACTGGTAGGAACTGTCATAAGTTCATCAAATAGAATATCTGAAGATGAAGACGTTGCTAAAGTTCGACGACGTTGTTCTGCAGCTTTAATATTCCTCGTGCAATCATCATAGCCATCAAATACGACAGTAATTCTGGCACCAAAATGTCTACGTACATACTGAACGTATTTATCTAAAATAATGCTAAATGTTTCTTCACTATCCCACACAACACGGTGTAGTAAGTATCCTCCGTCAATGATGTATGTCGTATTAGTATTGTTAATTTCAATATTGACCTGTTGAAAACAATCGTAAATGGTAGACTTCTGTGTTTTACGCATCCCAATGTCATCAAACAACGATAAAGGGTAGGGAGCCAATTCATATTCAAAATATTTCTCTATTTCATCTTGAAACGCTGCAGTAATACTCATGCGCTGGAACAATAATACAGGGTCAACAGGTACTTTTTCTTCGTGAACTTTTATAGTGCTACTCATCGCTAAAAGAGGAACAACTTTGTCTGCACGTTTAAATTTAATATCATTGAATTTTAGTCCTATTATTTTTGCCATAGAGGCAAGTCCAACTTCACGAGCTTTATAACAGTTTATTTTATCATCACCAACGACACCACTTGCAATAGAAATATTATATAATAATAAATTACAGCTTCAGAGATGTATATACGTGGAGTACTTATGCACATTTTGACGATTACAACTTTTACAACTCTTTGATTCATTGTATCTCAAAAACGGTGGCTCTCAGAAAAAAAAGTATTGACACATTTTTTGTAGAGAATTTTATGATTAACAATATTTATCTGAGGTGATTATATGATAAAACTTACCGTTTTGCTGAAAATCGCGAAAAACCGATTTTTCTCAAGATTTTTGACCTTTGACCTCGAATAAATTTTTTTCCAGGCATCGCAATGATTCGGAATTTTAACATGTTATTTTTAATTATGTTTTGAACAGTTACACGCATTTGCAGCTTGTTGTAAATTTATGTACCTTTACTATTATTTTTTAGTCTAATTTGACCGGATTATGTGGAGATGACCAAACAACATATAAGAAGAAAATCAGAAATTTTAACTCTACCCATAAATCTCAAGAAACGGACTAGAGAAGTGTCATCTCTTGATGCCAGTAAGCCAAGCACTTCTGTGGAAACTGGAAATAATAATGTACAAGCAATAAGAAAAAGATGTTATATGTGTAGTAGGAAAAAAAATCACATGACCAAATACAAGTGCAAGCAATGCAATAATTATATATGCCTCGAACATGCAGAATATATATGCCAGTCATGTCATTTCAAACGAAAGAAATATTGTCGCACTTGGGGATTTTTAAATTTTAATGTATTATTCTATTTTTGGTTGGAAATTATCTGTGTTTATGAATTTAATTTGTTTTGTTTGTATGTTTTAAAATGTGAATTTGAAGAAAAACATTAAAATAAACATAAGTAGTATGTATATTATTTAAATAAAACCTTAATCATATATTTCCATTTTATTCTTATGATCTAATTGAATGATGCCTGACAGACGCCACGCGGGTACTTGTGTTTCGAAATTGAACGCGGGTGCCCGAGGGTTAAAATGAGTCTTCTTCATCATAGGTGTACTCGTATTTATTCAAAATAATATTTGGCATTTCAAAGTTGGCTTTAAACTGCACGAGGCATTACGGGCCTACCCAAAAGCTCCTCTTAGGAAAGTGGGACAAATATGTCGAATAATCTGCGATCTACAAAGATACTCCTGAAAGGGAAGCTGTTAGAAAAGAATATTAAGATCGTCAGAAACAACTAAAAAATACAAAAACAAAGAAAAATGTAGTTCTAACATCTACTAAAATGGAGAACATAGAAAAAGGGAAAGCAAAGAAAAACAAACCTACCGAATTATCTGAAGAAGAAGAATATTTTACCTAAAGACGATTCAGCGGACTGATCTGGCGAGAGTTTGATTGCAATGATGGCTTGAAAACGTCATTTTAAAACTATTCTAATTATGAGACACGAGTAGTAACGTGGTAACAAAATTTCCTTTTCGGCTCAATTTGAACTACTTAATCGTTCAACTTAGGTCGACTCCTGGAAACGCGCCATTACGGTATAGTCATTCTAACGCTTGTTATAAAATGAAAATACATACAAAACTTGTAAGAAACAAGTGTGTGCAGAGTGCTAATATTTAAATTGTATTGTTGAAATTGATTTAAGAATTTTAACATCCACTAATGGTCCGGGAGAAAAATGAGTATTATGTTGTAAAATATTTCAAGAAACTCATGACCTGGAAAATGTACACTTACATTCATCCCTTGAGGTGGCGGTTTATATCGATTTTTATTGTATTTCTTTACATATATTTTATTCGAGAGAGAGGAATTTCATTCCAGTTGATACTTACTCCAATCAAACAAGATTTTGTATGCCGTTATCAACTGTATTGAATAAACTCAAGGTGAATTAGTGAAATATATATCCTGAAATGTTTGTCATGAAGAAGCCTCTAAAATTCGCAGAAAATGTGAGTTAACATAGTATAACGATGCTTCCTTTCTAAATGCTCTTTAGGTGATGAAAAATCTTGAATATTTTTCCACTTTGAGTGAGGTATATCCAAAACATTCGGTTCAAATTCGTCGAGTGATTAAAGAGATTGACATTACCTCGGTTATATTTACTTAGGTTAATGACTACTCAACTCAAGCACAGTCATCAACAAATAATAATTGAGAGAATTCTGGGTTAGTTGATTACGTTGAATAAATATGTTGTAATTTTTTTTAATTAAACTGGTTCTATAAGTGTAACCCAATCTTTGTGTTGTAATTTTTGTATTTGTGAGGTTAAATAAAAATGTGTGTAGGTTAAATCTCGCGATTTATCAATAAATTTATAATTTTGGTTTAAACACTTCAATTGAGGACAATTATTCGTTTTTTAATGTTAATACAAAGGCATGAAAGTCGTTATTGGTTTTTTATATGAGTTTTGGCGAAGATAATTATTATATGTATGCGTTTATGGGTGAGGACGTAGGTAACATTTAGATACGGAAAGAAAATCATCCCAATACTAATTTTTTTTTACTGATTTCAGTGCCATCAAAACTAAGAAAACCGTCTCAATTTAAAATCCCACATGAATAGTATATTATTAATCCAATTTTGGCGTTCTCAGAATTATCCAATACAAAACGAAATACCTGCATTAAATGTATGGTAATCAAATGCCAATTTTCTTATGACGATTTTCTAGTTTTTTTGGTTTCTATTTCAAGGTTTTTCATTGTCACACTTTCTAATCTTTTGAAATTTTGAAAAACGGTCTGTTTTGCAGAGCAATACTGCCAGCTATAAAAATTCAGGGGGCTAATTCTTGGTGCGATATGACTACAGCAGATTATAGATATCGTAGTAGTTCCACTTTTCTTATGTTTTCGCATCGAGGAGGTATGATGAGTGTATCATCATGAGGACTATTAGAAATTGGTAATATTAGTGTTTTAAATGGAACTCACGGTTTCCAGTTAATTCCACAATATAATAACAGTTATTGAAAATTATAAAAAATTGACAATTGTTTCGATAAATCAATATCATCGTCAGAATGACAGAAGTTACATTTTATTTGATGCCTACCTGATGTTTAGTACTTGTTTTTGGCTAGACCAAGAAGTGACTTAACTTGTGATTGATTTAATATATGTTTATAGAAAAAAGAACAAGATGTGATATTACAAATATTAAAGCTTAGATATTATTAGCCCTATGGTGATATCCTGGATATCATTTTTCCAATTAAGATCAGTATAACTGTGCAATGATATAGAAAACCAGGAAAACTATATCTGATGATCTTTACAATTAGCACTTAAGAAGACAGTTTATTAGTGGAGAACTCCCTAGATTTAACTGTTCATTGACAACTTTATATTGTCTTCTAATTTCCAATTCTTCAAGGAAATCCAGTTCTTGTTTCTTTTCACAAATCTGCAGCACTTCTAGTTCTGTGTTAGGTGTCAATGAATGATTGGTGTCAAGTAGATGTTTTGCGTAGTGGGATCTATCTGGTTGTTTTAATCTGTATGCTCGTAAGTGCTCACTGTATCGTATTTCAAAATTCCTAAGGGTCTGACCCGAATAGACAGCATTATATTCTGGACATTTGAGTTTATATATACCTGACTTCTTTAATAGTGGTATTTTTGTTTTTACATTTAACAATTTTGTACTAACATTACTTTCTGTTTTAAAAGAAATTGTTGTATTCGTTGCTGAAGATATTATCTTTGAAATATTATTAGAAATATTTCCTGCATATGTGATGGTTTTATAAAATTTAATTTCATCAGCTTGGATATATTAGTTGTAATGCCACTTTTTCTTCTTTTTTACTAATTAGCTTATTTATCATATTTAATGGATAACCGTTAGATGTTGCTATTTGTCTAATTGTATTATTCTCTCTATCAAAATTACATTTGTTCATAGGAACTGAAAAAGCTCTATGTATCATTAAATTATATGCTGCTAGTCTATGTGACATAGGGTGGTTAGAATTGAATGGAATTGTCACATCAGTCTGTGTTGGTTTTCGGTAAATTGACTCTTTGAATTTTTAAATCAAGAAAATTGATTGAGCTATTTTCTTTCAATTTCTAATGTAAATTTAATTTTCGGGTGTAAATTATTGATGTGGTTGGAAAATACATCTAATTGTCGTTCACTACCCATAAAACAAGCTAATATGTCATCTACATATCTATACCAAAATAAAATATTTTTCGAAATATTACTTTCAAAGATCTTTCTTTCTAAATTGTCCATAAAAATGTTTGCTAAAATAGGTGATATAGGGCTTCCTATTGGTAAACCTTCATTTTGAATATATATCTTATTATCAAAAGTGAAATAATTCTGATTAAAGGTGGATTTATAAACTCTGTTGTTCGTTATTCGTTGTTCGTGATTCCCCTTGCTCGAAAATAAAACATTGATATCACATACATGCGTTTATAAACCGTTGTGTTTGTGTTGTTCGTCGTTCGTCGTTGCTCTCAAATATATTGTTATTCGTGATTCGCAGTTCCACCAATGAAAACTGAAGTTAGTCCCACGGGACTTGATTTCTACCAATCATCTTAAAGTCAAAACTGACACTACTGTTTTTACGTTCAGTAAAGAGAGGCGCTACATTCAAATAAGCTACTGTTTATTGATGCACTTCGGCAGCATGAATTTACGTCACCGTTGTGACCAATCAAATTTCAAGAACGCCAACAACGAAAAACCGATATAAATTAGTCGACTCGGGAACAACTGTGAATAACGAATCGCCAGCAACTTTTGGAAAAGACGGCAAGCAACGAACAACGGGAACAACAGAGTTTATAAATCCAGCTTAATGCATACATCAAATAAATTAAGTATATCTGATATTATTCCTGGATTAATATTTTTATCTTCAAGTAATTTTCTTACAAGTATTAGACATTCTTTAGGAGGAATTTTAGTAAACATATTAGTTACATCGAACGAAATGAGTTTATAGTTATCTTACTAGTGGATTGCTTTCAACTTTTTGATTAGTTCTATTGAATTTCTAATTGAGTACTGAGATTCATATCCGTAAGTATTGAGTATATTGTTGAGCTTCTTTGCCAATATATTATTAGTAGCATTAACATAAGAGACTACAGGTCTAATTGGCTTCGTTATTTTATGTAATTTAACTGTTCCATATAATTGTGGACAATGAGGATTCTTATGTATGATAGACCTCTTTTCGTAATCATTTAAAAGATAATTTGAATTATTAACAATATCCGTTACATTATTAGAAAACTTTTTTGTTGGGTCTGCTTTAAGAACTTTTACATCGCTGGATTCTATGAAGTTATATACTTTGGAATTGTAATTTTCAGTCGTCAAAATGACAGTTGTGTTCCCCTTATCAGATTTTGTAACTGTTAGGTTATTATCCTCTATCTTCTTTTTTATTGCATTTGAAACTGTAATGTCATTTTTTGTTTGACGTTTAACTTTTGAAGGTTCAATATTTTTGAATAAATTGGCAATTTTTAATTTCTCATAAAGAAAATAATTTGAATTAGATTTTAAAGCTATTTCTGACTCTGTAGCTATAATTTGTTTAATATTATTCGTAAATTTTGGTGGTATGCTGTACTTCAAACCTTTATTTAGAAATTCTATTTCACTATCTGTAAAATTAGTGTCTGAAAGGTTTTCAAATCGTGGTGCAAAGTGTGGTGGTATGTAGGTACTTACAGTTTCATGATGTTTTGAGTATTGAATTTTATGTTGTGTGTGTTCAATATTCTGTAGCTCCTTTTTTTGTTTCTTGAATTTCATTTGCTTCATCGTGCTAACATTTTCTCTAATTTTGTCATCCAAACAGTCAAATTCTACTGGATGTGATTGGAATGTGAGTTCTGAATGTACAACTTTTATGTAGTTGTCTAAGAAGTCTCTAACTTTGAACCATTTCTTACATTCTGATTTTATCCAAACTCGTTGAGCACATTTTATAGCTTTTTGTGCTTTTGGTGTTTTATTGTGACATTTTATATTCACATAATATGGTATTACCTTTTTCCTATGGCATTCTTGGTTATACCGATGAAGCATATGAAATTTAAGAAACAAGAAAAGAAGCTACAGAATCTTGAACACACACAACATAAAATTCAATACTCAAAACATCATGAAACTGTAAGTACCTACATACCAACACACTTTGCACTACGATTTGAAAACCTTTCAGACACTAACTTTATAGATACTGAAATAGAATTTTTAAATAAAGGTTTAAAGTACAGCATACCGCCAAAATTTACGAATAATATTAAACAAATTATAGCTACAAAGTCAGAAATAGCTTTAAAGTCTAATTCAAATAATTTTATTTATGAGAAATTGAAAATTGCCAATTTTATCAAAAATATTGAACCTTCAAAAGGTAAACGTCAAACAAAAAATGACATCACAGTTTTAAATGCAATAAAAAAGAAGATAGCGGATAATAACCAGTTACAAAATCTGATAAGGGGAACACAACTGTCATTTTGACGACTGAAAATTACAATTCCAAAGTATATAACTTTATAGAATCCAACGATTTAAAAGTTCTTGAAGCAGACCCAACAAAAAAGTTTCCTAATAATGTATGGGATATTGTTAATAATTCAAATTATCTTTTAAATGATTACGAAAAGAGGTCTATCATACATAAGAATCCTCATTGTTCACAATTATATGGAACAGTTAAATTACATAAAATAACGAAACCAATTAGACCTGTAGTCTCTTATGTTAATGCTCCTAATAATATATTGGCAAAGAAGCTCAAGAATATACTCAATATTTACGGATATCAATCTCAGTACTCAATTAGAAATTCAATAGAAATAATCAGAAAGTTGAAAGCAATCCACTTGCAAGATAACTATAAACTCATTTCGTTCGATGTAACTAATATGTTTACTAAAATTCCTCCTAAAGAATGTCTACTACTTGTAAGAAAATCACTAGAAGATAAAAATATTAATCCAGGAATAATATCAGATATACTTAATTTATTTGATGTATGCAATAATCAGAATTATTTCACTTTTGACAATAAGATAAATATTCAAAATAAAGGTTTACCAATGGGAAGCCCTAAATCACCTATTTTAGCAAACATTTTTATGGACAATTTAGAGAGAAAGATCTTTGAAAGTAATATTTCGAAAAATATTTCATTTTGGTATAGATATGTAGATGACATATTAGCTTGTTTTATGGGTAGTGAACGACAATTAGATGTATTTTTCAACCACATCAATAATTTACACCCGAAAATTAAATTTACATTAGAAATTGAAGAAAATAGCTCAATCAATTTTCTTGATTTAAAAATTCAAAGAGTAAATAATGTACTTGATTACCGAAAACCAACACAGACTGAGGTGACAATTCCATTCAATTCTAACCACCGTATGTCACAGAGACTAGCAGCATATAATTCAATGATACATAGAGCTTTTTCAGTTCCTATGAACAAATGTAATTTTGATAGAGAGATTAATACAATTAGACAAATAGCAACATCTAACGGTTATCCATTAGATATGATAAATAAGCTAATTAGTAGAAAAGAAGAAAAAGTGGCATTACAACTAATATATCCTAAACAAGCTGATGAAATTAAAACTTATAAAACTATCACATATGCAGGAAATATTTCTAATAATTTTTCAAAGATAATATCTTCAGCAACGAATACAACAATTTCTTTTAAAACAGAAAGTAACGTTAGTACAAAATTGTTAAATGTAAAAACAAAAATACCACTATTAAAGAAGTCAGGTGTATATGAACTCAAATGTCCAGAATGTAATGCTGTCTATTTGGGTCAGACCCTCAGGAATTTTGAAATACGATACAGTGAGCACTTACGAGCAAACAGATTTAAACAACCAGATAAATCCCACTACGCAAAACATCTACTTGACACCAATCATTCATTGACACCTAACACAGAACTAGAAGTGCTGCATATTTGTGAAAAGAAACAAGAACTGGATTTCCTTGAAGAGCTGGAAATTAGAAGACATTTAAGAAACCCACAATATGAAGTTATCAATGAACAGGTAAATCTAGGGAGTTCTCCACTAATAAACTGTCTTCTCAAGTGATAATTGTAAAGATCAGCAGATATTGTTTTCCAGGTTTTCTATATAATTGCACAGTTATACTGATCTTGATTGGAAAAATGATGTCCAGGATATCACCATAGGGCTAATAATATCTAAGCTTCAATATTTGTAATATCACATCTTCTTCTTTTTTCTATAAACATATATTAAGCCAATCACATGTTAGGTTACTTCCTGGTCTAGCCAAAAATAACTACTAAACATCAGGTAGGCATAAAATGAAATGTAACTTCTGTCATTCTGACGATGATATTGATTTATCGAAACAATTGTCAATTTTTTAGAATTTTCAATAACTTTTATTATATTGTGTAATTAACTAGAGACCGTGAGTTTCATTTAAAAACACTAATATGAGCATAATCCACGAAGTAAGGGTCGAGACAGTTAATTACATAAAAATCAGTTAATTTCGTGATAATTTGCGAACTCAAAATTCCAGCGATATTGATTAACAACTCTAGTACAAATATTGAAAGGAATATCCACATCGAATTCCAAAGTACTGTAGTACTGATCCTCGGGAACTAATGGATTAGATGAAAGATGTACATTTTTTATTGAAAGCTACTACTAAATATGAGGTCTAGAGTGTTGCCAGATATATTCACATTTGGGTTATACTGAACCATATCAACCAGAGACATAGTGTCGACTAATAAGCTAGATCTAGGATTATTATAATTATTTATTTGGCTTACAATAATCTCCTTCGTTCAATAACCCTTACATTTCAGGAATATTGAAATCTCCACATATGATAAAAGTATCGTTGATATTATTTAAGTAAATATCAATTAGCTTGATACAGAAAAAAATTTAATGCAGCCATGTCTCTGGGAGGTATGTAAACACACCCTATATGCACCTGTCGAAGTCCACTAAGAGGGATGATGGTGACCCATACATCCTCTGCTTCGGACCGCCTAGAATCCTCAGGATAAGTAGTAAACTCTTCGGAGACGGCTATGAGGACACCACCTCCTATATGTTTTGTGGAAGAACTCGTTTCCCTATCTCGTCGATACACTTTGTATGATGAAAACATTTCTTCACTTAATATGGATGCATTTCGCCATGTTTCCGTGAGTCAGATGACATTTTCTCACAATTTAGTATATTTTGAAATGTAGTGGTAATTTTTGAATTTAGTCCACGGGCATTTTGATATAAGAAAAACAGCGTAGAATCACACCCCATGTCAGTGATCAAAAATATCTTAATCGGATTGTGAGTACACAGTTAATTGACGTTTGAGCTAATTGATCAGTATCGCCATCACAAGATATTTTTATTATTCGAGACATGTCATCTTTGTGCACAAATATGACACCATTTCTTGTCCAAATATATTTAAATTGTTTGGATTTAGCAACTATTTCCGTTTCTCGAAGTAGTTTTTTATTTTTTGAGTTTATGTGTTCATTGATATATAATTTTTCATAGATATTTGGTACTTTCAATCCTGCAACGCTTCCATATTGACGACGCTTAGCTTTTGCTGCAGCCAAAAATGCATCTCTTTTCATTTTCTTAGGGAATTTCAGAATAATTGGTCTGGGAAGATCTGTTCTAGGAGCGGAACGGTAGAAAGAATCAATATCAACGTCACCGATTGGAAGATCGATTGCAGAGCCTATCGTGGAAACAATATCTAAAAGGGACTCCACATATCTCAACCTCATTAGCCCTTATCTGTTGCTCCAATGTATCCACTCGAGAATTCAAAAATTTTACGCCGTTCTTCAAGTCTAGATTTTATCTTGTCAATCTCTCGACTTTTTTAATCTTAGTAGTGAGAGCCGATACAGTATTTTCAAAAGCTGTGATAGCATCACTACAAAAGTTGACAGACTGCAACAAATTTCCATATTTCGTGTTCATTGATGCCATATTTAACGTTTGTAGCGAAGAGGTTTCTTCTAATGGAAAGTCATCAGAATCCTCCTCAGTGACGATGACTAAACGCCTTTTAAGAAAATCAGTGGAACTTCTGCAATTAGTACGGGTCCAGGATAAAACCGGTGCCTGATATCGTGACACGTTCGCTTTAGTTAAACCTACACATTTAGCGTGATAGAATTTCTGACAGCTACCACAACATTTCAGACCGGGCGATTTACCGGTAATTCCTTGGGTGTAAAGTTCACAGACTGGCATCGTTTGACCAAAACAAATTAAAATTCCATTATCTATTCAACAAAAACTGTAAGAACTGTTTATAGTAATCAATGTGTTCGAAATCTGAATTAAAGCCGATCTTTGACTAAGAATGTTTATAAAATTACTCACTTCAAGTCCCAGTCCAATTGAAAAAAGAAACAAACTACAGAAGACAATGCACGACAACCATATTATTGCATAGTCAACTTTTAAACGATATCACATACGAAATGACCAAGAAAATTGCTATAAATAGAGAGCGAAAATAAACACGTCGATACCTCAATGTATCATATAAACAATGATCGGAATATTAGCCACGAATTAACTAATGAGTACTTCGAAGTCCGTTTTTAAAAACAAACATTTAATACTTTTACAAAAATTACAAGAATGATATATTTATTAAAGACGAATAAAAATTATAAAAACGATTGAAAAGAATGGATACAGAATAAAACAAGAATGAATGAATTGTCAGTTAGAGTCCTTCATTTATATATGATGAAACTGCAAGGCCTGCAACTTCAACCGGCCTCCCGCCGCGTCTTCAGGAAGGCTGAGATAATTCCTCCCGCCGAAGTTTCAACTCACGAGGGAAGAGGGAGTTGAACGGATGGTGAAGTAACAACTGGAGCTTGGGACGCTGTCTTCTTCCTGGGGTTAAATTTCTTGAGGGTGTATGCTGCGATTGTTCCTGCTATAGCGATGTAAACTACTATCGTCCACACACTGTGTGTATGAGATATTCCGGTTGTCCATAGCAAAGGGAAATTTTCTGTCAGCTGGTACAAGTTATCTGAAAGCTGGTCCAGCTTGATATCTTCTAAGGGCACCCCTGGTTTTAGAGTTGGCAGTGTGTCGTTCGTGATCTGGATATCGGGAAGAAGTATTGGTTGGCTATCGGCTATTGATTTTTCATTGGCTAGCATTTGTACAGTTGATTTAATCTGACATCCTACAGGGATTTCGATTAAAAATGTTCCCTTCAACTTTTTGACTTCTTGTTGTTGTTTGCAAGTAACTTTTAAAGTGTTTTCATTTGGAAATACACCTAGCCAATTATTGGTGCTTCCCAGTTGGTTAAATTTTGACTTTGTTAAAGTTAAACTAATTTGTTTACATTGTGAGGTATTTTTCATGTCCAAAGCAAGAAGTTCACAATGTGTGTCACTGTTAACTTCTTCTATTTCTTGTTTAGTGCAATAATAAGTTTTGGGGAAAGTTTTGGTGCAATCGTTATTTCGAAATGTAAAATGTAACTGATTTTTTAACATGAATTTATCTCGAGGGATGATTGCCTTGAACTGACCTTTATAAGGTACAAGTAATGAATACATATGGTGAATATTAAAGATATCTGGATAAGTTATATGTACGTTAAGAATATAAGTTATTTTTATAGATGTAGCATTTGATTTTTATTATAGATTCATATAATTGTGTATTTTCTAAAATAATTTCGAAAGGAAGTTGTGACTGAGGAATTACAGTTTTTACTGATTTTAACGCTAAAAAGAGATCAGATGTTTTCATGATGCTGGGATGCATGATGTTTAATTTTGCAAACGTCAAAGAATTTTCTGTCTTGCAAAATTGAGAGAATAACTTCATACATGTTCAAAATCTGATTTATCACGTCTTTAATAAATAGTGAATTTTCCCTATAAACTATTGTGTTGATTATTAATTTTATTTGTTCTATTTTGGTATCTAATAGATGTTCATTATGACTAATTTTTTGAACAGTGGCGTTAAAAGTTTTTATTGTATTAACAGACAGTGAAATTTGTGAGTTCAATTTAGATATTAATTTTTCTTGATTTGTCTGCAGGTTATCTATTAAATTTTCATTTATCTTTGCATACATTTTGCGAACCATTTCTTTGTGTTCTTCTATAAAATGACTAGTTAAGATCATATCCATATTTATACCGAAAGGGTTTTCCGATTTTAGGTGACCATTGATAACGTCTATTGGTTTTAATTTTGTAGTCGAATGTATCGTATGATTATAAGCTAAGAGGGCGTATTTCATTTTCATTCTGATTGGTGTTTTACTAAAACCCCGAGTGTTTAATAACCGAATATATTCATTAAAGGTCGAGTGTACTTTTTCGACTGGAGAGTTCGATTGCGGATGGTAGGGGGAACAAAAATGCACTTTTATTTTATGAAGGCCTAATAATTCCGTGATAACTGTATTTTTAAATTCGGAACCATTATCTGTAATTATTTGATCAGGTATTCCATGATGGGAGAAGAAGTAATTAAGTTATTGGCAATTTCTGTAGACTCTAATGCTGTTAAGTGATAGGCTTGGGCGTACTTTGAGAAAGTATCGATAATTGTTAAAAACTTCTCTGCTTCAGTGGTATAAGTGTCAATATGGATGATTTCGAAAGGCTTTATTGCAGTGGGGGTAATGTTCATTTGAATTTTGACGGGATTTCTTTCATATTTACATCTCTGGCAAATTTCGCAGTTATTAATATATGTTTGTATAGATTCCTTTGAATTTGGCCAATAATAGATGTTTTTAATACGGTTATATGTTTCATCTATTCCACGATGGTAAGTTTTTCCTTCGTGGAAAGCTTCAATTGTTCCGGGAATATGCGTTTTGGTGGTAATATCAATTAATTTAGAGTTACATTTCCGAAATTTAAGTGAAGGCCATTTAAAATATTTTCTTATTACTTCGCAAAATGGTTCGAACATTTAGGCGTTTACAAAATATAAATAATATTGTACGTCAGGAGCAATGTAATACGTAATAATTCAATAGATTTAGTCAATTCTTCAATTAAGTCAGTCATAAAAGTTACACTTACAGAACAAAAAGAACTTTCAGCATCTCACCCAGCGTAGCGATTGATGTCGGCGCTGAAGCTTTTGATACGATTTGGACAATTTGGGTTCCAAATTCTAGTGCCTCGTTGATTAGCCTGGACTGGTTCCTCGATGGACAGTTGGTCTCTTGAAATAGAAGAAGCCACCAATACACACTTTCACGAAAGATACACTGTTTTTAAGTTCGATATCCGGTTAATCGTTTCACAAAAAATTTACGTTCGATACGTAAACTCCCGAATAACCTACTGACTGCGCCAATTAACTAATGAGTACTTCGAAGTCCGTTTTTAAAATCAAACATTTATTACTTTTACAAAAATTACAAGAATGATATATATATTAAAGACGATTAAAAATTATAAAAACGATTGAAAAGAATGGATACAGAATAAAACAAGAATGAATGAATTGTCAGTTAGAGTCCTTCATTTATATATGATGAAACTGCATGGCCTGCAACTTCAACCGGCCTGCCGCCGAGTCCTCAGGAAGGCTGAGATAATTCACGTCATTTTTTAATTCAATAATTCAGACTTTGTTTTGACTAATAGTTTTCGACTTATTTCATATGAATATTAGTTATGACTCACATGTAAAGATCCACTAATTCAACTGTTTAAGTTTTGTTATTATGTATTCTACTGTACTGTACTTTGTTCTTTTTTTATTACTTATCATTATTATTCTCCAACATTCTCTACTTTCTAATACTTTGTATGCATAATACCCAGTAAATTTTCCATTATGCTACTTATCCTTGAAACAAAGTAAACCTTTTTCGATACTTTGTCGGTACATTAATTATAATTTAATATTCATGAACACCATGAAACGTTTCGCTTTCAACAAAGACAACTATATATTTTTTGTCTGTTAAAATTTTCAAAGGATTCTCTCGAGGGATTGTCTGTGGATGACTGCTCACTGCTCATTTAGACAGGCACTTGTTTCATTTAGAAGCAACCACAAACCCTCACGTATATCCAGGGATGTGGCCGCCAAAACCACAACTTGACTACTATAATTAGTTTGCGCTTTATGCAGCCATTGAACCTATATTAAGTCTACGTCCCTGAATAACATTATCGTAATATATGTCCAAGGACGGTTTAGTGAAATGGTGGCTTTTCGACAGTTGCCGACACTTTCATTACCTTAAGAATATGGCCGAATCAATGTACCGCGTGTCCCAAATTCGGAACGTATCATTGGGATCTTGAATCGGATAGGAGATGCAGAAAAACTTATTTTGTTTTTCAGACAATAGAAAACAATTGATTTTCTAGACTTTTGTTTTTATTTTATTGTGAACTTAGCAACTTGTTATAGTCCGTTTTTAAAAGGCATGGAGTAATAAAAGCTCATTAGGTATGCAAAACCGATACAGGGTGTATAACAAAATATCTCCGAAGTTTATCTAATTTTGTACTAAAATTTCTCATTTGTTACGAATTTCAGGTAGACACACCCCGTAACTCTGTATTCGGTTGGGTCGCCTATTGTATTGAAAGGGTCGCTCTATTGTATTTGAATGAATAAATAAACAATTTAATCCTCAGAGGCGTGCAATCAGGACAAAACAAACTTGGTATATGAATATGAAGGCACTATGAAATTATAATTACGAAAACTATTCAAAAGAGTTCACAATATCGATTCAATAAAAACACATTTTTTTGTGTTCCTATGAATAAACAATAAACATAAAATATTATATAAAAAATAGCAAATTTTTTTGCAGTAGGTATCAACTTTACTACTAATATACCGTTTACAATAGGAGAGGAAAAAAGAAAAATGCAGGAATAGAGTACGAATTAATGTAATATTTATAAAAAAAGTCTAACAAATAATAGTAATAACTAACACAAAAACTAGTCTATATATCAGAATCAGACGATTCTGTTGAGCTTCCATTATTAACATTGATTATAAATGGTTCAATCATGTGTTCACTTATATGATCCATTTCCCACATATTTAGTTCTTCTTGTATCACGTGTTCAACATATTTCTTCCAGTTTTCTTTGGTTACGTTACCTAACGCGTCTTCGAATAAAACTTCTACGTCACTCATTTTGAATGTCGTATTCTTTCTTGAAACTTCCCCTTTCACTTGGGTCAATATTAATTCTATGGGATTGAGTTGACAGTGATAAGGAGGAAGCCTCAGCACCGTTATACCACGCGCTGATGCAATTTGATCTACAACGTATCTACTATATTTGTGTTTATGTGAATTGGCCAGTTGCAAGAGCTCATTTTTCAGCGGGTTATCTGGGCATTCAATATTTTTCGAGGTTAGCCAATCGTGGATATCTTGTTTACGCCATGCAGTTGAAGGTAATTTCTCCACTAACCTGGAGTGATAACTTGCGTTATCCATAACAATGACTGAGCCCGTTGGAATTAGATCTAACATTTATGAGAAATATTCTTCGAAAACTTCTGCATTCATATCTTCATGATAATCTCCGGTTTGATTCGACTCAAAGCACAACAATCCACCTTTAACAAAACCTTCGGCACTTCCGATATGAGTAATGATGAGTCGACGTCCTTTTCCTGCTGGTGGATTGAGGCCTGTTGACCACCCTTCAAGAGCCGCCTGCCTCCGACTTTTGAAATTCGTGTCTTGCCAAAACATTGAAACAGTATGACCTTCATTTAACCAAGTCTCATCCAAATAATAAATTCGTTTTTGATCTAGTCTTGCTCTCCGAATATTGCGCAAATAACTCCTCCTCCAAATGACAATGTCGTCTCTATCAATCAACATTGCGTTCCGATAATTTTTTTTATATTCAAATCCAAGTTCCTTCAAAATTTTCCATAATTTACTTAGAGACATTTTCGGAAAATCTGAATCTTCTTGAAGCGAAGCCATAATTTTGGAGAGAGTTGGGATCTCTTTTCTAAAGAAAAAAACGTGCACCTTACGCCTTATTCTTTAGGTCGCTTAGGTCGCTTAGATGGTGATAAATCCTCCATATCTGGTCGAATTTGGTTGGAACACTATATAGTTGGAAGGTGTAGTTAAGTGTTTGTCTCGTGTGATGAGAAGAGAACTTGTATAGATTAACAAAAATAAACACCAGTTAACAATAACGGTAAAAAATAATAACAAATAACAGTAATAATGGGGAACTCAATCAACACAGCAGTTTCTCCAGAACAGATGAACTGTAAATTGAAAATATTCAACCTTTCCGCTACTTTTATAGTTGAAAAGTTCTAGTAAGTACATTGTATTATGGGGGCATTTTCTTAGAACTGAAAAGACTATATTTCACAATAATAAAACCATTTTTGAGCTACCTGTTTGTCAAGTTTCTTCAATTACCTGCTAATTGGATGAAATAATCGGCAAATGGGGTTGGTTTGGATATATATGTATATATATATATATATATATATATGTATTTGTATAAAATTGTTATTAACATTTATTTTATCATTTATTGTATGTAGGATTATAACTTCCTGGAGCTGGACCCCTTTTATACATAATAATAAATTTTCTGGAAAATTGATGTCAGTGATATAATCCACAGTTTATTATATTATTGATAATTTGAAATTTCATTTTAAATAATATTACAAAACGGTTATTTTCGGAAATGAGATAATTTTAGAAGCCTTAACTTTTTTTAAATGACTAAATGTGGTACGCCTATGGTTCCGGCCAAAATGAGTGATTTATTACTCCATGCCTTTTAAAAACGGAGTATAGTGACTGAGATCAATCATGATATCTTGGACTGAACAATGAAACCATAACTGGTTAGATGAAGCATAATATATTTTGTTACACTAAATTATACATCTGTATAATTACCACACCAACACACTCACTTAAAAATAAATAAAAACTAAAGAATACTAAAGAAATTCTCGTACTTTTTGTAACTATTAGGAGTACTACCAGTCAGGAGTCCAACAAGCTGTATATTCAATAAAACATATTCTAGATTAAAACCAAAGTTTGACAACTTTTAAAATTGAAAATTGCTGTGAATCAAGATGATACTTACCTATCTGAAAGGCAAGAAAGTTTTTGGAAGATTCAAATGAAGAAATACAAAAAGTCAAGTGAATAAAAACTAGCACTTTCTAATTAGCATATGCTAGGTCTAGTAAGTATTTGGTCAAATCAGCGTGAATAAAGATTTGTAGAAAATACTAGGGCAAGTTTAGTAGAATCCGGAAAAACCCAAGCACTTACTCGCGGGTTAGTACATGCTAGACCAAGTAAATGCTAGGTTTTAACGTTCCTGTCACGATACGTTCTCCCCTCCACTACCTTTCAGTCTACTCCACATCGGCGGTATATCCCTCTCTCAATCTGTTCAACTACGTGCTAGAAGATGGATTCATCATCAGAAGAATCTGACAATGATTTTAATAAAATAGAAAAAATTGATCACACTCTGTTTGTACGTCTCCTTTTGGATCACATTGTCTTACTTAGCAAATCAAAAACCCCTGCTGTGATGAAACTTGGGAAACCTTACGTTCTGATTACTACTGTTGTGCAATGGGGAAACAAGTTACTGTAGGCCAACTAATAAGAGCATTGGACAATGTGAAGTCTACCGTCAAGAAGAAGACTGACGTAAAAGTGACGGGAAACAGGAAAATAAAATTACAACCGTGGGAAAAAACATTCTTGGAGTTGATAGAAGATGATAACCCAGTATTCAATAAAATCCCGGGTAATATTCCAGTTGGCACAAGTGCCGGGCCCCCAGTTCAGCAACCAACCAGTGATGACATCCCAGAAAGATTGCCGAATACAGAAACTGAAGGGAAACCAAAAAAAAACAACTAAATCTGCTGTCGACCACCACAAAAATAAGATCAGAAAAAGTGAAAAAATTGTGTCGAATCATAAAGCAGATGAAACTAAAGACCTGTCAACACCGCAGTTGCAAAGGATTGTTTTGTTGCAACAATACAAACGGAATAAGATCAAACTTGAGAAGGAAACTATATTGTTGGAAACCATGAAGAAGTAAACCGTTTAAAAAGTCTACTCAAACTGATGTAACTGTTGATGATTGCCATACTTTATTCACATTGTAATTAATTGTAAGCTACATAAGTTGTATTTTCCTTTGGATTGTAATAATGTAGGATTCTTAGGATTATAATTGTTACCATTGTAATCAAACTTGTAATTTGAAATAATTCAGTAATGGTGTGAATAAAAACTAGTATATAAAATTAGAGGATTCCATTCAGTAATTAAACAAAACCCATATCCCAAAAAAAATAAAAAATAAATATACAAAATTGTGTGCAAGTAGGTGCTTGCGTGAGAAAAACATGAAAACGTTACTAAGTTCAATTTCGCAAAAATTTCCTCACTGAATATTCAAATACGCCATTATATTGGCACGCTTGTCTTTGCCTCTTAATGTTGTGTCAGGATTTTCATAACGAACCACCCCAGGTTGGTCATCTTCATTTGGGACGCTATCAAGATCCCCATACTCAAAGTCATCCTTTAGATGCTTGGCAATGTTGTGTAGCACATCGCAACTGACTACCACTTGTGAAATGTTGTTTAATGCAACTCAAACACAGTTTACCAAGATTGGGAATCTCCTTTTTAACTGGCCAAAACACCTTTCTATTATAACCCTTTCTCTAGTATGTATTAGATTAAACTCTCGTTCTTGATGCGTTCCTGCAGACTTGAACGGTGTAATCAACTACGACGATAAACCGTATCCTGAATCTCCTAAAAGACAAACTGCTCCATCATACTGTGACACGATGTCTCCGACATGACTATTCCTCCATACTCTGCCGTCGTGAATACTGCCGGGCCACTCTGCACTAATACTTGTAAACTGTTCCAATGCATTGCATGTTGCCTGGACATTCATACTAGGATATCCTTTTCTACAAATATACTCATCACCGTGCAGCCCAGGCTTTTGTATCTCAGTTTGAGTACAATCAAGGGCACCAATTACTGACGGTAAACGAAAATGTCTCTGCCACAAAACTTTAGCCTCGGTCATATCTTCAGCTGTAGTTGGAAACCGTATCCAATTATGTGATTGTTCAACTACTCTACTCATCACGTACCTTATAGTGTTGTTAGCAGTAGTACGATGTACACCCACATCTTGAGCTACACCAGACTGAAAGCCAGGATCACCCACAAACCTCAGAAATATTTCCATTTGCTGTCTTCTGGAAATACCACCGTCACGAGTATCACTTTCTTCAAGAAACTGTGCCGCAAGGAAATCAACACTCTCACTGTTAAACCTTAACAGTTCTTTACAATTACGTTCGATTATTCCAGAGCGAACAGAATAAATTTCACGTTGACGAATAGGCATAAACTCAGTCATGACCAACAACAAACTGTTGACTGATCTGGCAGGTAGTATATGCTAGGAAAAAGTCTAGCATGCCCCAGACCAGGCTTGAAAATATCGAAGCATATATTATACTACAGAACAATTTACTCCAACGGTCTTATTAATAAAAATTTCTTACTCCGCCCTTACTCTTAGATTAGTCAAAGAATAGTTACTCTGAGACTAGAGGAGGTTTAAAGAAGTAATAAAGTTGCTATTAATAAACCCCGACTAAGGAATTAATAGTTACTCTTTCTTTATTACTGGGTTGGGACGTCACTTAAGGAATATTCCCAGTTGTTTGCAGTTTTATGGGTGGGTGGTATAAGAATTGACCAATAAAGTGACGTTTTCGTGACATTGTTTCTGTTGTTATTGGGACAACATGTGTGTTCTGTGCTCTGTTCATTTATTTTAAAAGTAGCAAGTTATCTCTCAGTTTGTATTTGGTGTAGTATTTCCGAATTTTTTATTGTTAATAGTTTAAAATATATTTAATATGAGTACTGTTAAAAAACGGGTTCGTTCCTTGAATTGGGAGGATGCTGAAAAGGCGAGTAAATATATTTAAATAAAGATTTGTAAAAGTGTTAATGTCTTCCAAATCAGAAACCAATATTTCCTGGGCTACATACCCCGACAGGACTTGAATTAGACTTCATCAGAAGACGCCATGGAAAATATTATTTTTATATAAAATAGTTATCCACAATTCGACATAATCTATGCACAATAATAATAGCAATTGCTATTATACAAGAGTTTTCTGCAATAATAGAAAATAAGACACTGAATACTAATACGAATAAAAAGAAGGCTGAAGCTTGGCAACAGATATGCAAAAGGTTAGTGGTATGGGTGAGTATCTATTAGATCTCTATTTAGTATTTATTTTCTAGATTTAACGAATTCAACAGTCACAGTAGAGAACTGTGCCAACTTTAGTTACAATGGAAGCAACTAAAAATGTCTGCCAAGAAAAGCTGCAGTTCCACCAAAAGGGCACTATTTGTTACTGGAGGTGGCCCCAAACAACCGAGCCCAACACCGGAAGACCTGAAGATTGTAAATTTGTTGAATCCTGGGAAGCTAATGGTTGATCACAATACCTACAATTCTGATAGCGATCTAGTAATTGTAATTATTTTTATTACTTTTGTATAAATACCGTAATTTCGAATATATACATTTTAATGTTCACTTTTTCACTTCAGGATAACCCAAAAATAACAGAAATGGAGACTATTTCAACCACCATATCAGAACCTGCTAATATTGAAGAGCCTACAGTTGTAAGTTGAAATAATTGCGTTTTCGTATGCGACTAACACAATTTTTATTATAGCCAATTACGGAAGACTCTATTACATTTACTTCACAAAAAAGCAGCTCTGAAAATGCATCTGTCATGTTTTCTACAAACTCAAATGGGACAATATAAATACTTGATACTTATAACAAATTTACTTAAATATGTACAACTTTTGAAGAATAAACGAAAGCATGCCACTGCTAGCAGCTGTAAGTACCAAACTCAAATGCTGCAGCATTCAGAGAGGTTAAAAGAGGCAGAATACCAACTTCGCCTCCAAATTATGAAAGAGCAGCATGAAATACACATGCAAATTGAAGAAATTAATAAAAGGCGTACTGAGGAGGATCTCCAGATTACTCTAGAACGCAAAGAACATGAAATATTTGTGCAACAAAAAGAAAAGGAAAAATTAAAACAAAACTGATAAAAATATTTCAATTTGGAACCGTTACAACAATGTAATTAATAAATAAATGTACTTTATCTTAAAAATTGAAAAGAAAAAGGTAAATTAAAACACATAAGAATATTTTTTTCTTCAAATGCATAATAAGAACTATACTACTTTCTTTCATCGAAGGTTACTCCGAGCTTAAACTACCTATTTCCTTAGATTGAAATTACTACCTAAGTTACTCCCAGACTAACGTCGGAGTAGCCTATTCCTTGTCTAATATGCGTTTATTAATAGCGCATATGTCAAACTTATGGTTTAACCTTGGAATAAAGTTAGTCTTAGGTTACTCCGTGTTTATTAATAAGACTGCAAAAGTTTTATTCACACCATTTTTTAAGCAGTTACTACTCGTCCGGGAAAACTCTACAACTTACTACAGTTACTACCCCTAGCAAGTGCTAGTGTGGTTATCCACACAAAACGTAGCATTTACTTAAGAAATCCCTAGTATTTGCTTATACTAGTTTTTATTCACATCACTGAAAAAGTCTACTCCGTACTATAACCACTTCAACTCATTTATTTGCTTTATTTCACTAATAAAAATAGTGAACTTGTTAGTAGTATAACTTACTTTTCCATTTTCATTACAGAAATTTTTAATATGTTTTATTCAATAAAATGAAAGATTGAATCAATAAAATTCTATAACGAAATTCTTCTTTTCCAGATGACCGTGACAAGATCTTCACCGTGACTTCTTTCGAGGAGCAACAAAAATTATGTGTAGATGAAAAGTGCGCGTCGGGATCGTTAAAATGAAATGCATATCAGTGTGTGAATGATCAGCATATTAAATGCCTGCCACTGCTATGTTTTCAAAATTCAAAAGTGGTGGTCAAACGCAGTGTCCGACTGAAACGAATCCTATCGGACAATTTTTCGAAATCGGGAAACAAGTTGCCAGCGCCGGTCCTGAGCTAGTATGGAAAATACACGACGCCTATAGAAAAAGTGACGGGAAGGTAAGTTGTACCTATAACAATTACTATTCAGAGTAATCAATTTCTAAACTGTAGATTTTAGGCGCGAAAATGATAATATTGATATGAAACGCACGAAATATACATACAGTTTCGAGTGAAATATGACAGTTAAATTATTATACAGGGTGTTTCATTGGCAAAGGGCCTAACTTCAACTGTAGATGGAGTTCATTGTGGTGCATCCAAAAATCTATATTTAATGTGTCTTCTGCACTTTGTAACCGAGATACAGGGTGTTTTATAAATTTATCCTATTTCTTTCGAACCTCATAACTTCCGAGTTACCCTGTATATTATTTTGAAATTTGGTACACGTAATAACCATTACCTAGAAAATCCATCAAAAGCATCTCCAAAAAGATAATGCAGGTCCGGCTTAACAAAAAATTTCAAAACTCGTATTTCCTAAAAACAACACCCTGATTTTTTTAAAATTGCTCTTTATAATTGGAAAGAGTATGAAAAATCGAATCTACTTATTCCCTTTTTGTTTTCCGCAGACAATTTTACTACCAAAAATTTACCGTCAAAGTTATAATTTATGCACGTTTTGGGGGTTAACAATGGTATCGGAGAGGGTTTTTTTTATTATTGAGCCTGTGAGGTGGTTACTTAGTAAGTGTTCCTCGTATACTCGACGTTTACCATAAAGGCATATTATCTTGGAGGCGAACACTTACATAGCAACCTGTATTCGGGAATAGAATAAACAACATCACTTCTATAAAAATCACTGGGATCGTTTTTAATACATTAAAAATTCACAGATATAATATCAATCGACTTATTAAAATTATTAATAACAATTGATTAATCCTGGTTCGTTAACTTTCATTTTATAGGAAGTGTAGGTATGATTTACTACATGGCTGACCTCCGTCTATAAATTGTACGTGTTTGTTTATATATTAACAAGAACGTGCTTCCACTAATAACTTACTTTGACCGTCCCAGATCAATGATCGCTAAATATTGTAATAACCTAATTTTTAAATCTTATTTCTATACTAATGTCCTTTTGCCGTTACTGTCCTTTAGGGATCACTACATCATCCCCTCTTGGAAGAGAAAAATTATCATTTTAATTTTTCGATATCACTTATACCTATAACTGTTTTTAATGAATGTTTTTGTTTTGTTTTTGTTTACTAAACACTACTTGTTCGTTTATCAACACACTTCACTTATTTACAAATGTTTCCGTTCATTTTATATAAACATACGTCTTATGAACTACCTGTTGTTTACTGTCTGGAGATGTAATCTCGCAATTTACCCCCTTTATTCCCGTTATTTTAAACGGACCTAGATAATGTGGTTCAAATTCATTTCTCCCTTCATTTTTTAAAATAACTAATTCCCCTATTTTAAAATTTACAGGTGAAGAATCATTTTCGCTATTATTAACTCTACTTAATTTATTATTTAATAAAAACTGTCTGGCCCTTTCATTAGCGTATTGCAACTTATATTTTAATTCTTTATCGTATCTTTCAAAATTGTAACATGGTTCAATTTTTACGTTTAAAAATTCTGGCAAATTGAGTTTTTTCCCGTATAATAACTCGAAAGGAGTGTATCCGTGGTACGTGTTTGGTGTTGTATTATAGCAATATGCGAACATTCTTACAAACTCACACCAGTTATCCCTAGAATCTTTGATAAAGTTTCCTATATATTCATTAAATCTCCTATGTAATCTTTCACAACTGCCTATTGCTTCGTGATGGTAAGCTGTTGAAAAATTATGTTTTATATTTAAAAGTTCCGCTAAATTCTTCATTATTGCGTTCTTATACTCCGTCCCTTGATCTGTTCTTATCTCCTTCACCAGTCCGTAATTCGGTATAAAATTGTCGAATATTGCTTTTGCTATTGTGTGCGCTTCTTTATTCTGAACTGGTATCATAACTGCGTATTTAGTTAATTCGTATAATATTGTAATACAATAACGATTCCCGTTGTTACTTTCTACAAACGGACCTATTGTGTCTATGTAAATAATATCAAACGGTTTTATAGATGTATCTGTTATAACAAATTTTTCTTTGTGATTAGGCTTCGCTTTATTCACTTGACATTTATGACAATTCTTTATATACTTACTTACGTCTTTCTCCATGTTTTTCCACTTGAAATTTGCTCTTAGTTTCTTTAATAACCTATTATTTCCTACATGTCCTCCAAACATTGGATCATTGTGGTATCTTTCTAATATCTTTTGGATCTCTTCTTTTTGCTGTACCGTTTTTGGCACTTCGCATATACATACTTGAATACTTTTTAGCCTCTGATTTCCTACTTCTATAAATTCTCCTACTGTGCACTTTTTGAATATATCATCATTTGTATATATTTTCATTCTTTTTACTTCATTTCTTACCGAAAGCTCTTCAAGCTTTTCCAACGTTCGTCCTAGGTCGAAGTTGTGTAATCCGGTATTTAAGGCTTCACTAAATTTCAATTTATTTTTTATCCGGATGCTCATCCTAAGTGAGATACGGTTATTTTCAAAGTGTAAAATTGGTAGTTTATGTGCCTCAAGATTTTTTAAAACTTTTACTACTGCAGGTTTTTGTATTCTTACTTCTTTTGTTTCCACATTATTCTTTTGATCCTTTTCTGTTTGTACGTTTTCTTTTTGCGTTTGTGCTCTTGTGATTGCCAAGACATGTGAATTATTCATGTATAAATCCTTAAGTTCTTCTATGGATATTCTCGATATGCTGTCCGCGTAGTTCGCTATACCTTTAGCATACTGTATTTCAAAATCATATTCTTCCAAATCGATCAAATTTCAAATTTTTCCTAGACAATGTATTTACCTCTCAATTGATTAAAACTTTTATCGCTGAAAATTTTATCCAAAATTTTCGGATTAGTTTCGTTATTTTCCTTAAACGTTGATTTATTCCACCCTGTTTGTATTCCTAATTTATTCTTCCTTTCTTATATTTCTTTTAGACTATATACGTTGTCATTAATCATTAATGTATTATCAATTATCTTAGCTTTAGCTCCACTTTCTCACGCCTGTTTCATGTATCTAATTAGTTGTTTTCTCTGTTCCAATATATCTTTTGAATAATCTTCATCAATATATATCTTTGTTCTTTTTAATTTATTCGTTCCGTTCAAAGTCTCTACTTTCTTATTCATACGAGTTCCGTAAATTATAAAGCCGTCTCTTGTAAATTGAGCTTCATCCGTGGATAGAACTCTACTTAAAATTCTTGCATTTCGAATGATCCAATGGCTAAAATTCGTTCGTGGAATTTAGTCCCCTGCTAAAGGTCGCTGTACCTCTTGTATATGAAATGGATAAAGATTATGTTTTTTTAGTCGCCGTCAAACAGTAACACGAGGTACTTTTGTAGCATGTCCCAATCTTCTTGTATTAATCTCCGGATTATTATTAACAATATTTTGTTCCATATTTAAATGCCTTCTTTCCTGATGTTCATTTGATGTAACATTTGGAAATCTGCCGTGTTCTCCTAATTAATTTAAAACACGAATAAATGTTTTACGGTTTGTTAATCTTCGGTAAGGGAACCTTCTTCCGTATTCAGTTTTTGCAGCTGTACCATTACCATTACAAAATTCATAATTAAATACAATATCTGCGTATTCTCGGTTAGAAAATTGATGAGGCATAATGATACTGATAATACTCACTAGGCAAAAAGAAAATACTGTAGGAAGTTCAAAACATCAAACACTGTTTCACAGAAACTAGATACAAATGATACACACTTCAATGATGTATCTATTCCATAGCCTACTTAAAGTATTTTTTCTACTTCCGCTACTAAAACCGCACTTTGAACACGGGTTTGACATGCACAAAACGACTCTTTAAACACTAGTGTTTAAAATGCGAAAAGTCACATCTCGTTTATCTTTTGTTTTTTAAACGTCAAATCAAATGTATCTTTTGTATGTTAAATTTCATGCTCCTTGATAATTTTGTTATTCTACGTCATTTGATTTATCAGTCAGCTGTCAGTAATAGTCCGTCATCTAATAAATATAATTCAAATATAATATTAAAATTCATTAAAAAAGACAGTAGGTACTAAAAAATTATACCCAAGAATATGATTACAGTTATAAGGATATACGGTATCACATCCTACACTATTTGTGTTGCATAATAGATTCTCCATTTTCATAAGACTTCATCTTAATTCCGGAAATGTATCTCAATATCTGCGCCATATGCAATCATTACTATATCCTCAGCATATTGAATATTATATATGTATGCCGCTTTTTAGTTCACTTCCCTTATAAATACTGCGTTATATAAGTTCAAACTCTCAGAATATTAAATATTCTAGATCAAATGCAGTATGAAATAACGTTTCTGGCAATATTTCAAAGTTCGAGCTAGGTACGTCTGAAATAAATCGAAGAATTGGCGATAAGTGGATGAAATTTATTCTGGAGATGTACAATTGACAGTTGTGTATGATCTAGGGTGGCTACAGCTACGGAATTTATTCGCCCATATCGTTATAGTTAACTGGAAAAATAGAATAAGAATAAAATCAATTCCAACTTGCTCGTGAGGAATGTATTTCAGTCTGAAGTATGCAATATATTGAATTAAGTATCCATATAAGTGAGGAGGGTTTACCGATAATGTTTAATGATAGTGGTGAGCTCGTTACTGTTCGAGATGCTTATACTATTTTTTGTACGACCATGATATAATACAATTGAATTGAAAAAATATCTCGTGAATGTTGAAATTATTTTAGTGTGTTGTATATTCACCAAACTAAGTGGGCTTTATACTGACGTGCTTTTCGATAACCAAGTTTATCTTTGGTGTTATTGTGAGTGTTGCTATAGTAATGGTGAATAATGTGTTCAGTATGAACATTATCTACCAATACACACACCTGTTTAAGCCCACCCCTTCCAGAATCCATCCTCCAAAGAACGATACATTCTGGCAAGAGCATTCCACCACCCCCCTCTCATCTAATGGGGACCTCAGTCGTCGCTGTTGATGACTCCTCCATCCTACTTCCATGGGTTTTTTTGAAAGTGTTTAGCTGTCCTCTTATTTTCTTCAGGGTAGTGTTTACTCCTTTTTTTGGTTTCTTTTTATCGTCGTTCGCGTTGGGTATGTGTGTGTTTCGCGGCATCTAAAATGAGCAAACTCTAAACCGGCTTACTACGTCTAAGAACGACCCTAAAGGGTAGATCCATTTACTAGAGCTGATTGATTTTCAACAGTCAGAGAGGTATATTTCCTTATTTATACCTCAGAAATAATTTCCATATGTCGTAAAATAAAATCCAATATAATTTCTAAAGACAACTGTATTCTAAAACCTTTTGCGAAGGACCAGTGGGTTCTCAATCCACAAATAACAAATTATTACAATAATTGGAATAGTAATCTTCTTAATTGGCGCACATAATACACAATGGACAATGACATCTCTTTCAACAAACTCAGATAAACAAACACTTCACTATTTTCTTTACTGCTTGATTAATAAAAATAAAATTGAAAGGAATAATTGTCAAAAATATCTAAGAATGTTTGAACTAATCCTGCTCATCTTTCTGGGTATGGGCAGACCATCTAATGGGAGGTCCCTCTTCTTCCTTTGTTCTGTGCTTCTTGGTCTTCATTGCTGGACGCGGTCCAGCTGTTTTCGTGGTCGATGATGCCTGGCGTAGTCTTCTCTGGTGTAGTTGGTCAGCTACCTCAACTGGATGTTGGGATTATGAGTCTACAGCTCTTCTCCTGGCTGTCTCTTCCATCATGTCCTGGATCTTCCCTTGGTCCAACTCTTGGTAGATATGCTGGTTCCTGATGTACCAAGGGGCGTTCAGTGCTTGCCTTAGGCTGATGTTCTACTGGGCTTTGAGATTCCTTCGGTGGCTCTCCCAGTATGTGCCTACAACATGATGGGAATATGGATGGCCCTAGTGAGTCGGAGCTTGGTCTTCAGTTCAAGTTTGGATCTTCTTCCGATGAGTACTCCCATTAATCATCTTACCTTATTCGTCTGGTCCACTAGGTAGTCGACTTGATCCTTGAACATCAGTCATTGGTCTAGAATGACTCCCAGGTACTTCGCTTTGATGCTCCAGCTGACTGTTTCTCCTGTTATGTCCACGTTCTCTTCGGGTCTTTTACTGTTCTTTCTGAAGAAAACGGCTCGAGTATTCTCTGCGTTAAGGCTGATCATTCACGTCGTACTCCAGCCGTCAATTTGGTCCACGGCTTCTTGTAGTCTCCTCGTTACCATCGCTGACTGGATGCTTCTGGTTGCAATAGTAGTGTCAGCTGTCAAGGTGTTGTCTGTCCTGGGGATGTGCGCCGTGCAAATGTTGTACAGTGCCGGAGAGAGGACTGTTCCCTGTGGTAATCCTGCTTTCGTCCGTCCCAGTTCGGATTTGGTCTTGTTGATCTTGATCCGGAATCTTCTATTCTTCAGATAGTTGCGCAGCTACTTCGTGAGGGCTCTGGAGTATCTGGCATGTATATCAGACTTTCGTGCCAGGCACGGTCGAAGGCTTTACCGACATCCAATCAAATGGCTTGATGATAGCCCTGGTACTTGTAGTACTGCGTTGGCCCGTAGATTCTTCTAGGGTTTTCTTGTCTCACCTTGGCGCTGAGGATGAACTCCACGTTCTTCATTTTTCTATTTCTTCTTTTTTGAGATCGACCATGAAGATTGGAAATCTTCTTTTTTCTCAGAGTCTGGAGTGGAGATGGGTGATCTTTTTGACTTGGATTCACTGTCCTTGGAGGTCTCCTTTGATTTCTTCTATGTCCTCGTCATGAGACAGTTCTTGGATGACTGTCTTCGCCACCTTTTCTTGGGGATCGGTGAAGGTGTACCAGGTTATTCCATGGCATTATAGTCCCTCCAAGTACTTCGTCAGTCTTTTGTAGTCTTCTATTTTTTTAGTCTGACCTTGATCTCTAGTATTTCGTTGTATGTAGACCTCATCTGGATTCCTATTGATTGGATTTCTATTTTTATTCTTGGGAAGTCCTTCGTCGCCTTGATAATGATTGGTGGTGGCCTCTTTGATCTTGGTTGCGATGATTTCGTTGTCTTCACTGTTGATTGGGAGGACCGCTTCCTTTCTCTTCTCTACTCTTCATTGCGTCTGTATTTCCTACATATGTAGCGAGGATTCCTCTTCTCCTACAATGACTATTTTCATTGCTACTTCTTCTTGAGTCTTTGTTGGATTTGTGTCCGGTTGGCCTGTTTATGCTGGGTCGGTGGATTGTTTCTTTCGGGGCTTCTCGAACCGTCTTTGTTATCGAGCAGTCTCAGCATTTCTCTTGGAATTCCCTGTTTTCTTCTTGGTATTGCCTTGCTTTCTTCCTGGATTCTTCGAGACTTTTCATCAGCGTGTTAATTGTGGCTTTGGCTTTAGTGACTTGTTTCTTCAGCTCTTGGTTTCCTTGTTCGACTATTTTTATCTTCTTCCTTCCCACGGAAGATTGTCGTTTGGACTCGTCCATCTTGGCTTCTTCCTGTTCCTCCTGAGGTGCTAAACAATATGTATGAAAGTTTTACTTACCTTGTGTCCGTTTGTTCAATGCCTGGCCTGATTTTAATACATACGTTTCACGTTAGTAGTTTTTATAGTTGTACCAACGCTGTATTTTCAAAAATAATATGTTGTGTTGAAAAACACAGTTTATTCGATAAATGAGGATGACTTCCTAAGACGTTTCAACAATATTTAGTTGTCTTGAGAAACACAACTTTCATAAATACCAAAATGCGTTAAAAAACGCAGCCTAAGCAGGTAGTTCGCTTAAAAATCTTTATTTGCACTGACACGTTTGTTCAGGCCGGGATCTAGTCGCTAACTGATCTCCCAATAGTTCCAGAAATTTCAACTAAAGTTAGTATTGTTAGTTCAAACTTCAAGATGTTTGTCAAACGTGTTATTATGAGCATAAGTAAATAAAAAAAGGAAAATAATTCAGAAAATGAAGAGGCCTGGGATATAGAATATCTTTCAGTGATTCCTGAAAAAGTGTAAGGGACGTTACGAAAAGTGGTTTAGTGGAAATTACAGGAAGAGCAAAAATGAAAAGTTCCTGTCGATATATTTTGTAGAAAAAAGAAGCAGAAAATTAATATTCTCTTTATCCTGGACTGAGTATTCTATATTAGAACAACAATTTTTTAATACAATTTTGTTGATAGTTGAGACAATTTTTGAAGTTGATTGCTTCTCTCAAGAAAAAAATATTGGACAAAGAATTAAATGAAATTGACTGTCTCGACCCTTACTTCGTGGAATATGCTCATATTAGTGTTTTTAAATGAAACTCACGGTCTCTAGTTAATTCCACAATATAATACAAGTTATTGAAAATTGTAAAAAATTGACAATTGTTCCGATAAATCAATATCATCGTCAGAATGACAGAAGTTACATTTCATTTTATGCCTACCTGATGTTTAATAATTATTTTTGGCTAGACCAAGAAGTAACCTAACTTGTGATTGGCTTAATATATGTTTATAGAAAAAAGAAGAAGATGTGATATTACAAATATTGAAGCTTAGATATTATTAGCCCTATGGTGATATTCTGGATATCATTTTTCCAATTAAGATCAGTATAACTGTGCAATGATATAGAAAACCAGGAAAACTATATCTGCTGATCTTTACAATTATCACTTAAGAAGACAGTTTATTAGTGGAGAATTCCCTAGATTTAACTGTTCATTGACAACTTCATATTGTGGGTTTCTTAAATGTCTTCTAATTTCCAGTTCTTCAAGGAAATACAGTTCTTGTTTCTTTTCACAAATATGCAGCACTTCTAGTTCTGTGTTAGGTGTCAATGAATGATTGGTGTCAAGTAGATGTTTTGCGTAGTGGGATTTATCCGGTTGTTTTAACCTGTATGCTCGTAAGTGCTCACTGTATCGTATTTCAAAATTCCTAAGGGTCTGACCCAAATAGACAGCATTACATTCTGGGCATTTGAGTTTATATATACCTGACTTCATTAATAGTGGTATTTTTGTTTTTCATTTAACAATTTTGTACCAACGTTACTTTCTGTTTTAAAAGAAATTGTTGTATTCGTTGCTGAAGATAATATCTTTGAAATATTATTAGAAATATTTCCTGCATATGTGATGGTTTTATAAGTTTTAATTTCATCAGCTTGTTTAGGATATATTAGTTGTGATGCCACTTTTTCCTCTTTTTTACTAATTAGCTTATTTATCATATCTAATGGATAACCGTTAGATGTTGCTAATTGTCTAATTGTATTAATTTCTCTATCAAAATTACATTTGTTCATAGGAACTGAAAAAGCTCTATGTATCATTGAATTATATGCTGCTAGTCTGTGTGACACAGGGTGGTTAGAATTGAATGGAATTGTCACATCAGTCTGTGTTGGTTTTCGGTAAATTGAATAATTAAGTACATTATTAACTCTTTGAATTTTTAAATCACGAAAATTGATTGAGCTATTTTCTTCAATTTCTAATGTAAATTTAATTTTCAGGTGTAAATTATTAATGTGGTTGAAAATAGCTCAATCAATTTTCTTGATTTAAAAATTCAAAGAGTTAATAATGTACTTGATTATTCAATTTACCGAAAACCAACACAGACTGATATGACAATTCCATTCAATTCTAACCACCCTGTGTCACACAGAGTAGCAGCATATAATTCAATGATACATAGAGCTTTTTCAGTTCCTATGAACAAATGTAATTTTGATAGAGAGATTTATACAATTAGACAAATAGCAACATCTAACGGTTATCCATTAGATATGATAAATAAGCTAATTAGTAAAAAAGATGAAAAAGTGGCATTACAACTAATATATCCTAAACAAGCTGATGAAATTAAAACTTATAAAACCATCACATATGCGGGAAATATTTCTAATAATATTTCAAACATAATATCTTCAGCAACGAATACAACAATTTCTTTTAAAACAGAAAGTAACGTTAGTACAAAATTGTTAAATGTAAAAACAAAAATACCACCATTAAAGAAGTCAGGTATATATGAACTCAAATGTCCAGAATGTAATGCTGTCTATTTGGGTCAGACCCTTAGGAATTTTGAAATACGATACAGTGAGCACTTACGAGCATACAGATCAAAACAACCAGATAAATCCCACTACGCAAAACATCTACTTGACACCAATCATTCATTGACACCTAACACAGAACTAGAAGTGCTGCATATTTGTGAAAAGAAACAAGAACTGGATTTCCTTGAAGAACTGGAAATTAGAAGACATTTAAGAAACCCACAATATGAAGATGTCAATGAACAGTTAAATCTAGGAAATTCTCCACTAATAAACTGTCTTCTTAAGTGATAATTGTAAAGATCAGCAGATATAGTTTTCCTGGTTTTCTATATCATTGCACAGTTATACTGATCTTAATTGGAAAATGATATTCAGGATATCACCATAGGGCTAATAATATCTAAGCTTCAATATTTGTAATATCACATCTTCTTCTTTTTTTTATAAACATATATTAAGCCAATCACAAGTTAGGTTACTTCTTGGTCTAGCCAAAAATAACTACTAAACATCAGGTAGGCATAAAATGAAATGTAACTTCTGTCATTCTGACGATGATATTGATTTATCGAAACATTTGTCAATCTTTTACAATTTTCAATAACTTGTATTATATTGTGGAATTAACTAGAGACCGTGAGTTTCATTCAAAGAAAACTAATATGAGCATATTCCACGAAGTAAGGGTCGAGACAGTCAATTTCATTAAAAAATCTTCGAGAGAAGATTTGACCCGACTGTACCAGAAGTTACTACAAAAACGTTACAAAGCATCACAAAACATTTGGTTTAACCAAGAATGCCTTAGGAAAAGGTAATACCAAATTATGTGAATATGAAATGTCACACTAAAACACCACAAGCACAAAAAGCTATAAAATGTGCTCAACTAGTTTGGATAAAATCAGAATGTAAGAAATGGTTCAAAGTTAGAGACTCTTCAGACAACTATATGAAAGTTGTACATTCAGAACTCACATTCCAATTACATCCAGTAGAATTTGACTATTTGGATGACAAAATTAGAGAAAATGTCAGCACGATGAAGCATATGAAATTTAAGAAACAAGAAAAGAAGCTACAGAATCTTGAACACACACAACATAAAATTCAATACTCAAAACATCATGAAACTGTAAGTACCTAAATACCAACACACTTTGAACGACGATTTGAAAACCTTTCAGACACTAATTTTACAAATAGTGGAATAGAATTTTTAAATAAAGGTATAAAGTACAGCATACCACTTAAATTTACGAATAATATTAAACAAATTATAGCTACAGAGTCAGAAATAGCTTTAAAATCGAATTCAAATAATTTTCTTTATGAGAAATTAAAAATTGCCAATTTAATCAAAAATATTGACCTTCAAAAGTTAAACGTCAAACAAAAAATGACATTACAGTTTTAAATGCAATAAAAAAGAAGATAGAGAATAATAACCTAACAGTTACAAAATCGGATAAGGGGAACGCTACTGTCATTTTGACGACTGAAAATTACAATTCCAAAGTATATAACTTTATAGAATCCAGCGATGTAAAAGTTCTTAAAGCAGACCCAACAAAGAAGTTTTCTAATAATGTAAGGGATATTGTTAATAATTCAAATTATCTTTTAAATGATTACGAAAAGAGGTCTATCATACATAAGAATCCTCATTGTCCACAATTATATGGAACAGTTAAATTACATAAAATAACGAAACCAATTAGACCTGTAGTCTCTTATGTTAATGCTCCTAATAATATATTGGCAGAGAAGCTCAACAATATACTCAATACTTACGGATATGAATCTCAGTACTCGGTTACAAATTCAATAGAACTAAACCAAAAGTTTAAAGCAATCCACTTGCAAGATAACTATAAACTCATTTCGTTCGATGTAACTAATATGTTTACTAAAATTCCTCCTAAAGAATGTCTAATACTTGTAAGAAAATTACTAGAAGATAAACATATTAATCCAGGAATAATATCAGATATACTTAATTTATTTGATGTATGCATTAATCAGAATTATTTCACTTTTGACAATAAGATATATATTCAAAATGAAGGTTTACCAATGGGAAGCCCTATATCACCTATTTTAGCAAACATTTTCATGGACAATTTAGAAAGTAAGATCTTTGAAAGTAATATTTCGAAAAATATTTTATTTTGGTATAGATATGTAGATGACATATTAGCTTGTTTTATGGGTAGTGAACGACAATTAGATGTATTTTTCAACCACATCAATAATTTACACCCGAAAATAAAATTTACATTAGAAATTGGAGAAAATAGCTCAATCAATTTTCTTGATTTAAAAATTCAAAGAGTTAATAATGTACTTGATTATTCAATTTACCGAAAACCAACACAGACTGATGTGACAATTCCATCCAATTCTAACCACCCTGTGTCACACAGACTAGCAGCATATAATTCAATGATACATAGAGCTTTTTCAGTTCCTATGAACAAATGTAATTTTGATAGAGAGATTAACACAATTAGACAAATAGCAACATCTAACGGTTATTCATTAGATATGATAAATAAGCTAATTAGTAAAGAAGAGGAAAAAGTGGCATTACAACTAATATATCCTAAACAAACTAAAGAAATAAAAAGTTATAAAACCATCACATATGCAGGAAATATTTCTAATAATATTTCAAAGATAATATCTTCAGCAACGAATACAACAATTTCTTTTAGAACAGAAAGTAAAGTTAGTACAAAATTGTTATATGTAAAAACAAAAATACCACTTTTAAAGAAGTCAGGTATATATAAACTCAAATGTCCAGAATGTAATGCTGTCTATTTGGGGCAGACCCTCAGGAATTTTGAGATACAATACAGTGAGCACTTACGAGCATACAGATTAAAACAACCAGATAAATCCCACTACGCAAAACATCTACTTGACACCAATCATTCATTGACACCTAACACAGAACTAGAAGTGCTGCATATTTGTGAAAAGAAACAAGAACTGGATTTCCTTGAAGAACTGGAAATTAGAAGACATTTAAGAAACCCACAATATGAAGTTGTCAATGAACAGTTAATCTAGGGAATTCTCCACTAATAAACTGTCTTCTTAAGTGATAATTGTAAAGATCAGCAGATATAGTTTTCCTGGTTTTCTATATCATTGCACAGTTATACTGATCTTAATTCGAAAAATGATATCCAGGATATCACCATAGGGCTAATAATATCTAAGCTTCAATATTTGTAATATCACATCTTCTTTTTTCTATAAACATATATTAAGCCAATCACAAGTTAGGTTACTTCTTGGTCTAGCCAAAAATAACTACTAAACATCAGGTAGGCATAAATCGAATTGTAACTTCTGTCATTCGGACGATGATATTGATTTATCGAAACAATTGTCAATTTTTTAGAATTTTCAATAACTTGTATTATATTGTGGAATTAACTAGAGACCGTGAGTTTCATTCAAAAACACTAAAGAATTAAATGTTATGTGGAAAATTCTGTTCAAAATAAATAAGAGTTTTAAAAAAAATTCCACGTAATAAGCCTACAGGAAACATTGTTTCGGGTTCTGCAGTCTCGCGTTCTGCATTTTTATCAATACGCTTGATACAAACAACATCGACAATAAATCTACTTCTCCTAATAGTGATAAATTGTGATAATTTAACGTGCCATTCCCGTATTGATAAATAGCTGGCATGATTGAATATTTTTTCACAGCAAATATCATTTACTTACCGTTCAGTCCTGTCGAAACCAGATAAGTAAGTGATTACTTACCGACGTGTTTTTGCTTGGCAACCAATAAATGTAACATACTACACTAAAATCAATTTTTTTGTTATTATATCATACGTTTAGCTAAGTTTTCATGTTACTATTGTACTATGCATCTTAATTTTTACTTCTGGGAATTACCCAAACTGTAGTTTCTTTGGTTATTCCTGTTATTGTTACGAACTCTTCTTCATTCATATGGATATGTTCGTGCAAGATACTTTCCAGATGGTTAGCGAAAACGTTCACTTTCTCCTGATTATTTGAATATTCATGAGTATGATAATTAACAATATTTTGTGGATACCCTTAACAATACTGTTGTTTCTGCTCCTATTTATCCATATCTTCTTCGGTATGTTCATATTAAAATCACTTCATTTATTTTTATAACAATTAAAACATTTATAAACAGTTAGGAACTCAATTTTCTAAGTACACTTTATTATCTCCGTTAATATTTAATTTCTCCTAAATCTAACTCAGAAAATTGGATGTGATAGGAAAACAAAGACATTTTCTGAGCATCTCTGATGTGCTCAGTGAATATCTTCTTACTCCTTTATTGTAGGAGAAATCCGGCTTCAGAAATTCGTTTATCCTTTTTTTCGAAGATCATTGATTCGAATCGTTAGACAACCTTTTTTTAACCCAGAAATCAGATAATTTACACAGAAAGGGTCTTTACCGAAGCAAAACAAATCCTTTTTTTCTACACCTAACATGGTGAACAGTAAACTACATCAATGTATTATAGGTTATTAGTTAATGGATTATTACAACAAGTGTTATGTAAAGAGAATAAAAAATGTTACGTAATATATATTGTAATGCTTTTTTTTCTTGTTTATTTAAACGTTTTTATTACGGGTGATATAAATTTATACATGCACGTTATGTCTACTAACTTAATTTATTTATTCACTACACTATTCACTAATTATGTACACAGTATATTCACTTAGGTACATTAATTTATATAAGCACTTCACTACATAGACTATTTACTTGCTCGCTGTGTATATCACGAGATCACTTTATAAACTAACTCCTCCCGCTGGTCGGTCCTTTATATATTAGTGCCTTTTTTACTAGATAATTCTAGATTGCGGCTCACATAAAAACAATTGGTTCTCTGGAATATTCTTTTCTGTTCGGGATATTTCTCAAATTCCGGCTTAATCCTTAAAATGTCTTCGGAGAACACGTCAATAAAAACGGCCACAAACTGACTTACTTTTTAATTGATACTTAAATTTTATTTAGAATGTTACAATAGATATTATTGAATTGATTGACGTCAGATTTATAATTTATGGTGTTTTTTGTTTTATTAATATAGCACGTTTCCAGAAAGAACCTGTTCATATATCTATTCTCTCTTTCTAAAATTTTTTTATTCGTGTAGTCCAACTCATGTCCCGTATTTATATGGTGTTCTACTGCCGCACAGGTGTTTTTTTTTGTTACGACAATTGCTTTTGTGTTGAGTGACTCTTTGTCTCAACCATTGGCTCGTCTGTCCTACATCCATTGCAACCAGAACAGGGCACACTGTAGACAACATTGCTATTAAATAACGTGGATGTTTTATCTTTTACTTATGAGAAAATGTTTCTGATTGTTATCGGATTGTAAGGGGCAATTTTCAAATTAGGAATATGTAGATGATATGATCAGCGCTATTCCAGCTGACGATATACAAACAACATTAGATATATTTAATTCATTTAACGATAGATTTCAGTTTACAGTGGAGATCGAGCAAGAATGTTATGTGTATTCCTTAAATACGACAGTAATACGTACCGAAGCACAGAAAATAAGTTTGGATTGGTATCAAAAACCAACAACATCTGATAGATTTTTAAACTTTTTCTCTAACCATCCAAAAAATCAAAAATACAACACTGTATTTGTCATGAAAAATAGAAGCTCACACATCTGCGACGACAACTTCATTCAAGACAATCTCAAAAGGCTTTTTGATATTTTTGCATATAACGGGTAACCAAAGAACATTTCAAAAAAGTTAATATACAACACAGACTTTTACGATGGTCCTACAACCATAATTTATAAAAGGATTCCTCGAATACACTATTTCACTCGTCGTATTACACCACTGCTTAAAAATAGTATTCCTAATTTGAAAATTGCCCCTTACAATCCGATAACAATCAGAAACATTTTCTCAAAAGTAAAAGGTAAAACACCCACGTTAATTAATAGCAATGTTGTTGACAGTTTGCCCTGTTTTGGTTGCAATGGATGTTACATAGGACAGACGGGCCAATTGTTGCGACAAAGAGTCACTCAACACAAAAGCGATTGTCGCAACAACAAAAAAACACCTGTGCGCCATTGGAACACCATATAAATACGGGACATGAGTTTGACTACACGAATATAAAAATTTCAGAAATGGAGAACAGATATCAGAACAGGCTATTTCTGGAAAAGTGCTACATTAATAAAACAAAAAACACTATAAATTATAAATCTGTACGTCCATCAATTAAGTAATATCTATTGTAATATTCTAAATTAAAAAGTAAGTCAGTTTTATCTCTACTCTTCTACACTTTTTATAACAAGAAAAGAAACTAGTTTGCAATTTTATCAACGTGTTTAACTTTAAAATGTACCTACTCTCTGAAAATGTGTTGAACGTGTTGTGCTGTTTTTTGTTTTACATTTTAATTAACTGACACCACTATTCTGTAAGTAGTAATGTTTTAATGTTATATTGTTTCATTCAATAAATCTTGTAGTTCGCTCCTGATGAAGCCATTAAATAAAGGCAAAATCTTGAGCAGATAAGAAAAACAGTTTTTATTTCTTATGGCCGCAAACCTGAAATCTTCGCCAAAAAATGTTTCCCGGTCGAATATATATATATATATATATATATATATATATATATATATATATATATATATATATATATATATATATATATATATATATATAGCTGAAAAGCGAAAAACGCCGTGATCGTTGCTGATCAATTAGAATACAAACTGAAAAATATCTTATTGGGGATTGCAGCATGAGAGGAAAAATACACTCTATTCAATTCTCCAAGCTTTCGTAAATCTTTATTTACATCATCAGGGAACTACAATAAGGAAAGAAAAACATAAATTATAAAAAGTGTTCATAAAAACATTTCTACAACTTACATTGATCGAGATTGCATCATTGATCTTGAACACAGGAAAAGTGCACAACAGAAAATCATTGAAGAAATAGGTCCAGTCGGCAATACATTTGCCAATTACTGGTAAACATTTTTATTAAAACATTATAAAAAAGTAAAAAGTTTAAAAAACATTTAAAATCGAAAATCCACACACCCACGCGGACTTGTGAGAATAATGGCGGAAACTAAAAATGTCAGGTTAAGTACACCAGTCATCATTACT
The DNA here is from genome assembly GCA_963921935.1 of Galeruca laticollis. Classification (NCBI taxonomy): domain Eukaryota; kingdom Metazoa; phylum Arthropoda; class Insecta; order Coleoptera; family Chrysomelidae; genus Galeruca; species Galeruca laticollis. The sequence continues at coordinate 158,271,058 of OY998181.1, read as the reverse complement.
AAATGAATGAAAAGAATCGATCTTTGCAATGACGCGAGACACTGAAACAATCGAATTGAAACTTTAAAGAGAATACAAGGGTGGTACCAAAATTATGGAAATGTATTTGAGTAATCATTCCAATGAAAAAATTATTTTAATCACGAGAATTAGTATGTGATTATTAATGTTATTAATTATTATTATAAATATTATTATGGAGCTAATATTAATGGGGGAACACCTACAAAAAGGGAACACCTACAAAAAAGGGGGAACACCTACCATGATGCCACAAGTAAGAAACTAGTGAGAATTATTCATATTATCATTATTATTATTGTTGTCATTAATATGGAGACAATTGTGCTTATCAAGCGTTAGAAGGAGGGAGTAGAGATTACTCAAATTTTGAATGTCGGTCTTCTTATTCATACAACCTTCTTCCTGGAAGATGAAAGCCATTTCCAAAAACAGTCTTTTAAATGTTTTTTAAACTTTTTACTTTTTTATAATGTTTTAATAAAAATGTTTACCAGTAATTGGCAAATGTATTGCCGACTGGACCTATTTCTTCAATGATTTTCTGTTGTGCACTTTTCCTGTGTTCAAGATCAATGATGCAATCTCGATCAATGTAAGTTGTAGAAATGTTTTTATGAACACTTTTTATAATTTATGTTTTTCTTTCCTTATTGTAGTTCCCTGATGATGTAAATAAAGATTTACGAAAGCTTGGAGAATTGAATAGAGTGTATTTTTCCTCTCATGCTGCAATCCCCAATAAGATATTTTTCAGTTTGTATATATATATATATATATATATATATATATATATATATATACAAGTACTTTCTTGGCCAATAGAGTGGGTAAATTTTTGGGGGTTATTGATTGAAATTTTAGAAGCATTTCGTATAACTTTTTGGCAAAGAGTGTTTTTCTACTACTTCGACCCCGCTGAATCCGAAAATGCCAGTTGCCACAGCGAAGTCGCAACCGGAAGTTAGATATTCAAGATGGCATCCGGAATGGCATCTCCCTTGTTTGATGTAGGAACGCTGGAAAATGGTCTTTTATAGGTTTTCAGACATGAAGAAATCAAAAACATACAAACTAAATACGTTGGTTGATTATATTTTCTAAAAAATATGACAAAAGCTGTCGAAATTGCACTTTTTGGTTTGTAGAAATCAATATACTGTGACAAATGTATTACATCGTTTTATGCATATAAGACATTTTATGTATAAGCAAGTAGTATTTCCTCATTCTCAAAACAATAGTTATTTGTTAAAAAAACATATTAACCAACCAAAAAATTATCGTGTGTCTCCAGATTTCAGGCAATAACGTTTGCAAGGAATGCACAGTTTGAGGGAAGAGATATTGGCTTTTTTGCAACTGCAATTTTTTGTGTTACAATGTCTATAGCAGTGGCAGACAACTATTTCTGTGCAAGCTTTAGGAATGGACTCCAGAGTCATTAAATGGGGAATAACTTGTTCTCTCTGCACAATCCAGCCACAGTCCTGCAGACTCTCTAGTGACAATTTGGGGATATGCGCGTTCTCCCAAACACACACCTGGAATTAGAAAATAAATATATATTAAAAATATATTTCGTGAAACTCTCATGTACTATAAAATTATTGTGTACTATACCAGTCTCCTGGACCTCTTTCTTCGTAGATTAACCTCCCATTTTTCCGTTCAACCAATTCCCAAAATTCAAATAAAGGACCATGCACTTGTTGAAATTAAACTTTGCAGTTAAACGTTTGCAGGATCGCGTGTTATCCTAGAAGACTGGTTTATTTGTTGCCTTTGAATATTCAGCAAAACGTATTCAAACCAAACTGAATTGGAATTGTGATGAAGAATTACTATCATGTTTTCAATTTGCTTGCCAAAAATAACATGAACTGTCAGCGATTCTGCAGTTCTATCGATAAATCCTCACAATTTTGTCTTATCATAAGATAGAAACATTAAAATTATTTGATTTACCACGATTTTTGGAATTACGCGTTAATTTTGGAGCGCAGTGTATTCTCAATTTTTAACCCCGAATCTTATTTCTTCCTGTTTTTTCACTCTTCACATTGTAGCCGATTTTAAGAATGAAGTTGCATGGTAATGTTAAATCCGAAGTACATGTTGCAAGATGAGTGAACACAAAATATTCAGAATAAAAAAAAGCAGAGAATTTGTTTAAATCCCAGTGAATTGTCGAAGTAATATCATTTTTATACCAAACTCACTTTATACTACAACTACATCAACACTTTTTCAATATCTGACACGCGTTTCGATAAATATATTATGGTCTTCAGAGACCGGAGGTAAGATAGTGAGAAAGTGAGAACTGTCAACTTAATCATTTTCATAATTTTCTCAGGATATCTTTTGATTTATTTAGGTCCTTACTGAGCTGCTTCCCCAACATTACTTCGAATAAACTTTTGTGAGAAATTTCAACCATAAATTTCCAGGATAAAAATGCTGAAAGGGAAATTTTCGTCTGAATTATTCCATATAAGAATAAAAAGCCAATATTTATTCATGTTATTTCGTCGCCATTCTACCTCCAACGCCGGAAGTCATAAAATGTTGAAAAAAAAGTTGAACTGCCGATAAATTGTAAGTAAAATCCATAAATCATAGAGCCGGTAGTGAGGTAGAAACCTCAGATTAGAATTTTGTTGTAGAAGGAAATTAACTTTGAAAACAAAATTAAATGAATAAAATTCCACTTTATGTGTGATTATTCTTCATGTAGCAAACAACAGAACATTGCGTGAAATATTTCAAATATATTACAAACACCATAAGTTATTAGCGACCTAAACAAGGAATATATATATATATATATATATATATATATATATATATATATATATATATATATTAACATAGAAAGAAACTTGCAACGCTCTGTATACTATAATATGGAATGAAATACTACACACCATATGTTAATACAAAATTTAGAATTTAATTACCATTTAAATCGTAAGAAATATAGATAATTTATATCATTCATCATTCAAGAGAGAAAATAAACATAAATCAAACCAAAGAAACATAAAGGAAATTTTCAATGCACCCTGTAAATGCACATATGTTGCATATAGCATGATATCTAGCCATTGAGTCAGAACATTATGATTTGTTTTAGAATATACTAATTAGATATTGAAAGAAGCTTTTTGGTAACATTGGAAAATTATTTTAGAATATGTCAGGGAATAAAGTCAAAATAATAACATTAAGGTTATAAATGTATGACGTTTGTGAAATGAATTGTCATTCTGAATACATCAAATGAAAATAAAAGAGTTGTCAGTTATAAATATTTTGGAAACTATATTAAAAGAAGTAGTATATTGAATTTGATTATTTAAAAATATGAAACGGAATGTCCTAGAAGGATAAATGAACAATTTGAAACTTAAAATGGGATTTACCAACAAGAATTTTTATAACCAATTTGATTGGTGATTTAGATTTGAAATATTTTGATCAACGGCAAGCGGATTAAAAACTAAAAAAACTGAATGAAAAAAGTTTGTTGATAATGTACACTATTAGAATTTCTTTTTGGTAGAATGCATGGGGTGAAAAGTACAATATTTAGAAGATATTTAAAAACAATTAGAAATGCAGCCCATTGGAGTGGTAAATATAAAAGAAATACATTATTCTTCAATATAACTAAATAAATTTATAAATCAAACTGATAAACATAAATATAACAAGAAATTGGTAAAAATTGCAGCATACCTACCAACCTTAAATTTTTATCTGTATAAACAAGTAAAGTTTTGTATCGTGGGAATGGTATCTCCACGATACATTTCAGAAAGAGCTGGTCTATGGAATCCCATCTAAAATGTATTGATGTAGATGAAATATAACATCAATTTTGGTTATTACCCAAACACGACAGACTGTATAGTGTCCCAAGAAGTAATCTAAAAAAGGAATCAACGAGGTGAATTGAAGAAAAAGTGGACAGGTATTTAAAACTATTTCATTTAAATAAAAAAGGGTTGAAATTGACTGTCTCGACCCTTACTTCGTGGAATATGCTCATATTAGTGTTTTTAAATGAAACTCAAGGTCTCTAGTTAATTCCACAATATAATACAAGTTATTGAAAATTCTAAAAAATTGACAATTGTTTCGATAAATCAATATCATCGTCATCACAATATAATACAAGTTATTGAAAATTCTAGAAAATTGACAATTGTTTCGATAAATCAATATCATCGCCAGAGCATAATTTACTTTTATTTCAATAGCTGATTTCCTAAATTCGGTCTGATTATTATTTAAAAGTCTAATATGTTCTATAATTGTTGAAAGAACTATTCGGCAATACCGTTTGCTTCTGGATGTTGTGAACTGATAAAATGAATTTGAATTTTATGAGTTTCTAATAAATATTTAACTGAACTATTTTTCAATTGTGTTCCGTTATCGGATATTATTTGTTCCGGTATACAATGGTGGGTGAAATATCTAATTAAATTATTAACTATCTCTATATCTTGGGCTGAGTTCAATTTCTACAACTGCCCATATTTTGAAAATGAATCTATAATAGTTAGAAATTTCGTATTTTCTAAAGTAATAATGTCTAAAAGTATTATTTGAAATGGTATAATAGCTGCTGGAGTAATATTAAAATATGGTTTCACGGGTTTGCGTTCATATTTTGTTACTTGACATATTTCGCATTCGTTAATGTACGTTTGAACAGGAGATATTTGATTAGGCCAATTGTATCGAGATTTTATATTATTTCCATATAATCCTCTATGATTCCGTTTATGTCCATGTTATTTTGTATTACTTCTTTGATTTCATTTAGAGGGATGTCAATTAGTTTTTTATTACATTTGATAAATTAAATGGGTGAATTTTTGAAATATGTTTGTATAATAGTGCTGAATTTTTCGTATAAGCGATCTTCAAAATAAATATGATATTTTGCTTTTGGTACTACATATTCCTTCACAAAATCTATTACGTCTTGTTCAAAGTTATTTTTAGAATATTGTACTAGAATTCTTTGCTTAGTTTCATGTAATTTAAATATAGTTGGTGTAGCTGGCTCAAAATTTACTTCAGATATTATAATTTGATTTTTTCCCACATTTACTGCTGATTCCGAAATAGGTATTCCAGCAATAGGTGTTTCCATGTTAGTGTGAATGCTATTATTATCGTCATCAATTTCGTTATTAAAATCTTCAGCTTCTACAACAAGTGATTCGGTTTCTACATTTTTATTTTTTGTATTATTTGAAAGTGAGTCATTAAATTTTCCCACATAAACTAATAATTTTTTGGGAGGATTATCCGAAGAATTTGAATTTACTTCATTCATATTTAGCTGGATTCGTGATAAACAATCACTATTAGTGTTCAATGCACCTTTCTTGTACACTATAACATAGTCGTATTTAGAATTGGGTTCTTTCAAAGAAAATAACCATTGAAGTGGTTTATGATCTGTTACTATAGTGAATTTTCTTCCGAAAAGATAAGGGCGGAAAAATTTTACAGACCAAACAACTGCAAGGAGTTTCTTCTCAATTGTTGAATAATTTACTTCAGAATCATAAAGTGTTCTGCTAGCATATACCACAGGTAAATCGGTTCCGATTTTTCCTTGGCTAAGAACAGCGCCTAGAGCAAAATTGCTTGCATCTGTTCTGAGATTAAATGGATTAGAAAAGTCGAGGAATTGTAAAATGGGGTCATTTAATAACATATTTTTACAAGTATCAAAACAATTAATATTATCAGGATCTTTTATGTTAATTACTGCATTTTTGTTAAGACGATTAGTTGAAGGCTTAGTCAGTTTTGAAAAATTTTAATGAATTTTTTATAATATCCAAGAGGTACTACTAATGCTTTAATTTCTTTACTAGTTTTTGGTATGGGAAATTTTTGAATAGCACTTATATTGTCGGGATTTGGTTTTACACCTTCAGGGGTAACAATATGTCCCAAATAAGCTACTTTTTTCCTCCAAAATTCGGATTTGTCAATTTGTATTTTAAAATTCGATTCGCGTAACCTTTTAAATTATTTACGCGTTCTTGCAAGCTTGTATTAAATATAATGATATCGTCAAGATGAATTGAACATTTTTCGTTTTGGATACCTCTTAAAATGCTGCCCATCACTCTTTGAAAAGTTGCTGGAGCTCCCTTTAGTCCGAATGGCATTCTCAATAATTCCCAGTGGCCATTTTCAGTAGTAAAAGTAGTTTTGGGTATACCTTCTTCAGCCATCTCGATTTGGTGAAATCCTGAGGCAAAATCCAAGGTAGTGAAGTATTGGAACCGTCCTAATTTATCAAATAGATCGGTTATGTTTGGTAATGGATATCTGTCTCCAATAGTTATTTCATCAAGCTTGCGATAGTCTACGACGACTCTCAATTTATGTTTACCGATAGAGTCTAATTTTTTAGGTGCAATCCAGATACTACTGGACACGGTGAGGATGAGGGTCTTATAATATTTTGCTCTAGCATACTCTTTTTTAGATTTTGGACTTCTTTTTTATATACTTCTGAGTATCTGTACGATTTAGTATAAATAGGTACATCATTTGTAGTTTTTATTTGATGCTTGATTTTACTCGTAAAAGTTAGTTGATTACCATCAACATGAAAAATGTCAGAATATTCTTTAACTAATTTAAAAATAGCATTGCGTTCTTCATAATTCATATTTTCTGTTCTAACTTTATTAATATCAAATTTGAATTTTTCTATATAAATATCATTAAGATTAGGGCTCAAGGTTAGTTCGTATTCATCTCTAAAGGAGCAGTCAAATCTACTTTAAAATATGACTCAGACGGATTAAAAATAGGACATACAGCTTGACTATTTTCTGCTCTTGTGAGACATTCGGGAATTTCTAATTTCCCGATTTTTGTATAAGGTATAATTATTTCACCATTATTAATATTATCAATATTCGATTTAATTATTTGTTCAGTTCGCGGATGCACTACTATACAATTCGTGTTCTCGCTTCTGACTTTGAAATAATTTATTTTTATTTCACTATAAGGCGCGATTAAAACATTATTTACTAAATCAATAGTTGCATTAAGTTTTTTCAGATTATCTAAACCTAATAAGCAATCAAAATGATTGTGATATTTGAATATACAATATTCTAAGTTCATTTTATTCTTTATTTTAAATATCTTTGAAGTTGGAATTACTGTACAATAATTTTGTTGACCAGAGCCTAAAGCAGAAGTTACTTTGAAAGATTTTTTCATAGTCATTTTGAAAAATATTTCTTTGCAATTTCAAGTGTTACACAGGATTTTGTACTACCTGTGTCAATCGGTATTTTAAATTTTGTTCAGGAAATATTATATACGGTAATTCACTTTTATAATTTGTAAAATTAAACATTTCTACGTGTCTGTCTCTTCCGAGGCTATTTCCTCTAAAAACAATCTTCAACATCAGTGGAACGTTCAGTATCGTCCACCTTATACAATTCTTCCGAAATAAATTTTTTTTCTATTACCTACGAAATGCGATTGATTTTGGCCATTATTTTTATTCTGTACATTTGGTTTATTGTACATATTAGAAGTAGATATACTCATCAGAGTGAGTTTTTGAATTTGATAATTACTATTAGGTTTGATAACATTAGTATTTCTATTCTGAAAATTTGTATCTCTACTTGTACTAAGTAAATTATTTTCATTGTTAAAATTTCTAGTGAATTTTAGTTGATGATTATGTTGTGAATTTGGTCTGTTTACCGTTTGATTATTAGGATAACTATTTTGTTATGTGATGTAACATTAAATTGCGAGTTAGGTCAATAATGAATTTTTTGGATGTGTATTGTTATTATTACTTAAATAAACTTGAAAGTCATTGATTAGAATATTTAAAGCTGAGTTTCGATCGCTAGTATTCTTGGTACGCATTAGTGTATTAGTTTAAACCCCGCAATAGTAATCTTCGTGCTAAATTCCTGAAATAGTTGCCTAAAATTGCTTGTTCACTTGCCTTAGAGCGTGACATTATTAATGATGTTTGTAGATCTAAAAGATGCTGTATCCTATTATAAAAATCAAAAGGTGATTCATTTCTTTGCTGTAATTCCGATATTTCAATACTTAACGTGTGAATGTCTCATATGTGTTTAATAAAGCATCTTCCAAGTTCTGCAAATTTGTTATACTACAAGCTGAAATATTCATTGCGTCTTGGCCTTTAATTTTAGATAAAATACTAGACATCAAATATTCATTCTGAAAGTCTGTTAAATCTACTGTATTGTAAAATTTATTCACTAATTTTTCAGATATTTCTATAAATCTAGGTAATAAGGCATTTTCACCATGGAATTCGGGAATCATGTCCAGATATTCATTTTTCAATTGAGGTAGTACTTGATCTACAGGCATTTTATGAAATGTATTTATTTTAATTTTAGGTTTTGATAATTCTATATTTATTTTACGGTTACGATAAGTTTGTGAGTCAGAATCTAAATCAGAATCGGAGTTGTCAGAGCGTTCTGAATTAAATAAACAATTATTTCCTCTATACGACATAAAGTACTTACATCAAAAGTAGAACTGCTTTCGCAGTTGCACTTGTAGATGGAATTGCCAATGTTCCCTTGGAATTTCTCTTCGTACGAGCCAACTGTCTTCGAGTTAAGCTACTTAATTCACTTAACCAAGAGTCCCAATAATTCACTTAAGGTATGTTAATAAATCGTTGATACGAACCGGTAATTATATTCACTAACGCCCGTTTAACATATCCTACTGACTGCGCCAAATAACTTTTCACACTCGAAAAAAGCTTTTTTATTATTTATTTAACAAAAGTTACAACTTTCAAGATTCAAAGTAGATTCTAGACTGACTATATAAACTAAACAATTCAGAAGGTAAAAATTACAATGTAACCAAAAATAAGGTTCAACAATTTATAAAATAACAGGTGATTACACAATATACTGATTAATCAATTTATTTGATCTGTAGCAAGGAATTTAAGGTATATAACATATATAAATGTATTCCAAACGAACTGCATAGTTAATTGGACACTATAACAAGCTTACCAGCAACAAGAACATAAATGAGTCAGCTCACATTTACAGAGTAACAGCATTACTACAAAAAATGTATAAATGACTTTCTCTCTTCCATGTCCGTTTGTTTAATTAGCCATTTCTGGAGTATAACCATTACCTTAGCTCAAAATTAAGAAATCTTTAATCCCGTAATCCGAATATCTTCTCTATCCGTTGGTCCGGAATTGAAATACGTTCACGGTTTATATCCCGTTAAGAAAGCAGTTTCTCGAGGAAAACGGTCGATAAAAACTTCTTTATACCGTCATTGGACCTAAATTGGACAGAAATAACAAACGAATTCTTCGGTTGAACGCGATCATTAGAGAAAATTTTGTGTATAAATAGAGGAGTGTTATTTTTTCTCAATATTCATAGTTAGTTAAGCATTGGAGTGTACTCTAATTTTGATACTTGCGTGGATTCACAGGAGGATATTTTTTCATTGAAAGTTACACTCCATCAAACTGACCTTTACTCTGATGTCAATCAAATACACGTTAGTACGTCATAACGAAGGGGCTACTGTTAGTTTGTTGTGTTCGTGAATGTTTTCACTGTTTGAATATCTTTTCATGCTATATTTTTACATTGCAAAATACTCACCAGGTTAATACAAGTTCTTGAGATTGTGATTTAAGTATTTTTTCTGGCATGTTATAAAACAAACTAAAATATTGTCAGATTGTCCTATAAATCCAGATATACCATATTTTTGGTAATTTTTGGAGAAATTTCGGTTTGTTAGCACGATACAGCCTCCGCTTAATCTTAGAAACTGTGTATTGATATGAACTAACTATTCACATTCGGAAAAGGCTTTAATAGAATCATGTATTTAACAAAAGTTACAAGTTCCCAGATTTCAAGTAGATTCTAGACACTGACAATATAAACCGAACACTTCAAAAGGAAAAAATTAGAGTATAATCAAGAAATAAGGTTCAACAAATTTCATAATCTAAGGACAATACAAAATATACTGACTAAGCAATTTATTTATCATGTAGTAAGGAAATTAAAGTATATAATACCTCCCACTATATATCGCGGCACTCCCTGGAAGTTGAACTTTCTTTTCTTGTAACTCCATTGGAGTTCCTTCCGATTTTCTGTATTTTATTCAAGAGTAGCCAAATAACCATCAATGCTCTATAGTATAGAAATGCTAGAAATATGGAGATTTAATGTTTCTTCATGTATTGGTGTCAATCCTTGCGAAGAAATTTGTTTTAAATTTATTTTTCTCAAATTTATTTCCAAAGACTGGATTTTAATTTTGTTAAAATGTATCTGAAATTTATTCAGTACCAGTGATTGACCAAAAGTTGTTCCTTTGAATATTAATTCTTGATTTTTAAATGTTATTTCACAGTACAAGCTCTAGATTAGGAAAATTCCGACAGCCAAATTCCAGGTCACAAGGAAGCCTCATTTCACGTCCAAACATGATTTTCGCAGGTGTTTCACCCGTAGACTCATTGACGGCAGATCGATAAGCCAATGCGAATAGGGAAAGACACTGGTCCCAATCTCTCTGATGGCTGGAAACTACTTTCGACAGGTATTTTCCAATAGTCCTGTTCATTCTCTCGACCATTCCATCTGACTGTGGATGTAATGCTGTTATCCTGGTCTTCTTCGTTCCCAGCTTGTCATAAATCTCCTGGAATAGATGGCTTTCGAAATTTTTTCCATGGTCACTGGGGACTTCCAAGGGCACTCCATATCGGCTGATAAATTCTTTCACCAATACATCCGCGACAGTTGTGGCCTCGTGATTCGGGATCGCGTAGATTTCCACCCACTCTGTGGAATAATCCATTATAACCAGTATGTATTTACCACAATTTTTTGTCGTCGGAAATGATCCAGCGATGTCTACGGCAATCCTTTCGAAAGGGCTTCCAACGTTATACTGTTTCATGGGTGCCTTTCTCTTGCGATAAGGTCCATTACTCGTAGCACAAGTCGTACATTTCTTACACCAATCCTTCACATCGTCGGAGCTGTTCATCCAATAAAACCTTTCACGGACTCGCTGAAGGGTTTTCTTCACTCCCAGATGACATCCCGATGGACTGTCTTGTAACTTCTTCAGTACCTCAGCTACTCTCGTTCTAGGGATAACTAGCTGTCTCCTCATCTCGGTACCATCATCGTTTTCATAGACTCTTTTCAACAGCCCTCCTTCCAGGACAAGGGAGTCCCACTGAGCACAATACTCCTTGAATTTCGGTGAAAATCTTGACACTCCTTGCCATGTAGGTCGCCGATTTTCTTCTTTCCATTGCCGGATCATCTTCAGGCAAGGATCATTCTCCTGATCTTCTCTGATTCTGGTGTGTGACTATTCTTCATTGACTACTGTAATTCTTGAAAATGCAACTTCTTTAGATTTCGACTTCTTGTATTGTGAATAGTCTACAGGGCATGACCGTCTTGGCAAAGAGTTGGCTTTTCGGTGATTCACATCAGCTGGATGTTCACCCCTGTCTGATTTTCCCTGTGACTGGAGTTCTTGGGGGCGCTTAGACGGACTGCGTACGTGCTCTAGCTCGCCACGCTTCCGGCATTTGATCTTCTTCAACTTCTTGTTTACCATGCCTTTCATCAAGTCTGTTATCGTCACCTTCTTCCTGTATGGTCCTACCTTTGTTGTATCCCGAAGCTATCGTCGCTGCTTCATATTCAAGAGCAGCTGTCAATGCGTCGACTAATGTTTTGGGATAGGCTGAACAAAGCGTCCTCTGCATATCGCGTTCACGTAAGCCATCAATAAAGGCCTGGATGCCCAGACATTCCATCATGTTCTCTGGTGCTGATGGATAAGAAAATCGAACCAGTCGGGCAATATCCAGTTCATACTCTTGAAGGGTTAAGTCACGTTTCCGCCTTCGGTTCTTCAGCTGGAATTTGTACAAATGTTCCAAATATTCGTGACCATATCGCATGTCCAATCTCTTCTTCAGCTGCTCATAGTCATCCGTTTCTTCAAGTGGTATCGTCTGTAGTACATCTAAGGCATCTCCCCGAAGCGCGATAGTTAACTTCACTGCCTTCTCTCTATCGGACCAATTATTCACTCTAGCGGCTGCTTCAAACTGTTTCACATAATTGGTCCACGACATTTTTCCATCGAACGTTGGGGCCTTGACTCGGGTAAAACTACCAATGTCTTCGAACTTTGGGTGTGTTTCTGGCTTGCAAAGTTTTGTTTGCTCGTTCTTTTTTTCTTCCGCTGGCGTGTCTTGAGTTCTTATATCTGTCATCTTTCTTTCTAACTCTTTGATTTTCTCGTTCATCGTTGACATCTTATTCTCGATTTCAGATTTTAGAGACGAAATTCCATTTTCAACGTCAGCGAAGTGAAGTTGTGGTCTAGCAACTGCTATAGCAGTCAGCTGCTTTTGTAGCTGTGGCTCCGATTCAAACCGAAAAAGAATTAAAGGGTGCAAGGACTGCAAAAGCGAACGGTATAATAATAAACTGCACTTAGAAATGAACATATTTAATCATGAATGAGTACTGCTATTGGACAAAAAAACAACAATTTGGTTTATCAAGGATAAAATGAGAATTTGTATTGAACAGGAAGAAAAATACATATATTCTTTATGCCATACCTCGAAACATTTGCCTGGACAAAGGGGTACTTTGCTCTCGCAATCACGACAACTCCATGAAGTAGCCTTCTGCAGCTTATTCTTGCTACACTGAACACATCTCAGAAAATATGTTTTCATTTTGAAATTGGGTGGGTGCGGATTTTTTTCTTGATAATGATTGCGCCTTTTTACTGGTGGTAGAAAGAAATGTCTCCTAGGTGGTTTAGCATAACTTCTGCAGTTTTTTATCCTGTGGTTCACCAATCAGAGATCTTATCAGAGAATCTCGAAATTTTATGAAATCAATTTTTTATCGGCTTCTTGTTTATATATATATAGAAAGAATTCCATACAGCTATGTCAAGTAGATGGAACATGACTTCTTCATACCATCTCACAGTCTTTCGTGGACAGGAATAATAGGCGATCATCTGATCACAGCGATCAATACCAGACATATATTTATTATATTCTAAAATCTGCAATGGTTTTATTCTCTCTTTTTCATACCGATCACCAAATCAGGATGGTAACCTGTGGTGATAGAAAAGACGTCTCGCTTGTCTTTCCATTTGGATATATAAATATTAATCTGACGTTTCCAAATATGTTGCCCTTTTTTCAATTTCTCCCTGACCATTTCGTTACATACTCCTTTCCTATTCGGCCTCAATGTACCTGTTGAATGAGTCTTTCTACTGAGTAACGTGTTGGACATTCCTATACTATTACAGAAATTATCCATAAATAGATGATGGCCTTCATCCAAGTATGGTTGGATGAGTCTCAAAACCAAATCTTCCAATTTTGATTTGCTAGGATTTTCATTAATCATTTGTTTTCCCTTATATATCTAAATATTCAAGACATATCCATCAAGGGTACATAATTCGTAAAGTTTTATACCATACTTGGCTTTTTCCCTTTGATATAATGTCTGAATCGCAAACGTCCTCTAAACAATAAGAGAGACTCATCCAGAGAGAGTTGCTCATATGTATACATAGCAGATTGGCTATTGTCCAGTATAAGTCTTATCGAAGGGGTCATCTTTCTAAGAGCGTCATCACTACCTGTGAGAAGTTCACATGAGAACGTTCTGAGAATTTCTTCGAACCTGCGACCAGACATTTTACTGCTGAAAATGGGATGATAGTATAGTGGGTCGAAGGTGAACATTTTCCGTAATGTAGGAAATTTTATTTGTCCCCCTAGAAGGCACAGACCTGTAAAGATCCAGGTCGTGGAAAATCTTACTTCTGCTACCACGATTTTTCGATACAAGATTATTACCATATCTGTTAGTAGATACTAATATCAACTCTTCAACTTCTGGAGACCATATTTTAGAGAACACGTCCATTGGTATGGATGTTACAGGGATATCCACCTTCATGCCACTTTCGTTTTGATTGAATGAAAAATTCGGTATCTCGATAGTATTTCTAGCCCACTCAGCTCCCTCTACTTCATCAAGTCCATTGTTTTCCAAAGTAACTTCTGGAATAATAAAATGCTCACCTTCCAAAATTTCTGCATTCTCATCGTCCTGATTATTGTCACTCTCAGTGATGGAATCATTCTCCTGAATGTATGTAGGATCGTCTGTCATATTATCGCTATCCGCAAATGGGTCAGTAGGGGAACTGGGAATTTTACTTTCGTCATCATCAAAATCAAATATTATTATTGTTTGCAGTTGTAACATAAAATTATTCTACTCACCACTCGATTCGATTCCATGCTCATCGTCACTACTCAATTCGTTGTACCACCGTAACAGTCTTTCTTCATCTTTTCTGTTCATCGTTATATGAGAATATAGCCTCTAAGAAAAAGCCGACAAACATCACTCATTGGCTTATAAGAGCGTACTAACACTACTAACTGCTTGTAAGGCGTAAACAATCTGTTCAAATATGCAGTGCGCAGCGGTGATTATCAGTAGATAAATTCCGGTAAATTCCCATTACACTCCGAAATTCCCGCCAAAAATGAAAATATTGCTCTAGCGGGACGCACAAATCATAACTCTATACATTTAAATGCAGTTCATGTACTATCTAATCGCATGTGAAGATGGACTGCAGAAACAGCTCACGTCCCTGCTAAGAAATGTTATATGAGTGCTATAGCAGTCCGTGTTCGCGAATGTGTTAAGCTAATTTATATAAACAGTTCACTAATTTATATTCACTTATTTACTTGTTTATCTCACGATGTCAAATTATCAACTAAACTAAACTTTCTCGGGTCGGTTCCTTATATATTAGTGCCATTTTCACTAGATAATTCTAGATTGCGGCTAACACAAAAACATTTGGCTTTCTGGCATTTTCTAGATAAGACTGGTCACAAAAACAATGTCTAGATAAGATAGTCACAATCGTAAATAATTCTAAGAAATCGCTGCGCGTCCGCCATAATTTTAACCTTCATACCTGGCTTAGACAGAGTTGGATGTAGTGCTGTTTCGTAACAATATGTTATTTGTTAGGGTTTCAGTATAATTAATTATTCTCATTGCATTTTCGCTCTTTCAATAGCTAAATTTTAAATTTGATAGTTGGATAGCTCTATCAGCACCAACTAATAATAAGTCATTTATGTTGGGAGATTCGATAACTAATAATATAACACATTATCAAAATATTTAAGTGGTTTTAAGTCAAAAACATCAGAAAATAAGAAAATATCAGAATATCACTGAGATAATTGAGATGCTGTTTACCTAGGACAAACATATCAATATTTGGAGAATGGACTAAAAAGTCTTGATGATGATGATGATGATAAAAGAAACCAAACAGCATGAACAAACACACCATGAAATTGCGAAAAAATATTTTTTATTATAAAAATACAAAAATTATTGGAGCTAAATGATGAAAAAAGAAAAGAGAATTTTTATAAATAGTTAAATCAAATAAAAGGAATCTTTTAATGATATGTCGATCTAAGCAATTTGTGCAAAATTTATATTATAAACTCTAATGTATTTATAAATAATTGAAATCAATATTTGCTTCTTTTTCGTTTACTAACACTTGAATTTAAATAATTGAAGACGGCAGTCTTTGTAGGTGACGTAATTATTTATATATTATCTTTGTCAATGTCAGATAATAAGTTTGATAAAGATATAAGTTAAACCGAAACGTCCAAAATTATTTTTTATATAAAAACATGTTTTTCATTAAAATACACCAAAAAACGAGAAGATTTGTTCAAGAATATAAATATAAAAATGTCTAAGAAATAAAAAATTTAAGAATTTATATATATTCTAAAAACCCCATTCATTGTTACAGGAATGTTCCGTCTTCATATTCGAAAAACGTTGCGCAGAAAAACTTCACAAACCAAAACGGAAAGAAACTGTTACCGAAATTCTCAGAGGTAGCGTTAGGCAATTGGAAAGGTATCGTCATCCGAAGATCCTCCATGTTCTGCACGCTATTGAAGAATGTGCAGACACCTTGGCGTTTGCCACTGAACCAGTATACGCAAGTTTGGCTAATATTTTGGCGTATCACGAGAGTACTACCAACCATGGTGGTATCCATCAAGGTATTGGTCATGGGCAACAAACTCAACAGCGACCGGCAAATGCTAGAGAGTATAATTTCTTGGATTTGGAGTATAAATATGGGATACTGCAGGTAAAGTTTAACGATTTTCACTCATTATTTTGTCCAAATATTTTATTTATTAATCTATAAAGTAGTTATTATCTAAGTAGGAGGATCCTAAAAAGAGAAACATTTTTGGTGAAATATGATTCCATATTTTTATGACATATACCTATTATAAAGGTTCATGCACGTCATAAATATTTTATCTTCAAATCTAGATCAAAAAATATATTAATCATAATTAATGGTAAATGGATATAATCAATCATTAAACATACTCATGTTTAAAAATATAAACCTTTTAATATAATAAATATCGTTTCTGGAGATTTAGTGATAAAATATTAATGACATGTTTCAATCTTTATAATGTATGAATTTTTAAGTGTTTGCTTTTCTTTTACAAACGTTCAAAATTTTGCAAGGGAACAGTTAGGAACATTTATAATTCATTCTATGAATAAAGTTATTACCAGTCCCAAAAATAAAAATCTAAGTAGTTTCCAAAATGAGCAAGTTATTAAATTAACTGACAATCCTTACTTCGTGGAATCTACTGATATTAGTGTTTTAAATCAAACTCACTGTTTCTAGCTAATTCCACAATATAATGAAATTTGTTTAAAATTCTAAAAAATTGACAATTGTTTCGATAAA
The DNA here is from genome assembly GCA_963921935.1 of Galeruca laticollis. Classification (NCBI taxonomy): domain Eukaryota; kingdom Metazoa; phylum Arthropoda; class Insecta; order Coleoptera; family Chrysomelidae; genus Galeruca; species Galeruca laticollis. Next base: position 158,254,015 of record OY998181.1, on the reverse strand, counting down.
TCAATATCATCGTCAGAATGACAGAAGTTACATTCCATTTGATGCCTACCTGATGTTTAGTAGTTATTTTTGGCTAGACCAAGAAATGACCTAACAATATATATTAATAGAAGAAAGACGCAGATGTGATATTACAAATATTGAAGCTTAGATATTATTAGCCCTATAGTGATATCCTGGATATAATTTTTCCAATTAAGATCAGTATAACTGTGCAATGATATAGAAAACCAGGAAAACTATATCTGCTGATCTTTACAATTATCACTTAAGAAGATAGTTTATTAGTGGAGAATTCCCTAGATTTATCTGTTCATTGACAACTTCACATTGTGGGTTTCTTAAATGTCTTCTAATTTCCAATTCTTCAAGGAAATTCAGTTCTTGTTTCTTTTCACAAATACGCAGGACTTCTAGTTCTAGTTTTGCGTAGTGGGATTTATCTGGTTGTTTTAATCTGTATGCTTGTAAGTGTTCACTGTATCGGATTTCAAAATTTCTAAGGGTCTGACCCAAATAGATAGCATTACATTCTGGTCATTTGAGTTTATATATACCTGATTTTTTCAATGGTGATATTTTTGTTTTTACATTTAACAATTATGTACTAACGTTGCATTCTGTTTTAAAAGAAATTGTTGTATTCGTTGCTAAAGATATTATCTTTGAAATATTATTAGAAATATTTCCTGCATATGTGATGGTTTTATAAGTTTTTATTTCATCAGTTGGTTTAGGAAATATTAGTTGTAATGCCACTTTTTTTTTATTAATTAGCTTATTTATCATATGTAATGGATAACCATTGAATGTTGCTACTTGTCTAATTGTATTAATCTCTCTACCAAAATTACATTAGTTCATAGGAACATAAAAATTCAAAGAGTTAATAATATTCTTGATTATTTAATTTTACCGAAAACCAACACACACCGATGTGACAATTCCATATAGTTCCAATCACCCTATGTTACATAAACTAGCGGCATATAATTCAATGATACATAAAGCTTTTTCAGTTCCTATGAACAATTTTGATAGAGAGATCAATACAATTAGACAACTAGCAACATCCAACGGTTATCCATTACATATGATAAATAAGCTAATTAATAAAAAAGAGGAGCATGTGGCATTACAACTAATATTTCCTAAACAAACTGATTAAATAAAAACTTATAAAACCATCACATATGCAGGCAATATTTCTAATAATATTTCAAAGATAATATCTTTAGCAACGAATACAACAATTTCTTTTAAAACAGAATGTTACGTTAGTACAAAATTGTTAAATGTGAAAACAAAAATACCACCATTAAAGAAATCAGGTATATATAAACTCAAATGTCCAGAATGTATTGCTGTCTATTGGGGTTAGAAATTTTGAAATCCGATACAGTGAACACTTATGGGCATACAGATCAAAACAACCAGATAAATCCCACTACGCAAAACTAGAACTAGAAGTGCTGCATATTTGTGAGAAGAAACAAGAACTGGATTTCCTTGAAGAATTGGAAATAAGAAGACATTTAAGAACCCGACAATATGAAGTTGTCAATGAACAGATAAATCTAGGGAGTTCTCCACTAATAAACTGTCTTCTCAAGTGATAATTGTAAAAATCAGCAGATATAGTTTTCTTGGTTTTCTTTATCATGGCACAGTTATACTGATCCTAATTGAGAAAATGATATCCAGGATATCACCATATGGCTGATAATATCTAAGCTTCAATATTTGTGATATCACATCTTCGTCTTTTTTCTATTAACATATATTAGGTCAATCACAAGTTAGATCACTTGTTGGTCTAGCCAAAAATAACTACTAAACATCAGGTAGGCATCAAATGAAATGTAACTTCTAGCATTCTGGCGATGATATTGATTTATCGAAACAATTGTCAATTTTCTAGAATTTTCAACAATTTTCATTGCATTGTGGAATTAGCTAGAAACAATGAGTTTCATTTAAAACACTAATGTTGCAATACTTCATTGTACTCACAAACTTTCCATTAAAACTTCGCTATTCTCATGTATTTTCATCATTTTCAGATAACAGAGGCACTTTCCTTCCTCCATTATTCAGGACATATGTTACATAGAAACGTTTGTCCCGGTAGTGTCTTAATTACTAAGAGGGGAACTTGGAAATTAGCTGGTCTGGAATTCATAGGTGAGTAAAGAAATGTATTGAAAATTAATTGAATTTTTTTGAAACTATCAGTTAGAAATAGTTCAATAAAATAAAATCAATCATACGAAACCTGAATGAATCTTCACTTAAATATAGAGGTTCAATTGCTGAAGGATTCCTAACATAAGGATAAGCAGCTGAAGAAGAGGAAGTAAATAGATGTCGTATAGTGCGATGTGTAAGCTCACTGAAATAAAGACAAACTAGAACGGTCGCTTAAACAAAAGCAGCTTCGTTAAAACGAGCTTTTAACTTTGGTACAGTTGCAAATCGTGTATAGTATCCTCTGTTTAGCACAGTGGTCGCCAACCTGTCGATCGCGAGCTACCGGTAACTCGCGGAGGCAATTCTGGTAGCTCTCACAACGATTTTAATTTAAAAATACACACTGCAAAAATCAGAGAAGCTTCCGAAAATTCCACAAAAAAATCTAATTGTCATAATATTAAACATAAACAGCGGCAACGTTGCGGTGAGCGATCTGCCGCTGACGCCATCAAGCTAGAAACGGCTAGAACCGACCAGTCGGACCAGCGCGTTAGTGTTCGAGAACGATCAGGATTGCTTTGGACGGGATGAATACGCACGGCGCGGCGACATTGCGCTTACTTTAAAACTGAACGCGTAACCAACGGCCAGCGGTTGGGCTAGTAGAGAACAACAAAAAATAATATTACAATACTTTTTTACAGAAGCTAAAGATAAAAATGTGTGTTTGTTATGTAAGATTTCGGTCTCCGTTTGCTAAAAAAGGAAATAACGAGACATGTCATAAAACTGTACATTCTAATTTTGAAAAATCATTCCCACTACACTCTGCCGCCAGAAAGGAGAAACTGAAACAGTTAAAAAAGCAGTTAATTGGGCAACAATCAATATTTTTAAGAACAGTCGACAAAAATAAGTCTGCAACTAAAGCATCGTACCGTGTGTCCCAAATAATTGCACAAAAAAGAAACCTTATGAAGACGGGGAAATGGTAAAACAGGCGTTTTTAGAAGCTGCTGATTCGTTATTTGGCAACTTTAGAAATAAAGACAAGATAGTTTCAGCTATAAAATCTATGCAACTTTCTGCTAATACAGTGATGAGACGTGTAGAAGTATTGAGCAATGATATTTTTTACAGTTAAAAACTGACTTAGATAACTGTGTTTATTTTTCACTTCAACTGGATGAATCAACAGATGTCGTTGACACTGCCCAGATGGCCTTGTTCGTCAGGATGGTTTTTAGTGATTTCACGATTAAATAAGATCTTTTGGAGTCTATTTCACTGAAAGGACACACTACTGGACAGGAGTTGTTTTCTCATTTAAAAAACATTATTTCTTCCGAGAATATTCCAATATCTAAAATGGTAGGCTTGACAACCGATGGCGCTCCAGCTATGGTGGGCTGTGATAAGGGTCTGGTGGCGTTATGTCTAAAGATGAAACTTTTCCGCAATTTCTCTGTTACCACTGCATTATCCATTAGGAAGCATTATGTGGAAATTTCGTGAAACTAAACAACGTTATGAAACTGGTGGTAAAAATTGTGAACAAGATTAGAGCTCAAGCGTTACAAAGAAGATTATATCCAGAACCTTGACCGATGAAGTTGACTGTCAATACGGGGACCTACTCCTTCACTCTGAAGTCCGATGGTTAAGTATAGGACGGGTGCTGAAACGTTTCAATGATGTCCTATCTGGCATAGTTCAAATTTTCAAACAACGCGATGAACCTACTCTGGAACTAGAAAATTCAATCTGGCTTAGAGATATTGGGTTTCTCGTGGACATTACAGAGAAATTAAACGAACTTAATTTGCAGCTTCAGGGGAGAGACAAAGAACTAGCAGAAATGATTTCTGATATAAAAGCATTTATCAAAAAGCTGGAATTTTGGGAATAAAACCTAATTAACAGCGATGCCAAGCATTTTCCTATTCTTTCAGAAAAAATATCTCAAAATCCATTAGAACCCAATGACAGCAAATATCATGTAGGAATAGTTTCTACCCTGAAGAATAACTTCAAAAATCGTTTTAAGGATTTCAATGACATGGCTTTAGTAGCGCAGTTCGTTTTTTCACCCTTTATGGAAATTGATATCCAACAGTTTGCAACTTGTGTAATGCAGAACTTTGGCGAAGACATCGCTGCAACAGAAATGGAAGTAATTCAGTTTCAATATGATTTAGCCTTAAAATCGTTAGTCTCAATTACCAAATGTATCTGGCCTATTGTAAGTAAAGACAAATATTCAGTTTCTATGCCGTGTTGCCTTGAAAGTGAAAGCATTATTCAGTTCAACCTATTTGTGTTAATCTTCTTTTTCCAATATGAAGTTTATTGAGAACAAAAATCGCAATCGACTTACAGATGATCATTGGAATAATTGTATTCGAATGGCTGTATCAAATTATAATGCAAACATTAAAAAAAATATCGATTCTATGTTTATGTTCATGATAGTGCGTTACTTTTTTGTTGTTATTATTAACTATTTTTAAATCTTACGTGACATGCCGTTGTGGCTGGATAAAAGTTTGTGTTTCTTTTTCAAACACCTTCGTTTGGTAGGTAGGAATGTAGCTATGAACAAGTACGCACTAGTAATATTAGTTATTTTGTTATTAGTTTATTATTAGTACCTATGTATTACCAGTTAAATAGTAAAATAAATACATATAATGATAAATTAACTGTGGATTATTTCATTTACGTTGCGTTACGTGGCTCTCGTGTGAGTAGCTCGCTGTTTATTCCAAAATTAATGAAGTAGCTCAACACATTGAGAGGTTGGCGACCACTGGTTTAGCAAGTTACTGTATATAGTGAGTTTCAATAAGTTTGCAAAATAGATATGGGAAACTCTTTTATTATCCATTTGTCAGAAAATTTCATTCTTGATAGAAATTGGTGCATTGCCAAAAACTGGCGTTTGAGTTTCAGACGATCTACAGGGGAGATAAAAAATTAGGAATTTTGATCAAAAGTAAACTACCCTTATTTTCGACAATATCAAAACAGTTTATTTAGAAAAGTTATTTCGAATTAGGTTTCTAATTTGTCTATTGAGCATATTTTTATCTTGAAATTAGTATAAATATATTATTTAGATTTCTATTGAAGAAACCAACCCCTACTAATTGGAAAATGATTTGATACGTTGGCGAAGGAGATTCCAGTACGTGAACGATTACCTACCCAATTACCATCAAGATGGAAAACAGGATTCGATTCTGCGTAGCAGTGATCTGTATAGTTAGTTCTTCTTCTTCTTTTGTTTTAAGGCCTCAGCTGCCAGGGCTATTCGGCCTGTTTTTTGCGTCCGGGATGATTTATGATTGTTTATAATATAGTTTATACGAAAGTAAATACGAACAGAGTGATACCGCACGTATTGTTCAAAATTTTATCTGTAAACTGTTCGGTTTTGAGGTTATATTTTGATGTTGGAAGCACTTAAACATTTGGAGATGAGTTTAATGTTTTCACTGTATGGGAATTTCAGCACTATGTCTTGCAGTATGTAGGGGCCATAAACATTATTAGGAACCTTAAAAGATTTATGAAGAAAATCTGTATTAACACTATTTAAGGAACAGTTGAAAAAGATGTGTGAGAGATCTTGTTTTTCACCACATGGGCATGAATCCGAAGGAAGTTGAATTTGTGTAGATATGACAAAGTGGCACAATGGTTGGATCGAATTCTTGAAGAAATGCAGATATCTCTTCTGGACAAAATAGAAAGTGATGAAAACCATGGATTTTTTCTTGGATATTTTATGAATTGAGAGTATAGATTTCCTTCTGTCAAGCTGAGTGTAGAGAAAGTAGAATTCCACTTATCTAAGATTGATTTCTTAATAGAATGCACCACATCCGGATGGGGACCAGTTGGGAGGGTGGCACGATTGATAGTTCTCCCAAGATTTGAAAGAACATCGGCTCTAACATTTCCTTGTATAAGACTGTGTCCGGGAATCCAGCCAATTCGTATGAACGACAACTGACAATTCCAATGACAGATTCGAATAGATGTTATCAGTAGCTGGTCAATCCTTGAATCGAGCTAACAAAAGGAAAATGAGGTAGCTTCTCTTGCAGTATCGAGACTATTCGTACCAAAAAGAGGGAAGACTCGTAGAATATCAGCTGTCAAACAGAAAATCGATACTGGTAATGACACCAATTAGACAATCAGCTCCAAGACTACCACGAGTAACGAGTGACGGAGCTGAAGGAATAATTCGAGATATGGAAGAAGCGAAAGTCATCGAACCATCTACTAGCCCACGGTGTCGCCAGTAGTGGTCAACACGAAAAAGAATGGTACTACGAGATTCTGCGTGGACTATCGCCAGCTAAACAACGTGGCGAAAAAAGACAGCTATTCTTTGCCTCGAACCGACTATACGCTAGACACTACTTTGGTCGGCAGTAAACTGTTTGCACCGTGGACCTAAAGTTTGATTATTGGCAAGTAGAAATGGACTAAGAAGACAAAGAGAAAGCTGGTTTACCACCGGATCAGGATTACGGCAATCCAACGTCATTCAATTCGGGCTCTGTAAAGTACCAGCGACATTAGAAAGACTCATGGAAAGTATCTTGAGAGGGTCATCTTGGAAAACATGCCTGGTCTATTAGAACGACATCGTAGTACTGTAAAAGACCTTTTGAGGAACGGCTGAATGCTTTGAAAAATGTATTCAAACGGCCCAAAACTGCAAGCTCATCGTCAACTTGAAGAAATGCCAGCTTTTCCAGAACCGAGTTATTTATCTGAGTCATATAGTGATGGAGTTGCGATTGTTGCTGAGAGAATTGCCTCCATTCAGCAATGACCGTAACCAACAGACAAATAACAATCTAGAAGTTTCCTTAGACTTTCCTCATACTATCGAAGATTTATAATGAAGTTTGGAGATATTGCCAAGCCACTAACTTGACTCACAGAAGGAGCAAGGAGCATGAAGACTGTCAAACAGCTTTTGAAACCCCGAAGAAACATTTAACCACGGAACCGATACTATGATATCCATTACCAGAGGAATACTTTATTCTTGACATTGATACAAGCAACGCCAGTAGAAAAAAAAACATTTTTCTACGACTATTGTAGAATTTCTATATTCCGGCGTAGTTTTCGTTTATGGAATAGCTTCATTCTAGCACTGGTGCAAGAATATTCATTCTCGACCTTGTTATGGAATGAATACTTGTTGCGCCCTCTAAATATCACGGTTCATTTGACAGAAAGAGAAAATAGGCGTGCGCCGTTTTGTACACCTGCTGCACTGCGCAGAGTAGAAGTAGTTCAGAAATACCAGAATGCATAAAAAATCCTCTAAACTCAACGTAATAGTATATTACGTAACGTGTGTTGTAAGAAGCATTTTACGGACGAACGGAGAAGTTACGCACGAAGCCGCGTAGCGAATAAACCATCTACTCTCTGGAAAATATACTCGATGCTATTAACCACTATTAACATAAAACATAAAGAGAATTTTGTCAAAATATGCCAGGTTACAAGCATTTAAAAAGACAATCGAGCGAAAAAATCAAAAACATTAACTGTAGAAGAAGTTAACTATTTTATAAACAATGCGCCTGATGATAAATACCTCGCTGCAAAGGTAAATACATTATTAGCTTAATTATTTTATGATTTTTTTTGGAAAATTATTTTTGTTAAATATTTCCACCCTCAAACTAATACAATTTCACCTAATATTTGTTTCAAATAATGTTTGGCTGGAAGTATCATCAATAACTCACAAATTAGGGCAATTAGGTATAGGTATAAGAAATATTAAAGTGCCATACAATACAATTTCATTGCGATACTAAAATACAGGGTGTTTCATTTATGAAAACCCAGTAAATGATCATTCCGATTTATGATCCATTCTGTATATAAGAGTGAATATCGCGCTATGTTAATAATTTTGGACAATAGTAAACTATATCAAAAATCGTTAGAACGTAAATAGATTTCTTGATACAGGGGGTTGATGTTACTAGGAAATTACTAAAAAGTGCTTATATCTTTTAAAATACCACGAACAACATTACAATACCTCATATCGCACGAACAAAAAAATCGAGGGGAATAAAATATGTGGAAATATACAGGGTGTTCCATTTTGAAAAAGATAAGTTAGGTTCATCCTGCCAATATGGGTGGATCTGTATATTTGAAAATATTTTCAAAATATGGTCCTATATATGGCTTAACTTTTATATAAATAAAGTTTTTTCGTATCTCTCATGACAAGTGAGTAATTGGACTTCCTCGCACTAATGCCGCATATTGTATATAACGCAGATATTTTCAATTTTTAATTATTAATAAAGTTATATTTGTTCGGTTGTTTTTTATTTGATAGTCGTAGAAAAAGTATAGTCTAAAACACGGGTGGAATACAAAATTCTACACTCGTAGAACAAATATTTCTACTCGTGTAGAATTTTGCTTATTCCACCCTTGTTATAGAATATACTATTCAATACGAACCCGCAAACCCGAAGGAAGCAATCAGTTGGTGATTTTTGCGCCGTTATTCACCTGAAACAGATATTTGATATTCCATATAATTGGTTTGGATATTATTGGAGGGATAATAGTGTAGAAATTATTTCAGATTAGTGAAAATAAATTTAATTAAACTTTTAAATGAATAGAAATTAAATTATCATGAATATGCATGAGCATTTTGATTATTCATTATATTTTAATAATTGATACAACTGCAACAAATAATAACCACAGCGAGCGCTGGTAACCGTACAGAGGTTTTTTTGGGGGAATGTTTATAAATTAGTCAGTAAGTTGAATGCACTTGGTATTTATTTCAATTACCACTGTTATAATTTAATTAAAAATCATCCTACAGACGTGGCTGACACAAATGCTAAAAGCTATGTTTTACATATACAACCCTTCACCTTAATTAACAAAAAGTCACTTTAAACGTTTGAAGGCGTTCCTCTTTCAGTTTTATTCTTGTTACAGACGTTAATTTGCAATTAATTATTGAACGAATGAATTGTTTCTAGATGCAAAAGATACAAATAGAAATGTTGCTTTCACGCCATGAAGTTTTAGTTAATTACTTTAGTCAATTTGGAATGAAAGTTTTTTGATTTTTGTTGCAGTAAGTACATTATTAACATGGGTTATGAAACTGTCATTTTCTTAGACAATTTATTGAGAATCAGTATCGATTTATGAATGAGTTTTGAACAGTTTTTGCAATATGATATGTTTCTCAATATGAAATAATTATTTATACTACAAGGTACTCACCCTAAGATTCATCAACCTAAAACTCGGTGCATACTGAACACTTTTGTATTTGTAAAAGTTTGAAGGGTGGGTGACCCCACAGCAATTAGGCCACAATTGGCCCATTGTGCATCCTTCCGAGGTTCAAAACTTCCTTCTAGGTCATCATCCAGCCTACTTCCTTGAAGTAGGAGATAACGTCGCCTGAATAAGTTCCCTCATATTGGCATATGTTAGCCTGTGCTCGCCGAATACTTGAAACCTAAAATGAGAGAGTGTCTGATATTCGCAAAGAATGTGTTCGACAGTCTCATCTTCTTGTTCACATCCTCTACAAAGTGGGGTGTTAGACAGACCCAGTCTGTGGAGGTGTTTTCGAAGGTGGCAGTGACCAGGCAGAATACCCGTGGCTGTTCGTAGGTTCTGCCTGTTTATAGTCACGTATTTTTTGGCTACTTTGCTATCCGGATACTGTAGCGGTTCCTTGGCAAGCCTGCAGCCTTCTGCGTCGTCTCATCTACCCTTAAACTTATTAAGGGGGTGTTCCTTTAATAGGTCGGCCGGCGCTGACGCCGATAGACCAATGAAAGTAACAGGTCCCAAGAGTTTTTGGGAGGCTGCCTTCCTGGCTAGCGAGTCTGCAATACGGTCTCCTTTCGATTTCTCATGGCCCTTGATCCAGCATAACGCGTAAGGGAAATGGGACTACCTATTTTCCCTTGCTGTCTAGACACAATACCCGGTATCCCCGAACGAGAAACAGATTGCTCTGCAAAACGACACCGCATGCAGACCGCAACTGCCTTTATTGTTGTTTTGATTTTTGCTGTCTGTTGTGGGGACAATTCTACATGTGAACGTAGCTTAACAAATATATTACATTATTTGTGTTGGTACCATTGTAGAAAATGAAAGTATTAACTTCTTGTTTTTGACAGCGTTGCTTTGTACACGTGCTATATTTTTGTTACACATTTTCTATAACATATAATTAATAGTCTCCTTGTGTGTCTGATTTCTTTATTAAAAACGACAACAGGTTATGGGCCCAGTAGCCATAACTGTAAAGTGCTGATAAAGAAAATCAGTATTGTGAGTAAAAAGCTGAATAGAAAATGGCGGCATCAAGTAATAACCCTTTTGGAAGTGTAAAACCGTTTAATGGTGTAGGTTTTACAAATTGGATATACCTTGTAAAATTAATACTAGAACAGAGTAGCGTTCTCGAAGTTATAACCTTGGATCGACCAAATAGTCCCAGAGAACTGGAAACATTTCAGAAACACGACGTCAAGGCTAGGAACATTATTGTTCAATGTTTAGCAGACAATGTTTTGGAAACTACCAAAAAAAAGAGACAGCCCGACAAATGATAGAAACATTAAAGTATACCTATCAAAAAACAGGAATAGCCACACAGATTCAATTACAAAGAAAGTTAAGAACTTTGAAATTCAATGGAAAAGTAGCCCTCAATGATTATTTTCGTGCAACCGGACGCAAAACAAGCATTTTGCAGCCGCAACAAAGGCCGCAAAATGATATTTTGCGGCCGTTACCCAGAGTGACGGCCGACAAACATTTTTACGGCCGTTCCCATAGTGACAGCCGGCAAACTGAACGCCACTACAGCATTTTACATTTCTGAAATATGACAATAACAATGTATTTCGAACCATCTAGTTCAAATATAGTCAATCGCAAAATGTTAATGTCCAAAGAAAATAATACGTTTTTGTCTAATGTAAATGATGATTGTTCAGAAACAATAGATTTAGTTGCTTCATCTTCAGGGATGAATATCAGTAATAATATAAACAGTACAATCAATGTTAATATATATCAAAAATAAAGTATGTTTCTGTTGTGAATTTGGAAATAGTTTTTGGTAAGCCGAGATATTTTGCAATCATACTAGGTATTTTTCCAATCGTATGCACTCCAACAACCTGTGCGAGCACTTTCCATTTTCATATCTCAGAAATAGTCGAAGAGTTACATATTTATAGTAAATTCTTATATAATCTTGATTAGTAATGGTAAAAACACACTTTTGATCAGTTTTAGTATCAGGAACAGTTACTATCAATACAGTTTTGTCTTCCTGAATATCTTCGAGGGTCATTCTCACTAATTCATCTCGTCGCAATGCTCCTGATATTCCCATTATCAAAACTACCTATAATAATAATTATTATGAATAAAACATCATACTTCACTTTTTTTCCATATTTATATACCTTCCACAGTAGATGATTTGCATCACTAGCTTGTTTGAGGAATGAATCAATTTGCTCGTGCGTAAAAACTTTTGATTTCTTTGCTCGATAACCAACTGACTTTTTCTTGAGGAACGGTACCAATTTTAAAAACTTCTTTACGTCAATTCCATCTCGTACGTTAAGCATAGTCTTTAACATAGAATAAATGCTCCATAAAGTTGAACTCTTCACAACTTTTGATCGCTGCATCAAATATCCTAATAATATGTTTTCTGACACCGTCTTGACATTTTGGTTGACACACCAATCTTTGAAGTTGCTGTAACATTTTTCATATTTCCGTTCAGATTTTTCGGGTATCAAATCAGAAAGTGCTGAGTCTATGAGATCTCTCAGCTCAGGAGGAGTGCAAGTAACTGAAATATCACTATCGCTATCGGACATCTTCACGACTTCACGAGAAATGTCAAATTGATTTGTATTGCTAAATATTTCATCTCCATAGAAACATTGTGATATTGACGTGTAATTTTCTCTATTCGCGTTGAAACGCTGACTTTTCTAAAGAGACATAATGTTTATTGAAATTATGTAATTTTCACGGTTGCACGAAAAATATTGTGTATACTATGGCCGCGAAATGTTTTCGCGATTTCGAGATTATCTTGCCTCGGCCGGAGCGGCCTTGGCGATAATCTCTCTCTCGGAACGGGAAAAAGCATTTTGCGGCCTCAGTATAGAAATATTTATTGATTGAATTTGAAAAAACCATTACAGAATTGAAAAGTGCTGGCGGCAAGATGGGAAAAACGGAGTCAATTACACAACTACTGGGTAGCATGACGGAAAGCTATCAACCGATCGTAACAGCATTAGATGTTTTATTTTGTGATGAAGACTCATCGTCTGTGTTAACTTTTGATTTTGTTAAGAGCAAGCTATTAGCGGAAGAAGAAAGGCAGAAAAGGTCTACAAGTAAAAGAGATGACAATTCACAAAATGTTTTCCTAAGCAATTTCAGAAGAGATGAACACAAAAACACATTCCGACGAAAATGCTATAACTGTGATGGTAGAGGCCATAAGAAGTTCCAGTGCAGGAAAAGGGAAAAAACAAACACAGCTGAGCGAACAGAAGAACCAGACATTATGTTTCTGACAACCAATAATACAGATACAAGCAATTTAGAACAGGCAGTAAATGTAAGTGAAAACAAAGTAGACAATTCAGATATTGTATTCATTGTGGATAGTGGAGCTACTTGTCACTTAATTAACAAGCAGTATAAAAAGTTTTTGATAAATATTAAGCCTGTTAACCAATATATTAATGTTGCCAAGTCAAGAGTATCAGTTGAAACAAAATTTCAAGGAGATTTACTCTTACATTCACAATATGGCAGAATCCTTTTGAAGAATGTATTTCAATGTGATGACTTGAACTATAATCTGCTTTCAGTGAAAAAGATGGAAGAAAAAGGTGTGAAAATTAAATTTGAAAATGGTGAAGTGAGTGCTCATTTTAATCGAAAGTGTATTCTGAAAGGCGAAACAACAGGTAATTTATACTATGTTAAATTGAAATGTGTTGAACAAACATAGATAATAACTTATTACATAGGAGTATGGGTCACTCTAGTCTGTATCCAACAAAAATGCTTTGTGGAGTTTGTCTCCAAGGGAAACAGGCTAGAAGTCCATTCCTCAAAGCAATTCCAGATGATGTAAAAGCGACACGACCTTTGCAGACTATATCTTCAGATGTATGTGGGAAAATAACACCTCCCACACGTGATGGTTTTAACTATTTTATTACCTTTATTGATCACGATTCACATTTTGGTATAATATTTCTAATGAAAAATAAAAATGAAGTTCTTGATATTTTTAAAAAGTATGTTGCACAGGTAGAATCTCAGTTCAATAATAAAATTCAAAATTTACGATGTGATAATGGGGGGGGGGGATATAGCTCTAATGATTTCAAAGCATTTTGTAAAATCAAGGGGATTAATGTACAATATACAATTGCCAGAAACCCTGAACAGAACGGTGTAGCGGAAAGATACAACAGGACAGTTCTAAATATGGCTCGTTGTTTAATATTTGATTCTAATCTAGAGAGAACCTTCTGGGGCGATGCTGTATTATCAGCTGCATATATTATCAATTGGCTTGAATCTAGAGTCATAGCAAAGAAGTGCACTCTAGCTGAAGTTTGGTTTGGATTTAAACCAAATTTGGACAAAATTAAAGTGTTCGAATGCGAAGCACATGCTCATATCCCAAAAGAGACTCGAGATGGAGAATTTGACGCTAATTCAAGGAAAACGATATTCATTGGATATTGCAACAATGGATATAAACTCTATGATCAAGAAAATGATGAAGTTATTTTCTCAAGATCGGTTATTTTCAATGAAACAAAAAGGGAACAAGCTAAACCAGAAAAAGTACAAATAGAACTAGAGGATGCTCAAGAAGAGGAAGAACAAGGAATTAACAATGAAGACCAACCGGAAAGTGAGTCTGAAGAAGGAAAGGTAAATGATATGAAGCAATAAAATCAGAGGAGGAGTACTAGGATAAGACAAATGCCAAGTTATCTAAATGAATTTGAAGTGGATATGATGTTAGCTCTTTCAGTTGGTTCTATTTCTCCGGAAATGCCAAGAACATACTCAGAAGCAGTAAAGGCAGACAGAGAGTGGGAAATAGCAGTCCAAGAAGAAATATATGTTCTTGAAGAGAATGAAACCTGGAATATAGAAGTGCCACCTCCAAATGTGAAAATAATTGATTCGAAATGGGTATTTTCAGAGAAAACCATAGATGGAATCAGAAAGAAAAAAGCAAGACTAGTCGCAAGAGGATTCCAACAACCATTTCTTGAAGACGAAGAAGTTTTTGCACGCGTAGCAAGGATGGTTACCTTGAGAATTTTACTGGTTCTAGCAGTTGAATTTGACTTGAAGGCTTATCAATTTGATGTCCACTCAGCTTTCCTAAAGAGCGAACTTGAAGAAGTTGTTTATATGAAGCCTCCCGAGGGATTAATCAACTATGCTCCAGGACAAGTCTGTAAATTACGCAAGTCATTGTATGGCTTGAGACAAAGTCCTAAGTGTTGGAATAATTTCATCAACAAACATATATTAAATATAGGTTTCAGCAGATCAAAAGCTGATCCATGCTTTTATTTTACTAAAAGCACATTTCTTTTAATATGTGTAGATGATTTTATAGTTTTTTCAAACCTAGAGAGTGAAGTCTTAAAACTTAAAAATAATTTAATGTCAAAAATGAAAATCAAACAAATGAATACTGAAAAAGGAATTTTATTTTTATGACTGGAAATAAAAATAGAACAAAATAAAATAATAATTTCACAAAAGCTATTAATAGAAAAAGTACTTAAAATATTTGATATGTTTAACTGCAAAACTAGCAAAATACCAGTTCAAACAAAACAAAATTTAACAATAAGTGGAGTGAAAAGTTCTAACGAACCTTATAAAGAATTACTTGGTAGTCTTATGTACATAATGCTGGGTTCACGTCCTGATTTATGTTTTAGCATCACCTACTTAAGTAGATTTCAAAACTCATTTGATAATACCCATTCGGTACAACTTAAAAATCTTCTTAGATACTTGAAAGCTACAGAAAACTATGGTTTGATTTATGAAAAATCTGAGAGTGCAAAGATAAATGTTTTCGCTTTTACTGATTCAGATTTTGCAAGTGACCCGAATGATAGGAAAAGCACAACTGGTTTTACTTTAAAAATTAATAATAATACTGTGTTCTGGAATTGAAAAAAACAGTCAGTGGTTGCAATCTCTAGTTGTGAAGCAGAATATGTATCACTAGATGCATGTTGCGTTGAATGTATTTTTATAGGTAACCTGTTAAATGATATTGTTGCAGATGTTTTTCCTGTCATTATATTTGAAGATAACCAGGCAGCTGTTAAAATTGCTCATACCATTGAAACAAAACGTTCCAAACACTTTGATGTCAAATATCACTTTGTGAAAGATCTAGTTACAGACAAAAAGATTAAAATTAAATATATTCCAACCGATATGCAAATAGCTGATACATTAATCTTCAATCGTCTCCAATAATATGTAATATTAATTTATTATGATTGCAGAACTGTGGGGGTGTGTTGTTGGGACATTTCTACATGTGAACGTAGCTTAACAAATATATTACATTATTTGTGTTGGTACCATTGTAGAAAATGAAAGTAATAACTTCTTGTTTTTGACAGCGTTGCTTTGTACACGTACTATATTTTTGTTACACATTTTCTATAAAATATAATTAATAGTCTCCTTGTGTGTCTGATTTCTTTATTAAAAACGACAACACTATCTTGGCAAAACAATTTTACTTTCTCGGTTTGTGATGTTTTTTGAGTTAAATAAATCATGTTATGGTTCGACCTTATAATTTAATTTTTCTGTACGTAAATCTTTTTAACCCTGCAGTAGTCGCGCCTAAATTTTGGCATCGAACGGTCGCGCGCGGACTCACATTCCGCATATCCAACATGTCGAATTCTTTGTTTTTGAAAGGACCTATATGCCACGAACAACAACAAAATCAGTTATTTGGTGATTTTATTTTATATTAACTGTAAATACGCTTCGTTAATATAAAACAAGGCACTAAAAATAACAACAAAACGCAACTACAAACTTTGATTATAAATATATGCTACAAACAACAACAAAATCAGTTATTTGGTGATTTTGTTTTGTATAAACTTTGAATATGATTAGTTAGTATAAAACAAGATACTAAAAATTGCAACCACAAACTTTGATTATAAATTAAAGTTAATATTTCACTTTGCAATCTGGGCATATAAATGAAGAATGTTCCAAGCAAATGAATATATGACAATCTACACAGGAGTAACGAGTAGGTCTGCTCTTCTTACTTTCACATAATGAACATCTACCTCGTTGATTAGCAGCTTGCGGTAGAGCCGCAGCTGCTTCTATGCTATAAATATCCATGATTCGCTGGCTCATTGATCTTGGAATATTCTAATGTACGCGTCGAGGGGCGTGACCCTCCACTAACTGAAAGGATAACCTTTGAAGAAATTGTCTTCTCTTCATATTCACATGGTTATTCATTGAGTAGATAACAAAGGAATTGATCCCAGCAGCATTTAGCATTGAGTAATTTATGACCATCGGCCACCTCCGAGTATTTCTGGCACAATTATATGTTGCGCATAATTGATCTACCGAGTCAACTCCGCATTTTGTTGCGTTATAATCCTCTATAATTTCGGGTTTATTTGTATTTTTGTCTAATTTGTCATCTAAGTGCATGCTGGAGACAAGAATAACATTTTTCTTCAGGTATATAAGACACTAATGTGCAGTTGTAACGGAATCCGAACATACTCGACAAAACTGGACGTCCTTTAGGATTCACAAATTCCTTCGGTAACTCTCTCTTATTTTTTCATATTTTTCCCAAAAGCGTTAACTTGAAATCGTTGTAAAGGTTGTTTAGCAAATCCATACTTGTGAACCAGTGGTCTAGAGTCACATTTCTACTTCTTCCTTTTATTGGTTGGCACAGCCTTTGAACAACGTCCTTTGGTGAATTGCTTTGACTGAAAGGTCCATCTGGTTGCTTGCCTAGATATACTTCCATATGACAAGTATAGAATGTTTTGGCATCTGCCATGGCAAAATTTTTAATCCCATATTTGTTGGGCTTACTAGGAATATATTGTCGGAAGCTGTCGAAATCCTTCCAGTTTTTCGTTACATATTCAAATCGTGTGTAGGCACTTTTGCACTGATTTACAAACCTGTCAAACACTTCTCTTATGGGTGCTAATTTGTCAACTTTCTTCCTCTCAGTTCTTGTTGTCGAATAATCGAATCGTGCACAAGAAGAAACCAAAATCTCTGGATGGACATGGTAAGTCGGAATATTTCTACTCCAGTGCCATTCTTACTCCACAGATCCTCAGTATTTAGTCGATTGGACTTTAAAACTCCTGCCAGATAGAGCAAACCAAAAAGAGCTTGAATTTCAACAATATCCGTTTCCTTTGCGTCTCTATCCCGTTCGTAGTTTCCTTTGATTGACTGTATGTGTTGATTGGTCCAAGCTACTATCGAATTCAATGTTTCTTCAGGAAAAAAGTGTTTCCAAATCTCAATTTTTGATTTTAGTTCTTTCACAGTTCCTTTAACACCTGGAAGGTGTTTGATTAAATTTTCTGCCCTCGTTCGAATTCTCTGGTTTGGAACGTGTTTGGCCCACTCAGTACCGCCTTTTCCTATAAACGTAGGCCCATCAACTACCATGAGGTCTTCAGAATCAGAAATATTTCTTGCTCCGTATCTGTATCTGAGTCATTGATCTCCAAGCCATCTGTTTCTTCCTCATCATCACTGCCATCATATTCCACTGCTAAATCCTCAGTATCCTCATTTAGACAATCTTCCATTAGTTTTGATAACCGAGCCTGCTCTTCCTCAAAGGACATCTGAAAGAGAACATAACTCCATATGAATGTACAGAAAACATGTTTTATAAAACATGCACAGGGATAGTTTTGGATGAATAAATTATCGAACATATAAAAAGCTAGTTAAAGTCTAGATGAGAACAATAGAATTGTATACAATATACATAATCTAACTATATCTAAAGTAATTATGTGAAAATATCAGCATTTTATACTCACATCTGTTCAGAATGCACACCAAAAGATATTCAAAAAAAATAATACGTGATCGGTCGCGCGCGGACTAACTCTCCACAAATTAAGTATTTCACTGTAGCACGTTCAAATAACGACTAACTTTTTTGCCCGCCGGTTCTCGGGTGCCACGAAACTAAATAAGAAGGTACTGAGTGGGGCACGCCACTTCCTTTACGAAATTGCGCGACTACTGCAGGGTTAAACGAATTACAATTCCGTGCCAGGTGTTTTTATTAGACACATGTGTATTAAAACAAAGAAATAGGTTATTCAGAAGATAATTCTATTCGCAAATGTAATTTATAAATTTATTTGGTGTTTAAGAATTAAATACGCTAGTGTAGTATTTTTTTTATATATCTATGTATGCACTCGCCTGTCCTTTGAGTTTATATAATTATTTTTTTATCACTCGCGTATAAAACATTGTTTCCAGTGTCACCATGAAGTCTCTTCAAACACTTTTTCAGTAATATTTAGTGTCATACAGTTGGTTATTGTATGTAGAACATATTTTCATTTGACATTTGACTTTAAACCTTGAAACAAATTATGAAATGGTCTAGCTAGCTAATTATTATATTAAATGGTCTAAAAGGTAAATTTCAATAAATTATATTTCAAAAATATTGTTAAATGAAGTACGCTAACGTTTATTCATCAATGATTTGTCAATTGTTTCTTTTATATTATATAGGATCAATATATAGGTATACATAACGTTGGATTTTTGGGATAAATTACCAGATATTTATGTGAAGATGTATTATAGAAATAATTCTATTCATGATATAATATAAATAAATCGCAAGAGCATATACGAAGAAGATCTTTTTTGAACAAATAATCATCCCCTGTTTGCTTGAATGAAAGTTTGTTTACAATTCACACAGTTATTCGTGCATAATATGTCAAAAGTGGTGATTAAAACCATATGTGATCTGACCAATCAGGAATCTACAGAATTGTCACCTTAAATTCAAACCATTCCTTCTAGTTTAAAAACTGGGATTATATGTAATTATAAAAAATATTGTGTAAAACTTGTGTCTCAATGACTTTCTGTGGTACGTACGCAAACTTCACTCGTACTACAAAACGAGTCATTGTGACACTTGTTTTACAAATAGCCATTTGTACATAACCATATACGTCTTTATTACATCACCAACTACTATTTTATTACTTAACCTGAAAATAGTATATTACACACCTGTCGTGAGATCAGTTAGCTATGATCTCGAGACAGGCATGAAACTTCCTACCGAGGTTTGTATACTATTTTATTTACAACCATCATATCTCGATCAAAATTAATAAATCTCTGTTTCGTTCTGAACATTCCTAAAATATTACATTTAACGACAAATGACCAAGAACGCGGTTTCTCGGAATAATCAAGTAGATATATTGTTACCGTGACTACGGGGTATACAATTGTCACCAATATGAGTAAATGTCAGATAAGGTCAATAAATGTCAGATAAAGTTGGATATTAAATTCGCGAATTATAAATTGAAAACCATGTCTTCCGACGAAGAATTTATGGATTGTACCCCACCAGAAGTACGACAGGCTGTTCCCGCAGCAGCCCAGGGCTTGGTGCCAGAGAAAAGTAAGCATCGGGTCTAGCGCTGGTACAGACCTAAGTATTTCAATAAACGCTTACAATAATTCAAATTTAACGATTAATATCAATAAGGGGTTTGTTGTATTTTAGTTCATTGTTGTTTTTTATTGTTTGCCATTAAATAGATATTATAAAATTTGTGAAAAAAGTATGTTAGTTTTTTAAGTATAAAGAATATTTATCTAGAATAGATGAAATGAGGGCGGGAAATGAGGGCGGGAAGTGAGGGCGGTAAGTAGAGGTGTGTAATGTGACACTTCGCAACCTTCAATGACGTTAGTAATGACAGCATTACATATATGGTTGTAAATAAAATCTATTCCTTGCAATTACACTCGGAGTGTGTTTTTTACATTCACAACACAGTCCGTGAAGTTGAATTTCGCGACCGTTACCTACAGAAATTGCCGCTAAATCAAACGTCATATCACCTCCAAATTTGACACTTAAAATATGACAATAGCCAAGCTATAATTTTTTTACCACAATTGCGTATAAAGTTTGGTTTTGCGGGAAGAAAATGCCTCATTCTCACTTGGATAAACATCATTTCATTAAATTTTCACTGTCAGATATGAACAATTATAACTATAGCCTAGCAACGCGTATTAACAAATAAAATAAGTAAACTTTAACCTTCACTCATATTAATTCATCTTAATAAGTATTTATTTTAAAGATAAAAAATGGTTTTAGTAATAATTAAAGTATCGTCGTTTGATAGTGACGATGTATTGAAAATACTGACAGACATCGAAGGTGAAGTCGACGACTTGGTAAAGAATTTGTTACCTGCTAAATCTAGTGCGAAGTACATAATCTATTATGAAGCATTTTCTAAGTGGATGTCAGATAAGACGAAATCATATTCAGAGAATGTTTTTCTGGTTTATTTTAATGAGTTGGACAAAAATTTAAAACAATCGGCTCTGTGGAGTCGCTGGTCGGTGTAACATACTTATTTAAATGGAATTTTCCATTACAAATGTGGTTAAAAACTATTTATTTCCAAGCAGAAATTACTATAGTTTATTTAGGATAAAAAGACGATGACGTTGCAAAACAAAATATTGTGATGTGGCCAAGCTATAGTTTTTTTCTTTACTTAACGAAAACTAGAAAAGTCAATCTGATGTTAGATTGACAGTTCTTCTTTTTCATTGTTCCGTGCCTCGTAGGGCGTAAGTCAAAAATATTTGAATAGATGAGGCTTTTTCTTGATGAAGATGAACATTAGTTCAAATAAATGGAGATTTAAACCAACTATATTGTTTTATTTTATCGTTCAAAAATATTTATTTAAAAATAAAAGGCTGGTAGGATAGGCTTGATTAATTTAATATAAATATTTATTCATGAAAAACTATGGATAAGATACAAGAAACAGTAACCAATCATTCTATATTCGAATTACCATTTAATTATTTTACAAAGAAAAGGGTTAAATGACGAACTGTAGGTCCTTATACCTTATTCTATGTTCTATAGAACAATCTTCAAGAGCACTGCAAGGGTTTACGCTAAGAGGAATCAATACAAGCTGTAATCATCTTCATGTAAATTTAAATATTGTTACTATATACAATATCTATTATATTCATTATAATAAAAATAGAATGGAAAAGAAAAATATAGATACACAAAATAAAATTTTGTTACAAGATATAAAAATTAAAAACTCCCATTTTATCAGTATTATTTATGTGGAGATATGGGTCGTTGTTTTAATTTGCGTATTATAAAATAACTGCACCTAATTAATTTAGTAATAGTTATTAGTGATTTTGAAAAGGTGGAAATAAAAGCAAATTTGATAAAAATATACAAAAAATGAAACACAAGATTTCCACTACTCCACTACAAAATCATCACTATCTTCATCGTCACTGTCAAAATTAATAACAAATCAATATATCAAATACTACTTCTCTATCCCACCCATCTTGTATAATTTTTTCAGTGTGCTCTACTGTCTTTGACCAAATATCTGGATCCACTTTTTCTAAAGACTTTTTCTATACACCTATTGTTTGTTCTTCCCAAATGATCTCTATAAATATTTTTAACTATGCCCCAATTATGTTCAATTGGGTTGAACATACAGTGGTAAGGGGGAAGTCGAACCACTTTGTGACCATATTTTTCTGATAATATGTCAGCTTCTTATACTGTTGGTGGTTTATTCCTACAAAAATGCATATATTTAAACAAAATAAGTTATCTTAGTATTACCATAATATAGTGAAAAATGTTTATATCAACTCACCGTTGTACTAAGTTCAATAATCATTTTGTATCAACCAGTTCTGTATATCAGCCTTTTTGGTAGCTGTTGTTGGTACTTTATTGATCACTGTCCTGTGATAACTTGCATTATCCATTACAATTGTGGCAGGTTCTTCCAAGTTCACTAAAAGCTGGTATTAAAACCAATGCAAAAAATGTTCTCGGTTCATTTCACCGTGGTAATCACCATTTTGTTTTTTGGAAGAAAAAACCAGCCCTGCTCCAGGAATAAATCCAGAAGAGCAACCAGCATGCAATACTATATACCTACAATATGGAAATAACAAATTACTACTAGGTTTCCTAGATAGACTGCATAGCTCAAAACAACTATTAATAATTATATAGATTTAAATGAAATAGTGTAACTAGTAAATATTTGAAAAGGTCTTAGTACATCATAAATTAATTGCTAAATTTTATTATTCAACTACCTTGGACCACCAATTTTGTTTTTTTTTCACGCTCCTATGATTAGAATCTTGCCAAGAATGTCCAACAGTACCGTCTTTAAATATACAGGTCTCATTCAAAAACGCAAATTGATATAAACCTTCCCTTTTTATATTGACATATTCATGTAGAAAATGTACACGTTTTAATGTAATATGTGGCAACTCCATTAAACCACGACGAGGATCATCTTTTTGGTATTTGAAACCAATATTTTTCACTATCTTCCAGAGTGATGTTAAACAACCATTAAAGAGTTCACGCTCCTGGAGTTTGTCTCTTAAAGTTTTCAAGGTTGTGTGTTCCTCTGAAAAAATATTGTGTTAGTTAATTGTGAATAAAATAAAAGAGTAAATTCAATATACTCACTGTTTCCATACATTTCGTATATAACATTTCGGAAAGCATTTTGATCAAAGTTATCAATTTCAACAGTAAGTTTTATGCATTGTCTCTTTTTAGGTTGGCTTTTAGGCTGTTCACCTCTATTATGCTTGGAGACAATACGGTTA
Source organism: Galeruca laticollis (assembly GCA_963921935.1). Classification (NCBI taxonomy): domain Eukaryota; kingdom Metazoa; phylum Arthropoda; class Insecta; order Coleoptera; family Chrysomelidae; genus Galeruca; species Galeruca laticollis. The sequence continues at coordinate 158,230,666 of OY998181.1, read as the reverse complement.
ATAGTGGTAACGCTTAGTTGTAAAGCTTCTGCAACTCTCTACAATATAATTAATTCAATTTATGAAAGAATAATATATTATCAAGTTTAATTAACCTAACCTAACATTAAAAATATTTAATCATTTACATTTGAATATGTAACAATAATATTAATAATGATGAATATAAATAGCGAATACTATTACTTACGTCTCTTACAGCAGTAAGCGGGAAAAGCGGGCCCCCATTTCGGCATTCTCGTTCAAAATAGCTCAACAAAGATGTTACATGCTTTTTCATTATATATGGACCCTTCTATATCTCACTTATTATTTGATGCAGATAACAATGTTTTAAATAAGACTTGAAGGGTTATTAATGTAAATATTATACAGGATGTCCCAGAAAAGAGGGTCAGAGCCAAAGTGTTCTTTCTTAAATGGTACACCCTATATATTTTTGAACTGTTCACTTCAATCCGAATTCAGCAATATATAATCGTTATAGTCTAACCTTAACAGTTCAGAAAATATATTCATTTAAAAATCGTTTTCTGTGGGATGAAAACCAACTATAAACAACGGTCAATGAAAGCATTGTCATATTTGACAAGTAGTTATTTACACCACTATAAAACATTGTATTTGATAGTTTGAAAAATGCGGTATACAGATGATGAAAAGATATTATTATTATATCATATTTTCTCTATTTGTAAAAAATAATAATAACAAATTAGATGCAAGGAGATAATTTATGGAATTATATCCACATCGGCATGCGCCTATCAAAAATACGTTCAACAGAATATACCAGCATGTAATGACAACTAATAACTTTTCTAGGAAAAAACGAACGTGTGTAATTAATGAGGAGGATGATTTAGATACACTTCTGAATTTTGAAGGTAAACAAATATATATTTCTTTGGATTTTATGGTAGTTGAATAAGAAGGAATAATTTTTGCGCTATTACTTTTTTTGCAGAAAACTCTGAAGACTCGTTAGTAACCAGCTCCAATATATTACAAAAACATCCTATGAAAAATTTTAGGACTCTGAAAAGACACAATTATAAACCATATAAGATATTTCCCGTGCAGGCTCTTACTGAATTGCACAAACGGAAACGCTTAATATTTTGTCAGGAAATGCTTCGTCGCTTGAATGAAACTCCAGATATCTTTCAGAAAATCTGTTGGACAGATGAATCCAGTTTTTCTACAGCTGGTGTGTTTAATAGGAAAAATAGACGTTCATGGGAAAATAAAAATCATAGACAGCGGAAAGTGCAACAAATGAGGAAATCTGGACGGAAATCAATTAAAGTTTGGTGTGGAATAACCCAGAATAAAGTGGTTGGGCCAATATTTTTCAATTATAAGTTAACTGGAAGAACTTACATAAGCTGCATAATACCCAAAATAAGTGAAATACTAGAAAATTAATTTACAGCTGACCAATTAAATACTATGATCTGGCACTAAGATGGGGCATCACCCCATAATGTATTAGAGGTGAGAGAGCATCTCAGCAATCAGTTTCCAGAGTGGATCGGAAATAATGGGACAATTCTATGGTCTCCTAATAGCCCCGACCTAACTTCCTTAGATTCTTTTTTGTGGGGGATGCTGAAAGATATAGTTAACTTTGGCGAAAATAACAATCTTGAGATAATTCAGGAAAAGATTCAAGGTGAAATTAATAACTTAAATAATCATGCTGCTATTGTTTCTAAATGTTTAGAGAATTTACGCCGAAGATATCTACTATGCATTGGCAATATGGGGGGTCATTTTGAGCAATATTTATAGTTTCATTTGGGCTTACTTAGTTTGAGATTACTTTATTTTGTAAATAAATTTACTGAATTCCAATCGATAGATTATTACATCTTACTGTGTCGTATATATTTTCTGAACTGTTAAGGTTGGACTATAACAATTTTATATATTGTTGAATTTGGATTGAAGTGAACAGTTTAAAAATATGAAAATATATAGGGTGTCCCATTTAAGAGAGAACACTTTGGCTCTGACCTTCCTTTTTGGGACATTCTGTATAATATTTTTGTTGGATTTTAAAAACAACTTTAATAACCATTCAACTCTTATTTGAGACATTTTTAATTGTAACAAATAATAAGTGAGATATGGAAGGGTCCATATATAATGAAAAACCCTGTACCATCTCTTGACATTTTCTGTTTAGCTGCTTCGGCATTTTATTAACCACACACTGCAGATTTGCCTAAATAATTAGTTATGAAAATAACTGTTTTTTTAATCTTAAAGGAGCAATTAATTTAAAAGCACCAAAAAAACTTGTAAATATTAGACGATGATTGAATGTCAATAAACGTCAAAACAAACTGGGGAATTTGACCAGTTAATTTGACAACGTGTTGAAGTTTTGCCAACCCTTTGGCTGTAAATTGCCCTGGCTGTTGAGGATAAATTGTATTCGCGGTTGGTAAATTAATATTTGTTCCGATAAGCAGGAAAGTAACCAAAAATGACGTCATCGTCTTTTCATCGTAAATAAACTATAGAACTCAAAAAAAATTACGCGAGATTCAAAAACCAAAGTTAATCTTGATATAAAAGTATCTCATAAACTTGTGGACATATTTGGCTGAACTAATTTGTCAATATTCAGTTCTAGAATCATGTTTTTCACTAGTGAAAATGCAAATTTTGGAGATATGCCTTATGTAATAGTGGCTGGACATATATAAGTGAATTGGGATGTATTTCCAAAACTTCAATATATGAGCAAAGTAACGAAGTATCATCATAAATAGCAAAAAACAGTATATCTTTCACAGTGTACAATAACTCCAAAACCCTTATTTCATTTATCAGTTCCAATTTCTTTATATCTAAGAACGGACGTATCTTGTTCCGTAGAAATCACTTTATATATGGACGTAGACAGTGAAATAGAAATTCCAATAGCGAACCATTATGTTCTATGTTTGTATTCTCAAACACAATTCATTTTAATAATTAATGTTTCTATCATATTTCTTTTGTCATTGATTTCAAGCAATGTGGAAGATAATACTCATAAAAATGTTGCATAGAGAATCAGACACTTTCATTGATACTTATTCTATTTGTATTTAATACCAATCATTGGGTCATTTACCACAAAAATCCCTTAATACACACTCGCAACTACACAATTTAGCAATAATAGTGGGTGTAGGCTTCTATATGGTAATATATGTATGAAGCAGATAGAACTGTCAATCATATCACGACGGTGGATGATCCTTCTTAACTTACAATATTTTTATCTAATTCTGAAAAATGATTATTCAAACCAACGTCTACCATGTTGTCATTTACCAAACTTATACCCTTCTGGTTTTCGCATCTCTGTTCTGCAGTTGCTTTTCATGTTTGTTCCAGTAAAGTTCTTGTAAGTTGGAGCTGTTTACAGGTTTCAAACGTGATGGGTAACGCTCTAGCACACACGGAACCATTTTATTGAAATTAGTGATACCCATATATTATAAAAGTACTTACCGTTTTAAATTAAACTAACTGTTTCTAGATAATTCCACAATATATTTATAAATTGTTAAAAATTCTAAGAAACTTGACAATTGTTTCGATACTATATGCCATCAGTATCGAAACAGTGGCCAAATTTATTAGAATTTTTAACATTTCATCAATATATCATGGAATTATCTAGAAACAGTTAGTTTCATTTAAAGCTGTAATATAAGTAGATTCCATAAAGTGAGGGTCGAGACAGTGAATTTCATGAAAGTATTGATTTAGCGACCATCAATACAATATTCATGTTATTTATTTTCATAAATTATTTAAATTTGATTAAAAAATTATTGTCAAGAAGTTTTTAACCTCAACCTTAAGAATGTTTCAATTTAATTAATACTTATTTTGTTTTCAGAGCGTGTTAATGACGTTGATGGAGTAGAACCAATTCCCTGTCAACCGTGGACATCAAGGCTTCCAAAAATGGCACAACCAAATTTAGATTTCACTGGTAAGTCATAACATCCCATTTTTCCAGTTCTTTTGTTTGCTATGCTCCATAATAATCATGAATTTGAGACAACACAATTTTTTGGTATATATGAGTTACAACATTCAACTATACTATTTTTTGAAATTCCCAATTTATTTGTCATTTGTGATCATTACCACAAGAAGCAAATTACCTATTTAAAGAACAACAAAAATTGATTATATTATCTTACAGTTCCTTTTATTAACAAGTTTTGTCTATTGGAAGCTCACATTTCATATTTTGAATTCCATCAACCATGGGTAATGAGCAATATGAAGTTAAAGCTTGCGGTAGGCTTAACCCGTTACCACAGACGTGACAATTCAGTCACACTTCTACCAGACGTGACGTCTCTTAGACGACAATTTTATTTTATCAAAAATGTTTTTTCAATAATATTTTTTTATATATATCACATATCATTTTAGGTTTACTGACTACAAAATGAGACTATTTTAACACGTTTGTCTACAGGAAATTTTCTTATTAAAGAACCAACAATGTTTGGATTTTTACACATAATATATTATTTCATCTGAAATTATCCCCAATAAAAGAAAACCCTGTACTGATTTTATTTGACTTATAAAAAATAATTATAACTTGATCCAAAAATCATAACAGCATGTTAAACAAAATTGGTATAATGAAAATTGCAGGACATACATTTCCTTATTTTTTTATGTAGCACATTTTTGCACACTTTCCTTGTACATTCCGAACACAATGGATGCTTGCACATAATACAAAAATAGGCCGTTCCGTTTTTTTGTTTGATAGACAAATCCTACAGATCTTCCTCGCAGCTAATTTCTCTTCCTCACCAACCTCTATTTCTTCCTTATTATGTAGGAAGCGTTCGATGTTCATGCGTATTTCTCGAGAAATATGCGGGTTGCTAGAACGACGCTTCAATTTCGGCGTAATTAACTTCATTGCCAATTGTTTTATAAAATTGTATCGAGAAATTTCCGTGTTATTCCGAAAACATTTTTGAAGAACATAGATATTCTCTGATGCAATATCAACCATTTTGTAAAATAAGGCCATTGACCAACGCCAAGTTCTCGCGTGCAATAGTAAAACCTAGTGTTCAAGATTGTAAAATCTTGAAATTTATTTGTTTAAGATACCTTTAAAATATGTGAGACATTTGTATGCGTCCCTTTTTTTATTGTATATATTTAAGGCGTAAATTCATTTTAGTTAATAGCTTTGTAGAAATATGTTGCAGAATTGATAACATCTTTATATTGTTGTAAATTCAAAGGATAATTTCATTTTATTTTCAAAATACTTTAAAATATCACGTTTTTCAACAATGATTGTAAATTGTTTTGTATGGGCATATGCATAGCACCTTTTTTGAAAGTCGATATCTTGATGTATTGTCCTATAGTTAAGAAGTTAGGAAAAGGTCACGTGTCACCCTATTATATATTGTATTGTAAAAACCCTAAATTTAGTGTCAATTCTGCATGAATTTTATGGTCGAGGTTCGGAAGACCTAAAAGACATTTTTGAATTATCTTTCTGAGTAAAAAGGTTACAATTGCTATTGTAGTATTCCATAGAAATTTAACTTACTATTGGCGGCACCCATAGTTGATTTTTGTCTAGGAAACCGACAAGTCAAATGATACTGGCTAATAGGAAATATTTATTTCCGTTTGGTCAACCCAATCTACGTGTAAACACGCCCCTCGCAGATTTCTATTTAACACGTCTCACAACGTGAAGAAATCAGTTTCAAACTCATCGAATCGAGCGCAACGCTCAACATCAAAATCAGTTACACAGTCATCGACTCGAGCGCAACGCTCAACAGCAAAGTTAGTTTTTAACTCATCGAATCGAGCGCAATGCTCAACAACAAAGTTAGTTTTTAACTCGTCGAATCGAGCGCAATGCTCAACAACAAAGTTAGTTTTTAACTCATCGAATCGAGCTCAACGCTCAACAACAAAGTTAGTTTTCAACTCATCGAATCGAGCGCAATGCTCAACAGCAAAGTTAGTTTTTAACTCTCCGAATCGAGCTCAACGCTCAACATAAAAGTTACACAATCATCGACTCGAGCGCAACGCTCAACAACAAAGTCAGTTTTTCTCACTCATCGAATCGAGCGCAACGCTCAACAACAAAGTTAGTCTCTCACTCAAAAGTTTCTAACTCATCGAAATCGAAACGAGTTCAATACTCTTGATAACAAAGTTTTACACTCATCGACGCGAGTTTTACACACTTATCGAATCGAGCTCAACGCTCAATAACAAGTTCTTATACTCATCGACATGAGTTCAACACTCAATAACAAAGTTTTAATATTCATCAAATCGAAACATAAAGTGTCTTCCGATCTGAAACCGCAGAAATTCAGCATTCACAACTTTGTACCATCTTGTAAATTTGTACATAATAAATTATTAATTTCGACATTAATTTTGTCAAATTAAGATTCATTATTTAGTTGAATGTCCACGCCAGTTGACGAAGTTCAACTAGAAATATAATCAAAAACACCTAGTAAGTCGAAATTTACAAGTTTTCAGAACTGAGGTATTAAATAGTTTAAATACTAAAACCCATTAGAAAAAATATCTAAACCTAATACCTCCACACTCCTAGGTAATTTTGTACACCCTATCCAAATTTTGATATAATAAATAAGATATGTATTCATATTAAAATGTTATTAACACATTTAAAGTTACTAGAAACAAAAAAACCAGACGCAAATTGGGTTACTACCTTTTTCTATTTGAACATTACTTGATGAGCGTCATTTTGCTGTAGTACAAGTCAGTAATTCAATTTACTATATCTTTTCATTCCTTTTGCCATGGTAAAAGCTAGTAACTAGATCTACTTCCTTTTTTTATTTCCAAGTGTATAACCAAAAACCAAGCATGTATTCTTCGCCTGAGTATAAGTGAAATCCATTCAATATTAAAAGACAGTTAGCTAAATTCAACTAAGTAAAATAGTTTTGAACATTCAGGGTAATGATTAGTAAAATAACTTGTCCCTTACGATTCAACAGATAAGTAATGTTAGCTAGGTATAAAGGACAAATGAAATTCAATTTTGTGCTACCTTAATTGAAGTTAAATTTTAAATGCCAAAATAAAACAATACAAAATTTACATCTAAGTTTTTTATTGATTGAAATACAAAAAGAATGCATTTTAATAGTTCAACATTTAATAGCACTTCTTATCAAACAAAAATTTAAATTTCAGTAAATGACTTTCCTAGATCTTCATTCTCATCTGAATTTGGTAATTATTGCCAAAAAATGTGCTTCCTGGGTGGCATAAACGGCAAAAACTCTTTCAGAATCGTTTTTTTCTTTTTTGTATTCATAACCTCACTTAGTGTGATTCCAATTTAAACTTAGGCTTCAAGACAAAGGCTTCTCTAAAATCATCATCTTCTAATTCTTCTTTAAAATAGAGTTTTTTGGATCCTTTTCTAAACTGCACCGACTTAATGTCAGAATGTTTTGGTATAAAAGAGCTATCTTTTTTTTTCGTTGAGTGCATCAATTGTCAAAGAACCTGAAATCTTCCGCTCTTAGTGTAAATACAACATTTAATTTATTTAAGGTTGTAATGAACTCTTCTAGGTCTTCGAAATCCAGTTTTTCTTTTGATTTGTTCCATTTCTTGCCGATTTGACCATGTAATGAGTCGGATTTCTTTTTTATAGCTAATAGTACAACTCGATTAGTAGAAACAGAATATGAACACAAATGTAAAACCTAGTAAGCCAAGTTACTAGATTTTATTAAAGTACGGCAGAGTTCTCCTGCTACATGAGTGACCGCTACATTTTTCATCGATAGCGTCCACTACCCCTTTTTTCAAATTTTAGTGTAATATTATTTCTGGTTTCCCAGTTTCAGGATCCGTAAACTCACTTTGATGAATCGATGAAATCAACACGACAGTTTTATTTTTTGAACATAAGATAATAACTGGTTTAAATGAAACTATTTCTAGTTAATTCCACAATATATTGAAAAGATTTTAAAAAATTCTAAGATAATTGACAATTGTTTCGATATAAATATCATCGTCAGAATGACAGAAGTTACATTTCATTTGAAGCCTATCTGATGTTTAATAATTATTTTGGTTACGACAAGAAGTGATTGACTCAATATATGTTAATAGAAAAAAGAAGAAGAAGATGTGATGTTACAAATATTAAAACTTAGATATTAGTAGCCCTATGGAGATATCCTGGATATCTTTTTTCCATTTAAGATCAGTATAACTGTGCGATGATATAAGAAACCCAGGAAAACTATATCTGCTGATCTTTATAATTATCACTCAAGAAGACAGTTTAAAAGTGGAGAACTCCCTAGATTTATCTGTTCATTGGCAACTCGATATTGTGGGTTTCTTAAATGTCTTCTAATTTATAACTCATCAACGAAATCCAGTTCTTGTTTCTTATCACAAATATGTAGTACTTCTAGTTCTGTGTTATGTGTCAATGAATGTTTGGTGTCAAGTAGATGTTTTGCGTAGTGGGGTTGTTTCAATCTATATGCTCGTAAATGTTCACTGTATCTGATCTCAAAATTTCTAAGGATTTCACATTCTGAACATTTAAGTTTACATATACCAGACTTCTTTAATGGAGATATTTTTGCTTTTACATTTAACAATTTTGTACTCACATTACCTTCTGTCTTGAAAGAAATTGGTATTTGTATTTGTAGCTGAAGATATTATCTATAAAATATTATTAGAAATATTACCTATATATGTGAGGGTTTTATAATTTTTTATTTCGTTAGTTTGTTCAAGAATTATTAGTTCTTATGCCACTTTTTACTCTTTTTATTAATTAATAAGTTTATCATATGTAATGGATAACCGTTGGATGTTGCTATTTGTTCAATTGTATTGATTTTCGTAATAAAGTTACATTACATTTGTTCATAGGAACTGAAAAAGCTCTACGTATCATTGAATTATATGCTGCCAATTTATGTGACATGGGGTGATATGAGTTATATGGAATAGTTACTTCAGTGTGTGTTGGTTTTCTGTAAATTGAATAGTCAAGTACATCATTAATTTATAGAATTCTTACACCAAGAAAATTGGCCTCTTTTATATATTTTTGCGCTAGACTACAGACACCCTTATACCGAAAATTTCGTCTTTCTCCACTCCCCGCAATTCTATTTTTTTTAATTAGTTAAAAAGTATATTATCTACCGGCAAAGTATGCATACATTTGCCATATAATTCATATATGATCTTCCATTTGCAGCATCAATGATAATTTTCCATGTATTTATTAAAAAGATATTCAGTTCTAAAAAATAAAAGTTGTAACTTTTGTAAAAATATTTCTATAGTTGAACGTTGGTCATGTGTGGTCTCGATATTTCGGAAAGAGAATCAATGTCGCTACCGGTGATTCATTTCTTGCAGGTGTGGTGGTCGATGAATGAGTTTCATCCCTGAATCTGGAATCAGGGCGTTATTCTTGACGTCGTTCCCAACGTCATGCATACGCAAGCCTGTGAAAGCTCTATTTGCGAACAGTTCCTAAAATTGATATTCTCGAGCACCGTTCCTAAAATCATCGAATTGTATCGTCCTCACAACAGCGTCAGTTGACGTCACAACACAAATGTCCTTTGCCATTTTGTAACGTTAAATTTAAATAAGTTTTTCAAATATGTTATCAATTTCTCCTATAAAAATGAATTCTACAATCAGTTAATCAGTAGTATTAAACCCAAATTGAACATTAGTATCCCGAACAAATTATGAATGCCAATTTGTTAATTATAAATACTAAAAAATATATGCCAGAGATGAACGAATTCACCTCAACATATGTTCCGGTAAATAAAAAAACACTATAATTATACATAAAATCTATGAAGTGGATAGACATTGCAGAGAATGGAGAGATATTTTTTGGTTGTGTTAATAGGAAGAATTTGACATAAAGATTTTGTCATCATAGGAGCTTCATATAAGTATTTATTTTTGGATTCATATGTATGTGAAGGTAATTTAATTTTATTTTTCATAGTATGATATTTTACAGATGCACTCAGAAAACATAATTTCTTTAAGTCAAAGATTTTGTTTATATTATACAGTGCGTCACTAGGGCACATGCTGGAAATAGACAGAATAATCTAAATGAAGCTTCTTTGTATAATCTCTAAAAGGAACCTATAAATGTTCTGGAAGCACATCCCCAAGAAAATAGGCCATACCTGAGATGGCTTTCCACTAGACCGTAGTACAATATCTGCAAGTATTGACATTATACATGATACATAAATTTTTTTAAACACTTAAAGTTATAAAGCATAATCTCTAGTTTTTTTCTATTAAAAATATGTAAAGCCATTCTTATGGTCTCTAGAATTGAGAAATGGCAAATTATGTTTTATTAAAATTTAGTCTATGTAATTTATGATGAAACCAATCCTTAATCAATCTTAGATCATTTTCAACTATTTCAAATCATACCAATTATCTATTTCATAAATAATGGCTGTATCGTCTGCGACTCTAATTGTATATATCCAGTACTGCTCACTGAAAACAATTCATTTATACAAATATTGAATAACACAGAATCCAAAATTGTTCCTTTGTTATAATTATTTATTGAATAACTTATATTTTGTTGTTTATAGAATTTTAACAATATTAACAAGTTTGGTGTTTTTAAATGTGAAAAATTTAAATTTCTGGGTTGTTGGTCTCGAATTTCATCTTCATGTATAGTTTAATAATCATATCTCAAAAATAGAAATCTGAATAATTTTTTCAAAATTGAACAGAGGGTTTTCCACTTTAGTTGTCGTTTTCTCGGTGAAATCAATAAATAATTCTATTTTGAAGTCTTCATAAAGTTCTTTTATTACCATTATTCATCCTTATTCTTCAAGTAATTGTTCGATAACTGTTTACATTTATAAATAACGTATATTTTGTTGTTTATAGAATTTTTTGTAACAGTATTAGCAAGTTTGGGGTTTCTAAATGTGAAATATTTAAATTTCTGGGTTGTCGGTATCAAATTTCATCTTTCAGTATTTTAAATTTTTTTTGATGTATAGTTTGATAGTAATATTTCTAAAATAGAAATCTGAATAGGTTTTTTCAAAAGTGAAGAGAAGGTTTTCCATTTTAGTTGTGGTTTTCTAAGTGAAATCAATAAATAATTGTATTATGAAGTCTTCGAAAAGTTCTTTTATTACCATTATTGATACTTATTCTTCAAGTAATTGTTCGATAACTATTTACATTATTAAATAACGTTTATTTTGTTGTTTATAGAATTTTTTTGTAACAATATTAGCAAGTTTGGGGTTTCTAAATGTGAAATATTTAAATTTCTGGGTTGTCGGTCTTGAATTTCATCTTTCAGTATTTTAATTTTTTTTATGTATAGTTTAATAATCGTAACTCAAAAATAGAAATCTTAATAGTCTTTTCAAGATTGATGAGAAGGTTTTCCATTTTAGGCTGGCCACACTTTATATAGTTTGATTAAACAATATTTAAACAATTGAAAAAAATATTTTGTTGATAGTCTAGTCTTAGAAAAAAAATATTTTCGATTAAAAACTATAATCTTGTCACACGTTGAAGAAATGAAACTAAATAAACAATAGAACGAATTAGAAGATTAAACTACAAAAATAATTGAAATACTACCAAAACTGCTATCTACGGATATCAGTAAAATTTTGCGCCATGTACACGTCTCAAGTGACTCTAGAAAGAATAAAATTCTATTTAATAAGCAATTAAAATATCTAATTAAATTAAAATCACAAAAATTTTTTAAATCAAGTAAAATACCATATCGTATATTAAATTTATCCACCTTTTTCTATCTTCAATTGGTATTTCTTCCAAATAATTCTCAATTTATTGACTGAAGTTTATTCAGATAAAATTTTTATATATACATAGTTATTTTCCAACTAATTTTAAGCTGATCTAAAAAATAATTTGGCAAGAAAAAAATTTTTTGTGCAACCGGACGCAAAACAAGCATTTTGCAGCCGCAACAGAGGCCGCAAAATGATATTTTGCGGCCGTTACCCAGAGTGACGGCCGACAAACATTTTTACGGCCGTTCCCATAGTGACTGCCGGCAAACTGAACGCCACTACAGCATTTTACATTTCTGAAATATGACAATAACAATGTATTTCGAACCATCTAGTTCAAATGTAGTCAATCGCAAAATGTTAATGTCCAAAGAAAATAATACGTTTTTGTCTAATGTAAATAATGATTGTTCAGAAACAATAGATTTAGTTGCTTCATCTTCAGGGATGAATATCAGTAATAATATAAACAGTACAATCAATGTTAATATATATCAAAAATAAAGTATGTTTCTGTTGTGAATTTGGAAATAGTTTTTGGTAAGCCGAGATATTTTGTAATCATACTAGGTATTTTTCCAATCGTATGCACTCCAACAACCTGTGCCGAGCACTTTCCATTTTCATATCTCAGAAATAGACGACGAATAGCAGTATGTTTTGGTCGAAGAGTTACATATTTATAGTAAATTCTTATATAATCTTGATTAGTAATGGTAAAAACACACTTTTGATCAGTTTTAGTATCAGGAACAGTTACTATCAATACAGTTTTGTCTTCCTGAATATCTTCGAGGGTCATTCTCACTAATTCATCTCGTCGCAATGCTCCTGATATTCCCATTATCAAAACTACCTATAATAATAATTATTATGAATAAAACATCATACTTCACTTTTTTTCCATATTTATATACCTTCCACAGTAGATGATTTGCATCACTAGCTTGTTTGAGGAATGAATCAATTTGCTCGTGCCTAAAAACTTTTGATTTCTTTGCTCGATAACCAACTGACTTTTTCTTGAGGAACGGTACCAATTTTAAAAACTTCTTTACGTCAATTCCATCTCGTACGTTAAGCATAGTCTTTAACATAGAATAAATGCTCCATAAAGTTGAACTCTTCACAACTTTTGATCGCTGCATCAAATATCCTAATAATATGTTTTCTGACACCGTCTTGACATTTTGTTTGACACACCAATCTTTGAAGTTGCTGTAACATTTTTCATATTTCCGTTCAGATTTTTCGGGTATCAAATCAGAAAGTGCTGAGTCTATGAGATCTCTCAGCTCAGGAGGAGTGCAAGTAACTGAAACATCACTATCGCTATCGGACATCTTCACGACTTCACGAGAAATGTCAAATTGATTTGTATTGCTAAATATTTCATCTCCATAGAAACATTGTGATATTGACGTGTAATTTTCTCTATTCGCGTTGAAACGCTGACTTTTCTAAAGAGACATAATGTTTATTGAAATTATGTAATTTTCACGGTTGCACGAAAAATATTGTGTATACTATGGCCGCGAAATGTTTTCGCGATTTCGAGATTATCTTGCCTCGGCCGGAGCGGCCTCGGCGATAATCTCTCTCTCGGAACGCGAAAAAGCATTTTGCGGCCTTAGTATAGAAATAACTATATAAGACTTGGCCCAATTTTTGCAGCCTTATACCAAACATTGAGCCAAGTCTTATACATTTTTTTCTTGCCAAATGATTTTTTAGTTCAGCTTAAAATACGTTGGAAAATAACTATGTATATATAAAAATTTTATCTGAATAAACTTCAGTCAATAAATTGAGAATTATTTGGAAGAATGTTTCTTTGTACGTATCAATTGAAAATAGAAAAATGTGGATAAATTTAATATACGACATGGTATTTTACGTGATTTCAGAAATTGTTGTAATTTTAATTTAATTAAGTATTTGAATTGTTTACTTAATGGAATTTTATTCTTTCTAGAGTCACTTGAGACGTGTACATGGCGCAAAGTTTTACTGATATCCGTCGATAGCAGTTTTGGTAGTATAATAACTATAGTACGTTTCTGATTGAATGAAAACATTAATACTTGGATATAAAACGGCGGATTCCACAGTCTTTATTGCATAGGAACTACGTTTCAAGTTTCCCAACTCAATTATTCGGGTTTTATTCAAATTCAAAATCATGCAATGTGGAAGTGCTTACCGACAAAGAAGCTTTAAACTGGGGTATTCAAAACAACGTTCAAAGAACTGTTATTTTCAGTGGCTTTTAATCGATTGTACTAAGCGTATAAACATCTTGATTGCACTATGAAACGTGAAACTATTGGGTTACATGCTTGAAACGCTGTGCATAAAATATTTGCGGAATTCAACGGAATGGAATAAGTAAAAGCGGATTTGTATGTCAAAGGATTCAAATTCATGTCTCTAAATCGAGATATCTTTCCTATTTTCGAGAAAATACATAATATAAGAATGGGAAATCGAATGGAAAATAAGGCAGCTGAATCTAGAAATGACGTTTTTCTCTTTATCTTCTCTACAGCGTGAAGTTCGCCCGTTTTAACTTTCAAATCAGGAAGGTTATTGGATATTAGATTTACTCTGAAAAGTTTTGAAATATTTATTTTGACATTTTCAGCATGGAGAATAAACAACTATTTTGTAAATAAAAATTCCGATTATTCCGAAGAGAAGCAGTTCACATGACATAACTTGAAGAAATGTTCCAAGTACAAAATTACGAAGAATGTTCACAGAGTATATGTACCGGGTGTCCCTACAAGAATGGCACTCGGCAGTATATTAGAAAAGGTTTATAGTACATTTGCGGGAAAAAATTATGAAAAAAGTGGCCGCGAATGAAACCTGTATGTCTACCGCTAGAGGGCGTAATTGAATGAATACAAACAAGCCAAATTTCACAAAAGTAACCCAATTAAAAGGCAATACAAAAACAATCATCACATTTTACAAAAAATTCTGAGTATAATCGATATTATAAGTTTAAGTATATTATAACGAGAAAACGCTACTAACCCTCTCAGTGCTCGTTATAGATATGCGGGTTGTCTCACGTGGTACAACCCGTGCTCGCCAGTCGACTAGCTTCGAGTCGAAGAAGGGGTGGATTCTTCAAAAAATTATTAAGTTTACAAAAAGGGCGACAGAGAAGTTTTGGCTGGCACCCAAGACTTCTTTAATTAGCCCACAACTCATCAGTGGGTTAACAACACACACTCCAAAGGTTAAACTGATAGGTAAGTTATCATAAGAAAATAAAAGTCAGCAAGTATCCCCTGATTCAAGTTTTAATTAATCACTTGGACCAAAGGTCTCTTTTCAAAATATTTATTACTATTTTACTATAACAATGTCCCAAATAATGTCTGAACTTAGCTGAAGGCTGTAGACTCAGAATGTATATAGGTTGAAGACCGAAATCTACATAAATCCTAATTCGCAAGCTAAATTATCAGTTACAACGAAATCGCAGCTCAAATAAATAATCTGACAAGCAGGTTCTATAATCTCTGAGCAGAGCTGAAGGCTTCAAACTCAGGGTGCAGAAGAGCTGAGGGCTCCAAACTACACCGATGACTCAATTCTATAATTATAGAGAAACAACCAAATGGGTCATGTACAATATCTCAAAATACAATGATAATATACAGGGTTAGGATAAAGTATCGAACCAAGTAAATTTCTTTTAAACGAAAAGAACGATATTTATGAAAATTTGCAGATAAGTGCAATGGAAAAAAATGCATCTGATGTACATTTTTTTGTTAATAATATACTTCCGGTTTAACCGGAAATGCCATCAACTTCTTTAATTTAAAAGGGACACCCTATATATTTTTACAGATTTTGAAAGAGCTTGTTATTTTGAATTCATGCATACTGAGTTTAGTGTAAAAAAATTTGTGAAAACGAGGAATAGCTCACTGTTAGTTGTACAATAGGTGTTAATTTCATTTTAGAATAATGAGAAACAAAATAACTTTAAATGTTCAAAATGCTCGCCGTTAACTTGCTGGCAATATGCCATCCTATCAACAAATTCTTGAGTCACTCTTTCCAAGTCTTCTCCACGTATTAGTTCACATTCATCAATAATTCTTTGTCTCAATTCCTGTAAGTTTGTTGGTCGTCTAACGTAAACACGTGATTTTAGATAACCCCATAGAAAAAAATCTAACGGGCTTAGATCCGGAGAACGAGCAGGCCACTCTATGAATCCTCTACGTCCAATCCATCGATTTGGGAAATTCGCATCCAGAAAATCCCTAACCCGTCTATCATAGTGGGGAGATGCTCCATCTTGTTGAAACCAAACATTTTCATTTTGTGGTAATTGCCCATTCTGTTGAAGTGCAGGAATAATTTCGTTATTCAGTAAATCCAAATACTTGCCACCATTCAAGTTTCCGTCGATAAAAAACTGGGCCTATAAGCCTATTTTCGACAATTCCCATCCAAACATTTAACTTATGTGGATGTTGGGTATGTGCTTCATGAATCCAAGATTCTCATTCGACCAATACCTTGAGTTATGGCGATTAACTGTTCCATTCAAACAAAAATTGCCTCATCGGAAAAAACTATGTTAGAAGCAAAATTTTCGTCGACATTACAGATGTCCATTGGCCTTTCGTAAAATTCCAGCCGTCGGTCAAAATCATCGTCTGACGATTCTTGAACCAACTGTACCTTATACGGATGATACTTTTCACTTTTTAATATCTTTCCTACAGAACGTCGACTGATACTATGGTTTAGTGCCAAATTTGTGGTGGAAGTTTGAGGTGATTCTTCTAAATCGATTGCAATATTTTGTTTAACAGTTTCGTTCGTTGCAGTCCGCGGTCTTCCAGGTTTTAGCAAATTTTTTACCATCCCAGTTGTATTAAAACGTTGTAATGTTTTAGTTACTGTTGAGCGTGATATAGGATTTCTCTCCGGATACAAATTATTAAAAATATGACACACTTCTTCATGAGTTCTAACACGATCACCATAACCGATCATCATTAAAATTTCAGCACACTCTTTTTCACTTAATTGGACCATTCTAAATTGTAAAATTTATTTCCGTCAATTAGAATTTGACACTTGGAGAACAAAAGTCATACTAAACAGTACTCGTTTATTTATTACTATGCATACAAACAACATCAATTAGTTTATCTAAATAGTTTTTTGCTCTAATGCAAAAAACTCAATGAGGTTGATTAAAGTGCTATATTACTCGTTCTTACAAATTTTGTTACACTAAACTCAGTATGTATGAATTCAAAATAACAAGCTCTTTCAAAATCTGTAAAAATATATAGGGTGTCCCATTTAAATTAAAGAAGTTGATGGCATTTCCGGTTAAACCGGAAGTATATTATTAACAAAAAATGTACATGAGATGCATTTTGTTCCATTGCACTTACCTGCAAATTTTAATAAATATCGTTCTTTTCGTTTAAAAGATATTTACTTGGTTCCATACTTTATCCCAACCCTGTATACCAAAAATTAACAATGTACAGTTACATGGGTTCACACTTCCGCAATTTATACCAGTATCAATATAAATATAAATAAATGCATAAGCATAAAATTTAAATAGCAAACGAGCTTAGCGTTGCTAAAGAAAATATAAATCGAAATTATGTACGGCGCAAAATTATATACATAAAATCGTCAGAGTTTGAAAAATCCACTAAATAACGCAGTAACCAGGTACGTACCGTAGTATCCTAGCGTTCAGATCCAACAGCCCAATATTTTAAACTATTAAGCAAAAGATTACAATTTTAAATACAAAGTGTAAAGCAAAATTATAGTAATTGCCGCAAAATAGAAATAAAACTTTACATAAAAAAACTGTGAAATGTGACGCATAAAGGTGAATGTACAAATGAATGAAGAATAAAAAAGGGAAACTGTTCACTTATCCTTTTCCGGACCCAGAACAGCAACTGCAGTCGCTCCAGAATATTCCAGCTCTCCTGGAACTGGTCTCACTCACTCATTAATCTCCAATCAGTGAATTAATATCCACATAAAAAAAACCCCCTTGATAATGAATCCTTCTAACCAACGCCGTCTACGGAAATTTACCACGAATTACGCAATTCCACTAATTTCTACTGGTATCCTCAGTCATCGGCCCTTTCTGGACCAGTAGCTTAACGGGTCACAGCTGCCAGCTGTTGGTTTAAGCCCTATTTTCTTCCCCTACGTAAGAATTGACAGGTTTTTCGCAAAATACTTTATGGCTCCCAGAGCACATGCAAATTTTTTATGTTGGAAGTGTGTGTTTACACGTTGACGGCAAATGGAGGACTGAATTGTAACTTCGCATACTCAGCGCTCTCTCAATTCTCTCCGTCGACAGGCTTGCCAATATTAAATCTACGACGGCTTGGCGATTATTCGCGTTACAATATCTACTCAAATAAGGGGTGGGGGAGAGTGGAAACTTTGTTATGAAAAAATGCCCATAACTCCGATTCTACATAACCGATGTTTGCAAACTTACTCTTATTGAAAACAACTCTTTTCCACCAACATAAAAGTTATAATTTCAACATAACCTAATGAGTAACATGCACACTAGAGGACGAGAAGTTATAAAGAACGAGTACGAGGACGGAAGCTGGCCATCTTGATGACTTAACCAAAGCTGCGCGCGCTCCGGAAGTGACATCATGCATAATATGTCATCCTTCTTGTGTTCTGTGATGTGTGTCTTCTGTCATGTGATCCGTATCATCCATCTTGTGTTCCGTCGTCCATCGTGTATTTTGTGTCATATGTCATATGCGTGTGTGTTTATCGTCCATCTTGTGTTCTGTGACGTGTGTGTAACCTGTGTATCAATTATCGATTTTAGGGGTACACTGGAATATCGTGGTATACATACATATGTATACCACAGTAGAAACAATGATTTTCGTATTCTACGCGAGATTCTGAATCGATCTATACCTAGTTTGTATTTTCTAAGTTGAAGTCTCATATCAGGTTCGGCGTCCATTCTATTGCGGTATTTTGTTTTCGTGGCTGCGTAGGGTGAGAATACTGTTTGTTGACAGGCGTCGTTGTGAATAGTGACTCCATACTTGTATCTGATGACATCACTAAAAGAGATTCATATATCTCGTTTGACATACTTCCGGGCTTTTGCCAGTTGGGTAAAAAAGGATTATGAATCCATGAATTCAGTTTCCTTTTCGTTTTCTGTTCTTCGAGTTAATATTTCTCAAAAGATGCGAGCATCGGACAAATTATTCAAATACATGATCTTGAAACAGTTCTCAGTCGTTATCGCTAACAAACTCACTGGATATTACTATTTCTTCAACTGTTGTGTATCCCAGTCTATAGCTAGTTCCTATCGTTTTAAAAGTGTCTCCCGTTGCCAAGTAGCTGAAAAAAAACACAAATTAGAATACACCAAATGCCACAAATTGCCAATATTAAACTCTTATTCTAGTAAACGGTGTTAAAAAGAGCGCTAACAGCGATGTATCGGAGAGCTCTAAAGAAACGAGGTGAGACGCGCAGTGACCAGGCAGCCACCAACACAAAAAAATGCGATTTGAGGGACAAATGAATTTCTTAAAACTACATATCAAGGAAGAGTAAGTACCAATTTTTATCTTCCACATAGTGGTGGGTAAAAACATGTGTGATGATTTAGTGCCCTTGTATTTGACTAGATTAGGTTAGTAACGTTTCCTAATTCATTTATATTATTTCCAGGACTATTTTAAATATAGATCAACAATCGCATGATGCTGAAGAAGCTGTGGAGGAAACCATTGAAGAAGAAATCTCAACTGTGATGGAGTCAGAGACGTTATCATCTCCGTTACGATCTCCATCAGTAAGTAACGTATCTTCCACCCCTTCTATCACTCCTTTAGCAGGGAAACGTACACACGCTGGACCAAAATATTACCAACAAAAAGATGTTTCTGTAGCAAGTGTGTTTCAAAATTATTTAGAAAAGCAAAAACGCCAGAAAAAGACGTAGAATTGGAAGATCCAGTAATACAATTTTTAATAAGTATGGGTAATATTGTTAAAAAATTTACACCATACCAGCAAGCTCTTGTTAAAGGTAGGTGATACCAAATAATGAATGAGATTGAGCTAAGTTCAAAACGAGTCAACCTGAAATGTTCAATCATCAAGAAAGGTCTTCAGATTATGGAGAGCCAAGCAATCAATATTAAGTTTTATGTTCTCTACTTGAAAATTAATCTCACTCTTCTCAATCTTTGCCCAAGTAATTTATAGTGTTTCACGTTCTTCCTTTTAGAATTAATCTTATTTTTATTTTTGTAAGTCCCTTGATATAAATAAAACTGATGTAAATAATTTTTTGACATTAGTATTTTTGTAATATTATTCATTTGTTTTATAAGGAAACTGAAAACATCGCTCAGTTTATAAGTAAAATTAAATAAAAAGAATATTATACAAACAGCCAGTCTTTCTACAGATGGTATGCAGTGTCTGAATCTTGTATTTTGCAGCTGAATGTCTTCGTGAATAATATCTAGTAGATGACATACGAAGGTACAGAAAAAATCGCTGTTCGTCTAGTGATAATTGTTTAAATAAAGTATGAAATTCACCTTCTACTTGTCTGCTTCTTAAGCACATTTCTTCTTCTCCTAACAGAAGAGCCAATGAAAAGACCTCTCCCACAGAACTCATTTTCTTAACTAAAATGATGAGCGCGAGCAACATTGTTTGCAAATGCCAAATGCGACTGCTTTTGTTAAATCCGAGACCAGCTGCGGTCGCGTTGGGACGGGACCGCCGCCGCCTAATGCGTTCCCCCCTTTATAGTCGATCTCGAACATTCTCAAAAATACTCAAGTCGACGACTTTGATAAATGAAAAGCCGAAATGAAAATAGAAATACAAAAAAGAGGTGTAAATAATCTAAATGCCCTCGAAGTGTCTCAAAGGCGATTCCTCCGAATGATTCTCAACAAACCTAAAAGATATTTAAGCTCACTACTCTATACTGAAACACAAATATTAGATGTTAGACAATTATACATTATTCAGATAGGATGCCATCAATATAAAAATACAAACTTACCACTCAAAATCATAGATACGCGACAAGATCGAATAATCAATACTGTATACCAACAGCTCTTGAAACAATAGGTCAAAAAGGTTACTCCTACTTGGCACCTAAATTATTCGGGCAACTACCACAGAGAATTATCGATGAAACTTCTTTTAAACGTTTCAAAACCCAACTAGTAACATTTGTTAGAGAAACGGACAAAACAAAATGATAGAATGCTGAATCAAAAAACAGAGAAGAGTAAACTCATATACGAAATGTATGTCTGAAATACAATCATGTAAAAATGGATTTATATTGTTTTTAACTGCATTTTTTGTTTTTTTGAATTTTTTTAAATTTTGACATACTTGCCTTTATTCACCACATACAAATTTGTACAATACTTCTGTGGATGTCTAGATGTTTATTCAATTTTATTTGTATTTTATCACTGTATTTGTTAAATTTATGAATAAACGTTATTATTATTATTATGTCTTTTATGCTGATCCCCAGAATAACTTTGGGGTCTGGCAACACCGCTAGTCGGAACAACCTAAATACTGGGAGATCCTAGGGTACAAAGTTCAGTATCGGGCAGTTTCAGTTTTGTGAAATACTTGATGGCAGCCTTGGGACACTCTAAAAAACTAGAATGTACTTACAAGTATTATGCTTAGGTATAAAATGATTTGATTCCGGTACTCGCACTAATTTAAAGTCAGTTTTATTTATAAAACATGAGTATATAACAACACCAGAGAAATCACGTTTCTTTGTAACGTTGTCACTAAAGATTTCACCTCTGAAGAGAAATTAAGTTTGGTATCTAGAAGCTTCGGGGCTTGATGTTTTGCAAGCTTCCTTTATTTCGTGAAAAGAACCATCTCCGTCTTTTTTGAATTTATTGACAGCGAATGGTCTCTGCCCCATAGTTCTATGATATTGAGGGCCTCCTGCATTAAAGTGCAGAGTGTCTCCTCGAATCTTCCTGTAAGCAGAATGACTAGGTCATCTGCATATGCTATTGTGTAGCAGTTGCTATCGTTGAGGTGGCTGACCAAGGAGTCTAAGACCATGTTCCACAGTAGTGGCGAAAGCACCCCTCCCTGTGGACAACCGTAAAATATATGGAACACATCTATTTTATGATCTTCTAGTTCTTTGAAAACTTCTGTCTCTTTGGTGCTGATACCTTGAATATTACAGGTCGCATAATTTATATACCGTTTTCGTAGCTTGGGTCGTCTTAAGTTTTTTCCGTCTGGATTCCGAGGCGCCTCGGATTTTTTAACATTGGACTTTTTACGGTAATAGGGTATTTCATTGAAATTAAAGAGTGTCAACTATGCTTAACCTGCGTGAATAACTTTGTAAAAGTAAACCAGTCCAACCATTTTTCATAATTTTGTAGAATGACTACACAAACAATTTCATTACAAAATAGTATTCACCCCATATATGAATATAAGATAAAAGGCATGACATTTACAATGTTTTCGGACACATTTCATATAATCATTTCACCTTTAGCGCTAATCCTGATTGTTATTATTTTCCATCCACGATTCTGGTCCATACTTGCTATTAATTTTTATAGGAATAAAATGTATCACAGTAAAAACCTCATTTTAATCTGTTCCATATCTACGAATCATTCAGTTTTCATTCCTAACCATCGTTATAACCTTCACGTTAGATATCCATATTTCTATTAAAAATTTCAATTAAAAGTCGGAACGATCGGTATTCTTACAAAGCATGTATTTGTACAATAGATGAAACGTAGGACGGGAAAACCCATTATATTTGCTATCTGTTGGAACTTTACATATATATTTTCTTTTGTACGTAAAATGCTCGTTTTGACAAATTGGAAAGTTTTTATGAAGAAGCGCCTTTTGATTTCACTCCTTCGCTTTGCTTTTATGCATGGAATGACTCACACTTTCATCTCATTTACATAAAGTCAGTCTTATTTATTCGCAGCCACTCGAAATTATTATACTACAGCACTCTGGATCAAATACAACAATGACGAAACGCCATAGAAAAATCATCTGAATATAATAAGGACATATGTGTTACATTAGTTGGCTACAATAGAGCTTTCAATTCATTTCAAACCTGGTCCATTGTTCGTTCACTAGATAATTTCAGAATATACTTCAGATATATACAACTGCTGAAAAACATATATCACGAAGCCACAAGTACAGTAAAACTACATTGAATTTCCCCATACAACTGAATTAAGGCATGAGACAATATCATACAATATCTTCTAAACTCTTTATACTAGCTATTGAAAATATTGTCAAGGAACTGTAATGTGGAAATAAAGGCATAATTGTTACAGGAAGAAAACTCCCTAATCTAAGATATGCCGATGATGTGGTATTTAACAGAAAATCCACAAGAAATTCATGATATGTTACAAGATCTCCAACTTTTACTATGAACATAAACAGAACTAAAATTATGCAAAACATATACGAGGGACATCAAGAAGATATCACTCTCAACGACACAGTAGTAGATACTGTAGATTACTATTTATAGGGCGGGAAAATGTTTTACCACGTAGCGATCGTTTTCTCTAACTTGCAGACCTCACGGATATAATCGTCAAAATTTCAGCCCTAACAGGTTATTATTTGGATAGGGATTGTTGTAGATCATACCATAGGGCTATTTTTGATTAGCTATCATTATTCAACACTGCTTAAAATTTATGAAACTTATGTTGTCAACTTTTGAGAAGCTTGTATTATCATCCAGCAAAACTTCAACTTCCAGTAAATATGATATGGTTTCAGCAAATCAATACTTGGCATTACTTCCTCCTAGGATGTTACCAAGACGGCCTCGTCTAGCATTTTATTTTTTTTGCTCTCATTTTATCCAACAGCAAATTTTCTAAATGTCATCATCATCATCATCATCAATCAGCCTGTCGCATCCACTGCAGGATAAAGGCCTCCCTCATTTCTGCCCACTGTCTTCTGTCTTGAGCGCTCTGCATCCAGTTTGTAGTCATTCTTCCGATATCGTCCGTCCATCGCGTGGGAGGTCTTCCCTTGTTTCTTTTGTCAGTCCTTGGTCTCCACTCGAGCAGCCTTTTTGTCCATCGTCCATCTGTCATGCGGGCCACATGTCCAGCCCAGTTCCATTTGAGTTTTGCCACCTGATAGATAACATCCGTGACTCCTGTTCTCGCCCTTAGGTCTTCATTTCTTATGCGGTCACGGAGTGACACACCAAGCATCGATCTTTCCATCCTACGTTGGGCTACTCTAAGCTTCTTAGCGGATGTTGCTGTCAAAGTTTCGGCTCTGTAGGTCATAACTGGTAGAACGCACTGATTATAGGCCTTTCGCTTCAGACACATTGGGAGATTGCCCTTAAACACTTCCCTCATTTTACCAAATGCAGCCCAAGAGAGCGTAATTCTTCTTCTTAATTCACATGTCAGTAGATCAAAAAATAATTTTCTAAATAATATACAGTTAGTGCTTTTAAATGAAACTCACGGTTTCTAGTTAATTCCACAATATTATAGAAGTTATTGTGGAATTAACTAGAAACCGTGAGTTTCATTTAAAAACACTAATATGAGCAGATTCCACGAAGTAAGTGTCGAGACAGTTAATTTCAATATACAGTTAGTTGTATTTGAAATCAAAGAGTTGGTATTTTTACTGTTAATGATATAGGTACTTTATACAAAACATTTCTGTTTAATCAGTGCGAGACTACAAATACCAACCCATTTTTGAGTTTGCTGATACACACTCTATAAAATTTTGTGTGGTAAGTTTATAGGAGAGTCCCTTCAATTTTACCCCGAATTACATCCTGTATATTGCCGACGTACCCTCCGGTTCCCGGTACTGCAACGACCGTTGGTGCAACCTCAGCACATTCAACATATAAATATGATTGTAAATATATTTCATTTAGTCTATATATTATTTTTTATCTACATATCCTGTTTGTACAATTTATATATTTTTCTGGATTTTCGAAAGTCGATATTTTGTATTTTAAGTGTAATAAAAGTTTTTAAAACAAAGTTCGTGTAACAACACATATATTTAGCGCAGTCAGTAGGATTGTCACGAAAGGCATCCAACGGAAAACTATTTCAATAGTGAAGTGACAATCAAACCAAGAAAAGTATCCCGAACCAGGCCAATTTTTAATAGAATACTAAAAAATTCACAAATTCCAAATCACTCTTGTAACTTTAATAGAAATAACAATTTTAATTTTAATCATAATTTCAATCAAAGAATTCCTCAACCATAACAATCTAGTTTTCAACATAATAATTCTCCACCTAATAATTATTTGCCACGAGATCCAATTCCTGTTCAACCCAGACCAATCAATAATAATCAAAGATATTTTTCTAATGCACAAGTATTCGGCAGCACCGCACCTAAAAATGTTTGGAAACCTGATCCAAAAACGAGCCCCGACCTGTACCTATGACATCTACAACTTGACAAAACAATAATCATTCTCAAGTACAATCACCTCAACACCGTAGGTGGGTGTCCGAAGAATTATATAATGTAGAACACGTTGATAATGAAAACAATGTAGATAATGTTATACAAGAAAATAATTATGATGACTACTGTGAACTTCAATATAATAATGACAATTTTCAAAATTTTCACGAAAATTTGCCTCTCGACGTGAAACCTTGATAGAATATAACAAAACATCCGATAAAAGAAAACTACTTTATATTACTATAAAAAATCCAGCACTAAAATTATTAATCGATTCCGGTGCAACTAAATCTTTTTTGTCTCCAGAAATAATTGATAAATATTTCGCTGAGTATAAAAGTCATGAATCTTTCGTTGTTTCAACGTCCTTCGGAACATCACGTCATAATACTTCCGTGATCATACCCGTATTCTCAGAATTAACGATGACAAAAATGTAACATTTTATGCGTATAAATTTCATTGTATTTTAAAGCAACTCCAAAGAAAATTGTGTCAAAAATTATACCAGGTCAAACAATTACAAAAATTGTTATTCCAGTCATAACGTTCACAGGTGAAATTGTAATACCTGAACAAATTTGAGGCAATTTGTATAATACCTGAATGTATCTCGGTCGCTAATAACGGTTGGGCAACTGTCGAAATTCGTAACAATTCCGACGACGATACAAATTTTACCATTTTATACCCTATTAATAGTATTCCTGTAGAAAATAATTTTGAAATGTACCATGTACCATAACAAATATAACTATGACGAAATAGACAATCTTATTAAAACAGACCATTTAAATGACGGAGAAAAAAGAGACATTCTTAATATGTGTAGGAAATACGCTGACATCTTTCATAAAAAACAAAGTCAGTTAACTTTTACAAACGAAATTAAACATAGAATTCGTACTACTGATGAAATACCTGCTTCTACTAAAAGTTACCCTTACCCTTACGTCCCTAAAGAAGAAGTTAAACTAAAAATTGAAAAAATGTTAGAGCAAAATATAATTAGACTAAGTAATTCCCTATGCACATTGTCTATATGGATCGTCGCGAAGAAAGCCGAAGCTTCTGGCAAAAAGAAGTGGAGAATCGTTGTGGATTATAGAAAAATCAACGAGAAAACCAAATATCCAATTCCTCGTATAGATACAATTCTGGACAAACTAGGTTAATATAACTATTTTTCAACATTAGACGTATAGCATCCGGTTTTTACCAAATCGAGATGCACCCAGAAGACATACAAAAAACAGCGTTCACTGTAGAAAATTTACGAGTATTTAAGGATGAGTTATGGCTTGAGAAATGCTTCAGCTACCTTTCATCGCGTAATGGACAACAACCCTAGGAGAAATTTGCTTAGTATATCTCGACGATATAATAATTTATTCGACATCACTACAAGAACACATGGTTAATTTGAAAAAGGTATTCCAACGACTTCGGGAGAGCAAGTTCAAAATTCAGTTAGACAAATGTGAATTTTTTAAAAAGGAAACCGCTTATTTAGGGCATATTATTACAAACTATGGTGTTAAACCAAACCCAAATAAGATTTAAGCTATTAAATTATTCTCAATTCCAAAGACGACTAAAGAAATCAAACAATTCTTAGGTCTACTAGGTTATTATAGAAAATTCATACCTAACTTTGCACAAATTACTAAACCTTTGACTTCATGTTTAAAAAAGGGTTCAAAGATAGAATTTACACCTGAATATGTACAATGTTTCGAAACATGCAAAGAGCTGTTAAGTAACGATCCTATTTTAATCTATCCTGACTTTACACAGGAATTTTTCTTAACCACTGACGCTAGCGGATTCGCAATAGGCACTGTAGTATCACAAGGTCCCGTGGGCCAAGACCGACCTGTGGCTTATGTCTCAAGGACGTTAAACCAAGCAGAACGAAATTATAGTACGTTATAAAGAGAGTTACTGGGTTACGAAGAATTTTCGGCCCTATTTATACGGTCGAAAATTCACAATACATTGTTATCATAAACCTTTACATTGGCTTTTCTCAATAAAAGAACCCAATGCTCGTCTCACGAGATGGAGATTGAAACTAGAAGAATTCGATTATTAAATTGTTTATAGAAAAGGAACCTTGATTAAAAATGTAGACGCACTTTCTCGAATTAAAATAAACGAAATCAATACAAATGACATTTTTGAATACATGAACGATTTTAACAAAAATATTTGTACTGACGGTAGCAATCAATGAAATAATCAACAATATACATCTCTCGATAATGAATCAATTGTGGGAAATATTGACGAAACTCATCAGGTAACTTAACATGAAGAAACTACCGCTGAAATTTATAAAACGTTAAATGAACACATGGAAAATCAAAAAGGTTGGAAAAGATTAACGAAAAAATGAAAGTTGAAACTTACAAAACAATCTCACCTCGTCATAGCAGACAAAAATTAGTTACCGCCACCTATCATAAAAATAACTTGAAAAGGCCACTTGCTAATCAAAAAATTCTACCATTACAGAATCCTCCTATCGCTGGTAGTAGCAAGGCAGGCATAGGAAATTAAAATTGTTAGTTTGGAGTCCAATCCAGACATACTCCCGTACAAATTAGGAAATGCTAGATTACAATCTACAATCATTATTTTATCTATTACATAGATCTCAACCCTATAGAAACCGAATTACTTCATATAATCAGTTTGAAAATGTTTTGCAGATAATTATTATCAAAAATCCAGTTTTTGCAAATGAGTGATTAATTAAAGAAAATATCAAATGAAGCAACGCAAAGAAAAATTAAATTTTGTACACGGCAGTAAAAGAAATAAGAGAGGAATTTTAAATGGTAACTAAGATGCAGAAGATGGCAAACGTTACGATGATGCCAATAATTTATTAAGTTCAAATCAAAAAGATATAACAAATATTTTGAACAAACAAATATCATTAACTAGTCAAATTATAGACGATTATAACAGTAGTATCTCACTTATAAAACAAAAAGAAGAAGAGATAACAGAAAAATTGAATGAGCTAATTTCTGAAATTGAAAAATTTGTTAATGATTTTTCCTCTTATTTCCTAGCAAAAAATACTCTTGATCAAATACAACCAGCACTTAAAATCTAAAGTTTGAACATCTAGAATTTGTTGTTAAATCATTACTCAAATATTATCTAATTAATACCCTAATCTTTGGCAGTGATTCTCAAAATTTATTTAAATACTATAAAATTTTAACCGTTGATTCTTATTACTCTAATGACAGAATTGTTTTCGTTATTCATTTTCCCTTAGTTAAACCCGAAACCTATACTTATTTTCACCTGTATTTTATTCCCACAAAAAATAACACATTCCTTATCCCATCTAAGCCTTTTTTGGCAATGCAAGGCAATCAGTGCGAGTACGAAGATCAAGAATGTGAAAATATCCACCAACTGTATTTTTGCCCCAACGAAAAACCCATGGTTGATGCCCAATCCGAAGAATGTATCCACCAATTGTTGCAACTAAGAACTGAAGATCAACCGAAATGTGTACCAGTGCCAATTATCGTAGAAAACGAAATTATCGAAAGTATAAATTAAGCGCATTAGATCGCAGTATTTCCTGAAGAAACGAAAATCTAAACCACTTGTAAAAAAACCGATTTCATGTCTCTAAAGGGCACCTATTTTATAGAACTACCACCGAGTTGTAGCTTCCAAACTCCAAGAAACGTATTCATCAATCACGAAGATGTCATCCCAGGTCAACCTTTACTACTTCCTAAAATAAAGATCGAAAATGAAGGAAGAGTTCACTCTGGAAAAATCATTTCCTTAGACAAAGTTCACCAACTCATAAAAGAAGAAAATCGAATGGAAGAAGTTAGTTTGAGAAACATTCCACATAACTAACTACGCCTATGCTTGGTTTGCACCCCTCTACATCGTAATTGCGATCGCACTTCTTGTTTGTGTTTTCAAATGGAAGTCGATATGTAAACGCCAACCCACAACAAAAATGGTAAATGAAGTCACCGCTGATACAAAACCAAAATCGAGAATTTTCCAAGAAGAAGAAAATGAGTAATCAATTCACACTCTGTATGGATCAATCTGGGGAAGGAGGAATTATATCCTGTATATTGTCGACGTACCCTCTGGTTTCCGATACTGCAACGACCGTTGGTGCAACCTCAGCACATTCAACGTATAAATACGATTGTGAATACATTTCATTCAGTCCGTATATTATTCTTTATCTACATGTACTGTTTCTACAATTTATTTATTTTTCTCTATTTTCGAAAGTCGATATTTTGTATTTTAAGTGTAATAAAAGTTTTTAAAAACAAAGTTCTTGTAACAACACATATATTTCCCGTCAACAATGTTATTATAAGTGGTTAAAAATAGCTGCCAATTTCATTTATCCAAAGAATTTCACCGTAATGGCACTTCTTAATGAATTATATTTATATTACATGTTTTTCTACCGAAGTTGTGTTTTTGTTCTATACGGAAACCGTCACATGAGGTGTCAATCATTATCTTGATTCAGTCATAAGATAACAATGTTCGTTTAGGTATACATCCGCTTATAGTCCAGGAAAATCAGACCTAAAATGATCATTTTGCGTCATTTTCGAGGTAACGGTTGATACTTGGTAGAAAGTTAGTAAAAATGGTATACAACAAAACTTAACTTATGCGACCTCTCAAGTCGGACCGGAACATTGTTTATGATTCGATTTACACTCATTCTTCATGCCTTTTGTAGATTTTTCAGGTACATCTTTTTTCTCGTGCATAGTACAGACAAAAAGTTAAATACTTTTTTTTCTTCTTTTAAAGATCTACAATTCTAGACTTCACACGTAAAAAATAATTGATTGGGTCAAAAGTTATTGGCAAATGAACAACTGATAACGTTATTGTTAATAAATAAAAATATAATGAGCATTTTTCACACTAACACTTCCACATCACGCTTATCTATTCTCACTCATTAAAAAATGATACTCACCAAAGATGGAGTCTGTAAGTTCAATAGTTTATGAATTATGGCCTTATAAACAAATTAACTAAAAATTGACTTGCAGAATTCTGTAAGCTATGCGACCTCGCGCCAACTTTTTAACTGTTAGATTTCATAATAAGACATCGATACCCAGCATTGTTTGTTAAAAAAATATAGTTTTGCAACAACGCGAATTTTTTTTCATATTTGGCTTAGTTAATTTGACACTATATCCGCCAATTTTTGTCGAGTATTAAGTACGCACATAGGAGGGGTATGGAAAGAGCTTTAATTGAAAAAAAATACGTTATTTATTGACATACGTCTACGGACAATCGAAGTCGGAGGCCTGTCAGTCAACAATTTATGCGAGTATCGAAAAACAAAACTTTAGCTCGACTACACTCTCTGAGGTTCACCGTACGACTGCCAACACAAAATACGGACGATGATAGAATGAAAAGCTAGGCGTTCCCCCCACTCCGCTGCCACGCTGTAGCCAGCCGAAATATCCGCCCGCTGCTGACTTCCGAAAATGTTTTTGATTGGGTTGCAATTTACGCGACGTATCGATATTTCGTACAATAAAAGTACATTGACTAAAAATTTTAGGGATATTTTTTGTTTTTAGATCCTCGCATAAATTGTTGACTGACAGGCCTCCGACTTCGATTGTCCGTAACTCAGTCGTTTGTCAATAAATATTAACGTATTTTGTTTTCAATTAAAGCTCCTTCCATGCCCCTCCTATGTGCGTACTTAATTCTCGACAAAAATCGACGGATATAGTGTCAAATTAACTATGCAACTAAGCCAAATATGAAAAAAAATTCGCGTTGTTGCAAAAATGTATTTTTTTAAAAAAACAATGATGGGTATCGATGTCTTATTATAAAATCTAACAGTGATAAAATTGGCGCGAGGTCGCATAGCTTACAGTACTCTACAAGTCAATTTTTAGTTAATTTGTTTATAAGGCCATAATTCATAAACTATTGAACTTACAGACTCCATCTTTGGTGAGTATCATTTTTTAATTTGTGAGAATAGATAAGCCTGATGTGGAAGTGTCAGTGTAATAAATGCTCAATATATTTTTATTTATTAACAATAACGTTATCAGTTGTTTATTTGCCAATAACTTTTGACCCAATCAATTTTTTTACGTGTAAGGTCTAGAATTGTAGGTCTGTAAAAGAAGAAGAAAAAATGTATTTAACTTTTTGTCTGTACTATGCACGAGAAAAAAGATATACCTGAAAAATCTACAAAAGGCATGAAAAATGAGTGTAAATCGAATCATAAACAATGTTCCGGTCCGATTTGAGAGGTCGCATAAATTAAGTTTTGTTGTACACCATTTTCACTAACTTTTTACCAAGTATCAGCCGTTACCTCGAAAATGACGCATACATAACCAGATTTCCTGGACTATTATATCAAAGGACGTTTTTCAAAGTTTCGTAGTGTATATAAATAAATTGGAAGGACGACTTGTATGTATGTGTCAGAAATGTTATTAATAAATGATTGAGGTCAGCTGAGTGTACCAGAGAAAAATAATGATAGAAAAGAAACCGATTTTGTATTTTGGTACAGGATTTTAACGTGAGCAGAACGCTTTCAGGTTATTGACAAACCATCATGATTTTTTTTATAATTAGCGACTGTGTTTTAAACAATATATTTTAATTTGATTTAGATGTTTTTTCTGATTGTGTGGATTTGGTGTACATGGGGTACTGATGATGATTTGTCAATAAACTGAAAGTGCTCTGTTCACATTAAAATCCTGTATAAAAATACATAATTGGTTTCTTTTCTATCATTAGAAATGTTAGAGAAGAGATAAAGGAGACAGCAAAAAGAGTCATAACAACTGTTTATTTCTTATCCTCATCAAGACCACATATTCACTATAAAACAGATGACAGAAAAATCAATAAAAGAAAAAAAACTGTTCTTAGCTTTTTTGGATCTAGAAAAAGCCTTTGATAGAGTACCTAGAGAAAGATTGTGGAGAATAGTAGCAGAAAGGGGATTAACTGGGAAACTGCAATGAATAATACAAACGATTTATTACAACAACGAGAACGCAGTCATAAAAAATAACAAAATATCCGAAAATATTTATACAGCCTAAGCCCGTTATTATTTATTATATACTTGGACGAGATTATTAAGAGATGCACAACACTAAGTAAAAAAGTATTGTAGGCCATTTGCAATGATGTAGAGTAAACATCAGTGAGGGAGTATTTGCAGACGATGTGATAATAATTGCCAAAGGACAGAATGAAAAACATAGATATAAGAGAAGACCTAAAGATACAAGCTACTTTAAAATTTATAGAAGAAAGACAACTGCAATGGTGGGGACATTCACAGCGTATGGATGAAAGAAGACCGGTTAAGAGATTGTGGAAAGCAAAGATTGTGAAAAATAAAAAGAGAGGCAGGCCAAGGAAAACGTGGGATTACTGGCAAAAAACTGGAACGAAGCCAAGGACTTAACTCTGAACAGAAAAAAGTGGAAAAAATTCGTGAAAGGAAAGTAAACATAATACCCTACATCAATAAGTGGTAGATGGGTTTTCAGATTATATATATATATATATATATATATATATATATATATATATATATTTTGGAAAATTTTTTCTTGGGATTGTAGGTTCCCAGTTAAACAAATCAAATGGTTTTTTTGGCTTTAATTACCATTTTTGTTTTTGTTAACGTTTCGGACATATCGTGTCCTCCATCAGAACATAATTCTACAAATAGATGACAAAAATTAACAATTTATACATTACATATGTCTATCCTAAAAATAACTTACCATAAAACAAGAGCTTGGCGAGCGCATGTTAAAATATGTTAAAATACACGAAAACAATCATTTTTATTAAAAACATTTAGTATCAATATAAAAACCACATACAACTGCCAGTACACTACATTATATTATGACAATAATTACTTCTTAAAAGGAACAAAAATTTTTATTGTTAGTAAATAGAACTAGTTCTTTTTTTGTATTGTATTCAGTAATTGTGATGGAACAAGGTTTTTAATACACATCAATTTTTGTCTTTGAAAAATTTTTTACTGATGTTATTATGGTATAAGGATTTAGAAATATTACAGGATGTCATTTCATTTATAGACAATGCACCGGAAAAGACATCTATTTGATTAAATTAACATAAATTTTTGATAAATTATTTGTGTCAGATTTAGCATTGATAGAGTATGGGTTTTTTTGGATTTCTATCATTTCATAGACTTCTCTTTTTTTTGGTGGCTTTCAATTCTCAATATTTTTGTGCTGTCATAGTCAAATGTATGTTTGTGTTCAGAACTATGATTTGTCAGGGCTGTTCTGTTTTTTTTATCATACTTGTGGCCATTTAGAGAGAACAACAAAATAAAATAAATTTTTTAGACTTAACTCTTCACCACATTAACAACACGATTAAAACTGAATGGTACACAAAAGATACTTGGTCGTCTAGATACGTGAATTTTAATTCTCAACACCCGATGTCTCAAAAAAAATCAGTTGTCATAGGACTCGCAGATCGAGCCATAAAACTTTCTGATTACGAATACCAAGAGAACGGTATAAAAAAAGCTAAAGAAGCTCTCTGTCTAAATGATTACCCAAGTAAACTAATTAATACAATATTTAAAAACCGTATATACCTCTTTTACAATCAAACTCAACATAAAAATATTTCACACAATTTACCCCAAAAAAAATATCTCTCTTTACCATACGTTTCGGGACTTTCAGAAAAAATTGGAAGCATTTTCAAAGATCACAACATAACAGTGTCTCACAAGGGACATAATCTTTTAAAATCAAATTTTAGTAAACTAAAATCAAAAATTCCCTAAGAAAAAAAAAGCAATGTCATCTATGAGATCCCTTGCAAAGACTGTAAAGGTGTATATATTGGACAGACAAGTCAATGTCTTAAAAACCGCCTAAATGGCCACAAGTATGATAAAAAAACAGAACAGCCCTGACAAATCATAGTTCTGAACACAAACATACATTTGACTATGACAGCACAAAAATATTGAGAATTGAAAGCCACCAAAAAAAAAGAGAAGTCTATGAAATGATAGAAATCCAAAAAAACCCATACTCTATCAATGCTAAATCTGACACAAATAATTTATCAAAAATTTATGTTAATTTAATCAAATAGATGTCTTTTCCGGTGCATTGTCTATAAATGAAATGACATCCTGTAATATTTCTAAATCCTTATACCATAATAACATCAGTAAAAAATTTTTCAAAGACAAAAATTGATGTGTATTAAAAACCTTGTTCCATCACAATTACTGAATACAATACAAAAAAAGAACTAGTTCTATTTACTAACAATAAAAATTTTTGTTCCTTTTAAGAAGTAATTATTGTCATAATATAATGTAGTGTACTGGCAGTTGTATGTGGGTTTTATATCGATACTAAATGTTTTTAATAAAAATGATTGTTTTCGTGTATTTTAACATATTTTAACATGCGCTCGCCAAGCTCTTGTTTTATGGTAAGTTATTTTTAGGATAGACATATGTAATGTATAAATTATTAATTTTTGTCATCTATTTGTAGAATTATGTTCTGATGAAGGACACGATATGTCCGAAACGTTAACAAAAACAAAAATGTTAATTAAAGCCAAAAAAACCATTTGATTTGTTTAACTAGGAACCTACAATCCCAAGAAAAATTTTTCCAAAAAAATATTTAATGAAATAAGGTTCAAGAAAAAAAACAAAACTATATATATATATATATATATATATATATACATATATAAATATCAAAAACTGTATATTTGGGAACGTCGAATATATATAATTTAAAATCTCTGGGCCATCTTATTTACATAACCTAAATTTTTATACTTTATCTTACGGTGCGACAAAGATATCATGTTTACGTACTTCACGCGGGCACTTTATAAAATTATACCGCTTCTCATTTTATTTGTTCGCAAATTATTCATATTATGCATACTCCTCTGAAATTATAAAATCGTTCTTAATATATACAAAAATTTGTTTGCTCCGATTGTGAATTACTTCCAGCAACCGGTCTTATTCTGACGGTATCTGATGGGAAAGACATTAATTGAGATCTTTATAAAAAATATATTTCAACCGAAAGTAGGTGAGTTCCTTGAGAAGTTCATTTTATGGATATTTTAGACACGGGGTCATGGCGCATTTGAATTTTATTCCCTTTTGTAAACAGTTTTTCATGATGCGATAGCTTAGTGAAGGAAATAAAATGTTTTTATGGATCTTCAAAGGGTTTAATATCATCCCTTTAATATGGAATTAACTGTCTCGACCCTTACTTCCTGGAATCTACTCATATTACTGTTTTAAATGAAACTAACTCTTTCCAGAAAATTCCACAATTTATTGAAAAAATGTTAAGAGTTCTAAGAAATTTGACAATTGTTTCGATATTAAATATCATCCTGAAAAACTCTTTCTATTACAATTTTCAGTCACAGTCATTTGATATTCGTGTATGAGAGTTCCGTTATCAAATGCGACAGTGTGATGACCGCAAAAGACACTATTAGATTTAATTAGATATTAATTTCAAATATTGCTAGCGGCCAGTGAACTTGAAGGTCACTGACAAGGTGTAGTGGGGTTAGTAGCATATTAAGGAATCACGACTCTTTTGTAAATAAATAATGTGTCAACAAGGTCGGCTGAAAGATCATCGACTGTGTTTGTCTAACAATATATTTATAGAAGTTCCTATATAAAGAGAGAGTTTGTAACGAGTAAATTCAGCTCTAGGTCATCTTTACCCTGATTTTTACAAAATACTTAGGTTACCTGTTTGGAATGTATGGTTACTGTCTTTTGGTTCCCTTATGGTTGTCCTGATAAATATGATTAGTCCTGTTGTGCCTCGTTCAGTCTACCAGCTAGGCCTTCCTATTTTGTGCTTTTTTCCACCTAAAATTAATAAAATAAACTACCATATTACAGAAATCCTTTCTGTTGGTAGATGTCTTTGAAAACATTTCACCTTTTTCTTTATCTCTTTCCAAAATGTGAAGTGCAGTGGTTCTTTCAGTTTCATATGCGTAGTATAACTGTACTTTATAGAGATTCCACTTACAAGTGCAGTGGTCTCTTCTACTAGGTATAGGTGGTATAACTGCACTTAATATATATTTCGTTTTCTCGTAATTCCTTGGTAAAATATCTGCCTCTCATTGCTTAGTTTTTCTCATTATTTATTATTGAAATAAACAAGTGTTTGTTTTGATAGCCGATCTGTCATACTTGGAAACACAGACGTTAGTCGAGTGTGGATTATGTCAATTTTTGTCGTGTTGTAAGTTGCGGGCGTTTTATAGTGTGTTTGTGGTGGGTTTTCCGAGTAACGTTGATATCTGTAGTTAGAGGTTAGTTGTATATCGTAATCGATGACTGCTACGAGCTGCTAAAGTCTGTTTTCGAGCGCTGACCGTATATTTTTAGGTTAGGTAATTGATATTTTGAGTAGAGTTTGGATCTACCTGTTTGGAACTTGCTCCATGTTGACGTTGGTGTAGTTCAGAGTGCGTTTCATGTTAGTGATGACTGTTCGGTTCGTTGGTATCGTGACAGGGTCCTGTGTTCTGTGGACGGACTTTTTTTTGTGGGTTGTTGGAAAAAGTAATGCAGTAGTGCTAATGGGTGATTGAAGAGAATCGTGTTTTTTTTTTATTTAGAAAATAATAGTTGCATCCACCACTAGGGTTATTAGCAACATAACATAACAGTAACATGAAATAACATTTAGGCTGGTAACGTCACTATAACATACAATAATATTTGATTAGCATAATATCAAAGAAAGGAATCAGTAATAAGCAACATGGTAACGAGCTTAGTAATTTACATTTTGTTGACTAAACCTTTTTCAGAGAGGAATCCGATTGTGTTTTCAAAATTACAGTACACACCAAGAGTTGATTTTAAATCTGCACTTATACTGTACGTCCGGCGTTGTTCCGCGAACCTCGGACACTCGACCATGAAATGTTTAACTGACATTGGCACCTGACACATATCACAGATTTTGTCTTCTTCTCCTTTCAGCAAGTGTTCATGGGTATACTTTGTATGCCCGCAAACGGGTGATTATTATTTGGTGTCTTCTTTGGCTAGGGATGTTTCTCCATGATTTGATATCATCTTTAATTTCTTTAAGTTTAATTCCAGATTCTGCCCAGACAGATGACCAGTAGTTAGAGACCACATATTTCATATACGAGTATCTTTTCAGATCAGTATACCGTACTCCATCTTGCTTTTGAAAGATTGGTTCATTCATGGTTTCACGTGCAATTTTATCAACCCGCTCATTGCCAGAGATCCCAACATGTGACGGGACCCACATGAAGACCAATCGTCTGGATTTTTCCCTAATTGTGTGAACATACTCTTTGATGAGTCTTGTCAGGGGATGATCTGAATAAATGAGTTGTATTTCTTGTAACGAGCTTAACGAATCTGTGAGAATTAAAGTATTGTGGATATTTTCATGAGCGGCGTATTTGATTTCTTGAAGGATTGCAAAAAGTTCACCACTATAAATGCTGTATTGTGGAGGTAGTTTGAATCCACTGGATGTATTCGGGCTTAAAAAAGCTGATGCTACTCTTTGGTTTGACTTGGAAGCGTCTGTGTAGATGTGAGTATAATCACAATATTCATTTATTGATGAGAGGAAATGATTGTGAAGCAGACTAGAAATAATTTCAGATTTGTTGAATTTGGAGAGGTATAGGTTGCATGGTGGCAAGGCAATAAGCCATGGTGGCGTGTCTGAGTTGTTGTTGGAAACGGTAACTGGGAAAGTCACATTCAATTCGGAACTGAACTTGTTGATCCTCTGATAGAAAGGGTATGTTAGTCTTCTTCGGTTTTCATACAGATTGCGAAAACGGTTTGAAAAGGTGTTATGATATACTGAATGCTGACTATCAGTAGAGACTGAAGATGCATACGCTAAGCTCAGCTGCTGTCGTCGCAGCTGCAATGATGGCTCTTCAGCTTCACTGTAGAGACTCTCAGCGGGTGTTGTCCTGTATGCTCCAAGGGCCAGCCGTATTGCTGTATTGTGTACCGTGTTAACAATTTTCAGAACTGATTTACTTGCTGAGGCATATATTATAGAGCCATAATCGATTTTGGATCTTACTAGAGCTCGATAGAGAAGTAAGAGCGTTTGTCTGTCGGAACCCCAATTTTGGTTTGACAGAATTCTCAGTGGATTGATGTCGCTCTGACATGATGTTCTGAGATGGTTAAGATGGGCATTACAGTTTAACTTTCTGTCGAAAACCATTCCTAGGTAACGCATCTGTTCCACCACTTGGATATTCCGGCCACATAGTTTCAGATTAGGCAGTGTTAGATCTCTTTTTTTAGTAAAAAACATGCACTTAGTTTTTTCTGGGCACATTTTAAAACCAGTGCATTTCAGCCAACTCTCAATCGAAATCACTGCCTCCTGCAAGTTATTTTGGATTGTGGTAAGATTTTTTCCTCGCGAGTATACCACAAGATCGTCAGCATAAAGGCTAGCTTCTACAGGTTGTTTGATATTCTTCACAGCTTCATTTATCGCAATTAGAAAGAGGGTGACGCTCAAAACCGAACCTTGAGGGGTACCATTCTGTTGCACTCTTTTCACGGAAAGTGTTCCATTAACTTTAACTCTGAAGAATCTTTCTCCCACGAAGTTTTCAGCAAATTTTAGAAGATTGCCATTTATACCCCAGGAGCTCAGCTTTCTAAGAATGTTATATATCCAGGTCATGTCATAAGCTTTACTTATATCGAAGAAGATTGCTATGGTGTTTTGTTTGTTAGCATACCCTTCGTGAATATATGATTCTAAGTTAATTAGATTGTCTGATGTTGATTTACCTCTCCTAAAACCACTTTGTTTTGGTGTGAGCAGGTGGTTTCTCTCCAGGAACCAAGTGAGTCGATTGTTAACAGTTTTTTCCATCAGCTTGCACATTGTACAAGTTAAGGATATTGGTCTGTATGATTGAGGATCTGTCTTTGGTTTACCATGTTTTATTAACGGAACTATGGTTGCCTCTGACCACTTCTCAGAAAAGACCCCTTATTAAATATTTTCAGGAGAATATGCTTAGCTGTATCTGGCATGTTTTGTAGGAAAATGAACGGGATATCATCAGGTCCTGGGCTGGAGTTTTTGAAAGAAACCAGAGCTTCGAGGAATTCTTCATAGGATATAGGTACATTCAAAGGGTTCATTTCATCTTGGGAAACATCAATCTCCTCAGATTCTTCATTATTTTTGTAGTTCAGAAATTCGGGTGTCTAGTTTGCACTGTTAGAATTCTTTTCATAGATGTCTGAAAAAATTTGAGAAATTTCGGTACAACTGGGAGTTGATTTTCCCTGATATTCAATCCGTGAGATTCCATGGTCTGTTTTATTACATTTAATACGTTTCACTTTGTCCCAGATCGTACTTAGTGGTGTTGAACTGCTAATGGATGATACATATCTTGCCCATGATTCTTTTCTACTTTTTTCATGATCCATCGAGCTTTTGCCCTCAGACTCTTGAAAGTTATCAGGTTTCCTGGTGTGTGGTGCCTTTTTAGTCTATTGAAAGCGTGTTTAGAGGATTTTATTGCCTGGTCGCATTCTTGAATCCACCAAGGAACGGGAGTGTGGTTGTTCAGTTGCTTTGTCTTCCCTATTGCTAGTTGGGCTGCATCCGTTATGATTTTGGTAATATCATCAACACATTCATCGATACTATCTCGCATGTGGAAGTGACTAACCTTGGTTTCTATAATATTTGCAAAAAGATTCCAGTCAGCTCTTTTTAGTTTCCATTTTTTTGTCACAATAGGTTCTTCTACAACATGCTGTGAACTTGTGAGTAAGATGGGAAAGTGGTCACTGCCATATAGATAGGGAAAGATGGTGAAATTGAATTGAGTGTGGAGTGAGAGGTCGCTAATGCTGAGATCTATGACACTGGAGTTTCCTGAAAACGAGTTGATACGAGTTTTTTCTCCGTTGTTAAGTAACGTCATATTGTTATCATCGATAACATGTTCTAATATACGACCTCTTGTATGTGTGGAGTCGCATCCCCATAGGGTGTTATGGCAATTGAAGTCTCCTAATAATAATCTCGGTTTGGGTATTTGCTGAAAGAGATCATTCAGCTCCTCGTATGTCACGTCACGATTTGGTGGAATGTAGATATTACAAATATTTATCTCTTTAGGGTCCAAAATTTTAATGGCAACTGCTTCAAGGTGGGTTGTTATAGGGATTTCGATTGCACCGTAAGTTTGGT
This sequence comes from Galeruca laticollis, assembly GCA_963921935.1. NCBI lineage: Eukaryota > Metazoa > Arthropoda > Insecta > Coleoptera > Chrysomelidae > Galeruca > Galeruca laticollis. The sequence goes on along the minus strand of OY998181.1, from coordinate 158,189,715 downwards.
GTATGTGAGTAGCGACGCCACCGCTTGCTATGTTTTGATCTGGTCTGTTTTTATGGAAACAAAGATAGTTCCTCAGATTTTGTGAGTAGTCTTGTTCAAAATGGGTCTCCTGTAAACATATGATCGAGGGTTTGTTTTCGGAGATAAGCAGTTTTAGCATTTCTTGTTGTGTGAAGAACCCATTAAGGTTCCATTGAATGATGGATAGTTCGAAAGTTGATATTATTGATGTGTTTCTTGTGACGATGCGTCGCTTTCAGAATCTGAAGTTAGCGATACTTCTGCTAGCAACTGTTTCGATAATTTTTTCTTAATTTTGGTACACCTACTTTTGATACATCTGTCTTTAAAATATGGGTACACACTACTCAGCATATGAATTAGACCATGCACATCGGTTGTGTACTGTTTCGCCACACTCAGAGGGTCGTTAGAGCCGTATACATTTTCAAAAAAGTCTTTGAGTTGATTGTAGTTGTTTACAAAATTTTCTGAATCAATGTTTGCTTTAGTTGGTTGCATGTGTTCTTCGAAACTTGTGGTTTCAGGGCGACTTTCCTTACTTATACTCGACGATGGTTTTCGGAATGGGTCAGATGGTGTACCTTCCGTAGGAGTTAATATTTCTGAGAGATTTCTCTTATTCGATGCATTAGTCAGGTTGTCTTGGTCGGGAATGATGGGGGAATCTTCTGGAATTAGGGAGGTTGTAGTATACTCTGGCGGTTCTTCTGGATTTTCGGGAGGGCGCATTGCAGGGGGTTCATTTAGATGTTCAGGTGACTCAGTTGTACATTGAGAAGATATATGACCATTTTGCTTGCATTTGAAGCAGGTTAGATTATCTAATGATAAGAATATTCGATAGGAGGTATTTTCATGGTTGACCAACATAGACTCCGGGATGACAATATTTTCGGGAGGATTAATGTAGACTTGCCTTCTGAAACTCATTATATGTGCAAAATCTGGATTGGTCATGTTGACTCTGAGAAAGGATATGGGGGATAATAGGCTGAGGCCAAGTTGTTGTAGGGCTTGCTCTAAATGTGAATGTGGGATTGTTGGGCTCACGTTAGATAGGATCAAACGTTCAGATGGAGTTATCAATCTTCTGGCTCGTATAATTTGGTTGTTGACACCAATTGCACCGTGGTCATTCATAAAAGTAGTTACTAACTCTGGGCTGGCGAGGTATATACAAATTCTATTATTCGAAATTCTAGATGCGAACAGAATGTGTTTAGGGTTGACGAGTATTCCTAAGGCTAGGAGATATTCTTGGATTTTGGTTCCTTCAATCGCAGGAAATATTATAGCTTGGTTCTTCTCTGGAAATTTTGTTGGCTGTTGTTTACTAAGTACTGAAGAATATGACATGTTTCTTTCGGTTTGTTGGTTAGATTTCTCTATTCTGGTATCCATCGTTGTGGTTTGGGGATTCCTGTAGTCAGAAATCCCCGATTTTGGTGGACTCAATTCAATATTTGAAACTTTTGGCACGGGTCATGTATACCTGAGTACGGTCCTGGCCCGTGCGATTTATCGAGACTTACGAGTCTCAAATACACACAATGGTGCACTATAATGTTAGGTAGTACACTTTCTCGAATGTATATTCACTTTTATTCAAGAACTTTAAATAAAAATTTTGCCGTGGTGGAATAAATTCGGTATTTCAGTAAAAAAACTGGTCAGCAAATCTGTTGTTATTAAATTATTTAAATGGTTTCCCACAAAAAATGTCAATGGAACAGCTCAAATCTTAGATTTTATTACTTGCCTTTAGCAACAGGAGCATACAGAGGTTCACTGAATACAATGATGCACTTATTAGAATTTTAAAACTGAAAATTCACTGATTTAGATAAACTTTAATCCAGAGCAAATTTAACATTCCACCAAGTAGCAATTCCACCACTCGACCTATAATCGTAGTTTTCTAATGACAATTTGTAGCTATCCCCTAGCGGGTTTTTATGATTCTTGTCTGTTAATGATAGTGGAGTTGTGGGATGTGGTTATTTTCTGTAGTATAGCGGTTTTTGGGAAATATTCTACTGTTGGATTAAGGCCCACGCCACACCTTGTAGAGGGATTTATTACACCCACGCCAAGCACAGTATTTGGAGTTTTCGAAGAAGTTGATGCCTTTGTGGCCCCAAATTTACGTCCAACGATCCCAGGAAGGAGCCAAGAAACTAAAACCCTTATCAAAAGTAGGTCTATTTGCTTATGTAGTAGCTGTATAGTTCCTCTTACTTCAGTAAGTAGTATTTTAGGGCTATGAGATTATTGTAAATTAGGTTACACTTTGATTTTAATAAGGCATATTAAATATTTTATTCATTTTAGTTTATTCAGACTAAAATCATTGTAAATCGGTTGCACTTTGATGTTGATAAAACATTCAGTTTAAGCTTCGTTAGACAAACTTTCTCGATAAGTTAGTTACAGGGCGACAAGTATAATTATTTGTCTGGTAGGGAAAATATGTTTTTGGGGATAAACGTTGTAACTTTCGGTTGATACATTTGTATTTTTTTTAGTGTTTTTAGTTACGGATCTTAAATTGGGTTTTATTATCGAATTAAGCTTGAGCTTTGTCACTGGTATAAGAATAGCAGTTCATTTACCTTTTGGACTTGGACGCTGTTGGTTAGATTTGTGGAACTACGTCTTGGCTTCGTGTTCATACAGCTGCCAGGACAAGAATTGTCCTGAATATTTGGATTTATCACCTTTTGGTTTTCCACTGGGTGAATCCCACATCATGGATGAAGACCTGAAGTCATTGGTAACCCGGCCTTCCGGATTTAGTTGATTTTTATTTTCCCGTAAACTTAGTTTCCCTTTTTTTATATAATCACAACTAGTAGAGTATTGTAATCCTCCGAGACTGGGGTGGTTACATGTAGAGCTAAGTTAAGTTTTCCTTACATTTTTGGTTTTAAACAAAATTTATACCTTCTTTTTCATGTGTTTTTTTAATTAATGTAATGGTTGACATTAATATCATGTGGTAAGTAGCATTTTATGATGGATAATTTTTAATTTTTTTCTACTCCCCGCGCATTGGTACCAACGCCCAGTCCTGTAGTGTCACTTATTGTGGCCTAAATTATTCCAGGTTTGTGTAATTGACCAAATTCACATGTATTCAACTCGTACAATTTTTTTTATAAGACGGTCTTAGACTATAGACAGCCATATTAATTTCCTACTAACTAGGTTTTTTTACGTTGTTTAAAATAGTTTTTTTTATATGGTAGTTAATCACTTGATCAAGTAAGTGATACATTTTCCTTTGAGTTATTATTTTATATCAGTTTCCGGCTTGATTTGATCTTATGGGGGGGGGGGCAGTAAATACTTTTCGGGATTTTAATTAAAATTGTCATTGGATGTTTTTTTCCACTTTTGTGACATTATAATCGGGCATAAGTTGATGTTTGCTTTATTTATTTTTACCCCTTGTTCTACTGGGTTTTGGGGGGTAACTTATCGTGATTGGCCTAGGTGGAAGACACAGTTGGCGCCCATTTACAAGAGATTCTAAAAACTTTATCCTGAAGATCAAGCAGAGGGAACCACCCCCATCTCCGTCTGAGCGACGTCGAAGGCCTAAGGTTTCCAACCGGAGTAACTGACACTTGTGTAACCGAGTAGATAAATATTTTTCTTTAATTCTGACACTTTTTTTTCAAAAAATAAATTCTTTTACCTACGACCACCCCTGTAAGTAGTCAAAAACACACAGTCGGCAATCAATGTAAGACGTCTATTACACACTGTAAAGCATAACGCACGGCTGTAAAGTAAATCGCACGGCTTCCATAGCAACCACTTAGCAACTGTCAATAGACGTAGCCATTTTATTCAAAATGTATTACTTAGATATTTGACGTTGAATTTTATTCTATATATAAATGGAAGATAACATTTATTAGATATGAGATTGCATTTAATACTATGAGTTATTTGGAATTATATGATAATTGGTTCCGTTTCATTCAATCCGCATCTTTTAGCTGTCTGAATGTATCTCATATTAGTAAACAATAGTATATTAAACACCAAGGGACTAAAGTGGCCCATTTAACCTTTCGGAACTCGCGCGCGGACTCTCGCTCCGCAGCTCAACTTATCCTAGGTTAATTCTAAAATTCGTAACTCAAGGAGCTTGCTCCGCTTAGAATCTTCCTTCAACGCTGCACTGGCTAAGCAGTAGTGCACAAGTCGTTGATTAGTGGAGCTGGTTGAAAAATACTTAGGTCTGCGGACTGTGAGTCCGCATGCGACTGTTAGTGATAAATTTCTTCTCGGATTTTTATACAAAAGAAAAGTATGTTTTTATGTGGTTTTTTATTCTATTTATAAAATAAAAAAGTCTAATAAAATAAATTAAGGGATAAGCTAATTTTTACGTCTTTTTAGGATGGCCTACTCTTGGGAAAAGGAACAGGCACGCCTGAACCAGTTGATGATTGACTGCCTGGAAGAAAGCGATAACGAGTTTGATGTACAATTTGATGATCAGGAGGAATTTGGAGAAGAAGACCATGTTGAGGAGCAAGACCTTCACACAGACACTGAACAAGAGATATCGGACGTGGAAGAACCAGAAAATTTGGAAACGCCATGGGAAGGGCAGCCTATGTTTGTTGGTAAAGACGGCGCTACGCATTGGGCAAAGCATGTCCCTAAACAAAATGTAAAAACTAGAGCGCAAAATCTAATCAAGCACCTCCCAGGAGTGAAAGGTACCGCCAGGGGTTTGAAAAGAGAGATTGACATTTGGAAATATTTTTTTACCGATGACATTTTAAATTCCATTGTTTATTATACAAATAAACATATTCAGTTGGTTAGACCAAACTATCAGCGGGAAAGGGATGCTAGAGATACGGATATCGTGGAGATTCGAGCATTGATTGGTCTATTGTATTTAGCAGGAGTGTTGAAGTCAAGTCGTCTACATACAGAAGAGCTGTGGGCTAAAAATGCTACTGGGGTAGAATTATTCAGGTTGACAATGTCTGAGAAAAGATTTCTATTCCTTTTAGTAAACCTGCGATTTGACGATTTAGTAACTAGAAACGACAGGACACAATTTGACAAGTTAGCCCCAATTAGGGAAGTTTTTGACGCTGTGGTGAACAACTATAAAACTGCTTATACGCCATTCGAATTTGTAACCATTGACGAAAAGTTAGAAGGGTTTCGGGGACGCTGTTCATTTAGACAGTACATCCCTAGTAAACCCAACAAGTACGGGATTAAGATTTTTGCTATGGCGGATTCCAAGACATTTTACACTTTGAATATGGAAGTTTATATTGGCAAGCAACCGGACGGACCCTATGAATGCAGCAATTCACCAACTGCAGTGGTACAAAGACTATGCCAGCCAATCAAAGGAACAAGTCGCAACGTGACTGTGGACAACTGGTTCACTAGTATGGACTTGTTGACGTCACTTTATACAGATTTCAAGCTGACTCTTTTAGGCACTGTCAGGAAAAATAAAAAGCAATTGCCCCTCGAATTTTCACGTCCATCAGGTCGCCCAATTGCTTCGAGTATGTTTGCCTTCAGGAATGACTGTACACTGGTATCTTATATACCAAAGAAAAATAAAAACGTCTTACTGTTGTCAAGTATGCACTTTGATGATAAAATAGATGCCAGTACAAATAAACCAGACATGATAATGGAGTATAACGCTTCAAAGGGTGGTGTTGATTGTGTAGACAAACTATGTGCGGCCTATGATTGTGCGCGAAACACTAAACGATGGCCCATGGTTTTATTTTACTCTTTACTAAATGTAACTGGAATAAACTCTTTTGTGATTTTTTCGATAAATAACGCTGCTGAAATAAGACGAAGGATGTTTTTGCGAGCCTTATCGTCTTAGTTAGTAGAAGAACATGTTCGCCGACGTGCTACCCAGCCCATTCCCAGGGCTATTCAACTGAGGATAAATGAAGTTTTTGGAGCAGAAACCACCAGAGCACATCCAGTTCCAGAAACACCAGCAGGTCAGAGAGGACGTTGTTTTATTTGCGACCGACGAAAAAATAGGCCTACACGCTATTCTTGTGTCGAATGTCACAAGTTTATTTGTTTGGAACATTCTCTAATGATATGCCCTCAGTGTCACCCATAATGTTTGTTAAAAATTTTTTGTACCAGCTTTTTCTTATATTTGTTCGAGTTCTTGGTTATATTATGTTTCTAACATTACTAAAATGTTTAAATTTGGTTAATAAATGACTTTTAATATCTCAATTTGTATATTTATTTAAGAATTATAACATGAAACTTGTAAAAATGGTATTTCACAGTTGCGGACTAAGAGTCCGCGCGCGACCTTTCTATCACAAAAGTGAGCGCGAAATCCGAAAGGTTAATCCCGCAGGTGGTGTTTGATTCCTGAGGGAAGTAATCCACCTAAGGGATTAGTGTCACTTTAGTCGAGAGGTGTATACGCTATTTTATGCAATTCCGGTAATTCTACATACATTTTCAATAAAAATGAATACTACTTAGGACGGACTTTTCCTAAACTTGGCTGGGCATCGAGGATGAACTTCCAAGATGCTTGGCTGGGCATCGAGGATCGACTTTTATAATACTTGGCTGGGCATCGAGGATGTACGTTTTTACTTGTACTCTAAATACCTTAATAAGATTATGAACACAAGTACAAGTGGATCGTAGGTAAAGTATAGTACGTAACTCGTGCTGTAACACATTTTACGCACTCACGGAATTACGCATTTTACGCACTCTCGGAACTTTTCCGTTCGTGCGTTAAATGCTTCTTACAACACACGTTACGTAATATACTATTAAAATACTATAAGTAAGTATACTTAAGGATAGAAGGTGAGGTTACAAGTTCATTTCTCTATTACAGTATCCGCCAAAATAAACAGTACCGAGAATAAAAATAAAAATTAATTTTTAATTTCTGTATTGTAAGTGTTCAAAATGTTCACCATTTCGACGCAAACAAGCTTCATATCGATTTTGTTAGTCAATAAACATATTTATAAAAAGTAGTTGATGTAACTGCCGAAAAATATTTTGTATTCTTTCCCGTAGTTCGGCAAAATTCGCCGGCGGATTTTCCGAGTGAAATATTTTGTCCTTCATTATGCGTCAGGTGGCGTCAGATCAGGTGAATGAGAAGTATATTCGAAGTCTGTTCCCCGAGAAATTATTCTATTATCGAAATGCTGACGGAGTAAGTCTAAGGTGCGCACAGCTGTATGGCTCGTTGCACCATCTTGTTGGAACCATTGTGTGCCAAACTGTAGATTTCGTGCACGGCAAAAGTTATTTAGATCTCTCACAAAAGGTATAATAATGTTCTCTCTATAACGCTCTTGGTTGACAGTAAGTGGATTTTGATTATCATCTTCAACGAAATAAGGACCAATCATTCCATGACCAGATACCGCGCAAAAAACGGTAACTCGAATACTGTGAAGTAGTTTCTCTACAATGACATCGGGACGTTCAAATCCAAGGAATCTGGTTGTTTGTCGATTAATATAACCGCTAAGATGAAGGTGACTCTCGTCTGAAAACCATATGTTTTTCAAAAATTCGGGATCTTCGTAAATTAAACTCAACATGCGACCACAGTAAATTTCTCTTGCACGTTTGTCCGCAGCATTTAGTCGTTGTCCAACTTGAATACGGTATGGATAACCACCAATTGATTTGAACATGCGACGTAGAGACGTTTCACTAATGTTGAGTTTACATGCAGTTCTTACAAGACTTCCTTGAGGTGATCGCACAACTTGGTTAAAAACACGTCCTTCATTCTCGTTATTGCATACTGTTTTTCGACGACCTGAAGAACCTTTACGTTCACACAATACACTACCAGTGCGACGAAATTTTTCAACAACAGCTAACATCACACTTTTACTAGGAGCTGCTTTATTAAATTTTTGTTGATATCTTATTGACACCTGCTCTAAGCTTGGACCATCATTACGACCTTTTCCGTATGAACGAAAATAATGCTCTACCAAAAAAACTTTTTCTTCCGTTGTTAAAACCATTTTTGAATCAAATTTAACTGCAGCGTGCTATTATTATATCAACTAGTGACAATTAAGTCAAATATGACAAATCCATATTACATAAACAACTCCACAGCACTCTCTGTTTCGGTACTGTTTATTTTGGCGGATACCGTATTATTAATATTAGAAATGTTTATAGTGTATGTTATACATGGTCACTAAATTGTATGCGTAGTTTTAAATATATTGTCCCATTGAGTTTTGATAAACGATAGTGTTTATTTAACCCCAATGAATAATGGTAAGTGTTTCCCGAAGATTAATGGTTCGATGGTTTAGGAAGTATATACGACGGGCACTTGCTTAACCTTTCGGAACTCGCGCTCACTTTTGTGATAGAAAGGTCGCGCGCGGACTCTTAGTCCGCAACTGTGAAATACCATTTTTACAAGTTTCATGTTATAATTCTTAAATAAATATACAAATTGAGATATTAAAAGTCATTTATTAACCAAATTTAAACATTTTAGTAATGTTAGAAACATAATATAACCAAGAACTCGAACAAATATAAGAAAAAGCTGGTACAAAAAATTTTTAACAAACATTATGGGTGACACTGAGGGCATATCATTAGAGAATGTTCCAAACAAATAAACTTGTGACATTCGACACAAGAATAGCGTGTAGGCCTATTTTTTCGTCGGTGGCAAATAAAACAACGTCCTCTCTGACCTGCTGGTGTTTCTGGAACTGGATGTGCTCTGGTGGTTTCTGCTCCAAAAACTTCATTTATCCTCAGTTGAATAGCCCTGGGAATGGGCTGGGTAGCACGTCGGCGAACATGTCCTTCTACTAACTAAGACGATAAGGCTCGCAAAAACATCCTTCGTCTTATTTCAGTAGCGTTATTTATCGAAAAAATCACAAAAGAGTTTATTCCAGTTACATTTAGTAAAGAGTAAAATAAAACCATGGGCCATCGTTTAGTGTTTCGCGCACAATCATAGGCCGCACATAGTTTGTCTACACAATCAACACCACCCTTTGAAGCGTTATAGTCCATTATCATGTCTGGTTTATTTGTACTGGCATCTATTTTATCATCAAAGTGCATACTTGACAACAGTAAGACGTTTTTATTTTTCTTTGGTTTATAAGATACCAGTGTACAGTCATTCCTGAAGGCAAACATACTCGAAGCAATTGGGCGACCTGATGGACGTGAAAATTCGAGGGGCAATTGCTTTTCATTTTTCCTGACAGTGCCTAAAAGAGTCAGCTTGAAATCTGTATAAAGTGACGTCAACAAGTCCATACTAGTGAACCAGTTGTCCACAGTCACGTTGCGACTTGTTCCTTTGATTGGCTGGCATAGTCTTTGTACCACTGCAGTTGGTGAATTGCTGCATTCATAGGGTCCGTCCGGTTGCTTGCCAATATAAACTTCCATATTCAAAGTGTAAAATGTCTTGGAATCCGCCATAGCAAAAATCTTAATCCCGTACTTGTTGGGTTTACTAGGGATGTACTGTCTAAATGAACAGCGTCCCCGAAACCCTTCTAACTTTTCGTCAATGGTTACAAATTCGAATGGCGTATAAGCAGTTTTATAGTTGTTCACCACAGCGTCAAAAACTTCCCTAATTGGGGCTAACTTGTCAAATTGTGTCCTGTCGTTTCTAGTTTCTAAATCGTCAAATCGCAGGTTTACTAAAAGGAATAGGAATCTTTTCTCAGACATTGTCAACCTAAATAATTCTACCCCAGTAGCATTTTTAGCCCACAGCTCTTCTGTATGTAGACGACTTGACTTCAACACTCCTGCTAAATACAATAGACCAATCAATGCTCGAATCTCCACGATATCCGTATCTCTAGCATCCCTTTCCCGCTGATAGTTTGGTCTAACCAACTGAATATGTTTATTTGTATAATAAACAATGGAATTTAAAATGTCATCGGTAAAAAAATATTTCCAAATGTCAATCTCTCTTTTCAAACCCCTGGCGGTACCTTTCACTCCTGGGAGGTGCTTGATTAGATTTTGCGCTCTAGTTTTTACATTTTGTTTAGGGACATGCTTTGCCCAATGCGTAACGCCGTCTTTACCAACAAACATAGGCTGCCCTTCCCATGGCGTTTCCAAATTTTCTGGTTCTTCCACGTCCGATATCTCTTGTTCAGTGTCCGTGTGAAGGTCTTGCTCCTCAACATGGTCTTCTTCTCCAAATTCCTCCTGATCATCAAATTGTACATCAAACTCGTTATCGCTTTCTTCCAGGCAGTCAATCATCAACTGGTTCAGGCGTGCCTGTTCCTTTTCCCAAGAGTAGGCCATCCTAAAAAGACGTAAAAATTAGCTTATCCCTTCATTTATTTTATTATTTTATAAATAAAATAAAAAACCACATAAAAACATACTTTTCTTTTGTAAAAAAATCCGAGAAGAAATTTATCACTAACAGTCGCATGCGGACTCACAGTCCGCAGACCTAAATATTTTTCAACCAGCTCCACTAATCAACGACTTGTGCACTACTGCTTAGCCAGTGCAGCGTTGAAGGAAGATTCTAAGCGGAGCAAGCTCCTCGAGTTACGAATTTTAGAATTAACCTAGGATAAGTTAAGCTGCCGAGCGAGAGTCCGCGCGCGAGTTCCGAAAGGTTAATACTGTTGTGGTGGTTATTAATAAGTGATAAACGACATAATATCTACTGTCTCGACCCTTACTTTGTGGAATCTACACATATTACTGTTTTAATTTAAACTAACTGTTTCTAGATAATTCCACAATATATTGAGAAAATGTTAAAAATTGAAAATTGTTTCGATACTAAACATCATCGTCAGAATGACAGAAGTTACATTTCATTTTATGCCTACCTGATGTTTAATAATTATTTTTGGCTTGACCAAGAAGTGACCTACCTTGTGATTGACTTAATATATGTTAATAGAAAAAAAGAAGATTACAAATATTAAAGCTTACATATTATTAGCCCTATGGGGATCCCGAGGGCTAGATCGCTAGATGGATTGAACGACTTCAAGAGTACGATTTCAATATCGAACATTGAGCTGGTCTGGGTCACTGAAATACCGACTCCCTATCTATACGGCCATGCCCAACAGACTGTTATCACTGCAACAAGGCGGAATCTAAGGAAGCAGCAGTCTCAAGAACTACTGTAGTTCACGATTATTGGTCATCCACTAGTGGGACTCCATTGTCCTGGAAGAAGGGCTGTTGAAAAGATTCCTAGGAAACGATGATGGTTCCGAGATGAGAAGGCCGCTAGTTATCACGAGAACGGGAGTACCTGAGGTACTGACGATATGAAGGACTGGTGTTTGAAATGAATAATTGGGATGATTTGTTTGATGAAGCTTGATGCTGCAAATATCATCTGTTATATATCTTCAACATTTTAGGGTGCGTACAGACATATAACAAAACTTCGTATCGTAACGCCGTCGCGTAACAAGTGTGAACGGCACTGCGTAACACCGTAACACCAGAACATAGTAACATCTCGGCGTTCCACCGGTTTGTCGGTTTTTTGACGCCGCATCAAAGAAATGATACGCACTGATGTTGCACCACTTGTTAGCATGTCTGTGGTACACAGTTGCGATTTATTTTTCGTTCTGTTCATTCAGTTGAAAACATGGAGTGGACAGAAGAATCTACTCTGGATTTCATAAATAGTTATCGTAATAAAGAAATTCTGTGCGATGCAAAACATCCCAAATAGTCTAGGGCATTTAGCACTCAATCACCCGAATAGAGGAAATTTGAGAGCACAACAGATATCGAGATGCGGTTTTCTGCATTGTGTTGGGGAAGGTCCAAGAAGAAACTGACTAAAATGTGGGTTAGCAGTTATTTGAAAAACGCCTTCTGGGCCCGTTACAACACATATTATAAAAACAATTGCTTTGGGAGTCTTGTGTGCCTCGAAACTGGATTTGAGAAAGGCGCCAACGCTATAAAGGGAGTAGAGTATCGTTACCACGGAACCGAGCGTATCGAGCACAAGCATATGCTGAAGCCACCAACAAAAAAGTCGACCTTGCACGCATAATTCCGACTGCCAATGCGTTAACCGAGCATATCAAGCGTGTCTATTTCCAAGTACAGGCTTGGTATGGTTCACCAGGTCACGACGAGACCTTAGATCCGTTACAATGGGGGTGGGAATTGGTGGATGGGGAGCTCAGTCCTGTCACCATGACCCAGGAAGCCGGCCCCGAGGAAATTTTGAACAAAATTTCGTGTTCTTGCCAAACTGACTGTGGCATGAGGTGCGGTTGCCGCCGAAGTGGGTTGGTGTGCTCACTGGCATGCAAGAATTGCGATGACAATTGCTCAAACCAAAAAGGCGCTCCCGATGGGGCCGATAATAGTGACGACGAAGAAGATAAAGAAGAGGAAGAAAATGGAGTAGGGGAAGAAGGAGAGCAACGGGAAGAAGAAGATGAAGAGTTTGAACAAGATGTTTAGTTCTTAAGTTGAAAATTTCAGTTTATAATGAATAATTCAAGATTAATAAAAACTTCTATTTGTTATTTGAATAAAGAATTATGTTCATAATTTGTGATTTTTCACTAGCTGCTTAACCATTTCCTAGCCGCCCCTGAGTGACCTGGATTTTACAATGCCAGCATTGAATTCAGCATCTCCGAAAACCCCCGAGTAACGAGTTTGGAGCTATTTACATGGACTACGCGATTTGCCCCCAGAATGACCCACCAGATACCCCCACAGACCCGCCCCCGTGCACCCCCGGTTAATTACAATGCCACAGTTGAATTCAGCATCCCCGAAAACCCCGAGTCACAAGCTTGGAGCGATTCTCATGCACGCTGCCATTCCTGCCCCAATTCGGCCCGGCGCACCCCCACAGCGCCGCCCCTGAGCGACCCAGATATTGCAATGCCAGCATTGAATTCAGCATCTCCGAAAACCCCCGAGTAACGAGTTTGGAGCCATTTACATGGACTACGCGATTTCCCCCCAGAATGACCCACCGGATACCCCCACAGAGCCGCCCTCGTGCACCCCCGGATAATTACAATGCCACAGTTGAATTCGGCATCCCCAAAAACCCCCGAGTAACGAGTTTGGAGCGATTCTCATGCACGCTGCCATTCCTGCCCCAATTCACCCCCCGCGCACCCCCGCAGAGCCACCCCCGCACACCCTCGGGTAATTCTAATGCCAGAATTGGATCCAGCATCTCCGAAAACCCCCGAGTAACGAGTGTGGAGCGATTTTAATGCACGCTGCCATTTCTCCCCCCAATGCACCCCCTGGACAGCCCCACAGAGCCACCCCCGTGCACCCCTGGGTAATTAAAATGCCAGAATTGAATTTGGCGTCCCCGAAAACCCCAGAGTAACGAGTGTGGAGCGATTTTAATGCATGCTGCCACAGCGATCAGGGAAGACATTTCGATATCCAGGTATTCCCGGAAATGTGTGGCAAGCTGGGAATGAAGAAGACTAGGACAACAGCGTTGCATCCACCTAGATACATATGGAGTCACTACAGAACATCGACAAGATTTTTTCACGCTCCCGGAAGAGTATTCACTGGTACACAACATCTCCGCCAGTAACAAACACCTACGACGGTTGACAACCGTTTTCCGAAAGAAGTTCGGGCGAGACACTGAGACTCAAATACAATTCGCGGTCTATACTTGATAACCAAAAACGAATTTCAAGATCGACTAGTAATACCAGTATGTAATTGTGTAAGAGTTCAAATTATTAACATTTCACGTAATAAATAACTTCATCTACATTGACTGGTAAATATAACAAATCATAATGAAAAACGAAATAAAATGTGTGATTTGAAATATATCTTTTGAGTGTCTGTATCTCAACTCTACTACATAGAGAAATAAACGTATTAAGAGAGTGTTCGATAACGTATAAACACCGGACATCGCGTCGATCTCAGCGCACCCCTTGCGGGGAACAGAACTAATTCTTACAGGCGGAATATTTAAATTTGGTAGTTTGGATTATGAGTAGGTAAATTTTACAATTTGTCTTAAAATTGTTTATTATATAATTGTTTCATTCCAAAAAATTATATTTCATTTTTGTAATGAAATAATAATAATAAACAATTTTGAGACAAATTGAGACAAATAATGTAGGTAATAAATAATAAAACAGCACACAGTTAAAATTTTTATTAACCTGCACATAATATAGAAACAAATTAATAAAATATTTGTTCACTATACATAGGTCTGTTATCTATACATGTTATTACATTGATAACTTCAAAATTCTTATTCTAATAGTTAACGATAATATTAAAGTACAAAAACATCTGATTAAATTATCAGTTACAATATTCAAAAAATTCAAATTTTCAATAATATCTCCTATTAATAAAACAATTATTCAAATATCACTTAACAGTGTTTCCACACAGTTTTATTTTCAAAGTTATTTTTCCTACCACACGCACTATAAATAGGCATTTATACGGCTGTACATTTTTCAAAAAAATTCTATTGCAGCCTCCGACATCCCCATAGCTGCCCAGCTCTCACCTTTTTTTAACTTTTTTCATTTCAGAAAACAAAAAACTTCACATTTACTTTCTTTAAATTAATTAAAAAGACAAAACATGTAAATCAGAGGAAACCTACAGTTGAGTAAATACAGAACATAAACATATACTTAGTGAAAATGGCACACTAGCTTGATTATTAAATAATGTTTTAAATTGGTAAGACAAAACATGAAAAAACTATTATTATCAATATCATTAATTTACCATACAGTTATATATTTTTATTAATCACAAAATAACATATTTCTATTCAAATTACAGCATTATACTGAAGAAAGTTTATCCAATATCACATCAAATATTTTAATAAAAAGCATTTAGAAAGTAGATTCTTCTTTACATGAAGAGAGGAACAGGTCAGAAACAAAAAAAAATTAAATGCAGTGGGTACATTGTTACCAAAAAATTATTATTATTTTTGTTTGTTAGTCCTCTTACCATCATTATAATATTTTTTAATTAATAAGGGGACACAAACTCTTATGAGTTGAGAAAATACGTATGATTTATGTTCTCGACAAGTGAACCAATCAAAATTTATATGACTTTTTGCAAAGAGTTCAGTTTTTTCAGTAATATTTTCTACATGACCTAAAAGTGGTAGAAAATGATAAACAATGTCATGCAGAATGGAAAGAAATTTTACGACTTCTCTTTGAACATTAATTAGACGTGTTTTATCATCATTTTCTTTGAAGGAAGTGAAAGTATGGTGAACATCTAAAATATCTGTTTGCACATTAGCCTTACATTCTGCGCAATTGAAAGTTGTGCTTCTTTTAACAACGAAACCAGAAACGTAGCTTATTGCTTGAGTATCAAAATTTTAATCATTTAATTCTTTATCTAAAAACGGGATTTCAATATTTTCCAATTAATTAATTTTGTTATTACTATTGATAAGTGCCTTTTTTTAATTTACAAATTCTATTTCTCTGATCTCTAGTAATGTAATACATTTTCTTCTTCTTGGGAGATAAATTACTGACCCTAGTTTCGTTTATTTTACTTAAAATACTAGATTCCAAACATTGTTGTTTAGGCAAAGATTCAAATTCAGTTTCGTTAAGACTATCATTATGGTTACAAAAAATAAGCTTTCTTTTTACGGGCAATACTGTATTTTCAAAAGCTTGAGTTTTATTATTATTATCTTCAATTACTTTTGGTGGTGTATGATGGAAGGGTTGCAAAGGTAAAGCAAATTTATTAAGTCTTTTGCGTAATGAATTTGTAAATGCCTCATCATCAAAATGATCTTCACACAACCTTTCATCTTTGGATGTATAAGGAAGTTCTAAAATTTTGTACCACTGTTCACTTTGACTAATGTCAGATGGAAAGTTTTGTTCTTAAACTCCAAATTGCGAAGCGGCCTAAAATATGTATTATTACAATTTTTTTCTATACAACTACGACGAATTTTACCTTGTGGTGACGTTTTAAAGGTTCACTTAATTTTATTTACTTTATTAAAACTAAACCCTGAATAAATTAAAAAATACTCACTCTT
Source organism: Galeruca laticollis (assembly GCA_963921935.1). Classification (NCBI taxonomy): domain Eukaryota; kingdom Metazoa; phylum Arthropoda; class Insecta; order Coleoptera; family Chrysomelidae; genus Galeruca; species Galeruca laticollis. The sequence continues at coordinate 158,173,547 of OY998181.1, read as the reverse complement.
GTATTGTCTTCTTTTTCGAAATTGTTATTTTTGACACTGTCACTTTGCATTTGACAAACAGAAACCAGATTCACACCAACCAATGTAAGATTGGTTTTGTATATTTTCATTTTTAATGACGTGAAAATTAAGATACTAGGATATTTTAGAATATTTATCCACATTGAAGGCGATGTTTTGAAATGTATTGAAATTTATGATATTTTATTCTATTTTGTTTATGTAAAACAGTCTTGTAGTTCGCGACAGTAGAGACTCCATGCGCGGTGAACTTTCCCATAAACGTTGTGCCACATACCGCCTATGCATCAAACTGTCTCTTATATTATTATTTGTCTATGCTCTACTACTCGTCGTCTGTCCTTGTACATTCCCTGCCGCTTCACATCGTCATCGCAGTGGGTGGTCAGGTGGGAGTACCTCATAGTTTCTGTAACCGTTCTTTGGCGCTGTTGACAGTGTTGCCACATGAGGACGGTGACGGTACACAGTACCGAACATACCGCCCCCCTTGAAAGCCTCCAGGCTTTAGAAGACTTCATTAGTTAGGATATCAACCTTAGTCATATGGCGCTTGAATGTTCCTGTAACGGTTTTGATAGATACAGTGCGGATGATGCCATCGTGCCCAGGATGTATCTGAGTCACTCTGCCTGTTCTACATTTCAAAGGTGGAAGGTAATCTTCCTTGATAATAACCAGTACACCTTGCTTCAATAATTGTGCATGGTGTTGTTTCCGAAATTAAGTCTGATTCTTCAATAATTGACTGAGCACTGCCAAAATCATCTAAATATGTATCAATCCTTTGTAAACGCATTTCTAACTCTAATAAATCTGTGTCTGATAATGATTTGCTCACTTTAAGGGCATTAAAGTAATTATCAAAACGTGTAAGTGCAGCCTTTAGGGCCGTTCGTTTGTTTTTAGCTATATCTGCCATGTCGAACAACAAAAACAAATCAAAGGTACGATAATAATGGATAAGGTGTAAATAGTGCTAAGAGTGTTTTTAAATGAAACTCAAGGTCTCCAGTTAATTCCACAGTATAATACAAGTTATTGAAAATTCTAAAAAAATTGACAATTGTTTCGATAAATCAATATCATCGTCAGAATGACAGAAGTTACATTTCATTTTATGCCTACCTGATGTTTAGTAGTTATTTTTGGCTAGACCAAGAAGTAACCTAACTTGTGATTGGCTTAATATATGTTTATAGAAAAAAGAAGAAGATGTGATATTACAAATATTGAAGCTTAGATATTATTAGCCCTATGGTGATATCCTGGATATAGGGCTAATAATATCTAAGCTTCAATATTTGTAATATCACATCTTCTTTTTTCTATAAACATATATTAAGCCAATCACAAGTTAGGTTACTTCTTGGTCTAGCCAAAAATAACTACTAAACATCAGGTAGGCATAAAATGGAATGTAACTTCTGTCATTCTGACGATGATATTGATTTATCGAAACAATTGTCAATTTTTTAGAATTTTCAATAACTTGTATTATATTGTGGAATTAACTAGAGACCTTGAGTTTCATTTAAAAACACTAATATGAGCATATTCCACGAAGTAAGGGTCGAGACAGTCAATTTCAGTGCTAAAAGTGCATGTAATATTAGTATTCGCGTGTGAAACTATCTTAATGTATGATAAAGCACATCTAAATTATTCAGAAAAAGTGTAATACCTACTTGTCTTAGCAAAACGTAGTGATCAGAATGTGAACCATATAAAATGTAATAAATAACAGTTCAGTTATACAATAGAAAAATGTAATACTCGTGTGCGCAAAACAATGAAATTAATATAAATTTTAATGTTAACCAATAAATCAAATTTAAACCCTTCAATAATAGATTTAATTAGGTTTTTTTGCACAGAATGTAAATATTTAAGTGTAGAGTCAGTGACGTACCACGAAATAAACGTTTCGGCTATTCCAAATACCGTATTGTGAATTAATAAGCCAAAATATGTCGAATAAAGGCTTGTAAATACGACGAAATGTTGTAATAAGGACGCACTAACCTGGTTGTAGAAAACAGACCTGTTGTTTGGCAGCTGCCGTAGTAGAAGGTGTCCCGTGTAAGTAAAGTGAAAATAACGCATAGTGAAAAATATAGGATAAGTTCTTACAAATTTAAAACATCGACTGAATATCTACTAAGAACGATTTGAGTGAAATTTTGAATGATTTTATTGTTTCACTAGATTTAATATATAATGGTAATTTATTAAAAAGTCGTTGTCCCATTATAGGACGGTATTTGAAAGTAATATTACTTCTATGAAAAGTCAGAGACAGATTATTACAGCGTCTTGTATTGATATTATGCTTCTGGCAGTTAGTTTTGAAATCACATAAGTTTTTAAAGTGTTCTTCACAACCAGTTAGACGAGAGACACCAGCAATACAACGAATTACTCTTTTTTGTGACACAAAGACGTCTTTAGAATTGCTAGATATTCCCCAGAAAGATATGCCATACCTCAGATGGGATTCCACTTGTGTGTGATACAGCATAATCATTTGTTTTTTTGTAAGAACGGATCTTAGATTTCTAAATAAGTAATTAGCGGAATTTAAGTATGAAATAATTGCCTCACATTGCTTACTCCAATTAAGACATTCGTCGAACAGCAAGCCAAGAAATTTGACATAGGAGATACACTTTATCGATTCATTATTAATTTTTAGATCTAAATCTGCAGTTGTTTTTGTTTATGATGAAATTGTATTGCTTGCGTTTTTTCTGCATGAAGAGCGAATTTATGCAAAACCAATTATAAAAACCCGCCAAGAGACTATTACAATTATCTTCAACTACTGATTGACACTTATCAGAAACCAACAACGAGGTGTCATCAGCATAAAATGTGAAGTGAGTTGATAAGTTAACTGACACAATGTCATTTATATAAATTAAAAACAGAATTGGACCCATAATTGATCCTTGGGGCACTCCTACTGTTGATGATAGATAATGTGATGTACAGGTTTCAATACTGTTTTTTGTTAAGCTCGCGTATTGTTGACGTGCATTTAAGTAAGATGTGATCCAATTTAGTGAGTGATTTTGGATTCCTATATTCTACAATTTCGTAGTTAAGATGTTATGATCGGCACAGTCAAATGCCCTGCTGAGATCACAGAAGATCCCAACAGGACACTCACCCGACTCCAACATATTTGTAGGTTCTTGGTAAAAAGATTGTAGGGTAAAGCGAGGAGAGATGGAACACGTTTTACAAAATATTTAATATTTTTTATATTTAAAAAAATAAAAAACTTAAAAAAATACAGTAAACTAATAACAACTTTGGCATTTTCTTGGTAGAATTAACAAAAACAAACCACTTATCCTAATGGCATAAAAAATAAAAAACTTAAATGCCAAATTGGTCCGACTGTCCTACGTAGGGTAGGAGAGATGGCTCATTAGGGGTAGGATAGATGGACCTTCAACTTTTAACGTTTCTTTTTTGTTGCGGAAACTCCGCATGTTTGACAAATATTGTTATAAGATGTGCAGCCCTCGTGTAGCCATCTTGAACAAAATATGCACTTAATCCAATCATCCTTTTTCTTTGTTTTTCGGTAATCTTCGTTACACCCAACGCATTCATTTTCTAAATCACTAAGATGTTCCTCATCACTCGACGAATCATTCAAAATCACGTCTTCAGACTCGGAAGAAGAAGAGTCGTTTTTGATTTTTTTTACTTGATTTCCGCTGTATAATGGTTTTTCATTCTTCCTTTTCTTTGGATTTGTAATTGACTCAACCCTTCTTTTCTTTTTCGTTTCAATATCTTTTCTTTTTTGAATATACGTGGACGAAGATAGAACTCCTCCTAGATTGGCTCGAACTTTTCTCATACCTGGAGTAACATTAGGGACAGGCGAAATCTGGTCAAGGGTTTTTCCCGGTGTAATATCCGGCTCGTCCCTCTTGCGTTTTTTTTGGTTATTTGTTTGAGGGGAGTCTGGTTTTTGGATGATTTTTCCTGGTGCTGTACTCCTGAACATCCTGGTTGAGGATCAGGGACATTAATATTTTGTTCCACTATTTCGTTATCAGCAGTCTGATGAATGGGATCTCTTGTTTGCTGAAGTGAAAATGCATAGTCCGGTATGATATCTGGTGATATCCCTGTTGCTTTAAAAGCCGATACTGCATTGTTCACAGTTGCGGATTTTCTCCAAGCATCCCCCAGGCGTTTACCAAATTGCAGCCTATTGAGTTTTTTATTAGGATCGGCTAACACCATTCGCCGGCAGGCCTCATAAAAGTATCCCTTGAGGCTCTTAAAGAATGCTCGATCTAGGGGTTGAAGATAATGGGTGCAATGGGGAGGCAAACAAAATATTATTATGTCATTTCTGTCTGCAAATTCCAAGGCGTCGATATTGGTGGTATGAGAAGTGTGACCATCTAAGATCACAAAAACTTTTCCTGGTGGTTTGCGCGGGAAAAAGTGTCAACCATTCATAAAATATTTTAGAGTTGACATACGCGGACTTTTCGGACATGCATATTTGAGATCCTGGAGGCATCCCTTCAGCCCATCCACTTTTTTTGTTTTTCCCTTTCAAAATACAATAAGGGGGCAAAAACACCCCCTCTGCATTGCAACAAGCGATTACACTTATTGTTTCCCCTTTTTCACTACAGCTTACGGCTGGTACGCTTTTAGAACCCGTTGCTGCAAGCACATGTTCAGCTCTAGTATTGAGTTGGAGTCCAGTTTCGTCGGTGTTGAAGAGGTGCCCAGGTTTGTCGAATAATTAATTTACGGTAAGAATATTCTCAAGTAATTCAAAGTATTTGAGCATAGTTTCCCTCGACATCCCTGGGGCTCTGGCTACAGAAGTGTTTTCTGCTTTACGAACGGTGATGTCTGGATTTCTTTGCAAGAATGACTGTAACCACACTCTGCCAGCTTTTCCTGAAAATAATAGAAATTTAGAAACATTGGCCTAATATCAAAACATATTAGAAACTTCTTACCGTCCTTAAATTTATGTTTAATTCCGAGCTTCTCTGCCAGATTAAACGCCAGTCTTCGCACTTCTTGTCTTGTGGGGGGAAAGCCATGTTTCTGCAGTTTCTTAATATGTCTGGACAGCTTTTCTTCAGTAGATTTCCCCAAACAACTATCTGGGCCCAGCCGATCTGTTTTTTCTAAGTTATTCGTTGAAATTCTACGTTTTAATGTCGTTTTTGGAATATGAAACGAATGAGCCGCTTCATTTAAACTCATTTCACCGCATATAACAGCAGTAATTCCTTGTTGTAAATTATCCGTAGACCATGTAGCCCTTAAAGGTGTGTTTCGTTTTCTTGTGTACTTGTTCGGCATTTTTCTGAAACCATAAAACCTCATCCCATCTCTCCTCACAAATGCTGGTCCATCTCTCCTAAAAGCGTAGGATAGATGGACCGGGCAATATACAAAAAACGAAACTATATAGACTCTTGTTTTGAGGTTATGTATGCACCAGAAAGCGCCTCTTACTACTACTAAGCACTAAATTAGGCCAAAACTTACCTTAGAGTGAGTTAATTAAGGAACAAAATATTCTTAGCAAAATTTTTTGTGTCGCCAAAAACAATGGCCCCATGTAACTAACAAAAACAATGAAAAACAACGCAACAAGTTGATTTAAAAAGCGCGACTGTGAACTACGGCTATGCCCACGTGACCAGATCGGACATTGTTGCCACGATCCAAAAAATTTCGCGAGTAGTCCGTCTCTCCTGCTGTGTCATCTCTCCTCGCTTCACCCTATTGCGGTGTTAATTGATTTTGCAGTTTGAAAACCGTGTTGGTTTTGCACAATCGTATTATTTATCTGTAAGTATGCAATAAACCTTTTCAGAAAGCTTTACTCAAAAATTTTTGAAAATATAGAAGGAATAGTTATAGGACGGTAATTTCTAACCTGTTAAGGATCACCTTTCTTAAATATTGGAATTATTTTTCCAGTTTTGATCAAATCCGGAAAAGTTAACTGACACAATGTCATTTATATAAATTAAAAACAGAATTGGACCCATAATTGATCCTTGGGGCACTCCTACTATTGATGATAGATAATGTGATGTACAGGTTTCGATACTGTTCTTTGCTATTTTTGGTAAGCTCACGTATTGTTGACGTGCATTTAAGTAAGATGTGTTCCAATTTAGTGAGTGATTCTGGTTTCCTATATTATACAATTTCATAGTTAGGATGTTATGATCGACACAGTCAAATGCCCTGCTGAGATCACAAAAGATCCCAACAGGACACTCACCCGACTCCATCATATTTGTAAGTTCTTGATAAAAAAAATGTGTTGCGGTGTTAATTGATTTTGCAGTTTGAAAACCGTGTTGGTTTTGCACAATCGTATTATTTATCTGTAAGTATGCAATAAACCTTTTCAGAAAGCTTTACTCAAAAATTTTTGAAAATATAGAAGGAATAGTTATAGGACGGTAATTTCTAACCTGTTAAGGATCACCTTTCTTAAATATTGGAATTATTTTTCCAGTTTTGCTCAAATCCGGAAAAGTTCCATTCGAAAAGGAAAGATTGACAAGGTATGTCAGTGGGGATATTATAAATGGCAATATTTTTTCAATTACTAATGCTGCTACTTCATCGAAACCACAAGATGTTCTATTTTTCAGTTTGGCATGTAAGAGTTCATATAATTTTTCCTGATTAAAAGGACACAAACGAAAGGTATCATTGGGTATTTTTGATTCATTAAAATTAAAGTTGTTCTCCAATCGCTCTGGTACGTGAAATTTTCGACACCATTTCCTGTGGCGCATTGTTGAAAAATGTGTTAAACATATTAGCTACGTGAGTAGGATTATCTATTATTACATTATCGTTATTATACAATGGAATAACTTTTTTACGCTTATTATTTGTAGTAAAATCATTTATTAGTTTCCATGCACTTTTTGTTGGATTATCCGAACTTGAGATTATGGTTTGATAATGTATTGTTGTAAAAGTTTTACATGTTCTTTTTTCTGTAAATTAAAGTATGGCCGTAGTTGCGGTTGAATGCGAAGACTCAAAAAAAATATAAAAAACAAACATGGCGTAAAATTCACCGTCAGCAACATACCTAAATCAAATAACAAATTTATAATATATTTATCGGTTTTTTGTCCGTAATTCGGAATGATTTTCTTTTATATTCAAACAGTGGATGATTTCTTACTAGTAAATGGCTTTTCGTTTTTTCGCTCTTGACAAGGATCTCTCAAGGATACCGCAATGTTATCTACGTCGATTACAAACGGAATGTTCCCGGATAAAATCTTTTATCTAATGCTTGGATCTTTCACTCAAATAATTTCACTTTATACAAGCCTAAAGACATTGAAATATTTCGTATTATACACAATATGAAGCGTTTAGAATTAATGTGTATAATCAAATTTTCATTTTTATCGAAAATTTACTGTTTTATGCGAATAATTTGGTTCAATCTAACTGTAATCGACCTTCGTCAGAAATTTCACATAGCAGAATCAGACTCAAAATTCCAAGTATCTGATACACTGGAAAAATATAGAACTAAAGAAAATACATTCGAACTGTACTGTCATGTTCAAACGGAAACCCAGATACAACGATCGTAATTAGTAACTATAAGTCGGAATTATAAGATTTAGTAGATACTATTAAAACAATTACCCGGCACTGCAAAGCAAATCAACCAAGACAAGCCTCGCAAAAATTAAGAACCGACTTGAAAGATATATCGCCGAAGGACCCATAAAAGAAGAGCCAATCAGTGACTGATCAGACTTCAACGTTTTGAAAATAAATTAGAAATAAAACAATGAATAGTTTACAGTGGTATCTAAATGGAAATTACCTTCATCTGAAAATGTTAAAAACTATTATATCTATATAGTCACGTAGCTATAGCTTTTACATGGGGGGGAGGAGTTTTGGGATTTTCATCTGATAGGTTTAGAAGGGCAAATCTTTATTGATGATACCGCCGATGGCAGAAAACAATCGAGTGCCATGCCCAAAAGCATTCTTTCAAGTTCAAAAAATAATGTAACGTTTTTTTTATTCTTTCTTTGACTTACCTACAAATAAAAGTGTTTTTAAACATCGTTTTTCGTTTTGCCCCCTTATGCTGAAATTGTTATTACCATGTGTGTTGATTTTGGAGCACCTATTTTGAAAAAATTACAGATGATTGGAGCTTGAAGCATTTATTGAATCAAAAAATTATTCTTACAAAAGTAAATTTGTTTATTATCAATAAAGGGGCTTTTGTCATGTAGTGAATGTGATCAAATATGTAGGTATAATTATTCAGTGTCGAATAATAATGACAAAATATGTACCTAATAAACATGCACAAATATTTAGTAATAATAAATAACATATTAAGGTGTGTGGGAAAAAATATAGATTCTTAGTTATGAAGTGCTTTTTCATAACAACAAAATATACACAGTGCTATTCAAAAGTCCCCTTCCTCCCTCGTATCTTTTGAACGGCTACACTTACATTAATAAAATTTGGAGGGTGAAAATAAAGTGTTGTAAACTTCTCTACGAATGGTAACAGGTGACGTAATAGTAATAGATGACGTCACAGTGCCACTCTTGGCGAATAATTTTAAATAGGATCTTATGGCAAGTGATATGTCGTTTGAAAGGCATTGACATTGGCTACATAGCCATATTAATTTTGTTTGGGTTCAAATTAATTCTGACGGATAAATTGAATAAATACAAATATTATTATTTCACATTTAAATATTGAAGATTTTTCAGTCCGCCTCCGGTTAGTTGTCAAAAAAATTGACGTTTTTAATTTGATAGTATTTGTTGTTTTGCAAAGTTTTTTTAAATAGCTTAAATATTTAATTTCATAATTTTTTAACGAGACGTTTAAGAGTTTACATGGTACGTACTCAAGTAGCAGCTATCTTAATAATTGGTGAATCTAGAAAGAATCTCCATGAAGCGGAACGTTTATTCAATGAGATCTCGAGAACTTATTTGAATGAGCTTCTTCACAAGTTTGAAGCAACAGGTAGTGTTCAAGATGCCAAACGATCTGGTCGACCAACATTTAGTGATGATAAAAAAATTGATATCGTTGCTGAAATGGTAGTAAACCCTACTTCCTCTTCAACTAAAGTTGCGTCTATCTGTGAAGTAAGTAAAAGTGTACAGTACAAAGAGTGTTGGCTAAAAATAAATTTCATCCATACAAGTTAAAAATGGTGCACCACCTTTCGGATGACGACCCCGACAGAAGACTCGAATTCTGTGAATGTATGACAAATAAAATTAGTCAAAACCCACATTACACAAAAACAATTTGTTTTAGTGACGAAAGTACTTTTTGCCTCAATGGAAATGTGAATATACAAAATGTAAGGTATTGGAGTGACACAAATCCTCACACCTTTCGTGAAAAACATACCCAATTTCCAGAAAAAGTCAATGTTTGGGCAGGTATTTTGGGAAACTACATAGATGGTCCTGTTTTCCTAAATTCAAATTTAAGCGGTGAAGTGTATCTGGAGATGTTACAAAATGCAATTGAGCCGTTAAATTTTGAAATTCTGGAAGATAATCAAGATGAATTCGGCCATCTGGAAATAACATTTTAACAAGATGGTGCTCCTGCACATTATTATGGTGCAGTAAGACGTTACCTGGATGAAGAATATCGGGGTAGATGGATCGACCGGCGAGGTCCTATAGAATGGCCACGTCGGTCACCAGATCTGACACCATTAGCTTTTTTTCTATGGGGGTACTTGAAATCCAAGGTATATACTACGGCACCAGATAGCATTGGCGTTTTGAAAGAAAGAATTACTGAAGAATGCAATGCTATTTCAGCTGACACATTCGAACGAGTACGACAAGAGTTTACTAATAGGAGCACATTTCGAACACTTGCTATGAGAATCCATTGTTGACATTTAATGAATTAAATTTAAAAAAATAATTTCAATAATTTTGGTATTTATTTAATTTATCCGTCAAAATTAATTTAAACCCAAACAAAATTAATATGGCTATGTAGCCATTGTCAATGCCTTTCAAACGAGATATCACTTGCCATAAGGTCCTATTTAAAATTATTGGCCAGAGTGGCACGTCATCTATTACTATTACGTCACCTGTTACCATTTGTAGAGAAGTTTACAACACTTTATTTTCCCCCTCCAAATTTTATTAATGTAAAGTGTAGCCGTTCGAAAGATACGAGGGGGGAGGGGACTTTTGAATGGTACTGTATATTTATTGTAAAAAATAATTATTATTAGGAAATGTTTATAATTTAGTAGTTAATAATTCTTTTTTAATAGAGGTTTAAACAAATAATTTGTTTTTTACTAACTAACGTTTAACAAGCCATATTTCAATAACGGATTTGGTGATAGCTATTATTCTTAGAAATTGTAACCAAAATGTGCTTTCAATGTAGAGAGCCGTGATGGTGTTGTCTATTTTGGGTATCTCTGCAGTGTCGATGTTGTAGAGCACCGGGCAGAGTACTGCTTCCTGTGCTACTCTTGCTTCAATCCATCCTAGTTCAGATTTGATTTTGTTGAGCTTGATCCGGAATCTTCTGTTCATCAGATAGCTGTGCAGTATCTTCGTGAGGGCTCTGGACTACCCAGCTTCTCTCATCTTGTATATCAAGCCTTCGTGCCAGACACGGTTGAATGATTTGCTCACATTCAAGAAGATAGTTCCAGTTGATTGGTTTCTGTTGAACTCTTGGGTGGCGTATTCTACTATATTCAGGACTTAGTTTTCGGTTTTCGTTGTTTCCTGAAACCGAACTGTACTAATCACAGGATCCCGATGGCTTCGATCTCCTCTTGAAATTTATTCAAGACTACCTTCTGGACTATCTTGCTCATCGTGGGGAATAGATGGATGAGCCTGTTGTTCTGAGGGCCTTTTTTGCTCTTCCTCCGCATGATGCTCTCCTCTTCTTTCCATTTGTCGAGAAAGTTTTCTTCTTCAGTATTCTGTTGTTGATAGCCGCCAGGAATACCACTCTTTTTCTTGATAGATGTTTCAGAGCGTTGTAGGAGATGCCATCTTTCTCTGATGCCTTCCCCTTTTGTCTGGTCCGGATGATGTAGGATACTTCCTTAGGGGAGGTGTAGCTTCGGTTACCGTGGTCGTCGTCTTCGTAGTCTTGGACTTCTTCTTCGACTCGATCTAAGAAGTCCTCGTCTGGGTGCTCATTCTAGGTGAACTGCCGTTCCATGGTTCTTCTGAAGGCTCCTTATTTTTCCTCATTTGCGTGAGTTAGTACGTTGACTCCGTGTATTGTTGGGGTCTCACTTTTGTACCTTTTTATTTTTAGAAACTCTTACAAGTCAGTAAAGTGTCTAATGTTGAGTTTTTTATGGAATAATATATATTTTAGTATAGACTGTATGATTCACAGGGAATTCAGAGAAAACTTTACAGACTACAAATGTAAATGTATATAAATAAGTGAAATTACTTTTGAAATCTTGTGTACTCTTATACACTATACCTGAGTGACCGTCAAAAGGTATTTCATAGAGCAGTGGATGAGGGGCTAGGAAGGTATGGGGTATGAAGACTATACACAGACTATATATAGTAAAAACCGAATAAAGTTGCGTTTACGTCACCATTGTGAACATTTGTAGCGTTGTCAGAGTGTTCACGAAATATGGAAATTAACAGAAAATAACTGAAGTCAACAAAAAACGTAAATGTAGAAAATTTCACAATATTATAGATGAAAACTACGAAATTATCGATATTTTGATAGTTTTCGTTTAATATAGTGTGGAGTTTTTAATTTACGTTTTTTGTTAATTAAATTTATGAATAGATTTCACAAAGTAAGGAATTCTAGAGTAAGAGTGGTAAGGTTATTACGGACTTACCAAATCTAATAAATAAATATAATAAAAATACAAGCAATAAAATAAAATATGTTTAATAATGAACGTATTATCAAAGACAATAACTAACATTAAACAAATCAACATATTGTGAAATGAAACAAGGCAGATTCAAATTCTTGTTCATTTTCTTCATCTGATTCAACAACAGTGTCACTCTCTTCACTATTAAAATTTATAACTATCGGACTAATTTCTGGACGGTCAAATATTCTTTCCCTCTCATACCATTTAAATATCTCTCTTTCAGTATGTTGTATAGAATTTTTCCACATATCAGGAGTTATCATGTGCAGTGCCTCGTGCCACATGTTCAGAGAGTTATTCGAACTGTTACCATCCCTACCAGTATGCCTATTGTAGTAATTTTTTGCTATGCCCCAAATTAATATGATAGAGTTGAATATGCAATGGTAAGGAGGAAGACGTGAAACTTTGTGTCCATACTGTTCTGCCATATCGTCCACTATATACTTGATTGGTGGCTTATTTCTAAAAAAAAAAACAAAAAAAAATGTTTAAAATGAATGGCAATAAGTAAGAATATATCTGTATATTTACTGAGAAACGATTTGCAACAGTTCTGTTTTGAACATCATGTGAGAATAGAGAATGTTTTTTCTGTCAACCATTCCTGAATAGCACATTTTGACCATCCTGTATTTGGTGTTTTATGCAATAACATGCTGTGATAAGGTGCATTATCAAGTATAATTAGAGAAGGATTCTCTAAATTTTGCAACAACTGATATTCAAACCATTTCATGAAATTTGCCTGATGCATTTCCCCATAATAATCATTAAGTTGGGTTTTTGAACAAAATATTGCTTCAACACCTTCAATAAATCCGCTTTCATTTCCAGCATGGAGTATAATATATCTGTAATAATATTATTTAAATAATGTTTAAGTAACCACTTATGTTTTGCAATACAACAAACCTTTTGCCATCCGTTTTAGTGGTTTTAACACTCTTGATATTTTCATTTTGCCATGCATGACCTATGATGCCATTTTGAAATATCCAGGTTTCATCGATGAACACAAATTGGTATATACCTTTGTCCTTTGCTTCTTTATAATATCTTAAGAATTCTACTCTTTTCAAAACAACATTAGGTAATTCCATAAGTCCTCGTCGTGGATTATCATTCATCCATTTAAACCCAAGTTCTTTGAGCAATCTATTTAAAGAAGTGGTAATACCATTAAATAATCCCCTTTCTTTTAGTTAGGACCACAATGATTGGATCGTTATGTGCTGTTCTAAAAGCATACAGAAATAAAAATATGTTAAATATACAATTGTCGTAATTATACTTACTTCTCTGGTACATGTTGTAAATGGTATCACGAATAGAGCTTGTATTTAAAGTTTCTGTATTTGTTACTCGTGTATGAGCGCAACGTTTTTTCTTTGGTGACTCAAACTCTTCACCTTTTTTCTTTGTTTGACAAATGTTGCTTACTGTTCTTACACTGATTTTTAAAGCAGCAGCTACACGCTAAAATAATAGAAATTTTCGTAAAGTAAAGTAAGGATATTTTATTCACGTATTACCTATCTCTTGTACAGCATTTAAGGGCAACAAAGGACCATTATTATTCCTTTCTTGTTCAAAATAATTTAATAATAAAGCCACAAGTTCTTTGCATCGGCTATTCAGCTGTTTGGGCATTTTAACAATCACAGAAAAAATGCTTTGTTGTTTTGAAAACAAAAACAGTTTTGGTTATAAATATTTCTCACAAGAAAATTTTATAAAGCACGTAACTATAACCTCAAAAATCGATGACAATACACGAGTAGAAAAGTCACAAACAACGCGGCAACATGACATTATTTCTGGCAGTGACTATTTTACCGTCAATAATTGGAGGCTTCTTTATGAAAATTTTAACACAAGTGTTTACATCGAGGGACGTCTAAACCCAATAAATCTATATTGCTTATACATTATTTTGGTACAAAAGTTTTTTCATTGATTGGGTTATCTTTAGGACCGATTAAATAACAAATTTTAGTATATGCACTTTTCGATAGAAATGTAGCTACACATGCGATAGAAATACGCCCTTGGTGACGTAAACGCAACTTTATTTGGTATTTACTATACAGTGTATAGTCTCCATAGTATGGGGCTTACTACCTTTTATTTCGTAGCAGCTGTAAGAACCGTTAGCCAGTATTCGAGATACAGAGCAGTAAACAACATCGTTCGTAAAAAAAACACGTGCTGGCTAAATTACATGAAGAGAATGAATTGTGACAAATTAACTTTAAAAGAAATTTGAAGAATCTTCATAGCAAGGTGAATACTACGTATATTTGAATGTGTACCAATCAGCTCTAATATAAAAATAGTAATATTTTCTTTCATAAATAGTTTGTTTAACCTAACATAACCTAAAAAATTAAAATCGAATGATGTTTTAGTAGAAGATTTCGTTTAATAATAATTTCGTTAATTTTGCACAAACATATTTAGTTATACTCATGATAAAACTGTAAAGGCTTTATTAATTTGATATTGTCTTTTCAGATTATCAGTATGGATGAATCTGTTTGTATAATCTGCAATAAGGCAGATAATAAGCAAGCCTATAAAACAAAAAAATCAGCTTTAAATTGCTTACTGGGGTCTAGCAAGAAAAGAATCTATAATAAATACAAAAAATTTGAGACTTTGGCGGCAGCTTTTATCCATCGAACTTGTCAAAGGCAATATATTGATGATACTGCAATAGCTACATACTTCAGTTCAAGACATAGAACATCAAATGAAGGAAAAGAAATAAATAAAGACGTTCTTAGATTTAATTTCCAATCTTATTGCTCAGCTCGTTTAAGAAATGTGCCTTATTTAGTCGAAGTAAGACCGCATTGTCACAGTGCTTGTATGTCTGCTTTTTATAACGAAAGAAGTGAAGGAAAGAGGGGTCGCTCAGCATGTGAAAACACTGAGAATTTTATTAATTATCTTATTAATTATATCATTGACAACGAAACAGAATGTCAATTTTCTATGAATGAAATAAAAGAGGGATTTCCAGGAGATCTCCCAGACTACACAACTATTAAGAACAAATTGAAAGAGCATTTTCAGAACGATATCGAGTGTCATTTAATTAAAAGAGACATGATAATTTTATACAAAAATGGTACTGCAAGGAAGAAACTCTGCAAAGACTGGTACGAAAAAAGATTAGAAAGTAAAGAAGATGAACGAACTAGAATTGTTCAAATGGCTGCTGAAATTGTTTTAGAAGATATACGTTCTAAAATATACGATATGAATTGCTACGAAATTCCAGATTTAAACGAGGACAGTTTTTTTAAGGATATTCTTAAAACTTTGCAAGTTTTCTTAAATATTGTTTGTAAAAGTAATAAAGAGAAAAGTACAAATAATGTTCGTAGGATGGATAAAGAAGTGGCCACAATGTATCATTGTATCACATCTGTAAGGCCAAGTTCTTTTTCTCCGATATTTGTCGTCGATGATTCACAAAAAATATGCCTCTAAAGGATTAATTGACTCACTATCTAATTTAGGTTTGTGTTCCTCATATAAAGAAACTTTGCGTTTCGAAGCATCAATTATCAAGGAGCCTGCTAATCACACATTTTCTCACATTTTTTAGATGAAATCCTTTTTAAATCCTATTTTTAATCTTTAGAACAACTATTTTCGCATATTTCTTGCAATTTTGATGATTTATGGATATGTAATTTTTTTGTTTATGGTAAGTCCGGTATAGTTGGACCACTTTTATTAAAATTAACAAAACTTCATCGAAATGTTTAGTAAGATTCTGAATATTCGTGTAAGTATTTATTACACACAAGAGTACAGGGTGGTGATAACAAAACTAAAAAATATTATTCTCAAAAAGATAAAACTAAAAAAATATAATTGCAAAAAATTTGGGTTAGACGGACCTTCTCCGGTTTAGATGGACCATCGATATCAGGAGAGACGGACCAGTAGAAAATGTATTCCTAGAGTTAATGACAAATGTCTCAAATAATAATTAACATATAATTATAACTAATATTAGCACACAAACACATTTATTTCTTTTTTGCGGCTATTTTTCTACATTCATTGCATAAGTTGATATAACCAGTACATCCTTCATGCGTCCAACCTTTGCAAATAATGCAACAGAGCCATTCATCTTTCTTTTTTGTACTAAGAAACTCCTTCCCACGGCCTATGCACTCTGCATTGTCTTCTGTTTCACCGTCACTACTCTCATCATCTAGTATAGGGCTATCAGAATCAGAGGAGTCTGAGGTAGGAACTGTTGCTCTTCTTAACGGGCGTTTTACCTTTCTTAAAATATTTTTTTGCTTCTGTAATGGAGCTGTAGATAAGGGACGTTTCTTGTTCTTCACAACTTCGATATTTTCAGGCGTATTAAGAACTTCTGAAAGTTAACGTCCGCGTCTCTTGGGTTTTTGTAAACACGCTGAAACAGGAATTGGTGATATGTCATCCAGAAGCTTCCCAGGTGTGAGAGTTTTTGTAGACGGATGCGTATTAATTACTTTGTCACTATGATCAGAACAACTTGGCTGTGGAGAATCGTGAGTGAATGACACATCGTTGTTGACAATATCCGGCAAGGAAGCTTGGATATTGTTTTCTGCAGAAGCAAAATCAGCGTTTTCCTTTGGAGTAAGGTAAGCGTAATCTGGTATTACATCGGGCCAAAATGGAACAATACCTGTGGCTTTAAATCCGGACACAGCATTCTGTACCGTAGCAGCTCTGTTCCAAGAGCAAACCAATAGTTCACCGACCTGAAGTCTACCCAATTTTCTTGCAGGATTTGCTTTCATGAAGCTAGTGCAGGCCGAATACTAGTAGCTCTTTGAGGATCGATCTAATGGCTGCAGGAAATGGGTTGTATGCGCTGGTAGGCATAAAAGAATGATATCATTCGCTTCCGAAAACACCAACACACTGAGAGAGTTCGTGTAGGAAGCATGTCCGTCCAAAATAAGTAAGACTTTTCCATTCGGTTTTCTTGGCAGGAAATGAGTTTTCAGTTAATGAAGAAATATATCGGCATCAACATATGCAAACTTTTCTGACATTGCGATATATGACCCAGGGGGCATTCCGGTTGAAAATTCTTCCTTTCTATTCTTCCCCTTGAAAATACAATATGGAGGCAGAAACACTCCTTCAGCATTGCAGCAGGCCACTACGGATATCGTTTCCCCTTTTTCTGCTGAAGTAATGTTTGCCACACATTTTGACCCCTTCTTGGCTAGAACCTGACCTGGTTTATTGTTTAACTGTAGTCCAGTTTCATCTACATTGAATATATGGGCGAACTTATCATTTAAATAATTTTCATCCAAAACCTGAGCTAGTAAGCGAAAATACTTTCTAACACTCTCTTTGCACAAACCTGTTGCTCGTGAATAAGAAATTCCCTCGGCTTTACGGATTAAAATCTCAGGATGACGAATTAAAAATAATTGGAGCCAATCATAGCCTGCTTTACACGTATTTCGGTTAAAAGTATGTATAATTTTAAGTTTTTCTGCAAGTTCGTATGTCATTTTTCTAACGCTGTATTTGTCTAGAGCAAAACCATATTTCTGTAACTTAAGTATGTGAGCCACTAATTTTTTCTCCGCCTCATCACCTAGCTGAGAGTCAGGTCCAAGGCGATTCATTCTATTACTATTACTAGACTTTAGTCTTCTTTTTAAGGTCGTTTTCGGTATCCCAAATTCTTTGGCTGCCTGATTAACGCCCATTGTCTCATTTGTCACAGCTTCATTTGCATTATGGAGTGATTCCGCAGACCAATTTCCGCGTTCTGATGTTCCTTTGCATTTATATTTAGTCGGCATGGCTCTGTTAAAGAAATACATGTATTGAATTGACCTATATATATGATTTTTGGCAATATAATTTATGGTCCAACTCACCCTAAAATATGCGATCCATCTATCCCAAACTTACGAGAGAAATGGACCACTGGTTATTCATACTTAATCAAGGTGACAGAGCTCTTATTTTTAGGTTAAAATAGTCTATAGGGGCCATATAATCTATATTATGCATAACTGTCTTGTAAAACTTACCTAAAATCAATTCACCATCACACAATAAAATTCTCGAATAATTTATTACTTAGTATTAAACGCTAATCAGCCACAAAAATGTATTTCAACGTTGTTTAACGACCACCTTCGCTCAACTGGTATGGCGTGACTGGCATTCCGTCAAATTAGGATCGCAGGCGCCATCTGATAAACACGTCTGGAAATTCTCGCCCTGGTCCGTCTATCCCGCTGGTCCAACTATACCGGACTTACCCTAACAATATAACATGAAATCTTACGTTTTTCGAGTAATTAAAGTGTACATTTTAATAAATCGCTTAAAATTATACATAATGATTCAAAAAAAAATTTCGGATTCAAGTTTTCTTCATTATTTGCATTTAATGAGAACATTTACCATAGTGATGTATATTTTTTTCATACCATCAGAAAGTAGAGATTTCAACGAACAAAAAACACACCAACTTTTTTAAAAAAGCAGATATTTTGACGTGAGAATTTTCGATTGAAAATTAGGGTGCTTTTTAGATATTAAGTCAAAATAAGGTTAAAAAATGAATATTTTAAATCAAAAAAATTACTGTATGTTTGGGACATACAAAGATGAGTTTTCACAAAATTTCGTGAAAAAATAGATTTTTTTTGCAAAAGATAAAAATAAAAAACCAAAAACTCGGTTCTCCGAATTTTTCACATAAATTTTGAGGTTATGTGAAAAAAGTTTTAGATCTTTTTATTACCTACAATTTTGCGATTCAACTTTTTTTCATAGGACTTGCAGTTTTACCGGAAATCGAGATTAACCGTTTTTTACCCTTTAAAACTCACCCCCTACCCCTTCCCGGCCTCAGATGGCTCGTAAGCTCTTTGTCCTTTCATTTTTGTTATATTCACTACCTATTCCAATGGGTATCATCCTACTATTATTTTTTTTTCACTTTTTACCATTTTTAAAATTATGGACCCTGGTCTATGAGAGAAATTATTTGTTTTTCATTATCGATTGTATGTTTATCATACACCAGCTTGTTTATTTTGATTTTGAACCTCAATTTTTTTCTGAAAAAGAAATGTAGCAAAATTTATAAACAACCCTAGGTTATATGTTTGGTTTGATCCCTCAATATTTTATGAAATTTATAAGATCAATAAACTGGTTTATTTTGAAAAGCTCTATCAACAATGCTCGTGCGGTTGAAAACCCAATAATACCCTTACTTACCCTGGGGTATGGTGAACGTCTCCCACGGGCTTTTTCAATTGTTATTTATTCACAATTTATTGTTGGTTACTGATGGGAAACATTCAAATCCACAAAAGTGGGTCGCAGCATTTTAAGATTTCATAAATATAAATGAAATTTCCAAGTTGAATTACTGTTTGAGAGTTAAGAGAGGTAAAGTAATTCCAATATATTCATTTGTTAATTCATATCTCTTTCACGGATATAAACACGCAATAACAGTTTCAAGTTGATGGCGGAGGTTTCAAAACAAAGTCATTCAAAGTATCAATTTAATTAGTTTTTCATCAGAATACTACTGATATAAATATCATGTTTCAATGTAAATGGTTCAGCACATACGGTTGAAGATTTCGTCTTGGGATCCACTCCACAAAGTACGCTTTGCAATACATTTATTTCGAAAACAATATAAATGTACGTAATGATATTTTACGGGATAACTTTTGTTGTTTCGCTAACAGGATATCATAAAGTCGAAAACGTGCAACCACTGTATGTGTAAAGGCGTGATTGGAGTATACTCCCACCACGTGTTAAGGTATGTCTGGTAGGCACCGCCTTCGAGAAGCGTGCAAACACAGATGTGTAATGCAGGCTAGGGACACTGCAGACCGTGCCATCTATAGAGCCTGTCGAGTAACTAAAATCGGTAGATAATTCTAAAAAATTAACGAAAACTGTAACGTCGTTAGTAATCAAATTTTATTGATTTTTATAACTGCGTATGCGCGATATCATATTGCTCGTCCCCATCCCCACATGTAATATGTTATACTGTTACCATTTCTTAGTTCAAGTGTAGAGGTTATTTTAAGGTTACGGTATTTTGGTGTATTTTTTAATTGCTATAGTGTAATATTAATCTGTTGTTTCGTTACTTTATTGTTATTAATTGAAAAGACAATGTCAAAGTGTATTCCGAAGGAGTCTAATAGTGGTGTACTCGGTAAGTCTCATTGAAAAAATTTGAGCATTTTTTCTTTCACAATTAACAACCATTATCTTTTTTTTTATAAAACACAGAGTTTGCACTAATTTAATCGACAACTTTAGAGTTCATGGTTGTTCTTTACATTAGCTAAACTGAAAATTGCTGCAAAAATAAAGTAAATATTTCTTTTCACAGTTTTGTTTCTCCAATCGAGGAAGATAAAATTAATATGACTGAAAAGCAGTGGTAATAAATCATTAAATTTGTCGACGAGGAAACGATGGAGGATGTGATCCCTTCATTTTCAAAAACAGTGTTTCTTTTGATTTGAGAAAGATGAAGAGAGGTTATTAAGACAGTTTGATTTGCCTTCCCATATGAGTGGAAATTAACAAAAATTGATGGTGAGTTTTATTGTATTCAATATAGCATGCTATAATTTTGGACATTTTAAAATGTAAATTGAGTGAACGAGAAGACGAGTACTGAGTGTGTAATTTTATTAAAATTCCAGGTAAGCGCTTTCAGCCATTAGACCATTCTGATAGCTCTCGTCAAGAAAAAAATATACAGAAGGTGTTAAAAGACATCAAACCCTGTAACTGCTACATAGAATGAAATAAAATGTTTGATGTTACATCATTATTTAACTAAAATTTGTTAAATTTACTCTATAAAGAGCGTGTACAATTGTAATTCACATAACGAAACGTCTAATTTGAAATTACCAACTAAATGATATGTGTGTACACCCTATTTATAGGGTAATTTCAACAAATTTTACTTAAATGATGATGTAACATCAAACATTTTATTTCATTGTATGTACGAGTACATTGTACCTGTTGTATGTTTTTCTCTTGTCGACAGCTTTGAGAAAGACCTAATGGCTGAAAGTGCTTAACTGGAATTTTAATCAAATGACACACTCAGTACTCGTCTTTTCATTCACTCAATTTATATCTAGTGTGTACACCATACTCAGACAATTCCATTTTAAAATGTATCCATTGAAAAAATGATAATCTGGGTTTTATTTTATGTTATAGCTATATTCCCTCTACCAGCTATGCGATGGAAGGTATTGACCCCTTGCCGATTTTGATATATATCCCATGGTGGGACAATTTATGGGAAATTAAAGTGAGTATTAACTTTTGTCGAG
This sequence comes from Galeruca laticollis, assembly GCA_963921935.1. NCBI lineage: Eukaryota > Metazoa > Arthropoda > Insecta > Coleoptera > Chrysomelidae > Galeruca > Galeruca laticollis. The sequence continues at coordinate 158,152,130 of OY998181.1, read as the reverse complement.
GCATTACGTCTAAGTATTAGGTATAGCGGTAACCAAAAATCCAAAATATCCAATAAAGACAAAAAATAAAAAAAATAGTTAAAAATCAAGAATTCCTAAGAAAATCGAAAGCTCCAAAAAAGGAATTCAAAAAAAAACAAAAAAATTTATACATTCAAACAGTTTTTGATATCTTTTTTGGCTTAGTACAAAAACATGCGTAAACTTATTATTTCGATAGTAAGCGCATTTTGTTTTCTTTTGTTGACGTACATTTTCAAACATATTTGTGTGTTTAGTTATTTATTGTTGTTATTTTGTGTTTTTACTTGTAGAACCTGAACCAGAAACGAGAAAGGACTTCCACGCGACGGTGAGATTTTTAAGAGCCCTTAAGGAACATTTTAACAATCATAGACTGCCAGGAGCTGCAGAGTAACTTAAACTGCCTTATGCGATGGTTTCATAAGAACGGAATGCTTTTAAATGTAGAAATATACAAATATATGCAATATACTAGGTTTAACCTTGTAATATAAACCTATTTAATACTTCTAGTAAAGAAATAAAGATGTGTTTTGAGTGGAAATGAAATATTAGATATATTATTTTAAATGTTGTACAGTCACAAGTGCCGTTTAGCACTCTTATATGTAATTACTTGGCACCTTGTATTTACAGAGCTGCCCAGTATTTAACAACTTTTCCTATAAAAATATTTTAATTACTTTTGTTCTAACATTCACAGTAGTTATACTCAAATGTTTTCTTTCACAGAAAAATCCCAAAAATAGTAGTTAAAAACTCATTGCTAACACTTTTTTTTTTATTAAGTAAGTAGCAGTTATACTCCAGCAGTCTGTCCAGCTCTGTGTGTTTATACGAGTGTAACAATAGATTAATATAAACTTATCATGAGTAGTATTTTTAAATGAAACTCACGGTCTCTAGTTAATTCCACAATATAATAAAAGTTATTGAAAATTCTAAAAAATTGACAATTGTTTCGATAAATCAATATCATCGTCGTCTTTTTTGTGATGTTATTTTTAGAGATTTTTCGTGATGTTTATTTGAAACGTTGATAAGATATCTCCTAGATGTCTTAATTTTATTACCAACTCTATTAACATCCATGTCATGCAAATAAAACATATTTTTGATGTACACAGTAATACTTGAATTCGTAGTTACATACACATCCTATGAACTTCTTTTCAGTAACTTCTTATAGGAAACATTCATACAGTGTTAATTTGTATACTTCTCACTAATGTCACATACCGAACGTTACTGTAGTATTACAAATTAACATGTTTCTAAGATGATCACATGTTGCAGTTACTTTTACATGTTTCGAAATAATTTTTATTAACATCGTACTTATCACGTCTGTACGACGTTAGTTCATAAAACTCTCAGTAATATCTCATATTAAACATCACAGCAACATAAAAAAGAAGAAAACAGAAGAGGAACTGATGAACGAAACATACAGTAGTTATCTGTGGAAACAAAAATGACAAGCATGAAATGGCGGATGGTTTTCAGTTATGTGTTATAGTTATATTTTATTTGCAGGAAGCACATATTTTGCAAGTAGCACTTGAATAAAGTGGTCTTCGTTTTCGTTAGTTCCTACTAAGCTACAGTTTCTATACTTAGTTATAATGGACGAACAACAAGTGTTATCGGTAAGTACCTATTCCAAAATCATAATTATTAAAACTTAATACTCATTCAATACTTTAATCGGCTATTATACATTGAAATTCCATGTGGCTGAATTGTACACTAACATTATATTACAAAATAAGGGTTTTCTCAATTTTTAAAATATTTTAGTTACCTAGTAAGTATATTTTGAAAACGATTCACAATATTTCAAATCCTAGATATGCATTATACCCTACAAAAAACTTGATATTGCAATAGGGTAGATATTATTATTAATAATAAAACATGCTCATATGTTCGCAGATATTTAAATCTAGAAGAAAACATTTTCAATATTCAAGATGTTTCAGAAGCTACTTATACAAATAAAATAAAAAACAAATAGTTGGTAATTATGTATTGAGAGGGGAGTAATTATTTCAGATAGTCTGATACAAACATTGTCTTAAACAGTACAAAAAATAATGAATCAAGTATCTCTAGTTTTAGTTTTTTAAGTAGTAGTCTTAGCCATCAATATAGTTTTGCAGGTTTAGAAAATTTTAACATTATTACTAACAATTCTTGTGAACAGCTAGAGACTGTTTAAGACTTTAAAAACAGAAATTTCTGTTGAAAAGCTCATTTCCATTTAAGAATTCACTGAACACAATAAACAAGCTGTAGTTGTCCCTTACAATGGTACCTATATTAATCTAGTTGAAGAATATGTAACTTATGATACTGAATGCTCCAGTAAACAAACAGCATTCAATTATTTATTATTGTAGAAACACAGGTATTTGATACTCAATTGGATACATTTAATTATAAACTCATTTAACTTGATAATGTGTTCATATCTCTTTTTCATAAGTAGTTTTTTTTGTATACAGTGTATTAATAATGCTTAGTTTTCATTAAGTTACAATTCCACGATGTTGATATACAATTTGTTCCAGGATGAAAATAACAAGATGAGAAAAGTATATTATTTTATACAGAAAAGAAGTATGAATTTTCATAGCACACCTGAATTTACCTGCTGAATGGAGTGAGGCATGGAATAGAAGATAAATCATGAAGAGTCACTTCTTGAAATAAAATATGTTATTATTCCTTTGAAGAACCCCGCATGTATCTTATGGAAAATGGGTCCCAGTCAATTGGCTGAAAATCAAGTTTGATGTAGTTTATGATGATCGATCAAAGGTCTCCATGGGCACAATTTGATCTAAAGTAATTGTTTTATTAGCTGTTGTTCAGAACACTTTCAAATATTTCACAGATAAGGATTTTGAAGCGTACGTTATGGAATGGTTGAGGCACTCGAAAAAAGGAACCGCAAGTAAACGATAGAATTTTCTTTAATCAGATTGGATATCTGTTGATGCAACGTAATGTTTCATTAAATCTTTATGGTGTAAAATTTTTATTAGTTTTAATATAATTAAAAAACTATTCTAATAAATTTTCTGTGAACTAGCTGTAATGTATGTGTATCCGTTAAACTTTATTAATTCAGTTTCAAAGTATGTTACGTTATGGTAACTACGGATTAATATACCCTTTTTTATTTCTTGCTTTCAATGAATGTGTTCAATAGTTTCCACTTTCCAGACTTGTTATGTAATATGCTTACACAATTTTTTTTTTTTAGGTTGGATTGCTGGACAAGATATATTTTTTTTCTAATTTTGTACCGGTTTTTTTCAAATTTACTGTACTGTTCAATAATAGTGAATAAACGTTTTAAATTCTTTATTATTTTTTTGCTATTTTATTTTAAATGTACAGGATGAACAACTAAGAATGACTGTAGGCCACATCTCAGAAAAGAATCATGGTACAAATTTGAAAAAAATTACCTTTAGGTAAGGGATCGTGAAAAATTGCTGGAAAATATTTTGCAGTCTCTAAAATATCCCGCTAGGGGTGGAATGAACACTCGAAAACATAATTCTCCAAAAAAACATACTAAAGGTGTCCTAAAAATACAATTTTCGAAATCTTGATGAGATTATGAATATATTTAATTAAGGAGATTTTTTGCCATTATTCTTCAAATAATGGGTGGTAAAGGTTCAAACTTATGAACAAATGTATAACTTTTTTGCTTTTTAACCGATATTAATGATTTTAGCTAAATTTAAAAGTTTTTCTGTTTAATAAGATTGATAACAAAATTAGATAATTTTGTATCCACTCGGAAATTTCAAATGTAAATTGAAGCATTTTTTATATTTGATATTGTAAATCTTATATCTTGGAATAGATTCCTATTTTTTAACCCTTTTTCATCAGAATTTAAAAAATGCCTCATTACATTTGAAATTTCCAGAAAAATGGAAAAATTGTGGACTTTTTCACAAAGCGTTGACAAAATTGACCAATTTTGTTATTTTTGTTAAGCATTTCTTATTAAAATGGAAAAACATGGATTTCGATTAAAAAAAAAGTGTTACGACATTTGTGTTTTGGGTTGAACCTTCCCCCACTCCTTACTTGAAGAATACAGACATAATTCCCTAACTACATTTTTTCATAATCTCAACAATATATCAAACATTGTATTTCTAGGATACGTTTAGTATGTCTTTTTTGGAGATAATCACAGTATTATGTTTTTAAGTGTTCATTCCACCCCATAGGAGATATTTTAGGAACTCAAAAATATTTTCCAGCGATTTTTGAGGGTCATTTTCCAGAAAGTATTTTTTTAAAGTTGTACTATGACTATTTTTTGAAATATGGCCTACAGCCGGCGTTCTTAGTTGTTCACCCTGTATTTGCTGATTAGGCACAGAAACATCTATAGGATGTCATCTAGAATGTTTGAGGTATATTATTTAGAGGTTTATGTAATGTCCATACAACATCTACGAGAATACACTGTATTGTTTTTGAAATGTCGCATTTAGATCATTGATAAGATGTTAAAAGGCATTTCAGAATGTAACAGAAATGTTGTTTTTAGTTCGTTATAAAGACTTCCTTTTGAGGAAGTTCTAGTAACATCACAGTAATGTAAAAAGGCAGCGCTTTAACATCCCTGAGAAGTTAGGTTGAAACATCACAAATGTTAACAGCAACAAGCTGGGCATAAGCGGTTGTATAGATGTGCATGTGATGAAAACAAGAGGAAAAAAAGGAAGAACATTATCACAATGTGATGTTGAATTAACATAACTGTAATATTTATCTACATAGTGGGTCATATCTACAATTTCATAACACAGATTTACATTTTTACATTCGCTGCGTTTAATGTATTCAGTACCACCTACAAACAAACACTATAATGAAAAAATGTTTTAGATGTGCAGGGATCATCAACAGTAAAATAATGATGTGCATCTACAAATGATTCTTCAAAATCCATATCAACTTCATCATCCTCGCTATATCCGTCTTTGGCCAAATTAATAATAATATTATCTACAACAGTATCTAAAAGTGGTACATTGTTCATAAATTCATCTTCAACATTTTTAACATGGTCACATCTAACTTTCCAATCATTTGCAGAAAATGTGTCAAAAATTCATTACAGAATTCTTTAATTTTTGTAGAATTCAAGGTAACATTTAGTTTGGCCACACATTCTTTAAGTGCCGTCCAAACACTTTGGATCGGATTTAAGCCCGGGTAATAAGGGGGTAGCCTTAAAACTTTCAATCCATTTTTGCAACGTTATTCAGATCCGGTTTTAACATTTGTTCACTGTAATATATGTTTCTTTCAGAAAGCCAGTTTTTTAATTGCTGTTTAGTCCAAGCAGACGTAGGTTATTTTTGATTTAAAACATTGTGATATGGGGCGTTATCAATTACCACAACAGCGTTTTTTTACTGGTTCTATATAAGTTTTTCTTGTAACCATTTCTCATAATTTTCGTACGCCATTTCATTATGATAATCTCCTGTTTTTGACTGGGAGCTCCACAAAATAGCAGCAATAGGTACAAAAAACCATTTTCACTTCCTGCAAGCACAATTATGAGCCTATTACTTTTTGAAACGGGTTTTTTTAATCCTTCGTTACTCTTGTCGCTCCATCCTTTAAGGTGCGTATAACATGAATGAATGTATGTTTCATCCATATAAATGATAGGTTTGTTCTGTTCTCTGCACTTTTTTATGTTTCTTAAATATAGTAGGCGTGAATGTCTGATTTCGTGACGTTCCCTTAACAAACTTCTGTTGTTTTTCATGTTGGTCCAATGAAAACCCAAAGAATGTATTTGTTTCCGCAGAGATTCGCGACTTCCTGCGAAGCCATAACAATCTGCAAAGGTTTGTTGTACATTCCTTAACGTGGGTACTTTTTTCTCGGATATGTGATAATTTATTATGCACCTTCTAACCACAGTTTTGTCGAATTCATCCATACGGATACTGGACGTTCTTTGTTTTTTAGTAGGCACATCAGTGTCAGCATTACTTCCTGCCAGAGCTTCTTTTTTAATACGGGAAAGCGTTCTTTGGCTAACTTTCGTAGCAGCAGAAACTAGTTTAATGACCTTACAATAAAATAAGTTGATATAAATGTTGTATTAAAAGTTTTACTCATGTATATTTTTATACAAATAAAATGAGGAAGTAGTTAAATTTGTTTTCAGTGACCGTTCTTTGAAATGAAATTTTTTGTCGTGGTTTTCGGCCATTCAAAAATACTATATTATATTTCAGTTCATTAGTTGTTTTAAATGATCTTATGATTTTACTTCCGACATATTTTAATATGACCAAACCGCAATTGTAAGTGAAATCATAAGATGGTTCAAAACAATAATAAAACCGAAACGTAATAGAGATAGGTATATTAATTATAAGCTAAAAAACCTATTACATTCAAATAGGTATCTTACACAAAATAAACATGTGTCCTTTTATATACGCCTGTAGACAGAAACAGAATAGTTATTTATAAAACAAGTGCATTAAGAGGGGCCTCACGTTTTAGGAACCTGAAAACAGTTGGCACCCGTGATTTGCAACAAAATTTAGGTCATTTTGTACACAACAAATCTGAAGAACGCAGGGAAATTAAGTGTTGAAATTTTAACACAATATAACTTGGACATTTGTCTTGAGGATCAGGTATTTTGGTTGAGTTTGATACTGTTATAAAAAAGATATGAGCCATTAAGTGATGGTGTGATTTTGACAGTTTTGACAATTTGTGGTCACCAATCTGGACACCAAAACCTGATCCCCAAAAGGAAGCCTAGAGAATTCGATTTTGAAAATATGAAATCTCAAATCATTGTATTTTTTGAGATTTGTTGTGCGTAAATTTTTGCAAACGAAAATCTTTTTACTTTAGTTCAACCGGTCCACCGTCTTGATGCATGGCGCTGTATAGAATAATATAGAACAATGACAGAAAACGACGGTCAATTCATAGACAAATAATATTATAACTACGGGTTAAATATGGTGTTGTCATATGTTTTGTGTTCTTAAAAATATCCCAAATTTATAGTTTAGTGTGTATTGTATTTGTAAGTGATTATAATTAAGTAATTTCCATGATAAATAAGTAAATTTGTGCTTCGTAAATGCTATTTATATTTACTCCATAAGATTGTGTTTAGTGCTTCATGCTTCCTTGCAACAAAAATGCACTTTTTGCACCTATTACACAAATAACTACTTTTTAATGTTATTCTTATTTATTGTTGGTAAATACATCAAAGTGATTAAATATATTATGTGAGAATGATTTTGAGCTTTTGTTCTTTGGAATAAATATATCATGTTTATACCTGATAATAGTAATTGTGATTCCGCTTGTTGAATTTTATTGTTGTTTTTTCTAGACAAATTTTGTTCTTCATGAGGTCAATTATTTCGCTTATTGTATTTCTTTGTAAATTCGGTTTTGATGCAGAGTGGAGGCATTTTATTTCAAGTAGTGCTTCATCACCTACAAGCCCTAAAATATTTTATCAATAAATGTATGTCATTTAATATACAAAAAGGATTTATAACACATGGTAATTATTTGTTATGTTAAATATATTTACCATCAGGAGAAGCACCTAGAAAACCGTGTTGAACATCTACCCACAATCCTGAATCAACCATCATAACATTTTGTACTTGTTCAAAAATGCTCTTAGTCACTTTTTCCTTAAGAGTTCCATACTCCATTACCTCCGTCAAACAATAAGTCTTTTTAAGAACAGTTTTAACAAGAGAATGACATGGTGTATTTGTTTTTCTCTCAACAAACTGTCCAAAGATTTTGTAAGAAAATAGGATGGTTATCCACTTTTTAGCTTTCATTAGCCTATGCACCATAGGTAATAGTAATTGTTGAATAAAGTTAATGAATGAAGTAGGTAACATTATATTTTAAAAATCTTTGAACCATAAATATTTTAAAACTTTGTCTTGCCAATAGTCGAAATTTCCTTGCAAATTGTTTGATTATATAAGCATTTCAAAAAATCAAAGAAAATAAGAAACCAAATTATTATTGAAGGATGACTTAGTAATAGTCTTAGTTGTTGATATTAAAAAAAATTGTGAAACAAAGGACGACTTAAAAGGTAATTGTGTCTACTTGTTGCACTTCGGGGGCTGTATCGAGTTATACAGATAGGTTTTCTTTTCTAAAAACCATTTTTTGTGTTCTTGCTGAAAAACGTGGAAACAACTCAAAAAAATCCAAAATTCCAACTGTTTTTTGGGTAAACCTATACTTTTCTCGCATATTAGATGGGTTGGATGGAAAAGTAATAAAACCAATAATGTATTATACAGAAACAAAAAAAATATTTACCATTCAGGTGATCACACATATGTATATCTGTCATGGAAAAAAGAGAATGAACCAACTATTTTTTTTGTATAATGAATGAAAAATGTTTCAGTTCCAATCTCCACAACACATATGATCCATCTTTGCAAACAAGGTAGAAGCAAACTTGTACATGTTGATTGTATTTTTGATTTTGTACTGTATATATCGATCTCCCCACAATATATACATTATTATTTGTCATTACAGATCTTTCGCTTTAAATTTTTTATTAGTTGTTATAGTTGCTTCGTAAGTTTTTTAAACGTTTGCTATTTTAATTTGAAATTCCTCATTGTACCTTACTTTCCTCTTTCTATTAAATGTAAAGCATTGTATTACAAGTGAATATTTCTTTGTATAATAAATTTGGAAACTCTTTGTTTATATTATTTTGTTTCTAGATAGAATTGAATACATATACACATGTAGTTGAATAAAGAGCTTACATGTCAAATAAAATTTGAAAGCAGTAAACAGAAACTCTGAAACTGATACAAATATGATTAGATTGAGGCAAAGTTGTGACACGACGTTCTGTGTTTTCAGACTAAATGGCCTATTTTAAATCATGTAAATTTGCAACTTTTCCGCAGTTTAATTTTCTTAGCATGAAACAAACAAAAATTTATAATCAAGAAAACATTTTATTATGTTAATATAAATGGTACAAATTTTGAAAGGTAGAATGTTTTTAAAGTATGTATATTTTTCTTCCATTCTTAATTTCTAGCAATTCCCACAATGCTTTCACTTGTTATCCATATTATTAAATAGCACATGTCCTTTCATGCAATATGTAATGCACCTTGTATCAGGTGATAATAGTTATATTTTTCAATTATCACTATTATATATTCATCAAAATGAATTATGCAATTCTTGTCTTTTGAGAGCGGTTTTAATTTTTCTTCATTCAGATACTTCACTTCAATTAAGCATTTTTCACTTTTCGCTAACCAACTCATATTATCATTAAAACAGGGTTTCAAGAGAATGTTGAAAGATGGTTTGATGATACTAGAACAAACCATCAGTATTATTTATCTCATATTTTCACATTAATCAAATAATCCAGTAAAGATAACCTCAAACATATCTTCTTAAATAAAAAATACGGATTGCAGGATAATTAACATTATCATAAGTATAATTTTTGATATCAGGTCGATACGATTACGTACTTTTTAACGATTTATTCCTTTCAAAAACGTTTATGGAACTCTTGAATAATCAAAAATCTACACTCAAATGGAAATTTTGTTTGGATCCGTTCATATAATATTCTCAAATCTATGCACAGGTGTGCTGTGGTTTGTATCCAACATAAAAAACAGAGATAAGGTTTCTGTGCTCACAAAATCTCACAAATATTTGAAATCAAAACATTCGAACAGAGATGCGTTTCTTTGAACCGTCAAGAGTGGAAAGATAGAGAGAGAAAATATGTTGAATAAGTAAAAGCCGATTCAGTACTACTATCGACATCTATCGTAAATATTTTGAACCAAATAATTACTAAATAAATAACTAGTATTTTGTAGGTTTTTAGGTTTATATACCTGTGAGGAGGTCCCTCTTAAGTGGTGCTTTTTTCACGAATGGAAAAATTGACGCATGAGCTGCAGGCATGCAAAAACCAAAAAATGTCTCATTTAGGTTGCTCCAAATGGACTAAAAATGGCGTCGATTTGTTTGTCATGGTAAAATTGACACATGAGTGCATAAAATTGACCCATGAGTGCATAAAATTGACACATGAGTCTATAAAATACTTTGTCTGACCCTAATGTCACTTTTTTGAATCGTTTAACAAATAAATATTCTATGTACGAAAATCGATATAAAAAATTAACTATCGACTGTAAATTTGTTAAAGAATTACTTTGGTTTAAAAATTTTATTGCAATAATTAAAACTTACCTTTGTTAATGGAATTGTTCACTTGCGTTTGTTTGCTTCTTCGGTCATGAAATTTAAATCGTTCATAATTATTTCTCGACACGGCTCATTCAACTTTTTATGGACAACTTTACTTTCTGGAGTCGCCATAACAAATTAGTATTGCACAACCCCGGTAATCACATTTTTCTCTGAACTGTACTGTTGAAACGAAGCTTACGAATTCTGCCAGCGAAGTGAGCTCTTGCAATTCGCATAGGTCTTTGCTACGGGCGCATCGAACGTTACCAAACTTCCGACTGCCAAAATTAGTTTGCCAACCTGTACATATTTACAGTTTAAATTACGAGAGTATCGATAATCGATGTTAACGACACTCGCTATATGTACAAGGACTACTCCGTTATAGAGTACGAGACTACGATACAGCATAAATACACTACGACTAAACGTTTTAGGAAAAAAGGTATGGGATCGCTGGTGTTTGGTGCGATAACACAAACTGTTTTAAACGCAGAGGCGTATTACGCTCTAGAGGACGCAGGAACGTATTATGATTTTAAACGGTGGTTTGAACACCATTTGTTCAATAAACTATTTAATGAACCACTAAGAAAAAGTTAATTTTCGAGACAGCTACCGAAAAAAGTATTTTATCATGGAATGATATTAAACTGATCAAATTATTTGGCAATCAATCTAGGAAACTGTCATCATCGTTCACAATTTTCAACTATATTTTCTCATTTTTCACTTCTCAAAACATTTTAATTGCATAATTTAAACTTTGCGGTCATTACTTTCGAACAACAAAAACTTTTTTCAAGCAATTAGTTAGTGAACTATGTTATAACTAAAAGAATCCAAAAAAACAAAATTTTTTGAAATAACTTTAAATTACTTGTGAGACTAATTTCATGATTGGAGGTTTATTTTGTTTCCACAGCTATGGACCAAATTTTCCATTGCATGGTTCAATATTGTGTATTAAAGTACGAGGTTTGACTAAAAAGTTACCTACTTAACAAATTAATATAGAATTTTTTCTTAAAATTTAGTTTTGGACTTGTAAACACGAGTCGACAAGGTGTCCGTCTGTCTGTTTTAACTTTCATCAGACGAATGGTAAGTGCTAGAGCTAAGGCTTAAAAGGTTTCGGAATGCATAGTCTGAATCCTCATCAATGGAGAAAAAAATTTGACCTCTGAACTTGATTGAATTGTTTCCATTCAAATAAAAGGTGAGACGACATTTTTAGGTCATTTTTCATTGGTTCTGTTACCTACATTTTTTCAAGAACATTCAATGTTCTTTTTTCAAATGTTAAAAACAGTGTAGATGGTAAAAGATCCCAGTTGTACTTTGGTGATTTCTTAATTTAACTCCCCTTTATCTTTGCCAAATATTTGAAAACGGTCCTATGATAAAACACATAAACTTTTTCCTTTGCAAATTATCCTAAGTGAAAGGTACTAAGTTGCAACAAATTTTGATGGAACAAGGCGCTGAGAAGGATTTCATGTTGTCAGAAAGTGTTTTTTTAAATATTTCTCTTAAAATAAAATCATATAAACCAGAAAAAAATAACTAAGAGAATATTAAGAGCAGCTTCAGCCTAAATAGTCTGATTTTGTTAAACAATATACGTTGATTGATAATTATAGCATCAAAATTATTCTTCTGTACTTTTCAGTAAAATTTCGTATTTATATAATTTTCCGCCCTGTTATGAATCGACGCTTACCGTGGAAATTAACGACGAAAAGATTAAAACATCGTCAATTATTAATTTCATTAAAAATTTGGGAAATGTCAACACACCAGGTTTCTACCGTCTAATTTTTTTCAAACGATGATCACAATTTGTTCGTCGACAGAACAGTTTTATTTTCAAAAGGGGCTAATGATAAGATTCAACTATCAAAGGGCAACTGATAGGGCGAACGGGCAATAAGTTAATTATAAGTCAGGTAGAATTTTCTATTGCCACGCTTGTGAAGACTGCAAATTGAGTGAAAGCAGGATAAATAAAGCAAGTAAATATGTTAAAATTCAAGGTCGTTCCATAATTAGTGAATACTTTTTCTTCATAAAGGTTGAATATACTGCCAAGTGAATCTCGGCTTTTACGAAAAATTTTTAAATTCCTATTGTAAGAATATTTTTTTATTTTTTTAGTATGTGTATCAGACTTGATAGTTTTAAAGCGTCAACATGTGGAAGATAAAATATTGTCTGTCGATGAAAGTTGTAGGAATATTATGTATTCTTAAGGGTCGTTTGAAAGAATTTCTAGGCACAGTTTGAAATTACGCATCGTACAGAGGAGGTTCATTTTACAAATATAGTGCAAAGATAAATTATTTGTGTGTGAGTGTGCTCTTCTGAATTTTGCCGTTCCGAACCGTTCTAGGTGAGTTTTCTCACGAATAGTTAAGTTTTATCCATTAGCATTAGTTTTATTTCACAATTAGGTAATTTCATTGAATTAAATTGAATATTATTACCAATCAATATTTTGTACTCAATTTGATAAACAGAAAGTACTTATATATTTCTACCTACGAGGTGTGATGAAAAATAAAGTGATTAGTAATATTACATTGTTTGTTCCAGCGCAGTACACTGCGGTCAGTGTATGCGTTGGTGTTCGGATTACTGTGGTCAGTTTCCCAGGGGTCGTACTGTGGTTTGTACGAGCTAGTGACATTGCGGTCAGTGTGCTAGTTTTCACACTGTTGTGGCACGAGAATGACTGTTTATTATTCTTGTTGCTATAATTAGTGTTATTGCCCTATTTTGTTTTATCGAACGATAGTTGGACACAGCGGTCAGTGTCGACGGAAAGGAGAATTAATATTTGGTCAGTTCTATCAAATGGAAAAAGCCAATACGTTTTTGACATGAATCAACTTTATTATTGTTGTTTTCTAGCTAAATATGACTGAGAAAGATAATGATTTTAATTATTCACCAACGCCAATTTTTAATTACTCTCTTTAATTTAAAAATACTTTTGGTAGACTTAATAGTTCATCAGTTTCTTCTCAATTTCAGGTGCGACATCTCATATCTGCCTCTGCCCTAGTACTTAAGTATTTTTTTTTCTTATTTCACATTATTAATATGGTATTCACTACATTTTGTTGTCATTAAATATTTTTTAATTATATTATATATATTAATATGGATTGATTGATATCTCATTATTTTATTTTCATTTAATTCAAATTTATTTCTTACACTATAACTACAAATTAAGGCCCATCTTGTGACCGGAGTAGAATCCAGGGCTAAAAGAAAAAATGGACACTAGGGATTTTAACGAACTTTCAAATTGTCCATATTACAAGGCATAAGATGTCCCTCACGCTCAGTTAGGGCTGTCTGACGGATATAAATTTCCTACGATTCTCTAACTTAATATTTTAAATCAAGCAATTGGGTGATCTAGGTGGGCATTCCAGTATTGGGTCTCGTCTATCTATCCAACGACCAGAAAAATGTTTCGTTTGAAAACTGTCGTCTCTCTTGAGCATAATGCATCTTATTGAAATTCCAGAAAATATTTTGACATATCAACATTTTCTAAAATTCGTTTTATTTCAGGATCATCATATTGTAATACGAGTGTGGGTTGAAACAATTAATTTCTACTAAACTACAAACAATGAATGAACTCTAAACAAAAACAGCTAAAAAAGGATATTTATCTTGAGAAATATTTTATCTTCTCAACGTCATATTGACACTCTCCCTGGCCTCTTTTTTTAGACGGCATCTTCCTTTTCTTGTCCGTCCTCATCTTTCTGTCAGCATCCCTATTGTAGGTTATGTCGATGTCATATTGATAGTCCGAGGCCTGTTACTATGTAACTATTCCGTTACAATATTATGTGAGTTGTCGTAGATAAAGAAAAAAGGAAATTTACTGTTTCGACTCACATTACAGTAGGTTCCATTTGAAAAAGTAATAAGAGGAGAAATGAGACAGGAAGGAAGACGTATCATGTTTCTTAAAATATCATTTGTTGTAAATAATATAGCGGTCATTATGTGCCACATGTTATTATCCATTTTATAGCTTTAAAATGCGGATTTTATTCATTCATATAACAAACTTTTTCTTTGTTTCAGCTCCAGAAACGCAAACGCAATCAATCTGTAGTATATTAAGTGACATGTATTCGTTGGGAATGGTAATATGTGCCATTTTCAATAATGGTCGACCGCTTATACAAGCCAACAACTCCACTTCAGCGTATATGAAGCAAATGGAACTTGTAAGTTATTTATTAATGTATATTAGATAATTATTGTGAGCTTGTGTCATGAATATTATGGTTGATTAGAGGTAACTAGGTTAGTCTCTAATTCGATGTATTTGGTTTTTAAAATTTAAACAACTTGTTATGTGACTAAATTACCATGCATAAGCCTACACCCACGGTGTCTTCTGCGCGATAGGCGACTCTGAGTGTTTCGCGAAGATTTTGGGGTGTACAGTAATTGTAAAAGTTTTTTGATATTTTTTTTATGAAGTCCTTGATAGTGAGCAAGTCTGCTTGTTCATGTAACCATGAGTTTTTAGGAAGTTTTGGATAATCTGTTTTGTATGGTATTGCCATGCGTAGGCTCTTGTTTTGCACCACTCGTAGTGTATGAAAGTTGTGTTTGGTAGCAGTATGGTACGCTGGAACGGCGTATGTTAGTATCGGTCTAATGATTTGCCGATAAATCTTCAATATAGGTGAGGGTAAACATATTAAAATCCTTAAAATTCGTATAAGTTTTTCAATTACCACATGCCAACTAGTTTCGACTTAACAAGTTATCATCAGGGCGGGTGAGCAGTCAATCAAAAAATTTCCACAGGACGTATAACAACATGAATTTAAAATAAACAGCGAAAACAATACAAGACAACAGAACTAGACGAGAGATAAATCTTTAGTTTGTTGGGTGTTGAGAGACAACTTTTTTTACATATCAGCGGGTACAATTTGCTCATTGCAATTATTGCTTATTGCACCTGCTTCATTAGGTCCGCGTTGGCGTTACTATTGCCCTGCACAGTGTAACCAAGATATTTTAATGTGCTCCTGGGAGTGATTGTTTGCCTATCTACACACAACTGTGATTGCAATGAGCCTGTTTTGCGTTCTCATTTTTATTAATGGAACAGCAAAATGCGGGAAGTCGTATTCACTTGTATGTTTAATGGGCTTCGAAGGACCAACCATGAATCATGGCAATGACTGCTTTTACATTTATAGGAGTTGGTTATTACATTAAATGAAATTCGGTGATCACTTGCACTTTTTCTATATTCGCATTATTTTACATTCTTGTTCATGTTGCGACACAACTATTTATTTATTTAGCGTATGGCATACATGGATTTAGTTATAATTAGTTAAAAATTGTACACATTCACATTACGTCATGAAAAACATATAAGTGTATATCTAAAAGTAGAAATAAAATATAAACATAAACATATATATAGCACGATTTGAAATTAAATTTTAAAATCTAGACCATTGGTCCAGTCCAGCACAGAGTCAGTGGTCTCATAGAAGTCGCTCATTTCTCCTCCGTATGCAGTAAGGGGGCACTCCATTGTAATATGGTGGACAGTCTGGCGAGGCTTTCCGCAGTCACAGGTTGGTGTTTCGGTGAGTCCCCACTTGTAGAATGAGTCACGGCAAATACCGTGAGACATTCTTATCCTGTTAAGTGTTCTCCACTCGTGGCGAGGCAGCTCCATACCTGGTAAGGACACTGTAGGATCAGTTATATGTACAGCCTGGACTGGTTTCGAGGCTTCCCAGTATTCTCTCCATTTATTGGTCATATTGAAATTATCTCTCACAAGTTTTTCTGCTAGCAATATTGGGGGAGATCTAGACTTCAATCTCTGCAGGCCGGCTTCGGGAAGGTCACTATGTATTGGAAGTAGGGGATTTGTTATTATTTTATTATATTCTCTAACTAGGCTCTCTTGTCTGCGGATGGAGGGAGGTGCAATGTGGCTTAGAACACAAACTGCTTACGATAAGGTGCAATTGATATATTTTACTTTTCGTGATTTATTCATGACCAGATGTAACATTAGATTTGGAATGTTTTTTTGGATCTTGATTAACGTTATTTATGAATGATGATTAATAAGTAAGTGAAAAAGGAGGAGAGTTATGTGAGGATGTAGCTAATGGGGAATGAGGATTTAAATGAAACCGTCATACGACAGTTGAAAACTCAGCCGATGCATGTATTTTTGTGAACAAAAGAAATTGTTATTTACTGCGAGCATATCCTCTCTAAGCAGTTTTTATGATGCGATAAGAAATTGAACGCTTTGAAGTACGCTGACAGTAGAGATATAACATAAAGGTAAGGTAATAGTTATCTGTGGTTTTTATATGGAAGGAACTTTGAAATGGGTTTTGCATAGTTGAATATATATTAAATATGTGGGAAAAATGATATTTTTATTTTATGATATGTACGGAATATATAAATTATGATATACAGGGTGAAGACAAAGTAAGAATTTACATTAGGAATTTGAGTGTTAATTCAAATTCGTACAGAGCCATTGTTCCTCGCTGTCCTCTTTAGTTACAAGTACTCAGTTTTGGAGGGGTTGATTGTGAGTTTATTGTCTCTCATGTATGTGAGTATTTGTGTGTTAATGTGTTCTTGTATATTTTGTAGTGCGATGTCAGGTGTTGATGCAGATGATACATAACAAGTGTCGTCTGCATACATGGCTGTTAGGATTTGTGGGGCGGAGGGTAAATCGTGGGTGAAAAGGGAGTATACCAATGGTGAAACAACTGATCCTTGCCGGACTCCGGTTTGAATAGGGAATGGCTCCGCTAAACCATCGTTCACACAGGAGTAAAATTTTCTGTTAGTAATATATGATTTAATTATTTTTATTAAGTAATCTGGAAGTTCAAGTTCTATTAATTCATAAATATCCCCCCGTCCGATACCGTATCGAAAGCTTTTTGTATGTCGATGGTGACCATTACAGGTTTATTTTTTTCATAAAATTTCACCCTAATGTGGTTAAATACTCTAATAATTTGTGCAGCAGTACTGTGTCCGCCACGGAAACCATACTGCTCTTGAGGAATTATATTTTGTTTGTCAAAAAAAGTATTAAATTCTTCTTAGAATTATTTTATCAATCACCTTTGCTATAATATTTAATAGTGAAATAGGTCTGTAATTATCCACGTAACATGTTTGTTTGTTAGCTTTGATAACCGGGATAACATTGGCAATCTTGAGAATATCTAGATATATACCGCTTTTTATTACAGATAGATTCAAAAGTTTTGCATCACCCAATTTCTCATAAAGTATTTTTTTCTTCATCAAAAATAGATTGGAGAATAATTAATTGATTAGTTTTATGTTAAAAATATCATCAAAGTTTTTTGTAAATTTTTTATTATACACTAATACACATGTTTTAAATATAAGAGTATTTTTGCAAGAAAATTGAATTCACAAATTGGTGGCTTTTTAAACGGTTTTATTTAGCTCACCCCGTTTGTTTTATTTATTCTTGGGTCAAATTCAGTAATTCAAATTTCACCCTCTTCCTGTCAACCGATTAATCTGAAATTTTGTATACACTTTGGATTTTGGTGACAATACAATTATGTTTATTCATTATCATTATAAATTCAAGATGGCCGCCGCTACAAAATGGCGGATAATTTATGTTTTATTAATCCCATCAATATGGGTATCAAATGAAAGGGCTCAACAAGCAGAATACAATATACTATGAAAAATGGAAATCCAAGATGGCGGCCGCTACAAAATGGCGGATAACGTAGGTTTTATCAATCCCATCAACATGGGTATCAAATGAAAGGGCTCAACAAGCAGAATACAATATACTACAAAAAATTTAAATCCAAGATGGCGGCCGCTCCAAAATGACGGATAACGTAGGTTTTATCAATCCCATCAATATGGGTATCAAATGAAAGTGCTCAACCAGTAGAATACAATATACTATATAAAATTAAAATCCAAGATAACGACCTCTACAAAATGGCGGATAACGTAGGTTTTATCAATCCCATTAACATGGGTATCAAATGAAAGGTCTCAACAAGTAGAATACAATTTACTATGCAAAATTGAAATCTAAGATGGCCGCCGCTACCAAATGGCTGATAACAATTTTTTATCAATCCCACCAATATGGGTATCAACAAATAAAAGGGCTTGATAAGAAGAATACAGTGCACTATACAACCTCAATATTTAAGATGGGCGCAACCACTAAATGGCGTATAATAATAAGATTTAAATTTAGAAATTGAATCTGTAATTTAGGTATCTGATTAATCCAGCCTGAATCCACCACGCAAGTCAAGATTTTGTATCGTGTTGAGGACTGTGTGGCGTTTGGCCTCAATTTCGTCGAACTCAGATGTATGCAACAGATGTACCTTCCGTCCGAATTGATTTCGCAAGAGACGGAGTACACCTTATACACCCGAAAGCCATACAGTTTCCAGCTAACTACAATTACGGGACGGCTGAAAGAAGAATGTTGCCTTTAATACTATCATGGGCTTCTACAATACATAAAATGCAGGGCAGCACTGTGGATCACGCAGTCGTATACTTAGGTGCGAAACTGTTTGAAGAAGGTCGAGCCTACGTGGCTCTTAGTAGAGTAAGATCTTTGCAGGGACTACGTATAGAGGAGTTGGACTGCAATAAACTAACGGGCAAGAAACCTTGCAATAATGAAGCACTAAATGAATTAAACAGAATGCGAAATAAAAACTAAAAACCAAAAAAGTTAAACGGTTTTATATTAAACATACATTGCAATGTTTAAGATAAATGTACTAAAAACCAAAAAATAATAAAATAGATACAGTCGTGGGAATTATAAACATATGCATAGACTAGACTAAAATAAAACCGTGGGGCACGTCAATTGTCTACAATCGTTGATTAAAATTTTTGTTTTGTAATGTTACTTATAAGCGTATACTGTTCTTCTATCGCACATTAAGTCGATAATTTGTAGACAATTGACGTGCCCCACGGTTTTATTTTAGTCTAGTCTATGCATAGGTTTATAATTCCCACGACTGTATCTATTTTATCATTTTTTGGTTTTTAGTACATTTATCTTAAACATTGCAATGTATGTTTAACATAAAACCGTTTAACTTAAAAAGTTTTTTTACCTATTTTTATTTGGAAAAATAATGAATTAGAATTATTTAATAATGAGTATTTCCTTCTTCAGAATCAATGCAGGCTTAGAGACGCCTACCCATACCGTTAGCCAGATTTCTGATATGCTGTTGCGGGATATTCCGCCATTCCTCGTGAGCGGCATAAACAAGCTCTTGTACACTCCTGGGTGGATTTCGGCGTGCTGCTACTGCCCAGGAAAGCATGTCCCAAGCATGTTCTATTGGATTCATATCCGGCGATAAGGCGGGCCAGTCCAAACGATTGATGTCTTCGGTTTCTAGATACTCATTTACAGCTCTGGTGCGATGAGGACAGGCGTTATCGCCCATAAAAACGAAAGCGTTGCCAACAGCTGTTCGCCATAGCCTCACGTGAGGATGTAGCATCTCCTTGAGGTATCTATCACCAGTCATTGTTCCCTGAACATGAATTAATTCTGTGCAGCCGTTGGATATAATTTCAGCCCAAAACATTGCACTTCCTCCTCTAAAGTGCAGCATAGGGCGGGCATTGGCGAGCTAAGCCGCTCTCGTTGGCTCTCTCAACAAACGTATTCGATGGCTATCATGTACCAAACGAATTATTGTCTCATCAGAAAGAAGCACTGAATTCCAAAATTCTTCGGGCACGCCTGCGTGCTCTTGGGCTTATTGTAGACGGCGAAGTCTGTGCACAGATAGTAGTTGGGGTACTGTCATTGGTGGACGACTCCTCAATTCTATCGAAAGTATTCGTCACCGTGATGTAGATACTGGAATTCCCAAGGCATGTCTCATATCTCTTTGGAGTGCTGGTAATGCCATGGTTGAGTTTCTCCGGATCGACAAATGGATATAGCGGGGTTTCCGTTCATTGGTAACACGCCTTCTACCGCTCGTAGGTATGTCACGAAAAGAATTGGTTTGGAGATAGCGGTTCCATGTACGACACACATCACTTTGCGATCTACCAACTCTATTAGCCACGAACCTTTGAGAATGGCCTTCTTCAATTAGACCAATCATTCTGGCACGATCAATCTCACTTATCACTTGACGATTCATGTTGGCAGTCCAAATCATGAAATTCAACTGCCTTTGCTAGAAAAATTATCATACCAAAAATGTACTCTCCAACAACAAAAAAATTGTAAACATGTATTTCTTGCAAAAACAAAATTTGTACAAAAACCTTTGATTTTTGTTTTTACTTGAAACTAATCATTTAATTAGTATCCAGTCCATTCTTGATGCAGAAAAAATTATTTACAGAGACATAGGGCGATGCAAAACTTTTAAATCTATGTGTATGTAATTAACAATATGAGTAATTTGCACTATTGCTTCTTAAGATAAGCTTTTAAGAAGGATGTTTGGTATGCCATTGTAATGACTTGTAATGAAATGATTAGGATCGGTATTATCTCTATTATTTACATTCCTATGATGAAGCAGTGATCAACTCAGCCGATGATGCTGTAATGACTTGTAACTTTGCTAGCCGTTCTCACCAGCCTAATAATCTGGTATTTTCTTTGTGCTAAAATTTCGTTTGGTCACCGCTGTCAGACGGTGTAGTGAATTCGTTTATTTATTACATTTTTTTTTCCTTTTTTCTCCTTCCAAGATCGTTGCAGCGTGCTGTCACCCGTGCCTTGCGGCACAAAAAAATTGTAGAACCAGGAATTCTCCCTGTGGGATTACCTCGAGGGAGGGGGTTGCTCCAGGCTCGAGCGGTCAAAGACGTCGTGGGGCCCCTTGGGCTTATACAGTGTGCCAAGCCCGAGTTCGTAGTGCAGGGTTAGCCGGTCCGTCCTACTTGACGGGTATGGGGGTGGTGAGGAGTGAGGTTGTGGAGATAAAATTGAAAGGTTAAAACATATGTTACAAAGAAAAACAAAACTGTGTCAAATAAACTTCGAAAAATAATAGATTAAGATATGACTGATTGTGACCCCTAGTATAGGATAAATGTCTATCACAATTCTTTATCCTGGGATTAACTATGATCTCTAGTATAATGTTAATATCTCGCAAGTACACAATGTAAATATCTCTGGAATAGGATTAATTATAAATCTCAAGTGCAATGTAAATATCTCTACGCAATTATCAAAAATGTTAACCTAGGATTAACTATAATCCTTAGTATAACGTAAATAGCTCTGAAATAGGGTTAAATAAAATCTCGAGTACAGCGGAAAAATCTCTAAGATAGAATTGAGTACAATCGCAAGTAAAAATGTAAATATCTCTACGCAGTTATCAAAAATGTTAACCTAGGATTAACTATAATCCTTGGTATAACGTAAATAGCTCTGAAATAGGGTTAAATAAAATCTCGGGTACAGCGGAAAAATCTCTAAGATAGAATTGAGTAAAATCGCAAGTAAAAACGTAAATATCTCTACACAGTTAAAAACAAAAAATAGTCAGATGAAAAAGGAACACTATGCACCTTCAGAAAAAGGGGTCCCTGAATATAACTAAATAAGATGCCTCTACAAATTTAGGCCTTAACAGTAGATGAGGGGCGCTGATGTATAAGGAACACTCGATATGACTGAAACTCACTGTAGGGTCCCTTAACTATCTTGGGATACCCGGTTAAGTCAAATAAAACTATAATAACGCAATCCAATACCCAATATAATAAATGAATTGTACTTTTAAAAACTTACGTTTTGGAAATCCCACTAGTCACATAAATTTTCACACTATTACTTCTTGAGGGTGAGGGTCCGTCAATACTCAGACTCGCCTCACCAGGGGAGAGATATTACCTATCTCTCACTGACTGCCTAACTGTCCCCAATTTTTTGATATTTATTTCTAGAGTTCACCTTCAATGAAGGTTAATTATTCATATTTGTTTATGTTTGTGGTCAACAAAACCTGACCTGTTCATAATCTAATATGTTTGGATAACCTTGTTTTCTTTGTGTTTTTTTACTTTTGTTGAGGTCGAGAATTTAATAACTATTTTGAATTAAAAGAGAAATTATCTATATAGGGTGTTTTTGGAATTTGTGTCATATCTCGTGTTTATTACACCATCTATCCCCGGCGCAGTCTTATTTTTAAGTGTGGCAATGGTGAATTTTTGAAGTGGTGGCCAAGTTTGTTTTGTTTAATGTATGAGTGTTGTGTAGATAGTCTGCTACTGATTGTGATATGTTATGATGAAGTTGTGTATTCACTCTGGTATTAGTGAAATTGTCCTAGAAGTACTCTCCAAACGCTTCTGCAATATTGAATTTTTGAGTAAATGTTTTACAATTTATCTCAATTTTTGTTATTTCTTTCTCTTTGTTTTCCAACTTTTTCGTTATTTTCTATGATAAATTGTCTTTTGGGGATAGTTTCTCTAGGAACATTTTCCATTTATAGTTTCTGTGTTCACAAATTAAGGAGTTTATTAGGTTTTGATAGTACTTTAGTGTTTGTCTATCATTGCCTTTTCTGGTAACTTGCCATCGTCTTCGTATTTTATTTTTGTCGTTTATAATTTGAACAATATAGTCTTGAAAAGATTTTTGGGATTTAGGTTCGAGTTTGATGGATATTATTTTGTTTCTGGCTGTAATTATTATGTTTTTTAGATTCTGTATTGTGTAAGCTAGTTGTTTTTGATTTTAAATTTTGTCTGTGATTATTAAGTTTTTATTTATGTGTTTTCTGTATAATGTCCAGGTTGTCTAATCGTGAGTTCTAATTGGGGTTGAGTGTGTAGTGTGTGTTATTTTGAGTTCTAGAAGGATGGGATCGTGATCAGAATTGAGGTCAGGGATGGTTTTCATTTTCGTGATGGTATTAATGTTTCTGCCTACGGCTAGATCAATTGTACTGGGGGTGAAACCGGAAAAGCCAAAATAGGTGAAGTCGTCGGTACTGAAAATGTTGCAGTCGGAATTATCACAAAACCTCAGGAAAGTACTTCCGTTGGGGTGGCATGTGTGGCATAGGAGTCCCATAGCGGGTGCTTACAATTTAAGTCGCCCATTATGAGAACCCTATTGTGTGCTCTTGTGATATTAAGAAAATCAGATTCGCTGAGTTAATTATTGGGCGAGTTGTATGCCCCCACTACTTTGAGCTTATTATCTATAAGTATTGAGATAAGCTCAATAGGAGAATTGTTTGGTTGCAGGAGTTGGAATTTTATGTCTTTTCTTATTAATACTGCGAGACCGCCACCGCCGACATCTGCGGGGCGGGACTATAATCTAGATTTCTAAAATTCACGGATTTATTAGGTTTGAGGAGCGTCTCGATTAAGAAGAAAATATCAGGTTTATGAATGTCGAGAAAGTGTCTGATGAGTTGGAGTTTGTTGATTACTCCATATACATTACAAAAGATTGTTACTTTTCTGCCTAACCTATCTAATATGCGAGAAAAGTATTGGTTTACCCACAAAAAAAGTGAAATTTTGAAAGAATTTTTTGAGTTATTTTTACGTTTTCCATCAACAACAACACGATAAAACGGTTTTTAGAAAAAAAAATCTTGTGTGTATGTCGTTGTCGTCTGCCACTTTTTCTTACATGTCTTGTTAGCACGATACAACCTCCGGAGGGCAATAAGTCACCAATTTTATGATTGAATATTGTTAAGGACATGTCACAAATGAACCCTATCGATTTTCAGCTCATCAGAGCCAGTACAACGGGTGCTATGGTACTTGAAGTACGACATTTGGTCATTTTTTGAAAAATTTCAGTTTATTAGCACGATACAGCCTCCGGAGTTCAAAAAGTCACAAAGTTTATGATTTAATATTATTCAGGACATCTGACAGATGAACCTTATTGATTTTCAGCTCACCAGAGCCAATACAGCAAGTGCTACAGTACTTTAAGTACGATATTTTTATCATTTTGGGAGAAGTTTCAGTTAGTTAGCACGATACAGCCTCCAGAGTATATACAAGTGACCAATTTTATGATTGGATTTTATTCAGAGCGTCTCAAACATGAACTTTATTGATATTCAGCTCACTAAAGCCAGTACAATGGGTGCTATGGTACTTGAAGTACCAAATTTTTGTCGTTTTAGGAGAATTTTCAGCTTGTTAGTATGATACAGTCTCCTGAGAGTATACGATTGATCAATTTTATTATTCAATATTGTTCAAGGTGTCTCACAGATGTACCCTATTGATTTTCAGCTGACTATAGCGAGTACAGCGGGTTCTATAAATCCAGATATACTGCATTTTTGGTCACTTTTTGAGAAATTTCGGTTTGTTAACACGAAACATCTCCCGAAGTGTATACAAGTGACAATTTCATGATACAATTTAAATCAGGGCATCTCACAGATGTGGAAAAGTTAGTTTTAATGTTTAAAACCGTTTATTTTGAGATGATTTCGTTTTTGAATTCCTGTTTTACCACCTACCTGCCTAGATGTCGTATTTATCAATCCCGGTGACAAAGTTGTTATAAATTGTGAATTTTCATAACTTGTTTGTGGCTGCCTTCATCTCGTGTAGTAGGTCAGCAACGGCCCTAGTGAGTTCTTCTAGGTTAACTGTAGCTTGTAATTCTGAAATCATATCATTCACTTGTGTAAATTTAATAATTTGAACAGCAGGATCAGTATTTGTTTGGGGGATGATTTGGGGTTTGGAAATATTTTGTTGTGGGGTTGTTTTGTGGGTAAACTTGGAAAATCATGTTGGGATGGGTTAGTTCTGTTGTTCCATGGATTTGTTGTTGGGATGGGTGCTGGAATATATTTGGGAGCTGGGTTGTTTGTAGCTTTAGTTCTTCTTGCCTCGAGCCAGTTTCTTCTTTTGATGTATTCCGGGCATATCTCCGCGTTGGCTGGGTGATCCTCTCTACAGTTGGCACACTTTGCCGGTATGGTACTCTCCTTCAGGCACTCTGGGGTTAGGGGGGGGCTGCACATTCAAGGCATCTTGGAGCCGGGCCACAGTTTGAGGTGGCATGACCCCAGAGCTGGCAGATATGGCATTGGATTATAGACTTTGTTTGTCGCCGATATTCCCATTATATTCTTGTATGTTCTAGAATCCTCACGTTTTTATTTAAGTAATCCAACGAAATTTTTGGATCAGTAACGACTAAATAAAGTGGCCTTGCTTTTGTTGTCATTCGAAATTTGATATTAAGTTTATAGCTTTTAATAAGTTTTTCCTTAATGTCGTCTATTTGCAAACCTTCAGCGAATCCTCACAACACAAATGCATGGGTTGTCTCGTCCTTTCTTGTGTAAGTATGGAAAGGTACTTTTTCTGTTCTTAATATTTGTTCTACGTTGTCGAAGTCATCAGTCTCCTTCGTGAATATTATTGTAGAGTTTGCCGTATATTTGATTTCAAAAGATTCAGTTACGTAATCTTTCAGTTTCAGCACCATATCTTTGTGTGCTGAAACGTTTCCATTAATCACGATGTTGTGGATTTTTTAACCGTTTTTGAAGTCGGTTTTTTGGCGTTTGGTATTGTGATTTTTGTTAACAAAGGAGAAAGAACTGATCCTTGTTCACACACAGGAGTAAAATTTTTTTTTAGTAATATATGATTTAATTATTTTCATTAACTTTGATATTGTGATTTTTGTTAATTTCGTCGGAACTATCGTCTGAAACATTAAACTTACGAAATTTCGTTTTCTTTCGTTTTTTTTGTTGAACCGCTGGAACCTCGTCATCAGAATCATCGGACAGTGTCTCGTGTCTGTTAATAGTTATGGTTTTTGTTTGTTATTTCGTTTGTTTTATCAAACTATTAAACGATGTGGTTTTTTTTGGAAAAATAAATTCAGTTTGGTGTGGTGTGGTATCGATTTGTTCGGTGTGGATTATAGATATGGCCTTAATATCTTCCGTCTGTTTCTTTTTCATTATCATTCTTGATTATTCTTGTTCTTTTCACATCTAGTTTTTGGCAAGAAGTTAGGATAAACTGTCTGCGCTCACCCCATGTCATGTTCCAAAATTGCTCAATTATTTGAATTCTCCTATCTCCACTAATCATCATCATCAGTTAATAATTCATTTGAAGGATAAATAATTATAGCTGAACAATCATCTTCAACACTATTATTGGGATCGATCACTACAAACTAACTGCAATCCTCTCAGTTACTACAACCTGGACCAAGTTGAACTGTTTTATCACTTTCATCACCTTGTAAAGCTAAATCCATCATTGTCTCGTTATTGAGGATACTTTATTTGGTATCATGTTGAAATACTCAAATTGTCGAATAATATTTACTTAAAATAAATAAACGACTAAAATTTTCACCCGGTCACATCACTTTACATTTGTTGCAAAACAAAACATAACATAAACAAAACATAAAGAGTAAATGTCGTATGTACAGCCACAGTGGTAACATTGTTAAGCAAAACTGCCGTATGTGCTAGAGCTGAGCCAAAGTGCAGTATGAGCATTCTGCCGTCCTAAGATAAAACGCAGTAAGTGCAAAAAAGTCGAAAATCAGTTTTTTATCTACGCCTATGTATCCGAACGCGCTGAATTCGAATATGCAAGAAAAAATGCAGTATATACAATGATTGCTGAGATATCGTCGTGGAAATGATCACAGTAAGTGCAGTAATCGTTCCTTTTGTACCTCAAAATATAGTATCTGCATCTGAGTAAGAAAGAAAGCAGTATCTGAAAGTAGACACTGTGTTTTAACTTACAATTCGTAGATACTACATTTCAACTTACTGTTTCAAGTGTACGGACAAGAATCAACAAGTAGATTATTTCAACTCACTGAGCTCAGCTCAGTTGTCTCCGTTGATTCCAGAGAGTAGGTTCATTTATACGCGGAAATGTTTGGAAGTAGATCAACAAAAATAATGGCGATGGTGCGCGATAAAGAATTACAGAAAGTGTTGCAGCAGCAAGCAG
This sequence comes from Galeruca laticollis, assembly GCA_963921935.1. Taxonomy (NCBI): domain Eukaryota; kingdom Metazoa; phylum Arthropoda; class Insecta; order Coleoptera; family Chrysomelidae; genus Galeruca; species Galeruca laticollis. The sequence continues at coordinate 158,124,653 of OY998181.1, read as the reverse complement.
AGGCATTACCAGAAGTAGAAATGGCTAATCAGGAAATAGATTGTTTGCAGAGAACTGAAAATATCGAAAGTGGGAATGTTCTTATTCCTAAAACTAGTGCAGGACGGAGTGAACTGGTAGAAATACCAGTTGTTATTCAAGAACTTGTTCAATTAGATGCCCATGAAAGTATTCTCATTATGACAGAACTCGCGATTGAAAGTCACAAAGAAATAGACGACATACCAGTTATATTTCAAGAAGATCTTGAAAACGAGAATAGTACTATTATAGACTTTGTCAGCCTAGCAGAAGGTTGGTAATCTTCTTCACATATTATCAAGGTAATTATTTATCGAAATATTACCATTTCCAGACCCAAACCAGCAGCACAATTGGAAGAAGTATTGCTCGAAGGAGAATCAAGAGAAGAACTAATCCAGATATCACAAGCAGAAATACAAGAAACAACTGTCCAGTCAAATGAAAGAGGTTAGTATAAGTTGCAATATTCAGAGTATTAATTAGCTCATACTATAATAATGTTTCAGAGTATACAAAGAAAGGAATAGTGAGAAAAAAAATCAAACGGCCCAAAATTGAAAAATACAGGAAAAACTATTGAAATTGCAGGAAAATCATAGAGTTTTAAAATGATGTAATGTCGAAAATGTAAATTGAAATGTGGTGACAAGTTTGATGATGAGCAAAGGTATAAAATCAATAGCGAGTACTGGAAGTTAAACTGGGAACAACAGAAATCTCTCATTCTACATCACTGTTCGAGAAATACTGTTAAACGCAGAACGCTCAAAACAGAATCATCTCAACGAAATGTAACTATACAATATCATCTCCATAGTAAAGAAGGTACAAAGCGGCACGTTTGTAAACTATTTTTTTTGATGACTCTCGGTTACAAACCCAAGAACGACGGCGTTGTTTTCCGTACTTTATCAACAGTTGCGAGGTCTTCAAGCACCCCTGCACCCGATCGGCGTGGGCATCATCCCAATAAAGCTAAAATTGATAGAGATCAAATACATTTGCACATTGAGTCCTTCCATCTGGAAACCTCTCATTATAGGAGGGAACATGCTCCCAACGTTAGATACCTACCGGATGACGTCACAAAAAACTTCATGTTCAGCGATTTTTGTCGTAAGTACCCGGATACAAAAATTTCATATGAACTATACCGAAAAGTAGTGGGCGAAATGAACATTCATTTCACAAAAATTGGTCCCGAACAGTGTGAACATTGTGAGATGTTTCGTTTACACAATTCAGAACATACCAAGAACATTAGTGTTTTTAAATGAAACTCACGGTCTCTAGTTTATTCCACAATATAATAAAAGTTATTGAAAATTCTAAAAAATTGACAATTGTTTCCATTAATCAATATCATCGTCAGAATGACAGAAGTTACATTTCATTTTATGCCTACCTGAGCATATTCCACGAAGTAAGGGTCGAGACAGTCAATCTCATACCAAGAACAATTTAGACACAAAATGTGAAATATGCAGTAAATGGCCCGCACAAAATTCCAAAGTTGTAGAAAGTAGGAAACGTTACAAAAAACATGCAGATACGATATTTGATGAAAACACCCTGTGCATATCAGCTGACTTACAGAAGATAATAATGTTACCTCGTATGGATATGTTCAAGGCAGTTATTTTTATCAGACGCCTCACATCTTACATCGAAAGTTTCGTACCGGTGGGAAGAGTGGAGAAATCTCGACGACCATTCGCGGTGTTGTGGCACGAAGCAATAACTTCTCGAAATAAGGAGGATATTATAAGCACCTTTTACCAATTCTTCTTGCATAATAGGGATACCAAGAATATTATCATTTGGCTAGATAATTGTTCCGCTCAGAACAAAAACTGGTGTATACTCAGTTTTTTTGTGCATATTGTGAATTCTAGGATGGTGTCACTTGAAACTTTGGAAGTTAATTATTTCGAACCAGGACACACTTTCATGAGTGCCGACAGCTTTCACCATCAAGTCGAATTAAGTTTAAAAAAGAAAAATAAAATTAATGATTTCCTGGACTTTGTAGATTCAGTTTCAAAATCAAATTCTGGAAAAGTTGATGTAAAATCCATGCAGATCAACAATTTTTTCCAATGGAAAGACCATCATTCCGTGGCAAAGACTAATAATACAAAACTCAATAATCCTAAGCCATATTTGAGTGATATTGTACAGATCCGCGCAGAGCGAGGAAAGTTCACATTGACGTACAAAACAGATTTCAGTTCCGAAACAGAACTTGAGCTGAATTTCATCAAAAACGCTCCAATGAAAACGATTGGTACTGAACCCACTGCTCTGAGTGTGGAAGACGGCATCGAGGAAACCAAAAAGGAGGCTTTATTGAAAGTAGTGGGACCATTGATGTACAAAACTGGTTTACAGTTCTGGAAAAACCTCCCAGTCAAGAAAGAAAATTAATTCTACTTAACCTTCCATTACTCGCGCCAAATTTTGGTACTTAATAACTCGCGCACGGTCTAGGAGACCGGGTAATGAATTAAGTAATTTCTGAGCTTACTTATTACTTTGTGAAGGATTTTAGGGTTATTTCATCATTTTGGGACAGAATAAAAGTCATTTATTAGGTTAGTTACAAAAAATATATTAGGCAAAAAAGCAGAACTGAGAAAATGCATAACATAAAGATAACAAAAAAAATTAACTTATATTTTCATAACACGCATTACACATAGGACGAATATGTTCTAAACACAGATATTTTGCACAATTTTGACAGAAGTACTTCGTCTTTCTGTTTTTCTGCCAGGTACAGACTGCACAGCGGCCGACGGTTCCAGGGGTTCTTACTGGGGGCTCATCTCCAGCTGGGACTCCACACACTTCTTGTAACCTGCTTCTTAGGCTCCTTGGCAAATTGGCAGATATAGCTCTTTCTTTTTGATAATCATACAAAAGGGCCATGGAGAGCTTAAGAAAAAATTCCTTTCGAGGCGTTGTTGAATCGGGATTGTTTCCATTATAAATGACAAATGCATTTATCCCAGCTACGTTCAGCATGCTATAAAAGGGGACCATTGGCCATCGTCTGGTACCACGAGCACAATTATATTGCGCACACAATTTATCGACCATGTCGACCCCTCCTTTGGTGTCATTATAAGTCATTATCATTTCTGGCTTATTCGTACGAGGGTCAATGTCATCTCCAAAATGCATTGTTGAAATGAGAAGTACATTTTTACCTTTTTTTGGAATAAGTGAAACCAGTGTTGTATTGTTGCAAAACCCAAACATTGAGGAACCGCTCGGTCGGCCTGTATTCTGTACAAATTCCAAAGGAAGCTGTCTCTTGTTCTTTCGAATGGTTCCTAGAAGGGTTAATTTCTTTTCTTTTAGACTTTCCGCAAGTTCCATACTGGTAAACCAGTTATCTGTGGTGACGTTTCTATTCGTACCATAGATATGTTGAGAAAGTCTTTCTACTACTGATTTAGCAGTCGTTTCTTTTTGAAACCGGCCTTCTGGCTGCTTACCCACATAAACTTCCATGTGACTGGTGTAAAACATATGAGAATCAGAGAGTGCAAAAATTTTTATGCCATACTTATTTGGCTTGTTGGGTATATATTGCCTAAAGCTGCAATTACCTCTAAATGCTTCAAGCTTTTCGTCTATGGTTACATGCGCGGAATGTGAGTAACACTTTTTTTGGTTATCGTTAAATTTTTCAAACAAAAGTCTGATCGGTGCCAATTTATCCATTTGGACCCTTTCTTGTCTTGTATTTATATCGTCAAAACGAAGGCATCTCATCAGGAATTGGAATCGTATTCTATTCATTCCCAGGCGAAAAGCTTCAACGCCACTACCATCTGTTCTCCAAAGGTCGCCCAGATTCATATGATTAGCTTTTCTGACTCCAGCACGATATAGGATGCCAATTAGTGCTTTTATTTCTATGAGATTAGTAGTTCTCACGTCTCTTTCCCTCGAAAAGTTTTGAGCGATGCTATTAATTTTTATATTGGTGCAATCTACAATGATATTCAGCATTTCTTCGTCAAACAAGCACAGCCAAATATCGAGAGGAGACTTTTTGGATTTTGCGTAAGCTTTCACCCCTGGCAATTGCAAAACAATATTTGCACTAAGTGTTCTAATATTTTTTGGTGGAAAATGTTTTTTCCACTGTGTTACCTTGTCTTTTCCTATAAATACTGCATCTCTGGTAACAGGAACAGGTACATAGTCACCTCCACCATCCTCAAATTCTTGCTCAGTGTCACTGTTTTCTGATCTCTGTTCTATGCTATCTATGTCCCCTTGCTCATCATCATCATCATTTCCATAATCTTCATCAGTTTCAACTTCTTCAAACAATCTCAAAAGTCTTGCTTGCTCCGTTTTGTAGTTCATATCTATAATAAAAATAGAAAATTGATTACCAAAAAATTACAACCAAGAAAACACACGTTTCTATATGCAACGAGATATTTCAACTATTATTTCATGACACACCTTATATTAGCATTATAGTATCAGAAATTTTCGTAAAAAAATGTAGAAAAGTCTAAAAAACTTACCGGTATTATTTATGAAATCTTTTCAGCGACAGTTAAAATTAGTTACTTAAATACTCGCACCCGGTCTACTACACCGTGTTAAAGCACCACTTCCGTAAAACACTTTCTATCAACTAATAAATGAGTGGGATGTTCGTTGAGTATATACTGGAAAGGTACATGGAGGGGGAACGATGCTTAGCCAATGAAGTCGTAATTACGTCATATTGAATATTGGACCGGTCTGAGAGACCGTGCGCGAGTAATGGAAGGTTAAAATACTCATTTATTCTTACAGTTGATATTTCGTATCCATTATTATTTTATATGTTACCTATTGATAATTCGTTTCGTTTGTTTTTATTTACCAATGCGGCATTGCAGTTGTGATCTCAGTTTGTGAATAGTAAGAAAAGTCGAATAAAAAATTATTAAAAACACATACTGTTTCATGATTATCAAGATATGAATTTTTTTCATAAATTAAAATACAGTAAGTAGTTACTTACTACGTTTCCACTAATGAAATTTTTAGAGTTTTAAACTCAGCTAAAAACAATAAATCACCCGGTGTAGACAACATTAGCAACGAATTCTTCAAAAACTTTCCTTTGGACTTTATAATACACCTGAAAATATTCTTCAACAAAATTTTAAACGAAGGACAAATACCACCCACATGGGCAGATGTTAAAATGATCCACTTCCACGAAAGTGGCGATAATAAAAACCCTAACAATTACCGTAGCATAGCACTTTTAAATCACAAGACTAAGCTCTTTACCCAATTAATTATTACAAGACTAACTTACTTTGTTGAGAATAATAAAATATTACCAGAGTGCCAAAGCGGCTTCAAGAACACGCAACTGTGAAGACAACATATTTGTGCTCTACGCTATAATTAACAACTACCTTCGTCTCCCCTCAAGAAAATTATATGCGCCATTTATAGATTTTAGAAAAGCTTTTGATTCGTTAGACCATCATATACTCTGGGAAAAATTACATTCAAACGGAATAAGTGCAAAAATTACAAGAGTACTAAAAATAATATACAACCAAGCAGCACTGTTTATAGAACAAGAAGGTAGCAGTTTAGAGAGAGTACAAATAACCTAAGGTGTTTTACAAGGGGACCCGCTCAGCTCTCTCCTATTCGCGATATTTATTTCCGATATTGATAGTTATTTTCAGAACCAAGGCAGTAAGGGAGTTACTCTGGATTAAGGGGATAACATACGGATGTTGTTATACGCTGACGATCTGGTACTGTTTGCAGAGTCACAAATACAAATGGAAAAGAACCTAAGGATTTTAGAATCATACTGCAACACATTCAAGCTTCAGGTAAACACAGAAAAAACAAATTAGTTATATTCCGAAGGAGCCCCAATTTTGGAAAACAACCAACGTTTTCATACCTTAACAACCCAATAGAAATCTCAAACACTTATGAATATTTGGGAGTGGTCTTTACTTTAGTGTTTCTAAATAATTTCAAATCACGAGAACGAAAAGCAAGAATTACTCAAGGTACTGTACTTTCAACTATAAACTCGCAAAAATTATATTCTCTTCTGTCTATTAAAACTCTGTATAACAACGTTGTCATACCCACTTCCACATATGCCAGTAATATATGGAGTCTGCGTTATCTGGAACAAACTGAGAAAATACAGACGTCTTTTTGGAAAAACCTCCTATTCCTCCAGAGAACTACTGCCGCTTATATAATAAGAGTCGAAGCCAATCTATGCAGGCTAGAATATTATCTAATAAAACAAGCGATTGAATACTTCATCAGGGTAAAATCTCAAAATCACACAAGGTACCCCTATAGAGCATTATTCCGATTAATAAAATTGTATAACTCTGGATACGGTCATCACAAATACAGTTGGTTTGTTCAGTTAATTAATGTTATCAGTATTTATTGCCCATATAAGTTGGTCTTAACACTGACTCTATCAATGAAATGTTTTAACATATTATATTTGCCGAACATCTAGCTAAAAACATGCAAAATGATTGGAATAAAATATTACTTAGTATTCACCACCCTACATACAAGTTCTTTCTGCAAAATAATAATAATCACAATTATTTAAGTGGACCGTCACCGCTTTATATTAAAAGATTAACAGCCCAACTGCGCACAGCTAATTCACAGTATTTATACTTATATGTGAATAACTCCCCTCACACAATAAAAACTGACCAGATGTGTACAATATGTAACCAGCAGGCTAATGAATGCCCAGAACATATCATATTTGACTGCCCAATGTATACTGGATTAAGAAATACAGTCATAGGAAGACGAAAGCATTCAGACGATCTAGATTGCCTTCTTAATTCAAACGATATCTTACTATTGAAGCAATTACATAGTTTCATCAGCGGTGCAATGAAAATTAGATCATTCATTATTAATGATTAGCTATCCACAGTATCTCTACATAAACAATTTATAGTATAGGATTAGTTATGGGAATCATCCGTTTATCTTGTATTTTTTTTCCTCTTCTCTATTGATGGACTATTATGCGTTGTACGCTGTCTTTAAAAACATGTAAATTTTATGTCATTGTTTCTTGTAATACCTTTTATTTATCATGTTAGTTTAGGAGTATATATGTAATTTATATTTACTATATAACCGGCTCCTTGCTAATGTACTTTGTATAAAAGAACAATAAACTATTCTATTCTACTACGTTTTATTTTATGGAAACGGCTCAACCTCGTGTTCATAATCATAGTAATTGATATATTTTTTGAAATATTCTTCGACCTGTTTCAAAATTCATAAAACATGAATCTGGAACAATAATACTCAGTTGAACTGAATTTCATGAATATACCTTGAATTGAATGACCTCAAATGGTATTTCAATTTGTGTATGTGTTTAACTGCCGTTTTACTCTTTTGTACTTACTGCGTTTTTCCTTGGCACGGCAGCATTGGAGTTAGTGCATTTATGTTTAGTGTCTTGGACTTACGACACTTTTGCTTAGCAATGGAGGGATTTTAATGTACTTACGGTAAACTACATCTGGATATCTAGAAAACGGTTGGAGATACGGCATTTTTGACTAGTTCATTGGATTCCTCGTGGTCTAAAACACGGATATCAATGTATAACTCAAAATCGATAATTTTGCACTTCCGGCACTTTTTCTTAGTTGGGCAGTTTAATGATCAATATAAGATTTTTGACAATTGTCCAAAACTATTCTCTATTTGTATACCGATTAGGCAATTCCCTAACATTTGTCTTTCTAATGTAATGTTGTCCTACTAATTGTATGAATTAAAATGGTTAGATATCGAAATATCTGACAAAAATCTATAATATTACCGGCTATATTACAAAACCTGTACAAACCCCAATTTACGAATATCGTGTAACCCGTTTCAAAGATAATTGAGGCGTTCGATACTTAAAACTCTGTATATTTATTGTATAAATTTCACCATGTCTTTGTCGATCATTCAACATCGCTGGCTACATCATACCTTCTCATCCAAACTTAATTTTTCAATGAAAACTTCAACTTGTGAGTATTATTGTTGGGTATAAATTCCCTGGGACCACAAACTTGAAGTATTTTTGTTGAACTCAATTTTCTTATTTGAAAAGTTCGAGATTAAGCTTAGATAATTAAAAACGGCCCCGAGAGGTTGATATTAAGAGGAACATTTTCTTAATTAGATACGAAATAATTAGAAATGAAGCACCTATTTCACCAGAAGTTCACAACTAAAATAGCTCTAATTTATCATAGGATATGAAGAAACTTTACACGTATATAAACTTTGTATAAAGCAAAGGAAGTTCTCCAGTTATTGCTGTGATATAAATAAGGATAAAAACTTTTATTGTGTGCTCGCATTAATAATAGATGTCGCCAAAGTTCCACTTATTTGTCTCAATTCATGTCTAGAGAAACAGATAGGATTGTCGACAAAAACAAACAAAAAATGAAAGCTGTCAAAGTAAGCAGAGATGATGAGGAATTGCAATAAAATCACACGACAAAACTAACATAAAAAGTAATGAAACTACAAGCTATCAATCCCAACAATGTGGGGAATGAGTGATTGAAAAGAGACAGCTTTAACGTGATGGATACATTGATGAATAAATTTTTGTTAAGGTTGGTTTTTATAATATCTGGAATAAGAAACGTTTTTTTTTACGTGAAATGTATTTTTTTTATTGAAATTTACGTGTCTCGACGTCTAAAGGTCATTGACACGGGAACAATATAAGGTACAGTACGATAACAATGCAACAGTGTTACAATATTAAAAAATTAGATTTATATTGAGTTGAGAAGGCGACAGTCATTAAGAAAATTAATCACGTCACTAAATCTGTTGGTTGAGCCAATGAAATTTCCAAGTGTTCCATTAATATTATGACGTCTTCGAGTTATCTGGTATTGGTAGCACTTTAATAGAATATGTTCAATAGTAAGTCGAGTATCTGTACAGAATTCGCATTTAGGAGGATCTTCTGAGGCCATAAGATATCCGTGGGTGAGGCGGGAATGCCCTATTCGCAGTCTGTGTACTATAATTTTGTTTCTCCTAGTCATTGGGGAGAATTTAGGTGTGAAAACGGTGGGTTGTATTGAATGGTGTTTAGTATCTAGTTGGTTCCAGTAATTTTGCCAGTTTTGGAGTGTGAGTTGCTTGAGGAGGGTTTCATGTCTTGGGTGAGGTAATTATTTTCTATTTTTAAGTCGGAGGAACATGCTTGTTTTGCTGCTTGGTCTGCGATTTCATTCCCGGTTATTCCCACGTGTGATGGTATCCAGATGATGTAAACCAAGATACCATTGGAATAAGAGAGGGTGGCAAGTATTTTGTATTTGTTGGACTATTCGAATTAGTGAATAAATGTTTATCAATGAGTGTATCAATGAGAGAGAATCTGTGTATACTGCTATAGTGCTGTTGTTATCTGTTGGGGTGTTCAAAGCTTTCAGTATTCCAAATAACTTTGCTGTATAGACGCTGGTAGTGTCGGGAAGTCGGTATCTTCCAACTTAAGAATGTTCATCAGTTACAGCACAACCGACACCCTCTGCGTTTTTTGATGCATCGGTTAACAGAACTTTATCAAACTGATGAGAAAGTAAAATTCTCCTGGATTATTGCACAAGTACTGCCTTGGGTGTGTCCAATTTGTGGTAGCGACTTAGAGTAGTATCAAGAAAAGGTAGGTTTATGATCCAAAAAATTATGAGTTCATCCGCGTAGAGCGTGTATTTAACTGGGGTAATTATGGAATTACTTATATCGTTAGTGCTAAGAATAAATAAGGTAGGGCTGAGTATCGCGCCTTATGGGACACCATTATATGGAAAATAAGAAGAAGATGTTTGCCCATTTGCTGTTACCTTGAAGGATCTGTTTGATAAGAAATTTTGTGTAAAGGAGAAAATATTACCATTAGGCTTTAAGTCGATTAGCTTTTGAAGGATTGAAGTTTGCCAAACAGTGTCGAATGCCCTGTCAATGTCCAGTGTAACTGCTACAACGTCACTTCTATCACTAAAAGATTGATAAATTTCTGTTTGAAGCATAATTAAGTTATCCATGGTTGATCTATTTGTTCTAAAGCCTGACTGCGCAGGGTTAAGTATATTATTTTTTCTCCAAATGACATTAAAAGCGGCCTTTTAATGACACTTGGCAGGCTTAGAAGTTGTACTTTCAATGCCTAGGCAGAAAAAGTCCACTTTGACTGCCTAGGCAGAAAAAGTTCGTTGCTAGGCAACCTTCCAAGTAATAATTTAAATCAAACTGGTTATTAAAATTGACAATGACATTAAGAAAACTCAAAATGATGCTGATGATAATAAACTGGTTTTATTGCATTAAAACTACAAACTACAACACGAATTTGCAAAAGGTCATCACATCTACAAGCCCCAGCGACTACAACAATAAGTACAACCTAAAATATAAATTGAAAATTAGTTCTTTAATACATAATAGATCATTTTCAATATATTCCTACCTTCGTACACAAATACAGTTCATCTGGGGCATCTGATAAAAATTTCTCGATTTCTTCTCTTTGAAAACTCGGGATTTTTTTGCATCGAAACCGTCTGACTGGCGTTTCAAAAAAGCCCGTAACTTCAGGTATTTTGCCAAATCAATGTTATTTTTTATGTTCAGGGTAGCTTTCAACATCGAATAGGTAGACCATAACGTTGAAGGCTTCATTTTCTTTGAAAGATCGGAAAAATAGATAATCAGCACATTTTCAGAGAAAGATCCTATATTTTTCTTCTGTCTATATTCCATGAATCTGCTGTATGTGAGTTCATATACAGTTCTTGATTTTTCCGGTAAAAGGTTAAATTCCACATCTCGCGCCTGGTCTCTTATCTCAGGTGGTGTTAATTGCATCAATTCATCCTCACTTTGCAGTAAATCCATTTCTAACATGACAACTTTTCAAAATTGACATTGACAAAGTAAACAGTAAACAAACATATTCAACAAACGTCATCAGCGGTAAACATAGTAACGCAGGGCCCAGTTACCTTTGATAAAATAATTTAGTTATTTGGATATTGATAATAAAATGCAATTTAAATATGAAAAAGTCGATTTTGCGTGGAATTGGAACAAATTTGAAGAAAAAATTATATGTTTCACATGGCAGAAAAGCAGATTTAATGCCTTGGCTGGTTTCATAGCCGAGCGTAGCGAGGCTATGAAACACCAGCCGCGGCATTAAATCTGGTGCTTTTATGCCTAGTAAAACAAATAACTTTTTTTCGAGAAACCAAAGTAGACGTTTGTTGACCATTTTTTCTAGTACCTTGCATATTATGCATGTTAACGATATTGTTCTAAAAGAATTTGCCGTGTTTGAGTTATTCTTTTTGATCGGAATTATGATCGATTCCCGCCATGCATTAGGAAGCTGCTGACTACACCATATTCGATTATAAAGTTCGAGTAGTTTGATCTTGGACGTAGGATGTAAATGTTTGAGGAACATTGATGGGATGTTGTCAGTACTACTGTTTTGGTCTTTAATTCGTCGTTTCTTAGACCAAACTTGAGCTGTTGATGTGTCTGTGGTTATTGTACTGGTAAATATGTTCCACGAGTTTTTTTTTACTTGACTTAAGTATTCTCCTAGCTTCAGCTTTGGCTTTTTTGAAGTTAATTCGATCCAGTTCGTTCCTAGTTCTGCGGTACTTGTTAAGTGATCTGTTGCAATTTTTCACAGCTTGGTAACAGGAGTCGTTCCACCAAGGAACTGTTTTCTTCGAGGGGTTGATTGAGAATTTACCTTTACATCTTTCAGCGGAGGAAAGCATTGCATGAGTGCACTGCTTGATAGCTTCATTTATGTTATTATGGTAGGTGAGATCATCCAATTGTTCCTTGACAGTTTTCTCGAGGAGATCCCAATTAGCATTCTTTATTTTCCATTTGCACTTTAAGGTTGTGATTTTTTGTTCGTTGTTGGGAATTAAGATGGGGAAGTGGTTGCTGTCATGTAGACTGTCAATGGTGTTCCATGTTAGCGAAGAAGCTAGCCCGGGGTCGCAAATACTCAAATCAATAGATGAGAAGGAGCCAGATTGGACATGAAAATATGTGTTACTGCCGGTATTAAGAATGTTAGTATTTGTAATCTTTAGAACATTTTCAACAGATTTACCTCGTCCAAAGGTTCTTTAGGAGCCCCACATCTGGTTATGAGCATTGAAGTCACCGACTAATATAAAAGGAAAAGAAGTTGATTAATTAGATTGCTGAGCTCAGATTCTTTAAAAGCGTAATTGGGAGGAATGTATAAGCTACATATGACAATTTTGTGGGGGCACCATACACTTACAGCAATAGCTTCTAATTCAGTGATCAGGTGATATTCTTGGTGAAATATATCGTTAGAAATGAAAACTGAGATTCCACCACTGGCGCGTGAGAGGTTAGGTCTGATAAAATGGTGACCAGTGTAACTTTTGAGATACGGATTATGAGAATTTCGGAAATTCCTTTCTTGTAAACAGATAAGGTCAGGAGAGTAATCACAAATGAGATTGTAGAGATTATAAACGGGGGTAAAACCCGTTACAATTCCATTGAATTAGGGTGAAAATAAAATATTAGAAGTTATGTGATTATTAAGAGGATTTTTGCGATGTTTGGGATACCTGAGATACTGTGGAATTTTGCGAGTCTGCGGAGTGTTGTGATTGATGTGAACCGCCAGAACTGTAATCCTCTTCGTTTTATTCACTTTCATGTTCTTTGAAATCCAATCGAAGCTGATCTTTTAATTTTATTGTTATTCGTGTTATTCTGTCTTTAATCGATCTCTCTGTAAGAGTTGGATAAAATAGATTTAGGTTAGAGATAAGAGACTTAATGTCATTAGTATACTTTAAGGCTTCCTGGTAAGGATTGCGACTACCAAAGCTGTTTTCCAAGTATGCTTCAACGTTGTCTATTGGAAGGATATAGGTCTCAGGATTAGCTTGGTATGCTTTTTGTACACATTGTTTTGTTATGTCTGTTAAATTAGTTTCTTCAGAGGAGCTCAACCCTGCTTTCTCATTTTTTTCTTCGGAATATCGGAGAGAGGTTTAGGGGGGGAAGCATTTCGTTGGATTCATCGTCAGCATCAGGAGAACTGGCTTTGTCACTTGAGATTTCGGAACGGCAACGTTTTTCAGCAATAAATGGAGCGGGGTTGGATTGGGTTGTATCTTTGTTTGGTAGAACTTCGCTCATTGGTGGAAGACTGGTTGATAGGAGTGGAGAATCTCTTGTTCCTGTAGATGTATTGGTAGCTTCAGGTGTAGACTGTGTAGGCTTTGATATAACGTAGAGTGGTGGATTTGGGCAATTTGAGGCGATGTGTCCGGATTGCTTGCAGATAAAACAATTCATATTATCGGTTGATAGGAAAATTCTGTTATCGTTACCATCAAATGGAATGACTATGGAAGTTTGGAGTACAAAGTTGTTACAAGGGGGAAAACGTAAGATTGACGTCTGAAACTGAGAATATGGGCATATTCGTCGCCTGGTATTCCAGCCTTTAGAAAAGATATAGGAGATGCCAGTTGTAGCCCAAGATTTTTTATTACATTTTCGACCTGTTCATGAGGAATGTAGGGGGAAATATTAGATATGATGATCCTTTTAAAAGGAGAGACGAGTCTACGAATGTTTATGGTAGTGTTATTTATTGTTATTGCACGGTGTGATTTGAGGAGGTTATCAACAAGTTCGGAGTTAGCAATATATATATATATATATATATATATATATATATATATATATATATATATATATATATATATATATAGAAATTAGATTATTTGAAATTTTGGAGGCAAACGAGATATTTTTTGGATCAATAACACTACCTATTCCTTGCACGTAGTCGAATAACTTTAAATTGTCTTCTAGATGCATCACAATAGCTTGATCTTTTTTTGGAAATCATTGTTTAGGTGCTGTCTCTACTGCTAATACGTAAGATGTTTGAACTGAATTGTTGAGTGACATTTTGGAGAAATGCCCTGCCCTTGTACTCAAAAGTAGTATATTATGTTTATTGTGGGTTTATGTGAACTCCTTAGATAATATATTATCCATAACGAAAACGAAGAATCTGCTCACCTACACCTCTGTTTTATGAGAAGGCTTGAACCAGGTAATTAACAATGTAAATAAATTGTTCAGTAAAAAATAGCTTGATAAGAAACTGGATCAAAAAGTCTACTATTGATAATACATATACATGTAATTATTAGCACCAAAGCACAAAATAAATTCACTTATTTATCACGAGAATAGAAGAGCAAAATACAGATGATATTACTCGTTCAAGCACTCGTACGCGAAATCCGTGAAAAGTATTTCAATAAAACTAGTTGACATAAAAAAAATTGAAAATTAAACTAATAGCGAGTATTGCCTCCTCTGTCTTTTGTTACTGCATGACAACAATTTTTTATACTAGTACTGTCGTTTTTATTTGATCTTGATCAATTTGATCCCAAATTTCAACCAATAGCATAAACAGATGATCTAATACGTTTGGTGGGTTAGGTAGTTGCCGTAGTCGTTTCAAACAAAGTCTCAAAGCTGCTCAGTATGTCTGTGATTTGTCTTTGTTATATTTATTAATGAATCCCTGTTGTCGTTATTTTGCGTGTCTCTGACCGAATTACACGAAAAAATATTTTCCAACTGCTTAAAAGATTACGACTTCAACTTCTGATGGATACTTGTCGGTAACGTTATTATTACAAAAGCCATTGTTCTCCTCAGACAACTTATGACAGATGCTTTTATAAACTCCAAAGTTCCTTTGCGTTATCAGATCGTCGAGCGACGGTTTAAGCACACCGTTCATAGTGTTAATTCAATTAAAGAGTTTTCGAGCAGAAATGTAGAATTATTTTACCAACCATTTATAAAAGGAAAAATACTAAACAAATTGGATGGCGGCGATACAGAAAGCAATGAATAAAGTGAGGACGTATACGTTGGAAAAAATTCTATATATCACTGTTCGAAATATTTTTTTTAAAGAATAATTGGTACTGTGAGAAAATGCAATGTGTTTCTGATGTATTATATTATAATGATATGAATCTTGCCCCTTTATTTTATTTCAAATTTATATACTTGAGTGTCACTCTATTCTCAGGTGGTGTTCATATAGCGCCAATAAATTTGAATATGTGAAATAAGTGTTGCCTACCTCTCAACTGATGGTCAAATCTGGACTGTAGACCTTTATTGACAAGGACCAGAAATTTATAAACACAAGAAGAAGTAAATTGTTTTGACATTAACCAAACACTTTCGCAAGTTAATAATTGAAAAATTAATTGAGCAGTTTTTTTAATTCTAATCAAATTTGAAAATCGTTATTAAACTGAACAATTACACAGACATTAAAAATATGTAAGTACAATGTTTGGATTAGAGTAGATTGATCAGATCTATCTTTTATTATTTAACAAACCTAATAATAAATAAAATCACATAAATAAATGTAGTCTAATTTTCATATGGATGCCGAAAAATTTTCTTCCAATAATTTTATGAATTTTAATCTTACAGGCTGCATTCAATAATATTTTTAAATGGCCAAATAAAGTAGTTCAACGTCACCTTGTGTATTCTATGTAACATTTAGATACATCACATTGGATGGAAATTTTGTATCACTCCTACACTTGATGCAAACGTTGTCTTGTGAATAATAGATTTTTTCACATAAACACACCAACAGTTCTTTGTTAACATCTCTTGTCCAAATTATTTATAACACTATTTTCTACTATCCCTCTTATAAGTAATATAAATTTCACTATGTTTCCAAAATTGTTCAATCTGCCGTTTTTATTATTTGGAACTGACTCTTTTTCAGCTTGTTTGCTCAACAAACTTCTCCGCAGCTACTTAATCAAAAAAAACTTAACAACCAATTATAACACTACTACTTTGAATTACAATTTCTTTGGCCAATAAAAGGAATCAGCTTTATAAATTTCAAAATACTTCTAAAATTTCTCTTACTTTATTAAAGTAATTATTTACTGGTTATTGATGTACTCAATACTATAAAAATATTATAATCTTGTTTACTTTTATTATATTATATATATATTTTTATTATGCTTGTTCTTTTCCCAATTGACATAAATAAGTTCTTGTAATTTCTTTGGCAATAGTTAAATCTTTTTTTGATATATACTTTTCTCTGAATATTGTCCATAGTTTTCTAGAGCCTAAGTGAATGTAATCTGAATGAATTTGTGTCATGATTTCTTTTGCTAGATTTTTTGAAGTTACATACAACTCATTATCTCCAACTAATTTAATCCATTCATCATTTCGTTTTAATGCTTTCAATTTTTGTTTTTCGGTAAGCTGTCCTTGATCCCTCGTTAAGGTTTGTTTTGAAAAAACCCCCGAAATATCTTTGAAAAGATTAACCCCAATTTTGACATTTTTGCTGTTGTAAATTTCTTCACCCTCCATTCTACTAATAACATCTACCAACACGTTTGTTTTTCCTGGTATATGTGGTATGTCAAAATCATATTCTTGCAATAATAGTGCCCTTCTATGGCTTCTGCTGTTACCAAATGTATTCCTTAATATTGATAGAAAATACTGATTGTTGGTTTCTATTTTAAAACAATTTCCTAGCAAATGAAATCTTACAGCTTACAGATACTATGAATAATTCTACCTAATTCTAACTCACCCATACTATAATTTTTTTCGTGTTTTCTAGTTAATCTAGAGATAAAAGACATTGGTACTTCTTTTTCATCATGAATTTGCAACAAAACTTCTGCATATCTATTCTTTGATGCATCTGTTCCTAATATAAATGATAAATCATATCTCGGATGATGTAAAGTTATTCATTTTGTGAATTCTAATTTTATTGATTGCAATGCATTTTCTTGTTCATCGCCCCAATTCCATTTTTCAACTTTATGTAATAACTTAATTAGTGGAATTTCCTTTTCGGATATATTTGGTATGAGCCGTTTAAAATAATTCAATACACCCATAAATCTTCTTAATATTTTTAAATTGTGTGGTCTTATGTAATTTTTAATCGTTTTCACTCTTTCCCAATCCATAGTATGCCTACTTCATTTATGCAAAAAAACTAAATAGGTAACCTGGGAACTATAGAATTTACATTTTTCAATATTTAATTTTAGACCAGCTTCATCTGATGCTTCAAGAATGGTTTGAAGATGTATTTCATGCTGTTGTTCATCTTTTGAAAATATTAATATATCATCATTGTAATGAAGGCAGAATTTTTCATATTTGTTAAGCACTTCATGTAGTGCCTTGAGTAGTGCCGAGCACGAACTTTGTAATCCAAATGGCACAACTGAAAATGAATATACTACTCCATCTATTCTGAAACCCGTATATTTGCGGCAATCCCTATGAAGAGGAATCAGCCAAAAACTATGTCTAAAATCTATTTTCGAAAAAATTGTAGATTGAGTAATTCTCCCTAAAATTCCATCTACTGTCATTGGTGCTTCATATTGTGGCACTGTATATCAATAATTATTCTGGCGTCTAAACATAACCTAAGATTTCCATCACGTTTTTTAACAACAACTGTAGGATTTATGAATTGAGCATTGCTTCGGACTATAATACCGTCAGCAAGCATTTTTGTGATTTCTTGATTAACTTCATCTCTATATTTGAAAGGAATTGGATATGATTTCACTCTAAAATTCTCAAGATTTCTCACTTCAATTCTGTGTACATAATTATTAGCAACTCTTGTCTCTTTATTTATTAAATCCTTATGTTTTAATAATAATTCCAAAACTGATATTGCTCATGGCATTTAATTACATTATAATATTCATTCATACCTTTATTCAACTCAGCCTACGATTACTCCGCTGAAGAGCTACTCAGGCGTGGGTTATATGCTAATAGAGACTCAAGGAGTAGGTCTTATCGGTTCTCAGGTAAACCTACTTATTTCTACGTTACGAGACGGAAAGATGAGTGGGCGCTACCCTGATTCCTACTAGTCTATGAGTTACCTCACATCAACTAATCCCAGTCAACAAAACAAGAAGTTTGAAGGTTATAAAAAATGAATAACGTTATTTAATATTTACAAGTAGATTTATTAAATTAAAATTATATATTGAAAGAAAATTGAAATTTCAAAATGTTCTTGAATATTTACAAGTAGATTTATTAAATAAAAATAAAATAAAAAAATTAGATACTGAAAGTAAATTGAAATCTAAAAATGTTATTAAATATTTACAGCTTGATTTATTATTAAAAAAATTAGAGACTGAAAGAAAAAAAATTAGATTCTGAAGGAAAATTGAAATTTAAACCTGAATTATGAATTTTACAAAGAAGATATTAAATTACATATGGTACAAACTATGAAGTTGATTAATCCATGAACTGTAGTGGGAAAGAATAGATAATGTTTACGATTATGGACGTTAGTACTTTCCTTGCATTTTTTTTTCTTTTCCAACGATGAATCTCTTGACGTACACGGGAATCAGGAACCGATCAGCTGCATCAAGTCGGCTTCGAATAGAGCCGTGGTCCCAGCCGGTAGAGTTCAAACTTGTAGAATTTCAGCCGGTGAAAAGGCTTAGGCCGGTAAATAGGTTTAGGCAGGTAAAAAAAGTTTAGGCCAGTAAGAAAAAGTGCTAGAAAAGACACTTGATTCAGATATAGTTCTTGAATTCAGTAAAATGCAGGATATCTGGAGATTGAAAATACAGTAGGTACAAGTAACATTAGTCCAAAATTATGAAATGATATCTAACAACGTGGTTCATATACCCTGTATTTCACAATATTTCAAGAGAACTTACTTATTTTAGAAAAAAAAAGCACAATCAAAATCATAACAAAAGTTACTAATCCATTTAATTTTATTTTAATGGCTTTTCAACGTAGAATTCCATTGGTATAAAAAAATATAAAGAACCAGAACAACGTGGTTTATGTTTCCTGTATCTTGCAATATTTTAATGGAGATTTTAGAAATAAAAGCACAATAACGATCATAAAAAGAGTTACTATTTCATTTTAACATTTCTTCAACGTAAAATTCCATTGTTATAAAAAAAGATATAAAGAACTAGAACAAAATATATATAACAAAAACGAAATCAATATAATATATCTCTGGTACTGAATGTTTTAAGGAAAAATGAATTTGAAACTATTAAGTACAATGTAAGAAAGAATTAGCGAAGAAATATTATACATTTTAAGCGAAATTACACACCATTAATATGAATGCACTTTGATACGGTAGGATGACAGAACTCAACAATATGTATATTTCGTTAAAAAAAAAGGGCAGAACCTCCGCGCATCGACTTAAATTTCCTAATGAAAACGAACTCATCCGAAAACTTGAAATTCGACAACCATCGACAAGAAGTATTATCCGATGTTACGAGGGGTAAACAAAATTTACGTTACTTTTTCATCGACGAGAAATATTACGAGTGGTGAACGAAATTCACGTTACATCATCATACGTATTCCCCTCTATACATATACTATAATAAAATTTATAGTCCTCTTTACTTTTATGTTTAAAATTATATTTTTCTACATTCATGCAAAAAACAACACTTTTGTGAAACACATTTAATGGAAAAAGTGGTTCTTTTTTGCACTAGTGCAACAAAAATTTTGTTGCACTCATCTGTCATGATTAAGTACTGACAAGGTGGAGGACATGAAGATACAAAAAAAAGAAGAACGGTTAAAATACGTTCTGAGTTCTGACATGGTTCTAATTTTCCAGTTCTTGCATGAATGTAGAAAAAATATTGTATGCAACTCGTGCATAACGTGTTTTTAGCACTCGACGTGTTGTCCAACTCGGCCTAAAGGCCTCGTTGGACGATTTCACGTCGCGTGCGAAAAACACTCACTTTTTGCACTTGTGCATAAATAACTATTTAAAGTCCAGTAAATGCTCTGCTCTGTGTTTTGTTATTGATAGTCTCATCCAATGAAATGTTTTCCATTTGAATTGTAAATAATGTATAGTTATTTGTTCCTTGTCGAAAATCGAACCTCATTTTAATAACAATTTTGGCAGCCTTCAAATT
This sequence comes from Galeruca laticollis, assembly GCA_963921935.1. Lineage (NCBI taxonomy): Eukaryota > Metazoa > Arthropoda > Insecta > Coleoptera > Chrysomelidae > Galeruca > Galeruca laticollis. The sequence goes on along the minus strand of OY998181.1, from coordinate 158,104,407 downwards.
ATGTATTGTCAAACATTCTATAGATCACAATGAAGTTCAAAATAAATCATTATTATTATCATTTTGTTTTATACTAGTTTACTGAAATATTTTGCCTGTTATAACATTTCTCTCATTCAGTATTCCTTTTTTATATTTTTCGTTAACAAAAACACAAGAAATTCTTATCGGTTTTTCTTTATTTTTTTTATTCCTTTTAAGTTTTTTATTTAAGTTTGTTTAGGGTTTTCAAATTAAATATGTATATATGTATAGACACACTACTTGCTATTATTAATAAATCCAAATATAATCTGTAAAGTAGAGTAGGGGTGAAAATTACAAAACAAGTATTCGGTTACTTGAAGTAATTGTTGCACTTCTCTACTAAATAAAATTACATTGTAAAAGTAATAAATATTGAGATGGTTAATAAATTTTAATAACAGATTGAAAAAAAATATGAATAACTATTAGAAGAGACGATAAAAAATCTGGAGATTATTTCCAGGTTCCTAAATGACATTTTTTTCAATTTTTACAGTGTTCTTATTGTTATGTTGCATTTTCTAAATAGTTGAATGAACTGTATAGTTTTAATAATATTTATTCTAATTTAAACTGTGTTTCTTGTAATAGTGTATTTAACTGTATGTTGAGTCGCTTAAAAATCGCCATCTTGTTATATTTCTATTCTGTTGAAAATGGAGCTGTACTGCGCACGCGCGTAACTGCCAGAATCAATTAACCGTTCAATAAAATTATATCTAGCAATTTAAATCAAATATCAAACCACTTATACAACTAAATACTCAAGCCAATTTGGACATAATATGGTATACCGTTTGTACCAAAAAGGATAATTTAGAGATTACAGAATAAAGTGCTGAGGAATATAGTCAACGCTCTTTCCTCCTCCCTATTTTGGTAAGAAATGATCCATCTCCATTTTTATATCAAGATAAAAAATCAGTAAGTATGGGAAAGGAATAACAAGTATATTCTTGAAATAACATTATAATAATTATAACAAACCCTCAAGATATAGCGGAGAGATTCAACAATGTTTCTATAACGATTCGAAAAAATTTAGCAGCATATATTAAAAAGGATCCAATTTTTTTTTAATTTGAATAACCGTTTCTACCTCTAGGGTAATTAGCGGCGAAGTTTAATGTATCCAAATTATTACAATAAAAAGTTTGTTACAGTTTGTGAAACGTATTTATAAGTTTCACGAAGGTTTTATTGTTTTGATGGTTGCAGTTTTCTCCAATTAAGAAGGTTTTTCTTTCAGTTTCATATGATGGACACTGGGCACTCTAATAGAATATGAGACACAGTCGTAGTTTTATCACATAAGTAATAAAGTGGAATAGGCTAAGTCAGTGGATGTTCGTGTGTGACCCTGATGTGCCCGAGGCAGAGTCGTGTGATGATAAACAGGTGCTGACGTTTATTTGTGTTATATTTTCCATTTTCCTGTATAAGGTTTTACTTGTTGGAGTTTGGACGTTTTCTGTCTCCATTCAGTATTCCAATTGTTAAGTATCTGGGGGCTAATACTTGACCCTTCCCAACTTTACGAATACTGGCTAATATCGTTGTTTCCACAGCAGTACGTGGTATCATGTATGCGGTTTGGTTAATTATGATAATAGCAAGTACTCCTTAAGCTGCGAAGGGTTAAAAATTAGCCCATTGGTAGCGGAAATAAGGTTTAAAATCTGATGATGTGGTGTGGTATGTGGTCCTGTTCGATTGGTTGCAATACAGGCATATTTGCCTGCTTTTTTGTTTCCTTTTATTCCCGTAAAAGATGGAACCCACAGGAAAGCAATCTCTTTGTTTAGATGACTTAGGTTGTATAGCTCGTGTTGTGACAACGTTGCAAAGAAACATGTGAATTCTCTGGTGTTGTTATATACTTATGTTTTATAAATAAAACTGACTTCAAATTAGTGTAAGTACCACAATCAATTCATTTAATACCCAAGCATAATACTTGTAAGAACATTCCAGTTTTTTTAAGCATAGAGATACTGGTGAAAGTGTTCCACGGACTTCACTACCGCGAAAAGTTCTCTTCTTGTAACGCAGTAGTTTCGTTCTGGTTTGGAGAGGACTTCACTGAAATATCCCAGCACTCTTTCTTGCCCTCCTTGGATCTGTGAGAGCACTCCACCAATTCCTACGTTGCTTGCGTCAGTGTCAAGAATAAAGTCTCCCTCTGGTAAAGGGTATCCTAATATCGGCGCCGTGGTTAAATGCTTCTTCAAGGTATCAAAAGCCGTTTGACAATCTTCGCCCCATTGTGGAAAGCTCTTGCTTCTTCTGTAAGTCGAGTCAGGGGCTTAGCAATATCTCCAAACTTCCTGATAAATCTTCTATAATATGTGCAAAGTCCAAGGAAACTCCTAATTTGATGTTTGTCGGTTGGTTGCGGCCATTGCTGATTGGAAGCAATTTTCTCTGGAACCACCGCCACTCCTTCATTGCTCACTATATGACCTAGATAGTTGACTCGGTTTTGGAACAGCTGACATTTCTTCGGGTTTAACATGAGCTGGGCAGCTTGGAGTCGTTTGAATACGTCTTCCAAATTATTCAGGTGTTCGTCAAATGTCTTCCCCAATACTACGATGTCGTCCAAATAGACCAGACATGTCTTCCAAGACAACCCTCTCAAGACATTTTCCATGAGTCTTTCAAATGTCGCAGGCGCATTACAGGGCCCGAATGGCATGACGTTGAATTGCCATAATCCAGATCCGGTGGTTAAAGCAGTCTTTTATTTGTCTTCTGGGTCCATTTCCACTTGCCAATAGCCAGATTTCAGGTCCCAGGTGGAAAGCAGTTTGTTGCCGGCCAAAGTATATAGCGTATCGTCAATTAGAGGCAGAGGATAGCTGTCCGTCTCCGTCACGTTGTTAAGCTGGCGATAATCCACGCAGAATCTCGTAGTTCCATCCTTTTTCTTGACGAGCACTACTGGAGACACCCATGGACTAGTAGATGGTTCTATTACTTTTTCTTCAGCCATCTCTCGAATAATTCTTTCAGCATCCTCTCTCTTCGCTCGTGGGAGTCTTAGAGCTGATTGCCTAATTGGCTTAGCATTACCAGTATCGATTTTGTGTTTGACAGCTGATGTTCTACCAGTCTTTCCTCCTTTTGGTACGAATATGTCTCGATACTGCAAGAGAAATTCTCTCATTCTCTTTTTTTCAGTTCGATCCAAAGATTGACCAGCTACCGATAACATTTGTTCGAATCTGGTATTAGAATTGTCAGTGGTCGTTGTTTGACGAACTATAGACGTCACTGGTACGCAGGTTCCAATCTTGGTTTCCTTCTTGATGGTGACTGGGTAATCATTCCCGTTTATCACACGTACTGGGATCTCTTTCGCCGACGTAACTAATCCTTTTCCAATTAGTACTCCTTTGCCAACCTCTTCGTCGTGGTTCCATGGCTCCATCATAACCGGTTTACCTTCCTCCACGATTCCCTGTAGCCGTGCTACTATCATGGTTTTGCTCCGTGCAGGTAGAACGGTATCTTCCTGTACAGCTGCCAACAGCGCACTGCCTTCATATGGATGAAGGAATACCTCCTCGGAACCCACTTTAACGGTTCTGTTTCCAAAGTCTAATTAGAAACCATGTACATTCATTACGTCCATTCCCAAAAATCAGGTCTTCTGCAATGTCAGCAACGATTACCGTATGCGTGAACTTTTCTGCGCCAATTCCCAATTGGATTTGTTTCTCACCGTGAACGTTGGCACTCTCACCTGTGGCGGTCCGCAGTCGCAGTCTCGTTGGTAAAATCTTCTTCTTGGAGTTTATTATTTCTGGTCGTGTGATAGTTCTGGTTGCTCCAGTGTCTACCAGCAGAGTATATCGTTTGCCATTCACTTCTCCATCTACATATACACTGTCGTTGCGACATCTGAGAGAAGCTATCAATATGAGTGGGTCTTTGGAACGGTCATGGGTCGGTGCTGCCCCCTCGTAGCCGACCCGTTCTAGTTCTCCTGTGACTGAGGTTCTTGGTTTGCAGGAGTCTTGGGGCGCTTACAAGAACTACGTCCATGCCCTAGCACAATTCCAGCATCTGATCTGTCTCGGCTTCTTGTCCATCATACTTTTTATTAAACTGACGAACTGGTTGAATCTGTCTTCGTCAGCTTCTTCTTGGATGGTCCTAATTTTGTTATATCCTGAAGCCTTCGTTGCTGCTTCATATTCAAGAGCAGCTGTCAATGCGTCAACTAATGTTTTGGGATGGGCTAAGCGCAGCATCCTCTGCATATCGGGGTCATGTGAGCCATCAATAAAGGCCTGGATGCCCATACATTCCATAATGTTCTCTGCTGCTGATGGATACGCGAATCGAATGAGTCGGGCAATATCCACTTCATATTCTTGAAGTGTTTCGTCACGTTCCTGCCTTCGGTTCTTCAGCTGGGATTAGTACAAATGTTCTGGATGTTCGTGACCATATTGCATGTCCAACCTCTTCTTCAGCTGCTCGAAATCATCCGTTTCTTCAAGAAGTATCGTCTGAAGTACATCTAAGGCATCTCCCCGAAGCGCGATAATTGAGTTCACTGCCTTCTCTCTATCGGACCAATTATTCACTCTAGCGGCTGCTTCAAATTGTTCCACATAATTAGTCCACGACATTTTTCCATCTAACGTCGGGGCCTTGACTCGGGTAAAACTGCCAATGTCTTCATACTTAGGTAGTGTTTCTGGCTTGCAGGGTCTCGTTTGCTCGGTCTTCATTCCTTCCTCTGGCGTGCCTCGCGTTCTTGAATCGGCAATATTTTCCTCTAACTCATTGATTTTCTCATCTATCGTTGTAATCTTATTCTCGATTTTCTCGTCCATTGTCATCTTATTCTCGATTTCAGATTTTAGAGACGAAATTTCATTTTCAACGTCAGCGGCAATATCGTTTTTCATTAATAAGATATCGGCAGATATATCGTTCTTCAAAGCAGAAATATCGTTTTTCACATTCGTTGAAATTTCCTCTTCCATGGCAGAAATATCGTTTTTCATAGCAGAAATCTTCTCGTCCATGTTAGCAGAAATATTAGCAGAAATGTCGTTCTTCATAACACAAATCTTCTCGTCCATGTTCTCTTCCATGGCAGAAATCTTCTCTTCCATGTTAGCAAAAATTGACGAGATTAAGGTGGAAGCCTCGTCAGTAAATAAAACGGTTTCAGGATCAAAGCCGTAATTTTCCAGTGTCACTTTGAGTCTTTCTACTAACTCACTCTTCTTGCCGGACGTTTACAACTTACGATTTTCCAATTCTGCTCTTAATTCCGTGACTTTCAGATCACATAGTCTCTTGGCCATTTTGATGTAGCTATTTATTTATATTACCCCACACCTGACACCAATGTAATATTTTTCTTATTTATTTAAACGTTTTTATTACGGGTGTGATACATTTTAAACACTCTGTATGGCTACTTACTAATTTATTTAAACACTAACTCACTAACACTTAATTTATGTATACTTAACTAATCACTCAATTATTAATTTATATTTACCGTATATTCACTCAAACTAATTTATATAAACACTTTATATTCACTTATTTACTTGTTTATCTCACGATGTCAAATTATCAACTAACAGGTCATTTTTATATACTAGTGCCTTTTTTACTAGAGAATTCTGTGCTGCGGCTTACACAAAACAAATGCCTTTCGCGATATTTCTCGATTGCCGGTTCAATCCTTAAAAGACCTTCCAAGAACATGTCTATAAAAACTGTCACAATAAATCCCAATAGATCTTCTCAGAATTCGGCGCGCTCGCCATTTTTTTTATCTCAGTTAACATAAGGTTACAGGACCGTACTTAGTATCTGCTTCGGTGTGCGAGTTCGTAACTCTATATAGTTTTGAAAATTCTTCAGCAATTTCTGCATTATTTGTGGTGATGTGTTTCAGTAATGATTTTATTCGATGGTTAGTAAAACCAGAGATTTTTTTGAATTTTCCATAAGTTGAAATGAGGGTAGATCTATTTATTCATTCTTCATATTTTTGCCATGATTTTACTTTTCTGCCCAACCTATCTAATATGCGAGAAAAGTATTGGTTTACCCCAAAATTTTTTTTTAGTTATTTTAACGTTTTCCATTAACAACTACACGAAAAAACGGTATTTAAAAACAACCTGTGTGTATGTCGTCGTCGGCCACTTTTCCTTACATGTCTTGTTAGCACGATACAGCCTCCGAAGTGCAATAAGTTACCAATTTTTTGATGTAATATTGTTAAGGACGTGTCACAGATGAACCCTATTGATTTTCAGCTCACCAGAGCCAATACAACGGGTGCTATGGTACTTGAAGTACGACATTTTGTCATTTTTTGAGAAATTTCAGTTTGTTAGGACGATACAGCCTCCGGAGTTCAACAAGTCACCAATTTTATGACTGAATATTATTCAGAACATCTCATTGATGAACCCTATTGATTTTCAGCTCACCAGAGCCAATACAACAGGTGTTACAGTACTTTAACTACGATATTTTTGCGAAAGTTTCAGTTTGTTAGCACGTCCGGAGTATATACAAGTGACCAATTTCATGATTGGATATTATTCAGAGCGTCTCAAAGATGAACCCTATTGATATTCAGCTCACTAAAGCCAGGACAACGGGTGCTATGGTACTAGAAGTACCAAATTTTTGTCATTTTTGGAGAATTTTCAGTTTGTTAGCACGATAAATCGTCCAGAGAGTATACGATTGATCAATTTTATGATTGAATATTATTCAAGGTGCCTCACAGATGTACCCTATTGATTTTCAGTTGACTAGAGCGAGTACAGCGGGTCCTATAAATCCAGATATACTAAATTTTTCGTTATTTTTGGAGAAATTTCTGTTTGTTAGTACGATACATCCCCCGAAGTGTATACAAGTAACAATTTCATGATAGAATATTGTTCAGGGCCACAGATGCGGAAATAGTTATTTGTATGCTTAGGCCGCGAAATACCTTTTTAACGTATTGAAAGAATAGTTACCGCCGAGGCCGCTTGCGGCCGAGGCAAGATAATCTTGAGGACGTTAAAAAGTTTCGCGGCCATGGCATACACACTATTTTTCGTGCAATCGTTAAAATTATTAAATTAGATAATTGTAAATAAATATATTATTGCTCTAAAATCAACAGCAGTTCAATTTATTTAACAATGTTAACGTGTGTTATGGAAATGATATGTTTCATTATATACAAAATATTTTGACAGTTCTTGACAAAACGCAAAATGTCTGATACTGATAGCGATATTTCAGTACCTTCCACTCCTTCTGAACTCAAAAGTGTTGTAGTAAATTCGGCGCTTTCCGTTTTAATACCCGAAAAATCGAAACGGCAGTACGTAAAATGTTACGGCGAGTTTAAAGATTGGTGTGACAAACAGAATATTAAGACGATGTCTGAAAACCTTTTATTGGCTTATTTGATGCAGAAATCAAATGTTGTAAGAAGTATTCATCCTAAATAATACAAGTACTTGTGTATTTGTTGGTATTCAACAAAAAATAATCCTTGTCTTTGTAGTATTTTCGAAATGTCAAATTTGGAGGTGATATTCAAATTTGGAATTGACGTTTGGTTTTGCGGCCGTTGCTATGGCTAACGGCTGCGAAATAGAATTTCGCGGAGTGTGCTGAGAACGCGAAATATTGACATCGCGTGCAATTGCACGAAAAGTTAGTTTTAATCTTTAAATACGTTTATTTTTTGTTTGTTTTTGATGCCGTGTTGCAACGTCTCTATGCTTTTTTGTGTTATGTGAGGTTATCCGCAGTTTAATATTTTCGGTAACAGTCCCACTTGTTTTCACTTGCACTTTCTGTGTACCGAGTTTTGCCGTTTTCTTTATACGTTGCCTTTAAAATTATATCGTTGAAGTTGTTTATCGAAGTGTAAATGTCTATAGACAACTTAGTATTTGATATTTTGTTTTCAATATTTGCTGCAAACCCTTTCCAGTTTACTCTTTTTAGATTCAATTTTGGTAACGGTTTGATAATTTGTGTTTGCCAGGTTCTGATTTAGAGTAAAGGAAAGTGATCACTGTCATGTAAATGATCTAAACCTTGCCAGTCAAGTTGTGTTACTAGGTTTGGAGTGCATATAGTTAGGTTTATGACCGAGAAAGTGCCATTAAATGCGTTGAAACGATTCATACTTCCATTATATAACACATCAACACACGATGCGATTCACGCGCTAACTACTGATATATACGACTGGATAAAAATGTACCGTCAATAGTTGTTTTTGTCGATTTGAGGAATGCGTCTGATTCCTATCTTATTAGACGTGCTAGAAGAAATAAGATTACATTAGATAAGATTAAGTCCTACCTATCAAACAGTCAAACAGACATGTAGATAAGCAAAGTCGGTACTGGGACAACCAGGGGAGTACGTCGCTATGGGATATTGGTAATTAAGTAATAAATATTCTGCGTGGCTTCGTGAGCGCCCGCGGAGGTATAACGTAAGCTGCGTGCTTGTATGTTGAGAGTGGGAAAAACGTCCACTTCAAATTCAGAATCAGCTATGCGCCCTTCAATCTTCTGAAACCACTGAGTTCGCGGGTTATTCTATCTGAAGGGCACGGAATAAAAGCGAAGAAATTTTAACTAAATATAGAGCATAATGTTCTGAAAGGTCGACCCAAACTGATCATTATTTTAAATATAAACACACCAGTGCCACCGAGTGAATATATTGGATGACGTTAAATATATAAATCAGCGAGCTGTGTCATAAATTTTAATATTCTTACTCTATTTCTCCACATTCCAAAAACCCTCTCACAAATATGAGCTAATTTTATTGAATAGAAGAATACCAATTTGCACGACATTAGAAAGTTAGGTATCTTGTTGATAATAGGTAATTAAGTTACATCGTAACTTTAGTTGTGTAATCTAATCCAATCCAAACAATCTGTAGCACCAATTTACATAATCTCTCTACACCCTTTTCAGATTAAATTCAGTAGTGCTCCGAGCAACTTCTATCCAAAGAATTCTATTAGCTTTGATATGTTTACACTTGGCTATCTACGAACAAAGGTAAACAAGAAATGTTGACATTAAAGTTGATGAGATTCAATAAATTTAACGTCGGGAGAAGTTGTAACTTCTTTTTCAAATGAAAGGTAGAATGATGAATCAATGTTATACAGGTTGTTTCATTGGGAAAGGGCCTAATTTTAACTGTAGATGGGGATCACTTTGGTGCTTCCAAAAACCTATATTTAATGTATCTTCTGCACTTTATAACCGAGATACCGGGTGTTTTATAAATTTATCCTATTTCTTTCGAACCTCATAAGTTACGAGTTACCCTGTATATTATTTTGAAATTTGGTACACGTAATAAGCATTACCTAGAAACTCCATCAAAAACATCTACAAAAAGATAATACAGATCTGGCTTAACAAAAAATTTCAAAACTCGTCTTTCCTAAAAATAACACCCTGTATATAGATTTCTTTGAAATTGGTCTTTATAATTGGAAAGGGTATAAAAAATCGAATCTACCAATTTCCTTTTTATTTTTCCGCAGACAATTTTACTACCAAAAATTTACCGTCAAAGTTATAATTTATGCTCGTTTTGGGGGTTAACAATGGTATCGGACAGGTTTTCCTTTTCCGCCCAACCTTTCTATATGCGAGAAAAGTATTGGTTTACCCCAAAAAAAGTTGGAATTTTGTCGTCGGCCACTTTTCCTTACATATCTTGTTAGCACGATACAGTCTTCGGAGTGCAATAAGTCAGCAATTTTATGATCGAATATTGTTAAAAACATGTCACAGATGATCCCTATTGATTTTCAGTTCACCAGAGCCAGTACAGCGGGAGCTATGGTACTTGAAGTACGACATTTTATCATTTTTTGAGAAATTTTAGTTTGTTAGCACGATACAGCCTCCGGAGTTTAAGAAGTCACCAATTTTATTATTGAATAATATTCAGGGCATCTCACTGACCCTATTGATTTTCAGCTCACCAGAGCCAATACAACAGGTGTTACAGTACTTTAAGTACGATATTTTTGCGGAATTTTCAGTTTGTTAGCACGTCCGGAGTATATACAAGTGACCAATTTCATGATTGGATATTATTCAGCGTCTCAAAGATGAACCCTATTGATATTCAGCTCACTAAAGCCAGGACAACGGGTGCTATGGTACTTGAAGTACCAAATTTTTATCATTTTTGGAGTATTTTCAGTTTGTTAGCACGATACAGCCTCCAGAGAGTATACGATTGATCAATTTTATGATTGAATATTGTTCAAGGTGTCTCACAGATGTACCCTATTGATTTTCAGTTGACTAGAGCGAGTACAGCGGGTCCTATAAATCCAGGAATACTGAATTTTTGGTTATTTTTGGAGAAATTTCGGTTTGTTAGCACGATATATCCCCCGTAATGTATACAAGTAACAATTTTATGATAGAATATTGTTCAGGACCACAGATGCGGAAAAGTTAGTTTTAATCCTTAAAACCGTTTATTTTTTTATTTTTTAGCTTGAAATGAAATCTATTCAATGCATCCAGAGAAGCATTCTAGGAATTCAATTTTTTTTTTAGTCACGGGGGGGTTAGGGTTCAGGTGCCCTAATTGTTGCCGCTCAGCCATTGATTGGCTTATTGTGCACCCCCCTCACAGGTATTAAGCAGTCCCATCCTAAATTCTTAGCGAACATTGAGATACGTCGGACTATGTTTCCCTGCATTCCCTCCTGATTTGTGCCTGGAGAAATATCTAGACAGGAGGCTCGCCTTCTGCACAGGGCAGGGCAATCGAAGACCACGTGCTTTGCGGTTTCCTCTGCTTCTCCACACATCCTACAATGGGGATTTGTTATTTCAATACCCATTTTCTGTAGGTGTGCTTTGAATATCCAGTGGCCAGTTATGAATCCTACCACTTTTCGCAGTTCTTTCCTACCCATTCTAAAAGCATTTGCTGCGTAGGAACTCGATGGAATTCAATTGAGTTTGTATGTTTACGAGTACAGACTACTAAAAAATGTGATTACAGGGCCGTACTTAGGATATACCCTGTAGAAGTATATGTATATAGAAACTATGCACTTCTATATTTAGAATAACAAGAGTAAAATACGAGAAATAAATTTATCCTCCAAAATCGGAGAGATTTTTATTGATTTTATTAATTGACATGAAATGAAAACAAGAAATTCTATCAACATTGTCCAAACGAAGTAAATCTAACCCACAAAAATTGCTCAAAATGACCTCCATTCTCCTCTATTCTCTTGCCCTTTTTGTAATATTGCGAACGGACTTTCTAATCACATCTGGATTATTTCTGATTTCTTCGCAGGCATTCTCTATTCTTCGGAAAAGTTTTTCTCTGCTTTTGATGTCGGTAGCATATACTTTTCATTTTAGATATCCCCAAATATGGTAATCCACAGGATTGAAGTCAGGTGACCTTGAAGTCCAGTTATTGGGACCACCTCTGCCTATCCAGGAATTAGGAAAATTTTCATTCAAAAAATTTCTTACTATGAAATTTGTGCACTTTTAAATAGCTCAACTAAGGCGTCTAAAATAAGTTTTTCGTTTAAACTTAATAGGTGAGTTAAATTTGTCGGTAAAGAAATATTGTGATTAATGAGAAAATTTAGAAATATATTTATTTGATACTGGTGATTTCTACAGGAAAAAATTAAATGGTTAAGATCAGCTATTGAACTATTGTCACATGAACATTTAGAAGAGCCTAAAATTCCTATTTTAGCAAGGTGCGCAGGAACGATACCATGATTTAGTTTCATTCTAGTTACTATCGTAGTGTAGTATTTATTTGTATTGTATTCTTGAATATGTGGTATTGTTTTGGATATTTCTGGATGTATGAGTGTGTATGGATTCTTAGACTCTTTTACGTATTCCTGCCATACACTATTCCAACTGTGAGTGATTTGTCTTTTAAGTGACGGCAATAGGTCAAGTGTGTTATAAAAATCAAAAAACTTGTTTTCCAAAACTGCCTTTTTGGCAAGGCTATCTACAATTTCATTCCCTTTAATGCCAGCATGTCCTTTTACCCAGATGAACGTTATTTTGGTATCAGAATTACTTAATAGGTATAGATAGTTTTTAATATTTCATAAAAGGGAATTTTTTACCTGATTATATAATTTTTTAGTTCCTATAGTTTCCAATGCTGCTTTTGAATCGGTTATTATAAGACTATTGTCAATTTTGTTCTGAAATATATAAGTGAGGGATTGCCATATTGCATATATCTCCGCTGTGTAAATTGAACATGTATCATGTAAACGCATTTTAACAGAAAAACATTTATTCGAATGATAAAAGGCACATCCAGATCCATTATTGGTTTTTGAGCCATCCGTGTAAATAGTTGAATAATTTGTATAGTTTGAAAGAATAGATATCATAATGTTTTTGTTAACTATGTCTTAAAGTGAATATAAGGGGAATATGATGTTAGGTTCAAACATACATAAGTCATAGCTGAATCTTAACATGGGATATTTGTCGACAGTATGAATTAACTCATGAAATTTATTAGTAAAAATAAAAGCATCGACCAAAGGTGGATTATTTTTAATCTTCCAATATTTGTTTTTTAAACATTGTGTTGTGAGATAAGCAAGATTATTGAGGTTATTGCAGCAATTTTTTTCTCTAATTGTGATAGAATATTTATTTGCCAGATATTCGCGTCTAATTGCTAATGGAGGTTCAAGAGATTCAACTAAAATTTCATCAGTTGGGGATGATCTCATTGCTCCTATACATATACGTAGAGCTTTAAATTGAATGCGATCTACAATCTGTAGATTTGTTTTGCTAGCAGAACCGTACAAAGTCGATCCATAATCCAGAATTGAGCGGATGTATGCTCTATAAAACAATAATGAAATGGCCACACCAACACCAAACTTCAACCTAGAAACACATCTTAACATTTTCATCCCTTTTTCACATCTACATTTGATATACTCAATATGTTTCGTCCACAACAACTTACTATCCAGAAATATGCCTAGGTATTTATAATTATTCACCACTGGAATTGTAAGTTCAGAGAGAAGCACTAATGCGGGTGGCTGATATCGATGTCTCGTGAAAAAAAAGGACAGAGCATTTTTCAGGCGATATGTTAAAACCTAAGTCATATGAGGATCGTCTAGTAGTATTCATCATGTTCTCGAGAACACACAAGCACTCTTGGTGTGAATTTTGGATCGTGTAATAGGCAAAATCATCAGCATACTGAACTTTATAACAAGAATCATCTCCTATCAGATGCAATTCTGTTGTATATGAATTAAGAAGAAAAGGGCTCAAAACAGATCCTTGCGGTAGACCTTGAGACAATACCCTCGGAACATGAAGTTCATTCTTATGATCTCTGAGTTAGATTTTCCGATTTGTGTACAGATTAAAAATATTGGTCGCCACTTTATTACCAAAACCGAATTCTATAAGTTTATTTGTTAGTATGTTTAAATCTAGAGCATCATAGGCGCCTTTTATGTCGATAAATAAACAAGCAAGATATTTGTTTTCAGAAAAACTTACTTGTACGTGATTAACTAATTGTGTTATAGCATCTATCGTGCCGTAACCCTTACGATACCCATATTGTGTTGCCGGAAGAAGTTGATTGTTTTCTGTAAACCATTCTAATCGCGCTTTGATCATTCGCTCAAACGTTTTTATAATGGTGAAAAATAAAGAAATTGGCCGAAATGATGTCGCAATAGAGCTATCCTTAACAGGTTTGGGTAATAAGGTAATAATTACGTCTTTCATGGTTTCTATGTAATCATTTTGTAACCACCAGCCGTTAAAAATATCTAAAAGATTTGTTTTTGCTATTTTGGGAAGGTTTTCTATCATTTTATATGTTAAATTGTCTTTACCAGGCGCAGTATTTCTGGAAGTTTTGACAGCGTGAAGTAATTCTTGCATATTGAATGGAGATTCTACATAAGGATTTGTTTTTAAGATGTGTGATGGATCAAGTTCGAGTTTATTTTGGACAGTTGCAGGACAAATTAAATCAAATATTTCTTCAAGCAATTGTGGTGGTAGAGAAGTACGATTATTCTGAAAATGTTGATTTGAAATTCTTTTCATGAAATTCCAAATTTTAGTTTGGGGAGTATTCCTATTTATAGAATTTATAAAGGAGACCCAGCTTGATTAGCTTTTTAAAAGTTAGTTTGGCAATTGCTACACTTCTTTTATAATTAATAAAATTTTGGAAATTAGATATTCTTTTATATTCAAGAAGAGCTTGTTTCCTTTTTTCTACTGCTTCTGTACATTCTCTGTTCCACCAAATAGGTTTTTTAGTAATTGGAATAAAAGGTTTTTTGATAGGCATAGACAAATATGCGGCTTTTGACATGGCCGTAATTAACAAGTCAGCTTTTTCTGATAGATTAGTATTAGTATCATTTTCAGTTAGTATTTGATCAATATAGTCCTGATATGTTATCCAATTTGCTCTCGAGTCATTCCATCTATTAGAAGTTAAAATGTTTGCGCGATCACCTGACAAATGGAGAGAAATGCTTATTATAAAATGATCAGAGCCTAGAGTTTCTTCCATAATTTGCCAATCTAGATAGGAAACTAGGTTAGGAGTAGCAAAAGTAAGATCAACCCTAGAAGGATTTTCATTAGGCCTGTGTATTCGAGTTGGTTTACCATTATTGACACATATTAAATTGCAGTGATCTAAAGCATCTATAAGTCTTTTACCTTGTACATCATCCTTGTGGGATTCCCATAAATTATGGTGACAATTAAAATCACCACAGATAATAACCTTACCTGAAAATTGTGAGAAAATATTTATCCATTCATTGACATTAACAGTATTTGCGTTAGGTGGTTCATATATGTTTACTAAGGTTATTTTAAAGTCACTGATTTCTATTGCACAAATTACTATGCTAGCATTAAATTTTTTTATTATTTCAATTTCACTGTAGTTAATATCTTTTTTGACATAAATGCGTACACCTCCGTAACCATCATTATTTTTTTTGTATGGGATAATAACCTTGAAGAGAAAAATTATCTTCCTTTTTAGTTTGTAACTCTTGTAATATTAAAATATCGAATGAATAGCTTTTTAAAAATTGTAATAAGTTGTTTTTTATTAGTAATTGAACGATAATTCCATTGAAACATATGTAATTCACCAAAAGTCCTCATCATATATACTCTCTATATCACTGACTGGATTATTTATAATTAAGCTAAATTGATTTCTAATACTATTGTGGATTTCTTCTAAATTTTTGTATTTACTTTGAAAATATGTAGGATCAGTAAGTGCTTTAGTTATTAACGAATTAACTTCATATATTATTTTTTCTTTATGAGCCATGAAATCATCACGGTGAGGGTTTGGAATGACAGGTTGTGTATGTTGGGCGTGGTGGAACTTTTTTTGTAGTTTGAGATACTCTAATAGGAGATACACTTTTACGTTTAGTTGTTTGTGTTCGAGGTCTTGGGGTGAGTGATTGAGTAGCAACATATGAGTCTTTTGGGCTAGGTGTTGATTCTGGAAAATTATCAAGGTTATTAAGTACCGAAAATCTATTATTGGTGGTAATTTTAGCATCAGATGGATTATTAACTATTTTTTCCGCTCCCTTAAATGATATATTATGATATGCCATTGTTTTTTTTCATATTAGATTGAAACTTATATGTGGGACAATTTTTATTTAATGCATTATGATCAAATTTTTCACAGTAAATACAATATTCATGAGTAACGTTACAATTATGATTTTCTTCCATTTTATCACCACATTTTCTACACTTCTCAACTCCTTTGCATAATTTTGTCGTGTGTCCGTATCTCGTGCATTTGAAACATTGGACAACCGGATATATATACGGTTCAACCTCAAAATTACATAAATTAATTTGCACTCTAGAAGGGAGGTTACTACCTAGAAATGATACGATTATCATTTGTCTTGGTATTAATTTTGTTGTACCATCTGAATTTTTAAATTTCCTCATCATTCTTTTTACACTCATAACTTTTTCATCCGAGTTAATATTGTTAACTAAATAAGTCTCATCAAAAAATGTATCTCTTTTTTTTTGGGAAAAATGTAGGTACATAAGCTATAAGATCATTTTTGATAATTATTTCATGATTAATTGAACTATTTGCAATAGAATATGTTTTAAAAATTACTTTAACTCGATTTTTTCCTACTGATATAATATCTAATACGTTTTCCTTAAATTCATTCATTTGAAAAAGATGTCCAATACGAATGGGAAATAATCTACCTATCTGTTTATTTATATGTTCAACATATACAAAATAAGGACCGGTATTGTCGTTGTTGTCACTGTTTTTTTCAGGAGACCCTCCGGGGTCCCCTGAATCATAATCCATTCTGTTACTTACTGTTTTTTTTTGTGTTGTACCTAAACTAAACTTAATATTATTCAAAATTCTCAAATAGTTTTTACTTAAATAAATAACTGCTAGCACTTAATTCGTGGGCGATGTGTATATTGTCACTGCATGAATTGAACTGATCTTTTTGGAGATACTGTTGATGGAGTTTCTAGGTAATGGTTATTACGTGTACCAAATTTAAAAATAATATATAGGGTAACTTGGAAGTTATGAGGTTCGAAAGAAATAGGATACATTTATATTTATATCTCGGTTATAAAGTGCAGACGACACATTAAATATAGGTTTTTGGAAGCACCAAAGTGATCACCATATACAGTTAAAGTTAGGCCCTTTCCCAATAAAACACCCCGTATAACATGAGGGTTTTTTCATTGTCACAAATATTGGATGAATGGAAGGCGAAAACATTATAAGACTCATAAAAGCACAAAATTACAATAGGCAGGACATACTATAATGATCCGAAAACCATCTAGAATGATCTAGAAAATTACAGAGTGGAAAATAATTTTCCATAGATAAAGAGGAAGCCCTATAAGGAGATGGAAAGATGCAATAGAAGAAGGTACACAGAGAATAGAAATGAATAACTGGAATCCTTATTTTAAATGAAACTAAATGTTTCTAAATAATTCCACAATATATTGAAAAAGTGGTAAAAAATTGAACAATTGTTTCGATATTGCTATCATCATCAGAATTACATAGATAACATTCCATATAAGCTGCTTATCTCATTCTGTCTAAGCAATTTCCTTTGCCAATTTTTTTTATAAACATTTTCAAGGTAATTTCCTACATTATTTTGGATTTTCATAGTTTTGTAAATCGCAGTATATGTGCTTTATATGAATGGAAATTTGAGACTCCCCAACACGAAATTGAGTTATACACTAATTTTCAATCTATAATTTGCATATTGGATAAAATTACGAACGTTGTTTCATTCACAATTTTCGATGAAAATGAAACATGATTAATGACACATTTTATATAGTGGGACGAACAATAATTCTAAAATAAATGAGTGAATAATCAAATTTGTTCTGATGGAATAATTTCATATCGAACCGTTTTTCCTATTCAGAAATGGAATTTTCACTAGAAAATATGTGTTTGTCAATTTTAGAACGCCAGCAAACAATCCCATAAACTGCACCACTAAAATTCATTACAGACAACTGGTGTGTGTGAAAACTAATATTTTCTGCATATATCATCAACGAGATGGAAATCCTCTCAATACTTTGTTGTATCCTGATTCTACAATGAGGCATACAATCTCAAGATTGTTTCTTGTTCTAATTGTGAGAAAATTTCCGGTGAATTGGGGTCACCGAGAACTGGGCTAAGATCAGCGGTGTAGCGAGATTTGCGGTTTTGAAAATGCAGAATAATATAAAGTACTATGGAACTAGCACAAGTATATCATCGCGTCGTCCAGCGGTTACTAACGTGCTCCTGTTGCACGTTGTGAATCATAATATTCGCAGCACCAGATGGTGACAAATATGTAAAAATTCAACTGCATTGAATCACGGAAAATATATAGGCTCAAAATACATGTAGAATAGGAAACAAACCCAATTATATACCTAATTTAATTACCCTTATTCGTGGAATCTGCTCATTAGTGTTTTAAATGAAAATAACGGTTTCTAGTTAATTCCACAATATAATAAAAATTATTGAAAATTCTAAAAAATTGACAATTGTTTCGATAAATCAATAACAGCTTCAGAATGACAGAAGTTACATTTCATTTTATGCCTACCTGATGTTTAGTAGCTATTTTTGGCTAGACCAAGAAGTAACCTAACTTGTGATTGGCTTAATATATGTTTATAGAAAAAAGAAGAAGATGTGATATTACAAATATTGAAGCTTAGATATTATTAGCCCTATGGTGATATCCTGGATATCATTTTTCAATTAAGATCAGTATAACTGGGCAATGATATAGAAAACCAGGAAAACTATATCAGCTGATCTTTACCATTATCACTTAAGAAGACAGTTTATTAGTGGAGAACTCCCTAGATTTAACTGTTCATTGACAACTTCATATTCTGAGTTTCTTAAATATCTTCTAATTTCCAATTCTTCAAGGAAATCTAGTTCTTGTTTCTTTTCACAAATATGCACCTCTTCTAGTTTTGTGTTAGGTGTCAATGAATGATTGGTGTCAACTAGATGTTTTGCGTAGTGGGATTTATCTGGTTGTTTTAACCTGTACGCTTGTAAGTGTTTACTGTATCGGATTCCAAAATTCCTAAGGGTCTGACCCAAATAGACAGCATTACATTCTGGACATTAGAGTTTCTATATACCTGACTTCTTTAATGGTGTAATTTTTGTTTTAAAAGAAATTCTTGTATTCGTTGCTGAAGATATTATCTTTGAAATATTATTAGAAATATTTCCTGCATATGTGATAGTTCTATAAGTTTTTATTTCATCAGTTTGTTTAGGAAATATTAGTTGTAATGCCACTTTTTCCTCTTTTTTACTAATTAGCTTATTTATTATATCTAATGGATAAACGTTGGATGTTGCTATTTGTCTAATTGTATTAATTTCTCAATCAAAATTACATTTGTTCATAGGAACTGAAAAAGCTATATGTATCATTGAATTATATGCCGCTAGTCTGTGTGACATGGGGTGATTGGAACTAAATGGAATTGTCGCATAAGTCTGTGTTTGTTTTCGGTAAATTGAATAATCAAGTACATTATTAACTCTTTGAATTTTTAAATCAAGGAAATTGATTGAGCTATTTTCTTCAATTTCTAATGTAAATTTAATTTTTGGGTGTAAATTATTGATGTGGTTGAAAAATACATCTAATTGTCGTTCACTACCCATAAAATAAGCTAATATGTCATCTACATATCTATACTAAAGTAAAACATTTTTCGAAATATTACTTTCAAATATCTTTCTTTCTAAATTGTCCATAAAAATGTTTGCTAAAATAGGTGATATAGGGCTTTCCATTAGTAAACCTTCATTTTGAATATATATCTTATTGTCAAAAGTGAAATAATTCTGATTAATGCATACATCAAATGAATTAAGTATATCTGATATTATTCCTGGATTAATATTTTTATCTTCTAGTAATTTTCTTACAAGTATTAGACATTCTTTAGGAGGAATTGTAGTGAACATATTAGTTACATCGAACGAAATGAGTTTATAGGTATCTTGCAAGTTGATTAGTTCTATTGAATTTCTGATTGAGTACTGAGATTCATATCCGTAACTATTGAGTATATTGTTGAACCTCTTTGGCTCAACTTGCAAGATAACTATAAACTCATTTCGTTCGATGTAACTAATATGTTCACTAAAATTCCTCCTAAAGAATACTACTTGTAAGGAAATTAGTAGAAGATAAAAATATTAATACAGGAATAATATCAGATATACTCAATTTATTTGATGTATGCATTAATCAGAATTATTTCACTTTTGACAATAAGATATATATTCAAAATGAAGGTTTACCAATGAGAAGCCCCATATCACCTATTTTAGCAAACATTTTTATGGACAATTTAGAAAGAAAGATCTTTGAAAGTAATATTTCGAAAAATGTTTTATTTTGGTATAGATATGTAGATGACATATTAGCTTGTTTTATGGGTAGTGAACGACAATTAAATGTATTTTTCAACCACATCAATAATTTACACTGAAAAATTAAATTTGAATTAGAAATTGAAGAAAATAGCTCAATCAATTTTCTGGATTTAAAAATTCAAAAGAGTTAATAATGTACTTGATTATTCAATTTACCGAAAACCAACACAGATTGATGTGACAATTCCATTTAATTCCAATCACCCCATGTCACACAGACTAGCGGCATATAATTTAATGATAGATAGAGCTTTTCCAGTTCCTATGAACAAATGTAATTTTGATAGAGAGATTAATACAATTAGACAAATAGCAACATCCAAAGGTTATCCATTAAATATGATAAATAAGCTAATAAGTAAAAAAGAGGATAAAGTGGCATTACAACTAATATTTCCTAAACAAACTGATGAAATAAAAACTTATAGAACCATCACATATGCAGCAAATATTTCTAATAATATTTCAAAGATAATATCTTCAGCAACGAATACAAGAATTTCTTTTAAAATACGGTATCCGCCAAAATAAACAGTACCGAAACAGAGAGTGCTGTGGAGTTGTTCATGTAATATGGATTTGTCATATTTGACTTAATTGTTATTAGTTGGTATATTAATAGTACGCTGCAGTTAAATTTGATTTAAAAATGGTTCTAACAACATAAGAAAAAGTTTTTTTGGTAGAGCATTATTTTCGTTCATACGGAAAAGGTCGTAATGATGGTCCAAGCTTAGAACAGGTGTCAATAAAATATCAACAAAAATTTAATAAAGCAGCTCCTAGTGAAAGTGTGATGTTAGCTGTTGTTGAAAAATTTCGTCGCACTGGTAGTGTATTGTGTCAACGTAAAGGTTCTTCAGGTCGTCGAAAAACAGTATGCACTAACGAAAATGAAGGACGTGTTTTTAACCAAGCTGTGCAATCACCTCAAAGAAGTCTTGTAAGAACTGCATGTAAACTCAACATTAGTGGAACGTCTTCACGTCGCATGTTCAAATCAATTGGTGGTTATCCATACCGTATCCAAGTTGGACAACGACTAAATGCTGCGGACAAACGTGCAAGAGAAATTTACTGTGGTCGCATGTTGAGTTTAATTTACGAAGATCCCGAATTTTTGAAAAACATATGGTTTTCAGACGAGAGTCACGTTCATCTTAGCGGCTATATTAATCGACAAACAACCAGATTCCTTGGATTTGAATGTCCTGATGTCATTGTAGAGAAACCACTCCACAGTCTTCGAGTTACCTTTTGGTGCGCGGTATATGGTCATGGAATGATTGGTCCTTATTTCGTTGAAGATGATAATCAGAATCCACTTACTGTCAACCAAGAGCGTTATAGAGAGAAAATTATTATACCTTTTGTGAGAGATCTAAATAACTTTTGCCGTGCACGAAATCTACAGTTTCGCACACAATGGTTCCAACAAGATTGTGCAACGAGCCATATAGCTGTGCGCACCTTAGACTTACTCCGTCAGCATTTCGATAATAGAATAATTTTTTGGGGAACAGACTTCGAATATCCTTCTCATTCACCTGATCTGACGCCACCTGACGCATACATTTGGGGCATAATGAAGGACAAAATATTTCACTCGGAAAATCCGCCGGCGAATATTGCCGAACTACGGGAAAGAATACAAAATATTTTTCGGCAGTTACATCAACCACTTTTTATAAATATGTTTATTGACTTACAAAATCGATATGAAGCTTGTTTGCGTCGAAATGGTGAACATTTTGAACACTTACATTACAGAAATTAATTTTTATTTTTATTTTCGGTACTGTTTATTTTTGCGGATACTGTAGAAAGTAACGTTAGTACAAAATTGTTAAATGTTAAAACAAAAATACCACCATTAAGGAAGTCGGGTGTATATAAACTCAAATGTCCAGAATGTAATGCTGTCTATTTGGTTCAGACCCTTAGAAATTTTGAAATCCGATACAGTGAACCCTTACGAGCATACAGATTAAAACAACCAGATAAATCTCACTACGCAAAACATCTACTTGACACCAATCATTCATTGACACCTAACACAAAACTAGAAGTGCTGTATATTTGTGAAAAGAAACAAGAACTAGATTTCCTTGAAGAACTGGAAACTAGAAGACATTTAAGAAACCCACAATATGAAGTTGTCAATGAACAGTTAAATCTAGGGAGTTCTCCACTAATAAACTGTCTTCTTAAGTGATAATTGTAAAGATCAGCAGATATAGTTTTCCTGGTTTTCTATATCATTGCACAGTTATACTGATCTTAATTGGAAAAATGATATTCAGGATATCACCATAGGTCTAATAATATCTAAGCTTCAATATTTGTAATATCACATCTTCTTTTTTCTATATATTAAGATTTATCGAAACAATTGTCAATTTTTTAGAATTTTTAATAATTTTTATTATATTGTGGAATTAACTAGAAACCGTGAGTTTCATTTAAAACACTAACCTAATTTAATAATTATAATGAATCAATCCCGAGCAGATCTAATGAAAAGATTTAAATTTAAGTGTATAATGATGAAAGAGTATATTAGCTCATGATTATCATATTACACCCACTATTTAATCAATTCTTTAATTCGAAGATGTGGTCAAAAAATAGTTTGAGGTACTTTTTTGATTGAAGAAATTATTCTTTGTGTTATTGTTCCGGGAGATATATTTCTCTATCACTACCATTTTCACCACCGGTCTGGTTTCAATCCTACAAGCTTCGTTCGTAATACATCTTTTTTAGGATTCTCTGTAAAGTAATTGTCATAGACTCCGGAAATAACTAAAATGGTTATTAAAACACATATATACATTGAAAGACAATGTACAGTGACAAATAATGAATAAGGTTTATCTAAAGAATGACAATAGAAGTTTGACTATAATATTTTACAAAATTTTGTTAAAGTCATTTCGTATTTTTATTTAAGCTGGACGACCAAGTGCGCAATTTGATTCCAAGGATACCAGTGCCGCTTCAAGAGGCAACTACGAGGCTAGTGAGCAAGGATACACGACAACGACCAACAGCTCAACTACTCACATTAATAAAGTATTTCAGGTAAGCATTTTCTTAAACTTGTTTGAATAATTAGAGTTCTGTGCTTCATTCTTATGCTATGATTATGGGCAACCCTCTCAGCCCCCTACTAGCAGAAATTTTCATGGATAATATAGAAAAAAAAATAATTCATGGACACCCCCTTAGTAAAAAATTTATGTACTAGCACCGATATGTGGACGACATTTTAGCTAGCTTCATCGGTATAAATAGACAATTAGAGAGCTTCATTACTTACATAAACTCGATTCACAATAATATCAAATTTACCGTAGAACTTGAACAAAATAAGTCTATAAACTTTCTAGACCTTACAATTTCAAATATAAATAATAAATATGATTTTTCTATATTTCATAAACCATCACATACAGATATTACAATTCATAATAGTTCGGTGCATCCATTCAGTCATAAACTAGCAGCATTCAATAGTATGATACACAGACTCTTAACAGTCCCATTAAATATTAATAATTATACCAAAGAATTAAATATCATAAAACAAATAGCAGTTAATAATAATTACTATCCAAATTTAATTGACAATTTCATAAATAAGAAGATAAAAAAACAGACTTTAGAACAAGTATTCCCTTCAGATACAAATAAATAAACAATTTAAAAGCTTAACATTCTTTGGAACACCATCCTTAAAAATCAAATCATTTTCAGAAACTTTAGACATGAATATTTCCTTTAAAACTGATCACAATTTATCCAAATTCATTAAAAATAATAAATCTAAATCTTCAAAATTAAACAAATCAGGAGTTTATAAATTAAAATGTGGTAATGACAATTGTGATAAAATTTATATCGGTAGAACTTTCAGAAATTTTAAAACTAGAATTTCGGAACACAAACGTAGCTATGACAACAAAAAATTAGATTCTAACTATTCAAATCATTTATTAGAAAACCAAAACATTTTCGACCCAAATTTTGAAATTCTCCATGTAGTAGGTAAATCCTTTAGTTTAAATTTATTAGAGGGCCCTAGAGATTAACAAAAATAAATATTCAGATAATCTCCTGAACGATCAAATAGATATCAATCAGTCTCCTTTATTGAACCTCTTTACCTAGAAGATAGCTTAGGAATGTTTGTAGTGAATGAATTCCCAGGTAATTTCTTTCAATACCATTGTTAACCTTAGTAAATAAATTTAGCACTGTATATATTAAGACATTTTATTTTATATTTTACCTTCATTCGTTTTGACAAAGCTACTGTGTTAGTGAAACGCGTCCACAAGTTTAAATTGAACATTAGTTCAAATAAATGAAGATTTAAACAAACTATATTGTTTTATTTCGTCGTTCAGTATGGATCTTCATCAAGTAAAAGCCTCATCTATTCAATACTTATATATTGAAATTTTTCAAACGTTCCAGCAAAGCGCGCGTGTTTGTAGCAAATTTTTGCAATTTAACATAATTACATTTAATCAAAGACTCTTGCTCAAGTATGCGATGAAACCCTGAATGCAAGTTTAATTTGTTATTTGTGTGCCTCTTATTTATTAAACTTCAACGGCTGCGTTTAAAAAATTCCTTCAACACGTTAAGCCCCG
The DNA here is from genome assembly GCA_963921935.1 of Galeruca laticollis. Taxonomy (NCBI): domain Eukaryota; kingdom Metazoa; phylum Arthropoda; class Insecta; order Coleoptera; family Chrysomelidae; genus Galeruca; species Galeruca laticollis. The sequence goes on along the minus strand of OY998181.1, from coordinate 158,079,556 downwards.
CGTGACACAGATGTTGCGTCACGCATGTTGAGTGACATCAGACCGCGTGACCATGCGTTTGGTCACACAGCCAGAATTTCTAACGAGAGACGTGAGCCAACAAGTGTTCAGGTTTATAGTGATATTCATATGGGAGTGAATTCTATGCGGTCCGGAGAACACTACACTGCTTGCGGGTTCTGAAACTGACTTGAATTTTTGAAAATAACTTGTAAATTAAATAATTATTGTTTCATTTCATGTACTTAAATAAAATAAATTGGGTTTTTTTGTATCTGCTTATGTTTTATTTGGTATAAAAAAGTAAACGAAAACAAACATAAACTTCTAATAAAGTATAAAAATAATTGGATGTCTGAAAGAAATATTTACGCCAAAAAATAACTTGATTTTATACTTTGCTGGCATGGTGCACAGTGAAAAAACAATCCAAACAGTAATTTTTCATGCAGGCCAGGCATCGATATTTTGTTCTTGGTCACTTTCGTTGAGCTTCTAATCTTCCAATCTCAGCTTTCATGTTTGAATAACATACGGAACATCTATTTCGTTTATCTTCCTCTAGTTTGTGTTCATTGGGCGCAACATTTATTTCGGTTCTTTCGCTAATTTTCAACAATTGGAGAGCAACTGCTTTTTTGAAGTCAGTGATGGAGATTTTATTTTGGGTTACTTCCTTATAAACAATAAACGCATTTACCATGGCAGAACCAAAAATTAGTTCCATTGCTAACTTTCTGTACCGTTTTGTGCCTCTTCTGAGACAATGTGAGTAGGATTTGATTTGGCCGGAAAGATCTATGTAAGCCTTATACTCATTGTAATCAACCACAACTTTTGGCTTTTCAATTTCTGCTCCCCGTTGTCGCACTACATTTCTTTCTTCTGTGTGCTTGGTGGTAAGCATAAGCACGTCTCTTTTATCTTTCCATTTTATCATTACTATACCATCTTCACTCTCACGCGCAAAACTCTCATTTTTTCCCAACTTTTTTTGTGTTACTTCAGTGCAGTTCAGCTTTCTATTGAACCTTACAGTACCCACAAGATGTGTCTGTCTTTTTGCTAGTTCTCTGGCAAGATGAACGCTTGTATAATAATTATCGGTGTATAGGGTTCGTCCACAATCCAGTAAATTTTCCATAAATGAAAACACTACGTTGAAAGATGCATTTCCTATAGCACCTTTATCATTTCCAAAGTATACTTTGATATTATATGTGTATCCATTTTGCAGATAAAGTTTGTATAATTTTATACCAAATTTATGTCTCTTATTCTTTATATATTGTTTGAATTTCAAGCGGCCACGAAATGGTACCATTGTTTCATCAATGCAGACGTTTATACCGGGAGTTATGACATCTTTAAAGCTTTCCACAAGGCTTTTCAATAATGGCGTGAGTTTATGTAGACGGTCCATCTCGGCGTTGTGAACCTGATCATTTTCACTGAAATGCCACATGGATAGGATCTGCTCAAATCGATTTCTGGTCATAATTTTACATACATTATTTTGAAATAAAAAGTTTTTACTCCCATAATCCCTAAGTTCCATCCATATCAATATTCCAAAAAAAATTTCTATTTCTCTTGCATCAGTAGCGACCCATGATTTGGACTTTGATTTTTGAGATGGCGTTTTCTGTACGAGGTTCTGCTGTGCATACAAATTAGTTTGCTGAATGATTTTTGTAATGATGTCGTCTGTAATGAATATTTTATAAAAATCGTAAGGATTTTTATCGAACAGATTATAATATTTATCCCCGTAGAAGAAACGTTGATGTTTTTAGATTTGACCCATCAACAGGTGTCCAATATGCAGTAGTAGAGGTGTCATTATTTTCTGTATTTGACATATTTGATTTCGAATCAGAATCAACTGCAAACTGACTGATAACATTTTCAATGACTTCTTCCATAGACAATTCCTACAAATTAGTAAAAAAAAAATTAAAACATTTTTATTTATGTTGCTGGGCCCCGCTTCGTTCAAATCTTTTTCACTAATAATTGAAGTAATATTTTGCTTCTGAGTTTTACGTTTTTTATTGGAGGGCGTTCTTTACTACTATTGCTAGACTCGCTGTTATCACTTGGAACATGGTCGTCTGCAGAATTATCTCTGGCAAACGGCTCCTCATTATCCTCATCGGACATAAATTCATCCCACAATTTTGCAATGTAGGTTTGCTCATTTTCATACGAATACATTCTGCAGCCACGTTCACGTTAACGCTTTGCAGTTTTGCAAATGAATGCGATAAGTAATACCTACCTACCTCCCCTTAGCGCAAGAATCGACAGGTCCGCATACCATCCACTGAGTTACAACATTTGTGTCACGCGGTCAGAGCAACAAATATGCTCTTCTTCAGACCGCGAGACACAAATGTTATGTCTCGTTTTTATTTTAAATAAAAATTGATTTTTTCAAATTAAGTTTTCATAAATCGTATGTATTTAGGTAATAATAGTATTTTAATTCCACTTGCAATAAAATTATTTTCCGGTCTGTGAATTACTATATTTTTATTTCCATGGCGGGGCTTAACGTGTTAACCGCTACAGTGTGGTCTGACAGACTGTGATGGTCCCGAAAAAGACAGTATTGTAAAAAAAGACATATTCATAGAAAAAGATTAAATTGTGTATATTATATTTTCCAATGTTAATAGCGGCCATCGATCTGTTTGAGGTCAGGCGAACACCCAGAAATCACGTTTCTATTAAACTTAAACATCGCGTTCACATACGCGGAAGGTCGAACCTACCGGCAAATGACTTGAATGTGTCCTATAAAAACAAAGTGTAATTAACCAATGATTCATTCATTATTATTATTTTGAATAATAAGTTAAAAGGTCTATGATATTGTAATCTGTGTTAATTCTAAATATACTAAACCCAGTGATATTTATAAATGATGTTGTTTATTCAATCCTCGAAGAACGGCTACTAGGTAAGTGTTTTCCTCAAAGATATAATGGCTCTATGGTGAACATAGCTTATACGAGGTGCACTTACTGAGTAACCACCACAAGACGCTCCATTAGAATTCGTGTTAAAATCCAAATCAACCTCGAATATTACTTAGAATTTGGTTTAAATAATACTTAAAAGTTTAGAAACCCTTTTTTGAGCAAAAAAACTTAGCTTTATTTTCAAAATTAGAAAGAATACAAAATAATGAAATATTTTTCATTTTGTTTCCTTTACATTCTAAACAAATTTTTTGGAAACATTGCAAACAAATCGGTTTTTTACAAATAACACATAAATACTGACTCTTTCTTTTCAATTTTGATGGACAAATATGGCATAACTTTCGAGTTTCCAGACGCCCTTCTTCAGCTACCATTTCGATATTTTCAGTTGTCTTATTTAGAATTCGCTCCAAAGTAACTTTTAGTTCTCTGGGTATCTTTTTATTCTGCAATCGCCTTTCCATCAATGGAGATACTAATGTCTTGGCTAAATGTTATAAAAAGTCCATGCGTTCCAATTCACGGGCATCTTTATAGCTTTGGTGCATAATGTATGTATTTATCGTGCTAACATCCAACATTTGTAGAAATTATGCCATTGGCCAACGGCGAGTCCTTCTGCTGGCACTATAACAGGCGCACTTTTTGTCCAAAGAATCAATGCCCCCCTTGATTTTGTTGTAATACTCTATGATCTCAGATTTTGTGCTGTCAACAGTACCGTAAAGTGGGGTTACTTTGCACAAAATTTCTGATTTTTTAAAAATATCTCTGATTTTATTGGGAATTATACCGCCAGCTCTATATATATATATATATATATATATATATATATATATATATATATATATATATATATATATGAAATTTTCACCCTTTGGCTACTTAGTGTAATTTTAAGAAGGCATAAAATTTATAACAACCGCTTTTTTTAAAACTTCAAAAAGTTGGCAAAGTTACCTCGGTTTTGGGGTTACTTTGCCAACTACCTTAATTGCGTGTTTCTGAAGCGTACATGCAATGTTAAGCCTCTGTAAAGGTTACTTTGCCCTCCTTTAATGTATTTTAAAAAAAGAAAATTTTGATAAGGGCTAAAAATACTTTTTTAACATCAATATATATAATTTATTTGAGAACATTGAGCAACACAGAAGGTTTTTCTGGAAATAATACTGATTCATAAATAAAACAAAATAAAAACAACTTATTTCTTAACTCTAAGGTAAACACAGATGAAATTAAAAAAAAAATTTTACATAGGTAAAAAAGAATTAAACCAAGTTAAATTTTGTAAAATCAACATTTTCAAAGAAAAAAATTTGTCTTGATGTTGACGTAAGTTTTGGCGATTCTAAAATAGTCACAATATCCTGTTCAACAATCATACCTGTATCATCAATGTTAGGAAAATAAAACTTATTTTGTGGTTTTGGCCTTAAAAACTTTACATGACAACAGTCGTTTTCTTTTTCGATGACTTGCGCAACGAAATGCTTGTATTGTTTTTTTCCTAAAAGTGCTACAACTATGAAATCTGATTCTTTTACTCCATTTAATTTCGATTTATTTTCAGTCTTGTGGGTTACTATATCACGGGAGCAATGAGCCTGGGGTTCATCACTTCTGTTATTAGTCTTTTGGCAATGTTCTTTATCTAATTCTACTTCGTCTTCAGATTCACTATCCGTTTCGGCCCAGTCATTTTCTTCATTTCTGTCAGTTTCATTAAGTCTCTTTTCTTGCGGAGTATTCGTCGTAAAATCCTCAGTTGCAACCGATTTTCCAGGTTCTATTTTCAGCATCTTCTTTCTCTTCGGAGCGCTGGATTTTGAAGGTGTTCTACTTTCCTTAAGGAAGTCCAATAAAGTGTCGCTTATATCAGTGTTCGTTTCCTGAAATCTTTTATTCGGCATTCTCCTAAGGACTTCTTCTCTGTTACAAGGATATATTCCAGTTGCTCTGAATCCATTTTGTATGATTTGTGGATCTCTCAATTTTATCTCTTCAATTAGTTTTTTTAATAAGTGGGGGAAGGCTATTTTGTTTACTGAACTGTCTCGTGGATTTTTTGTTTTGTATGTAGTTATTATGCGTCGTCAAACTACTTTCAAGGGCTTGAGAAAACTTACATCTAACGGCTGAGTCAAATGAGTTGAATTCGATGGCAGGAAGATGAATCTAATATTGTTTCTTTGGCACTCTCTAATGATGGTTATATTCAAATGACTCGAAAGGTTATCCCCAATTAACGCTTTGGGCCCATCAATTTTCTTAGCCCACGGTAAGATAATTTTTGTAAACCAGTCCTCAAATACGCATTGGTCAAACCACCCGGACTTCGTTCAATTATAACGAGTCCCTTCAGGTCCCCCTATACACCATGCATCGTATAGTCTTTCGGCCTTGTATACAACGTATGGCGCGAGTGAAGTTCCATCGGCAGTGGCAGCAAACATAACGGATATTGAGGACTTGGTCGAGTTCATAACTCTTCTCAGGTATTTAATACCTCTTCTAAAAATGCATTTTGACGATCCCGGGTCGTCCCTCAGGTTCGTTGCGTCGTAGTTTAGGATTGAACCAGGTGGAATTCCTACCACATTATTCTCTAAGTTGTCGAAGTAATTGTTCATTTCGTCATCGGTTTTTTCGGCTCTTGCTTTTTCAATGTTTTGACACTGCCTGTTAGATAGTAGGTGTTTGTGTCTTGCAATAAAATTTCTGCACCAATCTACACCAGGTAAGTTGTCTTTAAATTTCCTAAGGCGGACACCTTCTTTGTCCAAATGACTCTTCAGCAGGATTTTCAATTCCATCATAGTTATGGGACAGCCATAATCTGAACTGGCTTTTATAATATCCACAATCGATCTTTCAATTTCTGGAGAGGTTAGCTGAGGTGCTCCAACAGCACCTTCATGTTTCTTGTTAACCTTATTCACTAAGGTCCTTCTAAGAATATTGAAGGTTTTCGATGCCTCCGTATATCCCATTCGCTTAGACTTAATTAGAAGTACAGCCCTCTTTGACTGCTGCTCGGTATAATCTTTATAACGGCGCGCACCCCCACGCCTCTTATATTTTCGAACCATATTCTGAAAAAAAAAAGAGCTAATAAATATATGGGGTAACTTTGCCAACAACTAAAACTACATGAAATTTTCCATGTAGAAATATGCTAATAGCATAAATAGAACTCACATACAATTATATGTGATGGATATTAAAACCAGAATTCAAATTGCAATACTTTTTATGGCGCGCTTCTTAGCATAGCAACATGATTTCGGAACATCAAAATAGCAGTGACTGCCTCAAAGAACATGCCGCTCCGCCAAGCTCCAGACTGGTACTGACTGGTAACGTGTTGATCGAGGAGCGTTTTGCCGCCACCTGCATTTAAGCGACGTTGTCATATCTAAAAATATTTTTTGTTTTGTTTGCAAACTCGTGGTCAGGCAAAGTTTCCCCGTCTGGCAAAGTAACACCACTTTATGGTATTTGACTTAGAGTGATGCAGACTTTCCTGGCTGTTTATCATTGTTTCATCCAATTCGACTGTAATACTTTTTACTTTTCTGCCCGCTACCAGAAGTACCGCTTCGGTTTTGTGTGGTGCCAGTTTCAGTTTTTTCTCGCACATCCAGTGATTTATCTGTCTTAGAGTCCGATTGGCCGTTACCATCAAAGTTTCAGAATTTGGTGCCGTTACGACTATTCCAATGTCATCTGCATATCATATAAGCTGTATAGCACAGGGAACGGGTATTTTCAGTACTCCGTCATAGTAGACATTCCACAGCGAAGGACCTATTACTGAGCCTTGTGGTACTCCGCATGTGACATTTATCTTGCCGTTTGTTCCTACGAATAATGATCTTTCGTGTAGATAGCTAGCTATCGTATTATAGATATATGGTTTTATCCCTTTGCTGGTCAGTTCATCGAGAATTCCTTGCCACGGTGCTGAATTAAAGGCGTTTTGAACATCGATCGTTATGAGTACACAAAGTCTTCTACGATGTCTTCGGCATGCTTCGTCTGCAATGTTCTGTACCCTTTTTAGTGCATCAATTGTTGATCTTTGCTCTCTGAATCCATATTGCTCGGTATCCAGGTCTCCCCATCTCTCCATTTCGGATTTGAGCCTTATGAGCATCAGATGTTCCATTAGCTTAGCCAGGACGTTCAGTAAACAAATAGGTCTGTAACTGATACTATTTTGGCCTGTCTTCGCTTTTTCAATTAGCACCAATCTTGCTCGCCTTTAGTTAGTGCCTCGTTTAATACGAGCAAGAACCTTTCGGGGTAGCTCCTTACTCCTTTATCACTTCGGCAGGGATGTTGTCTGGACCCGGTGCTTTCTTCTCTTTCAGCCGTTCGTTTGCTTGTAGTAGTTCCTCTAGTGTGTATTTTGGTATTTCCGTTATATTTACTGGCATTTTATTCCAAACTCTCGTTCGCTGCTCCGGAAAAAGAGTTTTCGCTATCTTGATTTGTTCCTCGTCGGTCATGATCAGAGGGCGATTTTTCTTAAGCTTATTTGTAACCTTTGTCGGGAACACTGTTATAGTAATTTTTAGTGTACAGTTGGTTATTGAATTTAGTTATATTTTTATTTGACATTTGACTTTAACCTTGACACAAATTATAAATAAAATGGTCTAGCGTTGTTCTAGCTAGCAAATTATTATATTGAAGGTAAATTAGAATGCTTTATATATTAAAAATATTAATGAATAAAGTACGCTAACGTTTATTTATCAATGATTTGTCAATTGTTTATTTTTATATTGTATAGGATCAATATATAGGTATACAAAACGTTCGATTTTTGGGATAAATTACCAGATATCTATGTGAAGACGTATTACAGAAATAATTCTGTTCATGATATAATATAAATAGATCACAAGAGCATATACGAAGAAGCTCTTTTTTAAACAAAATCTTCCTCTTTTTGCTTAAATGAAAGTTTGTTTACAATTTACACAATTATTCGGTTATAATATGTCAAAAGTCAGAAGTGCTGAATAAAACCATCTGTGATCTGACCAATTAGGAATCAACAGAATTGTCAACTTAAATTCAAACCACTCCTCCTATTTTAAAAACAGGGATTATATGAAATTCTAATTTATTTGAATAATCAAATAAATGCGAATTATAAGAAATATTGTGTAAAACATGTGCCACAATGACTTTCTGTACTACTCGTGATTTGCACAACTCACCGCTTCGCGCTTGTTTTACAAATAACTATTTTACCTCGATTAAAAATGAGTTTTCATTCGATTCCGCAAAATTCCGTTATTTTGACGTAATTATTATTTCCTGTTAAAATATTCTATTTTGCCACAAATTCAGACTGCTTAGCGGACTGTTTTTTCTTTGGTCGTATGTCAACGACCGCTTTCTTTAATTCATACGTTACAATATGAAATGCAATTTGTTATACAGGGTGATGTTTGTAGTGGTACGGCCTAAGGCCGAGTAGACAATACCGGGACAGATTCTGTGAGAGGGGGACGGCGGACGCCAGGCTGATGAATTGAGAGCGCTGGCGCGGGAAGTAAGCTACCGGCTATAATCGGTGGCTAATGTAAAGCGTAATACTGTATTTGGAGTGGTATTTTTTATATTTTGTACCCAATTTATATGTATAATAAAGTGTTGTGGTCAACTCTTCATAAATATTAGTTTCACATCCCGAACCCAACGAGATTGTCCAGTGCATTTTGGCCCCCAACTAGTGGCATGTGAAACATAGAAGAGTTTAGTCCACAAAACAGAAGCATATACATCGCTGTTACTAAGGAAGAAATTACCGCTAGGAGCTGTTCATGCTGGCAAAGTGAGCCGGTGTCACGAAGCATTGGAATTCAATCGGTGAGATTGTTTCATGTATTATTTTATTTTCGATGCATGGAGATTTGGAAGGATAAATCAGAGCTGAAAGTTTCGTCCCACGATCGTAGTCAATGAAAAAAAATACTTATAAACAATAGTGTTGGATCCTATTTCTGGGGGGTAGGCATAGTAGACTATTTTTGCCGTACTAATAAGACAATAATATTGTGTTTTTTTGCCACGTTATATTAGTTTACGAACTGATGAAAAATTAAAAAAAGAAGTATTTTAGATTTTATAATTACGTTCTGATTGTATTTTATTGCTTTTTTATATATAATATAGGTATCTGTGAATTTTTATATAAAAATGGGCTCAAGAAACAAAAGTAGGAAAAATCGAAACAGTTCCGATTTTCCGGCAGAAACAGAAGCGATAATACGATAAAACAGATATCCCTTCAAATGGACAATTTGCGGGAATTAATTAACGTTCATTGGACGGACATCAAAATTTCACAAAAAGGACTAACTGGGGTCCGAGAAGACCCCATGCGTAAAATTGCAGAAATGCTGTATTTTTCTTTAAATTAAATATATAGAAAAGAAGTTTTATTCAAGTTTTACTATTAACCATTCATTTATCAAAAATCATCACAAAAAAATACAAAATACCCTTATTACTGATACTACTAGCTACATATCATTTTAACATTTTTTACAAACTATCTCCGATTTTGAATGTTCTAGGCACACAAAGTTATTACACTTAATACATATTTTTCTGGACTTTCTGTCTTTTCCTCTTTGACACATATGGCAGCGCCCCCTGGTAATGTTTTGTTGTTCAACTCTATGTTCTGTTGCATTCAGTAGTTCGGGAAAAACGTCTGTCATATGCCGTTTTCTATTCGTCTGAATGTATTTATTATTATATCGCCGGAAAACGTTTTTCTTTATGAGTTATTTTCCTAGTCCCAAAATATACATTTAACGTTTATCCAAACTGTTTTTTCGCCAATCCGGGTTTTGCAGTAACCACAAATCATGAGCATTTATTTCTGCGATATATTGCCATTGGCCAGCGGTTTGACTTTCTCTGCACTGTATATTCTTTGGTCAACTTATCTGAAGTGTCGACAGCACCTTTTGTTTTGTTGTAATGAAGAATAATTTCTGGTTTATAGTGCTTTTCTTCTCCAGCTACTTTACTATCAGTATGCTCACTTGAAAGTAAGATGACAGCATGTTTTTGTTTTGGAACATAGGATACTAGCGTTCTTTGATTTCTAAAAGCAAACATACTTGAAAACTCTTTCTTGTACGATGCCGGTAGAAGTTCCCTGGGAATAAATGTTATATTTTTCCGGAGGGTTCCACATAAAGTAATATTTTTTTTCCACAACTTGTCAGCAAGTTCTAAACTTGTGAAAAAGTTATCGGTCGTTATTCCAAATCCGCCTTCCAAATGGTCTGTCAAATCTAGGACAACCCTTTGACCTTGACCCTTCTCTGCTTTGTTACCTTGTTTTCCTAAAAATAAATAGATACATAGGAATACAAAGATTGCCTATATTGCTTTTCAAATAACTTACCCAAATAAACTTGCATGTTTGCAATATAAGAAGTGGTGCAGTCCACAAGAGTCCATATTTTCATTCCATACTTATCAGGTTTATTCTTCATATAGACTCGGAATGGTGCCTACCCCTAAATGGTACAAGCTGCTCATCTACACATAGATGGTCGCCAGGATTAAGTGATTTTTTACAATTAGAAGTGAAAATATCGAATATATCTCTTATCGGAGCTAGCTTATCTACTAATTTTCGTTCTTGTCTTGTTTGAAAATTATCAAAGCGTAAAAATGAAGTAATTTGTTTGAATCTGTCTCTTGACATTGCAGCAGGAATTATAGGACGACTCCGTGAAGTGCGCCAAGAATAAGCAACAGTCCAATATAAGCTTCAATCTCTGTAGAATCTACAGGTACAAAAACTTTAATTTTATTCAGATTTTCTACATTCCATTTATCATAATATGTTTGTGCCTTTCTGTTTGTTTCGGTTACTATTATGTTCAGAATATCCGGAGATAGGACAAGAAGAAAAGCGTCTTTTATACTTGAGATATCAGAACTGTAATTTGTAAGGCCTAGAGCATGTCTCCGAATATTACCTTTTGAACGTCTAACTTTTGTGTTTCCTGGAATTTTTGACCACTCAGTTCCATCTTTAGATTTATATACTGGAATGCCCTGGCTGTTACTAACTGTTGGTTCCTCTGGGTTCGTTTTCTCTATACTTTGATCAACAACTATTACATAATTTTCTTCCTCTACTTCTGTGACAATGTCTTCATCTTCTAAGTCACTCGATGTTTCCTCATTGATAACACTACCAAACTCTGGATCATCACTTTCAAGTATACGTAACATCTCATCGTCAGTAAGCCCCTTGCGATTGTTTGTAAATAAAAACTGACTCATTTTCAAAACGATGTACCCTACTCGCAATATCACAAGAGACTAACCCGAATATTCAAGTCTAAAAATTATATCGCAGTGCGGGGAATCCCCCATTTGAACTGGTAATTTACATTTTACAGTTATATGGGTAAATTCCCTGTGAGTAAACAAACGTTAAATGTATGGGATTCCCCGATTTTACTAACAGTTACCGGGATTATTTTATCGGACGTAAAAGGCTGACCGGGGTCTGAAGAGGCCCCTGGAATATAAAACTATTTTTTGTGTATACCAGCCAATAAAAACTACTAAATCCATCATATTTCATCAAAATAATTCATAAACTGCAGCTAGATGAAAGATCAATGTTTAAAAATTTGCGTTTGCAAAGATACAGTAAAAACATACGTCATGGGGTACAAACGGACCCCGGCCAGTCCTATGAAGGTTAAAGATCTTGCCGTGAATATTCAAGAAATTAAGGTTAAAACAAATGATAAAGTAAGGGTAACGGTGCCGTCTATTCCAAATGTTCCTAATCAACTATATAGTTGTTCAGTACCCAATGTAAATCAAAATAATCGATCATATATCACCAATTTTAAAGAGTAAGGTGGTAATCTTTCAACATACTATCCAAATTGTAAATTACATCCAGCAGCATTTCTGAATCAATTAAAAATATTATTCGATGAAGGAGGTGTTCCGGATCAGTCTAAAAATAGATTAGCAGTGCCGTGCTTGCGGGAAAGTGCAGCGGAATGGGCTAGTTTGAAGGAAGGCTCTTTTGTTGATTTTAACTCGTTCGGAAACGCGTTTTTACACAGATATTGGGGAGTTGAAAAACAACGTGAACTTTATCTGGAAATTTGCTATGGTTCCTATAGTACAGGAAGTCGTGCCGAATACTTTTTAAATATATTTAACCAAGCAGGCTTTTTGTCCGAAAAAATCCCGACAGAAAAGTTAATCGAAATTATTTCTAGGCATTTTCTCACTGAAATTCAGAGGGGCATCATAACAAATGGATTTGATAATTTCTAAAGTGTCAAAAGATTGACAATACGTATAAATCGGAATCAAATCATAGCTCTGGCAGGAATTGGCGACGACATCACCCTCCCAGAAATAATAATAATAGGGACCAATCGGCCGTTACCGAAGATAACCAGGAGGCATCAAATTCACGGGTTTATACCATAACTAAATTTAATGAGGATCCGGAAGGACTATTGTCGGTTTGCGTAGATCAACCGAGTGAAAGTGAATTAATTTCACCTTTTATAAACATAAAAATTGGGGAAACTCCGGTAGAAACGTTGGTTGATTCAGGTTCGGATGTGTGCGCTGTATTAGAAACTTTTTATGAATACCTTAAACAATCCATTGAGCTACCACTTCTGCCGGTAACTAAAACTTCCATTTCAGTAGCTATAGGCGGTAAGTCACAAAAGATTAAATTTCAATTATTAGTTCCTATTTTATTGGGGGGTAAAAGTACGGAGGTTATCTTTCTAGTAGTTCCAAATTTAAATGCAGATATGTTAATTGGGGCTAATTGGCTCTCGGCAAATAAAGCGGTGGTTGATTTTAACCGGTCCGTTCTAACAATAATTTTGAATAATGACGTAATATGTATTAATCTGGCTTACAGAATAAATGAAAGGAATTTAAGCATCAATGTCTTCAAGTATGAAAAAGATGAAGCTGATAGCGAGGATATGATTCCGCCGGTAAGCCAAGAAAGCGCGCCTACGTCTCACTACAAGGACAGAGATTTTATTGCGAAAGCATATCAGGCAAACATTAACAGTAAGATACGAGCCGAACTAGTCGAAATTCTTAAACAATATCGAGAGGTTCTTTCTGATAATCCGGGCTGCGTTAAAAAGTATATTCAGGATATCGAATTAAATGATTACAGTACATTCAATTTTCCAAGGTATCCGGTACCTTTTATTCATAGGGAGGAGGTATCTAAACAAATTAAGGAAATGTTTGACTGGGGTATAGTTAAAAAAGACAAAACCGAGTATGTGTCTCCTCTAGTTTATGTTCGAAAAAAAGATAAAAGTATTCGGGTGTGTCTAGATACACGTTTTATTAACAAGAGGTTGAAAAAGGATTTTTCAAATCCCCCTAATCCCTCGGAGCTGTTTTTTAATTTTAAAAGTGGGCAAGTTTTCAGTACTATCGATTTGACCGCGGCTTACTGGCAAATACCAATTAACCATAAGCATACTAAATATTTAGGTTTTATTTTCGAGGGAGAGTCATCTACTTTTCGGAGACTTCCTTTTGGGTTGTCCGTGTCAATGGCTCGTCTCATGCGAGCCTTAAACAATGTGTTCGGTAAGGATTGTGCCGATTTCGCGTTAGTATATGTCGACGATCATATTATTTTTTCGAATTCAACCAACGAGCACCTTCATCATTTGAATACCATTTTTGAAAAATTACTTTCGGCCGCAATGACTATTAGGCAATTATTTTTAATTTACGAAGATCCCTTTTATATATTAAAAATAGCCGGACCGAACTCCTTTATTGTAGGGAATCCCGATGGAATCGAGAGCTCCAAACAAAACATTATAAATCTAAAGAAGTTAGGTTAGGTTAGGTTTATAATGAGTGGGTCAATGAGGCCCTCCACTGCGACTCGCGAGAATCTATTGTAGCTCATACCTATTCAAATTTCACCAAACAAATTCAGCTTCTTGACGAAGCCGATTAATTTGTTCAGTGAATGATATTTCAGGTCCGAGGGCAAGAGAGTGGCCCTGCCAAACATCAGATACCTGATTTGCGCCGCGGCGGGGCAGGCACAAATTATATGCTCTGCTGTTTCATCATCTTCCAAACAAAGACGGCAAATCGGATCGTCCGACAGTCCAAGTTTCAGCATATGATGATTCAAACGACAGTGGCCTGTTAGAAGGCCGGTTAGGCACCGTAGATCGTGTCTATTATAGCCTAACATTTGGAGTAAAGAAGTACAAGCCCGAGCCGGTCGATTTAGAAACAGATGTTACCGGTTAGGATCACCTTTTATTTTAATTATTTTTTCTTTCATGTGAAATGTTATTTTTTTTGTAAATTTTTTATGTTGCTTCAAGTTAATAGATACCACGGGAATGATCAGTGTTTGAAGATTGTTCCTACTTCTGTTTCTGTCCATGGGTTACTGTCGTTTGAGTACTTAAATACTTATCGTATATATATTTAAGTGGGGGGTTGTGTAGTGGTACGGCCTAAGGCCGAGTAGACAGTATCAGGATATATTCTGTGAGAGGGGGACGGCGGACGCCTGGCTGAGGAATTGAGAGCGCTGGCGCGGGCAGTCAGCTATCGGCTATTATCGGTGGCTAATGTAAAGCGTAATACTGTATTTGGAGTGGTATTTTTCATATTTTGTACCCGATTTATATGTATAATAAAGTGTTGTGGTCTTCATAAACATTAGTTTCACATCCCGAACCCAGCGAGATTGTCCAGTGCATGCTCCCCATGTTTCGTTCTTGGGTATTTATTACACTATTACTAGAGATTTGTGCGTTGTGAATAATTAAAGCATTGAATAAATCGAAAACCGATGTGTATTCAAGGGGGTTAGAACTATCAAACGTAGGTATGCTAATTTCCGGCAAAGACACATTATTTTGGGGGGTTTTAGAAGAGCAACTTAGAATTGAAGTTTGCAAAGTTGAATTAAACTTTTCGAGAGAAGACTGATGTTGCGATAATGTGTCTAAATATTTATTTTCAACGTCTTCGCGGTTCTCGGAATCAAATCCTCGCGAGGAGTCTGAATCTTACTCTTCTTCTTCTTCTTCATATATATATATATATATATATATATATATATATATATATATATACATATAGGCTCTTGGGCCTGTTCTATATCGATTAGTGCTGCAATCTTATTTGGGATGTCGATTGCCAGCTGTCTCGCCATATTTTAAAGGGCCTTCTTGGTGGTCTGGTGCTATATGGTTTTAGATCTCTTGCTGTTCGGGCTATCCTATCTGTGCTCATTCGTGTAACATGCTGGTTCCACTCCCGTCTTCTCTGTCTTCCCCATCGTACAACATCTTGTACCTTGCATAGTTCTCCTATGTGATTGTTTAGAATTTTATCTTTCAATGTTTTACCAGCGATTGAACTAAAAGTTTTCATTTCTGTTGTTCTCACTATCCTTCATGTTTCCGCTGTGTCAGCTCTCGTTTCAATTGCATATGAATAATACTCAATATTGTCTTAATCATCTGAATATTTGCTAAAAATATCTGATAGCAGACCTATACTATTGATGTGATTTTTATCATTTAATGAGACGACATTTGCGGAGAAACAATTTGTGACGCAAGTTATATTACTTTTAGCTCAGATCTAGATTCTTTATCTTCTTTGAGATCAGTACTCATGTTAAATATCAAAAGAGACTAAACAACAAATGCACGAGGATAATTTGGTATTGTTAAAAGTTTTTACCACCGTTTAAGCTAACTTAACTAAAACATACAAATAATGAGAATCGAGAGACAATACCGCGAAATAGTTGAATTACAGTGAATAAAATAATTTATTAAACGCTTTCCACTTTACACAAAAGTTATAAATACCTGTCAGTCTTCAAATCTTTAATAAACCTTAAACTGTTTGGTAGCAATCCGGAAGATTTACCACTGTAGATGCGGTGAAGGAAAAATCAGGGCGAGTCTTAAGAGCAGAAGTGTTGTGGCGACGAAGAGAATACAGGATCCCCATGATAAGACGAAGAGAGAATTCAGACGTGTAGACATGATGCAATGAGGGAATGTCACGAGAGTTTTGTAGTGCCTGAATTATCAATTATTTCCGGTGTCTATAACAACCGCTGATCGAAGGACCATATGTTAATGAATTCCTGTTTCTATAACATCCGGCTCGAAGGACCATACGTTACGTATTGCACGTACATTGATAATTAATGGACTGTATTTCCAGATGTTAGATTGTTTATAAAATGAAAATCGAAGTTGGACACTATTAATATATTTACAGAACTATACACAAAGTACTTTTCATACACTCATTATAATTATATACTTCATCTTTTCGTTGCGAAAATTTGCTACCAATAACTCACTAACATACGCGTCTACTATTTTAGTTGCCGAGAGATACTTGAGCGGAAATGAAACACTTGCGTTACTTCAGTAAGGTACTGAGATACAACTGCTGAACCGATTCACTAGAAGAAACATTCAAGACTGTTCTTTTAGACGAGATATCTTTCAGAAGAGGGCTCGTAAGCCCACCCTCAAACTAGAAATACGGAATTTCACTTTTTCTGGAATTCCCAAAATCGGTCATGAATGCAAATTATAAAGGAAATATTCAATAGATATTTGCTACCCGAAACAATTTTCAGATAACGCCATCAAAAAATCAAATAGATATTTTTATGAATGGCTTATTGAAATTCTCATTACTAAGGATACTTTTCGACCTTGAAAGTTTGAAACTTCAGAGGGATTTAAAATGCATAACAAAAGGTATTCAGTGCGGACAATAGTTTTAGGAATACAAAAAGGGTAGTAATCTCTTTCATTCAGAACTAATGTTTTGTAAATTCTCATCAGCATAGAATTTTACAGTTCCAATAATCTTTCCAATCTTTTCACAACTATTTGATATCTACAGAACTCGACACCCTAACTAGGGGGCCATCGAGATCGTCTCCAAATTTGTTATCTTTGATAGATGGACAGTTAGTTGCTGCGATGAACTTTTAAATCATATCTAAGTTCAACTTTCAAAATTTTCAATCACATTTCATATTTCATTATCAGAGGTCGTCGCCCTTATCGGATGAATATCAAGTTTATCTGCAGTTCTATTATTTTTGGTATATGGAGGAGGTTCAGCCGATCAGGGCAACGAACTCACACCTTTTTAACATCAAATAAATTCACTCATCAAAAATATTTTTAAATCACATTCAATTATGGAATATTATTCTTCAATCATCTCTCATATTTCAATATTAAAGGTCGCTACCCTCACTGGATGGATATCTAGTCTGTCCCCAGAATTGATATTTTTGGTTGTTGGTCGATGTTTAGCAGGTGAGAGTTACGAACGGTTAGTGGTTAACAGAATAACACCAACGATGTTTGACTGTTTTCTCCGAAAATTTGACTAGACAAAATGGATAAATGTGTAGTTTAATACTTGCAGTTTGATATAATTTTAAATTCAATTTTAACAATCAACAATTTTAAATTATTTCTAATGTGAACACAACGTAGTTTGTTTTTCAAACAGTGTACAATGTTTGGACACCCTTGTCTTGTAAAATGACAAGTACGTATAACTTTGATACATAATCATCGATTTTTATAATTAAAATATTTGTAGTGACTGAAGATGGTATTAGGTCGATAACGCTCTGCAAATTAAATTTTAATAAACTTTGCACAACCGTTCAAAATGTTGTTTCCTTCAAATAAATTCCGAGATACTTGTGTACACAGCTGTTATCCTAAATTGTTTCTAAACACTTCTCACAAGGCTGCATATCTAACATCAGACATATTATCTGACAGACTTATGAATCTCTTATGGATTTCACCATCAGATTCGTTGTCTTCGGCACAATCTATCGCAATAGTTTCATGATTATCACAGTTAAAGTTCTGAATATATCAACTTTGCCTCAATTTACTCATACATCATTTTTATTACTGTTAATCTAAAAACTTATCTACTTATTAATAAATAACTTGACAAGATTCTTAGTGGAACGGAAAAAAAATCAAAAGTTTGCTTGAATCTTTTATGTGACGTTCCATCTAGAAGTAGAACCTTCAGATAAAATATCAGTTAATTTGACAGGTGAAAGTTGTGATACTTTTATGAAGAGTCGCGTTACAGAATCTTGATGTGCGATATAAATATAAACGAATTTTTTAGTAATAGAATGGAACAAGCCAAATGTTATGTGTAAAGGCTAATATTTATTCAACATACGATCTGTTTAACTAAATACAACATTGAGAAGAATAACCAGTTCATACATAGAGTTCTTAAACTCAAACTAAAAAGCTCTTTAAATTACAATTTTCGATGTATGAGAGCTCCGTTATCAAATGCGACAGGATTAATAATTGATAAACAACATAATTAATATCTACTGTCTCCACCCTTACTTTGTGAAATCTGCACATATTACTGTTTTAAATAAAACTAACTGTTTCTAGATAAATCCAAAATACATTGAGAAACTGTTAAAAATTGACAATTGTTTCGATACTAATCATTATCGTCAGAATGACAGAAGTTACATTTCATTTGATGCCTACCTGATGTTTAATAATTATTTTAGGCTAGACCAAGAAGTGACATACCATGTGATTTACTTAATATATATTAATATAAAAAAAAGCAAGATATGATATTACACATATTAAAACTCAAATATTATTAGACCTATCGTACTTGTGGCTGTCAATCCTGTTTTTCAGATATTGACTTGTTTGTCCTATGTATACACCATCACAATATCTGAAAAATAGAATTAACAGCCACAATCACGATAAAAGAAATAAAACGGCACTAACGAGTCACATAATTGACAAGAACCAAACTCTTAATTATGAACAAACAAAGATCCTTAAAACTGAAATAAATACAAGAAAAACGAGAAATTTACGAAATGATATGTATACAAAAAAACAAAAATACTGTTA
The DNA here is from genome assembly GCA_963921935.1 of Galeruca laticollis. Classification (NCBI taxonomy): domain Eukaryota; kingdom Metazoa; phylum Arthropoda; class Insecta; order Coleoptera; family Chrysomelidae; genus Galeruca; species Galeruca laticollis. Next base: position 158,060,514 of record OY998181.1, on the reverse strand, counting down.
ATTCCAAAATTGATACAAACAACTTAAGTAAGATCTATTACAATTTAATAAACTGACGAAATAAATATAAATAAAATTCACAGCATAGGAAAGGATTATTTTTTTGATTACACATGGGTATAGTTCCCATACCCTTTACAAATTGATTTTCATTGTCCATTCATGTTAAATGCACTGATTCAGTTTTTTAATTTTGAGTGAATTTACATCATGTGAATTATAATTTTACACCCTTCCAATAGGGTATTTTAATGTTTTTATTCCAATGACTCAATCATAACAATGATTCTATCTTGAGCATTGTTTTTAATCAACTTGATGGCTTTGACACCTACTTTTTTAAATGACGACGGCTTTGATAATGGCTTAATAGCCGAAAGCGCTTAGCTGGAAAGTAATAAACTAATACACACTGAGTATTCGTCGTTTTCATTCACTCAATTTACATCTAGTGTGTACACCATATCCACAGACATTTCTAATTGTGATATCGTCTAGATTTGGTAAGATTGAACAATTACCTTATTAATATAATTTCGATGACTATCCATATATCTTGCTGTTGATAAGATATTTCTACTGGTAAAATAATTCACATCTCATCATTTCCACATCCTGAGTTTCGCTTATTCGATCATAGGCGATCGTTTTCTACAAATGCATCACATTCAGGGTCAAGAAGAACCAACTATGAACACTATTCCTCGTGTATATTTTGGAACTTCTCCTATAAAAACATTCACAGATATATTTATATGTTAGGTTATATTATTTTTGGTATCAATTTATTAGTTAAATATTAGTCTTAAACATTCAATATCCACTAATATATCGGACACGAAACACTAAACTCATATTAAACAAGTACTTACCAAAATTCATACAATAAACTATAATAATAATAAATCCTAAACACGTCACATTTTTCTTCATCTTGTAAACTGAATTATATCCACCACAGAATAACACACCACCCGACGATCGTATTGGCAATAGCGAGAGTTGGGATTGAAGCGTTATGAATGTACATTCAGAACACATAGAATAATGTTAATTGAGCGAAATTTACTTGCTGCGTTTGAGGTAAATAATATTTACAACTAATGAAAATCGTTTATGCGAAGATTTTCGCTAATAGTATTCTATTGAATCTAATATGAATTTCTAATTCATTAATTGATAAAAAAAATTTCGTTATTTCACTATCTATATTTATTTAAAATCATTTGTCTATGTTCGTCTTGCGTTTCTTTGATATCTTACCTATAGTTTCCTGTTACTGACAAGCGTCAAGTGCCGAATCCCATTCCTGAGATATAGTAACGACAAGATAAAACAAAATTACAATATTTTTAACTTATATAGTATTTTTGAATTGTAATTAGCGGTAAGCGAACCAATTCTGGCGCCCATAAACAATTAAACATCCCACAATAATCAAACATTGATAAATAAATAATTAAATTAAGCACATAATAATATATATATATATATATATATATATATATATATATATATATATATATATATATATAGGAGATAGTCTTTGCCGACTAATTAGGTATAAAACCACGAATAATGGGGTAACGGCAAGTTAATTAAAGAAAACTCTTGTTACTGTTTTTCTTCCAAGCTTTCGGAAACGTTTATTTCCATTATCAAGGATAAGTAATTTGAGATTTTTATAAATTGGTAAATATAAGTATATTTGAATTTCTTAAAAAAAATTTTTCAATCATAAATCATTTTGACATTTTGACAGATTCATGAATGTAAACATTTTCTTCATATGCTAAAATGTTTCTGAGAACAAAAGAATAAAATAGGCTATATTTGTAATATAGGTTAATAGTTATTAGAATATTCTTCTTTTATTATATAAAATTCAACCTTAAATTATTATAGACGTCATCTTAATAATTTCTCCATGATTACATTCTATTTAAAAGTATTGAAAAAATTAAAATCATTTACCTAAAATAAAATTATTTCTAAAAATCATCAAATTTTATTTATATAGTTTTAATTATGTATAAGAATTTGAAATTTAGTTATTTTTATTATCAATTGTTAGTAGATAATAATAAATATGACTCAGATTATTATGGTCACTTTTTTTGTTGATAGTATTAGGTTCTTGTAATATATGAGCCATTTCTAAGAAAAGTTTTTGTTTGGTATTTGGTTGTATGTCCAAAATATTAACAGATTCAAAATCCATAAAGTGATCATTATCAATTACATGTTCAGATAAAGCACATCTTTCAGGATGTAACAATCGCTCTTATGGGGACTTATACGGTTCTTTAATTTCTGACAAATGTGACCAACATATTTTTTATCACAATTTTTGCATGGAATAGAATATATTACATTTGAAAGATCAACTGTGGTGTTATTTCCTTAATTATCTGATTGGTCGTTTCTAATATTAATGTCTGCGATGTCTATAGTTGGAGAATAATTAAATAGTATGTTTTTAACTAATTTATTTGGATAATTATTATCCAAAAATAGATGATATATAGTTTTTAAGTTCTTTTCATGAAAAATAGGATCTGATATTTTGGTTATTCTATTTCTCATTAATATTAATGAAGAATATTACATCTCACCTAAGTCAAACACATCGTTCATGTTAGTATTGAATTCAAACACGTTGAATACAATTCGAAACTCGTCGTTTCTCGGTTACTAAGTCAAACATATCGTTTCTTAGTTAGTATTCAAGTCAAACACGTGTATTCAAGTCGAAACTCAACGTTTCTTTGCCAAGTTCAATTACTAAGTCAAACATACCGTTTCTTACTTAGTATTCGAGTAAAGGGTGTATTCAAAGTCGAAATTCATCGTTTCTAAGTCAAGTTAAGTCCCTATGTCAAACATATCGTTGCTCAGTTAGTATTCGAGCCACGTTTGTAATTGAAGTCGAAACTCATTTTTTCTACGTCAAGTTAAGTCCCTAAGTCAAACATATCGTTGCTCAGTTAGTATTCAAGTAACACCAATGTAGAGTCGCTAGCTAAGAAACGACAATGGCTGACCCATGTAAAATATTTGCTTATGTTGTATTTTTAATTAAAACTATATAAAAGAATAATCGTGTAATGATAAGAGAGATTGTTTGTAACCTTCATGTAATAAACGTCTTCAACAGTAATTTTACGTTTTTAAAAAAGTATTTTTCGGAGTGACAAAATATCATTAGCTACTATTAGTTGCATCATCAAACCAAAATCATTACGTTCGTGATTACCTTCCGATCTTGATACCATCGAAGTTCATACAATAATCCATTTTTACGATCCATTTGTAAATTTGTGTATAATAAACTATTAATTTCGACATTAATGTTGTCAGATTAATATAACTAATATAGTTGAATACGTCTACTACAATCGCCAAAGTTCAACTAATTAATGATTAATAACAACAAATAAATTAAAGTTTGGCCCAAAGTGGTGTTTTAAATTCAAATAAATGTAGAAATTTTTATGAAGAATATCTCTGTTCCTAAAATTAATAATAAACACACTTTATATTCCCTCTTTTAGCAGATTTTTCCTCAAAAAAGAATTTTAAATTTCAGCGGAGTATTAAATCTAATGCACAGCCGTTTACGGTCTATTGGTGGTTTGAAGTTACGGTGAGTGTATTTGAACGTTCCTACACCAAAGCCTCAATTCTAATTAGCTTAGAAGGGCGTCTGTATATTTGGTATCTGAAGGTCTACAGTTTACCAACATTTGTCGGTGGCTTTGCGTACGATCTTTAGAAAATGAAACCTGCCTCATTCAATTCAAGACCGTTAAAAATAATGCTGGAAATATTTTCAGTCACACATCAATTGAAGCAGTCGATTAACTTTGTGGTGTTTTATTTTATAATAAATTTTAAATAAATGTAGTATGTTGTTGATAGTACGGGTTGAAATAATAGATTTTTCAAGATTTGAATTAATCTACATTAGCAAAATACAGGATTTCTTAACTAAGAGGCAACTTTTATAATAAATAATACCTCTGATATGTTCATGCACCTTGGATTATCAAAATTTTCTCTAATTTTGCAAACAATAACATATTACATAATATATTTTGTATAATTGTTTCATTATGATTAATAACGTATAGAGTACAAAAGACTATTAGCAGTGCCGGATTTAGGGTACTTACGGCCCTAGGCCAAATTAACCCGAGCGGCCCCCGCCCCGGCCACCCCTTAGGTGGAAAATTGAAATGTGCCTTATTTCAAGCTCACGTCAAAACAAGTGAGTCGTTGAGATATCTTAAAGATAAACACCAATTGGAAAATCTTAATGGATGCAGGATGCGGATGCTAGCAATAATATAAAATGGCTTATAATTATTATATCGCATCATTTAACTGCACGATTATGGAATTAAAGTATAAAGCAGATTTCATATTAATACATAACGTTTATTTTTATAATTTCACTTTTCAAAATTAGGTACAACATATTAGTTCTAAAAATAAACATTCACTCACACTGTATGTATTACAGTGAATGTTCACAGTAATGTTCAAATAAATCTAAACGCTCACTTTCCTAGCTTTTTTGGCTGCAAAATCTTTAATCAACTCGTTAAAGTCTAATGCTTGAAAAAGCTCAGAATTTGCCACAAAACTAGCCAAACTAGACAATCGAGAATCTTCGTCAGAAGTCGAGTTCCTCAGGTAGTTTTTTATTCTTTTTAACACGCTGAATGATCTTTCTCCAGATGCCTTCAACGAAGCCTTTGAACTGTACACACTCTTCTCCAAAGTCACCATCTATGTCGGTTTGATACTTTTTAGCCACAATAGAAGCTTTTCCCCTTATTTCTTCATTGGAAATTGATGATAAGTTGTTCAAAAACCCAAATTCTTCATTAAGACTGAAATAAACTTCGGACGTTTTATTCAATTCTGAATAAAGCCTGTCAATTACAACATTGAATGTGTTTTTAAATGAAACTCAAGGTCTCTAGTTAATTCCACAATATAATACAAGTTATTGAAAATTCTAAAAAATTGACAATTGTTTCGATAAATCAATATCATCGTCAGAATGACAGAAGTTACATTTCATTTTATGCCTACCTGATGTTTAGTAGTTATATTTTTGGCTAGACCAAGAAGTAACCTAACTTGTGATTGGCTTAATATATGTTTATAGAAAAAGAAGAAGATGTGATATTACAAATATTGAAGCTTAGATATTATTAGCCCTATGGTGATATCCTGGATATCATTTTTCCAATTAAGATCAGTATAACTGTGCAATGATATAGAAAACCAGGAAAACTATATCTGCTGATCTTTACAATTATCACTTAAGAAGACAGTTTATTAGTGGGGAATTCCCTAGATTTAACTGTTCATTGACAACTTCATATTGTGGGTTTCTTAAATGTCTTCTAATTTCAAGTTCTTCAAGGAAATCCAGTTCTTGTTTCTTTTCACAAATATGCAACACTTCTAGTTCTGTGTTAGGTGTCAATGAATGATTGGTGTCAAGTAGATGTTTTGCGTAGTGGGATTTATCTGGTTGTTTTAATCTGTAAGCTCGTAAGTGCTCACTGTATCTTATTTCAAAATTCCTAAGGGTCTGACCCAAATAGACAGCATTACATTCTGGACATTTGAGTTTATATATACCTGACTTCTTTAATAGTGGTATTTTTGTTTTTACATTTAACAATTTTGTACTAACGTTACTTTCTGTTTTAAAATAAATGGTTGCATTCGTAGCTGAAGATATTATCTTTGAAATATTATTATATTTCCTGCATATGTGATGGTATTATAAGTTTTAATTTCATCAGCTTGTTTAGGATATATTAGTTGTAATGCCACTTTTTTCTCTTTTTTACTAATTAGTTTATTTATCATATCTAATGGATAACCGTTAGATGTTGCTATTTGTCTAATTGTATTAATCTCTCTATCAAAATTACGTTTGTTCATAGGAACTGAAAAAGCTCTATGTATCATTGAATTATATGCTGCTAGTCTGTGTGAGACAGGGTGGTTAGAATTGAATGGAATTGTCACATCAGTCTGTGTTGGTTTTCGGTAAATTGAATAATCAAGTACATCATTAACTCTTTGAATTTTCAAATCAAGAAAATTGATTGAGCTATTTTCTTCAATTTCTAATGTAAATTTAATTTTCGAATGCAACAATTTCTTTTAAAACAGAAAGTAACGTTAGTACAAAATTGTTAAATGTAAAAACAAAAATACCACTATTAAAGAAGTCAGGTATATATAAACTCAAATGTCCAGAATGTAATGCTGTCTATTTGGGTCAGACCCTTAGGAATTTTGAAATACGATACAGTGAGCACTTACGAGCTTACAGATTAAAACAACCAGATAAATCCCACTACGCAAAACATCTACTTGACACCAATCATTCATTGACACCTAACACAGAACTAGAAGTGTTGCATATTTGTGAAAAGAAACAAGAACTGGATTTCCTTGAAGAACTTGAAATTAGAAGACATTTAAGAAACCCACAATATGAAGTTGTCAATGTACAGTTAAATCTAGGGAATTCTCCACTAATAAACTGTCTTCTTAAGTGATAATTGTAAAGATCAGCAGATATAGTTTTCCTGGTTTTCTATATCATTGCACAGTTATACTGATCTTAATTGGAAAAATGATATCCAGGATATCACCATAGGGCTAATAATATCTAAGCTTCAATATTTGTAATATCACATCTTCTTCTTTTTCTATAAACATATATTAAGCCAATCACAAGTTAGGTTACTTCTTGGTCTAGCCAAAAATATAACTACTAAACATCAGGTAGGCATAAAATGAAATGTAACTTCTGTCATTCTGACGATGATATTGATTTATCGAAACAATTGTCAATTTTTTAGAATTTTCAATAACTTGTATTATATTGTGGAATTAACTAGAGACCTTGAGTTTCATTTAAAAACACTAATATGAGCATATTCCACGAAGTAAAGGTCGAGACAGTCAACATTGAATGTATTTATCTTCAAGTCTTCTTTTTTATCAAAGTGGGGTTCAGGTTCATCTTCTTGATCTTCGCCAGGGAGAGCTTTTCTTTTCTGGCGTCTTTTCATTTCAAGAATATAGGTTTCATTTTCAGACAACTCTTTTCCCATCTTTTTTCGTAGGAATCAAAGTTATCTCTCAGACTTAGTACGTACTCCTTTAGAGATTTGTATATGTTGCAAGTCACTTTCAAGTCTGTAGTAGTATTTTGCAATGTTTTGCTACTCTTGTGAAAACGTTGTAGAATATCGTACCACATGTTCAGTAAAATAGCATTCTCTAACTTAAAAAATTGTTTACTGATTCCATTAGCTTCAGCTCGGCTCACATTTGTTTCCCCTTTATCGTCTGATATTTTTTTACTGATCCGTAGTAGCTCTAGTAGTTGAGTAAAATAGCTTTTACAGCATGCCATTTGGAAGCCCATCTTGTAATGTTCACTCTTTTCGGAAAGAGTTTTTTTTCCCTACTGCTATTTTTGACAAGGTTTTCCAACACCCATCTTGAAGTAAAAGTCATCTTTAGGAAGTTATGAAACCCATAATTATTCTATTCAAGACAAACTTACAAAAATTGTGCCATCGTCAAACGAGAAAATTTTTAAAAGGAATTGAACCTAAGTAGGATTTAGAAAACCAGTTATTGCAATGTGTAATAAAAAACTGGTTAAGATTTTTGGCTAACTATAACATACAAAACTAGAAATAGACAATCAGTAATCCAAAGTCATATTTTCGAGACAGTTGGCACACAGGTACTTAGTATACACTAATCACACGTAAGTTTGACATCTAAAGCATCGTGTCGGTCGATTTTTTTACGATCACAAAATCTACATTTCCCACGGGTACTATTGGTTGTTTCCCCTTCGTGAGAATCAGCCTCTATGCAATAATTTTTTTAATTCTCTCTTTCGTAGACCGTGACTTTCCGGTCGTATAGAAATAACAGGGCATTGTCTTTAACAGATACCGATAACGAGGAGTATACTTCTGTAAATTAATATGTGGACACCGGTACCTTGAAAGATCACCTCTATCAAGTTCCTGATTACTCGGCAATCAAACTGGTTGCTCATTATCCTGAGCATCACTAGTTTCTCCACGTGGGATTCCAGCACATGATCTCGAAGGCTTCGTAGAGCTTCCCACACATCCCGGTAGGTGGATCGATTTGGAAATTCGTTTCTAGTTACCAGGTAGAAGACGTACCGCGAATTGTGTTTGAGTCTCAGTGTCTTTACCAGGGGCCGGCATCTGATCTTCAAGTTTATCTAATTTTCCAAACTCGTTTCGAAATACGGTTGCCAGCCTTCGTGCGTATTTGTTACTGGCGGAGATGTATGTGCCAGTGTGGACTCTTCCGGAAGCATCAAATCTTGTAATGAAATTGTCTCGACCCTTACTTCGTGGAATATGCTCATATTAGTGTTTTTAAATGAAACTCACGGTCTCTAGTTAATTCCACAATATAATAAAAGTTATTGAAAATTCTAAAAAATTGACAATTGTTGCGATAAATCAATATCATCGTCAGAATGACAGAAGTTACATTTCATTTTATGCCTACCTGATGTTTAGTAGTTATTTGTGGCTAGACTAAGAAGTAACCTAACTTGTGATTGGATTAATATATGTTAATAGAAAAAAGAAGAAGATGTGATATTACAAATATTGAAGCTTAGATATCATTAACTAGAGACCGTGAGTTTCATTTAAAAACACTAATCAAATCTTGTCTTTGTTCTATAGTGACTCCGTATCTAGCTATCCTGGTACCTCCGTATACGCCTATAAATTCTTCGAAGGCTGTGTCAGACTCTTGTTGTAGATGGCTCACCCTTCCTCTTTGTCATGGCCTCCTTCGAATTGTACTCGTCGGATTTGGTGTATTACCCTCGGTTTTCCATTGGGAATCTTGCTTATACGATAGGAGCATTTCTCATGCGTTGTGGTTCATTACTCGTAGCAGAAGTCGTACATATGTCACACTAGTCCTTCACATCGTCGAAGCAAGTCATCCAATAAAACCTTTCACGGACTCGCTGAAGGGTTTCTTCTCTCCCGGATGACTTCCAGATGGACTGTCGTCTAACTTCTTTAGTACCTCAGTTACACTTGTTATCGGAATAACTAGCCGCCTCCTCATCTCGGAACCATCATCATTTTCAAGAACTCTATTTAACAGCCCTTCTGCGAACACCAGGGAGTCCCACTGAGCCCAATATGCCTTGATTGTCGGTGAAAATCTTGGATAATTCTTCTGATTTCCTCTGATCCTGGTGGGTAAATATTCTTCGTTGACTACAGAAGATCTTGAAGCTACAGCTTCCCTAGATTCTACCTTGTTGCTGTGGAAGCAGTCTGGACAGGAAGTCCGCATTTTGATGACTCACACCAGCTCGATGATCGATGTTGAAATTGTACTCTTGAAGAAGTCGTTCAATCCATCTAGCGATCTGACACTCGGGATTCTTGAACTGCATCAATCACTTGTGTGCTGCATGATCAGTCCGGATTAAGAACTTCCTACCATAGGTAAAAGTGTTCCACGGACTTCACTACCGCTAGAAGTTCTCTTCTTGTGACGCAGTAGTTTCCTTGTGGTTTGGAAAGGACTTTACTGGAATATCTTAGCACTCCTTCTTGTCCTCCTTGCATTTGTGAGAGCACTTCTCCAATTCCTACGGTACTTGCGTCAGTGTCAAGAATAAAGTCTTCCTATGGTAATGGATATCCGGATATCGGCGCCGTGGTTAAATATCTCTTCAGGGTTTCAAAAGCCGTTTTAAGTGTTCGTTCCAATTGAAAGCTCTTGTTTCTTCTGTGAGTCGAGTAAGGGACTTGGCAATATCTCCAAACTTCCTTCTAAATCTTCTACAGCATGTGCAAAATCCAAGGAAATTCCTAATTTGATGTTTGTCGGTTGGTTGCGGCCATTGGATCCATCGCCATACCTTCATTGTCTTCCAAGACAACCCTCTTGAGACATTTTCCATGAGTCTTTCAAATTTCGCGGGCGCATTACAGATCCCGTATGGCATGATGTTGAATTGCTATAAACCAGATTAAGTGGAAAAAGCAGTTTTCTCTTTGTCTTCTGGGTCCATTTCCACTTACCAATAACCAGACTTCAGGTCCAAGGTGAAGAAAATAGTTTGCTGCCGGCAAAAGTATCTAGCGTATCGTCGATTCGAGGCAGAGCATAGCTGTCTTTCTTCGTTCCGTTGTTTAGCTGGCGATAGTCCACGCAGAATCTAGTAGTTCCATCCTTTTTCTTGATGAGCACTACTGGAGACACCCATGGACTAGTAGACAGTTCTATTACTTTTTCTTCTGCCAATTCTCGAATTATTTTTCAGCTTCCTCCCTCTTCGCTCGTGGTAGTCTTCGAGCTGATTACTCAATTGGCTTGGTTTCACCAGTATCGATTTTGTGTTTGACGGCTGATGTTCTACCAGTCTTTCCTCCTTTTGGTTCGAATAGGTCTCGATACTACAAGAGAAATTCTTTCATTCTCTTTTTTTCAGCCCGATTCAAGGATTGACCAGCTACTGATAACGTCTGTTCGATACTGGCATTGGAATTTTCAGTGGTACTTGTTTGATGAACTACAGACTTCACTGGTATATAGGATCCAATCCGGGTTTCCTTCTTGATGGTAACTTGGTAATCGTTCACGTTTATCACACGTACTGGGATCTCTTTCGCCGACGTCACCAATCCTATTCCAATTATTACTCCGTTGCCAACCTCTTTGTCGTAGTTCGTTGGCTCCATCATAACCGGTGTACCTTCGTCCATGATTCCCTGTAGTCGTGCTACTATCATGGTTTCGCTTCATGCAGGTGGAACGGTATCTTCCTGTACAGCTGCCAACACCGCGTTAACTACGGTAGTTGTTCGGTTGTTCGGTTTTTTAAGTCCAATTAGAAACCATGTATATTCATTACGTCCATTCCCAGAATCATGTCTTCATCAATGTCAGCTACGATTACCGTATGCGTGAACTTTCCTGCGCCAATTCCCAATTGGATTTGTGTCTCACTGTGAACGTTAGCACTCTCACCTATGGCGATCCGCAGTCGCAGTCTCGTTGGTAAAATCTTCTTCTTGGAGTTTATTATCTCTGGTAGTATAATGGTTCTAGTTGCTCCAGTGTCTACCAGCAGAGTATATCGCTTGCCATTAACTTCGCCATCTACATATACACTGTCGTTGCGACATCTGAGATAAGCTATCAGTATGAGAGGGTCTTTGGATCGATCATAGTTCGGTGCTGCCCCCTCGTAGCCGACCCGTTCTAGTTTTCCTGTGACTGGAGTTCTTCGTTTGCAAGAGTTCTGGGGCGCTTACACGATCTGCGTACATGTCCTAGCTTGCCACATAACCGCATCTGATCTTCCTTGGCTACTTTTTATCAAACTGACGATCTGGTCAAATATGTCTTCGTCGCCTTCCTCTCGGATGGTCCTAACTCTGTTATTACCTGAAGCCTTCGTTGCTGATAAGCGAATCTAGCTAGTCGTGCAATATCGACTTCATACTCTTGAAGAGACTTATCACGTTTGTGCCTCCCTTATTTCAGCTGGGATTGGTACAAATGTTCTAGATGTTCGTGACTATATCGCATGTCCAACCTCTTCTTCAGCTGCTCGAAGTCATCCGTTTCTTCTAAAGGTATCGTCTGAAGTATATCTAAGGCATCTCTCCGAAGCGCTATAGTGAGGTTAAGCTCACTGCTTTCTCCTTATCGGACCCATTATTCACTCTACCGGCTGCTTCACACTATTTTACACAATTGGTCCACGACATCTTTCCATCGAACGTTGGATCCTTGACTCGGGATAAACTGCCAATGTCTTCTAACTAAGGGTGTGTTTTGGGCTTACAAGGTTCTGGTTACTCTCTTCTTTTCTTCCGTTGACTTGTTTCGAGTACTTATATATGTCATCTTTCTTTTAAACTCCTTGATTCTCTCGGCCATCGTTGTCATCTTATTCTCGATTTTCCCTTCCAACGTTGTCATTTTAATCTCGATTTCAGATTTTAGAGACAAAGTTTCATTTTCAACGTCAGCGGCAATGTCGTGTTTCATTAATAAGGTGTCGGCAGATATATCGTTCTTCATAGCAGAAATCTTCTCGTCCGTATTAGCAGAAATGTCGTTCTTCATGGCAGAAATATTGTTCTTTATCGTTTTTCACATTTGTTGAAATCTTCTCTTCCATGGCAGAAATCTTCTCGTCCATGTTAGTAGAAATATCGCTTCTTATAGTGGTAATCTTCTCGTCCATATTAGCAGAAATATACGCAGAAATTGACGAGATTAAGGTGGAATCCTCGTCATTGAATAAAAATGTTTCTGGACCGAAGCCACACTAGTGCCAGTTTGAGTCTTTCTACTAACTCTTCTTACCGGACGTTTCCAACTAGCGATTTTCCAATTCTGCCTTTAGTTTAGTCACTTTCATGTCAGTTAGTCTCTTGGCCATTTATACGTAGCTATTTATTTACATTATCCTATTTTTGACACCAATGTAATGTTATTTATTTAAAACAGTTTATCCTGACGGGTAGGATAAGTTTATGTAGGTCTATTCAATTTGTTTATTCACTAATTCATACTAGATACACAGTATATTCACTTACACTAATTCATATAAATACTTCACCACTGTTTACTCAATTAGACGTAATTTATATATTTACTTGTTGACTGTTTAACTCACGAGACCAAATTATAAAACTAAACTTCTCCCGCTGATCGGTAATCTTTATATATGAAATGACTTTTATTCCCGAACCTTCTAGAGTACGGCTCACAAAAACAAGGGACCTACCTGGAACTCTCTAGATAAGACTAGTCACAAAAAACAATGGTAAACAATTCGAAGAAACCCTGTAACTTGGCCAACATCTTAACTTTCATACATAGCTTAGACAGAGTCGGATTCAGGGACTACACCACTGTGCGATTTCGTAACATTATATTTATTTGAAATGCCATTCAATATAATTTTGAGATTTTAGATTATAAGTTATCTCATAAGCAATACCATTCTTACGAACAGATAATTGTATTACGTCTGAAGGGTTTGCTTTACGTTAATAAATATATGTTTCAATTGTAAGAGATAGAACTCTGTAATTATGAAGAATGTTCTCATTGTCTTAAAAACATAATTACACGTGTTCATTTGTTTCAGTGATCCGGCACTACACGCACTTCAATTCCTTGACGTCATTAATATGAAAGATCCAACACAGAAATCTCATTTTTACAGGATCGCACTTAAAGACGCATTATCCTACATCCCAAAGGTAAGTATACAATTCTTCACTTATAATTTCCTCCCTAAAGGCATTTTAAGTCGCAAATAAGTAGTGGATTGGAAAAAATATGAATCGAATCACGCAATTCATAATTTAACATTGTTTTATTGAGATAAAAACAAATTCTCATCAAAATATCAAATAGTTGAAGACAACAGTTTGATTTTCTTCAGCAGCACCTAAAATTAGACGTTTTTGCTTATTTACTATGGTAATTTTGATAAAATTGGTGATATTGTCTTCATTTCTAATTCCAACAACAAATTTGTAGCTTCAAGATGGCCGTTAATTGAGACGATACAGGTTACATGACTCCCGTTGTTTGGGAATCATCTCCATTTGCTTGTAGCGATTTCAAAATTATTCAATTCCAATTAACAAATTAGACGATACGGGTTATATGATCACTGTTGTCTTAAGGATCATCCTCATTTTTGTAATGGTACTAATCAGTGCTATGGACTTTGTGAACCCTTCCTATCCAAACCTGCCCCTACCAGAATGCATCCTTCAAAGAACGATGTATTCCGGGAAGAGCATGCCACCTCCCCCCATCTCATCCGATGGTGGCTAAAGTCTTCGTTGTTGCTGACTCCTCCATTCTACTTCCCTGTGGTTTTGTGATAGTGTTTGGCTGTCTTCTTCTTTTCCTCAAGGTGGTGCAGTGTAGTTCAGTCCTTTTTTACTCATTTTTCTCGTCGTTCGCGTTGGGTGTGTGTGTTTCGCCTCCTCTAGAAGTGAAAATTCTTAACTGGCTTACTAGGTCTAAGGTATACCTTAAAGAGTGGATCCTTCTGCTAAAGCTATCGCAACTTGATAGGCAGGCCCTCTAATAAGTGATCTCCTTCTTTATTTGATCTATGCTTGTTGGTACCTTTCTCTTGTGTTCGGTCCGGATGATGTAGGGGTTGTGTAGCCTAGGTCTCTGTGGTTTTCATCTTCGTCGACTTGGTTTTGGACTTGGTCTTCGATTCGGTCTGAGAAGTCTGTTTTGGTGGGATTCCATAAAAAACGAAGGACCAGAAACCATGCTTTCTTATGTCTCTATTGCATAACTTCTACTTATTACAAGAACTCTTACTTCCCTAAGTAAAGGTTTTTATGTTACACCCCAGGTACCTGAGCGTTATTCTGTTCCCTGGGACTACATCTTTCAACTGTCTGCCTTTCTTACAATTTTTACTAAAACTTGTTCTGAATTCCTGTACATTCCTTCCCCTACATAATATATGATGCAGTGTTATATTTATTTGACAAGACCCAATATGTCACCTTATTTTATGAGGCCCAATAACAATCACGTGCTTGTGAACGAATAAAATATTCTCATGTCCAAAATATTACAAGTGGTGTCTGGACAATTTCGAAAGTCAGCGAGTGGGTCGATCGTTTGGTTACCCTGTTGACACACATAATAGTGACTCAATTCAGGGTGCGTCATATCATTTTTGATCAATTTATTTTGCGTACTGCAACAAAGTCCATGTCCTTGTCTGCGAACTCATTCAGGGTGATCTGGCTTTCATTGTTCTTCTAAAGGCTTCTGCTTTTTTATCGTCTATGTGGGATAGTCCGTTGACTGTGTTTATAGTTGGGGTCTCTTTATAATCTTGTTTCCATAGTCCTGGTATGTCCGGGTCCAGTTCTTCTAGTCTTTTCTCCCAGTAATTGGATCTTGTAGGCCCTTGGCTCTTATCTTTTTTTATATTTCCATTATTTCCTGTTTATGGAACCATTATTCACGTGTATCTCCTTTGTATAATTTTTTACTTCTTATATCAATTTTGTCTGGGTCGTCCTTATTTATTAGTTTCAGCAGTGAATTGATCCTTCATGGTACATCTACATTCTGGCATTCGTACTATGTAGCCGAGCCATCTTGCTGATTGTGCTCGGACTTTTCTAGTTATTTTTGGTCTTCCATATTATCTCATTATGTCATTATTGGTACAACTACTCAAAATATCTTTCTAAGCACTTCTCCAAATTTCCAGTGTCATTTTTTTATGCTGTGTATAGTGTCATTGGACGTATGGTTGTTTCGTAGATTCTAACTTTAGACTATCTTGTGATTTCTACTGCGTTGAAACTTTTTTGATTGATTTTTGTTTATAATGGGCACTCCCAGAAACTCTAAATCTTCAAATTTTTCAACACTGTTTCTTCTGTTTTGTGACTGTACGATTAAATGTCCTTTATGTTTCGCCTCTTCGTATTTCCATATATTTTATTTTTCTTTGCGTTTAATGATAGCCCAAACCTTTTGCCTACTCTTCAAATCTGCCTAATACTGTTTTTAACTGCTTTCTTGATCTAGTCAGAAGCACTACATCGTCATCATACACAACGCATTGTTCCTGGTTGTGGTAAATTAACCCGGTTCTTTCAATCAATATATTTTATTTTGTTTGCGTTTATTGATAGCCCAAACCTTTTTGCCTCCTCTTCAAATCTGCCTAACACTGTTTTTGTCTGCTTCCTTGACCGAGTCAGAAGCACTACATCGTCATCATACACAACGCATTGTTCCTGGTGGTGGTAAATTAACCCGATTCTTTCAATTCTACTTTTTCTTATCATTTGATCCAGTACTAAGTTGAATAGGTATATTAGGTTTCCTTGCTTTAGACCTCTCTCTATTAGAAATTGGCTAGATGTAATTTTTATAAATTCAGTAATTTTTATTGAAATTCCCAGTTCTACTTCTAGAGCCTCGTATAGTTTTTCTCTTATATTGATGTCATAGGTCTGTTTAAAATGTATGAAGAGCAATTGTAAGTCGAGATTTTGTGTAAATGTACTTGTTTCATTATATCATAGTATTTCCTTGAATTAACAAAATGAGGGAAGTTTAATCACTTGTATGTTCATTACTTTTATTATATCTCGAAGCACCAGCCGCTGATTCGCAATAATTCACTGTAGATTTATAGGAGTAGGATGTTTAAGTAAATTAAATTCATTATACACTTGCAGTTACGTATATTTCAAAACTATTTTACATTTGTTCACTCTGCTTAACAATTGAAAATATCAATACTGTTAACGGTAAGATGTATTGAAGTGTCATTTTATGATATTGATGAATGGTGGTATAATGTATTATACCGGGGCAAAAATCCGGTCGGTTATTAAAACGAAAATAACATGTTGTGCGAAGGTTGACTGAGAAGTGCGTGAAAAGTTGGGTCTTAGTCATATTTATATGTCGTTCAGAGTGGGTGGGAAAAAGGATAATCATGTGAGGATTTGACCAAAGGGAGAGTTTGAAATTTAACGGCCGTATAAAAAGGTTGATCAGTGTAAGCAGGGAAGCTTTGTCTTATAGGAATAAACGTTTGTTTGTTGTGGATAAGAAAGGTTTATGCGGTAGTTTTTATGAGGCGATAAGGTTAAAACTGATATGGAATGCTTTGAAGTTTTGAGTGGAGATGATTTTAAGGCAATACTTTTCTGTGTTTTTCATATGAAAGGGACGTTAAAATGGATTTTTGCGTATTTAAAGAAATATTTAAATAGTTGAGAAGAATGATATTTTCATTTATGATGTATGTGGGATATATAAATTATGATATACAGGGAGAAGATAAAGTAAATTTTACAGGAAGAAGTTGAATGTTAATTCAAATTCGTACAGCACTTACTATCATATAATATCTCATCTGAAAGATGTTTCAACTCTCTCTTGCGAGAAACTTCAATGAATCGAGTTGCTGAGAACGTATGAGAAGTTTATGAACTATCATTCAATGTGTTCCGAAAATCTGTATACATATTGATGGCACTCTTGGTTTTATTATTTCCTTCAAATCTCAGTTTCTAGAGTTTCCAATGATACTTCAATTCTGGAAATCAGTTAATGTGTTTTGCTTTTTTTTATAGTTTACCACCACCCTAATGTTAAATTTTCAATTGGCCACCCTGTATAATCATAGCACAAAGTTAGTTAAATTGGTAGAATGTCAAAACCCATAGATATATTAAAACCATAGTGTTTTCTCAATTTCCATGGGTTTTTGACAATTCGATCTCATAACTTGTTATTTGTGAACTATTACCTGACATCCGGTATTTTCTTTGTTGGATACGGTTCAAACTGTATGGGACGTAATTCATTTGTTTTTACAAAACTTCTCGGGTTGAATCTATTCTGATTCACTGTAGGAAATGATAACGATTCATGAATAATAAACAATTTAATTGCATTTTTGTATTCATTCGTGTTACGTTTTTCAGAAAATGTGGTATCAAACCGTATGGCCTTGTTTGCAACAGGAAATGAGAACTCAAGAAGTATTGGCAGCTGTGCTGCAATCGGTATTGTATTTTGTACAGGAAGCGTCTGCTGATGAATACGAGTCCATTATTCTTCCGTCCTTAAGGTGAGTGCTTTCTCTTTTTTATTGCTTCCTATAAAACGTCCCCAAACAATTTTATAACAGGAAAATTATCATACGAGTTTGTATATTAAAAAATCGAATAAGTTATCGAAAAATATAATTAACGTCGGCAAAGAAACAATGCGACAAAATGTCAATTACTCAGGAGAATATAAAAACAATTACATTTTCCACTTTCAAGATTTTTTTCACTTGTCTCACCATCAACTTGAAAATAATTTAATTGATATCATATTTACAGCAAGTGCATACAATTTTGTATGGTATGTAATATTGTCGTAAACAGGCGAAATTACAAAAACAATATTAGAGAGTTATCGGTAATCCAAATAACGTCAGGCCATATTAGCGCATATGTTATTTTGACATTTAACGTATGCGCGAGTCGATTCTTAAGACAACGTTCCTAAATAACGTTACCGCCAAGCGTTATTTACGGAGCCACGGATCCGAACGACAGGCCGCATTTTAAATAATAATAATAATAATGTATTCAATTATTTTCAAAAAAAATATGTACACTATGATAACAATAACAATAAATCAATCACAAAATATGAGAAAGAAACGTATAACATATAGCGTAGTATATAAATGTACAGCTAATCATGAATAAATGAACCCGAAATGTTCCGAGAGGTGTAATAATAACACCTGTTTCGGCATGTTACTATACATATCAATAAAACTTTGCCTATTATAAGACTAAACTAAAAAATTAAAATTAGCCTAACACAAAAGAACAATTCTATTTCCATTACTATTACTATGAACCAGTAGACCAATAATAAACCTTTCAAATGATATCCGACTGTGTTTTTGGTTTAAGGTTCATACAAACTATAAAAATGTATATCCGGGCATCTCTAGTAGTTACCCACTGGTAAGGACAGTACTAGAGAAGTCTCTTGCCCTTTCTAAGAGGAAAAATTTTTTTTGAATAAGTTAATATTTGGAATGCCTTGCAATTCTACAGGAATGCAATTGTATATCCTTGGTGCCAAAAACATAAATGATCTCTGACATAAAGAACTAGTCATTCTAGGAGCAGTAAAATGATGTCTCCGTCTAGTTTCGTATCTATGCTCAGGTAAGTCAAATTTATTTCTTGTGGTGTGAAATTTTGTGCTTACGCATAAGAAATATAGTTGATGCAGATCTAATATCTTGGCTTCTTTGTATAGAAGGTCTGATGAATAGGTGTAATGTTTATGTGGCATTATCTTAAGAAATCTCTTTTGAAGAACTTCTAAAGGGTGCATGTGAGTTTTTAAGGCACTACCCCAAACAAGTATGCCATACCGAAGGTGACTTTCTACTAAACCGTAGTATAAAGTCTTGAGATACTTAAACGGTATAAATTTTTTTAAATACTTAAATCTATAAAGAATAAATTGTAATTTTCTTACAATAAATTTAATGTGGTAGTCCCATTTTAAGTTTTTATCTATAATTACTCCCAAGTATTTGATGTTAGTTACAGGATTTATGATGACGTTTTGGTTGTCTTGCTATATTACCAGAGGTTCAAAATGGTCACTGGTAGAGTTACTTTTAAGGAATGGTAAGTAGAAGGTTTTTTTGAAGTTTATTGTTAGTATTTTTTTATTAAACCACTTCATTACTATTTTTAAGTGATTTTCCATTTTCTTTTTTAGGTCGAACCAGTTGTCTTCAGCGTAAATGATAACTGTGTCATCAGCAAAACCAATCATATGTCCTGTACTATCTATTGAAAACAATTCGTTTATATATAAATTGAACAACAAAGGGCCCAAAAATGTTCCTTGCGGTACACCATATGTAATATTGCACTGATCACTTGTCTCTCCACCAATCCGTACAAGCTGTTATCTATCCGAAAGGTAACTAGCAAATAATTTCAGACAGTTGTCTCGTATACCAATATTTTCTAAAGTCTGTAGCAGATTGCTGTGGCTAACAGTGTCGAATGCTTTGGCTAGGTCTAAAAATACGGCTAGGCATACCCTATCACTATTTAATACATCAAATATTTTAGTTGTTAAATTTATCAAGGCATCCTGTGTGGAGTTATTCTGTTTGAAACCATACTGATTAGGTGAAATTAGATTGTATTTGTTTATGTAAGATGTCAATCTATTTTTTAATAGCTTTTCAAAAACTTTGGATACAGTTGAGATTAATGATATAGGTCTATAATTGGTAGTATCGGTTTTGTCTCCATTTTTATAAATCGGTATTACTAATGACTGTTTAAAAGCCTTAGGCCAAATACCCTTATCAATACACATATTTATAATATGTTTAAGAGGCTCTAAGATGCAAGGTGACAGAGCCTTTAGACATTCCGTATTGACACCGTCAATTCCCGCTGCCTTTTTTGGTTTTAAGTCTGTTATTATATCTTGGATTTCCAGATTATTTGTTGGTAGTAAAACCATTGAGTTAGGTAGTCGAATAGAAGTATTACTAACAATAGGAGTTTCATTAGAGTCTACAATGATTTTTGTGGCCAAAGTTTTACCCATTTCTGAAAATGTTTTATTAAATGCATTTGCGATTTGAAATGGATGAGTTATTATATGTCCTTTATGGCTTTTAATAGCTTCTATACAAGTTCTTAATTTTTTTCCCACATACATCTTGAACAATATTCCATAGGTGTTTGTTACTACTTGAATTTTGTGTAATTTGTTGTTCGTAATATTTTTGTTTTGTTCGTTTTATTAATGAAATTAACTTATTTCTGTAGGTTCTGTACCGCAATATTAGGTCGCGATCATTACGCAATAACTTTGTTTGACGAAGTCTATTTTTTTCACTAAGTGATTGTATAAGAGCATTAGTAATCCAAGGCGTTAATTTAGTATTTTTTCTTGTTGCTTTCTTCACATAAGTGCAATTGTTAATATTTGCTTGTAAAATTGAAATAAATTTATCTGTTGCAGAGTCAGCATCAATGCAATCAAATATGGTGTTCCAGGACACTTTATTTATATCGTTACTAAGTTTTTTGTAGTTTGTAGGTTTAATAAAAATTTTGTTAACTGTTGTAGGTATCTTAGTGTCAAGAATTATCTGTAGCGCTATAGAATAATGATCAGTTATATCACTTTCTATGACTAGTGGAATAATATAATCTATTGCATTACGTTTAAAGTATAAAAATACGTGATCCAGGCATGCTGTACCTGTAGTTGGATTTTTAATAGTTGATATGAAACCGTGTTTACTTAAAGTATTTATATATTCTACTGTATCGTGATTTAGATCTAATATATCGATATTTATATCACCAATGAATACGCAATAATTCTCTGAATTTACGTTATTTTCTCTTAGGAAGTTTTGGAGGTTATTTGTGAATTCTGAAATATTAGGATTATAGGTTTCTCTGGATGGTGATCTATAGCAAGCTAAAATAATTATATTGTTACCTTTACTTATATTAATGGTAATTTTTAGAGTGTTTACATTACCTAATCTTATGATTTCATGTTCGAACCGGTATTTGCAGTTAATATAAGCTACGACACCATCATTTTGGTTTAACTCTCCATTATTGTAAACCACATTATACCCTGGTATATTAAATAAATTGATATCAGCGATTTGCCATGTTGCAGTCAGAACCAGACAATCGAACTCCACAACGCTGCCCAAAGAAATTTTAAATTCGTCTATATTTTTCGAGATACTCCTAATATTATTGTGTAATATTTTGAAGTTAATATTACTTTCATTTATTTTAAAGATTTTTTCACATTCATTAAGGTTGTTTATTGTGAATGTGTCTACAGTTGGAATATTGAAGTCCCTTATGTACTGGTCCATTGTTGACAAAGAATTTAATATATAATACGAGAAAAACAGGAAAAATTTAAACGATCTACATGCAAAATGCATTTGACTAAACTGAACTTGTTTAGGACATTAAAACTAAAATTTAATTTATTTATTGGAAACTGAGTCAGAGCGCGTCTTAGGTTTGTTTACAATTTTATTTTCTGTCACGACTTCATCCCGTTCACTTGCTCTTGTTGGGAGTGGGCGGCGCGCTATTTGGTTTAGCTGCTTCTATAAGGGATACTTCTACTAAATCTTCTAATGCGTAAGAATTGTTGTCTAACACTAGTTTGTTGTTTTTAATGTAAACATTCGAATATTCTCCCTGTTTCCGAAAGTGTATCAGGTAGGGTTTAAGATTTTTGTAAGTGTCCCTTTGGTGTGTGGTTAAATCATTTGCGATAGAGATCCCAGATCCTTTTAGTGTTTTAACGTTTTTCAAAATAGCTTTCTTTTTTAAGTTCGATACGAATTCGATTTTTATGGGAGCGGAGTCAGATCTTCCTAGAGAAAAGAAGTTGTTTAAATCACGTTCTTCAATATCTACGTCCAGAACTTTGTTTACTTCTCTGCAATGTTGTTGGGCATCTAGTTCGCGACTTGACTTATTTATGCCAAAGATAACCACGTTATTAGCTCTACTTTTTATATCTAGTTCATCAATTCTCTCCTTAAGGACTACGTTTTCCAATTCTAGTTTTTTTAGTCTTTGGGTCTGTTCTTCGATTTTCAGTAATAAGTTTGTTTCTGTTGAATCAATTACTCTTTTTAATTCGTTCTTTGTGTTATTTATTTCGTCTAGAATTTTTTAAGTTGCTTCACCCAGTAATTTTTTTAATGCCGTTTCATTCATTCTAATAATTCGTTCAAGACTTTAAAGATTTTTCAATTCAATTTTATTATTTTCGTTAATTCGAAGATATGATTAAATTCTACTGTACCATAAATAGTTCCTTTCAATCCATACAGGTAAATCTTGTTTTTGCTATTCTACTAATGATATTTCGACAAGTATTTAGTTTACAATTTAAATTGTTATGCGAAATTCTTCAAAATTAAATGTGCTACTCACAATTGAAATACATCACTAGATGCAGAATCTTGAACACTTTCTACTCGATAGTCGAAATTGTGTAAAGTGAGTCAGAGCTATCTAATCAACACTTTGGTTAAAGCGCAGTTGCCATATGTATTCTAGAGAGAAATGCTGTATTTTATAAATACACTTCAAATCCATTGTGTCAATATTTCAGGTACAAAAGATGCAATGTAATTAAGTCAATACCAATTTAATATATTTATTTCAAATTTCAAGCAGACTAATAATAATTAGTTTACTTGAAATGTGAAATAAAGTGTTTATGTATATTTCTTGAACGCAAAGTTTGTTGTGAAAAACTCGCCGATTTGACAATGTTGGAGAGTCGCTTCAATGTTCCGGCTTTGAGAACGAGATAGATAGATCGAGCTACGCGAATGAGACAGTGATAGTAAACAGTTATGTGAGGTGTTTATTCTCTTCATGAGCGTAACATCAGTATTTGTGTTGTGGTTTTGTGTGATAAATCGGTTATTATTGGTATTTATTGTAATATTTATATCGGTATATTTAGTGACAATAATGGCGGAGTGTAGCGGTGTTGGCGATAAAAAACGGCGTCGTAACAATTTAATTCGGGAAGAAAAAGTCCTCATATTAAATGTGTACGAAGGACTGCGTGCCATGGACAAACAGTTGGGTGTTAGTGACGCTGTGATTAAGTGCAGTTATTTAACTAAAGTTTCTGAGAGTACTATATACAATATTCTAAAGAAATCGCGGGACGGATCTTTGACAAGAGAACGAGGTGAAAACTGTAAACCGGAAAGTAGGGGAAGAAAGAAAATTGTTTTGGACGACCAAACACGGAATGCTATACGTAGGGAAATACATTCTTTTTATTTTAAGAATGAAATCCCCTCGGTAGCTAAATTAAGCAAGGTAATAGAAGCTGATGATACTTTACCAAACATCAGTGATAAAGTTTTGAGACAAACTTTAAAATTAATGAATTTTCGTTACCAAACAAGAAGTAGAAACAGTGCCTTAATTGAACGAAATGACATTGTGGAATGGAGGAGAAATTATTTAAAACAGATACGACAGTTTCGTAACGAAGGACGGCACATATATTATCTTGACGAAACATGGTTATATGAAGGCCACACTGTGTCAAAAGTGTGGCAAGACATGAATATACGAAGCAATCGACAAGCCTTTATGGAGGGTTTCTCTTCCGGTTTAAAAGCTCCCTCTGGGAAAGGACGTCGACTGATTATCACTCACATTGGCAGCGAGGAAGGATTTGTAGAAGGTGGATTACTAAGTTTTCAGTTCAAAAAAACTGTCGATTACCATGAAGAGATGGATGGTAACCGGTTTGAAACATGGTTTAGATCAATTTTAACAAAGGTAACTCCTGGTTCAGTGATAGTTATGGATAATGCTTCATACCACTCTCGTCGACTGGAGCAAATACCTACTTCAGCTAGCCGCAAGAGGGTTATAATTGATTGGTTAGAGAGTAAAAGCATTCCGCACAACGAGGCAATGCTAAAAGTTGAATTATTATCTCTCGTACGGAAACATAAAAGCAGTTATATTAAGTACGTTGTCG
Source organism: Galeruca laticollis (assembly GCA_963921935.1). Classification (NCBI taxonomy): domain Eukaryota; kingdom Metazoa; phylum Arthropoda; class Insecta; order Coleoptera; family Chrysomelidae; genus Galeruca; species Galeruca laticollis. The sequence continues at coordinate 158,036,247 of OY998181.1, read as the reverse complement.
ATGAAATGGCGAAAGATTTCAACGTCTCAGTTGTTAGACTTCCTCCCTACCACTGTGAGTTAAACCCCATCGAGCTGGTTTGGGCCCAAGTGAAAAATTATGTTGCGAGAAAAAACAGTACATTCAAAATGGCTGACGTTGAGAAACTGTTTGACGAGGCGCTGCATACCGTTACTGCTGAGAGTTGGCGTAAATGTATTCAACACGTATTAAAAGAAGAAATAAAGTTTTGGGATTTAGACATACGTGTAGAAGTAATGACGGAACCACTCATTATCGATATAGGAGGAGAAAGCGATGATTCTGAGGAGTCGTCAGGGAGTGATACCGCTTCCAGTTAGTCAGACATTTTACAAGTGACCTCGCAACATACCTATACTTATTGGTAATTTATTTTGGTCTTGACAAACAACTTTTTTTTAGTTTTAGTAGTAGTAAGTTGGAATTGACTTTTAACATTTTTTTATTTTGTTTTAACTTACTTATGAACAACTTGTGATAAGTTATTATTTCAAATGTTAAAAATTGAAATTCCAGATATTTCAGTATTCGCACCCTCAAACTATGATACGCTCATGGAGTTCACTTTAAATCGGTAGATAACCGATGACGTCACTTTACAGAATTTCGACTATCGACTTTTTTATATACATCTTATTATAGCTCATCCTTAAAAATGTGTATTATTCTTGGTAACACCCTGTATATACATAATGATACCTACCATAATAATTTCGTATTTCTGTTCTCTCAAATTTAAACGCCAGAGCGTACAAGAACATTTTCTATTTATTTTTTATTTAGGACTATTAAGAACCCTTCAAAAATGATGCGCTCATGAAGTTCGCTTCTGCAACTGATTTTATGGACAGTAAGAGCGATGAGTCACTTTACACAATTTCGACTATCGAGTATAATCAGTCAAAATTTCTAACTTTTTATTACACTTTTTACCACTTTAACAACTAATTATTTCAGAGAACACACAAGTCTGCAGTTTAATAGCGCTTAATTAACTAGCCGGGCATGCGCAGAGTTTTCTATGTTAAAGTTGTTTGTTGTGGATTTAACACATAAACTCTCTGTTTTCAGTATATAGTGAAATGTCTGAAAGGGAACCAAAAAGATTAAGGTTTGGACCAGGGGACGACATGGCTCTCCTCAAAGAGTTTATTAAATTAAACCCGTTGGAAGACCCCGAAAAATAGGAAACAATCCAATCCAATGTACACGTCATAACTAGAAAATAAAATAGTTTTTAATAAGAACTCTAAAAGATCGTTTTGTTTGTTTTGTCAGGTCGAAGTACAACAGTATCAGGGTTTTCTCGCAGAAATCGTTTGGTTTGCTTTATTTTTGTTTCTAATGGTTTATTGTGATTTTCTAGTTTTTTATTTTTAAAATTTGTTAGAATATAACATGCTTTTGTTCCAATATCATCTGGATTGGAACTATTTAAGTTTGATATTCCACATTCTATGATGCAAACTATTTCAGATACCGGGATGTCACTCTAAATCGTACATTAAAATATTTATTTTAGAAAATTCACAAGTTTAGCAGAATTTTTTTTCATTTTTTTGTTTTTGATTTGATGCCAGAATGTTACTTTGGTTTCTTATACATCTCAAAACATTCTAACACTTTTGTATCTAAATTTTTATTTTGGGTTTTATACACACATGTTACTGAAATAAGCCTGTCCAATTGGTCCTGTGCCATTGGGATTTTTCAATGTAATTCTCCATTATTTTGTTAGTTTTCCTTAATTTATCAAACGAATATATGCACACAGTCCTAACCGACTTTATAAAATTCTATACGTAGTACTTTTCATGAATAGATACCTACTTCATTAAAGGAAAACGGAGACAGCAATTTCAAAATAATTCTCGTAATCCAGAGCATCGAAACTTCGTACTTTGATCTACGCTTTGTTATTCATGCCCTCACATACAAAGTATCGAAACGGGAGGTAAGGTATTTAAACGTTGATAATCTAGTATTACCAACAGGCATTACCAACATAGTGAACCAGACTGTAACATGAAGGTCGTTTTCAAAATGTTGGGTTAGTTAAAATATTCAATTAAAATTTTCGGTTTGTCTAACAAGGGATATTGTATCATTTTGTTCGGCACATAATAGAGGCGGATCAAATCCAGGAGAGGATTGAGGATGGATAACTCGAATTGGAGAGTGGGCCGCTAACAAAATAATCCTTTTATTAAAGATTGCTTTATTGGAAGGGACAATGGCTCAGACCCTATATTTTTGTGTGAAAGGGTACAGTATCGTCCAGAATTTAAACCCAAATATGCTTTGTATTGAATGATCTCACAGGCATTTTTCATTATCAATATATAGGCCAGGAGCACTACAGTTTGACGTAGATTATATATTGGTTGGAATTGCTTGTAAATCATCTAAGAAAAGAAAATATGAAGGTCCGCCAGCTAAAAAAGTTGTGCTATTTACAGGAAAAATCATAATCTGCAAAAAAACGCAAAAATCGCTAATTTTTTCCGATATTTCTTAATATAACTCTTTAAATATGCAAGATAGAGAGAAAAAGTATACTTAAGAATTTGTTCTTTATGAAATTCTCTACAAGATAGAATTGGTTAAAAATCGATATATGCAATTTTTTTGTTGAGAAATGGCGATAAATGCAAAAAAAAGTAGCTAAAGAACGAGGTTATTTCAAAGCATTTGTTTCGCAGATGAGAAATCATCCAATCACGCTATAAATTGAGATTTAAGAACCTTATTATAGTATTAAACAATATGCCAAAGGCCGAATAAATTGGCCTGATAGGTTTTACATTAATTAATTAATTTCCGCGAAAAAATTACCGTCAATTTTGTGTTTATGCCAGGCCTACATTTTTTAGTTGTAATAGGGGCCGATTTTTTTGCAACTACTTAGACATCTAAACTATAATACACAATAGTTATAATGAACAATTTTTAAGTTTTTATAATTTTTTTACGCTTTTTTTGTAAAGTTGAAATCGAGCGCGGCGCACAAAGTTGCTGTATCTCGGCTTCTATTGGGCCGATTTAGATGATTTTTTTTGAATCGATGTAGCAAAATTAAAGAAACTCATTTTTCAGAATGGCGTCTACCAATTATGACAATTCAAGCATCTACCGCAACTACTTATAATTTGGAATTTTTTTATGTTGATAATAATCAATGATTATAATTATGTCCATGCTAGGATTGTGTTGTTCATTGCAAATTCGTATAGTTAAAATAAAATAATATATTTATGTAAAAAAGTAGAATACAATAATGTTGTAACAAAAAAGCGAAATATCATTATTTATTGTGTGTAGATCTTATAATGAAATAAAATATACCATTAATATACATAACAATTAATTGTACTACCTGTAATTTTGATTAATGATTATTTTAACTATAGGAACTTGCAATGAACAACACAATCCTAGCATGGACATAATTATAATCAATGATTATGAACAACATAAAAAATGCCAAATTATAAGTAGTTGCGGTAGATGCTTAAATTGTCATAATTGGTACAATCATTTCTGAAAAATGAGTTTCTTTCATTCTGCTACATCGATTTGAAAAAAAAATCATCAAAATCGGCCCAATAGATGCCGAGATACAGCAACTTTTTGCGCCGCGCTCGATTCGAAGCGTCGGCTTCAACTTTTCAAAATCGCGTAAAAAATGATAAAAACTTAAAAATTGTTCATTATAATTATTGTGTATTATATTTTAGAGGTCTAAGTAGTTGTAAAAAAATCGGCGCCTATTACAACTCAAAAATATAAGCCTGGCATGAACGCAAAAATGACGTTAATTTTTTCGCGGAAATTAATTAACAATTAATTCATGTAAAAACTATAAGGCCAACTTAATCCGCCTTTGGCATATTGTTTTATACTATAATAAGGTTCTTAAATCACAATTTATAGCGTGGTTAGATGATTACTCATCTGCGAAACAAGTGCTTTAAAATAACCTCGTTTTTTAGCTACTTTTTTTGCATTTATTGCCATTTCTCAACGAAAAAATTGAATATATCGATTTTAAACCAATTCTATCTTGTAGATAATTTCATAAAGAACAAATTCGTAGTACTACTTTTTTTCTCTATCCTGCATATTTAAAGAGTTATATTAAGAAATATCGGAAAAAAATGAGCGATTTTTGCGTTTTTTTGCAGTTTATGATTTTTCCTGTAAATAGCACAACTTTTTAAACTGGCGGACCTTCATATTTTCTTTTCTTACATGATTTCCGAGCAATTCCATCCAAAATCTAATCTACGTTACGACACAGCCATATTTCAAAGGTTTGGGGTCTAATTCTCCTGGACTAATAATGTTAAAGTATATTTAGGTTTTTTACCAGGTTATTCCATCGATTCCTATTTTGCAGCTTAGTTCAATATTTTTTTTAAATTCTTCTTCGGATATGAATTATTTTAAATGTTGTGTTTGCTACATATTCTCAATCCCATTATCTGATCCTTTGGACGTGATTTATTAGTATTCTGAAATTATGAAGATATGTTTTTTTCTAACCACAATTCTCTTTCAATTACTTTTAATTTCACCAAAAGTATAATTTTTGTATTTTGTAGAACATGCATACGGTAGTTCAAAGTTTTGTCAATTCTTTATTTCTTTTTAACATTATACCTGAATTTACCGGAATGAACTCCAGAGGTCGCCCTCCAAAAAAACATACACAGTTTTGTTTTCATGTTCCATTGGGTTGGAACACGAGGATAATTTTTCAGTTGCTTGCAAATGAAATAAAACATAAACTAATTGAAAACGATTAAAACTAAGCCAAGAAGATATTTAAATTGAGGGAGAAAAATGTGAGAATAAAATTGAAAGAGGGTCTATTTTCCATCGAATTGTTTGGGAATTGATTATATGACAAAAGGCCTTTATTTCATGTTTACAAAAAACTTCCCACATGATAACGATCATTAAAGTCGCACAAGAGGATCAAGGAGAGAAGGAAGCTGGGAGATTACGAAGACAAGATCATGTAAGGAGACGATAAAAAATGGGGAAGGAGAGGGGGGTTGCAAATGGTAACTGGACTATGTTACCTAACCTGTTAGATTGTGAAGACAAAATCATATTCGGAGACGTTTAAAAAAGGGAGGAGATTAAAGTCACAATGGTTGCTGGATCATGTAATCTAACCTGTCCTGTTAAATTGTGGAGACAAGGTCGTGTAAAGAGACATTTAAAAAACGGGAGGGTGATGAAAGTTATAAATGGTGACTGGATGATCTAGCCTAAGCTGTTAGATAGTGAATTGAAGCTCCTATGAGTAGACGTTTAAAAAAAGGATGGAGACGAAAGTTACAAATTATGACTAGATCATGAAACCTAACCTGTTAGATTGTGACGGGAAATTCGTATTAGGAGACGTTTAAAAAAGAGGAGATGAAAGTTACATATGATTGCTGGATCATGTAACCTAACCTCTCATCTTAAATTGTGAAGACAAGATCATGTAAAGAGCCATTTAAAAAAGGGGAGGGAGATGATAGTTATAAATGGTGAGTGGATCATGTAACCTAACCTAACTTATGCTGTTCAATTGTGAAGATAAGGTCATGTAAGGAGTCGTTTGAATAGTGGAGGGAGATAAATGTTACAAATGTTGTCTGGATTATGTAGCCTACTACCCTGTTAAAATATGAAGACAAGATCATGTAAAGAGATGTTTAAAAAAAGCAGGAGGGATATGGAAGGTAGAAAAGGGGACTGGGTATATCGCGATAGCGGTAGAAGTGGCGTCCGTATAGATTTGTAGCGCTGTGGCATCCTCCGATATACACAATATGTATATAGAACAGCACGAATGCATCGAGATCACGCACAGAGTGGCTTCCTATTATTTGGCAGCACTGGGACCTTGATCGATTATTAGTAGGTAGATTTGAATTTCATTGGGAATCATTGCGTCCTGTATATTGTGTATAGATCGCGTTCAAAGTGACTTCCAGTCATTTCAAATATGCATTCCTTCTTCTTTAGAGAGAGAGGAGACTGTTAGTACAAATCCATGTGAAGGTATATTCTACACATAAAAGTAGTTTTTAGGAACCTAAAATAACATTCTAAAAAACTTATTATTCGTTTCAAATTAAACTTATTTCTCATAACCCAGTTATAAATATGAACTATTTTTCTTGATAATTTGATAGAACAACGATAATATTTTACGATTTTTATCACAATGGAGACTGGATCCATCAAAAGAAATAGTTGTAACTTACCGAAGATTGATTCTATAATTGTGCGAGTTTCTTTGCTAGAAATATGTTTCTTGTACTGTGGAGAAGAACGTGAAAATGTCTTTGTAAGTACCTATAATTGTACACCGACATACTTTATTAGAAATGAGAGAGACAACTAACTCATTTTATATACTCTTTTATCATATTTAGAGCTATTAACATCTATATAAACGATATAAAACTTGAAATCAGCTCTGTAAACAAACCAACTACTAATGAATAATTGACTTATTATTTTTACCACAACCAAAAATATTTAAAATGATTTTTAATTTGTATTTGTAGTTTATCAGATATTATAACTTACATTAAAGTAAATTAAAAAGACTCTCCATCTCAAATGTAGTCTGTAGGCAAATAGCAGTAAGTAAAACGCAAACTCCGTACTACAGTATATATCATTCCAAGTTGAAGGGGCAACTAGTTTCGGCACACTGGCTATTATATAAATATAGTAATATATAATTCACATGAAAAGTATTATGAAAGAAAAGCTGTCACATGCCCGTTACATCCAGCAGAATCCAAGATGTGTCAGTAGGTAATAGAAATATACTGTAGGCAAATTTTATTAAAAATAGGAAAATTCACATAACTATGCAAACGTCAAACAAAATTAAAATTGGACAACATTAAGAGAAGTCATTAAAATCAAATTAATGTATAATTAAAAGAAAAAGAAAGAAATTATGGATTTCGGCGTACGACAGAAACCGTCTGAAGCAAGAAGTCCATTATTTGATTAGTCGTAATAGGAAAAAGGGCAATGGAGGGAACCGAATGCAGACTAACGAAAAACAACTTTTGCTTTCTGTTAGTCCGCATGATAATAATTATATACTCAGAATTCATATTTTAACACTGATAATTCACACAATTTGTATATTCATAGTCGTAGGAAAAATAGAGTACATAACTCGTTAGAAATTGTATTTCCTGCCCTCGTACGGAATATGACACTCTCCATACTTCTTATACAATGCTATTCAAATTCGAGTCTATGCACTGGAATCATGGTAACGGTAAGATATATAGGGATGGTTAAATGGGGACAAATTTGTGTATTTCAGAGGTCATTTATTTGATTCAAGACAATCTAGCTTCTTTAGTTCTGGAGTTATACCGCACAAATTGAAAATTTTGATATCGTTCTTTTGCCTACCTTATTTGCGAAGATTTTCCACAACTTTGCCATAGCAACTATCCAAACATGCGAATAAAAATTGTATAGAAAGTATGGTACATATTGGGCCACCCTCAACATTTTATTTTTGAATACGGACCTGTATTTTTCATTGCATTCTTGGAATGTCAAGAGGTATGTTTCATATTGGCGTAGTATTTTCAACTGAACTACAGAGTGTTTTGGAAATATTCAACTATTACCAGAACAATTTTGACCTCTTTTAATATTCCATCGAGCTGTAATTGAAAAATATCAGTGAGTAAGAAGTGAATCAATTGCCTCCAAATCGGATTTGAGTGAATTGTGGAACGAAAATATCATTTTTCTATTAATATCGGTAGCTCTTTTGCAATTACTAACATCCTCCGCACTGTCAACAATGGTATCAAAAAATTAAAACAGTCATCACATTCAATGTTAAAAGCTTTTTATTACCAGAAGTGAGAACGGCAACACTGCCAGGATGCCACTATGCAAGAAAAATACATATTCAGATGCCAGACTATACCGTTCTTCGATATGTATACTGACGGATACCACTTTGTGCGTCATATGTATAATAAATATATAAGTGTGCTACTATAACGCCGCGTACGGAGACTCTGTAAACCTTGGTGTATAGGTTTATACAAAAAACGACCAAAGTGACGTCCTGCTGATTTCATCAGCAAGAGATTCCTAAGCATTCACTAAGCCGTTTGCGATAATTTGGAGCTGGTTGCACTGTGACGTCCGTATATTGGATGTCATAGTGCCGCGGACGCCACAGCTACCGCGATTTTAACATGGGCGGATGCCACTTCACGCCGTGAATGTATATATATATATATATATATATATATATATATATATCGAAGGGGATGTAATTCAATATTCTGCGTGGTATTAGCCAGGAATGTAGTTGTTTTTCCCTTCGAAGAACGGTCAGGCCAATAAGTCGAAATTATTGAAATTTCGACTAAAACAGGTATAGTAGAAAATCGAAATTTATATTTCATATAGCACCTCGTATTTTATGAAATTATATTCATTTTTATTTAATACGACTAATACGGTCGCATTTATCTGAGGTGTTGGTTCGCAACTGAAAGTGAAGATGGCGCCAACTGACTACTTCTCGCTTGTGTAACTACACGAACCAAGAGAGGTTGTCGGAGGGTGTAATCTTCAGTTCGTATTAGAGATTCAGAACTGGAAGGCATTACGGCACTCTTGAAGAGACCCAAGAAGGTCGAAACGCGTAAGTGTACTATGCTCTTCCGCTATCAGTTGCGAATCACCACAGATGTCCGTATCGGCAAAATGGCCGATCGACGTCACGGTTTTCGAAGGGGATGTAATTCAATATTCTGCGTGGTATTAGCCAGGAATGTAGTTGTTTTTCCCTTCGAAGAACGGTCAGGCCAATAAGTCGAAATTATTGAAATTTCGACTAAAACAGGTGTAGTAGAAAATCGAAATTTATATTTCATATAGCACCTCGTATTTTATGAAATTATATTCATTTTTATTTAATACGACTAATACGGTCGCATTTATCTGAGGTGTTGGTTCGCAACTGAAAGTGAAGATGGCGCCAACTGACTACTTCTCGCTTGTGTAACTACACGAACCAAGAGAGGTTGTCGGAGGGTGTAATCTTCAGTTCGGATTAGAGATTCTGAACTGGAAGGCATTACGGCACTCTTGAAGGGACCCAAGAAGGTCGAAACGCGTAAGTGTACTATGCTCTTCCACTATCAGTTGCGAATCACCACAGATGTCCGTATCGGCAAAATGGCCGATCGACGTCACGGTTTTCGAAGGGGATGTAATTCAATATTCTGCGTGGTATTAGCCAGGAATGTAGTTGTTTTTCCCTTCGAAGAACGGTCAGGCCAATAAGTCGAAATTATTGAAATTTCGACTAAAACAGGTGTAGTAGAAAATCGAAATTTATATATATATATATATATATATATATATATAAATATCTAAGCAAAAGGTGATGATTGTCGGGTATGCGGTCAGTATAAGACATAAAACTCTATATTCTCATTCTCTCAATATATTGTTCAATAGCATCATCAGGAGACACTACAATAATTAATATATAAATAAAATGACAAAGATACAAAGATAGAAACAAATACTTACAGATGTTAAGAGTCAGTAAGAGTTGATGTACACCACATTAAGGTACTAACTAGACTAATTGCTAATGATTAATTTGTAAAAATGGTTGTGGTGTGAATTGATAAAAACAAGAAACAATTTTAGTTAAACACAAAACAATAAAATAAATAATCTGAACGTATCAATAACTGGGGTGACAAAACAACAATATTAAAATGAATTTAACAGGTGACAATAAATATCACTAAGTTTATTAGTGTCAGATTTGAGATTGATAGCATCCTTTTGTTTATTGATGTGATACATTTCAAAAAATAAACGATTCCTGTATTGGTCAACTTTCTGCAGAATCTCAAATCTGACACTAATAAACTTAGTGATATTTATTGTCACCTGTTAAATTCATTTTAATATGGTTGTTTTGTCACCCCAGTTATTGATACGTTCAGATTATTTATTTTATTGTTTTGTTTTTAACTCAAATTGTTTCTTGTTTTTATCAATTCACACCACAACCATTTTTACAAATTAATCATTAGCAATTAGTCTAGTTAGTACCTTAATGTGGTGTACATCAACTCTTACTGACTCTTAGCATCTGTAAGTATTTGTTCCTATCTTTGTCATTTTATTTATATTTCAATTATTGTAGTGTCTCCTGATGATGCTATTGAACAATAGCGAAATATTGAGAATGAGAATATAGAGTTTTATTTCTTATACTGACCGCATACCCGACAATCATAACCTTTTGCTTATATAAATAGTACGGTCGATAATTACCACAGAATAATCATCTGTTTTGATTTTCTGATTTAAATATATATATATATATATATATATATATATATATATTTATATATATATTATAACGTATAAATAAAGATAGAAACACTGGTGTAAAACAGATTAGTTGGAAACTGATTAGAAATTAAAACATTAGACTATATTTTATTAGAATCATAAATACGAGACATTAAAATTGCTCATATTAACTAAAAAGTAATACAACTTATGTATATAATTAATAATCTGAGAAGACTCACATAGAATTGACAAAAGAAACATTACCTTGATCATATATCCAAAAGCCATAGAGTAAATATCGTCCATCGTAATAAATACCTCATGTCAGAAAAAACGATGAACATATAATCTAGAAAAGAAACATGAATTAATAAATATTCGAAATAAAAAGGATATTGTCCAATATTATAACGCATTTTTACTAGAAACATATGGGTTAGAATATTTAACGCTGTAATACCAATACGCTTAGCGACATACGCTAGCGACAAAATATAGATGTCAATATGTATCAGCGACAAACGTTGAAAGTAGAGTAATTTCATAGATGAAATGAATAGAAATTAATGAATGTGTTTAATCGAATATAATGAACATAAATAATTAGATTGAGGAATATTAATAAATGTTTTAAAAGAATTTATGTTGATGGCTAAACACAATTGCTAATTATAATAAGAAAATTGAACTGAACATTGATATTAAAGACTATTGTATATCGCCTAAGAAAAACTATTCGTCCCATAATAACAAGATGAACTTCAATATTGAATAAACAATTTTTAGTGAGACTAATTTTTTGTATGTAGGTAAAGATATTAGAATGTAAAGTGAAATCATAATTTTGAGTGCGTTAAAAAAGAAAACGGTGATTGGTTTATGTGACATGACAGAAGGAACTTTCAAACAACAACAAGTGTAACAAACATTTTTGAATATAGTGAGCTGAATTAAACAAAAAACTGATTGTTGATTGTTGAAAAGAGTTGAAGAAAAAGGGTCGGTGGCTTGGCTTCGTTTCTAGAAGGTTGGGTTTTGAAGTGCTCCAGAAATTTTAAGAAATTATCCTCAAAATGAGGATAAAAACATAGCAAACTATTGATAAAACATGCACATGTACTTACCCAATGATTGTAGCTGATTTTCCAGAGTGAATATCATATTTTCACATATTCATTCAACTGTAAACTTCGGAAGCTGCTTTCCAGAATCCCGAGAGACAGATCCTGGTTCCTGAACACAAGGTCAGTGTATTGTTGTACAACAAGAGTTATAAAAAACTCATTAACGTCAATCAAATGTTTTCTTTAAAATCTCATGAGTAAAATAAACTTTGAAATAATGATCGATCTGAAAAAGAATTAAGATTAGAGACTCAATATAGCTATATTATTAAATAATTCTAAATGATAAATGGCCAATCTAAAGAAATAAAATTTAATACTTACGCATTTCTCAAATAAGAAACTTAAGAAAGATACATCCAACTCTTTTATGTAACATTTAAACTCTATGTATATAAATTTCATAACTATTTCTTGTACCATATTATTTGTATTTCTGTATGTATAAATCTCCCAGCATAAATTCTTTTAACTTGTATATAATTTGAAACATGTTCTATGACACAGCATAGAAGCTCGCTGTGAAACTGAACAGACCCGACGCGTCTATCAAATGTTTACTCTAGCGCATAGTTACCTCATGTTCTTGAGCATGCGCACAGAACGCCACACATAAGAATAAATCAATAATTTCATTTGACCCATACATGGGCGTCGCATAAAATTTTTATAAATAAAATTAAAATATTGTTTTCAAGTAAAATGTTTCTTTATTTATTTATCAACTGAATTTATTCAAAACCGTAAGAACCCAGATAACAGAAAGAGTCTCATACTCTATACATACATAAAAATTCATTACAATAATTTCGTCCCAACGTAGTGGGCTATTCAAATATCCTATTAATTATATCATTATTATAACATAAATAATATTAAATGTTATAAATAAATGGCGACCCAACGTAGGTGCGTTGAATAAATTCAGTAAATAATTAATTGTTCATAAAATAAAAATAAATTTGACCAATTTTTGTGACGATTTGACTTTAAAATCAGTAATAATTTCGGGGAAAATTTGTTTGGAGTTTTGTACTGTTTTGTCTATTACAAATAAAAATTCTGAACAATGGAGTCAAACAAAACAATAAAAGAATTAAAAACAACGGAGTTGAAGGAAATTTTGGAAAACAGAGGATTGGACAAAACGGGAACCAAACAGGCGCTCGTTAGAAGGTTACAGGAGGCTGTAATTAAAGAGGGAAAGGATCCAGAAACACACTGTTTCAATCAAGAAGAAACAGATAAAAATGAGGAAACAGATATAACTGGAGATACAGAGAATACAACAGAATCAAGAGAAAATTTTCAAATAACAGAATATAGAACAACAGAAGTTGGAGAAAGATCAGAAGTTCGTGAACAAGGAAATATACAGGGAAGAGAAACAAGTAGCAGTGATAGAGATGATCAACTACTACGATATATACAACTTTTAATTGACGAGCAGAAGAAAATGAGAGAAGAACAGAAGCAAGATAGTAAAATAATAAGAGAAGAACAACAAGAAGACAGCAAGAAAATGATGGAAAAGATAGAAAATCAACAAGAAAATGATGGAAGAACAGAAAGAATATTTGAAAGAAATAATTGAAGAGAAGATGGACGAACAAAATCAAAAAATTGAAAGAATGAATAACTCATTGGAACTAAAACTACGGAAACAAGACGAAAAGGTAGAGGAGATCAAAAGAAAACAAGACGAGATAGAAAAAAGTTTAGAGAACCAAGAAGAAAAATTCGAAAACTTGGAACAAAATTTAATAGAAAAAACGAAGAAGATCACGGAAGTAAACATTACCAGAGCCGTTGAAATAATAGAAAAATCAGGAAAAAAGGATATAGAAGATGTGAAAAGGAGCATTATCAAACATGGAAGGGATATCGAATCCATCAGAAGTGATGTAAAAAAAGAAATACATGAAGTAAGAGAAGAAACCGAAAAGGACATAGTGAAAACAAAGAATGACATTGAAAGAGAAATGAAGAATGAATTGGAACAGATTAGAATGCAACTAAAAGGCGAACAAGGAATGATTACTTATGGATATCAAGGTGGGAACGAGGAGAATATCAAATTTGATGGTAACATCAGGAAGATACATCCAAAAATATTTTTGAGAATATTAACAAATAAGATAAAACATATAAGAAATTTCGAAGATACAAGGGAAATATTGAGAAAACACCTTACTGGACAAGCTCTATTGTGGTTCACAAGTAATGAGATAGACTTCAACAACTATAAGGAATTTGAAACAGCGTTTCTCAAATTATATTGGGGTGAAATCACACAAGGAGAGGTTAGAGAGAGACTATATTTTGGACGATATGATGAGAATAGAGGGAATACCATGTATCTCTACTCGTTGCTACTCTATTCTCAAGCGCAACACTTAGAACCTGTAATTAAAGAAGAAGAAATAATCATGTTCCTATCCAGGCATTTCAAGTCACAGATAGCTGAAACAATAGCTATACAAAACATCAGGACGTTTGAACAACTATCCAATTACCTGATGAGGATAGAAAGAAACCTAACGAGTAATAGAAACAAACAAAACGAGTATAGAAATAATACAAATTACAACCGAAACATAGAACATGCTAACAGAGGAAATACTGGAAATAATTCAAACAATACCCACTACGAATACAATAACGATAATAATAGAAGTTTAAATAGTAATACAAATAATAGAACGACGAATACTATAAGATACAGGAATTATCCAGCAAATAATTACAATCATAACAATCAAGGAAGGGAAAGAAATAATTTTAACAATGTTAGCAATAATTATAATAATAGAAGATACAATAACTACAATAATAATAATAATTTAAATAACAATAACAATGGTTATAACAATAATAGGGATTCAAACAATAATAATCATCAGAGCAACTACTTTACAAGGAGGAACTCTGATGGCAATTTAAATCGAAGGAATGATGACGGCCAAAATAGACGGGTCAACTTCCAGATGAGAGCAAGCAGTCAGGACAGGGCAAACTCTCCAAACAATCGAGTTGAACTACATGAGTCGTCAAACAATATTCATTCTCTCATAACAACGACTGCTGATGGTGGTGTACAAAATGCCACTAATCAGAATTTTCATTGAAGGATGGTGTAGCACGCAATCGGTATAGTTATGTCCATCCTAGAGAATTCCTCAAAGACATAGATTGCCTAGAAAATATAGAAAACAATTTATTAGTATCTATTACGGGAAAATTGTCACATTTAAATGTAAATATTTTAATTGATACAGGTTCAGAAACATCATTAATCACAGAAAGTATTGTAAATAAATTAAACTTGCAAAAATATATTATGAAAGTGCCAAAGGTAAATTTAATAGGTCTAAATGAAAAAAGGTTTAGCGAGGTTAACAAATCTATTATTGTAAAACTACAATTACAAAATATTCATTTAGAAGTACAATTACTGGTTATACAAGGTATGGAGTACGATATATTATTGGGTTCAGACGAATTACTAAAACATAAGATAGATATCAATTATGAAACAAGCACGATAGGCGTCAATGGAATTGGAATAAAATTTAATGAAAACAGAGAACAAATAACGAACAAGAAAATTATGAAGATTGCAGAAGAAAAAGTTAGTAGGCTAGAAGTAGGAGAAATTGAAATGAATAATGATTGTTATGATAAGAAAAATGAATTTGAAGAAAGAAGAGATGAAGAAATAGTTTTAGATGATGAAAAGAATATTGATAATTGTATTGAAAATAATATGAAATATAATAATTGTGAAGATGGAATATGGAATGGAGAATATGAAGAAAATGATATTAATAATTATTTAAAATATAATATGGGATGTGATAATTGTGAAGATGGAATATGGAATGAAGTACATTTGGATTGTGGAAGAGGAAGAAAGGAAGAAGTACGGAAATTGTTGAGAAAATATGAAGGTTTATTCAATGGAGAGGCAAGAGTTGCTAAAAATTTTATACACAGTTTGAAGGTGAAGGATATGGAAACGTTCAGAGCAAAAAGTTACCCAATTCCATACAAATATAAGGATAAAATGCAAGATGCGATAAAAAAACTGATGGATGACGAAATTATAGAATATAGCAATACTTCATATATAAACCCCATTGTTATTGTACAAAAAAAGGATGGAGACATGAGAATCTGTCTAGATGCAAGAAACTTAAATAAACATTGTATACCAGAATTTGAGGCACCATTAAATATTGAAGCGATACTTGGCCGAATTTCAAAAACTAAAATTTTTACAAAACTGGACCTGAAACACAGTTTTTGGTTGATACCACTGGATGAGAATAGCAGAGATTATACAGGTTTCATGGTAGATGGAGTAGTATATAGATTTAAAGTAGTACCATTTGGAACACAATCGGCTACGCCAGCTCTACTGAAAGCTCTTCATAAAATTTTGAATCAGTATGAAAAATTCACACTACACTATATAGACGATATCTTAATATATTCCGAAGAAGAGGAGGAGCATATCAAGCACATAGAGATAATTTTAAAAGCTTTGGATGAAGCCGGTTTGAAATTAAACATAAAAAAATGCCAATTCTACAAGGAAGAAGTAGTATATCTTGGATATAAAATTGACAAAGATGGAGTAAGCATGGATCCAGATAGGATAAAAATTATAAAAGAATATAAAAGACCTACTAATCTTAAAACACTACGAGGCTTCCTTGGTGTATTACACTACTTCAAGAGATTAGTGCCAGATTTAACGGAAAAGGAAATACCACTTATAGAACTACTAAGGAAAAATGTGAGATGGAAATGGACTCATGAAAGAGAAGTGGCTTTCAATAAAATTAAGGAGGAGTTCACAGAGAACGTGAAATTATATCATCCAGATTACACGAAGACATTCATATTAAGAACAGATGCTTCACAAAATAGATTTGCCGGAAGTTTGGTACAACAACACGAGCACGGAGAAGTTCCCATTTCATTTGTGTCAAGAATTACGAAAAAGGCTGAGAAAAACTATAGCGTTAGCGAGATGGAGTTAGCTAGCATATTATTTTGTGTGAACAAATTAAGATTTTTTTTATTAGGTAACAGATTTACTATTGAGACGGACAACCAATCTCTCACAACTATTTTAAAGAACAAATATGGAAACAATAGGATACACAGATGGGCTTTGCTTCTACAGGAATATTCATTCGATATTAAATATATACCTGGTGCCAAAAATATAGTTCCAGACGCTTTGACGAGAATGGATGGGGAAAGCAAAATACAAAGAAACAAATACGTAGGAGTGAACTTAATGAAGGAGGAATTAGGTGTATTTTCAATATATGCAATCATGGAAGACCAGAGAAATTTGACAGATAAAGAAAAACATAATTGCCAAACAAAGGACAATATAATCTTCAAAATTATCAAGCAAAAGGAGTTATATGTAATTACAGAACATTTGACAAGAAAAATAATCAAAGAATTACATTTACGGTACAATCATGTAGGAATACGAAAATTACACAATATTTTTAGGGAAAACTACATTGCAAAGAAAGATCTATCTATCACAAAAAGCATAGTTACTAGATGTGAACTTTGTCAACTTGGAAAAGAAAAAAATCATCACAACGAAAATATGCCAAAATCATTAGTAACGAAACATCCTCTTGAAGTCATTTCAAACATAATACCCAGTGAAGAAGGTAATCAAACCATATTTGTAGTCTTGGATGCTTTTTCAAAATATGTAACCTTATATCCATGTCAACGAACAAATAAAAAGACGGTAAAGAAATGCCTGACAAGCTACTTTCTAGAAGTGGGCATACCGGAAAACTGTTTAATGGATAATGCTACTTATTCCAGTAACGAAAACTTTAAAGCATGGTTAAGAAAGTCAAACGTAAAGCCTCTCTTTACAAGTATTAGACATCCATGTGCTAATCAAACGGAGAGATACATAAGAGAAGTCATCAAATGTCTGAGATTATTGGTTCACGATCAACAACGAAACTGGGAAAGGAATTTGAAGAATATAGAATTCTGTTTAAATAATGTACCACACGAAGTAACTGGAAGATCACCCATATTAATTATGAAAAACATAGTACCTGAAAGACCATGGATATCAGAAAATGTAGAGAAATGTGAACAGATAATCAAGGAAACGAGGGAAAGAATTTCCAAGAATGCTGAAAAATACATAAGAAAACGAAGCAAGAGAATTAAGAAGAGAACTACTTTTAAGGAAGGAGAATTAGTAATAATTAAAGCACTTAGAATTCCTAATCATAAGCGTAATATTTGTGCAAAATTACAATTACCTTACGAAGGTCCATATAAAGTAGTAACATCTAACGGCATAAATAGTTACAAACTCGTACATCCTGTAACTGGCAATGTTAGAGGAATTTTCAATGTGGACCAATTGTATCGATTCCATCCTGAATTCAATGAAATTCAATAAGTTTAATCTGCAAAGAATTAGTTATAATTAGAATGAAATATTTTTAAGTTGAAACAGGGAATTAATTACTTGTAGGAATAAGGTGTAAGATAGGTAAAGAATTAGAAATAGATTAATTAGGTATAATAACAAATTAATGATTGATTTTCACAAAGATAGAATATAATGAAGTAGATTAAATGATAATAGATTATTACAAAATAAGAAAAAGTTAAGTACTCTTGAATGAATTTTATAATAAAACATTCTAGATCATTGTAAACAATAATTAGAATGATTTTATAAAAATTCAGGGAATGTTATAACGTATAAATAAAGATAGAAACACTGGTGTAAAACAGATTAGTTGGAAACTGATTAGAAATTAAAACATTAGACTATATTTTATTAGAATCATAAATACGAGACATTAAAATTGCTCATATTAACTAAAAAAGTAATACAATTTATGTATATGATTAATAATCTGAGAAGACTCACATAGAATTGACAAAAGAAACATTACCTTGATCATATATCCAAAAGCCATAGAGTAAATATCGTCCATCGTATTAAATACCTCATGTCAGAAAAAACGATGAACATATAATCTAGAAAAGAAACATGAATTGATAAATATTCGAAATAAAAAGGATATTGTCCAATATTATAACGCATTTTTACTACAAACATATGGGTTAGAATATTTAACGCTGTAATACCAATACGCTTAGCGACATACGCTAGCGACAAAATATAGATGTCAATATGTATCAGCGACAAACGTTGAAAGTAGAGTAATTTCATAGATGAAATGAATAGAAATTAATGAATGTGTTTAATCGAATATAATGAACATAAATAATTAGATTGAGGAATATTAATAAATGTTTTAAAAGAATTTATGTTGATGGCTAAACACAATTGCTAATTATAATAAGAAAATTGAACTGAACATTGATATTAAAGACTATTGTATATCGCCTAAGAAAAACTATTCGTCCCATAATAACAAGATGAACTTCAATATTGAATAAACAATTTTTAGTGAGACTAATTTTTTGTATGTAGGTAAAGATATTAGAATGTAAAGTGAAATCATAATTTTGAGTGCGTTAAAAAAGAAAACGGTGATTGGTTTATGTGACATGACAGAAGGAACTTTCAAACAACAACAAGTGTAACAAACATTTTTGAATATAGTGAGCTGAATTAAACAAAAGACTGATTGTTGATTGTTGAAAAGAGTTGAAGAAAAAGGGTCGGTGGCTTGGCTTCGTTTCTAGAAGGTTGGGTTTTGAAGTGCTCCAGAAATTTTAAGAAATTATCCTCAAAATGAGGATAAAAACATAGCAAACTATTGATAAAACATGCACATGTACTTACCCAATGATTGTAGCTGATTTTCCAGAAAGAAAATCATATTTTCACATATTCATTCAACTGTAAACTTCGGAAGCTGCTTTCCAGAATCCCGAGAGACAGATCCTGGTTCCTGAACACAAGGTCAGTGTATTGTTGTACAACAAGAGTTATAAAAAACTCATTAACGTCAATCAAATGTTTTCTTTAAAATCTCATGAGTAAAATAAACTTTGAAATAATGATCGATCTGAAAAAGATTAGAGACTCAATATAGCTATATTATTAAATAATTCTAAATGATAAATGGCCAATCTAAAGAAATAAAATTTAATACTTACGCATTTCTCAAATAAGAAACTTAAGAAAGATACATCCAACTCTTTTATGTAACATTTAAACTCTATGTATATAAATTTCATAACTATTTCTTGTACCATATTATTTGTATTTCTGTATGTATAAATCTCCCAGCATAAATTCCTTTAACTTGTATATAATTTGAAACATGTTCTATGACACAGCATAGAAGCTCGCTGTGAAACTGAACAGACCCGACGCGTCTATCAAATGTTTACTCAAGCGCATAGTTACCTCATGTTCTTGAGCATGCGCACAGAACGCCACACATAAGAATAAATCAATAATTTCATTTGACCCATACATGGGCGTCGCATAAAATTTTTATAAATAAAATTAAAATATTGTTTTCAAGTAAAATGTTTCTTTATTTATTTATCAACTGAATTTATTCAAAACCGTAAGAACCCAGATAAAAGAAAGAATCTCATACTCTATACATACATAAAAATTCATTACAATAATTTCGTCCCAACGTAGTGGGCTATTCAAATATCCTATTAATTATATCATTATTATAACATAAATAATATTAAATGTTATAATATATATATATATATATATATATATATATATATATATATATATATATGAAATTGACTGTCTCGACCCTTACTTCGTGGAATATGCTCATATTAGTGTTTTTAAATGAAATTCACGGTCTCTAGTTGATTCCACAATATAATACAAGTTATTGAAAATTCTAAAAAATTGACAATTGTTTCGATAATTTGACGATGATATTGATTTATCGAAACAATTGTCAATTTTTTAGAATTTTCAATAACTTGTATTATATTGTGGAATTAACTAGAGACCGTGAGTTTCATTTAAAAACACAAATATATGTATATATATATATATATATATATATATATATATATATAAAGAAGATGTAGGAATATCGCGTGATATGTTAACAATAACAACAAAGAGATTCATGGGTTATTCACGCAAAATAAGGGCTACTGAAATATATATTTGTGTTTTATCATGAAAACAATAGGTATATTAAACAATAGCGCAGGAAAAAGAGCTGGATTGCTAAAATAGCATTAATTTGAATAAACCATATATCAACAGATTTTTTTTTATTGAAGTATGGGAAAAATAGTATACCACTCAAATTTTTAATTTATCATCTAGTGAATGAAAAATTACAATTAGTTTCGAAAAGTAGTTAAAATTGATGTGCTATGGTTCAATCGCCTAGCATAATCTAAAAATTCGACTTTTGTTGTTTTGAATATTCATATATCTTGAGAACCAAAATAAAAAGTATTCGATTCATACAAACAGTTCGTTTTAATACTAATACTTTATTACAATTCATAATAGTTTCATGGAATATTATACTGATACGATATTTATTATATGATTTTTGTTGCAGAAATGTATTTTCGGCACCAAAAACGGTACAGGCCACCGTTACGCTTCTAGAAAATTTGCACATTATTTTAGAGAAAACCCCAAGAGAGGAAATTCGGACTGAAATTTTACCAATGCTGTACAACGCTTTTGAGAGTACAACAATACAAGTACAGGTAAAATTGATGAATAAAACCTTGAATAAGTAAACGGTTTCCATAATATTCCCCTTGTTAGTATAACTTAATTTTGAATTACTTTCTTAGTGATCTTAGAATGGTAATTGAATTTTGAGATTGTAAGAATTCAAAGAACATTTTATCTAGTATGTTCTAGAAAGAGTTATCTACGTGTTCTCTTAACTAACGAGGTACAACAAAGTGTAACATTATCTTATGATAATGCATATTCTAATTGCAGGTCAAAAGGATTAGTTTTATAGATTAAACTTAGAGGAAGCTACACTGGAAAACTCTTTGATATAACTCTCGAAACGTTTGATATTGTTCTTATCTTAAATTACTTAATTTTTTATCAACTTTTTCACTGTATAAATACACGATCAATTGTTTCCCATTATCTGCGAGTGACTTTTTATCAGCATAATTACTATAGTAAATAACAATAAATTCACTAAAATTTTTAATTTCATGCAGCGATTTGACTGTTTTTTTCCTCATCTCATGAAACCATAGTTCGTGTTATAACCAGAAAAGCAGTGCTAGAATATGATATATTTTGTATATAAAGTACTTTTGTAGCAGTAAGATGAGTAATAAGTATCTCTCACTTTTCCTGAAGCTAGTTTACGAAAATTAGTATTTAAACTTTTATCACTTAAGTGATGTAGTAAAACAAGAAGATCTTTATGTCCAACAACAACAACTGTTTCTTTCATCATCGGCGATACGAATTGCAGTTATAATTATCAAAGAATCAGCGTGTCTCTCAGCTAGCATAAAACTCTTTCCTGCAGATTCGAATTCTGCTTTCAAAATTTCAATCAATTCACTTTTCTCATTTTCATTGGAGAAAAAATTGTCGGGTTTAAACGTTATTTTAGTTTGATTCTGCAGCTTATGAACATGAGGTACAATTTCAGTATTTTTTAACTTCGTTCTCCGTGATCGTTCGAATCGTTTAGGAAATTTATCCGGAATGAGGATAACCATAAAAAATATGAAACTATCACTCATGTAATTTTTATGAACATATTTATTTAATTTTTTTCCATCGTTTTAATGGTATTGTTTTTCTGCCAAACTACTTTTCTCAATAAAAACCCACCGTCAATAACATTAGCCACTGGTTTAGATGTTATTAAATTATTTTCACCTCAAGAATCCTAGTATAAGTCAGCTTTGTCATTTTTAAAAAGCAATTTTCATAGAAAAGTGGAACTAATTCAAATTTTAACAAATCTTTCATTTCTTCTTTCTTTCCAATCTGCAAAGTAATTCTTTGAAATATTGATAAAGGATTGATGACTATTTTTGACTATAAACTTTCACCATTTTCTGTAGGTTTTACTGTTACAGTTGTGTGTAGACGTAATTGTGAAAAAATGTGCCCTGAAAAAGCTGATTCCTTTGACCAAAAAAGGATGTTTCATCCCCGTGAGAATGAGGTGTTTTTTTTGCGAAAACCGTAAAAATCTCGAAAAAAACAATTTTCCGAAAATAAGTACCATTTGTTTTTGTTTGGCATGGAAAGAGAAACATTTTCCCGTAATTTCTAGTTCTTACGTTTTATTTTCGAAGTACGAAAAGTCAATAATTTTTTACGGGTTTCTCGATAAATTTGAGGTTATGTGAAGAAATTCCTTACGAGAATTTGTATATATTTTTATTATCTACAACTTTTTTATTCAACTTTTTCAGCTCAATCGGAAAAGAAAACATTTTTCGCCTTTTTCAACCCCCGCCGTACTACTTTACCCTTGATTTCAGTGAGCAGGACTATTTTTCCCTCAACACCCATTCTAATCCCAGTATGAAACCACTGCAATAATTGCCTACTTTTTTAAAATACTTTGGATTTTGAACTCTTCGACTTCTTTATTTGCAAGTCACTCCGCGTTTTTCTTGTTTTTTTTCCTATAGATTGTCGTATCTTTTTGGTTTTTCTGTTATCTAGTGTGGTGATTAAGCCGGCAAGTGTTCCTCGTTAAGTCCTCCGTATATTATACCGTTATCAA
This sequence comes from Galeruca laticollis, assembly GCA_963921935.1. Classification (NCBI taxonomy): domain Eukaryota; kingdom Metazoa; phylum Arthropoda; class Insecta; order Coleoptera; family Chrysomelidae; genus Galeruca; species Galeruca laticollis. Next base: position 158,012,966 of record OY998181.1, on the reverse strand, counting down.
TGCGAAACACTTAATCGGTGGGAAGGAATAATACCATAGTTTATCAAAAATCACTGGGATAATATATTGAATACTATTTTTAACAAAGTTACTGACCACAGATAACTTATACAAAATGCATTACTAACATGACACTAGCTAACACAGAGCTCTGCTTTTCAACGAAAAGAAATTCCTATATATATATTATTAAAAGCTAAACCTAAACATATACATATACAGTCCATGATATTCGTTGACCTTACTACACTTAAATTATTTATCGTTGAACCGCGTTTATTATTATATTTACAAACAGTCGTGATTCCATTTAGAACAATAACAACCTTCCTACAATGTGTTAACGACCTTCAAGTTCACTGGCCACTGACAATACTTAACATTAAACTAACTAAATCTAATAGTCACTTTTCGGATCGTCACACTTGTTCCATTTTTTCCGGTCCATTATATTTGTTTTCTAATCTCTTATATTCAGTTTTTTCATATCTTCTTTAACTTGATCTTCCCATCTTGTATTCGGTCTTCCTTTTGGCCTTGTTACTTGTGGTATCCAATTACTTATTCTTCTTATTATTGTTGTCGGCTCCCTTCTGAGTACATGTCCGTACCACTTTAATCGTTGGGCTTTTATGAACTTTACAACATCATGTCCTTTCAAGGTTCATCATAGTCGCCCTCTTCTGTTCTAACTGGTCCAAAAATTTTCCTCAACATTTTCCTTTCGGCACTGGTTAAAGTTTTTTCGGTTTTATTTGTCAGGCACATTGTCTCTGCGGCATATGTCATTGTTGGTCTGATAGCGGCTTTATACAGTTTCAATTGGTTAGATGTTTATCTGTAAGAAATTTGCTGTACTTCCAGTATGCTTTGTTTCCCTTTTTGCCACCTTTATATTTCTGTCGTTCTTCTCGTTTATCGTGTCGTCTCCCTGCGGACTAGCTATATTTAGTTTTTTCTGGGTTTGTCTTCAGACCTCTGATTTTTACTCCTTTGCTCAAGTCACCTAGTATTTTATCCAAATTCCAAAGTCAAAGTCGTGTTCATACCAAAACCAGGAAGAACGGACCATTTCATCCCAAAAGCATATCGACCCATTAGCCTCACATCGTTTTCATTGAAGACTTTGGAGAGGCTGTGCGAACGATACATAAGAGATGTGGTGATAACACGAAATCCACTGCATTCAAATCAACATGCATACACTCCAGGGAAATCGACTGATTCGGCTCTACATCTCGTAGCGGGCCGCATCGAGAGATCGTTGGAAAATAAGGAGTCCACCCTGGGTGTGTTCATAGACATAGAAGGAGCATTTGATAGTACCACTTTTCCTGAAATAACAAATGCACTTTCCAACAAAAATATCGCCCAAACCATAAATGGCTGGATATATAACATGCTCTCAAAAAGAGCGATAAAAATCAGTGTGGATGATGTAACCATCAGAGGCTTGGTTGTAAAAGGTTGTCCACAAGGAGGGGTGCTCTCGCCACTACTGTGGAACATGGTCTTAGACTCCTTGGCCAGCCACCTCAACAAAAGCAACTTCTACACAATAGCATATACAGATGACCTAGTGATACTGCTAACAGGAAGATTCGAGGAGACACTCTGCTCTTTAATGCAAGAGGCCCTAAATATCATAGAACAATGGTGCAGGGATCATTCGCTGTCAATAAATCCAAAAAAGACGGAGATGGTTCTTTTCACGAAAAAAAGGAAGCTTGCAAAACATCAAGCCCCAAAGCTCCTAGATACCAAACTTAATTTCTCTTCAGAGGTGAAATATTTAGGGGTCACCTTTGACAGTAAGTTAACGTGGAACTCTCACTTAGAAAACAGAGTTAAAAAATCATATATTTGTTATGAGCTGTGTCGTAGAACCATCGGCCGCACCTGGGGAATGTCACCTAGAGTTGCTGCCTGGATCTACACTGCCATCATCAGACCTATGCTAACGTACGGCGCGATTGCCTGAGAAGCTAAAGCAAACCAGCTGACAGTCGTCCGTAAACTGGATCAAATCCAAAGAACAGCATGCCTCAACACTACAGGAGGCATGAGAACCACACCAACAAGAGCTATGGAAGTAATCCTCGGTCTCACTTCCCTTGACATATACATCAAGGAGGTTGTTTTGATGACCATGACACGTCTACGCTCTACCGGTATACAACCTGATGTAGGATCCAGTAAACTGAGACGTAACTTGTGGCATGAGGCCCTCAGGGAGGTCCCACTGCTGCAGGCCAATACGGACTCGATTCCACCGCGATATGCCTTCCACAGGCCCTACAAGGTAATCTTTAAAAACAACCAACAAGACCCAACGGAAGAACACGCAATCCGCATCTTCACAGATGGGTCTAAATCTAATGTGGGTTCAGGATGTGGAATTTTCTCCAGACCCCTGAATCTAAACATAAAATGGACAATGGGCTGCAATGCATGTGTTGCTGAAACAGAGCTCACTGCTATCTGCATCGCGGCAAAAGAGATTACCAAAAGGAAAGCCACAGGTAATAACATATACATCCTTACGGACAGTAGACAAACACTACTAGCCCTGAACAGACCACGTATTACATCAGGCCTAGTACTAGAATGCCACATGGCCTTAATCGAAGCCTGTAACAACAACACGGTCACTTTAGACTGGATTAAAGGCCATGAGAAATCGAAAGAAAACCGTATTGCAGACTCGCTAGCCAGGAAGGCAGCCTCCCAAAAACTTTTGGGAACTGGCACTTTCATTGGTCTATCGGCGTCAGCGACGGTCGACCTATTAAAGGAACACTCCCTTAACAAGTTTAAGGGTAGATGAGACGACGCAGAAGGCTGCAGGCTTGTCAAGGAACTGCTACGATATCCGGACAGCAAAGTAGCCAAAAAATACGTGACTATGAACAGGCGGAAACTACGAACAGCCACGGGTATTCTGACTGGTCACTGCCACCTACGAAAACACCTCCACAGACTGGGTCTCTCTGACACCCCACTTTGTAGAGGATGTGAGCAAGAAGATGAGACTGTCGAGCACAGTCTTTGTGAATGTCAGCCACTCTCTCATCTTAGGTTTCATGTATTCGGCGAGCACAGGCTAACACACGCCAATATGAGGGAACTTAATTCAGGCGACGTTATCGCCTACTTCAGAGAAGTAGGCTGGATGACGAGCTAGAATGAAAATTTGAACCTCAGAAGGATGCACAATGGGCCAATTGTGGCCTAAGTGCTGTGGGGTCTACCCACCCTTCCAACCTTTACAGATACAGATACAGATACAGATACAGTCTCCCAGCGGACTAGCATATATTTAGTTTTTTTCTGGGTTTATCTTCAGACCTCTGATTTTTACTTCTTCGCTCAAGTCGCCTAGCATTTTATCCAAATTCCTCATATTCCTTACTATAAGTACCAGATCGTCTGCATATCCTATTATTTGTATCATGCTCTAGGCTATTGTTTTGCCTGTTTCTATCACCTTAATTACACCATCTAATGCTATATTGAATAATACCATTGATAATGCTCCCCCCTGCCTCACACCATCTACCATATCGATTTTCTCACTATATCCCTCACTAGTTAATACTCTGGTTTTCGAGTTGTTCATTGACATTTTTGTCAGTCGAATTAACCTAACCCATTTTCCTCATGTCTGCTATCAGTTTACGCATGCTAATACTATCAAATGCTTGCTTAAAATCTACAAAAAATATATGTAAATCGATTCCATATTCATAGCTTTTTTCTATCGTCTGTGTCATTACATGCACCTCATCTATAGTTGATTTACCACTTCTAAAGCCATATTAGTATTCCCCTAGTTCCTGTTCTGCGTATTTGTTTATTTCCTCTCTTAAAAGTGTTGTTGTATACCTAAACCTAACCTAAACGCCATTCTGCTGGCATTTGTTCTTTCTTCCATATGTTTATGAGTAATTAATATATCATTCTTTTTAGTTCTTCTACTTCATTCTTTATTAGTTCGTTAACTATGTTGGGAGGTATTTCTCTTCCTCTTCTGCTATTACCTCAAAATTTGCTTCTGTAACCTTATCCTCCTTTAGATCGTTTTTGTAATATGCTTCCCATTCTCTTTTGCCGATTCTGGTCGTTACATTACTCCTTTCACTTTGTTTTCTTATGGAATCATATAGTTTTTTATTTCCTCTGTTGTCACTTTCTATTTCCATCATAATCTCCTTTATCCACACTGTTTTTTTCCTCTGATAGCATTTGAATTCTTTCAGTTCTGTCTCTCCTCCTGTATTTAGCCATTTTTTCGTGCTTGATCTTTTTTTGTTCCACTTTGATTTCACATTCTTTATCGTACCATCCTCTACATCTTTGTCCTAGTATTTCCTCCGCTGTTTTGGTAATACTGTTTTTTATGTTCTCCCATTTTTTCTCTAAATTTCCATCTAGATCTTGTCTTAGTCTATCTTTCAATACTTGTCTGTATATTTCTTCCGTACGTACTTGTTTTGAATTATCTATGTTCTATTGTTTTTACGTTTTTCCGTTCTAGAGTTTCTTAGTATCTTCATTTTTATTTTCACCACAACTAAGGAATGGCCCCAATCCACATTAACGCCTCTGTACGAACGAGTATCTTTTACTGTTTTCAGCCATTTTCTTGATATGAGTGCGTGATTTATCTGATTCCCTTCATTGGAGCCTGGTTTTGTCCATGTCACTTTATGCTCTTTTTTATGTATGAAAGTGTCGGTACTCATCCCAATATTGCAGAGTCTTGAGCCATTGTCGCTTGTCCTGTCGTGTGTCGTTTCTTTGCCTGTAAATTTTCGTTATATTCTACCTTTCCGATTTGTGCATTGAAGTCTCCTATGACTGGTTTCATGTCATTTTTAGGTATATTCTCCCAAACCTCTTGCAGCTTGTTATAGAATTCTTCTTTGTCTTCACTATTTGTGTCCTCTGTTGGTGCGTAAACATCTATTATTGTTAGCTTTGGTTTCTTATTTCCAATCATAATTGTTGAGATTCTTCTATTTACTGCATGGAAGATCATTACTTTGTTTCTTAACTTTTTATTCACCATAAATGCTGTGCCATTTTTCCCCAGCGTAATATCCTTCCTTATCCATTCTTTAATCACCCTTCTATCTTATTTCCTGCAGTGTCAATATCTCAAGCTAGTATCTTCTCATTCCTCCAGCTACCTAATTCTTTTTACCAGCCTTTAATGTTGTCCTTATATTCCATGTGATGATCTTAACAGTTTCTTTATTTCATTTTTGCATCAGTATATTTATTGTACCTCCCTTGTTTGACTTTTTCTTTTCCATTTGCATCGCCATTTCCGTTGCCTGGTTATTATTTACATTTTCTATTGCTTTGATTTTTGTTCGTTTTTTGAATTTACCAATTTTTCCGTTAACTTTTCCTACTAATTATTTTAATAAATCCAATCTTCACTGTTTTTCCATTATTTCTTTCACTTTGTGCTCTGTCTCGTATTGCTTTTTGTCTTTGTCCTTCTTTTTTGTTTCATGATTTATGTTAATTTTATCATCTTTTATATTTTTTAGTTTTTGTTTATTCTGCATAATATTCTCTTTATCTTCTGCATTATCTAGTTCTAACAAACAAGCTTTATCAACTGACTTACGTGCTGTCTTAACTTGTATTTGGATAGTCAGTTGCTTTTCCATGAAAGTATTGACTGCTTTTGTTAACTCCTTTGAATCCGTGATATCTATTTTTAGGCCAATAATTACAACGTTGTTTTTCCTTCTTTTTTTCTATCCATCCTTGAGCAGTTTTAATATTTCTTATTTCTTTCTTAATATCTTCATTCTCCTTCTGTATTTATTTGTTCATTTTTCTGAGGGTCTCGTTTTCCTGTTGTATTGTTTGAATCTATTTCCCCAATTCTTGCTGCTCCTTTCGCATTTCTTTAGTTTCCTTTCTCATCTCTCCCATTTCTGTTTTCATCTCCTCCATCAATTTTAGAATTTGATCCAACTTTTCCTCTTTCTTGTTCTCATTGCATTCCTATTTTTCCCGGACGGTTCTTGATCTTCTTCTCCTGTATCTCTTCTTGTTTTATATCCCTCATCTGTAGAATCGCTCTCCATTATTAATTTTTCAAGGGGTTTTTTCTTTCTCGTGTGTGTTGTAATAGAATCAGCGTCCCGCAAACGTTATTATCAGCGCTTACTCAGTTCAGCAACTGACACGTTCGCGGGCTGACCTTTCCTAATTCTACATACCTCTAAATTCTCCTCGCTCTGGCTCTGCCTTCTTCGTGATATCTGGTTATTCGAAAGTCCGATTTTCGCTTTTATCTTCTTTTAGATTTTATTTCGGTTATCGAATTCCATTAACAATTGTTAATGAGTTGCTTTTTTTTAACCGTTCTGGATTTATAACCAGGTTTAAGATATATTTTTTAAACTTTGGACTAACGGTTACGTAAAAGTTTTGTTAATTCACCTCTGTGATTGATACACATTAACTTCACACTTGGGTTTATTTACAAAAATTTTGCTTCTAATATTCCTACAAAATTTCGAATTATTTCACTTCTTATTTTACTAGTCGCCAGGACCTTACCATCAGCCTGCACTATATATGTATTCCAATAAACAGTAACAATGCCTGCATAGAACACGAACTTGTTGAAACAGGATAGCAATGGTAAGGTTGTAATTGATATTTTTTATTCTTATAGAGTGCTGCGTTATTAGCGGTTACCAATGTCGCTGAATATCTTGACGACACTGCAATAAGAAGAATGATTCTACCAAAAACAAAAGCAATATATGAGAAGAATCAAACGGATTCCAAGTTGGTGTCGAACGTGCTTTGTTGTGTAGAGAGGATATTGGACAGATTGGACAAATCGCAAATTATCGACGATGTTCTGCCGCTTCTCTACGAAATAAGACTATCTGATCCTCAGATAACTCTAAGGGTTGTTCGTAAGTTCAATCAAAACACTTTGTATTACTTGATGTTTTCAAATAACATAATCATAGTTTTATTTACTCCTATGATTCACCATCTCAATTCTTCTTTATTAGGCATGTTTTCTCATGATTTGTGGACATCACTTTTTTGCATATTATTATTTCTGAAATTATTTCAGATATCTATAGGCTGATGTTGACCGATAAAAAATACGGTCTTTCAGTCAATCTAATGGCCACCAAAGTGATGCCTTCGTTGTTACCACAAACAGTAAACCCCTCCCTCAACTTGGAGCAATTCACGATATTATTAGAAGTACTACAAGAAATGTTGGATCAGATTGATCGTAATCAAAGGAACAAGCTCAAACTAGACAATCTGTCACTGCCTAGCCCCGAACGACATAGACCGCTTAGACATCAATATAGTTCAGATAATATGCACGTGCCGCCTTTCAATATACCGAATTTAAGGATTGAACAGAGGAAGACTTCTAGTGCCGAAGATATGGCAAGGAAAAATTCCACAGGTAAGTTTTGTTTCACAATATTTTGATGAATTTATTCCCAAATATAGACTCTGACAGTTCCTGATATGCTCAGGAAATTAACTCCTGACAAGAACATTCTTCTTTTTAATCCGCCATTTCCACATGTCGATGGTTGGCGATTCAATTGGCGAATGTGGTCTGCATGTTCTATATTGTTTATTAGTACCCCGTTTATTTTGATTCCTGATGTGATGTTATGCAGAGCATCTTTGAATATTGCCTCAGATTATATGTTAAAATGGACCGGAGATAATATACATCTTTGTTATGTTTTGTATTTGTGTTTGTTCTTTCTGTCTCGTGGTAATCCTATAGTGTTAAATATCTTGCTGATTTAACGCATGGCTCAGCAACCAGCAAATTGTGAGTCGCAAACAGTTACCTCCAGTTACATCATTTATTTCTAAAAACAACTCCATATCCTCAACAAGCTCTTCAGTTTCCCAAACAGTATCTAGTTCCATCCAATGCGACCTTTCAAAACATGAACCACAACCTGAATCCAAGAACTCTTCGCCACCCCACTTAAATCATATAACTCACCTGTCCCCCTTAACCTCCAACTCTTAACTGTTTCACCTTCCCAAAAGAACCAACTCCTAAACCTCCCTCCTCTAAAAATAACCCCATTTCATCATCAAAAAAACCTGTCTTCTACCCAAACCTCCAAATCCAAACCTAGGAACAATGTATCAAAGAACTCATATTTTAAGACTCTCAAACACGGAACAACTTCTAAATATACTTCTACTTCCGCTGAATCCAACATAGACATGGATCGCCTCACTGCTCCATGTTCTCGAAAGCTCAGCGTATCCCAAATAATATCATCCTAATCGCTTAACCCATACCTACAACATTCAATACCTTCGGGAATTGCAATGGAATATTATTGGTTTCCAGTCTAGACAAAAGGAGTTAAAACTCATGATAAAGATCAACTCCCATCCCATAATATGCATCCAAGAGACTAACTTCAAAAATACTTTTTCAGCCAAAACAAAATACTTTAATGTCCACTTTAGAAAAGGATCTGAATGAAACCGTGCGAAGTGGCCACATACGTCCACGAATCCCTAGATTTCGAAATAATATACGTTATCTCCAATCTAGAACTGTCGCAAAACTTTTCTTCGTGGGCCTATAATCGTATGTAATCTATATACCCATATAACACGAGCAAACATTTCCGTCGAAGATCTTACCTTATTATTACCCCAATTTCGCGGATCTTTCATTCTACTAGGAGATCGCATCCTCATACTTTTATCTGGCGTTCCAATCACATCTCCCACAGAGGTCATATCATCGAAAACCTAATATCACTTATCTCTTTATCATTAATAAATATTAATCGCCTTGAAGTTAACTAAATTAACTGTTTCGACCCTTACTCCGTGGAATCTACTCATATTAGTGTTTTAAATGAAACTCACTGATTCTAGCTAATTCCACAATATGATCAAAATTGTTGAATATTCTAAAAAATTGACAATTGTTTCGATAAATCAATATCATCGTCAGAATGACAGAGGTTACACTTAATTTGATACCTACCCGATGTTTAGCAGTTATTTTTTGCTAGACCAAGAAGTGACCTAACTTGTGATTGACTTAATATATGTTAATAGAAAAAAGAAGAAGATGTGATATTACAAATATTGAAGCTTAGCTAAAAACAGTGAGTTTCATTTCAAACACTAATATCAATTGCCTTACTTTTTTATGTAGCTCAACTGGCACGTTTTCTACCCTCTACTCTTTCCTCCCCCTATATTACCCCACGTTTCCAATGGAAAATTTTTGAAGACACTCATGGAAGCGATCACTTTCCAATTCTAATCAGGAGTCAACAACCCATTTCGTTAACAACAAAATTTAAAAGAAGATGGAATTTCAAAAAAACCAACTGGACCCTCTCCCTAATTTCTCTGACCCCGAAAATGTTCTTCATTTACTCTGCTCCAACATATTGTAAGCTTTATCTTTATAATACCAGACATTACATATTCCGAACACCAAATCCCTGTTAATTGGTGGAACAATGAGTGCTTCTTAACAACTAAGAGAAGGAAAAAATCTCTTCTGATTTTCAAAAGACAATAATAAAAACAGCAAAATCGAATTCTTGGAATGCATTTACCTCCAATTTAAACTCCCAATCTTCCAGGCATACACCACAATAGTAAATGGATAACAAACTTCTCAGAAATAAGTACTCTCTTTGCCAAATATTACCCTCACAAATCATCCAACGAATCTCACAACACAGATTTTCTCAAACGCAAAGCAGCATTATGAAAAAATCGATATCAACTTCACTCCTTCTCCTGAAACCTACAACATTCCCTTCTCATTACACGAATTGCAGCACGCCCTATCTAAATCCATAAACTCCTCTTCCGGGCCAGATGGTATCCTAATCCTAATGATCCATAACATACCACCATCGATTAGCCCAAAATAACTTCCTATAATTATTTATAGTAAAACTGTATCTTCCCCACATCATGGAATAATTAATTAATATTTTAATCCCAATCCATACACCCAACAAACCCGGAAACCTCCTAGAAAGTTTTCGCCCTCGATCACTTAAAAAATTTTTTTTCAGTATTTATTAGCAATCAAAACAAGTATAGTTTTATGTGCCGACTTGAGAGCAGAGTTATGCTCTACTATAGCATGATGAGGTTTTCTCCAACGACAAATCCTCTTCAACTATTTTTAGATCGGCTGGCCAGTTCCTTTTCGGTCTCCTTCTATTTTGGGGTTCTAGTTGTGGATGAAGTAGTCCATTTACATGGCTTTCTAGTCTGTCGTGATGGTTTGCGCTTCGCTCTGCAATTTCATCATGGATGTATGGAATTTTTCATGTAGTTTCATTAGAAACATACCATGGTCCATCTGTTATCATTCGGAGGGTTTTGGATTAACTTCTTTGGATTATAGCTAAGTTTGATTTGCTCGCCCATCCCGATAGCTCAGTGCCATATGGCCAGATTGGTTTTATGATAGTTTTGTATAGAAAAAGTTTATTTTTCAGTGCCAATTTGGATTTTCTGCCCATTAACCAGTGCAGATCTATTATTCGCAAATCAATTTGTTTGCGATTTTTGACTATATGTTCTTTCCATGTGAGTCTTGGGTCCAAATATTTTCCTAGGTATTGGATACTCGTGGATTGTGGTATTTGAATATTATTGTTACGAACGCGCAAAACGAAATAGATACTAAGTACGGTCCTGTAACCTTATGTTGACAGTGTTAAAAAATGGCGAGTGCGCCGAATTCTGAGAAGATCTTTTGGAATTTTTTTATGACCGTTTTTATGGGCATGTTCTCCGAAGGTCTTTTAAGGATTGAGCCGTCATTTGAGAAATATCCCGAAAAGAAAAGAATATTCCAGAGAGCCAATTGTTTTGTGTAAGCCCGCAATCTAGAATTATCTAGTAAAAAAGGTACTAATATATAAACCACCGACCAGCGGGAGAAGTTTAGTTTATAGAGTGATCTCGTGATATAAACAGCGAACAAGTAAATAGTCTAAGTAGGGAAACCTTGTCGAAGGCTTGGCCAACGTCTAGTGAGGCAGATGTACAGTATTTTTTGCCTACCAGGGCTAGATTTATGCTGTGAGCTATTCTGTGAACTTGTTGCTCCGTAGAGTGTTCTTTCCTAAAGCCAAATTGGTGGAAGGGTATCCTTTCTTCGGTGGTTGGGTCAAAAATTATTCTCAGTAACAATAGTCTCTCAAGTGTTTTAGACATAACTGGCAGGAGACTTATTGGTCTACATGAGGTAACTTTATTAGCGTTTTCGCCTTGTTCCAATATCAAAATTATTTCAGCTGTTTTGAACAATTTTGGCCAATAGATTAGACGAAGGATAGCATTAAAGATAGATGTGATGAGGACCACACCTATGCGTGGAAGTTCCTTTAGCCTTTTTGGGTTTATTCGGTCTATTCCAGGCGCTTTCCATGGATTTAGGTAACTAATCTCCCGCTGACATTTATTTGTGATTAACTGTTTGATGGCTAGTATATCGGCTAGTTCTCTTTCTACCTCAATGTTTTGTTCATCGTTGTTGGGTGCGAATACTTTAGCTAGGTGTTCAGCGAATAATTTTGTTTTTTCTTCGTTGCTTCTGGCCCATTGTGGGTTCGGTTCTAGGTCGTTACGAATGGGAGGAACTTGGGTTTTTGGTTTCTTGGAATTTTTCATTGGTTTCCGTATCGAGTTGTCATATCGATTTGAGTTACTTATATAGTCTGAGAAAGATCTTTCCTGAGCTTCTTTGATTTTGGATTTTAGTTGATTAGTTATTCTATTTAATGTTGTTTAGTCTGCGGGGGCATGGGTTCGGTGCCATTTTGCTCTTGGTTTTCTCTTTTGTGATATAATTGTTTTGATCTCCACTGGAATGTTGTATATTTTGCACTTTGTAGTTGTTATTTGTGTTGCGTGCTGCCTCTAAGTGTGTTGTTCAGTGTTGATACCCCTTCATCAATTTCAGTTGGAGATTTGAGACTTCCTTGCAGATAGATTTCCTCCTCTATTTTGTATCGATACTCATCCTATTCAATTTTATTGCTATGTAATCTAGGAATTGATGTTTCGTGGATAACAACGGTGCTTAGAGTTCCTATTAAAGGCGCATGATCAGATGAGATATCGTAGCTTGGAGTGACTTCCATATAGTTACGAGATATTGCACTAGTAATAAATAGGTCCAGTAGTAGGTCAGGAGTATTATTAGGATCCGTTGGCCAATATGTAGGAGTCCCAGTTGACAGAAAGTGATGATTATTTTCTTGGGCAAAGCTTACTAGTTCCCTGCCTTTGGTCGTTGTTAGGCGTGAACTATATAGCGTGTGCTTGCAGTTGACATCTCTACCTGCGATGAATTTGTGGCCCAACGATTCTCCAAAGTTTTATTTCTTTAGATTGTAACGTGGTGGGCAATAAACTGATGCCACAGTTAGTGCATATAAACTCAACTTTACTTATATCACTGTAGCTTGCAGATAGTTTAAGGCACACTTCGGTAATTCCACATGTTTAATCGTGCTTTTTATTGAAATGGCTGTCCCAGCATGAGCAGTGTTGTCTGGGTGATTTGAAAAATAAGAGGCATACTATGGTATTCTGAAATAGGATCTGTCTGTGAAATGATTTTCGTTTATTAATAGGATATCAATTTTGTTATAATAAAGGAATAGTTCTACTTGGTTTTTATGTTGTAGGAGGCCATTGGCATTCCACTCTGCACTCTTATTGAATTTTGCTTATAAGCGCCGTGGGCAGTTCAAAACTATGCTGTTCTGTTAGAACATGCCTTCGAATTCTTTCAGAAATTTGTACATAGTGTCATTCATGTTAGATTGTTGATCTCTGCTAGTATTTGTCGCTTGTGCATAGGTTCTAGGATGCTTCTGTTGCTGCTGCTGGGGTTGTTCTATTTGTGGCCTTTGCATTGGATTTGTGGAACTGTTCGATGCGGCGTATACAATGTGTTGAATATTTAGTCCATTGTTTGAATTATTTGGTTTAAATAGTTTTTGGTAGAATTCGCAGCCTTTGTAGTAGAATGAGTACCATCGCATAGAGCTGGGGTGTCTTTATTTTCTTGCAAGCTACTGTACGAGTATTATGTGATCCGCCGCATTTGACACATACATATGATTTGTTGCAGTATGTTCTCGAATTACCGTATTGTTGACACCTCATATATTGTATGATACCTTTACTCGATCTGGCTGGTTCTACCTGGATAGCTCTATTTTGCAAATTTGTTAGTTCATATATGTCTCTGTTATTGTTTGCTGGTTCTAAGTCAACAAAGAACAGATAAAAGGTTCTTTTTTTGCTCTACTTCGAACGTTCATTATGTTTCTAACCTTGTGTCCACTACTTGCTAGTTTCTCAGAAATTTCTCTGATTTCTGTTGAGTGATGCAAGTGTCTCATCACAATTCTAAAGGCAAGTTCTTCCTAGGGTTGGTAAGTGTGGTGTACCACATTACTTACCTTAATTGTGTTCTTTGCTAGGCATTTCGTGATATATTGTTTGTCTTCAGCTATCGTTTCAAGTTCATTTATCATTTCAATGTAGTTTATTACCCCGTAGACAAATATTGGGGGTGGTCTAGGTATTTTGTTCTCTACATATTCCTTTTGGCTGGTACCTTGAGGTAGTTCACTTAAGGGGCTGAATCTTTTGTTTGTTTCTGTCTGTTGTGAGATATTTACTATGACTTTCCTTTTTTTTCTGTTTCTGCTTTTAACCGCCTGTCATGGATTTTCCGTTGCTTTCGTTATCATCAAATCCCAAGAATTATTTGTAGGTATTGGTTTTTGTTAGGTGCTTGTTGTTGGCATGGTCAATACTGTTGCTGGTATATTGAGCATTTTTGTTGACATAATAAGCATTGGTACTGACCTGGTTAATGACATACTGAGGTTGTATCATATACAAATTGCTATCGCATGCTATTGCCTGAGTGAAAGTTTGGGTTGGTTGGTATTGTGGTATTTGTATGCTGTGGAATGGGATAGCCTGTATGATATGACTTGAAGAAACCAGTGGTTTGGTTATAATTTATTCCAAGTCCATTAAAGGCCGGTAATTGATTAATTTTTTATCATTCACTAAACTATGATATTTAACAAACTTAGCATTTAATTTTTTTTTATGTTTTCCCGGACTATTTTATCGACTATAGTTTATTATCTGCTTATCACTCATTTGGTTGGTTTGTAAATTTTTATCACTACACTCACTAACTTTTTATCGGAAATAAATGAATGAGCAAGGCACGTCTGTCGCTTACCGAGGATGGAGATACTATCACTTAAAAACATCTGTGTAAACTACTGGTAAGAATGGTAAATCTCCATCTATTTCGATTCGTAGAATCTTAACGTATTTTAGACACCAATCAAAATGAATTCAGGCTCCATCGATCTACAATACACTGCCTACCTCGTCTCGGAATGGACGTACAATCTTCTTTTCAATAGCAACAAAGCAATAAGGTATATCGCAGCTTCTCTCGATCTTTCAAACGCCTAGGACTCATTTTAGAAGTATAATACAATTTCCCGTAAGAATCAACCATTACGAATCGGCCCCCTCAACACTCGAAAATGGAATTCGTTAATGTTCTGTCCTCAGCAGTACACTTTTTATCATATCCGTTAACTCCATCTCGAAATATCTTCCTGTCCTAATCCCCTACAGATTGTATTCCGACGATCTATTATTATATCATTCCTCCCAACCTCCAAAGCGTATAAAAGACAAATCCAAATATGTTTTGATAGCATAAAAATGGACTCTATCCACTGGCTATACCTTCTCTTCTACAAAATCCTCCACCATCGAATTATGTAGAAACAGAAGTTGCTTCAGACTAAACTCAATCTAAATAAAAAATAATGATATTTCCATGAAAGATGATAAGACAGCATTGCACTTTGACTCCAGCTCGAACTGGCGATCTTTCGACCACTGGAAAATCATTTTTGTTTGAATCCTGGTATGTACTATTCAGGGATATACAAGAGCATTGTATGTTTATTTTTCACATTTCCTGAACCATTTGCGTCAAAGCATAACTTTACTGTCTCGACCCTTACTTCGTGGAATCTACTCATATTACTGTTTTAAAGGAAACTAACTGTTTATAGATAATTCCAAAATATATTGTGGAATTATCTAGAGACAGTTAGTTTAATTTCAAACAGTAATTTGAAGCGCATGATTTGTTCGACGATTCTGTCTCTGGTTTAAACATCGAGCCATTCAACCAGGTTACTTATCTTTTATAGGAGGAGTGTTGGGCAGCTGGTGGTTTGGTGGTAGTCCATCATCACCGGATAGCAACTTCCTCCGAGTGGTTAACGCATTTCCGAATAGAAGACTGTCCGACAATACTTTGATGACACCGAAAATCAGGGTAGCGCCTTCATGTGCATCTTCTCCTGGAGGTACACCAGGCGGAGGTCTTCCTATAAGGAGACATTCTAGTATAGGTCCACAAGAACGAAGAGGCTCCACTGTCAATCTTTCACCACCAACGGTAAGTACTGTTTGTTGAGATTAGATAATTAGATATTTAGATTTAGAATTAAGATATTTGATATCTTCAATCGATATAGAGCGTTTGAATGTGACTTGTTACTAGATTAAAGATTAGATCCTTTTTTAAGTTGAATCTGGCTTCAATTCCTTCTGCAACTTTCTCAAAAGAGGTATGTGGCACTGTTTACAGTATTATTATTAATTTTTGCTTTAATTCGATGCTTCTTCATTCTCTATTTTTCACCTTCATAGGTAATTGTAACATTAAAATTATAAAAATTAACCAATTTGATGAGAATCTTGCATTTATTAATACACCATAGTTATAATAACATTTTGGTTATTATGATAAGGTATATTGATTATTTTTGAAAGTTTTTTAAAACCAACAAATCAGTCACTCAGATAAATATTTTATCGGAAGGTAAGCACCCGAGTTTTATATTTGTGTCATTGCAAATGAACCTATCCATTTTATTCGAAATTACGTAAACTTTATTCACATGTATTTTGAATTTTAATATTATACTCGAAGAGAAACATTTCCATTAGGATAAAAGGATTGCAATGACAGTGTTTTTCAAAAATTGTACAAATACAAACAATATATCGATTGATGGAATTTCACTAGGGAAGTATAACATGAATTATTCTCCGTTACATGTGACAAAGTCAACAAAACAACTACATTACACATTTTGGAAATTCTATCGCAATTTTTTCAGGGTTGATGTATTATTCAGGTTCAAAGTTCATGCTTTTTTATTATTAGAAGTTTGACATTTATTACACCAAACAAATACTTGATTTCATGAAATGATATTTTAATTTATGAATTCTGCATTTGATTAGTATCTACTGACTTCCATAACTTATACCTATACGGTTTTCACTAAAATATTTCATTTTTTCACACTACTAGAAGCTAAATTCTAATAAAATTGTATTTTTGAGTCGTGATAAGGTGACAATGAAGATGATGGTTGATTTTTTCTGTCAGATCCTTGTAGACGCAGCAAGTCATTTTTTCTCTCAACTTTAAATCAGGAACCATTCATAGGAATAAGTCAGACACAAAATTGGAAATTATTCACATCCTACATGACTAACGGTAGTAATTCAATACTTCATCTAAGTCGAAGTACGTTCCTAGGATGCGGAATGTAGCTACGGTATACTCAGGAAAACAAACTCATCACATATAGGATGATTCATTAAATAATAAAACAGTAGAATCCTGACTTAAAATTATGACTCATCAGGAACTATGGCAGTTAAGTTAAAAGAACTGTACTGGAGCACGACACACGATTGTACCAATACCTGTTGCATACTTCTTAGGTACTGTTGATAATTCTAACCTGGAAAAGGATAGCATAACCACCATCAAGGAGTACAGTTAATGAATATAATTGAGCAAAACAGGGGGGGGGTGAAATTGAATGAAGCACTATTTGTTTATTTAAACTCTACAAATAAAAGGAATCAATTCATTTCCATAAAATAATTACAACATAGCAATGTATCAGAGTATTTCTTTGGAAGAAGATAATTTATTTAATCAGATACGAAAATAGTACAAAAAGTAGTATTTCTAATATAAAATCTCGGAAAATCAAAACCATATGAGCCTAAGGAGAACAAAAAAATATACTCTTTTATCTTGTTCATTTTATTAAATATATATAAACGAACAAAGAAACTATTGAGGAATTTTGAGGGAGCAAATACAACAATTCACCTCTATTGTTCTCGAGAGGCTGGCTTCGTTTATAAACATAAATTTGCCTGTTGGCATTTCACGAAACAACGCGCTCTCGTCCCTATTTTTCGCATCTCAATTTCCAGATTGAACTATTCTAGATTAAAATTTTTCAATAAACCTATTTCGATGTATGCTATGTTTTGGAAGATACGGGATATAAATCAAAGGTCAAGGCTTTTCCGTTTTTTGACATATTTGGCAAGTTCGGTGTTGGAGAGAGTGATAAATTATTTCCAATTTGGAGTTGAGAAAGATGCTGTACATTTAATATTTATAGGGTGTACATCTGACACGTTTGATGATGGAAAAATCGATCTTTCTAAATATTTTGTCCATTTATGATTACAGCAATTTATTTGATAGTTGATACTTGTGGTCTGTAAGATATTTCACTTCTAAACCAGTCCAGGATGTGATAAAATTGATAGAAAATGCAAAGGCGTCAGATAATGACATTATCACTGCTGGAATGATGAAAAATAGGTGTATAATTAACATTTCATATAATAAATGAAGCAAGTAATAACGGAAAAATATCAGAATGATGAGAAACAGCATTAATAACACCTGTATTTAAAAAAGGAGACCAAATTATAGAGTAATAACATTAATAAAACTGAAAATATATGAACAGATAATAAATGACACATTAAAACCATTCAGTCCAGCCATATAAGGTCTGAAATAAAAAGTTTTTACACAACTTTGCATTTTTGATATAACGTAGTATCAAAGATACAATAACAATGTATAAAGGTTTAAGTGTCTGCGACCCTCAGCAAGGGTGAAAACAAATTTTAAAAGTGTTTATTCGCAATTACTCGAAAACGGTGAAAAATATTCATAGAAGTTCCTATCAAAAATTGTGAAGCTCAAAATTTTGTATAAAAAAGGTCAATTGACGTTTTTCCTTCTAAATGAGTGAAATCAGCTGAATGTACTTAATAGTACGTTCCCTACTCTGAGTTCGGAACCTAATCCTTTTCTTATTACAGAAGAATTTGTGAGTAACGAAATAAACTCTTTTAAAATAAGTTATGTTGGTGGTTTAGACTCTTTAAGACCTTCACATCTACAATAGTTAATAAGTTACAGTGCTGGCCCTTCAGGAAAAAATCTCTTATCATCTTTGTGCAAATTATGTAATTTTATTTTAAATGACACTGTAAACATCAATATTCGTCCTATTTTATTCGCAGCGTCACTATTAGCTTTAACTAAAAAAGCAGGAGGTGTCAGACCAATTGCTATTGGTACAGTTTATCGTCGTTTAGTAGCGAAAATAATTTGTTCAAACATCAGAGACAAATTAGGATATTTACTTCGTCCATTACAATTTGGTTTCGGGTCGAAAGGTGGTTATGAAGCAGTAGCACATGCAGCAAGACGTTACGTCTCTAATCACCCAGACGTTAATAATAAAGTTTTTCTGGGAATTGATTTCAAAAATGCTTTCAATGCAATTCATCGCGTTCATTTATTAGAACTTGTAGCAGATATTCTACCTGAAATTTATCCTTTCATCAATCAATGTTATCGATCCCCTTCATATCTTTTATTTGGCGAAAATATCATTTATTCAGAAAGAGGCGTCCAACAAGGGGACCCTTTGGCACCTCTCCTTTTTTGCATATCGATACAGAAACTTATTAGCAACACTGACACAGAATTCAATGCTTGGTACCTTGATGATGGTTCTTTAGGTGGTAATACTAATTATGTGTTCAAGTCTCTTGTCTATATTATAAACAATTCCAAGGAGATTGGTCTTGAACTCAATTTCAGCAAATGCGAGTCATTTTTCTTAGAATCATCAAATAATCTAACCATTGATAGATTTAATTCAGTGGCACCAGGCATAACAATTACCAACAGACAAAATTTATTTCTATTAGGTGCTTCTTTATTAAATGAATCCTTTTTATCAGCTTTCAATGAAAAACTATCTCGTTTATCCTAGTTACCGACACATATTGGTTATTACCTTCTCAAGAAATGCCTATTAATTCCAAAATTAACATATATCTTAAGATGTAGTCCGACCTGGTTACATAATGATATCTTAATCAATTTTGACAATACCAATCGTAATTCATTAGAGTCATTAAATGACATTAAATTAGAGGACCTTTCTTGGAAACAAGCTTCACTACCTGTTTCATATGGTGGATTAGGAATTCGCTCAATCGTTTCAGTAGCTCTTCCTCCTTTTTTTTGTCATCATTAAATAGTTCAAAATCACTTGACAAATTTTCAATTGAGGAATCACTGTTATTGTTCTGATCGCTAGAATTGTTAGGCTCCGAATCGCTCTGTATATTATTCAACTCTGGATCGGACGGATTTTCCTCATCTCGCAATGTTTCGTCATCAGTCTCGACTTCTTCCCACAATTTCAGCAAACGCGCTTGATTCTTCTCAAAATCTCCCATACTTGCCTGAAATAAATGTAGTATAATATAGAAAACATAATACATATTATCTGCCAACTGAGTTCAAAAGATTAACCAACAATATAAGTCTCTAAAACGAAATATACTTACAAAATAAATAAATTTGCTCTGCAAAAAAATGTAACTCGCGGGTTGTTGTCGACTCCCCACTCTCGTCTTTACGGCCTAACGACAAACTTTATACTAATGAGCGTTAGTCAGGCTCTAGAGGCCGGGGAAAGATGCAGCTACTGATGCGCAGAGCCATCTTCAGGTTTTGGCGTGAAAGATACATCAAATATTAGGCGCATGGGGTGTTTAAATCACCCTGCGCGTGTAACGCAAAGTCTGTCAAATCACAATAATTTTCACTTTAGAAAACCACTACTATTTTATACAATTTAACAGAGCTACATAAACACGTCTCACCATCATCAGTACTGTAAGGTTGAGTGTAGTTTGATCGAGGGCCATTTTGAGGTAATTGTAAGGATTCGGATGAGGTACGATTTGCTTGTTTAAATTGGAAGGTTGAAATGGCCTATCTGAGTGTGAGTAGTTTCTTGATCTATTATGAAGATGCAGTAGACTATAGTGACGTTTGTGACATATACTGCACGTGTGCTAGTTGTTGCAATCCTTTGTGGAATGAGTCGTTCCCAAATAATTGTGACAGAGCTGTTTTGACCGAGCAAAGTTATTACGATCCGTGGGAGAGGGAGTTGAGAAATGTTTCTCTAACTTTTACCGTTTTTTAGTTTTAAATTTTTTTTCAACCCTTGCCGGAGGTTACAGACACTAGAACATTTACACATTGTTATTATATCATGAAACTACATTATATCAAAAATGCAAAATTGGGTGAAACATTTTGATCTCAGACGTTATTTCACTGGACTACATTATTAGAATCACAGGTTGGATTTAGACCTGGAAGAATAACTGAAAACCATATTTTTATAATAAAATAATCAGTTGAAATACGACAATCATTGTAATTTTTTTAGAATTTTTACCATGTTTTTAATATATTATGGAATTGAATCGATGAGGCTTTTATTTGATGAGTATCCATACGCAACGATGAAATTGAACAATTTAATTTGATTAAAACTTCATTATGTAGTTTAAAAAAATTAAATATTTTATTTCATCGTATTGTGGAAGTATGTAGAAACTGATTCATTTAAAAAAGTAATTTGAGTGTATATTTTTACGTGAAATCAGTGTATGTTTGTCATATAGTTTTAAAGAAATATACAGTGCTTCTCTAAAGTTTCCTCCCTCCCGCTTTTATTTTGAACGGTGATACTTAAACTGATGAAATTCGGAACATGAAAATGAATTATTGTAAGGTTCTCTAGTAGTGGTAACAGTTGACTTAAGACTTCACCAGGCAACTGAAACCTATAATATCAAATGGGACATTATGGCAAGTAACACCTTGCTTAGAATACCTATTCAATCATACTATTTTTTTTTGAACTCACGATGTTTTTGATGGTTAAAATAATTGAAATTTGACATTTGAGTTTCGCTTTTAATTAATGAAGATTCAAAAGTCCGCTTATGGTTAATTGTCAGAAAAGTTGAAGTTTTCAATTGACATTTTACATGCGATAATGTCATGAATTTTTAGTTTAATTATCGTGTAACGAGACGTTTAAGTATCTACATAAACAAAATTCAATTAACCATGAGCGGACTTTCGAATTTTTATTAATTAAAAGCGAAACTCAAATTTTAGTGTATATTTATTTCAACAACATCGTAAATCCAAGAAAATACTATAATTCAATAGGTATTCTAAATACCTTCCAAACGTGGTATCATTTGCCATAAGGTCGTATTTAATACAGGGTGTCCCGCTATAAAGTAACACATTTTGACGGCTATTTACTCGAGAATGGAAAAAGATATCGACGTGCAGTTTTCGCTAAACTTCTTATATACCTTCAAATTTTTATTGACATAGTTGCCAAATGTATATTTTTTTCCGAAAGCGCCGAAAAAAAATGGCCATATTTGAAACGAAATTACCGGTTTATTTTAAATAAAACACCCTATATTTTTTATTACCATCTAAAAGTCCTTTTCTTCCCCTTTCCAAAAATGTATACAATATCGGCATATACTCAAGTTTTTTGGGAAAGATTTAATTTTTCATGAAACCATGTCAATAACTTCCAAACGTAAATTATCACATTTTAACATCTTGGAAACGTTATAACTCGAAAATGAGACTAGGGATTAATGAGCGGCTTTCACTGAAATTCTTAGAAATGTTTAAATTTTTTATGAGACCGTTTGAAAGTCGCAAAAGTCGTCTAAAATTTTTGTAAGAAATTTACTATCGTTAATTAATAAAAGTCACCCAGGATACGATTCAGAACCATTTTAGACATAAATATGCCTATACACGAAATTCGATATTAACTTGGGTACAACTATTTACAGAATCGGGAAAACTAGAAAGAAAGAAAACATTTAAAACAAACATTTTTATGAGTTACAGTGTCTAGTATTCAAGATCTCTTCTGTATTACTACGGAATCTGTGAGTTTTTAATTAATTCTCTATATTAAAATTGTCATAGATATACTTTTTAACAACGAGTTATATCAACATTCACAATCGAGTATAATCAAAAACTCATTAGTAAATTATATTTCTACACATTAGACAGAGCCGTAGTTAGAACACCAATGAAACACAGCTACCAAAATGGATGAATCGGTGAATGAGAGTGTCCCTGATAGAGGGGGCACTCAACCTCGAATTAAATCTTACGCAACAGTAACAAACTCAAAACATTTCCAAGCAAAAAACAAGCAATATTTTTTCCTTCACTTGATAACATAAAATTGGAGGAATACCTCACTTCTTCAGGGAATATCATTGAACCAAAAAATATAATCTTCTCTTTCAAAATCTCCAATAACCGCATCTGCATTTATTTGGCAAATGAAAATTTGGTTGATTCATTTATAAATAGCAATGATGGCTCAATAAATTTTGGACTAACTACGATTAAGGCTCGGCGATTATTAACACCTGCGGACAGATTACTACTGTCAAATGTATGTCCATCTATACCAAATATACTATTAGAAAATGAATTAACACGAAATAATGTCGCAGATTACGTTTCTTCGCATCCGTACTTCACACCCAGAATTAAAGCACATTCTAAGTTTTCGTAGGCAAAATTATATTTCACCTGTAGACCAGAACCACATTCAAATCCCAGATTTCATTACTGTGATTCACGAAGGCACCTCTTATCGAATATTTCTCTCCCTCGACGACTATACATGTTATAACTGTAAGCAGAAAGGGCATGTTGCAACAGAATGTACACTCCCTAATACAGAGTCACAAGTACTACCAACAAACCTAACAGCAACCACATCAACAGATTTACCACCTGCTCATGTAACCGCACCAACACTACAATAATCAACGGTTTCAGAAACACATATACCAGCAGCAACTCCCTATCACATTTCTTCTACACTAACATCAATACTGCAGTCCGAAAACCTGACATCTGATTCATCTCTAGATGAAACCAATAAAAACTCAATTATTTCTGACACCATTTCTAAACTGGGCCACAAAGTTCACATTCTATTAAAATAAACACAGCTACATCCTTATCGTATAACAAAACCAAACGATCCATATCTGAAACTCCTTCTCCTGTTGAACAAACCATCAACATGAATTTCACGGAGCCCAAAATAACAAAACTCCAAAAAAAGCAAAAATTAACGTTCAAACACTAACTACAGTAAGTATCGAAAAACAAATGTAATCAACAAAGACATTTTTTGAAACATGTGCTTACCTACCAATAATTGTGCGATTCTTTCGAAAATGTGCATGGTTCACCGGACCCACTAAGTGTAGCCAAGTTATATACAGAAGATAGCAATGGCCTCATTGATCAATTACACTGTATGTATCCCCACTTCACACATAAAAAAATAGAAAGTAAATGTACCAGGATTTCTAAAAAAATGATATCTCAATTAAGTCAAGAATCTAGTAATCAAAAGGATAGCGATTCGTCTGTATCATCAATAACTCTGTGCTCGACATCAAGAATTTCAAATACCTATTAAATTGACGACTATATTACAATGGAATATAAACGGGTTATACGCCCATTTAGACATGTTAAAAATTTTACTAGCCGAACAGTCCCCATCAATAATATGTCTTCAGAAGACACGTTTCTCTAATAAGATCTACCACATGAATAATTACTCTTGCTTTTATAAAAATAGAGCAAACAAGTCTATTGCAAGCGTGAAAAATTCTATAGGCGCAGTACCCATACAATTGAAAACGAACCTCGAGGCTGTCGCTGACTGCATCGATGGACCAACGAAATTATCTTTATGTAATATTTATTGTCCTCCAAACACTTCACCCAGTTTGCAAGAGATTGAAGATTTATTAACTCA
Organism: Galeruca laticollis; assembly: GCA_963921935.1. Taxonomy (NCBI): domain Eukaryota; kingdom Metazoa; phylum Arthropoda; class Insecta; order Coleoptera; family Chrysomelidae; genus Galeruca; species Galeruca laticollis. The sequence goes on along the minus strand of OY998181.1, from coordinate 157,988,715 downwards.
ATTCCCACTTCCAAGACTTATAGTTGGCGGCTTCAATGCCCATAATAATATTTAGGGATCAAAAAGCAACTCCCAATTTGGAAATACACTGGAACAAATAATTGAACAAAAAAATATGAATCTTATGAATGATGGTCGACCAACCAGATTTAATACGACCACTGGTACAGAATCGGCGATAGATCTCTCCCTTTGTGATCCTACTTTATCACTGATATTCAACCGGGATGTCCTGAAAAATCTTTACGATAGCGATCATTACCCTATCATTATTTATGGCAGCTCATCAAATGAAGTCCCACCTCCAGAAAAGTGGAACTTTAACATAGCCAATTGGGACTACTTCAATAATCTAATACGGAACAAACTCAGCAACAATTTTGATATTCTGAGCTCAGATGTAGATGAGATGGTAGAAAAGTTCTCCGATATTATGATAACTTCTGCAGAACTTGCTATCGGAAAAACTAGAATTATCAAAAAACATCCAGCTGTTCCTTGGTGGAATAATCAATGTGCAGAAGCAACAAAGAACTACAAAAAAGCATTTAACAAATACACCCTCTGCGTGGATGCGACTTTTAGCAATAAAAAAAACATTTTTATTTACATATAATAATAATAATAATAATAATAAGGAACTGCAAAAAGCCGCAATATTGGGAACTTGTAACATAGTCCGTAAAGTTCTGAATAAACCTGCAAAAGATAATTAAAATACGCATCACGCTTGTACGCCTTGTGACTCACCCCACCGGCTACAAGACACGCCGTGGAAACACGTGACCCAAAAAAAAATAATAATGTTTATTCAAGGAATACAATACAATACAATTTACAAAGTCATTACTGTTAAAAACACATGAACAAACATCAAATCACTGAAGCGCCAAAAGACGCTTGTACGTGATATTTTCACATAATTGGAAAATACACTTATAAAACAAAACAAAATATAAAATAGACATACAGCCACTTTCTTAAAACGATAGACAAACGCCCACCTATAACTTCAGCATACACAATTGGGGATTTATTTGTCTGAATTAGATAAAATCAAAAATCAAAAATCGGTGAAACAGTCACAATAGGGTGAATTGACCAAATCGGGAAAATTTTACTTTATTTGTAATTCAAAGTGATAGAATCAATTAGATTCCTAACATCAAATATAAAATTTAAGGTCGACTAGATTATTAAATATTTTTCTGTCAGTATTGTACATCCATTCCTTTATAGAGCGTTTAAATGTTCTATGGTTATTAATGTTTCTCAAGTTGAGAGGTAAAATATTATAAATTTTTGCTGACAGAAATTCCACTGAGCCTTGACCGATTGTTTTCTCACATATTGGAATATTGAAGTTTTCTTTTGCTCTCGTGTTGTGACAATGTGAAACTGGTTGTACTTTTATTTTATTTCTATGTATATTTGTGATTATCTTTTCACAGAAAATTTGTCTCACATCAAATATTTTATTTTGTGAAAAAAGTTTGTCACTAGAAAACCTTATATCTTTTTTATAAATGATTCTCAGTATCCACTTTTGTAATACATTAAGACCCTGCAAATTGCTTTCCGCTACACCTCCCCAACCTAGGATACCATATTGCAACTGAGATTGCACCAACGAGAAATACCAAATTTTAAGGTTTTTCAATGTCAAGAAATCAGCCAAGAATCTGAATTTAGTCAGAAGACCTCTCAATTTATTCTTGACGTTGTTTACTTGTAAGTCCCACCTTAAATGTCTATCTATTACAATTCTTGAGTATTTGATTCGATCTTTTTCAAAAATTTGTACTTGGTCATCAATTATTAATGGTCCCAGATCAGGAAGGTCATTGGAGTAGGATGTGAATGGCAAATAACTTGTTTTTTGGCTGTTTAGAGTTAATTTGTTATATTTGAACCAGTTGCATATTTGTCTTAAATCCTGTTCTGCTAATACTTTGACGTCTCTCCAGCTTTCACCTTCATATATTATGGCCATATCATCTGCAAAACTGACTATTTTTCCTGATGTTTGTGAATACAATAAACTGTTTGTATAAATCGTAAATAATAAAGGTCCCAGGACTGTTCCCTGTGGAACACCACAGGTTACCGTCCTGGAACAGCTTGAAACTCCGTCTATACTCACTATTTGTTTTCGCTGTGATGAATAGTCTTTTAATAAAAAATAAGCTTGACCTCTTATACCGTAGCATTTCAGTTTCTCTAATAAACGTTTATGACAAACGGTATCGAAGGCTTTCGAGAAATCCACAAATATTCACATGACCGGGACTTTTCTATCTAACGCCTCATATAATTGCGATGTCAGCCGCAATATGGCATTCTCAGTAGAGCGCCCTTCTCTAAAACCGAACTGGTTATTAGAGAATACATGAAACTTTTCAAGAAATTCATACAATCTATTCTTTATAAGTTTCTCCAGTATTTTCGAAAACACCGACAATAATGAGATAGGGCGGTAATTTTCGACTTTTTGTTTGTTACCGTGTTTGTGTAGTGGTTTAATGATACCAATTTTTAAACAATTTGGGAATTTACCTTTCTGGAGACATTTATTGAAAATATTAGTTAAAGGCTTGGCAATTTCTATATTTATTTCTTTTAAAGTTTCTGATTTGATATTATACCATCCTGGGGATTTTTTTAGTTTTAAGTTATTTATGATATTTATAGTTTCTGTTTCTGTTACTGGATAGAGAAACACAGTATTATTTATATTGGTTATATTCTCTGAAAAATTTTTTATGTCATTTATTTTACTTGCATAATTTTCACCTAAGTCGCTATAATAATTATTAAATATATTTACAATTTTATTCTTTGATGTTATGAGTTCATTACTAACCTCTAATGTATCTATTGCTGCGTTAGGTTTTCGATTTGGGCAAATACTATTAACTGCGTTCCATAATCCGCTAGAAGAATTTGGACTATTCTCTATGATTCTATTTGCATATTCTTTTTTAGACTTATTAATATTCTTTCTAAGTGTGTTCTTTAAGCACCTATAATTTTGTTTTAGTATCATATTTTCAGGATGTACCTTCAGTTCTCTATACATTTTATTTTTTTTATTTATTATATTTAGTATTTCTGTGGTAATCCATGACTTTTTAGTTTTTTTCGTATTTACTTTGATAGTATTTGTGTGTAACTGGATATATTTAGTTAGGTTTTCTATAAAGTTTTCCATAATCGAATCGACATTTTCCGAATCATAAATATCGATCCACTGTTCATCGTTCAGAGAATTTCTTAGATTTTGATAATTAATATATTTTTTATACTTATTTTGCTGAATCTTGTCGGTAGAAATTGACTCATAGTTGTAGATAAATGCGATCGGAAAATGATCAGTTATATCATAATTGAAAACGTATGAAATAAATTGATTTCGATTGTAATTATTTTTAACAAATATGTGGTCTATACATGTTTTACTACTAGGTCTTGTGACTTGAATTATATACGGAATGAAATTAAATGAGTTAAACACATTTTTATAATCATCAGAATCATTAGTGTTTTCCAGTAGATCGATATTTATGCCTCCAATGACAATATGGAATTTATTTTGTTTCCTTAACTGAAGATAATCATAAAGCTCTGTAATGAAGTTATTTTTATCTGTACTCGGTGATCTGTAAATAGCTGTTAAGACCAATTTAATTTTGTTAACATTAATATGTAATTCAATCGCAGTACTCTGGGCAACCCGAACAATATATTATAATTGTATTTTATATTACGTTTAATAAACACTAGGATCACATCATTTTTGTTTAATGTTCCTTCACTGTAGACATTGCTGTAACCTGGAATAGTGTATACATTCTTATCGAAGATAGTGAAAGTTTCCGTTAGAATTATTATTTCATATTGCTCAGAAAACTGATTAAGAAATATCAGACACTCATCGAAATTTTTTGCTACACTTCTGATATTCAGATGTAATATTTTAAAATTTGGATGTTCATGAGTCAAATAGCTTTGGTTAAAATTTTGTATATCATATATGAGTTTTCCTGATATTTACTCATTTTCATAGTTTGCAATAAATGGATCCAGTTTTAAAATTAATTATTTCTATTTCTTGATGAAAGTTTTCTCTCTCTAACTGGGGAAGGCGGCGTGTTTTTAGGTTTACCCTTATTTTTTAGTTCATTTTCTTTTTTTTTCTCAGTTCAGCTCCTACGTTTTTCCGTACTTCCTTTTTTTCTTCGGTCTGTTTTATTATATTATCATCTAATTGTGTTGTATTTTCAGCTATTTCAAAATTATCAGGCCAATTTTTTCTTGGGGTTTCCGGTTCGCTGTGCGTTGGTTTTATTTCAGCTACTCGATCCTCTTCAAATCCAACAATTTCCTCAACTGTGTATACTATATTGTTTCTATATAGTTTTTCGCCCTTTATATAGCAGCGATCTTGGGTTGTGTCTCTTAATGTTTTCAGATAATTCTTGAGTATTTTATTTCTCTCCTGCTGAATTTTAGTCAAATCACTATTGAGATGTTACTCCCTTTTTGCAGCTCTTTAAAATGTTAATTTTCGCAAGAGTAGATGTTAATTCTACCTTGATCGGAGCTTTTTGGCTTTTTCCAAGTTTGTAAATGTTGCTAATATTTTGTGTATTAATCTTTATAACTAATAAGCTATCCAATTTACTACACACGTCGTCCACAGGGATATTATTGTCTGCTGTCGGAAAACCAAATATGACTATGTTATTTTTTCTACTATTCCTATCTAACCTTTCTATTTCATCTTTCAGTTCCAAATTTTCTTTTTCTAGTCTTCTTATTCTCTCATTTAGGATTGTTTCAATTTGCAATAATATATTTACTCCGCTTGCATGTATACTATTTTGTAGCTCTTTCTTACTATTAATAATTTCTTGTCTTAATCCATCCATATTTTAAAAACAGTCCGGCAACTATGCTAAGTAATGTTTATATTTCTACTTTCGATACAGAATAAAAACCATAAAATACCAGTTTATATTCATTTCTGGTTAAGGTATATTTATGCTTTAAAAACGTAATAATTGTTCATAACAGCACTTACTTGCAGGTTTTAAGTCTTAGAACATCACTTTGATCAACTTGGCAATTTAATGCAAACTGATGCAGTTTTAAATCAAAAGGATAGTTTTAAACCACTTAATTTCTCACTTTCACTGGGAGCGATAATTATACGTGTTTATACTTATATAACAACAAGGAACCGAACATAACTTCATAAAACACATCAAAACCAAAAAAAATATATTTCTTAAATAAGTTGTTGTGTGTGACCTCAATCTGCATCTCTACATAATCCTAATCTCATCCAAAAATTACTGAACGCATTTTGCAGGATTTCTGGTGTTATGGTATTGAAAACATTTACTATGTTATTTCTTAACTCCTGAAGGTTTGCGGGGATTGGGTTATAGCACCTTTCCTTTACATAACCCCATATGAAGAAGTCTGGTGTTGACAAAATGATCTGATAATGAATTTCGAGCAACTAAGGAGTAATGTGGAGGCACGCTGTCTTGTTGATAATATTGTTACTGGTAAAGTCCCTAAATCCGACTCTGTCCAAGCCAGGTGTGAAAGTTAAAATTATGGCGGACGCGCAGGGTTTCCTAGAATTGTTTACGAATAGTGACTATCTTATCTAGACATTGTTTTTGTGACCAGTCTTATCTAGAAAATGACAGAAAGCCAATTGTTTTTGTAATCTAGAAATATCTAGTGAAAAAGGCATTAATATATAAGGGACCGATCAAGAAGAGTTGAGGCAGTTGATGAAGTGATCTCGTGAAATAAACAATATTACATCGAAATAGCAAACGGTAAATAAGTGAATATAAATGAGTTGAGTGTTTATATAAATTAGTTTAAGTCAATATACTGTGTATATATAAATTAAGTGTTAGTGATTAGTTTAGTGTTTAAATAAATTAGTAAGTGTTTAAGTGTTTAAAATTTATCCCACCCGTAATAAAACGTTTTAAATAAATAAGGAAAACATTACAATATACAGTGTTTATAATTTCATCTTGTTGTAATTGGGGATACAAAAACTCCTCCAACATGTCGGCGTAAGTGTTTCCGTTAACTGTAGCTTCATGAAAAAAAAGGGGCCGTAGATTTTAGTTTTAGATACACCACACCAGACATTTACTCTAGGTGCATCCCTTTCAAATTCGTTGAACGCTCTTGGATTCTCATCTCCCCAAATCCTGCAGTTATGCTTATTAAATCTTTCATTAATATGAAATGTGGCTTCGTCTGACATTATTAGGTTCAAATTAGGCTGAAGTCTTACCAGATCCAACAATGTTTCTAACACGAAATATCTTTGTTCAAATGAATGATTCTCTATTTTTTATGAAGTTTCTATTTGGTATACTTTAAATTTAATAATTTTTAGGAGCCGGTGAACCTTACTTTTCGAAAATTGTGTGATTCGGGATATTTTTCTAATAGATATTCTATTATTGTTAAATGCTAGAATTTGCCTCACTTCCAGGATATCATTGAGCATATTGTCCTGGGCATTTTCAGATGTTCTCGTTTTCCTTTCTAGTTTTCCGGATTCTGTAAATTGTTGTACCCAAGTAAATATCAATTTTCATGTAGGCGGACTTCCGTCAAAAATGGCTCTGAATCTTTTTCTGGTCACTGTTATTGATTTTGTCTCTTCATATAATACGACGCATCGCGCTTTTTCTATCAAAGTATACATTTTCGATTAATAAATTTGACTGTGTTCGTTGTTATACTTCATACTACATACATAACCTTTTGAAGTTGGTTAATGTCAGTTATATGTATTCGTTTCAAAGCCACCTTTCCGTAAAAAATTAACAAAAGTAAATTTCTTACGAAAATTTTAGACGGCTTTTGAGTCTTGCAAACGGTGTCATAAGAAATCTAAAGATTTCTAAAAATTCCAGTGAAAGCCGCTTATTAATCCCTTGTCTCATTTTCGAGTTATTGTTGATATATCGCTAAAAACTTAATTGGTAGTCACCAAAACTTGCCTAACTGATTGTGCTGTCAAGTGATATATGATTGACAGGAGACAGTCGAATAAAAGGTTAAGATATATGTTGGCGGTATATAAGCTTGTACTACTCTATTTCTTCACATGTTACAATATATACTCAATAAGTAAACCTGTGTTTATTACATGAATCCGATCCACAAACTCCTTCAGATGTTAAAATGTGATAATTTACGTTTACAAGTTTTTGACATGGTTTCATAAAAAATTAAATCTTTCCCTAAACACTTGAGTATATGCCGTTAATGTATATATTTTTGGAAAGGGGAAGAAAGGGACTTTCAGATGGTATTAAAAAATATAGGGTGATTTATTTAAAATAAACCGATAATTTCGTTTCAAAAAAGGTCATTTTTTTCAGCGCTTTCGGGAAAAAATATACATTTGGCAACTATGTCAATAAAAATTTGGAGGAAATATAAGAAGTTCAACGAAAACTGCACGTCGATATCTTTTTCCATTCTCGAGTAATAAGCCATCAAAATGTGTCACTGTATAGTGCGACACCCGGTATTATTGGTTTCAGTTGCCTGGTGACGTCACTGATACCTATTACGTCACCTGTTACCACTAGTAGAGAAGCTTACAATTCTCTAGCACAATATACAACAAACTTCTATTTTACAATTTAATTTACGAACATAATACAAATGTATGCAGCTCTGCGGATGTAATATATAATAGTAAATATTTTACGGAGAAGGTTCATGTTATACGTAATGAATTGCACAGGTAAAATTAGAAGTCGTAATAGTTATTGATTTACAAAACGCTTTGTAGGTCGTCGCTAAAAAAATGCTTATTATTAGATTGGTTGTCTCATTCATTTTCATCTTGTAGATTATTATTATTATAGTGCGAAGGATTTTTGCAAATAACAAAAATATTCAATATCACATATAACAAGATTTTTATTTAAATATCAGGAAAATTATGTTGTTGTGATCTCACAGTTGAACTGAAAATTCACTTACTATAATCAGTATACTCAAGTATGATGCTTGACATTATAAATCTCCTTTCCAGTTGAGTTGAAGCCCCCGTAAAATCCATATCAAATTTGAATATTACATTATATAACATTTCTTTCGACATTCCTGAACAATTCGCTTACCGTAAATCATCTATAGATTTCTGCTGAGTGGCATAGATTTTGGTTTTTAGATATCCCCATAAATAATCTCGGGGGGTTGAATCAGGTGGCCATTCCGACATGGCCTATTCATTAACCAAGGAATGTTTCGATTGAAAACTATCGAACCTGCAGAGCATAATGTGAACTGGCATCATCTTTTTGAAACTGCAGTAAAGACTCTGACATTTTTATTTTATCATATTCTAAAATTCGTGTATTTCGGGATTAACATCTGCTCTGAGTAATTGTAGATAGGACCATCCATTTAAATTTTCTTCAAACCAACTAATCAACTGACTACCTATAGTTCAATTTTTGTGGTCTTTGAGTATGGAAGTACCGCATCATGTATGTATCATCTTGACTTCTGCAGTTATCCCCATACCCGATCATCATTAAAATCTCAATTCGGTGAGTCTCAGTTGAATATTTCATCGTTATGTCGACAAGGAAAGAGTGTTTGACAAAGATTTCACTTTTTCAGTATAAACTGTCAACACATCAACAACTGACAGAATAGAAAACAATCCACATTATTTACCGATTAAAAACAATCCACATTATTTACCGTTTTTGTTTAATTATTGGCGTTTTTAGGCAATTTTCAGGTATTTTATGATAAAATTCATGGGCGTAGCAGGTTTTGTTTATTAACAAATACGTCTAATAATTAGTTAATTTAGATTTCTGATAAATCCATATTTAGCTAATTTGAAAAAGCACCCATATTTCAATTGTAATAAATTATTAATTTTAAAATTTCATCCTGTATAATTCATAATTGACCATATATTATTGAGTTTGTTGGAATCGGTTCATTAAGAGGATTCCAAAAATATGCAAATATACAGGGTGTTTCATTAAAAAAAACAACACCGACTATGGCATATGAATCACCCTGTACATTTAAATTTATGTTTACACAACGCACAACTCAATTCAAAAGTTGACATGTCTCGGCATTTTTTATAATGTTCTGAAATAATGACATAAAGAATTTTATTCCATAAGTGGTTTCCACACTGTATATCTTTCAGATTTTATTAGTTACTCTTCTTAACCCTTCTTCTGCGTCAATTCCGCCGTATATTGTTTCTAGCATTTTCCTTCCATATCATTCCATCTGTAGTTTTTCCATGTTTCAAAACCATAGGTTGATTGGTATGATTACTGTTGTGTATAATCTTACTATTGTCTTTATCGCTACATTTTTGATATCATTAGCATTCTCTGCATTCCATATTTTTTCTTCACTACTTATTTCGTCCCAGATTGAACAAAAGCTTCTTACAGGGATTTCTCTCATTTTTTTTAGCATTTGAAGATACTTTGAACAATATATCTTAGATCGAAAGCTCCTAATGTAAGAAAGCTATCATTACAATAACATGTTACATCTAGTGTTTGAAAGAAAAACAAAAAGTTGTTAACTCTTAACTCTCACATGCACCTCTATATTTTTTATTCTTTATAACTCAGATCTTTCTCACAGATGTATGACAGTTTTATAGTCCAATTACTGGTCAACTTGAAGCCTTATTATAGGAAAATTAAAGAGATTTTTTATAAATGAAAATTTGTTACAATAACCAATGTAAAAGTAGTCTTTATGTTTAGCACGATAAGCTTTCAAAGTAGTGAGTGTTCTCTATAGGGGTAGTTACATTATAGAAGCTGGTAGTTTAGTGATTTAGATATTGTTTCTACTTGCCTGCTCAACACGAAAGGAAGAAATAAAGTAATATATATTGCTGTGCAATGTGTAGATATTGTTGAAGTTGTCTAAATTATTCCAAAAGAGACTGCATGACTTAAGGAATCATTTATCTAGGTGAATCCATATTATAAGAAGACATTTTTCATTTAAATCGAAAAATTCGTTTGTTCTTGTATAATGGAGAAGTTTAATTTGAATTGGTTTATGTGAGTCACTGTTTCAATTCAAAATAGCAATAGTTATATCACAATCTAGACGAATAATATATGTTTAGTCAACCATTTCAACCATACCATGAGTTCAATTCCGTAGTTGTGAGTTAGGATAGTATATTGATGCTGTTAAGTCAAGTTTTTATGGTCTCTTCGTATTTAAAATATCAATAATTTGAGGATTGGCTCAGTTCAAAGAGGTCTAGATTTGGACCTATCTTCCAATAATTATTTTTCAATAGCCAGGTTCGAAAATATATTTCATCATTCACTTTTGTGTACTCCTCAGTACCTCACGAAAAAAAAAATAATAACAAAGCGTACACAGAGCACGAGGCTAATAACCATAGAAGTTGATTCCAAATACATAGCAGACAAAATATCTGCTACCGTGTATGAAGCTTCTTTCTTAGATGGTAATATATCAATATATTCGGGAATATTTTCAAATGCTGCTTGATAAGAAATTATTTTCAAATATCAGTTTAAGAAGTAAACTCAAGTGTTGGAATTTCATAAAGAACTTCCGCAAATAAAAAATATTTTCTCAAATAAACATGACACTTTTTGAAAGTGATACATAATCACATAAGTTGTATGGATTGGATGGAGTTTGCTCGCAAAAACCAGTGCAAAATACCCAATTCCAATCTAAGGAGTACATAAATTGATGGTGTAAAGACTTAAGGGAGTCGGACACTCGCCAGTTGAGCATCGAATGGTGGGTAACTTTGAATGCGCAATATGAAAAGTGATTTCGCACACTGGTATGATGTGAGCATTTCAAAGATTCCGGTTACACGAGATAAAACTCACATGGTAATCGTTCATTTTTTCAAAGCGTGGGGGACGATACATAAATAAGAAATAATGTCTTGACACCTAATGTGGGGCTACGCCGCGTATGTCTTCTAGATCCGCTTAATTGGGGTGGATCAGTACCCATTGTACGTTGAAATTCTTCCACTTATGTCCCTCTATAATTTCTCGTTTTCTCTTTCCAGCTGGCTACTTCTGCTCTATTAAGGTCCACCTCCACCTCTTTTTGTCACTTTGACCTGGGCCTACTGCGTCTCCTCCTTTCTCCTGGGTTCCACTAATAGATATTGTTGGTAACTAATTCAGCTCCTTCTCTGCATACATGCCCGAGCCATTTGACTCGGTGTACTTTTATTCCTTTTACAATGTCTCCACCTCCCCTTTCGTCCAACATGTCACGATTCGTTCTAATTCTATATTTTTTTTTCGTTTATTTTTACAGGTCCCAATATTGTTCTCATTATCTTCCTTTCGGTTAATCTTAATTTTTCATCTTCCTTCTTTGTTACCGTCATTACTGGCTTTATTATCATTGTATACCTATTCGCTTTATTTGTTTTGTTAATATTTTGCTTTAAAGTACTGTCTTATTGACGTGGTAGACAATATTGGTAGGCTGTTATATTTTCCCCAATTCCGGTGCTTCTATTTCTGATGTTGTTACGGCCCCCAAAGATTCATAATTTTTTGCTTTTTCAAATTCGTAGGCTATCTTTTTTATTTTTGGCTTAAGTTCCCAAGTATCATCAGCTTTGTTTTACTATCATTCATTTCTAGCCCCATTTTTTCTCCCTCTGCGGCTCCTTTATCCATTATCCTTCTTCTTTTGGTTATAAACACGATAGCGTCCGCATGGGTTGTTATTTGGCTGCCATTTGACCTTAAACTACCCTTGTGTAGTTTTTTGATTGTGTATTCTAATGATAAATTGAATAGCATTGTGCACAATGAGTCTACTTGTCTTACTCCTTTATTTATCGTGAATTCATCTGTTTCTCCTTTTCGCATTATTATGTTGACTCTTGTTTCATTCATTGTCATTTTGATCAGCCTTCTTAGTCTACTCCTTGTTCTTTTAATGCTGTCATCAGTTCACTTTTTCTGATTGAGTCGATTAAAAGCATTTCTATGTCTGATCTGTATTCATGCGCTTTTTCCATTATTCGTTTTAATGTGTGTACAACATCAGTTGTTGAGCTGCCATTTGTAAAGCCGCATTGGTATTGCCCTATCACCTCCTTTGTTCTTCTTACGATTTTGTCAATTAATTTAGATAGTATTTTACACGCAACATTCAATAATATCATTCCTCTGAATTTTGTACATTCCTGTTGGTGTCCTTTTTCATGTAGGGTAACAATTTGGCCAATTTTCCATTCTCCCGTAACCCTTTCCTCGTACCTTATTATTTTTATTTCATATTATATTCTTTTATGTAGAGTAGTCCCTCCATATTTAGTTAGCTCTACGTTTATTCTATCCTTTCCAGGGGCTTTTCCATTTCGGATTTTAATTAAGATTTCCTCAACTTTCTCAATTTTTGGTTCGTATATTAATGTCTCTTGGTTATTATCTTCTATAAGTTCTCCATCTTCTTCCAAGTCATGTGGTTCAGATGATAGTTCCCTGAAGTGATCTACCCATATTTGTTTATACTGGCATTCGTTTTCTGTTAGTTCTACTTCTGTTCAAACTGCTATTAGTTCGGTTTCTTTAGAGTCCACTACTAAAACTGTTATGGATTTATCTTTTTTAATGTATAGGGGACCAAAACTACTTCAAATTAGTAACTTCATTATATGAAAGTAATGTGACATCAAATATATACACCATTTATGTGTTTATATACAGGGTGTACCAATCTTACAACAAACTTCGGTATATGGGATATTTTAAGAGATATCAAAAAATGTTGACAACAAAAATAGTAGATGCCTTTAAGGTGCATATTTTGAAATTATCTCGAACTATACAGAGTGTTGTATAATTCCGGTACAAACCAAACATACGATTTTTTAAATCGGAACCCCTGTATATTATACCAAATTCGAATTGCTCACATTTTTTTGAAGCTTTTGATATAAGGTTTTGCTACGTTATACCGAGTCCTTCAAAAGGTATGGACACGTTTATGTGAAAATCGTAGTTAAGTCAACGCTCTGTAGCTTATTGTACGTTGAAGAAAAAAAAATTATTTTCCCTAACAGAGTATCATAATTTGATGCAATATCTCCGGATTTTATTAAATTTTAATTATGTCACCTTTTGTATACAGGGTGGACGGAAACTCGAACCTTTCATTTTCTCTCTTCTTTCAAATGGAACACCCTGTATTTTTTAGCGCAAATAGAATCTTCGATCATGTAACTTTAATTTTTGTTGAGTATACCCTATACCCAAAGTTCATGAAAACAGAGTTATTTTGTAATATCTATTGTAAATCATAATTATTAACTTATGTGAAAAAATAAACGTTGAATGTAACAAAAAATCCTAAATAATAATAAATCCTAATAAACTATTTATTCTGAGCAAAACAAATCATCAAAAGTATAATCCTAACCGTAATATTAAACTAAATGTTCAAAGTGTTCACCGTTAACATCAATGCAATGCTGCAGTCTAAGTTCAAATGAATGACTAACATTTCTCAGCATAAAAACGTTAACAGATCGAAATGCCGCTCTGATTCTTTCTGTCATATTCTCTCTAGTAGTAGGGGGAGTTTTATAAACCTCATTTTTTATAAAACCCCGAAAAAATAAATCCACTTTTGTTAAATCGGGAGACCTGGTTGGCCAATCAGTTGGGCCCCCTCTTCCAATCCATCTGTTTTGGAATTCGGTATTGAGATGATTTCGTATAGGCGCAGTATTATGAACAGGCGCACCATCATGCAAATACCACATTTGTCGCCGAATATTGAGTGGAACTTCTTCTAATAAAACTGGCAAGTGATTCTGAAGAAAATTTGAATAAACCGCACCAGTAACTCTTTCATCAAAGAAGTATGGTCCTATCACATAATCACGTGCTATTCCACCCCAAACATTTAATGACCACCTCCATTGGCTATTACGTGTTGAGACGATATTTGGATTAGAAGTTGCATAATAATGAAAATTATGTCGATTTACAAATCCATTTTTATGAAAAGTCGCCTCATCTGCAAAAAGCACAAAATCAAAAAAATTTCTCTGGCGATTTATTTTAAATTGGGCCCATTCACAAAATGTTACTCTTCTTTGCAAATCATGGTCAAGTAACTCTTGATAGAGTTGGATATGATAGGGATGCATTTTATGTTTTTTAAGGATTCTCTGAACCGTGCCATGACTTATGTCTTGCTGTTGTGAAATATTTCTCACACTTGTATGCGGATTCTCTGCAATACTTAGCATTATTTTCATTTCATTTTCCTCAGTAATGGCTGTTTTTGCTACATCTTTTTTTCTGTATTTCACTTCACCAGTGCGATTGAAACGATCCATTAGTTTTTCAAATGCTCTTTTGTTAGGTGCCTTTCGGTCTGGAAATCTTTGACGATAAACTTTAGACGCAAGCAAGCAATTTTTGTTACATTCACCTAATACCCAAATCATGTCCACCATTTCTTGAGTAGAAAAATGTACACTATTCATCCTCAATAATTGTTACTTCATTTAAAGAAACAATAAATCGCAGGTGACACTTAATTACTGTTGTTTTAAAAAAATAAAATATAACGACTGACGTTTATGTCAAATGTCAATCAAGGCTTACTGAGAAAATGTAACAGCATTGCATTAATGTTAACAGTGAACACTTTGAACATTTAGTTTCATATTACGGTTAGGATTATACTTTTGATGATTTGTTTTGCTCAGAATAAATAGTTTATTAAGATTTATTATTATTTAGGATTTTTTATTACATTCAACGTTTATTTTTTCACATAAGTTAATAATTATGATTTACAATAGATATTAAAAAATAACTCTGTTTTCATAAACTTTGGGTATAGGGAATACTTAACAAAAATTAAAGTTACATGATCAAAGATTCTATTTGCGCTAAAAAATACAGGGTGTTCCATTTGAAAGAAGACAGAAAAAGAAAGGTTCGAGTTTCCGTCCACCCTGTATACAAAAGGTGACATAATTAAAATTTAATAAAATACGGAGATATTGCATCATATTATGATACTCTGTTAGGGAAAATAAATTTTTTTTCTTCAACGTACAATAAGCTACAGAGCGTTGACTTAACTACGATTTTCACATAAACGTGTCCATACTTTTTGAAGGACTCGGTATAACGTTGCAAAACCTTATATCAAAAGCTTCAAAAAAATGTGAGAAATTCGAATTCGGTATAATATACAGGGGTTCTCATTTAAAAAATCGTATGTTTAGTTTGTACCGGAATTATACAACACTCTGTATAGTTCGAGATAATTTCAAAATATGGACCTTAAAGGCATCTACTATTTTTGTTGTTAACATTTTTTGATATCTCTCAAAATAACCCATATACTGAAGTTTGTCGTAAGATTGGTACACCCTGTATATATATATATATATATATATATATATATATATATATATATATATATATATATACATATATATGTCGGAGGCAAACAGTGAAATCAGTCATTCCCCGTAATTCCTAGTCAATTCAGGGAATGCCGGCAAATGCCGTAATCGTCAAATTATTTCAGCGTTTGACTAACATTTTTAGTCAATCCCTGTAATAGCTGGTCTATGTCAGTCAATTACCGGAAAAACGAACATCAAGCTGTTACCTTATTTTCCTATCTCAGTCATTCCGTGTAATAACCGATTTAGGCAAACGGTGTTCTCACTTCATTTTTAATAGGTAAATAAAAATAGCTTACCTATAATAATTTGGTGTTTTTCTATAATTTATTTATTGCAAAGTGCGAAAAAAGAAAATAACAAAGAACAAAAAACAAACAACGAATATAAAACATAAAATGAACATAATAGAAATACCCAGTTGTATCAACATACAATACCTAAATGAATATATTAAAATAAGAGAAATAATAATTTGGGACAAATTAAAAAACAATTACTTATTAGCACAAGTTGTGCTTTTATGGCACCTTGAATTGCACAGAACTTTTTTTTTGAAACAGGCGCATCTGTTTGATTGGCATTGTTTTTTTGCCGGTTTACAAGAACACTTTAAGTATCCCTGATCCCCGGCCAGTGATAATGCCTGTATTGCTTCGCGCTTTGACACAAACAAATTTGGAACATTATCTATTGTAAAAAATTGTTCCTTTGTACTTATTAGGTCTGGTCGGTTAAACCACGATTTAATACGACCAGCTGAGCATCCTACCTGATAAACACCATTCTTGTAATCAGTAATTACACAAATCAAGTTTTGCAAATCAGAAGGGCCTCTATCAATTTTGTCAACGGGTGAAAGGACACACGAGCCAATGTCTAAATGAGCTAGTTTTTTAGCAGTATTTGTCAACATTTTTTGGCCCTGACTAGCATGAGATCTGTTTTCTAAAATTGTCATTTCATTCCGACATAAATTACATTTGCCTCCGTTTTCAGGGCATATCAAACAAATGTCTAAACAGTCTGGGGTATTAGATTTTGCTGATGCCATTGGTGCTTCTGATAGGGAATCTGAATCAATTTCTTGGCAAACAGCGTTAGAATAATTTTTAACCATATTTACACTTTCATCTGCTAGTTTTGCGGAGACTTGTTGAATGGTGCTTTCTATTTCCTTTGAATTTTCACCTATCTTTGTGTTTTCAATTACTTTGTCGTCAATTAAATATGTTTCTTCTATTTCAACAGTCTCTTTTTTCTCCTGCGTTGTTTCCAGCAGTCGCCTCAAATCATCTTCATCTTCAATCGGCTCTAATATATCTCTTGGGATATGTTGAGAGGAAAAATCTACTTTTGCGTCAACTCCGAATAATGCCTTATATGGTGTGCGCCCAATAACTTTATGGAAAGAACTATTCTTCTGGAACTGAACAAAGTAACATCCTAGTGACCAATTTGTTGAATTATTATCGTGCATCCACGCCCTTAACATGTTCTCCACGTCTTGGTTGCTTCTTTCGATGCTTCCCTGTGACTGCGGGTGTCTTGGTCTACCATGTAGAATTTTTAAAGTGGGCCACATTTTCACTAATTCAGAAATTAATGAATTGGTAAATTCACGACCATTGTCCGACTGTAATATGCTGGGTGCTCCAGCTTCCAAAAATATTTTGAGTAGTTCACTGGCAACTTCATTCGCAGTCTTTGTTTGGAGAGGACGCAAAAAAAGAAATTTTGTTAGATGGTCCTGGTAGTTAAATAACCATTTGTAGTTTTTATCTGGGCAAGATTGAAAATCCATCAATTCTACCTGTCCTCGAGAATTAAAATTGGTCGAAATGATCGGTTTAATTGTTAAATTGGTATGGATTTTATTTCTTTTTCTTTGGCAAATATCACAGGTCTCCAAAAATGTTTCAATCACATTTCTGGCAATATCACATTTTTTTTGTAATGCGTGGATCATTTTGTCTCTACCTCCATGATCTATACTAATATGGGTTTCCAATAATATGTTAAACAAATCTTCATAGCAAACAATGAAGATATAATTATCATCTGACCTAGATTTTCGGGTCTTAATTACGACTTGCTTACCGCCAATTTCTATTACATCGTACAAAGATAACAAATGGTACTGTCTTCGGGTTTTGGTTTTTTGGATTTTCTTAGCTGATAAAATCTCTGCGGCCATCTGTAAGATTGTGGAACTTGTAAATATACAGTACAATTCACGTAGTACTCGCATTAGTGAAATTACAAAATTGGTAAAAAACCTATCTCGAAAACGGCCTTAGAAAAAAAGTAGTTTATATGTTTTGACTTATTTTTATCTTGAACTTTTTCGTAAAAAAAACAGGGTGTTCCATTTAAAAAAAACGTATTTTGTTATAATATTTCCTTAGTGGAATGTGAAATATAACCTATTTACATCTGAACTCTACTGTGCAATTCGCTGAACTACAATCGGCACATCGGCACTCTAGTCTCACCCCCTTCTAGATCTCAAATGCCAGAACACAGTTTGCCTAAATCGGTTATTACACGGAATGACTGAGATAGGAAAATAAGGAAACAGCTTGATGTTCGTTTTTCCGGTAATTGACTGACATAGATCAGCTATTACAAGGATTGACTAAAAATGTTAGTCAAACGCTGAAATAATTTGACGATTACGGCGTTTGCCGGCATTCCCTGAATTGACTAGGAATTACGGGGAATGACTGATTTCACTGTTTGCCTCCGACATATATCGTCGGTTTGGAAGAAGACTATAATATCTCAAAAAACGGCATTTTTCAGGAGAGCCATTTAAAGTTTTCATATTGATTTTTGTTAAAATGCTCAGTAGGTTATTTCATATTTCTATGATTCAATAATCAGGAGGAACAATGTGAAATGTCTGCCGTGTTTGGATTCTTGCATGTCTAAAAACCTCCCCCTTATCTACCACTTTCATCCCCTCTAGTATTCCCCAAAAAGAAATTCAAATACTTTTGAAGATAATATTTTGTTACAACAGAAGTTTGATAAAAAGACTAATGAATTAAAAAAATTTTATTGTCTAAATCACAGAAAAACATTGTGTTTCATAATAACATGATTGTTTACAATTTTTTTTAACCTAATTGAATTACAAAATCATTCTCTGTTCTCTCCCTGTAGATAAGATTACGATTTATTTTTGCAACTTTGAAATGTTAATGATAACGTTATTATAGACTAGTGTAAGAACCTTGGTAAGATGATGTTAAAGCTCAAAGTTAGTCCTAGAAATAGTTAAATTCAAATTCGTAACACAAAATTCTTGTATAATTTTTTGAATTATTGATTAGTAAGTTGTTGACAATCTTCTAAACAAATTAAAAAATAATGAAAACAAACATGTAGAAAAAAATGAATAGTACAAGTACAATAACATAACCTCACTTAAAAAAATAAAATAAATATAAGCAATTATAAGTTATCAAAAAACGTTTTATAATACTGAGGCATGACAGCGACATATTTTTTAGTCTTAGCAAAAAGAGCCAACAAACCTTTCTTTTTTTTCTCACTTATTCCCACGTTCTTCTTGTAAGCCCTTTTCAAAGGTCCAAATGTACCCTGTTCAGGAATTGAAGAAACACGCTTGCCACCACGCTTTTTCTGCTGCAAAACATCTACGCACATGAATTACGATTGCTCACACGACGTTTTAACTAGAAGATGTCCAGGGTTTGCCTTGGTTACCTTAACAACGCTCACATCAGCAATGCGAATTATTTCATTATTCTCATTTTTAAAAATTTCCTTCATTCCCATGTCCTTTGACAATTCTTTGAAATCGAAAAAATCTTCATGGACAATGTACGACTTACCAATCTTTTTAGCTTGCCTGACCAAGCTTAAATACTGCTCTGGTACGTAGATGGGAGCTCTTTTTTTAAACTGCCTGATTGACCGTTCAATTACAGAACGAATGTGATCCCCTTCATTTTGCGTGTGCCCGGCTACAAGAAATTTGTGCGTGATGGAATTTATATTTTCCAAAACTGAAACAGCATTGATATACAAAGCAAAAATGTACCGATTTTTTTTGCCCCACACAATTATCTTAGTAGAAAATAATATCTATTTTTCCAGTCGCTTTTTCGTTACAAGTTTGCAAATAGGACCAAACGCAGGAACCTATTTCAATGGCCCCCCTGTTCGCAAGACCTTCATGCCACATGTAGCAGAAAGCGTCAGTTTTTTTCAATTCATGAATTGATAGATTGTAAACGTTTAATTTTGATACATAATAAAATGAAGAGGAATCACCTTGTGGGCATGGAAGAGCTGCTTGTAAATCGTATACTGCCACGACAGCATTGGGTGATTCCTTGTCAGTTGACTTCTCAATTCTTGCTAGATCTTTCTCTTGTATGTGTTTGTTATATTCTTCCAGCAGGTTTTGTTTCTCTTCTTCTGTGCAATTTCGAAAACCTTCACAATAGTCACAAGCGTCTTTTTTGGGAACGAAAAAGGAGATATTAAACTCCTCCTTGAAAATCTTATAATACATCAGGTAATTGACATGTGGTTTCTTCACTTCTTCACATAACTCCACATAATCTCGATGAAGGTCTCTCACAGTTTTCCCTCCTTCTATATATTCCATCTTTGATTCAGACCGGCAGTAATGACTTTCCATTCGGGGGATAGAGCGAATGTGATTTCTAACTTCATCTTTAATGGTGTCAGAAAGAGCCTGATGGTTATTATGTTTTCCTCGCTTTTCAAGCTGAATTACACCAGCCACTGATGAACTCTTTTTCTTTAAAACAGTCTGAATCACTTGCGAATTAATTCCCAATGTTGCCATGAAAAAATATTTGCAAACACGATTTTTTTCTCCTGATGAAAACGTAAAATAAAAGGCATTGTTTAGACCACGCCTTTTTTGTTGTTGTGTAGGGTATCTATATTTTGGATTTATCCTATCTATGCAAGATACTATGAACATCCTTTGTTGTTGCAAATCTGCCATTGCCCAGTACTCTCTGAAGAGTGTCTGTCGTTGTTCATCTGATATCTTATTCGCACATATTAAACGGCATTTTTCAACATCACAAGGTGGGCGCATGGTTTTGGCCTTTCTGGTTACCAATGTTCGATCATTTGTACCATCTGCAAGAGTTGTGGTTTTTACTGAGGAATAAGATTGACCACTATTCCTCATTGTTTTTGCAATGTTTTTCATCCATTGACCAGGATTACGTTTTACTCTTCGAACATTTTCTCGTGGATGATGAAAGTTTTTGACAAAACGATGTTTCTTCTTGTTACCTGCGTTGTTTTGTTTCACACCTTCATCTAGAGAGCCAGAGCTAGAGGATGAAGAACTACTATTTGAAGAATAATTTGGGTCTTCGCTAGTATCATCTACAGAACTTAGGGAAGAATAACTTGAGCTATTACAAGATGAACATGTCGAGCACGAAGAAGACGAGGAACTTGATAAGCTTCTGTTTTTGATCTGCTTCGTTCCGTCAACACTAGGAATAGGGGAATTGTTTTTTTGTTGGGAGCTGTTGCTTACCTCTGTAGGATTAATTAGCGCTTGATTATTCTCCTTTTCAGATTCAAGATCAGGTAAAGAAATGTTGCTCTTTGCTTTTTTGATTGTAGGGGTTGCTGTGTCATCCTCAGTAATGCGTTTTCCGTAGTCGCATGTTGTGAGTCGATCCACAACTTCTTGATGACTGTTGTCGTCAATAGGAAATGGCAGTTTCACATTCTCATTTTCTATATTTTTGACGGAAGAATTGTTTTTTTGTTGGGAGCTGTTGCTTACCTCTGTAGGATTAATTAGCGCTTGATTATTCTCCTTTTCAGATTCAAGATCAGGTAAAGAAATGTTGCTCTTTGCTTTTTTGATCGTAGGGATTGCTGTGTCATCCTCAGTAATGCGTTTTCCGTAGCCGCATGTTGTGGGTCGATCCACAACTTCTTGATGACTGTTGTCGTCAATAGGAAATGGCAGTTTCACATTCTCATTTTCTATATTTTTGACGGAAGAATTGTTTTTTTGTTGGGAGCTGTTGCTTACCTCTGTAGGATTAATTAGCGCTTGATTATTATCCTTTTCAGATTCAAGATCAGGTAAAGAAATGTTGCTCTTTGCTTTTTTGATTGTAGGGGTTGCTGTGTCATCCTCAGTAATGCGTTTTCCGTAGTCGCATGTTGTGAGTCGATCCACAACTTCTTGATGACTGTTGTCGTCAATAGGAAATGGCGGTTTCACATTCTCATTTTCTATATTTTTGACGGAAGAATTGTTTTTTTGTTGGGAGCTGTTGCTTACCTCTGTAGGATTAATTAGCGCTTGATTATTCTCCTTTTCAGACTCAAGATCAGGTAAAGAAATGTTGCTCTTTGCTTTTTTGATTGTAGGGGTTGCTGTGTCATCCTCAGTAATGCGTTTTCCGTAGTCGCATGTTGTGAGTCGATCCACAACTTCTTGATAACTGTTGTCGTCAATAGGAAATGGCAGTTTCACATTCTCATTTTCTATATTTTTGACGGAAGAATTGTTTTTTTGTTGGGAGCTGTTGCTTACCTCTGTAGGATTAATTAGCGCTTGATTATTCTCCTTTTCAGATTCAAGATCAGGTAAAGAAATGTTGCTCTTTGCTTTTTTGATCGTAGGGATTGCTGTGTCATCCTCAGTAATGCGTTTTCCGTAGCCGAATGTTGTGGGTCGATCCACAACTTCTTGATGACTGTTGTCGTCAATAGGAAATGGCAGTTTCACATTCTCATTTTCTATATTTTTGACGGAAGAATTGTTTTTTTGTTGGGAGCTGTTGCTTACCTCTGTAGGATTAATTAGCGCTTGATTATTATCCTTTTCAGATTCAAGATCAGGTAAAGAAATGTTGCTCTTTGCTTTTTTGATTGTAGGGGTTGCTGTGTCATCCTCAGTAATGCGTTTTCCGTAGTCGCATGTTGTGAGTCGATCCACAACTTCTTGATGACTGTTGTCGTCAATAGGAAATGGCAGTTTCACATTCTCATTTTCTATATTTTTGACGGAAGAATTGTTTTTTTGTTGGGAGCTGTTGCTTACCTCTGTAGGATTAATTAGCGCTTGATTATTCTCCTTTTCAGACTCAAGATCAGGTAAAGAAATGTTGCTCTTTGCTTTTTTGATTGTAGGGGTTGCTGTGTCATCCTCAGTAATGCGTTTTCCGTAGTCGCATGTTGTGAGTCGATCCACAACTTCTTGATAACTGTTGTCGTCAATAGGAAATGGCAGTTTCACATTCTCATTTTATATATTTTTGACGGAAGAATTGTTTTTTTGTTGGGAGCTGTTGCTTACCTCTGTAGGATTAATTAGCGCTTGATTATTCTCCTTTTCAGATTCAAGATCAGGTAAATAAATGTTGTTCTTTGCTTTTTTGATCGTAGGGATTGCTGTGTCATCCTCAGTAATGCGTTTTCCGTAGCCGCATGTTGTGGGTCGATCCACAACTTCTTGATGACTGTTGTCGTCAATAGGAAATGGCAGTTTCACATTCTCATTTTCTATATTTTTGACGGAAGGACACTCATGAACTTGATCATAATTTTTTGTCGCCAAACTGACGAGGTAGTGTCCGCGGCTTCCCTTCATTTCCTGAAAAAAGTACCAATATTTGCTTACTGGGGTGAAGATTAAAGTAATCCTAAAATTATGTTATTTGTTAATTTTTAATTTGGGGACTCCTAGGTAGGTGCATTTATATCATTACAACATTGGAATCCCATTTCTAAAAGAAAAATAAAAAAAAAGAAAGAAAAAAAAATTGAAAAAAATACAGCAGAGTCGCGCTAATCCGAAAATCCGGTTAATACGAACACTATTTAATTGTGGAGAGAAAAAAAAATGCGTCTAAACCTAATAAAATTTTGTTTCAAACAGTTCAAAAAAGCAATTTTCAATGTAAAAATAAGGAAAGTAAAAAAAATACGGCTACAAAATACAAAGAACTGTACGGAACGTTAAAGAGTTAAACTTAATTATGCAAATTACAACTATTATGTAGTGTATAAATTTAAGTAATCTTAACGTGTTTAGTGAGAAAATTCGTTAGTCATAAGTAAAATACGGGTCTAGTATTTATAAAAAGAAAAAAAATTATACGTTAGTTTCATGTTAGTACACTAAAATGGCAAAAATTCGAAAAGAAATGATTGTTTCTCCTTGAAAATACGAATTCATTTGAGATGTAAACATAGTAATATTTTATAGCTGAAAATACGGAACAATAAAACATAGAATGAAACCAAAGAAAAAACAGTTCTCAGTAGCTTACAAGAATTGCTAATCTGGATTCATACAGAGAGGAGAAAACAAAACTACGTTACTGACTCATTCTCGAGTACAGTCAATATTACAGAATCATGTTTTCATTGAGTTATTGCCCGATGTTGACGTATTGTCGGTTAATGCAAAATTTTCGTAATATGAACAGGGTTTGATTCCAATTTGTTCGAGACTCTAATATAATAATTTTTAAAAGATTATCTTTAACTTTTATGCAAGATTGTCACATTTTGAATTACAATTAGATAACGACCTGAAATATTTTGTTCAAAACTATAACAACACTGGACTTAAGTGTTTATCTTAAAATTGAATAACATTCGTTAATGAAAGAGTGTAATATGTCAAAATGTAATAATATTGCACACAAAATAGTAGTTAGCAGACTGCTTACCTTTTTTTGGTTTGTAATAGTTTTGCTCAGAGAAGTGCGATGAAACTCTTTTCTTCACTTTCCACTTTTTGAGATATAATAGTCTTTCACAAAACAAACGAACTTTCTGAAGCGACTTCACAATGCTAACTGAAATGTAATGGTCTTTCTCAAAACTTGTCAAAAGGGAGGGGAGATGTCATAATTTCAAGCAGAGCGCCCTGGCGGTTTGAATAAAAGTACAAGTTAGAACCGTGTTCCACATAATTTCTCACACGATTTTGAGTTATTCTATCGATAAAACATAGAAATCACATTTTTGAGATGTAAGTAGTCTTCTTCCAAACCGACGATATATAAAAATATCAAGCCCGGTATATCTTCAAATATACTATTTATAAACTTACATCAACTTTATTTCATAAAATATAACAAATTTACTTACTTTTCATCGACGAAGTTAATATTTTTTGAGTTTTGCATTTCAAAAAGCATACTCAAATAATACCGCAAAACTGCAGAAGTCTGTTCTCAAATGCTTTTTGACACGAACTGGCAGATTATCGGGGATCAATTTGTTATTTTGCCAACAAAACAGCTAATTACATGGAATCACTTTATTGTTACATAAAAGTAACACTAGGCACTAATAAGATACGTATCCAACTTTCGCTTTCGTCGATAACTGTTGGTCTTATTATGGCTTTGTACAGATGTAGCTTTCTGTAGATTTTCAATGAACTCATTATCTTGTTAAGTGTTCTTACCTGTTAACTTCCTTTCTTCAGTCTCGCTTCTATCCAAGATATACATAGATTTGTACTTGTTCTTAATTCAATATTGTGACCTCTTGATTCGGGATCGCATAATTTCCACCCACTTTTAATTATCCATAGAAAAGCCGGTCATTTGAGCCGTTAATCACTTGCTCGGTTCACGTTCTGACGATAGAAGAGGAAAATGTTTTAAAGGTTAATCGGATGCTCTACAGTATTGGTAGAAAGGGGGCGGAGCTTACTTCTTTTTGGAGAAAGCGTACGTGCGAAACAACACGACTTCTTGAGTGTGGTGGTTAATTTTAAGAAAGAAGAAGCGATTGGTTTTTTGTGTTTTCTTTTATGAAGTAATGAGATAAGGTTTTGTTTGGTATTAAGAGAGTTTTTTAAGTGAAAGAGACGTCAAAATGGATATTTGTGTAGCGAAGGAAATATTGAATAGATCAGAAGAATAATGTTTTTATTTATAATATACATGGAATGCGTAAATTTTGGTATACGGGGTGAAGATAAATGTAATGATCGCGGGAAGAATTTGAATGTAAATTTGAATTCTTACAAAGTCTCTTTATTCCAGCAGTGATGAAATCTGTTGAGGTGTTCTGTCCTGTATGCTTCAATCCGAATATAACAATGTTATTTTCTTAATTTTTTCTCTCCAGTCGTTTCGCTTTTTCTTCCAGTTGTTGGTTCACTATTTCAAGTTTAGTTAGTATATTTTTAATTTATTCAACCTTCAAAATGAACCGCACTTCCACTGCTTCAATCACTGATTTTAATTCCCGTTTTGTTCCTCTGATCTCCTCTATTATCATTCCAATTGTTTCGGTCATCCCAACGATTATTGTTCACAAGTGTGTGGGTTGCTTTATGCCAGTAACGGTTTGATTAATGATAAGGAGAATTACTTCTGTTTTTATGTCAATGTTTACAATTGTACATATAACATAATACTTCGGTTTCTGTTATTTATTTCACTGAACCACTTACTTGTTCAATAAACAGTAATTGAACTATATTCGAAGGTTGTAGAATTTAAAACGATGTTTTGATAGTAGAACTTTGTGATTTTCATAAAGCGATTTATCGATGGGTGTTTACTATAAAGCGTACTACACACTCCTAGGGAGGACGTGATTAGTGCTGACATCTCCTCCAGTGTATGTTTTGTTGGTTTTCATCGCATTTATAAATCTTTTATTGATTAGAATGTAGTATATTTGGTTTCTGATCACATTTTCATGGGAGTCAGCTGCAGATTTTCAAGTGTATAAACGCCGATATATTAATTTAAACTGTGTATTGTCAATGACACGTTGGTTTTCTTTACAAAACTCTACTAATGAAATTAATTGTGTCGACCCTCACTTCGTGGAGTCTACTCATATTAGTGGTTTAGATAAAACTCACTGTTCCTAGCTAATTCCACAATATAATGAAAATTGTTGAAAATTCTAAAAAATTGAAAATTGTTTCGCTAAATCAATATCATCGTCAGAATGACAGTTACATTTCATTTGATGCCTACCTGATGTTTAGTAGTTATTTTTGGCTAGACCAAGAAGTGACCTAACTTGTGATTGACTTAATATATGTTAATAGAAAAAAGAAGAAGATGTGATATTACAAATATTGAAGCTTAGATATTATTAGCCTCATGGTGATATCCTGGATATCATTTTTCCAATTAAGATCAGTATAACTGTGCAATGATATAGAAAACCAGGAAAACTATATCTGCTGATCTTTACAATTATCACTCAAGAAGATAATTCATTAGTGGAGATTTCCCTAGATTGTCCATAAAAATGTTTGCTAAAATAGGTGATATGGGGCTTCCCATTGGTAAACCTTCATTTTGAATATATATCTTATTGTCAAATGTGAAATAATTCTGATTAATGCATACATCAAACAAATTAAGTATATCTGGTATTATTCCTGGATTAATATTTTTATCTTCTAGTAATTTTCTTTCAAGTATTAGACATTCTTCAGGAGAAATTTTAGTGAACATATTAGTAACATCAAACTAAATAAGTTTATAGTTATCTTGCAAGTTGATTGCTTTTAATTTTTTTATTAGTTCTATTGAATTTCCAATTGAGTATTTTGATGCATATCCGTAACTATTAAGTATATTGTAAAGCCTCTTTACCAATATATTATTAGGAGTACTAACAAAAGAAACTACTGGTCTAATTGGTTTCGTTATTTTATGTAATTTAACGGTTCCATATAATTGTGGACAATGAGGATTCTTATTGTATGGACCTCTTTTCGTAATCACTTAAGAGATAATTTGAATTATTAACGATATCCCTTATATTATTAGAAAACTTTTTTGTTGGGTCTGCTTCAAGAACTTTTACAGCGCTAGATTCTATAAAGGTATATATTTTTGAATTATGATTTTCAGTTGTCAATATGACAGTGGTGTTCCCCTTATCAGATTTTGTAACTGTTCTAGACGATGCATAAGAATCCTCATTGTCCACAATTATATGGAACCGTTAAGTTACATAAAATAACGAAACCAATTAGACCAGTAGATTCTTTTGTTATTACTCCTAATAATATATTGGCAAAGAGGCTTAACAATATACTCAATAGTTCCGGATACGTATCAAAATACTCAATTGGAAATTCAATAGAACTAATCAAAAAATTAAATGCAATCAACTTGCAAAATAACTATAAACTTATTTCGTTTGATGTTACTAATATGTTCACTAAAATTTCTCCTAAAGAGTATCTAGTACTTGTAAGAAAATTACTAGAAGATAAAAATATTAATTCGGGAATAATATCAGATATACTTAATTTATTTGATGTATGTATTAATCAGAATTATTTCACTTGTTACATTAAGATATATATTCGAAATGAAGGTTTACCAATGGGAAGCTCTATATCACCTATTTTAGCAAAAAAATTTATGGACAGTTTAGAAAGAAAGATCTTTGAAAGTAATATCTCGAAAAATGTATTATTTTGGTATAGATATGTAGATGACATATTAGCTTGTTTTATGTGTAGTGAACGACAATTAGATGTATTTTTAACCACATTCATAATTTACACCAAAAAAATTACATTAGAAATTGAAGAAAATATCTCAATCAGTTTTCTTGATTTAAAAATTCGAAGAGTTAATAACGAACTTGATTATTCAATCTACCGAAAACCAACACACACTGATGTGACAATTCCATATAGTTCCAATCACCCCATGTCACATAAACTAGCGGCATATAATTCAATAATACATCCAGCTTTTTCAGTTCCTATGAACAAATGTAATTTTGATAGAGATATTAATACAATTAGACAAATAGCAGCATCAAACGGTTATCCATAACATATGATAAATAAGCTAATTAATAAAAAAGAGAAAAAACTGACATTACAACTAATATTTTCTAAACAAACTGAGAAAATAAAAACTTATGAAACCATCACATATGCAGGAAATATTTCTAATAATATTTCAAAGATAATAACATTAGCAACGAATACAACAATTCCTTCCAAAATAGAAAGTAACGTTAGTACAAAATTTTTAAATGTAAAAACAAAAATACCATCATTAATGAAATCAGGTATATATAAACTCCAATGTGCAGAATGTAATGCTGCCTATATGGGTCAGACACTTAGAAATTTTGAAATTCGATACAGTGAACACTCACAGGCATACAGATCAAAACAACCAGATAAATCCCACTACGCAAAACATCTACTTGAAACCAATCATTCATTGACATCTAACACAGAACTAGAAGTGCTGCATATTTGTGAAAAGAAACAAGAACTGGATTTCCTTGAAGAGTTGGGAATTAGAAGAGATTTAAGAAAACCACAATATGAAGTTGTCAATGAACAGATAATTCTAGGCAGTTCTCCACTTAAGTGATAATTGTAAAGATCAGCAGATATAGTTTTCCTGGTTTTCTTTATCATTGCACAGTTATACTGATCTTATTTGGAAAAATGATATCCAGGATATCACCATAGGGCTAATAATATCTAAGCTTCAATATTTGTAATATCACATCTTCTTCTTTTTTCTATTAACATATATTAAGTCAATCATAAGTTAGGTCACTTCTTGGTCTAGCCAAAAATAACTACTAAACATCAGGTAGGCATCAAATGAAATGTAACTTCTGTCATTCTGACGATAATATGGATTTATCGAAACAATTGTCATTTTTTTAGAATTTTCAACAATTATCATTATATTGTGGAATTAGCTAGAAACAGTGAGTTTAATTTAAAACACTAAAACTCTACTAGTTTATCCCCTCTGTGAGTGATTCCTTGTTGCTACTCCATATTCTCCTTATTTTCTTCTTTGCTTTATCCTACTTTTGCGTTAAAATCTCCAATCAATATGTTTATCTCTTCTTTTTTAGTTTCCTTAAGTCAATTATTAACTCCACTATAGAATTTTTCTTTTTTTTCTTCTGTGTAAGTAGCTGTTGGGGCATAAACCTGTATTATGTTTATATTACAGGGATATGATTGTATTTTAATCAGAGCATTACTATTCCAGATTGACAGTAAGCCCGGTACAGTTGAGCTTACTTTTTTGTTAACAAATATAGCTTCGCCGTTTCCATTTTTGGGTGATTAGTCATCACGCTGCATCCCAATATATCAATTGCCGAACGATTCATTTCAATAGTTAGGTTATATGCTTTTCCTGGTTGGCATAAGTTTCTCACATTCCACCATAAATGGTTCACAATTTATATCAAATTATTTCTGTTCCAGAACTAGGAAGTCATTGTTATCGTTGGATGTAATCTTTGAGACTACGATTCAGTACTCTAGAAATCAATTAAAAATATGTATATTTTTACAAATTAACGTTACTGTGAACTAAATCTTCCCAATAATGATCATTAATCACCCTCATTATTCACTGTTGAATGATGTACGTCAATCTAATTGATGGATGAAACGCGCGATCAATATATTTATTATTTAATAATTTTCTGATTGAAATTTTTTTAAAATAAATTCACTCCAATTTGGCAACTTGAAATCCTCGAGCAACCCTTTCAGTTTCCCTAATGAACATATACTTTACAGTCTTACTTAGATAATTAAATTATCACAAATTCATACTGTTGCTCAAAATCCCTCAGCTAACAAGGATTTTGGAAGCAATTTACTCGTGGGATTACAATAACTTCAAAATAATTAACTCTATGAAGGATTATTATCAATACATGTTATATAATGGCTGGCATGCTATTGGTTATGATAATCCAATTATTCGACATATGAAAATGAATGTGCTGAATTTGGTCCATTTGTATCACGCGATGTACAAAATAAACTAGAATTGTGTTTTGACAAATAAATGACTATTACGTATTTTGAGCTGAAATGTTTTATTGATTTAATTTTCAAGCATTTCAGCTACCTGTTTCGTTAGGATAATAATGGTATTTGCATGGTGAATTTATTTCCATCATTGAATCGTATCGTATGAGTTGGGAACAAAATGTTTCTACAAGAAAACATTGTTTTTAACGTAAATTACAGATAACGTGAATAATAAATATGATTAGAAAAAGCGACAGTAACTGTTGTTTTTTGATAATATACAGTCAAGATCGTCTTTATTTAAGAGTGAATCTTCAGACCAGTCTCACGTTAGATTCATTTCTGATTGTTCGAATTGTATAATTAAGGTAAGAAGAGTACATTTTTTCCACTATAACTAGCATTATATATATATATACAACGCCGAATTATGTACAGGGTGGCCAACTATGCTGTATCTCAAAAACGGTTCATCGTAGAGATTTGGAAATAGGATATTTACAAGAATTGCGGCCAAGAGAAAACACTGCCAGAAAATATTCACAAGTTCTTAATATGTCGGCTAGGGGGAGTAACACAACTAGCAATTTAAAAAAAGGTAGGTTTCTCTACAATTTGTTAAGATTAGCTACACTGAGTGTTTGGTTAACTCTTTTATATATTAATGAAATCAACTGTCTCGACCCTCACTTCGTGGAATCTACTCATATTAGTGTTTTAAATGAAACTTACTGTTTCTAGCTAATTCCACAATATAATGAAAATTGTTGAAAATTTGACCCGACTGTACCACAAGTTACTACAAAAACGTTACAAAACATTTGGTTTAACCAAGAATGCCTTAGGAAAAAGGTTATACCAAATTATGTGAATATAAAATGTCACACTAAAACACCACAAGCACAAAAAGCTATAAAATGTGCTCAACGAGTTTGGGTAAAAGGAGAATGTAAGAAATGGTTTAAAGTGAGGGACTCTTTAGACAACTACATGAAAGTTGTATATTCAGGACTCACGTTCCAATAACATCCAGTAGAATTTGACTGTTTGGATGACAAAATTAGAGAAAGTGTCAGCACGATAAAGCATAAGAAATTTAAGAAACAAGAACAAAAGCTACCGAAATTTGAACACACACAACATAAAATTCAATACTCTAAACATCATGAAACTGTAAGTACCTACATACCAACACACTTTGCACCACGATTTGAAAACCTTTCAGACACTAATTTTACAGATAGTGCCATAGAATTTTTAAATAAAGGTTTAAAGTACAGCATACCACCAAAATTTACGCCTTTATAACAGTGTAATAATATAATTGTCATTGCATTCAAAATTTTTGAGAAAAATGATCAAATATGTTGAATTTATATAGTCCTCATCAAGCTACTTTATAAAAAATAACGAGGACATTTCGTGTAGTGCAGCCGATTGAGCGATAAAAACTCTCTCACACGATACTCAGTACAATAATTTCCAATACAGTTTTCCCGAGATATTGCATTTTTTCCAAATCAATGTTCGCTTTGTCCCCACCACTTTATTTGACGAGTAAAATACAAAAGAGTAAAACCAAAAAAGTTCATTACAAACACGATATTAATTTGCGATCATTCTCAGTGTAGCTAATCTCAGCAAATCATAGAGAATCCCCCCGTGTTACGCCCCGTAGCGGCCATATTACGAATATGTGAATATTTTCCACTAATTTCTCTTGGCCGCATTTATTGTAAATATAAAAGTAATATCTCATACATAGCCCAAATGTGACTAGTATTACAACTAATGAAAAACTCAAAGTAAAAATGTCACAAAGTTATTTTATTATAATGAAGTTCTACAAGGCCTCCATAAGTCGAGCAACTAGTTTCGGCCCACAATGGCCATCCTCAGGCTAAATGAAAATAATTATTAGTGGGGTAACAAACGTCCACACATAGCGCCGATGGAGGGAAGGATGTAAGAAATGGGGGTTAAAATTTTTTGAGTAATTAAGGTGTATTTAGAAAAGTATTTTAAACTTAGGATTTGAGTTGTAATATCTTGTGACGAATAGAAAAAATAGGGGGAGGCGAGAAATTATGGAAAGGAAGTGAAGTGGTAGAAAAACAAAAATTACGAAAACATTGTATAGTTGTAGGTAGGGTAGAGGAACAAATTTGAACTACAATTCAATATAAATAGAGTCCTGATAATAATGGGAAGGGAAATTCCTTTAATCAATAAATACCAAGTCTTATTACAGGAATGGAATATGGAGGTGTTAAGGAGACGAAAAGAGGTTAGCAAGAATAATATCCATCATCTAAATAAGAAAGAAGGGACAGCTAAGCGGGGAAGGTCAATCTTTAGAACAGAGATTTGGTTATGGAAACCCGTGGATAGGGATGTAATAAGCGGTGAAAAGGTCGACTTAAGGAAGGAGAACGGCTTCTTATCTTGTTCACTAAGATTGAAGTAAGCTACGAATCAATAAAACATGGCTAAAAATATCATATAATGTTAAACCATTGTGATATAGTAAATACAAGTCCATAACACAACGAAACTGAAATTAAATTCAGAACAATACAATTATGTTCAGCGAAATCACTTTATGACACACCAACAATGATATCATGAAGTCATTACGCTGATTATTTTTTGACGTTTCTTAAAACCCATGAATAGCTTCTTTATTTGTCACAAGGGTAAGTTCCAACCAATTATGTCATTATTATAGTGGGAATAAATCTCTCGTGATTATTCTCGGGAACAATCACTGTGGCTTTTATTTGCCTAGCAAGTGTCAGATAGTTATCAAAATAATTACCTAATTGTGTCAACGCGATGTATAAAATGGGTGAAAATCATCGGTTTAGTACCTTTTCTGGTGCAGAAATAACGAAAAAGATTTTAGAAACTACTTCGAAAAATACTCTAATAAGTAATCAGTCTATATGGAGACAATTTAAGACCTTCGCCAAAGAAAGAAATTATATTCTGGATCAATCTACTACAGCAGCTACTCTAGCATTGATTTTGAAAGATTGGGCTTATAACATGGAAAGAAACGACGGAAATGATTATAAAGAAGCAGTAATTAAGACAAACTTTTTTATTGTAAAAATTTGTGAATCAAAAAATAGTTTAGTCAAATATAACTTGCGGGTTCCATAAATTAGAAAATAATTTGACAGATTTTGTTCAAACTGGTTGCCATTAGGAAATAGCCACTCGAGCCGTGCGGGCTCTCGTGACTATTGCATTGCAACAAGTTTTTAAAAAATCTGTCAAATTATTTTCAATTTATTCTCACTCTCTTGTTATATTATTACTGAACATAATTGTATATTTGTGAGTTTAATTTCAGTTTCGTTGTGTTATGGATTTGTATTTACTATATCACAATGGTTCAACATTATATGATATTTTTAGCCATGTTTTATTGGTTCTTAGCTTACTTAAATTATAGTGAACAAGATAAAAAGCCGTTCTCCTTCCTTAAGTCGACCTTTTCACCGCTTATTACATCCCTATCCACGGGTTTCCATAACCAAATCTCTGTTCTAAGGATTGACCTTCCCCGCTTAGCTGTCCCTTCATTCTTATTTAGATGTTGGATATAATTCTTGCTAACCTCTTTTCGTTTCCTTAACACCTCCATATTCCATTCCTGTGATAAGAGTTGGTATTTATTAATTAAGGGAAAATATTCCCATTCCCATTATTATCAGGAATCTAATTATATTGAATTGTAGTTCGAATTTGTTCCTCTACCCTACCTACAACTAGACAATGTTTTCTTAATTTTTGTTTTTCTACCACTTCACTTCCTTTCTATAATTTCTCTCCTCCCCTTATTTTTTCTATTTGTCACAAGATATTACAACTCAAATCCTAAGTTTAAAATATTTTTCTAAATACACCTTAATTCCTAAAAATGTTTAACCCCCATTTTTTACATTCTTCCCTTCATCGGCGCTATGTGTGGACGTTTGTTACCCCACTAATAATTATTTTCATTTAGCCTGAAGATGGCCATTGTGGACCGGAACTAGTTGGTTGGCTTATGGAGGCTTTGTAAAACTTCATTATAATAAAATAACTTTGTGACATTTTGACTTTTCCATTAATTATTGTGTTTATGTTTTCTCAAATCTCTAGAGTGAACAGTTTCTGAGATATAGCCGCTTACCTCGTTGTACAATGTGTCCCACATAAGATCCTCTATCCCCTTACCTCGCTGTACAGTGGGTCCCACATAAGATCCTTTATCCCCTTACCTCGAAAGATATTCCATTTAGGAAAAAAAGTCAAACACAAATTATTATTGTTTTTAAGGGGACTTTAATATTATATACTTTTCACGTATATAGGGTGCTCAGTTTTCCATTGACAGAAATCAAATCTTGAAAATTAGATGGGACGCCCTGTATATTATCTTGCATATGGATTCCTCATAAAAAATAGGAGTGACTTTTGATAAATAGAAGGTTATAGAGTTAATAGCCATTTTGTTATTTTTTTGCTAAAAAGGTATTTATTGAAGGTAGTAAGAAAAGTATATCATATTTGTTGAATCTTCCATTTCATTGTTAAAAAATACAATAGCACAATATTGAACTCTAGTTGTTTTCTTCGGTTACAAATTATACAGGGTGGTGTCAGAAATTGATCCTATCGGGATGTATGAGATCACCTATAAGTTGATAATTTTAAATGGAAACACCCTCTATATAATTGCCAATTTCGATTGTTCACAGAAAATTGAGGTAACTTTGTATAAAATAGGCTTTACCCATCTCTAGTTGTTTAGAAAATATTCACTATTAAACATGTTTTTGTGCAATAAAAATTACCTTTTTTTAATCATTTTTAACGGGCTGACTAGTATATTTTCAACAATATACTGTAGCTCATAACTTTAACTAACATTTCTGTACTTTCTGAGAAAATAATTCACACTACAAATCGTAAAATTCAATCAAATATTGCATGTAATCAAAACGCTGCAAAATCAAAACTACCATGGAAAATGAATAGAGTTGAAATAAAAGATTTATTTACCGATAATTGGGGAGAATAATTTTCTCACAACATACAAACATGTTAGTTAAAATTAAAAACTACAGTCTATTGTTGAAAAGCTAAAAGTCAAATTTCGATGGGAATCCAAATGATTTGAACAGAGCCTGTAAATCATTAATTGGATAAATTTGCAGAATAGGCATACCAAATTGTTTGCAAAATGTGTATTCATTGAATTTTCTAATATCTAAATTAACTGAAAATGCAAATCTACTAGGAATGAGTTGAAAGATGTTTTAATTAACGAGAAATTACGCAGATCAAAGAGATGAAACTAGTCTTAGGGATTTAGTAATGATGAGTCAACAAGCAAATGAAAAGCCACAGCAATTCTACCATAGAGTTTTGAACATCCTTACCTTTTGTGTAGTTATGTAGGCGTTCATGAAATTTGAATCGACTTTAAAAATAAATTTATATAACAATGTAAATGTCAGTATTTTCTAAAAAAATAATTCGTTACAAATCGTGAAATTAAATGAAATATTGCATTTAATAGAAGCCAACTTAAGCTGCAAAATCAAATCTGCTATGTAAAATAAATAGGGGAGGGTAGTCCACAGTGAGACAAAAATATCTTTTAAATTTTTAAATTAATTGTGTGAACAAAAAAACAAAACAGTATTCCAATACGCTTTAATAAGCATCTTTTGCATCTAAAATCGCATTAGTTTAGGTTAGAATTTTTTTTTAAATGGTCAAAATATTGTTTTAAAAAATGCCTCACTGTGCACCATCAGTCGTGCACAATGAGATACCGGATTTTTACATATTCGATTATATTAGATTAAATTTTAACGGGATCACATTGTACTGAAACCTAAGGTTTATATCGCCTCCCTATCAGAGCTTTCCTCGCTACTACTACAGCTCGCCTTCCTGTTCCAGGGTTCTAATGAACTCTAGTATTTGGGACGGAGCTAGATCCTCACTCTTACAAGTTTCTTGTCCGAAGCATTTCTTGCGTTGGCTTGCAATAGCAAGGCATTCCAGAACTAGGTAATCCGAAGTTTCATCCTCCTCCCCACAGAATCTACACTTGTCAATCTCTGCTAGACCTATTCTCATTAAGTGCTTCCTAAGGCGGCAGTGTCCTGTGAGGAAGCCCGTGAGGATATGTAGATTATTATTACTGAGGTCCAGATATTTTTGGATCTAGCAGTGTCAAAGTTCCGAAGGAACTTATTGGAATGTTTCAGCCTAGTAAGGCACCGCCAGAGTGCTTCTCATTCGGTTTCCTCCTTCTTCCGAAACTCTTTCTCATAGGATCATTTTCCTACACCTCATAAAGGCTCCCAATAAAGGGCGTTTGTGCTCCTTTCCTGGCAAGTGTATTGGAATTTCTCGTGATTCCCGAGTGGACAGGAACCCAGACTAAAGAGACCCTGTTATTCTTTCCTAATTCGTCAAGTTTTCTTCGGCACTCCCATGCCAACTTTGAGTCAATGACATGGGAGCTCAATGCTTTGATAGCTGTTTGACTATCAGAATAGATCGATATGTTACATTTCTGAAAGTTTCTTTCTAGGTTCATATCCACGCATCTTTCGATCGCAAGTATTTCTGTCTGAAAGACGCTCATGAAGGAGCCTAATGATAATGAGTATCTGGTGCCAGGCCGAAATACTCCAGCGCCTGCTCAATTGGTGGCTTTTGAACCATCCGTATACCATCTAATGGTGTTTTGTTTCAGAGTTTGGGTGGTGTACTCCCTTTCCCAGTCTCTCCTCGTATTTAGCATCGTAGTGAAATTCTTTTGGATACTTACTTTCTTGATCCTTTCGTCACTGGGAAGATTCGCTGATGAGATGTATTTTGTTAGAGAGAACCAGGCTCCCTGATTTTTAATACTCTCATTGCCTGACCTTCCTAAGATATTCTAAGAATCACCTTTTGGGCAGATTTTTTTATCACCAAATGTAGAGGTGTGAGATCTGTAATGATCTCAAGTGCCCTAGCTGGACACGTTCTCATAGCTCCAGTGATGCACACACAGGCAAGCCTTTGAACTTTATCAAGGGTCTTCCTCGTGCTGTACTGATTTGATTATGTATGCCAAACTATTGCCCCATACGTAATTGCTGGTCTCACAATCATGGCGTACATCCATTGCAGTATTTTTGGGTTACAGCCCCACATCTTACCAGCTAGATTTCTGCACGCCATCAAAGCTCTTGCTTTACTAGCAGTTATTTCAGCATGCTTATTCCACAGAAGCTTACTGTCTAGGGTTATCCCTAGATATTTAACTTCTGATTTCCATTCTATGATTTCCCCGTTTAAGGATATAGGTTTTTTGGCTGGAAGTGTTCTTTTCCGGGCAAATGGAATTACTATGGTTGTGTTTGGGTTAATGTTTAGGTCCACCAAAAATCACCATTGCTCGATGATTTTGAGATCCTTTTGTAATAAATCACACAAAGCGCTGTCGAACTTGCCTCTGACTATTAGAACTATGTCATCAGCATAGCCCATACATTCGAAGCCAAGCTCCGTTAGCCTGTAGAGCAACTCATCAACTACGAGGGTCCATAGAAGGGGAGATATCACTCCCCCTTGAAGTGTCCCCCGAGTGGCTTTAACTGAGGTGGTTTGATTCCCGACCCCTGTGTCTCAGCTATCCTCGTCGTCAACAACTCATACATCCAATTTACAATGGTTTCATTTACTGCTCGCCTTTTTAGTGCTTCTTTGACAGACACATGAGTTGTGTTGTCAAATGCCCCAGATATAACCAGGAATGCGCACATTGCGATTTCTTCGTTGTTCAGAGTTCTCTGGATGACTTCGTTCAGCTGATACAGAGCCGTCTCAGTTGATCGACCCGCTTTGTAGGCATGCTGACATTTATGAAGTGGTATACTTCTTTCATGTTACACTTTACTCAAAACATATATTAATTTAAGTATATTGACTCTAAATTATTTTTAAAAAGTACTTAGCGAACATTCAAATTTTCAAAAGAAGTTGGAAAACATATATATCTGCTCAAACGCTTAGTTTTCATTGCACTTTGTAGCGGTAAAAGCATAACGACATCGGAGTGGTTCATAGAAACTAAACTGAGTATATCTGTAAATGTAAATCCATTGGTTTTTAGGCCCTTCCTAAGGCCATCTGTGCCACGAAGAAGACATCGTTCGGGAATCGAACCAGACCATAATTGTCAACGATAGGTTCCCGTTCTAATTCTTGAAATTCTATAAACGATTTTTCTTCATCTTATGACTGATCATCATAATTTTCTGAGAGTATTTTCTGCAGAAAATTAAATTCATAGAGATATTATCATTGTTTACCTGAGAATCATCTTCGTCGTTTGATGTATTGTCACTTGAGTCCTTGAATTTTCCGTAGTCTTGATAAATGTATACTTTTATTTCTTGGCTTTTTGCATTTTCAACTGGTTTTGTAATTTTTTCTTCGTCTTTGCAGCAACTAGGTCCTTTTCTTGCGTATCAGTCAACACTATGCTCCTTCCACGTTGACGTCCAGATGGTTTCTTCTTTCCTGGTAATGCTTTAGGAAATCCACGATATATTTTCGGGGTAATAAATTCTGTTCCTTTTCTTGATTGCGGTTATTTACAACTACTTCAGGTTTTTCATTTCCTTTATTTTCAGACTCAGTAGATCTTTCTTGAACGGAAGTAGAGGCCTCAAGATGTTCTAGAGATCTATCAGTTACTGAAGAAGTAAAAAAATCAGCATCTGTAAATACATCCCGGTCAAACGGGAATATTCCGGACCTCTTGAAACCCAAAAATATATTTAAAGGTGTCACGGCTTTTGGTAGAGCTTTTCTAGTAATTTCAGCAAATTGGTATATAGTAATGGAAATTTCAGGATTCAATGGCCCAAAAACTGTTACATTTAATTATTGCATCTTATGGCTACAGTGCGGGGCAGTGGTAATATTATGACTCCATGTTGCTTGGCCATGTTTAAAACTATGAGACTGTTGGTTATCACGTATGAGTGAAGTGGGGTTATCTTTTGTACTACTTGTGTATTTGATGAAATGTTCCATAACAGAAACAAATAGTTCTGTTGTCATCCACCCGGATGAATTAGGCTTAAAGCTAAAGTTGATAATCCATACGCCATTTTACTACATATTTATATATACATCCCTTCTGAATTGTTGCCAATTCCGATTTCCATTACCATTATCGTTTCGTCTTCCAAAATTTCTATAGTTTCCTCCATTTTCGTATGGCCTATTTCCATTATTTCTATTACCATTATTGTTATTCTGATATCCATTCCTGTAATTTCCATTTCTATAATTGTCATTCCGTCCTTGTCCTCTTCTCTCATAGTTTCTATTTCCATTGTTTTCATTATCATTTCTCCTTTCATTATCTCTTCGATACTGTCCGTTCCCATTCTCACTTGATCTATTATCTCGCAGGTCAATATTGTTGGTATAGCTCCTTTCCACACGTTGTAAGTAGCTTGATAAATTATCCATTGATTTGATATTGTGTAGCGCTATTGTTTCTGCTACTTCAGAGTTGAAATGTCTTCCTACATACAATACTAACTCTTCCTCCTTCATTCCAGGCTCAAGGTATTGGGCTATATTATATAACTGCATAGCATAGTTGTTTAGATTTTTGCTCTTCTTATAATTTAACTTGCCAAAATATAGCCGTTCCCTAAATGTCGCTTGTTGCTAAATATTTGCCTAATTTCATGATGCAGCTGCGTTCTTATTTCAGTAGCTGGATGTTATTGGGCCTTTTTCACATATCGATGCAACGTCTGTAGTGGACTGCCACTAGTTCTCGCAGCCTCTTTTATAGATAAGTTCTGCTCTGTAACTAGCTTGATAGCTGCAACCATATCCTCTCCGGACGTTTTCCCTATTTTACTAGACTTGTCTTAAGGTCTCATCATTCTAAAGTTTGTGTCTTCGTTTCCATACTAGAATAAAATGCCATTATATACCATGAGTAGTACACAGTGAGATACTGTCTCAGTGTGTACTACCTGATGCCGCCCCACGGTGTAAACAAGCACCAACAACATAAAATTAGTGTAGTTTCTCAACCAAATATTTTAATAAATCCCCAAAAACACAAATATATTGCTAAAAAGTGTGTGTTCAAATATATTCACTTGCAAATTGAAGAGACGGCACAATTGAGGAATTTTAACTGTGTATATTTCAGGTGAAAGTTACTTAGAGGTTCTTAAAACCACGTTGATCACATACTATCAACAAACAACTGCACCGTAGGCGGCAATATGGCTGGTGACGTTTGTCATCCATCTTAGATTTATTACAGGGTTAACAAATCTCACATATGTTCTAAGGTCTTAGATAAAATAGAATGTACAGACATTTTATTTAAAATTTCACACTACAGTATATTGTCGAAAATTTACTGTCCACTCTGTTAAAAAATATTTATAACGCATTTCCTAATTACATTTAAACTGGAGATAATTTTTATTGTATAGAAAATTTTTAATAGCTAGTATTTCCTAAACGGCTAGAGGCTATTTTATACAAAGTTACCTTAATGTTTTTAGCAATCGGTATCGACAATGGTGTATACGATGTTCTATTTAAAACTATCGACTTATAAGTGATCTTATAACTCACGATCGGAACAATATCTAGCATCGTCGAAAGACGATAAATATACGTAAAAACATATAAACAATTAATATTAACAATAAACTATGATAATAATGGTTAAAAAGTATTAACATTCCACCTTTCATATACGGGTTACCCAAATAACATAAATCAGGTATTCCACTGCGACTAATTGTTACTAACGTTAAGGCTTCCACATATAAATTATCAAAAGGTCTATACTATACCCTATCATCTGTAACTGGACTAATAGCATATCATATAAAAGATTCGTGGGAATTCTGTAGTTAGTTTGAATAAAAAGCAAATTATTCCTCCAAATCACCGGAAAATTTTGATAGGAGTTGTATCTTTATACATAAACATTCCTACGGATCTAGCAATCAATTGTATTAAAAATAAATTGAATAAAATTAAAAACTTCACACCATTAGATTTAGATACGTTTTGCGGATACAGCTGCGGCTTTGACGCTGATCGATCGGTCTGTGAGGTAGGAATATAACAATTTTACGATTTGGTTTGGCAATCGAATGCTCAGTAGCTTTCTCACTAGTCCGGCATGCCATACTTGATCGAAAGCTTTTTAAACGTCCATGAAAATGGCGGCTGAACAGCGTTGTTGGTTTAAGGCTCGGGTGACGATGGTTTGAAAGCTGGTGGTGGCGTTCTGACAGTAGTGGCCTGACCTGAATCCGAATTGAAATGCCGGAATGATATTATTTTCGGTACAGAAGTCCCAGATTCTCTCTTTTTACAAACCTTCAAATATTTTACCTAGGACGCTGATTAATGAAATTGGGCGGTAGGATTTGGGCTTTGTGGGGTCTTTGCCGGGTTTGGGGATGAGAACTACGTTGGCTGATTTCCAACAACGAGGGAAGTACGAGTATGCCAAGCAGGAGTTCAACAGGGTGCAGAGCAGAGAGAAAATCTCTTCTGGCAGGTTTTAAAGTGCCTGTCACGAAATTCCGTCGTGCCCAGGGGTACTCTTTCTCACCGCTCGGCACACCCACTGAACTCCTCCGATTGTAAAGGGTGTAAGAAGTGGGGAGTTCTCATTTAGTGGAATATGGACGTATGGGCTTTGAATTATGTTGCGGGTGAGAAGGTCTGTCTCGATGGCAAAGCCCCTGAGAAATCTTGGATTGTCAGGTGGTGTAAAGACGGTTTGCAGGTTATTTTTGAAGGCGGTGGCTTTGACTACAGGGGTGTAGATCTTCTGTCCTTGCACTTCGAGATGTGGTTCCGCCTTCCTCTTGAGGCCGACGAGGCGGTAGAATTTTTGCCAAAACACGTGCCCTTTTCTGAAGTCCAGTCCGGTTGTATCGGCCTTCCATTTTCTCTGCTATTCAGCATTGATTTCGTACCGAACCTGCGCATTAAGACGGTTCCATTGTGTATTGACAGCGGGATCTCGAGTGCGGCCGTATAACCTGTATAACTATCTTTACTGACAGATTTTAAGAAGAATTCTCTGCGGAAGTGCATAATAGTTGGTATTTATGGTGGTGAGAGGTACAGCTATGTCTTGAGCATCGATCGGAAGGGATTGGAATTCTTCTGTCCTCAGTCGTCTGATTACATAGATAGGTTGTGGTAAGTTAAAGGAGACGTGCTTTGCGAAGGATTTCCAATCGGCCTTTTTGAAATCGCGATATGTGAACATGGTCTGAGGTGATGGGGTCGCCTATAGAGCATTCGTCGTCAATACGGGTGATAAATCTGTCAGTGCGGATTATGTGGTCGACTATGGAGAAACCCAGGTGACTTATTAGGGTTGGATTTTTGTTTTCAATCCGAGAGATGGGGAGGGAGACTAATTGGTCGACGAGTGATCTGCCGC
Organism: Galeruca laticollis; assembly: GCA_963921935.1. Lineage (NCBI taxonomy): Eukaryota > Metazoa > Arthropoda > Insecta > Coleoptera > Chrysomelidae > Galeruca > Galeruca laticollis. Next base: position 157,945,818 of record OY998181.1, on the reverse strand, counting down.
TTGGGTTGGTGTGTGTATCACCAAAGAGAATATTTCGTGAGTTTAAGTCGCCCATTATAACGGCTCGCGATAGATTGGATGCATATTCGAGGAGGTCGATTGAAAATACTTGGTTGGGATGTTTAGAGTAACAATAGAAGGTGGTCGCAATATTATTCTACGATATGTCGATGGCTATGCAATCCAGGTTCTGCTGAGACAGAAATGCTGGAAGCGGGTGGGGGGAAGCGGGGAGTCCATTTCGGATGAGAAGTCCGTTGTCGTGACAGTAGAAGTTCCTGTCTAAGTGGAATGTAGTGTATCCAGAAAAGCGAGGGTAATTTTTTAAGAGAGTGACGGTGATAGATAATATTTGTATATTTTGGGAATGTAGGAGGTGTTTAAGGAGATGCCGCTTTCTGGCTAAACCTTGGCAATTCCCGATCCCGATTTTAAAGTTTATGAATTAATTTTGGTGTTTCTGGGTAAAGGCTAAGTGGACGCGATTTCCCACGCCATCGGTGACGGTACAGTTGTATTCGCAAAAAGAGGGGACGAGGTGAGTGAGGGTCTCGGCCACGGGCACAAAAAAGGTGTGGTCTTAACTATATTTAAACTGTAATTCATAAGCTCCCATAAAATGTTAGAAGAGTGCTGTCACTGGTCTCACTGATAGAGCTGTACAATTATCACATCCAAAACAATAGCCTAATAATATCAAAAGAATCAAAAGAACCTTGGATTTAAATAATTATCCTAAACATTTTTATGAACCTATTATTGAACAGAGAATTAACAACTATTACAACAAATAAAAATTTGATGTCCAAAATAGTCCATCATGATATGTTTCACATCCGTACATTCCTAATATGAATAAACCATTAAAAAATGCCTAACACCATTTAATATTAAAATTGCTGAGAAACCAAATAACATTACAGGAAATAAGCTTTTCTCCGGACTCAAATCAGATAATAAGAACACAATAAACTCAATATATAAAATCGATTGTTAATATTGCAATGGTACTTACATTGGTCAATCTAGCCAATATTTACATAAGAGAATTCAACAATACCAGCAATCAGTTCGAATTAGAAATGATTGTACTGCGTTATCAAAAAAATCACTCGTTTAATTTAAACAACGTAGAAATAACACATACAGAAAGAAGTAATAGTAAAAGATTAATCAAAGAAATGATAGATATTAAGAAGAACCCTAACTCAATCAATTTCAGAACTGACATAGACAACTTAAGTTGTATACTTACGAAATTACTATTATGAACGAATATCTACAACTAACCTATTAAAAAGGTCTCTAATCCTAGATTTAATATAGATAAGACACTCTGTAAGTACTTTTTAACCATCTTTATCACAGTTTATTGTTAATATTAATTGTTTATATGTTTTTATTATTATTATTCGTCTATTTTAATTTAAGAAATTATACTGTATAATAGTAGACGAGCCTCCACTGAGGCATAATCAAAGAGTCAGTTTTAAAAAGAAATATTTTAACCTTGTATTTACATAAATGTATTGTGTTTTTCAATTTTTAGAAAGGTTTGAAAATGGTTTAAATCAAATAAACCTAAGCGTTACCACTATAAGCAAGTGTATTTATTTTTAACCGAAACCCATGAATACATAAATAATCACGGTCATTAAAACTAATATGCTCATATTTTTTTCTAAAACCTTAAATAAATGCGTTTTTAGTGAAAATATAAAGAAAACTGCTATCAAATCCTGAAACACGAGAGAAAATCATTCTTATTTTTTATGAGGAATCTATATCCAAAATAATATACTGGGTATCCCATTTAATTTTAAAGAGTTGATTCCTGACCATGGAAAATTAAGCACCTCGTATACGCAAAAGATTCTCAAGAACCTCTAACTATCCTTGAAACGGTTCATTTTACGTTTAGAAATTTCTGTTATTTTTATTCCTGTTTTTACCACGCCTCTAAGTCGTTTTATTCTCTTTATTACCTCCTGATTATTTCGTGGTTATTTGTGTTGTTGTTTTGAGCCATTTTTTTCTTCGCCCGTACTATTGGGTCCTTCAAAAAATCCCTAAAATACCTCCCTCATCTTAACATAACATGTTTTTCTATCCTCTATCTTTTTTATAAGTGTTTCCTCCGTGTTCTTCCTCATCTTTTTTATAGTTGCCAAAAACAACTTTTTTTTTTCATATTTTTAGCTCGATACGTTCAGAAGTTATACCTAATTTAAACAAACTTCAACAGAACGATGATATAAAATATTATAATTTGTTTAAATCTTCATTTATTTGAACTAATGTTCAATTTAAACTTGTTGACGCGTTTCACTAACACAGTAGCTATGTCAAAACAAATGAAGGTATATTATAAAAATGTCTTAATATATACAGTGCATAAATACAGAATTCTATTTACTAATGTTAACAATGGTATTGAAAGAAATTAATTGGATATTCATTCACTACAAACATTCCTAAGCCATCTTCTAGGTAAAAAGGTTTAATTAGGGAGAGTGATATCTATTTGGTCGTTAAGAAGGTTACCTGAATATTTATTTTTTTTAATCTCAAGGGCCTCTAATAAATTTAAACTAAAGGATTTACCGACTACATGGAGAATTTCAAAAATTGAGTCGCAAATATGTTGGTTTTCTAATAAATGATTTGAATAGTTAAAATATAATTTTTTGTTGTCATAGCTACGTTTATGTTCCGAAATTCTAGTATTAAAATTTCTAAAAGTTCTCCCAATATAAATTTTATCACAGTTATTATTACCACATTGCAATTTATAAACTCCTGATTTGTTTAATTTTGAAGATTTAGATTTATTATTTTTAATGAATTTAGATAAACTGTAATCAGTTTTAAAGGAAATATTCATGTCTAAAGTTACTAAAAATAATTTAATTTTTAAGGATGGTGTTCCAAAGTATGTTAAGCTTTTAAATCGTTTATTATCATTTTTATCTGAAGGGAATACTTGTTCTAAAGTCTGTTTTTTTATCTTTTTATTTATGATATTGTCAATTAAATTTGGATCGTAATTATTATTAACTGCTATTTGTTTTAAGATATAAAGTTCTTTGTTATAATTATTAATATTTAATAGGACTATTTAGAGTGTGTATCATACTATTGAAAGCTGCTAGTTTATGACTGAATGGGTGGATCGAACTATTATGAATTGTAATATCTGTATGTGATGGTTTTTGGAATATAGAAAAATTATGTAAGGTCTAGAAAGTTTATAGACTTATTTTGTTCAAGCTCTACGCTAAATTTGATATTATTGTGAATAGAGTTTATGTAAGTAATGAAGCTCTCTAATTGTCTATTTGTACCGATGAAGATAGCTTGAAAAAAATAAGTCTATAAACTTTCTAAACCTTACAATTTCAAATATAAATAATAAACATGATTTTTCTATATTTCATAAACCATCACATACAGATATTTCAATTCATAATAGTTCGGTCCACCCATTCAGTCATAAACTAGCAGCTTTCAATAGTATGATACACAGACTCTTAACAGTCCCATTAAAAATTAATAATTATAACAAAGAATTGATATCATAGAACAAATAGCAGTTAATAATAATTACGATCCAAATTTAATTGACAATATCATAAATAAATAGATAAAAAAACAGACTTTAGAACAAGTATTCCCTTCAGAAAAAAATTATAATAAATAATTTAAAAGCTTAACATACTTTGGAACATCATCCTTAAAAATTAAATCATTTTTAGAAACTATAGACATGAATATTTCCTTCAAAATTGATTACAATTTATCCAAATTCATTAAAAATAATAAATCTAAATCTTCAAAATTAAACAAATCAGGAGTTTATAAATTAAAATGTGGTATTGACAACTGTGATGAAATGTATATCTGTAGAACTCTTAGAAATTTTGAAACTAGAATTTCGGAACACAAACGTAGCTATAACAACAAAAAATTAGATTCTAACTATTCAAATCATTTATTGGAAAACCAACACATTTTCGACCCAAACTCTAAAATTCTCTATGTAGTCGGTAAATCCTTTAGTTTAAATTTATTAGAGGCCCTTGAGATCAACAAAAATAAATATTCAGGTAACCTTCTTAACGAACAAATATATATCAATCACTCTCCTTCATTAAACCTTTTTACCTAGAAGATGGCTTAGGAATGTTTGTAGTGAATGAATTTCCAGGGAATTTCTTTCAATACTATTGTTAACATTAGTTAATAGAATTCTATATTTATGCCCTGTATATATTAAGACATTTTTATATTATACCTTCATTTGTTTTGACAAAGCTACTGTGTTAGTGAAATGCGTCAACAAGTTTAAGTTGAACATTATTTCAAATAAATGAAGATTTAAACAAATTATATGGTTTTATTTCATCGTTAAGTATGGATCTTCATCAAGTAAAATCCTCATCTATTCAAACTTCAACAGCACCATTCATTTCAAACGACTCACCATTCCAACAAAGATGGCTTTATGATCAACCAACTGGTAGGAAAATGAGTGTGAGAAATGTTGAAAAGTATAGTTTTTCTCAATTCAATAAAGGTTATTTTCATAAAGAGAAAACAAGAACTTTTCCTTCTGTCCAAAGCATTATATTTCTCAGTCGATAAAATATATTTTCGAGCAAGTTTGGTCTGGAGATCCACTTCTGGATAATAACAGATTACTTTCATCGCCAGAGCAATGTTGTATATGGTAGTTATATATGATTAAGATAATTCATGTAAGTTGGGTATTCATTAAAAAGAGGACATATGTATTTGACTTCTAACTTTTAGTTAGATAGAAAACAACAATTATACTTGGAGCAAAAGAAACTAGAGCAGTTCAATAATGTCGTTATAATTACCACTGGTAAAGTTGACACTTTGAAGTCAATGTATAATTTAAAAAAGTGTACTATTTCTGATTATATATGGAGTATTAAATCAAAAGCTTATAGCTTGTTTGCTCATCTTTCATGTTTCTTATTTCCTTTCATTGCATTATCTTCTAGCCTTTGTCCTCTTTTCTTCCCTTTCTGAGAGTATTTATGCTTCTTCCTTGACATTTACCGTCTGTTCTATTCGTTTAAGATATCTTCACTTTGATCAGATCTCATTAATCATTGCTGCAATGTTGTATAGCTTAGGTAACATTTCGTTATTTGTGAGCCATTTCCATGTTTTTTCTGTTAATTGCCTCCTCGCTCCTAAATTCTTCTCACTACCTTCTTCAAAGTTTTTTGTTCGATGTTTATATTCATAAATCTGGTTTCATGCTCATCAATCAAGTCTCATTTACATAGTAGGTATTGGAATTGTTGTGTAAACTCTTACTCATGTGACTCACCTTGTGAGAAGGGATCACATGAAACCGTTTTTGAAGTTGTTGTTCAACTAATTTTACTATTAGGATCTTAAGCTAGAGGTGCTTAAAAAAATTAAGGATCTTAGAATATGGGAAAGAGGGTATGAAAGATATGACCCCTTCGTTAGTTTATAAAAACTGAAAGTTTCGTTGTGCATATCCCTAACACAGATAAGAACGGTCGGCGACTATGAAATTCGGATTGTGGTTACTTGGTATATAACAGGTAGTAAAGATGTATAAAAAAGTATATCAAATTCGTTAAAGTATAGAGTTCAATTTTTTGATATATTAGAAATCATGTCACCATTACCAAACAATTGAAACCCCCTGTCAGACACCCCGAAAGTTTAATAAACTATATTCACGTTATAGTATATTTTTTGGTGCAGATAAACTAGATGGTGTTTAATTTGGGGAGAGGGCATAGTTTTATTATAACCCTGGTAGTTTCACCTGTTTTAGTTTTTAGGCGGACGACCCTGACCTTTCCGTCATGCCCGCCATAGGTCTATCAGGAGATGAAATGTTTTATTTCTTTATTTGTAAGTTCTCATATATTTTTAACCATTTTGGTCTATTCTGCAGTCTATTCAGGTAGTCCACGGACCACCTTTTCCGGAGCAGCTGCTGAGTTTTGGTGCATTGTTGCCAAAATTCAACTCTGTTTTCTGATATATGACATTAGTCATTTTCAGGATAAATCGTCAGACTGGATTCTATCAGAAAATGACTAGGAGTGAGATATTGATAATTAGAGGGATCGTTAGATAAGGTACTCAAAGACCGTTAGTATATTATTGCTTCGATTTGAGTCATCTGTTCAAAAGTTAATTTTGTTATACCGATGAGTCTTGAGATACGATACTTGGCACTTTCAATTGCAGCCTCCCAAATTCGTCCCAATGTGGGGATCTTCGTGGAATGAATTTCCACTGCGTCTCGTTTAGAGCCAGATAATTTCGTATTGCATCCGAATATTCTCTATTCTGAAAGTGATTATAAAGTTCTCTTGGCTGATTTCTAGCTCCAAGAAAGTTTGTTGCATTGTTGGATAAATTATACTGGAGTTGCCCAAAGCTATAAATGTATCCGTAGTGAGACTAGATACTAATTCTATATGTATGGCTTTGGTCACCATGCATACGAAAATTGAAATGTAACATTTTGTTACGGGAACTTTGCGTAAGATGGGTGATTTTATGGAAAAAGAACCTTCAACGTCGACACCAAGTTTTTGGAAAGGGTGTTTGTATGCGACTCTGCCTTTCGGAAGGTTGGCCATTATCTGCTGAGCCGTCTGTGCATTTATAGGATAACAAATTTTGCAGTTTCTAATTAAATGCTTGATTTGCCTTAAACCATTAAGAAATTAGTAACATAATCGTACATTTGATAGGAAATTTTGTCCGCCAGCATGTCCTAAAGGCACATGCTGCTGTTTGTGAATAAGTGACATTACATGATATTTTGAAGGTAATGAAATTGAGTATTTTTGTTCGATGAATATGTCGGCGTTTTCCAACCTACCTCCGACACAGACATGACCGGATGAATCTAAAAATGGTTTCAAGGATATCAGTTGTTTGTTTGATATTTTTTTGTTTTTTGAATGTTCGGCCGTTTAAAAAAAAAGACTGATTTTGAAGTTGTTTGATGACGAAGGGTAATGATGAATTCAATACACTAACTGATAGGGGTCCTTTGAATTTATTTTATTTTGTAGTAAGTTATAAAAGACAATAAGGACAAAAGGTCTTTAATTAAGTATAAAAATAGAATCTAATAATAATATCTAATTTTAATATTCAAGAGATAATGAACTCATAACATTGAACTCATAACACGTTTGTTTATCAGTCATGACCGAAGGGTAAACAACATTCTTTCATATTTTGAACTTGAACGTGAAATTGAAGTCATCGACTTGAAGTATTGTCAAATATTTCCTATAAATAATTAAGCATTGAGAAATGACGAAGAACTCAGTATTTATATTCGATATAGTTCTAATGTAGATGAATGTGTAAATTGTATTTAGATTAATATACTAACCCAGTGAATTAAATCAAAGTGTTTCTTATTCAACCCCAACACATGGTTACGAGGTAAGTGTTTCTCAACAATAAATGGTGTTATGGTTTAATCGAGGTATCTACGAGGGCACTTGCTAAGTAACCACTACATGGCGATCCTGCGGAGTAAATGGTAAAATGGAAATAAATGTTTATTGTATAATGGAAATGGTGAAATTAATTGTATAATGGTATCGCCACTACATGGCGATCCTGCAAACTAATGGGATATGGTAATTATAAAATGGTTATGGTCTAATTAATGGTAAAATAGATATCGCCACTACATAGCGATCCTGAGAACGAAATGGTAATGGTAAAATTAATTGTATAATGGTTATCGCCACTACTACATGTACTAGTTAATGGTAATGGAAAAATACGGTAATATGGACCCTAAGAACTAATGGTAACTGCAAATAAATGGTAATTAATGGTAACCGAGATCCTGAAAATCAAATGGTAATTAATGGTAACCGAGATCCCGCCATAAGGACACGTGAAAATATATGGTTTTTTATCTAAATTTGGGACCTTGGAGAAAACAAACAATGGGAGGTTCAGCCACAAAACAAGAGGCAAAAGAAACGGGTACAGTCAACAATACATTCATGGTACAACAAGACAGTTTCACGACGCATGTAATGGTTCTACTATACATCATAACTGTAGCTTTCATTCTAAAATTTATGTGGTCGGTGTGGAAAACTCACAGGAGAGCACTGAAAAGAGATATCAACAGAGGCATTGCAGCGAAGCAGGCAACAGGAACCCTCACCGTGTAAAATAAAACTGTAAGTACCTAAACATTCTATTCTTGTGTACGAATCTTTAAATGTCAATAACGTGGGAAGATTTTGATGATAAGTTACGAATAATTGTGGACGAAGTTAATAAACAAGGAAAAAGAGTTTTGAAAAAAGAAACTCCTAAAAATCCTGATATACATATAGAAGTAATTAATACCATAGTAGGTCTTTATAATAATTTTGTTAGATTAATAGGTAAAAATTGGAAAAATTTAAGTTTATTACAACAAGAAAGTTGTAGAAATTATTCAGATAAAATTAGAGATAAGGCTGCTAGGGCATTTCAAGCGTTAAATTGTATTATTAAAATACCTAACTCTATTTTGGAGGAAATCGATACGGAGGTATTACAAGCAATAAGCAAACAATTGAAAATGGCGACTAGTATGAATGATTTTTTTAATTTTGCGAGTAAAGTGTTACCGAACGAATTTAACGGTGAAGCAAACAAATTACAGTCATTCTTAGATCCATTAGATTTACTACAAATAAATGTGACGGGTAACGAAGAAAATGCTATTTTATTAATAAAAACGAGGTTAACGGGAAAAGCCAGAAGCTTGATCACGACGGAAAACTCCATTGCTGACATCAAGAATAAACTGAAAACAGGGATAAGAGGAGACAATCCAAGCCTTCTCTTAGCGAAACTGGGTAAAGTAAAACAAAATGGAAAAGATGTTACACAGTATGCAACAGAGGTAGAGAAATTGGCGGAAAGATTACAGGCAGCATACATATCGGAAGGGATGCCAGAACGACTAGCCGAAAAATATACGAAGGAGGCGACGATTAAGGCAGTAACTATGAACGCCGCAACGGACGCAACCAAAACAATAATTGCAGCGGGAAGTTTCTAAACGACACAAGAGGTACTATCGAAATTGGTTTCAGTGGAAGGCGTAATAGGACAACAACAAGTTTTACACATGAAAGATAACAGGAATTTCTTCAGGAAGTCAAACTTCGACGTTAGGATTAATCACAGGCGTGGAAACAGCAGAGGATTTTATAACGGTAATCATCCAGGAAGAACGTTTCGACAGTATAATCAAAGGAACAACTATGGCAGATACGAAAATTATAATACGAAATTCAATAGGAATAATAATTACAATAACCACAGTAAAAATAACGTAAGAATATGTGAGATAGAAAATGAAGAAGCAAGAGAGACTCAGAAACAATTGGGGTTTTGAATGAAAAATCAGATAACGAAAACAAAATTTCAGGAACATATTCAGCATACTATTTAGATTTATCACTTTCTAACTTTATAGAAATTCACACAAGCGTATCAGACAACATCTGTAATTTTATATTAGATACAGGAGCAGACATTTCTCTAATCAAAATTTCTAAAGATTTTCCACATCATCTAATTGAGACTAGGAATAAAATAATCATTAAGGGGGTAACTGAAGGCTCAGCAAAAACTCTAGGTCAAATATGCATAAACCTTTATATCAATAACATAACTTTAAGTCATTGTTTTCACGTAGTGAAAGAAAATTTTCCAATACCTACGAATGGACTAATAGGAAGAGACTTCATGACAAAAAATAATTGTATATTAGACTATTCACAATCAGAATTGCACATAAATTACAAGCCTAACAGGCGAGAAACCATACGAATTTTTGGTAATCCAGAATATGATACCTTAGCAATACCACCTAGATGTGAGGTATACAGGCTAATAGAAAATTTCAAGAATTTGAGAAAGGATACAGTAATAGAGCAACAAGAAATAGCACCAGGAGTATTTATAGCCAGATCCATAGTATCAAGGACAACACCTTACGTCAGAATTTTAAATACAAATTATGAAAGTATTACAGTAAAAACTAGGAACATCGAGACCTTAGATTTAGATTTATTCGATATATATACAATTAAGACTGATAATAGTAACAGACTGAAAGAATTAAGGAAAGCACTAAACTTAGAAGTACCGGAATATGTAAGAAATGATTTAACAAAACTTTGTGAAAATTACGAAGATATATTTGCTTTAAAGAATGATATACTAACGCACAATAACTTTTACGAACAAAAGATATCAGTAAAAGATGATACACCGATATACATAAAAAATTATCGTACACCACATTCGCAAACGACGGAATTAAATAATCAAGTAGAAAACCTTATAACACAGGGAATAATTGAACCCTCAGTATCAGATTATAACAGTCCAGTACTACTCGTACCAAAGAAATCGACGAATCAAGATAAGGCATGGAGACTTTGTATAGATTTTAGACAGTTAAATAAGAAAATAGTCACAGATAAATTTCCTTTACCTCGTATAGACGCAATTTTGGATCAATTAGGGAGAGCAAAATGGTTCTCAGTTTTAGATCTTATGTCAGGTTTTCATCAAATACCTCTAGAACAATCTTCTAGAAAATACACTCCGTTTAGTACAGAAAAAGGCTCATTTCAATTCACAAGACTACCCTTTGGGCTAAATATAAGTCCTAATAGTTTTTCAAGGATGATGTCAATCGCATTTTCAGGGTTAACTCCAGAAAAAGCTTTTCTCTATATGGACGATATAGTTGTGATAGGAATTTCAGAAAATCATCATTTAACCAATCTTAGAAAGGTGTTTGACGCATGTCGAAAATTCAATTTAAAATTAAATCCACAAAAATGCCAATTCTTCAGGCGAAAAGTCACATATTTAGGTCATAATTTATCAAAGGATGGTGTTTCACCAGATAAAGCAAAATATTCGGTCATTCAGCATTATCCAGTGCCGAAGAATGCCAACGACGTCAAAAGATTTGTTGCATTTTGCAATTACTATCGAAGATTCATTCAGAATTTTGCCGAGATATGTATTCCTCTAAATAGGTTAGCTAGGAAAAACGTGAAATTTGAATGGTCACAAGAGTGCGAAAACTCATTTCAGGTCTTAAAAAATGCACTAATGAACCCACCAATTTTAAGATATCCAGACTTCAATAGACAATTCATATTAACCACAGACGCTTCAAATAGCGCATGTTCAGCAATCTTAAGTCAAAATTACGAAGGGATTGACCTCCCCATCGCATTCGCATCACGCAGCTTCAAGAAAAGCGAACTTAACAAACCCACCATCATAAAAGAGTTATTAGCAATCCATTGGGGAATCAATCATTTTAAGTGTTATTTATATGGTTCACCACACTTCATAGTAAAAACGGATCACAAGCCACTAACACATCTATTCGCAATGAAAGATCCGACCTCGAAACTTACGAGAATACGAATTGATTTGGAAGAATACGATTTTGAAATACAATATGTTAAAGGTACATCGAATTACGCGGATAGCATATCGAGAATATCCATAGATGAACTTAAGGATTTATACATACATAATTCACATACATAATTGTCTTAGCAATCACAAGAGCACAAGCGCAAAAAGAAAACGCCCAAACAGGAAAGGATCAAAAGAATAACGTGGAAACAAAGGAAGTAAGAATACAAAAACCAGCAGTAATAAAAGTTTTAAACAATCTTGAGGCACATAAATTACCAATTTTACATTTTGAAAATAACCGTATCTCGCTAAGGATGAGCATTCGGATCAAAAATAAGTTGAAATTTAGTGAAGCCGTAAATACCGGATTAAACAACTTCGACATAGGACGAACGTTGGAAAAGCTTGAAGAGCTATCGGTAAGAAATGAAGTAAAAAGAATGAAAATATATACAAGTGATGATATATTTCAAAAGTGCACAGTAAAAGAATTTACAGAAGTAGGAAATCAAAGGTTAAAAAGTATTCAAATATGTATATGTGAAGTACCAAGAACGGTACAGCAAAAAGAAGAGATCAAAAAGATATTAGAAAGATACCACAACGATCCAATGTTTGGAGGACATGTAGGAAATAATAGATTATTAAAGAAACTAAGAGCAAATTTCAAATGGAAAAACATGGAGAGAGACGTAAGAAAGTACGTAAAGAATTGTCATAAATGTCAAGTAAACAAAGCAAAGATTACTCATAACGAAAAATTTGTCATCACAGATACAGGGATAAAACCGTTTGATATTATTTACATAGACACAATAGGTCCGTTTGTAGAAAGTAACAACGGGAATCGTTATTGCATTACAATACTTTGCGAACTAACTAAATACGCAGTTATGATACCAGTTCAGAATAAAGAAGCACACACTATAGCAAAAGCAATATTCGACAATTTTATACCGAATTACGGGCTGATGAAGGAGATAAGAACAGATCAGGGAACAGAATACAAGAATGAGATAATGAAGAATTTAGCGGAACTTTTAAATATAAAACATAATTTTTCAACGGCTTACCATCACGAAGCAATAGGCAGTTGTGAAAGGTTACACCGAACATTTAATGAGTATGTAAGACACTTTATCGCAGACTCCAGGAATAACTGGTGTGAGTTTGTTGAAACGTTTGCTTACTGTTATAATACTACCCCGAGTACATATCATGGATACACTCCTTTTGAGTTATTATTCGGGAGAAAGCCCAATTTGCCAGAATTCTTAGGTGAAAGAATCGAACCATGTTATAATTTTGAAAGATATGATAAGGAATTGAAGTACAAATTACAATACGCTAATGAAAGAGCCAGACAGTTTCTAATAAATAATAAGCTAAATAGAGTCAGTAGTAGTGAGAAGGATTCCTCACCTGTAAATTTTAGAATAGGGGAATTAGTAATTTTAAAAAATGAAGGTAGAAATAAATTTGATCCACATTATTTAGGTCCGTTTAAAATATCGGGAATAACAGGTGTAAACTGCGAGATCACATCTCCAGACAATAAGACGCAAATCGTACACAAAAATCGTATGTTCAGATACGTTGACCGGAAACAAATGTATATAAGTGAAGAGTGTTTATAAACGAACAAAGTAGTGTTAGTAAACAAAAAAACATGTAATAAACAAATAAACAAACTATTTTTATGTATAAGACAGTAATTTTTCTCTCCCAAGAGGGGATGATGTAGTAAGTTATAAAAGACAATAAGGACAAAATGTCTTTAATTAAGTATAAAAATAGAATCTAATAATAATATCTAATTTTAATATTCAAGAGATAATGAACTCATAACATTGAACTCATAACACGTTTGTTTATCCGTCATGACCGAAGGGTAAACAACATTCTTTCATATTTTGAACTTGAACGTGAAATTGAAGTCATCGACTTGAAGTATTGTCAAATATTTCCTATAAATAATTAAGCATTGAGAAATGACGAAGAACTCAGTATTTATATTCGATATAGTTCTAATGTAGATTAATGTGTAAATTGTATTTAGATTAATATACTAACCCAGTGAATTAAATCAAAGTGTTTCTTATTCAACCCCAACACATGGTTACGAGGTAAGTGTTTCTCAACAATAAATGGTGTTATGGTTAATCGAGGTATCTACGAGGGCACTTGCTAAGTAACCACTACAATTTGTTTCTCTAATTATGAGCGAATCGTATAATGTACACCACTGTGCGTTCAAGTTTAGAAAATGAAAAGAAGTTTGAGAAAGTGTTACCAAAAGTTGTTTTTGTCAGAAATAATTGTTACCGCTACCTTCCTATCCTCAGGTAGGTTGTCAAGGTCCTTTGAATTAATTTTATTTGTTTCTCGAATGATTAACGAATCGTAGAATGTACATCACTGTGCGTTGAAGTTTAGAAAATGGAAAGAAGTTTGAGAAAGTGTTACTAAAAGTTGTTTTGGTGAGAAATGATTGTTAACGCTACCTTCCTATCCTCAGGTAAGTTGTCAAGGTCCTTTGAATTTATTTTATTTGTTTCTCGTATTATGAGCGAATCGTAGAATGTACACCACTGTGCGCTGGAGTCTAGAAAATGAAAAAAAAAGTTTGAGAAAGTGTTACCAAAAGTTGTTATTGTCACAAATGATTGTTAACGTTACCTTCCTTTCTTCAGGTAGGTTGTCAAGGTCCTTTGAATTCATTTTATTTGTTTCTCGAATGATTAGCGCATCATAGAATGTACACCACTGTGCGTTTAAGTTTAGAAAATGAAAAGAAGTATGAGGAAGTGTTACCAAAAGTGGTTTTTGTCAGAAATGATTGTCAACGTTATCTTTCTTTCCTCTGGTAGGTTGTCAAGGTTTTTGTAATCTCGTGCTGAAAAAAATCGGAACTCATGTCATTGAGGAATTTGGGTCCATTAAACCACAAGGGGTGTGGACATTTTCCGTGTGACTGCATGTCAGATGGATGATCACTTGATCGCACATACCGCCACTGGAAATTTGCTATTGACTTTTGTATTTTTAATACTCCATTTGATACGAATACCGACCATGAAGTTGGGTGGCTTTCGCAACAACAGAATGCAATATGAGTGTCAGTCCACAAATTAACAGAATTTATATTGATCTCAGTTTCTAAGTCGTTTTTCCTTCAAGGTCAGGTTTGAAGATGAAACTATTCCACAGAGTTCAAGTCTGGGAATTGAGATATTTTATTTTTCCGCCCAACCTTTCTATATGCGAGAAAAGTATTGGTTTACCCCAAAAAAAGTTGAAATTTTGAAATTTTTTTTTTGAGTTATTTTTACGTTTTCTATCAACAACAACACGAAAAATCGGTTTTCAGTTAAAAATCCTGTGTGTATGTCGTCGTCGTTGTCGTCGGCCACTTTTCCTTACATGTCTTGTTAGCACGATACAGTCTCCGGAGTGCGATAAGTCAGTAATTTTATGATCGAATATTATTAAGGACATGTCACAGATGATCCCTATTGATTTTCAGTTCACCAGAGTCAGTAAAACGGTTGTTATGGTACTTGAAGTACGACATTTTGTAATTTTTGGAGCAATTTTAGTTTGTTATCACGATACAGCCTGCGCAGTTTAACAAGCCACCAATTTTATGATTAAATATTTTTCAGGGCTTCTCACTGATGAACTCTATTGATTTTCAGCTCACCGGAGCCAATACAACTAGTATTACAGTACTTTAAGTACGATATTTTTGTCATTTTTGAACAAGTTTCAGTTTGTTAGCACGATACAGCCTCCGGAGTATATACAAGTGACTAACTTTATGATTGGATATTATTCAGAGCGTCTCAAAGATGAACCCTATTGATATTCAACTCAGTAAAGCCAGTACAACGGGTGCTATGGTACTTGAAGTACCAAATTTTCGTCATTTTTGGAGAATTTTCAGTTTGTTAGCACGATACAGCCTCCAGAGAGTATACGATTGATCAATTTTAGGATTGAATATTGTTCAAGGTGTCTCACAGATGTACCTTATTGATTTTTAGTTGACTAGAGCGAGTACAGCGGGTCCTCTAAATCCAGATATACAAAATATTTTTGGTTATTTCTGGAGAAATTTCGGTTTGTTAGCACGATACATCCCTCGAAGTGTATACAAGTAACAATTTTATGATAGAACATTGTTCAGGGCCACATATGCGAAAAAGTTAATTTTAATTCGTAAAACCGTTTATTTCAGTGGTGCAACACGCGATTTTGCAGATATCAGTATATTGGAAACTGTTTGATCAGTGTAAATAGATCTGACGTAGACACATGCGCTGTACTCACATCTAAAAAAGAATAAAGTTCAATTTTGTTGATTTCTTTGTGATTGAAATTGAAAGGAGGAATTTTCAAATGCTTGATGTGACAGGTGGTGATTAGATATTCTTCGCATTCTCGTGAGATTTTCTTATCGGTGATTTTATCATCCCAGTCACCTTTTAATTTCCAGATTTTCTGCATCATCATTTTCCTTTCATGACCGCTGGATTAACGAGAGCCGGGGGTTCATAGCACTATGAGATATGTGATAGAATATTGCTCTTGGTGATATTGTCCTCACTGACGAGTTTGGTGTGGGACTCCATTTTACGTAAAAAACTTTAGAAGGAGATTGTTATAGATTTCGGTTACTGGTGTTTGCGAAATTTTTTTCTAGAAAGGTTTGAGAATTAGATTCCCATTTATTCATATGGAAACCAGCCAGTTCAAACAATGATTTCGGTTCGAAAATATTTTACAAGAGATTCGATGGAATCGCATCCTGATAAAACACCATCTACGTACGTCTGTGTAAAAACAGCTTCCAATGCTAAAGGTAGATTTTTATTGGTACTTGCTATCTCGTTGAGAGGAACGGTTTACAATTCATACCGTAAGTTATGGTTTGTAATTCAATACATTTTAACGATTCTATTGATAAATTTCTCCACAAAATTTTTTGCAGGAACACGCCTTTGTGATTAATTCGATTTTGAGTGTTTCTGTTATATTATTTTGAATGTTTTTAGGAAGTTCCACTTTTCTTTCTTATGAATGGATTTTTAGAACTAGCTTACTTTATTTCCCAGTCTTCGGAACAGAATATTTCTCTTTCAGCGCCATACACTTGTCCGAGAATGAACAGATTGAGGGAGAAAGTTTTATTAATTTGTTTTCGTGATATATACTGCTCTACAAATCGTAACAGTATAAAATCTTAAATTTTATATATGATAGTTTTTACATATTGCTAGTCATATTAAAAGTCTGTTGTAGGTGAGTGCGATAGGAATCAACTATTCAAGCGGGTGCGAGTGAGTTAGGGAGTTTACCCTATTGCGATCGTTTCAGATATCCAAAGAAAAAATAATTTTATTACGTTCATAGCCAAAAAATAAAAAAATATTATTTCATTATTCTAAAATACGTTCAACAAAAGTATTATTACATGTAAAAAAATATTGATTCATTTCTATGATTTTCATAGTTGTCGTCGATATTTTCGATATCTTCGTCATTACTACTCCAGTCCGTGTCTTGATCGTCGTCAATATTGCCTTCACCATCAGTTTCAAAAAAAAATTAACCAAGCTGTTGCGAGTTAGTGTTAAAATTTCGGAGCTTCTTTCGGTCAAAAGCTTTGTTCATATCAGATTCTGTATACGAGTCGATGAACATTTGAAGTCAAGCGGCAGACTTTCAATGTGTCTGGCAAGATGTAAAAAATATTAAAACTGTCCAGCTACTTAGGTAACCTTTTTTATAGGCACTAAAGTATCATATATAAAAGCTATAATACTATAACGTAAGTCTAGGGGTGTCTGACAGGGGGTTGCCATTTTACTAAGAGTCAGGCAATAGATGACGTGATTTCTAATGTTATTCCGAAGAAAATATAAAAAAAATTGAGCATTATACTTTAATGAATGTGAGGTACTTTTTTACATAACTTTACCTCCCCATGTAACCACCACCCAAACTACATAGTCGCTGATCGTTTTTATCTGTGTTGGGGACATGTACTGAGAAACTTCCATATTTTATAAAGTAACGAAGTCGCAGTGTCTTGCTCTAATAGTATAAGGTTTTGCAGTGCTTTTGGGAAAATAAATCTTGTCTAATTCTCTGGTACTTTTGATGTTTTCTGTCAATACATTATTTTTGGTTTCTTTATCACATTCTTCTTCTTCTAGTGCCTATCCGGTCCGGATGTTGGCGATCATTCTGGCTATTATGATTTTATTTGCTGCTGCACGGAATAGTCCTGTAGTAGTTGTTGAAAACCATGTCCTGAGATTTTTGAGCCATGAATTTCTCCGTCGTCCTGGGCCACGTTTACTAGGGATCTTCCCTTGCAAGATATTTTGTAATAGAGTGAACCTTTTTTCATTTCGCATTATATGACCGAAATATTCTAGCTTGCGGATCTTTATCGTTTTTATTAATTCGGTGTCTTTCTGCATTTTTCTGCAGACCTCTACGTTGGACACATGGTCTGTCCATGAGATTCTTAATATTCTACGATAGAGCCACATTTCAAAGCTTTCGAGTTTTTTTGTTGTTGCGTCGGTCAAGATCCATGATTCGACCCCGTACAGTAAGACGGAGAAAACGTAGCAGCGAAGGAGTCTTATTTTGGTAGTTAACGTCAGAGATCGACTTTTAAAAACTGATGCCATTTTGAGAAATACGGCCCTTGCTTTCTCTATTCTACAGCGGATTTCTTGTGAGTGGTCCCATTGGTCATTGAGTGTAGTTCCTAAATATGTGTATTTACCGACCCTCTCAATTTGTAGCTGATTTAGGGTGAGGTGCTCCTGTGGAATCTGACTTTTGCTGATTACCATGTACTTCGTTTTGTTGACATTTATATCGAGACCGTATTCTAGACTAACTGAATACACTCTGTTCATTAGTTGTTGTAATCCATTGAGGTCTCCAGCCATAATCACTGTATCGTCAGCGTATCTGATGTTGTTTAATCTTTTACCATTTAGTAATATTCCTTCATCTACGTCCTCGAGAGCCTCTCTAAATATGTATTCTGAATAAACATTAAATAATAGAGGGGACAATACGCATCCTTGCCTTACACCTCGTGCGATCTTTATGGCATCTGATTTTTCTCCTTCTACGGACACATATGCTGACTGATCCCAATATAGTCTCGATATTATTTCCAAGTCTCTTCCATCGATCCCAACAGTATTTAATATTTCCACTAGTTTGTGATGTTGTACTCGATCAAAAGCTTTACTGTAGTCTACAAAACAAGCATATTCGTCGCAGTTGACGTCTCTACATCTCTGGAATAATACCTGTACACTGAATAGTGCCTCTCTAGTACCTACCGCATCTCGGAAACCGAATTGAGTTTCCGACATATAATCTTCACACTTTTTGTATATTCTTCTGTGAATAATTTTCAGGAATAGTTTCAATAGATGACTCATGAGACTGATAGTTCTATGATCTTCGCATCTCTTTGCTCCTGGTTTCTTTGGTATTATAACAAATTCCGACAGTAGCCAATCTTTCGGTAGTTCGCCTTTTTCATAGATGAGATTGAACATCTCTGTTAGTTGTGTGATTCCAGATTCGTCGAAAAGTTTGAGAATTTCAGATCTAAAGTTGTCTGGTCCAGGAGCTCTTCCATCTTTCATTTGTTGCACCGCTGATTGCACTTCATCGACGGTGATGGCAGGACCTGATTTATCTATTATCTGTGGCCGCTGCGGTCTTGCATCTTTAAATAGTTCTGAGATGTAGTTGCTCCATACCTTTATCTTGTCTTGTTTGTCTATTACTAGATTTCCTTGTTTGTCGGTCAGTTTACATATTGTTCTGGGCTTGATCAACCCAGCCGTTTCTTTAACCTTTTTATACATGTTAAAACTATCATACTTTTCCTGTAGGGCTTCTATTTCCTGGCAATCTTCTTGTAATTTCTTTTCTTTGGCATCCTTGATTTTTCTTTGTATTTGCTTGTGAATTGCTGAATATGCGGGTGTATCTTTCATAAGTCGTCTTTGTTCCATCATATGTAGAATTTCGTCTGTCATCCATGTTTTTCTTTTGATGTTTTGATCTGATTTTAAATATTTTTCACTGACGCTTGTAGCAATGTTTTTTATTCTGTCTAATTCAAATTTCACATCATTATTGATATTTGTTTCTTGCAGTTGTTCTGCTAAGTGATGTCTTACTTTTTCCTTCGTGTCCGGGTTTTTTAATTTTCGCATGTCATAACGGTCTTTCTTTGTTGTCTTCTTCACAGCTTTTAGTTTTAGCTTTAAGGTGCCAACTAATGGGTTATGGTCTGACATTATATCTGCCCGAGGATATGTTTTAACAGATGTGAATGCGTTCTGGAATCTCTTATTTACTAACATATAATCAATTTGATTTCTGACTATATGTTCTTTAGAGTCTAGTGGTGATCTCCATGTGTATAACCTTCTTGGTGGTAGTTTAAAAAACGTATTAAGTATTGCCGCTTTTTTGTCTGCTGCAAATATTGCCAATCGATCGCCACGCTCGTTCCTTTCACCTAATCCATGAGGTCCAACATATTCTCCCTCACCTCCGTTGCCTATCTTCGCATTGAAATCGCCCATTATCACCGTTAGGTGGTGTTTGGGAAGTCTACTGTATACATTTGTTATTTCGCTGTAGACTTCTACTTCCTCTATGGTTTTATCAGCTGTGGGAGCATATACCTGTATGTATCACATTATGTTCGGGAATATATCCCATGTTGAGGATAACCCATATAAATCTACCAGCAAAGTAGCCAGTAATTGTAATATTATTGAAACGTTAAAAAAAAGAAACGTTCATATAAATTTCAACTCAACTGTCGATAAAAATTTCTGAAGTTGTTATGAATTGATCCCACAGGTTGCGATGTTTTCTAAAAACATTCTCTCCTCTGACGAGGCTACGTTTAATCTCGATTGAACAATCAACAAGTTAAATTTGACCTGTTTCAGTATTTTTCTTCTGTTTTTATACTCACTAAATGTATTCAACACTTTCCTACCTCACTGTTTATTCAACATGTCATATTATTTCTTTCCAAAAATGTTTTTCCTTGTTTTTTCATTGGTTGAATGTTTAAATACCATCCTAATCCCTTCAAGCAAATTGGTGTTTATTGAAAGTGAAAAAATTCTTTATTATCCGAAAACTTGCATTTCCACCATTTTGCGATAATCCAATATCGGAAAGATACTCTGGTTTTAATTAATATGGTAATAAATTTGGATATATGGGTCTAATAAAGGGAGGTTTATTGTTTATTGAATGTCTCTCGCTCTACTACGTTTAGGGTTGGGCGTAGTAGATCACATATACAGGTTGACTGTTGTAACTAAAAGGGAAGAGACTGACTATTTTGATGTCAACATTAAATACTTCATTTCTGTATAACATATCATATGAAAAAGTAATGAAAGCACTAAAAACAATGTATTATTCCACTACTTGACATTCGTTACTATCTATCCATATGACTTACAAATAAAGGCTCGGTTACAGAAACCGACAGTAGACTAAAACGGGCTCAGCGGACCAAACTGTCAACTATTATATAGGGTATAACAATCTCCCACACTAATTGAAATTAAAAAAAAAGGAAGTCATTGAACAAAATCATCTAAGTATTTAGGTGGATGACGTGTACGCTGTAGACAATCACGCACTGGTTGGTGAGTCGCAGTTTCTGTTCGTGCTACAGGGAGTGGTTCTGGAACTGTAACACTCTCTGGCGGTGGCGGTCTGACTTCTCCAACCGGAGGTACGTTACTACGTTGTTGTACAACGCTAGTTTGCGAAGGAATGACAGTCATGGTTGGATTGCGAGCCAGCGAACATCCTTTAGTGAAGGGATTAGCCACTGGTTGCTCTCTCACTAGAGGGTGCACGTCTGGTGGATTTGCGAAGGTAACTCGACGTGTGATCTCTAACTGTCGAAGTTGGTCGACATGGCGTTTTAGTATATAGCCATAATCCAACTTTACTCTGTAGTGTAGTCTCCCAAATGTCTCTAAAATAACTCCTGACTTCCATGTCTCTTTCCCACTGGTGAGAGAACTCTGTCTCCCACACTAAATGTCCTCAAGCACGAACGTAACGAAAGACATGAAGATTTATTCGAGTCTGGCGGCTTGATCGGCTTGAGTAGATCCAATCTTGTGCGGACCTGTCGACCTTAATATAGTTCTGCAGGTGTCTTATCACAACGTAAAGGGGTAGCGGGATATCGGAATAATATTTCTTGAATTTTCGGTTGCATTTACCCATTTTCAGACTTCATGGTATCCAATTTCCGTTTCACAAATTGGACGTAACGTACAGCTTGACCGTTTGTTTAAGGATGTCCCGGTGCAATTAGACGGCGAAAAATTCCATTTGTGTCACAGAATTTTACGAATCCGGAACTAGTAAAAATTGTGGCAGTGTCGGACACAATTATTTCTGGCAAGCCATGGACACTGAAGATGTCTTTGAGGAATTCGATTGTAGAAGCTGACGTCGGCGTAGATTTTGACAATCTTATTTCCGGCCACTACGATTTAGCGACAAACAGAATGAAAATGTAATAACCATCTTGGCTCTTCGCACGGATGTGAAGGTGCAGCGGGTGGGGCATAAGCAGTTGCAACGCAATCATCACAACTCTTCACGGATGATTCGATGTCACGCTCAATGTTTTTCCAATAGCAATATCTTCGAGACAAGTTTTTCATTTTGGATGTCTTGACGTGGGTAGCATGTAGTTCTGACAATACTGACACTTCAAGGTTATCAGGAATCGTGACTCGATTTCCTTTGAATATTATGCCTTCCTGTAGTCAGTGTTTTTCCTCTTGATTTTCTCCGTTCTTCAGTTGTTTAATCAATTTTGATAGCTTACTATCTTGCAACGTAGCAGCAGCGATGGTTTTGGCTGTTAACACGTCGGTTGATATCTGATATATACATTGCTGTTGAATGATGTCATCTTCATTTAAAGCTAGTAAATTTTACTGTAATGGAGCTCGCGAAAAATAATGTACATGGGCGTTTTCTTTTGCTTTTTTGTGTTTGATGACATAATCAAATCCACTAAGAATTGTGGCGTTACGTAGGAATTTTGAAGCAGAAAGAATTGGCAGTTTAGCATTCTGGTGAAATATTCGACTATTGTCTGTGACTAGAGTGAATTTTCCCGCAAATAGAAACATGTAAAATGTATTGACTCCGTATATAATCACTAAGGCTTCGAGGTCCAATTGACTAGAATTTCCTTCGGCTACTGTTAGTATCTCGAGGCGAAAGCTACTGGTTGTTCGTGACTATTTACGACATGTGATAAGACAGCACCTATACCTACAGGGCTAGCATCACAACTGAGTATAACTGGCAAATCTGGGTTGAACGGCATTAAAACACGATCGCTGGCAATTTCTTTCTTCAATCGAAGGAACGATTTTTGACACGATTTTGATCATTGGAACTTTCTATTTTTGCGGAGCAGACACCTTCGAGGAAATGTCAGGGATGAAAAATTTGGAATAAATTTGGCGTAGTAAGTGGTAATTCCCAAAAATCTTCGTACTCCTGCAGTATCACTTGGTGGTGGAGCATCTATAATTGCGCGAACTTTCTCAGGACATTTCTTGATGCTGTTGTGCTCGATAACATATCCAAGGTATGTAATTGACGCCTTGAAAAATTCACATTTTCCATATTTGAGGTGCAGATCATATTGGCGTAGGCGATTTAGACAATTGATTAGATTTGGCAAACAATCTTCTTCATTTGATGATATCGTCGAAATATGCTATATCACCTTCTAATCCGGATAATATTTGATGTAGAATGCGATGGAATTCATATGGAGCAGACTTTATTCTGAAACTCAGACGTTTCATGGCGAAGACTCCTCGATGTGTTGACATTGTCTGAATCATTTGACTTTGTTTATCGACTTGAACGTGAAGGTAGGCTTTGTATAGGTCGAGTGTACAAAACAAACTGGCATCTCGAAGGTTATTCACCACATCAGCGATTCGTAGAATAGGAAAGTGTGCGTCGTGTAGCTGTTTGTTGACGGCGACTTTATCAACTGCTAAGCGGATCTTGCCATTTGCTTTTGGAATTGGAACCAACGGTGAACCCCAATCTGAATGGTTCACTTGATATATTATATCATTTGCAACTAATTCGTCCAATTCTTTATCGACTGCACCACGAAGTGCAAAAGGAATGTCTCTGGCTTTCAAGAATACTGGCCTGGCATTTTTATTCAGTTTTTTTGAGCACGTAAAATTTTGAATAGACCCCACTTTTTTTCGAAAATGTCAGGGGTCCTTTCCAAGGAATTGACATATTTGACAGATGCAGTATTCTCTTTTGACATATCTAGACGTTTGAGATCAATATTCAATCGACTTATCCATACTCTACCTAAGATCAGACTGAGATGGTCAGGTACCACAAATAATAATTCAACTGACGTGTGGCCCTCATATTTGACAGGAATAACAGCACAACCAAGCGGTTCAAAAATACCATGGGTGTATGAACGAAATCGTACAGCAGTCTGTTTAACGTCACCTTTGAAATTCAATTTGGCCAAATCACGAAACGGAAGTAAGGTGAATGCCGATCCTGAATGAACTTCAAACTTTTGATCATGTTCCAAATTCAAACATACCGATGTGAAAATTTTTGCCGCACCGTTTGTCGAAAGTTCCAGATTAGACGAGAAAATGTCATACATTTTATTCACACCTACAAGATCATCTAGAACGTTTGATTCGGCTATCTCTTCAGGATCCAATTCGACATTTTTGACTTGAGAATCTACTTGTTTCTTCATTAAATACGACAAACAAACCTTTTTGACGTGACCTGTTTTTGAACAGGCACTACAACGTAATTTTTCACGAAGCACTTGACAGTTATTCGACCTATGATTTGTTCTAGCACATCGAAGACAGTTCCGCTCGATTCCAAGTGCTTTAAAGTTTATTCGCGATTTTTGACGAGTCTCTGATGGAGAGCTATCACTTGGACAGAAACGTTGAAATCGGTTCGTCGATTCTCTATTTTCAGAACGTGAACGCGCACGTGAAATCCTATTAACGTCTGTATTGGCAGATGTATTTGGGAAACATTGATTTGACATTTCTCGACAATCGATTTTTGATGTTTCATACGCTAGTGCTGATTCGACCACTTTTTCGTATATTGCCTCCGCTAGTTGTAAAAGCTTTTCCCGGATTTCATTGTCCTCTAGCCCCCGGATGAACTGAGCTCGTAAGAAAAGATTAGCAACATTTCTTTCACATTGACACTCGAATTCACATGTAGACGCTAATTGACGTAGTTCTGTTGAGTATTGTCTAATCGTCTCCCCTTCTATTCGATTCCTGGATAAGAAGCGATGTTGTACGATTATATTCGGGGCTGGACATAGATGATCTTCCAATAGCTTGACAAGAGTGTCATAGGTCATTGTAGCGGGATATGCCGGTGTATTAAGTGAATATATCACGGTATGTAGCTGAGTAATACTTCTCTCACCCACGATTCTTTATTGTCCTTAATTCCTTTTAAATTTAACCAATTTTCGAGACGCTTACGATATTGACGAAATGTTTCCTTACTGTCGTCGAAGTATTCGAAATTTGACACCACATTGATGTTTGGTTGAATTGACTGGTTCGACTTCATAGACTGGAGAATTTCCCCGTTTTGGCGTAAAACTTCAGCCATTATAGACAATATTGCCTTTAGATCTTCGGACTGCATGATTCGACTTATCTCGAAGTATATTTACGGCGTGGATAGGATTCAGTGCTCTTTCTCTTTGTTTTAATAGTTTTTATCCTTGTCGCCACTTTGATGTAACTAAAAGGGGAGTGACTGACTATTTTGATGTCAACATTATATACTTTATTACTGTATATCAGATTATATGGAAAAGTAATGACAGCACTAAAAATAATGTATTATTCCATTACTTTAACATTCAACTACTATTTATTCATATGACTAACAAATAAAGGCTTGGTTACAGAAACCGACAGTAGGCAAAAACGGGATCAGCGGACTTAACTGTCAACTATTATATAGGGTATAACAGTGACCCATCGAATATTGACAAGGAGGTTTTTGGCAATAATATAGTACACGTGGAAAAATGATCGGTCAGGTCGATTTTAGTTTCAACACGGACATTTTGTTGTCTTATCTGCGGCTTCGTCAGTTCAACCTTCCAGCAGTGAGGTGAACAACCCCTAAAGTTTGAATAGTGAATAGGGATCGACTGGTACATCGTTTGAAAACCGGTTAACTTCTCTAAATTACTGTGTACAGTTTTTTGTATTGGGATGAACCAGTGAAAATATTGAACACGACTGAGATTTCATAAAAAGTACGTGCATAACGGACAAAACTTAAGGAAAATAAAAACAATTAAACAAAAAAGAAACGAATGGTTCGATGAACAATGCCATGAATACTTCAAACAAAAAATGTATTAAAACTGGTGATGAGAAAGTATTATATTATTACAAGGAAATAAGTAGGGCATCCACAAAAATATGCAAAATAAAAAGACGACAACGTATTGAAGACATGAAAGAAATAGAAAACAACAATAAGGACAATGAGACATTCTACAACTATGTAAATAAATATAATAGCAAAAAGAAACGAAGGAATAAACCAATAGATGACAAATAATAATATAAAAAAAAGTTCATACGAAGTAGTCATTACTAAAAACAGACAAACAGAAGCTTGATATTACAATTTTTCGAAGAATTTCGACATGTCATAGTGAATCTCAAACTGGGAATGGTAACAGGGGTTTACCAAATTATAAAGGAATTAATTAAGCTTGGAGGCGGAGAAGTTATGCTAAGGTTATACGGGAATAGGAGATAATGCCAACAGAATTCCATATTTTTATTTACTATTCTTTCAACTCTTATTGATACTGTGTTGCTTCAGTTTTATATATTAGTGTCTGTGCATCTATTCTTAGATAAAAATTTATAGCGCTCCTCGCATAAGTTGCCCTTTCTATTTCACGAATTCGTTTTTCAGTTGTTGTTCTCGTATCTTGTGTCAGTACTTTCTTTGTTTCTGTGAATTTGCAATCCATTGCTGGCTTACTTTCTCACAGAATTCTAAACGCCGATCAAAATCATCTTAACTCAGTTCTTGCACTAATTTAATTTTGTATGTATAGCTATTTTTTTGTTATTATTAGAGTCTCAACCACCCAAGTATTCACGATTGTTCAACAGCTGAATAATTTACAATTTTAAATTGTCTTTAATAAATTAATGTTCTTCAGAAACCCCATCAGATGTTCAATCGAACAATTTTCACCTACAAGTGAATTCAGTTTTTCGTTAAATTTGTATCTTAGCTTGTAGTGTCAAATTTGATATAATTGATTGGGATATACTTGACTGCTAACTGCTTTTGGGGTTCGTTGCATATAGATCAAAAAAATATTTTTAAATTTGCAGTCTTTGATTATCAGTCTAGTAAGCATCACTTGAACATTTAATGATGTGATTGGAGGTTTCCACAACTTCACTTTCGATTCACATTCGCGAAATCCATAACGAGATTTCCGCAAGCTTCATTCCTACCCTTTGAATATATTTGTAGCGTCATCAAAAGTACTACGTGTTCTTGTTTGTCTTTTATACCAATATGTGAGAAGGGATCCACATGAGAGCAACTGATTTGTTATGATTTTGTTCTTTTCGAACGTTATTTGTTTCATTTAACTATTATGTGCTTAGGGTGGAGGTATTTTAAGGAATAAGGAGATTTGGCATTGGGAAAAGAGGGCATGAAAAGATATTATAAGGTTTTGTTGTGCTTGTGGGAAGAAAACATTCGAACTGTTAATTTTATTTGATGATAATTTGTTTGCATCCACACCATCCACGTAAATTGAACTCAGTGATTATGTCAGAGCGACTTAAATTTTTATGCGGCTCTATAAAATTAGTACAACATTGCGGAATTGAGATTGTACAAGAAGCTGGATGGTCTTGCATGATTAACTTATAATAGTAATTATTAACAACTTCTGTGATCGTATCTTTATGTATTATTTATTTTATGAATGTTCATCGGTTCTGTAGGATAAGAAGAAAACATATTTTCCACTATGCCGACGTTTCGGATTTATTTGAATCCTTTATCAAGGCTACAAAGATATACATGCAAATGGTGATTATGACTATTAAATACTCAATAAAAACATTAAAACTTCAAAAACTTTCATAAAACTTTAAAACCTTAAAAACTTCAAAACCTTATACTCATGTAGAAATTTAAAAAATCCAAAATTTCAATAAAATTCCTGAAAACTAAAAACTCAAAAATCTCACATTTTTGTCTCTAAGAAAAATGAAATAAAATCTAAATTGCTGACAATTTAAAATTTCTCAAGGTGTCACTCTTACCTAGTGAGGCGTTTTCCGTCGACCAGAAATGATTTATTTTCTTGTCAAATTAAAAAATAGACGAGAAAACATGAAAATATTTCAGAACTTTCTGGCACGTCATATAAAAACAAAGTAATGCACAACCTTCAAACATTGGTAATAACTTATTTTCCTTTTTATTGAGATTCTATAAACAAACTGTACCTTAATATTTGGTGTTGATAGTAAATTATACTATTAATTGATAAACTGAAAACAAAAATTGCAAAAAAACTACTAATTATGTTGGACTGGGACTGCTTTTAAAATACAGTGTGTCCTCTAAAAATTCTTAGTAATTGTTAAAGAACCAAAAATTATCTCTTATATATTATTTATTGAGCTAGTATCGATTGTCTTTTAATTTTATATAATTGGTAATTATGTGTTTATAAATTTTATTTTAGTTGTCAGTATCTGATTTTTTGTTTACTGTATTCTCACTCAATTCAATAAATATCATTATTATATTATGATTTCTCCCTATGTTTTTCATCACATGAGTTCTTGTGGGCATATATTCTGTTTTTTAACCTTTGCTTGGTTTGACCAATATAACATCTATCGCATTGCAAACAATTTATTTTGTGAATAAGGTTTAATTCATAGTCTCTCGGTAATTGGTTCTTCATAGAGGAATAAAAATAATTTACCGTTTTTGTATGGTAAAAAAGGATTTTTGTTCTTTCTGTTTGTAGTATGTGTTTCAATTTTTCCGAAAGACCCTTAGCATAAGGAATCATAAAATATCTTTATGGATCTCCAGTCAATACTGGTGTTAAACTTCTCTCAATATTTTTATTAATTATAATATTACAAATATTAAGGGGATAATCTTTCAACAGCAATTTTTCTTTGAACTTAACCATCTTTTCATGTAAATATTCAGGGCTTCTGAGTTTAATAATTGTATTTTTGATGGCAGTCATGATATTTAATTTTTGAGCAAAAGGATGTTGTGAATAATAATTTACAGTTCACAATAGAAACACAAAATGATAACCCCATTCCATTTTTGGATGTGTTATTGTATAGAACTGAAGATTAAAGAATTAAATTTAACCATTATGAAAAACCTGTTAGTTCTAGGAGAGTTTTAAATTATTATTCACAACATCCTTTTGCTCAAAAATTAAAAATCATGACTGCCATCAAAAATAAAATTATTAAACTCAGTAGCCCTGAATATTTACATGTTAAGGGTATTTCGAAAAAATTGAAACACATACTACAAACAGAAAGAACAAAAATCGTATTTTACCATACAAAAACGGTAAATTGTTATTATTCCTCTATGAAGAACCAATTACCGAGCGACTATGAATCAAACCTTATTCACAAAATAAATTGTTTGGAATGCGATTGATGTTATATTGGTCAAACCAAGCAATGGTTAAAAAACAGAATATATGCTCACAAGAACTCATGTGATGAAAAACATAGGGTCAAATCAGAAAAAACAGCACTAACAACCCATGCATTTGAACGAAATCACAAATTTGACTTTGAAACCGTCAACATCCTAGATAAAGAGACTAACTGTCATAAACGCCTTTTAAGCGAAATGATATTTATTGAATTGAGTGAGAATACAGTAAACAAAAATCAGATACTGATAACTTAAATAAAATTTACAAACACATAATAACCAATTATATAAAATTAAAAGACAATCGATACTAGCTCAATAAATAATGTTTATAATAAATAATTTTTGGTTCTTTAACAATTACTAAGAATTTTTTGAGGACACACTGTATTCTAAGAGCAGTCCCAGTCCAACATAATTAGTATTTTTTTTTGCAATTTTTGTTTTTCGTTTATATATGAATAGTATAATTTACTTTCAACACCAAATATTAAGGTACAGTTTGTTTATAGAATCTCAATAAAAAAGAAAATAAGTTATTACCAATGTTTGAAGATTGTGCATTACTTTGTTTTTATATGACGTGCCAGAACATTCTGAAATATTTTCATGTTTTCTCGTCTTTTTTTTAATTTGACAAGGAAATAAATCATTTCTGCTCGACGGAAAAAGCCTCACTAGGTAAGAGTGACACCTTGAGAAATTTTAAATTGTCAGCAATTTAGATTTTATTTTTCTTAGAGACAAAAATGTGGGAGATTGTTAAGTTTTAAGTTTTTTGGGATTTTATTGAAATTTTAGAATTTTTGGATGTTTTAAATTTTTACATGAGTATAAGTTTTTTAAGGTTTTGGAGTTTTTAAGGTTTTATGAAAGTTTTTGAAGTTTCAATGTTTTTATTGAATATTCAATAGTCATAATCACCATTTGCATTTTCATAAATCCGAAACGTCGAAATAGTGGAAAATCTTTTTTCTTATTATCCTACAGAACCGATGAATATTCACAAAATAAGTAATTATTAATATTTGAAAGTTTTTAAGCAGGATTTTGTTTTGCGGTAAATTTGTGTGTCTTCCAGGACTGGATATACGTTATGTAACGCCTGTCCTATGTCTCTCTCAATTTATTTAGTTAGAGATCGATATTGTTTGAAAATTGGTGAATTTTCATGTAATTGTTCTGTTTTTGCTCCCACCTTAGCTTATACTGTTTTTTGCAATAATTTACAATCCATGGTCTAATTTTTCTTTTTCCAGCTTTTTGATGCCATTTGTTAGTTCATTATTCAGTAGGTTATGATTCATAAATGAATTCTTTGTACAGATACTCTTTAGTGAGGTTAGAAAATGTTGAGCAGATATGATCACTCAAATAGATTGTGTTTATTCAAGTGAAAATGTATATTCTCATTTTATTCTAAGTTGATTTGATTGAAAGTACATATTGAACTGCTCTAAATGTCAGTTTATATAGTATGTCAGAAAAAGTGGGCAACATATGGGAAACTTTTTTATTATTAAGTTTACGGAAAATAGTTACTCGTTATTAAAAGTTCTGCATGTTGTAAAATCGAAATCACAATCATCAGATATCAATTTATTTGAGTCATAAACGAATTTTGTCAGAAAATATTAATTTTACTTAATAGTAAAAAGCCTTCATATTTAACATTATCAGAATATGCAATAAAATCAGGTTTTGTTATTTTTATTGTTGGTAGTTTTTTCTTATATTATTCAATATTGGATAGATATCTATCTCTTGTGTCACTCTGGACGAACATGAAGAAATTATTTTTCAATGTAAATGGATGTAATTGCATTCAAGTTTATTTTAAGTCAGTTTCGTTTTCTTACTCATGTTGAGTTCTTGATAATTTCATTATATCAATAACTATCAAACAACACACTCAAGTAATAAAATGTGATACATTCGAGTCTATCTGAGATACTACTGACGAATATGGAAGCATATCAGGTCCGTCAAGCTGCCTCCCCCCCGGTTAGATTTTTTCTACCAAAATGCTAGCACACATAAAGGGCACCTAGCACAACAATTTTTAAAGCTAGCACACCAACTGCTCACAATAAAAATGCTTTTGAATTCGGGTGGGGCCAGCTAAAGGCTAGCCCCCCCCCCGGTTGGAATTTTGTCGCCAAAATGCTAGCACAGATGAAGGACACCTAGCACAACCTAGCACACCATAGCACACCATTTTTTAAAGCTAGCACACCAACAGCTTACAATAAAAATGCTTTTGAATACGGGTGGGGCCAGGTTAACGCTAGCCCCCCCCCCGGTTGGAATTTTGTCGCCAAAATGCTAGCACAGATAAAGGACACCTAGCACAACCTAGCACACCATTTTTTATAGCTAGCACACCAACAGCTTACAATAAAAATGCTTTTTTAATTCGGGTGGGGCCAGGTTAACGCTAGCCCCCCCGGTTGGAATGTTTTCGCCAAAATGCTAGCACAAATGAAGGACACCTAGCACAACCTAGCACACCATTTTTTATAGCTATCACACCAACAGCTTACAAAAAAAATGCTTTGGAATTCAGGTGGGGCCAGGTTAACGCTAGCTACCTCCGGTCGGAATTTTTTCGCCAAAATGCTAGCACAAACGAAGGACACCTATCGCAATCTAGCACACCATTTTTTATAGCTAGCACACCAGCTATACTTTTAATTCTGGGGAGTGGGACGGAGGTTAGTGAAATAACGCTATACTTACTCGATGAATAGATAAATGGATAAATGGATAGGTTGAATATATATGTAAAACGGCTGGTTAAATTGTTTCTTACTGTAGTTACGAAAAATTTTCGAAATATTCCACTCATATGGTAAAAATTCCAAATGAAGCAGGATATTTTCGGAGATAACTTCTTTTCGGAGAAAACTCTCTGACAGTACCGAAAATTTCCCTTTTAAGTCCGTATCTAAGTAACGTCTAAGTAACAATTGTTGTTATTATCATAATTTTAATTCAAAATATCATAAAAATGTCACGGTTTGAAAACGATTCTTCAAGTTTAATCCAAAAATAAGTGTAGTGTTGGTGTTTTATGATATGCCACAGAAATATTTGAAGCTCTGATTAACCGGCTCTAAGAATTGAAAGTTGTATGTTCTAAGTTAACTTGGGAATTTGAAAAAAATCTGATAGTGAATTGCAATATTTATGTTATCATTACAATGGTTAATTAACCATCAACTTCGGCAATAAATATTCAGGCAAATTTAAATATAAAGTTTGAGTGTTTCTTTTAAATGAGGACTACAGTGAACCACGATCAGTCTAAAACATGTATTCTCAATATATTGGAACATTTTTAGGGATCTCAGCCGCCCCTTCCCAACTTTGTCCAAAGGACATATCCAACACGGCTTCGCTTTTTTGGACATCCAACACGGCTTCGCTTTTTTGGACATCCAACACGTCTGTACGCAAACGTTTGTTGTTGCCTTTTTTATAGTGTGACGTAATTTGCAACTTATTCGTGAACGGATTGTTTCTGATTCCGTGACTAAATGTTTGAATTTAATTATTTTGTTTTATTAAAATTACTATTATTTTAAAAAAAATATTTTTAAAAGTGAAGGTTTTTTAAATTCTTCCATTTTTTATAGGAAAATGATGTTTAGGGACAAATACATCCAACATTTTCATTCATTCGTGTAACCATAGCATTATTTTGCAGACCCCCCCCCCTGAATTCAAAAGCATTGTTGATGTACTAGCTATTAAAAATTTTGTGCTAGGTTGTGCTGAATGTCTTTTCTTTGTGCTAGCATTTTGGCGAAAAAATTCCAACCGAAGAGGGCTAGCGTTAACCTGGCCCTACCCGAATTCCAAAGCATTTTTATTGTAAGCCGTTGGTGTGCTAGCTATAAAAAATGGTGTGCTAGGTTGTGCTAGGTGTTTTATCTGTGCTAGCATTTTGGCGAGAACATTCCAACCGGGGGGGGGGCTAGCGTTAACCTGGCCCCACCCGAATTCAAAAGCATTTTTATTGTAAGCTGTTGGTGTGCTAGCTATAAAAAATTTTGTGCTAGGTTGTGCTAGGTGTCTTTTCTTTGTGCTAGCATTTTGGCGAAAAAATTCCAACGGGGGGGGGGCTAGCGTTAATCTGGCCCCACCCGAATTGAAAAGCATTTTTATTGTGAGCTGTTGGTGTGCTAGCTATAAAAATTGTTGTGCTAGGTTGTACTAGGTGCCCTTTATGTGTGCTACCATTTTGGTAACAAAAATCTAACCGGGGGAGGGCGGGGGTCAGCTTAACGGAGCTATGCATATCGCTGATTCGGCTTTATCGAAACCCAGTAACTCGTAGTTGGCTTCCGCGAAGAGATTTCTGTTACATAAGTCAACTACCAGATAATTCGTAAAACATTTTTTTTAATATATTTTCTATACTTTTTATTGCTCCTATGTACTACAATTAGAGTTTATAATAATATAATATTGCAAAGAAAAACACACTGGCGTGCAAAACAAAAAGCGGAGTCTATCAAACTTGATTGTAGCCATGGTATTCATCAAAATGTGCCTCTGAACATGAATAAATTGTTGCGTTAGGGCAAATACCACACATATTAGCTGTGTAAGTTTTTTTCTTCTGTTGTTGGTAATTAACTCTGCAAGTTCCTCGTTTGCGGCGAGATCCATGTTCTTTTGCAGAAGAAGCAATAACACGTCTTTGTCCTTTTTTTTGTTTTTTTTTCATGGAACTCCTGCTTAATAGTTGTATATGCTGGAGAATATTTTGCAAGTAGGCCGTCAATCAAACACTTATGAAACTCCAAAACAATTAGATCCTTGCCGTTAGCATGTATATATAACACCTTGGTATTTAAAACCATACGCTGTACAACATGTAAGCCAATTTTCTTAAACCAGCTGTAATTTTTCCTGGCGCAGTTATACAGTTCGATGTCTTGGTTCACTGCATCTACCCCTCCCATATTGATATTATAGTGTTCAATGGCAGATGGTTTTTGAAGTAGTAGATTAGTATACACTGATGCCTGGTAACGATTTTTACAAGAAATCCTGCTGTGAGCTTGGTGGACAACAGATAAACCTCTCTTTTGTCTCTATATCTAATAATCAAAACATCATTTTTTCGTACCAAACAAGATTGGAATTTGTTGGAACTCATTTCCGTCAGCTCTTTAGAAACTCCCCGATTGACCCGTATGGTATCAGTTACGTAAGTTTTTTTTTTGCAAGCAAAAGCTCTGCTAGTCTCATAGTCATGTACCAATTGTCGATAATTATTTCTAGACCTTGATCTAACAGTTGCTTGAACAAATAAACCACGATTCTTTCAGACAGTGACAGATGTTCTAATCCGTGAATATCCTCAACATTATATACGTCCTTTCCAAAATACATGGCAAAATTATATGTGTATCCCCGCAAATCAGGATGGCTAGGAAAAAAGGAAAACATTTTAATTCCAAAGCGTGCTCGATTTGATTTAAGAAATTTTTCAAAATGTAGTCGCCGTTTGTATAATACCAAACACTCGTCTATTGCTACAGTTTCCCCTGGATCAACAAGGTTCATACAATTTTGTTTGACCCAAGCAAAAAACATAACCAAACAGGTAATGGGTTTCCCTGGTATAAAAGCTTGAGGATTGCTAAATCTTAAAAACATTGAAGTAGCGAAAAACCTGTTTCTACTCATTATTTGTGAATCAAATATATTTGGACCAGAAAACAAAAGGTTTTGTTCCAATAGTCCCGTTTACTTGGATATCGTACTAGACCCATATATAAATTCAACGAAAGGAAAGTATACATCTCCGGAACTGTGACATCCTTCCAAATTATACCGTAGACTTTTTAAGTACCAATCTCTATGATGTACCTTCCTGCACGTCCAATTACATATATGCTGAATTATATTTCTAAACAGAAATGCCTCCAAACAATTTATAGGGTCTTTCATGTTCTCTAATTCGATTGCAGGGTGAAAGCCTTCATAATCACCAGAAAAAGGCACTGTTGTTGTAGCTCTTTTATCCTAAAACAATATTAGATAAAAGATAAAATTAAAAAATATACATAGAAAAGATCAACATACCGAAAATGGATCTGCTACAACAGTAAAATTTCCCATGATTGTAGCTACATGATCTTCGTCTTCTGAAATACTCGATAAACTGTTGTCGCTTTCGCTATCCGTATCAGGACCACTAGGTAAATATTCGGATGCCGAATCCTCAAATGGTTCATCATTACTCACGTCGGACATCCTTACACGTGATACGCACAAAAAACTATTTAATACTGCAGCACTGCACCGTTGCAAATAATATTTTACACTGCAGACCGCCAAAAATATGGATGCGGACTATACATGCGTTTGACCTTGAATCAGCCAACCAAATTTAATCCCCCCCCACCTAAGTATCCCATTCCAGGGTAAACTATTCAACTACGATATTATTCCAACGTTTATTTTGAATATATCATTTGTTACCACAAGTGGCAATCTGGGATATTAGTCGCGTTAACGCCTGCGGAAACAGGGATGAACCTGGAAAAGTGGTGCGACAGGACGGATCGGGATGCGGTTTTCTGCATTCTCTTCCAAAAACGATTATCACGAAATGTGGGGCGGTAGATTTTCCCTCCCACCGAAAATTGCATTGCTGCATGCCAAAGTGCACGCGAAAAATGCATTATCTGGGAGGCCTTTTGGAAGATTTTCAAATTAGATAAATAAGGGTCAGAACTGGCCCGAATCGGGTACTCGGGGGTTTTAGAGGCCGCTGATCACGAATATAAGGTTCAAATTGACCTTCGAGTACCTGGTACACCAGAACCTGACCTTAAGCGTCATCTCCGGGGGTTTTCCTGACACAATCGAAGAAGGTCAACCAAAAGTCATTTTGGTGGGTTTTTTGGCCCGCTGAATCCAAATCTGGCATCGGCGAGCACCCCACTGGCACCTGGTGCACCGAAACCCGGGCTAGAACGTCATCTACGATAGTTTTCTTGAGAACAGTGCCAAAAACCAACCGAAAATCATAAGAGGGCGGTTGTGTGGGGCGGTGGTCCCGAATTTCACGTCAGAAACAACCCCTCGAACACCTGGTGCACCACAACCTGACCCTAAATGTCATCTCCGGGGGTTTTCCTGACTCAAACCAAGAAGGTCAACCAAAAATCATTTTGGGGGGTTTTTTGGCCCACTGAATCCAAATCTGGCATCGGAGAGCACCCCACTGGCACCTGGTGCACCGAAACCCGGGCTAGAACGTCATCTCCGAGAGTTTTATTGAGAAGATTGCCAAAAACAGTCGAAAATCATAAGAGGGCAGTTGTGTGGTGCGGTGGTCCCGAATTTCACGTCGGAAACAACCCCCCGAACACCTGGTGCACCACAACCTGACCCTAAACGTCATCTCCGGGGTTTTCCTGACACAATCAAAGAAGGTCAACCAAAAATCATTTTGGAGGTTTTTTGGCCCGCTGAATCCAAATCTGGCATCGGAGAGCACCCCACTGGTACCTGGTGCTCCGAAACCCGGGCTAGAACGTCATCTCCGAGAGTTTTATCGAGAAGAGTGCCAAAAACCACTCGAAAATCATAAGAGGGCAGTTGTGTGGTGCGGTGGTCCCGAATTTCTCGTCGGAAACAACCCCACGAACCTGGTGCAACACAACCTGACCCTAATCGTCATCTCCGGGGTTTTCCTGACACAATCAGAGAAGGTGAACCAAAAATCATTTTGGGTTTTTTTTTGGCCCGCTGAATCCAAATCTGGCATCGGCGAGCACCCCACTGGCACCTGGTGCACCAAAACCCGGGCTAGAACGTCATCTCCGAGAGTTTTCTTGAGAAGAGTGCCAAAAACCACCCGAAAATCATAAGAGGGCAGTTGTGTGGGGCGGTGGTCCCGAATTTCACGTCGGAAACAACCCCCCGAACACCTGGTGCACCACAACCTGACCCTAAACGTCATCTCCGGGGGTTTCCTGACACAATCAAAGAAGGTCAACCAAAAATCATTTTGGGGGGGGGGGGGTTTGGCCCGCTGAATCCAAATCTGGCATCGGCGAACACCCCAATGGCACCTGGTGCACCGAAACGCGGGCTAGAACCTCATCTCCGAGAGTTTTCTTGCGAAGAGTGCCAAAAACAACCCGAAAATCATAATAGGGCAGTTTTGTGGCGCGGTGGTTCCGAATTTCACGTCCAAACCAACCTTCTCGTCCCCTGCCGCGCTGGGATTTTTATCTTTACATCTTGTGGAATTATTGATTCTACTTAAATAATGCGAGGAGGAGAGAAATTAATATAAAGTAAATAAAGAAGTCAATATTTGTACAATTGCGGATTAAAAACTTTTTATTTAACTCAGATCAAATTCAACCCAACTCAAACTTTCTCTCACCTCATAAATGAATAACAGCAATGTTTATATACGTTGCTGAATATCAACTCCATCATCAAATGACACATAAGAACTCTTCTCATTTTCTTCCTCAACAACTGACATATTCTGAAGGAGACAGTCTTCTTCATCTAAGGCCTCTCTCTCTCCGCCGCTATAAGGGTTTCTACTGAATATTTGTCAGTGTTGGTGCAGCTAGAGCCTTCACAATTTTTACATGCAAGATTACAAGGGAGACCGTGCTTCCTGCAACTACATGACATCCGATCACAATTTCCTGCGCATTCACAGAATATTAGTTCCAAAATATTATCAGGTGCAGGTTTTTGTGTCATTTGTATAGGGACCAGTGTGTCTTCGTGCAGCCAATTTTGGACTTGCAAATAGACCCTCTTTAGATGCTGCTGGATGGCGTCTAGTGTGGGGAGAATTCTCCCTAAATTTACTCTCCCCTTTACAGCGCTTTTTAGATACATTCTCTGCCTGTATGTGTGGAGTAATTTCTCCCATGTTAGCTTGTAATCATCAGGAATATTCGGCTTACTGAATGAGAGTGGGGCACCATACATTGCCAGGATCAACTGCGCCCCATTTTCAAAAATTTCCTCGTTTGACAAACCAGGTTCCTTGAACTTCGCGGCTTGAGCTTCAAGGCCTGGGAAGTTTTCGAAGGTGTTAAAAAATTTCATTTTCCCCTGGTAGTACGTTGCGGAAACCGCATCGCAACCCGTTATTGTATGAAGCAACAAAATATTATTCGCCAATCGTGGAACATGAGACAAGCTACGTGAACAGTATACTGCTTCCGGTTTATTGGCCCTCGGGGGATTCTGGAGAAATATTTCATTATCTGCCGGGCAGAGTGCAGTTAATATCACGGCAACGTCTATATCTTCCGCGACTATAACGACCTTTTTTGTAACGTCCATGGATTCTTTCAGGGCTGTCATTACAATCGTACGATCAGCGTCCGCTACACATTGCTCAGAAACTATCCCGGATGTGGTAAGTTTGGCCCGGAGCATTTTAATAATGTTATTTTTATTTTGTAAAAATTCATCTGGTTGTATTTGTAACGCCATGTTTTCGGTAAAACGCACGTCTGCTGAACTTCCCCGATTGACGCGACGGTTTCTTTCAGATTCTTTAGTAGTGGGTGATTGGTAACCATCAAAAATTATTATCACGCGTCGGCCGTAATGGTTCAAAATATACTTCATGTAATTTTCCATAATCACCGAGAATTTTTGTCCATCTGACTTTGTGAATCAGTAATCCTCCGTCCAGGACAAAAAATGTCTTTTCAGGATCACGAATACTCTCGGAAGTTCTCGTGAACTGTGAATACAATTCGGACTTTGTATTCTCCAGCATTCCGAAATTATTAAAGTATGCCTGAGGGAATGGAGACAACTCGAACTTAAGGTACTCCATCATTTCTTTATCACCTTTTCTTAACGCCCATATTCTGTGAAAGAGGACGTCGGGGTCAATTTATATAACTTTGTTGTTGATTTTAACTTTACTCTCACAGGAGGCGATAGTTTTGACGATTTTTGATCGCGTTAATTTAAGATCCTTGAAATTTGATCCCGCAATATCTTGCATAACCTTCACACCTTCTTCAAAAGCATTGTGGCAATTGCTCTCGATGCCCGCACTCATTCCATTAGATATCTTTATGAGGCAGTCTATTGATTCAGGGAATGGATCATATTGCTGAAAGAAGTTCTCAATCAGTGTCAATGATTTCAAATCTGTAAGGATCCTGGAATCTGTTGAATCCTTGTGTTGGTGATCAGCGGC
This sequence comes from Galeruca laticollis, assembly GCA_963921935.1. Classification (NCBI taxonomy): domain Eukaryota; kingdom Metazoa; phylum Arthropoda; class Insecta; order Coleoptera; family Chrysomelidae; genus Galeruca; species Galeruca laticollis. Next base: position 157,906,157 of record OY998181.1, on the reverse strand, counting down.
CTCGAAAACCCCCTTATTTGTCAAATTTGAAAATCTTCCAAAAGGCCTCCCAGATAATGCATTTTTCGTGTGCACTTTGGCCTGCAGCCATGCAATTTTCGATGGGAGGGAAAATCTACCGCCCCACATTTCGTGATAATCGTTTTTGGAAGAGAATGCAGAAAACCGCATATCGATCCGTCCTGTCGTACCACTTTCCCAACATTTCGCAGGCGTTGATGCGACTATATAGATCAATTTGAGCTTGCTGCCATATGTGGCAACATGGGCTTGAAGAGGTTAAATAAAATTGGCTTTTTAGATCTCAATTTTGAAAATTGCCGTGGCAGTCACTAGTTTCCATTCGGAGTAACTTCTCATATTTAAAGTTTTCGATATTGTCTCAAATAAAGATACTTCACTCACGTACCATATTTATACTTTTTGACAAAACTTGTATAGTAATGGGAAAATTTGACATCTGATGTTTGCATTCCACATTATGGCATACAGAATTTCTCGTAATGAATAACATTTTTCCGTAACATTAATAATAAAAAAAAACTCTCATATTATAGTGCCAACATACTGAACACTGTACATTTTATACAAAATTAGTTAATAATTCCCATAATGAAATAATGAATTATTTTGTTGTATAAATTACCATATACAACAGTAAATTGTAGTATTAAATATAGCAACGAAAGGTCCCTAACTTTTCCGAAATTACTAACTTTATAATACAGAATAAAAAAAAATTATACACGAGTTCACTCATGCAAAAACCACTTAACAGTGAACAATTCAGCAAACTAGATATAAAGTTTTCCAACGCAAATACACTTTTCAAAGGTCAAGCACAGTTATGTTTGCCTCCAACATTGATAATAAACATACCAACAACCGAATAAATACCACAATATTCATTTATCTTTTGAATAAAGATTTCTTTCTTTCTTTACAAAACAAAGAAAAACACAAAAATTCCGGTTGAACAAGTATCAATTCATACTAATGTTAACCACACAGGGTGATCCATTTATTCCGAACAAAGAAAAACTACCGACGGTCATGTCTTATGAATGGTTCAGCTTCAAGATAAATAGGTTTGTTTTTCTTTCCCAGAAAAAAATTGAAACTATTCGAATACGTGGAGCTGATTCAGCTTATTATTTCATTGATTTCAGGGTCTCCTCAACGTTAATTTTGAATCTGACCAATGCTCTCCCTGAACTAGGGATACTTCAGAAAATATTACTGGGAAAACTACTTCCCACTTTCCTGAACGAAACATATTGATTTATGTAGTCAACCATGACTATTATACGACTATAATGAATATGGAACATTTGAAATTTGTTTAAGATGAGATTAGCTCAAATAGACTTCGTCAGTTATAAAAAATGAGACAGTTTTTTGAATAATGATGTCAATACGACATTCATGCTACCTACCAGTGTAAAAAATATATCCTTAAATCCCGCTTATCAAAGTGACTTTGAGGTTGGATCGTTTTTCAAAAGCAGCGTTCATTCAATATCTAATTGCACTCAAAACAGAGGAGGAATTCAATGAATGAGTCGAAATGAAGGACAGGAATTAAACCTGTATTTGGTATAAAAATTCTTTTTCACGACAGGTTTCTTTAAAAATTAATTAACATTTCAGAATGGCATGACGCTCATTTAATCTCTTGGAATTCGAGTCAATTGGATTGAAAATTAAGAAGTAATAGCTGCAGTATGGATTTAAAAGTTTTCGCAGATTGAAATTAAAAAAAGAACGCATGATATGTGATTGCTCTGTTTTTCTTCTACAGCAAGCATTGTGTTTACTTATAATAATAGTAGTAAAAGTCGATAATATTTGAAAACGAATAATTATTTGTTACCAAATATACGTGAAACAGTCAAAAGATAACTTAATATTGTGAGTTAAAATATTTCAAATACACAGTTATGCACATTATTCTAAGAAAACTTTATATCTCCATTTTAGTTAGACATTTTGCACCACATACCACTCCACAAAATAAACATAAACATGTACTACTTCAATTCAACTACTGGCGATGTTATACACGGCTATTCTGCTAAATATTTGTAGGCAATAGATCAGTTTGTACCTATTTAATAGCGAATTGAATATTGAGAGCTGACATTCAATCTTAACAAAAGTGTATAGACGATTTTAGGAAGTATATTGATGTAGTTCAATAGAAATAGTTTATTGTTTTCGCTAAGAACTGTTAATTTCACTACCTGGCTTGTCATACTAGAGTTAAAAAAAACTATATTATATCAAAGGCTACTTAATGGTTTAATTGCCACTAGAGTTTGGAAAGAGAATGGCTTATTTTGTTCAAGGATGACACTAGAGCACTATCCTTGAGAATGAGTTCTTCGCATTACTCGTCCAACAAAATATACTGAACTGAGAGACAAAATTAGAGCGAACGTAAAAATAAGCAACTCAATTGAATACATTATTTTTCATTATTGGAAAAATATCCACAAGTGGTTCTGTTTATGCCTAATGCCTTTTTCGAATCGAACGTCTTCGTCATACCCTGTATAATTAATTCACGTATTAGCATCATAAGGTTGTCCCACTTCAATTCAATCAATAATAACATGCTAATCCCTTGCTGACATCTAACTTCATCACGACTACGCCTTGTAGAATCAACGACAAAAGTAGCGAATCTAGAGTAAAAAAATGTGTACACGTCGGTAATATACTAATTTCCTCGGTATGAATGTTGTGTCTTCATAACATAGCGTTGTGTATGGCGGCTATCAAGCGGAATATTCTTCTCTTATTTCAAGTGTTATGCCCCCCAAGTATCGAAATTCGCTTGCTTTTGCAGTACAACCCTTAACAAATTGCCTTGGACTTTTCCACAATCATTCTTCATTCAATCTCAAACGCGCATTAAGTACAGGTAGTTTCTGATGTCATCCATTTTTTTTTGGATTCTGAACAGGAATCTGTCTGCGATCCAATGAACCCTTCTCCTATAAAAAATGTCAAGTATTTCCGAGTTTGATGAAATGCTTCAATTTGTTTCAATTATTTTGATGGATTCAAAAATTCTTATTACTTTTTGTCCTAATCTTCTTAATTTTCGTAATTTTCCATATTACCCGTCTAATTCATTTCCATTCTGACAAGTAGTTTGTCTTCAGTATATCCTAGTTTGCGAAATCAGGTTCGATTCCTGATTTTTTTTCTCCCAACAATTGCAGTACCAGTTCGTCCCACGTTAATTACTTGTCGTCCATATGGAAGTCCTCTGATTTCCACGCCAAATACTTCGAAGATAACTAATTTACATTGGTCAATAGATTAGTCCAAATTTTCTTTTTTCTTCAAGCTCTTTAATTGACTCGATTAGTTTCTCTTTTGTTTGTTGTCGTAAGCTCCTTGATTTTCTTTCTAGTTCTTCTCCAAAGCAGTTTGTTCTAAAGTAGCGTATGGTATGCGAAATTAGGTTTGATTTCTCCCAACAATTATAGTACCAGTTCTTCTTAAATTAAAAACTCCATTTCTCACCAATCTTATATTTTCAAATAATGTCGTAGCAACAACAAACAGGAGGGAGTTATGGATGCATAACTAACAATAATAATTGGGCATTCTTCAATGAACTGCAATGAACTGCATACAATGATGGTGCAATTATCAAACTTACCCCCTAAGTCATTCGACAGGTAGGATTTGTCTTCTAAATCTGCTATCTGCTAAATAAACATCAGCTACAGTTGTACTGCTAACACCGTGGCAGAAGTTCGACGTCAACAGTGTCCAGTATAAGATTTTGGGCTAGGCAAATTAAGAAAACTTTATGCAGGTCACAATTCCAAATGTGTTCTTTCCTACTGGTTGACATGAGCAATGCTCATTCCTATAGCTTTTGAAAGATCTTTGAACGTCATGGTGCCGCAGTTGTGTATAGTTTCTTACTAAAGATAACGCAGAGAACTGTTTTTCTTGAATATTTTATTGTATAGCTAAGTCTTCAAGTTCTTTGACTGACTCGAATTAGTTTTTCCCCTGTTCGAGTAAATGCGAAAAGTTTTTCAAATAGATCTGGATATGTGACAAAAATCAATACACGAGCTTCATTAGAAGTTTTCTAGTGAAATTTTCATAAACTCCATTAAGATTAAGATTAAGAGGCCGCTCTTAATACTAGAATATCCATAATTTGACGCTAGTATCTGATACCCAAAAATATTTATTGAATAATACATCATGGCGTTCTATTTCCGGTAAAGTATAATTAGCAGTTCTCAGCGACTAACTAGTAACCAAGTTAAGTAATAATAGAGTGTAAGTGTTGCAAAAGGTCATTCCTATATCTGCTTAAAAGAATTGTACAGTATATACTGACGAGCGCGATTTACGCATAGGGAGCTATTGGGTACAGCTCATACCGAGATGGCTCAAGTCTTTCTGTGCCATCCTCATATGTAAGTCCCCTCAATGTCGTTAAGTGTATTGTTTTGTACAGTATGTGATCCTGCAAAATTTCAAAAATATTGTAAATAATTATTATTTCAGTTATTTATTTAACTATAATCGGGATTTATTGATGGTTGACTGAATGAATTAATTGAGATAACATACATGGTTTCTTTAAAATCGTTGAAAAGCTGTGAAACAAAACTAAAAATCGAATTCCAGAACTAGACAATTGTAAATTGAGCATCAAAAGTATTTTTATATTACATATCATAATGACATTCTTTTGTATTTCATTTTTAGGGTCCAAATGATTTACTTCATAAAACCCAGCACTCTAATGATTTTGTTAGAGTAACGAGTGAAATATTAGGCAACATTATGGAGAATTTATAGGAAACAACAAAATTTAATGACTAAAATTAAATACTACATTATTGCAAATTGTTAAATTGATATTGGACATCATGCCGCGGGATTTCTTCATTGGTCAGCTACTTATGTAAATATTTGTACTGGAACTCTGGTACAAGGTTGGGAACAGTAAAAATTTCGATTGGATAAAATCTCTGAATAATTCCTAATAAAAAACGTTTCGCCTTGTCTAGTTTCTTTGGCATTTAATTCGTCTATTATTTTTTCTTCTGGGGGTCCATAGTTATGGATAAATCGAAAAATCCACCAAAACATCTGTACAGTTTTGATACACTAGGAAAAGATACCGTATTCGTTATGTTCATATTCAAAGCTTTCTTTCGTTCAGCCATAATTTTCTCTTCATCACAGGTAAGACTCACCAAAGGCCAATTTCCCGGATCACGATATATCCAAGCAGGCACAACATGATCATACAGACTGGCATTTAAAGTAGCTGCGAGCAGCTTCATGCGGGGCATGGTAGTTTTTGACCCTTACTTTTTTACAGGAAACTTTCAGAAATATGACACAAGCGTATGCGTCTAGGGAAGCATCACAAAAGGTATAAATACTCAAGTCTCCAGCTTCATCTTCACCAACACATATCCACACATGCTGCAAAAGTGATAGAGAGAGAGAGAGAGAGAGAGACATAAACTTTAGTGTCTTGAAACATTTTACAATTTTATGGACAAAGCGACATAATTCGAAAATAGATAATAATGTAAAAAAATAATGTAAAAAATACAAAATACTGACTATACTAACAATACAAAACGTAATATATAAAAACACAAATTAAAAATAATAATTATATCACAATGTTAGCATCGTACATCATACCAAATATTGAACTAAGCCAATGTAGTTCAAAAATCTAGGGTATATTGCAGAATTCTGCCAATGAATAATAAGCAGAAACCCCGATAGTTTCTTGTTCATTGTTCAAAATATTGAGCAACCACTGGTTGATCCCAAGTTAGAACCTTCCTCCATAACTTCTGTAGCATTATCTGAGGCACCAAAGTAGTGGGAAATAAATACCCAATTGAGTCAAATATTTGGTGAGTTAGGGACAGAATGTATGTCTTAGTGAAATCAACATCAGTTAACATATTTTCATTGCTTAAAAACCTTGTATTAAACATAACGGTACCAATTTAAACCATGAACTGGATATATTTTATTCACAGCCTCCTCATCGATCCCCAAGCTACGAATATTCTCCCATCCTCTATGATCAAAACTGTCTTCTTTAATAAAGATCATCAATGAAGTTTCATCAGGAAAGCTAGTGACACAATTATCGAAATAGAAGCTTCGTGCCAGTCTGTTCACAGTGTCACAGGAATATACAGCGATATTATCGCCATATTTCTTCAGTAACCCAGACAAATGTTATTCAAATGTAGTTTCAAGTCAAAATGGACTAAAACTGAGACCAAAAACAACTCTCTTATGCCGAAAAATAACCATGGGTCATTGACAATCAAACCATAAAAAATTCGATCGCTTTTACTGCCTTTTGCTGCCTTACAAATATCTGATCAAATGTATGTTCACGGAAACATAACAGCACTGATGGTAATAGCTCGATCAAATTAAGAACCTTTTCTAGACAATAATTTAATGATGCTTTGTCCTTTTCATGAGGTGATGCATCGAATACAGAGCAAATTTTTGGTGGTACTGCTTTCCTTCATTACAGGCCTGTGAAGTAGGAAATGACCCTGAAAATCACCTTTTGTATCCGGTTCAATGACTCGTTTTATAATACTTTCAATTTCCCATTCAACAAGAGTATCATTATAACTGTCAAAGAGATTGTAATGTTTTAGCTTAGGGGAGGGTGAGGCACAATGGAACACAAAAGTTGGTCTTGCCGATAGCTCCCCACATGAATTTTTTTCAGCATTTTAATGATTTCCTTTGACCTTAGGATGTAAGCTATGAAAGAAATGCATGAACCGTTATTATAGAAACCATATGTGACCGTGATCGGCCATTTTCCAAAAAATTAATTTTGTGTCATTGTGCCCCATCCCTGGGGTACAATGACACAGGGCATAGGGTACCTTGGAACAATTGAAAAAAACACGATAATTCATGAAAAACTTTATGTCAATGTCAAGAGAAGGCATTTAAAAAACGAGGTAAGGAGCTGGATTTGAAAACACGAAATACTTTTGTTTAGCCAATGTTCAAAATGCCAAATTCAACGTTAAATGAGATGAAGCTCTTTTGTCTTCTAGTGCCCTGGACCACAGAAGGATTTTCCAGTAGCATCTTTATGTCTTTGTAATCAATAGCGGCTATGTCATCCACAAGAGGTTCGACAAAGGTGTTGCATTTTCGGTATCGTAGGAATTTGACTTTATAGTCCCCTCATCATCTTTCATCTTGGTGATTTGACCAACATAGAATGTAGAATAGCTTTTAAGCTTGAACTCGATCAAAACAGAAAGTTGATTCAATTCTGCAAAATGGTCGGGGTCAACAGCAAAAATCTCATATGTGTCCATGTAGTCGTCTGTGTCTGCATATTCAATGTCATCATCGTCTTCTTCGTCGTCCTCTGATGAATGAACTGGAGCATGACCACTAAATTTTTTCTTCTTAGTTTTTGGCTGATTTACGAACACCTGCTTTTTAACAGACAGTATTCTGGAAGTTGAAATCGGTTGCTTCTTTTCTGCAATGGCTTTCATTTTTGGAGTACTCGTGGCTATCATACTCTTTCCTTTCTTCCGCTGCTTTCGATTAGTTTTTCGTTCTCCTGCTTTTGGATAACCACGGAAATCTTCGGGAGATAGGAAAGCTTGACTTGGACCAGCTCCTGGATCAAGGATACCGATGTCTGTATGGTTGGCTTCTTCCATAGATGCTGCTCTTTCTTCTAGGGAAGCTGCTCCTTCTTCTTCTTGAGGGAAGGAACCGTTGAGCAAATCACTTGGCACAGCATAAATATTTCTCCCTGGTGGTTGATCGTCCACAATGGTAGGAGGCGGTCGGTCAGTCACATAATTGCATAAGAAGTCTGCTTCTGTGAAAACATCTCGATCAAACGGATATATCCCACTTTTTTAAAACCTGCAATTATGTTGGAAGGTGTCATACTTTTTTGATGAGCTGTGTTCACGAAGGATGCTGTATTATAAATTGAAGCAGTTTTGCCAGGATTTTGCGTCATCCAATAGTCAAGTGCTGCATTATAATAAGTTTTAAAAGGCCCGAAAACCGCAACATCTAGTGGTTGCATTTTGTTGGATGAATAGGGGAGGTAATGTCAAAACTGAGACACCGTTCACTTTACACAGCATAAGAGCTTCCAGGGACAAGTGACTTTCTACATTGTCATAGATTAATAGAGTGGGGTTCTCTCCAGAACTGCAAGTGTGGTGAATGAAATGCTTAATAACTTCCACAAAAAGTTCTGATGTCATCCAACCGCTAGGGGTGGCTAAGGCCAGTGTGCCTGGAGGTGCTCCTTGAGTCATATGGTCCTTGACATGAACCCGTGGAAAAATTATGACTGGCGGAATTGTGCTGCTAGACGCAGAAATTATGGACACTGTAGTGACGTTAGTGCCTTTTTCCCCACTTGCTTGACGCTTTTTTCAACCACAATTCGCTGAGGTTTCTGCACAGTTGATGTGGCTGTTTCATCCAAATTGAACACCCTTGTCCCATCTCCAAACTCTGGGTGTTGTCGATACCATATTTCCAAGTTATTGTAGAACACACAAACATTTGATTTGGTGAACGAAGTAGCACAACACAATCTGCAAGCCTTAGGAGTTCGTTGGCTGAGTTTAGGATGCCTTTCCAGAAAACCGTAGAACCAGTCAATTCCTGCAATTTTCTTCTCACCCCATGATATAGGGCATGGTATTTTGTTCATAACTGCCATTTCGTATGCAACTGCAATCTTCAACTGGTAGGCCATAAAACATTTTAGAGCACATAATGAGGTAGTGACCCGCAGCACTTACTACCGGAATACCGTTGCACTGGACACTTCTGTAAATCCGGTACACGAACTGTTCCACTGTGCCCCGTGTTCCATTGTGCCCCACCGTCCCCTACTTACAGTAACACGAACCCAAGCATTATTAAAATGAGCTAGTACAGAGGCGTGTTCTTCAAGCCATGGCAATTAAACCACGTACCTGCCTTAGTCATCTATAGAGATGTTATCCATAAACAGGTCCATAGCTGCCATAGCTGATTCCTTCAGAGTACACTCATCTGATGGCACCTGAATTTCCATGACATCTAGGTCCCACCAACCAATAACAACAGCATTCTTTACAAAAATATTCAGGGACGACATAAAATTGTACATGAGGAACTGGAATTTTTCCTGTCAAAGTGTAATCTTGAAGTGTGTCTATGGCAACTAGACCACAAGACAATTCATGATAATAAAACCCAGTGTACCCCTTTGCATATATATCCGCTTTCAATAAAACTTCAATCTGGACAGATCGGTTGTTATCAGACAATATGATATTACAAGAACTTAGTTCTTTGGTCCTTTTCCCAACAGCAGTCAATCAACTTCTCAGAAAGTTTATATGAGTATCCTAGCTGCACTGCAATGGTCTCTGGGATGCACTATCAATCCAATCTCTAACTTTCTTATAACGACCCCGTCATTTGAAGGTAATTTATACAGTCTGTAAAAATACGTGAGTACTAGTTTGATTTGACAGGTTTTGATTTCTTCTACTTTCATCTGATAGAGGTGGAGGTTGAGCTCGAGATCGATTTTAGTTCATATCTGGTATGTCATGCTTCTTATACTGAGATAACTCCGTGTATAAGAGAACGTTGGCACACAATACACCTATTGACGTGGTGATCTTCTTTTCTATCTATAACTCATTTTTTGTGCCTTAAAAGTAGATTGCTCTCGAGCTGACTCGAACAAAAAATACAAATTTGGCAATTTCAGCATTAACCATGCCCATAGCTCTGCTGTCGAGACACCAAAACTCTTCTCTTTAACTCGATTCTTAAAATCAAGATTTTTCCCCTTACCTGAATTTGACTAATTCAATCCATTAACCAAACCAAAATTTTCTGTCGCTAAATCTATTCTCTGTTAATTTTCCACATCACTTCGTAAAAACGTCAAGAGTTTCTTGAGCCTATCGTCCAATGTAATTACCATCTTACCATCTGAATTACAAACGACAACATTAAAATATGATGAACGCTGCTGTAGTCTCATTAATTCTTGTGGTAAATACTAGTAGCAAACCTTGTTTCAAATTTCCAGCTATCTGAAAAATGAGTCCGAAGTATTTATTTTGTCCTCCATTTTCCCAATCAACAATCTAGCATTTATTTCTCTTTATTTTCCAGAGAATCCAAATTAAGCTAGAATTCAGAAATTATGGCTATTATGCATGGGGTACATCATCATTATCATCAGTAGCCTATACTGTTCACTATTGTGCAATAACTGTCTGTACTTTATGTGTTGCACTTGTAAAATCACGATACACTCTAGTACTTTACCAACTGAGTCTAATTCAGAGCACCTCGTATACATCTCAATCGCAATACAGATTACTACTTTACCAACTCAGACATATTTAACCTTCCAGTAGTCGCGCGTATCTGAGATATACATACCGATACTTTTTTCTCATATATCTCGAACATTTACTTAGCGGTGGGGATGTGCTCTCGTCTACCTACCTGCTCGAGGGAAGTTTTGAGGTTAGTATTGGTGCAAACTTGGTAGAGTGAACAGTTTGTAAAAAAGTACCACTTGTATTTGAGAGATACACTGCGATCATTCATGTAAGTTTTGCTGCTTTGCTTGTATATTTATTTAATTTATGTAAGCGCAGTCCTTTTTGTTTCAAGTAGACCATCTGTTATTATTTTATACTTAGCTACTAAAAAACATGAAAAAAATAAACTTGTATCTGTGAGATACCCGCGAGCATTCTTGCCTGTTATAAATTATTGCCTAACTATTAAGGATTTTTGTTGTTTTTGCAGTGAAATATGGCTTCCAAGAGAATGTATAGCTTCAATAATGACGCAGACGTATTAGAGCTCCAACGACTCCTTCTTGAAGACGATGATGATGACGCAGTTGAAGACGTCTTAGAAGAAGATTATGATACTGACTGTTCAAGAGCCATAGAAGAAAGAAAACAGGATTCAGATAGTGAACAAGACGATACGGATGCAAATATATCATCAGATGATGAAGATGAAAATTGTTATGTTGCTGTCATAAAAAAGAACGGAAGAATCGTTGACAAATATTTATGGAAAAAAACATCCTATAACAGAAAAAGAAGATTAGAGAAGCAAAACATACTTGCACGTCTTCCAGGAGTTATTGGCAACGCTCGCCAAGCTACAGGATGCTTTGAAGCGTGGAAGTATCTATTCGATGACCGTATTCTGAACCTCATAGTCACTTACACGAATCAGCATATAATAAGTGTACAACCCAATTTCAGCAGAGAAAGAGACGCACGTATTACTGATATGATCGAAATCCATGCATTTATAGGCCTACTTTACTTGGCTGGACTTACAAGAGCTGTGGGACGCAACAGGAAACGGTGTTGAAATATTCAGATTGACGATGAGCTTAATTCGTTTTAGATTCCTGATGCGCTGTATCAGGTTCGATAACCGACAGTCTAGAGATGAGAGAAAAAAAATTGATCGGTTAGCTGCCGTGCGAGAAATATTTGAGATGTTTGTGGAGAACAGTAAAATATCTTATTCACTAGGAACTAATGTAACAATCGATGAAAAGCTGTAAGCGTTTCGAGGCAGTTGTAACTTTATGCAATATATACCATCAAAACCGGCCAAGTACGGTATTAAGATCTTTGCGCTGGTTGATGCTAAAACATATTACACTAGTAATATGGAAATTTATGCTGGAACACAACCAGATGGCCCCTATTCTATCAGCAACAAAAGAGTTGATGTTGTAAAAAGGATGATCTTACCCATACACAACACTGAACGTAACGCCACTATGGACAATTGGTTCAGCGATGTTTCATTACTCCAAGATTTAGCTACAAACCAAAGTTGTCCATGGTAGGAACATTAAAAAGAAACAAGTGGCAAATTCCAACACCGTTGAAAGTTTTGAAAGAACGTCCTGTAAAATCAAGTATGTTTGGTTTCAGAAAAGAAGGAACAATAGTGTCTTACGTTCCCAATAAAAACAAACATGTTGTTCTAATTTCTAGTTTACACTCTGAGGGCATAATTGACGATACTACTGGGGATCATATGAAACCCGAAATAATTACTTTCTATAACTAAACCAAAGGAGGTGTCGACGTTGTGGATAAATTATGTTCCTCTTACAGTGTTGCCAGGAATACAAGACGTTGGCCGATGGTTGTATTTTTTTCGAAGCTTAATGTGGGAGGAATAAACTCCAAAGTTATCCATATAGGGAACGGAAATGACACAAAAAGTCGGCGGCATTTTTTGCGAAAACTTGGTAACGAACTAATCAAACCACACCTCCAAAGACGTAGTACCTCCAACACTGGTCTACCTCGCGAGCTATCAACCAGACTCAAAGAAGTAGTCGGACAAGAAGAAGAAAAAGTGCAGCAACCAAATGATCAAAACAATGAGCAAAAACGTAAACGTTGTGTGCCATGCCAGCGAGAAAAACGCACCAGGTTAACAAAATTCCAATGCTCCTCCTGCCAAAGACATCTTTGTCTCCAACACCCTAGTGTCGTTTGTCTTGACAATTGTGGAGTGCCTACCAAGAAAAGTAGATTAGAAGTTTAAGATATGTGGATTAATGGCTCACAATACGCAACTTATGCAAATAACAGCAAATTATTTCATTTTTAATATATTTTAAGAGTTATTGATTTATGTAATCATCTTTTTACTGAAAATACATATGTTAACGAATTTAATCATTGCTCTCTATTATTTACTAGCACACAAAATTTACCGTTTTAAAAATTTGGATCTGTATTTCAATAATAAAAGTTATATATCCGTCGGATACATCCGCGACTATTTTTGTTGAGCAGCATCCGCGACTACTGGAAGGTTAATTATCGCCTTGTCGTCTAGGCCCCCAAAAGGCGAGCGTTCAGCGTTGATCAAGTGTGAAGACACATTTGCTAATGATTAATACTAAACCTTGTATTTAATAGTAGCGATAATAAATGTTGATTTAAATAATCGCGTTTCGTATAATTTCAGCACATCAATTACTTACAATATAACTCCTTTAATATTATGTATGTGTCTTCGACCTTGTGCTGCAAGTATCCTTGTTTTATCATGCTGCTTCATATAATCACTACATTGTGTTGGTGAAAGTCTTCTACATCCATATGTTCCTATGCGATAATAACTAAAACCACATAAAAAATATTTTTATTGTCTCTATGATCTGAGAAAATTCATTCTATTTATTGTAGAACCGAGTAACTTACTTTTTCATTACAACCATAAGACGAAATCCTGACAGACCAAAAATTATGAAAAAAGTGCAAATCATTTTCAAAATGTTCTCAATAATCAAATTTTCAAATATCATCAAACGGTAGGAACATGCAAGTTTAGGAGAATGAAGATGTTCCATTCTTCACAAAGTTGTACGAAACATTCCACGAAACTACAAAACAATAATTCCTTGCCCAACTCTCGAGCAAAAGTTATGGACTAAAGAGATGAAACAGTAATTTTTGGGTTATCGTATTATCAACATTTCATTTGTAAGTCACTCCGATAAAAAGCTTGTAAAAATGCAAGTTTTTCAGGATTATTAGTAAAAGTGACTATAATGTTTACAATCATCTGTAGAGCAAATTAAAAGATACCTACTTATTGAAAGAGCAGGAATATCGCAATGTAATATTTTCAAAAAATCAAAGAAAAATATCAAGAAGTTATTATTTATTTGCAATCGTAACTATATTGAATGGCTTTCCATCAATTCAATAAAATTCATTGCACTACTTTCATTCTGTTTAATGAATAAATAATTCACTTCCGGTGGATGAACTGGCGGAGTATTTAACCCAATTTACGGGTCGTGACAAAGTCTTGATACTTGAAAATGGGTGAATAATGGTGAAGCTGTAATCCCATGAGGTCTGTTAGGAGGAGTAACATCAAAGTTATAACTCCTCGTAAAATCAATTATTGATTTTGGCACATTAAGTGAGAGCAACTATGTTTCCAAACACTGAATATTTCAGTAAAGTTCTTCAACAGCACAGTTTTTAGCATAAACAATACAGGATTTCCAAAAAATACTAAACTCACCTTATATAAGTGTAAAGAGATTATACCAGCAAAATATTGGAGACTTATAAAGTTCTTGTTACTACTAGTATTCAATTCTTATTGCAGACCTTCAATAATTATCAAACGACAAGTTCAGAAAATTGGAGTTCCACTTAACGAATTGAGTACGAGCGGTTTCAGTTAGCGGGAAACTTGGAAGGTATATTATGAGTTCGGCACAACTTCTTTCTGACTGGGGTTTTTCATACTATTTATCCGCATTTTCTATCAGATGATGAATAATCATTATAGAGTTCGGAATTTGTGAAATTCAGGGTATACATCTATACCTGTTATATTTACGTGATTTGAACATATTTTTAGTTGTACCGGGTGATTCTATAATGGTAACGAGGTATCATATTTCAGGAAGTAATAGTCCTGGAATTTTGAAAACAAAATCGTTATAAGGGAAGTGACCAATAAAAATTGCTGGAAATAATTTTTAAGTTCGCAGCTCTGTCGCTAGGGGAAGTAATCACTATGGTTACACATGAAAAGGTATTTTTCTAGAAAATTTCCATATAAAAATATTCAAAATATATAAGATTAAGAATCTCACTTAAATTTTAATTTGTTTTGTTTTTACTGTAAGACATGAAATAACGGCTGGAAGGGAAGGTGAACTTTTACTGACTAAAGTAATAGACTGTTGCGTAATCCCTTTGACTCCCGAGTTTTTATATCAAGGAATTAAAATTATATTTAGTCATATATTGTCAAAACATGATATTTGTAAACACTTCGTACATTTTATTGGAATTTACACCCCTAGTATTTAGAAAAATAAAGTGTCAACAATTATCGCACACTCAATAATAAAGTGGCACCAATCCAAAAAGGTTATTTAGGAAAAATCGTTAAAAAAGTTTGAAAATGTTCCTTCTTCTGACTGTTTTGGGTGAAATTTAAATAACTTTTTGCGTGCTTCATTCGTCAATGCAAATAATAGTGAAGCAATTTAGATAAACGTTAGTAAGATAGTGTACATGGAATAAAAAAAAGATGGTCCATTATTGTGTCCTTTTATTTTTTCAAATTCATTTCTGTTTGTACCTTGACCGTGAACGTATCGATAGTTCAAGCGAACTGGTGTTAACAAAAACTTCGATTTTCTTCTAAAGATAAATAACTAGTTTCATTTTTGTTTAAGTATAGAATCGAATAAGGCTTCTCTTCTTCTTGAAGTGCCAAGCAGATTCCTGCGTGGGCGACCGTCTATTTACGTCCTGTCAGATTTCTCTATTTAGAGCAGCATTTTGTAGCGACATAAAGTCGTGTATTCCTGTCCATTGTCGAATGTTCCTGAGCCATGAAAGTTTTTTTCTTCCTATTCCCCTTCTTCCTTCGATTTTTCCTTGGAGGATAAGACGTTGGAATTCGTAACGAGGACCACGCAGGATGTGACACAGATAGGAAGTCTTTCTCTTCTTAATGGCGTCGAATACTTCACGGCTGGTCAGACCGGCTCTTCTAAGGACTTCTTCATTTCTCACCAGATCTGTCTGAGGGATCCTGAACATTCTTCTAAGAGTCCACATTTCAAATGCCTCCAATCTGTTTATCGAAGTTGCTTTAAGAGTCCAGGTTTCGACACCATACAACAGGACATAGCACTTAACCATTCTGTATCTGAGTTGAAAGCTGAGGAATTTTTTAAGTTTAAGGAAAGTTGATCGGGCTTGTTCAATTCTGCTTCTGATCTCGACTTCGAATAAGGCTAATTAATTGAATTCACCAACTTATGGATTCAAATTCGGGCGGCGAATCGCCGCCCCTATTAATTGATAAGGGGACTTCGATAAAAGATCCTCAAAATATTAATTTCGAGATGTCGGCCCATATTTGGTTTACATAGAACATAAAGAAATGAATGTAGGTCGGTTATTTCCCATCAAAATCCGTCACTTTTTAAAAAACATTGCAGAATTTAGACAAAATATAACAGATATAAAACCAGTAGGGGTAAACAGGGTAAAGGTAATTTTTTAAAATGTCAATGTTGCTAACTTATTGGTAAATCATGAAGTTTTATTAAAAAAGGATTACATTGCTTATTCTTCACGCATAAAAAAGGTATAATACGTATGGTAGATACTTATTTTAATGCTGAGTACCTAAAAGTCGCAATTGAATCTGGAATAAAAGTAGTTGATGTTAAGCGATTAAAGCGTAAAATTGTAGACAATGAAACCAAAGAAACCAAAGAAGTAGATAGACAAATGATCGTGGTTACTTTCTTAAAAAATAGAATTCCCCAATCCGTTGAAATCAATTTGGTAAACTTTCAGGTAGAACCATACATATATCCGGTGGTTCAATGCTTAATTGTTTACGTTCCGGTCATATTCAACATCAATGTAAAGGTGAACAGAAAAGCCAAAACAGTTCAGAAGAAAATTGTAACTCGGTTTTCTGTGAAGGAAATAGAACCCCTTGTACACATTGCGACAGTCAAAATAAGACGTTACAAAGCTGTCTTTTTATTCTTCATTTAATAATAATAATAATAATAATCGTCTTTATTAATATACATAAACAAAATTATAAATTATAATATATTAGATGCAAGGCGAAGTTCAACCTTTACTGCGTAAAAAACGCTGTAAAACTTGCTCTTCCACTTAACCTTGTATACCTACTATACATACATAATATATTATATACCGCAACACAAGTTGTATTATATTACATAAGTACTTTGATGCGTGAGGCCATTAATTCCTCCCACAATTCTGTACCCAATTAATTCTGATGATCAAACAAGTATTTCCGAATAGACTCTTTGAATTTTTTAAAATGCTGATATTTGATTTCCATTGGAAGTCCGTTATAAACAAAGCCAATTCGATATCTAAAAGACCGTCGACAAATTTCCAATTTAAAAGCAGGTATAGTAATTACCCCTTTATTTCTAATATTAATGTTATGAACGTCCGTTCTGAAGGAGATTTTCTATATAAGTATGATGGTTTCTTTGTCATAATTAGTTTATTATAAAGACACGCAGAATGTAACATTCGTCTATTATCCATATTCAACCACTGTATTACTTTTAACTAGTTAGAAATAGTACGTCGTTTACGTATGCCAAATATTAACCGAATGCAGCAGTTTTGAATTTTTTTAATTTTCATTTTATATCGCACACTTAAGTGTGGACCATATAGAATGTCAGCATAATTAAATAATGATAAAACTAATGAGTCACACAATGTCTTTTTTACTTGAAACGGTAAAAAAATGTCGGACACCATAAATTGTTTTTAATGCTATGTATGCTTTCTGGAGGTTACTATTAATGTGCTTTTCAAATTTTAGATCGTCGTCAATTATTACTCCCAAGTTTTGGGCTTCCATGACCATTATTCAATTCTCATTATTTATTTTCACATTATTATTATCGCGAACTTTCTAACGATTAGATTTAGACCCAAATAAAAGGATTTTTGACTTATTAGAGTTAATATTGAGTGAATGGTCTTTAGCCACAGCCACAAAGGCGTCTAGGTCATGATTAATTACAGTACAAGCATGTACCACTGAATCAGGCGAAAAAGTATAATAAAGTTGCGTATCGTCAGCTTACTGCAATTATGAATATAGGTCGATAATTGAGATGTGTAAATTGTGAATAGAGTGGGACCCAATATTGACCCCTGTGGTACTCCTGACTGAAGTAGCAGCAACTGTGAAATTGACGTGTCAAGAGAGACACTCTGTTCTCTATCTCTTGAATAATGAACGAGCACTTCCTGAAAAACCTATATAGTGTAAAATATTGTCAAGCAAACTATAATCAATAGTATCAAATGCTCTGCTAAAATCCAGAAGGACAAGCACAGTACATTCACCATCATCAATAGCTTTGACAATATCATCAACAATGTGAAGAAGAGCCGTTGTACAGCTGTGTCTCTTTCTGAAGCCGGATTGAATCGTCGGTAACAATGAAAATTTCCCTGTGGGTAACCTCGGTGAAGGTGGTTTCCTGGCGCGAGCGTACAAGGTCTCCGTGGGGCCTCTTAGACTTATACAATGTGCCAAGCCTGAGTTCTGAGACAGGTCGCGTCAACCCGTTCAATCCAGCTGGGCCGAGGGTAGGGGTTGTTGATAAAGGAAACAGACTGGGTGAAAAATATGTACATATATATTACAAACAGTAAATAATTAAATCCAGTAATTCAGCCCTGGTTTGGACAAAATAAAAGTTACTCGGGGGAGAATGTCCTGGTACGATACACTAGAAATTAATTAGGGAAAAACGTCTTTCATAATCTGGAAGTAGTTTCTTGTTATTATGACAAACGTAAAAGATGTCTTGCATATGACTATCCCTGTATAAGGAATGAGAAAAATTTAATTTGACTGGGGCAAAACGTCTTCCATAATTCTGAAAGTAGTCTTTCCTGATTATGACCTAAATGAAAAATATCTGGCATATGAATATCCCTGTATTATATAAGAAAATAACTATCAAAAAAAGTCTTTTGAAATCATATGAATATCCCTGTAAAATATAAGAGAATAACTATCAAAAAAAGTCTTTCGAAATCTGAAGGTATAAATACGATATTTCTTACATATGAATATCCCTGTACAATATAAGAGAATAACTATCAAAAAAAGTCTTTCGAAATCTGAAGGTATAAATACGATATTTCTCACGTATGAATATCCCTGTACAATATGAGAAAATAACTATAAAAAAGTCTTTCGAAATCTGAAGGTATAAATACGATATTCCTTACATATGAATATCCCTGTACAATCTTTGAATTCCCTTGACTAAAATCTAGGGTTCCCCTGGAGTATTAAATCGATTGCAAATCGTCTATTTCCTAAATATGTTAGGTGAGGGGCTCAAATGTCAATAGTGCTCTTAATATGACCAGGAAATGTATCTTTGGACACCCAGTCAAATCAAATAAAATGTCAATACGATATTAGTTCAAAAAAAAATAATTATATTGACAAAGAAAAAACTTACGTTTTTGAAATATCACAAGTCACAACAACACAATATCACTGTTTACGTACGGCCGTCGAAGTGTCAGGCCATACAGTACCTGAGCACACTATGAGGGTTACTACCTCACTGCCTCCGTTACCAAATTTTCTGCTATTTATTTCAGAAGATTTGGGATATGTTATTCGTGTTGCTCTTGTCTCATATTTTTTATTTTCGTAATTGAAGGTTAATTTTCAATTTCTTCATACTAAGTTGCAAGGTTTGTCTATATTTTTGGTAAACAAACCATTGTGTGTTTTGTCATCGACCTTGTCGGTTGTGTAAAGTTGTTTGTTTAAATTCTTTTCTGGTCTAGGTCAACAATTGTCTTTATATTAAATTGGATTCGACTTATTTTATTATCAAGAATATTATATATCTATATATGGTGTCCCTAAATTTCCCTTTGTCATATGTCGTGCTTATTACAGATGAGTCTTAATTCAGTTCATTCATATTTTTACAAATGGCTTAATGAAATTTTTATTAGTAAGGATATCTTCCGACCATAAAAGTTTGAAAGTTCAGAAGAATTTAAAATGATAACAAAAGGTATTCAGCGCGGACAATAGTTTTCGGAATACAAAAAGGTAGTAATTTCTTTCATTCAGAGCAAATGTTTTGTAAATTCTATTCAAGATAGAACTTTACATTTCGAATCAACTTTTCGAACAGTAATAGTAATAATTGCCATCTACAAAGGCTTTTGTCATAACATGTTATGACAATAACAGTGTCTTGATCATTTTTTATTCTTACACCTTTAGACATTCACCTTCACCTCCAGCCGTCATTTTACGACCTATCGCAAAATGTGTTAAACCAAAAAGATGTAAAATTTTAGTAAGATTCTTAATATTATATTTTTTTTAAATTGTTCATATGGATATTTTCTAAAAAATGCCTTTTCATATATATCCATAGTAATTACGACCCTTAGCGACAGAGTTGTGAACTTAAAAATTATTTCTAGCAATTTTCTAGGTCACTTTTCTTCACAAGTTTTTTTCAAAACTCCAGGACTATTCGTTCCTGAGATATAGTTACCCTTATTGAATTACCCGGCACATTGTTTAAGGTAAGCTAGCTTAAAATTATAATACTATCTAAAAACAATAAATTGAATGGAATTGGTATTGGCGAATACTAAAATTTGAAAAATCCAGACTTAATATATTTATTATCGTTTCTTCTACTCCACTTATACTTTATATTATCATTGACACTTTCAATAGCAAGTATTTTTCACTCTACGCCTCTTGCAAAAACCGTGCAATATATTTTTTACTTAGGATTGTGAACTTTTTGGGTCTGTAATAATTGGATTTCCGTTTTAAAAAAGCAATCTTAAGCTTACTTATGTCAACATTTGTTTTAATTAACGACGTGCTTCGAAACATCGAGTAATAACTCCATAAACTTTTTCGTCATTAATTGTTCTTCAAAATAGACTTAAGTTACCCCAAACAATAAATTGAATGAAATCGGTGTTGGTAAATTCCCAATTTGAATAATGCAATTTTAATATATTTATTATCTATTCCAATTATTGTGTATGTAAGAGTGAATTGCATAGATGTCAACTCAATGATAGGTTTATTTTTAAATGACAGTTATCATTTACAATCAATGATATGAAGTTGCATGAAAAACATAGGAACTTAAAAGAACGTTATTTGGAATATACTACATTTCCTCCCTTCTTTACACAGATTTCTTGAATTATCAAGGTGGAGAGTAAATAGTTCGGGATTTGCGTATCCGAGATGATCGTCGAATTCGCGGTGTGTTTGGAATAAAAAATGACTGTTCTTGAGGTAAACGTACAGTACGTTGATCTTGATTTTGAAACGGAAATTCTTCTTGAAAAGTTGCAGAGGTGGATGGATTTTGGAATGAATCATTCACAATAGGTGAAAAAGATGTGTGAATCGTTGAGGATTGAACTTCTGATGTAGACGTAGACTTCTCAACACTTGAAGTTGTTAAAGATTTTGAAATTACAAATTCTTGAGTTGACGTAGCTTCTATAGTCGGTGATTCTTCGAGCAACACATTTTGAGAAGTCAAAGGAGCATTAGATGAAGGTGTAAATACTTCAGTAATAATTTCTTGTTGTGCACTCATAGATCTTGGAGCTACGTTATATTTGTAAAATCGAGTACGACGTCGTGTGCTTGTGGTGGGAAACGTTGTCAAATTAGCACCAATTTTATCTTCTTCCCCTTCTTCTGATTTCTTTGTAAAAGCATGAATTTGATCGACGTGACGTTTATACTTTTTATCCATGTAACTGATTTCATAATGTAGATCTCCTAGACGAGAATTGATTTGTTCTGGAATCCATTTATCTAATTTTGGATTACCGGAAAGAAAATATACATGTTCATGTGGTTTAAATTCTCGGTACGTATTTATAAAATCAGCTTGATGTTTCTCAGAAATCTTCTCGTTGATAGGTTCGGGTCGAACAAGATCTAATCGTGTGCGAATGTTTCAATAAATAATAAAATCATGTCAGTATTCTTAGTAATAATTTCTCCATTTTTCTGAAAGATGTGAATAGTCCAATAACTAAGGACATGAGACTGAGCCACTCAATCCACACTTACTTAAACAATGAAAATCAGCCAGTGAACGATAAAAACTTATTGATTATCATAAAAAGTATTCTTAATGCAATGTTTTTCTTATTTATTTAAACAGTAAACGTGTGGGATAAACTTTAAACACACGGTATGGTTACTTACGAATTTATTTAAACACTCACTAACAGTTAACTATTCACTTCAATTTAATTTATATACACACAACCTTAATTATTAATTTATATCAACACTTCACGAATTTATATTCACTTATTTACTGTTTATCTCACGATGTCAAATTATAAACTATACGAACTCTTCCTAGTCGGTCCTTTATTTATGAGTGCCTTTTTCACTAGATAATTCTAGATTGCAGCTTACACAATAACAATTGGCTCTCTGGCATTTTCTAGATAAGACTGGTCACAAAAACAATGTCTAGATAAGATAGTCACAATCGTAAACAGTTCTAAGAAATCCCTGCGTATCCGCCATAATTTTAACTTTCATACATGGCTTAGACAGAGTCGGATTCAGGGTCTACACTACTGTGCTTATCCGTAACATTAAGATGTTTAAATCCAATATTATTCTACCAATGAATGTCTAAAATGAATATTTATTAAGTTCTGGAAGTTTAACAATATTATAAAGATTTTTAGTTTTGTATTCTAAAGCTTTTATTTCCATTTTCAAATACATTCATTTCCATTAAATATCATGATATTTGAAATGGAATAATATTTAAATCAATTTACTTTCATAAATCCCATCAAAATTTGTGAAAAACTCAACATGTATTTTTCATATATCCTTATAAAGGAGGTTATTACAGTTCAGAAATTATATTATCAAAATGTATGTAAAGGAAAATACTTTTTCAGAACACTGGGGATAAAGTTAATGTAATTATTTTAAGTTTTGAATAAGAAATTCCGAAGTCGAGGAAAATGTTATTCCAAAGGATTGCGAGCCACTGGATTTGCATTACAAGTTTCCGAAGTTTTGAATCTAACGAGCAACTCTCCAATGGAATTTTAAAGATAGTGTATTCAATACAGAAAAGTTCGTTCCATACCAAACAAATTGATTTATTTGACAATTCTCTAAATAATTGACGATAACAGGAATAAATTGAGATTGTTTACTGGATTTTGAATAATAGAACCCAATAACAACTCAAGACAACTTCGTGAATGTGTATTTAGACAATATTATTATTACTCATACATCTTCGCTATAATCCTCAAATTTCTGTGATACATCACCACATTTCTATGCCAAATTTTCCGGAAACTTCGTGTTACTCTACCTATATTCTTCTTCTCACTATCACCAAAAAAATTTTTGGGAAGAATATTGTGATCAATGCAGACAGTTAATAAGTTCTGAAGATATCAGCATCATCTCAGTGTTACTACTAGTAATTTTCATATGAACCAAAGCCTATAAAAGCCTAATAAGGGAAACATCTTTCTAAAATGGTGGCTAAAAATGTCATGAAAGTCGAAAGTTTTGGTACTGATCCTTGCAATATTTCAAATATTCAACCTTTGATAAGGAAACGTGGTACGACATCAAGAAATTCTTGTCATAGATGACAAGTAACCAACAATAGACGAAACCTCGCAATGATGCTGGACTTGTAATCAATAACTGTGAAATCCCCATAGTATATAATGTAAGATACGTTTATTTGTACTGGAAAATAGTCTTTTATCGACAATAAAATCTAAAACATGGGAATCACTAGAGCCGGCAAATTCCAAGTAACTAAACAAGCCACATCTCAGTCACTTTGATGTGGAGTAAAGTTCGTTTAGGGGTATGTAAAAAGGTCCAAACAGATCCTCAATTCATTAATTAAAAGCCAGAATGTGGAAATTAGCTTACAAAATGTTTTAGAGTATTCATTTAATTGAAGATGAAACTTTCTCGAATAATTTATAACAAAAAAAGATTTCAGCAAAGGTAGGAGATTTTTTCTAATTATATTTTTGTTTCAACCTGTATAGATTTAAGGTTATTGGTGAGTAAGTTAGTAAGTAACGTCTGTCACCCAGATGTGTCTATTGTGGCTGACACCTTGCTAGAGTTTGCTGTACAGTCCACACCTTCTAATAAATGAGATGGCCGTACTTTACGAGACTAAAGTCCGTGAGTTTCACTCGGGTGAAGCCGAAGGTCCAGAATTTGAGTTTTTCCAATGCGTAGCAGGTACAGAGATTGTGCTGTGGAGCTTCGTCTATCACGTAACAGAAATGACTGTTCGATTTTCGTTGCAGGCCCAGCCTTCTCAAGTGTGTTTCTATGCGGCAGTATCCCGTAAACTGTCCTATCAGAATGCCTACGTCATTATAGAACCTGTTGGGAGGCTTTTTTCGAGGCGTTTACGATAAACGCCTTTGGTTTATGAGCCCCGGTGTGTCTATTCAAAGCCTAAGCGATTTACGCTTGACCTAATCTGAGATGTAGCAATGCTAAATCTCCATCTTGGGGATCGAACAAACTAGATCACCGAGGGGAATGCATGGAGGACTGGATACAGTCACTAGGCCTTACCCTACCGAACGACGGGTTAGAAACCACATTCACTCGACGGGAGCAAACATCTTTCATTGACCTTACACTCAGTACCAGGCGCATAGCTACTAAGCTGAGGGACTGGAAAGTTCACCCCGAAGAGGAGACCCTGAGGCTGCATAGATATATAACTTTCGTTGTAAATGTTAGCACGGAGACAAAGCGCTTACGAAGCCAGGGCATATGGTTCCAAGACAAGCAAATATTGAGAGACTGTCTAAGGATAATCGTCAACAGAGACATGAGTTTGGAAGAACTAATGGGGGCAATGAAGAGCGCACAGAAGGCCAGCAGGACAACTGCTAACCAAGCCAGCAGGAAGCAACCTTTCTGGTGGAACGAGGAAACTAGTCATGAAAGGGACATCTGCGTCAGGTTGAGAAGGAGGTTAACACGAGAAATGAGAAGGGGGACATAAAGTGACGAAATCGTGAGATTGGAATGCGAGTATAAGCTGGCAAGGAAGAACCTAAGGCTGACCATAAAAAGAGCAAAGGCGACAGCATGGGGAGACCTATGCGACAAACTTGAAGACGACCCATGGGGGAGAGGATACAAGATTGTAACGGGAGAGTTCAAATTCCGACTGGAGCCTTATGAGCTCCCTGAGAGTGAGAAAGTAAAAAAGGCGAAGGAACTTTTTCCTCCCACAATGGATGTACAAATCCCGGCAAATATAGAGTGCGCAGACCCTCCTCTTTTCAGTTTGGAGGAATTGACAAAGGCAGCGGAAAAGCTGAAGACTAAAAATGCCCCTGGCTCAAACGCTCAAAATGAGTGTCGAGGAATTCCCACAACTTTTTCTGGAATTGAGAAATAAACTTCTTATTGACCATAGTACCCCCATAGGATGGAAAAGGGCCAAGGTCATACTGATTCCGAAAGGAAAGATGGAAGATGGGAAGTACAGACCGATATGTCTTATAGATAGTATGGGGAAATTGTTTGAGCACCTAATCAAAGGACGGCTACAAGAGGAGGTTGATGCGCGAAACGGGATGTCAGATAGACAGTTTGGGTTTCGGGAGGGAATGTCCATCCTCCACGCCATAGAGTTCGTGATTAATCAGGCAACAAATCCCAGGTGGAAATGGAGCGCTGTAATATGTATGGACATTAGAAACGCGTTTAATACAGCAAAATGGGGCAACATATTCCAAGCCTTTCAGAGCATCGGGGTTAGCGGTTACCTGAAAAATATTATCTCGGAGTATTTCCGAGGGAGGCTGCTAATAGTGGGGAAGACCGAGATTAGTATGGAGCAAGGGGTACCACAAGGATCTGTGTTGGGTCCTCTATTATGGAACGTGGCGTATGATGGATTTATGAACCTGGACCTACCGGTGGGATGCTCAACGGCGGCTTTTGCCGACGACTTCTCACTTGTTATTTGTGCGGACACAGAGGAGGAGCTGATGTACAGGGTGGAGGAGGCATTTGAGACTGTTATACATTGGATTGAGAGCCAGAGCTTGGAGCTTCCTCCTGATAAGACAGAAGCCATCATACTGAGGGGCTCCCCCTGAAAGAAGAAAAGGGAAGATATAGCCTTCATGGTGGGCAACAAGGTTGAAAAACCTAGCAAGGCAACATATCCGGTAATCTGGCTTGACGATAAGCTCATCTATAACGAACATGTAAGACAGACCTGTAATAAAGCGAGAAGGCAAGTTTCCGCTATTACAAGGATACTCCCAAACATGAGAGGCCCGGGGATCATGAGAAGAAAAATGCTGGAAGGAGTCGTGACTTCGATCTTACTGTACGCGGCGCCCATCTGGAGTGGAGTAATACTGGTGAAGAAGTATAAGAAAATGCTCCTGTCCACGCAAAGGAAAACGTTGATCAGGGCGACTAGGGCGTATAGGACGGCATCTTTGGAGGCCCTGGTGGTCATCGCTGGGACCCCCGGATGGACCTATTGGTAGAAGAGCGTCAGATATTATTTCTGGCGGTAAGGTGACGGATGAAATCAGACGTGCAGAAAAGGAAGCGACCAGGGAAAATGGATACGGAGATGGGCAGAGCTAGAGAACGTTGCTCAATGGACAAAGAGTCTCATACCTGATCTGGGGGTATGGCTGGATCGCAGCCATAAGGAGATCGATTTTTATATCACCCAGTTTTTAAGCGGTCATGGGAGCTTTAACAGCTACCTACACAGAATTGGAAAAGTCCCGGACCAAACATGCAATTACTGTGGAGAGGAGGTGGACAACCCGGAGCACACTATCCTCCGGTGTAGCAGATGGAGGGAAAAAAGGGAAAAAATATTTACATGGGATGTAGAGGGTGCGTTCCCAGCGGACCTGGTGCACAGGATGGTGAAATGTAGGGACAATTGGGAAAAAGGTTATGGTTTCATAATAGAAGTCTTGAAAAGGAAGATAGCAGACGAAAGGGAGAGAGAGGCCTCGTAGTCAGGTAGAACGTGTACCCCCTCCTGAAGCTATGCTGTGAAGGCAATTCCAGGTTTGGGATGTAAAAACGAGCTTGAAGGTGGGGTTTTAGCTGGTAGGCACCCGGCAATCTTGGCCGAGTGAATCCAGCACGTCTGGGTCCTCTTCCCAGGCAGTCTTTGGAAGATTTCCCCACCTACGGATGGAAAAAAATCTGAGATGTAGGTTTAAGCGGTGCTAATTGCAATGCTAACGACGGGCTTTGGTCCAATAGAGGCAGAGTCGGCTCCATTTTTGGCGAGCCCTTATGCCTTTCTATTGCCCTCCACACTACCCAGATCAAAGTAACTTTGTTCCGCTCACCCAGGAGGCCAAGGATCTGAATACAGTTCCAAACCAACTTATAATTCACTTGATTAGAGCTCAGTGCTATCTGAGATGATTTTAATAGACCTGTTCACCGAGTGCTTGTTACTCAACTCTCAGGCCCCCAGCTCTATAACTATGCTTGGAAAATAGTGGTAAACATGCCAAGGGTTAATGAGACTTCAGCTCTTGGGTTAGTTCCATATACTCCCGCTCCAATGCCTTCCTCAGTTTTGGAACCTACCTTGAACAGAACATAGTCTAAGTGTGGAAAGAAGTTGTCACTCCTATGCTAATCGTCTCTTTAGAGAAAGAGGACGTTGTAGGCTTTTACTATGTGCAGCTGGGATGCTACCGAGTTTGAGATCATTTGGAGTATACGCTGATTAATAATTTCACTCAGCAAACCTGTGTGATCTCTTCGTAGCTCCTTGTTGCCATGACTTCTTGACGTTGTAAGTCTGTAGGTGACCAGATTTATTTCCCTCTATAGATCTATATGCAGACAGGTTACGATTAGGATGGTTTCCATGGCAAATGTCGGTGTCGTCGGCATAGGTACCGTGATGGCCGCGAGGTCCTGTATATCATACATTCTCAGTATTAACGTCCGTTGTAATAATTTTTGCTACCATACAACCGAGTCATACAGTACCATTGATTTGATAACCGTTCGATATATCAAGTATATCATCTTTGGGTTCATGTCGCAGGATTCGCTTCATATCCTTCTGAGGTTTCATAGTGACAGTCCGGATTTGTTGATTTTATTTTCCAGATGGGAGTTGAAAATCAAACTTTTATCCAGTATAATACCCAAATATTTTACCTCTTCCTCAAACTGGATTTACACTCTAGAATAGTGTGAATGGAACGATTACAGTTTTTCTAGGGTTTATAAACATTTGTTCCCTGTCACACCGTTAGCTTATCGTGTTTAGGGCTTGTTAATGAATGTTGGAAATAACTCCCTAATTTGGATTGCTAGGTCGTCCGCATAGCATTGGATTTGCATCTCAGTTTAGAGAGGATATTCAATAGGTCGTCTATCTGAATCGTACAGAGACGGGCTGAGAGTACACCTCCTCTGGCAGGACTTAATCTGATCGTCTCTCCTTGCAATAGTGCTGAAATGTTGCGGTGGGTCAACATGCTGTTAATCCAATTACTAATTAGAATTTCTATACCTCTTCATTGAGAAGCCGTGAATTGAGACTGTGGGAGGGTGTTATTGAACACAACTTCAATATCTAAGAAGGCACACGGCGCAATTCCTTTGTTTTTAAGAGAATGGTTGATTTCGCCTACAATATTGATTAGAACAAGGTCTGTTGACTGGCCTGCTTGGTAAGCATATTGGTGGGAATTCAACTTAAAGTTCCGTAGGGGTCCCTCTCTAGTGTAATTGTCTAGGATCGTCTCCAGGATTATTAGGAGGAATGATGTAGACAATAGCGTAAACAGGTGTCCACTCTACCTGCCTTCTGAATGAAGATAGCCTTCCTCATCGTCCATCCTAGTTGAAACAGTTCCAGGCTGGACTTATTCTATATGCTCTTACCGAAATTGGCACCAGGATGTCCAGACTTTTTGAAGAAGGGGGGAGAAGATTCCATGATCTCCCGGTGATTTAACGGGTAAAAATTTTACCGCACATATAACAGTGTTGAGAGAGACAAATTTAGCTGCGAGTCTCCAGTCGTCTCGAGCGGGCATTCCGGCTTATCCTCCACAATCTGTCTACCTGTATAAGTTAGATTATATATTTACCTGTAGTCTTCACCCCAAAACCTGCATATATTTGTTGATAGAGAACCTTTTTTTTATCCTGTTGAGGCAACAAGTCTTTATTCGTGATTGAAAACTTTATCCTTGAAAATATTGGGAGCTTCTAACATTTTCTATATTGTCATACTTAATATAGCCGAACCTTAAAGTAGTACAATGTGTGCACGTCTTTTTCGTTCTCTTGTCAAGACCTAAACATCATTTTGTTCACAACGCTGTGATGACTTTTCTGCACTTAATAGGTACTCAACGAATTCCTGTCACAGTATCTACTTCAATTGATCGCTAAGCCTGCATTATTCCTAGCATCTTCCTCCCCCCCCCCCAATATTAAAATTGTGAATTTAATCAACAAGTGCTTGGCTAAAACTATGTTGTACCGTAAAAAAAGAGTATCAATCAACAAATCATGCACGTTTTAACCTTGCTATGATTGTATTCTTATATGTAGTCTCATATCAAGCATAGAGTTAGTTGGCGTAAAAATACTTAAATCGAAAGCTGAAAACGCTATTAAGGGGCTTAAAAATCATAATGCCCCAGGATCTGATAGAGTCACGGCTGAAACAATTGAGGCAATGTGGAAGGCAGGAATAGAGATATTGCATAAAATATGTAGTGCAGTATCGACTTCCGACAGATTGATCTGACGCTCTTACTGTCCTAATATTTAAAAAGGGTTCACCGATAGACTGCAGCAAGTACCGAAATATTGCACTAATAAATCATGCAAATCAGGTACTATTGCAGATCATAAATGAACGGATGAAGACATTCCTCCTACCTGAGATCCCACATGAACTGGCATGGTTTGTAGCCGATAGAGGTACAAGAGAGCAAAACTGAATGTTTGTCAGATAGTAAGAAGCCCTACGAATTCAAAGTAGAAGCTTATGTGTGCTTTGGCGAATATTCTAAATCAATTGATTGTGTCAACTGGAACTAGCTGTGGATTACATTGAAACGCTACAACACCTTGTCGCTCTCATACGCGGCCTCTATGAAGGTACACAAGGAAAATTCCGATATTTTCAGTCAAATTAAAGCCACACCAGATGAAGGCAATTATCGACTACGGATTATTTGAAGCCACAGAGGCAGCATCGGATAGAGAAACATGGAGAGAGGCGATCCTGGCAATCAGGACATAATGTCACCATGTCCCTGTGAGGATAGAGGATAGACGAGGGAGGGTGGCTGGTGTGGAGCTGACTGTTCTTAGTATACTGACGTATTACTCCAAGAAATACCGTCACATGTTTTCCTTAACTCAATAAACCTGTTTCTTTACTTTCTGAGCTTAGCAATATTTGGAAATGTTTCATTTTCTATACTTAGGAAGCATTTAATTTGATGATATTTCCAATATAATGTCAGATTATGTTTCGTTTCATAGCTCGTTATAGAATTTTTCTACATATGAGCTAGTTTGTCCGTCAATAATTCAGTTGAAATAATTAATTCTGTATGTTCATCAGAATTGTTGACAGTTTATGCAACACTACTGAAAAATATGCTATTGTAGCACTATAGTATAATCGTTATTTTTAGTTCTCCTTCACAGGTTTTTGCCTAATATTCTTTCCCTGGTCATATTTTTCGAGGTCTTCCACTTAGATATGTCTGAGCACATCTTTTTCAGTATGAGTAACTACTGTGGTTTCTTAAGTGTTCACACTAACCTCTCAACCAAAAATCATTGAATAAATGTTAATATTTACCAACGCTTGTAATAATCTACCAGTATATAGTCCAGGCGATAGATCAATCGAAATGGACGTTGTTTGATAACGCAAAAATTTTAGTGCAGAAAGTTGCTGAATATTGTGTACAACAATAATCTATGTTTGCCTATTCCAAAAAGTGCTTGCTAAATGCTGTAGCTGTAGAACAACAAATGTACCGAAATATCGAAAAATGACCCATTTTTCGATACATTTGTGTCTAAAACTTTGAAACAAAGCCTTAAATCAAAAAAATTTACTGTATCTTTTTTGTTTATTTGACTATTTCCTATAAGGTTATGAGAATCGCGAATCGAAAAACTTTAATTTTCCATGAATAATATTCGAAAATTTGTAAAAAATCATACGTAAATTTTGAGAAATTTTTTCGGTAAGTAAAAATTGATAAATAGTTATCAAATTTTCAGAAAAGATAGTTCAACATATGACAATTACGCACAAAAATTTTTGTAACGATCGATCACGAAGTTTTTCACTGCCACAATTATTAATTAACAAATTATAAAAAAGTTGATCGCGCGTACCTTGTTTAGACAACGGTGAAAAAGAAGCACGCAATTTTTATCAGTTACTTAGTGTCATAACAAACAATAAAAAATTATAAAAATATCTATTTTACGTTTTAATAACTTTTTACAATTTTTTTTCATTATAAATAATTTCTTGTTTACAGCATCGGTTCGATGTAATTTAAAAATTGTTTCTCATCTGAATACATCTTTGCAAGCACTTTTATTTTAGCCCAAAACGACGAAATTTGTCCGTGTACATCCGGAGATAGAGGCCCACAAAGTTAATAATTATTTATGGCTTACTTAATCGTTAAATCAAAATTAAAAAAATACTCTGTCATAGCTGGTTGCTAATACTTTCTATATCCGTCTTGTGCATTTTCGACAGATGAAAGCCTAATGAAAGAAAAATCGACAAAAATACTGTAATCACAGGAGTTCGTCGGTTAAGCGGCGTGGGAGAAGGAGTGGGGATGGCGGAGGGCAGCTGTGCAGTTGCTCGGCCCGGGTGTTTCAAAATGCGAACGCGCAGAAAAACGTAAGTTATCTAGGCAACGGTAGCACTTATCGAGAGGATTTTTTTTAATTCGATGTCGCGAAATGAGAGGAATCAGAATATGCCATCAAAAAACAATGTTACAAAGAAATTTTGCACGAATTTCAAGATCAAAAAAGTATGTCCCAAGCACCTATACAAGTATGTAGGCGGGGCCTAAGTTATGGATACCAAGGAAGGAACTGCGATCTACCTGGATCAAAGTAACCCAATGCTTTTACTTGTTCCTACGCAGTATGTATACCTGGGCTGAAGTATTATTATTGCAAAATGTTTATTGTACTGTAATAATGTCATTATATGGAAAAAAGCGCTACCATATTCATACAATTTATTATGACAATTTAACTCCTGTATAAAAATCGCATATGCCACAGTGCAATTGTCACTTTGACAGCGGCAATAGTTAGCTTTAACTTTTACAGCGACAAATACACTAGTGGTTTTTCACTTATTCATTTTTTCATCAATTATCGCGGTGTTGGTTACTAGAATAAATACTTTGCCATGTTTGTCAACAACTTATTGAATTTTTAAGAACTAACAATTAGTCGATTCGGTGTATCTACGAACGCCGAAATTAGTCAAATTGTCAATACCTGTGTGCCTACTAATACAGTTGCGACGCAATCATCAATCTGGCGACAATTTTCTACATTTTGCGATGCAAAAAGATACGCATTTGAGCCAGCTACTTCCATCGAGAAATTGAATGTAATATGGCAAGATATGTTTCCAAATTTCTCATCCATTAAATTGTCCTGCCGAATTACACTCGAGGTTTGTATTGATATTGGGTAAATTTGTGATGGTCAAATTCTAAACTGTTTCCTTTAGCAATTTGACTCGAATAACTGTCATCCTAAAAACACTCCACCTTCGGTGTCGTGTTTTTAATAGTTGATAGTTTTTCTCGTCAAATTGCTAGGAAACAGTTTCTCATTAAACAACCCAAATTTTCCCGATAAAATACCAACCACTTGTGCAATTATAAGTGAAAAAATGACGGTTAGTTATGATAAACCAAGACCATTTAAGGAAGAAAATATACTTTTTATCAATATTTATTATTGAAACGTTTAATTAGTTGCTTGATTTGAAGAACATTAAGCAACAAAATAATTTTTCAATCATACAACTATTTTTTTGATGATAATGAAAATAGCATACTTTTTTATCCTGAAATTCGTGCAAAATTTCTTTGTAATATTGTTTTTTGATGGCATATTATGATTCCTCTCATTTCGCTACATCGAAATAGAAAAAAATCGCCTCGATAAGTGCTACCGTTGCCGAGATAACTCATGTTTTACCGCGCGTTCGCATTTTGAAACACCCGGGCCGCGCGACAGCACAGCTGCTCTCCGTCATCCCCACTCCTGCTCCCACGCCGTTCGGCCGACGAACTCCTCTGATTACGGTATTTTTATCGATTTTTCTTTTATTAGGCTTCCATCTATCGAAAATGCACAAGACGAATATAGAGAGCTTTTTTTATTTCGATTTAACGATTAGTAAGCGATATAGTATATTACGTAACGAGTGCGGAAAGTGACATTCTTCACACGAGTGGGAAGTATTGTCTCACGAGGCGCCAGCCTCGTGAGACAATCCCACGAGTGTAAAAAATCACTTCCGCACAAGTTATGTACACTATTTTTCCTACGGCCACGCGATATACTTTTACCGAATCAGGCATGTACAATCTTGCGTTTTTATGTAGATGTGAGCGGTTTTATATATGTGTATTTGTAATTACTTTATATAGTTTTGATTACTTACCTTTGAAAGTGGCCCAGAAAATTGTGATGTTTATGCAATGAGAAAGAGTGCCTTCATGAAAAATATTGGTACAGAAAATATTACGAACATTTATTTTAACAACTAACAACAATTGGTAACAGAACATCAGAAATAAAACTGTTCTTGCTACATAAATATTGTGATTCAGAATTATTTATTTATTTGAATCACTTTAAAAATTAATAGTTAAATTATTGTTAGTGTAATTTATTAATTGGAAGATGTGAACATATTTTATTTTTAAGAATAAATAAACTGTTGTGTATATTTTCTTAGCGCTATAAGTATCTTTGATAAGAACACAACGTAACGGCGACGGAATAGCTTTTCAACATTCAATTTGACAGCTTTTTTATCCGTACACGTACGGATGAGTTTTTTTTCTGTACGCGTATGAATAAAGGCCACTTTCCATTGAACTAGAGAGTGCGATATATGTCACTTTCCTATGTGGTCGTGGGAAAAATTATTATTAACTTTGTGGGCCTCTATCTCCGGTTCTAGACGGTCAAATTTCGTCGTTTTGGGCTAAAATGGAAGTGCTTGCTAAGCAGTATTCAGATAGTAAACAATTTTTAAATTACATCGAACCGATGCTGTAAAGAAGAAATTATTTATAATGGAAAAAATTTGACAGAATTTAAAAAAATTGTAAAAACGTAAAATGGATATTTTTATAATTCCTTATTGTTTGTTATGACACCAAGTAATTAAAAAAGGCGTGCCCCTTTTTCACCGTTGTTTAAACAAGCTACGCGCGATCAACTTTTTTATAATTTGTTAATTAATAATTGTGGCAGTGAAAAACTGCACGGTCGATCGTTACAAAAATTTTTGTGCGTAATTGTCATATGTTTAACTATCTTTTCTGAAAATTTGATAGATATTTATCAATTTCTACTTACCGAAAAAATTTCTCAAAATTTACGTATGATTTTTTACTAATTTTCTCATATTGTTCATGGAAAATTAAAGTTTTTCGCTTCGCGACTCTCATAACCTCATAGGGAATCGTCAAATAAACAAAAAAGAAAAGGTAATTTTTTTTGATTTAAGGCTTTGTTTGAAAGTTTTGGACACAAATGTATCGAAAAATGGGTAATTTTTCGATATTTCGGTACATTTGTTGTTCTACAGCATTGAGCAAGCACTTTTTGGAGTAGGCAAACATAGATTATTGTTGTACACAATATTCGGCAACTTTCTGCATAAAATTTTTTGCGGTATCAAACAACATCCATTACACCCTACTTTTACTGCTCTACCGCCTGGACTAATAACCTACAGAACAGAGACTAGCACTTCTTTCTGCGAGCATCTCTAGCTGTGATAGTGATCTCGTTTATGATTGATATGATTATCTCTTATCTACAGGTAAGAACAAGGGCTTATCTAATCGCGTCGATGACAACTATCTATGCTAGCTAATGAAACTATAGCTATCAAATTGAGTGTAAGGGATTTTCTCACATCTCAATCTTACCTCGTTGACTGGTGTTAGTTGAGAACGTTTGTGAAGGAACTTTCCAACTTACGAATTGTTCTATTTTCATTAACGTGGGTATCTGTTTAGTATTCAGTAATATGTTTCTTGATATGTTTGTTATGTAACTTCTTATTGGTTGAAGTATTTTCCGCTACTATTAGGAATACTATCAGTTGCAAAAAACTAGTATATCCAAGATCACAGATACATTTTGAATAATCAGAAAAATACAGGTTGGGAAACGAAAGTAACAAATCGATAATTTAACATTGACTTTGTAATTTTTTTTGGAAAATTGGGATTTAAAAGTATATTGAATAACTGAAAATACTATGGACCAATTAGAAAAATATTGTTATTAACACCTAAGTTAAATGCAACAATAATCTATACGTGGTGTGTTCCATTAATCATTGTAAATATTTCAGTTGTTGAATCTTGAGTTCAAAATTTAGATTTAACCTCAAAATGTGACTCATTACTATTTAAAAATGTGGACAAATTTTGTGCCCAGTACTTTGATACTACTCGACGTATCCTTGTCATACTTGACAGAAATTGTAGGTACTGCACACCTTACTAAATTATGTTAAATAAACGTTTCTGTCTAGAACCAGAGGCATAGAGCAGGGGCAAGTGACAGCGCATAGAATATGGGAAGTCCTCCTGTCGTGTGCCTGTGGTAAAAGCCAGAAAATTGTATTTAACATAATTTAGTTAGCTGTGCAGTACCTACACTTCCTGCCAAGTATGAAAAGAATACGTAAAATAGTTGTAGAGTACTGGGGTCAAATAACTTTCAAATTTTAAATAAAACAACCGGTAACTTTGTATTAGGTTAAATGCCAATATTTTGGGCCTAAAATTCAACAGTTAAAATATTACCAATTATTAATGAAACACCCTTTGTAAATATTATGTTCTCAAATGGATAATCCCTTCACATTTCCGGTAAAAATTGAGGAGTTGATACAAAATAGTTCAAACTATCTCAAAACATTTTCTCTTCAACCTATACGAGAACATTTTAATTCTATTCATTGTGTGTTAGGAATAAAAAAAAATGTTAATGAGTTCAAATATAAGTTGAATTTTAAACACAAATTAGACAATAAATAAACTTTTGAAGTCTATCGTTAAGAAGTTATGAGCATAATTTCAAAAGAAAAATCTTATTAGGAACTGTTATCAA
This sequence comes from Galeruca laticollis, assembly GCA_963921935.1. NCBI lineage: Eukaryota > Metazoa > Arthropoda > Insecta > Coleoptera > Chrysomelidae > Galeruca > Galeruca laticollis. Next base: position 157,869,935 of record OY998181.1, on the reverse strand, counting down.
AACATTTTAGTTCCTTTTTAGAATTAAATAGAGTTGAAACTTTTTATCCTAGATACATCTTCCCTACTGGAGTTATCTGTTTGGATGATGACGTTTGGGCTTTAGAGCTCGCACCTTGCCTCAGCTTTATCTCCGCGCGGATGATTTATCCGGATCACCGCGCTGTTCGTTCCACGCTAAACATCTTTTTTTTTCCTGAAAATAATCTTCTCTATTAGTACTATTAATCAAATCAATGACAAAGTCAAATTGCATGAAGTAGTCATAAACGATTTACGAACAAATTACAAAGATATCGAACATTCGATAAATGTCTTGGAAGATGATAAGAACCAATTTAGAACGACTGCTGTTTACAATATTGAGCACAATTATTTGAAGAAAGATATCAAATAGTATTGAAAAGATATCATCAGTTTAGAACAGATGTACGCTTACGAAGCATGTCGTCCAAAATACATCTTGTTAACGTACTCTACAAACCGACACGTAAAAATTATCCACGCAGACGTACAATCATCAAAGGTATAGATGATTTATCGTAAATGAATTTGGCCGAAATGCGACCTTACGATCATCAAAATAAAACCATAAAATAGTATTAGTTGTAATCGATTGCTATTCAAAGTTTTTGTGGACGCGCCCATTGAAGACAAAGACTGGCTAATAACTCACTCGAGCATTCTCGCTCACACAAGACGAACTCCTAGAAACCTTCAATCGGACCAAGGAACGGAATTTTACTACAACAAGTTTGAACTAGTAATGAAAAAACATGTAATTAATCACTATAACGTTTTCAGCGTAAAAATTCTACTATCTCTGAACGGGCAATAAGAACATTGAAATCAAAACGGTATAAACATTTCAGTTTGGCATTTTACCTGAAATTACTAAGAAATACTATAATACAAAGTATTCAACTACCGAGTATAAACCTTCCCAAGTCAATAAATTTAACGAAAAAGCTATTTTAAACAAAACCTATAGTCATCTAAAGATAGCTGGACCGCGAACATTCAAAATTTGTGATATTTTACATATAAGCAAGTTGAATCATGTCTTCGAAAAATGATACACACCCAACTTGACTATTCAAAATCGTTAAAGTCAAAATTACCAATCCCATCACCTATATGCTCGAAGACATGTATGGTGCACCAATCAGTGGATAGTTTTACGAGGAGGCGCTACAGTAAACGTCAAATTCAGATATTTACTTGGTGGAAAAGGTGCTTAGAAAAAAAGGCAACAAAATGTATGTTAAATGGTTAGATTTAGACAAAAAACACATCAGCTGGATAGAAAACACAGATTTGGTGTGTAACTACTTTTCGCTTCGCTGCGTATGAATACATTGTTTTGTGGTGGGTGGTATAGATTGGAGTGAGCTGCAAGCTAGATTGTTATTCGTGAATATATGTTCTCAAGATAGTGGTTATAGTAGTAGTAGTAGTGCTACAGAAAGTTATAATTATGGTGCTGAATTAGATCATATTTTAGAAAAGTATGAAATAGCTGCCAAAAAGGAAGACCAATAATTGTAAACCGAGTATTCTACACATACGAATTTTCGAATTAAATGTGGTCCAAGTCCAGCAAGAACGTTTAGTAGTGCAATCACTCTATAAACATACGGAAATCTCGTTCAAAACTTTCGAACGGGCTACGTTTATCGATATTTTGAATAACAATTCACTCACAGATGAGCCACTTCCAGCGTTTCACGAAGATTATGAGCCAGATACGATACCATGTGGTACTACTGTACCATTCGCCAAGTAATAGTCGATTATGTGAAATGGTTGGAAGTAATCAAACACAGCATCAGTTTCCCTTTAACTCAACAAGATGTTCATCAAATTCTAAAAGTCCATCATCATCTCATTTCCCCTCGTCTCGCCCATTTAAAATCTCTAAATTTTGGCGAATACTACAGAAATGTGATTGAACTTATTAGGAATTTCGCTCATAATAATGGGCATTTAAGTAAATTTGAGTTCTTCTCTCTTTAACCCCCTCAGTACACTTCTCGAGAGCCTCTTCTTTGGTTATCTCGATACAAACTGTGTTCCTGGATTCTTCGAGGTATTATCATCCTATCTAGCAGTATATCCTACTCCATCGCTGAAGGAGAATTCATGCTGATTTAATGAATAGGAATGACTACGGTTCCTTGACCACATAACAATTCAGGTTTTCTTTCGTTTTTATTCGGGTCAGCCATTTTTATCTCACTAGTACCGGGTTGCTAGGGTTCATTCCCCCAGTGACCCGTTTATGGGAATATTGCTATTTCTCTGAGAGGTCGCTTGGTATTCCCATGGTAAGTCCCAAACAAAAACAGGGAGAGATCTCCATATACAATCTATTAAATAAGAGATTATCAACTTATCAAAGAACATGCCGCCAGGGTTGAACAACATCTAAATAATTTTGTGAAGAACTTAATAGAAGACACATCCATGAGAAGAAGACTGATAAAACTAACCCAAAGGAACTAGTAAACTGATTTTAGCAGACAAAGCAGTTATGTTAAAGTTCATTTGTGTAGTCTATAGATGATAGGGAACTGCTACTCAGCAACTTCCCTCCATGTCAAGTAGTACTAAGTGTCTTGTGGTACTGAGTATCACGTGGTACTATTCACTTATTGTAACAAGTTCTACAGTTAGTAAATTCAATTGCGAAATCAGAAAAAATTGTCTTGCAAAACGAGCTTCACCCTATTAAAGCAATGCAGAAGAAGATACAGGAAATATTGCACTACCTTATTCCCCTTCAATAATATTTCTGCTTCAGTACCATATATTCCCCACCCCAAAGATGAATTTGAGCAAACATACTGAATCTGAGATTATTTGGATCAGAGATTTTCCTTATAATTCATTTTCTTCCATATCTGTCACGAAAAAAAATTAATTCATATCTATTGATCCCTTTTACAAGAGTAATAACTTTCACTATATTTGACCTTAGTGATATCTTGCATTATCAATTTGATAATTCGTTATGAATGTGCCAATAATAATCTACTTGTAAGGATATAAATAGTGGAAGTCCGTCACTTATAGTATTTGAAAAACTGGCCTAATGGCAAAGAGAAAACCATTATCGAAAAGTGCTTCACAATATCAAACAAACGAGTCCATTTTTTATTGACGGAGACATCATTTTCCGATATCTACGAACACCCCACTTTAATAGAGTGTACGATTTACCTAAGAGTATTTGAATGATATTCAACATCATGTAAGTTGTCCTTTTGAACATCCTTCAAGTACTCTTTAAATTCATTTCCAAGTGTGGAAATTTGACCTTAGATTTTTTGGGATTCACATTCTGAATCCTTCTATTACAATCTGTTTGCCGAAATTCTAGAATATTTTCATAAAGTAAATCATCAGTGTAAATAACAAGAATCAAAATATCTAATAGGCGTTTGAGGAAGCTGATTTGAATTTGAGCTACGTTATTTTATACATCGCACTGGATATGTTTTAAAAGTGATTTAAATGCAATACAACGTTTCATACACAATCACACTCATCTAGAATCGTAGTAATTTTATCTGATGTCGTCAAGAGATTCATGAGAATAAGTTTATTTCTGAACAAATACTTGAAGAAACTCAGAAAATAGCTTTTGATTTATTGCCGTGGAAGTCAAAGGACGCTATACGAAAAAGTATTAATGCGAATATTGATGTTAATTTCAACAAATGAATAAATTCAGCTTGAGTGCTTTATAGCGTGCCTTAGAACGCTAAAGATTTATAGACCACATAAAGGATGACAATTAGTTGAATTATAAACCTACAACAAATAGTATACTTATGGTGTATAACAGTCAATAACTTATATATTACCAGAATATGAACATAATCAAAAGTATGTTGACATGAGGTCAACAATTTCATTGACAGGTAAAAAAAATGAAGGAAAATCGCCCAATATACATAACAGAATTGAAAAACATCTGACTGTTTGACTACATAATCTCATTAGATGCGTACCTAGTTATAAAGTCAAATCTGGATTGGATAGGATCCAATATTGAAACCAATATCATACCGTCAATAATTGAGGTGACTTTGAACAGTTTTGAAAAGAAAACAGTTTCGCGCTACCATAGTAAATAGCTTTATACCGTAAACGGTCCAGTTGCTGACGGTGGCCCGCTAGGTGACAGTAATTTTATTAAATCAAGAAAATAACGTCCCTTACAGTGTAAAGTTAGGTTTTTCAAATTTGAGGAAATTGTAAAACTTTGGTAGTGCTGTGGATACCACTGTTTTTACTCTCAGACGAAAGTTGTAGTGGCGGACTGCCGTAAAGTGTGACTTCATTTTTATGATTTGTGCTTTGTTCTGCAAACAATATAGAATTTATTTAAATGGTATATTTCCTTTGAGGAAACTTTATTGATATTCGTTGTTAACTCTCTATTTTTTTTGCTGGGATGGAAAACAAAAATATTTTCAATTATTCTGAAACGGACATGCAGCAAGTTTTGGCAGCAGTTAGAAGTGTAGTGACGATGTCAACTGCTCCTATAACATATAAAGAACCAAAAATAACCTCACTGTACAAACATACACGAAAATATTCCATACAAAGACAATTGGGTACTGTCTGAAAGAGAAGGAAAAACGCTAGTGCGATGGATGCTTTACATCGCAAATGCTGGATATCCAGCAACAAAGGCAGGAATTGGTTTGAAAACTTTTATAAAAGATCTCCTCAGTTATCAATGAGAACACCAACAAATATTTGTGGTTCAAGGGGTGTCCTAACTGAAGCAGAAACTGGTTTGAAAAAGATGAAGAATTTTTGAAATTTGACACAAACTGAAAATAAGATTCAAATTTTTAATATGGATGAGACGGTATTTTTTTGTGCCCCATATGTGACGAAGTGCAAAAAAGTTAGAAGCTCGTTTACAGCTTCAACCCTAGGATGCATAGATGAAATTCTCGACAAGAATGCATAGCATGAGTAACCAAGACTCTTGTTTATTTATATTCTACATTTATTTATCATAATAATAGGTTACAAACAAGCATTAGAAATGGAAATACATACTAAAATTTTTAATTCCAGCATATTGTGCATTGAGCAAATAAAGAAACCTCAAGACGAAAACAACATAGAGGAACTATGGGCTAACATTAAAGATGCAATAGCCACCATATCAAAACAGGTACTTGGCAAAAAGAAAAGCCAGCGACGGAAATGGTTCGATGAGGACTGCAACAGGACACTTGAAGCGCGGAATTTGGCAAGGAAAAAAATGCTACAACATCCAACAGCATCTAATATAGAAGAATATAGACACCAAAGAACAATAACACGCAGAATGGTGAAACGGAAAAAGAGAGAATACCAACTGTCAATAATAAGGGAAATAGAAGAGAATAGACAGAATAACAGAACAAAAGAATATTTTAGCGAAATCTCGAAACAGAAAGCCGGATACCAACCCAGAGAGGAAAACTTTCTCACAAAAAATAATGGAGAACTCATAACCAACGAAAAAGAGATTCTAAAAACCTGGAAGAAATACTTCTTTGAACTGCTAAATGAGGAGGAAAATACAAATACGCCACCAACAAATATACCAACGGCCGAAATAGAAACACAGCCACCGTCGTACGAAGAAACACTGAATGCAATAAAAAATATGAAAAATAACAAAGCTCCAGGCAGCGACGGCATACCTGCCGAATGCATAAAATCTGGCGGAGAAACACTCCACAAGGCCATACACAAGCTCATAAAAACCATCTGGAAGACAGAGGCCCTACCCGACGAATGGAAGGAAGGGATAATCGTCCCTATTCATAAAAAAGGAGACAGAAAGGAATGCATAAACTATCGTGGAATAACTCTTCTGAATACATGTTATAAGGTACTCTCCAATATCCTACTGGAGAGAATGAAACCATATACCGAAGAGATTGTGGGGGAATACCAATGTGGTTTTAGACCAAATAGGTCCACCGTAGATCAGATTTTTACCATCAGACAAATAATGGAGAAATGCTGGGAATTCGACAGAGAACTCCACCAATTGTTTATTGACTTTAAACAGGCATTCGACAGAGTATGCAGATCAAAGCTGTGGCAAGCAATGCAAGAACTTGGATTCCAAGAAAAACTTATATCGATGATGAAAGTATGCATGGAGGGTACGCGATGTAAAGTAAGAGTGGGGCAGAGTCTCTCCGACTCCTTCAATATCATTAATGGTCTCAAGCAAGGGGACGCCCTCTCACCTCAACTCTTCAACATAGCATTGGAATATGTAATTAGGAACTCCAAAATTGAGAAGCCAGCTGCTATCTTTCATAAAGGAGGACCCAACCTGCTCCTGGCTTTCGCAGACGATGTCGATGTGATTGGCAATAGCAGGATTTACCTCAAAGACACCTTCATAAAGTTCGAAAAGGAAGCAGAGAAGATAGGCCTCAAGATAAACGAAGACAAGACCAAGTATATGCAGAAAAAATCGGAACCGAGATAGAGTAGGACAAAACTTCTCTATCGAAGACTACAACTTTGAGCGGACAAGACAATTTAAATATCTGGGTACAAGTATTAGCGAAAACAACGACATCACAGAAGAGATAAATAACAGGATACAGGCTGCAAACAGATGCCTTTTTGCTCTTCAAGACCTAATTAAATCTAGAATACTTACCAGGAAAACTAAGCTGAACATATACAAAACAATTATAAGGCCCGTCGTAATGTATGGATGTGAGACCTGGACGTTTGCAAACGAAGAACGACTTAAGGTCTTTGAAAGGAAATTACTAAGAAAAATATTCGGCCCAAATAGAGACGAAAATACAGGACAATATAGAATAAAAACCAACCAAGAACTCAAAGAACTCTACACTGATACCAACATAATAAACGAAATAAAGGCCAGGAGACTACAGTGGACAGGACACGTTAAAAGAATGCCAGATGATAGATTAGTGAAACTGGTGTGGGAGGAGGTCCCGGGGGGAAAACGCCCATTAGGTCGACCCCGCCTCAGGTGGAGAGATAATATTACAAAGGACCTAAAAGCCATGAATATCGAAGATGGACCCGATCGGATGCTAGATAGAAAAAGATGGAGACGTATGGTTGAGTCGGCAAAAACCCACCCAGGGTTGTGAAGCCACTGATGATGATGATGATATTGTGCATACTAAAACACTGTGTTCTTTGCATGTTGGTTTATTACACTTAGTGCAAGTCAGTGTATTCATACTTCCAATTCGTGTAGGATATTGCAAACATATTCTTTTCTTTTTCAAAACTGAACTGGCTAAGATATTATCTTCTTCCGAAAGCGTAATAAAAAGTTTCATACTACTTCTTACAGTATTTGGAAGTTTTGGGTTTTGTGCTCTCCCTCTCATAAACGGTAACACTAATTCGGTTGCTAAGTCTTTGATGAACATTCTTCTCTTGTCAGTTTTTCCATCGTGAAAATTTTCATTTTCATGAGCGTAGATAAAGCATTTAGAGCTGCTAAATCCATTATGTTGTACCAAACTGCGACAGGCCATCCTCTTGGTTGTTGCTTTTTGGTATAGTTGCCTATCATTTGATCCAAATGATCAAAACCTCCTTTAGTTTTATCATAAAATTTAATTATTTCGGGTTCTTTTCTAGTACTCTCATTATTTACTGAATCGTCGTGATGCATCGAGCTAAGAAGTAGCACAGATTTATTCTTTTTTGGCACATAGCTCACTAACGTCAAATATTTAGTGAAACCAAACATAGAGAAATAAACACTTCTTTCCTTAGAGGCTTGCAACTCTTTAGGAATCTCGTTCTTGTTTTTGCGCAAAGTTTCCCCCAGTTTTCCACCAGCATTTCTTAGATCTATCACTGTCTTCTCATATTCAACTAGATATTCGTTAAATGAACATTTACCATCGAATATAAGTCTTTTAAGTTTCTTTTGTAGTTGTATTCAATTAGCCATTCCAGTTTTTATATATGTTGACCTCAGGGCATTCAACACACACGCTGTATATCTTCGTTATACGAAGACAAGATCTGGTAAGCAAAGTCCCCCCACTTTACGAGGTGAATGTTCACTCATATTTTTTTAAAAGGGAAAATGACACAAGAAGAAAATAACAATATAAATGACATCTAACAACCAACTTCGAAAGGCACAAAGTTTATCTAGGATTAACTGTCTCGACCCTTACTTCGTGGAATCTACTCAAATGAAATTCACTGTTTCTAGCTAATTCTACAATATAATGAAAATTGTTGAAAATTATAAAAAAATAACAATTGTTTTGATAAATCAATATCATCGTCAGAATGAGAGAAGCTACAATTCATTTGATGCCTACCTGATGTATAGTAGTTATTTTTGGCTAGACCAAGAAGTGACCTAACTTGTGACTGACTCAATATATCTAAATAGAAAAAAGAAGAAGATGCGATATTACAAATATTATTAGCCCTATGGTGATATCCTGGATATCATTTTTCCAATTAAGATCAGTATACTATATCTGCTGATCTTTACAATTATCACTTAAGAAGACAGTTTATTAGTGGAGAACTCCCTAGATTTATCTGTTCATAGACAACTTCATATTGTGGGCTTCTTGAATATTTTCTAATTTCCAATTCTTCAAGAAAATCCAGTTCTTGTTTCTTTTCACAAATATGCAGCACATCAAGTTCTGTGTTAGGTGTCAATTAATGATTGGTATCAAGTAGATGTTTTGCGTAGTGGGATTTATCTGGTTGTTTTAATCTGTATGCTCGTGTTCACTGTATCAGATTTAGAAATTTCTAAGGGTCTGACCCAAATAGACAACATTACATTCTGGACATTTGAGTTTATATATACCTGATTTCTTCAATATTGGTATTTTTGTTTTTACATTTAAGAATTTCGTACTAACGTTACTTTCTGTTCTAAAAGAAATTGTTGTATTCGTTGCTAAAGATATTATCTTTGAGATATTATTATAAATATTTCCTGCATATGTGATGGTTTTATAAGTTTTTATTTCATCAGTTTGTTTTGGAAATATCAATTGTAATGCCACTTTTTCCTCTTTTTTATTAATTAGCTTATTTATCATATGTAATGGATAACCGTTGGACGTTGCTATTTGTCTAATTGTATTATTCTCTCTATCAAAATTACATGTTTCCATAGGAACTATGTGACATGAAACTATATGGAATTGTGACATCAATGTGTGTTGGTTTTCGGTAAATTGAATAATCAAGTTCATTATTAACTCTTTGAATTTCCAAATCAAGAAAATTAATTGAACTATTTTCTTCAATTTCTAATGTAAATTTAATTTTTGGGTGTAAATTATTAATGTGGTTGAAAGATACTTCTAATTGTCGTTCACTGCCCATAAAACAAGCTAATATGTCATCTACATATCTACCTATACCAAAATAAAACATTTTTCGAAATATTACTTCCAAGGATCTTTCTTTTTAAACAGTCCATAAAAATGTTAGCCAAAATAGGTGATATAGGGATTCCCATTGGTTAACCTCCATTTTGAATATATATCTTATTGTCAAAAGTGAAATAATTCTGATTAATATATACATCAAATAAATTAAGTATATCTGATATTATTCCTGGATTAATATTTTTATCATCTAGTTATTTTCTTACAAGTATTAGACATTCTTCAGGAGGAATTTTAGTGAACATATTAGTAACATCAAACGAAATAAGTTCATAGTTATCTTGAAAGTTGATTGCTTTTAATTTTTTGATTAGTTCTATTGAATTTCTAAATGAGTACTGATATGTATATCCGTAACTATTAAGTATATTGTTAAGCCTCTTTGCCAATATATTATTAGGAGTATCAACATAAGAAACTACAGGTCTAATTGGTTTCGTTATTTTATGTAATTTAACGGTTCCATATAATTGTGGACAATGAGGATTCTTATGTCTGATAGATAATAGATAATTTGAATTATTAACAATATCGCTTACATTATTAGAAAACTTTTTTTTTGGGTTTGCTTTAAGAACTTATACATCGCTAGATTCTATAAAGTTATATATTTTTGAACTATAATTTTCAGTTTTCAATATGGCAGTTGTGTGCCCCTTATCAGATTTTATAACTCTTAGGTTATTATCTTCTACTTTCTTTTTAAATTTACGAATAATATCAAACAAATTATAGCTACAGAGTCAGAAATAGCTTTAAAATCTAATTCAAATAATTTTCTTTATGAGAAATTAAAAATTGCCAATTTATTCAAAAATATTGAACCTTCAAAAGTTAAACGTCAAGCAAAAAATGATATTACACTTTCAAAAGCAATCAAAAAGAAAGTAGAAGATAATAACCTAACAGTTAGAAAATCTGGGGGAACACAACTGTCCTATTGACAACTGAAAATTATAATTCAAAAATATATAACATTATAGAATCTAGCGATGTAAAAGTTCCTAAAGCAGACCCAACAAAAAAGTTTTCTAATAATGTAAAGGATATTGTTAATAATTCAAATTATCTTTCAAGTCATACCGAAAAGAGGTCTATCATACATAAGAATCGTCATTGTCCACAATTATATAGAACCGTTAAATTACATAAAATAAAGAATCCAATTAGACCTGTAGTTTCTTATGTTAATACTCCTAATAATATATCGGCAAAGAAACTTAACAATATACTTAATAGTTACGAATATACATCTCAGTACTCAATTAGAAGTTCAAGAGAACTAATCAAAAAATTAAAAGCAAACAACTTGCAAGATAACTATAAATTTATTTCGTTTGATGTTACTAATATGTTTACTAAAATTCCTCCTAAAGAATATCTAATACTTGTAAGAAAATAAAAATATTTATTCAGGAATAATATCAGATATACTTAATTTATTTGATGTATGTATTAATCAGGATTATTTCACTTTTGACAATAATATATATATTCAAAATGAAGGTTTACCAATGGGAAGCCCTATATCACCTATTTTGGCAAACATTTTTATAGGCAGTTTAGAAAGAAAGATCTTTGAAAGTAATATTTCGAAAAATGTTTTATTTTGGTATAGATATGTATATGATATATTAGCTTGTTTTATGGGTAGTGAACGACAATTGGATGTATTTTTCAACCACATTAATAATTTACACCCAAAATTAAATTTACATTAGAAATTTAAGAAAAAAGCTAAATTAATTTTCTTGATTAAAAATTCAAAGAATTAATAATGTACATGATTATTCAATTTACCGAAACTCAACACACACTGATGTGACAATTCCATATAGTTCCAATCACCCCATGTCACATAAACTAGCAGCATATAATTCAATTATACATAGATCTTTTTCAGTTTCTATAAACAAATGTATATTTGATAGAGAGATTAATACAATTAGACTAATAGCAACGTTCAACGGTTATCCATTACATATGATTAATAAGCTAAATAACAAAAAAGAGGAAAAAGTGGCATTACAATCAATATTCCCTAAACAAACTGATGAAATAATAACCTATGAAACCATCACATATGCAGGATATATTTCTAATAATATTTCGAAGATAATATCTTGAGCAATAAATACAACAATTTCTTTTAAAACAGAAAGTAACGTGGGTAACCAATATGTTAAATGTAAAAACAAAAATACCAATTTTAAAGAAACCAGGTATATATAAACTCAAATGTCCAGAATCTAATGTTGTCTATTTGGGTCAGACCCTTAGAAATTTCTAAATCTGATACAGTGAACACGAGCATACAGATTAAAACAACCAGATAAATCCCACTACGCAAAACATCTACTTTATACCAATCATTAATTGACACCTAACACAGAACTTGAAGTGCTGCATATTTGTGAAAAGAAACAAGTACTGGATTTCCTTGAATAGTTGGAAATTAGAAGACATTTGAGAAACCCACAATATGAAGTTGTCAATGAACAGATAAATCTAGGGAGTTCTCCACTAATAAACTGTCTTCTTAAGTAATAATTGTAAAGATCAGCAGATATAGTTTTCCTGGTTTTCTATATCATTGCACAGTTATACTGATCTTAATTGGAAAATTGATATCCAGGATATCACCATAGGGCTAATAATATCTAAGCTTCAATATTTGTAATATCACATCTTCTTCTTTTTTCTATTAACATACATTAAGTCAATCACAAGTTAGGTCACTTCTTGGTCTAGCCAAAAATAACTACTAAACATCAGGTAGGCATCAAATGGAATGTAACTCCTGTCATTATGACGATGATATTGATTTATAGAAACAATTGTCATTTTTTTAGAATTTTCAGAAATTTTCTTTATATTGTGGGATTAGCTAGAAACAGTGAGTTTCATTCAAAACACTTCATCTAGGATATCAAAAAATGAGTTATGTGACAATTATCAACTTTAATCTCACGATTGGGCAATGTCACCCCAATTAACGGTAATTAAAAGCAGTTCCTGGATTCAAATCACATATATACACCCCTATACATCTCAAACTGTCTTTTTAGTTTGATCGTGACTATTATGAAGAATATTTTGTATAGATGAGATAGTTAATAAGTCATCCGGTAATTTTCGATTTTAACCAGTTCGTTTGTCTCATGTATAATATTACAGATTTCTCCAAGTTGAAGGAATGCGCTTCTGTTCAATGTAATACATAGTAGTATCTGAATTGAGTGCTTTATATCTATACTTGGGTACATAGTATATTTGCTACATTCAGCCACTAACATGGCTCATACAGTTTTGGTTTACTGTACATCATACTATCCCAATCTCCCAGTATTTGTAACACATATGGTGTAGTTGATTCTTATGTGTTGCTACAACACCACCAATCAGTATGGAACAAAAACGATACTTTATCATAGTTTCTAAACACATATAAGATTTTGCAAGAAAATTAAATTTTGAGATGTTTGAACTATTTAAAGTAACCCTATTTTTTTATAAATATTGATTTCAACTCTATATTGTTAAATAGGGTTCGATAGGGTACAGATCGGTGTCACGACAGGCTTCGAGCTTGTCTATGCCGACTACCAGTCAACCTTATGTAAGTTTTTCCTTTCAAATTAATATACATGTTTTCATATACTTACGGCAGTATATGTAAAAAAATTGGATTGAATTTATACTAATAAGGAAAACCTTCCTTAGAATTTTTTAAAAATCACTCATCGGGATTTACTATGTCATGAACATTGAATTAGGTATACATGCGTGGCTATATGCCAAAAATTTGTGAATGGATGTGACATCCCTGGAGGAACTAAATTCTGATACGAAATAATCATTTTTTCATTCTAAAATTTCAGTAAAATTCCATTCAATTATGATTTTTCCATTGAAATGCCGTAAGTTTCTCTGTTGAAAAGCGAAATCTGCTTTATTTCCCATACTGCTATGCTTCTGTAACATTTTCAACGTTTGAACATATTAGACTGCCATATTCAACGAACCATTGATAAGCAAACTAATTAAAATATAGTCGTTTAGAAAGATCGCCTTTACATGCGAAGTAAATCAAAATAATACTGCCCTTAGCTTCACGTATTAGTAATGTTTGCCAATTAAAACAAAAAGTAAATAATGTAACTCTTATTGATTATTCGTTAATGCATGAATAAATATTTTAAAGTGTCTGGATTGATTAAAGCCAGCAGTGTTCAAATATATGATGCGGGAACACAATTTGGTAATGTTTTATTTAGAAAAAAGATTCAATACGGTTTTAATGACATAGATATAAATACAACAAATAAAATGATTCGGAATATGAAATGACAAAATTTTCTTTACTACTGTTAATTTAAATTGATTCCACTTCACTCTTTTTTTTTTTTTTTTTTTTTTTTTTTTTTTTTTTTTTTTTTTTTTTTTTATTTTACCGCATCAACCTCGAGGGTTATGAGCGGGGTTTCAAAAAAACATACAATAGGTACTTATAGTCAAAAAACATACAATAGGTACTTATATTTTATGATAAAAATTGGAGTCTTTCAGAAATTTGAGCACTTTTTCTCAGTTTTCACTTAACGCGCGGTTCATGTTAGACGGAATGTTGTTAACTGTTCTTGTAACACTTAAATTTGTACAATCCAATAATATATGTTTTGTGGTTAGAGGCACATGACACGTAAAACACTGCTTTGGTGGTTCTTGATTTAACAAATGCTGGTGTGTGAGGGCTGAATGTCCTATTCTTAACCTGTTTAAAACAACCTGGTCTTTTCTGTTCTGTGGAAGAGGAAGTCTGGATTTTACTGATACTTGCAGGCTAAGTATTAACGGTGACAATTCATTAATTAAGAGTTGTATGTTCGGTAGGTGGGTGTAAAAACCATTTAGGTTCCACTGAAGAATAAAATTTGAGTAAGCCATTACTTTATCTTGAAAAACCAGAGTGAGAAGAGATATCGCTTTCTTCGTCTGTTGATGTTAGGTCAGCTTCTTCCGTCAATTTTTTCTTAATCCTTGTTATATTATTTTTTACAGATGTGTTATCGATGTTTTTATGAACGAATGTAAGTAGATTTTTCAGATTGTGTAAGTCGTTGGTGTAATTTTTTGCTATGCTTGCAGCATGCTTAGACCCAGATGCATTTACTATAAAATCACATAATTCGGTAAAGTTCATAAAATTTGGTGGTTTGAAAGTAACTAGGAGATCTTTTATAGGTTCTAAAAGGTGAGTTAATTCTTCTGCGTTTTTCTTAGTTTTACATTTTTTTGAAGATTTCGGACGTCTAAAAGATTCTTCATCAGGTTTTTGGTTTTCTAAATCAGGTGAAGTAGAGATTTGACGTTTACAAGCTGCAGAAATCGTCTTAGTTTGTTCAGATTCGTTAGGAATGTCAAGTGATAAATTTGATTGCCTTTGCGATTGCTCTGGGGATTTGGTAATTTCAAGTGATGTGTTTGATGGCTTATCTAATGGATTAAAATCTGGCTCCATGTCTAGATTTGTTATACTTATATGGTCGTTAGAGCATTCCCTTACGTTAGGAACCATGAGGTTATCTTGATTAGAAATGCAGCTTGAATGTGAATGTGCAAGAGTAGGGATATCTGTTGGTTTAACTTTATTTGTGGATACTGGAGATTTGGGAGTTGAGTCCAGTAATACCATATTTGGAAGTAATTTAGAGTGAGAACAATTATTTGCAGTGTGACCAGGTTGTTTACAAGTAAAACAGACATTGTCTAAAGATAGGAATATTCGGTAAGATGTATTATCATAATTGAAGTCCAGAAATTCAGGTATTATGATTTGATCAGGAGGAGAGATGTAAATATGTCTACGAAAACTATAAATGTGTTTATATTCCGGATTTTGTGTGCCAATCTTAAGGAAATTCAATCGAGTTTCCAAATTCAGTCCCATATTAACAAGCTCAGCTTCAATGATGTTATGTGGTACGGAGGGACACACATTTGAAATAATCAATCGTATGTTTGGGTTTAGTAATCTTCGTGCTTGAATACGTTGATGGTTAACTGTGATAATTCCATTATTAGTAGATACGAAGTCGTTAACAATTTTTTCATTGGTGAGGTAAATACATATTCTATTGTTAGAAATCCGAGAAGCGAACAAAATATTTTTTGGCGTAATTATATCTCCCACCGCATATATATATTCTTCCAATTTTGTATTGTCCAGTGCATTAAATACAATTGCTTGCTGTTTTTTGGGGAAGGTTGAATTGCTTTGGCTGGCTATATATGAATAAGGCAGTGATGATGTGCTTGCTATGTTCTGAACTCCCCCATTTGAAGTTCCTAACGGCGGATATTCATCCATTTTTAAGTAATGACATGGACCTGCCTGTTAAGTGCGGCCCTGTCTTCCTTTGGAATTTACAGATAACCGATGGTAATTAGGTATGGAAATGTATATATTTATGACTATGTGACGATACAAAGTTTTTGTTTTACCTTGTAAATGTTCTTGTTTGTTTTGGTTCACTTTGAAATATACACTAATTACTTTTTAACTACTAATTAAATCGTTTCGGAGCGCACAACTGCTCTGTACAAAGGTTCGACACCGACCCACTTCACTCTTCAATAAGTAAAATGTTCGTTTTAACGCACGCTGATTGCCATTTTTGCTCTCGCTTATACAATTTTTGAATCTTTCGTATTCATCGGCACAAGAGACTCATAATATTCGTCTTTGTAATTTGTTTAACTCATTCATGTGTGAGGAGACAGTTCTAATAGAAATAATTGAAAGTTTTATCAAGATTTTTTGTTTAATCCCATTTTCTATTAAATTTTTATATGTAAATGATTTAGAGGGATATTATAAATGATGGAACCATTTATAACAATTCGTATTTATTAAACTACAAAACCAAAATTAACAATCTTTTTTTTTATTTACGAATCCGCATCAGCCACAAGGGCTATTAGCGGTATGTAGCTATATATTGTGTTTGTTTAACATTATGAATAGATATTGACATGTCACATGTTTTGTTTAAAGTACATTTTAAATTTTATGGTAAAAGTTTGCGATTTGCAGATATTTAACAAGGTTTTCCAAATTACTGCTGTCGTTTAAAGTATTTTCCAGAGATTCACTTATGTTGCATGCTAGTCTGTTGGTATGATATAGCGGACACTCAACCAAAAAATGTTTCACTGTTAACGGCTGCTCACAAATAACACATTCTGGTCTTGGTGTTCGGGAAAGTAGTACTCATGAGTAGCTCGAGTATGACCTAGACGTAACCTTGTGATGATGATTTGATGTCTTCGATTTTCGGTAAAAGTTAGCCAGGGTGTTATGTCGGGTTTGATTTCTCTAAGTTTTGCGTGTGAGCTCATCCATGTGTCATTCCATTTTTGTTCTGCTTTATTGCGAATAAATGTTTTTAGATCGGTGTATAAGGGCTTAATGATTGGTGTGGTATTAAGTAGTGCTGCTTTTTTGGCGAGTTGATCGGCCATCTCATCACCTTTTATGCCTATGTGTGCAGGAACCCACAGGAAATGTATGTTTTTTCCTATCGATTAAAGATGATGAATTTCTTTTTTGATCATCAGTACGAGGAAAGTTTTCGAATAGGTGCTTCCCAATAATTTCAAGGAGTTTAAAGAGTCTGTAAGTATAACTGTCTTTTCGTAGTTCGATGTTGTTACGTACTTTACTGCTTCTAGTATTGCATAAAGTTCTCCTGGTAGAATTGTTGCATATTTTGAAAGTTTGAATTGTACATTGTTTGTAGGAGTTACAATGGCTGCGCCTAGTCCGTCATTTTGTTTGGATGCGTCAGTGTATATTTCGGTATAATTGGGATATTTTTGCATGTTGGATGAGGGTTTGTATACAAGTGCTTTGTTTGGAAAAACATGGAAGATGAGTGTTTATATGTGGTGGCTTAATTTGCCAGGGTGGAGTGAAGTTATAAGTTTCGATTTTTAGAGAAGAGATGTTGGATATATTGAGACTGTTTTTATAGTGCTGGATTCTTACGTAAAATGGCTCTGTTTGAATATTAGGTGAGACTGGATTTACGTTTTTATTAAATGTGTGATGGTGGGTTAAAATAAGAGGATTAGCTGTTATTTTTGAGGCATATGAGAGACTTAGGATTTGTCTTCTAAGTTCTAGTAGGGCTTCTCCGGCTTCACAGTATAGGCTGTCTACTCGTGTGGTTCTGTAGGCTCCTAGGATAATGCGTAATGCTGTATTGTGTAATACGTCTAATTGTTTGAGTATTGTAACTATTGCTGATGCATAAGCAATACAGCCATAATCAATTTTTGATCTGACAAGTGTTTGATAGATGTTTAAGAGTAATCTGCCATCGGCTCCCCAATGTTTGTTTGATAGACATTTCAATAAATTGAGTCCTTTTTGACAGTCTTTAATTAGTTGTGTTATATGGGCTTTCCAATTTAGTTTCTCATCGAATATAAGTCCTAGGTATCTAATTATATTGGTGTACTTGAGAGTAGTATTGTAGATTTTCATATGAGGTTTGTGGTTAATTGGTTGTTTTTAGAATATTATGCACCGTGACTTGCTGGGCGAGAAATGAAAACCTGTCGCTCTTGACCATTTTTCCATCGTTATGAGTTGTTTTTGAAGTATCGTTGCATATGCAGATAATGTCCTGCTTTTTACAAAAATTATCACGTCATCCCCATACATTCGAATCTGTATTGGTTTTTCTATATCTCTAGTTATATCGTTCATGGCTAGGAGAAATAAAGTTGGACTGATAATTGGTCCTTGGGGTGTTCCATTTTCTTGTTTTTGGATAGAAGAAGTTGTTCCATTGACTCTAACCTGAAATGTTCTGTCACATAAAAAGTTCTCTATGAAAGCTAGAATGTTACCTTGATATCCTAGGTTGCTTAGCTTTGATAGTATGTTGTGCTTCCAAGTTGTTTCGAAAGCTTTATTTACTTCAAAATAGATGGCCATGCAGTGTTCTTTATTTGAGAATGCTTCTTTAATATGAGTTTCTAAATCAATTATGTTGTCTAATGTTGATCTATTTGGTCTAAATCCTGATTGCTCCGGAGTCAGATGTCCTTTGCTTTCTAGGTCCCAAAGAAAACTTTTATTTATAATTTTTCGAGCAGTTTGCATAGGGCGCTAGTTAACGAAATGGGTCTATAAGAATCTGCTAGGAGGGGTGATTTAGAAGGTTTTAAGATGGGGATTGTGATTGCCTTTCTCCATGTGTTAGGATATAGATGTTGGCTCCAAACACTGTTGTATATCTGCAAGAGGTGATGTTTCGCAGATGAAGGCAGGTTTTTTTAAAAATATGGGCGGGATATCATCGGGTCCAGGAGATGTGTTCTTAAGTTCGTGGAGTGCATCGTTGAATTCGTGTAGGCTAATAGGCGTGTTAATAGGGTCTGCGTTTTCATGTATCATAATGGTATTCTTTCCTTGCTTCTGCTTAAATGCTAGGAAGTCTGGGTCGTAGTTATCATTTTTAGAATGGAGACAATAAGCGTTTGCGAGTCCTTCAGCTATATCATTGTTATCTGTTATCATACTTAAATCGTTTTTTTGTTAGGCTGCAATTTCCATATGTGAGCTTTTACCTGCTACGCTCTTTATTTTTTTTTCAGACATTTGTTATTGGTGTTGAACTATTGATTTTATGAACGTATTGATGCCAAGATTTTCTTTAATTGTGTTTGATGGTTAGTCTAGCAAATGCTCGCTTCTTTTTGTATTCTATACAGTTCTCAGGAGTCTTATATATTTTATATTTATTTAAGGATTGTTTACTTGCTTTTATTGCTGACTCACATTCTTCGTTCCACCATGGTACTGCATTGTACTTTTTTATATGCGCTGTCTTACCAATAGCGTGGTATGCTGCATCTATTATTATTTTGTTAAAGTCTTCTACTGTAGCCGTAATATCATCTTGCAGTTTTGCCAGATGAATATTGTCGTCAATGTGTTGTGAGAAATCAGTCCAATTTGCTTTATTTAGTCTCCAACGTTGTAAGGGTATTGTATCGTGAGAACGTTTAGTGATGTTGGTAATTGTTATTGGGAAGTGACCGCTGTCATATAAGTCTTCATTAATTTGCGAAGAGAGTTGGGGTAGAAGATTAGGTGTGCATAGACTGAGATCAATTGCTGAAGAAGTGCCCGCTGTTATGTTGAATCTGGTGCCACTGCCGTCATTCAATATAGCTTAGTTAGCGCAGTTGAATGTCTCATATAGTTGCTTTCCTCTTGAATCGTTTGACCTGGATCCCCAAGCAATGTTGTGCCCGTTGAAATCGCCTATAATTAGCATGGGAGAAGGGATTTGTTTAATTAACGCATCCAGTTCCTTGGGATCTGCATGTATGTTAGGCGGGAGGTATAAGTTGCATATATTTATTTCGGTTGGAGCTTTAATTTTAATGGCTACCGCTTCAATGTTGGTAGTGATGTTTATTCCTTCCGCTACTATTGTTGATCTCGTGAATATGGCTACACCTCCACTGGCCGTTGTTTGATTTATATTTTTAAAGAATTCATTGTAATGTTTTGGGGTATGTGTTTTGTGTTCATGGAAGTGAGTTTCCTGTAAGCATATAATGTCTGGAAGATGTTCCGATATGAGCTTTTGTAGCATTCCTAAATGGAGATAATATCCATTCAGGTTCCATTGAATTTTGTTATTCAAATTGATATTTTGACGGGATTAACGGGATTGTATGGAGGATTCGCTGCCGGTATCATATGTCTGCTTTTCCAGCTTTTTTCTCAATTTAGTAAATCGGGTTTTTAGAGTCTTATCTTTCAACTGAGGGCAAAGTGTAAGTAACATTTCAATGAGGCCTTTTATATCTGATGTATAGTATTTTGCAACGGTATATGCGTTATGAACTCCGTGTGTGTGCTCCAGCAGTCTTTTAAATTCGTCATAGTTCAGAGGATAAGGGGGTGTTTGATTTTCAATTATTGGTTTTAAAAGGCTGGTTGCTTCTTCTGGGATGGAGTAGACAGGAGTGGAGCTGATTGCAGAGTGTTTTTTCTTTTTTGGATTTTCTGAGGTTGAGAAAGCTGGTTTTGTCATAGTGGATGCTTCCGGAGAGGATTCTGATGATAGGAATAGTTTATTTGTAGAATTGGGCAAAGTTGTTGTCGTTTTTTGTAATATGTTGCCTACTTCAGCTGTGGGGGTGTTTACTGTCAGATTTGATTGGGTAGAGAATATATCTATCGGAGTTGGTTGAGAAAAGGTTGTTGTTGGTTTTGTTTGCTCATGTGATGTTTGGGGGGCGTCATTGTTTATTGTGTTCGTTTGTATAGGAAACTTTTGGTTTTGTAAGGTAGGACAATTGGCAACAACGTGACCCGATAGTTTGCAATTAAAACATTTCTGACTATCTAAGGAGAGAAAAATACGATAAGAGAGGTTGTCGTGTGTAATTTCTAGAGATTCGGCTAAAGTAAGAGATTCTAGAGGAGTAATGTAAACATGGCGTCTGAAACTCATGATATGGCTATATGCAGGATCTGTTGCACCTATTCGTATAAATGTAATTGGGGATAATAATTTTAGACCTAATCCTTCTAGCGTAGTTTTAAGTGTGTAGTGTGGTATAGTCGGACTAACGTTAGAAATGACTAGCCTGTCTGAAGGGGTTACTAAATGTCGCGCTTTTAATTTTTGTCCCAAAAACTTCGATTTCTCCTCCATTTTCTATAAATTGATCAACTGCAGCTTTGGTCGATAAATGAATACACACTCTATTATTAGATATCCTCGAGCAGAAAATGATGTTGGGTGGTTGAACTATTGGGCCTAAACTCAGAAGATAGTCTTGAATTTTTGCATCATTGATTGCACTAAAGATGATTCCCTGGTCTTTTGCTGGATATATTGGTTGAGTTGGTTGTTTGAGCATTTGAGAGTAAGATTGTATTGGAGTAGTTGATGGTGTATTAGGTGATGTAGGGGTTATATTAATGTTGTTGTTATCCATCTTTTGTTTTAAATGGTTTTCGGAGCATTATTTTCTGAGTACGGCACTGGCGGTTGATTCCAGTTAATTAGCAGGTTGTTTTTGCTGCTTGGAATTTACTTGACAAGTAAAATTTGTTGTATTTGTCAGTATATAAGGTATTGAATAAATGATATCATTCAAACCACTGTAGGTTATGTTTTGTACTCACTCAGTTATGGTATCGTGGATTGGTCTTAATGCTATCACTAACTTTACACTGTATTATTTTGCCTAATAACTGGTTATTTGATTAAATTCACGCACTCGATTCAAAAGCTGTTTATTGCCTCGTGAACAGAGATGAACTCTGATTAACAATCTTTGCTGCCGTGGAAAGAGGAAGTATCATAGTTTTTTTTTAATACATTACAAATGTTAAATGTGTCCACCATTTTATGCACAACAAACATCTACGCAGTAGGCAAACTTGTCCCACACACGAGAAAGCGTATTTGCAATTACTAAGGGCATGGCAACAGTGATACGGTTCCGCAGATCATTCATATATAAAACCTCTCACATCTACATAAAAACGCGAGATTGTACATGGCTGATTCGGTAAAAGTATATCGCGTGGTTGTAGGGAGAATAGTGTACATAACTTGTTCGAAAGTGATGTTTCACACTCGTGGTATTATCTCACTCGGCTTCCGCCTCGTGAGACAATACTTCCCACTCGTGTGAAAAATGTCCCTTTCCGCACTCGTTACGTAATATACTATAAATTGTTCCTGTAAAAAAAACCAGATCTTTATGATTGTATGATTCAAATCAACTGTTTGTGTGAAAAGCCAAACAAAATTCCTGTAATTGAACACAAGTTTATCTATCTTCCGAGAAATTACAGGATGGGAAAAATTGACCAAAAGGAGATGAAAAAGCTTAGCAAGAGGCTGGAAAGACAAAGTTATAAGCTAAAAATACAATCTCCGAAATCAAAAGAGATTGAAATCGAGGATAATTATTATTTAAATACAGCTGAGGGTAGCTTCACTGATTTTCAAGTGACTGATAACAATTATGATGAGTACAAAGCTAGCATCTCAGTAAATAAACAACCTCCTTGGCACATGAAAATCAAGCTAAAAACTACTGCATTATACTGTATACGCTACCAAAGAAAATAAATCCTAAACATTGTCAAGATTATCGCACTATAAGTCTAATGGGACATACCTTGAAAGCATTCTTAAAAGTCATACATACCAGAATATATAGGAAACTAGAACAGGACATCATTGAAACTCAATTCGGGTTTAGAAATGGCCTGGGTATCCGTGAAGCGTTATTCGCACTTAACGTTATGTCCCAGAGATGCCTAGACATGAACCAGGATATGTATCTATCCTTATTGACTACACTAAAGCCTTTAATAAAGTGCGCCATGATCACCTTATAAAACTGTTGCAGACAAAAAACTTAGACTCTAGAGATATCAACATTATTTCAAATCTCTATTATGGTCAAAGAGCAGTCGTGAAGATATAAGATAATACAACTGAAGATATAGAAATAAAAAGAAGAGTTCGTGAGGGATGTGTGCTTTCACCAATCCTTTTTAACACATACTCGGAAGATATCATGAATAGATCACAGGCTGATCAGGAATATGGCATTAAAATCAATGGAAGACCAATCAACAATCTAAGATGTGCCGATGATACAGTGCTGATAGCCGAAAGACTTCAAGACCTACAGAAACTTGTTAATGCAGTTGTGGAAGCTAGTGAGGAATATGGACGGTCACTAAACACAAAGAAAACCAAATTTATGGTTATAACAAAATTGGTCCAAAACATCGGAAATATATTAATACATAACCAACCAATTGAAAGAGTGAGAAAATACAATTATCTGGGAACTCTTTTCAATGAAAATGCGGACTGCTCTAAGGAAATAAAAATCCGAATTGAAAAAGCGCGGAGTACTTTCACGAGGATGAAACGAGTATTCTGCAGTCGAGATCTCAGCTTGGAACTCAAATTGCGTCTTATGAGATGCTATGTTCTGTCAGTGCTGTACTATGGCATGGAATCATGGACATTAAAGAAGAACGATGTAAAGAAAGTAGAGGCATTTGAGTTCTGGGTGTATCGCAGGATTTTAAGAATCTCATGGATTCAGAAAATCACTAATGCCAAAGTGTTAAGAAGGATAAAACAAGGCAAGGAAATTTCCCTATTAAAAAAAGGAAGCTGCTCAACCGGGGTCACGTTATGAGGGGGGACAAATATCAACTGTTTCAGCTCGTTGTACAAGGAAAAATAAGTGGAAGACGATCAATAGGAAGAAGAAGACATTCCTGGTTAAAAAATCTTCGCGAATGGTTCAACGCCACCAATAGTCACCTTTTTAGAGCAGCGGTATCCAAAATACGAATAGCCTTGATGATTGCCAACCTTCGTAACGAAGACGGCACTTGAAGAAGATACTGTGACCGCTATAGTGTATCAGATCGGACAGCTGCTGCCATAGGAAGGAAAATGAAGTTATCAGGAACTGGTATCAATACCGAAAATTCTCATTTTCTCTACCTAGTTCTTTTCCTACTTTCCCTACTTTTGAAATTTGTTGTTTAAGAGATTCCACTTGAATTCTTGTACCTAGCAAATCTTTAGTCTTAATGCATTTGGTTAATGTTATTACTTTTACCGTGTTTTCTGATATATTGTGACTTTCCAAAAATGCTTCAAATAATAAATGCTTCAGCTAGCATGGAAAACCCTCTTATAGCACGAGAATAATGTTTTCCAACAAGTACAGTCTCGAAAATGTTTGGTCGAAACGTTTCGGTTTCAATGAAAATGGTTTTCACTCCACTTGCTGCTAAATATCTTCCCAAACAAGCGATAATATCTTGTGCAAGATGAGAAGCTCTTAATTTAAGAAAAATATTAGAAAACTCTTCTGGTCGCAACAGTTGTACCTCTTTAGCTATTCTGTACACGCTCTTATCAGCCCAAAGGGATCCTGAATTTTTATTTACCGTTTCCAAACAGTCTTGAAAGTTTTTCGTACATGTATATATTGAAATATAGTCGGTCGCAGGGTGTAGCAATATTGGGGTGAATGCAGTTTTGGTCTGTGTAATATCTTCACATAATACCATACTGTTGAATGCACACCAAATCATATCCTGTTCTTTTGCTGATAAAGCAGGCATATTAAGGTTATAGGTATAGGTGCTACCGTAAAGGTTTTACTCTCTTTGCGTTGGTTTCTCAAAGTACTTGAGTTCTTGACATGGCAGGAGGCTGTAAAACGATCGCATTCCTTTGTTGACTACGCTTTGATTTGCGTCGATATTGCTGTCTTCAACATTGGTACTTTCATTTTGAAAGATTACTAGTACTCTGTTATGGCTACCTCCAATACCTGAAAGAGTTTGCTCTTGATAATCGAAATTGTCCATTGCTGCTAGTATTGGTATGTTTGGTTTAATTTACTTGAGAAGGGATGCTCTCAGAATTACTTACAATTCTTGAATCAAGTACTACGTTATGTCTCTCCAACTAATCAAAACTAAGACATACTCCAAGACGGTTCGTAATCTGAATTACAATTTAGAGCGAGTCATCTCATGCGTAGTTTGTGCCAATCCCATGTGCAGAGGTGTACTTTGTGCACCACTGTGTAATATATAAAATAGTATCTGGAAAACTGTTTGAGATTTCAACTGTACCTGGGGAGAAGTCCGGTAAGGGAAAACATAACTGAACAAAACTTCAAAAAGGATTGTTATAAATGGTCCTTCGCTTCTGTGAACGGTTTACATAAATCTTTTGCCTCGTAGTCAGTATTTTTCGAACCATAATCAAAGCTTTAATGACACTGCGCACGGTTTCAGCAGATTCCTTAATACAATCGACGCCGCGAATTGCTTCTGCAAATTGTACAACAGTTATTTTATTTGAAAATACCATTTGTGATACGGATCGATTCTTTGAGTAAGTGAAAGAAATAGTATCACCAAACTGCTCTATAAGTAATCTTTCCATCCTATTATTTGAAATTTGTAATTCACTAGACAAATATTTCTCATTAAACTGATTGCGTAGGTATACAATTGGGTATCTTTGGTGTCAAATTGAAGTGTAGCTGCATATTAAGTGAACGATTCTCTCAAGATATCAAAACCAGCAGTTTCTTCGTCTACATACTTTTCAATATCCCTTTGATAATTTAAAATGTATTTTCTTATACAGTTCTTATGACAGCGGACATCTGCAGCAAATACACTATTTACATCTTCCAATGTACTTGTTCGCTGAAAAACTGCATCAAGGTAAAAACGGGAGGCTTTCATTAATTGCTCTTCTCTGAACTTCTCACAAATGCGATAAAGTTTCGAATCTCCTTTAACTTTTATTTGGTTACACACTACACATTTTTTATAATTTCCACTAGGTCCAGCTGTACTTTTATGTCTCTGTTGTTGGGCAGTATTATCTTCATCTTTCGAGCTTGATCCTTCATCATCTTTTACTTGTTTTTTCTTTACCTCGTTTCCTTTCAGTCTGTAGCTGGCAATATAGTATTTTATACTGTTTTCATCTTCAATTTTTTTGAATACATCGTCCCCAATATTTTGAGAAGCACTTTTAATGTTTTTTTTGTACCTTTCTCGCTTGAACATAATTCTAATGAACGCTTCACTTTTTTGCAAAAAAAGCACAAGTTATTTTCTGTGTCAGAGTCTCTATGTCTCTTCCGATAATTACTAAGGTCACTGTGTCACTTATCTTCTTTCTTTCACTTGAAATGTATCTACATGTAACAAAAACTTAGGTTAATATTGCATTACAACGCAATTACAATAATAATCAGTTTTGTAAAAAAAAGTGTTTGCGATCCGAGAATATTCAAAACATAAATATATCTCAGTAACTGATGGATTTAACAAGACATGTGTAATCACAAAAGTTGTTTGCCATAAAAAGAGGAATGAAATAAGACTTAAGAAATCAAAATCCAACAGTTGGGTGCAGAGATACACTGAAAGAAACAATCTAGCGATTTGGAGGCCATTTTCCAATATGGCGACCAAACGACGATTTGAATCATGTCACCAACTTAGGGGACATGCATACGAGACATGGCATTCCTCCTAAACTATCGTGGGAAAGTGACGGGTCTTTTGCGAAATATTTATTTTCAATAATAGACTGTTTTTGGTTAGTTTTGAGGTTATATCCATAAAGCACAACTTTTTCCTTTTCAGTAATATCATTTAGTTATACTCTCGTTTTGTCATTTATATATCCGATTATTCTTCTCCGAATAATACGTATTTGAATACAAGATTTGTTCCATTACTGTCACTAACATTTGCATCAAATTCTTCGAAACCGACATTTCTATACTTGGAGTTTTCTCTTGGAAAGTTGTATTCAGAGCTTTTTGAGATAAGTGAGTATAAATAAAAAGTTGGAATACTGATATATAAATTCCCAATATAGTGATTTGGATTCTAATTCTACTAAATCCAAGCTTAGAG
The DNA here is from genome assembly GCA_963921935.1 of Galeruca laticollis. Taxonomy (NCBI): domain Eukaryota; kingdom Metazoa; phylum Arthropoda; class Insecta; order Coleoptera; family Chrysomelidae; genus Galeruca; species Galeruca laticollis. Next base: position 157,842,906 of record OY998181.1, on the reverse strand, counting down.
TCTCTGAACCTATAAAACCCAAAACACAAACTCAAAGCAAGATCAGTCAAATATCCATACTATTGGACGAATATTGAAGATGGATTTTGATGGATAAATATGATATAAGGTATTTGAGACAAAAATTATTCACCATGGAACATAGTCGCATTTTCTATACTTTCAATGACACATTGATGAGCGCAACTTGGAGACGCATTCTGCGCAAAAAATTACTTTAAAACGAGACCTTGTTGCAGATCTGTTCTATTAATTCGTAAGACTCTGTTAGGGCAAGGCATTCTCAATTGAAATTGAGTTGTCAAATGAACTATGGTTGAGAATTTCAAATTTAACAATACCTATGACAATGGCGATCCAAGAAGTATTTGATTCAAATTATCTTAGCAGTATTAGTATACAATATTTAGTTTCATAATTCGAATCAATAATTTTTACTAAAAATGATAAAAACTATATATTATGAGAAGAGTAAAGTGAAAAGATGATTATTGACAAATTTTAGTATGAATACGCTTCGACTAGACATATGAAATAGGTTACAAGTTCAGCTATCATCAGCTTAAACATTAATTAGTCATACAATAAAGAGTTAGAAATTTGTTGAATATCAATATCATTGGTTTAAATCACTAACACGTTTTGTCTCCTCAGAATATTAGTAAACGACATCAATTGTTTAAAAAATCATACTTTTTAATAACACAAGTTTAAAAATTATATCACCACAAAAAATATGAAACCATTTTCTCACCAAGTTAATGAATTTTTCACCGTGACTCAATTCAAATAAGAGAAAATGGCAGTCTAATATCAAAAATATGAATGTTTATCCAAATAAAGTGGTTTTGTTTTTATAAAAATACGAAATTCCAACTCTCCTGGAAAAGAGTATTTATCCATACTTTTGTTTCTGTTACATTAAAGTAACGATCAACAATCCAAAATTTATGTGCTGTATGAACCCACATGAAATTTTAATGACCAGATACTGAACTACGTCGACTATGGGGTCATGCTCTCAGAAATGAGGTCTTTGCTCGAGAAATGAGTTCAAATTTACAACATAACCTATAAATGTCATTAAAGCGTGCTGCAATTTCAAGCTGAATGGACTCGTTTTACAGCTTTTTCCAGGGAGCGTTACCTCCAGATGAATATTAGCAATATGTTGCATATTTCTCAGTACATACAGATAGGGGTATTATGTTGTAAACGTGGATGTTATAGTTTTATAGCATCAAGTTGGAAACATAATTTTTTAATTAGAATATTTAATGAGTCAGTGAAGTTTAATACACAGCGAGGAAACTGTTTATAGATTCAAATATTTGTGGATTTATAAATTGTCATAAACAGTGGGAAACGTCAAATTTTCTATTCAATGTAGAGCTTTGATATATACACTTGGAAATATAATATATCAAAGTTAAAAAGAAAAGTTAGAGTTGGGCTGCGTAATAATACAATTAATAGAGTTGATCTAATGTTGTGAAAACTTTGTAGCATGTCCGCCAGGAGAAAAAGGTTTTAACTTCCTGACATTGTGAGTAGGTAGTAGATACTAAATAGAAGGAAATAGACCTGATATTCTTAGATTTGAAATAGTGGGGTAGAGGTATGAAAGGGGTGAAAATCTGGATTTTCTATGTTCAAACACGAATAACGGCAGAAGAGACTTCCTATAAAAAATTGTGTCGAATAAAAGTTAGGGCGATTCATAAAATCTATAATTTACATTAGTTGCTTTTCACACCTAACCTCAAAATTGACGAGAATTTTTTTCTTTTCAATTTTTTGCTCGCATAAAAATTTATTGATTTTTAAAATTGATGGAAAGTATCAATTTTGTCCTGAATGTGAGACCCAATTTAATTATTTAAGAAGATATTATTTCTTATTAACAATTTTGAGAGTTTTATAAAAAATATAATATTTTTGAAATGAAGCTGCTCTGTAAAAAATTCACCTGGAGACCCTTTTTTTGTTTTTACGTATATTTTTAAGTAATAGTAGAAAATATCCTTACATAGGAAAAATACTAAAAACTTAAAATTTGCATCTGGTTTTTGAATTTTTTCTAAAAAAGTTCAATAATCTATGATAAAAATTCCAGAAAATAAGTACCAGCTTGTTCTACGGGAAAAAATACAATATTAAGTGCTTTTGATTCATTTCTAAACATCTTCATTCGTCAATGAATTCAGCGTATTTAAATTTTCCAAGTTTTACTTCAACTAATTCTCCCAAAAAACGATTAAATATTATTTTTTGAATAGTAGAGTGAAATTTTCAGTTTAAATGATAAACAAAACCTTTTCACAGTTATAGCATATTTTTAGAATAACGGAAAGTAAATTTTCAGAAAAGAAACCAATTTGGTGGTCATATTTAAGTACCTGTGCTTATCGTAAAACCGCCAAAATTCAGCTTAATTTACATTGCTTTCATCTATTTAGACATACAATTTTGCACTTCACCCAGATTATCATAAAATGTAATAACCTGCTATTGTTATAATAAAAAGCTACCTAGTTACAGCTCAGCTGAGTTGCTTTTGATTCATATTCGAAAATATTGATTCAATTTAATGTAAATTTTTAAATTATTCAACTACCTCCTTAACTGTACTATTAAGCATGCATTATTCATGTGCTTCCTAAAGTATAGTGTAACATTCCAATCGTCCTATGTACGCCTATGACCGGCTAAATACTAGCTCAGTTAATGCACTCCTAATGTACCAATATGCTCCACGGATGATTTTATTTGCACCATATTTCCCGAGAGACTACAGCTATTTGTTTATGGAGGGGGGGGGGACAAGCAAACGCTAGACCCTCCCCCCAATCGGAATTTTCAAATTTTGTACTTTGCACCATCAAGCGCTTGTAATTCACCATAATGCTTCACCGAAAAAATACTTAACACCCCTACTCTCAGGTAGTAGTATCGTATTATTCAGAGTGAAGTTAGACCCCCCTCCCAAATGGCAACTTGCAAAAAAATATACTGCAGCCGAATCCACTTCTAATGCACTCATATGCACCACCAAGAAAAACAAAAAACCCCTCCCCTTACTTAGTTAAACCCCAATATATAAAGTGAATTTGCCCCCCCCCCCAATGATAATTTTCAAAAAAGCTAGTGGCAGCAAAATCCACTTCTGAGGCACTCATATGCACCACCAAGAAAAACCAAATCCCCCCTCCCCTTCTTAGTTAAATCTCAATATATAAAGTGAAGTTGCCCCCCTCTCAATGATCATTTTCAGAAGAAACAAGTGGCATCGGAATCCACTTCTAATGCACTCATATGCACCACTAACAAAACCAAAATACCCCCTACCCCTAGTTAGTTAAACCTCATTATTTAAGTTGAAGTCACCCCTCCCCAAAGATAAATTACGAAAAAAATTTAGGGTAGTGGAATCCACTTATAATGCACGCCTATGCACCACCAACAAAAACAAAATCTTCCCTTCCTCCAAATATAAAAAGTATATGCCTTCCCCAATGCTGAAAAAATTTGAAAATTATCAAAATTATGGCAAACCTTAGTGAAAAAGGGCCCGCAATGTTATGGAGAAGGTATAAAGTGTCTGTCGTTTGACAAGATATATTTTAATTGTATTGTAAGTGATTTGATTATGACAGGATTATGTCGAAACGTACGTAATCAATAAAAAATGTATTAAAAGAAACCTCCAGAGTTTGTTTAACCTTCATAGGACTGGCCGGGGTCCGTTTGTACACAATGACGTATGTTTTTGCTGTATCTTTGCAAACGCAAATTTTTAAACATTGATCTTTCATCTAGCTGCAGTTTATGAATTATTTTGATGGAATATGATGTATTTAGTAATTTTTATTGGCTGATATGAACAAAAAATAGTTTTATATTCCAGGGGTCTCTTCAGACCCCGGTCAGCCTTTTACGTCCGATAAAATAATCCCGGTAACTGTTAGTAAAATCGGGGAATCCCATACATTTAACGTTTGTTTACTCACAGGGAATTTACCCATATAATTGTCCCCGCACTGTGATATAATTAGACTTGAATATTCGGGTTAGTCTCTTGTGATATTGCGAGTAGGGTTCATCGTTTTGAAAATGAGTCAGTTTTTATTTAGAAACAATCGCAAGGGGCTTATTGACGATGATATGTTACGTATACTTGAAAGTGATGATCCAGAGTTTGATAGTGTTATCAATGAGGAAACATCGAGTGACTTAGAAGATAAAGATATTGTCACAGAAGTAGAGAATGATGTAATAGTTGTTGATTAAAGTATAGAGAAAACGAACCCAGAGGAACCAACAGTTAGTAACAGCCAGGGCATTCCAGTATATAAATATAAAGATGGGACTGAGTGGTCAAAAATTCCAGGAAACACAATAGTTAGACGTTCAAAAGCTAATATTCGGAGACATGCTCTAGGCCTTACAAATTACAGCTCTGATATCTCAAGTATAAAAGACGCTTTTTTTCTTTTCCTATCTCCGAATATTCTGAACATAATAGTAACCCAAACAAACAGAAAGGCACAAACATATTATGATAAATGGAATATAGAAAATCCGAATAAAATTAAAGTTATTGTACCTGTTGATTCTATAGAGATTGAAGCTTATATTGGACTGTTGCTTATTCTTGGCGCACTTCACGGATCGAAAGAGGCTATCGATATGCTCTGGTGTCAAGATATTTCTCACTGTCATCCTATAATTCCTGCTGCAATGTCAAGAGACATATTCAAACAAATTACTTCATTTTTACGCTTTGATAATTTTCAAACAAGACAAGAAGGAAAATTAGTAGATAAGCTAGCACCGATAAGAGATATATTCGATATTCTCACTTCTAATTATAAAAAATCTCTTAATCAACAAAAGGTGCCGTCGACACTTCAGATAAGTTGGCAAAAGAATATACAGTGCAGAGAAAGTCAAACCGCTGGCCAATGGCAATATTTTCCAATCTTATAGATATCGCAGGAATAAATGCTTATAAACTGTGGTTACTGCAAAACCCGAATTGGCGGAAAAACAGTTTGGATAAACGTAAAATGTATATTATGGGACTAGAAAAAGAACTCATAAAGAAAAACGTTTTCCGGCGATATACCTAATAATAAATACATTCAGACGAATAGAAAACGGCATATGACAGACGTTTTTCCCGAACTACTGGATGCCACAGAACATAGAGTTGAACAACAAAACATTACCAGGGGGCGCTGCCATATGTGTCAAAGAGGAAAAGACAGAAAATCCAGAAAAATATGTATTAGGTGTAATAACTTTGTGTGCCTAGAACATTCAAAATCGGAGATAGTTTGTAAAAAATGTTAAAATGATATGTAGCTAGTAGTATTAGTGATTAGGGTATTTTGTATTTTTTCGTGATGATTTTTGACCAATGACTGGTTAATAGTAAAACTTTAATAAAACACTTCTTTTCTATATATTCAATTTAAAGAAAAATACAGTATTTCTGCAATTTCACGCATGGGGTCTTCTCGGACCCCAGTTAGTCCTTTTCGTAAAATTTTGATGTCCGTCCCATTAAGGTTAATGACCATATTCCAAGAAATTTCCATATATATATATATATATATATATATATATATATATACAAAAGGACAAATACTATTGAGGTTAGCAGCAAAAGAAAAAGTGTACTCTTCTTAGATTTCTAAACTTTCGTAAATAGTTATTTACATCTTCAGGGAACTACAAAGAGAGAAAAAAACATAATTTACAAAACAGTCCGCTACAACAGTTACATAACTTAAGCTAATTGAGAATGTATCCTTGATCTTAACATAAGGACAATTGTTAAACAGTTAAAATCAAAGAAAGAAGCAAGTCCAGATTGCAATACAAACACTAACAGTCACATATTAAAATATTTTAAAATCATTAAAACGTTATGTGTCTTTCTGATCCCATTTTTAAGAATAAAAATCGTGATATACTCTTCAATTTGTTCCTTGATAATGCATATTCCAAACCATTACTAAGGAAGATTATTTTAACACATCTTCTGTTTTGACACAGGTCCCGACACATTTAGTAGTTGAAGCGAGTGCAGCTGGTCGGGATGCTCTTTCAACTTCGGAAGGGGTACCGACCATTTCAATTGTTTCTTTGCCGTACAAGTTTGCTTGTAGGAGTGCCGTATTGGGGAAATCGATTTATAGTCCCTTAAAAGACAAAATTCATACCTTAGATAGTAGTAATGTGGTCTATAAACTTGGTTGCAATAGCTGTGATCATACATATATTGGCCAGACCTCTCAAAAGCTGTCTAGTCGTGTATCTCTCCATAAAAGGGATATAAGACTACATTCGGAAATATGTTCTCTTGCCAATCATGTTTCCTCCTAAGATCATGAAATAGATTTTGAAGGTATTAAGATTCTATCATGTGAAAGAAACTACAGTAAAAAATTATTTTTGGAAATGATCCTCATTTTTCAGGAGGATTGCCCTATTAATAAGAAAACGGACAATCAAAATTTAACCAATTTGTACTCTCTCCTCTTAACTCTAGACTAGCAAAATTCATATAAGCAGATTGGTAATAATTCAAACAATATTTCTACATAGCATCGACCGAATTATTGTACCTCCCTCGTATTCTATTCAAATTCATATATTATTTCGTTTGTTTTTAGTTTAGGTCATAATGGTCGTGGTAATTGATTTTTTCTTTTCTATTTTATAGGAGAGAAGAACTTGTCCTTATCCTGTTTTCAAATTTAGTTAAAAATTAAAATAGATCCACGTGCTTGTGTAAGTTCTCGCTGTTTTAATGTTTCAACCTTTTAATGATTTTAAACTATTTTAATATGTGACTGTTAGTGTTTGTAATGCAATCTGGACTTGTTCCTTTCTTTGATTTTAACTGTTTAATAATTGTCCATATGTTAAGATCAAGGATACATTTTCAATTAGCGAAAGTTATAAAATTGTTGTAGCGGACTGTTTTGTAAATTATGTTTTTTTCTCTCTTTGTAGTTCCTAGAAGATGTGAATAAATATTTACGAAAGCTTGGAAATCTAAGAAGAGTACACTTTTCCGTTTGCTGCTAACCTCAATAGTATTTGTCCTTTTGTGTCTTAATTTCTTAATTGATCAGCAACGATCATAGGCGTTTATCGCTTTTTTATATATACATATATTATACATATTTATATATATATATATATATATATATATATATATATATACATATATATATATATATATATATATATATATATATATATATATAACAAGATGTACGAATAGTGCGTGACATATGAACAATAAGCAACGAATAGATTAGTGGGTATTGCACGCAAATAGAAGAAGGGGCTACTGAAAAGAGTGGTAACCGCAGACATACATTTTTCTGGCTCATTAGCCGTCATCGGTACGGTACAACCAAGAAAAGATGTGAAACATGGGAGCAAAGGTGTTGAATGAAACATGAGAAAATATAACAGAATTCAGCAGGATATCCAAACACAACATAGTAATATTAGAAGATCTCGAATATTCGAGACAACAACCAACATAGACACGGAGGTGCATATAACACTCCCGTCTGAAACTTCCGAGCCAGATTAATGAAATAATAACAAGATGTACGAATAGTGCGTGACATATAAACAATAATCTATTCGTTGCTTATCATTGAATACTGCGAGAACAATATACAAGAACCTACAACATAAGATCCTCCCCAGCAAACGATTTAAAATGGATATTTTGTAGAGAGTTCAATTGAATAACCTCTAAGCACCAGCATTGTTTGCAAGATATACATGGTTAGTCGAAATTGTGACTTTTGCCATTCAATAGTACTTCATCAAGGCAGTGCAAACGAGCACCTTACACATAAATTATGTTTACAACATTTTTCCTGCTGGCATACGAAAACTACTCACTTTACACACACAAAAAAGATTTTTTTTCAAACGACCGATGAACAGACACTTTCTCTATAACATTCCGGGCCCTATTCCACTAAGTTTTGCCATAATTTTCGCAATTTTCTGGCCTAGGCGAAGGTATATACTTTTAATATCTGGAGGAAGGGAAGATTTTGTTTTTGTTGGTGGTGCATAAGCGTGCATTAGAAGTGGACTCCACTTCCCTGAATTTTTTCGGAATTTATCTTTGGGGAGGGGTACTTTCACTTTAAATAATGAGGTTTAACTAACTAGGAGTAGGGGGGAATTTGTTTTTGTTACTGGTGCATATGAGTGCATTAGAAGTGGATTTCTTTTGTAAATCATCATTGGGAGGAGGGCCAACATCACTTTATATATTGAGGTTTAACTAAGTAAGAGGAGGGGGGTTTGTTTTTCTTGGTGGCGCATACGAATACCTCAGAAGTGGATACCGATGTCACTTGTTTCTTTTGAATATTATCATTGGGGGGGGGGCAACTTCACTTTATTTATTGAGGTTTAACTAAGTAAGGGGAGGGGGATTTTATTTTTCTTGGTGATGTATATAAGTGAATTAGAAGTGGATTCCGATGCCACTTCTTTTTTTTGAAAATTATCATTGAGGGGAGGACAACTTCACTTTACATATTGTGGTTTAACTAAATAAGGGGAGGAGGGGTGTTGTTTTTCTTGGTGGATTAGAAGTGGATTTGGCAGCAGTATATCTTTTTTGCAAAATGTCATTGGGGGAGGTGGACAATTTCACTCTGAATAATACGATACTACTAACTGAGGGGAGGAGTGCAAAGTATTTTTCCGGTGAAGCATTACGATGCAGTACAAGCGCTTGATAGTGCAATGTACAAAATTTGAAAATTCCGATTTGGGGAGAGGGGGGTCTAGCGTTTATTTGCCCGCTCCCCAAAAACAATTAACTGTAGTCTCTCAGGGAATGTGGTGCAAAGAGAATCATTCAATATTGGTGCATTACGAGCATATAGACTTTAGGAAGCGCATGAATGATGAATGTTTTATAGTACAGTTAAGGACAATAATGAAACCGATTTTTTTGGAAGTAAGTTAAAATAAAAGTTGAGAAGTTTCAAAAATTTACGTTGAATTGAATCAATCTGTTTAAATATGAATCAAAAATATTTGTTTTTAATTATTAGCAATAGATTTCCAAACTTTAAAAAATGTTTTTTGTATTCTTTAGATTTTTCTCCATTTATTTGGAAATAAACGTCAAAACCAAAAAAATTGCCCTATTAGATATTCAGAGGCCAATTTTTGACAAAGCAATTTATTTTTGGAGATAATCGATGAATTTATTGCGAGAAAAAACTATAAATAAAAAACGAGTATTCTGAATTCTTCTCGAAAATTTCAAGGTCAACTGAATAAAAAGCAACTGATGTAATTTGTAAATTTCATTTTTTACAACTTTTACGCGATATATTATTCGATAGGATATTGCCTCTTCCGGTTCAACATCAAAAACCAGCATTTCTATACTTTCATCCCCATACTCCACTATTTTGAATCTGATAAATTAAGGTCTATTTTTCGTTACTGATACTACAATTTCCTGTGGTCTAAACCCTGTTAAACATATTCGCCATAAAAAATCTTCTGCTACTACTAGTATTTATTGAGGAAAGTAAGTACTTTTGTAGTTCAGTACATAATGTTTTTTATCAAATATCAAAAATACTCAGAACCTTGCGAACCTTTTTTGCTATAGATGACGATAAAACAATAACCAAGTCTGTATGTATTAGAAAATAATATGAAATGGATAACGGAAACCTCATATTGATTTTATATACAATGTCAAAGATTTGAAATTGCAGAACGTTTAGCTTTAATAAACGCAAAAGAATCCTTAATTTTAATAAGTGAATATGTTGGAGTCAATACCTAGATCAGTATTCAATACCAATTGTATTTAAATAAGAATATATGCAAAGTACGTTTCTTACAAATACGTGAGCATAATTGAGCTGGAGATGCAAAATAACCGTTTTTACTCTCAATTTCAAACGGAAAAGTCAAATTCACAATCCATATTCATTTATAATATTGTCAATTTGATGTTCAAGTTGGTTAATAAATTACAAACCATGAAACTTATTTCATTATATATAAAATGAAAAAGCTTCCAGCTCAATTATACACACGTCATTAACATTAATAAAGTTGACACGATTTTATACTCAAAAATTACATCGTAAAACATTTTAAGAAAATACACATATGTTATACGGCTCTTTTGCGTTCTTTTAGCGAGCCCCTCGACGAGGTTATATGTTATAACATTACCTCCACTTACTCATACATGTTGAACGTTGCCAGTTGCTACATATATATCACAACACACCTCTCACAGTATTTATCACTACGTTAATCATGTTTCCATTGTGTCCATTGTTCACCATTATTCCATTTTGTACGTTTTAGGCCAGTTAATGCACTGTAGATGTATACAACAAATATTGGTAAGCAATTTTTAAAATACGTTCAATATTTGATACATTCTGGAGTATGGAGTATTATTTGTAGTAAGGTTTCAACCACTAATACGTTGAAAATGAATAAACTAAAGATTTTTTGATTTTGAACATGCTTTTTTGAAATTATTGTCTATTTCTTAGATTTTGTTCTGTAATTGTTAATAAAAGATAATCAACGGGGCGTAACTTTGAAATCTTTCCTGTCTCAATATGTTTCTTCCAGTAAATGAGAAAAGAAAACAGGACAACTTCATTTTGAATGAATATTTGTAGACCTATAAGGTCGGGGTACATGTTGATCTCAGAAGCTTAAATGGGAAAGGGGTAGAGTGGCTCGTCTATTTACTGAGCGTTTAACTCTGTTTCCAACGGTACCCCCCTGACTTATTTTTCAATGAACAGTTTCCGAGATAAAAGAGCTCTAATCTTAAGAAATAAATGATTCGAACTTGCCTGTACTGAGGTGCATTATTGTATTGACTCTACTGTTACCATAAATTGCTAGAAGATTAGGTGTCACCATTCTGACCCTTCAATTAGAGGAATAAATATATTCTACACTTCTGACTTTTCATTTTCTGTTGGTTCTGCTGTTAAAATTTCCTGTTTCTATAACGCTTTTCTCCAGCGCATTGCTCTTCTATAAAAAGTAAATTACATTCGACAAGTGATTTTTGAGCATATTTTTTTACTTTTTAAATCGGTCGGTAGTGCGTACGCTTGACGATTTTGTTTGTACCTTCAGCATTCCATAAGACAATTGTCAACGGTTAAATTTACTCTACATAATCGCATTATGGTGGATCACATTTTGTGATAAAATGTTGGTTAGTAAACAAAATGTGTCCAATTCTGAAGCGTGTTAGCACCTTTTTATATTTTCTAGACATTGCGTTATTGATTGTATATTTCAGGGTTGGTTTAGTTGGTCACAATTTATCTTTATATTGATACCACTCGGCGTGGAATTTGTTATAAATTAATGTTTTTATGTGACATTTCTAGTCTGACGGAAGCACTCGGTTTTAGCGCACTGTAATATCACTTGTAATTGTTTCTTGTGCTGTTCTATCTGCGTCTTCGTTTCAGGTAATTCCCATATATGTTACGAATACAAACTCTTTGCCGTTATGCTGAATTAGGTGAAGCTGTTGCTTGCTCTCCTAGGAGAGAGGGCAATAGCTGTATATATAGAGAATCGGATATGAATAAATACTCTTGTTCTGGCCTCTCTTAAATAAGAATGAGGGCTTGATGAATTGCAAATAACTCTGCGAAGGATAAATATGCTTGTTTGGGCAATTGGTATGTTCGATGATTTTGATGCTTCCGTATTGATTTGTACGTATGAAGATTAGCCATACTTTGAAAGTTAGACTTAATAAGGGCTAATGAGCTTTTGCAAGAGCATCTTTTACATTTCCAACAGAACAGGGCTCCACTTAATAATTTTCTTTCCGCCCTACAGTGGGAGATGAACTTGAAACATAAATTACAGTACTATGCCGATCAATTTACGGCGAATCTTTTTGAAATATTAGACTTCTTCACTGTTAAGAACAAGTTGGACAACATTTCGAACAGCTTATAAGATAAGCGTGACCGGATCCCATGTTTGAAAGTTCATTCTCGAAAATTAAATGTTTGTTCCTTAAAAGGAGAATATTGAACTTATGTTGGGGGTATAGATGTCGTTATTATCTTCCCCAAAACAACTATTGGCATAAGAATGCCACGTGTTCATTTCCATCACAAACTATTATATATTACATCAAAGGATACTGGAAGATATTGAATTAAAATTTTGTGACCTTCAATTTATTAAAGTTAGTTTTTACCATTCGTTTTGAAGGACCCCGCACTTCTCGTATGGAAACGGGAGCATCGTAAAATTGTCTGAATTTTTAATATTTCGAGATACAGGGCGTCCCGACTTATTTAAAACGGTCTTTAGAAAGTCCCTCTAAAATATGTTTTGATGTTACTGCCAAATATATCAATACAAAATACATATTAGCCAAAATAAAATATCTGTTATTTACAGGGTGATTCGTGCTTTCACATACCTGTTTTTTTAAATTACGTATTTTTACAATGGAAAAAAGCATCAAATATCATTAAAAAAATTACCGTCAATGTTTTTGAATATTGGATATAGTGTAGACATCGACGTCCACGTTAATAGTTCTTATTGGTTGAATTAGATCCAATGGCTACTTTACGAAATATTAAACGCTTAGTCTGTAAAATATCATTTCTTGGTAATACAACATAAATACCCAAATAACAGAAATCCATACTTACAGGGTGATCTAACTTGAACTTGTAAGATGACAAAATCTACAAATCCAAAAGTGCCGCTAAACAATAGAAACAATTATGCTATTACATTTTTGCGTTTTGAATCTAAATTCAGTGTGATTTAATTAAGTTTTCTGAGCATGTTCCCATACCCGTGAGGTAGAGTCTTAGGCGCATTTGGTTTTAAGTCGTATACCCTGTATAGGCCTATTCTACTCATACGTTTGTATAATCATTAGATATTTATTGCAATCGCTAATGTGTTGAGCAAAAACTGATGGCATTGTTAAAAATGCATGCTTACAGGGTGATCTCGCTGAATAAATCAACATGTTAATGGAATATATTTCAGTTTATGGATGTTGGACACATATTCTGTACTGATGCATTGCAAATACAACGAAACGGTCGGTATACGAATGGTTCTAAGCACAAATCTAATTTTTCATTTGAAATTCTTAATTGTCCATATTTATACATGCTGATTATTCAAAACAGAGCAAATGAAACAGACGCCATTGCGGCGATAATCCTTTTGCAATTTAACTTGCAGGTGATCTTTGCGTGTAGTTATGGTGATTATGGTCATGTATAATCTGACCTTAAATACATCCATGTCTTCTCACCCTATGAAAACGAAGGTTTCCTGAATATGAGAAGCGACAGATTTTGTTGATATTTATAAGCTGTTCATCACACCTTTTAAAAGAGTGTAATTAAATACTTTTTGAAACACACCTCTTGTAAAAGAGTTGCTCCTAAATACTCTGGCTCATAGAAATACATATTAATATTTTGAAGGTATATATGGGGATATTGATTTCTTCACATTTCTGAAGACAACAATTTGAGACTCTTTTTAAGTTCCACTCCACTTTTCTCCTTTTTTCTCAACTTCCCACAATCCACTCCTGGATATACGCCTCCTGCATGGTTTTCCATTTTTTTTCTGTCACCGGCTTGTTACTTCAAATAACGTCGAATTCTTGGTAAATAAATGTATATGTAGTGGTTGAAAACGTACTACATATAATTACTGCGAATCTAGTTTTTAAAACTGAACTTAGGATCAATATCTCTAACTTAGCTTAGCTATGAAAACCTATAGATAACTTTACTTAGAGCTCCATATATTTTATCTTTCATTTGCTAGAGAGACTGTTCGAATGTGTAAAAAAATAATCAGCTATTTTCCAATAGAAGCTGTTATATTTTACTATATAATCAAATTGCTTGCCAAAATTATGTCTATAAGTATAACCAATCACTGGCCTATTTCGTTCATTGCTTGGATCATCATATTGTTGCGTTTGTGTTGATTTTGCTCTGTCTCTGTTCAGCTTGCACGGAGCATGATAGTGAGTATATGTCTTCATCTTCATCATAACAACAGAGTGACTCAAACGAACCAGTCTGATATTAATGTCAGTTATATATTTGAAAGTGTTCGATATTGAGACATTCTGTGTACTTTATGGGTTTTGACCAGGAAACTAAATATTGATTCAACATCGTCGAAGTTTGGTAGAGCCAACATAAGCAAACAACACTGCGACTCTATTCTTATTAATAGTATTATCTCATTCAAAGATGAATTAAATTTTGCTTTTAAAAGCCAGCGTTGAAATAATTTTGAACCACGAGTTACTAATATATTTTTCTATTTTGCAGATTGGTATTCATGACACACAGATGGAGTTTTATTATTATCTTAGCAATTTTACAGCGCTTCATCATGGGAATTGGTCCAAACTGGATTTTATTAGCTTTACGAAGTTTACAAATAACACCACCATCCTTCATACGTATCATGATCACGAACTTACATATTAAATAGAGTTGCCTTTGTATCTACAGGCAAAAATTTGGAAAATTCATTGCAATCGACAGAATTTTACGATTGAAATTAAACAGTACATTATTGGAAAACAATGTTAGACATTGGTATCGAAATTGTCCCATTATTCTAATTGCTTGTTTGTAAATTGTCTGTTCCTTGTGCTCCACCTATTATCATTGAAGCTTTCAATACCAAATATTTTTCATTCTTCGCCAGTTGTGAAAACTTTGCAATACATTTTTGACATGAGAATACCAGCGAACGATTCCGTTGTTACCTTAAGCTGTTTCGTACATTACTGAAATTAATCTACGTTAACATAACTTACACAACGTCGTCTGATATTATTCATGGCTAGTACCTAAATGATCATTATTATGATCTTTATATCAAAAATATGTATAATATTGAGTCCTATATAGTCTTATATTGATATGATTCAAAATTCAACCAAATTTACTATCATTGTACACTTGCAAATAATAGATAATCAATCATTGAGTATTATTTTGTTCTAGTATATCGCCATTATTTGCAGTAGGGGAAATTGAAGTAAAAATACAACTGCTCTAATTGATGGACTGATGCTCGACTTGAATGTGACTATTCTAACATTACAAAGAGGTTCGTGTTTGGTGGCTGTAGCTTGGCTGACTAGGACCCAAGCTACAGTAGTTCAAGATTGGATCATTTCCTTCATTAAGCTGCTTATTTATAATGATCGGCGAAACGTCAGCATAGCACCCTCTCAATCCAGAAGTTCCTCTTTCCAACTTTTACTGACAAACAATTTACTTACCATATCAAATAACCATTTATAACAACTTTTGAGTAGAATCTGGATCCATCTTATGCTGATACTCCCTTTTTGTGGTTTCTTTACAAAGTGGAACCAATTAAAGTAAAATATTCCCATTTCAAATATTGGCATTGTCCTACTAACTCACACATATGAGCACCCCACTGAAATTTTTTTAAAGCTGTTCTACAAGTGCTAAGTTAAGCAAAGTTGAGAAGTTGCTTGTGATTTCTAAAATAAGAACTCTATCCACATATCAATTGTAAATTATAGGCCAAAATGTATTTTCTTCGCCCTAAAATAGTTATTATTTTCGCAAATAGAACCGGCAATGCAATCGCCGAATAAATAGAGAGAGAGAGAGAGAGAGAAAGTGTGAGAGAGAGTTGTTGGAATTGATGATGTATAAAGATAGGAAGGGACATATTGCTAGAAACATTGAATATTAAGTTTTAAAAATTTAATGGATCCTGGCCAAATTTCCTTGCATTAAAATTAACCCTTGAATACAAACACACCGTCTCACAGACGGTATCCAAAGGTTGAGTCTAAAATATCTCCCCACTCCCGCTCTTCCAAACGTCGGCCGATCCTGTAATTTCAGTACACATCGGTACCAGTGTTGCCACAATTGTACTAGATCTTGACTTTTTCTGTACGCTAGTTTAAGCAAAAATCTAGTACGTTCTAATATCCACTGTCCACAATACATAAAAAAACAAATTTTTTATTTATATATTGATTCTTGTTAAACAACATACCTACGAAGTTGATTCATTCTATGCACACTACTTCTAATGTGATAAAATAAACTTGGTTTTTCATTTAAAAAAAGGTTACAAATTTACCTATTTTGGACCAAAAATTTTAAAAACTCTTTGGAGTGCATTAACAATAAAATTAGCTTGTTACAAAGACTTAAGTAAAGACTTATTATTTCTAAGCAGCTTATCCTTTGAATAGAGTTGGTATATTGTTTAACAAGAATGTTATGAAGTTTTTTACATGATCACTGGGAAAATATGGAGCGATTCCATATAAATTTGGTTGTGTGTGTTAGAAAAAAACATTTTCAATATGTTTAGATCATTATTTTGGATTTTCTTAACAAGAAAAACGTTTTGTTTCTTATAATTTATTTAAACACATGAATATGAAAATTGAGTACTTTTTTATGAAATTCTAATACATTTTTCAACCCCAATCTAGTACGCATAACAAAAAAGTTTTGGAAACACTGATCGGTACAGACGCGTGGCTGATTGCACGCTTTGTGGAAGTGTATCGTTCTCGAGATATCTTATTGCATATGCATATGTGTCGAAACCAAATCACAATGAATCGTTAAACATGCTACGATTTACATGTTTTTTAAAATCTTCAGCTAAAAAAACTTTTAGTCTAGCAACTTTGCCACCAACGGAGGCTGCAATGAAATTTCATTCTTTTAGAGTGTTTTATCAACTCTGGTTGTGGGATAAGGATAAAACAATTGTGAAATAAAAATAGGTAAAAAAACTTTTTAAGTTAAACGGTTTTATGTTAAACATACATTGCAATGTTTAGGATAAATGTACTAAAAACCAAAAAATAATAAAAAAGATACAGTCGTGGGAATTATAAACATATGCATAGACTAGACTAAAATAAAACCGTGGGGCACGTCAATTGCCGGTTGAACAACTGCCTAATTATAGTGTAACATTACAAAACAAAAATTTTAATCAACGATTGTAGACAATTGACGTGCCCCACGGTTTTATTTTAGTCTAGCCTATGCATATGTTTATAATTACCACGACTGTATCTATTTTATTATTTTTTGGTTTTTAGTACATTTATCTTAAACATTGCAATGTATGTTTAACATAAAACCGTTTAACTTAAAAAGTTTTTTTACCTATTTTTATTTTTTGGTTTTTAGTTTTTATTTCGCATTCTGTTTAATTCATTTAGTGCTTCATTATTGCAAGGTTTCTTGCCCGTTAGTTTATTGCAGTCCAACTCTTTGGTAGCGGCGGCCATCTTAGATTTCAATTTTGCATAGTAAATTGTATTCTACTTGTTGAGACCTTTCATTTGGTACCCATGTTGATGGGATTGATAAAACCTACGTTATCCGCCATTTTGTAGAGGCCGTTATCTTGGATTTTAATTTTATATAGTATATTGTATTCTACTGGTTGAGCACTTTCATTTGATACCCATATTGATGGGATTGATAAAACCTACGTTATCCGCCATTTTGTAGCGGCCGCCATCTTGGATTTAAATTTTTCATAGTATATTGTATTCTGCTTGTTGAGCCCTTTCATTTGATACCCATGTTGATGGGATTGATAAATCCTACGTTATCCGCCATTTTGTAGCGGCCGCCATCTTGGATTTCAATTTTTTATAGTATATTGTATTCTGCTTGTTGAGCCCTTTCATTTGATACCCATATTGATGGGATTAATAAAACATAAATTATCCGCCATTTTGTAGCGGCGGCCATCTTGAATTTATAATGATGATGAATAAACATAATCGTATTGTCACCAAAATCCAAAGTGTATACAAAATTTCAGATTAATCGGTTGACAGGAAGAGGGTGAAATTTGAATTACTAAATTTGACCCAAGAATAAAACAAACGGGGTGAGCTAAATAAAACCGTTTAAAAATGAAGCCTACCAACTGGGGTTGGACATTCATTGATAATTATGGCCTCGCACCGGAAATTACTGACAACGTACTTGTACCCGACGAATTATAGAAAATTATTTCGTGTTCTTGTACCACAGGGTGCTCTACTACCAGGTATGGTTGTTAAAAAGTTGGCATACATTGTACGAGATTATGTAAAAATTGCGAAGGCAAAAACTGTTGTAACATCGAAATTGTAAGTGCGGTATTTTACAATGACGAGGATGATAATGAATCTCTGAGTGATGAGCCAAATTTTGATATGAGTCTATCAGTTGATTGTGAACTTGCAATTGATAGCAGCAATAATATCGATGAGGATTCATTTGCTAATGATAATGACGAGGAAAATTGCACAGAGCCACTTCCTCAGAGACCAAAAAGAGCGAGAATTTGTAGAAAATAGATGTAAATTAGTAAATAAATATTATTCTTAGTATCTATGTTTCGAATTATGTATAATATATTTAATAAATGGATTTATAGATATAAATTATAAATATCATTGTACCTTATTTCTAGCAATATGTAATGGTTGATGATAACCATACTATTAGCAAACCACAAAAGCAAAATTTTTACGAAGAAAACCAAAATAAAAGCTTGAGCTTCGTTCAACTGCGAACGAGCGCTGACCCCCCCACCACAACGCCAAGTAGCTGCCGCCGCACCGTTTGGCCGAGCGAGCTAGGATTACTATTCTCTTTTGAATGGACCAATTAACGCTAGAAAAATGAAAATTTGTGTTTAAGTTGATTTGGGATTCGACAACCTAGCGAAGTGATCAAAATTTGAAAATTTCAATCAATATTATCACAGAATCTAACAGACTTTTTTTTTAAATACTCGTCTTTCAAAGACACACATATTTATAACGTGAAAACATATTTTAAACAAATTTTTCAACGCCAAAATGAGAAAAAACTAGATGGAAAAATTTTTATTTTCGGTAAATGTTCTAAAAAATTATGAAAATTTTTTTTTAAAATTTTGTTTATGTTATTTATGAAAATATAACTTTAACTCTGTCCAGTGCAACAAACCGTTTCTCAATATCGTTAATGTTCATAAATTTAGACGCGATTGAAAAAAAAATTGTTTCCAATTTGCGCAGCCGCCATTTTGAATTGTCCAAATCTGAAAAAATGTAAATTTTTAGAAGTTTGCCCTCTATGTTTATCTATGTTTTGACCTCGATATTAAGATTTTATTTATAATTACTAGCCAAAAATATGATTTTCGAAAAAATTTTCAATTTTTGGAAAATTTAACATCGGAAATTTTCTTTTTCGGAAAAACTATTTACGTCACCTTCAAGGGCGTAAAATTTGCTGCAATTTTCACCTACACGATTTTTTTGTAAGAACACATCCAGAAATGATACGAGCATAAATTGCTTGAATTTTATGTGATCCGAGCTGTGCTTGCAAGCTGCGTCGCAAGTTCCAGCGGAAATTATTAGACATTCTAAGAGAGTGATGCTGGGTCGATATATTTTCATTTAAAAATGAGAAATCAGCGCTGGGAAACATTTGATGTTCAACTTCCTTACTTTCCCGAACTATAAGTTTAGTTGTAATCGTCGAACCCAACGCTGGCCTATGGCAGTGTGTTTTAGACTCTTTGACATTAGTACAGTGAATGCGTATATGCTTAACGAATCCTTGAAAAATATTGAGCATTTACAACGCTCAAAATATCTTGTGGAACTTCAAATAAAAAGAAGGTTGGAAAATCAATGTCTACCGAAGAAACTGATATTAAGTATAAGTGAAATCTTTAGCGTTGAAGATGTGGTGAACCAGGCTTTGGAAATGCGAGTTGAAAAGCTGGAGAATAGAAAAGACTGCTCACTTTGTCACTAGAAAAGGAGAAGTACCATTGTTTGCTTCCAATGCCAGAGACCAATCTGTTTGGAGTGCACAAAAATGTGTGTAGAAAGTGCTGCTAATGAGCCCAACTTTAGGCTTTGCATTATTCTTATTAGTTTGTTATTTTTTTGGATTTCCTTGCTCACTATACTTGTTTATATATCCTTATTTTGAAAATAAAGTATTTTTATGTTTTCCGTAACTTTGTTTTTTACAGCCTTTGCAAATGAAGATTTGTCACAAATGAAAGGGTATGATTCCGTTTCAATTTTTTCAAATGTAATATCAAAGAAAAACAAGAGACAGTCTTTTTCGTATTGTTTTATTGTCCATTCATCAATTCCATGACAAAAAATTATTTAGGTACAAAAAGAATCTCTGTGACGATGTATTAGTATAAACGTAAGGGTCCGCGCCACCCCCTTATTTTCCATAAAATTCGGCACCCCACTCATGGATTACTTTTATTAAATTTCAATACTCGTTTTGTACATTTTGATAAGAGGCTAGTTTAATTTTGGTTATTGACGCTGTCGTTGAGGAATAACTGATTTCTAAAATACTTGCCTCCATTGATCTCTCATTGTTAAACCGGTGAAAATTAGTTAAAACTGCGACGTGTGTCAATTTTTATAGTGTAATAATTCGCCAATATAGACATTACAATCAACTTTATTTAGTTTCACAAAGGGCAAGAACTTACGCTAGACGTTAAACGATCGATCGTTGAAGCTGATAGTGAGTTGCAGACACCGGCATCTTTGGGTAAGTCAAATTAAAGTTACTGTATGTGTTGACGACTCGCTAACTGCATAATATCGCAACCTCAGTCCATTGAAACATTAGCGCTAACAGTAAATCTTCTAATGTGTCAGTACTTAAGGGTTAAAAACCCATACATTCCAACGTTCTGGATATACTTAATAATTAAAAATGAAGATTTTCACTGCCAATTAACAATTACACAAACTAAATGAATAGAACCAAAATTAGGACAGAGTAAACTACAATTTGGAGGTTCCTAGTTTCTTTCATTTGTGAAAAATCTTCAAGAAAATCAGCACTAACCTAAGCTAACTGACTCAATTCATAATAGGGATGTTGACAAATTTTAGAAACTGCTTTAATTTTATAGATAGACCCTATATAAATACGGAAATAATATTTTTATGAAAAAATACAACAAATTCCAATAACCACATACGTAGATAAATGTTTTTTCAATTCAAGACGAATAATTGAGGACCGTTTTTATAAAATTCGATAACTACAAAATGGACGACAATACTTAATGACCCATGAAAACATTTAATTAAGAAAGTAATAATAAAAGGGGAAAAATAAATGAGGAAAAGTTATGTAATATCAACTTTATTGAAGTTAACAAACAATAAACAAATACGCAGTTTTTTGAAAACTCGATAAGCACGTAAAATGTTAAAGGCAAATAACATTTTTTATATTAAAAATAACTCTATGAAACTATGAAACATTGAAACTATTTCACACATCCACTTCTAAATCAGTATTATCGTCAGCACTAAGGGCAGTTCCTTTCATAACTTCATCATAAAAAAAAGATACTTCATCAGTCAGCTCAATGCCACGCATCAGCTTTTTGACATCGGCTTTCTTAAGATCACTTACATGATTGACTGCTGATATCTGATTTGCGTTTTTGACACCTTTTTTAAAACTGCTGACTTCTATGTCATGACCATTATACGTATTGCGGACTTTGCAAATCACTGTCTTATTTCTTTTCTGGTACGTTAGGACCCGAGCTTCACTTATTTTAAAAGGTAACTTTTTCTTCACAATATTCTGCGATACTGACTTATAATAAAATGTATTCCAGTCTTGTCCCCAAACATTGACAGTTCCATGATATTTCAAAATCTCGGTCCTAAAATTTCTTCTCGTCTTCGATATTCCTTCTCCACTCTTCCAAAAACTCTATCTGGAGGCATGAAACTATGACCTCTTATGGGAAAAACATGTCTTATTTCCTTAAAAACTGTAGGCTTTTCCAAAAAGTAGATAAGAACTGTCATCATGGTGCTGTTCTTGTTTTGGGAGAAACACGAGTCTGAAAACAACTCCAAGATCATTCTTGCCTTCACCAGACAATGTGTTTTCAAGTTTGCTCAGATAATCTAATAGAGCAGAAGCTATCGCATTGCAGCCCCGACCTCCCTGCGTTTCCAACCAAACGTAGAAGCTGGTATCTTCTTTGGATTGCTTTTTATGTCGATGATGTACAATTGCCTAGGTTACAGAGCCAAACTTGTCTTGAATAAAAAATTCACCAACAGACATTTTTGGCAATGGCTGATTTTGTTGGCCATCGAAACAAACTCTGAATGTATTTTCTTGGAATGTATTCATGTATTTGAAAAAGGCCGTTGCTCTCATCTTATGAAGCCTATACTTGGTACGGAGTTCATTTCTTGCTTCTAACACCTTGGTTCTTTTCATATTTACCAGATAAAACATGTATCTGAATGTGAATTTCCAAAGCCGAGGTTAAAGTTTTGATAAAAAATCTTCTTGAACTTGGCCAAAGAACATTTAAAATTTGTTGTGTCACAAAATTTGTTGAACATGTTCAGTATGTTTAACTCAGGTGGTAGGTAGCTTCTTCTGCATTTTGCTCATGAGTAGTGACTTTCTCTGCATTTATAGCTGCTTATGTGTGCCTTTATTGCTTCAATAATATCTTTATCAACCTGCTTTTGTACACGACCTCTCCGCTTCTCAACCAATAGTTCTTCGGCGAGAAATTTTTTTGAAGTACCGGTCAGTCTGTCTTTACTTGCACCTAAAACATGAGACAAGCTCGGATTGACAAATGAATAAAAACTACTTTTTGACCTACCAGTTATCTTTTGAAAAGTAGCAGCACAAACAGGAACATTATCCTTAGAAGTTCTAATGGAGTATTTGACCGAATGTTTTCTGTTTCTCCTCAGATTAGTTTCATTCGTAGTTTTTCGTTTAGGTACAACAACTTGCATGAACTTTAGCAATATTTTATTTTGCTCAATTTTTTTCGCGTCATTTGCATAATATATCATGTTTCTAAAAGCTAAACAGTCTGTGAAAATCTTCATTCAAAAGCGAATTTAAAAATATGGTACTTACCAAGTATTTCATTTCTTGTCAGTTCTCCTGTATTACAAACAACGTCTTTTGTCTTGTCTTGGAAATGATGACATGCGATGTCCGCTTCTCCTAACCTCTCTTTTTTATAGCACGTGATTTCTGATCTTCCTTGATCACGGTTGTTTTGGAAATACGAAATTTTCTTCCCTTTTGCGTAAGGCCTACGTTTTTACTATATTCTTCATTCATTCCATCCATATTTTGGAAAGAAAAACAAAACACGTAAACACGTGGTAACGAGAAGCACTGACCACTGTAAGCTTAAACTGCACTAACGACAGAAATTATTCATTTAAATAATAGGTACAGGTTCGTTACTGATCGAGTTTTAAAATATCAGTGTAGTTATCGAGTTTTTAAAAAGTCCGCGTGGTTATCAGATTTTGAAAAACCGCAAAATGTTGGCTATACTATAGCTCTTGTAGTGGTCGCGTCTTTATGAATCTGACGCTAACAGCGGGTCCGGCATTAAATTTTTTTATAGAATCCATGTATAACTCAATATCGGTAAAAATGTTCTTATCGAGTTTTAAGAAAACGGTCCTAAATTGCGCTTTTATAATGTTATATTTTAGGTTTCTATAAACTGTCTATTATGTGTACAAGATAGCTTCACATGAATTTGTCTACATCCCTATAGTAACCGTCCCAAGTTCCCGAAATTTTTGAAGCTAACTTTGAAAGGTTCACTATGATTATTTGGTCCCGTATTAGAACCTATAAGTGTCCGTTTATTTTATATATTTTTATTTCAGTTTCGTTATTATGGTACCTGTTAATCGAAAAGCTGTGATGACACCATCTAATGCAATATTAAATGGAGTTATAGACATTGTGCCTTCTTGCCTCACTCCGCTGTTGAATTAAAATTCCTTTGTTTGCCCTTTTCTGACATTACTCTTGCTGCATATCGCTCCATCGTCTTGTTTATTGGACTTCTCAATTCACTCGGTACCCCAATGTTTCTTATACCTTCTTTAAGTGTCTCTTTCTTTATACTATCAAAAGTTTAAACTCTATAAATGGTATATTCAGATTAATGTTTGTATTAAACTTTTTTCAATAATGTAAATTATATCAAAAACTGGTAATTGTTTTGATTTTCTTTAAGAAAAGAGTTTTTATAAATAACCTGGCAATTTTATCCAATTTTTCACCACAATATATCATATTTTGATAGAACGAATTCGATTTCAGTATAACTTAGTAACCCTGTAATTGCAGACGAAATAATTTCCGTGAGATAATCTCCATTGAATAAAAAAAAAACGGAATAAAAACTTTTCTTCTTGGGAAACGCGCTTTTCGTCGAATGGGATAAATGGAAACTTTTTTGTCAGATTTTATTCGGAAGCTCATCTTTAAGTCAAACAAAACGAAAACTTTCAACAATTCTCATTATCAAATTAAATCTAATTGTTTTCTCATTGATTGGAACAAGACGTCTAGGAAGAGTTATAATCGAGAAACTGATTTTCGATTTAAGCGAGCTTGAAAACTCAAATTCCCATTAAGCTCAAGCAATTCCTTCAACATACCATATTTTTGAGTAAAACATATAGCCTAGTCAAGCTGAGAACTCTAATTGTTTTCTCATTGATTGGAACAAAACGTCCAGGAAGAGTTATAATCGAGAAACTGATTTTCGATTTAAGCGAGCTTGAAAACTCAAATTCCTATTAAGCTCAAGCAATTCCTTCAACATATCACATTTTTGAGTAAAACATATAGCCGAGTCATGCTGAGAACAAAAGAACTTTTTTATTCCCGTAAATTGTTGAAACTCTACATATCTGACTAGCTCATTTAAAGGTATAACTGAAGTGTGTAAATTACCCAAGTGAGCAAATATAATTGAGTTTTCAAGATTATCAACGAAATTTATAAAATTTTGGCAATTCAAAATTATTTGATCCAAAGCATTAAGTAAACTTGAAAACAAGAACATTTCGTCTGTGAAGTTTTTAGAATAATTGTGAATGTCTTCTAATTTTGTTTGTAGTAATAACTGATTTTTGTATAAATTGCTAATTGTTTTCTTATAGTGATTTATGAGATTAACGTTAAGCGAGGCTTGTAATTTTACCTAGTATTCAATTGAATTTTGGTTTTTCATTAATTCCTTCATTTGCAAATCGTATTAGATTTCATCTTCGTGGTCTAAAGTACCAAAAAGCCATTTTTCGATGGTGCCGACGCCATCAATTATTCCTCTTTTATTTCGAATATTTTGTTGGACATTTGTAATAATCAAATTACCAAGTTTTATTCTAGTGACATTTAAAAGATAATTTGCATGTTCCAATAGATTGTGTGTGAATTATCTTGGAATGATGATTGATTTAATAAGGCCCCTAGATTATTATAAAAATGCTCTATATTTTGTAACTGTTGACCTGTTTCGATAAAATGTATGTTTAGTTTTAATTAATCTACTTTTTCCTGATTCTAAAGGAAATATAGGGGTGTTTAATTTTTGTATTGCGACGTCGTTATTCTTGATTAGTGTTGGAAGTGCCAGGATGAGGATTAGAGACGCTGCTGTCAGGAACATTGTCATGCTGCAAAGAAAGTTTAACAATAGTGAACGGTTTTTTCACTTTAGATTTGTGAATTGTCCTATTCTTTGTGGTTACTATTTTCTTCTCATTATCCTTTTTTACTGTTCTGCTTCTGAATCTAGGCTTGGATTTATTTCTAGCTGCTCCTCTATTTCTAGTATATATCTCTTGTTTTCTGTATAATCTTTAGGATCTTCTCGAGTTAGGTTACGTTTATTAATCGCTTTCAAGATCCCTTACAAATTTACGTGATATTACTAATTTATAAGAATGATTTTTAAAATGCTGTTGCAATGTAATTTATTTTCGAATGCTATTTGAATCATCAGTTAAGTAAGCTGTTATACGTGATTTAATTGTAAATATTATTATTATTTGTCTTTTATAAGAATTTGTTACATTTTCGGTAATCGGTATTTCCAAAATAGGATTTTCGAATGCTGTGTGTATCGTTACATTGTCGTCATTGTGAATATTATAAAGATTTTCAGTTTGTATAGATGCTGGTTCATTATTTCGGTTTCGAGTATTTTGATCATTTCTTATTTGGGTTGAATTTATTGAACTTAGTAAATCATATAATTCATTAACAATCTCTATATATGAAGTTTCGTCATCAACTGATAAGGTTTTCTAAGAAATTGTCTGTTACTTGGTTTATTTTATTTTCGTCGGACTGATTATTTTGTTAATTTTCTGATGTCAGGTATAATTCTACTCTGCTGAGAGCGTCGGAATTTTTATTTTGATTTCCCGGTTTATAGTGAATTTCACAATCAAATTCCGAAATTAATAGTCGCCATCGTACAAATGTTGAGTTCGGTTCTTTCATATTAATGAGATAATGAGGTATTTTAAAGGTTTATGATCTGTAATTATGTTTGTTTTGTGCCCAAAAAGATAACACCTAAATGTTTTGAAGCAAAGACTATCGCTAACAACTCTTTTTCTATAGTTCTATAATTTACTTCGGCATCGTTCAACGTTCTCGACGCATATGCAATTGGTAAATCACTACCAATTTTGCCTTGGCTGAGTACAGCCCCTATTGCGTAGTTAGAAGCATCAGTAGTAATATTGAAGGGTTTTAGAAAATCAGGGTATTGTAAAATGGGTGCATTTGTCAAAATAGTTTCACAGGTATTGAATGAATTTATTATTTCCGGTGAATGCTCTAATTTAGTACCCTTTTTCAAACATTTACTAAGTGGCTCCGTTAACTTAGTGAAGTCCTTGATAAACCTCCTATAATAACCTATTAGTCACAAAAATGATCTTATTTGTTCAATATTTCTGGGTAAAGGAAATTCTTTAACGGCTAGGATTTTCTTAGGATTGGGTTTTATACCATCTGGAGTCACAGCATGACCCAAAGGAAATGACTTTTGTCTAATTGTATTTTAATTTTTGTCTCTCTAAGTCTTTGAAAAACTATTCTTAAATACTGAATATGTTGTTCTAACGATGGACTGAAAATAATTATATCGTCCATATAGACTAAGCATATTTTATTCTGAAGATTTTTCAATACGTTGTCCATGACCCTTTGGAGCATTCATACTGACACCGTCCCAGTTTGTCTAGAATTTCTGTCTTATTTGGAATTGGATATCGGCCTTCTATAGTTTTTTCGTTAACCTTCCGATAGTCCACAACAATTCTGAATTTCTTCTTTCCGCTTGAATCTTCTTTCTTCGGGATGAACCAAATTGGGCTACTCCATGGACTTTAGTTATGTCTAATGATGCCATCATCTAACATCTTTGATATTTGTCTTTGAATTTCCTCTTTAAATACATATGGGTATCTGTATGACTTAGTGTATACGGGATATTCATCTGTGGTATTAATTTTGTGTTTTACTTGATTTGCGAAACTTAATTTCTCCTTTTCTCTATAAAATATGTCAGGAAATTCATTCCATAGATTATAAACTGCAAGTTTTTCTTCTGAATTCAAATGATTTGTTATAATTAAATTTTCAATATCTTCATCTAATTCAGTATTATCAAAATGTTGTATAATGTCTTCCAACTGGAAGATTTCAAAGTTATTTTTGTGCCATTCTGTATGCGGAATTACTTGAATAGGTTGTTTTAAAATAATATTAATTCTTTTATCAGTGTTATTTATTATTTCCGTTTTTGCAAAGCCGTCACGAGAGATGTTAATGTTTCAAGAAAACAAAGATCGTCAGTTTTCATTTCAGGTACAATAATTTCACCGTTCATAATATTTACAGGAACTTGCAAAGCTAATATTTCGTTAGCGTCAACGGAAATATTGAACTCGCTTCTGTTTAACTCATATAAGAGCGGGACTTATATAAAATTATTTATCAGTAAATTTGTGCTAAAATCAACAGAAAATTTCAAATTGCGTAATTCATTTAAACCTAATAGACCCTCAAAATAATTATGAAACTGATATACGATAAATTTCAAATAAATGTTAGAACAAAATTCAGCAAAAGCAGGAATATTGGCTTTATATATGGTAAATCCATTGCACAAGAATTTGAAAATATTTCATTTTGATTTTCAGCATTATTGAATGACACAGATGGATTTTGATTATATCCCATAGGCGTATCCGCCGGAGGGTCTATTAAAGAATTATAGGTTTCATATTGGGTTTGATTTATCGAAATTTCATCTGAGTTTTCAAAATTATGATTATCTGTTTGATAAAGTTCTTCAGCAATATAATTTTGTTGGTTGTTTTGTCTAGGTCTGAAAGTATTTCTAGTATTTATGGACATTGGTTTTGGTTTTGTGGTGGGATTTTGCCCAGTTGGTGCAAATACGTTTTGGGGTGGCTCAAAAACTTGATGGTTTGTATGATAATGTCTATTATTATGAATAGGTTGCATTTGAATCGGCTGGCTAGGAAAGGTATTAGTGTTTGTATTGGTTTGAAAGTATTGATTTTGTCTGGGTTGAATATTTGGATTGGGGTTGTTTTGAAATCTTGTCGGTATTTGATTGTTTATCCTAAAATTTCTCTGTGGTTGTGATCCACTATAGTATATTTCTTAATGTCTGATAGCACAGTAGCCTCATTAAATATTCAAATAGGAAATTATCTCTTACAGAGTGATCCTAAGAATTTTACAAGTAAATACTAAAATTGTAATGCAAAACAAGTAGGTGTCTGTATTGGTTATCTGTACATCCCTGTTTCGGCTCAAAATACAATATGGTAATAAAACTGAACAATGCCAGCAAAAGGATAAACAGTACGGCAGTGGCGGATATTACGATATTAGTTCATTTTGCTTATTTAATTAGATTCGGTCAACATTACAGTTGAAATAAAATTCATTCGTTTAGGCCTATTAACAAGTTACATTTCCATTTTTATTAAATTCAATTAATTAAAGAAAATATAGTTTACTTCTCATAATTCAAATTTATTGACCAATAATTAATGTATATTAAGTAAAGTAAACATACCATTTATAGGAAATATAAAATTCAATCTATAGTATCATCCTCTTCGCTGGCCATACAAGAATCATCCGAAGACTCGTCGAGAGAGATTACTATCGGTTCTATAGTTTGTTCTATGAGGTTATCTAAAACCCACATTTTCTCTTCATCTTTAATTACATGATTCACATCATCTCCCCAGTTCTCTTAAGTTATTGTTGTCAATGAGTACTTCATGAGTTCACGAACATATTTCATTTTAAATGTTTTATTATGTCTAGCTACTTAACCTTTCATTTGGGCCCATATTAACTCTATCGCATTCAATTCACAATGGTATGGTGGCAAACGAAGCACTGTTATCCCACGATTCTTGGCTATTTCATCAATAAAAAACTTTTTAAATTGTAGCTTGCGATCTGAAGCAACCTTTAAAAGTTCTTTTTTCAACATATCATCTTCAAATGGTATATCTTTCACGATTAACCAGTTTCTAATATCAGCTTTTCTCCAAGAGGTAGATGGAAGATTTTCTGTTAATCGCGAATGTCCATTGTCCATAACGATTACAGCATTATTTGGAATGAATTCGACCAATTATGTAAAATACATCTGCAGTCATTTCTTGATGATAGTCTTTGGTTGATGTTTATTGAAACTCCAGTAAACCACCTTCATCGAACCCTTGATTGCATCCAATATGCGTTATTATCAGTCGGCGACCTTTACCGATAGGAGTTTTCAGTCCAGTAGATAAACCTTCTATGAAAGCTGGACGACTGGTTTGAATACTTTTGTCCTGCCATATTTTTTTCACTGAATGGCCTTCATTGAGCCATATCTCATCTAGTTAATAGATTTGTCTTCCCTCCTTTCTGTATTTCCGGATATCTCGTAAATACTGGCGTCTCCAACATATGATTTCTTCCTTGTCGATTAGCACTGATTTGCGACTTTGCTTCTCCCAAGTAAAATATAATTTGTGTAATATTTTCCACAAAGTTTTTCGCCCTATGTCAGGCAAATTCTCGTCCTCTTCCACCATTCTTAGAATTCTGTCAAGGGTTGGAATCTCTTTTTTAAAATATAATTCATGTACTTTCCGTCTTCCAGTTGACTTTTTAGGTGGAGATATATTTCCATTTTTCCTCTCTCTTAGAAGCCTATAAATAGTAGATTCACTAACTCCTGTCATATTGGAACATGTCGAAACTATATTTCTAACAGTAGCAGCCGGCATTTGATGTACAACAGCACCATGCACATTTAACACTACAGTCTTCGTTTGTAAGCTAAGCACGCTCTTACACTTCACTGGGGTAAAGAAATTTTTCACAACACAGTAAACACTTATGGAACATAAGCGACTCTAAGCAAAACAAATTATACAAATTTGGGCGAGACCAAGTTTCACCGTATATATCTGCAAAATTTCTAAGTAGTCATTGGGACAATCCCTAGTAGGATCCTATTGTGATGTTTCTTGGAACTGTTATTATCAACATTTCGAAAATCAGAAAGTAATTATCTGGAGAATGAATTGATAAATGGTTTGTTAATATATCTCCCAAGAATTGACCTGCTTCAAATTCTCAAGATAATTAATGAAATATTCAGTCAGAATAGTTGCGTTACAAGATTATTTCAAAAATAATTTATTGTTTTAATTGTATGTACTCTACAAATGTATAAAGGTCAGTTAGTTGTTTTAACTAACAGAATTGACATTTATGTTACCATTATATATCAGATCGGGTATAAAATTAAATAGTAAATAAATTTCCTTAGATAAACTGAGACGCTTATGGTTTACTACCTGACTAGCATCTGTGACCTTTTTGCGTGCTGTCAGACAATAAGAAACAGACTATAGCTTGATATTGAAACTGATT
Organism: Galeruca laticollis; assembly: GCA_963921935.1. Classification (NCBI taxonomy): domain Eukaryota; kingdom Metazoa; phylum Arthropoda; class Insecta; order Coleoptera; family Chrysomelidae; genus Galeruca; species Galeruca laticollis. Next base: position 157,811,899 of record OY998181.1, on the reverse strand, counting down.
TCTAGAAATTATAGGGCGACTATTCCGTGGAATATTGTTGTATACATTTTTGTTATAATTATCATTTGTTCTATTTCCATTATAGTTATTTGGCCTTGATTCGAATTGTCTGAAGTTATTTAAAGAATAAGAAAAGTTTTCTTCTTCAATTAAATATGTAATCACTTCCTCAATATTATGCGGACTTTTTAATCTTATAATAGTTTGTAAACCACCTGTTAAATTTCTCAATAGTGTTCTCAAAGCATTTCATCATACTGTCTCCTGCATATTTCTTTTGTTTATGCAGACAATTCTGCATCTGGGAAATTATTAACTTTGCTGATCAAATGGCTTCTCAACACTTGTAATCTACGAGCAAAATCTATTGGTTGTTCATTTTTAGATATGTGAGCCATTAATAAATCTTGTTCTAAGCATTCTAACGACCTTCTATCTTCAAAACATTGCTGTAAAGCTGTTTTTATATTAACCCATGTATCTTATTAAGATCTCAAACCGATCAATAAATTTGCTTCATCAACTAGTTTAGCCTGTATTGCTCTTATAATATAATTTCGAATTACAATATCTTGTGTGACTGCGTTATTATTCACTACGAAGTCGCAACTATTAATTAATTTCGTTGAAGTACTTTCGTTCCCATCATAATATGGAATCGTATCAATTTGCATTTTTAGCATAGAAATATTTAATTCTGTATTATTGTTTGCCATTCCTCTGAGATTAACTAGCCTAATAAAATCTGTAATTGAATTTTCTATATATACGACAGTATTCCTAAAACTATAATAATACGCTTATTATTTTCAATTCACTTAAAATGTTTCGGTAATTAAATTTCCTATATCTACGATAGTATTCATAAAACTAAAATACAACGCTTATTATTTTCAATTCACTTAAACTGTTTATTCATATAAATACTACTAAAAATAAAGGAAATAAAAGTAAATAAAGGAATTTTGAAAGGAATACTTGGTACTCACCCAATTCCTGATTCCAGTCCAGATGATGATGTAGGTTCTTGACACTGAAGAGTTGAAACTCACTAACTTCTCGAAAATCGGACACTATGCCGTGGCTTTTCGAAATTCTGCATCAAATCCTACTGACTGCGCCAGTTAAATAACTTTATACTCAAAGCTATTTTTTTTAAAAACTTTATTAACTAACATACAATTTATGTGTTGTTAACTCAGAAACTGAACATGGAATGAATCTTCAAATTACAATCAGTAATAAGGGAAGTTTACAAATACTGACTCATCATTTTATAAAATAAATAATGTCTATATATATTTCATAGGTCATCTATTATAGTTATTTAACTAGCTCGATGAAGAATAAATTTAAAATACTGGAAATATATGGAAATAACCATTGGAAGTGTTCACTTGTGGTACGGCATAAAAAATTTATATATTCTTACAGATATTTATAGCAAATATTTCATATCCCAACGTACGAAATAGGTACAATGTGGCGTTCGTTGGAGAAAAAACACTCATCTTGTAACGGGAAAATCATTGTAAGGTATGTATATGGTTCCTTAATTCAGCAAGGATATAAAGCGGGTGCTGCATCAAGTGTAACCAGTATATTGACGAAGATGCCTCTCACTTCCTTTGATAAATTTAAAACAAAAGCACAATTAAATCAAGGGAAGATAATCACAACAATACAAGCAGGATCAAATGGGTTGGATCCCAAACGCATTGTGGCTTTCTGGCAACAACAATAAGGATTCTTGTGTTGATTATTACGAAGATACGACAGCAGAGCTTTTTGAAAATTGGTTGTACTCGTATATATCCTATGATATGCAAAATATCATTCAAATTTCTCAAGTTCGACCCTATAGCATATTTAACTTGATGATTTTCTACAGCTAGTTTATTGCAGTGGATACGCCAATACCACTTATACCATTTAGAGTTAACTTATTATACCTACTTCTTTCGTCAAATACAATTCATTAGGTGCTTCCAAAATAAATCATTTTGGGTTCTTAAGACACATTTTCTTTTTTTAAAAATGAGACAAGTTTCAAATAATTTGAAATATTAATTTCTCTAATGTTAAGCATCGAATATTTGGACCACAAAGTTAATGCCTCAATTGCTTGAGTTAGATCTTGAAAGTACACTAGCAATACATTTTCTGACGTCTTTAATATATTTTTTGCACTACTAGCTGTGAAGTTGACAGTTCTTGCGTCTTCTAGCCAACTGAGAAGTAAAATTTCTCTATTAGTGGTTAATAATGTTTTCTATTGTTAACCTAGGTCAATAATGGACAATTTCAAATGTTTTGAGAATTCAGGGATAATAGCTTTACAAAAACTAGTGGAACATAATTTTGTATACCCAGGAGATTGTCTTTAACATATTTATTGCTTGAAATTTCCTCTTCTTCTACTTCTTGGAGATCTGTCGATCTATTACTTCTCAAGCTGCCTCTGCATCTTTTCCTGGGAGGTGGATTGCCAACTATCTTTCCACCTTTTAGATGGTCTCTCGGGAGGCCTTGAGCCGGGCGGGTTGTTGTCTAGGACTATTCTCGGAAGTCTTACATGGTTGTACCACTGCCTCTTACGTTGTCTTCCCCATCTCACAATATCCTGTATCCCGCATTGCTCTCTGGCATCTGTGTTTCTTACTCTGTCCCTTCTTGTTTTCCCCACTATTGTTCTCAGTGTTTTCATCTGGGCCACCCTTAGTATTTGTTTCGTCTTGTTGGTGTCCTCGCGGACTTCCGTGCCGTACGTCATGATGGGTCTGATACAAGTCTTGTAGATTCCAATTTTGCTCTCCTCGCGCATGTACGGGTTGGAGCAGACTATATCTCGTAGGCATCCTGATAGTGCGGATGCTTTGTTAATCTGGCTTCTTAGGTCTTTAACTGTGTCGTGGGTACTTGATATATCTATGCCCAGATATCTTAATTGAATCACCAGTTCTATGGGATTGTCTTCCACCACCAGCTTACATCTGAGCGAATCCTTCGCGATTGTTATACATTTGATTTTGCTGATAGAAATGTTCATATTGAGTTGGCGGCTTACCAGAAAGAACTGGGATAGTTGTCTCTGTAGGTCGTTTTCCGATTCGGCGATGATTGCTGCATCATCAGTGTAGCACACCATACCAATTACCTAACAAGATAAAATCATTTCAATAAAACTGCCATTAGTTTAAAATTCGCGCTCAACCAGAAATTTCTGATGACATAAGGAGTGCGTTCATAATATATCGGTGAGGTGAGGAGCGAGAACAGTGTCAGTGTCAGTCCGACGACGGAGTAAACGCCTAGGGAGGAATCAGTTTGAATTATTTGTAGATCGACAATATCAAAATTTGATTTTGACATTGAAATGTGTTGTTAATTTTCCGTTAATTGCAGAAAAAGGTGGATCGTTGAATGTGTTTACCTTCAACATTATCACCAGTGGAATTTAGAAATCTTATGTTGATAGAAACTGGTAGCTAACCTTGACCCACAGAATATCGATTATCGGTGCCTTAAGCTCTATATACAAGAACATGTGTACATTGTACATATTATACGAATTGCGCATTTCAGGGTAATAGTTTCCCCGATAGCAAGCGGGGAACTAAGAGTGCACTCTCGTCGATTTTCGTGGTTCGTTTGTGAACGCTGTGGTGTATAGTGTGAAGTACATAGACAAATAATATATTACGTTCTCTATGGTGAAGTATATGGTAAATGTTTTATGAACGCTCACTTTGTACCCAAGTGTTGCCAACGCATTACCGCTGTAATTGTCCAAAGTCCAAAGTAAAACATGAACCACGGTTTGTGAAATCTTTGGATGTGACGTTTTAATTGGTTTCGTTAATTCGTTGCACTTAACATTGGTGATTATAAACTATAGGAATAATGGTATTCTAATGCTGTGTGATTAAATTTTACACGATTTTTATAAGATTTTTTTTTATTTTTGATTTTTGTCTTGATGTTGGCTAGTAGTGGAATAGTATATTGTATAATTAGTGGGAAAGGCATAATATTCCCAAACGATTGTGATAATTACCAGACGAGGAACGTACCGACGAGTCTGGTAACACAGGAGTTTGGGAATATGATTTTCCTACGAATTATACATACTATTTTTTCTTAGAACGTTGATTTACATTTGAAAAATTAATTAAAACATATTTAATCCAAGCTGTTATCAAGTAGGTTTAGATAGGTTTCTCTATGTTCATATTGAAATATAGAAGTGGTAATCATGGAAATTACTTTGTTATGACAAAAGTAAAATAATTTTCAAGCTGGTTTTGTTTGACTCGTATTTTATAAGGAATTGAAAAATAATTAGTAAACATGAACACTGATAGTGATTATTTGTTACCTTGTACGCCTCCTGAACTAGTAGAAGCCGCGAACGCGGCTTCACTTAATTTACTTCCGGCGAAATCCAGAGAGAAGTATGAACTTGCGTATCAACGGTTCATGGATTTTTGCACAAAAAACAACAGTGTATCCTTTTCTGAGAATGTACTGATGGCGTATGTTGCTGTATTGGCTAAAACAATGAAATCTTCGACTTTTTGGGCACATTATTCCATGCTTCAATCAACTTTGTCTGTTAAAAATGATATTAATATTGCCCAGTACCAAAAACTGAGAGCATATTTAAAACGTCAAACTACGGGATACAATTCAAAAAAATCTAAAAAAAGTTCAGAAATTCATTTTAAAGGCCCCAGATGACATATTTCTATCGACGAAAGTAAGTAGATATAGATAAAATAGTATTACTTAAAATTCACAAAATACGAAATATACAATTTTTGATTACTTTTTAAGTAGCTCTAATATTTGGAATAGCAGGACGAGATGAGCTTGTCCGAATGAAAGTTCTGGATATGAAAGATTTTGGTTCAAAAATACTGGTATGTGTGTGTGTGTGTGAGAGAGAAAGATGGCACGGAAATTACTCCATTCGCCACAGGATTATGAAAATTGCTTTTTTCAATTCAGATACTAACATTGCACTTCTTCAAGAAATTTATTAATAAATCGTAAACTGTTCTATTATCACTACTAAGACGTGATTTAGAGGAAGGTTATAGTTCAGTTTCATAAGCGACTTAAACATTCAGATCTAACGACGTTATTATGGCAACCAAAAAAGATGTGATTAAAATCACAATAAGAATATACTGGTTACAGTTATAGGATGATGATCTGATAATGCCAAGTTTTGCAAGGTGTGCAGGAAATCTTCCGTGATTGGTTTTAAGTCTAAAAAAAGTTGATGAATAGATTTTGGGTGTTGTATACTTGAATATATATTCGGGAGGTGGAGGATAATTTACTATCTGTTACCAAAGAAAGGTCTCGATTAAAAATAAACCGTTGCATAATACCAGAAACAGAAACAAATAAACCTAGATCATTTATCATTAACGAAACCTATTCAAATGTTCATAGAAAGTACGTATCATTCAGGCCTAATGATTTTGAAAATCATATATTTTTTTCAAATTCAACAAGGGAAAAGGATGGAAGGCAGTCATTGGAATAAATCAATTTGGAAAAATGCCGCAAATTGTTGCAAGTTATTTACAGTTGCCAAATCCGACAGAATATACAGGACATTGTTTCCGAAGATCATCGGCAATATATTTGGTAGATGCTGGAGCTGATATTCTTTCTTTAAAGCGCCACGGAGGATGGAAATCTTCCAATGTGGCGGAAGAATATATTCACGAATCACTTGATAATAAAGTAGAAGTGGCTAATAAAATATTCAACACTCCTGCCTCGACTTCAAATGAAAATGATCGAAACGAGATAAACCAAACAATTAGCCATGCAGCTTCAACGTCTATAAATTCTCGTTGCCCTCCAGTACAATTTACAAATTGTACAAACTGTACAGTAAATGTAAATATTAACAACAATTAATTTGTGTTCAAGAATATCGTGATAAATTAGATGTTTCTTTTAATTCTTTTATAACAACTTTATCAATACCTATAAAAATTAAAACCATGCTTTGTTTAATTTTATTGTAATAATCTATTTGTAACATTACCGCACGCTACAGCAGTGCGGTAAGAATATTACCGCACCGTTATTTTCTAATTGCTTAGCGACTGCCCACTATTCTGGAATGTTGAGCTTTGCGCATAGAAAACAGGTCAAAATAATAGTGTCACTTTTTCCACGATCGGAGAAAAAAATGTATATACACCACGGTGGTGAAGACATTTATAAACCTCGCAACTTATTTCGCTCGGGGCAAAGCCCCTCGCGAAATAATTATGGTGCTTGATCGATAATAATAGTCTTCACCACCTTCGTGTATAATATATACGATTTCTCATCGCATCGTTTTTTATATGCAATGTAGGCCTTTGTATATAACACCTGAGATTTTTTTTGGAAATAGTTCCACTTCTTCGGCTTGTGCTCTAATTTCAGGAGGGGTACAACCACTAAAATCGCTCATTTTTAGCAACATCGACCACCAACATAAGATTAAAAACTGACGTTTGTGTTTTAGATTTGACAGAAGCATGGATGATTAGATTTTCAAGAAAATTTTAAAATCCATATCGTGTTCGATTTTTATTAGTTTATAAAACTAATATTTAAAAAAATGAAATGCTAGTAGTGGAAAAATGTTATAAGAGTCATGGTAGAAAAGTGTCTCGAATCCATTAAAAATCTCAAAGCTTCGGTTCTCAGTGTTTAATGGACATCGATAATAATAACTCACTTTATTTATTTGTCTAAATTTCAAATAACTGTATCTCTGTTTTCTTTATATCTATACTTTCAAAGGTTTGTTTTGACAACAAATCGGGAACCATGGTTTTTCGTATTTGTAACTAATTTTTGTATTTTTTTAAACGAAAGTAAATAATTTGTTACGCAAATTAAATGAAAATACGCTACACCCTCTCACGGAAACCACTTTTTTTACAATGTCAAAAATACAATATCTGTTATATTTGCTATATTTTATTATTATATTGTTCGCTGGTAGTGTAAGAAGTATTAATTTATTGTAATACTCGATTTTTCCAATGGAAATGGGAATAATCCAAAAGTTAAAATTTTAATTGCATAGTTTTAATTTGGGCCATTGTCGGACTTGATCAGTCCAACTCGGAGAATCACTCACCAATTACAGCATTCTTAAACATTCCATGCATATTTGAGTCTTTCATCATTCCATCGTTTTGGTAATAAACATGTTGTATATTGTTAGAATGGAGGGAAATTCCAGATGGAGCCAGTTGACCAAAATTCAAGGAAACACAAAAGCGAAGGAAGTTTAGTTTCGTAATTTCATTGCAACATGTATTTATTATAATAATCACAGCATTACTACTTTAATTATTTACAGGTCTATCTCCCGATAGTCGCCAGTCTTAGTGACCATCAAAAGTCAGTATTTTATAAATATACTTATAATTATGTTCTAAATAAATAACATTTTTTTTAACATATAAGTATATTATATTGGAAAACGTACGAAGAAAACGCATAATTTGTTCTGCTGTCAATTTTTTCCATGGATGGAATTTAGTTGAATAATATTCCTATTTTCTCATTACTACTATGTCTGCGATAAATGATCTGTATTCAGTTTCCTCGTCAATTCGATCATATTTTCTATAAATTAAGGGTGATTATTTTCACAAATTTTGTTTTTTGTATATTTAATGATTTTATACACTTATGGAAACTATCCCAAGTTATGCGAACTAAATTGTTACATACATGGAACGTTCACATTGGAAACAAAAATTGTATAGATACAATAATATTCATTTAAAATCAGTGGATAATTAAGGTTATGTCATCAATGTACACCAAACAAGTGCTTCAATTTATAGATAATAATTGTTCATTACCAAAATGAAATCAACTTCAGATCAATGGTATCTATAACATGATTTTCATAATTAATAAGACTGACTCCAGACAATCTCAGCCGTGTGGCGTTGTAGTGAAAATCAATATCTTTCACGAAAAGCTATATTGTAGGACTCCTCATTGTTTCAAAGTCTGAGAGCCCTATACTGTGTGCCTGAATTCTGGCTCTAGTAGTGTTTGTATTAGTTGGTATTTACTTTGAACTTTGATTAAATAAATTGGAGTATTTCAACTGAAGATAATATGAGTTGCTGATAAATTTTTCAGTATACAAATCAGTATTGATAAATTTATAAGTTTATAAAATCATTAAATATTGTTTTGGGTGAATGTGACATGTTCAATTTGAATTCGGTATTTGAGTAAGTGAAGGTTTGATGTAAAATAATCAAACTGAACTTTCAATAAATGATTTTCATATAATACTATTCAAATATAGATTCAATTGAAATTTCACATAATATATTTGCTGGGCGTTTCACTTGCTTTAAAATTTTGACACATTTTGTTGTTTTAGGTGAGCTAAGCAAGTTAAGAAAAACGTCATATCTTGTTATTTAGAAAACAAAAGCTCGATATTCTCATAACAAGAGGATTCTTCAAAGCCATTTTCTGAATAATTATTTTTTTAAGATTATATTTAAACAAAATAATAGGGACCATGATTAAGTTGTTATTCATATAATGAACGCCCTTTGCTACCGTCGGAAGTTCCAATAACTCATTATTGGGCATCTGGAACTTTCTGACTATCTAAAAGTAGCCCATAGGAATCGAGCGTTTTGAATAGTGTGTTCACACGATGAAGTGCGGGATTATGCTTCCGAATTAATTTGAATTTTTAGAAGTCGAATAATTCAATTTGAATTAAATAACATCTGGCTGCATCAGAGACAGAAAAATTGTTATATGAGAAAACTTATTTTTGAGGGTATCAAAATGGTTCGAGATGTCTATCGTCCGTTCCAGAGTAGAATAATAACAAAATAAACGGTTTTAAAAATTAAAACTAACTTTTCCGCATCTGTGGCCCTGAACAATATTGTAGCATAAAATTGTTACTTGATGTATATACTTCGGGGGATGTGTCGTGCTAACAAACCAAAATTTCTCCAAAAATAACCAAAAATTTACTATATCTGGATTTATAGGACCCGCTGTACTCACTCTAGTCAACTGAAAATAGATAGGGTATATCTGTGAGATTCCTTCAACAATATTCAATCAGAAAATTGATCACTTGTATACTCTCTGGAGGCTGTATCGTGCTAACAAACTGCAAATTCTCCAATAATGACAAAAATTTGGTACTTCAAGTATCATAGCACCCGTTGTACTGGATTTAGTGAGCTGAATATTAATAGGGTTCATCTTTGAGACGCTCTGAATAATATCCAATCATAAGATTGGTCATTTGTATATACACCGGAGGCTGTATCGTGCTAACAAATTGAAACTTCTCAAAAATGACAAAAATATCGTACTTAAAGTACTGTAGTACCTGTTGTATTAGGTCTGGTGAGCTGAAAATCGATAGGGTTCGTCTGTGAGATGTCCTGAATAATATTCAATCATAAAATTGGTGACCTGTTAAACTCCGGAGGCTGTATCGTGCTAACAAGCTGAAATTTCTTAAAAAAATGACAAAATGTCGTACTTCAAGTACCATAGTACCCGTTGTACTGGCTCTGGTGAGCTGAAAATCAATAGGATTCATCTGTGACATGTCCTTAACAATATTCAATCATAAAATTGGTGACTTATTGCACTCCGGAGGCTGTATCGTGCTAACAAGACATGTAAGAATTAGTGGCCGACGACAACGACGACGACGACGGCATACACACAGGGTTTTTTTCTAAAAACCGTTTCTTAATGTTGTTGTTAATGGAAAACGTAAAAATAGCTCAAAAAAAATTTCAAATTCCCATTTTTTTTGGGGTAAACCAATACTTTTCTCGCATATTAGATAGGTTGGGCGGAAAAGTAAAATTGTGACTATTATTGCAATTTTGGGCGCGGCTACTTCCTTCCTTCCTTCTAGCCGTTTTCTATCCGTTGGATATAGGCCTCTCTCAATGTTCTCCAGGTTTCCCTGTGTTGTGCAACCCGATACCAATTTAAACCTGCTGTGCGTTTTATATCGTCGTACCAACGCTGTTGAGGTCTGCCAACGCTTCTCCTCTCGCCCCAAGGTCTCCATCTAGTCACTTTGCTGCTCCAGTTGTTGTTGTTTCTAGCAATATGCCCAGCCCAGTTCCATTTAAGTGAAGCTATTCTCCTTTCGATGTTTTCGTTTTTTGACGTTCTCCTGATCCATTCGTTAGTTTTTCAGTCTTTCAGTGTTACTCCAACTATCTATCTCTCTATTGCTCTTTGATGTGTTTTGAGCTTGTTCAAGACCCAAGTTTCCGATGCATATGTAGACACTGGCAGGACACATGTATTGTATACTTTTGCTTTTAGTTTCATTGGTAGATTTGATTGAAATGCCTGTTTTAGTTTGCTATATGCTGCCCATCCTAACCGTATTCTCCTATTGAGCTCTGTATTCTGACATTCCTTACTAATTGTTATTTCTTGGCATAGATAAATGTACGACGCTACTTTTTCGATTAACTGGTTCCCAATGGTTAGTGTATTGGTAATTGTATCTTCGTTTGTCATGAATTTTATTTTATTTATGTTTATCTCTAGTCCAACCTTGTTTGCTTCATGGTATAGTTCCTGAATCATGCCTATCAGTTCTGCCTCGGTTTGAGCGAATATGACGATGTCATCTGCAAATTTCAAGTTGATCAGTTTTTTGCCTGCTATGCTTATTCCTCTGTCTTCCCAGTGTAAATTTCGAAATACATCTTCGAGAACTAGCGTGAATAATTTTGGTGATATTACGTCCCCTTGTCTCACTCCTCTTCCAGTCTTTATCGCGGCTCCATTGAGTTGAAAATATTCAATGATGTGACTCACAAATTTAATTAATTTCATATTCAAATTCATCTGAAAAATATGTCAATAAATTTCAATATTCAAGCAGTCTTTATCGTTGAATATCCCCAATCAAACTCTCTCTGTAACTTCACAACACTTTGTCGACTTTTGCTGGAAGCTCGACCTACCGCCACCGATTTGGGTTCATTATTTCACTTCTCTAGTCCTGAATTCCAATGGTCTGGATCTGCCTAACGCCCTCTTGCCTGCCGGATTCGCTTCCCATATCTTTTTAATGAAACGTTCGTTATGAGCTCTCCGAACATGTCTAACCCATCTAAGCCTTTAGGCATTCATTTTATTAAATTGCCTTGTTATACATACTTTTTAGCTCTTTATTGGTTCGAATTCGATATTGCCCAGTTATTCCATTCACGATAGGCCCATATATTCTCAATATATTCCGTTCGAAATGTTTTAATAGTAGTTCGTTCTGCTTTGTGATGGTACAGGCTTCTGAACCGTATGTTAGATTGGATTATAGTTTATCGGGGTTACAAAGCTCTGAAATATAAGGTTTATTCCACGCCCTCCCCCTATCAGAGCTGTTCTCGTTACCACTTTTACAGCTTGCCTTTCAGTTCCAGGGTTCTAATGAACTCTAGTATTTGGGACGGCATTAAGGAGGTTAGATCCTCACTTTTACAATTATCTTGTCCGAAGCATTTTTTGCGTTGGCTTATTCCTCCTTCCCACACAAACTACACTTGTCAATTTCTCCTAGATCTATTATCATTGGGTGCCTAAGGCGGCAGTGTCCAGTAAGGAAACTTTTAGAGTTATTCAGTCCGGGAAGGCACCGCCAGAGTGCTTCTCTTTCGTTTTCCAAAGATGTCTTTAGATCATATTGATGACAAAGGAAATTGTATCGATAAATATCCCAGACACAAAAAACTATTCTTCCAGAAGCTTTACGATTTCTGAGGAACCTGAAAATGGAAAATTGCTCGATTTATTCAGAAAGTATGTGAGTTTAAGAAAGCCTGAAACCCCGTATAAGTGATTTTTAGTATAATATAAAAAAAGAACTTGCACTGTACAATGTATCGGAATAAACACCTTCGGAAAAATGCCATCAGAAACTGCAAGTTATACTAAGCTTCCAAATCCTGAATTATATATGGGCCACAGTTTTCGACATTCCGCTGCCACAATTTTTGCAGATTCCGGAGAAGGAATAACAAATATTAAACGCCTCGGAGGTTAGAAATCTTCTAGCGTCGCAGAAGATTATGTAGGAAACTCACCAAGTTTCCAGAAGGACCTATCGAATAAAATATTAAATTTCAGTGATGCTGTCGCTAGCCCTTCCAATAGTCAGCAGCTGTCGACAGTTAAGCCTTCCAAAATGACCTCTCAGCCAAGTTCCCATCGCCACGGTTGCAGCAATTAGTGCTGACAAAGCATTAGAAAACTGAAATTGAAAACATTTTAGCCTCCGCAATCTATTTGCAGAACGCTACAAATTGCACGTTCAATATTAATATTAATAATAATTAAATTGTTGATATGTATTTAATAATAAATGTTCATGTTAATTTTTGGGTTCTTTCCGCACGCTAGTAGAAAAAATAGTGTACCTAACATGTGCGTAAAGCGACTTTTCCGCACGCGATTATTGACCGAACTCAGATAACGCGTCGTTCGGCCATCTGCAATAGCGTGCGGAAAAGTATCACTTTCCGCACTTGTTAGGTAATAGTATATTGTGCAACAAGTGGGAAAAGTTTAACTTTTCTCACGAGTGTGGAAGTTTGTAGCACGAGCCAAGAAATTGAAGCAACCTCTATGGATCACTAAAATATTGTTGTCACTTCAGATCATGAATTCAACATATGATTCATTTTTATCAGTACCATATCTGAAATGCTGCAATTAAAAAATTGTTCAATTGGGCATTTTATGTAGTTTTTTTTTAATACAAAATCAATTTTATTTATATTTAAACGGATACAATGTATATATAAATGAATTTTGCAGAAAAAAAAAACAAATAAGACATTGATTCACAATGAAAATATACAATTTAGAAACTAATAAAAAAAAATTATTAAACTTAAAGGTGGGATTTTGTGTCATCTTGTTCATAGAAGAGAACATATGCTTCTCCACTGACTAAAGATTTCCACGATAATAATAGCACTCTTGAATCGTTATATTCGTGCCACTGTCCCGTGTAGGGATGTCGGCAAAATGCTGTGTAGTGACCATTATAAGTGGTTCCAAAGTGATTAGATATAGCGTAGAGGTTGTACATACAAGGTGCCACATTATCAGCCGCGTAATGGTTCATATCAAGCCCTTCTATTGGAAAATCTATTGAATCCTTAAGTTTTTCACTAAAACTTTCTGTTTGCGAAAAGCGCTTCAGGTGAATAACAAGTATTTTAGGAAATTTATGAATTGAGAATGATTTAATGCATCGTCTTCGTTCCTTACATTTCGAACAAGTTGGTTTCTCATCACCGTCGAGTGTTTCTTCTTTTGTAAACGAATCTAAACATTGTGAAAGTCGTAATTGACCTGTTCTTTGTGGTATTGGAAGGGTTAAATCCCAAAAAGGATCGTAGGTAACTGAACGGTGACCACAGTGTGTGCACTTGATTGTTGATTTTAATTGACCAACAAAGTTATCCATAATCTTGGAGTTGTCCATTCTCGCATATGCTTTCTCAACCAAAATTCTTGTGCTTTCTCGATATCACTAAATTTGTCATCAATTTCTGTTAATATGGGCTTTGGTTTTTCATATACCTTGTTGACATCTTTGTGAAGTCCTGCTAATAGGTAACGAAGAAACTCATGTGCATCATGTTGAGTGTATCCCATGAACCTTGAAGTAAATCGCTGAATCTTACTTTTCAATGATACTGTATTAACCACTCTGTCTGAACCGTCTTCAGACCAAAGTTCTTGAATAACTTCAGCAAATGCTTTAATTAGTGTTCCTTTCATGCTAGATATATTTATGTTAATATCTCTTATGTATGCGTCTTTCTTTAGATATTCTAATAGCCACCTTGTGTTTGATAGGCATTGGATAATACTATTCATGAAACTTGTGTTACCAATATTTTTGAGGCCTTTGAGACCCAAAGAATCTTGGGGAATACCCTTTATGGATCTGATTGTGGAAATATTGTTAAAAGCTCTTTCGCAACTACTATCATTGTACGAATAATCTCGGATTCTATGATTGTCTTTCTCACTTGATCGGCGTTATGAGGAATTTGAATTGATGGTGTTTGCTACTGAATTGGATGTAGATATTACGGATTTGAAAACTGTTTTGGTTAGAGATAATCTATTGCGTATAGGAATTGCATCATTCTCTAGCATAGTCATTTTCTTCAGTCTTCCTATGAATGGGACATCATCAGGCTCGTGGTTATCTGTAGTTTTTAGTACAGAAGGCACACATTCTGAAGAAGAGAATGAAGATGTTAAGAATTTCAGATAAAGGAAAGATCATATGTTTTAGGGTCTGTAATGTGAGAAAGTTTGAAAGTTGTAGAATAGTTACGTTTCTTATGATTAGGTTTCATGAAAAGTTCTTCTAGAGGCTTAGAACGGGGAAACGTACCGAGAAAAGATGAAGCGTTTCCTCTTTGAATTGCAATACTTATTTGTTGTATAAAGAACAAAGTTGCTCTTGAATCATTGGTTTCTATTGATATTTTTTTACCGATTTCTTTAATGAATTTTAAAGCTTCATGACCGAAAACACCAGAGTCAATTGCTACAGGAATAAAAATGTAAATGTTCTCCAAATTTTTGTATTTATTGATTTTAAAAGTTTCGCCTCGTAAAGATGCAACGCCTGCGGAAGTAGATGTGGATCGGACATGGGACGGAGCCCAAGTGTCAGTGCAAGTGAAATCCCATATAACTGGTCTGCCGCGTTGCCATGGAATGAGGGTCATACCATCTGGACGTTTACCGTCGTCGCGGCAAGTACCTAACGGTTCCAACGAACAGGGAATCTTTGCAGATGCCATGCCTCGTTTGATTAGGTCATTTACTGCAGAATGACGTGAAAAACGACCGGCACTTAATTTGCAGCTTAAGCCGTGTCTACCATATTCATCAACATCAGCTCCGCAACGACAGCGATGTTTTACACAAATTTGACAACCTAAACGGAGACCAATAGAAATACGGAAACTTTCGTCATCTAAAAGCGTACCTAATGTAGTTATATAAAAAATTAATTTTAACTAAATGGAGGAGGATTCATTATTAATATTGATATTTGTACTTATAATATGTATATTTCTCGAATGAAGTAATTTGAAAGAATAGAAATTATTCTAGTCCTAAAAAACCCTGAAAATGAGCCCCTTTGGTTCTTCTTTTAATCTGAAACTGGCGATAGACAACCAACCATTATTTGAAGCAGATATATTCAGCCCTTAATATAAACTTCCATAGCTCACCATATTAGCAAGTTACTGAATAATATTCGCATAACGTTAGATTTTTTTAAATGTAGTTTAAACCAGTATCTAATCATATCACCGCCACTATTTTTCAGGGAGGTTCAATGCCTAATACAAGCAGCAGCGTACCATTCCTCCTGAGTAGCAGCATGCAAAGTATCCGCTCTAGAAGACCGTCAGCCGTATTTGGGGGCTCGCAGGGCTCTCAAGGGCTACTCCAGCAGCTGGGCTCAGGCATGGTAAGACTCACCTCCTCTTCACAACAACCGATCAACAGCCGAACAATGTCTAGTAGCTCTGTTAGGAAATGCCCCTCATTGAATATAACATTTAGCTGAACGTACGTACGTATGACCGAACATTTATGATGAATCAAATCAGATCACGCCCCGAGACATCATAATGAATATAGTGAGGGCTTTTGAGTGGCGGCGTGGGTATGTCCAATAAAATACGATAGGGTATAATGGAATTTTTGTACAAAAATGTTTATTCGTTGAACAAGAACGTGAATTATGGTGAAATAAGTAGAGAAAAAATATGTCTGTATCTTTAACGAAAATAGTTTGAAAAATGATTCTAGATAGTTTTAGCTCCGACTTTCTATGCTGGGTTGGGTAGACTATCATTTACAAATTATAGTTGCTTTTTTCATAAACTTGAACTGTATTATATAATGTATAAAATGTAAAACCGGAACCGGGCATTATTATACAAAAATTAACAATAGAGGAATGATAGTTTTAAAAATGGTAATAACTAACTGATAAAACTAAATATTATTGAATACATTCATTAGAGCACGTTGGGTGCCATTACTACGAGCTTCTTAAATCCTTTTGTAAGGGTGGATCAGTCCCCATTTACTTCCCCATATTTTTTCTACTATTTGTAGCCATTGCTTCCCGTCCTGAGTTCTCTCTTCCAAGTGTCTAATTCACATAGTCTTCTTCTACCTCCTGAAACCATGTTATTTATTGATACACTGTTCAAACAGGACGAAACCAACTACAAAACAGGAACTTAATTATATTGATTATAAAGAATAATATCATCAATCAAAGAAGAATGCTTTAATCGCAGATATGCGGCAATGAAATATATCAAGTAACTTACATGATTACATATCGAACACATCCTGTGAAGTGGCGAAAATTTTAAAATATTTGTTCGAGGGGTAATAAGGTAAAACGTATTAACAGCTCTTGAAGCTACTCTCGGAGTATTGAACTGGAGTTTAAGAAGAAGATTGGGATCACTGATGTTGTTATTCATGATTTTAAACAGAAATATCACTAAGTGACAGTCACGAGGAGCACTTAAGTTATTCACACAATGCCTCGTTTCAAGTGTACCGGTACGAACTCCTACCGGTGGGTAAATGCCATCCATTTTAAAGGAAATAAATTTCAAAAACGTCCGTTGAATTGATTCAAGTTTCTGAATGTGTATGTCATAAAATGGACTCCAAATAACATCTGCGTATTCAATTTTAGACCTAACATAGGCGTAGTATAAAGCCTTTAAAGTGTCTTGATCATTGAAGTCACGCGAGTTTCGAACTAAGAAGCCATACATTTTGTTAGCAGACGAGCATATAGCCTCATATGAGGTATAAAAGAGAGTTTAGAATCAAAAGTGACACCCAAGTTAATAAATGTCGCCGGGCGTTCAAGAACAATATTGTTGATTTCATAATCATATATAATTTCCTCGGGTTTTAAGGAAAACGTCATTACCTTACATTTACAGGCATTCAACGACAATTTATTACTTATACACCATCTCTCAATACGTCGAAGGTTAGTTGAAAGTGAGACACAATCGCTTCTATCACCAACCCGGCAGAATAATTTCAAGTCATCAGCATATAGTAAGCAGTTGACATGGAGATCGTCAACTATATCATTGATGAAGACATTGAATAATAAGGGGCCCAGGTTACTTCCCTGTGGAACATCAGATGTTGCTAAGTATTCAACTGACTTATAACCATTAAACACGACATATTGGTGTCTGTTGTTTAGATAGGAGGTGAATAATTTGATTAGAGAGGGTGATAATCCATATCGAGATAATTTACTCACTAGAATTCCGTGGTCTAGTCTATCGAACGCTTTAGAAAAATCGGTGTACACAACGTCAGTCTTCGATCGCTCATCGATGTTTTCAGCAATAAATTGGGTTATATTTGCCAAATTGGTGACAGTTGAGCGACCCTTTACAAAACCATGCTGCTTTATGGTAATTATGTTGCATAAATGGCTATTCTATGTTATTCCAGAAAACACTGCAAACACTCCTATTAATTACATTCGATATTACTCCTTATAGACTCTTTTTATCCACTGATAAATTGGAATGTTTTTTATGTAAACTCCTTGGACACACTGCCTATATCGCAAACAATACCTAAATTATGAAATTACATAATTCTACTTCTAAAGCGTTGGATCTTAGGTAGCATGAAGAGATCAAATAGACTCGAAAAGTGCCCTTTGTACAAAAACTTATCAGATTACAGTCAACTGTTTTAAAAATTAAGTCACTACCAACATAAAAATAGGCCAGTTCGTATCAAAATTAATTAGACAACCCAATGAACAATCAAGTCAACGATCGCGAAACTCTACCTGATAGTCTAGTAAAAAAATAACGACTCAGCTTTCTCAGAGAATGTTGAGCACGGCCCGT
The DNA here is from genome assembly GCA_963921935.1 of Galeruca laticollis. Lineage (NCBI taxonomy): Eukaryota > Metazoa > Arthropoda > Insecta > Coleoptera > Chrysomelidae > Galeruca > Galeruca laticollis. The sequence continues at coordinate 157,793,852 of OY998181.1, read as the reverse complement.
AAAGTTCAAAAATATCCAATCTGCCAAATATTGTGGAAATTCGCAATGCCTGTAGTGTCGAGAACTCCAAATCTCAATACTTGATAAACTCCAGATTTCAAGTAATAATGAGGTAATTCCCAAATTCTGACAATGTTGATGGCTCCCATAATTCCGATCTACAAAGTACTGACTCAGTTGACGACTCCAAAATTACGGCCAAACAGAAAAATCTGGTCTGGACCAGAAATATTTCTGGCTGTTTACTAAACTTTATATAAAATTAACTTCTTGGATCACAGAATTCTACTTCTAGAGCGTTAGATCTTAGGTAGCTAGAAGATATCAAATCGACTCAATACGTGCCCTTCATACAAATCCTTATCAGATTATTAGATTACTGTCAATTGTTTTGAAAATTAAATCAGTACCAACATAGAAATAGGCCAGTTCGTACCAAGGTTAATTGAACAACCCAATAAACTATCAAATCAAAGAGATAGTCTACCTGAAAGGTAGAGTATTCGTTATGAATTAGCATAAGAAAATACACTCGATGACATTGACTCTTTCTAAAAAATGAAGTCTTGTAAATAAGTAGGACGATGTCGTTCGTGTGAACTCCGTCGATTATGGTGTTGAATCTGATCCTTGAATCCAAGTAAGGTAGATAACCTTACAGAGGAATACTCAGGATTTCTTTTTAACCGAAAAACTTCTTTCATAACTGGTTCATATTTTGAATGACGATTTGGTATTGTCATCAAAACTGGTTCTGGATTCATCAATCATGAAAGAGTTGTAGACGCTTTAATAGATCTTCTAGAAACCCCTAACATCCTCTCATGGAGTGTTGCATTAGTTGAAGCACATAACAATGAGCGAATAGAATGTAATACTTCCTGATACTTGTAGCAACACCAACGTAACAAAAAAATACTGTAGTTCGTAAGACATAGAACTTGATCCTCGTTGAGAATGTACATATGCAGGTGTACCATTTAAAATCATCGCAGCTTTTCCATGGTTTTCGGAAATCAGCTGGACGTGAGTTTTAAATATTCACTCATATATTCCTCAAAAAACTACGATAGGACAAATTTTGTTTGAGTAGAAAATTTCTACAAAATATACAGTATATACTGAAAGTTAAAACACGCAATTATATTTTGTATTTGATACATTGAGCAACCTAGTCGGAGAATTCAAAATATTTTGAAGCAGTTTTTGTGTCAACTTTGTTATTAGAAATCTTTTTAGTAACTGAGACACGTCCGATTATATAGTTCTTTGAGAAGCAAATCGCACATCGCACATCCCCCATATAAATATATATATATATATATATATATATATATATATATATATATATATATATATAAAATATTTCATAAATTTCGGGTATAGCGGTCTGTACGCAATTAAAACTGCATTTTTTCTAATATTCTCAATATTTCGCCATTGTTTAACAGCTTCTTCAGGAGAAATTCTACAATAATTAGTAATGTACATTTTAAAACCCATTAAAATTAACAATAAATAATAACTTACAGAGAGCAACAGTTGTTTTGCCGATACGGGCACTAGCATCACATTACACACATTAAAAATAGATTAATATAAAATGTTTCTATTCTGCTGTTTTTTATATATTATAGTAAAAAGTGATAAGAATTTAAAACTTGTTAATATACAGAGTGACATGTTAAAAATAATTAAAAAGATTACAATAAATATTGCTTAAATTGTTAGTATCAAGTTTGTAGTTTAGGTTGTTACATGTCACTCTCTATATTACCAACTTTTAAATTCTTATCACTGTTGCTCTCTGTAAGTTTTTATTTATTGTTAACTTTAATGGGTTTAAAATGTACATTACTAATTATTGTAGAATTTCTCCTGAAGAAGCTGTTGAACAATGGCGAAATATTGAGAATATTGATAATATTAGAAAAATTGCAGTTTTAATTGCGTACAGACCGCTATACCCGAAATTTATAATTAAGTAACGGTCGATAACTTAATAAATGTATATATATATATATATATATATATATATATATATATATATATATATATATATAACAAAGAGATTCATGGGTAATTCACGCAAAATAAAGGGTTACTGAAACAGAGTGGTAACCGCGGAGATGCATGTTTCTAGCTCATTTGCCTTCGTCAGCACAGTATAATCAAATTAGGATGTGAAATTTGGGAGCAACGATGTTGAATGAAACATGGGAAAACACAAAACAACTGATTTCAGCAGGGAAACCAAACGCTCATATGTGCCTTCAATTGGAAATCCGTTGTTTTGTGTTTTCCCATGTTTCGATTAACATCTTTGCTCCCAAATTTCACATTCTTATTTGATTATACCGTGCTGACCAAGGCAAATGAGCTAGAAACATGCATGTCCGCGGTTACCTCTCTGTTTCAGTAGCCCTTTATTTTATATATATATATATATATATATATATATATATATACATATATGTAGGCACAAGGTTAAAAATAAATTCTTCATAAATCTATATTTCTTTTTGACGTTTCGCTCCTAAGTTTGGAGCATTTTGAAACGTTGTAAATATATGATGTTAACAACGAAATTTATGTACAAAGTTGAAGAAAAACAAAAACAGAAAGATTGAAATACGAACTAATAAAAAACGTTAGAACAATAAAGAATGAATCTATTTCAAATGCGGCAAAAAAGCTAGTCATAACTAACAAAATATATAAATTTAACAAAAGTTATAGGATTTGATTCTAGTTTGACTGTTAAATATATTAAACCTGTATTTAAGCTGTACTCATCATAAAATTATGCGCAAAATGGCTTAATGAATGTTTATGTATATTGAAGTAGTCTTTATTCGACGTGTTATCAAGTTCCAAGGGATAAAACTTGGACTATTAATCTAGCCTAAGGATAAAATCAAGACGTTACCGTTTTATTTTTTACGACATGCAATGATTGGAACGAGAATTAAGATAAATAAGCAGATGTTTTAATTATCAATAAGATATCATTCATTCACTTTGAATTCAGCGAAATATTTACCTAAAAATTGAAGAAAATTCCGTCAAAATATAGCAAAATTTTTGCATACTGTCGCCGCAATATTTTTGGATATTACAGTAATTGTTATACGATTTGATTTAAATTGATCTTTATCATATCTGCGCCTTCAATCAAGAGCCTTACACTTTCGACACGACCCTATGCTTCTCCCACCACTTTTACACGTCAAACTACTCATCCGTCTGTCTGTTTTTGACATGCATTCTTCATTCACCTGGCGGGGGCTATTAAAACGAATGATTAGTATGCGTGAATAAATTAGAGAATAACAATTCAGTTTATCGAAAATTTTATTCCAAATTTCAAATAGTACAAAAATTGTCGTTACATTCCTTCAAAAAACTTATTTTGGAATAGTTTTGGATGAACTGAAATGATTTTTTGGATAATGAGGATAAAGTCCGTCTTCAGTATTTTGGAAACCACTTGCAGTAAACGAAAAAACCTGAACGTACCAATTTCCCAGTGGGAAAATATTTATACCATTAGAGGGCAAATCAATCTCCAATTGCAACTCCATATATTCGAATGAATAAACGGTAAGGAGTCAGCCTTCTTCCAAAAATAAACGCGCTACTCAAAATTATAAGATATTTTTTCTCCTCCTTAAAGATTTCTAGTATGTATCAATCTTTGTAAGCCCCTGGTTTAAACTGATTTTGCAGTGCTTAAATTTATCTATATATAATGTGATGTTTTTCTTATTTATTTAAACAGTAAACGGGTGGGATAAACTTTAAACACACGGTATGGCTACTTACTAATTTATTTAAATCATAACTCACTAACACTCAATTTATATATACTTAACTATTCACTTAAATTCAATTCCCACGTTGCTTACGTCAGTGTCAAGAGTAAAGTATCCCTCGTAATGGATATCCTCTTCAAGATTTCAAGGTTTCAAAAGCCGTTTGACAGTCTTCGTCCTATCGAAAAGCTCTTAATTTCAGTGAGTCAAATTAGGTTCTTGGCATATCTCCAAATTTCCTGATAAATATTATATAGAATGTGCAAAGTCCAAGGAAACTCCTAATTTGATGTTTGTCGGTTGGTTGCGGGCATTGCTGAATGGAAGCAATTTTCTCTGGATCTACCGCCACTCCTTCATTGCTAACTATATGACCTAGATAGCTGACTCGGTTTTAGAGTAGCTGACATTTCTTCGGATTTAACATGAGCTGGGCAGCTTTGAGTTGTTTGAATACGTCTTTCAAAGTCTTTAGGTGTTCGTCAAATGTCTTCCCCAATACTACGACATCGTCCAAATAGGCCAAACATGTCTTAAGACATTTATCATAAGTCGTTTGAATATCGCGGGCGCATTACAGAGCCCGAATGGCATGACGTTAAATTGCCATAATCCAGATTCAGTGGTAAAAGCAGTCTTCTGGGTCCATTTCTACTTGTCAATAACCAGACTTCAGGTCCAAGGTGGAAAACAGTTTTCTGCCGGCCAAAGAATCTAACGTATCGTCGATTCGAGGCAGAGGATATGTCTCTTTCTTCGTTACGTTGGTTAGCTGGCGATAATCCACACAGAATCTCGCAGTTCCATCTTTTTTCTTGACGAGCACTACTGGAGGCACTCATAGACTAGTAGATGGTTCTATTACTTTTTCTCCTGCCATCTCTCGACTTATTCTTTCAGCTTCCTCTCTCTTTGCTCGTGGTAGTCTTCGACGTGATTGCCTAATTAGATTGGCATTACCAATATTGATTTTGTGTTTTACGGCTGATGTTTTACCAATCTTCCCTCCTTTTGGTACGAATAGATCTCGATACTGCAAGAGAAATTCTCTCATTATCCTTTTCTCAGCTCGATTCAGGCATTGACCAGCTACTGATAACATCTGTTTTCGAATCTGGCATTGGAATTGAGAGTTGCCGTTGTTTGGTGAACTTATAGACCAATAAGTCTCATCTCTACTTTTTCCAAAGTTTTTGAAATTCCTACGAGAAAAAGATTGGTTAGTTTTTTGAATAAGAACCAGATCATAGCTTCGAATCAACATTAATACCGAGAAGCAAAATCTACCATAACTGCTGCTTCCGGTTTTATTGAGAGGATTCTGGACGCCCTTGATAGTGGTAGTCTCGCACTTGGAGTTTTTTTGGACCTATCAAAGGCATTTGACTGTGTGAACTATCAATTATTGCTTAACAAAATGAAAAAAATGGGGATTCGGGGTAGATACTATGATTGATTTCAATCTTATTTAGCAAACCGTTCTCAAAAAGTCTGCATTAAAACAAACTCTTCTGAATATACTTCTAATGCCAGAGAAGTAACACTGGGTGTACCTCAGAGCAGTGTGCTTGGTCCAATCCTGTTCATACTCTACATAAATGATCTAGAACTGTTTTTAAATGATATAACAACTACACTAACAAATTATGCTGATGATACAAATGTGCTCATTGTTGGAGATAATTACATGAAATGAAAACTAAGACATTTCAAATTTTAAAAATGACTGAATGGTTTGAAGGGAACTCTTTAATCATGAATAACAAAAAGACGCAATGCATTCTATTTAAACACAGTCGTAATGAAATTGTGTATCCTAAAAATATTGAGATTAACAGTAACGTAACTACATTTTCGTCAGAAATTAAGTTTCTAGGAGTCACAATAGATGAGCACATGAGCTGGGTGGAGCATGTGTAGCGGCTCTGTGGTGGATTGATTAGAAATTGTTATTCTTTAAAGGAATTAAAAAAAGTAGTAAGCAAACATACATTGATAACTGCATATTATGGGAATTTCTATTCATCGCTGACCTATGGAATTGTTTTTTGGGGTGGCTCACACGGTCAGACTGTCTTTGTATTACAAAAGAGAGCAGTTAGAATTTTGGCTGGTTTAAAACTGCGTGAAAGCTGTAGGGGATATTATAAATCTTAAAATTTATTAACAGTACCTGGTATATACATATATGAGTGTCTATGTTACGTGTATAGGAATAGGGAATATTTTTCAGATTATACAATTGCACATGAGTATCATTCGAGACAGAAACACATTTTCCGATACCCTATTCATAAAAAATCATTGCTTGAAAAAGGTTGCTTATATAGATGTTTGTTAACGTTTAACCTACTACCTAAAGAACTACGGGATATTACTAACATACATAGATTTAGGAGGACTATAAGGAAATGTCTTATGTCTGCAGAACCATATAGTATAGGCGATATAAATAGCAATACATTTTTGGATTTGTGATTCAGTGTTCTACGCATATCTTTTTATAATTGTTTGTGTGTTACACATTTGTTTTTTGCTTTTGATCTGTTTTTTTAATACTCTAAATATAGTTTGGCGCATATTAACATTGTACAACAAGTGAGAACGTTTAACATTGTAGATTTTAACTGGTTTTTTTTTAAATCTATGTATACCTTATGTTTCGTTTTTACAGAGAACTTTTGACATGTACCATAGAATGTACATATATTTTTTTTTCTCAAAATGTATCTTGTCACTAGTACGAAATAAATATCTATCTATCTATCTATAGACGTTACTGGTACACAGAATCCAATCTTAAATTCCCCTCTTGATGTTTATTGGGTAATCATTCACGTTTATCACACGGAATGTGATCTACTTCGCCGACGTAACCATTCCTTTTCCAATTTTCCTCCTTTGCCAACCTCTTCGTCGTTGTTCCTTGGCTCCATCATAACAGGTGTACCTTTCTCCATGGTTCTCTGTAGCCGTGCTACTATCATGGTTTCGCTTCGTGCAGGTAGAATGGTATCTTCCTGTACAGATGCCAACTCCACGCTGCCTTCATATGGATGAGGGAATACCTCCTCGGAACCAACTTTAATGGTTCTGTTTCAAAAGTCAAATTGGAAACCATGTACATTCATTATGTCCATTTCCAGAATCACGACTTCTTCAATGTCAGTGACGATTACCGTACGCGTGACCTTTTCTGTCCAATTCCCAATTGGACTTGTGTCTTCCCGAGAACGTTGGCACTCTCACCTGCGACGGTCCGCAGTTTCGTTGGTAAAAGCTTCTTCTTGGAGTTTATTATATCTGGTCGTATAAACGTTCTAGTTGCTCCAGTGTCTACGAGCAGAGTAAATTTCTAGCCATCCACTTCGCCATCTATATATACACTGTCGTTGCGACATCTGAGAGAAGCTATCAGTATGAGAGGGTCTTTGGAATGATCATGGGTCGGTGCTGCCCCCTCGTAGCCGACCCGTTCTAGTTTTCCTGTGACTGGAGTTCTTGGTTTGCAGGACTCCTGGGGCGCTTACACGAACTGCGTACATGCCCTAGCTCCTCACAATTCCAGCATCTGATCTTTCTCGGCCACTTGTCCACCATACTTTTTATCAAGCTGACGATCTGGTCTAACCTGTCCTCTTCACCTTGTTCTTGGATGGTCCTGACTTTGTTATATTCCGAAGCCTTCGTGACTGCTTCATATTCAAGGGTAGCAGTCAATGCATCGACCAATGTTTTGGGATGGGCTAAACGAAGCGTCTTCTGCATATCGAGGATATATCCATCAATAAAAGCCTGGATGCCCAGACATTCAATCATGTTCTCTGGTGCCGATGGATAAGCGAATCGAACGAGTCGGGCAATACGCACTTGATACTCTTGAAGGGCTTTGTCACGTTTAAGTCTTCGGTTCTTCAGCTGGGACTGGTATAAATGTTCTAGATGTTCGTGGCTATATCCTATGTCCAACCTCTTCTTCAGCTACTCGAATTCATCCGTTTCTTCAAGTGGTATTGTCTGAAGTACATCTAAGGCATCTCCCCGAAGCGCGATTGTTGAATTCACTGCTCTCTCCTCATCGGACCAATTATTCACTCTTGCGGCTGCTTCAATCTGTTTTACATAATTGGTCCACGACATTTTTTCAATCGAACGTTGGGGCCTTGACTCGGGTGAAACTACCAATGTCTCGGGCTTGCAAGGTTTTGTTTGCTCGGTTTTCTTTTTTTCTTCTGGCGTGCCTCGTGTTCTTGAATCGGCAATCTTTCCCCCTAGCTCCTTGATTTTCTCGTCTATCGTTGTTATCTTTTTCTCAATTCTCTCGTCCATCGTTGTCATCTTATGCTTTATTTCCGATTTTAAAGACAAAATTTTATTTTCGACGTCAGCAGCAATGTCATTTTACAACGATAAGATGTCGGCAGAAATTTCGTTCTTCAGATTGGAAATCTTCTCGTCCATGTAAGCAGATATATCGTTCTTCATAGCAGAAATCTTCTCGTCCATATTAGCAGAGATTTCGTTCTTCATATTAGAAATATCGTTCTTTATATCAGAAATAGACGAGATTAAGGTGGAAACTTCGTCATTGAATAAAAATGATTCTGGATCCTAGCCGTCAGTTTCCAGTGCCATTTTTTGCCTTTCTATTAATTGATTTTCCTTACCGGACGTTTCCAACTCGCTATTTTCCAATTCTGCTCGTATTTCCGTCACTTTCAGGCCACTTAGACTTTTGGCCATGTTTACGTAACTATATATATATATATATATATATATATATATATATATATATATATATATATTACCCCACACCTGACACCAATGTAATGTTTTTCTTATTTATTCAAAAGTTTTTATTTTAACGGGTGGGGTAAATTCATACACACGGTAGGTCTACTCACTTAATTTATCTGTTCACTAAACTATTCACTAATTCATATTATATACACAGTATATTCACTTACATTAATTTATAATAATACTTCACTACTGTTTATTTACTTAGACTCAGTTTATATTCACTTGTTTACTGTTTATATCACGATGTCAAATTATAAACTGACTCCTTGATAGGTATGCCCTCTCTTATATATTAAGTGCCATGTTTTCTAGATCTTTCGGCTGACACAAAAGCAATCGCCTCCTTGGAATTGTCTAGATAAAACTGGAGATGTCTAGATAAGCATAGTGACAAAAAAAATCATGGTAAACAGTTAGAAGTAATCCGTGCGTATTTGCCAACATTTTAACATTCATACATGGCTTAGACAGAGTCGGATTCCGGGACTACACCAGTGTGCTATTTCGTAACAGTACTTTTTATATATTTTATTTATATGCTGTTAATGTGTTCTTTTAAAAGAATACAAGGAAGATCTCTATATGATTATTTTAGACTTCAGTCTTCAGTTTTTGTATTTAATAATAAATAAACGTCTATTTCACTAAATATTTTTTGTGAATTTTATCCATAAAAAAAGTCTTTAGTTTCACGTTTTAGCACCTTCCTGAAAAATATTTTATTTACACTGGTATCATATTGAAATTACTTATTTTTCAATTAAAACAATGTTTAAATAAATATCCCAGCTCTTTCCATGTATTTTTAAATTTTGAGAAACTTTAAATGCAATTATCTCAAAATGAAATCAAATGCACTCATACCCCAAGGCACTAAAATTAGGTAAAGTGATTTAAGACACTAACATTTTGAGGTATAGTTACCTGGTCCTTGCTGTTTGAGGAAAATCTGGTGTTGTTTTCAAAATAAGACATGGTGTCACATTAACATCACGAAGTATACATATCAGTTAAAAAATTGACCTGTTCAGGTTAATTTTGTTCATTGTAGTGGGTTTCTAAGATACTGAGGATGGATTATTTGCGACTGAATAAAGTTCATACAAGTTAGAGTTGGCTTCAAATTCTGTTAGCTTATAATAAATCGTTACTGAATAATAAACGGAGTCAATTTGACGCCATGTCACACTTATTTTTAAGGGAGATAGTTTGTAGGGTGGCTTTCAACTAAATTACATCAACCCTCTAGCGGTGGCGAACACAGCCTCTAGAATCTTAAATGGAAAGGGAAGTTGACTGATATCTCATTTCAGAGGTCGTTTAACTGCCTCTTCAAAAATATTACATGCGTGACCTTTTTATAGGAATTCGCGAGAAATCTGGTGAAAACTATAAACGAGCTTTAGGTATCAAAAACACTATGTTATAATATTTTAATAAATTAAAATGAATGAAACTGAAGTCGTATTATCAACTGAAAATTATAATTAGAAACAATGTAATCTACCTAACCTAGTACTTGTGGTAGATTATAATGAAGAAAAATAAACGGTTTTAAAGATTGAAACTAACTTTTCCGCATCTGCGGCCCTGAATAATATTCTATCATAAAATTGTCACTTGTATACACTTCGGTGATGTATCGTGCTAACAAACCGAAATTTGTTCAAAAATAACCAAAAATGTAATATATCTGGATTTATAGGACCCGCTCTAAACAGCTGAAAATCAATAAGGTACATCTGCGAGACACTTTGAACAATATTCAATCACAAAATTGGTCACTTGTATACACTCTGGAAGCTGTATCTTGCTAACAAACTGAAAATTCTCCAAAAATTTGGTACTTCAAGTACCATAGAACCCGGTGTACTGGCTTTAGTGAGCTTAATATCAATAGGATTCATGTTTGAGACGCTATGAAAAATATACAAGCATAAAATTGGTCACTTTTATATACTCCGGAGGCTGTATCGTGCTAACAAACTTAAATTTCTTCAAAAATGACAAAAATTTCGTACTTAAAGTACTACAGCACCTGTTGTACTGGCTCTGGTGAGATGAAAATCGATAGGGTTCATCTCTGAAGTGTCCTGAATAATATTCAATCATAAAATTGGTGACTTGATGAACTCTGGAGGCTGGATCGTGCTAACAAACAAAAATTTATCAAAAAATGACTAAAATGTCGTACTTCTAGTACCATAGCACCCGCTGTGCTGGCTCTGATGAGCTGAAAATCAATAGAGTTTATCTGTGAGATGTCCTTAACAATATTCAATCATAAAATTGGTGACTTGTTGCACTCCGGAGGCTGTATCGTGCTAACAAGACATGTAATGAAAAGTCGCCGACGACAACGACATACACACAGGATTTTTTTTCTAGAAACCGTTTTTTTGAATTGTTGTTGATGGAAAACGTGAAAATAACTCAAGAAAAAATTTCAACTTTCCAACTTTTTTTGGGGTAAACGCATATTAGATAGGTTGGGCGAAAAGTAAAAAGCGCACGTATAGGATTCTTGAGATTTTTGTTAGAATATTGTTCATTTATCATTCCCGATACTATTTCTTGTCTCCAAAATTACTTCATTGTAAAATTATTTTCAGACGACGCCATCTGAAACTTGATCGTTTTGTATTCATTTAGATACCGAAAGTGCAAAACACTTTCGGGACGCTGTGGAGTAGATAACTTTAACTTCCTTAAATGTGACTCTAGCCACTTCACTGTTGACAGTTGACAGTTTCACTTCTATGATTTTGCATACCCTTAAATTTTTAATTTTCTGAAATTATTTGTTTCTTCCGAAGTTTTGTCTAAATTAATTATTAACAATGAATGATGATGAAAAAGAAAACATCAGCGATGATGAGTTATTCGAATGCACGCCACCTGTTTTGGATCTTATGCGTCGTTTAAAAAACGTTGTGTACGCCGCAGCTGAAATACTACTTTGTTGGACTCGACTGTGGCTCGCCTCGCTTCGCTAGTCTCGCAATTGTCAGACTCGTCCACCAAAGTAGCACTTTCAGTCCTTGGCATACAAATAACTATTTTGCGAGTTTTTGTGTCTTTAAATGGCGTTTACAGTGCAACAATTAACTGAAATAATTCTTACTTACGGGGAATGTCGAAGATGCCCTAGAAGAACGACAACAATGTTTAATGAAATATATACAAATAGTAATTCAAAATATGAATATTTCCTGGAATTAGTTTAGTAAAACTGGAACAGCACAAATAAAAGTTTTAGATAACTTTACTGCTGAACCATCCACACCACTTCGCAGAACCTCAGTGGAAGAGATGACTTCAAGGAAAAATCGATCAACACCGAAAGACCTAATCCATTTTTAGCGCACTAAAAAGAGAAATTGCGAGCAGACATGTGCACAACTATATTAATCAAAGTCTAAGAACGGCACAGAAAAAATTATCGACAATTACAGGAGCATATCCAGGATAATAAAATGAAACTACAAGCTAGAACTCAAAGACTGCGAAGATATGAAGACCGACAGCAACACTTCATCCAAAATACTCTATTTAGAGATGACGCTAAGAAATTTTATCGACTACTGCACGAATATAAGGATAACAACCATAATCCTCCCTCGCAGGTTCAAATATAAACATTTTGGCGTGACATCCTTGAAGACCCCGTCGAACACAACTGCGACGCAGCCTGGATAAAAGATAAACTACAAACTCATGGACAAGTACCACTACCTGGACCGATCTAACGGTACCTGAGATGGTTAAAGTGATCAAGAAAACTTATAACTGGAGAGCTCCAGGTCCAGTCAAACTGCAAAACTTTCAGATTAAGAGCTTCAGTTCACTACATCCTGAACTTAACACAGCTATAAATGACCTACTGCAAGACCCAGAAATTAGTCCCAAATGGCTTACCACTGGTTCTACATTCCTTTTATACAAATCCAGAGATTCTAGAAACCCGAAAACTTACCGGCCAATCGCTTGTTTACCAACAATATGTAAGTTACTCACTGCAGCCGTATCTGAAAAGCTTTACGAGCATTTGGTTACAAATGAAATCTTTTCGGAAGAATAAAATGGCTGTAGAAGAGGAACCAGAGAATGCAAAGATCAGCTACTGATCAGTGCGATGGTAACGGAAGATGCCAGGAAACGAAAAAAATAACTTATGCATGACTTGGATTGATTACAAGGAAGCTTTCGACAGCGTCTCTCCTTCATGGATTCTTCAAGCGCTTAGAATATATCAAGGAAGCCCTACAATAATCAATTTCATCTCCACCTCTATGAAAGGGTGGAATACGGAAATGTAGCTTTTCAATCAAAGCGGCAAAATCAAAACAAAAAAGTTCAAATAAAACGGGGAATTCTCCAGGGTGACTCACGTTTGCCTTTAATGTTCTGCATTGTACTTATTCCATTATCGAATATGATCTAAAAGCAGGAAAAAGGTGACTTCCTAGACAACAACAATACCGTGACTCATCTACTTTACTTGGACGATCACGAGATCTACGGCCAAAATGAGGAGGAGCTGAGACAAGCGACTCATATAGTAAAGACATTGGGGGACGATATACAAATGGAGTTCGGCGTGTATAAGTCTGCTACGGTAGTTTTCAAAAGAGGGAGAAAAACCAACAGTCAAAATATTCTACTGGAAGAAGACCTTGAACAAGAGCAGGCTGAGAAATACCTAGGAGTTAATAAGGGTAACGGGACCCACTACGATGTTATGAAGGAGAAGATTACCCAAGAGTAGTATCGACGTGTCCGATTAGTACTTAGTAGCAAACTTAACGACAGAAGCCAGATCAGTGCCAATAATAGCTTAGCAGTACCTGTGCCTTCCTACAGTTTTGGAATTATAAACTGGACAACAATAGAAATTGAGAAGATGGATAGAAAATCGAGAAAACTGCTAACAACGCATGGCATGCATCACTCGAAAGCTGATGCCGATCGCTTACACATCAAAAGGCGTAATGGAGGTCGAGGACTGATTGTTCTCAAATCTTCGTTCAATACCACCAACGTTGGCCTTAACAACTACATTGAACAAAGTGAAGATGAGCTCATAAAAATGGTTAAAAAACACGATTTCAGTAAACGTAAGTGTTGCAAACATTATGCAACACGAATTACACCAAAATTCATAAGTGTAAAGTTCTTATCCTAGATGTCGTCTGCGGCAAGCATCTGAGGTGGAATCATGCGCAGAGCAAAATATAGCCGGCAGTAGTATAACTCAAGGCATGGTACAAGCAAGAGCTCTCGCGTAGTAACCACGCTGTACCATGATTTTAATTATTACAAATAATCGGGCTAGTTCCCACAAGTAGTAAAGTGTCTTTAATATACATATAATCGGGCAAGTACCCATAAATAAAAAAAACCCTTTCAACAGTGCGGTTGATGTGTAAAGTTAGTGTAAATAAACCGGTGTAAATATGTGTAAATAAATTGTATATAGCAAGTAACATCGTAGGAACTTATTTATTTTAACACAGTCCACAAACCCATGAGTGATATGTGCTAAATCAAATTGTACATATCAAACAGTAAGTATTCTTTAACAAAAAAACCGCAAGGGAAATTTGCACGTACTATATATAATATGGCTGAGCAAGAATCGCAGATCGAATCCCGCTTGTCAAGAAAAAACCACTGTATCGACATTTCCTAAGACATCTGAGCGAGCCATTCGAGTAATCATAGACAATGAAGCTAGTTTGGCATTTCTATAAAATCCAACGCTGAAAGAGAGACGGAGAGTTTGATTATAGCGGCACAGGATCAAGCCCTAAACACCAGACACCACGAAAAAAGAATCCTTCAGCGCCAAGTAGACAGCAAATGCAGAATGTGTGGAGAAGCCGAAAAAAACTGTAAGCCACATTCTATCCAGCTGCTCCACATTAGCTGCTACAGACTACATGGACCGACACAATAAAGTTGCCAGCTATGTTCATTGGATGATCTGTAAACAGCTAGGGACCACAGTGTCAGACCAATGGTATCTACACACTCCGCGACCTGTAGTTAACACTTATGAGTGCACCATCATATGGGACAATGCAGTGCAGACCAATTTAACCAGCGAAACAAATCGTCCCGATATCATTGTCCATTATAAAATATATGAAACGTGTTTCTTAATTGATAGATGTACCAGCAGATCATAACATACGGAAAAAGGGAAACGAAAAATTCTCCAAATATGCGGGACTGGGCATCGATATTAGCAGGTCATGGAAAAAAAGACGAAAACAATCCCAGCTGTATTTGGAGCTTTAGGTACTGTCAGCAAGGGACTACGAAAAATTCTGGAACATATATCAGGAACGCCTGGGAAGTGCAAAAGATCGCGCTGTGTGGGACCGCACGTATCTTACGGAGGACACTTCAGTAGCTGCTCCTAAGGAATCTGGTTGAGCCCCGGGTCATTACCAAGGTAACTTGGGCCAACAACGCGACGAATAAATAATAATAAACTGCAAACTATAAAAAACAGAATAAAAACTATGCTTGACATAACGTCCGCATAGATTTCTAAATTTAACAGAATATATCTGAGAAAAATAGAGATAATAATAGGAATAGTAACAGTAACGCAATGAACAGGAATAGAGAAACTTCACCCGGAAGAGATGTTTTGGAAGGTCAAAGACATCCAAGCGCTCTACAGGGCAAGCTGCGACAAAGAACTAAATGGATAAACGACGATTTTCAGAACTTTGAGAATAAACAATACACTATATCATAGACCAAAAACTAACCATTTTAACGGCAAACAAAATTTCCCCGGAAACAAAAGACCAAATTAAAAAAGCTTAACAATAATTAGGAATAGACACGACACCACCAAGAACAGATGAACCTAAAAACGCAGAAAAAGAAGAAATACAGAACTACTTCTACGAAACCTTTTTGCTACACTGCAGACCTAAGCTCCTGAAATTTAAAACAAAAATAATCCCAAAAACAAACAAGATTGTCAACTAAATAAACAACGTAATTGGAATCAAAATAAAAACAAACGCTGATATTTCTACAATACATAATCTGATATATATAGGAGCGGCGACAACCACGAAGCTTATTGCACCAAAAAAAATCAAAACAAACAAACCCAAAGATCAACCACAATACCACTATGGTAGCGACGAATAAACAAAGATATGGATGAACTACGTATAAAAATAGGACGATTGATCAAAGCTAAAGAACCAAGTACACGGGAGAGAGAAAGTTAAGAGCAAAGTTCAACAATTAATAAAGGAACACACCAATGAAAAAAACACAAATACCACCGAGATATTGGACCTCCTCAAACAAAAATTTGTTGCATAATCAAAAAGGCTGAGAAGACTTAAAGAAAGCTACCAACGCAGAAAACAAAATAAGCAATTTAGAGAAGATGAAATGCAATTTTACAGAGAACTCAATCAGTAAACAAACCACAAGCAAGAAAATGAAATTCCAGACAATGAAGAAACAAAAACTTATTGGTTACAGGAAAAAGACACAAACAAGCAACACGATGGATTAAAGCCGAAAGAACAAGAATGCATAACAAAGAACGAATGAACAATCATGAGATAACAACAGAAGAGGTACGGAAAGCCATCAGAAAAACACACAACTGGAAATCACCAGGAAAACACGGAATACATAACTTTTGGTGGGAAATATTTACAAGCAGACATGATAGAATAAGACAGCTTTTTTCTGAAATTTTAATTTGACCAACAGAAACAGATGAAATCACTTACTTTCTCCCGAAAACAACGCCAACAAGTAAAATCCCCGACAAATACAGACCAATCACATACCTACCAATCATGTACAAAATATTCACATCAATCATTTTGGATAAAATATATACACATATAGACAGAAACAATATAATGGCAACGGAACAGAAAGGATGCAGAAGAAAAACCAAAGACTGCAAAGAACAACTAATTATCGACACCATTATAATACAACACAAGAAAAAAGGTAGGAAACATTTATACACAGCATAAACATACTATAAAAAAGCCTTTGACAGCGTCGCACACTCATGGCATTCAAAACATCTAAAAACGAATAATGAAAACATGAAAAACAACATTAAACGTAAACAACAATGAATCCAATTTCACAATAGAGAATAGGGAAATAAAACGCGCAATCTTTCAAGGCGGATCACTCTGCGCGTTATGGTTTTGCATGGAAATAAACCCACTCTTACACAAAACAAATAGGGGTACCATACTGGAAAACAACATAATCAGCCACTTCCTCTACATGGATGACCTAAAGCTATGGTAAGTTACTTAAATCAAAACAATCTCAACATAAAACCAAAACTTTTAAAATATAGGTTAGGTTTCCCAGTTTAGTTCAAATGAATCACAAAAAAGATTCAGAGGTGAAAGGGGGTTACGGAAGCCAATCCAAATTTGACAGATAGGGGGAGAGATCGACTCATAAGAGAACATATTGTTTTGAATCCAAACGCGTTAACACACGTTTGGATCACAATTCAATTGGAGAAAGAAAGCACCTAATGTTTACCACCAATTGTTTATGTTAACTTTGATGTAATTGTCAATTTAAAAAAAATTGTCAACTAACTGTTCGAAATGGATTTGATTGAAACTGAGGATGAGTTATTTCCAATAACACCACCTGAGATAAGGTACCTAGCGCGAGATTTGGAATTTAGTCTATTTCGGGATGAGCGAATTGATTGATTGATTTCTCCAAAAGTACTAAAAAGTCAGTATTTGTTATTTTTGAAAAGGTAGTTAAACGACCTCTAAAGTAAGGTATCACTCTATCCTCATTTCAATTTTCGATTTTAGACGTTGCGTCCGCCGACGCAAGAGGGTGGATGTAATTTAATTGAAAACAGGTTTATAAATAAGTGTGACGTAGCTTCGCATATTTTTGAATTTTTTATAGGGACCGAAATATAGAGGGTGATACGTTTTGAAATTGACATCCCGTATGTCCTTCATTAATAGTTGTCTGAAGTGGATGGATTAATATAATATCCAACATTAAACATTAATTTTCTGAATAATAGATTCACCAAACATATTATTTCGATAAACTTCAAGAATAGTTAATGTATCTTTTGCGTGAATTCAAAATCAACGTGGCTTTAATTTTTTTTCAAGGGTTTAGGATTACCCTTAAAGTGAATTCATTCCATTAACGATAAAAAAATATATATTGGTGTTCGAACTGAATCTCGTTACATATACACACACTTTATAAGTCAACTTTAACTTTTATTACTAATAATTAGAAGTATAATTATGAGTGACTGTGTAAAAACAATTTGCAAATTTCAAACACGGTTTAACACTTTAGTTCGAGTGAAGCATGTGGAATGTTAGCATCATTTTTTGCTTTTTGAGGTATGTAAAATTACGTTGATTGAATTTAAAACATCTTCGTTAATAAAGGACCCAGAGCAGAATATGAATATCAAAAAAAGCTGAAATGAAATTTAATTTTCAAGTATTTTTTGGGTACTACAAATACATTGACGTTGATCTAGTGATCCATAGTACCACATCGAACTTCTGATTTTTTGTTACAAATAAAAATGAACAAATCATGCATGTGTTATATTTGACATCGTCATGGAGAAATACTAGTGCCACTCTTCTCTTCTTCACTCAGTCCCGTTTTTTCCAATAATTCCATCATTCCATAATCGATTTGTCAGCTGAAGTACTATCATAATTGAAAGCTAGTTTTACACAATTTGTTGTTTCCCTTTCAAGCGAACACTTTAGAATTTATATGGCATGAGCATCTTTGATTCATTCTTCTCTTCTTCCTTTAAATTGACAATCATTGATTCCTGTTGCTCTTCATCCAGTTGGTGCTACTAAGATAGGCCACAACTTATGAAGTAAACAAGAAAAAACGTTCAATAAGGAACAGTAACATTTAGGAGCAGTTTAGTGGCAACTCTATATCCTATATTCTTAGTTTAGTGCTCTCTTGTTGAATTACAGAGTCTTTACAGTGTTTTGAATATTGATTTCGAGATACATTGTAGCTATTTGTATCTGTAAGAATTTGAAGGGTGGATAGCACTTAGGCCACAATTGGCCTATTGTGCATACTTCTGAGGTTCAGACTTTCTTCTAACTCGTCATCCAGCCTAGCTTGTTTGAAGTAGGCGATAACTTCGCCTGAAGTAAGTCCCCTCATACTGGTGTATGTTAGCCTGTGCTCGCCGAATACAGAAAACCTAAATTGAGAGAGTGTCGGACATTCACAAAGAATGTGTTCGACAATCTCACCTCCTTGTTCACATCCTATACAAAGTGGGGTGTCAGACAGATCCAGTCTGTGGAGGTGTTTTCGTAGGTGGCAGTGTCCAATCAGAATACCCATGGTGGTTCGTAGGTTCTACCTGTTCCTAATCACGTATTTTTTGGCTACTTTGCTGTGCGGATACTGTAACAGTTTCTTGGCGAGCCTGCAGCCATCTGTGTCATCCTATCTGCTCTTAAACTTATTAAAGGAGTGTTCCTTTAATAGGTCAGCCGTCGCTGACACCGATAGACCAAGGAAAGTGCCCGGTCACAATAGTTTTTGGGAGGCTGCTTTCCTGGCTAGGGAGTGTGCAATACGGTTTCCTTTCGATTTCTAGTGGCCCTTAATCCAGACTGAAGTGACCATGTTGTTGTTACAGGCTTCGATTAAGGCTATGTGACGCTCTAGTACTAGGCCTAATGTAATGCGTGGTCTATTCAGGGCTAGTAGTGTTTGTCTACTATCCGTAAGGATGTAAATATTATTACTTATGGTATTCCTTTTGGTAATCTCTTTTGCAGCGATGCACATAGCAGTGAGCTCTGTTAGAGCAACAGTTGCATTGCAACCCATTACCCATTTTATGCTTAGATTAAGGGGTCTCGAAAAAATTCCACATCCTGAGCCTACATTGGTTCTAGACCCATCTGTGAAGATGCGGATTGCACCTTCTTCAAATGGGTCTTGTGCGTTATTTTAAAGGATTACCTTGTAAGGCATGTGGACGGCATATCGCAGTGGAATCGAGTCCGAATTAGCTTACAGCAGTGGGGCCTCTCTAAGAGCCTCATGCCACAAGTTACATCTCAGTTCACCGGATCCTACATCAGGTTGTATAGCGGTAGAGCGTAGACATGTCATGGTCATCAAGACAACCCCTTGATGTGTATGTCAAGAGGAATGAGACCAAGAATTACCTCCGTAGCACTTGTTGGTGTGGTTTTCATGCTTCTTGTTGTGCCTCCTTACATGTCGAATAATGAATTTCTTACTTTATTCTGGAGCTCTTATGTTACATGTCACAAATTTAGAATTATCTTGTTCCTACAACTGAATATTTGTCTATTGAATAAATAATCGTTGTTGGGGTCCATCAGTGGTCTCCGTAGTCTGGTGTAATGGTGCTCTGTTTGCTAACCGAGAGGCCCCGGGATCAAACCCGGGCCTAGATACATCATAATTGGAAATTCGGAAGGCAATGGCAAGCCACCGACAGTATTCTGTGTAGTACAACCTCTCAAAATAGACGTTCGGAACCGTCGTTATACTGTAGGCCCCTTCTATCTGTGGTAACTGGAGAGCACAACACAGGTAGAAGTGAGGAGTCACCAACATCCGATCATGGATATGGCACTGTAAGAAGAAGGGGTCCATCAAGCCTTAACCGATCCGCTAAGTCCTGGTCAATAAGTGTGACTGAACTGGCATCATCCAATAGAGCATAGGTGTTGAAATATTTTTCTCCTTGGCTAATAACAATAGCTTTCTGTCGGTTGAAATATGGCAATTGACTTCCGGCGACTGTTGATTAGAGGACATTTGTCGCCCTTGTGCCTCTAAAGAATCAACGTTATTGTCGTCTTTATGTAATAGTTTATGATGGGGTAGGGAACAATCATCTATCCCACATTTTTATTATTCTACTTTGCTGCATAATAAGGCGTTATTTTAGACCAGAGAAAGTCGGTTCGTAGAAACAAAATTCCACCTTTTATCATTTGAAAATGCTCTAAATTTTAAACAGTCTTTTAAATCGTTCAGTTCAGTACTGCAACAAATATACTTTGTCGATCGCTTTAAAGGCTCATTTGTTGTCAAGGTTATGTCCTTTGACGTTTGTCCTATGAGTGGCAGTCAGTTGTGTCGAAGGTGGCAAAGGCAGTTCAAGCGACCGAAGCTTTTGCATCTATCCACAAACTACATTGAGTTAACTTTGGTGTTCTGTCATCCTGTCAGGATGCATGTTCAACCAAATTTAATTTTAGGTTAGAAGGGAGTTCTTGAAGCACTAGTGGATTACGCAAATGGTCAATTTGATTTAAATACTCAACGGTCCCGACATTATTTTTTCATCTGAAAAATTTATTTGTGTGTAAAATTGATCAGTTTGTGCAACTTTTTCCAGTGGGAACTTAACAATCAGATGATGACGACCGAACCTTCTTTCTAAACGGCTAATCATTTTGTCCGTGCATTGGGGTAGTATTAGTAAACATTCCATTATTTTTCTAGCGGGACCTTTAAAACATTTTTCAAGCCGTGATTTATTTTCTTCAGTTGAAAAACCATAAAGATTTGTTGTATTCTTCAACTGAAATATGAAGTTTGTCCATTCAATGAGGTCGCCACTGAATAATGGTAAATCGGTTGGCATAGACTTACGAGTTATTTACCTTAGGTACTAGGGGTACTATCTCTGATGATTTCTCTTTGACAGACCTCTTTGAATAACTAGTGGATCTATCCTTAGACCTAATTATCAACATTAGGTCCATCCTCAGTTGTCTGACTATTATTACCTGACTGTTGATCGGAAACTACTAAATCTATTTTTGCTAATTTCAATGATTTTCTGTTGAAATTTGTGCTCCAATTCACTTTTCTTCATACTGTTCTCAATTTCGGCTTGTACTTTTAAGGACGCTTACTTTGATTTCCTACTAGACCTGCTCCTTTTCTTGGCTTTTTCTTTCAACTCCCCATTGACAAGAGAACTTCTGGTATTATCTGTCTTGGCTGTAGCTGATCCTTAAGCGATACAAATGTCGCCTTCCTGTTTTCTGCCGTTCTTCCTATCTTTTCTTTCAGGCGGTGGCTCCTCCGTATAACTGATGTTTTACTGTTGTGGACATGGCAAAGTGCTCGTGTCTTTGGTCGCTCGCAGAACCAATATTGTAGCTAACTACTTGAAATACATTCATACAAATCCGGCTCGAAGCACCAAGTTCATAGCTAATTACCTGGAAGGTCCGTTTATTATAAAATTAAGTAAGAAATCTGACAGGTTCGATTATCAAAAATTGTTGATTCTGCCACTCTATGAAAATATGAACAACACGTACAAAAAAAATGAAAAATCAACAACAAATTTGTAGTTAGTTACAAACGTGGTCGTAACCTACAATATACATGTGTTTCGCCTCAACATCATTTGGCTTGTTTCTCCACACTTAAATTGCCCGGCTTCTATTGTTCAAATTTTAATTTTGTTAGTTGTGTTTACTATGGTGTACAACGTCTCATTTTCATAATAATAAAGCTATACATGTCTACAAACAATTATAAATGACGTGTTAGCAGTTTTTCAACATGGAATATTTTTTAAAAACATTTTAATTGCAATAATTTGTTTTTATTTCTGGTACTGGGTCCTTTGAACAAAGTTATATTGGTCAGCATACAAGTAGTAAAAATCCTGCTTTTTCATACTACTGCCCTATGTTTTGTCGCTGATTTCTCACCCATCAAAAAAACCGAATAATTTTTATTGTTTAGAAAATTTATTGAGAATTTGCACACTATTTCTCAAGCAATTCAGAACGTGCAAGAGAAAACGGTGTTAGGTATTAGAATTAACAATGTATTTTTCTACCAACTACATTTTTTAACCAAATGGAATATCGGTGGATCTCGTACAGAATTTTAATTATTTAGTGTTTACTTTAATAATTCTTATTAAAACTCATGATACCTACTGAAAAACAAACTTTTAAGCTCGAATATCAATGTAAAATCTAATGGCACCAAAAAAGAAGGTCCGTGAAGTTAGCCCCCAAAGTGTTCACGATTCAATTAAATTTAGTGTCATCCCTTAGTGCATCGTTAGTGCCTCATAGTTTTCTATAAATTTCGTTAGTGCTTCCATGGTTCGGTAGATATTGATATTTATTTATTTCAAGGTCAGCCCTCGAAGTGTTTAGGATTAATTCCAAATTAGTGTCAATCGAGACTGCTTCTATAGTGCACTTTAGCAATTATTTTCGTCAATGCTTTAATGGTTTTCGAGATATTTGACTTTATATTCTCAAGGTCAGCCCTCAAATTGTTTACGATTAATTCCAAATTAGTGTCATCCGTTAGTGCTTTGTTTGTAAACTTTAATGATTCAATAATTTTTTATAGTACTTTTTGGTTTTCGAGATATTTCATGTTCCTTTCTGAGGTCAGCCCCCAAAGTATTCACGATTCGATTAAATTTAGTCTGACTCGTTAGTGCTTCGTTAATTTACATTAGTGCTATCTTGATTTTCGGGATATTTAATATTAATTTATTGGTACTTCCGTGAAGTTAGCCCTCAAAATGTTCACGATTAAGTTGAAGTTTGTGTAGTTCGTTGGTGATTTGTTAGCGATTCATAGTGCTTCCTTAGTGCTACCATAAATTTCGTTATTGCTTTTTGATTTTCTAGTTATTTGCTATTATTTATTTAAATATCAGCTTCTGAAAGTGTTTACGGTTCATTCCAAATTAGTGTCATGCATTAATTAGTGCTGTTTAATACTTCGATAATTATATTCCTAAGTGCTAAGTTTTTAATTCGAATATGTTTATTGCCATTAATATCGTTTGCACTTCAACTATTGTCATTAATTTAAATTATTTACATTGCAATGATACATAAAGCAAAATGACGATTGGCGTTCTTTCTATCCCAGTCCTCAAAGAACACTGGACATATTATAATACCAAATAACTGGATACCAAAATATATAAGAAAATAAAAATACCTAATATATTTATTGGGCCTATTAGTCCAAAATATAAGAAGCGTCCTTTTCTGAACGAGCTTTTGACAGTGGGCAACTGGAATTAAAAGCTTCCATTCTTGCCTTACTGACCTGTTCGACTCTTTGTTCCAGGTCGTAGTGCGGGTGATTTACCCCATTCACTTCGACTTGTTCCAAATTGTCCTTCAGATTGGTTTTGTAAAGAGACCAATCAGTATTTCTAGGATTTCGGATTGTAGGAATCGAGGTGGTGTTTCCCTCTATCCTAATTTCGATGATGCTATGGTGGGAAAGTGATGACTCGCTCATCACCCTCCAATCTTTTACATTTTTCCTAGAAGCAAAATTGACAATTGTTACGTCCAGGACCTATTCTCTTGCTCCCGTGAAAAATAATCCCCACATTTAAGGTCTCAAGATTATTTGCTAAGAGATATTCTAATACACTTTGTCGTTGTTGTTAATGCTTCCCCGCACGGCATTGTGTGGGTTGGCATCACCACCAATTATAATTGGCAGCCGTCTGCAATTGCAGTCTCTCACTAGCTCTTGTACTTCTTATGGCCGTGTCATCGGCCCGTCTTCAGCGAATTAGGCAGAGGCAATGACGATGTCTCGGTCGATACCCCCAATGTTGAGGTGAACCATGATTGCATCAAGGTCCCTTGACACGTATTCTGAAACACAAATATATTGCCATACCTTTGATTTGGCCTTCTTTGTTGATCCATGGTTCTTGGATCAGTACAATATCCAGTTGTAGTCTAGCAAACAACCTTGCAATCATGACTGAAGCTCCCTTGCGTGATGCAGGTTAATCTGAGCTACATTCGTGAACGTGAATTATTATGGATGAAAGAGGCCGAGTTACTCAGCCTCTAAGCATCCCCCTCTTTTGTCTCTCCCTGACCCTCCTCGATCACCATGGCAATATTTTCCTCGAAGTTCGAGCAGGTTTCTTGATCTTGAATCAGGTTCTCGACCCCCAGACTGCTCCGTCCCAAGGTCAAGTTTTTTTCCTTTTTATCCTTTTCCAGAGGGTCCAGATGTGGAGGGTATCTCCATGTCCTTTGGATCCGCCGCGGAGCTCTTTTTCTTACCCAGTCTCGAGACAGGGATACGCCCAAAACGGAAGTTTAGCGCGTAACCTCCTGCCTTCAGAGCCTCCCCAGATTGGTGATCGATCCCAATCGTGAGGATAGTTCACTGTACTCTTTTTTAGAGTTCAGGATCTTCCAAGCCCCAGTAGTGAGGTTGGAGTTCTGAACCTTGACAAGTTGGAGGATCTTCTTCAATTTCATTTCGAGGCTTCTTGCGAAGAACACCGTTGTTGTGACCGGCTTTGGGATGTCGTCTCCACTTCGAACCACCAATTCGGGTCCTTCCCAAGAGTCCAATTTTGGCGCTGACCTCATGAGCCAGTCTGCCGGTTCTCGTGACCCACAGTCCACCAGTATCATTCCACAACGGAAATGGATACCTGAGAAGTGGATTCCCTTCTCTTTGCTCCGGCACAGCTCTTCCACCAGAGTGTCTTCCAGTGTGAAGAACTGCTCTGCTTTCAGCATGACCCCAGCATAATCCTTGGGCATTATTCCCACCTTAAAAGCCTTCTCTGTTTTGACAGCTGCGGCGTAACCAGCGGCTTGCCCGGTTACCGTTGTAGCTGTTTTTGGTTTCTTGCTTAGAAGTCGTTGCGGAGGAGTAATATTCTACGCGCCTCTTTTAAGTCTTCCCTGTGGATGGTTCCTTCGCGGGGGGTTGAGCACTGAAAAGCCTGCTTCCTGGCCTCTACAGGAGATATTCCCTGATTGAGGAGTCGCAGGTATTTTCGCACCCCTGCTTCACTGATGCCTTTTCTCAGTGGATCGCCTATGCCGCCGGTTCTCACAGCTTTGGGAGGTCGAACGGCATGGTCGAACGGCATACGACCTTTGTGCTGTTTGGCCTTTTTTTCCTCTGTGAGGTGCCCGGATGAAGAGGTGGAGGTTTTATCCACTACTTTACCGATGGAAGTTTTACTTTTGCTTTCTCTTTCCATAAATGATCCCATGAGAAGCTAGGGTCATTACGATCCACCGCTGCAGAGCCTCGCATGCAGAGGTAGGAGGATCAATACAATGGAGTTCCCTAGAAGCCATGTCTAAACCGACAGATTTCATGCCAGTTAGGTACGACTTCGAAATGCAGTTTGAAGTGGTCATAAACAGCCACCAAACTTGCACAGAGAACGGACCTCAACTGGGAAGGGATGCATCAGTGTGGTACACAGATGGATCTAAGATAGACGAAAGGGTTGGAGTGGGCGTTACAGGACCGAATTTCAGGCTCTCAAAACCCCTTGGTAACACCCCAACCATCTTCCAAGCAGAAGTACATGCTATAGAACTATGTGCCCAGGAATGCCTTGAAAGAGGCACTCGAAGGGAAAAAATCTATATACTGTCAGATAGCCAAGCAGCGCTAAAAGCTCTGAGGTCATACACCTGTGAGTCTAAGCTAACTTGGGACTGTAAACAATCCCTGAGACAACTGGCAGCAAACAATCAGGTCACCCTGATGTGGGTGCCAGGTCACAGAGGAATTAAAGGCAACGAAGAAGCAGATTGCCTTGCCAAAGAAGGGGCAAATACACAATTTCCCGGCCCAGAACCCTTCTGTGGACTCTCCAAAGCCCACTTAAAAGAGGAGTTCCGACGCTGGGAAACCGATGAAATGAAATCTCACTGGAATAAAGTGCCAGGACAAAGACAAGCGAAAAGACTAGTGTGCCTATCGCCTAAGAAAGCTAAACAGCTTCTCGAGTTGGACAAGAAAGACTTGAAGATGGTAACGGGACTCCTCACTGGACACTGCCCTCTGGGGTATCACCTCAAAAAGATGGGCAAATCAGAGAGTGACAGTTGCCGCTACTGCGAGAACTTCGCGGAAAGTGCAGAACATTTGCTTTGCGAATGCCCAGCGCTTTTCTGCAAGAGGCTTAAGTTCCTGGAAGGGGCCTTTTTAACGCCCTCCGACATCAGGAACTTAGCTCCCAGGAAACTGATAAACTTCACAAGAAGTCTCGGTATCCCGGGCCTCGAATAGATCAACGGTCACGCACAAAAGAACTTATAGGTCAAAGTGCTTGTGAGGCTGTACAGCCTGTACGACCCCCCCTACAATCTATCTATCTATCTATCCCCCGGTGCTCCAAGGTCGATACCAGTAAGGAATATTCTTCTATATAGCCACGCATTCTTCGGCCTGGTTTCCCAGCTTGACTTCAGGTTTTTAATGAGGTTGTCTTCTTTTGGTCCGGGCATTAAAGCCAAGACCCCCCCCCCCCTTCCACTGGCCCGCAAGACTTGACCACAGACTGCTAGGAGACATTAGTATAACAGATGATTTCGAGGTAAGCTCGAAATCTCACCCGGTATCGTAACCCTGTGTGCAATTCCTTAGCCACGATACTACAGCTCGAACAGGTAAAGTTGGTCCGCGGCAGGGTATTCGAGGGCTGCCAGTTGAGTTTTTAAACACATTGAGGTCCCGGGTATTTCCCCGCAGACCTCCTCCTCATATAAAATCATCTCAGAGGCCCTTCTCCTATCCGCCACCTGGAGACGCGCTGGGTTGGTGCTTCACCCCCTCCACATCAGTAAATATCCCGACGAACAGCGACGAACTACGTACATATCTACTGATGTGGACCCGGTGAAGAATGTTTATGACACCGAATGATTTATTAGGTCTACGATTTGTATATCGGGCATTTTCCACGTTCACAGATGTATTCATTCATGAGTTAAAGTAGTAATTCTGATGACAAGTTTGTTGCGAGATGCGAATTGTGTCAGTAACTACATTATTGTTGTAATTTCATGTAATGGGAACGGATCTATCACATTGGGTCGACTTTAGAATTTCCCAATTTGTGAATTGAAGTGACCCATCACCAAAATCGTATATTTGAATGCGGGAGTCGCATAAACATCTCCTTCTTCTCATCTTCTTTTCTCGGAGGAGGCGTGGTATCCTACTAACAAGACATTTCTGAATTTACCTTCAAGTCTGATTTTGTATAGCCGATCATTTTTGTTTGGTTATCTAATAAATATTTTACTGACTTGCTGATCAGCGGAGACACAGTGCCAAACAACCCTGTCCTTTTGCCTGTTCCACTGTGAGGGTGTCAATTCTCCGTTATTCTTGTCACCTAATTGCTTGTACGACAAATAAACCAAACTTATGTTTGAGCATTGCTTCAGCCACATACTGCATATTTCCAGTGTGACGCATAGTTAAAGTACCAACTGAACTATTTCAATTCAGGTGCGTCACATCTTTGAAACAGAGTTCAATATTTGATGTCTAGTTAAGTCCAATCAAGTACAATTAGTTCAGAATTATATTTTTAGGTAGTTGTGAAGCCAATCCAATAATCAACCTTCCTTTTAAATCCAGGTTTGAGACTGGCAGAGGTTCACCTCTTGAATAATTAAACTTCTGTACTGGCTCTTAAGTAGAAATAAATAACATGACAATGTTGGTAGAACTGTACATTTTTAATACAAATATTTAATACAAATTTAACATTTTTTTGAAATTTTTGCAGTATCAGCTATTCGCCGGCCGTCAATAAGCATCTTCCAAACAACCCGGGAGGTGATTCAAGCTCGATTTTTTTCTTCTTTTTGCTTTCAACTGTATAACGACGAAGATCAAACTGAACCTCCCGAGCGTATCCTCAGTCATCAGAATTCAGGCTATCCTCAGACCGAAGGAGCAGCAGTTTTAGTCCGATAACTGAAACTATTTGGGCTAAGAATTTTCAGATCGAGCAAGATGGTCGATGAATATAATATGCGTCGTAGAGGTTACACGAAAAGGGGAATCAAATCGAATGTATCAATGGAATGAAGAACCTGAAGTGGCAATCCGGGCGACAATCACAGTCGACAGTGCACGGCTATTAACATTTTTGTTATTTGTATAATTGTTCCTAAATGTCCATTTTCAGTGTGTCTTAAAAACAACTTCCATCATCTGATTTTTAATAAATATTTTGGATTTGCGTGACATATAACATGATGTCACTTTTTAGATTCAATTTCAGTAAATTTGCTGTATAATTACGAGG
Source organism: Galeruca laticollis (assembly GCA_963921935.1). Lineage (NCBI taxonomy): Eukaryota > Metazoa > Arthropoda > Insecta > Coleoptera > Chrysomelidae > Galeruca > Galeruca laticollis. Next base: position 157,765,046 of record OY998181.1, on the reverse strand, counting down.
TTAACATTTTTTCGATAATAATCTTACCAAATTTATATGCCTCACGTTATATTGAATGGAAGATTTAGTGGATATTTTTATCTAAAAACGTTAAACAATAGCGGTGGCAGTATTACATTACCTTGTATTGTTCTCACTATCGGCTGAAATGAATATTTCTTTCTTTCTCTTCAGAAGTCCATCCTACTAAGCTGTGTCTTCTCTCATAGTTCTCATTTTTGCTACATGTATACTTTTTTTGAGTATAACGGTTTGAAAACTGAAGATATTTTTAATTTAAGATTATATTTTCATGTTGAACTTTTGCAACATTTGGAAATGAATATAAAATGTCCCTTGCATTGTTATCTGTACGTAGAAGAGTTTCTGTCACTGGTTCACCCAGAAAAGCTTTGAACTGTTTCTGATGATTGTTTGATGCTGTCATTTTTTGCGAAATTTTAACAATGTGCTACAAATCTTCTGTGATAAAATGTTTTTCATCATAAACTAAGATTTTTGGAAGAACAAATCAGAAACATTGGCAACTAGGCAAATAGGTCAGCAAGCCTTTCATATAGAGCAACTTCTTGGATTACCAGGGCTCAGCTGGACAGTTTTGTCTTAACACAACTTAACAACTGGCTAAAGCCTGTTTCTGAAGAATGTTTGATGCTGCGATTTCTAGCGAAATTTGGAAAGTGTTATTCGTATCTTCTATGCTAAGGAACTTCTCAATATAATTGAATATTTTTGGATGAAGAAATGAGTAACATTAGCAACTAGGCAAATACTTCAGCAAATTCTTCTTGTAGAACTAATTCGTGGATAACTAGCACTATATATTTGTCACATTCGTAAAGCTGGTCTTTTATATTGACTGTGTAATTGAAAGATTTTAGCAACCAAATAGTTTCGTCCTAACAGTACTTAACAAGCTATAATTGGGTCGAGGGTCGAAGCTGTTCAATGTTGCATCTGTTGAAGTATGCCAGGAGACTAAAAACACGTGCAGATTTGTTACAGGTGACGAATCTTGATGGATCATTGCTTCTATTCTAGAAAAAACATGTCAAACTACATTCTCAACATTAGAATATTTATGAACAGATGACGCTGACATGTGAACGTTAACTTCTTTACCACGTGCTGTAATCGAAATCTTCAACATAAACCGGCAAATCATAATGATTCTTCGATCACATTGGTCCGATACAGTGACCAATGATTTTTTTTATTTAGAAAATAATAGTTGCATCCACCACTAGGGTTATTAGCAACATTACATAACAGTGACATGAAGTAACATTTAGGCTGGTAACATCACTATAACATACAATAATATTTGAATAGCATCATATCAAAGATAGGAGTCAGTAATAAGCAACATGGTAACGAGCTTAGTAATTTAAATTTTGTTGACTAAACCTATTTCAGAGAGGAATCCGATTGTGTTTTCAAAATTACAGTACACACCAAGAGTTGATTTTAAATCTGCACTTATACTGTACGTCTAGCGTTGTTCCGCGAACCTCGGACACTCGACCATAATATGTTTAACTGACATTGCCACCTGATGCATATCACAGATTTAGTCTTCTTCTCCTTTCAGCAAGTGTTCATGGGTACATTTTGTATGTCCAGTGCGCAAACGGGTGATTATTATTTGGTGTCTTCTTTGACTAGAGATGTTGCTCCATGGCTTCATATCATCTTTAATTTCTTTAAGTTTCATTCCAGATTCTGCCCAGACAGATAAGTTAGAGACCACATATTTCATATATTTTTTCAGATCAGTATACGGTACTTCCTCTTGTTTTTGAAAGGTTGGTTCAATCAAGGTTTCACGTGCAATTTTATCAATCAGCTCATTGCCAGAGATCCCAACATGTGACGGGACCCACATGAAGTCCAATCGTCTGGATGTTCCCTAATTGTGTCAACATACTCTTTGATGAGCCTTGTCAGGGGATGATCTGAATGAATGAGTTGTATACCTTGTAACGAGCTTAACGAATCTGTAAGAATTAGAGTATTGTGGACATATTCATGAGCGGCATATTAGATTACTTGAAGGATTGCGAAAAGTCCACCACTATAAATGCTGCATTGTGGAGGTAGTTTGAATCCACTAGATGTGTTCGGGCCTTAAAAAGCTGATGCTTCTCCTTGATTTGACTTGTAAACGTCTGTATAGATGTGAGTATAATCACAATATTCATTTATTGATGAGAGGAAATGGTTGTGAAGCAGATTAGGAATAATTTCAGATTTGTTGAATTTGGAGAGGTATAGGTTGCATGGTGGCAAGGCAGTGAGCCAAGGTGGCGTGTCTGAGATGTTGTTGGGAAGGGTAACTGGGAAAGTCACATTCAATTCGGAACTGAACTTGTTGATCCTTTGATAGAAAAGGTATGCTAGTCTTCTTCGGTTTTCATACAGATTGCGAAAACGATTTGACCTAACCAATGATTCTTTGTGATTACTAATACCTAACTAAATAGCGCGCAGAACAATTTTTCGTCATCTATGGTGTTGTTCCAGTATTTAGATCAACAAATATTTGGTATCCATATAAGAAGAATCGATTCCAAGGTAATTTTCCTCCCTTATGAGACATTTGCCTTCAAATTTGCACTTTAAAAATAATCATATTTTTCCAAATAAAATATTTATCAAATGAAACATACTTGTCTCTCAGTTTGACAGGTAGGTAGTTTAAATTAACCGTCTTCAACTACCTAGTTAAGATTAATTATTAATAAGCCATTTGAAGCTCATTTAGTACATTTATTTAGACATTCATCAAATGATTTAAGGCATGATGTCTTCATTACGGTTGGGACTGAAAATGTGAATCAGTCTAGGGTAGTTTGAACCATCCAAAACTGATTTGAATCAATAAAATTGGTTGGAATTGACTTCTACCGGTTCAAGCTAGACCAAAATTTTATTTTTACAGTAAAGTATCAAATAACAGCATTTTTCCAATATTTTCATCTCTTCTTTTATGAGGTACGAAACGAAATAGTTTTTTCTTACCATATTTCCCTAACTTAGAATTATATATAGTGATCGATTTAATAATATATTTTTTGATCAGATGATGGGATATTTTGTTGTGAAACCTCCAGCATGCCTAAGAATTTGTGTCCTTCTACTTCTGTAAAAAATATTATATGAAATATATTCTCCTCGACAATCGTACACAAAATATATATGTATATATAAAACTACATATTTTTCATATACATATTTTATCTTAATGTGTGCATGTATATGTATTTACTATTTATGTGATTTGGAACAGCTGTTTGGCACTAATTTCGATTTTTAGAAATATTTTATCGAGATACACTCACATTACATGTCAATGGTTGTGACCGCGCAAAATAAATTTACAAAATGTATGAAAAAGCATTATCAAAAAAATAAAACGGAGCCCTCAAAGCTGCATAATATAAAATTTTCAAAAGTTAGTTTTGAACCTAAATTTCAAAGTACTAAACAAAATGTTCTGGTCTGCAAATAAGTTTTTAATATAGAAATCAAGTCAGCGGGTGTTTTTTTTCCGACAATTGTTGCTATCATTCAAGTTTTTTCCTCCAAAAATAATGATCAAACATCGCTTTTACTTTCTATTGATTGAAACTTCACATTACAATGTATTTTGATTGCATACCTATTATTATCTCATTTATTCCACATCTATTTTAATACTTTGACTTAGTCAGCATTTTGGATTATAGGCATCTTGTATCACACAGTATAAATATCGCTCATTCTTTGGAAACATTATGGAAAAATTCCGAAATCACCAAGTAAAGATGGAAAAGAAAACCATTTCCATGACTGTGGGGATTTTTCAATTTGTCGTAAATTCTGCACCTAGTATAAGTGAGTTTTTCTCCAAATGACATTAAAAGCGGCCTTTTAATGACACTTGGAAGGCTTAGAAGTTGTACTTTTAATGGATAGGCAGAAAAAGTCCACTTTTACTGCCTAGGCAGAAAAAGTTCGTTGCTAGGCAACCTTCCAAGTAATAATTTAAATCAAACTGGTTCTTAGAATTGACAATGACATTAAAAAAACTCAAAATGATGCTGATGATAATAAACTGGTTTTATTGCATTAAAACTACAAACTACGACAGGAAATTTTTATTTATTAGATATATTTATGGTGAATTGTGGACAATTATTTAATACAATTGAACTCTGTCCACTTTCCTCCTTTCCAGTAAAATTAACAACTTTAGTATCCACACTTGATACTCCGGAAACGCCAGAAAATATTTTATTGCCGATGTTCGACTTATTGGCTAGCGAGTCCTCAATATAGCCCTCCGCGACAGCGAAAGACTTCCATCCTCCATGTTTCTTCAACATTGTTATGTCCCCACCAGAATGCACCAGCAACGTGGCCGAAGTTCTGCGAAAGCAGTGCCCGGTATACTCTTTCGCATGGGATAGTCCCAGAAAAGTAGCAATTTCTTCTGGCATATTACCGAATTTGTGAATGCATACTTATAGAAGACACGCCGATTATTTAAATTCGAGGGTCTGGAGGCTGCATATTTTCTGTAAAAGCTTAAATATTCCGTTACTACAAAAGATCTTGATCTTTTGGTCTTAGTATTTGGTAGCATAATTAGCAATTTGTCGCCCATATCATTTATATCATCTGTTTTCATTTGCAAAAGCTCATCACATATACAAGCCCCACCGACTGCAAGAATAAGTACAACCTAAAATATAAATTGAAAATTAGTTCTTTAATCCATAATTTCCAATATATTCCTACCTTCGTACACAAATACAGTTCATCTGGGACATCTGATAGAAATTTCTCGATTTCTTCTCTTTGAAAAACTCGGGATTTTTGTGCATGGAAACCGTCTGACTGGCGTTTCAAAAAAGCCCGTAACTTCAGGTATTTTGCCAAATCAATATTATTTTTTATGTTCAGGGTAGCTTTCAACATCGAATAGGTAGACCATAACGTTGAAGGCTTCATTTTCTTTGAAAGATTGGAAAAATAGACAATCAGCACATTTTCAGAGAAAGATCCTATATTTTTCTTCTGTCTATATTCCATGAATCTGCTGTATGTGAGTTCATATACAGTTCTTGAGTTTTCCGGTAAAAGGTAAAATTCCACATCTCGCGCCTGGTCTCTTATCTCAAGTGGTGTTAATTGCATCAATTCATCCTCACTTTGCAGTAAATCCATTTCTAATATGACAACTTTTCAAAATTGACAACGACAAAGTAAACAGTAAACAAACATATTCAACAAACGTCATCAGCGGTAAACATAGTAGCAGGGCCCAGTTACCTTTGATAAAATAATTTAGTTATTTGGATATTGATAATGGAATGCAATTTAAATATGAAAAAGTCGATTTTGCGTGGAATTGGAACAAATTTGAAGAAAAAATTATATGTTTCACACGGCAGAAAAGCAGATTTAATGCCTTGGCTTGTTTCATAGCCGAGCATAGCGGCATTAAATCTTGTGCTTTTATGCCTAGTAAAACAAATAACTATCTCATGTGTTTTCTCTTTTGTTGTGTCTAAGACAATACCATTGTAGAACAGATACAATATTTTTTGTCTGAAGATCCATTTTTTACTTATAAAAATAATAATTTCCTACTTGCAAATACTATTACTATAAAATATATTACAAACCTTCATAAATAATTGTTACTAGTCATATCATATATTCTATAGATCAAATTCTTGATGAAATAAGTGTAAAAATCAAAATATTTTCTTACAATGTTATGTAGTTACGGATGTATGCAAATATCTATCGTTTTCAATGTGTGTTAATTGAATATGTGAGAGGGAATTATTATTTTCCTGATCAATAGTATTGGTAGATACTGTTTGTGTGTGTTTATCTCGATAAATAGGTCCCAATTAATAAATCCATTGAATTATTAGACAGATTGGCTATACGTAAAGATGATAAATAACATAATTTTGATCAGGGAAATATTGCGACGCTATAGGATTTTACCCCAACGCTAGGATTTCGGGCTGGGTCCCTACCCGTCTACCAACCTCGACGATGTAGCTACTGATTCCACTATTTGGGTCTGGGGGGTCAATTGAGAAACCACTCATTAAAAACTTAACAAATGTATTGACGGAATATCCGATAACAAATCGACATGCACTCAAAGCTAAACAATATAGTAAAGTATGGAACAAATTTATTTTTAGCTAAACAGACCATTTTAAGAAATAATCCTGAAACACGTCGATTTTTGATTTTAATTTACCGTATTTTGAAATAATAATCTAATATACAGGGTGAATTACTTGAGAGTAATGACGTCACCGTCATTTTTTTTAAATGGAACACCCCCATTTTCTCTCAATTTTCGGATTACTCTAGCTGAGCTGATTCCAAAAATGTATCACATGTTAATTCCAATTGGTACAGGGTGGACAAAAATACAATATTTTTGTGTGTGCTCATAAAGTAACGCCTAACATTCTTTATTAGTTAAATTAACAATATTATCAAAAATACTTATTGTCTAGTGGACAGAATATCATGAAATCCATGACTTTATAAATGTTCGAAGTGCAGCCCTTGCTGTATTTGACAGTAACCCAAACGGTGTACAAATTCTTGTTGAAGCTTGTTTATTGTGTCTTGAGAAATATTGTTTATTGTTATCCGCATTTCCTCTTTTAATTCTTGAATATTTGCTGGTTTCGTTTGATACACAACATTCTTCAGATGGCCCCACATAAAATAATCCAAAGGATTGAAATCTGGTGACCTCGCTGGCCATTCAATAGGTCCACGTCTACCAATCCACCTGTTCAGAAAAATTTCATCTAGATACCTTCTAACATCTACAGCATAATGTGGAGGTGCACCATCCTGTTGGAACCATAAACTTTCATCACAACATTCAGGATTACGTCTGCTGGGAAACAAATTACGTGAAGTAGGTACGAGATACTCCCTTAAATACTCAAGGTACGTTGCCCCATTTAAATTACCTTCGATAAAGTAGGGTCCGATGATTCGATTTCTTACAATTCCAGCCCATACATTTACCTTTTGCGGGTATTGTGTATGATGCTCACGCATCCAGTGGGGGTTTTCTTTGGCCCAGTATCTATAATTCTGACGGTTAACCTCGCCATTTAACGTGAAAGTGGCCTCATCAGAAAAAATAATGTTTTGTATCAAGAGAGGGTCTCGGTGACATTTATCCATCATTATTTCGCAAAATTGGATTCTTCTATCGGGATCATCTTCGTTTAATCCATGCACAAGTTTGATTTTATAAGGATGCCATTTTTCAAGCTTTAATAATTTGTGTACCGTTGTTTTGCTAACACCGATATCGCGACTAACTTTACGCACAGAAGTGTGCGCGTCTTCTCCAAAACTAAGTAAAACATCTAATGATGTATCAGCATTTGCAGAGGGACGACCTGATTTTCGTGCATTTTCAACCGTACCAGTTTCTCGAAATTTCTTTTCAATCTTACTGACTGTTGAGCGCGTTACAGGTCTTTCTGGATATCTATTATTAAACAAATTACACACTTCCATCTGAGTTCGCGATCTGTCTCCATACCCAATCATCCCAAGTATTTCAATTTTTTGTTTTACACTTAACTCCATTTCTAATTCAAATTGAATCTAAGCAATAAATAAAACATTCACGAATACCAAAAATATTGTAGTACTAAACTGTCACTGAACATCAATAAATTAGTAAACAAATAATGACATTTCACAAAAAACTAGACGACTATGTTTTTTTTAAAATTGATAAGAAATAATTTCTTTCATATTTTGTTTGCTAGACCACAAGTACCAAACATGTTTGGGAACAGCTCATTTTTATTAATCTAAAAATGTAACAAACTACAGGGTGTTATAATTAAACCAATTGCCACTAGATGATAAGTATTTTTGATAATATTGTTAATTTAACTAATAAAGAATGTTAGGCGTTACTTTATGAGCACACACAAAACTATTGTATTTTTGTGCACCCTGTACTAATTGGAATCAACATGTGATACATTTTTGGAATCAGCTCAGCTAGAGTAATCCGAAAATTGAGAGAAAATGGGGATGTTCCATTTAAAAAAAAATGACGGTGACGTCATTACTCGAAAGTAATCCACCCTGTATATTAGATTATTATTTTAAAATACGGTAAATTAAAATCAAAAATCGACGTGTTTCAGGATTATTTCATTAAATGGTCTGTTTAGCTAAAAATGAATTTGTTCCATACTTTACGGACACAGTGTATATACAAAACAAATATGAAACAAATACATCCAGCCTTCACCGGCATATATTCAATGGCCCTCAGGAGACAATACAATATTCCCCCAAAATGACAACGCTTACGGAAAAGTACGACAGGCCGTATTGAGCATAAGTTTAACTTTCCCGACAGCAATATAATGTACACTCTCAAATTAACAATATTATGCAAAACAAATACAATAAACTATTCACTTACATTAAAATTATCCCAGGACACGACTTCTCCTCTAGAAGGGGCACTGTGTCTTCGCTGGTCCGAAGACCCACTGCCCCGAAAAATTATATTTTTCAAACCAAGAAAGTGTTCTCTCGCAAAAATGCTGAGTTTGTTGTTTTTTATATTAGAAAACATTATATTCTACTTTGAAGTAATTAGCAAAACATATTTCAAAACATTGACCTACTTTTGTTTGGCCTACCATATACTGGGTGTTATTTCTAAACGTGACAATATTTTTAATATTCCATTTCTTGCCATTATATAATTATAAAGTAATTTAGGTAACTAGTCTTCTTTATCAGTATTATCCCACTATTTCTCAATAGTGAGAGTTTGTCTATCAAAGTTCAATTTGTGGTAGTGACATCTCAGCTGAGTAACCGCTATATTGACACTGAAGTATGTAATATCCGGGGTCGTCGGTAATAAATAGAAACAGGGTTTGAGTTTCTAAACTGTGCTTAATCCAAAATAAAATTAAAATTCAATCTTACAAAATAAATATCATACTTACAAACATTACAAAAACCAGTACCTGGCCTGGTTCTTTTTGTTCCGATTGACAAACGACGTTAAATTCGTGTTATTGAAATACTTCTTTTCGTCGTAGAAATATAAACAAATACTAATACAGCAGTCAAACAGTAATTCTAATTCCAATATATCACGATCAAACACGGATGTTATTCTGAATTTACTTCATATACATGATATTTACATTAACGGTATTTCGGAAAGCAAAAGGAGATATTTTATTTCTTAAACTCAACACGCGAAATATATAAAATAAGAAAAGGATCTGACTAATCTCAACGCGAAAAATCAACGAAAGGAATCTCCCACAGAACTCAATACATAATGTAGGATATGACAGGGTTGAAAGGATCTCAACGCGAAAGTTTAGGTAGCGGAATGATCTCAACAGCATAGGGATAAACAATATTAACGCGAAAGTTCAGGTCAGGGGAGCTGACCGATCTAGATTCAACATATGAAGAGAAAGAGAGAGAAGTTCGACAGTTTTTTTGGTTGTTTTTTAGGGTTGGATGTATTAGATATATTCGAGATAGGGCCCTGATATAGGATGCGGTTCCTCTGCAGGGCAGGAGTTGGGTGTCTTTAGATTGGAGTTTGTGTGCGCGTTCGGTGGAGGGTTGAGAATGTAATTGAGAGGACGGACTAGATTAGACTTGATCAGATTTTAACGGGTTTACAATGCACTGAAACCTAAGGTTTATAGTGCCCCCCCCCTCTATCAGAGCTGTTCTCGCTACTACTACAGCTCGCCTTCCAGTTCCAGGGTTTTGATGAACTCTAGTATTTGGAACGGCTTCAACGAGGTTATATCCTCACTCTTACAAGTCTCTTGTCCGAAGCATTTCTTGCGTTGGCTTGCAATGGCGAGGCATTCCAGAACTAGGTGATCCGGAGTTTCATCCTCCTCCTCACAGAATCTACACTTGTCAGTTTCTGCTAGAACTATTCTCATTAGGTGCTTCCTAAGGCGGTAGTGTCCCGCAAGAAAGCCGGGAGGAGATGTAGCTTATTTTTACAGAGGTCCAAATATTTTTTGGATCTAGCAGTGTCAAAATTCCGCAGGAACTTTTTGAAATGTTCCAACCCGGGAAGGCACCACTAGAGTGCTTCTCTTACGGTTTCCTCCTTCTTCCTAAACTCTTTCTTATAGGAGCATTTTCCTATACCACAGAAAGGCTCCGGGCCAATAAAGGGCGTTTGTGCTCCATTCCTGGCAAGTGTATTGGCCTCTTTATTTCCCGTGATTCCCGAGTGGCCAGGAACCCAGACTAAAGAGACCCTGTTATTCTTGCCTAATTCATCAAGTTTTCTTCGGCACTCTCATGCCAACTTTGAGTCAATGACATGGGAGCTCAATGCTTTGATAGCTGCTTGACTATCAGAATGCATCGATATGTCAAAGTTCTGATAGTTTCTTTCTAGGTTCATTTCCACGCATCTTTCGATCGCAAGTATTTCTGCCTAAAAGACGCTCGAGAAGAAGCCTAACGATAATAAGTATCTAGTGCCAGACCCAAATACTCCAGCGCATGCTCCAGTGGTGGTTTTACAACCATCCGTATGCCATCTAATGGTGTTTTCTATGAGAGTTTGGGTGGTGTATTCCCTTTCTCAGCCTCTCCTCGTATTTAGCATAGTAGTGAAATTCTTTCCGATACTTACTTCCCAGATCATTTCGTCACAGGGAAGATTCGCTGATGAGATGTATTTTGTTAGAGAGGACCAGGCTCCACAATTTTTAATACTCTCATTACCTGAATATTCCTTAAACATTCTAAGAATTGCCTATTGGGCAGATCTTTCTATCTCTAGATGTAGAGGTGTGAGATCTGTAATGATCTCAAGTGCCCTAGTTGGACACGTTCGCATAACTCCAGTGATGCACACACAGGCAAGCCTTTGAACTTTGTCGAGGGTCTTCTTCGTGCTGTACTGACTTGCTTTTGTATGCCAAACTATTTTCCCATACGTAATTGCTGGTCTCACAATCATGGCGTACATCCATCGCAGAATTTTAGGGTTACAGCCCCACCTCTCACGAGCTAAATTTCTGCAGCCATCAAAGCTCTTATTGCTTTACTAGCAGTTATTTTAACATGCTTATTCCACAGAAGCTTACTGTCAAGAGTTATCCCTAGATATTTAATTTCTGATTTCCATTCTACGATTTCCCCGTTTAAGGATATGGGTTTCATGGCTGGAAGTGTTCCTTTCCGGGTAAATGGAATTACTATGGTCTTGTTTGGGTTAATGTTTAGCCACACTGACAAGCAGCTTTGCTCAATGATACTGAGGCCCTTTGGTAATAAATCACACATGGTGCTGTCCAACTTGACTCTGACTATTAAAACTATGTCATCAGCATATCCCATATATTCCAAGCCAAGCTTCGTTAGTCTGTCATCATCTACTACGAGGCTCCATAGGAGGGAAAATATCACTCCCCCTTGAGGTGTCCCCCGAGTGGCTTTAACTGAGGTGGTCTGATTCCTCACCTGGGTCTCAACTATCCTCGTTGTCAACAACTCATACATCCATTTTACAATGGTTTCATTCACTCCTCGCCTTTTTAGTGCTTCTTTGACAGAAACATGAGTTGTGTTGTCAAAGGCCCCAGGAATGCGCACATTGCGATTTTTTTGTTATACAGAGTTCTCTGGATGATTTCCATCAGCTGATACAGTTTCAGTAGGAACGATGTTAGACAGATGGGCCTAGAGATCGGGGATGTCCTATCTTTTTTCCCTATTTTTGGTATGAAGGTTACCCTTGCCCTTTTCCATTTTCTAGGTATTAGACCCACTGCTAGACTGCTTCTTGTAATCTTAGCAGGTGAGGAAGAATCTCCTCTATCTCTTGTTACAGAAGTGCTGGGAATATTCCATCCACTCCTGGTGATTTATATGGTTGAAAGGTACTTATTGCCCATTCCAACCGATGTCTGGTAAATATTTCCTTAAATATGTCCCAATCTTCCTTGCGGGATTTTTTGGTGTAATTCATTGCTATTTTAGTGTTTGTTGCTGGTTCACTACCTGGAAAGTAGGTTCTTAGAAGAAGAATCGATCGTTCCTTTTCACCTTCCGTGTATGATCCGTCTGGCTTTTTCAGCGACATCGTGGGGTTAGTTCCCCCCTTTGCCATGACCTTTGTAGTCTGGTCGCTGTGTGAGTGGAAGTGATATTTTCGCAAAAGGCTTGAAAATTGAGCCTTTTGGCCATTCTAGTCTCTTCATTGTACTGCGTAAGCTTCTCAGTGTACCTCTGCCAATTACCGTCACGATTGGCTCTATTAAAGAGCCGACGGACCTCTTTCCTGAGGTTTGACAGGTTCGCATTCCACCAAGGAGCGTCCTTTTCTGAACGATCTTTTATCAGTGGGCAACTGGAATGAAAAGCTTCCATTATTGCCTCACTGATCTGTTCGACTCTTTGTTCCAGGTCGTAGTGCGGGTTATTCACCCCATTCACTTCGACTTGTGCCAAATTGTCCTTCAGATTGGTTTTGTAAGGAGACCAATCAGTATTTCTAGGATTTCGAATTGTAGGAATCGAGGTGGTATTTCCCTCTATCCTAAATTCGATGATCCTATGGTCGGAAAGTGATGGCTCGCTCATCACACTCCAATCTTTTACAGTTTTCCTAGAAGCAACATTAACAGTTGTTACATCCAAGACCTCTTCTCTTGTTCTCGTGAGAAAGCTGGGGGTTGTCTCCACATCTAAGGTCTCAAGGTTATTTGCTAAGAGATATTGTAATAAACACTCACCTTTTGCGTTGTTATTAGTGCTTTCCCACATGATATTGTGTGCGTTGGCATTACAACCAATTATAATTGGCAGCCGTCAGCTATTGCAGTGTCTCATTAGCTCTTGTACTTCTTCTGGTGGTGTCATCGGCCTCTCCCCAGCAAAGTAGACAGATGCAATGACGATGTCTTGGTCGATACCCCCAATGTTGGGATGAACCATAATTGGAACAAGGTCCCGTGACACGTATTCTGAAACACAAATATATTTCATGTTATTCCTTATGATTACACAGGCACGCGGAGAGACTTGCCTTTGATCATAAATCAATTTGGAATCCTTGCATGCCAAACTTTTGATTTGGCCTTCTTTGTTGATCCATGGTTCTTGGATCAGTACAATATCCAGTTGTAGTCTAGCGAACAACCTTGCAATCACGGCTGAAGCTCCCTTCGCGTGATGCAAGTTAATCTGAGCTACATTCTTGAACGTGAAGGTGCATTTTAATGAATGAAAGAGGCCGAGTTACTCAGCCTCTATTCATCCCCCTCCTTTGTCTCTCCCTGACCCTCCTCGACCACCATGGCAATATCTTCCTCGGAGTTCGAGCAGGTTTCTTGATCTCGAGTCAGCCTCTCGACCTTCAGGCTACTCCGTCCAGTTTCCCGGGATGCAGGAGCGATCTCCGCATACCCAGTCACCCCAGCAGATCCGGTATGGATCTCGGGCTTTCGCCTTTTTCCCCTTTTCCAGAGGTTCCGGATGTGGAGGGTATCTCCATGTCCTTTGGATCCTCTGCGGGGTTATTTTTCTTTCCCAGCCCCGAGACAGGGATACGCCCTAAACGGAAGTTTATCGCGTAACCTCCTGCCTTCAGAGCCCCCCCAGGTTGGTGATCGATCCCAATAGTGAGGATTGTTTCCGGATTCAAGTGGAAATACTTTCACTCCTGATGAGATTCAAAGCGAAGTTAGCACGCCTACCTATGTTTGGGAAAGAGTTGTTGTGTCGATAAATGGAAGGAGTTAGATGGCGATATCCCTTTAGTTGTGAATGGCGTTCATTAGGGTGATTTCAATAATTATTTTTGTGTCAGATGAAAGATCGAAGGGAACGGGTGGCTTTTCCAGTGTGACTGGAGCGGTCTCTTGAGGGGTTTCCAGTGTAATTCGCCTGTGGAGGCAGCGAGGGTGGAAGGCGAGGTGAGGACCACCGTAATTGGTACAGACTCGGGTTTTGGACTTGTGGACTTGGAAGTGTGTCAGAGATTGGAGTGGTGTATTTACTCGGAGGCTTTAAGATTGTTTAGGAATTTGAATGAGACGAATTTCTTTGAAGGGATTTGCAGTGTTTAAATGATTCTTGTAAAATATCAACTGTGGATTCGGCGAATCCAAGATTTCGGAGTTGTTGGGGAGTCATATGAGTTAAATCGGAATATTCATTGCCTGAAGCGGTGGATTTGGGTGCAGTTTCAATTCTGCGGGTGCGTCTGAAGGACAGAGGTGTGGAATTTAGGCTGTTAAAGCTAATACCGACAGCGGTCTCACTCCTGGAAGAAGTTGCCTCCCCAGTTAAAGGTTTCCTGACTTATTAGCTTTGCGGGGTGTTTATATTTACCTGGATTAAATATCCTTCCTACGTCTAGTGTGGTTTCAGTTGGATTCGGTGCGAATTACTTCAGGATTTCATAAATAAAAATTTCAACACTTCCAAGAGTGATTACAATGAACTGTCGAACTGAACAGTTCGAGAGAACACGTGGGTTCGGTGGGGTTTGTATCAATGACCAACTCTGCAAGTATCACCTTCTTCAAGTGATGGACTGGAGTAAGTGCCTTTTTACCAACGATTGTTCTGTCTTTTATACTAATTCAAGTTCTATTAAAACGTTAGAAAAACTGTTTGGCTATTAACATAGGCGTGCGCTTTTAGACGACAATCCGTATTATCGTTACAAGTAGATGTTTAATCGTTATGGTGGTTACTCACGAGACAGATTATCTACAATGCCAAATTGTCCGTAGGAAATGCTCATGTTTACACTGATGTCAGTAAAACCCACCACACTTATGTTTGTCAGTTCTTGACTCCACATTTCTTTCTTCCTACTCCTATCATCGGTATTCTTCAAGACCATGGGGTCTTCGGCATATTCTAGCTATCCGGTCCATTATACTTCTACTTCAAGTACGAGGTGAATCATAAGTCAATTTTTCAGATATTCATTTGATACCATCTAAAAATTTGCCTAGTGAAAATGAAAACAAATTAATAGATAAGTTGTTAGGGGCATAGGTTGATCGAGCACTTAAGCAACTTAAGGATTTTACTACTTTATTTCTCTGAAGCCACGCATCGACCGCCGTTGTTCCCTCCTAAAGTACATAACATTTCACACAAATAAACAGTAGGTCCAACCCACCGACATAATTATATTGATCAATATTTCAAAGTCACTTATCTATAAATTGTGATTAATTATACGAGATATTAAATGAAACACGTACAGTATGTGGTCACGTACGGCAGTTATTCTGAATATGAAGGCTCTAATTCATTCATTTGGAATACGGTTTGGAGGTAGTGGGTCAGCCTCTAATTGATTAAAATCTAGTGTTGAAAACAGTAGTTTCCAATTTAACGCAAAATTTGTATTTCATTGGATAGGTATTAAATAATATAGAAATGGGAATTCAATATATCCTTTGTAATTCGATACTTCTACCGATACTTCAGTTATTTACATTATTTATGATGCTTCAGTACTTTACAAATTACATACAGTTTTCATACAGTTGGAACATATATTTACTGTTTCTGGCGAAAAACTACTGTAACCAATATCCTCCCCCGGCTTGGGACTCTTCCTCAGGTTGTGGTATTCGACTCCAGTTAATGTATTTTTATAGCAATCACTGGGATGGGGTAAACAATCGATATTAAATTGGACGCCACCAGCTTTTTGAGCGCTACTTAAAATAAACAAAAAAACTAAAAAGGTTAAAAGCTGGAAAACCTTATATTTACTTTAACTTAACAAACGAAATACTAAAAATATTTTAACGCGATAGTCCAAGTTAATATAAATTGCTGAAAATCAAATATCAAATGTTCAGCAAATTATATTTATTTATAACTTAGTAGATAATTCACATTAACTGCATATCCAAAATACAAGACGAATACGAACGTCGTTATACAATAAAAATCTCCAATTCTAGATTTACATGAATTGAATATAAGACAAAGGACTTATCTTGGAGAGGTTCTGGAATTATTCAGCTCTCAGCTAGGTCCTAGTCGATGGAGATGAGGTCCTGAATCCATCCCGGCCGGTTTCCTGTTGTCTCTAGCGGTGTTGTCTATTCATAGGGCCTACCCAGGGGCTGCAGAGCTGAGGAAAAAAAATAGAGTAAAAAATCAAGGAATAATTCTGGGAAGGCAGGAATATATAGAACAGATAGGAAGCTTATGCTTCAACATATGAAAAACTGAATCTAGTTTTTAGAATAAAACTAACAGAAGTCTGTTCTATCATATTCGCTTTGTTCCCTAAATAAACAGAAAATGCGGAATTATAAAGCTAAAAAAGAATGACTATAAATTATTAAAAATTTGCTTCAAAAAGAATATAAAATGTTTCTTTTTCACAATAAAAAAGATTTAAACATACAAAATTCATCAAACGCCAGCCCATATTATAATTTTGAATCAAACAGTATAAACATAGGGAAAAATATTTAAAAATCTAACTCACCAGCAAATATGTGAAACCACAACGATGTAGGTACTAACTCATGAATTTTTCTGATAGGAAGAGACTTTTCCAATGTACGATATCGTTTAAATACACGAAATTTGGAAGAGAAACAAGTTTTTTATTTTCGAAACATTATTACGACGAAATTAAAATACCATAGTCCGATAGAAATCGTAACAGGCGATCGGCTTGTTAAACCCCCTCTCCTCGGAGATAAAAAGAAATTCGAATAATTACTTTTTTTAAACATAAACAGTCTACGAAGCAAAGTAGCCAAAACGTCAATATGGTGGTGATTAGCAAAAGAAGAAGATGTGCTTACATGTTCAAAAATAAATAATGAAAACAAACGAGAAATGGACAGGTAAGAGCAATGAGAATATGAGAAAACAAGAAAATAAAGGAGAAAACAAATTTAATTGATGAAAAAAAATCGTTAACCTTTTCTAGTTCGAAGCTATGACTAAAAAAAATGCAGTGAACTGAAAATGTATATAATAGGAGCGTATACCTATTAGCGATAATAAACCATTGCAAATGATATGCAATTATTATAAGAAAATGCAGTAAGCAATCATAATAGGAGCTCATTCCGATTCGCAAAAAAATTATCAAAAATTAAACAAAATCAGTTATTGGTACCATACTGAGATTCCAAAATATGAGATGCTAAACGCCTCAGCAAAATATCCAGAAAAATTAGAGAGGTAACCTCTACCAAAATGTGAAATGCTAACATCTCAACGATAAGATAAGAAAACAACTACTTTCCTCATCTACAAAAAAATAATCACTAAGTGTGATATAGGGTGCTTAATATCTCAGGTACACTAAACTCAAAAGAATAAATTCAAATAAACTAACGAAAAGAAGGAAAAAATATTAGAAGAGTATGGTTCACTCAGAATCATAGATTGATGAGGGCATCAACCATGTAGGAAAAACATCGCGAGATATTATAGAAAAAAAATACAAAGTAAGGGATAGAAATCTACTAAGAAAATTCTCTAACGTGACTAAAAATGTGTGTGTGTTTTTAAAATATTTTTCCTTATGTTTTATTTAAAATTATAATATGGACTGGCGTTTAATGAATTTTGTATGTTTAAATCTTTTTTATTGTAAAAAAGAAACATTTTATTATCTTTTGAAGCAAATTTTTATTAATTTATAGTCATTCTTTTTTAGCTTTATAATTCCGCATTTTCTGTTTATTTAGGGAACAAAGCGAATATGATAGAACAGACTTCTGTTAGTTTTATTTTAAAAACTAGATTCAGTTTTTTATATGTTGAAGCATAAGCTTCCTATCTGTTCTATTTATTCCTTCCTTCCCAGAATTTTTCCTTGATTTTTAATCTATTTTCTTTCCTCAGCTCTGCAGCCCCTGGGTAGGCCCTATGAATAGACAACACCGCTATAGACAAAAGGAAACCGGCCGGGATGGAGTCAGGACCTCATCTCCATCGACTAGGACCTAGCTGAGAGCTGAATAATTCCAGAATTGGAGATTTTTATTGTATACCGATGTTCGTATTCGTCTTGTATTTTAGATATGAAGTTAATGTGAATTATATATTGAGTTATGAATAAATATAATTTGCTGAACATTTGATATTTGATTTTCAGCAATTTATATTAACTTGGACCATCGCGTTAAAATATTTTTAGTATTTCATTTTGTTAAGTTAAAGGAAATATATGGTTTTCCAGCTTTTAACCTTTTTAGTTTTTTTGTTTAATTTAAGTATAGCTTGAAAATCTGGTGGCGTCCAATTTAATATCGATTGTTCACCCCATCCCAGTGATTGCTATAAAATTACATTAACTGGAGTCGAATACCACAACCTGAGGAAGAGTCCCAAGCCGGGGGAAAATATAGGTTACAAAGTGGCGCCCAACGTGGGGCCCGAACCCACGACCCTAAGATTAAGAGTCTCATGCTCTTACCTTTCCATTTCTCGTTTGTTTTCATTATTTATATTTGAACATGTAAGCACATCTTCTTCTTTTGCTAATCACCACCATATTGATGTTTTGGCTACTTTTCTTCGTAGACTGTTTATGTTTAAAAAAAGTAATTCTTCGAA
Organism: Galeruca laticollis; assembly: GCA_963921935.1. Classification (NCBI taxonomy): domain Eukaryota; kingdom Metazoa; phylum Arthropoda; class Insecta; order Coleoptera; family Chrysomelidae; genus Galeruca; species Galeruca laticollis. The sequence goes on along the minus strand of OY998181.1, from coordinate 157,746,383 downwards.
TGGGGGCGTAACAAGCCGATCGCCTGTTACGATTTCTATCGGACTATGCTATTTTAATTTCGTCTTACTAATGTTTCGGAATTAAAAAACTTGTTTCTCTTCCAAATTTCGTGTATTTGAACGATATCGTACATTGAAAAAGTCTCTTCCTATCAGTAAAATTCATGAGTTAGTACCTACATCGTTGTGGTTTCACATATTTGCTGGTGAGTAAGATTTTTGAAATATTTTTCCCTATGTTTATACTGTTTGATTTAAAATTATAGCACACAACCTGAGGAAGAGTCCCAAGCCGGGGGAGAATATAAGTTACAAAGTACGATATCGTTTAAATACACGAAATTTGGAAGAGAAACAAGTTTTTTGATTTCGTAACATTAGTACGACGAAATTAAAATACCATAGTTCGATAGAAATCGCAACAGGCGATCGGCTTGTTACACTACCTAATATTATTCATAATTGGATGAATTAGAATGGAAATTCCCTGATCAAAATGAAGTTATTCAATAAATGATGACTCGTTTATTTTATTAAAAATAAAGTCACTGTTTTCTTATAAAATAATACAAGGCTTTGGCGACTCATTTGCTACATTGAAGAATATTCTTATGTCAACTAATAACACTTAAAACAAGTTTTAATGGGATAACGAACGAACGAAGCCAACGTACAAGATATGATGGACATTTTTATAAATCCATTATTATGGTAAATACCATAATAAGGTTTTGAACACTGGGGTCCAGAAAACCCACGCGCACTTTATATTCTACCTTGTGCGCAATGTTTCGAGTGTGACCTTGGGCCAATGCCATGTAAATTTACTTAACAGTTGAATACGAGTGAGGCAGGACGTAAAAATGTTTGTTGTCTATAGGTAAGTAAGTGGGAAAATTCGATTTTAGCTGCTTCTGGGTTACTAAGACCCCAGTGTGCAGGATTAAGTTACTTATTTTCTATTATTTTGTAGGAAGATGTTGAGACCTAAAAGGAACGATAATCGTCCGCTAACTGATGAGGAACTGCAGGAGATTGTAGATAATCTTGGGAGCAGTTATGTAAATTGGTATGAAATTGTAGAATTTTCGGATAGCGAAAACGATTATGAGATGGAGGAGGATGAGGAAGACGATAAACAAAGTGCTTGTGAAACTGTACAGGGTGATGAAAATAAACATAACAGTGACAATAAAAATGAAGAACACAGGAAAAAGGAAAGTGAACAAGCTGATGAGAATAACAGTGAACAAGACAATGCTCATGAGAATGAACAATGAGCAAGAAAGGACTCCAAGAGCGAAAAGATATAAAAGCGTCCTAAAGGGTAAATATAACCACCTGTGGTCATCTGTAATTTCTCAGGGGAGAGCGTTTGAGAGCTGACAACATTGTTTTACAAATGCGCGGCGCTAAAGGGGGTGCTAGAAAAGTTGAAACCCTAAGAGCTTTCAATGATCTTCTCTATATAGCTGGAGCTTTGCGTGTCTCAAATTACAGCACAGAAGAATTGTGGTCCCTTGCTTTTGGGACTGGAATTTTCCGGACAACCATGTCCCAGCAAATATTTCATTTATTAGCTACTAACTTACGCTTTGATAACAAGGCTGATAGACGTCAGACGAATACATTTGCTCCAATTAAAAAAATATGGGATGTATTATAAGCAACTGCAAGGCATACTATACACACTAATCCTAAATGATGCTAAGACCTATTACATGTGGAATGGAAAAAAAGAAAAGGGGCAAACCAAAAATGACGTGAGACAAAGTTAAACGAGAAATACTTAATAAAATGGATCTAAACTGGAAACAAGCAGAGGAACTGCACAGAACTGACGAGAATGGGAGAAACTCGTACAGGAATAAGCGCACCACACCCTACACCATCAAGTGGTAGAAGGGATCACTGACTATATTCATATTACCTAGCAATTTTTCTTGATATTTACTAATATCTGTTCGCGTGATCTAGCTCGCTAAGCATATTTAGTGTCATCTTGAGGGTAACTAACCATCGAATACGACTACAGCACAGTATTTGTACTTGAACTTAACCATTGCAACATTGTTTTCACAAATTAACAGAAATGATTGACCCTTGGTCCACACGGCTTGTGAAGAAATTATTCTCCTGAAATTCACTGTCTCGACCCTTACTTCGTGGAATATGCTCATATTAGTGTTTTTAAATGAAACTCACGGTCTCTAGTTAATTCCACAATATAATACAAGTTATTGAAAATTCTAAAAAATTGACAATTGTTTCGATAAATCAATATCATCGTCAGAATGACAGAAGTTACATTTCATTTTATGCCTACCTGATGTTTAGTAGTTATTTTTGGCTAGACCAAGAAAGTAACCTAACTTGTGATTGGCTTAATATATGTTTATAGAAAGATCAGCAGATATAGTTTTCCTGGTTTTCTATATCATTGCACAGTTATACTGATCTTAATAGGAAAATTATATCCGGGATATCACCATAGGGCTAATAATATCTAAGCTTCAATATTTGTAATATCACATCTTCTTCTTTTTTCTATAAACATATATTGAGCCAATCACAAGTTAGGTTACTTCTTGGTCTAGCCAAAAATAACTACTAAACATCAGGTAGGCATAAAATGAAATGTAACTTCTGTCATTCTGACGATGATATTGATTTATCGAAACAATTGTCAATTTTTTAGAATTCTCAATAACTTGTATTATATTGTGGAATTAACTAGAGACCGTGAGTTTCATTTAAAAACACTAATAAAGTATTCTCCATCTATATTGTTCACGCAGTTCAGATTTGGTTCCTTAGTCATCAAAAAGAGGCAACTGATAAGAGCACGGTTCGTATTTTAAGAACTCTTCAAATGTAAAAAAACATTAATTCTAGGTATTTCTTTCTCCTTTCTTAAATCACTAAAAACTTATTTTATCTTGTTTTTGCATTGATCTCTCATATTTGTAATTTCTATTGAACAACTCTAGATTCCTGTTTAGCACCTCAAAAAATATAAAATATACCAATAAAATAGTTACACCAGAACTTTCCACTTCAAGCCCTCTTTGTGCATCATTTTATTGAACTCTTAAGGGACACGAATTCAAACAAGCATCTGATCGCGTAAGAAAAGCATAAAATTCTTCGTAAATAAAAGAGGCATACCTAATATTATTTAATGTTTTGGATTGATCTCTCCCATAGCCCTCCAAAATGTGGCGACCTTACTGGTATAAAGTTGACTTTTGTTCTTGTTTTCAAAAAAGATCCATAATTTTATTTTTAAAATTTTTTTATCTAAATAATTCACGTTCTGCTCCGAGAAAATTGGTGTCATTATCTGATAAATTTCTTTAACATCCCCTATGCGAGACGAAAATCGATTAAAAGCAGCTAAGAAACTTTCAGTATTTATATCTCCACCAGTTCCAAGTAATCGGTTTTAGTGGAGAAGTAAATGAATAATGCGATATATGCCTTCACTTTTTTGCATTTCGTAATTTGTGAGATCTAATTAGCTGGGGTCCGGCAAGATTTACTCCGGAAATTAAAAATGGTCATGACGGCTGTATTCTTTCTTTCGGAAAATTGCTCATTTTTTGAGATAACGGCTTGGAATTTACGCGTGTACAGTTAACACATGAACGCATTGTTTTACTTACTATATTTATGCCTGATATGGGCCAGAATTTTTGCATCACCGCGGCTAAAGCTTGTTCAGTAACTGCGTGCAATTCGTCTGCGTGGAATTTTCTTATAATTATTACAGTTATGTGATGTTTTTTCGGTAACAGAATCTGAAATTCATTATCGAAACTTTTAGTATGTACGAATGGGGCCAATTCTAATATTTTACTACATTTAAAGTTTTTCAATGACATGAATTTGTTTTGCAAATTCGTTAGATTGGATATAATTTCAAAATAATTAAATTGGTACTTTCGATTTCTAGAACAAAGAACAAATCATAACATAGAAAAATTATTTATACTAACTGTAATAAAAGAAACCCATTATTTTTCTAAATATTCAATAATGCATTGTGATACAAATATTATACCCACAGTTGCCCAAGCTTTGTATTATGTTTAAATACCTACTATATTCCTTATCTGTACCTATTATTTTTGCAAGTCTCCCTTCGTACCTATTTGCTGTATATATTTCTGTGATTCCCTATCGGATTTGCTGTCAGTTTCATCCGATGGTTGTGTCATTTGCTCAAAGTGTAACTCTTAAGACAAGTTAGCAAACATAACGACAAAAATATAATAACGGTGCCTAATTGTACATATCTACAAACACCGGGATACATTTCAATATCCAATGTATGTCCATATATTTTTTGAAGCCATAGAAAGTAAAAAATATTTAGAGCTGAAGTTGAATAATTGCTGTGTATGTATTTAATGATTTGATCTATCAGATTCACAACTAAAAAGAAGTTTTTAGATGCTTTTATAATAACACCGAACAGTTTGGGTCAACTCGGAAAATCGTAGCTGAAGTTGGGAGAAGGATTATTTTATCATTATTAAGCATTGAACTTATGGTTAAGAACTTGAATCTTTTCGACCACGGAAGAAAAATGTTTTTTTGTGTCTGTTAGCCACTCTACACCTCATATTTGAAAAATCCATGACTCAAATTTAGAATAGAGGTTGATAAAGTCCCCCTCTTTTCTTGGGCGTTGATTCATAAACCATGGTTGAATATTTCATAAAATCATTATCGTATTTATCCACCTCAACTCAATCTTTTTACTTATAATTTCATAAGTGTTATCCAAAAAAAATGTACAATATATTATCTTGATGTCCATCAATAATTAATCTGCAATGTGTTTCAACATAAATAAACTTTTATCCACAGGTATTAACACTAATTTTGAAGGGTCTCATATTTTCTATCCTTTATTTTCCCTTTCTTCGCTGCTGGATTTCTATATTTCAATGTCTCCGTCACTCTGACTTTCTGCGCTCCCGTGACATATCCCAGACCTCTTGACATTTGTACTTTGATATATTCATTCATCATTGATTGGTTATTAAGTTACACTTACTCTTCATCTTGTCTCATTCTCCCTAATTACTTTTGCTACAACCTCCTTGAATGTTCTAGAAATTTTCCTTCTCCAACTTTTCATTTCTGATTTCTCTGCCTTTTCCAATATCCAGATCTAACACGCAAATGTTGCTGTAGGTGCTAGGATAACAACTGAATTAATTTTCAATATTTCTCTCAGACTTCATTAGTTTTATTCCAAATTACTTCTATTCCCTACGTTTTTGCTTGTGCTTCTAGTTCTCATGTTTTTGATTTTGCTACTGAGGTGACCAGACCAACTCAGTTGTATTTCTTCAATTTGTTTTTCTATCGGTCTCAATTCTAGATTTTGTCTGTGTTACATTCCTAATTTTACCCCTCCTGGTCTTATTTTTAATTTTCCTCACGAATCTTGTCTCTGATGTATTTAGTTTTTGTTTTAGTTTATCTGTTATTCTCCACGTTTATGCCTCGTATGTAAGTATCGGCATTACTACTTTTTTATAAAATTGCGTTTTAATTTCTTTGGGAACCTCTCATCTCCCGATGAAAGTATTTTTTACACTTTTAAACAGTCTTCCTCCTGCTATTCTTCTTTCCTGTATTTGCTCCTCTAATTTCTCAACTTTTGATATAATTGTGATATTTTGTAGCGCCTTCTTGAATATCTCCACAATTTATTTCAATTTTATGTGGTTTTTACCTATAAGCGCCATGTCATCCGCATAGCAAAGGTCTGGTATTAGTACCTTTTTCATTTTCTATTATCCTACTTCATATGGCTTAACTTATTTCTTTGCTTCTTTATTTGCTCAATCTATTACCAACGCAAATAATAGTGGGCTCAAGTTAGATCCCTGTTTTATCCCTAATGTGGTTTTAAATGGTTCAGATCGATTTGATTTAGAATGTTTTTATTTACAACAATTTGAAATTTGTTATTTACATGAGTTAGCGGAATATAATAAATACATAGTAGCCGGTATTCTGGCAGTTCCCTCTACCATTGTATTGATCAGGAGAAGTAAATCGTTTCTTGCTTCATGCATTATCCATTTGTTACCATTGCTAAAATTAACTTTGTCCCTATGTAAAAATATGGCTTCCTAGAATTTCTGACTGGTAGGGTCCCTCAAAACTAATTCAAAAACAGGGTTTCAAAATCGAACAGGGGGTTACTTTACAAGCGACAGCAATATGACAGATGTTGATTATAGTGGAATATTTGTTTTGTCTGTTAACAGATTATAATTTCAATATGGATGACTAGGTTATATCATAATTCGATGGATTTGATTGACATAGGTACAACAACTAAGTAACGGTTCTGATTTCTCTTGCTTAAGTCTTACATAATTATGAGTATGTTTATATAGGCTGTGTATACCTCTTATTAGAATTTTAGACAATCTTCTATTTCTTAGAGTTTTTCATGTATACTCTGTTTCTACCTATATATTTCGGTCTTCTCTAATGGTTTTTTTCTCCTAGCTGTCTCATAATAAAAATCGCGTGGATTGTACCCATGTTTGGTCCGAATCCAAACTGCGTTTCGTCTAATGTGTGTTCCACTTTTTTCCCCAGATTTTCTACAAAATTCTGGCATACACTTTGGAAACGGTACTATTCAATGTGATGCCTCTGTAATTTCGGTAATCTCTGGTTATCCCCTTTTTTGTATATTGAGAAATGATCTCCAAATTCCAGTCCTCAAGTGTTTTGTCTTCAAGTACATCGCTCATGAACTCTATTAAATTAAACTCACTATTTCCGGCATTGCGATTAGCATGTCCGCAGTATTTTGTCATGTTCCAGTGCTTTCCCTAGTTTAAGTTTTTCTTAAGCTTCTTTCACGTCATTTTCCATTATTTATTCATTGAGATCCAATTCAGTTTCTTGTCTGGTTTGTATATTTGTATCCGGCTTATTTTCGTATACTCTCCCCTTAAACTTCTTCAAAGTACTTTCCCCATATTTCCATAATTTTTTCATCGTTGCTAATAAGGTTTCCATTTTAGTCTTCTATGTTTGATGTCGATTCTTCCATTCCTTGTCTCATATGTTTTATCTTTCCAAAGAATAATTTTTGGTTATCCTGGAATGCTGTTTTCAATTGATAACCAGAAATTTCCCCATTATTACCCTTTTCCTTCTTTCATAATTTTTTTACTTGGTTTCTTCATTGTTTATAATCCTCCCGGTGTTTTCGTTTTTTTCGTCTGTAAGTATATCTTCTACTTTTTGTTTTTATCAGCCACTGCATTTTTTATTCATTCCGTCCAACAATACGTTTTTCTGGTTTTCCTGTTTGTTATTCTTGTTATTCTACAAGTACTTTCCGCTGCCTTTAACATACTGTTCTTAAAATTTTCCCATTTTTCTTCCAATTGTGCGTTTCTGTTATGTTTAACTTGTCTTTCACTCTAATTTCTTTTTGTTCAAGTTTGTAACAGTTTATTTTGTAGTTTGTTATTTTCCTCCATATGTTTCATGCCCATTCTCATTTTCATTTGTAAGAGAAATTAGTCGCTCCATATTTCTGGTCGTCTTCCTACTGTTATATCTTCAATCTTTTTCCATAATTCTTTATTTATTGGAAAATAGTCTAATATTGATTTCTGGTTCCTTAATATTACTTGTATATTTATTTCAAATATTTGTTTTTGGCATAATGTGTCTTTCATATTTTTAGTTAACTTTCTAAGCATAGGCCAATTAGTCAATCTCCATTTCCAATGTCCGGTTTTTCTCCATTTCTACTTAGTCACCGTTTTATGCATTTGATCTCATTTCCAATCCTTTTTTACTGTCAATTTTCCTCCTTCGTTTTTGGGTCACTTTGTTGTGTATGCGAAAACGTATGTTTTTAAATTTCGCGTTGTTTTCATACTACGAATGTCTTTTTTTAACAATTTTGTTTAGTATTCTAGAATTCGTTTTGGGATTTTGCAATCAACATATTTATAGAATTCGGTCCTTTATTTAAAATACTTTTAAACTTTTGGCTATTCGTGGTCTAGGAAACTAAAAAAAGTAGGTCGATTTCTCGCATGCTTTTGTTCGGTATTTGAAATATGTATTTCTGGTTTTATTACTACAGGAAATTTTTTCTTTCATTTTATTTTTTTCTTTCTCCGCTTTTTGTTAGTCCGTTTTTTGGAATTTGTTTGACTGAGTCCATATACAGTCTAATATATTCATATCTTCACGTATCCCATTTTTACATGATATCTGTTGTGTCTTTCTTCCTTTACTTTATCTCTTATTATCTTCTGAATCTGTATTTCTTTTTTTTGTCATGTATGAGTCTATGTATATTTGGGGTTCCATAATATTTTCCAGCATGTTCCTGTTTATTAGAATATTCATTTAATCTGTAATGCACTTTTATTCTATGCTGTATATTTTTTCGTCCGTTATTGTTGCTTCAGAAAGTTTTATATCCACTTTTAGGTTTCCCTTTATAAATCTTCTAGCTCTTCTTTGAGCGTTTTGTCATCTTTTGGTTGAATCGGAATTCCTTTGATGACCAACTTTTTTTTTATAATTCTTTTCAATTGTTCTATTTTTTCAATTGTTTCTTTTAATTAATTTTCCATTTTCTTATTGTTTTTCTCTTATAGCTCTCTAACGTGTTGTCTATTTTATTTTTGTTCCTCTCTAATATATTTTACGTTCATCGTCATTTTTTTATTCTTCATCAAGAGTTCAGTTATAATTTCAATCAATAAAGATTCACTTCTTGTGTTACCTTTTGGTTTGTCATGGGATGGTTTAGATTCTTTACTTTTTCTGATAATTTACATATTTCGTTTTCACAATTTTCTGTATCCATCTTTACTTTTCTTTTTATTACTCTCCTTTTGAATCGATCTGTATGTTTCAGTTTGTGTTTATAGATATTGGCCTTATATGTTCTCTCGTACTTCCTCCATGGCATGGGACAAATTATTGATTCTCTCCACCCATTTGGCATAATTTCTTTTTCTCATATCTCTCAGATTAGGTCATTTACTTTTTTTATGACGATGTTCTTCTCCTTCCTCCAACATTTCCACACCAATTTCGCTCTCCAAATAAATTATTATCAATATTCAATATTATCTAGTGTTTTCTAAAGAGACTAGTCATAAAATATATCCAGCACATCTTGCCAAACTGGGTATCATACAGTCATCATCCTGTACCAGTAATGATAATTCTTATACTGATCTTAATCACATTTTCATGGATGCAGCAATCATCCTTTAGATCTACTATTTAATTTCATCAGGAACGTACAAATTATTATTTAGGTAGAATCATTTAAAAACTCTGTGACCAATGTACTTACGTTGAAGCCATTTTCTTCCACACATACACACACACAATTTCGTTTAACAAGTAAATAAAATATTGAACATAGATTCAAAAACTTTGATATTATGATGCATCTATTGACTGCCAGTGTCATAAAAAAAAGGGACGCGACATTTGGGTTACATTAATCAAAAACTACATTTTCACGAGAAACTAAAATTTTTGTCGTCATGTTTGACTGCTTATGCCGACTTTTACTAAGGCGAATTCCTTTAATGGCATTCCCGGACTTCTTTTTCTTCAAAAAGTGGATCATATTCCAAAAGTAGAATCTAAGAACTACGGAAATTCATCTATTCTACTTTTAAATCAACAAATATTTGATGTGTATATATTTAAGAATGTGAATAAAAAGTCTGGACGTTACAATTTATCAAAAACTGATAAGATTATTAGTTCCAATTAAATATCAGTTTTATTAGTTACATAGGTTAGAAACAAAAAAAATTTAACAATTCACATAATTCTTGGTGGTTATTTTTCACAAAAATTAATTGTAAGCATAAAGTATTTACAAACAAGAACATATTTTTATATTTAACCACATCAATTTGTTTTTTTTTGATAAATTGTGGCTGCAGTCTTTTTAGAACTCTCGAATTTAATAATCAAAATCACGTGTTACCTACTCGACAATCTAAACACTATTTGCACAAGTCTTATAATTACTATCATCACAACATTCTCATCTAAATGTATAAGAGATGTCAGTAGTATTAATAGAGAAAATTAGTGATGACACTATCAACGAATATATTGATTCATTCCCATGAATAATTTCAGTACTTGGAAATTTTTATATTCATATTCTAAGAGCAGTATGAATCAAGTTCAATGAATTCCAACCTTCTTTTCAGTTTTGGTGGTCGACTTTTTTTTTTAGCCGAACGTACGCTCTTCCTGGCTGCATATTGCTCCAAGAAAAACGGTTTTTGAGATCTACATACAACACGCAGCCAGAAAATTGTATGCCCTGACGTGCGTAATATGAAGCATTGGCTTCATCTCGGGCTTTATATCACGTACGCCGGAAAATCCAACTTTTTGACCTTGGATCTGCAGTATACTATGTATTTTGTAGTTACTTCTGATAGAAAGTATGAAGATAATACTCCTTGATATTGATTAATTCGTAAAATTAATAATTTCATCAGTTTTTTTCAAAAAATGAAACGTTTCGAATCAAATTCAACAAAGAAACGAAATAGTTTGGCTACCATATGTGTTCTTAACACATACATTTTTAATTATCAATTTGTCTTGAGACAATCGGAAGATATATGTTAGGATTTCTTGTTCAAACAACGGGGAAGAGCTGGTTAGAGTCATAACATAACAAAAATACCCAAGAAAAAGAAGGAAGAAATCTAATAAGATAACAAAATGAAGAAGAATTTGCAAAGAATAGAAAGAACAACAGCCCTTGATGACTTACAATAGGACGAAATATTATGATGATTATCAATTGAATTTGATCTTGTTTCTTCGGACATTTGCCAATTTTTGACTGTCAATATTTTGTATACCGTTACCATTTTGATTCAATCGAATAGCAACGTTAGTTAATACTTTTTCAAAAATAGTAAACTAGAGAGAAACTCATTGTCCTTCTGCCTATATTATCAATTTATTTACATAACGATGAAATAAAACAAATATATTTTTTATAATTCGCATATATAACAGACTTCATTATAACAGTGTTTACAGTGTCACAATGAAGCTTTTTGAACACTGTTATAGTAATTTTTAGTGTTCAGTTGGTTATTGTATTTAGTTATATTTTTATGTAACATTTGACTTTAACCTTAACACAAATTATGAATAAAATGGTCTAGCGTTGTTCTAGCTAGCAAATTATTATATAAAAGGTAAATTAGAATGATTCATATATTAAAAATATTAATGGATAAAGTACGCTAACGTTTATTTATCAATGATTTGTCAATTGTTTATTTTGATATTGTATAGGATCAATAAATATGTATACAAAACTTTCGATTTTTGTGATAAATTACCAGATATCTATGTGAAAATGTATTAGAGAAATAATTATGTTCATGATATAATATAAATAGATCGCAAGAGCATATACGAAGAAGCTCTTTTATAAACAAATAGTCATCCTCTTTTTGCTTGAATGAAAGTTTGTTTACAATTTACACAATTATTCGGTTATAATACGTCAAAAGTCAGAAGTGCTGAATAAAACCATCTGTGATCTGACCAATTAGGAATCTACAGAATTGCCAACTTAAATTCAAACCACTCCTCCTAGATTAAAAATAGGGAATATATGAAACTCTATTTTATTTAAATAATTAAATAAATGCGAATTATAAAAAATATTGTGTAAAACTTGTACCACAATGACTTTCTGTAGTACTCGTGATTTGCACAACTTAACGCTTCGCGCTACAAAACGAGTCATTGTGACACTTGTTTTACAAATAACTATTAACTGTCTCGACCCATACTTCGTGGAATCTGTTCATATTAATGTTTCAAATGCAACTCACGGTTTCTAGTTAATTCCACAATATGATTAAAGTTATTGAAAATTCTAAAAAATTAACAATTGTTTCGATAAATCAATATCATCGTCAGATATTGATTTATCGAAACAATTGTCAATTTTTTAGAATTATCAATAACTTTTATCATATTGTGGAATTAACTAGAAACCGTGAGTTTCATTTAAAACATTAAATAACTATTGTTTCATCTATTCAATTATTTACATAAATTGAAATGGTAACAATAACCAGTGATAATATAAGATGATAATACCAAAATACGCTAATAAATCAGACTCATTAAAGCGACCTTTTTCAATCTCTTGTTGTTGTTTTCAAAAAATTTGTTTGTTTTTTATGAGACATTCCATTCAATTTGGATTTTAATTAGTCCAATATCGAGTGTTTTGCTCGTCAACATGCTTGTTCAAATGAAATATTGCTTAATCCGAAAATAAGACGTAATTATTGAAATTCAGATTCAAATTATCATTGTTTTGATTCATTATGTACCTACTCACGGAATTCAGTTACTTTTTGGACGCACTGTATAGTCAGCTAGTATATTTGTTTCCAATTCAAACACCCAATCTCTAAATTGAACTTGGTTACTGACTGCTTTCTGATTTCCTTTTTTGAGAATGAAATATTTTTTAATGTGTACCTGCATATGTCAAAAAATGTAATAACAGTTATTCATCTCTCATTTCTGTATCACATTTGAAATTGATTTGATTATAAAAATATAATATTGATAAACATAGATGTGATCGCTAATTTTTCTCTATTAATACAATGAATGTATACTTCATTGCCAATTTTATCGACTGTACCTTATCTAATGTTTGTAAATTATCATTTTTTTCTTAACATACTTCGGTGTAAATAGTGCGATAAATAATTTGTAGCGTGATCGATTTTGTAGATCAAAAGAAGACAAGTACAAAAGTGAATGTATAAGAACGGTTCAGAAAGAAAGTACTCCAATTTTCACAACAGAACTTGAATGAAAGATATCCATTATACCAGTATTTTTTGGATGAACAATTGAGCCAGATATATTTCACAATGAATTCAACCCCAAAACGTTTTAGTTGCTTTGGATCCAGTGTAATTATTTTCAAACATTTAAAATTGTTTTTGATATTCAAAAACTGAACTTACAAACTTAATATTTTCTCTAGCATTTATTCAAAATCTTTTATTGCATTTCTTGGTTCATATCCAACAGGAGTTTGGATTCTTGGTTTGCAATTTGAAGTACAGATAGTACACGTATATCCTCATAGATAACAGTACAAGTTGTGGTTATTTTGTCTTCAGTCCAGTTTGAAGATCCTGTACATGAAAGTATACACCTTGGAAATCTTCGCCAATACGTTTCAGTTCAAAATTGTTTTTAATATCCCAAAACTAAACTTACAACCTTAATGCTCTAACTAATATTTATTCAAAATCTTTTATCGGTTTCTATAATGAAAAACATTCATTTCATGAATTATATCCAACAGAAGTTGATTTGTAATTGGAAGTTCAGATAGAGCGATTACTTCCTCACGGATAGCTGTGTTGATTTTACATTCTGTACAGGTTGCAGATCCTTGCAATCCACTGCAAAAGTGATAAGGTTTTTCTTTGAATTGCTAACAAATAGGGTGTGTTCTGTGGACTACCATTACATACTCTGGAGATATAATTCAATATTCAGTGTGACATACCATTTGACAAATAGTAATTTCTTCTCCTGGAAAGTAAAAAAAAATTTGAAAATATTCATCTCAACTTCGAGGTTATGAGTGGAAATGCTTTCATTCAAACACACCTTCAAATCTTCTGAAACAATCTATTCCATTGAATTGTTTTCGTGAAATATCGTAAATTTCTATACAAAATTTCATCGTCAAGTTTGTATCGTGATACATTCGATTTCCAAAACATCACTTGTTAAGTCTGCATATGAACTTCTTAGGGTGTCCGTTTTTTTAAGATTTTAAGCAACAGCTAGGACGCTAGTTGATGAAACAAAATTGAATGAAAAACAAACTGGTAAAGTGATTAAGGGGAATGAAATAGCGGTTGAATATCTCAAGCAATTGTTGTATACAATCTGGCGATTGAAAAAACTGAAAATTTCACGTCCAAATCAAGAAAATATCCCATTATACCATATCAATAGAGGAAAACGGAATTACAATTTATGAAACTACTTTCTCCTGGTTATCGCCATTTATCTTTGTGCGTTTAGATGGGGAATTTTGTTTATTTCGAGTAGTTTTTATCGATAGATGGGTAGTGGGTTCGTATTAAAAACCAGCATGAAGATTCTGGTTGGACTGTTGACATACTCAACAAGCAAATGAATAGTATTAGAATGGGTAACACTGAAAAACATATGTTTCTAGAAAGAATTAAGTGTTTCTGACAATTAAAAGGAGCGAACTACAATCCTCTCAATAAATGAAAGAGTTGAGATTTTACTTATAGAGCCAATTAAAGAGGATGGGTTAGAGGAAGGAACTCTAGAACAAAGTATCGAAATAGAGTGAATTCAAGCCGTTTATACCCTGATTTCAAATGAGTTTTTGGGGAAATATATATGAAGTTGTCCTTGGAAATAAAAATATTTCATAAAAATGAAATAAGAAATTTGTCACAGTTCGGCTTGTGGAAAATTCACGGGCTTGTTTTTATTACATATTATTATTATTACCATATGATTCCAATGCTCTAGTACAATGACTAAAATAAACGATGATATTCAGTATTGAGTTTGTCCATTGATTGAGTTTGACGGTGTGTTTTCTGTGTTCAAATGAAACATTTGTGGACAAATCAATCATGATGAGATGTTGAATCAATTTTGTTATGAGATGGGAAGTATTATTGGAACTACTTTCAAAATAAGAAACGTTGTGTTTTTGAAATTATCGTGAATGTCAGAGAACGTTCGTTGAAATAGAGTTTTTATATATGTCCTTTGTTAGCTAAGTTGATTCATGCTGTATAAATATGACTGAAGTGAACAGATTTAACAACTTCTCAACATGGAGGAAGGTGTGACATATATCATTTCATTTCATATCACTTTAAGGTTTTGAAAATTTACTAAATAAAAAGGTATTTGCTGATGAGATTACCGATTAAAACAATGTCAATATATTGCAGTTGGTTGCTTATATCAGATTATGAGCGTTATATATCATATCAGATGATTTTTTATTTATTATTAGACTATTTATTCCATATCTAATTCTTGATACCATTTTAGTTATTTCATCCTTACATACATTTTTCGTTTTAATACTTCACACCTACCACATATTTTCATCGTTTAACGTATTCTGTCCATTTCTGCTGGCTCAATAACATACCAGAAAAATATTACGAAGAAACTTTGGAAAAACTCTCATATCTTCTCACTTTATTGTTATATAGTTTGTTGATTGAGATATTCACTGTTGGAATGACGATACCGATTAAAATTCAAGTACTTGTATGGAATGGAGTATTCTTCTTTCGGCTGTTTCTCTGTTTCATATCAATAATATATCAAAGCGGGTGAAAACAAGTAAGAAAGAGAAAATAAAATGTGATATGTTGTTTTGTGTGTTTTACTAAAACCTTCCTTTCTCCTTAAATAAAAAATGAATCAATTTGTAATGAAATAATGGAGTTCGGTCCTGGCTGGGTCACTGAAAACTGCGTTAAGAGTTAGTGTCATAAATAATTATAAATTTAGAGGAAATACTTTAAAATAATTCAGTTAGTTCACATATAAGTGAATTAAAAAGTGCACCAATTGCGAATAAGTGGAAATAAACACTGCAAATAGAGGTAAGATCAGTTTTCTTACACATAATAAATGAATACTTCTAACCTAATAAACATATAAAACAGTATCCGGAAAAATAGCTATTAGAGTTATCAGCAAAACAATAAGAACCTGTCTTCATAAAATTTGTTATTAAAAAGAATAGAGATTGAACGTTATACGCTTCAGGTGGGCTGGGATCTGAATATAGTAGGGTTCTGGTATTTAACCTGCAGGAAGACACATGTCAGATACGATGGAGGATATGATGAAGGAAATAATCGAAAAACTAAACAAAATGGATAAAAAGATGGACAATTATCAAGAACAAATAAAGAAAATAACTAACGAGAATACGGAATTAACGAACAAAGTCACCCAAATGGAAGAAAAAATCGGAATTCAGGATAAGAGAATACAACAATTAGAAAGAGAAAGCAAGAGAAAGAACCTTGTAGTATATGGAATAGAAGAAACTGAGAATGAAACGTGCGAAATAAGATACAACAAAATTAAACAAATTTTAGATAAAATAAAGGTTAAAATAAACATGGAAGCAGATATTATACAAATAAGAAGAATCGGTAAAGAAGAGACAGGTAATAAGAGGAATAGATCACTATGGCTAGAGCTATCAAGATAAGAAAAAATAGAGATTTTAGAGAAGCCAAAAACTTGAAAGGTACAAAAATATGATATCAGAGGATCTACCAAAAGCAATCCAAGATAAACGGAAAGCACTCATCCCCTATCTAAAATTGGCTAGAGGAGAAGGATGTAGAGCAAGTATAGTAAATGATAAATTAAAAGTGGAGGACACAATATATACCTCAGATCAGCTGGTATACCATCGAGAAGAAGAAACAAAAACAAATGCAAACAAGAAAAAAGGAAGAACGGCTAGCCAGTGGTCACCCAGCATGGAAGACGACGAAGATATAGCACCAACTCGGAAAATGATACAAACAGGGTACCCAAAAAACTAGAAGACATACACAAAGATAAATTAAATAAAAATAATAGTATTAAAAATAGTAATAAGTGTAGCAGTAAGAATAGAAATAATTTTAGCAATAGGGATAAATAAGAAACTAATAGGAAATTTAAACACAAAAATAAGTATGGTAGGGGACAAGACAGAAAAAAGGATCAGACTAATCAATGGGGAAAAAATAATCGTTAACAATATATAAATAGTGCAGACCAAGAACATATAAATATAGGTATATGGAATATTAATACATTAACAGGAAAGGAAATCGAAATAACGGAGGAAATGGAAAACAACAAAGTACATACTCTAGAAAGAAGTGAAACAAAGAAAAAAGGATCAGGACAAATAAATTTAACAAATAACTACGAATTATATTACTCAGGGGTAAAAGTAGAACAAAGAGCATAAGAGGTAGTAGGAGTAGTTTTAACAGAGGAAATAAACAAAAAGGTAATAAATATGAAGGATATAAATTCAAGAATACTAGTTCTAAGTATACGACTAAAAGAAATATTGAATATAATACAAATATATGCACCGGTTGAAGGAACGAGAGAGGAAGACGTTTCAGAATTTTACATATAATTACAGGAAGCAGTGGAGGATATAAAAGAGCAAAACGAAAACATAATCATTATGGGGGAATGGAACGCAAGAGTTATTAAAGATTACAATGGAGGAATGGGTTGTATGGGAGTTTATGGTGAGGAAACAACGAACAGAAATGGTCTTAAGATGATAGGTTTTTGTCAAATTAACGATTTAATAACAGGAAATACGATGTGGGAACAAAAACTAGAGGATACATATACCTTTGTAGCGGAAGAAAGAAATGCAAAAAGTTTAATCGATTACATACTTTATACACAAAACCTATCAAAGATGGTGAAAAAAAGTAGAAACAAGAGAAGAGGCTGAGTTGGGTACAAACCATAGATTAGTAGTAGCGGAATATGAAGAAAAAATAATGAAGACAGAAGAAGTAGGATTCAGTAGAATTGCAATAAGTAAATTAAGAAACACAGAAAAAAATTCTAAATACCATGAAGAAACAGACAGGGAATTCGAAAAATTGATTAATGATAACAACGAATGGACACTCGAAAAATTGTGGAAGGTATTCAAACAAATATTACTTGAAAATGGAGAGGATATATGTGGAAGAAATAAATTCAACAAACCTTTAAAGAGAACTAAGTGGTGGAACAAAGAAATACAAACATTAGTGAAAGAAAAGGAAACCTCATGGAAAAAATATCTCCAAACAAAATCACAGGAAGATAAGGAAATATATAACGGAAAAAGAAACATCGTCAAGGAAGCGGTTGAGAAAGCGAAAAGGGACTCATGTTAAGAATTTGGAAGGGAGATGTCAGAGACACATACATCAGATAATCGAAAATTTTGGACAGCAATAAAAAGACTACGAGGAAGTAAAGGAAAAGAAATAAGAGCAATAAAAAATAACGAATTGGAGACCGAGATAAATCAAATACTAAAGACTTGGAAGAACACTACGAAGACTAATTTAGTAATAGGTTGAAGAAGAAAACAACGAATATAGCGCAAGAGGAATGGAATGAACATGAATACCATGCAACCCAAAGTGAAGAAATGGAAGTGGCTCTAAATAAACTTAAAAAAGGAAAAGCCAGTGGGGAGGATGAAGTAGCGCCAGAGAGGATGAAACGGTTAGGAGAAAAAGGAAAAGACTGGCTGTGTCTCATATGCAGGAGAGCGTGGGATCCCCAAAGACTGGGAAAACAACCGTATACTGCCTATACATAAAAAAGAGGATCAGACACTGTGCAATAATTATAGACCAATATGCTTAGCCCAAACCAGTTTCAAAATCTACACGAGAATAATAGAGATCCGATTAAGACGTTATGTAGAAACAAAATTAGGAGAGTAACAAGCAGCTTTTAGACCAGGACGACAAGCAAATGATAATATATATATATATATATATATATATATATATATATTAAAAAGGCTAATGAATAATACAATAGAAGCGGGAGAAGAAATGTATATAACATTTATTAACTTGAATGCAGCTTTTGAAACAGTGGGAAGAAAAAAAATTTTGGAGGTATTGGAAGATTTAGAAGTACCGAAAGCTCTAATTAATATAATTAAAAACACATACGAGACAGTCATATTAAAAGTGCAGATAGGAGGTCGAAGATCGGAAGAGTTTCTAGTGAAAAAAGGTATAAAACAGCGATAGCTTAAGCCCACTGTTGTTTGTTATTATAATGGACAAAATAGTGAAAGAAATGAAAAGACAAGGAGGAAATCTGGACATCATAGTAGGGTACAGAAACATGGTGCCGGTCAGATTAAGAAATTTACTGTGTGCAGACGATATTGTACTTATAACAAACTCAAAAAATAAAATGCAGAAACTAATCAACTTACTGGCAAGAGAAATAGAAAATATGAGAATGACAATAAATACAGAAAAAACCAAAGTAATGATAGTAAATGAAAAACAGCAAGAGTGGGGTAACTGCAAGGAATTGAAATGTAATTACAAAACATTAGAAAGAGTAACAACTTATAATTAACTAGAAAGTATCATAACAGAAGAAGGGAAAATAGATGCAGAACTTAATAACAGAGCAAATAAATCAACAGGACTATATTATTCCTTAAATCGAACAATATGAAACCATAAACACATTGATATAGACACAAAGCTTGAAATATACAACAAAATTACAGTCCCAACTATAACTTATGCTAGTGAGAACTGGGTAATGCAGAAAAAACAGGAAACAAAAATAAATGAAATGGAAATGAAATATTTGAGGAAAATAGCAGGAAAAACAAAATGGGATAAAGTAAGGAACGAAGAAATCAGAAGCATAACTAATCAAGAACCAATAATATTAAAGATTAAAAAGAAACAATTAAACTGGTATGGCCACCTAGTAAGAATGGAGCAAGATAGAATTGCAAGAAAAGTTATGGAAATAGGAATATCCAGAAAAAGACAAAGAGGAAGACCCAGGAGGAAATGGATAGATCAGACTGAAAAAATTGGAAAAATCAAGGGAAAAACATTGGGAGAGATGAAGGCATTGACCAGGAACAGAAAAGAATGGAAAAAATGGGAACATGAAGAACACCAATCCGACGCCTGAGAAGCCATAAGGAAAAGAGAAAGAAAGAAAGAGTAATGAAATAATTGATAGTACCATTATACTGCGCCACTTCAACGACTTTTTGACCAAAACCAACACTCTAATTAGGCTTTAATCATTAGAATGAGACACCTGTAACTTTTTTCTATTTCCGTAACTTTAAACGCTCATCAAAAAACACGCTGGGTATTCAAACCGCATCGGTGGAAGAGCTCTAGACCGTATCAAAAAGTGCGTATAGAAAGTGACTCAAAAAGACTAGCACAAGTGCTTTAAAAGGAATTATTTTGAGGTTGTTGATGAATGAATAAACCCAAGACCAGTAAGTTGGATGCCCTGGCGTGCATGGTATGAAGGACGAGGTGAAGACAAAGCTATTTATACGTGACATAAAAACCCGAACACTCCATGTCATGTAATAGCGACCTGTGTGAATGGTTTTCCATTTAAAGGTACAGGGCAGTCCGAGAATTGGAGTAGCCAAAAATAATCAAGATAAGAGCTCTTATTTGTTTCGTGAATTATAAATATTATATATTAAATAATTTGTCCTGTTTGTCAACATTTTTTGCCCTTCGGAGTCGAATTTTAAGATCAATCGTAGATATTTACAGTCAGAAAAACGTCTCTCGAACTCAGTTAGCTGGCGATAATTTGTATTTTTTCGCACTCTACGCAAGATAAACACGGTGAATTCTTGTGAGGCAACGTTTAAAACCACTGTACTCGAATAAATTTTGTATTCTGATATCGGAATGGGCCAGTTCGCTAGTATTTACAACAACAAAATAATTGAATAAAAACAGAAATATTCAATAAATTATAATCTTGTATTAAGACTTTCATGGTGAACATGTACGTGAAATATTTTTGATTTTTAAAATAGATAATATTTACTGGGTGTTCGGGTTTCTATGTCAATGAGTATATCACGCACACCGGTGCTTCCAACTTTTGGGCCGCGTGTTATTTATAGGTTGCAAAAACCGTTGTTCCCGGAGGGAAATGCTGCCGGGAAGGCTGTACTTTTAGCTGGGGGATCAAGAAATATCGATCTGCCGATAAAAAAGTAACTTTTTTTGAACAAACTGTGTATACTATAATCTTAGGCATACAAATAATTCTTTTAATTTTCCACGTACAGCATTTAGTAAATTCAACTCTCTCAAAGCATTGAATGAAATCTATAATAAAAAAGTGATTTCAATTCATATTTAAATGAATATTTTTAAAACGTGATCCTTCAGTGCCATCTACACATTATTTCCAGCACCGTTATTATGAGAATATTACAGCAATCTATAAATTCGTCTCAAGGAAACTTCGTTATTAATATATATATTCAACGCTAGTTACTGCTACCTTTTAAAAGATGGCAA
This sequence comes from Galeruca laticollis, assembly GCA_963921935.1. NCBI lineage: Eukaryota > Metazoa > Arthropoda > Insecta > Coleoptera > Chrysomelidae > Galeruca > Galeruca laticollis. The sequence continues at coordinate 157,725,123 of OY998181.1, read as the reverse complement.
TAATTAGCTGTCCCTATGAAAATAACAACTTTATTTAGTTGTTATTTTATGAATTGTGACTGTATTTTGCAGTTTATGTTTTACGTCACACAACAGACAAGATACAACGCAATCTGGAAATGGACAGCTGGGGAAACCTTGTTTTAAATTTTAGTGTTGACACTAAAAAGCTGGTGCCTTAAAAAAAGAGAGAAAAACTTTTATTGGTTTGATGTAACTACATTTATCGGTCAAATTTCAACCTCAGAAGCGTTGTTGCGGCCTTGTTTGTGAATTTGTAATTTTACCTATGCATTGTTCATTCGTTTTTGATAGTTGAAATTTATTTCATACTATGATAAAACCATTTATTTATTATTTAGTGGATACGGATCAAAGAGCATGCTGTGTTTTCAATTGCTTTGTTAACGAAAGTTCCAAGGATTTGCACCTATTACAAAATTGGATTGATGGAGTTAACATTTGTTAAGCCTGCTTTATAAAAACCTTTTAAGACGTGTTATTTGCCACAAACAATTTGAAGGAAATTACATTTAACAGCAACCATCCCAACTTTACACCTCACTGGTATTTTTTATCAAATATTAGATAGCCATCGACGTAAAATTTACATTTAATGTGTAGAGTTTATAATTATTTGAATTTTGTATTTTAAAACCAATTAACAGGAGTACCTATCCCACTAAACAAGAAACATAACAAGTCTTTTTTGTGATGTTCTTTTAAGAGACTTTTCATGATGTTTATTTAAAACGTTAATAAGATATCTCCTAGATGTCTTAATTTTATTACCAACTCTATTAACATCCATGTCATGTAAATAATACATATTTTTGATGTACACAGTAATACTTGAATTCGCAGTTACATACACATCCTATGAACTTCTTTTTAGTAACTTCCTATAGGAAACATTGATACGTTGTTAATTTGTATACTTCTCACTAATGTCACATACAGAACGTTATTGTAATATTACAAATTAACATGTTTCTAAGATGATCACATGTTGCAGTTACTTTTACATCTTTCGAAATAATTTTTATTAACATCGTACTTATTACGTCTGTACGACGTTAGTTCATAAAACTCTCAGTAATATCTCATATTAAACATCACAGTAACATAAAAAAGAAGAAAACAGAAGAGGAACTGATGAACGAAACATACAGTAGTTATCTGTGGAAACATAAATGACAAGCATGAAATGGCGGATGCTTTTCAGTTATGTGTTATATTTTATCTGCAGGCAGCACATATTTTGCAAGTAGTACTTGAATAAAGTGGTCTTCGTTTTCGTTAGTTCCTACTAAGCTACAGTTTCTATATTTAGTTATAATTCTTGTTATAATGGACGAACAACAATTGTTATCGGTAAGTACCTATTCCAAAATCATAATGATTGAAACTTAAAACTCATTCAATACTTTAATCGGCTATTATACATTGGAATTCCAGGTGGCGGAATTGTAATGTTACGAAACAGCACACTGGTATAGTCCCTAAAACCGACCCTGTCTAAGCCAGGTGTAATAGTTAAAATTATGGCGGATACGCAGTTATAAAAACTGTTTACGATTGAGACTATTCTATCTAGAACTGGTTTTTGTGACCAGAGTTATCTAGAAAATGCCAGAAAAATTATTTGTGTGTATAAGCCGCAGCCCGGAATTCTCTAGTACAAAAGGCACTAGTATATAAGGGGACTGATCAGGAAGAGTTAGTTAGTTGATAACTGGACATCGTGAGATAAACAAATAAATTAGTGAATATAAATTAGTGAACTGTTTATATAAATTAGTCTAAGTGATTAGTGAGTTAGTGTTCAAATAAATTAGTAAGTAGCCATACCGAGTGTTTGAAATTTATCCCACCCGTTTATTGTTCAAATAAATAACAAAAAACATTACATTTGTTTCAGAAGTGGGATAATATAAATAAATTGCTACGTAAAAATGGCTAAGAGATTAAGGGATAGATAGATAATAACTTATAATGAACATTAGTTAACTTATTTGAAGTTATCGAAATCGACGAAACGGCGTAGTATCCAATAACGATTTATAGTAGTTCACCACTTTTATTCGAACACTGTTGAAAAATATAGTTTTTGCAGAATCTGCGATAAAAAAGTTGCAGTTACATTTATATCTCCCTTAATGCATTATGTATATCTCACTTAACCGAAACCTCCTAATAAATCTTAACGCTTGATTCTCTAATGACTCTTAATAGCGTTACATTTCTACAAATCTAGAGATAAATGGTAATTGTTAGTTAAATTGTTCCCTGAAGAATATTATACCAAGTAGATTAGAATTAAAAATAAGGGATATAATAGTGTAATTTGCAACTACAGACTCTCGAAGCAAAAATGAATTTGATAAAAATGACACGACAAAATGTTTATTGAACGTCTTAAAGGTACTAGGGGAGAGTGGGTGAAGATGACGCACATAAGGGTTTCTATATTTTTTGAATAAATGAGTTTGAACTTCTTCACGACATTATTGGAAGGGTTATAGATGACTATTTACTGCACAATTATTTTTAAATATCAAGGCAAAAAAATTATGATTTTATATTCTTAAAGTGTCGATGCGTCATCTTTGCATAGGTGAAAGGATAAGATGACGCACTTTAAGGTTTTGGTAAATACTGCAATTAAACAGCTAAAAATAGAAATTAAAAAATGAAAAACGTATATTTATCAAAAGCGAATTTATTATAGAGTTTTTCGTAAAATAAAACAAAAAATAGTTTCCTGAAAAATATGAAAAACAGTTCAAGAACGAAAACAGCACAGCAAAAGCTGAGTTCTAACTCTTATTATTATGATAAATACATAAAAAATATTTTTTTCTTTTAAGAGCAAAAAGTCACACACATCCTTGCCACTACATTATTTATGGGCCCAAAAACCACAAACGGTGCACCTGTACCACAGTTCTCTATTTTTGCCAGAATCAGCACAATAAAGACATTTATCATATTCCGACACATCACACATGTCGTCCAACTCGTCGTCATCACACAAGTTTTCTTCATCAAGATCACTGTTTGATTCACTGTCAATATTATTCGCTTTTCTTTTAAATACTCTTTTATTCACCACCCTAGCTTTCTTTGTTTTTTCATTTGAATTCTTTTTTGCAACTTGTCTCTTTACTGAAGCCACTGCCTTCTCATTTCTTTTTCTGTGCCTTTCTTCTAACTCGTCTTTAAACGGCGTGCTGGTCAATATTTCCGAATGCTGCTTTTCGCGCACGTTCTTGCGTGGCAAGACACCTTTGGATTTTGGAATTGGTAAAAGTTTAATAACAGATGTTTCCTTTTCAGAGGCTTTCAGTTGCTGTGAATTCGGCGTAAAATACAAGTCCTGATTTTGTTCGTCTAGAATTGCCTGGCGGCTTGTAGATGGTCGGGGTGAAGGCGGGTGCACTTGAGCAGGAGTTTTCTCTTCATATTTTGTGGGTGTGGAAGGTGAGCTTATTTCTAGCATAGCATGATCAATTAGGTTTTCTGCTGGTGCAAAGTCATTTTCGTCAAATTTCTCGGAATTAAGGGGACAAATACCAGCTTCCAAGAATCCGGATACCCCCTTTTCCACATTTGCAACCTGTTCATAAGCCAGTTTAAAAACTTCTGCTATGTCATATGGCGTTAGTTTGTTTTCTTTTTCGCCATCCATAATTTTTCTTTTAAGAAAAAGATTGCATTGCTTGCTGTATGCATTTTTAAGGGGACCAAAGAATGTTAAATCCAACGGTTGTAATTTATGAGACGTGTGAGGGGGGATGCTGACCATAACGATTCCGTGATTTTTGCAAAACTCATATATTGGTAACGAAATGTGGCTACAGTAATTATCCAAAACCAGCAAAATGGGATTTTCAACAGAAGAACAAAAATTTGACTGAAAATGTTCAAGCCACATCATAAAAATTGTATCATTGCTCCAGCCATTTTTACTGCAAGTATAGACTGACCCAGATGGACCATTCTTTTCTAGTTTAGGACTTATACGTAACCTGGGGAAAATAAACACTGGGGGCACAAAACACCCCGTGGCACTCATAGCACAAATAACAGCCATATTCTTTCCGCGTTCCCACGAAGCAATGGTACCAAACTGTTTTACGCCGGTTGGGGCTAATTTCTTTTGGGGTTGTTGAGCAGCCTGTCTCATCAACATTGTATATTCGATCCGGACCAAATTTATATTTCGTCAGCACTTCTTCCAAGTTTGAGAAAAAATTACTAACTTCGACTTTATTGAATGCAGATATTCGGTTGACACTGGTTGATTCAGGCTTTCTTAAAGAAAGATCGGGATTTCTTTTTAAAAAATTTCTGAACCAATCGGGCGCTGCCATGCCTTGGTCCTTGTTAAAATTATTTTTTATATTATTTGCTTCTGCATATTTATAAGCTACTTGTCGCAATTCAGTTGCTGTTATACCGAAGAAAAGCTTAGCCATTTTTTTAACGTGTTCAGCTAGTTCTCATTCTTGGGTCCTGGAGAATATTGGTGCTCTTCCTAGTGACTCTGATTTATCTATAAAAAATACTATCAATATGTATCATTCAAACCTACACGGAATCCACGCTTTCTTACTGTGATTAATGTTTCTTTTTATTTTGAGATGTCTCCTTAAAGTCGCTTCATGTATATCAAACTCTCTTGCCGCTGCACGAATTTTACTCCCTTTTCCAATAGAATCAAGGGCAGAAATCAGTTTCTCTTTGGTATAGGGTCTTCTTTCAGTTTTTTTTTATATTTATCCATCTGAAAAAATAATAATTTATTACATGGCTAATAGTCGTTATATAAAATGCAAAGATGACGCAAAGTAGACAAGTGCGTCATCTTAGCCGATCAAATATGCGTCATCTTTGCCCAAATAGCGCCATCATATAATAAATATTGAAAAAACAAAAAAAAATAGAGGTTGGAGATCAAAAACTTCGTTCATCCAATAAGAATGCAATTGAGGATTATACGACATAAGCGCAATAATATATTATATTAAAAAATGGACTAACCACGTGTTTTTCCGAGATTTACTCCTTATAACACTACACGTGACTATCACTTTGAGGGCTACTGAATGACTAAAAGTCTAGTGGGCGCGTTTCCGCTTATAGTGGCGTTCTTGTAAACGAATTAACTTCGCGCCAAAATTTAAATCTTAAATTAAAACCGTATAAGTAAGTGGATATAGCAATGCGTCATCTTTTAGACTGCGTCATCTTAACCAACTCTCCCCTACTAAGCAGTACAAAACTCGTCGTCCAATTTTTTTAAAATGTTTGCTTTTGTCACTTCAAACAACACGTGGAATAGCAAAAACATTGTTCGTTTCTGTATGTAGTAGGCTTTGCATTACAGTGTGACGTGTACGTTGTTAAAATATATATATATATATATATATATATATATATATATATATATATATATATATATATATTTATATTGTAACATGGCTTCAGAAACAACATTTAACATTAACAAGTGTAATCACGAAGAGAATCGAAGAAGGGTGTGTGGATTGGTTGGAAAAAAATTGTTTTTGGAAAATTTAAACCTACACAATGTTTAATTACCCATAAAATGCAAAAGTAAATGGAAAATGTATAATCATGGAGTTTAGTGGTGGAAATCCAAGATTTTCGTTAGCTGTTTGTAATATCTGTCAGATTACACTGAATAAGAGGGAAAAAGGAAATTGTAGTAGACCGTTGGCAAAAATACCAAATTTTGCAGAAAGTAAACTACCAAAGACTACAAGGAACAGCAATGTCCGATGCAATTGTTTTATTTCTTTAACTGTGCATTTTAAAGGACATGTGAAATTAGAAAAGAGATGAGGTCATATTCGAGCACACAAAGTAGAAATTGACTCTAGTACTGGTGTTTATGTATTATCTAATCTACAAAATCAGCAGTCCTCAGTGATGATGCATCTGCTAGTAAGAACTGTTGTGCAAAGTGTGCTCAAGTAACCGGTGAAGGAATAAATCATTCATGCACAGTGAATGTTGCTCGTTGAAATGTTGAACAGTTCTTAAAAGTTCTTCCTGTCGTATTTCCCACGAATCGTTGAGACAATAATCAAATAGATTTTGGCGCATTATTATCCCAAATGGTTTACTAATTTCTCGAGATGTCAGGCTGGTAAAAAATCCGTTTTAGTTCGGTAGACGAACCACGTAAGCAAATTATCGACAATAGTAGGGAATGCCTTATTTGGGACCATCCCCTCCACTCCACCTTTAGGCCACGCCCTCCTGATTAGTCAGCCGTGGGGGATGTGTCATCTGTCATATGTGCCATTCAATAGAGCTTATATGGGCACAAGTCAAAGGTTTTGTTGCCGGGAACAACAAAACTTTTAAACTTCAAGAAATGCGGCAACTTTTGATGGATTCATCGGCAAATGTGACTGCCGAAAACTGGCAAAGCGCCATAAAATATGTTATAGCTGAGCAGGGGAAAATGTGGGATCTCGACGACTTAATCAACAAAACTACAGAGATCGAACCGTTAATTCTTAACTTAGGACAAGACGATTATTCTGATGAAGAAATTAGTTAATAATGCTGTATATATTATAGTTAAAGTGATGTTTACCTGCAATTATTAGTTATAACTTTTTCATTTTTTACAAGAATATGTGTGTATATAAATCTTAGTTCACAATTACTTTATATTTTCATTATAATAATAATTATAATAAACGTTTAGCAAAAATAATAAATAACCCTGTTCTACTGCTATGGACCGTTTGGTTACCTACGTATGCTTTCATTTGCATTTTATTACCTTTTGTTATTTGACCGACTAGTCTAGATACATTGTAAAACATAAATAAGGGATAACATTTTTTGAGACACCCGACCTCCCGTTTATTATAGGCGCTCTGTGCTATTAACTACTTTCAAACGAAATTTAATGTTTATTTATCACTGATTTTTCAATTGTTTTTTTTATTGTATGGAATCAATATATAGGTATACATAACATTCGATTTTTGGGATAAATTATCAGATATCTATGTGAAGATGTATCACAGAAATTATTCTGTTCATGATATAATATAAATAGATCGCAAGAGCATATACGAAGAAGCTCTTTTTTAAACAAATAATCATCCTCTGTTTGCTTGAATGAGAGTTTGTTCACAATTTACACAAATATTCGGTCATGATATGTCAAAAGTGCTGAATAAAACCATCTGTGATCTGACCAATCAGGAATGTACAGAATCACCAATTTAAATTCAAACAACTCCTCCTAGTTTAAAAACATGGATTATATGTAATTCTATTTTGTTTAAAAAATTAAATAAATTCGAATAATAAAAAATATTATGTGAAACTTGTGTCACAATTACTTTCTGTAGTACTCGTGATTTGCGCAACTCTGCTTCGCGGTTCGTTGCGCAAACTTGACTCCTACTACTAAACGAGTCATTGTGACACTTGTTTTACAAATAACTATTTTTTTTTACAAATAACTATTTTTGGCTACATATTTCGCAACTTCACCGCGCTATTACAACTTAAATTTTTTCAGCTAAATACGCATACTAGACATAATTTCTATTTCTGCCAGATTCCCCATAGATAGATTTTCAAAATATTTAACCAATGATCAGATTTTTTACTTCTAATATGACATTTGTGAAAACAGAGTTAATTTGAAGCAACAAAGCTTTCAATATTCATAATTACCGTGAATGGATTTATGTTTTTCTCATTTTTCCATTACATTGTTTCCCATTTTTACCTCACTAACCAAAACATCGCATCGTAGGCATCAAATCAAAATTAAATTACCTCCAGGCCAGTCACGTCTGCCCTTTATATTTCGGATGAAAACCAAAAAAAACATTTCCAACAAACACGTATTAACAAAAATACACTACGTTTTTCGTGACAAATAATACCCTTTGTTACCAATTAATGAACAAACGCGTGGTGTGCTATAAAAAATTGTATTTACAAAAGCAGCTAGTTGCGACATGATTGCGTATTCCTGGTGTAATTCTAATTTTTAGTTTGATGTTGTTTATATAGTAGTTAAATGTTATTTATCGAAATACTTCCACAAAAAAAAAACGTTTTTGTGCTAGAATATGTTCATAAAAAATAGATCAAATTCTGTTCGAACTAAAAGTTAACGCATGTTTAATTTACTTGTGCTGGAAATTCGAATAAAACATTCGATTCACTAACTAATTTTTTCAGAAAATGGCCTTCAACACCACGAAGAGAAAACGACATATGTGCACGTTAACCTTAGAATAATCAGAGACAGAATAGTGGGGAATAGGCGTATACAATCTTGTGAAAGACATGCAAGAATTTAAAAAGGGAATAAATGCTACTATGCATTACAAGAATTAATAAATTATTAAAATCAAAGGTGCTGTCTTTATCATCGAAAATCAGAATTTATATTTAGCATAGATCATCACCATGATACAATAAAATAGAAGATATGATTTCGCGCATGCTGGCTCTGACGTCACGCCGAGAGTGAACGCCTTGAATTTGTTTGCAGTTACATTATTGGATATGTTTATGTCGGTTAATTTTACATTTTTATTGTTGGAAATTAGCAAAAATTAGTCAAAATGAGATATGTAGTGTATGGCTGTGATTCAGACAATCACGTGAAAGGCTTTGCGCACGATGTCAGCATTTTTACCTTTCCAAAAGACAAAAAAATGATACGGCAGTGGATCCGTTTGTCTAAACGCGAAGATAAATTTAATATCATAGAACATTAGACCATATAATTATGCTGACATTGGAAAACTAATGTCACTAGCTCCTCTTGGTAATCGTAGAGGTATGTTGGGGGCTATATTTATATTTAAACTCCTAAATGGGCAGGTTGATTGTGCGGATCTTTTGAGTCATATGAAGATTAGCATTCCTTGTAAAGGTCTTCGCCATCAAGTTTCCTTTCATGGGTCCTATCATAGAACAACATATGGTGCTATGAGTCCTATAAATAGATATCTGTGCTTCTTGAATAGCTTTAATTTTGATAATTTCAATACGTCTTTGGGCCTGTTCAAATATTGCTTAGGGCTGTGATTTGTTGAGTTATGTTGGGTTCTTAATTTTTTTTTCATTTATATAAGTATTGTTTATTACCTGTAGCTACATGGAAAGTGTTATGTATTTCAAATTAATTGGTTATGCTGTATCAGTCTTTATACCTGTCCTTATTGTATTATTTATTGTTGTATTGTAACGTAATAAATAAATAAATAAATAAATCTTTTCTTAAATCCAAGTTGACAAATAATATTTTCAAATCTTAATTTGATATTTTGTTATTACCAATAACAATTTCATTATTATTATTATTTTGAAGAATGCTCCACAGTACCTGAGTTGTACTTTATTGTTGTTCTGTAGTATACTTATTTTGGAATAAACAACCGATTAAGTATTAAAATTTGCTAATTGTTTTATTCCTTATAATTATTTACAAATTTAAATGTTTATAAAATCATGTCAAAAAATCCAAAAAGTATAATAATATGTTTTTTTTGTATCAGTACAGTAATTATTTACTTTACCAAGTAAGCAAACAGATTTCAATAAGATCTTAGAATGATTATTTTGCTCTGGTAGGCTCTCCGATTCCATATAACACTTTTACATGAATTCTCTTTGCCTTTATAATTCTAATAATATCTCATTCAACTTGAACCATCCTTATTTTCCTTCAAAATGCATTAGCAACGCATCATACGCAAGTTCTATTACATCAAATGCATTAGCCCGCGCTCACGGGTTTAAATTGTACTCTCTGTGTAACGTAATGCGCGCGGCGAACGATATTTCGAACGGCTAGAGATCATATCTCCTATTTTGTTGTATCATGGATCATCACAGAACTGAATGAACTACTTTGTGTGTGTACGTTTTGTCAGATAGATTATATATATATATATATATATATATATATATATATATATATATATATATATATATATATATATTGTCACATACAGGTTGTCCCACCATGGTAGTGACATGTGTTGATAATACATTTTATATTTAATTACTTAAGTGGAAGTTGTATTTGAGAAACACAATATTTCTGATTGTGATGAGAAATTTGTTAGTGTAGGTCCTACACAAAGCTATGAAACTCGCGCTAACGTCCTACACAAGTCTTCGCCAATCAGAAATAAGAATTATGTTAGCTAAAAAATTATTATCATTTGAAAACAAAATGGTAGATTCAGTACAATCGCGTTATTAATATTTTATCAGTTAATTTCCATTGAACAAAATCCAATATTAATATATTTTGTTCAACATTTTCTACATTTTTATCAATAAGTTCATTCATACGTCTTGTAAATGTCGCATTTGCTCTGTCAGCTCTTGTCTACCAATTTATAGTTTATATTACGTACACAAACTACTTCTGAAAGATTTGTCACAATATACTTTCCATATTTTTATAATTTCATTGTATCGTAAAATTTTGTGGTATGTTTTATTATGAACGTCAGTAGAGAATGAAGTATGCAGCGTGTTATTTGTCGATAGAAGGATCTAACGTGTGAGAATGGAGGACGAACTGTGTCGCTGCTTGTCGAATGTAGATGATAACGACTTGTCTATTTATCCAATTATATCCTCCATGTGATATGTACAAAGCTATGCAGATATTGAGTGAACCTCCAGGATTTTTACCGTCACATAGTTCTGTTTGGCTGTTAGTTTTGCAGAGGGATGAAAGTATCATTTATAGAATTATGTAAGAATGTTTATGATATTTTAGGATTTGACAGTAAATGACATTTATTAAAATAGAAATGTTTGCAAACAATCCTTTAAAATTTAGGTAGCTAAGTTAGGATGGAGTTTGTTGAAAAGAAAAACTAGGTACTTGACATATTTTTGACGGTTAAGAAAATAAAAATTTTGAGAAGATAAAAAACGATATATTAAGGCAGTTGGGGCTTTTGAAATGTTAAAAAGTTGATTGCATTGGATTTAACTGGCTAATATAAGGAGTGATAATTAAAAATTAAAACATTGTAATTGACAATTCAGATGGATATTTTGGAATAATCGAAGAAATTTATATACTCGTACATGTGGAGCACGTTTATAAGAATTGGAAGACAGAAGGGATTGATTTGAGGTGAGATTTATATACATATAGAGCACGTTTGTGGGAGTTGGAGGGCAGAAGAGATTAATTTGAAAATAGATTTGTATACATATAGAACACGTTCATAAGAGTTGGAAGACGGAAGAGATTGATTTGAGGAGAAATTTATATACATATAGAACTCGTTTATAAGAATTGGAAGAAAGAAGAGAATCACTTTAAAAGGTCTGGTTAATTGTTATCAAAATTCTCAAATAGTGTATATTGCAGAAGTTTTTTTTATCATAAGACATTGAATGTTCTTGTAGATCTTAAATTAATATATTTTCTTATAAGGTAGTCCTAACATAGAAAAGGAAAATCCAGAAACAAAGATCTTTGTTTGAGGGATACAAAAAGAAACAGTTCCTGTATATCAAAAGGTAAGAGATTTAATTAATAAACTGAGATTAAAGTAGTAAAAAGATTGAATATAATAAATTTCGGATAAACAAAAGAAATTACAATACAGGGTGTTTCCTTAATTAGAATTTTAAAACATAAATATATAATTGTGAAATTGTAACAAATTTGAATTTAATTAAAAAAAAAAAGACAGAATTTAGTACTGCCATTTTTTTAAGAACTGACTCCCTGTAAATAAGACATTTTGTATAGAGCCGGAGCAAATATATTTTGATATTTTTTTATGGTAATTTCAATAAGGTCTGAATAATTTTTATTAAATTTCACTTGCCTATTAATGGTAAGTTGGCGCCCTATAACATACGTAAATAGTATACACTTTATTTATCTAAATTGAATTTAAAAAAAATAAAAATTGTATACGTACAATAGTTATAATTCTAATAAATTTGTCTCCTGAAACGTGGGGCATAATAATATATATATATATATATATATATATATATGTATATATATATATATATATATATATATTAGTGTTTTAAATGAAACTCACGGTCCCTAGTTAATTCCACAATATAATGAAAGTTTTTGAACATTCTAAAAAATTGACAATTGTTTCGATAAATCAATATCATCGTCAGAATGACAGAAGTTACATTTTATTTGATGCCTACCTGATGTTAAGTAGTTATTTTTGGCTAGACCTAGAAGTGATCTAACTTGTGATTGACTTAATATATGTTTATAGAAAAAAGAAGAAGATGTGATATTACAAATATTGAAGCTTAGATATTATTATCCTGTATAACAAAAATATTGAGCCTTCAAAAGCTAAACGTCAAACAAAAAATGACATTACAGTTTTAAATGCAATAAAAAAGAAGATAGAAGATAATAACATAACAGTTACTAAATCTGATAAGGGGAACAGAACTGTCATTTTGACGACTGAAAATTACAATTCCAAAATATATAACTTTATAGAATCTAGCGATGTGAAAGTTCTTAAAGCAGACCCAACAAAAAAGTTATCTAATAATGTAAGGGATATTGTTAATAATTCAAATTATCTTTTAAGTGGTTACGAAAAGAGGTCTATCATACATAAGAATCCTCATTGTCCACAATTATATGGAACCGTTAAAGTACATAGAATAACGAAACCAATTAGACCTGTAGTTTCTTATGTTAATGCTCCTAATAATATATTGGCAAAGAGGCTCAACAATATACTCAATAGTTATGGATATGAATCTCAGTACTCAATTAAAAATTCAATAGAATTAATCAAAAAGTTGAAAGCAATCCACTTGCCAGATAACTATAAACTCATTTCGTTCGATGTAACTTATATGTTTACTAAAGTTCCTCCTAAAGAATGCCTGATACTTGTAATAAAATTACTAGAAGATAAAAATATTGATCCAGGAATAATATCAGATATACTTAATTTATTTGATGTATGCATTAATCAGAATTATTTCACTTATGACAATAAGATATATATTCAAAATGAAGGTTTACCAATGGGAAGCCCTATTTCACCTATTTTAGTTAACATTTTTATGAACAATTTAGAAAGAAAGATCTTTGAAAGTAATATTTCGGAAAATATTTTATTTTGGTATAGATATGTAGATGACATATTAGCTTGTTTTATGGGTAGTGAGCGACAATTAGATGTGTTTTTCAACCACATCAATAATTTACACCCGAAAATCAAATTTACATTAGAAATTGAAGAAAATAGCTCAATCAATTTTCTTGATTTAAAAATTCAAAGAGTTAATAATGTACTTGATTATTCAATTTACCGAAAACCAACACAGACTGATGTTGTAACAATTCCATTCAATTCCAATCACCCTATGTCACACAGACTGGCGGCATATAGTTCAATGATACATAGAGCTTTTTCAGTTCCTATGAACAAATGTAATTTTGATAGAGAGATTAATACAATTAGACAAATAGCAAGATCCAACGGTTATCTATTAAATATGATAAATAAGCTAATTAGTAGAAAAGCGGAAAAAGTGGCATTAAAACTAATATTTCCTAAACAAGCTGATGAAATAAAAATTTATAAAACCATCACATATGCAAGAAGTATTTCTAATAATATTTCGAAGATAATATCTTCAGCAACGAATACAACAATTTCATTTAAAACAGAAAGTAACGTTAGTACAAAATTGTTAAATGTGAAAACAAAAATACCACTATTAAAGAAGTACCCTCCTGAATGATCTATCGAAGAATCCAGAACATTATATTGCTGTGCAACCTAACTAACATAGGATAACTCAAAAAGGAAAGAAAAATTCCTAACCTAAAACTAACACTGACATTGTCATTATCGGGTTCGTTACAATATTAACTCTTCAAGATAATTGAAAAATGAGGAATATGTGTGAAATTGAATATGTGAAATTAAATATGAGTCAACACTTGAAATGAGAATATAGCATTTGATAACTGGAATGAATGCAATTTAGAATAAGAATGAAAATTCAAATTTCAAAATATTTTCTCAGGAAATGGGACAGATTTGAAAACAGAGTAACAGAGTATTATTGTTGGTGTTTTTGCCCTACATCGCATTTTAACCAAATCAGCAGACGGTGGGTGATAGGTATAATTCATCTATCCACCAAAGAATCAGAATAAACAAGATTGGTTATGGAGTGAGTTGCATATTGTGAATGATAACTTCAATAAAATCAGCAAGTTAGGAACATTTGTCACATAAGATATTGTAGGGACGAGATACTCAATGATAGAATAATTATTGCATAGATGACAATAAGATTCACCGAACCTGTATGAATATTAATGTAAATACCCCGTATTAGTGTTTTAAATGAAACTATGAGTTTCTAGATAATTCCACAATATATTTAAAAAAATTTAAAAACTATAAGAAATTGAAAACTGTTTCGATTTTAAATATATATAATACTGCATGATTTCAGAAGCAGTAGAAATGATCAAGAAATTACTGGTGGGCTTTTTTGTGGGTTTTGTTTTTCGTTGAAAATTATAATATTGTGTAACAGAATCATTGGCTAGGAGTGAAGAATTATTTAGCCAGCAATTATTGAAATTATATTCATTTAAATAAACCATTTTCTAGATCCGTAACGGAAAAACCAAATAGAAATAAAACAATTGATTGGATAAATACCTTTGACTGTATCTGAATGTACAATAATTGTTTTCAACTGTTCTAAGCTATGGTGGTAATTTTCAACGATCGCATATCCTTTGATATATGTCACACGATGTCTCGTTAATAACGGTACATTTATACGTATATTTATTTTGTATTGATAACTATCACATTTGTATTACAAAATATGTACATCACATGAATTTATAGACTTTTTTGTCGTAATTATTTTTACGTGCATGCCTTTTTACGTTCAATGCACATACGGTGAATGGGTGAAATATAGTTAAATACAAAGTTGCCGACATATAGACAACGCTAAATATTCTTACTACTTTTTCTTCTACCATTTAAGAAATTTTATAGAAACGAAGGACTTTGTGATACATTTTCTATATTATGAAGGTTTCGTAAATAAGGACAAATATTAAAATTGAGTGCAATATAAAATATGACATCAAAAAACTAAAAAACAATGGAAAAATGATTGCGAAATTAGGTAAACTGGAGGCGATAATAGACAGCTACAAACAATTTCAAGATATGAAACAAGCAGTAATATTAGCAAAAATATAGCAAATTATTTGATAAAAAGTGTAAGGAGGTAACTAGAGAGGGTGAAAAAATTCTAACTCGCATATAACAACTATAGAAGACGTTATACCAAGGAAGAAGAGGGGGGGATGGCAAAATATCGTCTATATCCTCCATGGTTGTGCAATTATTTTTCTTACAAATAATTCAATTTATATTTGTGGAAGCCCGTAACAATTTCAAAAATGAAATGTCAAATTTTGAGCATTTATACAATAACTTGATAATGTGAGCTAAACTTTTTGATGAAACCACATAATGGCAGCAGCTAATCACCTGCTATGTCTACATATTAAATTATGTCGAACAATGTTCGTTTTATTTTCGAAATCTATTTCTCGTTTCCTTCGTTTGTGGAGTCATGTTTCGACAATTATAGGAACCATGATATATTTTTCTACAGACATTAATTATTAACGTATCAAACGATTCAGGATAGGATCCAGTGCAAAAAATAATGTCGAAAGATTTTGTAGATAATAGGGGAATGTGGTAATGAAAGGGACCTTGTTAGCAAATAGAAAATAACTTAGAAACAAATAGTTGCTGAAGTATTTTATTTAACAAACTTTGTAGGAAACATAATGAGCTATCATTCTAATATGAAAAATAAACATAAATTATTATGTATTGTCAAAAAAATCAAAATCTAGTAGTTCGTGCGAATGTCCCTTTCAAAACATAGGTTGTGTCGATAGCTGGATCTGGATTTTTATTAAAATGGAAATAAGTGATAAATTGGAATATAATTTTATTTTTACAAAAACAACGTGAACATGACAATCGATAACAATCAACGTGAATCGTCTTCTTTTTGACGTCTTTCAATTCTTTCTTGACAAGCATGCGTCAGTGAGCGGGCGGACTGTGAACTCTCTTACAATGTTGCCGTTGTGATAATTATAATACAACAATATTCATGTTTTTAAAGCACAGCGACAGGTTGTTTTGAAAGGGACATTAGTAGACTCCAGTGTTTTTTATTTCACCCCAAGTTCGAATTCGCGGAGACGCGGTTTTCAATTGTATATTTAACGGCATTCAATATCTATTTTTTTATTGAATAACGCGTCACCGCGAGTTTGAACTTGGGATGAATTACAAAACGTTGGAGTCTAGATCTTAGTACAAGTATGCAATATATCGATAATTCTTAAATGAAATTAGAATTATTTTAACAAAATTGTACCACTGTAAAATCAACAGCGAAAGAATAAAAGCTTTTTATAGGTTCTGATCCTGTTTGTAAACGAGTTTCTGGTAAGATCAGCTCTATATCATTAATATAAACATCAGCGATGTCGTCGACTTCCGGATAAACAAAATGGAATGACGCGCTTTTCTTTTTTATAAATTTAACTTTAACATCATCACTTGATATTTACAGAGAAACATGAAGTTGATGGTAAGTTTTGAATTGGCTCTAATGATACCTGACCTACTTGAAGATTATCAACCAAAGTTTTTGATTCTGGTGTAACTGAAGCAGATGGTAGATTTGGAATGGGCTCGGTTGATACCTTACTGGCTTGGGAAGGACTTCGTATGTTAGTAGTAACTGTTTCATCGGTGTTTTCAGTCTGAAGTGGGCGATCAGTAAGGTAAGATGGTAAAAAATCCTCTTCTGTGAAAGTACTTGAATTAAAAGGATAAATGCCGGTTTTCTCAATCCTTTTTTAATATTATTAATCGTCACAGCATTATTAAATGCGAACGTCGTTAATCTTGGAAGGTGATATATGTTCACCGTTTTTCCGGGATTCGACACCATCCAGTTGTTAAGGGCTACTTTAAAATAAGTTTTAAATGGACCATATATAGCCACATCTAAAGGCTGAAGCCTGTGGCTGCAGTGTGTAGGGAACGTGACAATTATTACACCGTTATCTGCTGCTCGACATACAACATCCCAGTTAATATGGCTTTCGTGGTCGTCAAGAATTAACAAGACTGGGGACTGTTTAGATGGTTTGGTGTGTTTAGTAAAATTATCGAAAGAGAGCGTGAGATTGTCTCCCGTCATCTAACCACTTGGGTAAACAAGTCCGAGGCTGCTAGGTGGAGCGTCTTAAATCATTATTTCTTTAGATTTTTGTCGAGGAAAAACAAAGACCGGAGGAATTGTGTTTCCTGTAGCCGATATAAACAAAAGCATTGTAACCAACTGCCCTCGTTCGGCTAAAGTAGCTTGAGCCACCTGTTTAAGACCTTTTTCGGTAATAACTTTGGGGAGAATGCTTACTGTTAGGAGACCGTTTCGTCAGCATCATAAATTCCATCTGGTGTAAAATTGTACCTCTTCAAATCAGATTCAAGGTTATCATGAAACATTTTGACGTTGGTGGCATTAAGTGAAGTGGCTCGTGATAAACTCGTTGCTTCTGATTGTCTCAGATACAATTTAGGGTGACGGGCCGTGAAACCACGAAGCCAATTCCGTCCTGCTTGCTTTTTATTATTCCATATATCTGGCATTTTCTTTGATAACTTATTTACGTACTGAAATGCCAATTGCCTTGTTTGAGTAGTTGTTAAACCATAAGCCATTTTTGACGCAGTTTTTAGGTACTTACTAATAGTTGTTCTTCTGCTTCAGCAAATAACCTTCTGTTGCCCTATTTGGGTCGTGTTCAAATGCATCAATGGTAGGCAGTGTTCTAGCCTCTTGCACCAGTCTGGCCAAATGCGACTTTCCTATGTTAAAAGCTTTTGCCACCGATCGTATGGATATATTTTGTATTATTACTTCCTTTACCGCGTCCTCAATTTCATCGTCCGTTTTTCTAGTTCTTTCAACTTTTTTCTTTTGTGTTTCCATGCTCTAATTCTGAACTGTAATGGAAATAATTACATTCGACATATTTCATTCAGTATTTTGCATAAGCAATGAAAGGGACACTATCTTATTGAAAGGGACATTGTCCCTTTCAAGACACAGTACATCCATGCTAAATTTATACTACTATATCCTTCATAATCGCACATTTTGAGGTGAAGTTACAACAGTTTATTCACAACACTATACACTATAACTCCACGAAGTAATAAAACAAAATATTGTTATTTACTCACCTATATGAAAAGTAGTCTAAGTTCACATAAACCGTGTTTTTCTTCCTAACCTGTAAACACCGTTTCTAACTTCTGACTAACAGATGAAAAACACGAGTTTAATAAAGTTACGATCTAATTTTTCTTTTGTTTTTCTAGTGGGGCAACTTGTGTTCTCAATGGAAACATGAATAGGCACTCTGTATTCAGCAACTGACATCCACATGAGGATAAACGCCTCCACCATTTTCCTCCATACCTTTCTGCTCTTAGCTTTTAATATCCAACTTTCCTGAGATCTAATATCGTCATCATATTCCACTGGTGAATCTGAGGGAGGAACCATGGGGGTCATGCCCCTCTCTAGAGTTCTGAATATAGTCCAGGAAAATCAGACCCAAAATGATCATTTTGCGTCATTTTCGAGGAAACGGCTAATACTTGGTAAAAAGTTAGTAAAAATGGTGTACAACAAAACTTAACTTATGCGACCTCTCAAATCGGACCGGAACATTGTTTATGATTCGATTTACACTCATTTTTCATGCTTTTTGTAGATTTTGAAGGGTATATCTTTTTTCTCGTGCATAGTACAGACAAAAAGATAAATACTCTTTTTTTCTTCTTTTAAATACCTTCAATTCTAGACCTCACACGTAAAAATTGATTGGGTCAAAAGTTATTGGCAAATAAACAACTGATAACGGTATTGTTAATAAATAAAAATATAATCAGCATTTTTTACACTAACACATCCACATCTCACTCATTAAAAATGATACTCACGAAAGATGGAGTCTATAAGTTCAATAGTTTATGAATTATGGCCTTATAAACAAATTAACTAAAAATTGACTTGCAGAGTTCTGTAAGCTATGCGACCTCGCGCCAATTTTTTCACTGTTAGATTTTATAATAAGACATCGATACCCATCATTGTTTTTTGAGAAAATACATTTTTGCAACAACGCGAGTTTTTCATATTTGGCTTAGTTGCATAATTAATTTGACACTATATCCACCGATTTTTGTCGAGAATTAAGTACGCACATAGGAGGGGCATGGAAAGAACTTTAATTAAAAGAAAATACGTTAAGATTTATTGAGAAACGACTGAGTTACTGACAATCTAAGTCGGAGGCCTGTCAGTCAACAATTTATGCGAGTATCGAGAAACAAAAAATATCCCTAAACTTTTTAGTCAATGTACTTTTATTGTACGGAATAGCGAGACGTCGCGTAAATTGCAACCTAATCAAAAACATTTTCGAAAGTCAGCAGCGCGCGGATATTTCGTCTGGCTACTGCGCGGCAGCGGAGTGGGGGGAACGCCTAGCTTTTCATTCTATCATCGTCCGTATTTTGTGTTGGCAGTCGTACTGTGAACCTCAAAGAGTGAAGTTGAGCTAAAGTTTTGTTTTTCGATACTCGCATAAATTGTTGACTGACAGGCCTCCGATTTCGATTGTCCGTAACTCAGTCGTTTGTCAATAAATCTTAACGTGTTTTTTTTTAAATTAAGGTCTTACTCTGCCTCTCCTATGTGCGTACTTAATTCTCGACAAAAATCGGCGGATATAGTGTCAAATTAATTATGCAACTAAGCGAAATATGAAAAAAAATTCGCGTTGTTGCAAAAATGTACTTTTTTAAAAAACAATTATGGGTATCGATGTCTTATTAATGAAATCTAACAGAGAAAAAATTGGCGCGAGGTCGCATAGCTTACAGAACTCTGCAAGTCAATTTTTAGTTAATTTGTTTATAAGGACATAATTCATAAACTATTGAACTTACAGACTCCATCTTTCAAGAGTATCATTTTTTAATGAATGAGAATAGATAAGCGTGATGTGGAAGTGTTAGTGTTAAAAATGCTCATTATATTTTTATCTATTAACAATAACGTTATCAGTTGTTTATTTGCCAATAACTTTTGACCCAATCAATTTTTTTTACGTGTAAGATCTAGAATTGTAGGTCTTTAAAAGAAGAAAAAAAGTATTTAACTTTTTGTCTGTACTATGCACGAGAAAAAAGATATAACTGAAAAATCTACAAAAGGCATGAAAAATGAGTATAAATCGAATCATAAACAATGTTCCGGTCCGATTTGAGAGGTCGCATAAGTTAAGTTTTGTTGTACACCGTTTTTACTAACTTCTTACCAAGTATCAGCTGTTACCTCGAAAATGACGCTTACCAACCCAGATTTCCTGGAAAAATAGCTGATATTGGTCGACCACCAGAGTCTGGATATGCAACAAAACCTTTGATTGGTTGCCAACAAAATGAAGTAGGTATGTGTGTGGGTGTGAGAGAAAAAGATGGCACGGAAATTACTCCATTTGACACAGAATTTTGAAAATTGCTCTGTTCAATTTAGATAGTAACACTGGACGTCTTTCAGAAATTGATAATTAAGATAATTAATGATAAACTATTCTATTGGCATTATTAATCTTTCGGCACTCGCGGTCTCTTGGACCCAGTCGGTACATGACGCTCTATAGTTTTGTAAGTGGAGGGGATACGTGATGTGGCTTTAGGTACCTTTCAGTTGTAAGACGTATTGCAAGCTGTCAACTGCACGTAAATAGAAATCGAATAGTTCAAATAATATTCGCTATTAACATCTAGTAGACTCAGCGCGAGTGCTAATGCTAATTTTTTGCTGGTAATATTGGTAATAAA
The DNA here is from genome assembly GCA_963921935.1 of Galeruca laticollis. Classification (NCBI taxonomy): domain Eukaryota; kingdom Metazoa; phylum Arthropoda; class Insecta; order Coleoptera; family Chrysomelidae; genus Galeruca; species Galeruca laticollis. Next base: position 157,704,046 of record OY998181.1, on the reverse strand, counting down.
AATTTATAGTTTTGGTAAGTTTTTAATAATTATATCTCAAAAAATTCCATGATATTCATAATAATATCAACTTACAGCATTGCAATATGAGTTATGAGAAGGAACAAGAACGTTTAATGAAGCTGTGGAAAGAAATTGCAAATGAAACTAGTGAACAAGAAGAGCCAATAGATTCTGAATCAGCAACAGAAGACAGGTTAGAATGAAGACAGAAAACCTCAGATATAGAACAAGAAACTTCAGATACAGAACAAGATGCAGATTCATCAGATGCTGATACTGAACCTGCAAACAAAAGAGCAATAGTACCTACCTTTATTGGAAAAAACAAGAAATTGGCGGCTACACATTGTTTCTAAAAGTAATCTCAGATCACGAAGCTGTAATAACATGAATAAAAATATAATTATGTGTACCTTTCTACTACTTTACTAGTATTTTTATGTCCATTAGATACCACAGTTACCTGATAGTACCGTTTACAAAAGTATACGAACATTCAAAATTTCAATATTATACTCTAATTCCCATTTTTTATTAAGGGCTAACAATAAAAAATTCCAATAAAATAACTCTCCAACTCTCATATTTCTCACTGCAGTATGTGGAAGTATCAACATGTTGGGGTACTGTAAAGTACCTTTAGTAGACAAAGGTTTAAAATGCGGAAAGTCACATCTCGTTTATCTTTTGTTTTTTAAACCTGATATCAAGTTCATCTTTTGTAAGTTCAATTTCATATTCCGTGATCATTTTGTTGTTCTGTGTAATTTAATTTTTTGTCAGTTAGACGTCAGCCATCGTCCGTCATGTTATGAATATAATTAAAATATAATTTTTTCATACCTGTGGCGAAGGAAAAGTATAGTAAGCACCTCATGTTAAAAACGTATTTAGTCACTAGTTTCACAATAATACAATTTCATAATAAAACTCGTGACTAATGTAACCTCTTTGACACTTGGTACGTAATATACTATTATATTTATTATATTATTATTATTCATTAATATAATATCGCATAATCTCATTATACACAATATTTATAAAAACGCGATGATTCTTGTAACTTTAAGTGATTTGGTTAAGGTTACTTTAAGTTAGATTAAAAATATGTAATTTCAAAATCATTATAGCGTCCCATAATATTTCAAAATCATTATAGCGTCCCATAATACTGATAAACCTTAATGATCATTTCAATGAATGCATCTCTAACAAAAACAAAGATTCATCTAATTTTGTCTGGCGATAAACATTCATAAATGGTATATCGTAGATAGAGCATTTTGTTATTTGCATTTGTATTTGACTACCTGCATTCCAGTATCCAGAGTCAACAATCCAGTTCAATAGAGCATATTTGCTCTCATCACATTTGCTTTCGCTCATGCATTCTTACTATGTTATTTGATAAGTGGGTAATCGGAATATTAGGAGCGTTTTCATTCTGTTTGAAGCTTGTATGTAGTCACATATTTACTCAGGCATTTATGTACATTTCTATTATTGTTTTGTGGCACTTGATATTACGTCTCATTCGTTATTCCTTTTTGCGATATCCTGACTGATCAATATTTTCTTCATTAGTTTTCGACATTTTCAGTGAGTTAAACAATATTGTCATACACTGAGAAAATACATATCAAAGTGAGTAAAGTTAAAAGATTTTAGGTAATAGATTCCATACACTCTCGCTCTCGTTCATTTTCTGATGATTTCTTAGTCGAAAGATTGTTTTTAGACTCCATACGATACGTCAGGATTATACTGGATGTTTCATATTATCTCTCCATTTTCGTAATACTCACATTAGAAGACTGGTTACGATGATGGGATGTATCAGGTTTCTAAGACCGTACATTTTTTCTCCAAAAAGTCAAAAAAGGTATCACTAGCAATGAAATTTTGATCAGTCTCTTTTTCTTCAAGAGATATTTTTGTATTATAATCTAATTTTGTTTTATGTGAACAATTAGTGCATCTAATAACTCTTCCTTATTGATATTTAGATTTAACAATGACTTTACAATAGATCTAGCTTCGAACGTGAATATTCTTAATTGAGCAGTACATTTTGAGATGTTATTACAGGCTGTCAAATGGTTAAAATGGGCAGTAACAATCTGCCGTGTATTATTGTATTTAGTATTCAGTAAATCCAACGCTATATCAAAGTTGGTTTCATTTACCGGTAATTGAGAAATTAAATTGAGCAGGTCACCTTTCAAGTATGATTTCAAATTATAGAATTTTTCAGTTTTGGATATAAGCCGGGTGTTGTTTACTATTAGTGCATTAAAAAGGTCTATAATATCCGTAATCCTTTTACTGTTTAGTCAAAATATGTATAAATTTAGGGTCGTATTTGACGCTTCCGCGAAAGGCTCTAATGGTCTTTCTTTGAGCGATTCCCTGCTTCCAGGCCTCAAGCGTAAACAAGATATCCTATCGATTCATCTCAGATTTCGTACGTATAATGTATGTTTTAGCACGGACATGAAGCAGATACTTCGCCAGGTCCTTATAAAGAAGTCTCATCGTGACTATCAACGCATTTTGTGGCGTTTTATTTATTATGTAGAAGATATTTTATTGAAATATGTTGATTCCCAGATAACAAAAAGAATACAATGAGGTGTAAATGCCGGTGTTCTGGCTTTCTTCCTGTTATCGGCGTACGTCGTATGTAGTTTGAGGCTCCTTGCGGTAACAGCATTATCCAAAAAATTTCGTAAATACAACTAATTTTGTCCCCGGCATATAGTTTTGGCTTCTAGATTCTTTCGGCTTAGTTTTCCCTGAATCGAAGTCGGAGGCCTGTCAGTCAACCATTTATGCGAGTATCGAAAAAGAAAAAATATCCCTAAACTTTTTAGTCAATGTACTTTTATTGTACGGAATAGCGAGACGTCGCGTAAATTGCAACCCAATCAAAAACATTTTCGAAAGTCAGCAGCAGGCGGATATTTCGGCTGGCTACTGCGTGGCAGCGGAGTGGGGGGAACGCCTAGCTTTTCATTCTAACATCGTTCGTATTTTGTCTGGGCAGTCGTACGGTAAACTTCAAACAGTGTAGTCGAGCTAAAGTTTTGTTTTTCGATACTCGCATAAATTGTTGACTGACAGGCCTCCGACTTCGATTGTCCGTAACTCAGTCGTTTGTCAATAAATCTTAACGTATTTTTCCCCAATTAAAGCTCTTTCCATGCCCCTCCTATGTGCGTACTTAATTCTCGACAAAAATCGGCGGATATAGTGTCAAATTAATTATGCAACTAAGCCAAATATGAAAAAAAATTCGCGTTGTTGCAAAAATGTATTTTTTTAAAAAACAATGATGAGTATCGATGTCTTATTATGAAATCTAACAGTGAAAAAATTGGCGCTAGGTCGCATAGCTTACAGACCTCTGCAAGTCAATTTTTATACTTTGCCAGGTCCTTATAAAGAAGTCTTATCGTGACTATCAACGCATCTTGTTGCGTTTTATTTATTATGTAGAAGATATTTTATTGAAATATGTTGATTCCCAGATAACAAAAACAATACAATGAGGTGTAAATGCCGGTGTTCTGGCTTTCTTCCTGTTATCGGCGTACGTCGTATGTAGTTTGAGGCTCCTTGCGGTAACAGCATTATCCAAAAAATTTCGTAAATACAACTTATTTTGTCCCCGGCATATAGTTTTAGCTTCTAGATTCTTTCGGCTTAGTTTTCCCTGAAAAGCAGCTGGAAAATAGGGTCTTAATAATTTATGTTTTAGTTTTGGAGGAGGCAACATGTCAGACGTTGATTTTAATTTTAATTATGTTTGAAAAAAATTGGTTTTATTCCTAACTAAATTTACACCTGTTTGTAGAAATGTGGATAGTAGATTGACAGCGTTGTTATGTAAATTAGCTATCCATGCAGAAGCCTGCACCCACTATCACGGATGTCTTCTGCGCGATTTGCAGCTGTGAGAGTATTTCGAAGCTCTTTTGGCAGACAATTATTGTAGATATTTTAGCGATAAAGTCTTTGATAGTAGGTATTTCAGCTTTGTCATGCAACCAAGAGTTTCTAGAATATTTAGGGTAGGTCGTGATGTGTTTTATTGCCATTCTCAGACACTTGCTTTGTACCACCTGCAGGAGTGAAAGTTGTTAATTGTTCCTGTGTAGTATACTCGAGCTGAATATGTTAAGATTTGTCTAATAATTTGTTTGTATATGAGTAGTTTATGTTGTGTGGAGAGTTGACTGTGTTTGCATATGAGAGGGTAAAGTTTACTCATTGCCATCTTGGCTTTGTGTACTTGGCTACAAATGTGGGCGTTGGCATTTGTATTTCCTTGAATAGTGAATCCTTGTATTTAAAAGTATCACTCGAAGAGATAATATGTCCATCGACATAAAGTTGAGATTGCAACGAGCTATTTTTCCTGGCGATTCTCCTGAGTAATGAATATTCTGTTTTGGAAGGTATTTATGTTGAGTTTTTGATTTTTGAAGTAAGAAGGTGGTAGTATTTGTGTGTTAATCTGTGTTTGGATGTTATCAAGTACGGTCTTCAGATTATTTGCAGATGCTACATAACAAGTATCGTCTGCGTACATGGCAGTTAATAAATTTGGAGGGGTTTAGAGGTCCTGGATGAATAAAGAATAGAGCAAAGATGATAATATTCGGACCTGCGGGACTCCAGCCTAGATCGGATATGATCCAGTGATATGTTCATTTATTTTTATATAAAATTGTCTATTTGTGATATAGAAATTAACCAGTTTAATTAGATAATTAGGAATTTTCAATCGCATAAGTTTGAATACTAGGCCCTCGAGCCATACGGAGTAGAAGGCTTTCTGTATGTCGATCATGACTATTATGGCTCTGTTTTTGTCTCGAAATCCTTCTCATGAAATTGAATACTCTGACTGTTTGAGTAATTGTACTCTGGCCACTTGGGAAACTGTATTATTCGGGGGGTAATAAGTTATGCTTGTCTGTGAACGATTGTATTCTTTTAAGAATGATTTTATCAATCACCTTTGCAATATTATTTAATAATAAAATTGGTCGGTAGCTATCTACATAACTTGACTGCTTTGATTATGGTTATGACATTAGCGATCTTGAACATATCGGGGTAGAAGCCAGTTTAGATTATATAGTTGATGATGTATGTCAATTGCACAATGGCTTTTTTTGGGAGCGACTTCTAACCATACTCGACGTTTCCATACTCCGGGCAGACATCGGCGTTTGCGGGGTGGTCTCCAGTTTGCATATTTGGCTGGCTTCATCCTTCCTTTTGTGCATTCCGGCGTGAGGTGGGGTGCTGCGCACTTCAGGCAGCGGGGGGGTTCTTCCTCAGTTGGCGGTGGCGTCTCTCTACAATTGACATATGTGGCATTGTATTATGTGCTTGTTTTGCATACGATATTCCCATTGTTCCCTTGTGTGTTATTTGACTCTGACGTTTTTGTTAAGAAAGTCCAGATTTATTTTAAAAACGGTTACAACAAGGTGCAATGGTCATCCCTTGGTGCTCATTCGATATATGTCTTTTTTGGGGATTTTGTGTATTTTCTCCATTTCTTCTTTTATGTCGAGAATCTAGAGTCCTTCATCCAATCCCCGTAAGACGAAAGCGTGTGTTTGGTCTTCTCTTCTAGAATATATATGGTGATTAATTATTTGTCTCCGTAATGTGTTTTCCAATTTTTCAAAATCGTCGACTGACTTTGTAAAAACAATAGACGAATTGTTTGTATATTTAATTTCAAAGGAGCTTATCATTTCATCCTTCAGGCGGTTAACAATTTCCCTGTGAGCCGATACATTTCCATCAATTATTATGAGGGTTCATGCGGTGCTGCTTTTGTTAATTGTGGTAGCTTTCAGGTTCTGCTTTTTGCTTTTGGTGTTTTGTGAGTTTTTTTTTTCTTCTTCTCAAGTAGAAACAGAGTTCGTCAATTCTTTGAATTTTATCTTCTTTCGTTTTCGTTGTACATTGTCAGTTTTTTTCTCCGTTTCTTCACCTGAGGTATTGAATGAAGAGTCGTATTCGTTTGTGGTCTCGATGGTTAGAGACTTTTTGTTTTGTTTTATAATGTTACTGCACGATGTGTACCTTTTGGATTTTTGGAATCAAGGGGGTCTAATAACCATATGGTCATCGTTAGGGATGGCGGTGATTTCATTGATGTCATCTGAGATTGTATTTTTTATGTTTGAATTTTTCATGTTAATTTTTTGACCTGCGATTTCGTTGTTTTAGGTGATGTTTTGGCATATTGTGACGTGACTTACGCTTTCTCATAATCAGCCATTTGGGATGCAGTTTCTTCCGTCTCTTCTACCCACGATACGATTCCATCATTATCAGAGGATTCTGGGTTTGTTTGAGGCACAATGATTCCTCTACTGTTATCGTCAATGGTGCTAAAAGAATTGTCTTTGCTCTTGCTATTATTACTTACTATCTACTTTTCTTTGTGTCCTATACTCTTTTTACCAGTTCTAGACACTTGTTTTTTGGTTCTAGACACTTTTTGTCAGTTTCTAGACACTTTTCTGCTGTGCTGCTATGATTTTGTGTATTTGGACTTTCTATAGCTTTGGTCAATATGTTTACATCAATATTATCGAAGCACTTTTTCGATATTTTTATAGTTTTTGCTATGGGCGGCGATTTCAGCAGAATTTTGGCATTTAATCCTAATTTAATCCTCTATATCGGCCAGTAACTGTCCAAGCTATGATATTTATGTAAAGTGATAGAAAAGTGTATTTATAAACAAATTCTTCCTTTTCTCAAAAAGTATAATGTTATATTGGACCATCAGCATGGTTTCTTACCTGGCAGATCGACGGAGAGTGCATCTGTAGCTCTGCTTAATTTTATTCACACCTCATTGGATAGAAAGAGGTATGTGGGGGCGCTCTTCTTTGATCTTTCAAAAGCTTTTGACTCGGTTCGTGCTGATATAGCAATAAATAAACTACGAGATTTAGGATTTCGGGGCAAATTTCTATCGTGGCTGAAATCATACTTAGAAGCCCGCAAACTTATTGTCAGAATTGAAGATCAGAAGTCCCTCCCCCAACCTGTGGAAATTGGCGTACCTCAGGGGTCAATCTTAGGACCTCTGATATTTTTATTATACATAAATGATCTTCCTAAATATGTTAGCACTAATCATTTAATACTATATGCAGATGACACCACATTGGCAATGGATTCTGAATCTTCGGATGAGCTGTAATTAAAGATGAATATTTTATCAAGAGAATTTATCAGTTGGTGTGAAAGAAATTATTTGATAGTAAATTCGACAAAAACTATCCTCATACATTTTTCTACAAGAACATATATTCCTGAAAATAGCTGTATCTCAGTTGGGGGACTGATGTTTATTTTTCGAGTTCTACGAAATTTCTGGGAACCTGTCTCGATAAGGATATGAGTTGGAATACCCATATCAACCACATTTGTAAAAAATCAAATAGTAGTTACTTTGCAATATTACAGCTAAAAAATATATTTACAACTAGTCAACTGATCAATGTTTATTATGCAATAGTATACTCCCATATTTCCTATAATCTTATTCTGTGGGGGTGCGGTAAATGCCTCGAGGATTTTTATTTCTCAAGAAAGGATTGTCCGTCTAATTTTTAATTTAGATTATAGAGAAACATGCAGAAACCATTTTAAAGATTTCGGTGTACTAACTTTTTATTCTATTTACATCTACAAGTGCATATTATATGCAAAAAGTAATTTCAGTGAATTTAGTCTTAATTCTGATTTCCATGATTACCCTACCAGATCTGGAAAACTTATACGGCCTCCGAAACATGAAACTTCATTGTTTGAAAAAAGTCCTGTCTATAAAGAAATTCAATTCCTTAATCATTTGCCCAGCTGTATAAGATGTGAGAGAGATTTCAATGTGTTCAAACAAAAACTTAAAAATTTTTTAATTGTCGAATGTTTCTATGATGTGTCAGAGTTTTTAAGCAAACGATTTTAATTTTTTAAGTGTTTAATAAGTAAGTCGTTTTCAATGTAATATCCTCTTCTCTGTTTGACCTGTCCTATATCGTGTACTATGATCAAAAAGGATGAATAAAGTATTATTATTATTATTATTATTATTATTATTATTATACAGTCTATCGCCGTCAATATATGCTAGTTTAAAATCATTTTTATTTTTATTCTTCAATTCCCAAGTTGTATATTTAATTATATTCATTTCATCAGTATATTTAGAAGTATTAATATCCAATTGTGATATTTCGTCGGATAATTGCCCTGCCTCTGCCAATATTCAAAATTATGTTCTCAAAATAATCACTTTCTCGACCTATATAGCCATCCAAACTATTATCCATTCAGCTGAGCCTGCTAAAAGCTGTTTACGAAGAATAAATAATCAGAAAACGTAAGTTCATCATAGGTCTTCCATGTCAGTCGATAACTTTTATGTTGGATAATAATACCATAGGTTAAAACTTATATGAGACTTCAAGAATAATAATAATAATGAAAAAAATACCTGCACTTTCACCCCATCTGAGTGCAAAAGGTGCTACGATGAAGCAGGAAAGATAGTCCACCTGGGCCTGACCTTCAAATATCATGTAAAATTAACTCATGAGTATAAACCTATAAGCATCCTAGAAAACGCACTCTACAAATTATACTGGGATAGAACCATATTTACTGATCGAGAAAACGACGCAAATAGGCTAGATGTAGTTCTGTGTGGAGTTTGAGAGGGAAACAGGTATGAATAATCGATTTCGCAGTTGTGAATGATAACAACACGGAAAGCTTCGAAAATATGTACAGTACATCAAAGACCTGTGGAAAGTAGACTAAGTTAGTACTCTACCAATGACCCTATCCACCACAGGCATTGTATCACGGCAGCTTAATGAGTCCATAGATACTCTCAAAATCATCCCATCCGCATTTAGGAAGATGCAGAAATCAGCCATTCATAGCACAAGCGCCAGTGTAAGGAAGGTACTGAGAAAATAATCTAAAATATGAAACGTCAAATATGCTGTGATATATTATTATCTGTATATTTGAATAAACCAGACTCAGACCAAATGACATGAGTTTATGAAAAATACCTTATGAAGAGAACTAGCGAAAATAGTAATAATAATAATGATATTAATAATAATAATAATAATCCCTCTTAGGAGCTGTAAGACGTTGTCGTTGGTGGAGTGACTGAGTAACTTTCTCCCTCCTCGAGCCGCAAGGACGGGAAGGGAGGAGTGAAACTACAAAACAGCTCAGAAATGGTCAGTGGGGCACTGGTGGGGCTATCTATGCCGATGTGATAGCACCAACAAATGCCAGTAGAAGATCCAACATGCCCAAGTTACATCCGACCACACTGGCAAGTCCTGACCAGACATGGGGGACGAGCGGCGAGTTTCCGGCGCCGAAAAACTGGAACACTTGGCTATGGTATGGTAACCCAGGCAGAAGAGTCCCGATGGAGTAAACCAGCGATAAAAAAATCCGAAATCTAAGGTGGAAGAGACCGTGCCGAGAGATGAATGATTATGCGTAGTTGATCGCTAACTGTTCCCTCCGGATACCAGGCGACCTCCGGTTGTATACAGCCTTTCTGTAGTATCCAGGCTCTGTTGCAGATGCCTTTTATTTCCTAGGTTACTCGTGGGAATTGTATGGATAATATCAACAATAAACCCCAAACAGAGGCGCCTCCGTCTATAAACAGAGGCAACACTAGAACGAACCCGGAAAAGGAGGTTTCACCCTGGTTCCTGGTCGTTAAAAGAAAAAATGATAAGTTTGACAAAGTCAGCCTATCCTTGATTGATAAAGCTTTGAACGGTTTTTGTGGTACACCCAAACTAGTTCGAAAAATTTAAGAAGGATTATTAGTAGAAACAGTGTCTATTGGCCAATCAAAAAAATACTATCCATGACACGACTTAGTGATATGGATGTTGAAGTAATACCCCATAAAACACAAAATTTTTCCAAAGGTATAGTTTACTGTCCAGACTTGCTCAATTGCCCTATAGAAGAAATCCAAAATGAGCTTATCTCACAAAATGTAACTTCTGTGTACATACTTAAAACCAAAAGAAATGGAACATTTATGGACACACCCAATCATGTCATCACTTTTAACATACCTATTCTGCCAAAAATTGTTAAAATTGCCGTTTATTCATCAAGTGTTCGCCTATACATCCCCTCCCCTGTACGATGCTTTCGTTGCCAACGTTTTGGACACACGTCCTTAAATTGTGAGAAACCTCAAGTTTGTGTTTGTGGAAAACCTGTCCACACTGGCTCCCCTTGTGAATCGCCGGTGGAATGTGTAAACTGCAAAGGTCCACACTCGACAAGATCCAAAGAATGTCCTATCTTTAAGTACGAAGCAGCTATACAAGAAATCAAAACTAAAGAAAAAATATCCTATCCGGAAGCTAAGCGGAAAATGACAATGAATACTCCAAAACCCAATACCTCTTATTCCCAAGCAACCTCCTCTCAACAGATAAACTTTAACTCCACACTAGAGTCCCTTATCCCAAAAATTTCGACTATAATAGAAACAAAGATCAAAGACCTTTATAAAGCCCTTGTTGAAAACCAATCGATATCTGTACCAACATCCAATATCTTACCACCACAACATCTCCCAGACAGTAATAAAAGAAAAAGTTACAATCTCTCGGACGATTCTGATGACATGTGTTCTTCTTAGAAAAGCGATACTTCAGCAGCATCCTATAAAAAGAAAAAGGGATGGCCAGAAGGGAAACCTAGATCCAAAAGGCCCCCTTTGGAAAACCCACCCAAAACAACATCTGAAAAAGAGAAACACCCACTTGAACGAGAAAAATCTACGAACATACTGACAAAAGATGATAACGCATAACCAAAAATTATTAATTACTTAATTCATACACTCATTTGCTATCTCGATATATACATTTTATATTTCTATCTTTTTTCATTCGTCTGCTCCTATAGATGTATATATCATACTCATTACTCCTAATTAAATGAACTGAGATTGTTACAAATTTAAATCTAGCTATTATAAATAACTATTCTGAATCAAAAAACAAATCATATAATGATTAACAAAAGCTTTATTATACAATGGAACTGTAATGGCCTAAAAAATAATCTCAGTGAACTGCAAATAATAAGAAACCAATTCCTGCCCTTAATTTTCTGTTTACAAGAGACCCACCTAAAACCACAAGAACCCTTCCGATTAAGACAATATCGCTGCTTCCGAAAAGATAATATACCAAAGTTCAGAGCAAATGGAGGGATAGCCATCTTTATCAAACCCGATAAACCATCATCCGACCTGAACAGTTATCGACCAATTTCACTCACCAATTGTCTGAGGAAAATATATCTAAAAATCATTAACTTTCGACTAACATGGTGGTTAGAATCCAATTCTTTGCTTTCCCAATTCCAAGTCGGCTGCAGAAAAAAATAGGTCAACAATGGATGCACTGACGTACCTTGAGAACGAAATTCAAGAAATATTCACAAAGAAAGAACACCTAGTAGCCGTAACTTTCGATTTACAAAAAGCATATGATAGAACCTGGAGATTCTCAATTTTAAAACAATTACAATCATGGGGCCTCCGAGGTACTCTACCAACAGGATTATTAGGATTCCTCTCAGACAGATCATTTCGCATTCGTATCGGAAATCAAGAGTCGTCTAATAAACTGCTACAAAATGGTATCCCACAAGGATCAGTTCTCAGTGGTACTTTATTCGCAATAGCTATCAACTTTATTTTAGAGGAAACAAATCAACTTATTAAGAAAGTTCTCTATCTCGATGATTTAGTTATGTCATGTTGCCACAAATCAATGGATATAATTGAAGATGTATTAAATACAGACATAAACAATATAAATCGAGCAGCCGGATCAAAAGGTTTTACTTTCTCTCATGAGAAAACCAATTGTATACACTTCTGCAGGAATAAAAAACCACATCCCGAACCCCAGTTATACATGAAAAACCACCTAATTAATATTAAAGATACTAGTGTTTTTAAATGAAACTTAAGGTCTCTAGTTAATTCCACAATATAATACAAGTTATTGAAAATTCTAAAAAATTGACAATTGTTTCGATAAATCAATATCATCGATATTGATTTATCGAAACAATTGTCAATTTTTTAGAATTTTCAATAACTTGTATTATATTGTGGAATTAACTAGAGACCTTGAGTTTCATTTAAAAACACTAATATGAGCATATTCCACGAAGTAAGGGTCGAGACAGCCAATTTCATTAAAGATACTGTTCGTATACTAGGTATGCCATTGGATAAGGGTTTATATTGGGCAGAACATGTGAATTATCTTGTCAGCAAATGCCAAAAAGCACTCAATATCATTAGATGCTTAGCCAACATCACGTGGGGTGCAGATAGAGAGATTTTATTGAGTATGTATCAGTCCCTAATTCAAGGAAGGTTAGATTATGGAGCTCATATATACAACTCCTGCACTGCAACACGCCTAAAACAGCTAGACCGAATACAATCATCTGCTCTACGTTCTGCAAGTGGTGCGTTTAGAACAAGTCCAATGAATTATCTCCAATGCGATACCGGACAAATGGCTCTTGATCTGAGAAGAAAATACCAGACCATAATATATTGCGCAAAAGCTATAGTTTATCCATCTCACCCAAATAAAAATCTCGTTTCAAACGAACAGCTAAAGAAAAAATCAACATTCTATCGTAATAAAGAGCTATGCAACATGTTACCAATCAATCTGGAAGGAGTTATGCAAGAAAATATATCAATGACTCCCCCTTGGACTCTTGTTACCCCACATACTGATACTACACTAGCTAGCTTAAAGAAAGAGGAAACGCCACCAACAGTTTACGGAGAAAAATTTGAAGAAATACTCAAATCATACCCCAATAACCTTATAATTTATACCGACGGCTCCAAGACTCAAAACGGGGTAGGGGCAGCCTTTGTCACAGAAAACGAAACACACTTCTGGTGCCTAGATCCTATGAGTTCAATTTTTACAGCGGAAATCTATGCAGTCTGGCAAGCACTCCTATATTTTTCCTTCTCAAATCTTCTCACCTGCCTAATATGCACCGATTCCCTTAGTGTTATCCAAGCCATTGGCAAAATTTTTCCAAATGAGCCCTATTGTGAGAATATTCTAGAATTAAACACTCACCTCACCTCTTTAGGGAAAGCTTGCACTATCATATGGATCCCGGGCCACTGCAATATTCCTGGTAAAGAACTTGCCGATCAAGCAGCCAACGCAGCAACACAGAACCTAAGTGACGTTGGATGCCCTATCCCTCTGGAAGATTTGAAAAAGGCAATAAAAACAAAAATACTCTCTCTTTGGCAACAAAGATGGACTAAGTTTGGAGGCCAGCTGTCAATGATCAAGCCTAGTATAAATAAATGGATGTACCCAAAGGCAACAAGGAGAGAACAAGTTGTTATGTGCAGAATTCGAATAGGTCACACTTATATCACACATCACTATCTATTGACTGGCAAATCTAGACCACAATGCGAAACATGTAAGACATCTTATCTGTAGAACATCTATTGAAATGTAAAAAATATAGACTTCAGAGAGTATTTGATGGATTGGACGCCGACTTAGACTTAAAAGCGATGGAAAACGACGATACTTTAAAGAAAATACTTACTTTCCTACAAGCAATCGACATATTTAGAAAAATATAATTAATTAAAAAGAGTGAAAGAAAGGATTCAAAAGAGCTAATGACCAAAGTAGTCGAAGCTCCAAGAAAAAAAAATAATAATAATAATGAAATTCTCTATTGTATGGCCCACTTAGAACTATATCCCGCTAACATTATCGTATGTTTAGTAGAGAAAACAACCGATTTATTCCCTCACTAAAGAGATAAAGATAAAGTCGAAACCTTTCTCCCGATGCAGTAATAGCCGTGAAAATAGATTTTTTTAATAAGCCCCATCCTGTGCTTGCGGTCAAGGAAGGGTCGGGGGAATCAGATTATCTATTAAGGATTGATGTAAGAAGCTGGAAACAACAACAAATCACAGGATGGAGTCTCGCAAAACTTTTGTTTCGAGTTCTTTTATCACACTCGAGTGCCGAATTCTATTATTTCCGCCGTCTTGAGCGGAAAACTTTTCAAATAAATAAAATATTTTCTGATGTATGAACAGTTTATAAGCTGATGCTTCTTCGTATTGTTTTTATACACTTCGAATATGAAGAAATATGGTATGCTCATAGACGGTGAAGGTAATATTTGTTTCCAAGGATATTTGATGTTCATATAGCAATTGTAAGGAAGTTTTTACATTCATTCAATTTGAAGGGTAGTCCAAAGAACAAATGATGATTTCTTGTAGTTTTTTTATTAGTGTCAAACGTATCAAACGAATATTTCTTTAATTTGAATTTTTTTTCAAATAACATTATTAAAATACATTTAATCATGCGATAAAAAGCTGAAGATAATTGTATGTATGAAATTATGATGTACCTTCCCTATAAGAAAATTTTATCAGCCCAACTTCTAAGAGGTGGTTAGTAAAATTAAGTTTTACATTTTGTTAGAAATTATAGTAAATATAAAACTTGAAATATTCTAATTTCCATGTACCCGCGGAGGACTAATCATTGGTATTTTCAACATTTATTATGAATCTTATTTTATTCTCGCATTACCCATCTTTACTACATTCCACACTCAATACGTATTTCCTTTTTTAATAAAGAATACAAATCATGAGAATGTATTTTATATTTTTAACAAATCTATTAGTTCTAGGAAAAAACTTTAAGATTGAAAATTGGTTTAAATTAAACAAAACCAGGATTTTAAATAATTCTTAATTTACAAAATTAAATTTGAAAACCATACATTATTGACCCCTATTATAGGGTAAGAGCCCGTGTGGGCCAGACCTTCGGATTTGCATAAAAGCTGAAAGTTTTTCTATATATATCCCCAATACAGGTAAGAATGATCCCCGCCCATGAAACCTGGGTAGTGGGGGCTTTGGAAGGTAACAGGTGTATAAAATTCCACCCCAAATTTATCGATTTATAAAACTCAATTTTTTTATATTTTACTCGTAATAATATTAATATCGCGTTGTTCATTGCCAGACACTATAGTTACAACCCCCTGCCGGACACCCCTAAACTATTATAATTTGTAATTATACTTACGTTATATTATAAAAGCTGAATTTTATATATATTTTTTGAACAACTATTAAATAATGTTTCCTTAGTAGCCAGACAATTTCGAGGGTGCTATCGTCCTGCCAGACGTATGAAATGTGTAAAATAGTTGTGAGTGAGAGGAACATATGCAGCAACGGGTGCGAGTGAAATAGAGCGTGCAGTCTATTGCGATCTTTTACTGCACATCTACTGTTGTTTATTCCGAATTATCTAGTAATAGTTTCTCTAATTTTTTGAAAAACTTCATTGAATAAAATTATTACAGTCTGAAAAATGAATTTTTAAAATAATATTTCATAAAATATTGTTCATATCAAAAATCTAGTAACTCAATTCTTGTTATTTCTAATAAATTTTATAAAATTTATTATATTCAATTCAACTGAAATTTCAAAGTCATCAAAATCTTATTGTTTATTATACGAAAGAACGATTTTTTTAAATAAGGAATTTACAGAAAAATAGATTCATTTAAATCAAACATTTAAAAATCTTCTTCATTGTCATCGTTGTTGTTGACATCTTCATTTTCGTCGTCACTAAATTCATCGTTATCAACATCGTCTTCTTCGCCTGCTTCTGCAATAGTAAAATAAAACCAAGTTAATTTAACTATAATTAGTCACAAATTAATGTAAAATAATTTCATCAATACTCATTTCATCAAATGTTCTTCTTTTTCTTTTTTTTTCTTTTTACTTGGCGAAATGTTTTCGGTATTTTCACTCGGAGCTTCGGACATCTCAGGTTCTTCTTTTGTATTTAATTGGATATTTTGGTATATAATTCCTACAGTGTCATGTAAAGTATCCTTACCACTAGTCGTTTCAACAAAGCGGTCAAAATTGTCATATGCCACACCAGTAAAAAGCTCTGGCTTTTTTTAAAATTTTTTCTGGACATAAGCTAGACTTTCCCTTTGATGTAAATGTTGTTTCAGTTTCTAATTCTTCGACACTTTGATAACTAATGCAGTGTCCATATCTATTTTTAATGTCAACTATTTTTCTACTGCTTGTTAAGCTCTTTAGAGTCATATTACTTTTCCGCCAACTTATCTAATAATATATGCGAGAAAAGTATTGGTTTACCCACAAAAAAGTTGGAAATTTGAAATTTTTTTTTGAGTTATTTTTAAGTTATCCATCAA
Source organism: Galeruca laticollis (assembly GCA_963921935.1). Taxonomy (NCBI): domain Eukaryota; kingdom Metazoa; phylum Arthropoda; class Insecta; order Coleoptera; family Chrysomelidae; genus Galeruca; species Galeruca laticollis. The sequence goes on along the minus strand of OY998181.1, from coordinate 157,687,603 downwards.
CAACAACACGAAAAAACGGTTTTTAGAAAAAAAGTCCTGTGTGTATGTCGTCGTCGTCGTCGTCGTCGTCGTCGTCGCGTATTTCCATTCTGTACTCGACTAGTACGCAGCCATAGAAAACTGCTCAAGTATACATTGTTCTGCTTTTTTTAATTCTGTGATTACAATATATACACGAATTTTGCGTACAATTCGAGTATACTTTGTTACATGCACACGCCAAGTCCTGGTTCCAAACTATACTGAGTCGCTTACACCTGATAAAAATTAATTTTAAAGGTAAACCTAATTGTAGAATTAGTGTAAATTTTAGGATTGGTGTAAACTAATAAGTGTAGGATTTAATTTAATATATAAGAATAGGTTATCAAACATATTTTTATAAAATAAAATAGTGAGAACAACGAAAATTAACGGGCATTATTAATATTTTTTGAAACATTAAATGCAAGATCATGCCTCCTTTTTCTACTTTTTTTTTGCTGTGGTTGCTTCTGCTGACGGTCGACCTGCTTGTATTCTATTCTTCGTTCCCTTGTTATTGGCGGTACGTCTTGATACCGATGTTGGCTGCACACGTATCTTGCGGGATAGTCCTTTTTTAAAATTATTGAATATAAAATTTTGGGCTTGTTGGTCTGTCGTTACATTTTTAAGCGAATTATTGAACATATAAATTGCTTTTAAATTTGTCGAAGATGGATGTTTCTCTAAAATAGTTTTTAATCGGTTGAAATTTTCTTTCATTTCGGTCAGTGCTTCATTGTAAGTAGCAGTAAAAACGGGATCATCAACTTCGCTTATTAAATTACTCGGTGGCTGTTCTGTTGTTGTACAAATGTCGTCAATGGCCAAGTTTACAGATGCCTCGGAATCTTGGATTAGGTTAGCGTTTTCTTCAACGATAATATCGTCGTTCACCATACTTTGGTAAAATTCATCAGGAAGTGGATCATCGGTGGCGAGTTTTGCACAAGTTACCCTATCTGCGCTAGATATTTTTGGAGACGTCTGTAAAATTAATCCATATTTTAATTCAACAGCACACTGATGCTTGCAGAAGGCACCACCTTGACCATCAACGCAGTTGCAACATGCTGTTGAAATATCAACGACGTATGTGCGATTTTTATCTAAACTAGACTCTACCAGAAATTCAGTATAGTTGATGCGTGAAATCTTGGTCACGTCCTTTGATCGGTTACAAAACTTCAAGTAAGCGGAACTGTTTGTTTCGCGGCTATGCGCAAATTTCATGAGTCGCCTGTATTGATACTTTTCAAAAATTTCAGACAAAAATCAATTAAAACACAAACATTGAACGCTTTGCATCTCTGTAAAATAACATCTTTAAAAATACGTATTGAAGCTTCTGTGTAATTGTTTGTATTGTGTCCTCTGCTCATAATGTCTGTCCTGTAAGCTCAGTAAGCTGTGCACCACTCCATCTTTCTTTCCCAAATTTTTTTCAGGTGTTGTACCAAATTAGTGCAGGATTTCACGTAGTCGTCTAAAATTAATTCTTCGAATATTTTTTCTGCTTCAGAATCAGTTTTTGCAAACATTAATTTTGAAAATCTTGACATTATACTTTGTCGTTTTGATATATCAATTCGGTGTGTTGCAGATGAGAGCCATCGCCAAAACGCTTGTGCGAGTAGAAAAATAAAACAAATCGAGACGAAATGGCGATCTGCAACTGTGCGTGTATAGACTGGAATTGGCATCGAGACGGCGCATATTCCGTTCTATAAACGATTAGTCCGCATCATAAGTAGGTACTGGTGCGGTATATTATGGAACAAGCTATTTACCTAAGTCACTACAAAGTATACACGAGTTTTTGTGTATTACTGTTGTATGTATTGTAGTCACAAAATTAAAAATACCAAAACAATGTATACTTGAGTAGTTTCCTATGGCTGCGTACTGATCGGGTATAGAATGGAAATACGCGTCGTCGTCGTTGTCGTCGGCCACTTTTCCTTGCAAATCTTGTTAGCACGATACAGCCTCCGGAGTGCAATAAGTCACCAATTTTATGATGGAATATTGTTAAGGACATTTCACAGATGAACCCTATTGATTTTCAGCTCACCAGAGCCAATACAACCGGTCCTACAGTACTTTAAGTACGACATTTTTGTCATTTTTGGAGAAGTTTCAGTTTGTTAGCACGATACAGCCTACGGAGTATATACAAGTGATGAATTTTATGATCGGATATTATTCAGAGCGTCTTAAAGATGAACACTATTGATATTGAGCTCACTAAAGCCAGTACAACGGGTGCTGTGGTACTTGAAGTACCAAATTTTTGTCATTTTTGGAGAATCTTCAGTTTGTTAGCACGATACAGCCTCCAGAGAGTATACGATTGATCAACTTTATGAATAAGTATTGTTCAAGGTGTCTCACAGATGTACCCTATTGATTTTCAGTTGACTAGAGCGAGTACAGCGGGTCCTATAAAACTAGATATACTAAATTTTCAGAGAAATTTCGGTTTGTTAGCACGATACATCCCCCGAAGTGTATACAAGTAACAATTTTATGATAGAATATTGTTCAGGGCCACAAATGCGGAAAAGTTAGTTTTAATCTTTAAAACCGTTTATTTTTAATTGGAAATTTATTCTTGTCTATTTGGAGTATTAATTTTCGCAGAATCAATGCAGATTTTCGTAAAATATTTTCTGTTAGTAAGTTATCCAGTACTGAATCATCTATTGCTTGTATATATTTTGGAGCTATTACTTTTTTATTGCGAACAGTGAAGAACTTTATATCCTTAGAGAATATTTTCAACATTTTTTCTTTGAGGTGGTGAGCCGTAAAAGTGACTGACAATAGATTTTTCTTGAGAATTTTTTTCTAATGAATCGATATATAATTCATGTAAATAAATTAATAAAAAACAGCGTCCTTTTTTAATCACGTCTTCCTTAATGATTGTACTGATTTAATTAAAAACTATTTGGTGATATTCTCGGTGATAATGCCACTCCGTTTTGCTACGCGTTGGTTTTTAATGAAGATACTGTATTATTAAAATCAACGCGACATTCTGTATGATAGTGAATTTTTGGCCCAGAAAAATTATCCAATTTATTTAGAAAATCTTTATACTCTTCATAATTTTCTATATTGGGTTTAATACTAGCTTTAAATTGATGCACATCGGCTGCATGAAGCGGAAGCATTCTCGATCTCACTTTTTTCTTTTTTCTTTCACAAAATGTACAAATAACCTCGTTATGATTATTAGCAGCAATATTATCAGTCGAAGTATTTACGTCCTGAGTTACAATATTATTATCACTAACATCCGGTTCAAAAACATCAGAAATATCTTGAAGAGTTGAAGATTGTAGACCTGTAGATTCAGAAATTGGAGTTGGATGAGGTCTCGTGGAAGATTCTATAGGTACAGGCTGTAAATAAGTTTCATCCTGAGATGTTGACGGTTGTGCTTGTATTGACTGGGAAAATAAAATTTGTTGAGATATTGTTGGAAGATTCTATTGATAAACAAGATTTATGCGTCAGTCGAAAACTAACAGCGTCAGAAGTGAAACTTTTTATGTTTCATGACGCAATAACCGCCAATGAGTGTACAAAGAGAATTCATAAATATCAACAACATAAAAAACTATAATTTAAAAAAATTAAAACAAAAATTATTTCCAAAATAAAAACAATAATTTTTCGGATAGACTATAAAAAACTATTTACAATAAAAGACAAACAAAAGTAAATATTCTTTTTAAGAAACTTGAATGCATATTACGTATCCTTCCTTTTTAATACCTAAGAAAAGTTCTGGCCGCCCATGGGGGTATCGAACCCGCGTTTTTCGTTTGATTTTAAATCGAGTCGAGTGATGACAGAAGGGGAGAACAGCGCTGCGTTTATCTCACTAAGTTTAAGTACAAATGATAATTAGAGCTTCACAAAACTTGTTAGCCTTTACGAGATTACCTCGTAACCAAAACCTCTGTAGTGTCCCATAAAAAGTTTCACTTCAAAAATATTTCCATAAATAAAGCAACACTATACTCGATAGTCGAAATTCTGTAAAGTGACTCATCGCTCTTACTGTCCATAAAATCAGTTGCAGAAGCGAACTTCATGAGCGCATCATTTTTGAAGGGTTCTTAATAGTCCTAAATAAAAAATAAATAGAAAATGTTCTTGTACGCTCTGGCGTTTAAATTTGAGAGAACAGAAATACGAAATTATTATGGTAGGAATCATTATGTATATACAGGGTGTTACCAAGAATAATACACATTTTTAAGGATGAGCTATAATAAGATGTATATAAAAAAGTCGATAGTCGAAATTCTGTAAAGTGACGTCATCGGTTATCTACCGATTCAAAGTGAACTCCATGAGCGTATTATAGTTTAAGGGTGCGAATACTGAAATATCTGGAATTTCAATTTTTAACATTTGAAATAATAACTTATCACAAGTTGTTCATAAGTAAGTTAAAACAAAATAAAAAAATGTTTAAAAGTCAATTCCAACTTACTACTACTAAAACTAAAAAAAAGTTGTTTGTCAAGACCAAAATAAATTACCAATAAGTATAGGTATGTTGCGAGGTCACTTGTAAAATGTCTGACTAACTGGACGCGGTATCACTCCCTGACGACTCCTCAGAATCATCGCTTTCTCCTCCTATATCGATAATGAGTGGTTCCGTCATTACTTCTACACGTATGTCTAAATCCCAAAACTTTATTTCTTCTTTTAATACGAGTTGAATACATTTACGCCAACTCTCAGCAGTAACGGTATGCAGCGCCTCGTCAAACAGTTTCTCAACGTCAGCCATTTTGAATGTACTGTTTTTTCTCGCAACATAATTTTTCACTTGGGCCCAAACCAGCTCGATGGGGTTTAACTCACAGTGGTAGGGAGGAAGTCTAACAACTGAGACGTTGAAATCTTTCGCCATTTCATCGACAACGTACTTAATATAACTGCTTTTATGTTTCCGTACGAGAGATAATAATTCAACTTTTAGCATTGCCTCGTTGTGCGGAATGCTTTTACTCTCGAACCAATCAATTATAACCCTCTTGCGGCTAGCTGAAGTAGGTATTTGCTCCAGTCGACGAGAGTGGTATGAAGCATTATCCATAACTATCACTGAACCAGGAGTTACCTTTGTTAAAATTGATCTAAACCATGTTTCAAACCGGTTACCATCCATCTCTTCATGGTAATCGACAGTTTTTTTGGACTGAAAACTTAGTAATCCACCTTCTACAAATCCTTCCTCGCTGCCAATGTGAGTGATAATCAGTCGACGTCCTTTCCCAGAGGGAGCTTTTAAACCGGAAGAGAAACCCTCCATAAAGGCTTGTCGATTGCTTCGTATATTCATGTCTTGCCACACTTTTGACACAGTGTGGCCTTCATTTAACCATGTTTCGTCAAGATAATATATGTGCCGTCCTTCGTTACGAAACTGTCGTATCTGTTTTAAATAATTTCTCCTCCATTCCACAATGTCATTTCGTTCAATTAAGGCACTGTTTCTACTTCTTGTTTGGTAACGAAAATTCATTAATTTTGAAGTTCGTCTCAAAACTTTATCACTGATGTTTGGTAAAGTATCATCAGCTTCTATTACCTTGCTCAATTTAGCTACCGAGGGGATTTCATTCCTAAAATAAAAAGAATGTATTTCCCTACGTATAGCATTCCGTGTTTGGTCGTCCAAAACAATTTTCTTTCTTCCCCTACTTTCCGGTTTACAGTTTTCACCTCGTTCTCTTGTCAAAGATCCGTCCCGCGATTTCTTCAGAATATTGTATATAGTACTCTCAGAAACTTTAGTTAAATAACTGCACTTAATCACAGCGTCACTAACACCCAACTGTTTGTCCATGGCACGCAGTCCTTCGTACACATTTAATATGAGGACTTTTTCTTCCCGAATTAAATTGTTACGACGCCGTTTTTTATCGCCAACACCGCTACACTCCGCCATTATTGTCACTAAATATACCGATATAAATATTACAATAAATACCAATAATAACCGATTTATCACACAAAACCACAACACAAATACTGATGTTACGCTCATGAAGAGAATAAACACCTCACATAACTGTTTACTATCACTGTCTCATTCGCGTAGCTCGATCTATCTATCTCGTTCTCAAAGCCGGAACATTGAAGCGACTCTCCAGCATTGTCAAATCGGCGAGTTTTTCACAACAAACTTTGCGTTCAAGAAATATACATAAACACTTTATTTCACATTTCAAGTAAACTAATTATTATTAGTCTGCTTGAAATTTGAAATAAATATATTAAATTGGTATTGACTTAATTACATTGCATCTTTTGTACCTGAAATATTGACACAATGGATTTGAAGTGTATTTATAAAATACAGCATTTCTCTCTAGAATACATATGGCAACTGCGCTTTAACCAAAGTGTTGATTAGATAGCTCTGACTCACTTTACACAATTTCGACTATCGAGTATAGTTACAACGACTTTCTCTGATGAACTGAGACTTACTTGCTCTTCTACGTACAGGTTAGCAAATATAGCTGAAAGTTTGAAAGTGGACACGCCCACGATGCGCGTTGGTCTCAATGCGGAAAGTAGGAGATAACACAGTTTATGCTTAAACTTTAATGAGTACAGAACTTATCTGTACGGACAAGTATACCTGTTTATTTCCTTTTTCAATATATTTCAATACTCTTGTTACGTTTTATTACATATTTTTTTCAAAATAATACAAATAAATACACAATGCAAAGAAATTTCCTAGTTTTTATCGCCTTAATTTTAAAGGTAAACAATTTCTATATTAATTTCGCACTGGATTATACCAATATCGGCAGAAATTATTAGGCGCTTTTTGTATCCTTTTCCCCCCGAATGCGTTCGCACTTTATCGTTCGCGCAGCGAAGTGGGAATTGATAAACGGAATAATATGATCGCCATCAATAAACAATGCCCTGCGACTATTCTCGGCGTCTCCTCTTTGTGCGGATCTTCGTTAATTTTTTCCGCCTCTCTCACAAGGAGTTTAACAGTTTTGTTAGCTCGACGAGTTAACTCTCATGACAAAACGCTAGTGTCCCATAAAAAGTTTCACTTCAAAACTCTGAATCAGGTGGTTCTGAACGAATCAGGTGGTTCTGAACTCAAATCTGGAATCGACGATGAAGTTGGCAGTGACTTGTCTGTAACTACACAACTTTCTTTTTTTTTCTTTTTTTTCAGTACTTAAAGGTTCAGTGCTGAAGTATTTTTTCGTTAGACTTGTAAATGCTTCACAACATGATCTGTAATAACCACTCTCTGTATATTCACTAGGTAAAATAATCTCTTTGTATTTAATTTTGTGTATTTTTCTTAATTTTAGAATGTTCTGACATTTCTTCAAAGTCTCCTCGGAAAATATTATTAGATCTTCACCACTTTTTTTACAAACAAAGCAAACTATTTTTACTTCTTCTTCACTCACGATAACTTTTTATTACAACTAGATCACATTTATTTTATAAATTACACAGTTACTATGAACATAACCGCGCACTACATAATACAAAACGAGCGGCTGATGCGCAGTAAAAAATCGCCATAGACTGCACGATCTATTTTACTCGTACCCGTTGCTGCATATGCTCCTCTCACTCAAAACTATTTTACATATTTCATACGTCTGGCAGGACGATAGAACAATCGAAACTGTCTGGCTACTAAGGAAACAGTATTTAATAGTTGTCCAAAAAATATATATAAAATTTAACTTTTATAATATAACGTAAGTATAATTACAAATTATAATAGTTTAGGGGTGTCCGGCAGGGGATTGTAACTATACTAAGTGTCTGGCAATGAACAACGCGAGTTTTGATATTATTACGAGTAGAATATAAAAAAATTGAGTCTTATAAATTGATAAATTTGAGGTGGAATTTTATACACCTTTGCTACCTGTTACCTGCCAAAGCCACCACTACCCAGGTTTCATGGGCGGGAATTATTCTTACCTGTATTGGGGATATACATAGAAAAACTTTCAGGTTTCATAAAAATCCAAAGGTGTGGCCCTCACGGGCTCTTGGACTATTATGCATGATTTTCTATTGATGAACGATTTAGATCATTTCCATGGTAACCAAGGAAATCAACCAAATTAAAAGACGTCAAGCTAAAACGCTGTTCGCTATCATTAGGTTAGGTTTTTTCCTAATAGAGCTTCTGTGATTATTTATGTTTATTTATGTATATTTTGATTTATAACTGTAATTGTACATTTTTTCTTTCTTTCAAATAAACATTACCTACTTATTATTAATATAACTTTCAGACAGCGGTGCAACTAAACAACTTGGTGGTTGGAAATCCACTGCTGTGGCAGAAAAATATATTGAGAGTTTGTTACAAAATAAAGTTGATACAGTTAAAAAAATTCTTTGTGACACTGCAGCACAGGCTTATCATACCACTCGTTCTACCGACGCTGAAATAAATTCTGTGACAAATATCCAAAGTAGCGAGGTAAACTTACCCTCACAAAACCATACAAGTTCTAATGTGTCTCCATTTAGTTTGAGTAATTGTAAAATTTCGACTATGAACATAGATAATTATAAATATAAAAATGATGATTAATAAATAAAATAAAAGTTGTAAATCAGTTTTCTCCACTTTAGAAAAATACACGGTCAACGGAAAGGTATTGTAACCAACTCTAACATTAAAATGCGATTAATGAACACCAGCATTTATTCGCTCGCTGCGCTCACGCGGTAAAATATCTCGATCATTAATCGCCATCATCAATGTACTTATTGTTTAATAGTTATTTAACGAACAAGTACAAATGCTGACGCGGTAAAAAGATTTATCGTATTCCTAAATTATTATCGTCGTTTTAATAAAAAATTTGCAGAGTTGGCCGCACCACTTAAATAAAATTACAAAAAAGAAATCGAAATTTTTCTGGACCGAAGAGTTCCAGAGCTCCATTCTGAAGCTAAAAAACTTTTAGATCCTCAAATTCTGCAATATCCGAATTTTGAATAACAATACGATCTAACGACGAATGCCTCGGAAGAATCTTGGTACCTAAATGTGAATATTATTTTTCTACAAATAACATTAAAAGCGGCCTTTTAATGACACTTGGCAGGCTTAGAAGTTGTACTTTTAATGCCTAGGCAGAAAAAGTCCACTTTTGCTGCCTAGGCAGAAAAATTTCGTTGCTAGGCAACCTTCCAAGTAATAATTTAAATCAAACTGGTTATTAAAATTGACAATGACATTAAGAAAACTCAAAATGATGCTGATGATAATAAACTGGTTTTATTGCATTAAAACTACAAACTACAACACGAAATTTTTATTTATTAGATATATTTATGGTGAATTGTGAACAATTATTTGATACAATTGAACTCTGTCCACTTCCGTCCTTTCCAGTAAAATTAACAACTTTAGTATCCACACTTGATACTCCGGAAACGCCAGAAAATATTTTATTGCCGATGTTTGACTTATTGGCTAGCGAGTCCTCAATATAGCCCTTATCCTCCATGTTTCTTCAACATTGTTATGTCCCCACCAGAATGCACCAGCAACGTGGCCGAAGTTCTGCGAAAGCAGTGCCCGGTATACTCTTTCGCATGGGATAGTCCCAGAAAAGTAGCAATTTCTTCTGGCATTTTACCGAATTTGTGAATGCCAATGAATTGATGATGTGCTTTACCGTTCGCATACTTATAGAAGACACACCGATTATTTAACCCTGCAGTGGTGGCGCCAAGTCTGTCAGACCCGAGCGGATTTATTTCATACATAAAAGTGGGGGAGCCGGACCCAGCAGCTTGGTGCGGCCAGTACCTTCCTACCGGTTAGTATATTAGTGATTGTGGTAGTATTCGCGTCGAGAAAGTTTTTCATATTGGTTCTGTGCGACTTTTGGGTCTGTCAGACTTGGCGCCACTGCTAGTGTAACAAAAATTTTGTTGGCAGGTAAGTCAAATAATATTATGTTTTATTCACGAACGCAACAATTATTGTGATTTAGTTTTTATATTTATTAAAATAAACTATATTGTTTCAGGAAAATGAATTATGAGAAAGATCAGGCCAAATTGCTTCAGCTTCTAGATGAAGTTGTTAGTGACACAGAAGAAATATATGACGATGTTGAGTCTGAGGGAGAAGCCGATATTATTCAAGCACATTTGTCTGACTCTGACACTGAACAGGAAGGGGAGAGCGATAGAGAAGATGAGGCGCCACCAGCGAAAATTCCGCGAGTTCCTAGTTTTATTGGAAAAGATGGCACCATTTGGAAAAAGTACCGTCCAATTCAGAATGTAAGAACAAGACAATCGAATATCGTCATTTAGTTGCCAGGTGTGAAACCAATAGCGAAAAATGCAAAATCAGTAGCTGACTGCTGGAAATTATTTTTCTCAGATGAAATTTTGGAGATTATCGTGAGCAACACGAACAAATATATTCAAAAAATGAAAGACAAATATACAAGAGAACGTTCGGCAAAAATGACCGATATTGTGGAAATAAGAGCTTTGCTAGGTCTTTTGTATTTAGCTGGTTGTCTAAAAAGTAGTCGACTAAATACATAAGAACTATGGAACCGTAACGGGAGTGGCATTGAATTATTCTGGCTGACTATGTCACAGCAACGTTTCCTTTTTTATTGCGACATTTGAGATTTGATGACACAGATAGTCGAGAAGAAAGAAAGAAAACTGATAAAATGGCTCCGATACGAGACTTATTCGTATTGTTTGTCGCCAACTGTAAAAATGCCTACACAATAAGTGAATATGGAACAATTGACGAAAAACTTGAGGCGTTCCGCGGAAGATGTGGCTTCAAACAATATATACCTTCGAAGCCAAACAAATATGGTTTGAAGGTGTTTGCTCTTGTTGATGCAAAAACAAGATACACTTTGAATTTAGAGCTCTATTTGGGTCAGCAGCCCGAAGGACCATATCGCGTAAGCAATGCTCCAAGCAGTGTCGTTACGAGATTGATTGGTCCAATATCGGGAACCGGAAGAAATATTACCTGCGATAACTGGTTTACGTCATTTGAACTTATTCAAAACTTATATACGAATCGCAAACTAACGTACGTAGGCACAGTGCGTAAAAATAAACGGCAGCTTCCACCGGAATTTATCAATACAAAATCACGATGTATCAACTCAAGCATTTTTGGATATCAGGAAAATACAACAATAGTCTCATATGTCCCAAAAAAAGGCAAAAATGTGATCTTAGCGTCAAGTTTGCATCATGATGACCAAATAGATGAATCAACGGGAGAACAATATAAACCGGAGATTATTACTTCTTACAACTCCACTAAAGGAGGAGTTGATACCGTAGACGAATTATGCGCTACTTACGATGTTTCTCGTAACACCAGGAGGTGGCCTATGGTATTATTTTATGCACTTATGAATGTGGCAGGAATGAATTCGCAAATTGTACATGTGGCTAACAACCAAACTAGTTTGATACGCAGGATGTACCTCAAACAATTGGCCGTCCAACTAATAGATGAACATCTCAAGCGTCGTACTATGATGAAAAATTGAAATCCAACAATTCGTCAAAGACGGCAAGAGGTAACTAGCATCTTACCTGAGGCTCCTGGGGCAAATCCGGAAACGCCAAATGTGAAAAAACGTTGTTATCTTTGCAAAAAAGGTAGTAAAACACGTTATTTCTGCAAAATTTGCAAAAAATTTATTTCTTTATCACATGCTGAATTTTTGTGCTCGAGTTGCATACCGGAGTCCGAAAACTGAAGAAACGGCTCAGCGATACCTTATTCTTTAAGATACAATACATTACTTTTTGATTTTTAGTTTTTTTCTTAAAGCAAATCGCTCAATTTTGTATGTTTGATTTATTTTTAATAAAAAGAGATACGTGTTAACTTTTACTTGACTTTTCAATATACAATGTTTTTCTGGGTATTGGCAGGGTTAATTCTGGTTAAAAGTAATGTATAAACATAATTAAGAAGAAGAAAAAATTAAATAGTCACAAACTGTATTTTTGAAAATTTTTAAAATGTGGGTCTGTCAGACTTGGCGCCACTACTCATGTTAAACATATGGGCGCACCACTGCAGGGTTAAATTCGAGGGTCTGGACGCTGCATATTTTCTGTAAACGCTTAAATATTCCGTTACTACAAAAGATCTTGATATTTTGTTCTTAGTATTTGGTAGCATAATTAGCAATTTGTCGCCCATATCATTTATATCATCTGTTTTCATTTGCAAAAGCTCATCACATCTACAAGCCCCAGCGACTGCAACATTAAGTACAACCTAAAATATAAATTGAAAATTAGTTCTTTAATCCATAATAGATCATTGTCAATATATTCCTACCTTCGTACACAAAAACAGTTTATCTGGGGCATCTGATAAAAATTTCTCGATTTCTTCTCTTTGAAAAACTCGGGATTTTTTTGCATGGAAACCGTCTGACTGGCGTTTCAAAAAAGCCCGTAACTTCAGGTATTTTGCCAAATCAATGTTATTTTTTATGTTCAGGGTAGCTTTCAACATCGAATAGGTAGACCATAACGCTGAAGGCTTCATTTTCTTTGAAAGATCGGAAAAATAGACAATCAGCACATTTTCAAAGAAAGATCCTATATTTTCCTTCTGTCTATATTCCATGAATCTGCTGTATGTGAGTTCATATACAGTTCTTGATTTTTCCGGTAAAAGGTTAAATTCCACATCTCGCGCCTGGTCTCTTATCTCAGGTGGTGTTAATTGCATCAAGTCATCCTCACTTTGCAGTTAATACATTTCTAACATGACAACTTTTCAAAATTGATAATGACAAAGTAAACAGTAAACAAACATATTCAACAAACGTCATCGGCGGTAAACATAGTAACGCAGGGCCCAGTTACCTTTGATAAAATAATTTAGTTATTTGGATATTGATAATGAAATGCAATTTAAATATGAAAAAGTCGATTTTGCGTGGAATTGAAACAAATTTGAAGAAAAAATTATATGTTTCACACGGCAGAAAAGCAGATTTAATGCCTTGGCTGGTTTCATAGACTCGCTACGCTCGGCTATAAAACACCAGCCACGGCATTAAATCTTGTGCTTTTATGCCTAGTAAAACAAATAACTATTTTTCCTACGACCACATAGGAAAGTGACATATATCGCATTGTCTAGTTCTATGGAAAGTGGCCTTCATTCATACGCGTACGGAAACAAAACTTATCCGTACGTGTACGGGTAAAAAAGCTGTCAAATTGAATGTTGAAATGCCATTCCATCGCTGTTACGTTGTGTTCTTATCAAAGATACTTAGAGCTAAGAAAATATACACAACAGTTTATTTATTCCTAAAAATAAAGTGTATTTACCTATTGCAATTTATAAATTGCACTAATAATAGTTTTACTTTTAATTTTTTAAGTGATTCAAATAAACAATTAATTCTGAATCGCAATATTTATGTAACAAAAACAGTTTATTTCTGATGTTCTGTTTCCAATTGTTGTTAGTTGTTAAAATAAATGTTCGTAATATTTTGTGTACCAACATTTATTCTAACTTTTTTATGAAGGCACTCTTTTCCATCGCATAAAAATCACAATTTTCTGGGCCACTTTTAAAGGTAAGTATTCAAAACTATATAAAGTAATTACAAATACACATATATAAAATCTCTCACATCTACATAAAAACGCAAGATTGTACATACCTGATTCGGTAAAAGTATATCGCGTGGTCGTAGGAAAAATAGTGTACATTACTTGTGCGAAAGTGATTTTTCACTTTCCGCACTCGTTACGTAATATACTATTTCACACAACGATATGAATAATTGAAATAAAGTGAGATCACGTGCTCATTGGTGGTAGTGATAAATATAATAAGCGATAAATAAATACATGAAATTGCATAACCATATTTGGATCAAGATGACTGAACGCAGGAAGATTGTCCACTATGTAAAAAACAAACATTGGTAAATCAACAGTAGGTGAAAATGGAAAAATGTCTAATTAAAAATTAATTGTTGGTCAAACACATACACTAATCAATTATTAATATAGTCATACGCTTTTAGTTAAAATTTACATACATTTTTAGTGTTTGAAATATTGAAGAGTTATTTTGATTGAGAATTTGTTTGAAATATCACGCATTTGTTTATCAATTAGACCTCACTGTTTATTTGGGTGGATGAAGGACTATTTGACATTCGATTTGATCCACTGTTTGGTTAACATGAATTATTTATTGTTTTACTAGCCACTGTATCATTTCGGAATATGAATTTTCCACAATTCAATGCATAAACACAAATTATAAAATAATTTTATTATGGACTTGTTTAGTTTAACTAGAAAAATACAATCATCCAATCTCCAACGTTCACTTAACCAGTGAGCTTTCATGTGAAATTTGCTTTTTTGTCATGAAAATTCAGATTTTTATTGTTAAATTCGACATGTGTCAATTTTATCTTTGTTTCTTCTGTTATCAGTTTTATAATGGGTTAAAGACCATAGTCTTTGGCACAACCATAGTAGTTGACATGTTGGAATATAAGTATAAAATAACTCACAACTGCCATCTACGGATGTCAGTATAACTTACTTTGCGGTATGTACATTGTACACGTCTCCAGTGACTCTAGAAGAAATGAAACTTCCATGTAATAGACGATAAACGGAATCAAATTTTAATCACAAAAATTTTTGAAATTTATCCAACTTTTTCAATTGACACTTACAAAGAAACATTTTTCCAATTAATTCTAAATTTATCAACTGAAATTTATTCTAATAAAATTTTTATATATACATAGTTAATTTCCAGCTAATTTTAAGCTGATCTAAAAAATCATTTGATAAGAAAGAAATATAAGACGTCACTCATATCAAATGATTTTTTAAGAGCTCAAAATAATAAATAACTATGTACATTTAAAAAATGTATCTGAATAAATTTGAGTCAATCAATTGAGAATTATTTGAAACAAAGTTTCTTGTTAATTCTTATCGATTGAAAATAGAAGAAATTTAATAAACGACATGGTATTCCACGAGATTTCAAAAAAATTTGTGTTCTAAATTCCATTACAATAATTGTTTATTAAATGGAAATTGTAAACAAGCAATATGTATAATAAATGAAACTTTATTCATACTAAATAAATTAACAAGTGATATTTAATTTACTAGAAATAGAACATTTATGTATCTGCTACTTGTTGCCGTCTGTGGTCCTCGAGAGATCCCTTATGCCGGCGAGCTACGCTTACGGTTGGTAGGTGGTAGCCTAGTCGTACAGCGACATCAATGAGCGGGAGCCGGAACTCGCCGGATGTTAATAGGATTGCCGACTCTTCAGGCGCCTTGTGTTGTCCGTTGCGGGTTGGGGCTGTGAGTAGTACGGGCGATTGTTACAAAATTTTATTCTTTCTAGAGTCACTTGAGATGTATATACGGCGTAAAGTCTTACGTAGATGGCAGTTTGGGTAGCATTTCAATAATTTTTGAAGTTTAATCTTTTAATTCGCTCTCTTGTTCATTGAGTCAATAATTTTCCCTACATGCGACAAGAATATACACCTTCATCGAAAAGAGTAGTAGTTATTATACCAATATTTCAAAAGGGAAGGGAATCTGGATTAAATCACAAGAATGGAGTTTTTACTTACTTCCGAATCATTAACAAAATCCAACATGATATTTATACATACACTACACAGTGAGACAAAACCAGAAAAAATATTTCTATTCAACAATTAAGTAGTACAATAGATTACCAAAGAATATAATATAAATACAATAAAACGATAAATATATTCTCATAAAACTGGAATCATACACCTAGTATTGTCTGCTAATCTGTATTTACTGTTTCAGCTTGACAGTTTTCTTCCATTTTGTTGCTATCACGTTGTATCAGGATGAATTGAAACAAAGATTATTATTATATTATATATCATCGAGGTAACCAAAATAATGAATGGAGTTTTTGTCACCTAGGTGTTATGTGTTGAGCAGCTTGTAGTATATTTTTCCGTGCAATAGTAAGGATTCTAACGTTTTTGTAATGTTTACGTCTCCTGATAATTGCCTCATTTGTTTCATAGAGAAGTGAATAAATGAAAGCAATATAATTAAACTTAGGTACAAAGCCCGTACATAATACCACAATATTAAATTATCTATAAAATAATTAGATCAGGTTTTACATAATTTTCAATGTTATAATAACTTTGATTTTTTCAGTTTTTAACTTGTAGGTGTATACTATAAAATATTTTAAAATAATGAGTATCGTCCTTAAAAATATTTAAAATTTATTAGTACTGAAAAACTATCCTGTACTGTTCATATTATTTTTGAATTTAATGTTTGAATCATCTTATTTTGTAGCAATGAAGCGTGAGAATATATCAAAATACAAATCATACTAGGTAATATATAAATTTCCCATAATTTTTCCATAAGAACTTTCTTAATAATTAGGTTGCTGGCTGCCACCTGGATTGCGCATGCACGTGCGAGATGTGAATGTATGTTTCATCAGTATACACAATATTCCAGTCTTTGGTTCTATATTTAATAATATTTTCTGAGAAAATAATTATTTTAAGGCTAATATTATGTCATCCACGATAAAGACAATATTCTAATCAAATACTTATGCGTGTTACATATTATTATTTTAAATTGTTGAATGAATATTTTAGTTTCAATCTAATTTTTGTTCTAATCATCAATTTGTTACCCTCGTTTCACGATTTTCCCATTTATGAAATAATTATCACTATTAATACTTGCATCTTCAATAAATAATAAAAACGACTTACCTAAAACTCATACTTTTTAGCTGCTGCCACAAAGAAGTTCTACTTATAATGGACTCAGGTAAAACAATGTGCCATTTTTGAAGAATACATAGACAAAATGAATATACATATTTTGTTGTGTTTGAAATTCATGCCATCCAAAAACACGAAATAATAATTTTATTATAGGATTAATAGATGTAGCTATAAAAATATCTTCACCTAAATATCGCCCTGAGATAATTAAAAAAATTAAGATTGTTTTAGAAAATAATCAATATCTTACAAATCAAATAAATAAAATTATTCAACAACGTACAAACAAATATTACAACAACAATATAAAACCAAATTCACTAACAAATCTAAACCAAGAAAAAAATTTTTATAATATTTATATTTTTATAATTAATTTTTTCATTTTAGGTTCGGGTAAATATATCAAGTCGAGCATGAGTACTCTTCAATCTCTTTGAGTTCTGGCATAAAGATTTTTCTATGTAATTTATTATGTTGTTTCATATAGATTAATAAAGAAGTATTTGTCATTGTCTATTATTTAAAATAAAAAATATACTTTGTCTAAATTTATGTTGAGACGCCTATGTTATTATTCCTATTCCTGTTTTTAGAATCGACACTTGAAATTAATGGAATACGTATTTCCTGTTTTTAATAGAGGGTATAGAAACGAAAATGACGAACACTGTAATTATATATTGTCAAAATTACGTTGAAAATTGGAAAAGAAATACATGTATCGATACAAACAAATTTTAAAATCGAAATAGTAGAACAAACAACTATAATCTAATAAACTTAATTAATTGGTACCTTTACACAAATTTAAATTATTTTGAATGGCCTAATCATAAAATTTTAAATTGGTTAACCAATAAAATGACGCACTAATCTTCACGGAACAATAGTTTCTTCTTGGCACCAACAACCTCTATTCTATAATACCACGTTTGTTTTATTGTGTCTACTGCCTTTCCTCCCGCTGAACTTCAACTAGACACCACTCCTCCAGGTAAATCTTGAATTTCTCGTTCTTAATATACTTTATACTATTATTTATCTTCTCTTCTTTCATAATCTGGTTTCATTCTTTTAAATATTTTTTATTATTCTACAGCCTTTATTTTATTTATCTATTTTAATTACTTGTCTTCTGTTCCTTTATTTATCTTTCAAATCTTCTCAAATTATTTCATTAACTTTATTTAACTTATTTTAATACTTCTCTTTTGATTATACGAGGACTAGACTTATATTTTCTTGAATTTTTAAATTTTTCTTAGCATAAGTCCTCCCTCAACAATACCACACCACATACTACTCATCGCTTCCAAATCAACAAACTATTTTTTCTTCCCGTTGTCATGCATACAATTAATCATCTAACTAGATTTTTTTACAACTATCCGAGGTCTTTTTATTCGATTTCATCTCATTTTTAACTATATTAGGATATTTTATATTCTTTCCGTTTGCAAAATAATTTAACCTACTGAATAGCAACTCAACTTCTCTGAAAACTACCCCCATTTAAAAAAAACTCTTATTATGTACTACTTCTCCATTTTCATATGAAAATATCCATAATCTAATTACTCTGAAATCCATATGCAATCCTTTTCCATTTATTTCAGAATTTTTTCACAATTATAGTTCTTTATAAACTCGGCCTGAAATTTCTCATTATATTGAAACATTTGTGCGCTGTTTCTCGTCATAACGCTTAATATACCCATCAGAAACACATATAGTTCCATGCCACAAAAATTCCGTCGCTAGCATTCCATGCTTCGAAAATAATTTTGATGTTTACATATTGTTGACAGTTCTCTGCATCATAATAATAATTAAATCTTAAAAATGGTGATTTTGCTTCTAAATTCTTGTTAAATCGTATGTATTATAATGATCTAAATATTTGTATTTATTCTTTTAGATTTTTCTTTGTTTTGGATAATCTCTATATATGCCAAATTTACAACTGATTATTTTATCTAATGAGGATTTATAGCCTGATATATGAGTTGAACTATTTAATGACTATTGTGTTTTTAAATTTGAAGGATTTGATCCATATACCTTTTTCTATACACATATTTATAATACGCACTAGAGGATCAAGAATAAATGGTGAAATTGCTTTCAGACATTCCGTACTTATCTCATCAATAACAGTTGCATTTTTAGACTCCAATTCATTTATTATTGTTTTAATTCCGTACCTACTTGTGTATAATAAAACAATCGAATTTGGCAAAGAGACATTACCATCATCTGTTTGGTGAGGATTTTAACTTATTTATTCATCTAATCTCTTGCCCATTCCTGAAAATACACGATTAATTCATTCACAATGCCACATGGGTTTATCAGTATATTTCCCATTTGACCTTTGATAAGGCATAAACCATTTTCACTTTTTTTATTCCACTCAAATCTTGCACGACGCTCCATATTTGTTTATTGCTATTAAAATTTTCCATGATCTTTTCCGTATGAGATTTGCGTTTTGTCTTTTCGATAAGCGAATGCAGTTTATTTCTATATACCTTGTATTTTAGAAGCATATCATAGTCATTGGTAAAAGCTTT
Organism: Galeruca laticollis; assembly: GCA_963921935.1. Taxonomy (NCBI): domain Eukaryota; kingdom Metazoa; phylum Arthropoda; class Insecta; order Coleoptera; family Chrysomelidae; genus Galeruca; species Galeruca laticollis. The sequence continues at coordinate 157,668,087 of OY998181.1, read as the reverse complement.
GTTCGTTGATATAATCTATTTTTTTCATTAATGGATTCGATGAGATCTTTCGTAACCCATGTCGCAATTTTTGTGATTTTTCTATTTCCCTTTCTAAAATTGGTACTTTTATTGATGTTTTATTGCTTCCAGAAGCATAACTCTCAAACGTCGAATTATGAAATGGTTATAGGCATAAATCATCGTTCTACGCCAGGGGGGCCAGTGGTCGTTACTAAACGACGTAGATAAACAAGACGGAATTTAGTTTCTGCGATTGTCAATGTTCCAACTACAGATAATAATATACAGGTTGGCTAATTAATTTTGGCAGTCGGAAGTTTTCGAGCCATAACAGCAGTAGTATTTCTTTCTCGCTAAACGTTTAATCTTACAAAACGATCATCTCGAACATCTGTAGAACGTCGTCTGCCAGATCCTCTTCGTCTCGAAAAACTACCAGTTTCATTGAAACGTTGTACGCTACACCTTGTAAAACCCAATATTCTAGAAGCATAATACTGAGACCTTCTTGTACCAGAGCAACTGCTCGTGCTGCATCAGTAGGTGTTAAAACCATGATGGTAAATTAAATACTGATAATTGAGCTGCAATTGCCGAGTAACGAATATTTGACAGTTGTCATATTGTGAGTTGCCACAGCACTCTACTTATTTTGTAGTTTATTCTCTACCGTCATTTAAATTATGACCATTTCTAAAATGTTGCATTTTATTTAAACCGTCATATTTCACAAACAAATTAAGATATCGAGATAAATAGAAAAACAAAATGTTGGAAACAAATCAGTCTTCTTGATAAAGTTGTGTGCAGAATTAACCTACAGGGTGCGTCAAAAGTAGAGGAAAAATTGTTTTCTTTTCCCCCCTGTATATCCAGCGAATACTGAATTACTTCTAGATGTCCGAATAATAATCTTGAAACTACAGTATTTTATCTAAAAGTTGCTAAAAAATTCAAATAAATCAGCTTCCCCATTTGAAAGTAAGAGCATTTTTAAATAAATCAATATTTTGAATGGATCGAATTTTAAGTCGGTAAGTGTATTATGAACAGAATTATTGTAATACATCTTCACATAGATATCTGGTAATTTATCCCAAAAATCGAACGTTTCAAATACCTATATATTGATCCTATACGATATGAAAATAAAAAATTGACAAATCATTAATAAATAAACGTTACCGTACTTTATTCATTAATATTTTTAATATATAAATCATTCTAATTTACCTTTAGTATAATAATTTGCTAGCTAGAACAACGCTAGACCATTTTATTTATAATTTGTGTCAAGGTTAAAGTCAAATTTCAAATAAAAATATAACAGTGTTCAAAGAGCTTCATTGTGACACTGCAAACAATGTTATAATGAAGTCTCTCTTATACGCGAATTATAAAAAGTATTTTATGCACTCATGTGTCACCGTTATTCCAAACCTACCAAAAAACGCTGTTGTGGTAATTGATAATGTCCCATATCACAATGTTCTAAATAAAAAATTACCTACGACTGCATGGAAAAAATAAAAATGAAAAAAACTGGCTTTCTGAAAAAAACATATATTACAGTGAACAAATGTTAAAATCGGATCTTTATAACGTTGCAAAAATTTATAAACCGCAATATACAATTGATGAGTCGTTTATTCGACATAGATTGCAAGTTTTAAGGCTACCTTCTCATCACCTGGACTTGAATCCGATCGAAAGTGTTTGTGCAACACAAAGAATATGTAGCCAAACGAAATGTTACCTTCAATTTTACCAAAGTTAAAGAATTCTGTCTGAATTTTTTGAAACAATTTTTCAAATTATTGGAAAGTTAGATGTGTTAGATGTTGAAAAGATTGAAAATGGATTTATGAACAATGAACCACTTCCAGATGCTGTTATATATAATATTATTATTAATTTGGCCGAAGACGGAGATAGCGAGGATGAGGATGAGTTTATATAGAAAGTGATTTTGATGAATCATTTGTAGATACACATCAATATTTTACTCTTGATGATCCCTGTACATCTAAAACATATTTTTCATTATTGTGTTTGTTTGTAGGTGGTATGACTGAATACATTAATCGCAACAAATGTGAAAATGTAAATAGGTGTTGTGGTCTCCGTAGTCTAGTGGAATGGTGCTCTGTCTGCTAACCGAGAGGCCCCGGGATCAAACCCGGGCCTAATTAACATCATAATTAAAAATTCGAAGAGCCACCTGTCGGAAGGCAATGGCAAACCACCGACAGTATTCTGCCCAGTACAGCCTCTCAACATAGATGTTCGGATGCGTCGTTAAACTGTAAGGTCCCTTCTATCTGTGGTAACTGGAGAGCACAACACAGGTAGAAGTGAGAGGTCGCCTACGTCCGATCACGGATATGGCACTGTAAGAAGAAGAAATAGGTGTTATAAAATTGTAGATATTCGAGACGAATTCCACTAGAGTAATATAATATTTGTAGCACATCTGTACATAGTTTTAAATAAACAATAATTGACGGCACCGAGAACCAAGATTTTTTTGGTTTTGCCAGTCCTAACTCCGTAAAAAGTGTGAAGGGATGTTCTAATTTCATAGTAAATATTTGCAAAAAACCTAAAAATTCACATATGAAACTAGAAAATCTACCACAAAAAAGCTTTAATATTTTATGTATATTATTAGTAGACTTATTAGACCATCTCTAAAGGCGATTTCCCCAATTGGTTTTTCAAATTTTATGTATAAACTCTAATTTTCACATTATTATCTACTATACATATTATTAACAATAACGACTTTAGAAAGCTTGACAAATAGGTACGTCATTAACTATTAGTTGGAACGGGTAGGAAAAATTGAAGAGTGGAAGTAACAAAGGTGACAAGTGCCAAAATTTATATTTTGAGATAATTAAGAAAATTATAATAAAACAACAAATAAATGATTCATTTTTTATTTGTTAAAAATTTAGATAAGAGCAACACGGAAAACTAGTTTACAACAAAGAAAACAGTTATATAAGAACATTTTGAACAAATAGTGACTTATTCCAAAAAAAAAAGAAACGTGATAAGTGCCAATACAAAATAACATACGAAAATACTAAGAAAGCGTCTTATTTGCTACTTCCAGCACCATTTTGGGCCACTTCTTTTACTCCCAGTAGGTTATTGTAAAAGTTTTTGTGCAATGGATTTGTTAAATAAGGTATCATAGACATAAGACTTTATCTTTTGTTTTCAGAAATTTTGTTTTCTGGCGAAATTACATGAAGCTCGGCTTTTTTAATGTCATTCAGAGTTTTTCCTTTTTTTAAAACATTGACTTCGTTCCATGGAATAAAATCTGCAAAGGAGGTCTTTGTTTCCACAATCACCGGTTTTGTTTTATCAATGCGTATTGCTCTTGCTTGGCTGATTTGCAGTTTAGTAGTATTGATATAAAAATCAGCTGCTTCCTCAATATTCCAAAAACAAAATTGGGTCATATCTATTACCTCGAACGGTGGGTTGTACCTTGCTGAATGAATAACTTCAATCAGATCTTCTGGTATGTATGCTTTCATTAATCTTTTTCTCTTCTCGATTGAGGCAAAATCCCTATCGCAAGGCATAAAGCTATGGCCGCTCACAAGGAATCGCTGTTCTATTGAGTCAAACAAGCCAATGGAAACCAAAAATATTAATGTACACAGAACAAATTTATTTATATTTTGGCCGCCACAGTTCTCGCACCAAAGAATTAACGACTTTTTGTTTGTGGAACCGCTATTTAGAAAACGAAGAAAGCAAGACGCGATCTCGTTTGCATCTCTTCCAGAAAACCCTTCGTGCCAGAGAAACATGCTGGCATGATTTGTATCCCCGACGTGAATCCCAAAGTTAAAATAGGATAGTTGGGATAGATAGAACATGTCAGAATGTACCAGTGTTGGCACAAATATCACCTGCTCCAGATCCATAGATAAGCAACACATATCACTACCTAGTTGTTGAGAGCGAATGGCATTTTCTTTCAAAATAGCTCTAGCACTCTCAGCTTTAGTATGGTGGACATCTAATTTAATTTGAGCTTCTTTACTTGTCGCAGTATTCGCACGAATTTCACATTGAAGCCTAACGCAGGTATGACATGTGTCCATTCTGGGACTTCGAAATGAAAGTTTAGGAAAGTCTTTCTTGAAAACTGATGAATAAAACTTATAGGTTACCTCACTTTCTGGATAGGGTGTTTTAAATGCTTTGAAAAGTCTATTTATATTTAGGTCGGGGCTCAGATATTCCTTATCGGACTTCGCGCGAGTATAATGTCCAATATCTCGAGGTATTAAGTTAATGTGAGCTCTTATAGCTTTGCGATCATTTTCAGAAAATTTAGATTTTTTATGGCATGTTCTCTTACCAATAAAAAAAGTATAACCAGCTTTCTTTTTAGAAATTAAGCCATCTATTTTTTCTTGATACAGCAAAAGTGTCCATAATAGATTTTTGCACACTTGAACGAAATTTCCTCGTCTGGAATAGTGTAGCGTTTGACGCTTGCTGTTTTGAGGATTTTCATAACTAGCATGTCGACGTCTTTTAACAGGTGTTAGATGTATAAGATTTAATAGATACGTACCCTGAACTTTTGAAGTTTCTTCATAAAATTTTTCGTATAAGGACTTCCGCCAGAAGAGACTGAGGCTTTCACAGGAAAACTGGCATTTACAACAAACCTAATATCAATCATTTTATATAATAAAGATTTTAATAAACAGTTTATTAACCTAACCTGTTGACATGGCGCCACTTTCTCCTGAATTTGCTTAAGTTTCCTTGATTTGTAGGCTTTGCCAGATTCTTTCAGTACCCTCTGTTCTTCACCAAAACGTCCACTACCTCTACTTCTTCGAGATTTTACATTAAGGTCGCTCATTATTATATCTAAAAAAACTTCAAACAACAATAATAACACTAAAGCGCGAATTATTGTGAACTGACAGCAGAAAGGCGAATGGCACTTGTCTCCTTTGTTAGGAAATAGATCATATACTTAACGGTGGCTCCATCTTTGAATGAATATATAAAGTGTATTATGAAAATTGGCACCTATCACTTTTGTGAGGACATAAACAGTGGCGTTCTATGGGTCTAACGCAAAATGAAAATTTTTGGCACTTACTGCTTTTGTTACTTCCACTCTTCAATTGTAGACCATTGTTAAATTTAGAAAGTCGTTTAACAATCCTTATCATATTGTATGTTTTATCTACAAAATCTACCTGACGAATATTATGAAGGGACCACTTAAAAGACATTAATTCGAAGTAAAGGTGAAAGTTTATGTCTCTTGGAATCTATTTATTATTTACATCACATAAAATAATAAAGGGTAATTATAGAGTTCCCCGTATGGTTTTTCAAGCAATAAATAATTATGTCTGTACAGAAAAAACCCAAAAAATCTAATGGTTTTCATTTCATCATTCATTTAATTAATAATAAAGAACACATTACCGTTATGTTGTTTTGTAAACTCGATTTTGGGCGGATGTAATTTCGGCCGGAAAAAGGGCAGGTACTAAAAGCCGGTAGGTAAATTCGGCCGGAGGTTTTAAGTTGCTTCCTTATCTCATAGGTATTTTCGGCCGCAAATCAAATAAAATAACAGAATGCTTTATATTAAAATATTTCTTTATTTCAATAAAATTATTACATCAACTTATTTCTATAACTTAGGTAAACTATAAATTTTTAAAAAACGTTTTGATGTGATACAGATTTAACGAAATTAATTCTAGAAATATTGTCAGATCGAAGCATATTTACCATGTTTTCGATAAATTTTAGTTTGTTTTTTACTTGTTTGTCTTTAATTTTTGCTGGAATATTTAAATTTTTTATTTTTAAATATGCATCGATCTGACAATATTTTAATTTTTCTATAAAAATAAATATAGAAGGGTGACTTGAATAAAAACTAGAATTAAAGTGCGAATGGAATGATTCGCAGGCATTTGTGGTTCTTTTAATTGATGGGTTTTCATATGCCCATATATTTGGTGGAAAATGAGATTCTGGCGCTATGTAGTTTTCTAATAAATAGTCTGCGTATTTATCTATAAGTTTATGGTCCGGTTTGTATGACATGAGATCAAATATGAAACAATCTTCAACTTCAGAGGGGTCTAAATAAGTTAGCCCAAAAGTATGAGTAAGCCATTTGCTTTCCTCGCAGTTTTTATCTTTATACATTTGGGTTAACCCTAATGATTGTATTTTCCTATACCACGCCTGGTGCAAGTGGAATCTACAACCATTTAGTTTGGTTTTGGGAAAGACAACTCTTAATGCGTTATGAATTGCGATTTCAAAATCCACAAATACCTCCTTCGGTTCAAAAACAATATTATAAAGTTCAAAAATTTTAGATTTTACCAACAGAAAAAGTCTCATATATGTGTCACTGGTCTTATTGGGCAACAGACAATACAAAAGAGGAACATAATGCCCATTTTCCAGTCCATGGATGGTAAATAACTGATAAAAATATTTTGTACAATAAGAAAATGTGCCATCCATGTAAAAATCTTTCATTTCACATAAACTTATTATATTTGTATGGCAAGAAAAAACAATGATATTATCAGCTGTGCTGTTAATAAACAAAAAATGTTCACCTGTTGTGGTTTTCGGTCCATAACTATCGAGTACAGAATGTACATCGTGAATATCCTTAGGCAGGGCTGGTAAGAGCTTACGGCGGCTGTTGTACAAATTTCTTCTTATTAGACTGACATCTATCGATGACAAATTCTCTGGCAAATGATTTGAAAGAACGCTTTCAATAATTTTTGAAGGTTTCTCCGATATGTCTTCCTCAGCTTTGCGCTTGCATGAAGTCGTCACTATTTTTCTCTCCAACGTAGTTTCATCGGACTCGTGGTTGTGGATTAATTCACTTCTAGTAACTGTGTATTCCGCACCAACAGTGTACAGTTTGGCTAAACATCTTAAATTTTTCTTTATACACTTCCAACGTACTTCACCACTTTTTAATACGTCCTGTTTACAAAACTGAAAATTTTCTACAACTAGTAAGTCACAACCGCGTGAACTCTTAATTACTGAAACTGATGCCATCGTATACAAATAATATATTTTATGCTTTCTATCGACTAGTAGCTTAAAGATAAGTTATAATACTGACTAGCTATAATAATTTTATACCTGTTATTTGTGAATTTTATACATTTAAAGGAAACTATTAGGCGTAATTACCAATATTTTAATCTCATCGTAAACATCAACCCCTCGGCCGAAATTACCCCTGTCATAAATGGTACCCTTTGATTTATGCAGGTAGGCCAAGGGATTACCGGCCGAAATTACGCCCGCCGGTTTTTATAGTATTGTACATGCGCCACAATTTATTATTTTCAAATCTAAATTGAAATATTTTGTTACGTATTAGCAGCATAACAACCTTTAAAAAAGTGCATGCGGAATGTATGTCACCTGCTCTTCCCGGTAACTGCGTTTACAACGTTGTCAATTTGAATGACTTTCTCGCGCATCGTCATCTGCCAAAATTAATTTGCCAACCTATTCCATGCGGACGAAACTGAGTCACCGATTACCGTATCTGCAAGAAGTGAATCACCGGTAGCGACAGTGATTTTCCATTCACCGGTGATACCGATATATCGCCCAATACCAGAAACATATTCAGCATTCATCTATGATGGACATTTTTTTAGAACTTTCAATGTTTAGATATGAAACTCGTTTTAATAAATGCAGCCTGTATGCCTGTACTGAAAACATCGCTTACTTTTGAAACAAGTTCTCCCATTTTAGGGAGCCCGCACTTTTCACATCTTCCAGCGTAAAGCAAAAAGTGGTTTCGTCACACAAACTCGACTCCTAAAGAGTACCGATGCGACCATAAGAATAACATAACTTTTATTTAAGAAAAATTGTCATTTAAATTTAATAAAATTTGTTGAAATGTTACGTTTGGAAGGATCACCATGTAAAGTTAGCGAGTTTTTCAAATCATAAGTCGAAGATTAGTTTTCGATTGACTGATTATAAATCAAGTCTTCAGCTTTAGACTACTGCTTCCTTATAATATCTTATATTTCTTTATCACTATTTCTTCCATTCTGATTTTTCCATTCCACCTCTTTCACATCTTTTGTCAACTTCTAATCTTTGTTTACTATAACTCCCTTTCCCAGACATCAAAAAGTTTGCTGTTCTTTATTCAGATGACAGGCTTTACTTCCATCCCAAAATTGTTGGGGAAAATATTTTTTTTTGTCTGTTCCTCTGACACATGTATTGCCCTTGTTCATCATAGATTCAGCCAGATATAGATAGTTTCCTTTCTCATATGTCAAGTCTTTTTCTGTTGCTTGATCATATACCAGACTCGACTTCAACATGCTACTGTAAATCTCAGTATTAGTGAAATACTTTCTTTTTCTGATCCTCCCATATACCTCTTACCCTTGCTAGGTTTGAGATCTTTTTTTTTGTTTTCCATAATATTTATAGATAGTAATGGGTAAATAAAATTGCGATTGAGGTACGAGTGCTTGAACGAGTAACATCGTCTATTCTCGTCATAAATGAGTGAATTTATTTTGTGCTTTGGTGCTATTAATTACATGTGTATGTATTATCAATAGTAGACTTTTTGATCCAGTTTCTTATCAAGCTATTTTTTACGGTCCAATTTATTTACATTGTTAATTACCTGGTTCAAGCCTTCTCATAAAACAGAGGCGTAGGTGAGCAGATTTTTCGTTATGGATAAGATATTATCCAACGAGTTCACATAAACCCACAATAAATATCATATACTGCTTTTGAGTACAAGGGCAGGACATTTTTCCAAAATGTCACTCAACAATTCAGTTCAAACACCTTACGTATCAGCAGTTAAGACAGCACCTAAACAATGGTTTCCAAAAAAAAGATCAAGCTATTGTGATGCAAGTAGAAGACAATTTGAAGTTATATGACTACGTGCAAGAATTAGGTAATGTTATTGGTCCAAAAATATCTCGTTTGCCTCCAGAATTTCAAATAATCTAATTTCTATATATATTGCTAACTCCGAACTTGTAGATAACCTCCTCAAATCACACCCTACAATAACAGTAAATAACACTACCATAAACATTCGTAGACTCGTCTCTAAAATGATCATCATATATAATATTTCCCCCTACATTCCTCATGAACAGGTCGAAAATGTAATAAAAATTCTTGAGCTACAACTGGCATCTCCGATCTCTTTTCTAAAGGCTGGAATACCAGGCGACGAATATGCCCATATTCTCAGTTTCAGACGTCAAGCTGACGTTTTTCCCCCTTCTGATAATTTTGAACTCCAAATTTCCATAATAATTTCATTTGATGGTAACGATAACAGAATTTTTCTATCAACCGATAATATGAATTGTTTTATCTGCAAGCAATCCGGACCCATCGCCTCATACTGCCGAATTCCACCACTAAACGCTATATCAAAGCCTACACAGTCTACACCTGAAACTACCAATACATCTACAGGAACAAGTGATTCTCCACTCCCATCAATCAGTCTCCCACCAATGAGCGAAGTTCTCTCGAACAAAGATACAACCCAATCCAACCCTGCTCCATTTATTTCAGAAAAACGTTGCCGTTCCGAAATCTCAAGTGACAGAGCCAGTTCTCCTGATGCTGACGATCAATCCAACGAAATGCTACAAAATGCTTCCCCCCCTGAACCTCTCTCCGATATTCAGAAGAAAAAAAATAAGGAAGCAAGGTTGAGCTCCTCTGAAGAAGCTAATTTAAAAGACAATGCATACAAAAAGCATACCAAACTAATTCTGAGACCTATATCCTTCCAATAGACAATCCTGAAGCATACTTGGAAAACAGCTTTGGAAGTCGCAATGCTTACCAGGAAGCATTAAAGTATACTAATGACATTAAGTCTCTTATCTCTAACCTAAATCTACCTTATCCAACTCTTACAGAGAGATCGATTAAAAACAGAATAACCCGAATAACAAGGAAATTTAAAGATCAGCTTCGATTGGATTCCAAGGAACATGAAAGTGAATCAAACGAAGAGGATTACAGTTCTGGCGGTTCACATCAATCACAACACTCCGCAGACTCCGCAAAATTTCCCAATATCTCAGGTATCCTAAACATCGCGAAAATCCTCATATTAATCACATAACTCCTAATATTTCATTTTCACCATAATTCAATGGAATTGTAACGGGTTTTACCCCCGTTTAGAATTTCTACAACTCATTACTGAAATTAACAAGATAAAACTAAGCTTATTTCATTTGACGTTACTAATACGTTCACTAAAATTCGTCCTAAAGAATGTTTAATACTTGTAAGAAAATTACTAGAAGATAAAAATATTAATCCAGGAATAATATCAGATATACTTAATCTGTTTGATGTATGTATCAGTCAGAATTATTTCACTTTTGACAATAACATATATATATATATATATATATATATATTCAAAATGAAGGTTTATCAATGGGAAGCCCTATATCACCTATTTTGGCAAACATTTTTATGGACAGTTTAGAAAGAAAAATCATTGAAAATTATATTTCAAGGAATGTTTTATTTATTTTGGTATAGATATGTAGATGACATATTAGCATGTTTTATAGGTAGTGAACGACAATTAGATATATTTTTCAACCACATTAATAATTTACACCCAAAAATTAAATTTACATTAGAAGTTGAAGAAAATAACTCGATCAATTTTCTTGTTTTAAAAATTCAAAGAGTTAATAATGTACTTGATTATGCAATTAACCGAAAACCAACACACACTGATGTGACAATTCCTTATAGTTCGAATCACCCCCTGCCACATACAATTCAATGATACATAGAGCATTTTCAGTTCCTATGAACAAATGTAATTTTGATAGAGAGATTAGTACAATTAGACAAATAGCAACATCCAATGTTTATCCATTACATATGATAAATAAGCTAATTAATAAAAAAAGGAAAAAGTGGCATTGCAACTAATATTTCCTAAACAAACTGAAGAAATAAAAACTTATAAAACCATCACATATGCACGAAATATTTCTAATAATATTTCAAAGATAATATCTTTAGCAACGAATACAACAATTGTTTTTAAAACAGAAAGTAACGTAAGTATAAAATTGTTAAATGTTAAAACAAAAATACCAACATTAAAGAAATTAGGTATATATAAACTCAAATGTCCAGAATATAATGCTGTCTATTTGGTTCAGACTCTTAGAAATTTTGAAATCAGATACAGTGAACACTTACGAGCATACAGATTAGAACAACCAATACGCAAAACATCTACTTGACACCAATCATTCATTGACACCAAACACAGAACTAGAAGTACTACATATTTGTGATAAGAAACATGAACTGAATTTCCTTGAAGAGTTGGAAATTAGAAGACACTTAAGAAACCGACAATATGAAGTCGTCAATGAACAGATAAATCTAGGAAGCTCTCCACTATTAAACTGTCTTCTTAAGTGATAATTGTAAAGATCAGCAGATATAGTTTTCCTGGTTTTCTATATCATTGCACAGTTATACTGATCTTAATTGGAAAAATGATATCCAGGATACAACCATAGGGCTAATAATATCTAAGCTTCAATATTTGTAATATCATATCTTCTTCTTTTTTCTATAAACATATATCAAGCCAATCACAAGCTAGGTTACTTCTTGGTCTAGCCAAAAATAACTACTAAACATCAGGTAGGCATAAAATGAAATGTAACTTCTGTCATTCTGACGATGATATTGATTTATCGAAACAATTGTCAATTTTTTAGAATTTTCTATAACTTTTATTATATTGTGGAATTAACTAGAGACCGTGAGTTTCATTTAAAAACATTAATCTTAATGACTGTCGCCTTCTCAACTCAATATAAATCTAATTTTTTAATATTGTAACACTGTTGTGATTTACGTTGTTATTTAATCTGTACTGTACCTTATATCGTTCCCGTGTCAATGACCTTTAGATGTCGAGACATGTTATTTCAATAAAAAAAATTGCATTGTAACTCTACAATCAATTTTCTGATTTTCATTTACATAGGGCTAATAATATCTAAGCTTTCAGATTTGTAATATCATATCTCTTTCTTTTTTCTATTAATATCTATTAAGTCAATAACATGATAGGTCACTTCTTGGTCTAGCCAAAAACAATTATTAAACATCAGGTACGCATCGACTGAAATGCAACTTCTGTCATTCTGACGATGATATTTAATATCGAAACAATTGTCAAATGTATTAGAACTTTTACCATTTCATCAATATATTTAAAAATTATCTAGAAACAGTTAGTTTCATTTAAAACAGAAATATTACATCATTCCTTTCTTACAATTTTGGAAACAATATTTTGCACAAAAACATAACTAGCATAGATTCAATAATAAATTAACACCCTGTTTTTAACAACTAGACTCGTCATTTTTTCCCGTTTTTTTTTCATTTGACTGGCGTTGTTTCTTGAATATCACATGAGGTTGTAAAGCGAAATATGATTTTAAATAAAAAAGGAAAAGCTAATTCAGGTCAGCTCTGACCGTCATTTCAATTTCACAGTTGATGTCGGTGCTGATGACTTTCAACACGCGTTAAACATGAAATATAGTATAGTTAAAAAATACATTTCGACTTAATGAGGAATATTAGGCAACTTTTTTCGGCTCCCTCCTGAAATACAGATGAATTGAATGAACTAGTTTGCATTTTAATACATAATTTTTTTTACCAATTACCTCTTGCAACATCACCAATAATTAGAGGCCATATTAGCAATATAAAAAATAGTGTTTTTAAATGAAACTCAAGGTCTCTAGTTAATTCCACAATATAATATAAGTTATTGAAAATTATGTTGTGGAATTAACTAGAGACCTTGAGTTTCATTAAAAAACACTAATATGAGCATATTTCACGAAGTAAGGGTCGAGACAGTCAATTTCATATAAAAAATAGATATATGCCTCATTAGTGAAATGCATAATGAGTTATATATCAGGATAAAAGCATACCAGGATATCAGGATCCAAAAAATGCTGCTGAAGTGGGAAGCGCAGTTACTGTAAAGCAAAATTTAGTACAGCTCTGAGAAATGGGATTCAAAACAGCGGAAATACAAGCAACCACATAAAATGTGAAAACAAAAAATTATGATATTAATGTAACGGTAATATACTGCCCGCCAAAAGATGTGAGCAAGAAAGAGATATATGTTGATTTCCTAAATAGCGTGGGATATAGGTTTTTCATTGGAGGAGCCTAACTATCACTAAAGGTAAGGAACTGCTAGGAGAAATATATCAAATTAAATGCGAAGCACTTTCAACAGGGAAATCAACTTAATGGCCCACTGATACGAACAAAATTCTAAACCTCATTAACTTCTCAGTGGTAGGGAATATTTCAACGAACTATATGCAAACAATGGAAGCCTGGGATAAAAATTCCGCTCATTCTTAGTGTTACAAGAAAATTTACTAACACTAGTTAATAAAATAACAGACTGGAAGAGTTTTTAAATTGAGATGGTATTTAACAAGAGGCATGGAATAATTCTCGTAACTAGTGATTTAAATGAAACTTACTGTTTCTAATTAACTCCACAGTATAATGAAAAATGTTAAAAATTCAAAAAAATTGACAATTGTTTCGATATTATCTAAATATCATCCTCAGAATGACAGAAGTTTCATCTCATTTGATGCCTACGTCATGTTTAATTATTTTTGGCTAGTCCAAGAAGTGATTGTTATTGACTTGATATATGTTGATACAAAGGAGAAGATATGATATTACAAATATCAAAGTTTAGATATTATTAGCCCTATGGTCATATCCTGGATATCATTTTTCCAATTAAGATCAATATAACTGTGCAATGATATAGAAAACTAGGAAAACTATATCTGCTGATCTTTACAAGTATCACTTAAGGAGACAGTTTAAAAGTGGACAACTCCCTAGATTTATCTGTTCATTGACGACTTCATATTGTGGGTTTCTTAAGTGTCTTCTAATTTCCAATTCATCAAGAAAATCCAGTTCTTGTTTCTTATCACAAATATGTAGTACTTCTAGTTCTGTGTTAGGTGTCAATGTATGATTGGTGTCAAGTAGATGTCTGGCGTAGTGGGATTTATCTGGTTGTTTTAATCTGTATGCTCGTAAGTGTTCACTGTATCGGATTTCGAAATTTCTAAAGGTCTGACCCAAATAGACAGCATAACATTCTGGACATTTAAGTTTGTATATACCAGATTTCTTTATTGGTGATATTTTTGTTTTCACATTTAACAGTTTTGTCCTTATGTCACTTTCTGTTTTAAAAGAAATCGTTGTATCTGTTGCTTATCTGTTGCTAAAGATATTATCTTTGAAATTTTATTAGAAATATTTCCTGCATTGGTAATGGTTTTATAAATTTTCAATTATTTAGTTTGTTTAGGAAATATAAGTTGTAATGCCGCTTTTTCCTCTTTTTTACTAATTAGTTTATTTATCATACGTAATGGGTAACCGTGGGATGCTGCTATTTGAATTATGGAGTTAATCTCCGTGAAACTGAAAATGCTCTATGTATCATTGAATTATATGCCGCTAGTTTATGGGACATGGGATCATTGGAACTGTATGGAATAGTCACATCAGTGTGTGTTGGTTTTCGGTGAATCGAATAATCAAGAACATTATTAACTCGTTGAATTTTTAAATAAGGAAAATTGATTTAACTATTTTCTTCAACTTCTAGTGTAAATTTTATTTTTGTGTGTAAATTATTAATGTGGTTGAAAATTATATCTAATTATCGTTCACTACCCATAAAACATGCTAATATATCATCTACATATTTATACCAAAATAAAACATTTTTTGAAATATTACTAGCAAAGATTTTTCTTTCTAAACTGTCTATGAAAATGTTTGCCAGAATTGGCGATATAGAGCTTCCCATTGGTAAACCTTTATTTTTAATATATATCTTATTGTAAAAAGTGAAATAATTCTGATTAATGCATACATCAAACAAATTAAGTATATCTGATATTATTCCAGGATTATTATTTTTATCTTCTAGTAACATTCTTACAAGTATTAGACATTATTGAGGAGGAATTTTAGTAAACATATTAGTAACATCAAATGAAATAAGCTTAGAGATATCTGGCCAAATGAATGATTTTAATTTCTTGATCAGTTCCATTGAATTTCTAATTGAATACTTAGATGTATATCCGTAACTATCAAGTATATTGTTAAGTTTCTTTGCCATTATATTATTAGGAGTATTAACATAAGAGACTATAGGTCTAATTGGTTTCGTTAGTTTAGACTGTCTTCTCAAGTGATAATTATGAAGATTGGCAAATATAGTTTTCGTGGTTTTCTATATCATTGCACAGGCTAAATCTCTAAAACCCGGATATTTGACAGGATATCTCGAGATACGAAGGGTTGGAACAACCCAGTCTATGATGATGCCTAGGGATATAATGCCTGCTAAACATGATTTCTAAGCTACTCTAGATGTTATTATTAACGATTGTGAGTTAACACAGAACGAAATCTCAGAAATAACTAGGGGTGCCCTCACATTTTATACTGATGGGTCAAAAACAAACGAAGGAGTAGGAATAGGGGCTACAGGACCTAATCTCAGGTTATCAGTAGCCCTAGGTAACACTATTACAATATTCCAAGCGGAAATACTAGCAATAGACTTCTGTGCTCAAGAGTGCTACAAAAAGCGCCTCAACGCAGCCAGAATATTTATTGCCTCGGACAGCCAGGCTGCTTTGAAAGCTCTAAGGTCTATAACTTATGCGTCCAAAACAGTCTGGAGCTGCAAACAATCTCTTAAGCTACTGGCTAGACATAACAAACTATCTTTGTTATGGGTGCCCGGGCACAAGGGAATTGCTGAAAATGAGACTGCTGATGGTCTTGTAAAGGAAGGAGCCAGCACTCCTTTCATCGGACCCGAACCGTTTTCTGGAATTACTAAAAGCCACATTGTGGAAGAAGTCCGGAAATGGGAAAAGGACTTAGTGCAGCCTACTGGAAAAATATTCCAGGCCAAAGACAAGCAAAAGGTTGCTACAACCTTCTGCTCGCTATGCTAAATTGCTCTTAGAGCTTCAGAAGTCTGATCTCAGAGCAATCACAGGACTCCTTACGGGACACTGCCCACTCAGAAAGTGGACAGAGGAACATGTAGATTCTGCGACAGTGCAGATGAAACGGCTGAACATATATTATGCCATTGCGGTGTACTTGTTCGCCAACGCCATAGGTACCTCGAACGGTTGTTCTTGAGACCTGACCAGGTAACAAAAATAGCTCCCAATGGGATAATAGGCTTCCTTAGAAACCTTGATCTCTGGAACAAAAAACTAGATGGAGGGTATACACAAAAGATCTTCTCAGGTCTCAGTGTGGAAAGGCCAGCTATAGGCCAATCGACCTCTTTGTAATCTACAATATCATTGCACAGTTATACGGATCTTGATTGGGAAAATTATATCCAGGATGTCCCCATAGGGCTAATAATATCTAAGTTTCAATATTTGTAATTTAATATCTTCTTGTTTCTTTTAACATATATTAAGTCAATCACAAGATACTAGTCAAAAATAATTAAACATCAGGTAGGCATGGAATGAAATGTAACTTCTGTCGTTCTGACGATGATATATAGATAATATCGAAACAATTGTCAATCTTTTAGAATTTTTAATATTTTCCAATATACTGTGGAGTTAACTAGAAACAGTAAGTTTCATTTGAAACACTAATATGAGTAGATTCCGAAAAGTAAGGGCCGAGACAGTTAATTCCATTAAAAAATCTTCGAGAGAAGATTTGACCCGACTGTACCAGAAGTTACAACAAAAACGTTGCAAATTTGATTCAACCAAGAATGCCTTGAA
The DNA here is from genome assembly GCA_963921935.1 of Galeruca laticollis. Lineage (NCBI taxonomy): Eukaryota > Metazoa > Arthropoda > Insecta > Coleoptera > Chrysomelidae > Galeruca > Galeruca laticollis. The sequence goes on along the minus strand of OY998181.1, from coordinate 157,651,063 downwards.
AAAGACGTAATACCAAATTATTTGAATATAAAATGCCATACAAAAAAACACCTCAAGCACAAAAAGCTATAACATGTGCTCAACGAGTTTGGCTTAGAGAAGAATGTAAGAAATGGTTTAGAATAAGGGACTCCTTAGACAACTACATAAAAGTGGTACATTCTGAACTCACGTTCCAACTACATCCAGTAGAATTTGACTGTGTAGATGACAAAATCAAAGAAAGTGTCAGCAGGATGAAGCACAAGAAATTTAATTTAGGGAACAAGAACAAAAGTTACAGAAACTTGAACACACACAACATAGAGTTCAATACTATAAACATCATGAAACTGTAGGTAATTACATACCAACACACTTTGCACCACACAGATAATGGCTACATAGTCAGAAATAGCTTTAAAATCTAATTCAAATAATTTTCTTAATGAGAAACTAAAACTTGCACATTTAATCAAAAATTTTGAACCTTCAAAAGTTAAACATCAACCAAAAAATGACATTACAGTTTTAAATTCAGTAAAAAAGAAAGTGGAAGATAATAATCTAGCAGTTACAAAATCTGACAAGATGAACGCTACTGTCATATTGACAACTAATGATTATAATTCAAAGATATATAACTTTATAGAATCAAGCGATGTAAAAGTTCTTAGAGCAGACCCAACAAAAAAGTTTTCTAATAATGTTAGAGATGTTGTTAATAATTCAAATTATTTTTTCAGTGATTACGAGAAGAGGTCCATTATAAATAAGAATACTCATTCTCCACAATTATAGTGAACCGTTAAATGATATAAAATAACGAAACCAATTAGACCTGTAGTTTCTTATGTTAATACTCCTAATAATATATCGGCAAAGAAACTTAACAATATACTTAATAGTTACGGATATCCATCTAAATATTCAATTAGAAATTCTATGGAATTGATCAAAAAATTAAAATCATTCAACTTGCAAGATAGCTCTAAGCTTATTTCATTTGATGTTACTAATATGTTCACTAAAATTCCTCCTATAGAATGTCTAATACTTGTAAGAAAGTTACTAGAAAATGAAAATATTATTCCAGGACTAATATTAGATATAGTTAATTTATTTGATGTATGTATTAATCAGAATTATTCCACTTTTGACAATAAGATATTTACTCAAAATGAAGGTTCACCAATGGTAAGCCCCATATCGCCAATTTTGGCAAACATTTTTATGGACAGTTTAGAAAGAAAAATCTTTAAAAGTAATATTTCGAAAAATGTTTTATTTTGGTTTAGATATGTAGGTGACATATTAGCTTGTTCTATGGATAGTGAAAGACAATTAGATATATTTTTCAACCACAATAATAATTTACAACCAAAAATTAAATTTACATTGGAAGTTGAAGAAAATATTCCAATCAATTTTCTTGATTTAAAAATTCAAAATGTTAATAATGTATTTGATTATTCGATTCACCGAAAACCAACACACACCGATGTGACTATTACATACAGTTCCAATCATCCCATGTCCCATAAACTAGCGGCATATAATTCAATGATACATAGAGCATTTTCAGTTCCTATGAACAAATGTAATTTTGATAGAGAGATAAACACAATTGAACAAATAGCAACATCCAACGGTTACCCATTACATATGATAAATAAACTAATTAGTAAGAAAGAGGTAAAAGTGGCTAGTATTTCATAATCAAACTAAAGGTATAAAAACTAATACTATTTCAAAGATAATATCTCTAGCAACAAATATAACGATTTCTTTTAAAACAGAAAGTAACATAAGTACAAAATTGTTAAATTTAAAAGCAAAAATATCACTATTAAAGAAATCTGGTATATACAAACTCAAATGTCCAGAATGTAATGCTGTCTATTTGGGTCAGACCCTTAGAAATTTTGAAATCCGATACAGTGAACACTTACGAGCATACAGATTAAAACAACCAGATAAATCCCACTACGCCAGACATCTATTTGACACCAATCACTCATTGACGCCCAAGACAGAACTAGGAGTACTACATATTTTTGATAAGAAACAAGAGCTGGATTTTCTTGAAAAATTGGAAATTAGAAGATACTTAAGAAACCCACAATATGAAGTCGTCAATGTACAGATAAATCTAGGGAGTTCTCCACTTTTAAACTGTCTCCTTAAGTGATACTTGTAAAGATCAGCAGATATAGTTTTCGTGGTTTTCTATATCATTGCACAATTATACTGATCTTAACTGGTAAAAATTATATTCAGGATATCGCCATAGGGCTAATAATATATAAGCTTTAATATTTGTAATATCATATCTTCTTTTTTCTCTTAACATATATTAAGTCAATCACTTCTTAGACTAGCCAAAATAGTTAAACATCAGGTAAGCATCAAATGAAATGTAACTTCTGTCATTGTGACGATGATATTTAGATAATATCGAAGCAATTGTGAATTTTTTAGAATTTTTAACATTTTTCTATATACTGTGGAGTTAACTAGAAACAGTATAACGAGAAAACCTACGAACCCTCTCAGTGCTCGTTATAGATATGCGGGTTGTCTCATGTGGTGCAACCCGTGCTCGCCAGTCGACTAGCTTCGAGTCGAAGAAGGGGTGGATCCTTCAAAAATTCATACGATTGCCGCATAAAAAAATTATGAATTGTGACGAATAAAGGTGAATGTACAAATGTAAGAAGAGTAAAAAAAAGGAAAACTGTTCACTTAGTCTTCTTCTGGACCCAGAACAGCAACTGAAGTCGCTCCAGAATATTCCAACTCTCCTGGAACTCATCAAGCTTCAATCAGCGAATTTAATATCCACATAAAAAAACCCATAAAATAGAGAAACGAATTAGCCTCTACATAGGGTTTACATTCTACCTCGGTCAAATTTCCGACGTCCCCCCGTAATATCCCATTATACGGACTATATTGAACATTAAATCGTTTCGGAGTTATAACAGAATTTGTTTTAATACTCTCCTACAAAATAACCAAACAGAATCTTATCTTATCACCAAAACGAAATACTAACTATTGTAAGGCGCGGCTTACACTTGTAGCTGAACTGATAATGACGATAACTGGTGAAATATTATTAGAAGAGATTAAAAGAAGTAAAAAGGAATTGATTCCACATGTAGAAGCCGTCGAGGTCACACTGTCCTTGAAAATTGAAGATCTATATAGGCAATTGAGCAAAGTTCAAGCTGAAAACGAATACATTTTGAATAAAATTGAGAAGATAGAAAGAAAAACGAACGAGAATAACATCGTCATATTCGGACTTAACAGGAGGCCTGATGATATAACGCCCGCATTTATCTGCTCGGAACTGGAAAGATTAGTTAACATCAATTTGTCTGAATCCGATCTCAACAATATTTATGCATTGGGCAAGAAGGATAACGCACCAGTCAAAGTTGAATTCTTATCTCATTTGAAGAAATCATCGGTATTCAAAAACGTGAAAAACCTCAAAGGTACTCATATAACGATTACCAATGATTTGACACTGTCGCAGAGAGAAGAGTACAGGATCCTGAAAAAACATTTGATCCTCGCAAAAGCTAATAATTGCAATACCTGCTACATCAGAAGAAACAGACTATTTGTGGATGGTAAGTTTTACACAGCGGATGAGTTAGAGGGAACTGAAACCACTGATAAAAACTCTACAAAAGCAAACAGCGAACCTAATACCCCGACCTCCAGTAAACCAAAGGCAGAAAACAATAAAAAAATCACTGAAAAAAAGGACCTAAGAACTAAATCTACTTAGTCAACCTCAGGAAACAAACAAGAACGGCCTTTACTAAAGGATACTATTGACAAACCAAATATAAAAACTCGTTCAGGGTCGGTACACAACAATAGGTAAATCATTCCTTTTTCAGATTTTGCTCCGCAAATGGTAGGAAGATAAAAAAGGATACCTATTACACCACACTTAATATTATACCATTTGATAAACTTTACCACTCACCATTTTTCAACAGTATTGTTTTTTTTTCTCTTTATATTCATATATTTTTTTTATATTATTTTTAAAAAATGGATCAATTCATATTCGAATACGACAATGAACCAATAATTACAAATGAAATAAATAGCAATAACTGTTTTAAACAAGTCTTCGGCACTTCTGACTGTTTCTCAATCTTCCATAATAACATACAATGCTTAAATAAACATTTCGACGAGTTTCAACTCTATCTATCTGAAGTTCTGAACTCATTTAGCCTCATAGCTCTTACAGAAACTTGGGAAGTAAAAGATGCAGACTCACTAACCTTAAGTGGATATAGAATGATATGTAACAGAAATAGAATTAATCAAAATGATGGTGTTGTGATATACGTCCGTGATGATTATTATGAATATCATGAATTCATCAAAATTGGTGAAGTTAATGGAGTTATAGTCAATATGAAGTGTGAGAATGTTAAAATAAACGCGATTATTTTGTACAGACCTCCTTGCACTAAGATCGAGGATTTCAACTTGAACTTAAATACTTTTTTTGGGGAAAAAAAAATCCTGTCAACGAATATACACCTTTTTTTGTGAGACTTAAATATAAATATATTAGAGCAAGATAATGGAGATGTGGAAGATTACCTAAATGTCATGTCAGCTGAAGGATTCAGATCCCTGATAAATAATCCTACTCGAATAACTACTGTCTGGAGAGCCTGTCTAGACCACATATTTTTAAAATATAATACTGACATTATTGAAAATATCTACCCAGCCGTAATTTTTACAAATATCACCGATCACTTCTACATAGCTGTAAGAATGGTTAACTTGAAAAATAAACATGAAAGTAATGATAGCAATGTGACCCAAAATCATCTGAACAAAAGAAAATTGTTAGATATAATCAGCACTGAAAGATGGATAACTGTTTATAGAGAAAGGGAAGTTAATTTTGCTACTGATAACTTCATTAAATCACTGAATGAAATAATAAAAAAATCTACTTATTCCAAAAAAAATAAAACTTTCAAAAAGAAGAAACCGTGGATCACCAACGGCCTTATAACTTCTATTGATAAAAGAGACAAATTACACCAACTCTCCATAAGAGATCCCTTCAATTTAGAGAAAAAAGCTGCTTATGATAATTACAAAAATAAACTTACTGCATTATTGAAAAAAACCAAACATGAATACCTCAAAAGAAAGATTTATGAAAACAAATCATCTACAACAAATCTGTGGAAAGTCATTAAGGAGTTCTGCAATAAACCAAATACAAACAAGACAATAAAGAAAATTAAATCTGATAATGGTGCTGATATAACTGACAAACTGCAGATTGCAAAATACTTCAATCAGTATTTCTCTAGTATTGGTGAAAAAATGGCTAATGCTATTCCTCAAAGACCAGAAATCAAAATCAAAACTAAACGCGTCTGTGCCTCAATATTTCTGAAACCAACAGACCACACCGAAATAGAAGAGCTTATTAGGGAATTGAAGAATAAAAAAGCTAGTGGCCTCGATGGTATACCAAACGAAATCCTTAATATAACAAGTAATTTTGTGTGTAAACCGATATCGTATATTATTAAATTAGCTTTAGATAATGGAAAAGTCCCAAATCACTTTAAAAACGCAGTAATAAAACCAATTCACAAATCAGGAGACAGACATCTTGTAAGCAACTATAGACCTATATCTTTGATTTCTTCAGTATCAAAACTGTTTGAAAGAGCAGTAAAAAACCGCTTGGTTAGTTTTATTAACAAGAATAAAATAATCTCTTCTCACCAATTCGGGTTTCAGGAGGGAAAATCTACTCAGGATGCTATCGCTAGATTCACATCCATCGTTTATTCAGCTATTGATCACAAAAAATCTTGTTTGGGAGTGTTTGTTGATCTGGCAAAAGCCTTTGACACGGTAAATCATAGTTTATTGCTTGATAAATTAGAACGCCTTGGAATTCGCGGTATTGCACTAGACCTTTTCGAAAGTTATCTCAAAGACCGCAAACAAGTTGTAAAAATAGAAAATATGTGTAGCCAAGAAGAGTTGGTAACAGTCGGAATTCCCCAAGGAACCGTTCTTGGACCGATACTATTTATAATTTACTTGAACGATTTGCTACAGTTGGACTCAACTGGAGTAATCTTGTCATTTGCTGATGATACAGCTATTATTGACGAAGGGCAAAACTGGTCAGAAATCCAAAAAAATGCTTCTGACGATATGCAGAATATCCTTAAGTGGTTTGAATCGAACAAATTGACTGTTAACGCCACTAAAACTAAAATAATACCATTTACTTCATATAGGCCATTTTTGCCGGATTATAATTCTATCTCTGTAGGAAATCGTACTCTTGAGCTCGTGCACACGGTCAAATATCTAGGCATACATATTGACTCCTTTTTGAAATGGGACGTTCATGCTCGCAACATCACCAATAAGCTCAGAGGCCTAATCTACAGATTCAAACAACTAGTAGAATTTTTATCTCATGAACAACTGAAAACTATATCCGCTATTGTTGAATCCATATTACTATATGGGATCATTGATTGGGGAGGAATTAGGAATAATTATCTAAACTCTATCAATACCGTTCAGAAACTCATTCTGAAAATTATTGTAAAAAAACCTCGCAGATTCTCCTCCAATCAAGTATATATTAATTCAAAGGTATTGGACATTCGGCAACTTTTTTGCTTCAAAACCCTTTGTTAACTTGTACTCTAACAGGCATTATACATATAATGTACCACATACATACGGAACGAGACAGAACATACAATCCGCTATATATGCCCCTGTTACACATAAAGCACTTGGCCAGAGAAGCTTCTGTTTTATTGGATCAAAATTATGGAACAATTTACCCCACACTTTGAAGAAATATAATTCAGTTTGTCTTTTCAATAACAAATTAAAGGAGTGGATATTTTCAAAGGGCAGAAAGTATTTCGCTAATGTAATTGATCCGATTTTAGTTATATAAATGTTGTTTGTTGTTTTGCACCTTGTGTTTATATGTGTGTGTATGAGTGTATATTCTTAGTTTATAAAAATGTTAATTGTCCTAAATATATGTCTTTCACCTGTAAAAGTTATTAGTTATTAGTGTCATAATTAGTGTTTTTAAATGAAACACAAGGTCTCTAGTTAATTCCACAATATAATACAAGTTATTGAAAATTCTAAAAAATTGACAATTGTTTCGATAAATCAATATCAATTTTTTAGAATTTTCAATAACTTGTATTATATTGTGGAATTAACTAGAGACCTTGAGTTTCATTTAAAAACACTAATATGAGCATATTCCACGAAGTAAGGGTCGAGACAGTCAATTTCAGTGTCATAATTAATAATAAATGATAAATGTAAATACTGGTTATTACTATTTATGTTTTTTATGTTTCAACATTTGTCAGACTCATTTAAGATATATGTTCTATGAAGAGTCAATACCCGAAGACAAGTTCTTTGATGAACTTAGTCGGGTACCCCACTACTCTTGTTTATTTAATGTACATCACATCTGTTCATGAACACTATACCTCAGATTATTTTTTATAGTTATTATATTATGTTAAATTATTATTCGATGATATGTTTTTTTTATTTTTTGTATGTAAACATGTATGTATTTATAAATAAACATACATTCATATCAACATCACCCGAAATTCTAACTTTTAACTGTATAAAAGCCATTTACACTGAGAATAAAAACTATATGACTGGTTTTTCCGCTTAGCAAAAAAACTACGATATCAAAAAAACCCATAATATAAAAAACTATGTCGTTGGCCGCATCCCCTGAATATTATACAGCCCCCGTGATATATTCTTATTTCAAAAAAAATATAAAGCAATAACGAAAATGAACTAATATGAAATTGTGAAACGTATCGAAACTATCTCATGAAATCCATATAAGTGTTTTTAAATGAAACTCGCGGTCTCTAGTTAATTCCACAATATAATACAAAATATTGAAAATTCTAAAAAACTGACAATTGTTTCGATAAATCAATATCATCGTCAGAATGACAGAAGTTACTGGAACATATTGTATATTAACATCGTGGAATTGTAACTTAATGAAAAATAAGCATTATTAATACACTGTATACAAAAAAAAACTACTTATGAAGAAGAGATATGAACACATTATCAAGTTAAATGAGTTTATAATTAATTGTATCCAATCCAATTGAGCTGTGTTTCTACAATAATAAATAATTGAATTCTGTTTGTTGACTGGAGCATTCAGTTCCATAAGTTACATATTCTTCAACTAGATTAATATAGGTACCATTGTTAGGGATAACTACAGCTTTTTTATTGTATTCAGTGTATTTTCAAATGGAAATGAGCCTTTTAACAGAAATTTTGGTTTTTAAAGTCTTAAACAGTCTCTAATTATTCACAAGAATTGTTAGCATTAATGTTAAAATTTTCTAAGCCTGCAATACTATATTGATGGCTATGACTGCTACTACAAAAACTAGAACTAGAGATACTCGATTCAATATTTTTGGTACTGTTCAATACAATATCTGTATCATACTATCTGAAATAGTTATTCCCCTTTCTTTACATAATTACCAACTATTTGTTTTTTATTTTATTTATGTAAGTAAGTTCTGAAACATCTTGAACATTGAAAATATTTTCTTCTAGATTCAAATATCTGCCAACATATGAGCATGTTTTATTATTAATAATAATATCTACCCTATTGCAATATTAAGTTTTTTATAGGGTATAATGCATATCTAGGATTTGAAATATCTTACCAACTAAAATATTTTGAAAATTGAAAAAACCCTTATTTTGTAAACTCTATTATATAATGTTAGTGTACAATTCCGCCACCTGGAATTTCAATGTATAATAGTCGATTAAAGTATTGAATGAGTATCAAGCTTTAATAATTATGATTTTGGAATAGGTACTTACCGATAACAACTGCTGTTCGTCCATTATAATAAGAATTATAACCAAGCATAGAAACTGAAGCTAAGTAGGAACTAACGAAAACGAAGATCACTCTATTCAAGTACTTGCAAAAAATGTGCTTCCTGCAAATAAAATATAACACAAGACTGAAAAACATCCACCATTTCATGCTTGTCATTTGTTTCCATAGATAATGCTCGTTCGTCAGTTCCTCTTCTGTTTTCTTCTTTTTTTATGTTACTGTGATGTTTAATATGAGATATTACTGAGAGTTTTGTGAACTAACATCATAAAGACGTAATCACACGAGCTTACTAAAAATTATTTCGAAAGATGTGAAAGGAACTGCAACATGTGATCATCTTAGAAACATGTTAATTTGTTATATTACAGTAACGTTCCGTATGTGATATTAGTGAGAAGTATACAACTTAACATCGTATGAATGTATCATATAGGAAGTTGCTAAAAAGAAGTTCATAGGATGTGTATGTAACTGCGAATTCAAGTATTATTGTGTACATAAAAAATATGTTTTATTTACATGACATGGATGTTAATATAGTTGGTAATAAAATTAAGACATCTAGGGATCTTATTACCGTTTTGAATAAACATCACAAAAAGTCCCTAAAAAGAACATCACAAAAAAGACTTGTTATGTTTCTTGTTTAGTGGGATGATAATGGTTATTCAAAATAAAGTAAGGACAATCCTACTCGTAATCAAAGTAGAGGTATCAAAAGTCAGTGTGTTAGGAACAATCATATACCTTATAAACACCAATGATAATTAGGTTGTAGGACATAACACCATAGCCACATTTGTTGATGACACATCAACCTTAGCAGTCAAAAACAGTCATGAGGAAGCTATATCTGATTACAAATAACCATTGAACAAATTCACGCATGGAATAAAATATGAAGAATCAAACTTATAGAAATAAAATCAGTGCACATAAACTTCACTACTAAAAGTGATCAACATGTGCCAGTTTGATTGAATAATATTCAGGGACCAATACAGCTAATTACCTAAGTATTACAATTGATGCGACGTTACGCTAGAAACCCCACACTAAAAAGAAAAGAGAATAATTATGATATACATTTAGAATAACTTATCGGATATTGGAACGGAGTACGTACAATAAATTGCTTCTATATAAGCAAATCTTGAATCCAGTATGGACCTACAGTATCCAATTATGGGACTGTACAAGAGAAAGAAAGAATATCTTTCGTAATCCTTAAGGTGACATAACGTTCCCATTTATGAATAGACCTACCGTGAAATTTGTATTATATTATTTCAAAAACAATTATTGAATACAAAATTTCAAATTATTTATTGTGTTTCGAATCATATTTTTCACAAAATTTATATAAATATAAGTTAAAAACACTTATATAGATAATCCAATGAAATTTTACAATTCCTAATCAAAACTGTAATCAAATCCGCTTCAAAACCCGGCCTATGGTCATAGTCGATTCCAAATAATACTGATATCCCGAAAAAGCACTCGCTTTTCTCAATCCTCGTGCACGTTCAAAGTGCAAATTGCTTCGCGCCAAATATGATTTAATTCCTATAATTTAATTCCCCCAACAATTCTTTTCGGTCGTAGCCCCTCTAAGAACTTGCTGACATTGCGTACTTGATGATAAAATACATTTTTGTGGGTGAAGTGATTGAACCAGGAGCTCCTTTTCTGGTATGCCTGATATTACAATTTCGAGTTATATAACTTAATTCGTCGTCTGAATATTGGAATAACTTGCTTCTAAATTCAAGTATTATTCTCTGATTTATTTTTATATTGAACTAAAACCATTATTAGTTACTCTTATTATTTGATCATTAATATTATGTACAAATAAATAAAAAATTTGGACCAATTATTACCCCAGAAGAACCTCAAAGTGAATATAAGGGTGAAAGAGTATCAGCAAGGTTGAGAGGTTCATTCAGCAAGAAACAATTTGGAGAGTTCAAAACAAAAGAAAATATTAACAAATAGTCGGTTTTTTGAAGAAATATTTACTTACAAACATTTCAGTGACATATGCTAACGAATCATTACTGATTTATCGGAAGTAAGAAGAAGCTTTCCCGATCACTTCCCAATGTATTTTAATTAATCATACTAATTGGATTCGTACATTCTAGCGATATCTAAACATATATTTCGATTAATATTATTATTATTACATTTCGCTTTCAGGATATTGAATGTAATTAAAAATTTACCGAGTTCTCTTCTTATTGATAATAAACATAGGAAGGTTCAAGAATTCAGCCTCCCGAGTATAAAACGCTGAGATTTTAATTCTGCTGATAAATGTGAGACATTTTCATTTTGGAGGACCATTCACAATGTCTGATTATACGATTCAAATCCTGCGACTTATTCCGTATTCATTAAGCGGAGCATGGTATGTTGATTGAGAGGAATCATTCTAGGGGCTCTTAAAACAATCGTTTTACAGTTTTCAACACTTGATTACATTTGTATGTATCTACCCTTCGCGTAATATTTTTTCCATTGGAATTTAAAGTCGTTAATTGTGGTTTAATTACAATTAGTTTATTCAGTGAAAAGAACACCATAGAGAATTGGAGAACTGAGATAAAGGTAGATAAACGCCAGTCCAACGCCCATAAACATCCCTCAAATCCACTTCACCAGGGGCATATATGAAGAAGATGCGTTGAGCCCTTTGCTATTCTGTATGGTATCATTTTCAACTTATTCTCTACAATTTTTGTCAAATGTCAAACAGCTGACTCACAAATAATGTATTGAGTTAAATTTTATCCCCTATTTTAGGGATTCATCCATTGCACAATGGGTTGTGTGTGCTTTTTATTGTTATTTTAATCAAATAGTGACTGTGTTTCAAAGCACTATATTTTAATTCATTCTATGTATCTTCTAATTTGTGAGGATTTGGAGTACACCCTGACCCTGGGGCACTGATGATGGTTTATCATTGAACCGAAAGCGCTCTGCTAATAATAAATTCTTGTACCAAAATACAAAATTTGGTTTCTTTTCGATAATTGTTTTTCTCTGGTACACTCAGCTGACTTCACTCATTTATTCTATATGGCACTAAACACGCTCTCTAATCAGTTAACCAACAGAGACAAGATACACCCTGAAAGTTAACCAATGAAAACACATAATCTCGCATACATGGATGAACTAAAACTATACGCATCATCACAAGACAAACTCAAAAAACTGATTATAATTGTGCAAAAGTTCTTTATTTACATATGTATGACATTTGGGTGAGATGAATGTAAAACTATACCTACCGAAAGGGGTAAGCTACAGACAAGAAATGTGAAACTTGCAGATGGAAGTATAATATAATCAATGGATCAGCAAGACCTTCGCAAATATCTGGGATATTAACAAGCAAGAAACATCGACCAAAAAAGGATCAAGGTATAACGAGAAAAACCTACTAACCCTCTCAGTGCTCGTTATAGGTATGCGGGTTGTCTCACGTGGTACAACCCGTGCTCGCCAGTCGACTAGCCTCGAGTCGAAGAAGGGGTGGTTTCTTCAAAAAATTATTATTAAGTTTACAAAAGGGCGCCAGAGAAGTTTTGGCAAGCACCCAAGACTTCCAAGTTAGCCCCCAACTCCTCAACAAGTATCCCCTGATTGAAGATTTAATTAGTCTTTGTGGACCAAAGGTCTCTTTTCAAAATATGTATTACAATGTCACTACCAAAAATGTTACAAATAACGTCTGAGCTCAGCTGAAGGCTGTAATCTCAGAACGTAGATGGGCTGAAGGCCGAAAACTACATAAATCCAAAAATTTCTAACTAATTTATCAGTTACAACTCAAGTAAATAACTGTCAAGCAGATTCTATAAACTCTGAGCAGAGCTGAAGGCTTCAAACTCAGGGTGCCGAAGAGCTGAGGGCCCCAAACTACACCGATGTCTCGATTCTAAAATTCTAGAGAATCGACCAAATTGTTCATGTACAATATCCCAAAAATACAACGATAATATATATATATATATATATATATATATATATATATATAAATATATATATATATATATATATATAAATATATATATATATATATATATATATATATATATATATATATCAAAATCAACAATGTATAGTTACAAGGATTTACACTTCCGCAATTTATACCAGTATCAATAAAAATATGAATAATTGCATAAGCCAAAAATTTAAATAACGAGTTTAGCGTTGTTAGAGAAAATACAACTCAAAATTATGTACGGTGCAAGTTATATACATAAAATCATCAGAAATAGGCAAAAATAACCACTAAATAAGGCAATACCCGGTACGTACCGTAGTGTCTTAGCGTATCTTAATCTATGAGCAAAGATTTCAAATTTTTCAAATATCAAGTACAAATGTAACCGAAATTATAGTAATTGCCGCAAAAAAAAGAAATAAAAACATTATATGTGAAGCATAAATGTGAGTTTACTAATGAAGTTGAAGAAATAAGAAAAGGAAAACTGTTCACTTATCCTTTTCCGGCACCAGAACAGGAACTGAAGTTTTTCCAGAATATCCCAGCTCTCCTGAAACTGGTCTCACTGACCCATTAAATTCCAATCATTAATGTCCACGTACAAAAACCCCCCCTAAAATAGAGAAACGAATTAGCCTCTACATAGGGTTTACATTTTACCCCGGTCAAATTTTCGACGTACCCCCCGTAATATCCCATCATACTGACTATATTAAAAACACCCGAAATTCGCAAATAATCATACATCATGACTTTTAACTGTATAAAAGCCACCTACACTGAGGTTAAAAACTATGTGAATGGTTTTTTTCCGCTTAGCAAAAAAAACTACGATACCCAAAAAACCCACAATATAAAAACTATGTCGTTGGACACATCCCTGAATATTCATACAACCCCCGTGATATATTCTTATTTCCACAAAATATAAAGTAATGAAGAATATGAACTAATAAGAATTTATTAAATGCATCGAAACTATCTCGTGAAATCCAGATTACATACTCCAATAAACTACGAATCAAAACTAAAATTTCTACGTTAAAATACCTATAAAACTGTTAATTCCGAGAAAGTATTTTCAACCATTTACCTTGTTAACGAATCCAATGCCGTCTACGGATATTTACCTCAAAACTCAATTCCTCTAAATTTTTATGGAACCCACAGTCATCGACCGTTTTTGGACCAGAAACCTATCGGGTCGGAGCTGCCAATTGTTGGTTCCAGCCGTATTTCTCTTCCCCTATGTCGGAATTGTCGGGTTTTCCAATAAAGCACTTATGGCTCCCAGAGCACATGCGAAAATTTTAAGTTGAAGCGGTGTGTTTACACCTTGACGGCAAATGGAGGACTGAAATTTTTAACTTCGTACCGAGAGCGCTGTGACTTCTCCCAGTCGACAGGTTAGCCAATATTAAATTTACGACAGCTCGGCGAATTTTTCGCGTTACAAAGGAAAACCTAATAAAAGAATATATGATAAGAGTAAACAAACTGTGTTAAACCGAACTGAACAACCGAAACTTATTCAAAGCTCTCAAGACCCAAGCTATCCCTACCCATTTGGGGTGATAAACTGGACAGTAACGGACGTAGATAATATCATGAAAAAATCAGATCACAGGAAATATCATTCCAAATCAAGTACAATAAGACTTATACTTCCAAGGAAATGAGGCCGAGGTTTAATAGCACAACGACCAAATCAAAATGTTAAGATTATACTTCCGCAAAATTACGTCGTCGGTACACCAACTCGCGCATGCATGACAGACAGAGGATTTACACCAATGAACCTATTCAGCGAATAATTACAATGCAATCAACTCATGGTTAGTATAGAGGAAAAGAAGAATCAGTGGAAAGGCAAATCCCTTCATGGGAGACATCCGCATGACCTCGACCTACTCCATGTCGACAAGCAAGCGTCGAACGAATGGTTAAGTATAGGCGAACTAATTCCAGAAACGAAGGGCTTCCTCATAGCCATACAGGATTAGGTGGTACACACAAAGAACCACCAGAAGTAAATTGCCAAAGAGCCAAGTGTTACAGATGACAGGAAACCATCCAACACATCACGGCAGCAAGCAGCATGTTATCATAGGATTACTTACACCACCATGATCAAATCTCCGCTATCATCCACTTAAAAATAGGCCACTATTGGGAACTAATGGAAGGGAGCAATTAAACACCGTACTACGAACTCCAATCAACTGTACTACAGGAATAATCCGGTCAATTTAGACATAAAAATAGTGGTCAAATAACAAAAATTTCAACAGAGCCAAATTTTGGTGGAGACCTTGGGTTTACCCTAAAAAGTAAAAATTTAAAAGTCCCCATCAGTCCCATGCGAGGTGAAAGGTCAAAATTTTAGGTTTTTCGGATTTTTTTCAAAAACGTTAAGTTTTATCACAAAAACACCTGAGATCGAATTTGTAAATCTCAAAATTCTCTACAAAAATGGTCTTCATGATTTTTTTTGTAAGTATCACCGTTCCTGAGATATTGTATTTGTAAAAGTTATGCTCTAGATTATATGCCCGTATTTGTCCCATATATACGAGTACATATTCAGTTTCTCAAGCAAGCAAAAATACCCATTTGTGTCTCTTTCATGTAAAAACTATATGCTATATTGAGAAAATAAACAGAAAAGTCAGTCCCTTATAGAATCTCCTCTACCCGCAAGGTCTTGAATAACATCTGGCTATTCTATTGTCCATGTGGTGTCGTTCTTATACCTGCTCCGTTTATTGTTGAACGTTCTGTTCGAGTGAATATACATATTTATTACAAGCGTTTACTATTAGAGTCTGTGCTGATCAATATTTGATAAAAATGTCACAATTTTGTTTTATTTGCAAGAAACTTTTATCTAAAGATGAAACTGTTGTGGTTAGTCGTGGACTGCAAACTTTAATCGATGCAAGTGTTGCGAGAAATGATGAGTTTAGTGAGTATTTAAGAAGTGAAAAGTCCGTCATAATACACGTGGATTGCAGAAAAGCATACACCCGGAAATGTTCAATATTTGCAACAAAAAGACAACGGGAGAATGAAGAAGCCAGTACTTCAAAAGTAAGTCCACCTCGTACTAGAGCGCGAGTAAGCGAATCTAGCTTTTGTTTTAAAGAAAACTGTTTATTTTGTGGTGATGAAGCAGATGAAGAGGCTGAGAAAAAGAAACCGCAGAGTCTTCGAAAAAAAATTTACAAAGTTTCTACACTTAACTTTAAGGAATCCCTTTTGAAATTAGCTAAAGATCGTTCTGATGACGTATCAAAAGCTGTCATTGCACGTATTAATTTTGAGTATGATTTAATAGCTTCTGATGCTAAATACCATGACAGTTGTTACAAATCTTACCTGAGACCTAATATTGGCGGTAAAATTGGGCGTCCCCAAAACAAGGAATGTAAACTCTGTGTTGCAAACATTATGCAACACCAAATACACTAAAGTTTATAAGTGTAAAGTTCATATCCTAGATGTCATCTGCAGCAAGCATCTGAGGTTGAATCGTGCGCAGAGCAAAAGATAACCTGCGGCAGTATAACTCAAAACATGGTGCAAGCAAAAGCTCTCGCGTACGAACGCATTGTAACTACGATGTACCATAATTTTAAGTATTAAAAGAATCGGGCTAGTTCCCACAAGTAGTAAAGTGTTTTTAATACGCATTCAATCGGGCAAGTACCCATAAACAACAAACCATTTCAACAGTGCAGTTGATGTGTAAATATGTTAGTGTAAATAAACCAGTGTGAATATATGTAAATAAATTGTACATAGCAAGTAACATCGAAGGAAACTTATTTATTTTAACACAGTCCACAAACCTATGAGTGATATGTGCGCAATCAGATTGTACATATAAAACACTCTGCGATGGAGGAAATTTTTAAATTCATCGAAAGTAGTGCAGACTGCCAGTTTTTTTTTCGCGTATGAATTAGCACCTTACCCGTTATCGCTCTTCGATGCAGCAGCGATGCGTAAAACAGCAAAGTCAGCCATCTACGATTGCTTTCAACCAATCAATACTGAGGTTGATCGTTCTAACGCTGCTTACATTATCGATGGAGGATATCTACTACATCATGTTGTGTGGGATCGAGAAGAAACCTTCAACGTTATTTTTGGAAAATATGATCAGTATTTATTTAGACATTATGGTCATACAGTGACGGTAGTATTTGATGGCTATAATAACACAACAAAGAATATTAAAGCTGCAGAACAACGTCGTCGAACTACTAAAACATCCTCGAGTTCCGACATGATCTTTGATGAATTTATGACAGTTCCACCAAACCAACAACAGTTTTTGGCTAACATTAATAATAAATCTCGTTTCATTTCCATGTTAAGTGAAAAATTGACAGCTGAAAATGTTGAAGTGAAACAAGCTCAGAATGACGCAGATATCCTCATAATTGAAACAGCAATAGAAAAATTTAATGCAACAAACACAACAATTGTAGTGGGCGAAGATGTTGATTTGTTGGTACTACTTACTGCAAGGACTCCAATTGATAAATTTATTTACTTTCTAAAACCTGGAAAGGCTCAACAGCGAACAGAAATATATTCTTCAAAAAGTTTATCCGCTTATCCAAAACGCCAAAATTATATTTTATTTTTACATGCGATAACCGGTTGTGATACTACATCGGCAAAGTACAGAAGGGACAAAACTTCAGTATTGAATTTATTTGAAAAAAAAGATTCAATTGACCGCGCAAAAGTATTTACGGAAATTAATTCTCCACTTCAAACAATAATCACGAAAGGAATTCGCTTTCTTCTTGCTGTTTATGGAGCTCCAAAAAAAATTTCCACATAGACTTTAGAAACAGAACCATTAAAGTGGGTTCCGAGGAGGTATTCCTGCATCCATATGAAGGCAGCGTAGTGTTGGCAGCTGTACAGGAAGATACCGTTCTACCTGCACGAAGCGAAACCATGATAGTAGCACGGCTACAGGGAATCATGGAGGAAGGTACCCGGCTATGATGGAACCAAGGAACCGCGACGAGGAGATTGGCAAATGAGTACTAATTGGGAAAGGATTGGTTACGTCGGCGAAGGAGATCCCTGTACGATTGATAAACGTGAACGATTACCCAATTACCATCAAGAAGGAAACCAAGATTGGATCCTGCGTACCAGTGACGTCTATAGTTCGTCAGATAACGACCACTGAATTCTAATGCCAGATTCGAACAGGTGTTATCAGTAGCTGGTCAATCTTTGGATCGAGCTGAGAAAAAGAGAATGAGAGAATTTCTCTTGCAGTATCGAGACTTATTCGTACCAAAAGGAGGTAAGACTGGCAGAACATCAGCCGTCAAACACAAAATCGATACTGGTAATGCTAAACCAATTCGGCAATCAGCTCGAAGACTTCCGCGAGCGAAGAGAGAGGAAGCTGAAAGAATAATTCGAGAGATGGCAGAAGAAAGAGTAATAGAACCATCTACTAGTCCATGGGTGTCTCCAGTAGTGCTCGCCAAGAAAAAGGATGGAACTACGAGATTCTGCGTGGATTATCGCCAGCTCAACAACGTGACGTAGAAGGACAGCTATCCTCTGCTTCCAATTGACGATACGCTAGATACTTTTGCCGGCAGCAAACTGTTTTCCACCTAGGACCTGAAGTCTGGCTATTGGCAAGTGGAAATGGACCCAGAAGACAAAGAAAAGACTGCTTTTACCACCGGATCTGGATTATGACAATTCAACGTCATGCCATTCGGGCTCTGTAATGCGCCTGCGACATTTGAAAGACTCATGGAAAATGTCTTGAGAGGGTTGTCTTGGAAGACATGCCTGGTCTATTTGGACGACATCGTAGTACTGGTGAAGACATTCCTCGAACACCTGAAGAATTTGGAAGACGTATTCAAACGACTCCAAGCTGCCCAGCTCATGTTAAACCATAAGAAATGTCAGCTGTTCCAAAACCGTGTCAACTATCTAGGCCATATAGTGAGCAATGAAGGAGTGGTGGTGGATTCAGAGAAAATTGCTTCCATTCAGCAATGGCCGCAACCAATCGACAAACATCAAATCAGGAGTTTCATTGGACTTTGCACATATAGAAGATTTATCAGGAAGTTTGGAGATATTGCTAAGCCTCTAACTCGACTTACAGAAGAAGCAAGAGCTTTCCAATGGGACGAAGATTGTCAAACGGCTTTTGATACCTTGAAGAGGCATTTAACCACGGCGCCGATATTAGGATACCCTTTACCAGAGAGAGACTTTATTCTTGACACTGACGCAAGCAACGTAGGAATTGGTGGAGTGCTCTCACAGATCCAAGGAGGGCAAGAAAGAGTGCTGGGATATTTTAGTAAAGTCCTCTCCAAACCAGAACGAAACTACTGCGTCACAAGAAGAGAACTTTTGGCGGTAGTGAAGTCCGTGGAACACTTTTACCAGTATCTCTATGGTAGGAAGTTTTTAATCCGGACTGATCATGCAGCACTCAAGTGGTTGATGCTGTTCAAGAATCCCGAGGGCCGGATCGCTAGATGGATTGAACGACTTCAAGAGTATGATTTCAACATCGAACATCGAGCTGGTGTGAGTCACCGAAATGCCGACTCCCTATCCAGACGGCCGTGCCCAACAGACTGCTCCCACTGCAACAAGGCGGAATCTAGGGAGGCTGCAGTTTCAAGAACTACTGTAGTCAACGAGGAATGGTCACCCACCAGGATCAGAGAAGATCAGGAGAATGATCCTCACCTGATGATGATTCGGCAATGGAAGAAAGAAAACCGGCGACCCACCTGGCAAGAAGTGTCAAGATTTTCACCGAAACTCAAGGCGTATTGGGCTCAGTGGGACTCCCTTGTCCTGAAAGAAGGCATATTGAAAAGAATCCTTGAGAACGATGATGATTCCGAGAAGAGAAGACAGATAGTTATCCCGGGAGCGAGAGTAGCTGAGGTACTGAAGAAGTTACACGACAGTCCATCGGGAGGTCATCTGGGAGTGAAGAAAACCCTTCAGCGAGTCCATGAAAGGTTTTATTGGATGAACAGCTCCGACGATGTGAAGGACTGGTGTAAGAAATGTACGACTTGTGCCACGAGTAATGGACCACATCGCAAGAGAAAGACACCCATGAAACAGTACAATGTTGGGAGCACTTTCGAAAGGATAGCTTTAGATATCGCTGGACCATTTCCGACGACAGAAAATGGTAGCAAGTACATACTGAATGTAATGGATTATTTCACAAAGTGGGTATCCGCTATCCCGAACCAAGAGGCCACAACTGTCGCGGATGTATTGGTGAAGGAATTTATCAGCCGATATGGAGTACAATAGTATAATTTGACATCGTGAGTTAAACAGTAAATAAGTGAATATAAAGTGTTTATATAAATTAGTTTGAGTGAATATACAGTTAATATAAATTAATAATCAAGTGATTAGTTAAGTATATATAAATTAAGTGTTAGTGAGTTAGTGTTTAAATAAATAAGTAGCCATACCGTGTGTTTAAAATTTATCCCACCCGTTCATTGTCTAAATAAATAACAGAAAAACATTACAATAAATATATGGGAGGGGTTGATAAATTTGATCAGGCAATGGCAGCCTACTCCATTTCATGGAAATCCAGAAGATGGTGGGTCAAGCTCCTATATTATTGTATAGACAGTGCTATTGTGAACTCATATATTTTGCTTACGTATTCTGCGCAGACTCGAAAATAGAAACCTTGTTCTCAATTAAAATTTAGATCTGTGCTGGCAGGTGAGTTGATAGGAACCTATAACTTCAGGAAATTGAAAGGTCCGGCTCAACCTGTAGCTCAAAAATTTAGAAAAATTGATGGCAGAAGTGTCTCCATCAAAGACAATATACGAAAGACAAATGTATGGGAGCACCTACCCATAAAGTGCTCAACTCGACGGTGCGGCTATTGCAGTACTAAACAAAATCCAAAACGTTCGTAGATGGGATGCCGTGATGCGGCATTGCTTCATGTTTGGACTGTTTTGTCCCGTTCCACGAATCATAATACCTTATATGTTTTTGATTTTCATTCACTTATAAAATAAAGTTTAGTTTCATTATATTCTGCCTATAATTTTTGAACTAAAATAAAGTGGTTGAAAAATCGACCAAGAACTTTTCGTGGTGTCTAAGGGCCTAAGCGGTCTTTGGTCAAAAAATCAACCACCACATAGAGGGAAAATGACAGAAAATTTAAAAAAATTATTTCAACAAAAATTGCTCATTAAGCATTTCGCTACTCAACCGCGACAGAAAAAAAACATCTAAAACACAAAAAATAGTACTGCCCGTTAAAGGGTTAAAAATTTCCCTGTATGAATCCTTCTCCGAAAGAAAACAAGTCGCAAATTTTATGTTCACTCGCGTAAAAGTCGTTTTTAAAAATAATCGAACAATTTAAGAAAATGGAACTCTATTAACTTAATAAACAATTAAATATTATAGTTGTGAAATATAAGTTAAAAAGATGAAAATTCCGGCTCGCAACTGGTTTTGTTCCCGTTATCCTAAGTGGGTGAACGCATCTTAGATTCAGCAACGTCGGCTCTTTTCTAGGGAATCCAGGTTTATAACCACTCCACCCTTAGAGGAGAATCCGAAGATTAACAGGTGGATTCGGTACTTCTTCATCCCATGTAGCTGGTTCTCTAGTTGTCCTATTATAATATCTAGAGTAATAGTAGTAAATAAAATGAAGTCCAATAAAAACAAGTAATACATATAAAAATATTGTGCATACACTTATATTATTAAAGTGTACTGAATTTTGAAATGGTTCGTTCAAATTTTCACTTTGAATATTTAAAGAGTCTTTTAAATTATTTAGTATATCCAAATTAACATTTTCTAACTGAAGAGAGTCAAATTTCACTGGTTTTTCATTGATAACATTTTTAATTGTAAGTTTTATTAATTTTAATCCACTTTTATTAAATCTGTTGCTACGGAGAACTACGTTGTCTATCTTAACTATACAGCTTTTTTCCTAATTCTACAATAAATTTTCCTTATAATGGTACTTTGTCTTTATAACTACCGCACATTTGTTCAGCCACTGTAGACTGAAGAGAAACGACAGCTCATTTATTCGATTGAAGTTTTTGAAAGCTGACTTCTCTGATACTAATTGAAATAACATGACAATTACTTAAATTTTTGGAAAATTTTAATATTTGCATTTCACAAGGGGCATCTTCTTCTTGAATAGATATTGGTATCGATTCATGGCAGATGAATTCTTGACCGCTAATTTCTTGACAATCGTTGTCGAAAGGCATGAAATTTTGATCATTGAGGATAAGGAATTTGGTATAATTATATGAAAGATATTGTCTTTTGGAGTGGGTAAAGGAAAAAGTTGATATAAATCGTAATTCTTGATCTCTACAAATGGTATTTCTATTTTAAATATTATTTTATCCATTTTACAGTAACTTTTAATCTGCATTACCTTTTCGAAATTGATGATGTTTTCTCTAATCGGTTCGAATGGGAATTTGGAATTTTATAAATCTGTATTAATAAGTTTTAATTGCTTCAAGGGATCTTTCGGATCCATTATTGAATTGTGGAACATGTTTAATTTAGAAAATGTTATGGCTGTTTCAATCCTCTCTAATAAATCGGATACATTTTGATATAAAATGGATATTTCATACAAAACATGATTTATATAATAATACTCGAAAGTTTGCCGGTTTTTGTTCCGTGGTCTTTCAACTATATGTTCAATTTCAGTTATTCTAGATTCTAATGCTTTTTGATTTCTCGTTAGGACTTAAGTGCTTTTATTAAAAATATCAATCGATTCCTGTATGATAGTAACTTGTTTATTTACTAATGATATCATTTTATTTTGGTTTGTTGAAAGGGCTTCAATAGGTTGATTGTATTTTTCGGCGTCACTGCTATCTAGATTTCCTGTTATTGATGTTATAATTGAACCTCAACCGTTTATTATTCTTCTTTTTATTCTGAATTGTTTATCAGTTGTAGGAATTAATTGATTGATTTGAACAACGATCTTATTTTCGATCATAGTAAGTAATTGAAATGTACTTGAAATTTCATCGAATTCTGAAATATTAGAAATATTAGAAATTTTACAGAAAAACCTGCTTTGCAGTTTAGTATGCTGATCTTGTAATGATTTAAATTCACTGATTTTTTTTGAGGCATCAAAAGTTTTTACAGATGACCAAAAGTCAACGATATTTTGACTGGTCCCTAATTTAAGCGGTAATATACCAGGGTTATCGTTTACATTATGGAAGGTAGGATATATTAGTCCGCAACTTCCGAAGTTGATGGCTGCGATGAACCTGCAACGAAATTTTTTATTAATTCTTTTATATGAATTATTTCTTCCTTATTATTTCTAGTATTCATTATCTCTACTCTATGCCTATCTAATAAACTGATTATTTCAAATAGACCTAAATATTTATTGTCTTTCTTACATCTATATTGAGGATTTCTCTTATAAATCATTTGATCTACTTGAAATTGTTCATTTTTGTCTCCGTTAACGTTATGCCTTGAAACTACTTTTCCATTTTTTGATTCAAGTGTTTCTTTAACTTTATCATATACATGTTTTTCGGCATAGTCTGAATAAAAGGTTGTTGGTAAAAATATTTCATTGGGATTTCTGGAGTTCGTGTGCCCAAAAATTAGGATACATTTCTCTAAGTATTCTAAGGTGTTCTATTATTGAAGAGTGAAAACGTTCAACAATAGCATTTCCTTCATTATGGCCTATAGTGGTAAAATATACTTTTATTCTATGCAATTTTAAAATTTCTTGAAGTACTTCGTTGTTAAATTCCGTACCGTAGTTCAAAATTAATTTTTCTGGTACGCCAAATGAAGAAAAACATTTATTCAAAGCGTTACTATTGTGCACCGCGGTTTTAGCTATTATCTCATATGCTTGAACAAATTTTGTAAAAGAGTCAACTATGTTAAAAATATCTTGTTATCAAAAAAGAATAGATCAATATGAATAATTTGGAATGATTTTGAAGCTGTCTCGGTAAGCATTAACGGCGAGTATGGATTTTTCCTAGCATATTTGGTTTTTTTGGCAAATGAATGAATTGAATGAATTTTTATAGTTTATGACTGAGTCTCTTAATCCCATCCAATAATAGTTTCTTTTTAAATGTTCAATAATTTCAAAAATACCTCGAAGGTTACTTTCACTTTCATGCCTAAATTATCTGGTGTTTCACATTTGAATGGATGTAAAGCAATTAAGTCTTGAACGAGACAATCTCTCCAAAAGTTAATTGTAATAATTTTTCAATATCATCTCATATAGTTGAACGGGATCCTATTAAACTTAAGGCTCTACCTGTTAATTTACCTATTATTGCCCTTAAAATATATGAATTAATTTGAGCACTTACATTAGTAGTATCTGCAAATTGACTTATCAAACTTTCACAAGCATCTAAAAATACTCCTAATGTGTGTGCATTGCCATCTACATATAAGTTTGAAAGTGAATAATTTATATTTACTGTAGCCATTTCTTAAATGAATTTCCTGAACTCAACTGGAGGCAAATTCTCAATATTTATTAAAATATCTGAATTACAACTATCTTCTAAATTCAATGATTGACATAAAATGCTAAGGTCTTCAATGTCTGACATAAAATATGAAAACATATAAAAATGTAGAAAAATCAAAAATTATCATAAATCAACATAAAAATATGAAGGAAAATTATATAGGAGAACAAAATTCGCTTACCAAAGTAAATGTGTTGGCCTCATCTATCTACTTCGTACCAAAACAGGTTGAACTATGCGGTTTCTTCCTCTTAAGTTGGCCGATATTCTTAAAACTAACCGGATTCTACAATGTTGGCTTTTTCCGGGGTCTTGAAACTTCGGCGATGTGGATCCTTCGTCTGGATGAACACTTTACAAATTACCGATATTTTCGAGGACTTTACGCGTTCGTTAATTGTCAATAAACTATTGATATAGACCGGTTTGACGATATTTTTGATGTCGTTCCGTTTGGCAATACTACTGACTGCGCCAATTTTATGTTCACTCGCGTAAAAGTCGTTTTCAACAACAATTTAAGAAAATCGAACTTTATTAACTTAATAGACAATTAAATATTATTGTAATGTTATTCTTATTTATTAAAAGTTTTTATTACGGGTGGGATAAATTTTAAACACACGGTATGGCTACTTACTAATTTATTTAAACACTAAACTAATCACTAACACTCAATTTATATATACTCAGTACATTCACTTAAACTAATTTATTTCAACACTTAACTAATTTATATTTACTGTTTGCTATTTCGGTGTATTCATTTCAGGAGATCACTTTATCAACTAACTCCTTCGCTGATCGGTCCTTATTTATATTGATGTCTTTCTTACTAGAAAATTCCGGGCTGCGGCTTACACAGACACAAATAATTGGTTCTAGATAAGTCTGGTCACAAAAACAATGTTTAGATAAGATAGTCCCAAACAGTTATAAAAACACTGCGTATCCGCCATAATTTTAATTTTCATACCTGGCTTAGACAGAGTCGGCATTTGTTCTTCTTCGGCCTCTTGTCTGCCATACCTTTCAACAAGTTGACGATCTGATCAAATTTGTCATCGTTATCTTCTGCCTGCATGGTTCTAGCTTTGTTGTACCGCGAGCTTTTCTTGGCTGCTTTGCATTTAAGAGGTTCTTGGTTTGCAGGAGTCGTAGGACGCTTACACGAACTGCGTGCATCCTCTAGCCCGCCACAATTACAGCACCTGATCTTCTTCGGCTTCACGTCTACCATACCTTTCAACAGGTTGACGATCTGGTCAAGTCTGTCATCGTCACCTTTTTCCTGTATGGTCCTACCTTTGCTGTATCCCGAAGCCATCGTGGCTGCTTCATATTCAAGAGCAGCAGTCAATGCATCGACCAATGTTTTAGGATGGGCTAATCGAAGCGTCTTCTCCATATCGTGGTCACATAAGCCGTCAATAAAGGCCTGGATGCCTAAACATTCCATCATGTTCTCTGGTGCTAATGGATAAGCAAATCGAAATAGTCGGGCAATATCCATTTCATACTCTTGAAGGGGTTCGTCACGTTTCCGCCATCGGTTCTTTAGCTGGAATCTGTAAAACTGTTCCAAATGTTCGTGACCATATTGCATGTCCAACCTCTTCTTTAGCATCTTGAAGTCATCCGTTTCTTCCAGAGGTATCGTCTGAAGTACATCTAAGGCATCTCCGCGAAGCGCGATGGTTAAATTCACTGCCTTCTCTCTATCGGACTAATTATTCACTCTAGCGGCTGCTTCAAATTGTTTCACATAATTGGTCCACGACATTTTTCCATCGAACGTTGGGGCCTTGACTCGGGTGAAACTGCCAATGTCTTCAAACTTAGGTAGTGTTTCTGTCTTGCAAGGTTTCGTTTGCTCGGTCTTTTTTTCTTCCTCTGGCGTGCCTCGCGTTCTTGAATCAGCAATCTTTTCCTCTAACTCCTTGATTTTCTCGTCTATCGTTGTAATCTTATTCTCGAATTTCTCGTCTATCGTTGTAATCTTATTCTCGATTTTCTCGTCCATCGTTGACATTTTATTCTCGATTTCAGATTTTAGAGACGAAATTTCATTTTCAACGTCAGCGGCAATGTCGTTTTTCATTACTAAGATATCGGCAGATATATTGTTCTTCAAAGTAGAAATCTTCTCGTCCATATTAACAGAAATGTCGATCTTCATAGCAGAAATATCGTTCTTTATAGCCGAAATATCGCTTTCCATATTCGTAGAAATCTTCTCTTCCATGCCAGAAATATCGTTCTTCAAAGTAGAAATATCAGCAGAAATTTACGAGATTAAGGTGAAAGCCTCGTCATCAAATAAAACTGTTTCTGTATCAAAGCCGTCATTTCCCAGTGCCACTTTAAGTCTTTCTACTAATTCACTTCTCTTGCCGGACGTTTCCAACTCACGATCTTCCAATTCTGCTCTTAATTCCGCCACTTTCAGATCCCTTAATCTCTTGGCCATTTTTACGTAGCGATTTATTTATATTACCCCACACCTGACACCAATGTAATGTTATTCTTGTTTATTAAAAGTTTTTATTACGGGTGGGATGAATTTTAAACACACGGTATTGCTACTTACTAATTTATTTAAACACTAAAGTAATCACTAACACTTACAATGTTTAACGAATACTGGAAAGATGATATTCTTTTGGATCTTAATTACATGTTATTATTTCAGATTACCAGGAATTTTCGGGTTCCTAAAAACTATTATTCTTCGGAATCTCCAAGATAACCATGGCCTTATTTTGTAACAATAGATTATCTATCGTTATTTCTAGCATTATTTTCTAATGTTAAATTCCAGATAAGTTATTTTCAAAACTCTCTTTCTACTCCCTTTTCAACAAAACATTATTTCAAAAGATCTCTTTTCTGCGTTCATATAATAAAACAATTCATATTTTTAACTTTTTTTCGCTTCAGTCACAGACAAAGTCGGTATTTTTTGTTGATATTAAAAATTCATGCAAGTGTTCAGCATAAACATTTTTTGCGCCTGGCACCAACCGAATATTCTAGAAAATTGTAACGGTCAAGGCTTTAGGCCCTCCCTTATTTTCAAAATTAACCAATAATCATGAATTATTTTAGCGTCGTTCGACAAGCCGGTAATTTTTACCTCGAAAATAAAGAGTCCGGCAGTAATCATGGTACCGAATAGACGTACCTATTTCTAACATAAAAATAGTTTTTCTAAGACAGTCCTATGAAATGTTCAGTGATGATACCATATGAAATATGTGATTTGTACAAATAAATCGGTGGAGTTTTCGAGCAGTTTGTATATCGATCTTCATTAGTTGAGAGGCCTTATAAACTTATTAATGATCTGCTAAAAAGTGTAAATTCATACTCTTGTAATAAACACGAGATATGACATAGGAAATTTTGAGGACACCCTATATAGATATAATTTTTTTGATAATAAAATAAGTCGAATCTAGTTAATATAAAAAAACAATTGTTGACCTACGCCAGAAAAGAATTTATACAAACAATTTTACATAACCGGCAATGTCGATAAACAAAACATCGGGTGTTTTGCCTTGTTTTGTTTATCAAAAATATAGTCAAACCTTGCAATTTAGTATAAAGAAATTGAAAATTAACCTCCAATTACGAAAATAAGAAACATGAGACAACGGCAAAAATGAAAAAGATTTCTAAAATAAATAGCAGGAAATTTGGTAACGGAGGCAGTGAGGGATTAACCCTCATCGAGTGCTCAGGTACTGTAAGGCCTGACACTTTGACGGCCCTACGTCAATTGTGATATTTTCAAAAACCGTAAGTTTTTTATGTCATATAATTTGTTTTTTGAACAAATACCGTATTGACATTTTTATTTGGATTCGACTGGGTGTCCAAAAGATACATTTTTCTGGTCATATTAAGTGCACTATTGACATTTGAGCCCCTCATATCTAGGAAACTAGTACGATTTGAAATCGATCTAATTTAAAATTATATAGGAATATTCATATGTAAGAGATATCGTAGTTATACCTTCAGGTTTCGAAAGTTTTGTTTTGATAATTATTTTCTCATATTGTACAGGATATTTAACTGTACGAAATATCGGATTTATACTTTCAGATTTCGAAAGTATTGTGTTGATAATTATTTTCTCAGATTGTACAGGATATTCAACTGTACGAGATATCGTATTTTATCTTTCATTTATGTCATAATCGGGAAAGACTACTTTCAAAAATTTGGAAGACGTTTCGCCCGAGTCATATTAATTTTGTTTTTCTCATTTCATATGCAGGGATAGTCATATGCAAGACATCTTTTACTGTTGTCATAATAACGAGAAACTAGTTCCAGATTATGAAAGACGTTTTTCCCTAATTAATTTCTAGTGTATCATACCGGGATATTCTCCCCCGAGTAACTTTTATTTTTTTTTTCAAACCAAGGCTGTATTATTGAATTTAATTAATAACTGTTTGTAATATATATCAACAACCCCTACCCTCGGACCAGCAAGGTTGAACGGGCTGACGCTACCTGCCTTACAACTCAGGCTTGGTACCCTGTATAAGCCCAAGAGGCCCCACGAAGACCTTGTCCGCTCGTGCCAGGAAACCACCTTCACCGAGGTTACCCACAGGGGAATTCTTGGCTCTAAATTGTGCCGTAAGGCACTGGTGACAGCACGCTGCAAAAATGCAAGGCAATGGGAATTCAAAGGTTGTCCTACACTGGTAACAGAGGGCTGTAAACCCTAACTGACCACTAGTTATTACACTGGTGACAGCGGATTCCTTGACCCACAGTCATTACACTCTGTTTACTTATTAAGAGGTTAATTAAAAATAAGTTGGCGCCCATGAGTTATTTTCTTTACCTTTCTTCCCGAGGATGATGGTGTTCTTTAATTCCAATTAAGGCGAAGATTCACCCGTAAGTATCTTTAGAATTCCGGCTATAGCTCTTATAAGTTAAGCTATCTAACGAGGGTTCATTGTCATCTCACCAAGGAGAGGGGGTGAGGTTACAAAGTGGCGCTGCAATTTCAGTTAATCTCAGCAACGCAAAAATAATTCAATATTATCATTCAATATTATATTATTGTAATGTTTTTCTTATTTATTAAAAGTTTTTATTAGGGGTGGGATAAATTTCAAACACTCGGTATGGCTACTTACTAATTTATTTAAACACTAACTCACTAACACTTAATTTATATATACTTAACTAATCACTTATATTTAATTTATATGCACACAAACTTGATTATTATTTAGCACTTTACTGTTCGGTGTATTTTTGTTCACTTCTCGAGATCACTTTATCAACTAACTCCTCCGCTGATCGGTCCTCATTTATATTAATGCGTTTCTTACTAGAGACTTCTGGGCTGCGGCTTACACAAAAACAATTGGTTCTGGCCTTTTCTAGATAACTCTGGGCACAAAAACAATGTTTACATAAAATTATCGTGAAGTCGTAAACAGTTATAAAAAAAGTGCGTATCCGCCACAATTTTAACTTTTATACCTGGCTTAGACAGAATCGGTTTTAGGGACTATACCAGTGTGCTGTTTCGTAACATTATCATGATTTAAGTTCCATAAATATCGAATTTTAAAAATTAACCACGGATACCTTAAAAATAATTGACTAGATTAAAATTATTAATATAGTGAGCCTTGGTACACACAGACTGCACACGAGTATCGACTATTAATTAAATTAACACAGAAAATATAAATCAAGGAAAATTGAACACGAAATTCTAATTTGCCTTATATAAAATAACAGTCACCTGTTTATTTATTTTCTATTTTAGTACAGTTTTCAGGTCTTCTCATGATGAATATGTTGAGGTCAACGTTTGAATTGGTTATAATGTTATCAAATATTTCCCATTTTATTCGTTTTTTTATCAAATATTCAGTCCATATTTCATGATCACATATTTACAGGAACCAGAAACAGTAGTCAAACAAATTAGCCGTTTCATAATTAAAAACAAACTCCTTGAACCGTTTCCTAAGTAATCAAATTGAAATCCCTCTCCTAAATAGGTACAAAAGGAAAATGTAGCACATGAAAAGCAGGCAGAAGGCTACTCGGAAAATATAATAGAATCAAATTAGTTAGTTGGTTACTAGAACAAAGGAAACGCAAAAATATAATAAACCGCAAATTATGACACAACCTGTTAGTTTGACAGAATTTATACGGAATAAAACACATTTTAAATGTTGGATTGAATAAAGAAAATTGTTTTCTTACTAGATGCAGTTGTATTTAATGTAAATGGCTGAATAAAAATTACTTTCTTCAATTTTCAAGTTTATAAGAAGACTTTTTAGAGCAGAGTATGCTTAATGTTATGTATAAAATAATGTCACTGCGTTTGGTGTTTTTTTCAGGAAGGGTCTATTATTATTGTAAGACTAGAAGTGAATACTGTATAGTGTGATAATATCCTTCTTATTCCGATTGACTACATTAAACAGTTTACTTATTATCATTTTTGTAGTGTCGCATCGGTGTAATATTTATTTTTTGCTTGAGCAATAGTTTTATTTAAAAATTCCAGTGTATTTTATTATAAGTTTGTATGAATTCATCATTATCTCTATTTTTATTTCAATTTGACTTCAAGTTTTATTATTGCATTTGTGATTCAAAGTTCAATTTTTCCGTGTTATTTTATAAAAATAGTTTTAGTAGTTTTAAGCTTGAACACCATAATGCAAAAAGATTTTAACTATTTTTTTAGTTTTGAAGTGGTTTATCGCCTGGAACTTTTCATATGACTTGATTTTAAAAAATTTTAGAGGGCATAATGTATCAATATACATTGAAAAATCATGGCTTAGGTCAATTTTTACAGTAATATATATGTAAAGTCAAAAAGATTATACAAAGCAAATAAAAAATAAACCGTTTTGAAGATTAAAACAAACTTTTCCGAATCTGTGAGATGCCCTGAACAATACCCTATCATAAAATTGTTACTTGTATACACTTCGGAGGCTGTATTGTGCTAACAAACTGAAGTTTCTTCAAAAATGTGGTACTTCAAGTAAAAAAATTCATAAGCAGCTTACAAAAAGAAATGAAATACCACCAAAAAGATTTGTATGGGCAGAAGGTCGCAGGTATCAGAATACAAACAATGTAAAAATGCTCATCACATAATAGTTCTTAGCAGATTCGAGGATAAACGAAGGACCACTTGCATTGCGCTGCAGGAGCTTGTTACCCGTACCAGAAGGCAGAGATATAACCTATACATAAATACATGAAAATAAATAAAAGTCAAATGTCAAAATAGATTCATTACTTTAGTATGTAGAAAAGATATTATTAACAGGAAAAAAAATAAGAGTGAAAAATTCAGAGGTTGAATAAAAAAACGCTCTACTAGTTATCAGGAAACATGTTGCTAGTTATGAGTAAGTACTCAGCTAAATATATACACACTGCTAGTTAAGAAAACACGCAAAGCGATGAAACGTTTATAAACCAGTGCCGATGCAGCAGCCAAAACTGCAATTCAGGATACTAATGCCACCGAAGTCATGAGAGCTACGATGTCAGAGATCAAAATACATATTAAGGCATCGGTTAACAACGCTTGGCAACATCAGTCTTCTCAATCTCACGATAAACTTAGAGAAGTGAAAAGAACAGTTAAACCGTGGAGGAGCGTTCCAGAAAATCGGAAGGAACAAGTTATCTTGACCGGTCTTCGAATATGTCACACCCGATTTTCCCATGAACACCTAATGTCAAAATCCGAACAATCCTGATATACTGTGTGTCAATGCCCTTTAACAGTCAAACATGTATTAATAGACTGTACAAAATTTTCTCAGCAAAGAGTGTCATTCAACATCCCACCTACAATGTACCATTTGCTCGGAAAAGAATTCAATATGGAAAACTTGGTAGCTTATCTACGAACCATTCAGTTCTTGCACAGAATTTGAAAGTTCAATATTATAATTGTTTGTGTTCTTAAACCTGTAATACCTGTAGTACTATTTAATATTTATTATTGTAACATTTGGTAGCGCTAATAACCTAAAGGGTTGATGCGCTTTATTTTTCTTAAAGAAAAAAATTATACGTTAACAGACGACAAGTTTCAATTAATAAAGATGAATTTATATAAAAAATATCAAAGTTGAAATAAAAATTTACAATATTGAAGTAGATTTTATGGAGTACTAGATCAATGTTAAAGAAGGTTATAATGGAAAAAATTAAAGTTGAAATAGAAGGCTAACAGTCATGAAATAAATTTCACAAAAAAAATTATCTAAGTTGGTGAAGAAATACAAAAAAAAATAAAGTTGAAGTGTCCAAAAAATGAATGATTGTTGAAACGGATAATATAGATTTTGAAACTACGAATATGAAATTGAATATTCAACGGCGATAAGATGAAGATGAAACAGGAAAAGCAATTTATAGTTGATAATTTTACTTCCCTTGAGTTTTATGATGTTCCCAGCTGCTTGGGAAGTTAGCCAGTATAGCTCGTCTGGTGGTTAAATTTAAGTCATCTACTATATTACTTCATATAAAATTGGACAATTTTGCACATTATCAAAATGCATTCGCCTGAATGCACTTTTTAAAGCAAAGACCAAATTGATTGAGAAATATATATATATATATATATATATATATATATATATATATATAAAGATGAAAGAAATAACGCGTGGAATATGAAACAAAAACAGAATTAGCGGGCATATCACGCAAAAGAGGTTGCAGGGAATGAGAGGTAACCGTAGACATGCATGTTTCTGGCTCATTAGCCTTCATCGGTACGGTATAACCAAGAAAAGGTGTACAACTTGGGAGCAAGGATCTTAATTGAAACATGAGAAACCACAAACAACGGATTTCACCAAGATAACCAAACGCAAATTTGTGCCTTCAAATGGAAGATCCCGAGTTTTCAGGACAACAACCAACAGAGACACGGAGGCGTCTATAGCTCTCCTGTCTGAACCTTCCGACCCTGGAAATAGAGAAATAACCAATGAAAAGATGAAAGAAATAACGCGTGGAATATGAAACAAAAACAGAATTAGCGGGCATATAACCTTTTCTTGGTTATGCCGTACCGATGAAGGCTAATGAGCCAGAAACATGTATGTCTACGGTTACCACTCATTCTCTGTAACCTCTTTTGCGTGATATACCCGCTAATTCTGTTTTCGTTTCATATTCCACGCGTTATTCCTTTCATCTTTTCATTGGTTATTTGTCTATTTCCAGGGTCGGAAGGTTCAGACAGGAGAGCTATAGACGCCTCCGTGTCTCTGTTGGTTGTTGTCCTGAAAACTCGGGATCTTCCATTTGAAGACACAAATGTGCGTTTGGTTATCTTGTTGAAATCCGTTGTTTGTGTTTTCTCATGTTTCAATTAACATCCTTGCTCCCAAGTTGTACACATTTTCTTGGTTATGCCGTACTCATAAAGGCTAATGAGCCAGAAACATGCATGTCTACGGTTACCACTCATTCTCCGTAACCTCTTTTGCATGATATGCCTGCTAATTCTGTTTTTGTTATATATATGTATATATATGTATATATATATATATATATATATAAAAGTATATATATATATATATAAAAGTATATATATATATATATATATATATATATATATATATATATATATATATATATATATATATATATATATAAGCAACGAATAGATTAGTGGGTATTGCACGCAAATAGAAGAAGGGGCTACTGAAAAGAGTGGTAACCGCAGACATGCATGTTTCTAGCTCATTAGCCGTCATCGGTACGGTACAACCAAGAAAAGATGTGAAACATGA
Organism: Galeruca laticollis; assembly: GCA_963921935.1. Lineage (NCBI taxonomy): Eukaryota > Metazoa > Arthropoda > Insecta > Coleoptera > Chrysomelidae > Galeruca > Galeruca laticollis. The sequence goes on along the minus strand of OY998181.1, from coordinate 157,616,566 downwards.
GAGCAAAGGTGTTGAATGAAACATGAGAAAATATAACAGAATTCAGCAGGATAGTCAAACACAACATTTGTGTCAGTAATATTAGAAGATCTCGAATATTCGAGACAACAACCAACATAGACACGGAGGTGCATATAACACTCCCGTCTGAAACTTCCGACCCAGATTAATGAAATAATAACAAGATGTACGAATAGTGCGTGACATATGAACAATAAGCAACGAATAGATTAGTGAGTATTGCACGCAAATAGAAGAAGGGGCTATTATTTCATTAATCTGGGTCGGAAGTTTCAGACGGGAGTGTTATATGCACCTCCGTGTCTTTGTTGGTTGTTGTCTCGAATATTCGAGATCTTCTAATATTACTGACACAAATGTTGTGTTTGACTATCCTGCTGAATTCTGTTATATTTTCTCATGTTTCATTCAACACCTTTGCTCTCATGTTTCACATCTTTTCTTGGTTGTACCGTACCGATGACGGCTAATGAGCTACAAACATGCATGTCTGCGGTTACCACTCTTTTCAGTAGCCCCTTCTTCTATTTGCGTGCAATACCCACTAATCTATTCGTTGCTTATTGTTCATATGTCACGCAATATTCGTACATCTTGTTATTATTTCATTAATCTGGGTCGGAAGTTTCAGACGGGAGTGTTATATGCACCTCCGTGTCTATGTTGGTTGTTGTCTCGAATATTCGAGATCTTCTAATATTACTGACACAAATGTTGTGTTTGACTATCCTGCTGAATTCTGTTATATTTTCTCATGTTTCATTCAACACCTTTGCTCTCATGTTTCACATATTTTCTTGGTTGTACCGTACCGATGACGGCTAATGAGCTATAAACATGCATGTCTGCGGTTACCACTCTTTTCAGTAGCCCCTTCTTCTATTTGCGTGCAATACCCACTAATCTATTCGTTGCTTATTGTTCATATGTCACGCACTATTCGTACATCTTATATATATATATATATATATATATATTTCTAAATTATATATATATATATATATATATATATATATATATATAATTCAAAATTCAAAACAGATGTATTAAAATTCGAAATACGTCTCCTAATTTCTCAATATTTGGAACTAACACTCTCTCTGGCTAACACAACTGAACGTGAATTCTCATTTTAGAAATCAAAATCAACTCCGTTATACAAATATATCTAGGTGAATATAGGATGTGTCTACCTTACCGTCGCTAAGTTATTTCAAAAGAAACGCAGTTTTATTGCGTTTCAACTGGATGCCCAGACATTCCATCATGTTCTCTGGTGCTGATGAATAAGCGAATTGAACTAGTCGGGCAACATCCTCTTCATACTCTTAAAGGGGTTTGTCACGTTTCTGCCTTCGGTTCGTCAGCTGGGATTGGTACAAATGTTCCAAATGTTCATGACCATATCGCATGTGCAACCTCTACTTCAGCTGTTTGAATTCATCCATTTCTTCCAGAGGTATCGTCTGAAGTACATCTAAGGCATCTCCCCTAAACGCTATAGTTAAGTTCACTGCCTTCTCCTTGTCGGACCAATTATTCACTCTAGTGGCTGCTTCAAAAACTGATTTAATTAAATGGTCGTTTTTGCGTTGAACGCTGGGGCATTGACTCGGGCAAAACTGCCAATATCTCCTAGGTTTGGGAGTGTTTCTGGCTTGCAAGGTTTTGTTTGCTCGCTCTTCTTTTCTTCTGTTGGCGTCTCCTATGTTCTTAAATCAGCCAACTTTCTCTCTAACTACTTGATTTGTTCGTCCATCGTTGTGATTTTATTCTGCGTTTTCTCGTCCATCGTCATTTTACCCTCAATATCCGATTTAAGAGATGAAATTTTATTTTATACGTCAGCGGTAATGTCATTTTTCGTCGTTTAGATATCGGCAGGAATATCGTTCTTCATAGTAGAAATATTGCTCATTATAGCAGAAATATCGCTCTTTATAGCAGAAATATTGTTCTTCACATTAGTTGAAATCTTCTTTTCCATGGCAAAAAATTCGTTCTTTATAGCAGAAATGTGAACATTCGTTGAAATCTTCTCTTCCATGGCAGAAATATCGTTCTTCATATCATAAATTGACCAAATCAAAGCAGAAGTCTTGTCTTTGAATAAAAATGTTTCTGGATCGAAGCCATCAGTTACCAGTGTCACTTTCAGTCTTTCTATTAAATCTCTCTTCTTACCGGACTCGCGATTTTCCAATTCTGCCTTTAGGTCAGTCACTTTCAGGTCACTTAGTCTCTTAGCTATTTTTACATCGCTATTTATTTATATTACCGCACACATGACACCAATGTAATATTTCTCTTAATTATTTAAAAAAAATTATCACGACGGGTGAGATAAATTGATACACACGATAGGTCTCCTCCCTTAATTTATTTATTCACTAAACTATTCACTTATTTATATTATATACACAGTATATTCACTTACACTAATTTTTATAAACACTTCCCTACTCTACTTAGACTTAATTTATATTTACTTGTTTACAGTTTATCTCACGAGATCAAAATAAAGACTAACTCGTTGGTAAGTATAGCCACTCTTATATATTAAGTGCCCTTTTTTCTAGATATTCCTAGATTGCGGCTCACAAAACAATCGCCTCCCTGTTTTTGTCTAGATAAGACTGGTCACAAAAACAATAGACCTCACTGGGAATGTCGAGATATGAATAGTCACTGAAAATATTAGTAAACATTTCGAAGAAACCACAGCGCATTCGCCAAAATTTTAACTTTCAAACATGGCTTAGACAGAGTAACAATATTTATACCTACTGAATAACAGCCTGAAATGTGGAACGTTGGATTTTTCCAAGTAAGTTTGTTGGTTTTTCTGTTCTCTTTTTAAATCTTATTGGTTTTTATACTGTATTTAATGACTACCTGAAGATATTTCTCCTAGATTTTTATTCATAATTTAGTATCTACTTTAAAATGGCATTATGCCGAAACTTACTTAGTAGTTCTCTATTTTTTGTATGACATTTCCAAAATAATAATAAATAATTAATGGCCGATTCCCAGGAATTTTATTTTTAAATTGGATATATACGGCCAGGATTCATCACACAACAAGTGTTTCTAAAGAATTAAATAATAAATCAAATAATGATTATATTATATTATATCAGTATTGTCAGCATGATATATTATTAGTACCCAAGTGTTCATAAGCAATTAAATAGAAAATGATATTTTGTTGCTTGCATAATCCTATTAATCATGAATTAATTATTACGATCAAATAAATAAATATGTTGAAACAGCATTTCTAGATATTTTGACAATCTGAACGTGTACAACCATACGAAGCCAATTTAGACGATGAGTCCTGAAGCTACATCAATAATTTGTCTAGTGCAATGTTGCCAATAAATCTACTAGGTCTATAACCTCTTTTATACAGAGTTTAAAAGTCAATTACAGCGCTACGTAACAGCGATAATAACACAAATTTCGGAAATGCACACGAATAGTTAATTTTACAATTGCAACAACACAATGCGTAAGGTTCAAACGATGTTGACGAAAGGGTCTGAATCATGTCAATCATAATAGGTTGCAACAACTAAGTATCACTACATGCATTTCAAAACTGAATAAATAGTATAACTTATTACGGTATTGAAACTCACTAAATCATTTTCTTATAATTAATTGAAATTCAAAATTCACATATTAATTGTAAAATTAATGTACAATGTCATCCCCAAAGTATGCACCATATGGGAAACTTATTTATTAAGGGTTTTTCGACGAAAAGTTATTCTTGATAAAAGTTTGTGCATCCCCTAAAACTAAACATGCACCAACAAAATACAGTAAAATACACGTAATGTACGAGGAGCCTTCAAATATTTGATTTCAAGACAAGAGTAAAGTACTCTTATTTTGAAAAATCTCGGGATATGTTATTCAGAAAAGCTGTTCAGCATCAAAAAATACATGTAGTTTTGAAGTCATGGCCATCTTAGTGAAATTTTATTTTTTTACCCATTTTCTTTAAATGGGGACTACGGAAAAAATTATTTGCTAAAACGATAAATAGACAACATCCTGTATACGACGGTTTATTAAAAAAGTTTATAGTATTTCAAATGACCTAACAAATGTGTTAACCACGGTCAATTTTTCTGAGGAGTAAAATAATTTTCAAATTTTTTGGTGCAAAGTTATTTTTATTTTTTGTTAACACCGAAAATTGCTCGAAATTATACAGTTTAGTAACAAGAACTTAATATTCAATAATATCAAATCACAAAACATCTAAATAAAATAGCAATTTTGGAACAAACTCATTGATTTTCTGGAGATTTTCTTGTCCAAAATAAGTGTTTTACGTTGGCTTTGAAACCAAACGTATGTTTGACATTAAGTACGTGACATATTTGCTGAATATTCAATACGTAGTTATTGTTATTGCTTATTTTGTTAACGTTTGATAATAACTACTATTTAAATAATATCAAGATGCTTACAAAAGAAGATAAAGTTGAGATTATATTGTTGTGTGGGGAAAATACTCCAAGCAGACAAGTTACAAACATTTTCAATGCCAGGCATCCAAATCGCAATGTAAATCACACTACAATTACCCGTATTTTAAATAAATTTAAAGAAACAGGCAGTATTAACAACAATTTCAAAAAACCTCACTCAGCTGCAAAAGTATCTAGAGAAGTGGAAGAGGAAGTGTGTTAAAGTGTTATCGAAAATGGTAAGACGAAATTAAGAAGAATAAAAGTAGAACAAAAGGGCTCTGGGAAAGTGTCAATGAGATTTGCAACAAAACTCGCCCAAAAACAAAAATAACCAAAATAGAAATAAAAGAAAATTGTACCACTGAAAACAAACAGGTTATTAGTGATGAATTCAATAAACACTATAGTGGAATAGGGCAAAAACTAGCTAATAAAATCGAAAAACCAAATTCCTTCCAAGACATTACAACTGAAATAAACAAAAATATGTTCTTATACCCCTCAAACACTGGAGAAGTATCACAAATAATCAAACAACTTAAACTCAAAAAAAGTCCTGGGCATGACGGTTTTACTGCAGAAACTCTGATTCAAATAGCCGACTTCATAACAGTCCCTCTCACTCACATTATAAATAGCTGTATTGAAAATGGAATATTTCCGAACATTTTAAAAACTGGTGTTATCAAACCACTTTTTAAGAGTGGGGATAAACTGCAAATTTCAAATTATAGGCCCATCTCTTTGATATCAAACATAGCAAAAATTTTTGAAAAAATAATAAAAAAGAGAATGGTACATTTCATGAAAAAACATGATATTCTATCTGATAATCAGTATGGGTTCAGAGAGGGGAGGTCAACCGAAGATGCAATACTAAAACTGACAACGTACATTTACAAATTACTCGACATTTCTAAACCGTCGCTATGTATCTTTGTTGATCTTTGCAAAGCCTTTGATACTGTTTGTCACAGAAGGCTTCTAGAGAAACTGGAAAAAATTGGTATGCGGGGTAAACCGCACGATCTTTTGAAATCATACCTGTCGAACCGAAAACAAGTAGTAGATATTGATGGTGTGGTGAGCACTCCGAGGACAATCACTTACGGGGTTCCTCAAGGCACGGTCTTAGGTCCCCTACTATTCACTATCTACATAAACAGCCTGTTGAAAATGACAACGGTAGGTAATATTATAAGTTATGCTGATGACATGGCAGTAATTTACAGTGACAACACATGGCAACAACTGAAAGCAAAGACGGAAAAAGACTTCAACAACATCTTTAAATGGTTCCAATACAATAAATTAACTGTGAACGCGGAAAAGACCAAATACTTACCTTTCACCTCCTATAGCAATAACTTGCCGAATATGGGTCCATTAAATATAAATCAAAATATATCCATTCCAGAAGCCAGCTCAATAAAATACCTTGGTATACAAATTGACAGACATATGAAATGGAACTTACATATATCGTACCTAACAAGAAAACTACGTGGATTCATATCAAGATTCAAACTGTTGAAAGAATTCCTTGAAAATTCTCAGTTGAAAACTATATATTATAGCCTAATCCAATCTCAACTTATATACGGTATTATAGGATGGGGAGGCGTAAATGATACGCATTTAAATAGTCTGAATATTGTGCAGAAGACGATTCTCAAAATAATCCTTGGCAAAGGAAAGAGGTACTCTACCGATAATTTGTATAACGAATGCGGCATTTTTGATATGAGACAACTCTATTGCCAAAATATGTTACAAGGAATTTACAATAATAAAATTGAAATAACGCACCCAGATCATCTATATAATACAAGAAGGCGAAACTACAGCGTCGTGGTACCGAAATGTATTAAAACAGTGGGTCAGAGGCACTGCAGCTTTCTAGGTCCAAAAATTTGGGAATTGTTACCTGAAACAATAAAAACCAGCCGAAGCAACGAAATTTTTAAAATAAAAATTAAGAATTGGCTTCAATGCTATGATAGACAGATATTCCAAAAAATAATTTAAACCCTCAACAAATTATTCATCAAACTTATAATACTGTAATGCATGTGTATGTGACCTCAACCCCGATTATGACACTCACATTATGTGAAACCTACCTGGATGTTACCCTTTTACCAATTGTCATATTAAATCTTATGTGATACTCACATGGGATCAAAATCGTATGACTGTAATATATGTGTATGAGACACTGAACCCGATTATGATAAACACTTTATGTGTAACTTACCTGAAAGTGATAATTTTAACAATTCTGATATTTTATTTTATGTGATGCAATTTCTACCCATATGTTTTATACTTATACTTTATCTAATTTTAAATTTATATTTTATTCTTAAGTATTTTTATTATATTTAGAGGCTATATCGCGCACAAGGAGTAATTTTCTACGATTGCTCCTTCAGTGATGCCATTGTTTATTTCACTTGACATTGTTTTATCAAAATTATACTTGATTGTACATTTATGATGAATAAACATTATTATTATTATTATTATCAATTAAACAAATATCAACATCTCTTGATGTACCTATTACTACCGTACAAAAAATTTTAAGAAGAAATAAATTCAAAGCTTTCAAACCAAAATTTATGAATACCCTAAAATAATGGGATTTTATTCCAAGATTTCAGTTTTCCGCATGGTATCAGGGAGAATACGAATAAAACGCACGGTTCCCAATAAATATTTTATGGACTGATGAAGCATCATTTACAACTAATGGAACCGTAAGTTCACAGAACTGTAGATGGTGGGCTTTAGAAAACCCTTATTTCACTATAGAGTGCAAGGACCAATATTAATTCTAGGTAAATGTCTTATGTGGACTGTTAAACAATACTGTAATTGGTCCCTTCTTCATTGATGGAAACCTTAATGCCAACCAATATTTGCAATTTTAACAACAAGATTTATTACCAATTTTAAATCAAATGCCGTGTAGACAAAGAGAAAGAATTTGGTATCAGCTAGATGGAGCTAGTGTTCACTGTAGTGTTGCAATAAGACAATTTTTAAATGAATCATTCAATGGAAAATGGATAGGACGTTACTCAGAGTATCCAATGCCAGCGCGCTCACCAGATTTAACCACAATGGATTTCTTCTTATGGGGTTTATTGAAGAACGAAGTTTACAAACATCGTCCATTTAGGGATAGAGAACATTTAAAAAATGTAATTACTAATTGTGTCAGGGCCATTCAACCGGAGCAAATTACGAATGCAGTCAAGGATTGTGTAAGAAGAACCGAACTGTGCATGTTGCGGGATGGATATCATACTGAGATGTAAAATACTTCTTTCGGAAACATGCTTTTGTTTTTAAAGCGAATATAAGAATTATTTTGGGCAAGAAAATCTCCAGAAAATCCCGAAATACCTATTTTATTTAGATGTTTTGTGATTTGATATTATTCAATATTAAGTTCTTGTTACTAAACTGTATAATTTTGAGTAATAAAAATAACTTTGCACCAAAAAATTTGAAAATTATTTTACTCCTCAGAAAAATTGACCGTGGTTAACACATTGGTTATGTCATTTGAAATACTATAAACTTTTTTAATAAACCGTCGTATACAGGATGTTGTCTATTTATCGTTTTAGCAGAAAAGTTTTTTCGTAGTCCCCATTTAAAAAAAATGGGTAAAAAAATAAAACTTCACTAAGATGGCCATCACTTCAAAAAAGATGTATTTTTTTATGCTGAACAACTTTTCTAAATAACATATCCCGAGATTTTTCAAAATAAGAGTACTCTACTCTTGTCTTAAAATCAAATATTTGAAGGCTCCTCGTACATTACGTGTGTTTTACTGTATTTTGTTGGTGCATGTTTAGTTTTAGGGGATGCACAAAGTTTTATCAAGAATAACTTTTCGTCGAAAAACCCTTAATAAATAAGTTTCCCATATGGTGCATACTTTGGGGATGACATTGTATATTGGGTTGCTTACTTTTAGGATATTTATTTGCGAACCGCTTCAGTTGTTGGCGATTAGCTGGACAAACCTGATGGTTAAATTTTATAGTCAGTTCTGTACTTAACTTTTCGGCTATCAATATCATTATCATTTAGGGCCGATTGTACATAGCAAGCTCAAACCAAGGTTCATCTGAACTCAACCAATGGTTGAACCGGCCTATTAAAAGGATACGAATTGTACATATCTCGTTCAACGTCGGTTCAGGTAAACTCCATCATTGTAATGTTGGTATCATATACACGGGGTTGCCAGATTTCGAATTTATGAAGTATGTAAGGGTATCTTTGTTTATCTTATAAGAAAAAAAGAGAGTATATAAAATATGACTTCTCTTCTTTTTATCATTTGAGTGAAGTAGAGAAGCTGAGTAAGCACTATTTTTCTATTTTATGAGGTTAGAGAATACGTTGTAGTTGTGTGTGTTGTTTTTTATGTGTTTATCGATTTAAAATAAAAATATGGAACAAAAACAAAAAATAACACCAAACTTCACTAATTCAAAAGGAAGCTTGTTGGTGCAGCTAGCTAAACAATATAGAGATATTCTGGAAAATAAAAAGAGCGATGTCAATATAACGCGCAAGATAAATGAGTGCTGGATCAAAATTGAATCCGAATTTAATTAAAAAAGTACCGTTACTTTCCGCAGAGCTAACGTTTTAATCTTTGTAAAAAAATAAATAGTGTCATTCCACTTCACAAAATGATTGTCCCTTTGTCTATATATTTGTGGTTGCCTTTCTGGCTGTTGCAAATTATTAACTAATTCCATGAAATCTTCATCTTCAGACATTTCTTCCATTTTAAAAAATAAAGATAACTGTTATTTGTCTTAGAGATAACCAATAAAAAACAAAACTGTTTCAAATGAAAAATCAAAGTTTGTTTATTTTTATGTCTGTCTGTCAGTATCAACGTCACCAACACAACGTTGTATGCTGGGGTAGCACCATACTAAATTGAAAAATACTTCTGAACTTGGTTTAAGCGGGGAAAATTGACCGCTTTGTAGAACTCGTAGTTAAACGCGGTTTAGGATCTGAACTAGTATTGTACAACTTTAAGAACCAGGTTTATCTTGAATTGAGGTTAAACTCGCATCATACAATCGGCCCTAAAGGTTTTAACTGGATACTGAATAGCACGATAGAGGATTTTAATTTTTTGAAATGAGGGGATGTGTTTGAGAGTCGGTGGGCATGTTTCTTTATCTTGGATACTTGCCGAGAAGTGTTTTCTGTGGAAGTTTGGCAGCGAAGATGGGTGAGTTCGTCTCTGTAGTATTTCGTGTACATTGTTTATTGAGTTCTGAAATTATTTTGAATTTCGAAAGTGGCAATTTTGGTAATGATAATTTTCGGAAGGAGTGGTGCTTTCGCCCGGTAGAACCTCTTGAAGCAGTTGTTGAAGAATAGGTAGACGCCATTATTAGTGTTGTTGCTTTTGCTGTGCCCATGTGGTAGCAAGTTGTCTCCTTAGCCCGTGAATGGGTTTAAGGGAGGATCCGTATTAGGCGGGATTTTAAGCACACTTGTTGTTTGGGGGACTGGAGTTGTTCAATCGTTTATCACGTCTAATTATTAGGATTTGAGATTTAGTGGTAGAGACGCCATTTTAAAAAAATCTCGATTTTTCAAGGTAAGTCTTTTCGATAATATTTCTCTTGCGAACCTACATCTTTCATGGTTTTATTTTAGATTTTTTTTGGCACGTTTTAATTGGAAAATTCCCATTACCATTGGAAAACCAGATATTCAGATAGTTCTCCGGAATCAATTTTAAAACAAATTAGGAAGTCGCGGTAGGCTGTATACAAATATCTTTGATGGTATATGGTGTTCGCGATCGAAGATCTAGAAATATTATTTAATGCAGTGGCCACTTTCTTAGTCTGATGTATTTGTCGCCACATGGTGAAAGTTATTTTCCATAGTATCCAGTTGATTGCTGCCAGCCTCGTGAAAACACGTTTTTGTACAGGTAGACAAAGTTTTTTTGGTCTTATCTGATTAGTGTTACTTTTATTTTTGTATCTACATTTTTCTTCTTTTAAAATAATTCTTTTAAAGATAACAAAAATGAATTTGATAATTGAAAGAATCCTTTGTTGTTAATAAATAAAATAGAGAGAGAGACATAAGCTTTTGTTCTAACTTAACCCTTTTACTTCGGGTTAATTAGAGGGAATGTATTTTTGGTTGTTCTACGAGGCAATCGAAGGACCACTACGGCCGTTTGTCACTGAAGTAACGATGAACCGTAGAATGAAATTAAAACACTGATATCACGTTATGATTTATATTGTCATGAAATATAAGTTATTTACTGTTGCTTCGACAATTAAGAATTCACTTGACTTTTCGCGATAACTGAAAGTATTGTGCACATACTATGTTGGTTTATGAAAAGAATAAAGATTACGGACACATGGTGGTTCCCGGGTTGAAAACGCCGGCTGGTTTTACGAAGTTGTAGCACGTTATATGATGAAAGAGGGTGTCTGAGAAGTGTGAAAGCTATCTGGGAAGTGAAGTAGAAATGAGGCTATTTTCGTATTTATATGTTTGATGACGTAGGATCGAGGAATGAGTAAACTATTAGAAACTGGCCAATGGGATAAAAGTATTTTAAAATGTAACGTTCGAACAACAAGTGAATGTTGCAGATATGAAGATGTTTTTTGTGGGGTTTTCAACGGTTTCGTAGATACAGATAACAGAGTTTGGAAGAGAGTTTTTATGAAGAGATAAGATGTCGGGGACTTTGATATGTTCAGTAGAATTTCAGAAAACGATATTTATCTGTTTTTCTTAGGTGTTAGTAAATTTAAATGACTATTTTAGTGAAGTAAAGAAATATTAACTGTTGAAAATAAGGATATATTTAGTTATGTATTTTGAGCATAATATTCGACTTGTATTATACAGGGGAAATTGAAATAGAATCACGGGAGAATTTGGTAATTAAAACCAAATTCGAACAGCTTTATTGTCATGAAAATTTTTACAATTTTATGGACAAAGCGAAATAATTTAAAAATAGCTAAATATAAAAAAGTATATAAAAAATAATATAAAGATATAAAAAATACTGACAATACTAACGATACGAAACATAATATATAATTACCATCGTACATCATACATCATACATCATACCAAATATTCATCTACGCCGATGTAACTCAAAAATCTAGGGTAGAATGCAGAATTCTGCCACTGATCTTGGAGTTTACCACAACAAAAAAAAATTGCAATCCATTGAGGATGCTTTTTAAACTTTAAATTATAATAAGGTTTACTTAATATACAATACAATTGCTTCGAGTTCTTATTTAAAGTTGTTGATATGGAATTTATTAAGGTTAAATGAAATTCATTAAGGTTCAATGAAACCTATTGTTTGCTGACTATTCTTTCGTACAGCTGTATTCAGTTGTGCTCATTTGTAATTTTAAATTGAATCTGAAACTAAATATTTTTATCATAGAATAAACGCCAGTGGGTCACCTGAACTCTTTGTCTTTGTCTCTTTTTGGAACTATCATTATTTACATCTAGGGTAAGAGAATATCAATTTATTTAGTACACTTTTAGGTAAGTCATACGGTAGACCTGAGGGTACCAAACCCTAGAAGAGTTTTGTAAGACGAATCGGAGGTCTAGTCGTCCCGTCATCGAGTAGGCTCTGCTGCAGAGCGGATTGTGGTTAAGGTGAGATTATTGTAATTATTTTGTCGTTTCTGACTGGGTACAGGTTGGCTCTCTCCATAAAGTTAATAATAATAAATAAATAAAAAAAATAATAGAATAATGATAATAGAGTAAATAAATAGATAAGTGAATGCATAGCTGAAACGTAATAAAAGTTATAGTTTTCTTGCTTAATAGTCCAGTTATCATTAATTAATTTGTGTTCATTAGAAATTTATATTCCTACGGCCCTTGGTATGTAGGAAACTGATGATAACATTTGCAAGGTTGGGGTAAGGAATTAATAAATGCTTTGGAAAAGGAGAAGATGATTGTATGAAAACGGAGAATGAGTAAAAGCCGGGATATCGAGAAGGTAAACAGTCCAAATCAGCTAAGGAAATATGTGACTGAAGTATAAGAGAACAGAAGACTAAATAGGGGCAGAATTCTAAGATGTTTGGAAATATTACCTTCAACAATTTACCCCAAAATATGTTTTGCATAAGGGTTTTAATTAGTAAGATTAAAAAATGAAAGTTTTCACAAAATGACCGGTGACAAACAGTGATTTACTCTCCTGAGTTCACGTTCAGTTCCCACAAACTCTTAGAAAACTTTACTTCGGAGAGCTCTCTCTAAAGCAACTTCGTTTACCATACGTAGCAGTCTTTTTATAATTTAAAAATGCAGTAAGAATATGAATTAGCGCATACGAACCTTATTGAATCTCACCACACAATGGTTCGCTAAAGTCTCGTTTTGTGTAGGTTTTGGTGGAAAACTTAAGTAAATCTCTAATTATTAACGTGAGCATAAAAGGCAACCACGATTACAGCGTTTGTTGTTTGAGTTATCTACCTCGCAGGAAAGTAATTAAAACTCAAATCTATTTGAAATTCAACACATACACTGAGCAAAATTCCCTAATTAGATTTCTTTCTTAATAACTGGTACAAAAAATCAAAAAGTAGTTGAAACAATTCAAGTGATTACTAGCATGTGCATAATTATCACAAGTATGTTGACTTTGTTGAAACATTTTCATAACAGTTATTCGATAAAATGATGTAGTTAACTGGAAATCTAATTGCTGTTATTATAGTCATTTCGTTATAGACCTCATTAAATTGTTTCAATTCAGCACCTACTAGTCCTAATTAGGTACCTACTCAACATTATTTAGTACCAACAAAATAGATTACCTACTTACAATTATGCAGTCCTCGTATAACGGTTATTAAGATATCCAATAATTTTTTTAAAAAGAAACGGCTGTTTAGCATCGGAATGCAGTTTTTCCTGGTCCGAACATTACCCATGTGATTGTCGATCTCGTCTTATTGGTTATTTGTGGTTGGAACCTTGGAACACCCGCGCGCCGCGAATTTCACATTTGGTTTGGGAGTGTCGAGTGTTTAACCCGAGAACGCTCGCGCCTGAAAAGTTACGTTGATGCTCGCGGCTGGTCGTTTTGACCGACTAGGAAATCCTTAAATATGTCAGTATTTGTGTTGTTTATTAAAAGTATTGAGCTATTGATATACTTTTTATAGAAACTTTATTGGCTATAAACATAAAGTAGGTATGTTTTTGAGCAAAAATGAAAATGACAAACTCTTAATGCAATAAAAAAAACAAAGTGATATTCTTAACAAAAAAAAAGGTGCTAATTTTCTTCGTTTCCTACGCACCTTACACAAATATCTACCCCGTGTTCCTTGCAAACGTATCTTGAACAAGTTTGACAGGTTGTGGTGGTTTTCCTATTTTCCTTTGAGCTACAATATCCACATCTTCCTACAACACTATCAGCTCTTGTGGTTGGCTGCACAGGAATTCTAAGTACGTTGTGAATACTGGTTCGAATATTCAAAGGTATATCCATTGTCAACCGTCTGTGTATATGCTCAGAACATAACTCCGTGGCAAGGCTCCTCAAAAATTCACGTCTCTTCTTGATTGTCTTTGCTTTGTTGTTGAACTCATAAATGACCTGGCTGTTGATTCCGCCAATATTCATTTCACAGAAACTTGTTAGTGGCCACCTAGCAGTTTTTCGCGAAACTGAATAACTGCCTTTCATCTCATCGACTTTATCTACACCACCCTTGGTTTTATTATAATACATTACAATATAATTTTTGGTTTTCTGTTCACAGATTCCTCAACCTCACCCTGATGATGCATCGTCGATATCAAATCAACCGTCTTACCTTTTTTAGGTACATAGGAAAGCAGAGTTATGTTCTTTCTAAATCCAAAAATTGTGCTTTTCACTTCCCTTTGTTTAGAATTGACGAATTTTTTTGGAAGCTCCCTTTTATTTCTTCTGATAGTCCCGACAATTGTTAATTTTTCCTTTAGTAAGTCTTGAGCCAGGTCAATAGAAGAAAACCAATTGTCCATGGTTATATTGCGCCCTGATCCCAGAATAGGGCCAACAAGCCGCTTGACAACGTTGGCAGGACTATTATTTAGCAAGAAAGGACCCTTCCAGCATTTCGTCTATTGTAGTATCTGCTCCGATAGTGTAATTTTCTTGACATCTTTTTACAAATCCCTCAAACGAATGCCTAATGAGAGCTAACTTATCTGCTGTTTTTCGAGATTCTCGGTCATGTATATTGTCGAACCGGATACAGCGCATTATAAACTGAAACCTAGACAAAGTCATAACACATCGGAAGTATTCTATTCCGGTGCCATCGGCGGCCCATAAATCCGAAAGATTTAGGTGTGAAGCACGTGAAACGCCGGTCAAATACAACAATCCCATAAATGCTCTTACTTCAATAGCGTCTGTATCTCTGGCATCTCTTTCCCGTGTATTGTTAGCACGAACGGACTGAATTTTTATATTTGTACATACCACTATTTCTTCTATAACTTCATCAGGGAAAAATAACTTCCAAGAGGTTAGTGGTGTTACAGCAAATTTCGATTTGTTTGTGGGACCTTCCCGAAATCTTACAATATTCGCTGGTTTTACTTTTGCGACACGGCTTATCGGAGGATATTTACACCACAACATCCCAGATTTTCCCACATAATTCTCAAGGCGTTCAGACAAAGACACATCGTCGTATGACTCATCATCATCACTATCATTATGATCAGGATCTGACTGCTCCGAGTTCGTATCATGGTCGCTTTCTTCTAGAATATCTTCTTCAGGGTCCGAATCACCTCCAACTATCTCTTCGTCTGTTTCTATTTCCTCATACAATCTTTGTAAACGTTCGATTTCTTTTCGATTTCTTTTTCATGATCCATTCTACAAAATAAATAGATTTCTATAATATGTTATCTGCTATTATCTATTTGATTTTGCCACATTTATTTGATTATAACCCCCAATTTCCCTGTAAACAATTAATAATTTGGTACAAACCTTAAAATGCACGCGCGTCGGTTAAAACGACCAATTATCAGTTTTCAGCTTCTAGCAACACTCTCTAACAAAAACCAAAAGTAGACTGGCCCGCCGGTTCGACTTAGGAAGACTCCAAAGCACGTCGTAAAATGGCGGCCCAAATAAATGTGGGAGGGGGAAAAACACATCCTTGGCGGCAAATCGACCCGGATGCGAGCGTTCTCGGGTTAAAGTTTGTGTGCGGTGTAGGTGATTATTTGCAGCAATTAACTGTGAGGTTAGGTTGAATACGCCGACAGTGTTAAATTGGGTTGAGTATATAAATGGCGTTCAAAAACCTATTAATACAGTGGCGATTAAGTGTCTATACATCTGACTATGTTCTCGATTCTTATACACCAATCAATCGAAATATTAAAACATTTATAAGTATTTTAAAATTACGTCTCTCATCCTTCTTCAAGTTTATTTTGTGGAAAACATTTTTATTTGAATTGTTGTATTTTTGTTATAAAAATTTTTGGGAGATTTGATATCTTAACTTAACTGGAAAATATGTTTATTCGATTTTATACCTATCATGTGGTATTTTTGTAGTTATCTATAGTTAGTTCCATTAATTTAAATATTTTGTTATATTTTGTTAATATAAATGTTTTATAGCAAATTTAGTTTTATTTAAAAATATCAGAAAATTATTCGAAAATATAGTGATCTTTATTGTATTATAGTCTAACCGCTATTAGAAAAGTTTATAATACTTATAAAAGTGCACTCGATATCGGTTATATGACATATCATATTTTTAAAAAAATCTAATAACGTTGACTTCTTACCAGTATAATTGTTACTAGAGAATCCCACAATCTAAATTAAGTGCCCTCGATTCCGATTGTACAAAATTCCGTTTGTTATTTGAAAATCTAATAACCTTCACTATATGACAGTACAATTGCTACTAGAAAAGCCGATAATATTTATTAAATGCACTCAATAACAATTATATGAAATTATGTTTTTTATTTGAAAATCTAGTAACCTTCACTATATGACAATATGGTTGCTATTAGAAAATCCTCTAATATCTATTAAGTGCACTCGATAACAGTTGGACGAAATTATGTTTTTTATTTGAACATCTAGTAACGTTTATAATAGGACAGTAGTCCATGGGTGTCTACAGTAATGCTCGTCAAGAAAAAGGATGGAACTACGAGATTCTGCGTGGATTATCGCTAGCTTAACAACGTGACGCGGATACTTTGGCCGGCAGCAAACTGCTTTCCACCTTGGACCTCAAGACAGGCTATTGGCAAGTAGAAATGGCCCCAGAAGACAAAGATAAGACTGTTTTTACCACCGGATCTGGATTATGGCAATTCAACGTCATGCCATTCGGGCTCTGTAATGCGCCTGCGACGATTGAAAGACTCATCGAAAATGTCTTGAGAGGGTTGTCTTGGAATACATGCCTGGTCTATTTGGACGACATCGTAGTACTGGAGAAGACATTTGACCAACACCTGAAGAGTTTGGAAGGCGTATTCCAACGACTTCAGGCTGCCCAGCTCATGTTAAACCCGAAGAAATGTCAGCTGTTCCAAAAACCGAGTCAACTATCTAGGTCATATAGCGAGCCTAGCCCATAATTATACCATCTTCTCTATTTATTATGTAAAGTATAGTTAACAAATTTTTAGTTTGACTCTTCAGTCCAATTGTGGGTTCAAAATAAGTTCATATTTTACAATTTTTTTCACAATTGCCTATATACTATCATTAACTGTTTCTAATATCAAATACCTTGTCAGTCCTTTTATTGTCGCTTCCTAACAAATCATTATTTACGCTTTCACTAGTCTGTTAACACCTCCAGTCCTCTCTAATTTACACAAAAAGTCTATTCACATGATTGTCCCAAAATTATAACTAGTCTCTTAACACCTTCAGTCCCTTTAAATAATGTCCACTACTTACTTTTCGTTCTTCCCGGTATTTTCACTTACTCACTCTGAAGTTTGTTTTAATTCTTTTTCTTTCTTAAACTCTTTCTCACTAACCCCTTCCAATATATAATATTCACAATGTTAAATTTTATGATTTCAGCTATTTTTAATTATTTTACGAAATTTTTCGTTGTATGTCCTTGTATATTTACTTATTTACTGCTCTATTTTCCTAATTTATTTCATCTATGTTTCGAATATGTTTAAATAGATGATAGTATTATTAATAATAATAATAATAATAATACAAGATCATCACATCAATCATCGCACAACATATGCAGGACCACCTAGACAAATACAACATACTCACAGAAGAACAGAAATTATGCAAAAAGAACAGTCAAGGCTGCAAAGAACAGCTGACAATAGATGCAGTAATCCATCAACAAGCACATAAAAAATTCCGCAATATTTTCGTCACGTACATAGATTACAAAAAAGCGTACGATAACGTACCACATAGCTGGCTATCACACGTACTCAGAATCTACAATATCAACCCTATCATCATTAATTTCCTCCAAACCATAATGAAAAGATGGTGCACCAACATACATGTGCAAACAGAAAATACTCAATTCACAACTGACAAGATACCCATGAAACGAGGAATATTTCAAGGGGATACACTGAGTGTCCTGTGGTTCTGCATGTGTCTCAATGTTATATCTCAGGCCCTCTCTAAAACAAAACCAAAATTCACCATCAAATTCAACAAGAACAATAATTATAAAATCAATCCCCTTTTCTACATGGACGACATCAAACTATTTAGTTCGACAAGAACACAAATGAGCTCCCTTATTAAAATAACAGAAACCATGTTCAACGACATAAAAATGGAATTCGGGTTAAATAAATGCCAAATTAAGAGCATAGAGCGTGGCAAGTGGACAAACACCGAGGGCATCAGGACTACAGGAGGCATAATAGAGCACATGGATGAAAACGACACATACAAATAACTTGGCATCGAACAAACAATCAAACTCAACCATACACATCTCAAAAACCATTTCATACAAAAATATACGAAGAGACTCACACATTTACTAAAAAGTAAACTCACATCCAGAAACCTTACGAAAGCCATAAACTCTTATGCCATATCAACGCTCACTTACTCATTCGCAATTCTCAAGTGGACACCAGCAGATCTCGAAAATATCAACAGACAGACCAGAACACTACTGACAAAACACGATATGCACCACACTAACGCCTGTATAGAAAGAATTACTTTACCTCCAGCAGATGGTGGGAGAGGAGTTCTTGACATCCGCCAACTACACGACACGCAAATCTCAAACCTAAGAAAATACTTTTATGACAAAAAGTCCGAAAGCGAACTTCACCTAGCAATAGTACACGCCGACATTAACTACACTCCACTAGACTAACACAACACCGACCTTTCACTGAAGGACAAGAAAACCACATACAAAGAGAAAATACAAAGATGGGCAAGCAAAGAACTACACGGACGATACTTCAATCAGACACAAGGTGAAGACATCGATAAAGGACTAACACATAAATGGCTCCAGAAGGGTGACCTCTTCCCTGAAACGGAAGAATTCATGCATGCTATACAAGATAAAGTATTAAAAACGAAAACATATAGCGAATACATATTAAAAGACCCCTCAGTTACAAATGACAAATGCAGAAGATGCCATTCAGACAGAGAAACAATAGAGCATATAACCAACGGCTGCACCAACCACATACCTGGAGCGACACAACACAGTCGCAAAAATCATCCACCAGCAAATGCCATATAAACTTTCACTAATAAACAAAACCGTACCTCACTACCAGTACACGCCATCCGAAATACTGGAAAACCAGGAATACAAAATATACTGGGACAAAACGATACAATCAGACAAAACATTAGCATGCAACAGGCCCGACATCACATTTACTGACAAGAAAAACAAACACACCTACCTCATAGACGTTTCCATCCCTACCGATCACTATATAACAAACAAATCTTCGGAAAAAATACAAAAATACACCCCCCTCGAAATAGAACTGGAGAGAATTTAGAAGCAGAAGGCGGTCACCATTATCCCGTTGATTATGTCTGCTACTGGTATCACCCACAAAAAATTCACAGAACATCTCACAGAACTCGACATACCTGAAAATATATACAATCGAATACAAAAAAGCGTAATTTTACACACATGCAATATAGTCCGCTCGTGTCTTAGAGCACAATAGACTTCGTTTATACTTGGCCCGCCCGTATAAAGAAGAAATCCTGGGAACGAAAACCTTGTGAATTCCTAAAATAATAATAATAATAATAATAATAAGCTTTCGACTCAGTGCCCCACAGTTGGTTAATAAAAACTTTGGAAATTTACAATATACACCCTGTGGTGGTTAGGTTTCTAAAAAGTACTATGAGTAATTGGAAAACAAAACTCAAAATTAACCTAAATCACACAGAACTAGAAACTGAATTTATCAGTATTAAAAGAGGAATTTTTCAAGCAGATACACTTTCCGCTCTATGGTTCTGCTTGTGTTTAAACCCATTATCACGTGGCCTAAACCACACAGGATATGGAGCAACTATTAGAGCGGATCGAAACTCAACAACCATAAGTCATCTATTCTTTATGGATGATCTGAAACTATATGCCGCGTGCAAAAAACACCTAGAATCCAACTTAAAACTCATGCACCAGTGGAGCACAGATGTCGGAATGTCGTTTGGTATGGAAAAATGCCAAACTGTATCGGTTGAAAAGGGAAAGCTGAAAGAAGGAGAACCTATAGAACTAGAGCCAGGCAAATATATTGAAGCCATGACAGACAAACCCTACAAGTACTTAGGAATCCTTCAGACACACAAGATAGAACATAAAAAAATAAAAGCCATATTAACCACCGAATTCGAAAAACGCCTTTACAACCTCTTAAAAAGTAAACTAAATTCAAGAAACCTTACCACGGCCATAAATAGCTACGCCATATCCGCTCTTCAGTACTCCTTCGGAATAATTAAATGGACTCAAACGGACCTGGAAGCAGTAAACAGAAAGATTTGAACCGAGCTAACAAAACATAGAAAACACCATCCAAAAGCGTCCGTCGAAAGGGTAAATTTACCTAGAGAAAAAGGAGGTAGAGGAATAAAAGATGTTGTGGAAGCACTTAGCAAATTGCAGACTTGAGGAGTTTTTTCCGCCACCAAAATAGTCAACTTCATAAAGCCATAGTGAAAACAGATACGGGTTATACACCTTTAAACCTAAGCATGGAAAACTTTACGCCCTTTAATACACGAAATGAGGAAGATAAAATTAGAAATTGGCGTTCAAAAGAATTGCACGGAAGATTCATCAATGATTTACAGAAAGACACGATAGATCAAGCTAAATCGGTTGAATGGCTTAAAACTGGAACGCTGTTCCCAGAAACTGAAGGTTTTATGGTTGGTATACAAGATCAGGTTATAAAAACGAGGAATTACCAAAAGTATATCTTGAAGGAAGAAATACCAACAGATAGGTGCAGAAAGTGCAACAGAAGTCAAGAAACGATTGAACACATTCTTTCTAGTTGCCAAAGCATAGCTGAAACTAAATATCTAGAACGACACAACAAAGTTGCCACAGTAGTATACCTGGAAGTACTGAAAAAACTTAACCTTGATCCACAAAACAACGAGCCATATTACAAATATAAGCCCCCTCCAGTTATCGAAAATCAGTATGTTAAGATCTACTGGGATAAAACTATCATGACGGACGTAACAGTACGACACAACAGGCCGGACATTACAGTCATTAATAAACAATCCAAGCAAGCTCTGCTTATTGACATATCGATCCCAAATAATTCTAACACAGAAAGCAAATACAATGAAAAACTAAGCAAATACGCCGAGCTAAGGACCGAAATAAAAGAATTGTGGAATCTTAAAGAAGTCAAGATCATTCCAGTTGTTTTATCCTGTATGGGGCTAATTCCCAAGAAACTAAGTACTTCCCTCAAAGACATTGATATTCCTGAGTCAACCTACCGATTAATGCAAAAATCTGTAATCCTGGATGCGACAAACATTGTTAGGTCATTTCTAGAATAGTGACACCCAACGAAAGTCTTGCTGTTGAGGCCGACTGTCGTTGAAAAACGCCGGGTGTAAATCCGGTGACACAAAAAGGTAAATAATGATAATAATAATAATAATAATAATAATAATAATAATAATAATAATAATAATAATAATAATAATAATAATAATAATAATAATAATAATAATAATAAGTTTAGTAACCAGAGTGTCCAGCATTCTACGTACGGACCTCACTGCAAAAAATAAAATAAAGGCCGTTAATTCATGGGCAGTGCCTGCGATAACCTACTCATTTGGGGTAATTGGGTGGTCACAAACGGAACTTGAAGCTGCAAATAGATCCATCCGAGTACAACTGACCAAGTTCAGCATACACCATTCAAGAGCATGCATTGAGAGGCTATACATGCCACGAAGCATGGGTGGTCGAGGTCTACTAGATCTCAAAACTTTATATCACAGACAAATAAATGAACTAAAAAAGTACTTTAAGGCCAAAACAGAGATGTCAGAGGTGCATAAGATGATCTGTGTGCTGGATCACTACTCACCGCTTAATCTGTCCGCCCGAGAAGAGGTACCTGTACCAACTTTGGCTGAACGAAAAACTGCTTGGCTGTCAAAACCATTACACGGTAGATTTCCCAATAAACTAAATGAAGCTGATCTTAATTCTTCAGTGGAGTGGCTTCGGAGGGGACAATTTTTCGGAGAAACAGAAGGATTCATGGTAGCAATACAAGACAACGTAATTGCGACCAAAAATCATGTGAAATTTGTACATGGAGTACAGCTGAATAACGATCTGTGCAGACTGTGTAATAAACATGCGGAAACAATAGAGCACATTATCTCAGGATGCAGTTACCTTGCTCCAACGGAATATCTCCAACGCCTTAATTTGACGGCGAATATAATCCATCAAGAACTGGCAACTGAAAGAACAAAAAGAACGTTATTACAAATATGTCCCTTTTCCCGTCCTTGAAAATAATACTTTCCGTCTATACTGGGACACAACAATACAAACGGACAAAACTGTGGCGAGCAATCGACCAGATATCGTGATTATTAATAAACAGGGCATGATTGGATACTTCGTAGATGTTGCCCATCCGAACGATCACAACCTGAATAAAACAGAAAGAGAAAAGGTTAATAAATATTTCGAACTGGCCGAAGAATTCAAAGTTATTAATAACTTAAAAAAAGTCGAAGTTCTACCGATAGTCATCACTGCAACCGGATTAGTAACAAAAAACTTAAAAAAATACATCGAAACGTTGGAAATAAATCATAAAGAAGTGTTCCCCGAAATGTAGAAATCTGTCGTACTGGAAACGTGTAGAATTGTCAGGAAAACTCTTAACTTACCTGAAAATATGTGACTGCGAAATCCTGCTAGAAGAATCGCAAGTTTCAAGCAACGTGAATGATCATGAATCCCACGTTGTGGAGCAATCGCGCAAGGGAGGAAACAGAAAATAATAATAATAATAATAATAATAATAATAATAATAATAATAATAATAATAATCCAAAAATTTGAAAATAAATCGGTACATGAAATGAACGGAATCTCAGTAACAGAAAAAGTGAAAAAACTCAAACAGCGATGTAGAGAAAAATTAACGAGAAATGAGAATAAAAATGGAAAAGCAAGGAAATGCACGGAAAATATGCCAGCGAAATCGATAGGGATGACGTAGACAAAAAACAGCTGGCTGACAACAGAAATTTTGAAAGGTGAGACTGAATCGTTGATAATAGCGGCACAAGACCAGGTCATTTCAACCAACTAAATAAGAAAGGATATTTTCAAAGAAAAAATAGACTCCAGGTGCAGACTCTGTATACAGTACGATGAAACAATTAATCACATTATGTAATTGCCACTAATTATTGCACTTGTTGTCAAAATTGAAGATAAAATTAAAATTTTTATAGTACGAATTTTCTTCTTCTTCCATTTCTCACGCTGGGACTTGGTCTTGTGTTTATTGCAATGTTCCCGGCATTCATTAGTTGTTCTATTTTTGCTATTCGGGTTAGTCGGACTTCGGGCCTTCTATCCATGTCGTCTTCCCACTGTCTTGTATTTGCGCAATATACAATAATTCAGTAATCATTTTATATTTCTTGTAGTTACCAGACATTACGTTACCCTTGAATACTATTTGTAATTCAGAGTCCACGGAGGTCCGAATCGACAATGTCGCAGTTTGCTAGGAATTTATAGAACACGTTGCATATATCCCAAGAGATTATACGTTTAACAGTTGGTAGTGCAATTACAAATGATAGGCATAATATTGTTTCATAAAAACTGGTCCAATTCAGATTTTTTGCTGTCAACGTGAACAATGAGAGAACGTTTTTACGAAACTAAAGAAAATTTTGATATAGTTTTCTATTCAAAGAGTAAGAAAGTCGGTCATTTCCATAAGAATAAAATTTACGACACGAGCCGAAGTGGAGTAATTTATTCGAGTGGAAATGGCTGTTTCTCACAAGTTTAATACTATAATTTTTCTAATCAAATTAAAGAATTAAGTGATAATTGTCATATTGTTTATATTTCTTTTTAATTATAAAACATATACATTACCTGTAAAGTATTTCTTTCTCGACTCTTGTGACAGGAGGTTAAGTGTTGTAAGTTTGGCAGCCTCTTGCACGTCTGGCAACGTACAATTCTCTACATCATCCACAAATTTATTTCCATTTTTGAGAAAAGAATATACCGTCCTATAATTGTCATAGTAACGATTTATACTACTCGTGGAGAAAAGTAGAATCTCTTCGTCACATTGGTCAGTAGCCCGTGTTTAATTTTCACCACAGTTGAAAAATAAACAACTTTGTCAACTAAAAACATACCAGAATTGTACAAATTATTCAATATCTCAATTGAAAAGTTGTTTGGTTGCAAGTGTTGGAAGTTTATGTCTTTTTCGATTGAAACTGCGATACCGCCCCCACCGATATTCGCGGGGCGGTCTTGTCTAAGAAGACTATATTCTGGGTTTCTAAAATTTACGGATTTATTCGGTTTAAGGAATATCTAGTTAACAAAGAAAATATCTGGTTTGTGAGCATTGAGAAAATGTCTGATAGGGTGGAGCTTGTTAGTTACTCCATGTACATTAGAGAAAATTATTTTGAATCCCTATTTTTCCACCTACCTGTCTAGATGTTATACTTGTCTATACCTTGAACGAAGTTATTAGAAATCGTGAATTTTTCGAGTTTGTTCGTCACTTTCTTCATCTCGTGAAGCAGGTCAGCTACCGCTCTGGTGAGTTCGTCCAGGTTGAATATGGAATTTGATTCATTGATTAAGTTGTTCAGGTTGGAAAACTTCGTGATGTCAGCTGATTGGGGGTTGGCTTCATATCTTGGCTGTGCTTGGGGGATGTGGTCTTGCTGCGTAGTTCGGGAAGCCGGCTTTGGTGGAAGGCTCGGGAAGTCATCTATTTAGATGTATGAGTTTTGGTTTTTGTTCCAGGGGTTGATTGTGGGGAGTGGGGCTGCTTATATCTGTTTAATCTTCTTACTAATGAGAATCAAAATTACCTCCAAACACAAGTTTAAAAAAAATGTGAAAGAATGCCTTATAGCTGTAGAGCCTCATGCATTGGAATATGTAACTAGGAGTATGTACCTAAATACATAGTAATATCTTGCATTTATAAAATTTACTGATTTGACCCTTACTCTGTGGAATCGACTCATATTATTTTTTTAACCCTTTCTTTACCGGGCACAAATGTCTCTAATCCCGGACTTTTCGAAGTGCCATCAAACCCAGTGGCGTATATATACGGCATATCAGAATTTAAGCAAGCGCAAATAACCTACTACAAACTTCATTGACTTTCGCTAACTTTATTAATGTAAAAACACATTTTCCAAGAATATAACATTTTAGTAAACTTCTTTTGTGTGATATTCGCCAAAACAGGAAGAAACACACAGTCCCACGTTGCATTCGCTGCACATATATCTGGAATCTTGTCTCTTCTTTTTGTCGCGAATTTTGATTGTGAGCAAACAATGCATTTTCGTACTTTGTTATTTGGTACGGTAGTCGGAAGATGCCGTGCAGTAAGGCGATGTATATTTGATGCAGTAAACTTGGTTTGTGAACGTCTTGGTACATTCTATCTGTAACAAAGGGTTTTTCGTTCATATGGAATATGCAGATTTTGATTGCAGAACATTTTAATAATTAAGAGGGTAGAAGGAAAGTGTCAAAATTGACTATATCATGTTGTTAGTGTAAATGGCTACAATTACCTACCTCTTAAGCAACTGTCGCGTAAGGCTCAATTGAAAATCCGCTAGTGCCAACTTCTCTTGATGTTGAGTTAGGAATAGTGCATGACTATTCAAAACACATAAATCAAGAACGTGGAAGAACAGTTTCTTGTACCACTTCAAGGTTTTTCTAACACATTCTGTAGAATTGAGCATCATATCGATCCTGTCAACTGCCCCCATATTTTGGTTGTAGTGGACTACACGTTCGGGCTTTTTCACAAATTCCCCTGTTTTCCGGTCTTTCTTATCCGACTGTATCATTTGGTCATTGTTAAAAATTGTCAGCATGTTGACTTCCCGACGATCTTTTCATCTAACTGCAAAACTATTGTCACTGGCCATCGACGTTGTCTCTCCCATTTTCAAATTACCTGATGAATTTGGCATATTCTTTCTATTTGCCCTAACTGTACCGCATGAGTTCGTTTTATGCTGAAATAAGTAGGTAGAAAGTGCTAGCGAGGTATACCAATTGTCTGTGAAAAGAGAGTGCCCTTTATTCAAATACGGTTGCATTAGTGTTGTTACAACTGACCCCGACACTCCCAGGTCCTGATACAGCTCTATTTCTGTTTGTTTCCCTGTATATACTATAAAATCTAGAATATACTCTGTCTCACAATAGCACAAGAGAAATAGTTTGATGCCAAAACGATGGCGTTTTGTTTTTATGAATTGTTTGAAGAGCAGCCTCCCTTTGAAAAGTACTAAGCTCTCGTCAATCACCAAGTTCTGGAACGGCGAATATTTATGAGCAAATGCGGTTTTAATTTTTTCAAAAACTCCTCGTACTTTATGAAGAGTCACCTCGAATTTGTTCAGCATTATCTGCGAAATGTAACATACGCAATATCGTTTGAAAGCGATTCCTTGACATCACTTTCCCGAATATAGGAGTGTAAAGTAATTCATCTGTTGACCAACTTTCCACAAGTTTATTTTTTCTATGGCGAGCAGCAAGTAGGAGTACAGCAATAAAATTAAAAAAATCTTCTTTAGTAATTGGGATCCAAATAATATTTTTATTTAAACGTGTCTGTTCTGAGGCATATTCATTGGTCTCGCTTATAATCATCTCCACTACTTCGTCGTTCATAAATAAAAGGAAATAATCCATTTCTTTTGAAGGCTTTTCTATGTTCTCTACACGTGCTTAAGAAGACAGTTTATTAGTGATAATTGTAAAGATCAGCAGATATAGTTTTTCTGGTTTTCTATATCATTGCACAGTTATACTGATCTTAATTGGAAAAATGATATCCAGGATATCACCATAGGGCTAATAATATCTAAGCTTCAATATTAGTAATATCACATCTTCTTCTTTTTCCTATAAACATATATTAAGTCAATCACAAGTTAGGTCACTTCTTGGTCTAGCCAAAAATAACTACTTAACATCAGGTAGGCATCAAATAAAATGTAACTTCTGTCATTCTGACGATGATATTGATTTATCGAAACAATTGTCAATTTTTTAGAATTTTCAAAACCGTGAGTTTCATTTAAAACACTAATATGAGCAGATTCCGCGAAGTGAGGGTCGAGACAGTTAATTTCAAAACTAACTGTTCTTAAATAATTCCACAATATATTGGAAAATTGATTACTTTTGGTTAGACCAAGAAGTGACCTACATTGTTATTGACTCAATATATATATATATATATATATATATATATATATATTTATATATATATATGAATAAAAAAACGAAGAAGATATGATATTACAAATATTGAAGCCTATATATTATTAGCCCTATGAGGTTTCCTGGATAACTTTCCTCATTTAAGATATTAAACAAATTCACCAACTGAAGTATTCGAGCCATTTTATTATTAAAACTGGTTCATGAATTTTTAATTCACCTGTAAACTCGAATTGAGTCAAGTCGATCAACAAAATACGGCCCCAGAGAACGCGCCTACGCTGTAGAAGAGGGATGACAATCGGGTACCAGTGAATTTATAAATACCTGAATTTCCCGAACGTATTTTTTTTGTTTTGACGTTTATGTAATATGAACTCAGATCATTCTGTGGAAATCATTGATGGGGCTCTCAACACAGATTTATTTAGATTCAAATACGGCTTTGTTTTGTTATTGTTGATACACGAATGTTTTCAATTGAAAAACTGTATCTCCTGAATTTTGTCGCATATATTTTTTGTTTAATTGTTTGTGTGACCTTTATATTGTGAAAATGTTCACAATATTGACCTGAAAGTTTACATTGCAGAATGAATTTAACCTAAAAATTGTGGCATAGAAAAAACAATCGTGTATTGGAATATAAACTGAATTACATTTCATTTACCAATGTAATTGAATACTAGAGAAATAGTTTATTGAAATTCCCCCTACGGAAGCGTTATCTGAAATTTTTGAAATAATATATATGGACCAGCTACAATACACTATAAAAGAAGAAAGGTATATTAATCAATTGAACACACGCTAGAATACCTCATCTATTCTGTTCTGAATATTCACTCACTAGTCCAGGAACTAAACGAAAAATAGTGTAGCAGTTCGTATTTCTGCGTAAGAGCATCGATTAGTCTGAAATTTTGGAATTAATTTCGTTTTACCCTGTAGATCAAGTTCTTAGGACCAGAAGAAAGCAGTTGGGAATGCAGTTCCTCTTGGAAGAGTGAAAGGTAGGAGATATCCTTTTACTACTAAGTCACTTCATCAAGTCAAATTAAGTCCTTCTACTCCAACAGAATTATTGGACGTATGTGTAACCAAAGAACTACCAGATTGGTTATTATTCAAAGAATTAGTTTGAATGGAAATTGTCACGGTCTAAATTGATCAATAAGTCTTGCTAAACGCTCATTCGAATAACTTCTCTATATCGGTTACGTCGTAATCATAATATTTAAATGATACATTTATCAAAACTAAGTTACTACTGTGTTTATTATAGTAATTATCATCACCTTCGCCATATTAGCAAGGTTGTTTCAATGTTGATGTTTTTTTTATCAATAAGTTAACTTCAATTGTTATTCTATTTTATTTAATTAAAATAACTCACACACACATACATTTATTTTAGAGTTCAGTTAACGCACTGTTTATATCTAAGTTTTGATTTTTATTTTGCTGTAACTACTTTTCTTTTAACCATATTATTTTTGTCAATAGAATATTATTGGTAACTAAAAATTATCGACTGTTGAATTTATTAACCTCTTTAATATTATTTAGCAAACTCACCGACGAACTTAATCCCTATCTAATGTAAATTTTGTATATAATATTGTTATTTGTCTTTGTTAGCACATCCATAGTTGTTTCCAGGTGGTAATTCGGAAAATCTCTTGTGAATAACTGGGACATGTTTATTTATAAACTTCTCTATGTGGTATTCGGCACTAACATTCTCTATTGATATGTATATTAGGCTGTTTAGTCTGAAATTGGGAAAATACAAATAATAATAACAAAAATGAAAGTGATTTTGGTTGAGAGTTTGAGTGTATCGACTTTTGATTATCTCCACTTCTGGTTTTAGGTTCCTGACCTGATAATCCCGGTGGGTTTTGTTCTGTTTCACTTCCTTTTCCAGTACTTAAGTTGATATTTGATAATTCTAATTTCTTAATTAAATTCAGACACATGACGAACACTTCGTTTTAATTTCTAAGTCAACATGTGAATAAACACTTGGTGGAGGAAACTTTTATATCACTTTTCTCCCTGGTTAACAACTCCGGTTATTGAGCGCTTGTTTCGTCCAAAAGATCACAATATTCGAGTAAACAATCCTAAGTATGTTTATTTATAACAAAATAGAATGTTTATTTCGGTTCTATTTGTCGTGATGGTGTGCGCTATGAACTCATGTTATTCCTTCTGCTCATACACTGGAGTTAACAAGAATAGCGAATCTTTTGAAAATATGAAGCTAAAGAGTTCGTTTCCATTGACATTCAAAGACGTTGAGGATAGTATTAGAACTTTTGATGGAAGAGATAATTATCCAGTTCGAAAATGGATTGAGGATTTCGAAGAAATTTCTAAGCTGACAGGATGGAATGAATTGCAGAAGTTGATATTTGCGAAAAAATCATTGAGAGGACTTGCTAGGCTATTTATTCAGCCAGAAAGAGGAATTACAAAATGGATGGTTTTAAAAAAAAGTTAATTGCGGAATTTGATGTCGAACTTAGTAGTGCTCAAATACATAAATTACTGATGACAAGGAAAAAGAAGAGGGAAGAGTCAGTACAAGAGTATGTACTAATGATGGGAGAGATCGGAAGTAGAGCAAATATAGAGTCTGAAGTTTTGATTCAATATATAATTGATGGTATACAGGATAATATATCAAACAAAATTATTTAGTATGGTGCAAGAGTGTTTGGTGAATTCAAAGAAAAGGTTAAGCTCTATGAACAAATTAAAACTTCGAAAACTACACAGTTCGAAGAGAGAAACCGAGAGGGAAAACACATAAAGGAATGGAAAACTGAAACCAAGAGAGACAAAGACGAGAAAAGAAATAAGAAAAGTAGCCTGCGATGTGGTTTTAACTGTGGAGGCAAAGGTCATTTGTCTAACGAATGTCCCGATAAAGCGAGAGGGTCAAAGTGTTTTGTTTGTTCTGGTTATGGGCATGTATCAAATAAATGTCTAGAGAAGAATACTGGAAGTGGAAGTTCAAATATGACGATAGTTGAGATGGTTCCAAAAAATAGCGTTAAACTGAATATTGATAATATTCAATTATTAGCACTTCTGGATACAGGAAGTGATATCACTGCGATACGACAAGACGTATACGAAGCATACTTCAAAGATATAGAAATAAATGAAGAATTTATTACTCTTAGAGTTATTGGGTCAAACAAAGTCATAACAATGGGATCTTTCAATAGAAATGTCCTCATTAATGAAGAGGAGTTATTTCTGAAAATTCATGTTATTCCTTCTGAAGCGTCAAAATTCAAGACGATTGTGGGAAATGATGTTTTTGCTCAAGTAGATGTTATCTTTAGAGATGGTGAAATTGTTGTTTTTAAGAAGGAAAAGCAGAATTTTTTGTGGATGATAACAATAGACGAAGAAGCTGATAGAGAAACTGATACTATTTGATATTACACATATAAAAAATGAAAAAGTTCGGGAAGAATCGAAGAAACTTATAAAAGAATATTATCCAGAGAATATTATGGAAGCTGATGTTGAAATGCATATTCTATTGAAGAATGAAGAGCCAATATACCAAAGTCCGAGAAGGTTAGCTGTACCAGAAAAAGAAGAGGCTGAGGCTCAAATAGAAGAATGGCTAGAAGAGGGAACTATAAGATGTAGTTCATCTGACTTTGCTAGTCCAATAGTTCTTGTTAAAAAGAAAGATGGCAGTACTAGAATATGTTGTGATTACAGGAAACTTAACAAAAACATAGTAAAGGATAGATTTCCTCTTCCTTCAATCGAAGATGTGTTGGATAGATTGCAGGCTGCTGAATACTTTAGTACCATCGATCTGAGGAATGGATTTTTTCACGTTGGAATAGAAGAAGAAAGTATAAAATATACCGCATTTGTTACACACCACGGTCAATTTGAGTTTCTAAAATGTCCTTTTGGATTATGCAATAGTCCATCAGTTTTTCAGAGATTCGTGAGTACTGTTTTTAGAAAATTGTTGCTGAAAAATATTATGTTTCATTATATGGACGATATATTAATAATAAGTTC
The DNA here is from genome assembly GCA_963921935.1 of Galeruca laticollis. NCBI lineage: Eukaryota > Metazoa > Arthropoda > Insecta > Coleoptera > Chrysomelidae > Galeruca > Galeruca laticollis. The sequence goes on along the minus strand of OY998181.1, from coordinate 157,584,813 downwards.
TACAGAAGAAGAAGGACTTGGAAGGTTAAGAGAAGTTATTCAGGTTGCGAAAGACTATGGTCTAGACATAAAAAAAAGAAATGTCAATTACTAAAAACCCAGATAGCATTTTTCGGATTTATCATTGAGGGTGGAAAAGTCCAACCCTCAAATGAGAAGACTTTGGCAATCAGGAACTTTCCACAACCAACGACTCTTAAACAAATTCAATCTTTTCTAGGTTTGACAGGATATTTTCGCAAGTTCATCTCTTCATATTTCATTATCGCGAAACCTTTGAGTGATCTTTTGAGGAAGGAGCAAAAGTTTGTTTTTGGTGACGAACAGAAAGAGGCGTTTGAGAGACTCAAAAAATTACTATCTTGTAAACCAGTAATAAACATTTATAAGCAGGGCGGTGAAACGGAATTGCATACAGACGCGAGCAAATATGGTTATGGAGCCTGTCTGATGCAGAAGTCGAGCGAAGATAATAAATTCCATCCAGTTTACTACATGAGCAAGAAAACTACACCAGGTGAGGGAAAATACAGTAGCTATGAGCTCGAAGTGTTAGCCATCATTCAAGCAGTGAAGAAATTTCGAATATATTTACTAGGAATACAATTTAAAATTGTTACCGTTTGTTCAGCTTTCCAGAAGACTATGACAAAGAAGGATTTGACCACCAGAGTTGCTAGATGGGCTTTATTATTGGAGGAGTTTTCATACGAAATTGAACACCGCAAAGGGAGCAGAATGTCTTACGTAGATGCTTTAAGTCGTTATCCAGTTGTTATGGAAATAACGAAGACGTTTATTGAAGAAGATGGTGTTATAGAACGACTTAGACGAGCACAAGAAATGGACGAACACATATTAGCGATAAAGAAGATATTGAGTACAGAAGATTATGAAATTTTTTTGGTTAAGAATCATATACTTTATACATTTGAGAATGGAAAGGAGTTGGTAGTAGCTCTAAAAGCAATGCAGATGGATATAATAAAAAGAGCACACGACATTGGCCATTTTGCACTCCCGAAGACAGAAGAAGTGGTAAGAAGAGAATTTTATATTCCAAAGTTGAAAGAAAAAATTAAAAAATGTTTGGGAAATTGCATACATTGTATATTAGATAACAGAAAGGAAGGAAAGAAGGAAGGGATGTTACATCCCATACCTAAACAGAAAGGACCACTGCACACATATCACATCGATCACTTAGGACCAATGCCTTCGACTGATAAAAATTATCGTTATATATGGGCGATTCTTGATGATTTCTCCAAATTCACCTGGCTATATGCATGTAAATCAACAACAACTAAAGAAGTTATTAGCTGGTTGGAAAAACAAAAACAAGTTTTTGGAATCCCAGGTAGAATTATAACAGATCGAGGAACTGCTTTCACTTCTGAAGAATTCAAAAACTATTGTACTGATGAAGGTATACAGTGTTTAATAATAACCACTGGAGTTCTAAGAGGAAATGGTCAGATTGAGAGAGTGAATCGTATTATCATTCCAGTTCTTACGAAACTTACCTTGAACGATCCTAGAAAATGGTTTAAATATGTTGAGCGCGTACAAAGAGCATTCAATTCTACTATTCAGAGGAGCATAGGGACTACACCTTTTGAAATTCTGACAGGAGTAAAGATGAGGAATAAAGAAGAAATAGTAATCAAGGAATTATTGGAAGAAGCTACAATACAAAAATTTGATGAAGAAAGAGAAGAACTCAGAGCAGAAAGTAAAAAACAGATTTTGGAAATACAGGAAGAAAACAAAAGAACTTATAATTTGAGAAGAAAAAAATCAAGGTTATATAGAAACGGAGATTTGGTAGCCATAAAAGAACCCAATTTGGAGTAGGAATTAAAGTTCATAAAATATTCCTAGGACCCTATGAAGTCACAAAGGTAAAACCCAATGACAGATATGACGTAATGAAAGTGGGCCATCATGAGGGACCAGTGCGTACTTCTACATGTGCAGAGTTCATGAAACCTTGGGTTGATAACCAAAGTGAATCCGGGTCGGATTCAAAATAGGATGGCCGAATGTAGATAATTGAATTTTTAATGTATTTAGTTAGTGTTATTGTTGTGATTTTCTTTTAACGTTTTATTGAAGTTTTACTTATTTACATTTAGAATACTTGATGAGAATCATCTTATACCCTTTAGAGTTTTTGGTTGCCGGGGATTCAAGAAGGGAGAGACGAGAGAATATTGTGACGGACAACTTCAAAAAAATCGACTTTGACTGTAAATTGAGGTAGTTTTAGAATAATACTGTTATATTCACCTCTGGAAATATTATTCAACATATACAAACGAAAACAAACCTACATACATATTTTCTAAACCTAAATAGCGGGATTCGAAAAATGTTTTAAATTCATTGAGAGTGGGCAAATTACCAGTGTTGGGTTTTGACCATTTATCCAATTCATAAGCTTTTCTTGTACTAATGTCAAGTTTCTATAGCATATAGTATCAAGCTAGAGTATTAAGCTAAATGGAATAAACAAAATTAATACTTGATCAAGTTGACCAGAATTATCCGACGCGTAATAAACTGAAATATAATCTCAAAATACCGCCAGCCAACAAAACCATAGGCCAGAAATATTATCTATATTCGTCATAGAGTATTTAATGTACTGCCTGATATATACAAAAAGTACCTGGAAACCATAAACTCAGATGACCTATTGAAAAAATATTTAAAACGTATGTCCTTGATCTACCTAGAAACAACGTCAGAAAACTTGTTGAGTGAAGTATCTTTGCTTGGAGTTTGGACTAAGTAAAATGGAATAAGGTTGATGGATTGGTACCTAATCCACAACGATTCACCTAGTTAATTCAGTGTTGCTGTTATTATTTTGAATGTTTAAGTGTCATGAACAGAATAGTTCTTACTTTTTTTATCATCGTTTTCCTCCAAATCAATAGCTAATTGATTTTATTTCCTTCTGAACCATTGTTGACCACCATGTATGGCTACCGCATTTATTGTTATCACTAACACCACAGTTATACGGTTTTTATAACTGTTCATATATATTATATTGTTGCTATTGAGCAGAAAATGTATAACAATGTATTCCACACCTAAATATGGATAGTTGTAAATAATAATGTGAAGGGGACCCATGTACGACCATTGGTTCTAATGGGCTTACTCTAAATGTTTGTTTACAAGTCTCACTAACTATTTCACGATAATATGTTACCACCATGTGTTGTTATCACAATCTGTTATATTTGTAAATAAACATATATATATTATATAATAAGGTGGCTGTATGTCGATTTTATATATTTATGGTGTTTTGTAAGTTATTTTTAATTATGTAAAAATATCACGTACAAGCGTCTTTGGCGCTTCAGTGATTCTTTGTTTTGTTTATTCATATATTTTTAACAATAATTACTTTTTAAATTATTTATTATATTGTATACATCTTTTATGTATTATTGTATCTATCTTTCATTGAATAAAATAATTATTCTTTAACGGGTACTTCAAAATTTTTATGGCTTCAGTATTTTGTTTTAGTTTAATTAAGAAATCGATAAATGAGCTTTGGGTGATTTTTGTTAACTGAGGAATTTCTATAATTTTTTCAATTTTATCATATCAAACTTTATGATCGTATCTCTGTTTAAAAGTGTATAAACTCAATGAACATTCAAATTTAAAAGTTCTGTCAACTGTCAGGGTTACCAACCTGAATAAAGAAGCTCAAAAATCCCTAATGTGATTATATTTCCATGAAAAAGATTTGTGCAAGTTCATTATAAAAAATAGTAACTCTTATCACAATGACATTTTGTAGTACTCGTTACGCAAATTGCACTCGTACTACGAAATGAGTCATTGTGACACTTGTTTTACGATATACTATTTTCAGTTAGTTGTTCTGATGCTCTTCAATAATAATATTAGAAGTTTTTAGAAACAGACTTTTTGTTTTTGAACTTTTAACTCTGGTCCATCTAATATAAATAACCAAAATTTTTACGAGATGTCAAATGTATTTTCATGTTTATCGCACACAGTATTTAGTTTAAGTTAAGCATAACTTATTTGTCAAATATTCCCGCAATATTTTCACTCCTAGTGAACAACTTATATATTAATTTTTTCTTGTTCAACCAAACACAAAAGTTTTGTTTCTCCCATTTACTGTTTCTGTTATCCTCAAAAAGTAAAATATAAACTTTCAAGCGTATGAAAAGTTTTTGTTTACCTTTTGTTCCGTTATAATAACTCTCATATAATATTGAAACCTTGTTAGGTAACTTTATCTTTAAGCATATGATGTTTTGATCAGCCTTCGTTAACTTTAAGTAAATCACAGTACCTTTGATGGTATCAAATCGGGAAACGAAATAATTAACTCTAAAATAATTGAGATCACCATGAGGCTTACACGCATACTGTCCCTGCGTTGCGCATGTGCTTACCTGCATTTTTCCTGAACTTCGTAAAGTATCCACAACTCCGAAGTTCTGCAGTTTACCGCTGGTTTCGTTCCAGTCGAGGCACGGTCGGTAGTTGAAACATTTCCGCGCGTTTTTACGATTTGAACGTTAATAAATTTTTAATTCGGTGTCAGTGTTCTGTTTTGAAAATTGGAATATTTTGTAAGTACAAGTTATCCAATATAAAACATAATTATATGTTTGTTTTTATATAGTGTATGATATAAATAAAAATTTGAAATTGTTGATTATAAGAGTTGAAAAAAAATCAGTCGAATTTCAAAAGTAATAATATACTGATTTAAGAAGATTTTATTTCAATTCAGTGATTAAAACAGTTGGTAACAGAACAAAGACTGACTTTTTGTTGAATTATGCAACAATAAATTGAAAAGGAATGCTGAGGGAAATACAAATAAAATACAATGAAAAAGTTAATTACTATGGTAACATCATGTCTACACGTGTTTGCTGATAACGTTTAAAAAATTGTCAATCACCTGCAAATGCATATTATGTGAGAACCGTCCGACATCACATTCAAACATCCATTAATGATAGAACGTGATGCAGATACTGGTTAATATAAAGGTCGGGTCAATCGTCCCATCAAAACTAATGATATAGCGGCTGCTACTATATCATGTCCTCAGTTGTTTCGCGGATACGAACACTACTCTAGCGAAAAATGCTATGCGAGATAAGCCCTATTACCCATGGGGGCTCGTCATGTTGTGGTTGAGAACTCCTTCAATTAGATCCGTCCCTTTGCAGATTACTGAAGTGATTCTATCCAGTTTATAGCTAATCCTCAATAGAAGCTGTGAACCGGCCCAGTCAAAACAATAATAATACTTAGTAGTAGAGTATAAGTTGTTTTTATAATCTTATAATTTACTGGAATCATCCTTAAGAATCTAAAAGTCAGTCTCAGCTAGCAGTAACTCCATTCAATCGGTTACATCGATTCATAATTACTGAATTTCACTTAGTCACAATCCGGGTTCTTTTCTGGAAAATTGTGTTCAAGTCAAAACAATACCGATATAATTAGTCATCCAATGCAACAAATCACATACCCTACTCTAACATTGTAATGGTCACGTGAAAATTCAATTGGTATAGAAATAAAATGCGGCCTAATGTCAATATAATTTCGACTATTTCTGGAGAAGGCTCGACAAAACCGCAGCTCATATTGCTGCATAAGGGGAAATAACTTGTTTATCGATGGTAAGGGATATTCTGTCAATGAATTGCAAGAAGGAGAAATAATTTCGAAAAAAACAAAAACGAATAGTGCACCACATACGCCGTCAATTAGTAGAAAAGTAAAAGAACGGGAAACCATTGCTGTAACAACTGCCACTGAAGTCGAATCTGTACCTAAGGATGAAGAAGAGGTATCTAATCAACAAAAACAAGTGAATAAAAATGAAAATTCTAAAAGCAACCGAACTAAAATGAACACAAAAAATACTCCTGCGAACGTTTACAAAGAAAAAAATATCACACCTGTACCCGCCAAAACAACTCTCCTAAGAGAAGGGCTACGAGCTAAATCCACTAGTAGTAATACCAATAATAACTAAAAGTTCAATTTATCCCTATTAGTTGAATATATTTGTAAAATGCACCCATATATTGCTCACTACGATATTGAAACAATCAACGCGAAAATGATAAATAGTGTCGCAGATTTAGGTGATGCATATTATGTAAAAAACTCGCAATTTAATGTATTCCATAAAAATATAAGAAGTATTCAAAAAAACTATGATGGAATATTATTGCTGTTAACTGAATTAAATTGTGAATTTGATGTAATCGTATTAACAGAAACTTATGTAGTATATGATTTAGAATTATATAACATTCCAGAATACGATATTATATACAACAATGGAAATTTCAACCAAAACGATGGGGTATTGTGTATGTTAAAAGTCAATATAACTATTAGTGTTTTTAAATGAAACTCAATGTCTCTAGTTAATTCCACAATATAATACAAGTTATTGAAAATTCTAAAAAATTGACAATGGTTTCGATAAATCAATATCATCGTCAGAATGACGATGATATTGATTTATCGAAACCATTGTCAATTTTTTAGAATTTTCAATAACTTGTATTATATTGTGGAATTAACTAGAGACCTTGAGTTTCATTTAAAAACACTAATATGAGCATATTCCACGAAGTAAGGGTCGAGACAGTCAATTTCAATATAACTATGATTACAACATAATACCATTAGGACCCTCAAATGCTATCAAGCTTACAATTTTAAATTTACAAGAAAAAATAACAGTAACTTCAATCTACAGATCTCCCAGCTCTTCCCCTGATATTTTCAATTCTGCTCTTCATGGATATGTGTGGAATTGTGAATTAAAAACCCACATTATTACTGGTAATATTAATATCAATCTATTACTCGAAAATGCCGCTTATGTAGATGAATATAAAACAATATTGAATACGTTTGATTATGAAATTGACTGTCTCGGCCCTTACTTCGTGGAATATGCTCATATTAGTGTTTTAAAATGAAACTCAAGGTCTCTAGTTAATTCCACAATATAATACAAGTTATTGAAAATTCTAAAAAATTGACAATTGTTTCGATAAATCAATATCATCGTCAGAATGACAGAAGTTACATTTCATTTTATGCCTACCTGATGTTTAGTAGTTATATTTGGCTAGACCAAGAAGTAACCTAACTTGTGATTGGCTTAATATATGTTTATAGAAAAAAGAAGAAGATGTGATATTACAAATATTGAAGCTTAGATATTATTAGCCCTATGGTGATATCCTGGATATCATTTTTCCAATTAAGATCAGTATAACTGTGCAATGATATAGAAAACCAGGAAAACTATATCTGCTGATCTTTACAATTATCACTTAAGAAGACAGTTTATTAGTGGAGAATTCCCTAGATTTAACTGTTCATTGACAACTTCATATTGTGGGTTTCTTAAATGTCTTCTAATTTCCAGCTCTTCAAGGAAATCCAGTTCTTGTTTCTTTTCACAAATATGCAGCACTTCTAGTTCTGTGTTAGGTGTCAATGAATGATTGGTGTCAAGTAGATGTTTTGCGTAGTGAGATTTATCTGGTTGTCTCACACAGACTAGCAGCATATAATTCAATGATACATAGAGCTTTTTCAGTTCCTATGAACAAATGTAATTTTGATAGAGAGATTGATACAATAAGACAAATAGCAACATCTAACGGTTATCCATTAGATATGATAAATAAACTAATTAGTAAAAAAGAGGAAAAAGTGGCATTACAACTAATATATCCTAAACAGGCTGATGAAATTAAAACTTATAAAACCATCACATATGCAGGAAATATTTCTAATAATATTTCAAAGATAATATCTTCAGCAACGAATGCAACAATTTCTTTTAAAACAGAAAGTAACGTTAGTACAAAATTGTTAAATGTAAAAACACAAATACCACTATTAAAGAAGTCAGGTATATATAAACTCAAATGTCCAGAATGTAATGCTGTCTATTTGGGTCAGACCCTTAGGAATTTTGAAATACGATACAGTGAGCATTTACGAGCTTACAGATTGAAACAACCAGATAAATCTCACTACGCAAAACATCTACTTGACACCAATCATTCATTGACACCTAACACAGAACTAGAAGTGCTGCATATTTGTGAGAAGAAACAAGAACTGGATTGAAGAACTGGAAATTAGAAGACATTTAAGAAACCCACAATATGAAGTTGTCAATGAACAGTTAAATCTAGGGAATTCTCCACTAATAAACTGTCTTCTTAAGTGATAATTGTAAAGATCAGCAGATATAGTTTTCCTGGTTTTCTATATCATTGCACAGTTATACTGATCTTAATTGGAAAAATGATATCCAGGAAATCATCATAGGGCTAATAATATCTAAGCTTCAATATTTGTAATATCACATCTTCTTCTTCTTTCTATAAACATATATTAAGCCAATCACAAGTTAGGTTACTTCTTGGTCTAGCCAAAAATATAACTACTAAACATCAGGTAGGCATAAAATGAAATGTAACTTCTGTCATTCTGACGATGATATTGATTTATCGAAACAATTGCCAATTTTTTAGAATTTTCAATAACTTGTATTATATTGTGAAATTAACTAGAGACCTTGAGTTTCATTTAAAAACACGTTTGGTTATGTTTCATATATTAACCAAACAACTAGACGACGGAGTGAGTCCTGCATAGACCACTTTTATGTAACAAACGGGATTTCCACATTCAGTAAAATACAATCATTCATTCTTATGTATGATCCAACAGATCATGATCCAATAGTTTTACATTAAAGTTTTCGAATTCTCAGCAACCTGTAAAAAGTTTACCTATATATAAAACATTTATAAATTTCAAAAGTTTGAGAAATGAGGTAAAAGCACAAGATTGGAGCATGATCAATATAAATAATGATATAGATGAAATGACTGAATCTTTTATATCTACTCTAAATACATGTATTGAAAAAAATACCCTTGTTGTGAAAATGGCTGCAGGTAAAAAAATTAAAAAACCTTGGATAACTAAACATTTATTAAATGAAATTACTATATAAAAAGTTAAAGAAAAATCTCACAGATGATGTCCTAAAAGATTATTACAAAACATTTAAAAACAAACTTATGAAGTTAATTCAAAAATCCAAAAAGGAGTATACACAACGAATGATAGAACAAAATCAAAATACGTCCCAAAATATGGGGACGTGTATTAATAAATTGTGCGGTAAGGTTAAATTTGAAACAAAAATAACAGCAGTCAATAGACACAATGAAATTGTAACTAAAAAGTCTGATATAGTGAATGAATTCAATAAATTTTTTAGTTCAGTAGGAGAAGTTTACGCTGGCAAAATAGAAGCACCTGATGATTTTAACGAACATATTTCTCAACTACATAATACTATGTTTCTATATAATATAAATGAAATTGAAGTACAAAATATGATAAAATCACTCAAAAATAAAAAATCTCCAGGTTTTGATGGTTTGCGAGCGGAAACTTTGAAAGAATTATCAGACTTAATATGTAAACCTCTATCTACTATGATAACCATCTAGAAAAAATTTATATTTTACAAAAGTGGATACTGAAAATAATCCATGGTAAAAAGCGCACCTTCTCTAGCGATCGTCTGTTTGATATCAGCAAAAATCTTGATATAAGACAGCTTTACTGTCAACGAATACTTCTAGCTATTTTTAACAGGAAAATAGAATTAGAAGAAATTGGACATCAATACAATACGCGGACTAGAGACCAAAATATTGTGAAAATACCCAAATGCGGAAAAACTATTAAACGGCGATTCTTTGATTACATAGGAGCAAAACTATACAACTCAATTCCACATTCTCTGAAACAAATGAAAAAATTACATATAATCAGAATAAAAATAAAGAATTGGATTCTTAGTAAAGAGCGATACATATTTAGAAATATAGTAAATAATCTCTGAAAGATACTTACCTCTATATTACAGTTATTTTTTCTACTCTAGTTTTTGGTTTGGATTATAAATATTAAACTTTACGTTTATTCTAAATATTAGATCTTAGAACTTATGTATAGATTGACCATAGCTGCACACATAAATGCATCACACATAAGCTCAGGTTCTTTCCTATTAGAGCTTCTGTGATTATTCATGTTTATTGTATATTTAATTTGTAACTGTAATTGTAAATTTTTTTTCTTTCTTTCAAAATAAATAAACATTACTTACTATATGGAGATTACTATATTACCAGTGTTATAGAAGTGGATTTAGCCACAACAACGTTGATATCCCTACTAGATTCATTACTCCTGATGTTGAACCGATTCAAATGAACGCCAAATAAGTGTTTATTTACCAGCACTTAACGAACTAGACTACTGCTACACATACACAATCAAACCTGTAGTTTTTGTATACTAACAGTTCATCAAAAATCGATAGCTTTATTTGTTTTCATTTATTTTACTTGTTCGACCATGTCACGCTTCGTTCATAAAAAGGTTACTGAACTGAAATATTATCAATTAAATATCTATGAGAATATTGAAATTGGAAATTTGACTCTGTATTATTTTCTTGTAGGATATCATCATATTTCGTTGATGCTCAGATATGCCTTTTTCTGAAAAAGAAAATAGGTATTTTGGAGCTAACAACTCGACTAATTTATTTTCTAGACTATATAGGGTGTTTTCAATTGAATATCAATATTTATGGGAGAAGAAAAGTATTTTTTCAATTATTGTTAAAAACACAATAATACACTTACCATGACATTTTTTGATCACCAATTCGGTTAAACGCATTATTTGCGACATACTCGATTAAATCAACTAAAGCAGTTAACTGATTCCAATCAATTCCTAATATTAATTATATGTAAACTTTGACAAAAATATAAACATAACCTAAACACTTCTTAACCATTCGAGGAATAGATTAATACTGACGAGTTATGACACGATGACAAGTCAAGTTTATTCAGTGAATAGAACCAATGTATATTGGTTGCTTTTATGCTGATTTGTTTTCAAGAAAAGCCGCTTACTAAAGAGAACCAATAACCATTGCTTCTTTTCTGTTGAAATTTACTTCAGTTCACATTTTTCATGAAAAGAACTATTTTTACATGGGTCTTTTTAAAGAAATTAAATTACGTTTCGATAGAGACCAATAGCTAGTAGTTCTTTTATACGAAATATAAAATACTTAATTTATAAGAAAATAAAACTAATGCCTACTTGGTTCCCTTCTGTGGAAATAACCAACATTAAATTTGATCCAACGATTTTTTCTAACATCAATATGAAGTAAAATTATGTTCTTCCAGTTGGTTACTTTATGTTGAAAACTAGATGAATATAAATTATTGTTACGAAGCAGCACACTGGTATAGTCCCTTAATCCGACTCTGTCTAAGCCATGTATGAAATTTGAAATTATAGCGGATGCGCAGATATTTCTTAGATTTGTTTACTAATGTGACTATCTTATCTAGACATTGTTTTTGTGACCAGTATTATCTAGAAAATGCAAGAGAGCCAATTGTTTCTGTGTGAGTCGCAACCTAGAATTATCTAGTAAAAAAGGCACTAATATATAGAGGACCAACGAGCGAGAGTTAGTTTAGTTGATAAAGTGATCTCGACAAATAAACAAGAATACACCGAAATAGCGAACAGTAAAATGTTGATATAAATTAATAATTAAGGTTGTGTATATAAATTAAATTTAAGTGAATAGTTGAGTGTATATAAATTAAGTGTTAGTGAGTTGTTTAGTGTTTAAATAAATTCGTAAGTAGTGTGTTTAAAGTTTATCCCACCCGTTTACTGTTTAAATAAATTAGAAAAATATTACATCGGTGTAAGAAGTGGGATAATATAAATAAATATATAGGTAAAAATGGCCAAGAGACTAAGGGTCTTGAAAGTGACTGAGTTAAGAGCAGAATTGGAAGATCGTGAGCTGGAAACGTCCGGTACGAAAAGTGAATTAGTAGAAAGACTTGAAGTGGCGCTAGAAAATGACGGCTTTGATCCAGAAACAGTTTTATTTAATGACGAGGCTTCCACCTTAATCTCGTCAATTTCTCCTAACATGGACGATAAGATTTCTGCTATGGAAGAGAAAATTTCAACGAATGTGAAAAGCGATATTTCTGCTTTGAAGAACGATATATCTGCCGATATCTTATTAATGAAAAACGACATTGCCGCTGACGTTGAAAATGAAATTTCGTCTCTAAAATCTGAAATCGTGAATAAAATGTCAACAATGGACGAGAAAATTGAGAATAAGATTACAACGATGGACGAGAATAAGTCAAGGCCCCAACGTTCGATGGAAAAATTTCGTGGACCAATTATGTGAAACAGTTTGAAGCAGCCGCTACAGTGAATAATTGGTCCGATAGGGAGAAAGCAGTGAACTTGATCATCGCGCTTTGCGGAGATGCCTTAGATGTACTTCAGACGATACCTTTGGAAGGAACTTAAGACTTCAAGGAGCTGAAGAAGAGGTTGGACATGCGATATGGTCACGAACATTTGTACAGATTCCAGCTGAAGTACCGAAGGCTGAAACGTGACGACATCCTTCAACAGTATAAACTGGATATTGCCCGACTAGTTCGATCTGCTTATCCATCAGCACCAGAATACATGATGGAATGTCTGAGCATCCAGGCCTTTATTGATGGTGTTACGGTTTTTCTTGTTAGTATAAATCTGTCTCATAAAAAGACCAACAATCATGCAGTTTTGGTCATAATAAATAAACCTTCCTACCTCAATATCAAGTCAGACTAGCTTCGTATGTCAACAATTACTAGTTATACCATTAGCTCAGTGATTCAATAGCCTGGCCGTCAATTTGTTTAGCACCAACTGGGTTTAAATGAAATAATTACACTCAGTAGAATAGTTACAGTAATCTGAATATACACTTAAAAAGAGTGAACTTTGTTATATTATGTACCATTGAAATGTAAACAAAAACATTCCATTATTCGAGCAAACAGCTGATTTGCTATATGTCAAAAGCCTCGTTCATTCTTCTTTTACAAACGTTAAGAGATCTGTGATTCGTACGGAAGGTTGCCTACCGGTGTACTGTGGATGTACAGGGTTATTGGTTATAATTTGACCACCCCTTTATTTCTCTTATGCATACAGATAGAAAAAAAAATTTCAAATAAAAGTTGTAGGAGTATAAATGAGTTTTAATAAAATATACTTTGTACATCAGTAGCGTTTTTGCATTAGGGGGTATAAAATAAGAATATATATTTTTAAATCGAACACCCTGTATATTATGACATATTCCAAGAGAACTTTTTTTTCTCATAACAAAAATATATACTTTTATAGGTCTAGCTTCTATACTTTCGAAAATAATGGACAGTAAATTCCTAAAGTATTTAAGTTAGTATCTAGCTAAAAAACGTAGTTGGCTATGCATGTCTTACTGCAATATTGTTGATGTTATCTGTCAAAATCATAAACTAACAACGTAACAAATACAACTAATTGCTAGCTATATTTTTCAAAAATGGGAGTTTACTGTCCATTATTTTGGAAAGTATATAAGCTAGACCTATAAAAGAATATATTTTTCTTATGAAAAAAAAGGCCCTATCCGAATATGTCATAATATACCGGGCGTTTTATTAAAAAAAAAATATTTTTATATTATACCCCGTAATTCAAAATCGCTATTGGTGTGAAAAGTACATTTTATCAAAATTCATTTATACTCCTACAACTTTTATATAAAACTTTTTTTGTATCTATACGTATAAGAGAAATAAAGGGGTGGTCAAATTATAACCAATAACCCTGTACATCAGGGTATAATGGGTGATGTTTTATTTTGTAAATGTAATCGTGGGATGTGGTATATTAGTGAATATAGGGTTTATTTTTGATTAGTCAATTATTGTTTTTATACGGGGGGTTTTATTATGCGATGTGCTATAGTAGAATCATTCACTCCGAGGTCATAGAACGTATGTGCTCCAAACAGCTCGAGTGAGAGTGTCTCTCGAACGGAAAGGTGGGTTGTCAATGGAACCTGTCGTGTTTCTTCTCTTCCTGATCAGCGTGGTGTCGTATTGAGGTGTTTATTGGGAGCCCCAAAAAATTCTAATGAAGATTCCACATTCATCCCTCAGGGAACATGAGTTTGAGAGGGTAGTTTGGTTTGCATGGGGTAGTGTGGGTTAGAGAAGTTTGTGGAGATAGTATTTTGTCCAGACCTCATCTGTGAGATGCAGATGGATTATGCAAACCCAGTCACCTACAACGCCATGTGTTTAATGTCCATTTAACGGCTTTTAATTACCTATTAGCAGCACACAGGAGAACCCTGTCCTAGCCAAACAGGTGAGATATATTTTATTCAACATTTGCTGTAACTAGTAATTGTTAGTAAGGGGTGGTTATCTTGGGTTTTGTTAATTTTAGACTTTATAGGGGGTAATATACATACGTTATCAAATAGATGGTTTAATTGAACTTTACTTTGGGATTTTTTTTAAAAAGGGCTGTCCCACTCAGGTAGTAAATGGGTATTGGTAGTATAATAATAGGATTCACACTGGGATAAATGTGATGAACTCCCCGGAGTGGTGTAATGTCAATTGAGTATAGTGACAACACTAATTGATGTTTTTTTTAGGGTTTGGTTTTTATTCATAGATTCTGGGGTATTGTTGAATTTTGGTTATTCGGATTTCCGTATTGGATTAGTTCCGGGGTCACTTGGTGTTGGTTCGTAGTACCACGGCGTTCCTGCGATGCTTGCAGCCCCACCTGAGTGATTGCTACCTTAGGAACAACTTGTGGATCGTCAGGATTTATCACCAGCGGGTGAAGACGCGCAAGTTTTAAACATTCAAATTTTTCTATAATTATTTTTTTATAGTGTATATACAACTTTTGTATATATAATTCACCATTTGTGAACATACAAGTGGCTTGTAATTTTTCTTGGTCATTTATTACTCTAGGCAGAGTAGGTAAGTTGCGTCTGAGCTCACACGGAACGTTTATGGTAATATATATTGTTTTTGCTTTTGGTAAGTTTACAATTTGATATGCGTAGATAAGCCACGGTATGGGTAACCCTTCAGTTTCTCACCGTTTTCACATTGTATGATTGTAGTTTTTTTTTACAAGTTTCAGAACCAATTCAACTCAGAACTGGTCTCTGTTTCAAATCCTTCTGAGCATTGTGTTATCAATTTTGGGGTAGGGGTATATAGGATTTCAAATAATTGTATCATTGTATATATTGAACTATAAGGGATTTCATATCGATCTGTTTATCTTTTTCTATAGTAAGGGTGGATGGACCTTAAGTGTCCACTGTGGGAATAACTACTCCCCAAAGTTTTGTAACCCATATAAAACTGTATTCAAACCAAACCACCACCTTAAATAAATAATTTCTCTTGTGAGTTGAGTTACGAGTTTGATTTTATGTAATACTTTCCTAATTGGGGGTAAACTACGGTTAGGGAATTGAACGGGGGTATTTACCTGGCGCGTTGGGTTATATCGCTCATATTTCGATTGTTCGTCACCAGCGTACGAACCTCCCTTCTTCGACTGAAGTCTAGCGGGTAAAATACCTTGTAGCATAGATCGGCCATCCGATCTGCTGGTAACTTGGTGAATTAGTAGTAATTGATTTCGAGGCCACAAGTTCGATCTATTTTCAATAGGTCGCTAACGTAAGTGGGGTAAGTGCATAGGTGGCACTGGGTTTGATTATACGTTACAATGGCTTACGTGACCCCGATATGTAGAGGACGCTTCATTCAGCCCATCCCAAAACATTAGTCGACGCATTGACTGCTGCTCTTGAATATGAAGCAGCCACGATGGCTTCCAGATACCACAAAGGTAGGACCATATAGGAAGAAGGTGACGATGACAGACTTGACCAGATCGTCAACTTGTTGCAAGGGATGGTAGACAAGAAACCGAAGAAAATCAGGTGCTGTAATTATGGCGAGCTAGAGCAATGCACGCAGTTCGTGTAAGCGTCCTACGACTCCTGCAAACCAAGAACCTCTTAAATGCAAAGCAGCCACGAAGAGCTGACGGTACAACAAAGGTAGGACCATGCAGAAAGCAGATTACAATGACACACTTAACCAGATCGTCAACTTGTTGAAAGGTATGGCAGACAAGAAGCCGAAGAAGATCAAATGCCGGAAGTGTGGCGAGCTAGAGCTTGTACGCAGTCCGTCTAAGTGCCCCAAGACTCCTGTAACCCAAAAACTCCAGTCACAGGAGAAATCAGACAGTTGATGTGAATCACTGAAAAGCCAACTCTTTGCCTAGACGGTCATAGCTTGTAGAATATTCACAATGCAACAAGTCAAAATCTAAGGAAGTAGCAGTTTCAAGAATTACAGTAGTCAAAGATGAATGGCCACTAGGATCAGAGAAGATCAGGAGAATGATCCTTGTCTAAAGAAGATAAGGCAGTGGAAGGAAGAAAATCGGCGACCTACATGGCAAGAAGTGTCAAGATTTTCACCGACACTCAAGGCATATTGGGCTCAGTGGGACTCCCTTGTCCTGGAAGAAAGGCTGTTGGAGAGTCCTTGAAAACGATGATGGGTCCGAGCTGAGGAGACAGCTAGTTATACCTAGAACGGGAGGTCATCTGGGAGTGAAGAAAATCCTTCAGGGAGTCCGTGAAAGGTTTTATTGGATGAACAGCTCCGAAGATGTGAAGGACTGGTGTAAGAAATGTACGACCTGTGCTACGAGTAATGGACCACATCGCAAGAGAAAGGCACCTATGAAACAGTATAATGTTGGAAGGCCTTTCGAAAGGATTGCTCTAGACATCGCTGGACCATTTCCGACGACAGAAAATTGTGGTAAATACATCCTGGTTGTGATGGATTATTTCACAAAATGGGTGGACATTTACGCTATCCCGAGAGGCCACAACTGTCGCGGATGTCTTGGTGAAAGAATTTATCATCCGATACGGAGTGCCCTTGGAAGTCCACAGTAACCAGGGAAGAAATTTCGAAAGCCATTTATTCCAGGAGATTTGTGATAAGCTGGGAATGAAGAAGACCAGGACAACAGCATTACATCCACAGTCAGATGGAATGGTCGAGAGAATGAACAGGACTATTTTAAAATAACTGTCCAAAGTGGTTTTCAGCCATCAGAGAGATTGAGACCAGTACCTTTCCCTATTCGCATTGGCTTATCGATCTGCCGTCAATGAGATCACGGTTGAAACATTTGCGAAAATCCTATTTGGACGTGAAATGAGGCTTCCTTGTGACCTGGAGTTTGGGTGTCGGCCTGGAGAAGATCTAGCAGGCGAAGGTATTTTTATTGCCTTTGTAAAAATAGATCTGACCAGCCCCTTTCTTCTATTTTTGTATACTCAAATGGATGCTTTATCCCGTTTCTTTCTGCCAAGTTAAATTCCATATGTTGAATGTCTTTGCGTGTCAAGCCATAAAACTAGGCTTCAATTTCCAGGATAGGGCGAACCAATGTTTCTTCCAATTCTTAATTCAAAACTGATACACGTCCCAGTTTAATTTGAACAGCCCGCTCCACACTACGATGATCCATTTTAGCTAATCGCTGCACTGTAGTCCTTGGAACGCCAAACGGTTTAGCTGCCTCTAGAGTGCCCATACTTTTTTCTCTCACTGCTTGAACAGCCCTTTTCATGTCCCCTATATTCCACGTCTATCGCCCCTTGGGGCTCAAACTGGAAGTCACCATAAGAGTTTTGCGTGGCATTCTAAAACAAATCGCACCATTTTAAATATTGCTGCAAATATAGGCCATATTACAAGCATAACAATGGACGTGAAATGAGGCTTCCTTGTGACCTAGAATTTGGCTGTCGGCCTGGAGAAGATCTAGCAGGCGAAGACTACGTGATCCAATAGAGAAGAAGGCTGGACGATATTCATGAATGAGTTCGAACAAATCTTCTAGTTGTCAGCGACATAATGAAACGTCGGTACGACACGCAGGCCACAGTAGGCGGTTTCAAAGAAGGGGACAAAGTATGGTTACACAACTCGACGAGGAGAAAAGGTTTTTCTCCAAAATTATAAAAATCCTGGGAAGGTCCATACTTAATCAAGAGAAGGATCAATGATGTTATATAACGCATAAGCAAGATCCCCAACAGAAAACCAAAAGTAGTTCACCAAAACCGACTAGCGCCATTCGAAGGAAACCATGACCTTGAGAAAGGAGTAAACCATATTCGAAACGTGTATGACCCTACCTTCGATGAATTTATAGGCGCGTATGGAGGTACCGGGAAAGCTAGATATGGAGTTACTTCAGAACAACGACAAGATTTGTTCACTCTCCCGAAAGATTATTCACTGGCATACAACATCCTCACCCGTATCAAGAACGCACGAGGGTTGGCATCCGTCTTTTGAAAGAAGTTCGGGCAATTAAAGAAACTTGAAGACCAGATTTCAGCCCCTGGCAAGACACTGAAACTGAAACATAATTTGCCTTCCACGTGATAACTAAAAATTAATTTCAAGATCGGTCTACCTACCGCGATGTGTGGGAAGCACTTCGAAACCTCCGAGACCATGTGTTAGAGTCCATCGTGAAGAAACTGGCTACGCCTAAGATAGTGAGTAACCAGAACATGGTAGAGGTTATCTTCCAAGATGCCGGTGTCCAGAGATTAATTTGCAGCTACAACCCCCGTTATCAGTATCCGTTGAAGACGGGGCCCTGATATTTCCATAAAATCGGAAATTGTAGAAATGGGGCCAGTTGCCGATTCAAACATCCAGTCTCAGCTACACAAAAGTTCCAGGAGGAACTTCCATTTAAAGAGGGTGTAATGTTACGAAACGGCACACTGGTATAGTCCCTGAATCCAACTCTGTCTAAGCCATGTATGAAAGTTAAAATTGTGGCGGATGCGTGGGGATTTCTTAGAACTGTTTACGATTGTGACTATTTTATCTAGACATTGTTTTTGTGACCAGTCTTATCTAGAAAATGCCAGAGACCCAATTGTTTTTGTGTAAGCCGTAATCTAGAAATATCTAGTAAAAAAAGGCACTAATATATGAAGAACCAACGAAGGGGAGTTAGTTTAGTTGATAAAGTGATCTCGACAAATAAACAAGAATACACCAAAATAGCGAACAGTAAAGCGTTCATATAAATTAATAATTAAGGTTGTGTGTATATAAATTAAATTTGAGTGGATAGTTGAGTGTATATAAATCAAGGGTTATTGAGTAGTTTAGTGTTTAAATAAATTAGTAAGTAGCCATACCGTCTGTTTAAAGTTTATCCCACCCGTTTACTGTTTTAATAAATAAGAAAAACATTACACTATACTCAAAGGTACCATTTCCCAACTCTTTTGTACTGTGTGGGTTGGTTCCTTTCAGCTTAATGCTATCCAACTATACCCGCTACAATCATAATTTAAATAAATAAGTATGTATTATATCTGCACATTATTAGTTTATAATTTCAGATTTTATTATTTCGAAGTGAAATGTAAGAACATCAATTAGTCACAAATAATTGATCTTGTATATATCAGATATAGATTGGGTGGTTTTAGGCGGTTATTATCAACTCTTGATAAAAATGTTCATAAACCAAGATACATGAAGGAATTAGGTTTAATTTTTCTCAAGAATTCTCCCAAATACGCTGAAACTTTGGTAATTTGATCAGTACGCATTCAAAAAAGTAATAGAATCATGAAATTGACTGTCTCGACCCTTACTTCGTGGAATATGCTCATATTAGTGTTTTTAAATGAAACTCAAGGTCTCTAGTTAATTCCACAATATAATACAAGTTATTGAAAATTCTAGAAAATTGACAATTGTTTCGATAAATCAATATCATCGATGATATTGATTTATCGAAACAATTGTCAATTTTTTAGAATTTTCAATAACTTGTATTATATTGTGGAATTAACTAGACACCGTGAGTTTCATTTAAAAACACTAATAGAATCATACTTTTCTTCAATTCCATTTTGTTTGAATAACAAATCATAATGTTATAGTTCGTTGAAATTCATACACACGGTGTTTTTTTAAGATGTTGATGACTTTACACTTGCATGAATTATTCTGTTCATTCACATGTTACTTTAAACCGTAACTTTGAATTGAGTTATTTTGATGAAAATCAAGTTTTTTTCTTTGATTTATTCCAATCGTACAGTTTACTTGAAAAACGTATCTGAAAACTCGAATTACCAATTTATTACATTTGATATCCATTCAACTACAGTAGAGTGGATAACGGCGTTATCCAAATAGGCTGTGAATATATCGAACAACGAAATGACATTTGCCAACAAAATCCCATGAAACAGTTCGGGCAAATAGATGATGTTCTCATAAATACGTTTTTAGGCTTTTAAAATTGGAATAAATCTAAATTTACTCCTAACTGTTTTCGACAGGGCAAAAGTCTCTTTTTTTACAAAGTGACAAACAATATATTTGCTGAATATTGCATTTAAAAGCACGTTCAAATAATAAGAATATTAACAAGACGATGGCAGAAAAAATATCGTATCATATATACAGTGTTACCAGATCGATATATCATGAGATCTAACGATTTTGTTCTTGATCTCACGATATCACGATTTTAAGAATTAATCTCACGAGTTTTGGAACATATTGTTATAGAAACTAATTTTGTTTAAGTTCAAATAGGAAGCATTTTTAAAATTTTGGTAAGTTGGGAGAATATCGGACCTGTAAGTTTTAATTCATATGCATGTGAAAAACTTCCTGAATATGTGGAACAAGGTGTACGGGAGGTATAACACTCACCGTTTCTTAAAATGCATGAATTTCCTAATGGCAACATTTTCAGGTATATAATTACTTCTCAAATAGTCCTAAGAGGATCGCAGAGTACAAGGAGTTTCAAGAATTTCCCACCGTATCTCCTTTAAAATTGCTGCATCCCTCACAAATTAGATGGTTATCGGTGGAAAGTTTCGTTAAAAGACTTATTTCTCAGTATATTGCACTGATCTTATACTTCACTGATCAGTCTGCAGAACATATTGAGGCAGCAAATAGAATTTTACGTTTACTACAACAACCAGATACAAAATTCTACTTAGAGTTTTTGGCGTATTCTTTGCCCTTTTTTAACAAATTAAATATTATAATGAAAAGTGAAAAACCGCAGAATTATAAAATTTACACCGAAATAACCAACATTGTAAAATCCATTATAGATTGTTATATTAAGCCTGAAGTACTCCGTAAAAATAACGTATATGATATTGAGTCCAACAACTCTAGACTTTTTTAGATACTGAAGAGATGTATTTTGGTGCAATGATTAATTTAAGCACACTAGATCCTGCTGATTTAAGACTTTTAAAAATTAATTGTCTAGATTTTTACATCGAGAGCCTTGGGCAAATTTTAAATAGATTTCCTTTAAAAAATTCTGTATTTACAAAATTTGAATTCATGAAAAATATAAGTACAGTTATAAAAAGAACCATTCCTTCTATATCCGATTTGACAATTCATTTTCCAAATTTAATTGAAAATATACAAGAAATTGAAAATGAATGGAGAATGCACCAAAATTTTGATTTTAAAGATTTGAAAATAACCAACGATGCTGGATGGATAATTCTGGCAGGCGATATCTGAAATTAAAATTGGCGACGGAGAACAAAAATTTGAACGGTTGTGTAATTTAGTATTTAATTTACTATGTCTTCCCCATTCTAGTGCTAACGTAGAACGAGCGTTTTCTCAGGTTTATTGTAATAAAACAAAACTAAGAAACAGACTGAATACTAATACTATTGAAGGGTTATTACTAAAGGGCGGAATATATGCAAAGTGCATATATTTGCATATTTTGCATATTTTTACAAATTTCATAAAAAATTGCATATTGCATTTGTGTGCATATTTTTATGTTTTCCGTTTTATCAAAAGATTAAGTGCGACCCTTGCAGATAATTGAAATCATTTAAAAGGTGGGTAGGTTTTATTATTATATGGTTTATGGAACCATTTTATTATTATATGGTTTATTGCCGGCATTTATTGGATGTTTAGGAATTTCCAAGTAATCAGCTTGCCTAATTCACCGAACCGAAGTCGTGTTCGGTGGTAGTAAGTATTGTCACCGAACAGAAACCTCTGTTCGGTGCGCGAATGAATTCATAACAAAACTTTCTTTTTTCGGGGTCTAGTTGGAATGCGGCGGCTTGCTTTTATAGTTCGGACTTCAAAGTACCGACGCCAAGTGAACCTTCTTGTCTTGTTTCTTTTCGGTGCCTAATTGGAGATAAAATGTGGTCTCTTCTTTTGTATTTATATTGTATAATTTAGTTTGTCGATAGATTCCAGAGTGAAAAGAGTGATTTCGAAACTATTTATTTCAAACGCCTAAAAGTTGGAGTTGGAGTTTAGTGTTTTGCAAAGTTTGTGCCAAAATCATTGTTTGTGAAAAGAAGTTCCAAATTGATCAACACTTGAAAACAGCTATGCATAAAGCTAAGTTGCAGAAAAATAGAACTGTGCCTGTTCAGCAGTGTGTGCAAACCGCATTTCAAAATGTCAAACCAAAGAGTGAAAAGGAGGTGTTTCATCAAGACTTATGCAAAGCTTTAGTCGCAGCAAATATACCTCTGTAAAATACACAATTCAGAGATTTTTTGCAAAAATATTGTAATCAAAACATCCCTGACGAATCCACACTTAGAAAGAATTATGTGCAAACAGTATACGTAACCGTAATGGGAGAAATTAAAGTTTCACTGGGCGATGAATATTTTTATATTATTGTTGATGAAAGCACTCATATGGTCGATATATCGCACATCTTATGATTGGAGGGCTTCAAGAAAATGAGCCAGGGAAGCCATATTTAATATCTTCTAAACAGTTAGACAAAACAAATAGTGTGACCGTAACTCGATTTATTCAGCAGTCTCTATCAATTTTTTTTTACCAAATCCAGTTCCAGTAGATAAGTTTTTAGTGTTTTTGTCTGACGCAGCGCCGTATATGGTTAAAGTAGGCCAAAAATTAAAAATATTTTATCCCAATATGGTACATGTCACTTGCCTTTTACACGGGATAAACAGAGTTGCAGAAACTATTAGAGCAGCATATCCCTTAGTGAACAAATTAATTTCAAATGTAAAGAAAGTGTTTTAAAAGCACCTCTAAGAATGCAGATCTATAGAGAGAAATTGTCAGGAGTTAGTGTATCTCCAGAGCCCGTAATTACTCGATGGGGAACATGGATTGAGGCTGCGATATTCTACGCAGCCATTTTGAAGCCATTGAAGACATAGTTTTAGATTTAGAAGACAATTCAGTGTGTAGTGCAAAGTCAAGCAGTATTCAAAAATGTAAATTTAGCTAAGGAACTTGTTTTTATTAAGGTTAATTTTAGTTTTATACCAGGTATAATAACTTCGTTAGAAAGTAGGAATATAAGTTTAAGAGAATCAATTAATATTGTTGAAACTTTTTCCGACAAATGCAAAAAAGTTCTCGGTGATGTAGGAAATCAAGTAAGAAGTAAACTCGAAGTTATTGTGGGAAAGAATGAGGGCTTCAAGTATTTAATGGAAGTCAAAAATATTTTTGATACTAAACCATCCAACGAAGTAATACCTTGGCCTTATAACTTACTACCCAAATTAAAATATTGCCAGATCACATCGGTAGATGTTGAAAGAACTTTTTCTTTGTACAAACATATTTTTACAGACAGAAGGCAAACACTTTTATCGGAAAATTTTCAAAAATATATCGTTATAAATGCATTTTATACTATTTCAGGTTAAACATTTTACCTATTATATTTTACTTAAAATAAATAATTTATGTAATAGTCGGCGTATCTTTATTTCCATTTCTCCATGTTATATACTTGCATATATATATATATATATATATATATATATATATATATATATATATATATATATATATATAATAATTGCATATTTTGACATATAAATGAATATTGTTGCATATTTCAAAGAAAAACTATGCATATATATGCGCACATTTTAACTGAATTGACGTGCATATATTCTGCCCTTTAGTTATTACTAACAAATTCTGGGAACTGTACAAGCTTCAAAATATCCCATGATATGCTAAAACGAATTAATAATAAAATATATATCTGACAGCCAGTCCACCTGAATCAGATTCAGAATAAGTTATGTCTTGGAAATAGAGACTTCCGCGCGATCATCCAGAACATACATTTTAGGTTTCTTTTATTTTTATACCCTTTCTTACATTTTTTATCTAATTTTACGAGTTTACGTTTTTTAATTTTGATACAGAGGAGTTTATACATGTATTTATTGGAACATATAGTGTCTATTTTACTTTATGTACTTTATAAATGTTCTGCATTGTTATTATTTATTGTTAACGAGTCCAAAACTATTTTTTTCAAATTGATGAGCTGTACGTTTATTGAATGGAAGATATTGTAATTATTATAACACATATCGTTTTATTTTCATATGTTTACGAAATCTCACGATATCTCACGATTTTTGTAACGAAAACATATGATTAAAAAATTTTTGACCTGGCAACACTGCGTATATATCTAACGAAAATGTAAGACATATCTGAATTCACCATGTATGTAAGTTATAGTCCGGGAAAGTAAGGTCGAAAAATCTGTTAACTATCAAAACTTTCCCATAACTGATTTTTCATTTTTAAATGAAAATATATTGACCCAGCATCACTCTCCTAGATTGTCTAATAATTTCCACTGGAGCTTGCGACGCAGCTGGCAAGCACAGCTCAGACCACCTAAAATTCAAGTGATTTATGCTCGTGCCATTCCTGGATGTGTTCTTACAAAAAAATCGTAGAGATGAAAATTGGAGCAAATCTTATGCTCTTGAAGGTGACGTAAATAGCTTTTTTTAAAAAAAAAATTCCGATCTTAAATTTTCCAAAAATTGAAAAAATTCACGAAAATTATATTTTTGGTGGGTAATTATAAATAAAATATTAATATCGAGGTCAAAACATAGATAAATATAGAGGGCAAACTTCTAAAAATTAACATTTTTTCAGATTTGGAAAATTCAAAATGGCGGCTGCGCAAATTGGAAACAATTTTTTTTTTCAATCGCATCTAAATTTATGAACATTAACGATATTGAGGAACGTTTCCTTGCAATCGACAGAGTGAAAGTTATATTTTTATAAATAACATAAACAAAATTTTTTTACATAATTTTATATAACATTTACCAAAAATAAAAATTTTTACATCTAGTTTTTTCTCATTTTGGCTTTGAAAAATTTCTTAAAAATGACTTTTTACGTTATAAATATGTTTGTTTTTAAAAGACGAGTATTTTGAAAAAAAAATTTTTCAGATGCGACTTTTACAAGCTGAGATAAACAAATTCAGAATTTGCTAGATACTGTCATAATATTAATTGAAATTTTCAAATTTTGATCACTTCGCTAGGTTGTTGAATCCCAACTCAACTTAAACACAATTTTTCATTTTTCTACCGTTAATTGGTCCATTCAAAAGAGAACAGTAATCCTAGCTCGCTCGGCAAAACGGTGCGGCGGCAGCTGCTTGGCGTTCTGGTGGGGGGTCAGCGCTCATACTCTTCGAACGCCCAAAAGACCCTTACTAACATGACTGACGACGTACTTGTACCCGACGAATTATTGAATATCATTTCGTGTTCATGTACCACAGGGTGCTCTACTACCAGGTGTGATTGTAAAAAAGTTGGCATACATTGTACGATATTATGTAGAAATTTGCGAAGGCAAAAATTGTTGTAAGATCGAAATTGTAAGTACGGTATTTGACAATGACGAGGATGATAATGAATCTCTGAGTGATGAGCTAAATTTTGATATGACTCAATTAGTTGATTGTGAACTTGCAATTGATAGTAACAATAATATCGATGAGGATTTGTTTGCTAATGATAATGACGAGGAAAATTGTACAGAGCCATTTCCTCAGAGACCAAAAAGGGCGAGAATTTGTAGAAAATAGATGTAAATTAGTAAATAAATATTATTCTTAGTATCTACGTTTCGAATTATGTATAATATATATAATAAATGGATTTATAGATATAAATTATAAATATCATTGTACCTTATTTCTAGCAATATGTAATGGTTGATAATAACCATACTATTAGCAAACCACAAATGCAAAATTTTTACAAAGAGAACCAAAATAAAAGCTTGAACTTCGTTCAACTGCGAACGAGCGCTGACCCCCCACCACAACGCCAAGCAGCTGCCGCCGCACCGTTTGGCCCAGCGAGCTAGGATTACTATTTTCTTTTGAATGGACCAATTGACGGTAGGAAAATGAAAATTTTTGTTTAAGTTGAGTTTGGATTCGACAACCTAGCGAAGTGATCAAAATTTTAAAATTTCATTCAATATTATCACAGAATCTAACTTATTTATTTATTTATTTATCTCATCTTGTAAAAGTCGCATCTAAGAAATTTTTTTTTTAAATACTCGTCTCTCAAAGACACACATATTTATAACGTGAAAATATATTTTAAACAAATTTTTCAACGCCAAAATGAGAAAAAACTAGATGGAAAATTTTTTATTTTCGGTAAATGTTCTAAAAAATTATGTAAAATTTTTTTAAAAATTTTGTTTATGTTATTTATAAAAATATAACTTTCACTCTGTCGATTGAAACAAACTGTTTCTCAATATCGTTAATGTTCATGAATTTAGACGCGATTGAAAAAAAAATTGTTTCTAATTTGC
The DNA here is from genome assembly GCA_963921935.1 of Galeruca laticollis. NCBI lineage: Eukaryota > Metazoa > Arthropoda > Insecta > Coleoptera > Chrysomelidae > Galeruca > Galeruca laticollis. The sequence continues at coordinate 157,557,919 of OY998181.1, read as the reverse complement.
ACAGCCGCCATTTTGAATTTTCAAAATCTGAAGAAATGTAAATTTTTAGAAGTTTGCCCTCTATGTTTATCTATGTTTTGACCTCGATATTAATATTTTATTTATAAGTACCAACCCAAAATATAATTTTCGTAAATTTTTTCAATTTTTGATTAATTTAAGATCGGAAATTTTTTTTCTGAAAAAACTATTTACGTCACCTTCAAGAGCATAAGATTTGCTTCAGTTTGCATCTCTACGATTTTTTTGTAAGAACACATCCAGAAATGACACGAGCATAAATCACTTGAATTTTAGGTGGTCTGAGCTGTGCTTGCAAGCTGCGTCGCAAGCTCCAGCGGAAATTATTAGACAATCTAGGAGAGTGATGCTGGGTCAATATATTTTCATTTAAAAATGAGAAATCAATTATGGGAAACTTTTGACTTTTATTTCTTTACTTTCCCGGACTATTACTTGAGATACAACAATAGCGAAATAGGAATATAATATAAACAAACGTAGTCTGGGTATAGTGGGTATCGAGTAAAGAGGAAGGAGGACGCAAGGGATGCCAGAGTCAAGTAGTATTCGACAAACCATTCGATAGGAAAAATAGAATAAGAGATTGTTCAACATTTTATGATAAATATAGTGATTGAGTATAATAGGATTTTATTATTTCTTACAAGGAGCGGTGGGATTGTGAAAATTTTTTTATTTTTTTTGAAATAGTATTGATAAATGGGAAAACGGAAAAGTCGTAATCATGGACGTGACGACAAGCGTCACCGCCGATAAAGTCGTAACAATCCAAATTTCACAATAGGTTTATAACGATGTATTAAGTACTTACATGTAAATTAGCTGCAATTTATTTTGAGGATCAGGTAATTCGTATTTTAAACTGAATAAATAGGTTACATCTCGCTTATGTGCTACTGAATACATAAAATTAATTGTCCTTAGATTGATAGATTTCTCTATACTTGTCAAAGGACTTTCGTGAATTCAAAGTGGTTTATAATAAATAAGTTTTGTTTACTTCTAAGTTTGACAATCGAGGTTATGCTTCTTCTTTTCTGTTTAACGTTCGTAGGCATTGGAACGACTAATTTGCAGAGACGCGTTTGGCTGTTGTATTCGAGTGCGGTGATGTGTGTATTTTCGTTACCGGTTGCCTATGTCGTTAGATTTTGTGCGATTGAGGGTGGATTATAAACTTCTGGGGACTAAAAGAATTATCTTTGACGTCTTGACTGAGACTTATTTACCGGACTTGACTACAGATTATTATTTACTCGATTGTGGCGTACCATAGAACTGCTACGTACCATAGAATTGGTACTAGTGACATATGTATGGCAGACCTTATTTTTGACCTAGGTCTTGTCAGCACTCTGGCGTTTTTTTTTTGAAAAAAGTAAGTGAAACCTCGCAACGTGGTTTTTGAATTTTGATTGGGAAAATTGGGTGATCCAGGAGAATCTGTGTGTTCATCGAACATCCCGTTTAGGGGATTAGATTTCCTGCTCACATTCTTCCTTGTGTACTGGCATTTTATGGAGTTTGAGGTATTTTTGGAATTTGGTACTTTTAAACAAGGATACCCAGTGAATTGGGGATTAAACTATATTTTCCTGCTCCAAGCCTAGAAATTGAGGATTCATATAGTGAATTTGCTTGGACTTTTCTTATTGTATGGAGCCGTATTGAAGATAGGACCATACTGGATATATGGGACGTTTGCTGGTCATTTAGGTCGGTTGTTTTTAGTGAAGACCCTTCAGTTGGAAGGGTTCTTTTGTGGGAGCTGCATTTTTCCTTGGGGAAGGTTCGTCCTCCGATGGAAGATTTGCTGAATGTATGGTAACTATAGCCATTCAAACTCATTCTTAGTCTTTGGGCTTTCCAATGTGTTTAAACTGCCAATTTGGAGGAACAGTATTAAGATAAGCTAGATTTAATCGTTAGTAATTAGGTTGTATATTTTTTTTACTTGCACATATAATATGTTTAACTGTCTAAGGAATTTTATCTGTGAGGGTGCAGAAATTACCTCTAAACGTTATTTTCTTTCTTAACTATCTGAAGTTGACAGATTTCTCTCCCGCGTCGCTCGCCTTGGTACCAACGCCCCGACTGCGCATTTCAACCGTCTTCAAAGTGATTACGTAATTTCTTACCTAAAGATTTATTATTGTTTTTATATGACTAATTGGGATTGGGTTTGAATGGATTTCACTTACTCATGTAACTATTCTTAAGAAATGGGAACCTGTAATAATCATACCTAGGTAAATTTGATTACAACCTGTCAAATATTATTTTTTTAAACTTGTCTGTAAAAATTGATATATGGTTATGAAATTTACTATTGTTTATGATTGGTATTTTCATGGCTTATGATATTGTAGTCTAAATTTCGTACCAGGGGTAATAAACAAGTGCAAGTTTGAGGTTAGTCCTTTTATTTTATCTTTCTCTTGCTAGATTAGAGATTGTGCGTACTTATAGGCCTGGCGTAGAATGGAAATCTAGCTGGCGCCCTTTTGTTTGGTACATCTTTATAATTATGTGGATTCCCAGGAACATTTGACTCGATCCACGACCGTCTCCACTCGAACGAATCCGAAGGCCGTAAAGGTTGAAGATCTGGAACAACCGAGGATCCTCACCAACTGGTAATTTTTTTCAAGAGTAAATTGGTAGGTAACAAAGTAGTAGTAATTCGAGTTCAAGTACTACCTCAAGTTCTTCGAGTTCAGGCAGTAGTGGGTCATCGCTAATAAACTCAAAACGTGAGGTCTAACGTTTGTAAAGAGAACTAACGGACATTAAAAACAAAACTCTAGTTACGAGGTCATAATTCGCTACACTTGCACCATACCATATATAATTAGTTAGAATTAATGTAAACTTGTTATCATAGTTTTTCAGTTGCTTTATATTTGTAAATCAGTTTTTGTACAACCACTCTGAGAATAACATCTCTCTTTGTAATAATTAAATGAAATATCTTTTTAAAAATAGTATTTCTGTTTGGAAATACATATTTGGCGCAGTCAGTAGCATAACGCGTATTGTCATAACGTTTTTACCAAATACTAACCTACATCCCTTCAGTGGAGCCCATCCCTTCAGTGGATCCAGTGCAAATCAATGGTTGGAAATAGGGTGGAGTTGAATCGTTGAGAACTGTTAAAAGGTGCGCTTAGGCAATGTTTTTCGGATAAACGGAATTTAGAGTGCTTAACGCAAGAGCTCGCGCGAAACAGTGCGCTTAAAAATGAAAATTTGATAGAATTTAGGAATAGGTTGCATTTATTGAGGAGCAGCATCATACAAAGAATTAGTAACGATAATAATTTTAATCAAAACGAGAAAATTAAACATATTCAATTACAATTGTAACAATACGGCGTTAAATACCTTCATAGCGAGCTGCACCGGTAGGGTAGGGTGGGCCTCTATGAGACATGGGCCAATTAAATATTTCCGTTTAGATAAGGTAACTCTTATGAACCAGCTTGTCCCATAAGAGCTGTTTGCGACTACACTCGCCAGAGGTGCTGTAATCACCTTAAATTTGAACGTTGTCAAATCTGTAAAGAATAATTCCTCAGTTTTTCGTCAATCATTTGATCCATTGATTAAAGTTACTAATATGTAATAGGTATAAACATATTTTTTCATTATCATAACATAAAACTTGAATGTTAGTTTGGATTTGTATTTTAACCTATCTTTCAATACCCTACATTACAGGAGCTATTCAAGTTATATTTTTCAATTAAAATAAAAATCATAAGTTTTTAATGATAATTTTGAGATATGGCAACATCACAGCGGCTTTACGAGAACACAATACGCAGCCGCATCGATTTCTAGCCCAATGTTTATCCATAGATAAAGGATAGGTTAGGTTAGGTTGATTTATTTTTATCAACACCAATACCTAGTCCAACTCATTATCATTATTATTCCAATTAGTGTTGTATTGAGACTAAGTTGAATTTTAATTTTTGTGTGTGTTTTACTTTTAACCAAACCAGTCCAATATGGTGTTTTCATGTTGTGTACCAACATGCAGAAGCCGGGGCGACACTGTGAAAATGCATCGATTTTCCAAAAACTATGAAAATGTGAGTACCGGCGTTACTTTCAATATTAAATCTGTGAAAATCATATTAACAAAATCTGTTATATGTTATTTTTTTCACTACTAACATGAGAAAACCTTATTATTTACCTCATTTGTCTATTGAGAAGTAGCTCAATATTTACCTAAAACTTTATTTATTCAATGAAATGAACATGAAAAAAAAACTCTAGGAAATGTCCTAAGACAATGAGAATGATCAGAAAATATGGAAATTATTTAAAATAATAGTAGAAAGGACGTTTATTGAATCCCCTTAGTTTCAATGCTTTTATTCAATGCTTTGACAAGTATTCCGAACTGATATTTCGATATCCTTGAATAATTGGGGAAATGACTAAATTTAAAGTAAAAATAGGGTCTTTCGGTATTAGTTCTGCGATTAGTAGTGAAAAAAATACTATATATACTTCGGTTGAGAAGGCCATATTTGTATATTGTATATTATATAAATTATTATCTAACTTGTGAATAAACGTATGTAGTGAAACAGTTTTTTTCCTCATAATTTCTTAAACAATCTTCCAGTTCCAGAAAAAAAATTTAAATTTTATATGTACAGTTCTCGCTTTTGCTTTATTTCTGACTACACTCGCCAGAGGGCGCGGTAATTAGTGAACCAAACTCTTAATACTGAGTTGCCTATCTATCTATTGAAAATCAACCTAACCTATCCTTTATCTATGCGTTAGTCTTAGTAGAGTTATGACCACCAGTGGGTGTGTATCTCATCGACATTTTTAAGACGTGCATTTTCGTTCGTTCGTCAAGAGAAGAATGAAACTAGTAAAGGTAAATTTTCTATACCATTTTTTTTTTTTTTTTTTTTTTTTTTTTTTTTTTTTTTTTTTTTTTTTTTTTTTTTTTTTTTTTTTTTTTTTTTGCCCTGAGAGGTGGGGTGGAAGCTGATGCCTTCCTCACAGCGGGCAGTGCAATGCTGCGAGTTCGTGTGGGACTTTCACCGCACTAAACCACCCTCCTCTTAACTCCGGGAACGGATGTGCACCGGAAAGAGCTTGAAAAAGCCATGACGTCAGTGCACGTTCCCATACAAGAAGTAAACTTCTTCCCCCTGTCTACACGTAACACCTTTTTCTGCCATAGGCAAGCTCCCTGTATTTAGGACAGTTCATAGAGTCAGATCTATGCCCCGGTTTCTTACATGACAGACATACAGGCTCATTTGTGCAATCTTTTGCACAATGATTCTCCTCAAGGCAGTTAAAACATGCCCTTCTCCTCTCTTTATTTCTGCATGAATAGGTGTTATGCCCGTATTCTAGACATTTATAGCAGCGAAGAGGGTTAAACCTCTCCCTAATTTTGCACATTTGCCAGTGCACTTTGATATTCTTGTGTCTCCGTAGCACCTCCGCTTTCCCCTTCTTGACGGACACACTTGCAGTCTGTCCACCTCCTCTATTTTCCCTCATACTCCTTACATTCAAATCCGCTTGTACTAGTCCCGTCCGTTGACATACCACCGCTTTGAGCTCTTGCTCACTGACAGACGGATCAATGTCCAGAATGTCAAAAGTTGTCTCGTCTTTCTTGACAATCGTTTTCTTATCCCCCATCCTATCCCTCAGTTCTTCCCTGAGCTTATCAGCTGCGCCCCTACCTCTCATCTTGACGATGAGATCTCCACCATTGGTTTTCTTAATGTTATCAACCTTAATGCCCAAGCCTTCCACGTTGACTTGGGACTTCATTCTGTTAAGAACATCCACATATCTTTCCTCCCCCGTTTTTATGACGAGCACCTCCCTTTCCGTACCCCTCATTTCTCCCATCCTTTCCTCAGGTCTAGTAACTATCATCCACGTGATCCCTGCCTTCCTACTTGTAAATTCCATCGCCTTCCTTATCCTGGTTTTATCTATTCCTTCCCCTATTACAACTTTAACCTCACCTCCTCCTTGTACTTGTTTGACAATTTCACTAAGACTTTCGATGGTTTTATATAGAGCCACATCATCATTATTCCCCACCTTCGCCACGTAGTTATGCCAAGTTCTTTGGGACTTCGTACTTTTTATACTATTTTCTAGGGTATCGCACCCTCCCTCCTCACAACTTTCTAGCAGATTCCAAATCTCCTTTTTACATTTCATAACACTCTCTCGCATCCCGCCTTCACTATCTCCTTTACATATAAACGCGCAATTTTCTCCATCCAGAATAATCTCCTCAATATCCCCTTTACTCCATTTAGTAGTTATATACACCTCTTCGTCCCAACCGGCATCCTTAATCTTACAGAAATCCTTAAAATCCCCCCCCTTATCGAGGTCCTCTATCAGTTTCTGTGCAGTCTTTCTTGTTTTATTCTTTACTTCTATCTCCTTACACTCTACACACAGTGCGTGTTGTTGTTCCTCCATTTCTTTATAAATTGTTTTTAGGTCTCCCAAGATTCTTCTGAAATCCTCCATATCCAGAGTGTCTAGATGTGCCTCCATCCACTCCATCTCCTCCAGCTTTCGCCCGAATCTTTCCTTAAAACCTTCCTCCTTCCTTCCTTTTTTATCCGCCTGTTTTTCCTCCGGACTGTCTCCTCTATTTTTCCTTTTATTGGTTTGGACCATTTCCTCCTCATCGATAATAATAATGTCATCTGATTGGCAGAACCCTTCCTCATTACTATTGTTGTCGTCTCCTACTGATGTTTGGTGCTTCATTTCTAGATTCTCCACGTTACTTTCTCGTGTTTCCCTTTCTGTTCTTACACGCTCTGCTCTTTCCGCTTCTTCCTTCTCTTCCCTTATTCTCATTTCCTGCGCCTCTCTTTCCGCTTCTTCCTTCCCTTCTCTTGCTCTCCCTTCCCGCGCTTCTCTTTCCGCTTCTATCTTCTCTTCCCTTACTCTCCTTTCCCACGCTTCTCTGTCCGCTTCTTCCTTCTCTTCCCCTGCTCTCCTTTCCCGCGCTTCTCTTTCTAATCTTTCCATCTCCTCCTTTTCTTTGCTTTCCCTTTCTACTCTTACCCTTTTTTCCCGCTCCTCGTTTTCTTTTCTTACCCGCTCTTCGTTTACCCGCTCAGTCTCAGTCCCTCTTAGATACCTCTCATATTCACTCATTCCATCATCCGATTCGCAAAGTATATCTTCGCTGCATTTCCGCTCCGCACTTTTTTTCCTTAACGACTCTTCTCTTCTTTCCCGCTCTACTTTTTCTCTTCTTTCCTGTTCTTCCCTATCTCTTTTTTCCAGTTCTTCCCTCATTATCCTTTTCCAGATTTCCCATTTCCTACATTTAAGTATTAGTTCCTCGTCACTTTCTTCATCACTATTGAAGATATCGGGTATACTACGCAGACCTTCTCTGTATGCCCTCGCTTTTCTTTCACTTAGTGTTTTCTCGTACCGTCTAAACTTTTTCCTCTCCTTTTCATCTACGTCTAACAAATCTCTCTTCAGTATCATTGTTGAGAACTCACTACTTAATGATTTTTCCCAATTTTCCAAAGTCTTTCGTCTTTTTTCCCTTTTCTCCTCCCGCGCTCTTTCTCTTCTTTCCCTCTCTTGTTTTGCTTTTTTACCACTGCGTGTCAGCGCCACTTCTTTCTCCCGCTCCTTCTCTTCCTTTTCATTAGTTTTTACATCCTTATCCATAACTGATCCCACGAGTTGGGTCGAAAAGAAGTCCAGCGAGGCAGTGCGCCCTTACCTCGCTAAGGCTAGATACTCTGGGAGGTCGCCAGGTGTCCCAGAGGCACCGTTTCTGACTGCGTTTCGTGCAGTCATTCATCCATGGCCACGGTGGCTAACAGCGAGGATTACGGGTTCTTTTTTCGAGGTTTACTCCTCTAGGCTTTTTTCACGGTTGCCTCCGGACGCAGATTTGCCAACGGATAGCCCCACACAGCTGCCTCCCCTGTGTGTGGACTATGAGATGAATTGATTTATCTAGGGAATTGACCGGGATGTTCCATGAAGAAATTGAAGAAATGGTAGTTGGAAAAAAAAGAAGAAAAGGAGGAAAGAAAAAGAAAGTGACCTAGTTGGCGAGAGGAAAGAAGAGAGACAGACGTGCAAACCAAAATGATAGGGAATCTATTGTTTTATTGTTGAAGAGTGAGAAAGAAGAAGGATAGAGAAACTTCAAGAAATTGAAGGGTTGCTTAGGGAAGAAAGACATGATAGTCATGAAGAAGAAAGTTTTCCCTCCCCTTAACTGATTAAGATATTCAGCAGAGGCAAGGAGGTCAGCGACGATGATTTTTAGTCAGGTTTACTCCTCTATCCCTTTTGATCCGCGGGCGATTATTCAGAACTGTTCGTTCCTATTCATCACCTATCCCCGAGGTTGGTCAGTCGTGCCTCCCTCACAGCTCTAGGAGCGCAGGAACCATGACCGACCACTCCCCGTGGAGACACCCTATGAGCCATTGGGACGCGCCGTGTCGGGTAGGGCAACCCCTCCCGGGAAACTCGCATGGAAGATTAGGGGTGGATCACTTCCAGCCTCCTCCATCCGACTCTCCCGGGCACGGATACCATTTCTTAGAACAGCTAACAAGCATTCTTTCGCTCGTCATAAATGTATGAAATGGCAAATAAAAAAATTATGTATGTACATCTACTAACCACGTGCAAATGGGCCACCATGAGACACATTTTCAGGGCCACCTTGAGACATTGTCTCATGGTGGCCCACATAAGGAACTGGCTGTATCAGGTAAATTATTTTTTGTAGATGTCCACAGGTCGCAAAAGGAAAAGCCAGAAAGGTTTGTTTTCAGAAGAATGTATGAGAAGAGCTGTTCGACAAGTATTGATAGGGGAAGGTGGCGTAAAACTGTCTCTACTTAAAGCTGCAGAAGAGAACGGTTTATCCTTTCAGACGTTGCAGAGATATGTTGAAAAAGTAAAAGAAAAGACGGACCCTAACATGCAAATATCCATGAAAAGCCAATATAAACATAGATCAATTTTTACAGATAATGAAGAAAGAGCGCTTGTGGATTATATAATCATATGCCCTAAAATGTGTTATGGACAAACAACAAAAGATACTCGAGAATTGGCGTATGAAGTGGAAGAAATTAACCGAAAGAAAATTCCGTTAAGTTGGGAAAGAAATAAATTGGCTGGTATTGACTGGTTACAAGGGTTTCTAAAAAGACATAGCAAACAGTTAAGTATTCGGCAGCCTGAAGGGTGCAGTCTTTCCAGAGCCTCGTCATTTAATGAGCACAACGTTAAGTTATTCTTTGATAATCTTAAAAATGCATATGATCGCTCCGAAGCATTTTCTGATAGCACTCGCATCTACAACTTGGACGAAACGGGCACGACGACCGTTCAGAAACCGAAGAAAGTATTATAGGCAAAAGGAGTTGAACAAGTCAGTCAATATACCAGTGGTAAACGTGGAGTATGAATAAGTGCCAGTGAAAATACTTTACCACCTGCCATGGTGTTTCCACGAAAAAAATTTGAAAGCCATATGTTAAATGGAGCCCCATCAGGTACATTAGGTCTCGCAACTTCATCAGGTTGGATGAATGGAGAAATATTTCCATCTGTAATGAAACACTTCGTAGAATATAGTGGATCCTCCAAAAAGAGCCCTACTATCTTAATATTCGATAATCATGAAAGCCACCTTACCATAGAATCACTTAACATTACTAAAGATAATGGAGTTATAATTATTACACTACCTCCACACTGTAGTCACAAGCTACAGCTGTTAGATATATCAATATTTGTTCCGTTAAAGGCATATTATAATTCTGCAGTTGATTCTTGGCTTCTACTTTATCCTGGCACACCTTTATTTATTTACGAAGTTGCTGGTTGTGTTGGTGTGGCATTTGAACGATCCATGACTCCATTAAATATTAAGGCAGATTTCAAGAATACCGGAATTTTCCCTTTTGATCGGGAAATATTCACCACTGATGATTTTTCAAGTAGTTCAGTGACTGATCGAGATGTATTAAATGATTCAGCTTTGTACACTGCCTATGAGCAAACTGCGTCAACGACTATGGATGTCCCACCTGTCATTGAAGATTTTACTGAAGAAATACCATCAACTTCTGTGGAAACATCCCATTTTATACAAATTCCATCTACCTCCTTGAATACACCACAGGTTACAGATGATCCAGCTGAAGATAAACCTGCTACAGCAGTTTTTGTTAGTCCCCAGATATTCAAAGGCTACCCGAAGGCAGGCCAAAGAAAATTACAAAAGAACAAGCGTAAAAGAGCTAAAAGTTGTATACCCACAGACACACCTGAAAAGGAGAAAATTGAACAGAGAGAAATGGAAAAAAAGAAAAAGAACAAAAGAAAAGAAAGGGAGCTTGCAAAAAAAACGTATTTGTGAAGAAACGAAAACAGATCACTAAGAACATATCTTCCGATGAAGATGATAGTGAGATACCTTTCCAAGACGATTCTGATGAGGACGGGTGGATTCCTGAAGTCGAACCGTCATGCTTTGAAGAACTTGATAAGGATCCTGAGCCCAATGATTTTGTTTTGGTACAATTCAAGGCAAAAAATGATGTATTCTTTGTAGGAAAAGTAGTCGAACTAGAATCAGTATCTAGTGATGTCAAAATCAATTTCCTAAGAAAAGCCTCGAAGGTTGAAGGACATTTTACTTTTCCAACTGTCCCAGACATTGCCACCGTTCCAGTCATTGATGTGAAAATGATTTTACCCAAACCAACTCTTTTAGGAAATACAAAACGATTGAACTCGTATTATAAGTTTGAAATCAATTTTAATAAACTGAACATGCGTTAATTTTTTTTATTAATATAAGATAAAGATTAATCCTTTTTGAGTGTTTTATAAATATTTCCTTATTTCAAATGTTGTGATGATACTAATAATGGTTTCTTGTGTGTTTCATGAATATTTTAATACAATTTTTAGTTTTTTTCTTCCCATTTTGTCCTGTCTCATAGTGGCCCAAGTAAAGGGCTACTATGAGACGGGCACTGAAAAAATGAATGTCACATAACTTTAAAATCTAGTCAAATATAAATAGTTTATATCCATTTTTTACATTAATGTAACATAACTTATGCACATACGACATATACGAGTATGTGTCGTATTTACAATAAATTAACCGACAATTTAAACCAGACTTTTTCCGTCTCATGGTGGTCCACTCTCCCCTACTTTACGGAACAACATGCATTTAAAGCAACCAGCATCACTGGAGCACGCCATCGCTTATGTCAATGAATTTGAAAATTTCGAAAAGTTTTATTCTCATTCAAACGATCAAAGGTCCTACCAAAGTAAAAATAATTTCTTAAATCAGAATAACCGCCCCCGAACTCATCAACACCACGGTAACCAATATTATCATCAGTCAGCTTCTTCTTATCCCTCAAACCCTAATTTTAATGCGTATTTATCTCAAGGCTCTTCGTGGCCTTGTCAACCGATTAACGTACAACCCCAACAGTTACCACCCAGAAAATACCAAACTAATTCAGAAGTATTCGGACCTCCCCGTAATGTTTTCAAACTTAATCAAACTCCTATGCATCGTCTTCCAAAACATGAGCCAATGGCTATTCCTACAAATTCAAGAGTACCCCCATCATATAGTAAAAGATCCAATAATGTTAGAGAAAATTATTTTCAAAATAACGGCCAAAGGTCAAATTTCATAGCTGAAGAATTATTTTCTAACGACTACATTGGGACTGAACACCTGTTGTAGGATTTTTTATGACGTAAGTTCAACTTTTTTAAATTGTTCTTTCAAATTTTACAATTATTATAATTTTATATGACAGCTTTGAGAATGACCTAATGACCGAAAGCGCTTAGATGAATTTTAATAATAAATAAACGCTGAGTACTTGTCGTTTCATTCACTCAATTTGAGAACATCACCTAAGCAGTAAAATTTTGCTGGATGAAGTTGTAATGTGAGTTCAGACTGTACAACTTTTATGTAGTTGGTTTTTTATTTTAAATCATTTTTTACAATCTTCTTCAAGCCACACTCGTTGAGCACATTTTATAGCTTTCTGTACTTGCTGCTTTTCTAATGCATTCTTGGTTGCACCAAATGTTTTGTGATGCCTTGCAACGTTTTTGTAGTAACTTCTGGTACAGTGGTACAGTAAGTTTCATTTAAAACAGTAATATAAGTAGATTCCACAAAGTAAAGACAGTAAATTTCATTAATGAGGTTATGTTCAAGCAAATGTATCTCAGTGCCAATTGCACCTACATAGATCAAACAATAGTATACGTTGTAGTTTAGATCTATTAAAATGAAAAATGCAAGATCCATATAATATATTCCCAAAATTTGCATTATACCAAATAGGTGATTGACAATGAATTTGCTTAAATCTAGATGTAAAGTAAGGCCTATGGCCATATAATAATTTTAAATAGGAAAATGACCGACGAGTGATTTCATTATTTTGAACCTGATAATTTAGTTGGGCAAAAGTTTTTTGCTTCATTGACACCTCAAATATTTTCAGAATTGGTATTATAGACCAGGGTCGATAATTTTTAAAACCAAAAAAAATAATAGTAGGATGAAACCCATTATAAAAGGAGGGGAATATTATAAAAATGAAAGGAAAAATAATTTACGGGCGATCTGAGGTCTGGAAGGGGATGGGGGTGAGTTTTTAAGGGTGAAAAACGGTTTTTCTCGATTTTCGGCAAAACTAAAAGTCCTATCGAAAAAAGTCAAATGGCAAAGTTGTAGGTAATAAAAAGATCTAAAACTTTTGTATTCAGACTTTTTTCACATAACCTCAAAATTAATGTGAAAAATTCAAAAAACCAGGTTTTTGGTTTTTTATTTTTATATTTTACAAAAAAATTTTTTTAACGAAATTTGGTGAAAACTTACCTTTTTATATCCCAAATACGCTGTAATTTATTTTGAATTAATATCGAAAAAACACCGTAATTTTCAATCGAAAACTCACCCGTCAAAATATCAGCTTTTTTCAAAAAGTTGGTATGTTTTCTGTTCGTTGAAATCTCTACTTTCCGATGGTGGAAAAAGAATATATGTTACTATAGTAAATCTTCTCAGAAAATGCAATAAATCAAAAAAAACTCGAATTGAAATTTTTTTTTTAATTATTATAAATAATTTCATCTAAAAAATGTGATTGCTGCAATTTGTTTCAATTAAAAATTTGATTTATTTAATACTAATTACATTTATGTCATAGAAAATCTCATTAGATATGAATATAAATGTAAATCGTACAATTAAATGTAGATACATTATTCTGATTACGTTATTCATTACAATATTTTTAAACACATTAATCTTATCATTCATAAATACCTTATATTCAATTCTAATCACTTATCCATTAGTTTCTGTCTTTTTGATGGCATTTCTTCATCGTTAGATTCGTCAAACATCTCCGATTCTAGTAGATCTTCGAAATCTTCATGACTATCACCTTCTTCCTCTGCAACATTATTTCCAGACTGCGTTGGTTCTTCATCCACAATTTCTTCTGAATCATTAACTTCCTCGTAGATTTCTTTTTCAATATTGGAGATATTTTCAGAACCATGACAGTTTCAACATAAATTTGTGCATTTTAAAGCATGTTTTCGGCAACCACATTTTAAACTGTTACATCCAGTTTCACAGCTGCAGCAAATAGTTTTGAGCAATATTTCCGGAATTAATTCTTTTTGTGTAAATTTGGGCATAATTCCACGTTGATATTGCTTCCAGCCCCAATATGTTGCTGTTAGTTCGTTACCCAACCAAGTTTGAAGCTGATAATATGCCCTGTAACAATGTTGTTCTGCTGCTCCTTCTGTGGGTGGGAGGTTTGCCAAAACGAAAGATGATTTAATTTTTGCCAATTGATATTTTTGAAACCTTAATTGATTAAGTGTAATTTTTTCCTTTTTACATTTATAAATAGATTTGATTAGTTGTAATCCATTTTTTTTATTTCTTCTTTACTCGCATCTTTCTTATAAAAAACATTGGCCAAATTTGACAAATTTTTAACGTCTAATAATGAATTGACGATACTTTCCTTTTGCGGCAAATCCAGATGTTGTATCGCAACCAGAAAAACAATGCAGAAATGCAACAATGTTTCTTAATGATTCATGTTTGAAACTATTAGACGTGAAAAATAGGTCTTTTACATTTCTAGAACCTGGTTTGAGAAAATAAATGTCATGATTATATGAATTTAACTGATTTAGAAGGACCAAAAGATCAATGTCTTGGCCCACAACAATTACATTTTTATTAGTACTCATTGCAACTTTTATGGCGGTTTCAATTATGTCAGCATCAGCATCTTCTTCTACTTGGTTGCAGGAAAATCCTCGTGACTGTAATCTTTTCATCAATGTTTTTATTATTTTATCCTTATTTTTCTCGTTAGATAAAAATTTTTCTTGCAAAAAAGGTATTTTTGTATGATTTTGATAATCGAACTCTGGAGGTTTTTCTACGACTACGTTCTCCTCTTTAAGTTGAAGTAGCTGCTGGTACTGTTGTGACACTAACTGATTTTTTCAAATACTGGTTAGGCTAACGGTTGTAACAGCTGCTACGAAATAGTAGGTAGGCATATAGTAAGAGCCAGACCCGCCTAGCCCCCTTCCTCACTTCTCCATGAAATATCTTTTGATGGGCTACTATTTTTCGTAGGTCACTCAGGTATATAATTTATCTTAAAATAGTTATAAATAGACATCTACGCATATCATTTAAAGAAGATTCGACAACTTTCTCCAAATATTGTAGATGTCCTATTAAATATTAATTTTATTAACTTATTTGTTTGTTAATTATAGTAGTATATTTTTATTTGGAATTTTTTTTATCAATGTAACATGTGATCTAACGTTTTTCGAGTAATTAAAGTGTTAATTTTAATAAATAGCTCAAAATTTCAAGTTTTTTTCGATTTTTTGCATTTTCTGAGAAGATTTACTATAGTAACATATATTTTTTTTTTCACCATCGGAAAGTAGAGATTTCAACGAACAGAAAACATAATAACTTTTCTAAAAAAGCTGATATTTTAACGGGTAAGTTTTCGATTGAAAATTAGGGTGTTTTTTCGATATTAATTCAAAATAAGGTGAAAAAATAAATATTTTTAATCAAATAAATTACAGCGTATTTGGGACATAAAAAGATAAGTTTTCACCAAATTTCGTTAAAAAAAGTTTTTGTAAAAGATAAAAATAATAAACCAAAAAATTGTTTTTTTGAATTTTTCACATAAATTTTGAGGTTATGTGAAAAAAGTGTTGATACAGAAGTTTTAGATCTTTCTATTACCTACAACTTTGCCATTTGACTTTTTTCGATAGGACTTTTAGTTTTGCCGGAAATCGAGAAAAACCGTTTTTTACCCTTAAAAACTCGCCCCCATCCCCTTCCCGACCTCAGATCGCCCGTAAATTATTTTTTCTTTCATTTTTATAATATTCCCCTCCTTTTCTCATGGGTTTCATCCTACTATTATTTTTTTTCACTTTTTATTATTTTTGAAGGCTTCTACCCTGGTCTATTAATAATAATCTGGTTTGAAATTTTCTTTCTTGTCTTCGGTCGACCAAAAAACAGTAAGCATCCAAAGAAAATTTATAAGAGGCTTGCAGTAGGTTGCCAATATCTTCATTTATATGCAAAAAGGCTTCACTCATTTTGTCCTGTTCAAATGCGTAATAAAGCTGTGTGTCGTCTACAGGCTTACAATTGTCATCTCAGACGACTTTACTATACATCCAAGTGATAAATGAAACACAACTTGTTTTGAATTCAATTGCACTGGTTCTATTACTGGTAATTTATTTATAATGTATAATTTATTATCTACGCCCACTTCAGAATTCGCAATAATAACCAAGTTGAAATAAGAATAGTACGAATTGTTTATTTATCTGCGTAGTTCCAACGCGGTGTTTTCAATCAAAAATTATACAATATCGTGAGAAAAGAAAACGATTTGCCCAACGTTTCTTCAAACTCACACAGGCACATAAATTTTGGAGTAAATTGAAAGTTTGTTCGGAATACACAGACCGAAACGGTATAGTAAAGTTTGAATTTTGGTCAATATTTTGAAAGGTTAAAGAAACAGTGAAAATGATCTCAGTGTTTTATATTCTACCATGTGTCGATACTCTATATTTTCAGAACAAACATCGCGTCCATTTTGAATGTTATAATACGATTAGCTGAAAAACTACAAAAGGATTGAGAGATGTGTTGGAAATAATTAGGAATTGAGGCTAATTTCACGGCAAGTCGCTCATCAGACTGACTCAAATAGAATGGAAAAGATGAAAAGAAAATTATATATGGAAGGAAACAAACTGGAATTTTCAGCATGCAACTGTGAGAACTAAGCCACTAGAACAACACCTGTTTAATTTTAAAAGTTGAAAATTACCCAAATTACTTGAATCAATATACTTTATAGACGCAAGCCTATTATTTCATATAAGAATATTATAGAGAAAACACAAAGTGTGAAATGTACAGCAAATAATCGGGTATCACATTCTCTTTTTGTTAGTGTTTCAAATGAAACTCACGGTTTCTAGTTAATTCCACAATATAATAAAAGTTATTGAAAATTCTAAAAAATTGACAATTGTTTCGATAAATCAATATCATCGTCAGAATGACAGAAGTTACATTTCATTTTATGCCTACCTGATGTTTAGTAGTTATTTTTGGGTAGACCAAGAAGTGACCTAACTTGTGATTGACTTAATATATGTTAATAGAAAAAAGAAGAAGATGTGATATTACAAATATTGAAGCTTAGATATGATTAGCCCTATGGTGATATCCTGGATATCATTTTTCCAATTAAGATCAGTATAACTGTGCAATGATATAGAAAACCAGGAAAACTATATCTGCTGATCTTTACAATTATCACTTAAGAAGACAGTTTATTAGTGGAGAACTCCCTAGATTTAACTGTTCATTGACAACTTGATATTGTGGGTTTCTTAAGTGTCTTCTAATTTCCAATTCTTCAAGGAAATCCAGTTCTTGTTTCTTTTCACAAATATGCAGCACTTCTAGTTTTGTGTTAGGTGTCAATGAATGATTGTTGTCAAGTAGATGTTTTGCGTAGTGGGATTTATCTGGTTGTTTGAACCTGTATGCTCGTAAGTGTTCACTGTATCGGATTTCGAAATTCCTCAGGGTCTGACCCAAATAGACAGCATTACATTCTGGACATTTCAGTTTATATATACCTGACTTCTTTAATAGTGTTACTTTTGTTTTTACATTTAACAATTTTGTACTAACGGTTCTTTCTGTTTTAAAAGAAATTGTTGTATTTGTTGCTGAAGATATCATCTTTGAAATATTATTGAAAATACTTCCTGCATATGTGATGGTTTTATTTCATCAGCTTGTTCAGGAAATATTAGTTGTAATGCCACTTTTTCCTCTTGTTTACTAATTAGCTTATTTATCATATTCAATGAATAACCGTTGGATCTTGCTATTTGTCTAATTGTATTAATCTCTCTATCAAAATTACATTTGTTCATAGGAACTGAAAAAGCTCTATGTATCATTGAACTATATGCCGCCAGTCTGTGTGAAACAGGGTGGTTAGAATTGAATGGAATTGTCACATCAGTCTGTGTTGGTTTTCAGTAAATTGAATAATCAAGTACATTATTAACTCTTTGAATTTTTAAATCAAAAAAATTTATTGAGCTATTTTCTTCAATTTCTAATGTAAATTCAATTTTTGGGTGTAAGTTATTGATGTGGTTGAAAAACAAATATCATTTCACCGTAAGTTTAAGTGTTTTATTCCAGGCTCCTACATTCCTATCCCAGTTCCTTCCTTAGTTTTGAACCATCTGTATATCATTTAATGGTATTCTTACTATGTTTAGAAATGGTGTAATGATCCCACTGCTTTTTATTACTATATTCTGTATTGAATTTCTCTAAGAAGTTATACATTTCCATACTTTCATCCGGTGGCATGTTCTATAAGTAGCGAGGAGGGAGTTTTTCCACAGAATTCTCTCCCTACTCAACCTGTGTCTAGTTCTCTCTCCTCTCATTGAAGCTGAATTTTTTTTAGTGAAGGCAATAATAATAGTTTTGATAGGGTTAATGTTGAGTCCCACCTGCCTACACCAGCTATTTTTGTAGTTGAACAGTATACTCAAACATCCCTCTAGCTGTACTAACTACGTCATCGGCATAGCACTGATAGGCTATTCCGACGTCGGTTAGTGCATCCAAGTGCCTTAGTTCATGCCCCATTCAGATCTTCAAGGTCCAGTTCTCTAGTTCTCTTAGATTAGTGTCATACTTATCTGAGTTCTATCCAATTTTAACTTATAAGTGATACTACGATGATCAGAGAGCGAATGCCCTCCCAATACTCTCTAATCTTTAACGATATGTTTCAGGCCTGACGTACTCAGTGTAATGTTTAAAACTTCCTGCCTTACCCTTGTTACAAAACGTGTTGTGTATGTTTTTATCAAGGATATATTGTAAAATTTGCTCACCTCTTTTATTGGTGTTAGTGCTGCCTCAGACTGTATTGTGTGCATCGGCATCACATCCCAAGAGTCGAGGTAGTCTTTTCTCCTTGCAGTATTTCACTAGCCTTATTATTTTCGTAGGTGGTGCTAGCCCATCTCTTGCAAAATAAAACGAGGCTATTACCATTTCTATACCTTCCTTCTTGTTTTTGAAGCGTACTTGAACTGGAATGAGATTTCGCGTCATACATAGTTAATCTTGTTCCTTATTGCAATACAAGTTCTAGGTGTATCATCACCTGTGTGATATACTAACCTTATAACCTTATATCCCCACCTGCTAATCCTCTTACCTGAATTTTATTGACCCATGGATCCTGGATCAAACACTTTTACCATTGGTCTTTAATTAACGCTCTTGCAATCACCGCTGATGCTCCCTTGGCATGGTGAGCATCAACTTGATCTACGTTAATAGCCGCCACCTTGCTGCTCAAGTGTAGGGATGCTGTATTCTTGTGTAAAGGTGATACCCCATTTTTTTTGAGCATTGTCCTCTGTCCCCCTTCATTGGTGCCCATCTCCTCCTCGGCCATCGATCACTTACGAGAAAATGAAAAAAATGATTATAAAGTTAAAGAAAATGTAAATGAAAATGGAATAAATGAATGAAATATGGTAAATAAAAATACGAGTTAAGCTGATAGATAGTAGCGAAGTGAGCGTGTAATTATGCCGAGCTATCTCAAATGCCGGAGAGTAGGGGTGGGGTGGCGAATAGAGAATTTTGAGTAGGCATCTATCAGCAGAAAGGGACAAAGGAGAAAGGAATTGCTTCATCAGAAGGAACAAGTTGGTGGTGAATGGCAATGAGTTTACAGTTAAGGAGTTACAAAGAATCGAAGAAGATGAAGTCTTGCCGAAATCAAATATTACCCCTGCCACACCTTCGCAAAAACTGCTCCTACACCCTGACAGTCCAGAAAAACAACCACAAACTTCATTAGTGACTTCGAGAGATAATGCATCAAACGAACTAAAAAAAAACAAAAAAAACAAGAAAAAATTATTAAACTTCGCTCTGATTCGTCTCAACTATAAGTCTTCACTAATGTTAACCTATTTATTTATATAAATACTGCTTTATTCTGGATTACTATCTAATACATCGTCATTTTATATATTGCATAATCGGTATGGATCAGTACATTCGAGATTAAGAGTTCAAATCAGTCAATACAATCGAGCTCGAGCAATTGTGCAGCATATCAATTCACCCTGTTGATACTTGCAATAACAACTTTTCTTTGGTACATCAAAATGTTAGAAGCATAGCGAAAAATATTGATGAATTTGATTTATATTTAAGAGAAACAGATACAGTATTCGATTGTATCATTCTAACAGAAACTTGGTTGATTCAGGATATTAATTTTTTCAGTAAAAGTGGATACGATACTATTTACAGCGAGGAGAATATCAATAAAAACGATGGTGTTGTTGTTTATATGAGGGAGAATTCAAATTACGCGATTAACATTATCAGCATTGATGAATGCAAAGCAATAGAAATTCAAATCAATACTCTTAACAAAAAGAAATTATTAATCACAGCTCTTTATAGACCTCCTTTCACGAATGTAATAACATTTCTGGATCAGCTCAAATTTTTACTTGGAACAGTCAAAACGAAAAACATCAGATTACCATATTATTGTCGGCGATATAAACATAAATATCAAACTTGAGGATAACGACACTGTTTCAGAGTATTTAAATATACTGAGTGAAAACAATTTTGAATCCATGATAAATAAAGATACTAGAGTCCAGGGTAAGTCTACTTCATGTATTGATCATATTTTTTTGAAATGTAAAACACCTGATTTCAAGGAAAAATGTATACCAATAATTGTACGCTCACATATCACAGACCATTACACTCAAATCCTGCACGATTGAGTCGGAACCTCTTAGGGCTTTAACAGACTCATATACAGAATACACGGATTACAAGAACTTGAGAAGGGAATTATACGAATATGATTGGCATTTATTTTACGAGATGATAGATATAGATATAGCTACTGTATTCTTCATTGGACTTATATGTGAACTTACAGGAAAACATACAAAAGAATCAAAAAGAAAAAGGAGGATAAAAAAAGGAAAGATTGGGTCACAAAAGCCCTAATGAAATCAATAAATACAAAAAATCAACTGTACACAAAATATCGAGAGAACCCAGAAGCTTACGGACAGGAATTTAAGAATTACCGCAATCATCTAAACCGTGTAATGGAAATTTCGAAATTAAACTATTATAGAGAGGAGATTGAAAAAAAGAAAAAAAACTCAAAGCATCTTTGGAACACAGTATGGAATGTAAGAAAAAAAATCAACCATCAAAGAAATTATCACTGATAATGATGTATTGACCGATGACCTAAAAATTGCAAACGCCTTCAATAAACATTATGCGGAAGTGGGAAAAAAACTGGCTTCATCAATTCAAAAACCTATTACTAATCGAATGCCAAGAAAATCTCTGCCAGACTCAATGTTTCTTAAACCTCTAGATGAGGATGAAGTATGCCAGATCATAAATTCATTGAAACCATATAAATCGCCAGGAATTGATAAAATTAAGGCTGAAAGTCTCAAAGAAATTCAAATAGAAATCGCCAAACCCATGGCATACCTCATTAACAAAATAATGAAATTGGTATATGTCCCTCTATACTCAAAGTAGCTATTATAAAACCACTACATAAAAAATGAAAAAAATGTGTGATTGAAAATTATATACCAGTTTCACTTATATCCAACATCGCGAAAATTTTTGAAAATGCTGTCAAGAATAGACTCAATGATTATATAAAGAAAAACAACTTGCTATCAGAAAAACAGTTTGGGTTCAGAGAAGGCAAATCTACCCAAGATGCTATAATAAGCTTAACATCCCAAATTTATAGAGCGATAGATAACGGAAAACCTAGTCTGTGTGTATTTTTAGACCTGTCCAAGGCTTTCGATACTGTAAGCCATACACAGTTTCTCGAAACCTTGGAAGATATTGGAGTTCGGGGAACAACTTATAATCTTCTGGAAAACTATCTGTAGCAGAGAAAGCAATTTGTACAAATTGAAAATGAAATTAGTTCAGAAGAGTTTGGTGTGCCCCAAGGCACTGTCCTTGGGCCACTATTATTCTCAATATATCTTAACAACTATAGGAACTATATTCAGCTTCGCAGATGATACAGTGATTTTCTATGAGGATAAAAATTGGCATGACCTGAAAGAAAAAGTGGAAGCTGATATGCCACAAATTATCAATTGGTTTAATCATCAACTATTGACAATTAACTATGAAAAAACTAAATTTATGACTTTCACGGCTTACAGGAATAATTTGCCACATTTCAACACTCTCGATATACGGAACGGCGAGTTGATTGTTGATGTTTCCAGAACAGATACCATTAAATATTTGGGTGTAACGATAGATAGTCATATGAGATGGGACGTTCACACTGAGAATGTGACAAAAACCTCAAGTATGCTGTGTTCAAATTCAAATATTTGAGCAAATTACTTGACACTTATCATTTGAGGATCATTTACTTCGCTCTAGTGGAATCTCGTATTCAATATGCTGCACTGAGCTGGGGAGGGGTTGCTGCTACTCACTTGAAAAAGTTGGAAACGGTGCAGAAACGAATTCTGAAAATTATGTATCGAAAAGAACCAACCTTCTCAAGCAATTTGCTTTTTTTACAAGCAAGAATCTTCGATGTAAGACAAATATTTCTAATAACATTCTCACTCATATACACAAAAACAAAAATCTATTATATAATATCGACCATGAACATTTCACTAGGAAAAAAAAGAATATCACGTTAAAACATCTCTGAGTAGTACAAAAATTGGACAACGAAACATATATGATCTCATTCCAAAAATATTTAATTTTCTACCCCCTGAACAAAAAATGAATATAATGAATATAAATTCTCGTCACATGCTGAAAAAAATAATAAGAAAATATGTTCTTAACTTAAATCGAGATCTGGTTCGATCTCTTTTTGACTGACAGACTTTTTAAATCTTTATGTTACTATTAATTGTGTTCTATGATTCAATGTCGTTTGTCAATTGGAACACTCCAAAGTGTTTGTTTTCTATATTTTATTGTTAATGTTTTCTATTTTTATTGTTAATTTTCTCGAATTTTTGAACGAAATATGTTGAATGCCTAAGATGGAAACCAACAACGTGAAAGTAAACCTGTTTTACATTCTGAGTATCTGATGTGCTTGGGAAATATTGTGAATATTTTGTATTTTATTGTGAATGTTTTATATTTTTATTGATAATTTTCTCTTATTTATATATGAAATGTGTTGAATGTCCAAATGTTAGATATCAATATATTAATATAAAAAAGGTGAACTCAAACCTACTTTACATTGTCAATATCTATGCAGAAAGACTATTGGAAATTGGAATGTGTAAAGCCCACGCGCAACTTTAGTTTTAGTGGGAATTCTATGTTTATTTACATGTAAACAACAATTTTTATGTAAACCATGTAATAACATTTTGATAAATAAACTTATCATTATATTATATTATTATTGTTTAAGTTAAAAGGGCGTCACTGTTTTATTTTCGCTGAGCCAAAACAGAAGCTCTCCTTGTTGTCCTGGAACTCCCTATCAGTTAACGTAGTATATATAAGAAAATATGAATATTTAAAGAAAACATTTGTATTATTATTAAAAGAAAAAAAATATTAATAACAATAAGTTCTAATCATCTAAAAGCAGAGGCCTGGTGGTGAACAAATAAAACAACGGAGTTGAACTATAGTCTAATCTATTTAACATAAAAAATATTGTGTACGAATTTACAGATATGCTAGTAGCACAATGTCTGAATATATAAACAAAATAATAAAAGTACCACACAAAGCAAGAACATTTTCACCGATATTCCGGTTGTAGCCGGGTAGTACCAACAGCTGGGAGCTGGTGAAACGTATTGATGTAGATGTATTTCAATCAGAGGCTACTTTTATTAATTCCTTGCTCAGAAACCTTGTAGCCCGTGTTTAAAACCCCTGGGTTGGTTTATAGGGGTTTCAAAGAAATGTGTAGTCGGTGGTCTCAAAATCCTGAATTTCAGATAAATTTTCACGTATTCAACTAAAGCACTAGTTCAGAACTAAACATTCATGTCGATTTCTTCGGAGAAAAAGCCTCAAAATCCACAAAAAAAGTGACAAAATACGGGGTATTGAATCTCCAACCAGCCGAACACAATTCTGGAAGTCAAGAGAAATCAAAATTCTCCTCAAATTTCGATCTCACAGACTCCGATAAAAATATATAAAATAAAAAGACATTAGATAGCAAAAACTAATCCGCTTGGTAAATAACGAAAGTGTAGAAACGAAAGTGAAGGCCTGTATACACGCATTGTTTCAAAGTAATAGATTACAATTTCCTTTATTATAAAACCCTACACTTAGAGTGGAAATACACGGTTCAATTTTCTTGAAAAACTTTGGTGATGAAACTAAATTGAACAATAAAATTGAAAGAAAAAAAATGTATACACGTTAGAATTAAATTAATTAAAATTTCTTGTTAAATCGCCCGTATCGGCAGTGAAATAATTTCCTGGAGGTATATAAGGAAGCACTGAAAATAAAATACGAAAAATAACAGAGAAAATGGCAACGTTGGTGGACTAGACCATCTTAGTTTTTTTTTTCTTTCCATTTATGCAACATTATTAAGTAAAACTGCTCTATAAATTTTTTTAACCTGTCAAAACAACTCAAACGATTGATTTAAACACAATCTTCCAATGATCAACAAGTGCAAACATCTCTAAAATTTGAAGGATTCATCCTGGTTGCACAAGAAAGATGAACGAAAGTTGAAGTTCTCTCGATCCATTTAGTTGAACTTTCATTGAATCGTAAACTAACTATTCAATTTGGCTGAATCATGCAAATTGTTCAACCAAATTGGGCCGTGTACCTCCGCTTTCAGTCAATGCAATATTGCAATATTCCATTATAAGATGAAATACTGGCTGTAATGGATACTCTCCGCTATAGATACAAACCTGATGAACGGGGTCTGTTCATCGATTTTTCAAAATTGAGTTTTAAATATGTACAACTCCATAATGGAAATGGATTTCGCCATGTAACATTAGTACAAGAAGTATCTACGAAATAAAAAACGGGGCTATAAAATTTCTCGAAAAAATTGAATCACCATATTTATAATAATGTGAAAGTAATGGCTCTTGTTCTAGAACAGGGATACTTATCTAATATAAAATTATGCGGTTTAATGTGTATATAAGAAAGTTGAGATACTATTATCTCATTATTCAATGAATGGTTGGCTGATATATCATATTTGATACCAGGATAAATGAATGTCAAGAACTCATTTCTGATTCATTCACAGAAGGCCTTTTATCAGCTCTGATAAAACTGCGTGTATTCAACAATTTAGTCCTAACCATGATTGAAGACGGTTTAGCACTCAAGCGTTCCGGAGAAAAATTGCTCAGTGTAAGTGAGATGCAGATAATATGAAAGACATTCATTTACTGAAATACTTTAAATTGGACCAAAAGTGAAAATAAGACACACTTATGAATATACTTCTGCCAACTTTCTTTTTAATGATGTGAACACTGAAAATATATAGTAGATCTTCTGCTAGAGGCCGTTGTATACGGTTGAAAATCAATATTTTGGTATGATAAATTGGGTACGAACTTAATAAACTTGAGTAAAAAGTTAAGTTGACATTTTTCAGTGATTAACTATGGTGAAAGTACAATGAGTACAGTATAATACTGTTATGTTTTTAATTCGACGGGTGGGATAAATTTATTCACTTAGTTGATTTATTTATTCACTAAACTGATCACTAATTTATATTATATACACCGTATATGCACTTAAACTAATTTATATAAACACTTCACTACTATTTACCTGTCCACTTGTTTATTTCACAAGATCATTTTATAAACTAACTTCTCCCGCTGGTCCGTCCATTATATATAACTGGCCTTTCCTTCTAGATAATTCTAGTTTGCGGCTTATACAAAAACAATCGCCTTTCGGGATATTGCCAGCTCAATCTTTAAAAGATCTTCGTAGAACATGTCCGTTAAAAAAACGGTCACCAAAAATCACATTTTTTTAACAACGTTAACATAATATTACAGGACCGTACTTAGTATCTTCTTCGGTGTGCGAGTGCGTAACATTATCCCCTCCTTAAATGGAAATTCCTCCTGGAACTGTTGTGATGCCGAGACTGGATGTTTGAATAGGCAACTGGCCCCATTTCTACACTTTCCGATCTTATGGAAATAACAGGGCACCGTCTTCATCGGATAATGATAACGGGGGTTGTAGCTGCAAATTAATATCTGGACACCGGTATCTTGGAAGATCACTTCTACCATGTTCCTGATGACTCGCCAATCCAACTGGTTACTCGCTATCTTAGGCATACCCAGTTTCTTCAGGCTGGATTCCAACACATGGTCTCGGAGGTTTCGAAGTGCTTCCCACACATCGCCACCACTTTATGCACTTGTTGCATAAATTACTATTATGCAACAAGTGCATAAAGTGGTACTTCTCTTCACGAATGGAAAAAGTTGACCGCACGAGCTGTTAGGCGAGTGCGGCAATTCCATGAGTGAAAAAAAGACACTTTATGCACATGTTGCATACATTATTTTTTCTACAGCCCTATACCGAAAAATAAAATTCAAATAGAAATTTGGGATATTTTAATTAAGCTCCTTCGGTAAATTACAATTATACATATTCCAAGTTTCATGAAAGTCCATCCCCGATACCCAGCCAAGATTCATTGTGTTAGTTATACGTATTCCAAGTTTCATGATAGTTCATCCTCAATGACCAGCCAAGATTCATTGTGTTAGTTATACGTATTCCAAGTTTCATGAAAGTCCATTCGCGATGCCCAGCCAAGATTCATTGTGTTAGCTTATGGGAAGCGTGGAATAAAACTAACGTTATGGCACTTTTTTTAACGCTTTTTTACTTTTTTTCACTCTAACCATAAACAACCACTTCAAGCGCCGCGAACTGATGAAATACAAGGTACTTTAAAGATAGGGCGTAGCCCATTTACAAATTGTATATTTAGAATACCAATAATTGTTTCAATAAATAATTCATTTAGCCGAGTATATTAGTGATTAGCAGCCATTCTCAAAAGCAGCGATATTCAAAGGGAACGAAAGTTTTGAATATAATCTGTAAGCATGGTAATCCTACAGTTGTCATTATATTGTTAAATAATTGTTATTTTCAACTTTTCAGTTTTGAATTTTTGGTTCAAGTTCGCCAAGAATGCATCCTTTTTTCAAATATATGAATTTTGCGCCCGTGTAACCCGAACTTTTCCTTCAAATGCAACTACTTTTTTTGATCGAATTGTTAATTTAAGTCACATATGAAAAATCGGTTGTTTTATTTTGCTGACATTGCGTTTTCCTATAATTCTACGTTGCCATATGACAACACTGGGTAATACCATAATAAATAGAAAAATACCAGATAATCACATAAAAATTTCATTTATATCGAAATAATACTATATAATTGAAGTGATGTATATGTCTTGAAACATCTTAGTCATAGTCGTACATTGTAATTTATTTTATGCCTGTAACATTGTTATATGTTTAGAAAAATTTCACGTTTTCATAATACCATTTTTATTTTATGGTTGTTAAAATTGTGACACCATAAAATAGAATTCTTTTGACTAGAAACATCCTTAGAGTATCATGTATCTTTTATGTATTTTATTTTTATTTTATTTATTTGGGATACAAACAGGACAAACCCATAGAAGTATCCACTAATAGTTACACATAATTTTACAAATTAGGTAAAAAAGAAAATATAAATACAATCACATAACTACATTAAATTAAAATAAATACAAGTATACAAAGAAAAGAGAAAAAAAGAGAGAACAAGAGTAGGTAATAAAACAAAATTGAATTTGCAAAAAATAGTCTTTCAGTAGTTTTTTAATCGAACCTGCACTGTGGTGGTGGTCTAATGTTTGTAAGGTTAATTACGTTTTACTGAATTCTGAACATTCACTGTATTAAGAGGCACAGTATCTTTGAAGGAAAGAACGGTGTCGGACTGCCTTTAATAAAATAATTTTATATCTTCGAAACATTCGTCGAAATCTTCGTCCTGTGAGGTATACAAGCTATTGCAAGTTATTGAAATCATAATCAATTTTATTCCTCTGGTTTCTTCTATATTTTCATTTCATATGTTCTTCTTTGTTACTACATGAACTAGACCGTTTTGAAACACCATGTGCTTTTATTCACACGAAATGCATTTATCGGACAACTCAGACAGCTAGGAGGCTATTTTTAAATGGAAGAGTACACGTCATAAACTGACAACTGTTGTTTTATTAACCTATTTTTGCACTTGGGATAATAAATGGAATGGAAAGTTTGTATTGTTCAATGTTTTGCTCGAAGGACCTTTTGTTTTATTCACTATATGATTTGTAGGATTATGATGGATGAAGAAATTAAACAATTATTTCACGTTCATGTTACTATATTGTATGACGTTATAAAGTGTTCTTTTGCATGAACAACTAAGAATTTCACTACAATATACGCGTTTTGCAATCTGATTATTTATCACATAATCTGCTGGAGTAATGAATGATTAATGATTAATTACACATATGGTTTACCGGTACCAACGCCGGGTGCTCTGATAACACGAGTACCATTATGTACGATGGTTGACTGATGAAGAGAGAGAAATAAGGATGACTGAGAAGTGTATGGATGCCTGCTGGGAAGTGTATGAATGACGACTGGGAAGTGTATGAGTGGCTACTGGGAAGTGGATGAATGCCGACTGGGAAGTGACTAAAATTGAGGTTTTATGCATATTTATATGTCGGTTAACGTGATTGCGAGGAAGGAGAAAAATATTAGGAGTTGACCAATGGGATAAAAGATTTTGAAACGTAACGGTCAGATACAGCGAGTGAAAATTTGCAGTTTTTTGTGGCCTGAAAAGGTTTGGTAGATACAGATAACGGAGTTTGGAAGAGGGTTTTTATGAAGCGATAAGGTGTCGGGTACTTTGAAATATTCATTGGAATTTCAGAAGACGATATCTGTATTTCTTATGTGGTACTAATGTTAAAATGAATTTTTTGTTGATGTAAAGAAATATTAAATGTTGAGAAGAATGATATATTTCGTTATATGTTTTGGGCCGAATATGTGAATTTTGCTATACAGGGGAAGTTGAAATTAAAAATCACAGGAGAATTTGGTAGTTAAATGAAATTCGTAGAACTGTGTTATTAGTTTTTTGTTGACATTCCAGCAATAATTAGTGGATAATGGAACGCCAAGCCAAAAATTTACGTTACATGGTGAAGGATGGAGCTACAACCGCATAGCTGAAAGGTTGGGAGTGTATCGTACAACTACAACGAGACCAGTTAAAAGGTAAGAGTAAGTACTGTGAGGCAACGACTAATAACTGCAAGAAATTTAAGAACACAACTTCAAGACGCAGGTGGTAAATTTAAGACACATGATTGCCGCATTAACCGTAGAATATCGAAGACTCAGATTGAATTTTGTCAATGAGCACGTTAATTGGTTGGAAGCAGATTGGGAACGTAGTCTTTGGACTGATGAGTCAAGGTTCAGTTTGTATAATTGTGACAGACGTATTCGCATCTACCGATGAGCGATACAGTCAATGCAAATTTAGCACACAACTTTATATTCATTCATTTATTCAAGTTCAAACAGGTTTTACAACCTTATAACATGAACACAAATGAATATAATATAAAACTAAAAAATAATAAAAATATAAATATGGAGGTGAATCCGTCATAATGTGGGGCGGAATACCTTTGATGGGGCGAACGGACTTGGTAACTGTAAATGGAAATGTCAATTCTGAAAGAAACATCACAGACATTCTGTAATAACATGTTGTGCCTTATGCCCCCTATATAGGACCCAATTTTTTACTTATGCACAACAATGCGCGCGTCTCATCGTGAGATATTATCTTGAAGAAATACGAATTGATGACAAAAACTGGCCAGTCTGTAGCCCCGACCTGAACCCGATTGAACATGTTTGGGATTTTATCGGTCGGCGGTTACAAAATTTACAAGAATTGGTAGAACGTCTAGTCAAATGATGAAATGGCCTAGATGAGGAGCTAATGAGGCAATTGGTTTCAAATATGAACCAAAGATGTCGGGAGGTCATTCGCGGAAGGGATGGAAAACTGAGATACTAATTCAGTATTTACTTTTGTTTTGTTTCCTGTTATTCGTTGTTTCATTGATTCAAACAATCCATTTTTGTAGGTACGTTTCTTGAGTTTTTAAGTTCTTTTTAGAACTTTTTCTCTTCTAAAACACCTCGAATCTCTCAATAAATTATAAGATATCAAGCAAAATAGAACACAAAATGAGGCATTGAACCAGTATGATGAGTAAAACATAATGAGCAATGATAATAATAACGTCAATTTAAAAATTGGATATTTTCAATGACATATATAAGATAGACCAGCCTTCACACATTATTACCTGTACAATGTTTTGGTCGCAATATAAAACAGGGCGAGTACATTGGACAGTAGCGTATCATTTCGAAAGGGTTCATTTAAACGATTTTATGAAAATTGCTTTTATAGAGTAAATGATGTGAGTACGTTATTAAATTTTCGTTTGAATAAGTGGAAATTATGTAAAAAACAAGTAATTTATTTAAAAGATAATTATAGAGGATTTTGAAGTTAGAACAAGTTTTGCACTACAGATTATGAATATGTTAATATAATATGGAAAGGTTTTCTATTTTTTTCATATTGATTTTACAAAACTAATAAGAGTATTAAAATGGTAATCAATAAAATAGAATAATTATAACAATAATCATAATATTAATATCTATTGTTCTTGAGAATTATTTACAACCATATTACAAAATAAAATTACTAGCACACAAAATTGTATAAAAAAATTGAAATTAAAATTACTGGTTTTGAAATAAAATAGACTTTGTAAGCATACTTCTTACTTTGGCTTTATTACAATTTTTTAATTTATTGAATTCATGGTGCAGTCGAACGTCTATATATTTCTCCAAAATTAGTTTGGTTACAGTGATGCAGTGATCATGGAATGGTTCAAAATCAAATATGTGATTTGAAAATACATCAAAGATATTTGAAGGTAAATATCTTATTGAGGTGTTTATAATCTTTTTTTTATATATTCAATTTTATTAATATTGCTAACATCTAAATTCATGTTAAGTGTCTTTAAACATTTCTCAGCTTCACTACAAACAGTAACTACAAATTTAGAAGCTTTTTTAAGTTTTATTAATTTGTAGTTTAGACAAACTGCAATCACCTTCTAAAAGTGTAGAACACTGTTTGCTGTGAATTTTTTTGTTCAAGACTTTGAGTACAAATCCAGAAATATAAGCAACCACGTCCTTAGTATATTCACTCAAAAAATAAACTGACAGATAATCATGATCACGATGCTCTTTTGACATTTCTAAGTATTCTTCAGAAGTTTCTGATTGATCACTACTTATATTCACCGCTATTTTGCTACTACTACTGCAATCCAATATGCTGGTTTCGTCCAAAGCAATTGCATTGGCAGTGTCGTTTGATTTAACTTCAATATGAATTAATAATTTTTTGTAGCAACTTTCAAATAACCTGCATGTAGGATTATTATTTTAACCACATCTGATACGAACTGCACTGAAGAATAGTTCCAAATGGTCCTATGATAATTTGTATGTGAGAATAAAATTTAAATTAGGATTTATAACTACCAAATCCCAAAATAAACATTTCATACTTTCTATACAAATCAGAAACCCTTAAGAACCGGACTTTCTACCACTAACAACTACAGGATCATTATTTAATTTTAATTCTAAAATATACTTATAAGCTACATCAAAATATTTACAAATATCCTGCCAATTTTTTTCAGACGCTGGTTGCTTATATTTATATTTGGCAAAAACATTTTTAGAATTGAAAATATCGAAAATATTATTAAAAATTAATACAAAATCTGAAGTTGCTTCAGAACCCACAAACTCATCCA
Organism: Galeruca laticollis; assembly: GCA_963921935.1. Lineage (NCBI taxonomy): Eukaryota > Metazoa > Arthropoda > Insecta > Coleoptera > Chrysomelidae > Galeruca > Galeruca laticollis. The sequence continues at coordinate 157,526,009 of OY998181.1, read as the reverse complement.
ATTTCAAGTCATTTTCAAGGAATTTAAGAGCATCAGAAACACTTTTACTCAAAATTTGTACAGCAATTCTAACACGCATCTTCTCCCGAAACCACTCTAGATGTCGAGCTTTCAGTTTTGTTCCTGCTAACAACCCCTCCCTTTCTTGTAGTCCCATTAATTTACGAATATAATCCCACTTTATTAGTCTATCATTGCCATCTTTTAAAATATTACCACCTGTTCCAAATGTATTTCTTACTAATGTAAGCATATGACATGGATCCAAAAATAAGTAAACTTTATCATTTGTTATTGGATGGATAAAATAGGTCGTTATTGAGGATGGTATGTCTATGCTTGCTCCTAGAGATTTCATCATAGTGATATTAGCTGCGGCTCCATCACAGGTCAAGGAAGTTACTTTTATATTAACTTCACTCAAAAACTTTAAGCACTGTTTTACCAAATTAGCTTTTTCGCATCCCGATAAGCTTTCTATGAAAAAATAACCAACCGGAATTTACCACAAATCATTCATAGCTACTACCATGAAAACTAATGCTTGAGTAGCTTCAGGTACACAATCACAGTCCAGCCTGGCTCCCAGATTGATATATCCAACCACTTCTCCTCCTGTCCACTCAACTTTCTTCATTATATGAATTTCATCGAGGACCAAGATAACACAAATCTTTCTTGTGGAAGTTGCAGTTTTTGCCCTTATTGCACGTAGTGATTCCTTTGTAAACCCTGGTTTACCATCAACTACACTATACCACTTTGTTAGGGTCCTTGGATGTGGTAGGGAGTTATTGAACACATCTCTTACAAAACTCTAGGCTTTTGCAGAATAAAAATTGAGTGTCAAAGCAAAAGTCCTTAACATCGGAGTATATTTTTCATGTGATAGACCTTTCAAAAATCTTTTTATCACTTCACTTGCACTTCCAGGTAGAGTTACCTGATAAATAGACCATTTTCAATTGATAATATCAGCTGCTGTAGTCAAAAAACATACCTCAATTACAGATTCGGCTGATGATGTTATGTACAGATTTTCTCTTAAATGTTTTAGAAGAGAATTGAGATTTGAAATTTTGGATCTCAACCGTTTATTTTGTCTTTGCAGCAAAGATATTTTTCTTCTTTGTTTTTCAACAGTTAGCTTTGCTAATTTTAAGGCTCCTTTAGCGGTTGGACTGGACAAGTCAGAAGAATGAACATCATACGAGTATCGTGGATTCTTGAATTTTCTCCTACAATTTGTTGACAAATTTGTTAAATAGTACCTAAGTATGAATATCCATATACATCAGGTTTTGATATGGGTAACCTAATTTATGGACATTTTATGTAACTGATTGAATACAATGTTACCTTTTGGGAGGAGGTGATCCAGGTACACTAGATGTAGCTCATTATTCTTCAACAAACTGAGAAGATAACAAATTGTTCATGAAATAGACCTTTCAATTACAATAGATAAGTTACCTTGTTGTTGATGGAGGGTTTTTTGCTCCAATAGTCCTGGTGTCTTGAGCTACATCTTCCAGAATCCTTTAAACAAAAATTTAACAATTTCTGTGCTAACTTGAAGTGTACATAGTTACAAATTAAAAATACCAAGTATATTACTTACATGAAAGATGTAGCATCATGTTTCAAAACATGTTTGCCACTTAAATTAGCACATATGTCCGTTTTGAAAAAGTGGTCAGAACAGACCAAAGCAACTTTAACTTTGAAAATGTCCTCTTCTACCAAAAATAAATTCTGTAACCAAATTTCACGGCGAGCAATATCTATGGTAAACCTGATAATAAAAAAATAATCAATAGTATTATGAAAACAAATATTGAATCCCTTGTCTTATACCTATACTACGTTTGTACTAATATAACCTTACCTGTGAAACGATCGTTCATCATTCTTATTCCATGTATTTTCACACACTATACACATTTTCTCACCATCATAAATGTCTTAATCACTTTAATTCACAAATATCAATCAAACACCACATTAAAGCACAATTATAATTAAAATCTTATTTACAGATCTCACCAAAATGACAGAAGTAGTTCGAGGTTGCCAAACTAAAAATTTATAAACTGTTTAACTTATGGCATTGATAGATCATGAAAAATCCTAACCGAAAAAACATAGTGAGCTGGACCGTGGCTTGGTCATACCTATTTTAAATACTTCCCACTTTTTTCTTACTTTTTAAACAGAAAATACTGCTAAAATCTTGAATATATTAATCAATTACTATTTTTGTTAGAAGAAATTTGGCATCATGTAAAAAGAGTCTCGTCTTAAATATGTTGGGGACAACCAAAATGTAAACAAGGCTAGTCTATCTTTAATGCGTCGTTGTATATTTTATGATGTTACAGAGAGAAACAAATGAATAAAACAAGAAAATGTAGAAGAAACATGAGGCTTCAAATTTGCAATAATTGTAATAACTTGGAATAGCTTGTTTACCCCACAGGTCGATTTGAAATTTCGGACAAAAACATATTATTGCATCTGAAATAATATCATAATAATCACCAAAACAACTAAGAGAAAAGCTTATAATTTGAAAAAGAAAAAACAACAAAAACGAACAAAAAGTGTCGGAAATACATAGCATCAAAGTTGAGGTAACTTTTTGGTTGTGCGTTAAATAAGTTGCGCACTGTAGTTGAATACGTCAACTACAGTCGACAAAGTTTAACTAATTTATAATCAGAAACAATGCTTGTATATTGATAATGTAGTTTTCAAATTCAAAAGTAGCCTCTGTTGTTCGTAACATACATTATCATCTACATACATTAGTTTATCATTGTATCACACCTCTGCAGTCATTATCCATCTTTGATAAGTATTCATGAGCCGACAACAAGTTTGCGAGTTATTGCCGTGGACACGGGTTGAAATTTGTAATTATTTGTCACAGGTAATTGAGAGCTTATCCCCGAATACAAAGTACACGAATATGACCAATGAAATTTTAATTTCCTAACGCTTCGAAGAGAACGTTACCGGAACCGTGTTGTACATGAATTTTTAAGCGTTTTATGTTATTACATTGTGTATTGGTGCGGAGTAGCGAATGCCATTTGTCCGACTATGACATGAATATTTTTGGATTTCGAATTCATCATAAATTAGTGTGTTTCATTTAAAACACTAATATGAGTAGATTCCACGAAGTAATGGTCGAGACAGTTAATTTCATCATAAATTGTTTATCAGTTTGTGAGGCTGGTTCATTTGTTAATTAGAAGGCGGCTCCAAGGATATTATGGGACATAAATTCAAATGGAATAATTATTTTTGTTATGGTTATAATTAGTACTATTTATACCTAGTTAGCTAATAAATCAATATCTTCATTATAAATTGATTAACAAAAGTTAAGAAAGTTCATTAATTCTGAGATAATTTATTTCTTATGACCGCAAACCTGAAATCTTCGTTAAAAAATAAATATTTCCCGGTCGAAAAAAGAAGAACTACTTCCATATATATATATATATATATATATATATATATATATATATATATATATATATATATATATATTATTCCGGAATCTTAGGTGTGAGAAACCTAGTTATTATTGTTATTGTTTAGTTAATATAAATTATAAGTTTTGATTTGCTCAGTATATTAATTTTTTTTTAAAATATGTCCTAAATAATTACACTCCCCTTCTTTGTACTTTAAAATCTTAGTTTTTGTTATTTACATGAAAATTCAATAATCTCAGGATTTTGGGTTCATATAATAAGATGAAATTATTTTAATTTATATTATAAGCGCCAAAAATAAAGTCTTTTGTATTTATATAAGTATATAAAAAAAATTCAATTAAAAAAATACTTGCTTTTATTTCTTCATAAAATCCTATAGAACGGTCCTGTATATTCAGTTTCAAAACCTCTCTCTAATTGAGAACCGTCTGATCAATAATGCCAACTGTCAAATAGTAAATGAAAAAATCGTCGAGAAATGAAATTTTCCAACAATACATTTAAGTCTTTCAAATGAGAAACGTTATTTATTATGAACTTAAAGAAAACAAATACATTATTCAGTTACAAAATCTTCAAAAAAGAACAACTTATCTATGATGATCGTTCATTCAAAACACATTTATTCAAATGGATTATTATATATAAGTACAACTATGCAACATATTATACATATTGAACATCAGGTGATGTTAAAAAAATACTCATACATAAGATGGAGGGTATGGCAATGGGCAATGTTTATGAAATATTAAAGTTCAACTATGTACACAAAACAAGTGAGTTTATTTAACCTTTTTTTTAAATGAAATAGTTTTAAATACCTGTTCACTTTTTCTTCAATTCACCTCGTTGATTCTTTTTTAGATTACTTCCTGGGACACTGTACAGTCTGTCGTGTTTGGTAATAACCAAAATTGATGTTATATTTCATCTACATCAATACATTTTAGATGGGATTCCATAGTCCAGTTCTTTCTGAAATGTATCGTGGAGATACCATTTCCACGATACAAAACTTTACTAGCTTATACAGATAAATATTTAAGGTTAGTATGCCGCAATTTTTACCAATTGCTACTTATATTTCTATTCATCAGTTTGATTTATAAATTTTATTGAGTTATATTAAGGAATAATGTATTTCTTTTATATTTACCATTCAAATGGTGCTGCTTTTCTAGTTGTTTTAAATTATCTTCCAAAGATTCTACTTTTTACCCCATTCATTGTTATAAAAAAAATTATACCTAGTTAATAATGTACATTATCAACAAACTTCCCCATTCAATTTTTTTAATTTTCAATCCCCTTGCCGCTGATCAAATCATTCCAATCCTAATTCACCAATCAAATTGGTTATAAAAATTTTTGTTGGTAAATCTCACTTCAAGTTTCAAATTGTTTATTTACCCTTCTAGGACATTCCGTTTAATATTTTCAAATAATGAAATATGATATACTACTTTCTTTTATATAGTTTCCAAAATATTTAAAACTGACAACTCTTTTTACTTTCATGTGGTCTATTCAGAATGACAATCCATTTCACAAACGTCATACATTTATAACCATAATGTTATTATTATTTTGACTTTATTCCTTGACATATTCTAAAATTATTTTCTAATGTTAACAAAGAGTTTCTTTCAATATCTAATTAGTATATTTTAAAACAAATCATAATGTTTTGACTCTTACTATGTGAGAAATAGATTGTTACAATTTATATAAGGTGACGTTCAAAATGTTCTCTCTCAATAGTTAGAAATCATGTTATATCTAACATATGTGCATTTACAGGGTACATTGAAATTTTCCTTTATGTTTCTTCGGTTCGATTTATGTTTATTTTTTCTCTTGAATGATTAATGATATAGATTATCCATATTTCTTACGATTAAAATGATAATTAAATTCTAAATTTTGTATTTACATATAGTGTGTAGTATGTTCATTCCATATCATAGTATACAGATTGTTGCAAGTTCTTTTCCATGTTAATATATATAATTACTTGTTGTAGATAAAGTTTACTTGTTGTAGATAAAGTCAGTCAGTTACTAGATTTACCATTGTTTGTCGTACTTTGTAGAATTATCATTTTGTAAAATAAACGTTTTTAACATCAGTATTTCGAGTTATTTATTTGAAAGTCATGGCTTCGTTCGTTTTTAGTGTTTGATACTGACAGCAGTAATGATTTTACCAGAACTCATCCAGAAATTAGTTAGCAATTCAATATATGTTTGTTTCTATTTGATAGTCGTAGAAAAAGTATAGTTAATAACACGGGTGGAGTTCAAAATTCTACATTCTTAGAACCGTTTTCCTCGCCTACGGCTCGGGAAACAAATCTTTCTACTCGTGTAAAATTTTGCTTATTCCACCCTTGATTAGATTATATTATTTTGTATCTGGTTGAATAGAGAATAGTCTTGGATGAATTTCCGTTGAAAATGAATCGGAACTGGTGTTTTTAGAAGGCAAAAATAGTGATTTCTGATAGATATGACTCCATTATCCATTTATTCAAATTATACGTGAGAAACTATTATCATTTGTTCTTCCATAATGGTCATAAACCTGCCTGGAAGAGAGCATTTTATTTCAATTCTCTCCGAAGATATTCCACATTTTAATCATTTCATCCTATTTATACGATCCTAAACCGATCGTATAAAAAGTTGAAACATCAAGAATAAAACGTTTCTCACTCGGTTCCATTCCGGGTAAGGTTTTAAAAAGACAAAATTAGGGAAACTAATAGGTATAATTTGTACGCGGAAATCTAGAGGGAAAAGAAATAACTTTTAATATATATTTTAGCTAAATTTAAACAGGCGAACGTTGTAAGGGAAATGGGGATTAAAAATGGTATCTTTTTTTTCGGTAGGGTTGGAGAAAAATGGATACATTTTTACCACCTCTTTGTCACAGATGTACGTAAAAAGAAAACAAACAAACGAGTCCTTAAAATTTATGTTCGGGTATAAAATTTCCGGAATAATTTCGTTATTTTGTATATAGCGAGGCACGGTAGTACAATAAAAATACAATCGAAAAAGTGCATTTAGTTTTTTTAGAACAAAAAAGTTCAATTTAATGGGAATTTTTTATTTTCGAAGTTGGCAGATGAATAGAACTTCTTTCGATATGAACATTTTTAAGGCTTGTGATCATGGGTCAATTTTAGTTGAACGGTGCATACTGAAAACGCATTGAAGGTTTCGACGTTTCCACTGTAATTGATTCGACTGTATTAGTCAAAATGGCGTACAGAATACTAACGCAAGTAAATATATGTACTGTGGGGGTGAACAAAATTATATGTTCAATGTTACAAGAAAAACTCCAAAATACATATTGGTAGGTATGATTCAAAAGATTATTAGGGGATGGTATATTCCAATTGACTATTAATTTTCGATATAAAACATACCAATAATCTAGATAAAAAAAGGAAACCCAATTTCGGCTGTCCTATTCAAATTGTTGCCAAATGAGACTAGTGATCAAGATACGGGTAGATAGGGAAAATTAAAGAAATTGTCAAATTCGTAGTTGACTCGACTGTATAATCCTGAATTCACTATTATTTGAGATTAAAATGGTTTGGTATTGATTGATTTTACACCGAGATGACTTCAAACGTTTCATGCTAAATCACTATCTGAACAATATTTTTACTGGCTGAAACGGCTTGTTCGCATTTTTTTTATAACTGCCGACGTTATTATGACAACATTAATTATTTACATCGGGCCAGAATACCTGTTTTTCATTTATGCGTAAATGAACAAGGTGTGTTGTGTCTCACTCAAGAATCAACTTATCACATATTCTTGTAAAAGCTATTCTTTGTAGAGCTATGGCTTTCTCGATTTTTTCCATACTTGCCATAGAAGTTTCCTGTCACAGTCGTCAAAATGTTAAGACTGCTATTAGTTCAGTTTTTCAACAGTGCACTACTAAAACTATTATGGATATACCGTTTTAATGTATGGGGAGCCAAAACTACTTCAAATTAATAACTTTATTATAAGAAAGTATTGTGACATCAGATAAATAAGAATTAAATTAAATTGAATTGTCATCAACAGTCAAAGATCAGGAACGAAAGCTAAAAATAATAATATTGTTTTCCAACATGGTGTGATTTGAAACTAAAAGCTGAGTCTAGCATAAAGCTAATTAAATCGTGGTTTGATGCATGTCTATTCTCAACTACAACTAATCTAATAATCAATTTTATCAACTGAAAATATCAAAGTGTGATCAGGATTCATTTATTAAGCCAATAAACGAAACAACATATTTTGAGATTATTATGGATAAGAATTGAATGTGGGATTATCGTATTAAAATAAAATAATAAAAAGTTCGATTTAATTAAATTCAAGCATTTTAAAAAGTACGTTTCTAGTCAACATCTCCGCACTTTATATTTTGGATTAGTGTAAAGTCATCGTCAATAAGAAAATCAGGTCTGGCGAAGTGCGCTAGAAACTCACCTACAACCACTCAATATCATCCAGAGGAAATTTCTAAAACGTCCTAGCCAAACCTCTATCCTTTATTATTCTGATCTTTTGTATACGGAAAGTAGAATATTAGATTTAGAACTACACTTTTTATGTGTTTCAGTTGAATATCCCGGTTCAAAGAATACATATAACTTACCACTGTCCCTAGGTTGATAAAGTCCATATGTCAGGAAATATTTTCTTTCCATTCAGATAAGAATTGAAAGTGGGATTGTTATATTAAAATATAATAAAAAGTTCAATTTAATTAAATTTAAGCATTTTAAAAAGTACGTTTCTAGTCAACATCTCCGCACTTTATATTTTGAATTAGTGTAAAGTCATCGTCAATAAGGAAATCAGGTCTGGCGAAGTGCGCTAGAAACTCACCTACAACTATTAAATATCATCCAGAGGAGATTTCTTAAAATCATAACGTCCAAGCCAAACCTCTATTCTTTATTCTTCTGATCTTTTGTATTCTGAAAGTAGAATATTAGATTTAGAACCACTTTTTATGTGTTTCAGTGGAATATCATGGGTCAAAGAATACATATAACTTACCACTGTCCCTAGGATGATAAAGTCGAGATGTCAGGAAATATTTTCTTTCCATTCATTTAAGATTTTACAACCTTACGCGAGATTTCCAGATCTTATCAAAAACAGTTAATAGCAGAAGAGAGAATTATGCAAAATAAAAATACTAACATAAGAAACAACTATATCTACACATTGACTTTAACACATCTCGAATTGCAAGGACAGAAGATCTACATATCCGAAGACTAAGCCACCGCCTTCAAAAATAACCTACAAACTGTCTTTTCATCACCTGACAACCCTCGATTTCTCAGGAACTTTGCCGTCGAAACCGATCTCCTGACTCGAAGCCCACACGTTCATATCCCACGAATTGAGAAGTCTCCGCTTCTTACACCTTTTACAATCGAAGGAGTTCAGCGGGCGGGCCGAGCGGGAAGAAACAGTGCCCCAGGACACGACGGAATCTCGAGACAGGCACTTAAAAACCTGCCAGAAGAGACCTACCCTCCGCTCTCCGCCCTGCTGAACGCCTGCCTGGCATACTCATACTTCCCTCGTTGTTGGAAATCAGCCAACGTAGTTCTCATCCCCAAACCCGGCAAAGACCCTACAAAGCCTGAATCTTACCGGCCCATCTCATTAATCAGCGTCCTAGGTAAAGTCTTTGAACGATTGTTGAAAGAAAGAATCTGGGGCTTCTGTACCGAAAACAATATAATTCCGGCATTTCAATTCGGATTCAGGCCGGGCCAATCTTGTCAGAACGCCACCACCAACCTTCAAACAATCGTCACCCGAGCTTTAAATCAACGACGCTGTTCGGCCGCCATCCTCATGGACGTTTAAAAAGCTTTCGATCAAGTCTGGCACGCCGGACAAGTGAGGAAGCTACTGAGCATCCTATTTCCAAACCAAATCGTCAAATTATTATACTCCTATCTCACCGACCGATCAATTAGCGTCAAAGTTGGTTATAGCATATTTGACTCTTTTACACTCCAAACTGGCGTTCTGCAGGGCTCGATACTCGCTCCTCTACTATATATAATCTATACGTATGATACACCAATTCCACGACATCCCCGTACAACATCCAACTATATGCGGACGACACCGCACTAATCATTTCTGCCACAGACATTCGCTGTCGCAACATTAGATCCGAAAATCTACTGACTCAATTTTACAATTGGTGCAGGAAATGGCGGGTGACTCTCAACCCTCAAAAAACCCATGCCATCGTTTTCAAACACCCCGACACCATGAGCGAACGACTTCTACCAACAAACTTCCGCCTCGTGCTCTGGGGAGATCGACTCGAAATCCACAGATAAGTCGTTTATTTGAGAGTGAGATTTACTCACACTCCCAACTTGACGGCCGACCTCATGAACACTTTAAATAAAGTCCGACGTCGAGTAAATCTTCTCAAGGCGCTCGGCGGCAGCTTCGGACGCACTCACCCTACCACCCTACTTCATACGTATGAAACATATATCCGTCCAATAATGGACTATAGAGCTAACGTCTATTGCACCCTCCCCAACCATCTTGTCAGAAGACTCCCAACTTGTGAGCAGTGAATCTTGAGATACTGCCAATACAAGACTCCATACTCTCCCACCAATACTGTATATGTCAATACCGACATCGAGCCCATTCCATCACGTCTAAATAATTTACAAGTCCGATACGTTAGTCGCACTATCGAATCGGGTAGTGAAATCTCCAAAAACACCCTACTCACACCGTGGGACGCCAACAGACGACCCCTCGGAAGGTTCCCCCAGAGGAAGCTCCCATTTTCCCCGCTACGCTTGCTAGCCACGGCCTACGACGACCTCCCCGACGAATACATTGACTACCTTGACAGCTCCCCAATTTCCATCCTATAATCGTCAACACTCTCACTATTTCCCACACTTATTCTATGTTAATAAATCTCCACTCACTTAACTTCCCGCAACAAAGTCCAAAATCATCTATAATTTATAAATCTCCAACAAATTCTAAAATCTCTCAATCCCAAGCTATTAATCGTTCAACACTTTGGACAAACCCTATACTTTCAGCCGCCCCCACACCACCCACGTCAGTGTTGCAGGTTTTTCTGCGGTTTTCCTGCATACTCTGTGAATTTATTCACTAGCCAAATGGACCGACGAACGACGCACCCGCATTTTTAGATTTGATATTGTAATTATTCCACCGACCACCGTAATAGTCCCAAACCACCGAAGGCACGTCACCGCAACTTTTCATCAAATTTCAAAAAATCATCATATTCCATACACTTTTGAAAAATGTCTCCTATACACTTTTTTCTCGAAAATTCCAAAAACCAGTAAAAATCCCAAATCTCTAATATTTCATAATATAACCTCTTAAAATATCGGAGACATTTCAAATTCAGTAAACAACACCCAATTCTCACCAAATAATTTCTGACACCTAGCCAGCTCAACGCATATATCTATGTATCGGCAACGATACATGGTTCGTCTTCTACATTACCACTTCCATCCTAGACACTTTTTGTCACATCATCTCCGCACACTTTTGAGCCTCGCTGCTTCCAAACATCAACCCCCGACACGCCCCAACACAACACAACCTCCAGTTACTTTCTAGCGAAAAGCCCATCCCATTACTCTCAATTCCATACACTTTTTAAACAAATTTCCCGTCACTTTCAAAAAAATTTCCTAGTAGACACTTTTTCAACCCCCAACTCAGTTTCTCGGTCAACGCGCACTAAACCATCCAACACACCACCAACTCAGCTCTGAAGAGGAAACCCACTATGCAAATCAATATTACAGTTATGTTAATTCAACATCACATTGTGATAATGTTCTTCTTTTTTTCCTCTTGTTTTCATCACATGCACATCTATACAACCGCTTATACCCAGCTTGTGGCTGTTAACTTTTGTGATGTTTCAACTTTACTTCTCAGCGATGTTAAAGCGCTGCCTTTTTACATTACTGAGATGTTACTAGAACTTTCTCGAAAGGAAGTCTTTATAACGAACTAAAAACAACATTTCTGTTACATTCTGAAATACCTTTTAACATATTGTCGATGTTATTGCAATGTGTAAAAAATAACATCTTATCGATGATCTAAATGCGACATTTCATAAACAATACAGTGTATTCTCTTAGATGTTCTATGAACATTATTTGAACCTCTAAATAATATACCTCAAACATTCTAGATGACATACTATAGATGTTTCTCTGCCTGATCAGCAAATACAGGGTGAACAACTATGAACACCGGCTGTCGGCCATATTTCAAAAAATAGTCACGGTACAACTTTAAAAAATACCTTCAGGGAAATGACCCTGAAAAATCGCTGGAAAATATTTTTGAGTTCCTAAAATATCTGCTATGGGGTGGAATGAACACTTGAAAACATAATTCTGTGATTATCTCCAAAAAAGACATACTAAAGGTATCCTAGAAATACAATTTCTGATATATTGTTGAGATTATGAAAAAATGTAGCTAGGGACTTTTTGTCCTTATTCTTCAAGTAAGGGGTGGAGGAAGGTTCAACCCAAAAAACGAATGTCGTAACACTTTTTTATAATCGATATCTATGTTTTTGGCGTCATTTAAAAGAGTTTTTTCTCTTTAATAAGATATGCTTAACAAAAATAACAAAATTGAACAGTTTTGTCAACGCTATGTGAAAAAATCGACAATGTTCCCATTTTTCTCGGAAATGTAATGAGGCATTTTTTAAATTCTGATGAAAAGGGGTTAAAAAAATAGAAATATATTCCAAGATATAAGATTTACGATTTCAGATAATATATATATATATATATATATATATATATATATATATATATATATATATCTACGTTTAACTCACTTTGATTGTATCTTTTTTATATAATATGATTATAATGACTCCAATCCTTAATTTTAAGTCTTGATGTCTTCCCCTATTTCGATTTGCCATTTTTCTATTGAGTTTTCACTTGGCTTGTGAATAATGCAGCCGCAGCTGTACCCGCCCCCCCCCCTCAACTAGATTATTGTTATTTTTTCGAAATGCAAAAAACAACGAGAAATCTTTTCCTCTGGAACACTTTCTAGCTACAAGCCCACTCCGGAACCTCGACTCCACCCCCTAACCTCTTCGAGTCACAAACTCCAAACTTCTCAACTAACCACTTTTCACTTTACTCAACACAAACGCGCACAAACCCCCCCAACACACCCCCAACCCAGCCCTGCAGAGGAAACTAATCCTATATCAGGGCACACATCTAAAACAATCATCTCAACTATAACAATACCATCCAACACAAACCTTCTTTCGAACTTCTCTCTCGCTCTCTCACAGCTTTTGGTGTTACATTCCCAATCTGCTGAAAAATTTTGAACGCTTTTTTCCATGTACGTAAATCACTATTTAATTCCAGCACTAAAACATCCACTTGATCGACGAGATGCCAGGGCAGGGAAATTGTGTTACAAATTGTTGAATTTGGCCTACAAGTGAACTGTTACTATTTTTTTGAAATGTCGCACATACAAATTCATTATTAAATTACCTTTTGAATCACGTGGCAGACTTAGTACTTATCGTACTTAAATTTTATTGGTAATAGTGACAAAGGGGGGACGACAGTTCAGAATATGATCGGAAGATATCCTCCTTGAAATGAAAATTTACCTATTTTTGCATTTGGTTTTCGATGCATACTGTATATTATTTATTCTAGAATAATTTTTGTGTTTGGAAAAACCGCGGAACATTCATGTATTTGAATTCAAAACCCACTGGACTATACTGACCGTATTACAGCCAACGAATCGCTCAAAAAAGGACTAATAAAAGAAAAAACAAATTACACTCTAACCCCTCTCTTAACTCGTATTACCGCCATATTTTCCTTCAGGTCAGATCCAATAACGAACATCGTCGTTGAAAAACGGCGATAAAAACACTTGTAGGTTTAAAACGAGTGAGGTATCGGTCGGCGATACGTAATCTCATTTTCCTTTTTATCAGTTTTTTTCTTGAAACTCATTTGAAACGAGAAACTTTTGAGATACTTTTAAATATGGAGTTCGTCACTCGTTTGATTGCTGTTACTTTAGACAAGACGTGAAGAATAACTGGGTAAATTCACGAATGTAAAAACTTTTAAGGTAGACAAGGGACAGCGGAATATTCATGAAAGCGATTGAATAAATAAAATGTCTGGTTCATTTTAGGAGATAAAAATTGGGAAAAAATGGATGAGTTCAAGTAATAATATAAGTGATAAAAATAATATATGTCTATTGGGATCCGTTGCTAAGAAATACGCCACCACAGCGGATAAGTCAACCAAAGAATACAGGCTGGAGTGCAAATTCTTAACATGATCCTTCAACAATTTTTTTAATAATTATCTACACTGATTAAATAAAAAAGTGACTCTGAAAATATTGGTATTTTATTTAAAAAAAAAAGGATAGATACATAGAAATCACAATTATTAGTTAAAACTAAAACTAAATAAAAATCACAATTAGTTTAGACTAGATTTTAAATAAAACATATAACGAGTAACTCATAAGAAGTAAACCGATTATAAAATAAACGGTTTCAAAGATTAAAACTAACTTTTCCGCATTTGTGAGACACCCTGAACATTATCCTATCATAGCATTGTTACTTGCATACACATCGGAGGCTGTATCGTGTCAACAAACCGAAATTTCTCAAAAAATAACCAAAAATGTAGTAAATCTGGAATTATAGAACCCGTTGTACTCGCTCTAGTGAGCTGAAAATCAATGCGGTTCATCTGTGACACACACTAAAGAATATTAAATTATAATATTGGTCACTTGTATACACTCCGGAGGCTGTATCGTGCTGACAACCCGAAATTTCTCTAAAAATTACCAAAAATGTGGCACTTCCATTGCCATAGCACCCGTTGTACTTTCTCTAGTGAGCTGAAAATCAATAAGGTTCATCTATATGACACGCTCAACAATATCCAATCATAAAATTGGTCAATTGTGAACAATTCAGAGGCTGTATTGTGCTAACAAACTGAAAATTCTCCAAAAATGACAAAAGCACGCGTTGTATTGGCTTTAGTGAGCCGAAAATTAATAGAGTTTGTCTGTGAGACGCTCTGAACAATATCCAATCATGAAGTTGGTCACTTTTATACACTCCGGAGGCTGTATCGTGCTAACAAACTAATATTTCTCCAAAAATTACAAAAATTTCGTACTTCTAGTACCATAGCACCCGTGGTACTGGATTTGGTGAGCTGAAAATCAATAGGGTTCATCTGTGATATGTCCTGAACAATATTCAATAATAAAATTGATGACTTGTTGTACTCTGGAAGCTGTATCATGCTAACAAGACCGTGTTACTAGTAGTGGTCGACGACAACGACGACGACGACGATGACGACGACATACACACTGGATTTTTTTTCTAAAAACCGTTTTCTCGTGTAGTTCTTGGTGTAAAACGTAGAAATAACTCAAAAATTTTTTGCTGTATACCAATACTTGTCTCGCATATTAGATAGGTTGGGTGGAAATTGAAAAACTTCTTATAAATAAAAAAACAGAATTATTAGTTGAGATCAGTTTACAACCAAAGTTTCCGATAAATAAAAATCACGATTAGTGAAGATTAGTTTTGAAATAAAACATATAACTAGTAACTCATATCAAGTAAACCAATTAAAAAAAACTTCTTATAAATAAAAAATCCCAATGGCACAGGACCAATTGGACAGGCTTATTTCAGTAACATGTTTGCATAAAAACCAAAATAAAAAAATTAGATACAAAAGTAATAGAATGTTTTGAGATGTACAAAAAACCAAAGTAACATTCTGGCATCAAATCAAAAACAAAAAAATGAAAAAAAATTCTGGTAAATTTGTGAATTTTCTTAAATAAATGTTTTAATGTACGATTTAGAGAAAAAATATTAAATACAAAAGTTGTAGAACGTGTTAAGGTCTATAAAAAAGCTCAGTAACTTTTTTGCGTCAAATGAAAAACAAAGGAAAAACGATTTTTTTTCAACTTTGATAGGCCGCAATTTTGTTTTTACTGGGCCGATTTGGCTCATTAAGGAACTCGTCCAAGATTTTGGCTTAACCGATTTTTGTAGCGAGTTTGGTTTCGATCCGTCAAAAAATACGCCCTCTATCGTGCTTACAAATTCCGTTATAATTTGTGAATCTTCTTAAATAAATGTTTTAATGTACGATTTAGAGAAAAATGTTAAATGAAAAAGTTGTAGAACGTGTTAAGTTCTATGAAAAATCAGTAACTCTTTTGCGTCAAATGAAAAACAAAGGAAATACGATTTTTTCCCAACTTTAACAGGTCGCCATTCTGTTTTTACTGGGCCGATTAGGCTCATTATTGGACTCGTCCAAGATATTGGCCTAAACGATTTCTGTAGCGAGTTTGGTTTCGATCCGTCAAAAAATACGCCCCCTATCGTGCTTACAAATTCTGTTATAACACACATATAAATATATATATATATATATATATATATATATATATATATATATATATATATATAAATATACAAAGATCAAGTTTAACTATATAATATATATATATATATATATATATATATATATATATATATATATATAAACAATACTATATTTCCTGCGTCTTTTCATCCTTCCGACGTTTCGGCGTCTCCCTTAAATCAAAAAGTATATTATATTCTAATGATTTACTTCCAATGTCCTTATTGAGACAAACACGTAGATACATTGAAATTTCAATATACTCTTAAAACAAAAAAGTTTTTTTTTCCAAAATTTACCATACATCTCTCAGACATCTCTGCATCCGTACATATTACCGATTTTTCTGCATCCGCAAATATAGTCATTCACCACATATGCAACTCTGCGTCCGATTTCGGGTATTATGTTCATCGCATCCACCTTTCTGCATCAAGCAGTGGTGCCAGATATATAAGCGCCTCGAATTTGATTCGTATTCATCAACTCTGCGAGAGGAATTGGTGATAATTGTGAATCAATAGTGTATAGGGAAGTATATAGTGTGTTTCACTATAGGGTTACCTCCAAAGTTATCCAAATTGGCATGAAAGTTAAAATTGCAAAGAATATTCTTCGTCTATATCTGTAACTGTGAAATATTTATTCATGATATAATAACTTTTTTTGTGTAGGAGATCATTATTTCACAGTCAAAATTCATAAATTCGATATGGCGGCTCCCAGATGACGATAAGTTCTTTTATTATGGCTGTAGTCTATTCAAAATTGAAAGTAAAAAAACTCAAGTGAAGTTTTGTTTACAAATACACTAAAAATAAAAATGAATAAATGAAAAATATTTTGAAAGAGACAGTTTTTAAAAATACGCTAAAAAATAATAATTAAATTGATTTTTTGACCTAGGTGGGCAATAATTCAAAAGCTTGCTGCGAATACAAAATAGGTATTGTTGCAGGACAAAATTTTGAATCTGTTAACCAATAATCAAGATTTATAAAGAAAATAATTTTTATTTTCTAGGAAATTTGTTGAAAAACTTGTTTTTATAAGTACCTATTTTCTTTATTAGTTCATTTGTCTTAAAATAGTTTTCAATTATATCCATTCAAACTATTGAATAAACGACACTAGAGAAACATTGCATTGTGAAAATGCTAGGGTACGGTATGCAAAGTTAAATGTTTGGTACATGTTTTAAGAATTCCGATGTGGAATGAAGTAAGTGTTCAACTTCTTTGATTAATCATCAATTTCTGTGAATATATATTTTTGGAATTAATTTTCGTCTAATGAAGCAATGAATTCTCGTTAATCTAGACTAAAAATACTCTCCAGATTTTTGGGATGTTCTCCCATAGGAATGAGAAAAAAAGTTTTTTACTTCAGTTACATACTGTTTGTGAAATAAAAAGTTTTGGAAAAACAAATAATAAAAAGCCATTTTATAGACAACCTTTTATTAGAGCTGTATTGAAACGAATAAAATAAATTCATGTTATAGCTGACAATGATATAATATTTTTTTTAGTTTAATTATTTGGCTTCAAAAAGCTTGTCGCGCGAAATGTTTATAAAAGTAGGCATCCATTAATTTCATGGGACAGTGATTGGTTGAGAAGTAAAAACTAGTCCAGGTATTTATTTTTTCTCAATTCGCACGACAAGCTATTTGAAACCAAATAATTCGACAAAACACAAGTATATCATTGTCGGCGATGACTTGAACTCATTTTATTCGTTTTAGTACAACTAACATAAATACTTGTCTTTTAAAAGTTGTGTTATTATTTATTCCATTTCATGCTTTTTAGTAACTGCACCTTAACCTGTTCATTTCTAATAGAGCAATGTGGTTACAAGTTCTTTTCCCTGTAAGTTTTGAGCTATCTGCTAACGACGCCCATCTCACCAAATCATGCAATCCTGAACCGTTTTCAACAGATTCTCTGTAACTTCACTACAGAGTAACCTACAATATTGCATATTGAATTCGGAATAACTTTACTCGGCAGATCTTATCACAAAACTTCATTAATTTTGCCAAGGAAATCATGATCTCAGACCACAAAAACTACCATACACCATTTTTTAATAGAATGTCACCATAATTACAAAACTCTTCCTCCATTTTGTGGTCGCCATTTTGTGGCCGCCATTTTGAATTTAAGAATTTCGACGAAAAATTCGTATTCTCTGAGTCCGAAAACTCATACATACCAATTTTGAATCGAATCGGAAAATAATTAGAATTTTCGTTCGCCATCTTGAATTTATGAATGTTGACAAACAATTCATGATCTCCGACCCCGAAAACACCCACTTACCAATTTTGAATCGAATCGGGACATAATAATAAATCTCGTCTGCCATGCTGAAGCCGCCATTTCGTTTTTTTTAACCAAAAATCCATAATACATTGTAACAGGAATTATGAAATCCTGACAAATTTCAAGTTAATCGGAAGACTAGAAGTGGGTCAAAATTCAGTTGCAAAATTTGAACGAACTAACAAGTTACTTATCTAAACAAGCAAAAAAGAATTTATCTAGCCCATGGTTAGAAAAGCAGGCATTGAAAAGATAAAATATTTCTCCTAAAATAGAATTTACAACAAGTAATAAAAGTTCAAACTTACATTCATTTTTGTTCTAAGAATTCAACAATATCATTCAATACAGTTTCTTTTCAAAAATATAAGAAGAAATTTTTTTTTGATATAATAAAAGAAATTGTTATTTATTTTCCAATTTTATAAAATCATTCGATATAGAGAAAATTTGAATTCACAGAAACCCGAAAAGAATAAAATGCATTTCATTTCAACAAATCTAATATGGACATAGTTTCAGTAGTTGAAAAACACGAGAAGTGAAAAACGCGATCAAAAACATGTTAACAGTAAAACTGAGTATAAAATGTTGATAATAATAATAGTTTTTTGTTCAAATAGTCCTAAACTTGTAAAATTGCTACGTGATGCACGAAGTTCTGAGTGCAACGAATATGCTTTTTGCACATGCTACACACAACATTCTTTTCTGTAAGAAAAAACTTTTCTTTTAAATGTCAAGTTTTGAAGAATAATCAAAGGAACCTAAGTATTTATAGTTACCATTTTCATAGGTACACTCACATTTGATAATTTGAACCATAAATCAACAAACTTGTCAATATTCTTCAGTTCTGTCATTTTCACCATGAATTCTTCAATCCCCACACCAAAAAGCCCTAGGTACCAATTTTGATTAGAATAGGACACTAAATCACAAAATTCGTTCCCCAGCTCGGAACGGAAAAATAGTTTCTTCAGATGTGTGAGGTACAAACTACCTCCTTTCCGAGCTGGCGAAGGAATTTTGTGTGAATAACAGATTCCAAACCTTGCTGCACAAGAATACTTATATTCATGCTGAATATATTTCGCGGCAATATTTTGAATCTTTAGATTACACAGTAACGTCATAAATCTGAATAAATTTAATAAATTTTTTTATGAATCTGGACAAAACCTTCATAATCTTTGCCAACCAATCTGGAATGGAATAGGACTATAAATCACGAAACTCATTCGTCATTTTGAGATTTTGAATTCAGATTATAAAGGTCAGCGAGAAACTGCATTCTGAATAAACCAATTCAAACCCGACGAAAGAAATCAAAACTCCAATATAAGAAATACATGATGTATTCTAAAAGCGACGCTGAACGGCATACCCACTTTTGAACGTCCTCCTGGCAATAATAATTCTATATATTAATATGGAAAATAAAATACTACAACATTGCCAAATCTCGTGGCCGAAATGTTAGGACTTTCTTCGATTTTTTGCCTAAACGGTACAATATCAAAAAATAGTATTAGATTCTGCGTTAACTGAGGATAACTCGATAATCCATTCAAAATGGTTTGGTCGAAAACCACGGTCAGAAAACAACGGTTTTTCCACAGCCTTGTCAAAAACGGAAATATGAGTCTGCAGCTTGGAAATGAATAGTCCTGTAGAGCATCAAATTCTGCGTCCACTGAGTACAAAAGTTGAGCAAGTTTAAAAATGTCTTACAAGAAATAAAAAAGAATTGGATGTATTTGTAATTTTTTTAGTCTTAACAAAGAATATAATGGTCAGAAGGTGTTTATAACTTGATAAAAAACAATGAAATGATTGATATTTCTTTGTAACTATTGAGAAATGCCAATTCTGATTTTTGGGTAGAAAAAATTCTTAACTAATCATATAAATGATGGAAATATAAAAAATCCATTAAAAACAATGAAAAAATAAGAATCGTTTCTTTCATAATCATAAGACAATATGACGAATGAAATGACAAAATTTGTTCATTTGTCTACAAACCATTTATAAACAAATGACGTGAAAAAACTCATAACGTTTCTAAAAATGGAAAATTTCATGTTTTGTTAACTTTGAAAAATTATAATAAACAAAATAATCATCTTTCAAATTTTTGTGTATCCTTTTTTGAAAGAAGCGATAAATTTATAGACCAATTATTTGCGTAGTAGTCGCGCGGAGATGTATTTTCAGTTGAATCAAAATTATAAATAATGGAGATAGCGTTCCTGGAGAAAGGACTTGAAAATTTCCCCTTCATCCAGAATGTTGTTTGTAAATTTCTTAACAATTGATAGTTTATGAATTATTAGCATAAAACTAAAACCCTTTTTTAATATCAATTTATTGTGTTGTGTAAAATCGTTTCATTGCATGTTTCTAGACATAATTTCCAATCAAATCAGCTATCGCTCATATTTTTAGGAGCTTTATCAAGAGTTAACACCGAGGTAAACATCTCAACCACACTAAATGCCACACAGTTGAATTAATTAATTATATTAATTCAATAATTTGATCCCATTCATGAGGAATCCGTAATCCGCATATTTGGTAACCGAGATAATTTCAATTCCCACACTTAAAAGCCCTGTGTTGAAATGTTTAATAGAATAATACCTTAAATCACAAAACTTGTTCGCCATCTTGACGACGTCTCCTCGAATCATTGAACTTAGCCAAAAAATCTGTTTACAATAATCCTCAGATATCAATAATTCTGAGTACTACCCATATGTAGTAATGTTATATCAGAAAGTAGTGGAACTCAAAAGTCTATCGTGACAAGCTTTTGAATATATCATTCTCTGAACTGGATTACTTATGTCAGATCTACATCATTAGATCATTCTCATTGCATTTTAATGCATACTCATATGCGTTTATTTTTTATTCTTAATTCTTTTGTGATTTCATCATGTTATTCATGATACCCGACCTTGAAAACTCCCGAATACCAATTTCCCGGAGAGTCGGATCATTAACATATAATTGAACTTTTTCGTAACCAGCTTTTTTCAAATGCACTGAAACGGGAATATAATTCCTTCGGAAGTGTGAAGTAGGATATTGTGATAATAACAAATTCCAGAACATTCCAGAAAAGAATATTGCATGGCATGCTTTTAAATCTGTTAATTACAGAATAACTAACGTCACATATCTGAAGAAATTATCCCTCCATTTTTGATGAATATTAGCAAAACCGTTGAGTGAACTTTAGAATTTTGAGAATCAATTTATAATTTGGAGAAACTGCACTAAAAATAATCCAATCCGAACCCGTCGAAAGAAGGCGAAATCCAACATAAGAAATAAGCGATATATTCTAAAAGAGACACTGAATGGCATATCCACCTATGAACGTCCTCTTGTCCCACAGCAACATCAATTATAAATGAAAATACAGATAATAAAGCACTACAGCATTGCCAAATCTCGTGGACGCAGAAATATCGAAATGGTGACAAAAATATACGCCATCTCGATATACGCAGGGCGTGAACAGCGCACCAACTCGGAGTTTGGCTGAACTACGATATACGTAAACTGGCGACCATTCTCACAAATGGGCGTCCGGCTAAAAATTTATTCTTTTACGTTTTCGACCATCCTACATTTAATGGAGCAAAAAACTTTTCAGCGTCCATATACGGACGCAGAAAGTCGCAGGACGCAGGTATTAATGTAAAAACCACAATGTACGGACGCACAGTTATCGAAGAGATGTAAATATATATATATATATATATATATATATATATATATATATATATAATTTATTTCGATTTTAAAAACACCAAAATTCTAGCTCAAGATTCAAACTACAAAAAATTAACAATTAAAGAAATGGTGCACATTAAAAAGGAAGAAAATACAGTCAACGATAAGCAAGATGTAAAAAACTTAAGTCAGATTTATCATAATTTAATAAAATAATATATCTGAAGTCTTTCCGTACTCCCCCTGTATAATGTCGTAGAATTTGTATCGATGGTACTTGTTTTAGATGTCTGTTTTATGAATGTTTTTTACCTATTGTATATGTGTTTTTAATTTTGAACTGTAAACGATGAAACTTGATTCAGTCAATAATAAACTTTGAGAAAGTTCCCAACCCAGGAACGAAACGTCAGTAACAATAAAATGATTTAATTAACTACACAACCTGACACCCAAGAAATTGAAAAAAATAAATTATTTAAGAAGGTTGAAGAAAAAATAATACTTTATATATATATATATATATATATATATATATATATATATATATATATATATATATATATATAACCTTCGGAACGGAGGGTGATTTTGGCATCTAGGAACACCAAAACGAAAAACTGCATTGAAATTTTTCCTAAGTCGCGTCATGCTACTCTCTACAATAGCCCTATTTCATTCTGAAATAAGCGTGAAAACAGAATTATTAGTTGAGAATAGTTTACAACCAAAATTACCTATAAATTAAAATCACGATTGAATAAGACAAGTTTCAAAAATCTAAATTAAAATGATACTAGTTTATTAAAATCGCAAAATATTAACAGGACTCTTGTAGCAGTTTCCTTTGGGAAGTTGTTTGGCTAAGAAGAAAGCTGGAGTACTTCCCCCGCGTAATGAGAAATACGAAATATGAATTTCTCCACATTATTATTCAAGGAAAAATAGCGGGAAAGCGTGGTCCTGTTCGCCAAAGAATATCCTGGCTCAAGAATCTCCGTTAATGGTACAAGGAAACACCACATTGTTCAGGTCAGCTGTACACTAAGTGAAGAACATGCGACTGATTGCCAATGTTCTAGGAGGACACGGCAGTTAAAGAAGAAGATTAAATGTTTATTTGATTAACACATCATCTGATTTGAGCTGCGTGTAAAGCATTCACTTGTGATTTTTTATAAGTAATCAAACAAATAACAAGCTTACGAAGATTTATTTTCTTCGGTATCCACGAATAACTATCATGGAGGATCATGTTTATATTCGAAAACATGGCAATGAAACTTTGTGAATATTACTTAAACAAAAGGTTTCCAATAGAAACGATTCAAGTTACTTTATTAATGCTTTATTTTATCCGCCTAATTTAAACTACTCGTGAAACGCAATTTCCTCCCGTATTTACCTCTGCTATTAGTAGCATCGATCTCCTCCATACCATTTAATGACAATTCAGACAAATTTGATCATGATATTATTACATCTTTAATTTATATTTATGAAAATATATCTAATTAAGTGAATACATTGAATATTTTCCATATAATTTTGGACAATTTGTTAAGGTTATAATCACGACACGAAATTTTGAGAAATATTGTTTGTAAAAGTATGTTAATAATTAATAAACCTTTCTAGCAATGCTGCTCAACTCAACCTTTTATCTTAATGGAAAACTGAATACTAGAATTTTCCTTCTTGAATAAAAATAAAGTTCTGAAGATAATCGTGTGAATAAGTAATAACTTCACTCGTCGCAAAAGGAATTGGAGCACAAACTCTCAAGTCATGTCTCATACAAATAAACATCTTTGTCTGGCAATTAATAATTTCTAAGGTAGAAGGGAAATACTTCCACCGTATTTATTTTGACAGTTTTCTTCTTCTAGAATTTATCTTGATGTTTATTAATTATCAAGAAAAGACTTTTTTATATTTTGGTACAATGATTTAAATCATTGTACCAAAATATAAAAACGTCTTTTCTTGAGAATTGTTTTTTCTCTGGTACACTCAGCTGACTTCACTGACTTCACTCATTTGATGTTTATTAGTTAAACATATTCTCCCGAATATAATATATCGTTGGCATGAGTTAGGTTATTATTTTTATTTTAGCGATTTGTCACTGAATCACAGAATCGATTTATGTAACATGTCCGAAGCATTTTTCACTTTAATCACCAAAATGACATATTATGACATAATTGGTATGTGGAATTGACACTGTTTCCAGTTATTGAAGCTATTAAAGGCGATAAATCAACAATTTCCACATATATTGCATCTTGGGGAAAGTTATTGATTCAATATACCAGGTGTGAATTTGATACCCACAAAATTGTTGGTTTCGAAATTTCTATTCGATTCCTAAGCCGGATTTACGCATTGTTTTTGCCAATAATTACAACAATAGCTTAGATAATGTATTTTTGATTAGATTAGATATGGTTTCGATATTACTATCACCGTCATAATGACAGAATGACTTTTTTCAGCAACCCTTCACAGTCCACTCCTAGACATAGGTATCCTCTATATTCTTCCATATTTCTTTGTCCTGTAGAAGTTGTTGCCATATGTTGCCCACTTTGTTTTTAATATCGTCGAGCCAGCGTAACTGTGATCTGCCAACGTTGCGTCGGCCTGTGGAGCAATGTGCCCTACCCAGGTCCATTTCAGGTGGGCTATGCGTGTTATGACGTCCTCAACATTAGTTCTTTATCTAATACTCTCGTTTGTGATATGGTCTCTAAGGCTTATTCCTAACAACATCCGTTCTATGGCTTTTTGAGTGGTCCCAGCTGATTTAACAGTGAGTGTGATGGTTTCCATTCCGTATTAGTGTTTTTAAATGAAACTCACGGTCTCTAGTTAATTCCACAATATAATAAAAGTTATTGAAAATTCTAAAAAATTGACAATTGTTTCGATAAATCAATATTAGCGTCAGAATGACAGAAGTTACATTTCGTTTTATGCCTACCTGATGTTTAGTAGTTATTTTTGGCTAGACCAAAAAGTAACCTAACTTGTGATTGGCTTAATATATGTTTATAGAAAAAAGAAGAAGATGTGATATTACAAATATTGAAGATTAGATATTATTAGCCCTATGGTGATATCCTGGATATCATTTTTCCAATTAAGATCAGTATAACTGTGCAATGATATAGAAAACCAGGGAAACTATATCTGCTAATCTTTACAATTATCACTTAAGAAGACAGTTTATTAGTGGAGAACTCCCTAGATTTAACTGTTCATTGACAACTTCATATTGTGGGTTTCTTAAATGTGTTCTAATTTCCAGTTCTTCAAGGAAATCCAGTTATTGTTTCTTTTCACAAATATGCAGCAATTCTAGTTCTGTGTTAGGTGTCAATGAATGATTGGTGTCAAGTAGATGTTTTGCGTAGTGGGATTTATCTGGTTGTTTTAATCTGTATGCTCGTAAGTCCTCACTGTATCGTATTTCAAAATTCCTAAGGGTCTGACCCAAATAGACAGCATTACATTCTGGACATTTGAGTGTATATATACCTGACTTCTTTAATAGTGGTATTTTTGTTTTTACATTTAACAATTTTGCACTAACGTTACTTTCTGTTTTAAAAGAAACTGTTGTATTCGTTGCTGAAGATATTATCTTTGAAACGTTATTAGAAATATTTCCTGCATATGTGATGGTTTTATGAGTTTAAATTTCATCAGCTTGTTTAGGATATATTTTTACTAATTAGCTTATTTATCATATCTAATGGATAACCGTTAGATGTTGCTATTTGTCTAATTGTATTAATCTCTCTATCAAAATTACATTTGTTCATAGGAACTGAAAAAGCTCTATGAATCATTGAATTATATGCTGCTAGTCTGTGGGACATAGGGTGGTTAGAGTTGAATGGAATTGTCACATCAGTCTGTGTTGGTTTTCGTTATATTGAATAATCAAGTACATTATTAACTCTTTGAATTTTTAGATCAAGAAAATTGATTGAGCTATTTTCTTCAATTTCTAATGTGAATTTAATTTTCGGGTGTAAATTATTGATGTGGTTGAAAATACATCTAATTGTCGTTCACTACCCATAAAACAAGCT
The DNA here is from genome assembly GCA_963921935.1 of Galeruca laticollis. Taxonomy (NCBI): domain Eukaryota; kingdom Metazoa; phylum Arthropoda; class Insecta; order Coleoptera; family Chrysomelidae; genus Galeruca; species Galeruca laticollis. The sequence continues at coordinate 157,499,698 of OY998181.1, read as the reverse complement.
AATATGTCATCTACATATCTATAACAAAATAAAATATTTTTCGAAATATCACTTTCAAAGATCTTTCTTTCTAAATTGTCCATAAAAATGTTTGCTAAAATAGGTGATATAGGGCTTCCCATTGGTAAACCTTCATTTTGAATATATATCTTATTGTCAAAAGTGAAATAATTCTGATTAATGTATACACCAAATAAATTAAGTATATCTGATATTATTCTTGGATTAATATATTTATCTTCTATTAATTTAGTTACAAGTATTAGACATTCTTTGGGAGGAATTTTAGTAAACATATTAGTTACATCGAACGAAATGAGTTTATAGTTATCTTGCAAGTGGATTGCTTTCAACTTTTTGATTAGTTCTATTGAATTTCTAATTGAGTACTAAGATTCATATCCGTAAGTATTGAGTATATTGTTGAGCTTCCTTGCCAATATATTATTAGGAGCATTAACATAAGAGACTACAGGTGTAATTGGTTTCGTTATTTTATGTAATTTAACTGTTCCATATAATTGTGGACAATGAGGATTGTTATGTTGGGTCTGCTTTAAGAACTCTTATATCGCTGGATTCTATAAAGTTATATACTTTGGAATTGTAATTTCCAGTCGTCAAAATGACAGTTGTGTTCCCCTTATCAGATTTTGTAACTGTTAGGTTATTATCCTCTATCTTCTATTTTATTGCATTTAAAACTGTAATGTCATTTTTTGTTTGACGTTTAACTTTTGGAGGTTCAATATTTTTGATTAAATTGGCAATTTTTAATTTCTCATAAAGAGAATTATTTGAATTAGATTTTAAAGCTATTTCTGACTCTGTAGCTATAATTTGTTCAATATTATTCGTAAATTTTGGTGGTATGCTGTACTTTAAACCTTCATTTAAAAATTCTATTTCACTATCTGTAAAATTAGTGTCTGAAAGGTTTTCAAATCGTGGTGCAAAGTGTGTTGGTATGTAGGTACTTACAGTTTCATGATGTTTTGAGTATTGAATTTTATGTTGTGTGTGTTCAAGATTCTGTAGCTTCTTTTCTTGTTTCTTAAATTTCATATGCTTCATCGTGCTGACATTTTCTCTAATTTTGTCATCCAAACAGTCAAATTCTACTGGATGTAATTGGATGACAATATTGAACCTTCAAAAGTTAAACGTCAAACAAAAAATGACATTACAGTTTTAAATGCAATAAAAAAGAAGATAGAGGATAATAACCTAACAGTTACAAAATCTGATAAGGGGAACACAACTGTCATTTTGACGACTGAAAATTACAATTCCAAAGTATATAACTTTATAGAATCCAGCGATATAAAAGTTCTTGAAGCAGATCCAACAAAAAAGTTTTCTAATAATGTAAGGGATATTGTTAATAATTCAAATTATCTTTTTAATGACTACGAAAAGAGGTCTATCATACATAAGTATCCTCATTGTCCACAATTATATGGAACAGTTAAATCACATAAAATAACGAAACCAATTAGACCTGTAGTCTCTTATGTTAATGCTCCTAATAATATATTGGCAAAGAAGCTCAACAATATACTAAATACTCACGGATATGAACATCAGTACTCAATTAGAAATTCAATAGAACTAATCAAAAATTGAAAGCAATCCACTTGCAAGATAACTATAAACTCATTTCGTTCGATGTAACTAATATGTTTACTAAAATTCCTCCTAAAGAATGTCTAATACTTGTAACAAAATTACTAGAAGATAAATATATTAATCCAGGAATAATATCAGATATACTTAATTTATTTGATGTATACATTAATGAGAATTATTTCACTTTTGACAATAAGATATATATTCAAAATGAAGGTTTACCAATGGGAAGCCCTATATCACCTATTTTAGCAAACATTTTTATGGACAGTTTAGAAAGAAAAATCTTTGAAAGTAATATTTCGAAAAATATTTTATTTTGGTATAGATATGTAGATGACATATTAGCTTGTTTTATGGGTAGTTAACGACAATTAGATGTATTTTTCAACCACATCAATAGTTTACACCCGAAAATTAAATTTACATTAGAAATTGAAGACAATAGCTCAATCAATTTTCTTGATTCAAAAATTCAAAGAGTTAATAATGTACTTGATTATTCAATTTACCGAAAACCAACACAAACTGATGTAACAGTTCCATTCAATTCTAACCACCCTGTGTCACACAGACTAGCAGCATATAATTCAATGATACATAGAGCTTTTTCAGTTCCTATGAACAAATGTAATTTTGATAGAGAGATTAATACAATTAGACAAATAGCAACATCTAACGGTTATCCATTAGATATGATAAATAATCTAATAAGTAAAAAAGAGGAAAAAGTGGCATTACAACTAATATATCCTAAACAAGCTGATGAAATTAAAACTTATAAAACCATCACATATGCAGGAAATATTTCTAATAATATTTCAAAGATGATATCTTCAGCAACGAATACAACAGTTTCTTTTAAAACAGAAAGGAACGTTAGTATAAAATTATTAAATGTAAAAACAAAAATACCACTATTAAAGAAGTCAGGTATATATAAACTCAAATGTCCAGAATGTAATGCTGTCTATATGGGTCAGACCCTTAGGAATTTTGAAATACGATACAGTGAGCACTTACGAGCATACAGATTAAAACAACCAAATAAATCCCACTACGCAAAACATCTACTTGACACCAATCATTCATTGACACCTAACACAGAACTAGAAGTGATACATATTTGTGAAAAGAAACAAGAACTGGATTTCCTTGAAGAACTGGAAATTAGAAGACACTTAAGAAACCCACAATATGAAGTTGTCAATGAACAGTTAAATCTAGGGAGTTCTCCACTAATAAACTGTCTTCTTAAGTGATAATTGTAAAGATCAGCAGATATAGTTTTCCTGGTTTTCTATATCATTGCACAGTTATACTGATTTTAATTGGAAAAATGATATCCAGGATATCACCATAGGGCTAATAATATCTAATCTTCAATATTTGTAATATCACATCTTCTTCTTTTTTCTATAAACATATATTAAGCCAATCACAAGTTAGGTTACTTCTTGGTCTAGCCACAAATACTAAACATCAGGTAGGCATAAAATGAAATGTAACTTCTGTCATTCTGACGATGATATTGATTTATCGAAACTATTGTCAATTTTTTAAAATTTTCAATAATTTTTATTATATTGTGGAATTAACTAGAGACCGTGAGTTTCATTTAAAAACACTAATATGAGCATATTCCACGAAGTAAGAGTCGAGACAGTTAATTCCATTCCGTATGTCATCACGGGTAATAAGCAGGTATTAAAGACCTTTCGTTCCAAATTTATTAGAATAGTTCGATTTCTCAAGACGTGTGGCAGTTTACCCGTGGCTGCCCATGTCAAACGAACACATCTGTTTATTTCGGCGATTTGATTTTCTTTGCCTATTTTGATGCAATGTCCCAAATATAAATATTCTTCGACGTTATCAACGATGTGGTCTCCTATGTGCACTGGTATAATGTCAGGTCTGATGATTCTTATTTTATCTAAATCCATGGTTAATCCTATTCTTGCGGATTCTCTTTGAAGTTCTTCCAACATCTCTTGTAATTCCATTTTATTCTGGCTAAATAAAACTATATCATCCGCAAAACCTAGATGGCGTCAATTTTTATGCCTTTCTCATTTCAGTCTAGGGCTTTAAAAACATCTTCCAGTGCAAGTGTGAACAGATTTGGGGAGATGGTTACTCATTGTCTTACTCCTCTTTTTATTTCAATTTAGTTTGTTTCTATCTCTTCCGTGATTTTAACGGCGATTCTCGTATTATCATATATATATGTTTAAGAAGCAGTCTGTAGTGAGAGTTCATTCTTGCATTGTTCATTGCCCACATTTCTACGGAGCCAAACACTTTGTTATAGTCAACAAATGCGAGGTGTAGTGAATCGTTGTACTCGCTGCACTTTTCTGTTATCCTGCCGACGGATTTAATGTGTTCTATTGTGCTTTGACCTTTACGGAAACCAGCCTGTTTCGGGGGTTGATAAGGATCTAATCTTGTTGTAAGTCTATTTGTTACAATCTTTGTCAGAAGTTTGTACGGGTGGGGGAGTGAGCTAATTGACTGGTAGTTTTCGATTCTTGGTTTATCGCCCTTTTTGTACAGTAGAATCACCTGATGGTTCTGCCATGTTTGGAGTGTTACGCCTTCTGTTACACATTTATTAAGAAGAATTTTCATTGATTCTACAGTATTGCTTCCGCCAAGTTTTATCATTTCCGCTGTAATTCCATCTCCCCTGGCGTTTTACCGTTTTTCATTTGAGACAATGCTTTCTACTTCTTGCATGAAGATTTCAGGCAGATCCTCGGAGCCCACATTGAGAATTTTTTCGTTAGCTGCGCTTACTTGTTATGGGTTGCTCTCTGAGTATAGTGCGCTGTAGTAATTTTCCACAATGTCCATTAAATCTTTTCTGTCTTCTCTGATGTTTCCGTTAGTGTGTTTTAGTTGTTGTATTTGGAGGCGACCATTATTGTTAAGTGTTTTAAGTATTTTCATGTTTTTGTTGTTTCCGATAGTCGTTGTTATAATTTTTGTGTTGTACTGCCTTAAATCTTCTCTTGTTTTCTTTCGTATAGATTTGTTAATTACATTATATTCCAGAGTCCCTCTTTCCAAGTTTCTTCTCTTCGCCATAAGTTCTCCAGTCTCCTTTATTTTTGAATTATTCTTCTCGTAAGCGGTACATATATTTTTGGTCATCGTCCTAATATCATTACTCATTTTGTTTTCTAGGTCGTTCACATTCAAGCTGTTCAATGCTGTTTTATTTGAGAATTTCTTGTTAAGCTTAGCTTGACATTTTTTGAGGTTTTCCTGAATGATGTGCGAAGAGGTTGTGTTTTTGATTAATTTGTTTCGTCCCCTTTTCATGTTTATCTCTGTTATAGCTCTTACCATCCTATGGTCGCTACCAGTGTCAAAGCGATTTGAGGCCGATACGTCCCTTACAGAAGCTTTTTATTCGTAAATACGTAATCGATCTCGTTTTTCGTATTTGAGTTCGGGCTTCTCCATGTCCATCGTCTCTTTGCTGATTTTTTGAAGAACGTGTTCATACAGTACATCCTTTCTTTTTAGAGATAATTAATAAGTCTTTCTCCTCGTTCGTTGATGGAACCCAGTCCAAATTTACCTATATATTGATTTCGGTTTTCTACTGGTACTTCTAGTTTGGCATTGAAATTGCCAATAATGAATTTGTAATGTGCTGTTTCTGTTGCCAGCGCTTGTGAAATGACATCATAGAAGTTCTCTATCTCATCATCGGGTGCAGAATTTGTAGGGGCATATACTTGAATTATTTGGACACTGTATCGTTTCGATATTTTCATTACTACTCGATATGGATTTCATCTTAGTACCCAGCAGCTTTATACTCTTATGTATCATCGCTATTCCTCCATTGTGGTAATTTTCCTCTTTGTTGTTTCGATACAAAAGGTGGCCTGATTTCAGTGTGAGGCATTTTTCGTCAGGTAATATTGTTTCGCATAGACCCATAATGTTTGGTTGATCTCATTGTTCGAATATTATAGGTGGCTAGGTGAAGTTTATATTTATTCTGTATTGAGAGTGGAGGGTATGAATTTTTGCCTCCCCCAGAACCTTAGTTCAAACCAAATATTGCTTTTGAATTGTTCTCTTATTTTTTCTTCAACTTTGTTTATTGAAAATGTTATCATTTGAACTTTTTTCAAAAATTCCTCAACAGCTTGTATATCGTTTTGACAAAATGTGGATTGATATATAAGGAGTTCTCAGTTCTCACTTTTCCTCTTCTTTCCCTCTTCCAAAAAGTTTGTAAAAACAGGTGGATTTGCCGGTAGTATGGGACTGCCCTTGAATATGTGGCTTTCATATGTTTTAAACTACCACCAAATCTGGAAAGTTTTGATTTTTTCCAATAACACTCCACTGAAGTGCATGATGGTTCCTCACTTCGGCGATGAACCCACATGAGAGATGCTATTGCGTGCTTACAACCATCGTGTTTAGCTACACAATCTTGACATTGGACAGAGACAATAACATCATTTTTTTCGTCAACAATCAGTGTGCATTCATATTAATTTGCGCAAACTTTGTCTTCTGTACATATTTTGCATGTCACAGTACACAATTCACTGTCACGCTTTAGCTGCACAAAATTTATGGCATCATCTCCGTATGAAGCTCGTGAAGACCTGAAATGTGGTTAATTATTATTTATTCAGCACAAGAATTAAATTCGCACTTCACAATAAAAAATGTCACGATAGTCATAACATAATTTTTTGATAACTTTCATTTCTTCTGGATTGCAATGATTTAGATCAATATTTTTCAAATTTGTCTTTAAAATATGGTCATGATTTTCACTAATTTCATGATCAGTTTCCATTTTTTCAATGAAATTGATTTCGTTTATATTCAAAATTTCAATATCGATTGGTTCGAAAAATTCGATTTTTTCAGATTTAGTGTTAGAGTTTATTATCGTAGTAAGAGCAAAGTAATTTTCTACATTTACTACAGCGACCGGCATTTCGATGAGGTGCAAACTTTTTATATTCTAAAAGTCCGGTGCCTTGTTTCATTTTTACTGGTATTTTAACTTTTTGTTGAGTTGTAGGCGGTATTATCAAGTGATATGTTTGATATTTAGGATTTTGAATTTTGGATGTTTCATTCTCAATTTCGTATATTATTGGAATTTTTGCAAATAGAGTTACGATAAATTTTGAGTTCATATCTATAGAAAGTTTTAATTGTTTCAATAAATCAACGCCTATTAATCCGTCATATTTATCGCTAAAGTTGAAGAGATAGAATTTGTGATATCCTGAAACTCTAAAAATTTTAAAAATTGGTATTTCTATTACTTCGTCATGATATGTTATATTATGAGCACTTTTAATTTGAAAATCTTCTTTAAAAGTTTCATTTGGATAAAATTTATATGCTAAATTAGGTTTAATTAAACTACGAGTACTACCTGTATCGATTAAAAAATTTGCTTTTAGTTCGGGGATGTAAATATGTGGTAAATTTGCTCTGGATATATTTAAACTTATTAGGGGGGATTGTTCTGTAAGGCTTCTTGTTAAAAATTTTCATTTGGGTCTTGAGAAATTTGATAAGGATCATCGAATTGATATTGATTAGAATTGTCATATTCTGGATATGTTTCATCGGTTTCAAGTGGATTAAAATAATCAAAATTTTGGACATCATGGGTTTGGTATGAGCACTCACCTTGTATTTGATTCTCAAACGGGTTACCGAGTTCATAATTTTGTTCATTGGAGTAGGTTTGTATGGTTTGTTGAGATTTGATTAATTTCTGCTTTGATTTGCGGGTGCTGTCAATATCTGGCTTGGCCTGGGTTGATTGGAAAATGGTGGTCTCTGAGTTTGAAAATTATCATTGTTCCTCCACTGGGGTTGTGAATTTTGGATGAAAGGACGATTGAAATTATTAAAATTTTGTTGTGGTTGCGAGAATTGATTATTAGATACACCTGGATTTGAATTTTGATTAATTGGAATAATGGGTTGAGAAGGTGGCGAATTGAAATGTTGGTAATTAGCATTGCTATTGTGGAAAAAATTGGGATGATGATTAGTTTGTCTGGATGTAGTGATTATCGGTATTTGTTTGTAAGATTGATTATATAGAGTATTATTTCTATTCTGACTATACATAAAATTTTCTTCTTATATAACTAAAGACATAGCTACTTCTAAACTATCTGGGTTTCGCAAACGTATGTTATTTTGCAATTGACCAGTTAAACCTCTAATAAAAGTTTTAAGTGCTAAATCGTTATAATTTTCAATTTTAATAGTTTTTTCTGTAACTGGATCATTTGAAGAATTCAATTTTGAAATTACTACGCTACGTGCTTCCTGACATCGCATACGGAAATTGTATGGTGTTTAATTTTTAATGGTTTCAAAACAATTAAATCTTGCACTAAGCAATCTATATTTCCCTGATCTCCGAAACATAATTGAAGAGCTTGTTTTATTTTTGCCCATGTTCGTTATTCAGTTCTTGAACCTATAAGCACTAAAGCTCTACCTACTAATTTACTTAACAATGCGCGTAATAAAAAACTATTTAATAGTCGATTTGTTGCATCGAAAAATTGAGAAATTATTGTGTCACAGTTATCTAGAAAAATATTCAAAGTATAAGGATTACCCTCGTATTGTGGGATAGTATCAATATATAATTTTAATAATTGATAGTTTGAATTAGCCATTACTTCAATTTCTGGTATATTACTTTTTTCTTCCAAAGTTATACTAGAATCAAATAAATCTGTCAATTCTTCTACAATTGAGTCATTCATCAACTAATCTAAATTATATTACTTATGTTAAAAAAATGTTTTACTTTTCTAAAAGTATATAAAACGTAAATAGAATAAAATCGAAAGTTTATTTGAAAAAGGGAAAAATGGAATGTTTTTCGACTTACAGTACAACGAAGAAAATGTTAATTCTTCTCCACTAGGTTCTAGGCGATGTGGTCCTTCTTCCCTGGACTGGATTCTTGAACTTAACTTGAAACCAAGAAAATAACACAAACTTCGAGATTGCAAATGAACCGTAGATACGGACCGGTGTCACGATTTTTGTTGAACCGATTTGCAATCCTACTGACTGCGCCAATTAAATTCGTAGTCTATATAAACTACTTTTGTAACGCGAAAATTTGCCGAGCTGTCGGAGGTTTCATACTGGCTAGCCTGTCGACGGAGAGAATTCAGAGCGCTGACTGTGCGAAGTTACAATTCAGTCCTCCATTTGCCGTCAACGTGTAAACACACATTTCCACGGTAAGAATTTTTGCATGTGCTCTGGGAGCAATAACGTATTTCTACGAAAAACCTGACAATTCCTACGCAGTGGAAGAAAATACGGCTCAAGTCAACAGCTGGCAGCTCTGACCCGGTAATCTACTGGTCTAGGAAGGGCCGATGACCAAAGATACCAGTAGAATTGGGTAACACATGGTAAATTTCCGTAGACGGCGTTAGTTAGTAGGATTCATTATTAGGGTAAATGGTTGAAAATACTTTCTCGAAATTAACAGCTCTATAGGTAGATTAACGTAGGAATTTTAGCTTTGAATCGTAGTTTATTGGAGTATGTAATCTGGATTTCATGAGATAATTTCGATACATTTCACAAATTCTTATTAGTTCATTTTCGTTATTGCTTTATATTTTTTTTTGAAATAAGAATAAATAAAGGCGGGTTTTTTATGTGGATATTAAATTCGCTGATGAATCTTGATGAGTCAGTGAGACCAGTTCCAGGAGAGCTGAAATATTCTGGAGCGACTCCAGTTGCTGTTCTGGGTGCGGAAGAAAGATAAGTGAACAGATTTCCTTTTTTTTTACTCTTCAAACGTTTGTACATTCACCTTTATCCATCACATTTCATAATTTTTTTCATGTAAAGTTTTTATTTCTCTCTTTTTGCGACAATAGTATAAACTTATTTTCACTTTGTATTTAAAATTGTAATAATTTGCTTATAGTTTAAAATATTGGGCTGTTGGCTCTGAACGCTAGGATACTACGGTACGTACCTGGGTACTACGTTATTTAGTTAAGTTTTCGAAGTCTGACCATTTTATGTATATAATTTTGCGCCGTACATAATTTCGATTTATATTTTCTTTTAGCAACGCTAAGCTCGTTTGCTATTTAAATTTTATGCTTATGCATTTATTTATATTCATATTTGTATAAATTGCGGAAGTGTGAACCCACGTAACTGTGACATTGGTAATTTTTGTCACTCGATTTTTCGTTGTATTTTGAGAAATTGTACATGAACCATTTGGTCGTTTCTCTATAATTGTAGAATTAAGACATCGGTGTAGTTTGGGGCCCCCAGCTCTTCTGCACCCTGAGTCTGAAGCTCTGCTCAGAGTTTATAGAACCTGCTTGTCAGTTATTTATTTAAGCTGCGACTTGATAATTTAGTTTGCGATTTGAGATTTATGTAGATTCCGGCCTTCAGCCTAATTACATTCTGAGTCTACAGCCTTCAGCTGAGTTCAGACATTATTTGGGACATTGTTGTTGTAAAATAGTAAAAAATATTTTGCAAAGAGACCTTTGGTCCAATGTGATTAATTAAAACTTCAATCAGGGGATACTTGCTGACTTTTATTTTCTTATGATAACTTACCTATCAGTTTAACCTTTGGAGTGTGTAGTGAGTGTTGTTAACCTACTGAGGAGTTGTGGGCTAATTAAAGAAGTCTTAGGTGCTTGCCAAAACTTCTCTGGCGCCTTTTTGAAAACATGATACTTTTTTTGAAGAATCCACCCCTTCTTCGACTCGAAGCTAGTCGACTGGCGAGCACAGGTTGTACCACGTGAGACAACCCGCACATCTATAGCGAGCACTAAGGGTTAGTAGGTTTTCTCGTTATACTTTTTGAAAAATAACTTTTATTTCTACAAACTAAAATAAGACTTTACAGCTAGGAAGCTATATAAACTCTGAATGCGATCATTAAAAACATTATGAAGAAAACAATCCGTGAGATTGCAATTCAGCAGTCTAGCGGTGTCCTATTACCATATGCGTTCACATAACTCTAGTTTATACTTCGTAAGTCTAAACTCAAAACAAGTTTGAATGTACTTGAAATACATATCTCTAAACATTTTGTTATTGTCTACAAATCTGAAATATTACTACTTAAGCTTATGATATATAAATTTAATACTGTAATGTTTTTCTAATTTATTTAAACAGTAAACGGGTGGGATAAGTTTTAATCACACGGTATGGCTACTTACTAATTTATTTAAACACTAAACTAATCACTAACACTTAATTTATATATACTCAACTAATCACTCGAATTTAATTTATATGCACACAAACTTAATTGATGTATATCAACACTTTACTGTTCGTTATTTCGGTGTATTCTTGTTTATTTCTCGAGATCACTTTATCAACTAACTCAACTTATTTTGGTCGTCCCTTATATATTAGTGCCTTTTTCACTAGATAATTCCAGATTGCGGCTTACTAAAAAACAATTGGCTTACTGGCATTTTCTAGATAAGACTGGTCATGAAAGCAGTGTCTAGATAAGATAGTAAACAATTGTAAACAGTTATAAAAACCCTGCGTATCCGCCATCATTTTAACTCTCATACCTGGCTTAGACAGAGTCGGATTTAGGGCTTATACCAGTGTCCTGTTTCGTAACAATACTATTATGCTTACAAAGAAGTCTTAATAATATTGCACAATTCCGATGAGCATAATTCGGTGTTTAACGAACAAAATTCGTCAAGCATAACTGCGCCAGTTTTAGGCAAATTGCCGCTGTTTTAATTGATAAATCCTGATTGCATATAGAATAATATTTGTTTTTCAAGATGTAATGAAGAAATACTGTATCATTTGGATGAAAATTGCTAAAAACGAATAAATATCGAATAACTTGCAAATGACAACATCAACAATGATGAACGCAAGGACTGACGTCACATTTTCTGATTGTTGTTTACTGTCACGTGACTAAATGCCCGGTTTGTTGTCTAAAAATCATAAAAATATATGTTTTTTATAATAAATTATATATATAATATTATATAATTAACCATTAGAAATTCCAATATATCTAATTTATTCGTAGCGGACACAAGTCTATTATAGCGAAAGACCGTAGTTTTCAATTTTTTCTAGTTCAGATATTTACTAAAATGAAATCTCCCAAATCTTGCATGTCGCTTTGCATCAAATGAACGAGTTCTTCAAATCTACAGGCTCCCGTTACTTCACATATTAGTACACACTGAAAACAAACGTCCAATAAGGTCAAAAGCAGATCCGCTACCGCTGAGCTATCGGGGATTGTGTATTTTATCCCAAGAATAAAGTTGTTGTTTATTCTGGTGATTTTATTTTCATACCACGTTAATCGATGACAAGTTAAATATTGGTTTTCGGAAGGATATCGTTGACAACGTTCCAATAAATGTAATAATAATAAACAGTCGAAATATTAGTGTTTTAAATGAAACTCACGGTTTCTAGTTAATTCCACAATATAATAAGAATTGTTGAAAATTCTAAAAAATTGACAATTGTTTCGATAAATCAATATCATCGTCAGAATGACAGAAGTTACATTTCATTTGGTGCCTACCTGATGTTTAGTAGTTATTTTTGGCTAGACCAAGAAGTGACCTAACTTGTGATTGACTTAATATATATTAATAGAAAAAAGAAGAAAATGTGATATTACAAATATTGATGCTTAGATATTATTAGCCCTATAGTGATATCCTGGATATAATTTTTCCAGTTAAGATTAGTATAACTGTGCAATGATATAGAAAACCAGGAAAACTATATCTGCTGATCTTTACAATTATCACTTAAGAAGACAGTTTATTAGTGGAGAACTCCCTAGATTTAACTGTTCATTGACAACTTCATGTTGTGGGTTTCTTAAATGTCTTCTAATTTCCAATTCTTCAAGGAAATCCAGTTCTTGTTTCTTTTCACAAATATGCAGCACTTCTAGTTTTGTGTTAGGTGTCAATGAATGATTGGTGTCAAGTAGATGTTTTGCGTAGTGGGATTTATCTAGTTGTTCTAATATGTATGCTCTAAGTGCTCACTGTATCGGATTTCAAAATTCCTAAGGGTCTGACTCAAATAGACAGCATTACATTCTGGACATTTGAGTTTATATATACCTGACTTCTTTAATTGTGGTATTTTTGTTTTTACATTTAACAATTTTGTACTAACGTTACTTTCTGTTTTAAAAGAAATTGTTGTATTCGTTACTGAAGATATTATATATGAAATATTATTAGAAATATTTCCTGCATATGTGATGGTTTTATAAGTTTTTATTTCATCAGTTTGTTTAGGATATATTAGTTATAATGCCACTTTCTTCTCTTTTTTACTAATTAACTTATTTATCATATCTAATGGATAACCGTTGGATGTTGCTATTTGTCTAATTGTATTAATCTCTCTATCAAAATTACATTTGTTCATAGGAACTGAAAAAGCTCTATATTTCATTGAATTATATGCCGCTAGTTTATGGGACACGGGGTGAATGGAAGAAGATTTGATAGTACAAATATTGAAGCTCAAATATTATTAGCCCTATGGTGATATCCTGGATATCATTTTTCCAATTAAGATCAGTATAACTGTGCAATGATATAGAAAACCAGGAAAACTATATCTGCTGATCTTTACAATTATCACTTAAGAAGACAGTTTATTAGTGGAGAATTCCCTAGATTTAACTGTTCATTGACAACTTCATATTGTGGGTTTCTTAAATGTCTTCTAATTTCCAATACTTCAAGGAAATTAGAAGACAGACAGACAAGTTAGGTCACTTCTTGGTCTAGCCGAAAATAACTACTAAACATCAGGTAGGCACCAAATGAAATGTAACTTCTGTCACTCTGACGATGATATTGATTTATCGAAACAATTGTCAATTTTTTAGAATTTTCAACAATTTTTATTATATGGTCGAATTAACTAGAAACCGTGAGTTTCATTTGAAACACTAATATGAGTAGATTCCACCAAGTAAGGGTCGAGACAGTTAATTTCAGTAGAAATATTATTTATTGCTAAATAAACATCGTTCGGTGCATACTAAAGAAATTTATGAAATTGGGCTTTTATAAATACTTTTAATTTTATCGGTATATAGGTTTCCCTTTGTCGCTTTAAATTGGTATAATCATCCATTTTCACATTATGTTTAATATTTAATTCGGTCTTAACCATCGATCGTTGTGACCATATTGTTAAACTTTTATATTTTTTTTGAGATTTTCCGTATACTATTGAAGAATAATTTTTTCATATCCGTGGTAGCATATATTACTTCTATTACTCTAATCACTACAATATTTGAATGTTGTTCTATCCATATACATACGGAATCCATTATAAACTCATCTAACCGACGAATCTCTTTCAAATAATGAAAATATTATGTTCCACCTGGCTTTTAATAACTTAATATGTTTTCTTTTTCAGAATATGCATATATTTTCCCGTTAGAGCCAACAGAAGTGGAAAACTAAAAAGGATTGATTTTTAATCCTGCAAAAAAGTCCTTTGATGTACGCGACGTGACGGTTACCAGACGCGGAATAATAATCATTCTTCCCAAACAAATGTAAAATAGACCAAAAAAATAAAAAAGAAGAGAATACGTAAATCAAAAAAAGTACAGCAGAATGTGTTGCATGACGACAGAATAGACTTCGAATTAACTTGGAAAAAAGTGGAAAGCTGTGAATGAGATTACGTTTTCGCATATATTTTTCAGTTGGTGGTTTACAATGGGTCCGAAGTCGGTGCAACTTTTATGCTACCATTTTCTGGCTGGATTAGTTTATAGTAAGTATGCCTTTTAAATACGGCTTTATGAACACTGAAAGTGCAGTAGAACTAGAACAAAAATGTTTGTTATGGTATACACTGTCATAATGTTTGATTTGGACCATTTTTAAAATGATTGCTTATAATAGTAGCCGGTATACACCGTTGATATACAGAGTGGCCCAAAAGTCTTGAAACGGCCAATTATCTCGTAAATTGCTAGTCCAAGTTGTACAAAATTTGGGGTATACCTATTTTGGGAAACGGAGATTCCAGATTTGATACTTGCAACGTTGCCAGATTTGCCGTTTCTCGTATATTATTAGTCACTATAGTTTTTGAAATTCATCGCCCTGTATATTCAGTCATTATTTGAATCTTCTATTCAATACCAGTTCAACTATATGTAACATGTATGATTGTATGTTGTCTGGAAGGTCTTAAATACATGAAACAATGCAAAGTAAGTAAATTTGAAGAAATTTAAATGATTAAATGTAGAATGCTGTGATTTTGACATTACATTATTAACTAAAACTGACAGTAGATGACTTCGATCATATATTATATTAGAGTTTACAGAGGTAATGATGGATGAAATTTAAAATGATGTAACTTTCGTTAACAGATTATGTTTTCCCGATTAAGCAACCTTTACAATGTGTGGAAGTGTAAATCGACATAATTTAAGGTACTGGAGTGATGTAAGTCATTACTGGATGCGTGAAAACCATACTCGAAGACCCCAAAAATTCAATGTATGGTCTGCTATAGTAGGTACTCAGTTAATTGGTCCATTCTTTATTCCTTTTAGCCCCTCTTCTTTATTTTCAATATCACAAGATTTTAAGAAAAATAGATATTTACGTAACAAGTCCGAAAGTGATATTTTACAGGATGAGTAGGCAGTTTCCAGGGCGAGCTGTAGGCGAGTCCTGGAAGCCTGTGATACCCGTATAATCACTTTTGGGTAGGATTACATACAATATTTTTTCTGCAGCCGTTTATTATATAAAATTCAAAAAAATGATAGGGATAGATACTATAAATATTTCTCATGAACATTAATCATTGTACAATTATAACAATTACTTATGTTAATAGTATTAGGAATATTAACAGAACTGGCTGTGTTGAAATTAGTATTAGACGTTGCAGTACTTGTACTAGCTTTCTTCAAGATATTAATTTCGTTAAGGCCATTTTCAATTTTGGAGGCTATGTCAAGTTTGTTTCTTAACTAATTTGCTAGGTATCCTTTTGCCACATTCGTCGATTTCCACCCTCCGTGTCTCTTTAACCCGGCATTAGTCGCTATGCATAAAATCCCATCATTAGTCGCTCGTGAGAGTTTCTTTCATGTACAAAATTTTAGGAAATAAAATGTATTTCTTTTGAAAAATATAAGTAAGATTTGTAAATTGCACAGTCAATATTATCATAAGTTACAGAAGAATATTGTTTATAAATCTTCACCAGATTCCATGCCCATAGCATAGGTCCGACATGAAAAAATTGTATGTTCTGGGCAAATCGGTCGCTGGTAAGTTCTGCATACTTTCTTGACTTTTTTGTTCTTTCGACGAGGACAAGGTACAAAAGCTTTCATTGGTATTTTCTGGTTGTCTTACTTCTGGTGTTGGTAATTTTGCTGTTTTTCTAATAGACATTCGTAAGCTGCAAGGTAAGCTTGGAATCTGGGACCGATTTATAAGGTGAGATTTTATTAAAGAAAGAGCAAGTTCTTTCAGATATGCACGTCTAGGTGGTATAGAATCGTTAATGTTATTCGCCTTATGTATTATATAACTATTGACGCCGCCAATGTTTAGGATTGAAAAATATGTCGTAAGTGGCCATCTACAACTTACTCTAGCAACCGAGTACAATGTTTTCATTTCGTCAACTACGTCAACTGCACCTTTAGTTAAATTATAAAAGGTTATAATTCCTGGTTTAACTTGGTCACTTGTATCTTCATCTATGGCATCGTCATCGTGCATGGTGTACAAAAGAAGTACATTCTTTTTCTTCTTCTTCTGAGGAACATATGAAACCAATACACTTTCTTTTGAAAAGGCAAACATACTACTCAAATAGGGCCGTTCCTTAATATTTGAGAACTGAAGGGGTGTTTCTCAACGTGCCAACAATAGTAATATTGTGGTTGATTTTAAGCTCTTTAGCCAGTGGAACGGAAGTGGTAACATTTCTACCGATATTAAGAATTGGCTCTATAATCCTCTTTACTGCCCCAGAGGCTGTATTTTCTACTTTATATTGACCTTCAGGCTGTTTTCCTGCATAAATTTCCAAATTGGAAGTGTAAAACGATCTAGAGTTAACTAAAGCATAAATTTTAATTCCGTATTTTGCCGGCTTTTGAGGAAGTTAAAGTGTTGCAAGATAATCGGGTGGTATTTGCAAATGGTGGAATAAGGTTCTCAATTGCACGACGGCGTCCATTTTGTATAACTGCAAGTTGTTGAAATCTTTAGATAATTGGAAATTGGGTCGCTGCTCGGCCAAGTTGGGAGCTTGGTATAGTGCAGCTGTGCCAAATTGTATAAAACAGGTGAATGCCTTCAATTTTCATTACAAGTTAACCTCAAATTTAAACAATCAACATTAAAATAAAAGACTTATAAACAAGTCTCACACAACAAGTGTTTTACGTTTTCAACACAGTAATTGTTTAGTAAAAAAAGTGAATTTAACCATACTAATATGTATCATATAGATGGAACTTGAAATTAATTAGTTATAAGTTAACTTAGAAATTGTTAATTTCTATTTACAATTGTTTAGATTTGAATAAATTTAGTTTGTTAAGTTAGCTCATTCGTAGCATTTACAAGTACTGTAGTTTTAATACCTACAATTTAAATCCAATTACCTATGGAGCCCCCTAAATAGAGCTACCTATTTCAGTTTTATCGAGCTAGTCCACTAGCCAGGTTTATCAGTTAACGATGAAATAAAACAATATAGTTTGTTTAAATCTTCATATGTTTGAACTAATGTTCAATTTAAACTTGTTGACGCGTTTCACTAACACAGTAGCTTTGTGAAAACGAATGAAGGTATAGTATAAAAATATCTTAATATACAGTGCTAAATCTATTTACTAAGGTTAACAATGGTATTAAAAGATATTACCTGGAAATTCATTCACTACAAACATTCCTAAGCTATCTTCTAGGTAAAGTGGTTCAATAAAGGAGGCTGATTGATATCTATTTGGTCGTTAAGGAGATTACCTGAATATTTATTTTTGTTTATCTCTAGGGCCTCTAATAAATTTAAACTAAAGGATTTACCGACTAAATGGAGAATTTCAAAATTTGGGTCGAAAATGTGTTGGTTTTCTAATAAATCATTTGAATAGTTAGAATCTAATTTTTTGTTGTCATAGCTACGTTTGTGTTCCGAAATTCTAGTTTTAAAATTTCTAAAAGTTCTACCGATATAAATTTTATCACAATTGTCATTACCACATTTTAATTTATAAACTCCTGATTTGTTTAAGTTTGAAGATTTAGATTTATTATTTTTAATGAATTTGGATAACCTGTGATCAGTTTTAAAGGAAATATTCATGTCTAAAGTTTTTAAAAATGATTTAATTTTTAAGGATGGTGTTCCAAAGTATGTTAAGCTTTTAAATTGTTTATTATTTTTCTTATCTGAAGGGGATACTTGTTCTAAAGTCTGTTTTTTTATCTTTTTATTTATGATATTGTCAATTAAATTTGGATCGTAATTATTATGAACTGCTATTTGTTTCATGATATTTAATTCTTTGGTATAATTATTAATATTTATTGGGACTGCTAAGAGTCTGTGTATCATACTATTGAAAGCTGCTAGTTTATGACTGAATGGGTGGACCGAACTATTATGAATTGTAATATCTGTATGTGATGGTTTATGAAATATAGAAAAATCATGTTTATTATTTATATTTGAAATTGTACGGTCTAGAAAGTTTATAGACTTATTTTGTTCAAGTTCTACGGTAAATTTGATATTATTGTGAATCGAGTTTATGTAAGTAATGAAGCCCTCTAATTGTCTATTTGTACCGATGAAGCTAGCTAAAATGTCGTCCACATATCGGTGCCAGTACATACATTTTTATACTAAGGGGGTGTTCATGAATTATTTTTTCTATATTATCCATGAAAATTTCTGCTAGTAGGGGGCTGAGAGGGTTGCCCATAATCAAACCATCTTTATTGCTATAAACCTCTCCATTGAAATGAAAATAATTTTGATTCAAACACACTTTTAATAAAGTAATGATATCGGAGTGAATTATAGGATTAACATTATTGTATGTGAGCAAGTTATCAACAAGAGTTATAGTTTCTTTAGGAGGTATACTAGGGAATATATTTGTTACATCGAACGATATGAATTTAGAATTATGGGGTAGTAATATATCTTGATAATTATTAATTAATTTCGTTGAGATGAAGGAAATACGGTAATAGCATGACCTAAAGAAAATTATATATTAAAAACCAACAATTTTATTCAGGCAAGCAATTTTGAGACCCTTAAAATCGACCCAACTAATAAATTTCAGAGAGAAATAAAATTAGCAGTAGATAACGTTAAATCAATAATTAACGATAAAGAAAAATATAAATTATTTTTACCCAATCCGCAACACCCTGAACTTTATTCATTAATCAAACTCCATAAAGAGGGGTACCCAATCAGGCCAGTTGTTTCTTATTTCACAGCACCTTCATTCAAAATTTCAAAGATTCTCATAGATGTCATTTCTAAATATTGTTCATTCATACCTCGATTTTCAGTTCAAAACTCAACGGAATTAATTAATAATATTCAAGATATAATACTACCCCATAATTCTAAATTCATATCGTTCGATGTGGTAACTCTTGTTGATAACTTGCTCACATACAATAATGTTAATCCTATAATTCACTCTGATATCATTACTTTATTAAAAGTGTGTTTGAATCGAAATTATTTTCATTTCAATGGAGCGGTTTATAGCAGTAAAGATGGTTTGATTATGGGCAACCCTCTCAGCCCCCTACTAGCAAAAATTTTCATAGATAATATAGAAAAAATAATTCATGAACACACCCTTAGTAAAAAATTTATGTACTGGCACCGATATGTGGACGACATTTTAGCTCTTCATCGGTACAAATAGACAATTAGAGAGCTTCATTACTTACATAAACTCGATTCACAATAATATCAAATTTACCGTAGAACTTGAACAAAATAAGTCTATAAACTTTCTAGAGCTCACAATTTCAAATATAATTAATAAACATGATTTTTCTATATTTCATAAACCATCACATACAGATATTACAATTCATAATAGTTCGGTCCACCCATTCAGTCATAAACTAGCAGCTTTCAATAGTATGATACACAGACTCTTAACAGTCCCATTAAATATTATTAATTATACCAAATAATTAAATATCATAAAACACATTGCAGTTAATAATAATTACGATCCAAATTTAATTGACAATATCATGAATAAAAAGATAAAAAAACAGACTTTAGAACAAGTATTCCCTTCAGATAAAAATAATAAACAATTTAAAAGCTTAACATACTTTGGAACACCATCCTTAAAAATTAAATCATTTTTAAAAACTTTAGACATGAATATTTCCTTTAAAACGGATCACAATTTATCCAAATTAATTAAAAATAATAAATCTAAATCTTCAAAATTAAACAAATCAGGAGTTTATAAATTAAAATGTGGTAATGACAATTGTGATGAAATTTACATCGGTAGAACTTTTAGAAATTTTGAAACTAGAATTTCGGAACACAAACGTAGCTATGACAACAAAAAATTAGATTCTAACTATTCAAATCATTTATTAGAAAACCAACACATTTTCGACCCAAATTTTGAAATTCACCATGTAGTCGGTAAATCCTTTAGTTTAAATTTATTAGAGGCCCTAGAGATTAACAAAAATAAATATTCAGGTAATCTCCTTAACGACCAAATAGATATCAATCAGTCTTCTTTATTGAACCTCTTTACCTAGAAGATAGCTTAGGAATGTTTGTAGTGAATGAATTTCCAGGTAATTTCTTTCAATACCATTGTTAACCTTAGTAAATAAATTTAGCACTGTATATATTAAGACATTTTTATATTTTACCTTCATTCGTTTTGACATAGCTACTGTGTTAGTGAAACGCGTCAACAAGTTTAAATTGAACATTAGTTCAAATAAATGAAGATTTAAACAAACTATATTGTTTTATTTCATCGTTGAGTATGGATCTTCATCAAGTAAAAGCCTCATCTATTCAATTTTATCAGTTAAACCTACTGAAAGTGGTATCAAGAGGAAAAGCTAACCCCATTTTGATCCAGCTTGTAACTCGTACACTGTATCAAGCGATACATTCTATTCAAAAAACATTTCCTGCAAACCGTTCTTCTTAGACGCTAGTGAAAAATGAATCTACTTCGTTTGTCTCCACAACCGCCCAGTTTATCCACTCCAAATCACTTATTTATTATTAAGGCCTGTCAATTAGTGAATTTCCACGTCGCATATATACCTCATTTGGATCGTATTTGTAAACATGTCAATTAGTGGATTTCTCCCAGGTGCCAGCATATACCTTTATTTAGTTTGTACATATATACATACGGGTCATGATTAAAATTTTTGGATAAATGGGAATGGATGCGTAGGAGCAGCGGTAATTGGTATTCGCAATGGATTACACACAGTTTGCTTCTAATATGAAAATTGTTACCTGGAAATTTGGATATAGTGGAGGAGGAACCAGAAAATGACCGTCAGAACAGTCCCTTAAAGGGATTGTAATATTTTTTTGTGCAATCGCACGCGAAGTTTTTATTTCGCGTTTTTAGCAGCACAGTCCGCGAAGTTATATTTCGCGATCGTTACTCACGGTAAAATTTGGCATTTTTAAAATACGACAATAAGAAGGCTATTATATTTTATGGAGCACAGTATTAATTTTCAAAATAATAACAATACATTCTTATATTGTTTGGAATAAATTTTGCATTATTACTTATACTTACTCCAGGAGTTGAAGCAATAACATCTAATGTGTCTGAATAATGGCTGTTGACATTGGATATGAAATTATTATTTTCTATGTGACGTAATATTTTGCAATTTCTTACATTCCATAGGAGGGTCTTCTACATATCTGGCTCTGGGGAAGTGCAAAAAACCACTATCAGCGTCAGACATAAACACATCAAAAATGTCTAAGGAACACTGTGCTGGTTACTTAGTAAGTGTCCCTCGTATACTAGACGTTTACGATAAAGGCATATTATCTTTGAGGCGAACACTTACATAGCAGCCTGTATTCGGGAATAGAATAAACAACATCACTTCTATAAAAATCACTGGGATCGTTTACAATACATTAAAAATACACAGATATAATATCAATCGACTTATTCAAATTATTAATCATTTTATAGGAAGTGTAGGTATGATTTACTACATGCCTGACCTCAGTCTATAAATTGTACGTGTTTTTTTATATATTAGCAAGAACGTGCTTCCACTAATAACTGACATTGACCGTCCCAGATCAATGATCGCTAAATATTGTAATAACCTAATTTTTGAATCTTATTTCTATACTAATGTCCTTTTGCCTTTACTGTCATTTGGGGATCACTACAACACGCTATTATTCCACTTTTTTTAATAAAAACTTGAACTCTTATTTGTGAATACATACAATTCGATTTTTACACGTATTCTGTACAAACCAAGATATACCATGAATATGTATCAGTCAAATGCACTGTTTTATTAAGGCAAAAGTGAGAGCACCTCAAAATTCGTATAGTTAATTATTTCACATTGTAAAGATAAAGTGAAGATAGTCCCTATTAAACTTCAAAATTGTATTAAAAGAAGATTGTTAAGAGCAAAGCATTTCAAAATTTAATGTGAACTTCATATCACAGTCATATAACATTTTTTAAACAAGAAACATCATTAAACAGAATATGATGAACTTCTGCCTAGCACCCTATGGTTATTAACATTGGCTTCATTGTTAGACTGGGTGAAATTATTGAAATAGTCCTGACAATGACTTATTACTCCCCAAGGTGCCTAATGAGACGTAGCAAGAATACTTCTCAAGTACTGGCCTATACCAATTCTCGAGTCTACTCCATTTAAACCGTTTGTTTTTTTCTTAATCTCTTCCATATTTTTATATCGCAAGTTTCTTTGGAACTATATAAGATAACGGAACTGCCAAGCACATTAAAATTCACAGTTCTATTTAGCAGACGAAATGGAAGGACCAAAAGGATACTTTCGAACATATTGCCGACAAGTTAATTTAACTTGAACAATTCTAGAAGCTCTGAATTTTATACCAAGCCATGCTGCTAATAGTCCGGGGTAACCATCTTATTTTCGAAACATGAGCTTTAAATCTCCGGGGAATGATTTTGTAGAGATCTCAGAATGTTTTAAACCTTGAGAGGTCTAGAACTGTATGTAATGTAAGTGTGAATATGCATATAATCAAAATGCAGAATCCGCATTCTTGGTTGCATGTTATTTAGAAATGAAATTACAGTTCACAAGTTTGTTGTAGCTTCATATTGCTCACCATAAAATTGAGTAACAGCAGTTCATTATGTTTTAATTTGATCAAAAGTCAGAGTTATTTGCAAAATTATTAATTTGTGTTTGCGTTTTGTGAAAAAAAGATTCTGGAATAAAATTTACCTAATCTTCTTAAATATTAATGGAAGTTGGATAAGCTGTTCATAAACAAATGGAAGAACTATTTGCCGTATACAGTGCGTTTCTAAAGTAAATTA
The DNA here is from genome assembly GCA_963921935.1 of Galeruca laticollis. Taxonomy (NCBI): domain Eukaryota; kingdom Metazoa; phylum Arthropoda; class Insecta; order Coleoptera; family Chrysomelidae; genus Galeruca; species Galeruca laticollis. Next base: position 157,476,321 of record OY998181.1, on the reverse strand, counting down.
TAAATTCAATATCAACTAAATTAAAAGCAAAATCTATGATATGGGGTGAATAACTTTTGAATGATCACTTCAGCAACAATTTTTTACACAGCTTTTTTTCAATCTGCCGATTTCACAGGTCTGCGATGGAGAAATTGTTTCAAAAATTTTAGTGATTTCAGTAGTATTTTTTGCGCTGATTACAGAAAAATTCATGAAAAAAATTCCATTACCCACAAATCAGACATCAAATTATTACTTTTCAGGTTTTTATATAACACGAAGAAAACGGTGATCTTTGTGAAAGAAATGCATAAAAATTTTCAATTACAATATTTTTTGAATATATACGTTATTTTACTAATGTAATAAGCTTAATTTTAGGTTGGAAACATGTTTGTTTAAGAAACTGTAGAGTAAAACTTGTAAAATCTGGTTCATACTAGATTTTCTGCCAGTATTCTCTTTGCTAGTACCCCTTCCTCTCTTCCCCATCCACTCTCTATCTGCTTACCAACACAGATAACCCACAGATAGATGAGACACTGATTGTGGCGCCATCTAAAGAGCCTGTGGACTAAACAATTGAGTGAATTTGAAAAGATTACTGTAATTTTAGGTTTTGGCGGTATATTCATATTTACTGTAGAAAAATTATTTTATTTCAAAATAACCATTTATAGTCCATCATTCAACATTTCATTCAATTTAACTCAATAATGATTATATGTTGGGTTAAATTAAATGAAATATCAAATGATGGACCATAAATGGTGAATTAAATTGGAAAAAATAAAACTGTAATCATATAAACAGTTTATTTATTTTGGTATAAAAATACACAACAGATAATTTCTTTCACAAATTACTTTTCTTAACAAACGGAATGACAATAAATGAACTATAATGTAAAAACAATGCAATAATTAAAAAATAATTTTAATAACATACGTTCTAGATCAAGATAAAAGTAGGAAATTATTTATGATAAGTTTATATTAATTTATTTATTTATCACACTCGTATAAACACACAGAGCTGGACAAACTGCTGAAGTATAACTACTACTTATTTAATCAAAAAAAGTGTTAGCAATGAGTAGTTAACTTCTCTTTGCTAGTACCCCTTCCTCTTCCCCATCCACTCTCTATCTGCTTACTACCTCAGTTAACCCACAGATAGATGAGACCAGGCTAGAAACACTGCAGACCGTGCCATCTATAGAGCCTGTCGAGTAACTAAAATCGGCAGATAATTCCAAAAAATTAACGAAAACTGTAACGTAGTTAGTAATCAAATTTTATTGATTTTTATAACTGCGTATGCGCGATATCATATTGCTCGTCCCCATCCCCATATGTTATATGCTATACTGCTATCATTTCTCAGTTAAAGTGTAGAGGTTATTATAAGGTTACGGTATTTTGGTGTATTTTTTAATCGCTATAGTGTAATATTTATCTGTTGTTTCGTTGCTTTATTGTTATTAATTGAAAAGACAATGTCAAAGTGTATTCTGAAGGAGTCCAATAAGTGGTTTACACGGTAAGTTTTATTAAAAAAAATTTGAGCATATATTCTTTCACAATTAACAACCAATTAATTATTTTTATAAAATACAGAATTTTTACTAATTTAATCGACAACTTTAGAGATCATGGCTGTGTTTTACATTAGCTAAACTGAAAATTGTTGCATTAATAAAGTAAATATTTCTTTTTACAGTTTTGTTCCTCCAACCCAGGAAGATAAAATTAATATGGCTGAAAAGCAGTGGCAATAAATCATTAAACTTGTCGACGAGGTAACGATGAGGATATGATACCTCCATTTCCAAAAACAGTGTTTCTTTAGATTTGAGAAAGACGAAGAGAAGTTAAGACAGTTTGATTTGTCTTCCCATATGAGTGGAAATTAACAAAAATTGATGGTAAGTTTTATTGCATTCAATATAGCATGCTATAATTTTGGACATTTTAAAATGTAAATTGAGAGAATGAAAAGACGAGTACTGAGTGTTTAAAAATTCCAGCTTAGCGCTTTCAGCAATTAGGCCATTCTGAAAGCTCTCGTCAAGAAAAAAACATACAGAAGGTGTCAAAAAACATTAAACCCTGTAACTGCTACATACAGTGAAATAAAATGTTTCATGTTACATCATTATTTAAGTAAAATTTGTTAAAATTACTCTTTAAAGAGCGTGTACAATTGTAATTCACGTAACGAAAGATCTAATTTGAAATTATCAACTAAATGATATGTGTGTACACCCTCTTTATAGGGTTATAATATTTATAATGAGTACATTGATTATTATAATAAACTATCATATTTAGAAAAATATAAGTTAAGTTATTTGCAAATTGAAATCAGAATTCTTTAAAGTAATAAATCAATAAGGGAATGGTCGAGGTTTAAATCATTTTCCTTTGCCAGGATACAACGTCTGTTGTGACAAAACATTCAGCATAATAATTGCGTACTTCTCCTGCTTCCCTGGCATAGTTACTTGTTGCACTGTTGCGAATTTCCTGAAGACCAGCATGTGGATGTTGGGTAGCAGTACCTGGTTGAACCCTTCCTTCTTCGCAAACTTCCATATCTAGCATATCTTTCTGGATGTATGGATTTACAGGAGTGGAAGTTTTTCTTAACCAGTTGTGAAGCGCACATGTAGTTTTCACCACTTGTTCCGTTGTTTCTATAGAGAGTAAGATAGGCTTCTCAAAGATTCGAAATTTTGAAACAAGTATGCCGAATGTGTTCTTCACAACGCGACGAGCTCGACAGAGTCTGTAATTGAATATTTTTCGTGTCTCTGTTAGCGGGCCGCATCCATAAAATGATTTAAGAATGTTCCTTCTCAGTGGGAAGGCATCATCAGCGACGAAAATTCTTGTTCTGGTATATTAAGTGAATTATTTCGCAAGGCATCATTGAAAGTTAATTTTGCAAGCACTGTGGCGTCATTTACTCTTCCATTGGTTCCCACATCAATGTAAAAGAAATTATAATTGGCATCGACAACTGCGAACAGTATCGTACTGAAATTTTTTTTGTAATTGAAATACTCCGAACCAGTATTTGGAAGACATTTGATCTTGACGTGTTTACCGTCAATGGCACCACACACATTAGGAAAATTCCACAAGGTTTCATAGTCTTGCATCACTTTTTTCCAGCTCTCAATTGTGTTGGGCGCCTGTTACAAGTAATAAAAATATATTTATAAGCATTTAATATGTCCTATTCCATTTTCGTAATATATTTTTTAGGCATTCATTTATAGCGTGTAACTGTTCATTGTTTCAGAATTCTGAATCGACAGCGATGGAAGCAGACATTTCTAAAACAGCAACTACAAGGACAAAGGATCAAAGTACAAGCTACTATTTGGAACAACCCGAGCACGACGAACAGCAAACAGCAGATGTTCAGGATACTGAGCCTGCAGATGATATTGGAAATTCTACAACGGGTCCCAAACGTACTTCCAAATCCCAGTCCAAAACTAATTCTTCACAGAATAGTACAAAGGGGAGGAAACGTCCCCTTAATACTTTCGTTTCGGGAACTCAAGAAGCAATTAAACAGTTGAAGACGCTTTCGGATGAAAATAAACTTGATGCGAATGAATTTGACGTCTTCTGTGAGAGTCTAGCTATTCAACTGAGAAAAATGCCATTGGAGAGGTCTCTTATTTGTTAAGAAAAACTTCAGAGTGTGATGGCATAAGAGCGATTCTTTCAGCTTACATCACATCCTCACTGTCGTCCATCCACGTCGTCCAGTTCACATTCTGCTGATTATAATAAACAGTCAAAAGCATTAACTCCTGGTTCGGAAGTGTACTCTGAGGTGTCATCACCAGCACACAGCATACATTCACAACAATCGCAAAACCATCACCAATTTGGCGAAAGAGATGAATGTTGTGAATAAACACATTATGATAGTAATGTTTTGTCGGAGGCCCTTTCCTCAGTCGGATTAAATCTTCATGATGTGACAATGTTATGAATATCGAGATTACAATGAAATATTATATTATGAAGATTTGAAATAAATGTTTATAAAAATATTATGCTATAAACTTTTATTTTATTTAAACTAAGAATAATGCATGTCTGCGGTTACCACTCTGTTTCAGTAGTCTTTTTTGCGTGAATTATCCATGAATCTCTTTGTTGTTGTTTACATATCAAGCGATATTCTTACATCTTCTTTGTTCTTTACTATCGGTCGGAAGGTTCAGGCAGGGGGCTATATGCGCCTCCGTGTCGATGTTGGTTGTTGTCCTGAAAACTCGGGATCTTCCAATTTTCATCTATAGATTTCAACACGGAGATTTAGTACTCTTAAATAGATAAGCTGAAACAAACTTTGATTCACATTATTTGGGTCCATTTCAAGTTGTAAAAATAAATCATGTTAATTGTGAAATTGAATTAGATTCGTGGAATACGATGATAAATTATAAAAACCGATTGTATTACTATAAAATAGACATTTCTTAGTGTAACTGGAAGTGAAACACATTGAACACAATTATTTGGAAACAATAAACAAGTGAAAATGTGTGAATTTTGTAAAATAAACAATTATTCGCATTGTCAAGTATAATCATCAATGTAGAAATATGTAAATACAAAGTAATAATAATATCTTCGAGAAAGGGAAAGATTATTGTAAATAATTTTTTTGGATAAAACGTTCTCCTAAAAAGGTCAAGGTACAGTTTGTGTTATAATTTGATTTATAATCTAATTATTTAATCGATTGTTTATCTGATTGATTATATTGATTAATATTCTATATAGAATCTAACAACAAAGTAATGTGTAGCATCTTCAAGACGACCCGTTACGTATATCAAGTTCTGTATAGTTCATAAACAATGTATACAACAAAATACTCTTTCAAATAGTTTGTATGATGATTCAGAACCATTACAATAGTTATTTCTTGAAGATTCTGAATCAATTTATTCTATTATATACTTTGGAGAACTCTGTACGTCCTATTGATATCTAGTTACTATGAAATAACTCGTGATGAGCGATTGATATATGTACTTTTATATTCATATAAACTGATAGAAAATCTACTATCTTACTTCGCCAACATAGACAGAATAATCTTGGTGTTAAGCTATTGGAAATTGAACCTGACGTTTATAAATTCATTCACCCTAAAACAACAAGAAGGGAACAGGTTGTCATGTATGTATAGAATATAATTATCTTACCTTCATCCATTAACTGGAAAATTGAGACTCGGTGAAGTAATTTCAGGATAAGATTGAATTTATTTATTCTAGTACTAAATGAGTAGCTTGTATCGAATTTCAATAATTAATTCGATATACTAAAACGGTAATAATCATGTCTAATATAAGGGGCGTCGATTTGAAAACTTCCCAACCTCAATTTTGCTTTCAGTAAATAATATGAGATATCGGAATAAACAGGTAAATTTTATTTGAAGATTTTAACCCTAGAATACTATACATTCGTAAATTTTACGTCTCGGTCTATGTATTGGTTCATGTATCGCCCAGCGCCTCCCATTTGGTCATTGCCGAATAATTCATACAGACAGTTTTTTGTGATTTTCTCAAAACTACGTCGATGAGACTTATCTGGTTTATCAAGTAAGTGATTGAATTACTTCCATATATTATAATGTTTGCTATTATTTCAACTTAAAGCAATATGTTACCCAAGCAAGTACTAATTTGTCTAATTCTTGACACTATTCCACAAAATATCGAATCAAAAAATGATTTTATCTCATTGGAAGAACATCATCACAACGTTTGATATTGGATCGAAAACAGCAGCATAAATTTCCGAAGTAATGGATTTCGAAATGAATCTAGTTATTTATTAATTAGCTACTAAGACAAGCACCTGGAAAAAAACACATTTGATCACTCCATGACTACACCGGTAGACAGTATCAATGGCGTTATATGGTGGAAAGGGGGGGGGGGAGGAGGAGGTATTCTGCTATCTTCTTAGATGCCACACAAGCCTTCGATGATGTTTGATATGTATTCAGTGACTCAGAGCAGCTCCTGTTCGCCCATTTCTCTCAGCTATCAGAATATTATCTGTTCAATGAATCTTCTGAATCAAACAAAAAGATACCTATGCAATAAATGCTGGTATGCTAGAAGTGTCCTATTATACTGTATACTGGCAATACAATTGTAACATTTCCACACAACTATCTTAGAAGCCAAAATACGCAGTTAACAAATGCATCTAGAAGTGGAGGATCAACCAATGAATAGAATCAAAATGAATTAAAAACATTACCGAATATCTAATGCTAAATATTTGATACTTACCTACGTTCAAATGTACACGAAGAAAAAAAGGGGAGCTTGGTTTTTGCCACAAAAAGATGTAATGGTTGTGTTAAGGAACCTCCAAGTCATCCACCTATGATAAACTTTGGATTAGCTAACAGAAACTTGAACTTGTGTGGATAAAGGTATGGATTTCTTCAGATAATCCATAGTTTCAATAATATAGTATTTAGAAATATTATGATGGTCTTTGGTAGTCCATAACAGCGATATCCACAAATATCTTCGGATGGTTTTTGTTGAAAAACAATATACCAGATACTACCAAAGAGTCACAGAAAGCAACATTACATAACATAACACAACACAACATAAAACAATATAAATATCAAAGTTCTACGCTTCTTAATAATGTTGATATAATCAGAGTACGAAGAGACAAAAATCTCCAATTGGTGATATCGCGTAGCTGAAGCAGGATATTTTGTATTGCCTTGTTTTAGTTCTCTGTAAATTAGATAATAATAATAATTGTCAATGAGTTTAGTGCTATCAAATAAATATACAATAAAATTCCTCATTGGTCTGATTTTACAAGATTATCCTTTATCAGAATTAGAAGGGTTTAAAAAACTTACATATCTAAGATTGCATGGTAAAAAAGTGGTATCCACTGATTCAAAATCTGTATTCAGATAATGAGTTTCAAATATTTCCTGGGCTACAGGAGATAAGTATACTTTTCTAGCGTCTTTTCCTGTTTATTTCAGCGAAAATTACTCCTAACGATTTTCTTCTTAATGTCAGCTATTACAAGATGCTTAATTTTAATGTAGCTACATTAAAACCCGACAAATATCATTATGTTGGAGCCCGGCGACTGCGAGCATGAGAAGGTTTCACTTATTTCCGAGGTTAATGAAGCCGAATGAATGTCGTTGTCCTAATTGTGTTATTAACATTTACACGCCATAGAACGTCTAAGAAACAAAAAGGGATTTAGGGCGAACATAGGTACATCCCCTCGGGATATAAACTATCTCAAGCGAAGAGAATGTGACGTAAATAATTAATTGTAATTTATTATTGCGGTAAAATCAACAGTAACTCAAATTAGTATGAGTCATGCCATCGTTAATAATAATATGTATCTAACAAACAGTAAATCCATACAGTATAGAATAATTGAATATTAGTGTTGTAAATGAAACTTACAGTTTCCAGATAATTTCACAATATATTTGAAAAAAGTTAAAAATTCTAAGAAAGTTACATTTCATTTAATGCCTACCCGATGTTTATTAATAATTTTTGGCTAGACCAAGAGGTGATTGACTTAATATATGCTAATAGAAAAAAGAAGAAGATATGATCTTATAATTACTAAAGCTTAGATATTATTAGCCCTATGGGGATATCCTGGATATCTTTTTTCCCAATTAAGATCAGTATAACTGTGCAATGATATAGAAAACCAGGAAAACTATATCTGCTGATCTTTACAATTATCACCTAAGAAGACAGTTTAAAAGTGGAGAACTCCCTACATATATCTGTTCATTGATGACTCCAAATTAAGGGTTTCTTAAGTGCCTTCTGATTCCCAGTTCTTGATATTTGTAATATCGCATCTTCTTCTTTTTTCTATTAATATATATTAAGTCAATTATTGGTCTAGCCAAAAATACTCATCAAACCTCAGGTGGCCATTAAATGAAACGTACCTTTAGTCATTCTGACGATGATATTTTATATCGCAACAATTGTCAATTTCTTAGAATATTTAACATTTTTTCAATACGGGTGTCCATCTTTATTTTCCCTCATTTTAACTGTCCATTACTTCTAAACGGTTTGAAATAGCAACATGCGGTTTTCACTAAAATGATCCATTTCCGCACAAGTTTTGTTTAAAAAAGTTAAGTTTTTTTCATTCGTCTTGCCTACGTCACAACAAAAAATGGCGGATGTTTGACAATTCTTTAGTTGACTTTTGTTAATGGAACACCCAGTATATTTTTATGCAGTGTGAAGACTTGGCCTTCACATATCATTCGATGCAAATATTTTTGAAATCGGTTAACAAGTGACTGAGCAATTAGTTTTTAAAATGAGAGATGCTCACTTAGTACTTTTAATCATAGTAAGTTTGAGAAGTTTTATGTCAATTTCATCAAGTTTGCGACTTGTCAGTTATTGTTATTGTCTGTTTTATGTTAAAATGGTGTTTTCAGGCGTATTAAAAGCAAATGTTGTACTTACCTTTGCTAAAACAAAATCTGTGATTTTAACTCAAAGACGTTTTTTCAGAGATTTTAATAAACAACCACCCACTTCAAAAACAATTGGTTCCGCACTTATAAAGGAACTGGATTATTATCTCGAAAGAAAAGAATACCAATTAACAGTTATTAAGATGACACCATAGCTGTATATGACTTTGTTAGGAAAGTTGCTTCCCATTTCAACATTAGTAAGTTTAAAGTTCATAACATTTTGAAAGCAATAAAACTGAAACCTTATAAAATTCAAATTCAGCAAAAATTGAATAAGAAGGACTTCGAAGAGCGTGTTTTTATGTGTGAAATGTTAATGGATCTCAGAAGGAGTGCACCAAACGTCAATCTAATAATGTCTGCTGAAGCCACATTTCATTTAACTGGAGCAGTTAGTAAACATAATTGCAGTATTTGGTTTGAAGTAAATCCGCACGAGTTTGAACAATATGAAAGAGATTCACTCCAGGTAAATGTGTGGTGTACTGTCAACAACAGTAAATTACATGGGCCATTTTTTTTCGCTGAAAAACAATCAATAGAAATACTTATACGGACATGTTGGACTTATTTTTTCATTCACAGTTGGATCAAGACGTGCAATTAAATGGTAATTGGAATGAAATCTATTTCCAGTAGGAGGCAGCACCCCCTCCCATTTTTCTTCAATAGCTCTATTTACAAAAAATTTGGTGACAACTGAATTGGCAGAAGTGGTCCAGGAGAATGGGTTCCTAATTCACGTGACCTAACAGTTCCTAATTTTTGTTTATGGGAATATGTATAGTTCTGCATCACAAAATTTGGATGGATTAGAGATTATAGTCTGTTTTTTATTGACTGACAGCACGCGAAAAGGTCACAGATGCTAGTCAGGTAGTAAACCATAAGCGTCACAGTTCATCTACTGAATTTATTTACTATTTAATTTTATACCCGATCTGATATATAAAGGTAATATAAATGTAAATTCGGTTAGTTGATACAACTAACTGACCTTCATACATTTGTAGAGTACATACAGTTAAAACAAAAAATTATTTTTGAAATAATCTTGTAACGCAACTATTCTGACTGGGTATTTCATTAATTATCTTGAGAATTTGGAGCAGGTCAATTCTTGTGAGGCATATTAACAAACCATTTATTCTCCAGATAATTACTTTCTGATTTTCGAAATGTTGATAATAACATTTCCAAGAAACATTACAATAGGGTCCTACTAGGGATTGTCCCAATGACTACTTAGGAATTTTGCAGGTATATACGGTGAAACTTGGTCTCGCTCAAATTTGTATAATTGGTTTTGCTTAGAGTCGCTTATGTTCCATAAATGTTAACTGTGTTGTGAAAAATGTCTTCAAGTTTTACCCCAGTAAAGTGTAAGAGCGTGATTAACTTACAAATGAAGACTGTAGTGTTAAATGTGCATGACGCTGTTGTACATCAAATGCCAGCTGCTACTGTTAGAAATATAGTTTCGACATGTTCCAATATGGCAGGAGTTAGTGAATCTACTATTTACAGGCTTCTAAGAGAGAGGAAAAATGGAAATATATCTCCACCTAAAAAGTCAACTGGAAGAAAACCATTTGACCTTGATGAACATATGCAAAATACAATAAGACGAAAACTATATGAGTTATATTTTAAAAAAGAGATCCCAACCCTTGACAGAATTCTAAGAATGGTGAAGGAGGACGAGAATTTGCCAGACATAGGGCGAAAAACTTTGTGGAAAATATTACACAAATTAAATTTTACTTGGAAGAAGCAAAGTCGCAAATCAGTGCTAATCGACAACGAAGAAATAATATGTTGGAGACGCCAGTCTTTACGAGATATCCGAAAATACAGACAGGAGGGAAGACAAATCTATTATCAATGAAGGACATTCAGTGAGAAAAATATGGCAGGACAAAAGTATTCAAACCAGTCGTCAAGCTTTCATAGAAGGTTTATCTACTGGACTGAAAACTCCTATCGGTAAAGGTCGCCGACTAATAACAACGCATATTGGATGCAATAAAGGGTTCGTTGAAGGTGGTTTACTGGAGTTTCAGTCAACATCAACCAAAGACTATCATGAAGAAATGACTGCAGATGTATTTCACCCAAATGGTCCTAATAATGCTGTAATCGTTATGGACAATGCCACTTATCATTCGCGATTGACAGAAAATCTTCCATCTACCTCTTGGAGAAAAGCTGATATTAGAAACTGGTTAATCGTAAAAGATATACCATTTGAAGATGATATGTTGAAAAAAGAACTTTTAAAGGTTGCTTCAGATCGCAAGCTACAATTTAAAAGTTTGTTATTGATGAAATAGCCAAGGATCGTGGGATAACAGTGCTTCGTTTGCCGCCATACCATTGTGAATTAAATGCGATAGAATTGTTATGGGCCCAAATGAAAGGTTATGTAGCTAGACATAATAAAACATTTCAAATGAAAGATGTTCGTGAACTCATGAAGTACTCATTGACAACAATAACTGAGGAGAACTGGAGAGATGCTGTGAATCATGTAATTAAAGAGGAAGAGAAAATGTGGGTTTTAGATAACCTCATAGAACAAACTATAGAACCGATAGTGATCTCTCTCGACGAGTCTTCGGATGATTCTTGTATGGCCAGCGAAGAGGATGATACTATAGATTGAATTTTATATTTCCTATAAATGGTATGTTTACTTTACTTAATATACATTAATTCATTGTCAATCAATTTGAATTATGAGAATTAAACTATATTTTATTTGAGTGCAGTTGAGCCATCAACTAACTATCACCTGTTATTATATTTCGTTATTAAAATCAGGAATACACTAGTTAAACAACAAAGTTAAAAAGTGAAAGTGGACCAGCAGATTCATTGTAACAATTACTGCACTGGTAAGTGTTAGTAACTTATAATTTATTGCAACAGTTCCGCAATACAAATTAGTTCTTAGACTGTTCGTAAGAACAAAATCGATAATTAAACGAAATCCCGTTTTTATCAATTTTAATGATGGGAGTGGACCAACTGCACAAGCCAAGAAAAAGATAATCCAACGTAGCTAAAATGTTTATAATTGCCTTATAATGTGAAACAAAATATATATTTAAAAGCCATCAACATGGACTTTAACATTTCGTCAACAAATCAAATACCGCAGCCACAATCGGGTATGTACTACACTACGGGTCCAGCAATACCGATGTTTCAACCAGGTCAGTTTTCATCGCTTCCAGTGGCGTATCCTTCACAACTGCAAATGGCAAATGAGCAACAGCCGCAAGGTAATATTCAACCCAATTTTTATTATCCAATGCAAAACCTGCAATACACTAATCCTACTCCCCTTCCTCAATCACAAACTAACGAATCCCAAGAATGGAAAATAGTAGAAAATAAAAAGAGAAATAGAACTAGTCCAGACAAACGCTCAGTTAAACAAACCAAAATCAATGATTATTGGTTAAATACGCCAACCACTTCAAACCGGTTTGAGCAACTAGGAAATGATGTAGATGCAGAACAGCAAATGGATAACGAAGAACAGAAAGAACCTAAGCCTCCTCCAATATTTATTAAAGGAGTCAAAAATATAACTCCGCTGACAACGCTTTTAAATCATATAACTAAAAATGGATATGAAATAAAGGTATTAGGCTACGATCAAATAAAAGTACAGCCAAAGACTGTAGAATATTATAAAACAATAACCCAAGCACTTATAGACAAAAAAACAGAATTTCATACGTACAGACCCAAAGAAGAACGTAGCTTTAGAGTTGTGTTAAAAAACATGCACAATTCAGTTAACCTAACAGAATTAAAAGAAGCGATTGAAGCGCAAGGTCACGTAGTCGAAAATATCTGGAACATCAAACATTTTAAGACCAAGCAACCGTTACCTATGTTTTTTATAGACCTACAACCAGATGTAAACAACAAAAAAATATACGATATTGAGAATCTTTTATTTTACAAAGTGAAATTTGAACCACCTCGACAAAAGTGAGACATTCCACAATGTGCAAGGTGCCAACGGTATGGTCACACAAAAAAATACTGTCAACACAGACCAAGATGCGTAAAATGTACTGAAGATCACGCAACAGTTGATTGCCCAAGAAAAGAGAAATCCACAAATGTAAAATGTATATTATGTGAAGGGAACCACCCGGCAAATTATAAAGGTTGCTCTATCTATAAGGAGCTGCAAAAGAAAAAGTACCCTCCCCTAAGACAAAAACCGAACACAACGATGCAAAGAAGAGAACAAACTGACCAACCAGGAACAAGCTATGCACAAATTTGTAAGGGACAACAACAAGAACTCGCTGGAAATAACACACAACCAGTTAATATACAACAATACCTTCCAGCGACAAATGATATGGCTGAACTTAAACACATGATGAAAGGTCTCATGGAGCAAATGGGCACAATGCTAAATCTGTTGACAACCGTGATTAGTAAATTAAAATAATGACTAAGTACTTAAAAATATCAATATGGAATGCCAATAGGCTTACCCAACATTCACAAGAACTCAAAACTTTTATATATAACCACGACATCGACATTATGCTGGTGTCAGAAACCCACTTTACAAAAAAAAGTTACCTTAAAATTCCAAATTATGTAATATATGACACCCAGCACCCGGATGGTACGGCGCATGGCGGAAGTGCTCTAATAATTAAATCTAAAATAAAACATCACGAAACAGTTAGCTTTAAAAAAGACTTCTTACAAGCAACAAGCGTAATAATAGAAGACTGGCACGGTCCATTAACAGTTTCTGCCGTCTACTTCCCACCAAAACATGCTGTCAAAAAAGAAGAATTTGAATAATACTTTAAGCAACTTGGTAATAGATTTCTGGCAGGTGGTGATTACAACGCCAAGCACACCCACTGGGGTTCGAGGCTAATCAACCCGAAAGGCAGACAACTCCTGATGGCCATAAATGATAATAATTACAAACACCTATCTACTGGCGAACCTACGTACTGGCCAACGGATAGAAGTAAAATCCCAGATCTAGTTGATTTTTGCGTAACCAAAGGTATCCCAAAAGAATCGCAAAAAGCAGAATCCTGTTTTGATTTGTCTTCTGATCACTCTCCCGTACTAATAGAGCTGAGTACAACAATACTAATACGAGAAACACCCCCAAAACTCGGCAGCAAGAACACAAATTGGGATATATTTCGAGAAATAATAGACGAGGAATTAAAATTAAACATACCATTGAAGTCACGCATAGATATAGAAAATGCAGTGCAAAATCTTAACAAAATTATTCAAGCAGCAGTGTGGAACAGCACACCTACAAACACAACTACTTATTCTCGTCAGGTGTTGCCAACTATAATAAAACAAAAAATAGTAGAGAAACGACGGCTACGGAAAATATGGCAGAACACGAGGTGCCCTCAAGACAAAACAAAACTTAATCAAATCACTCGTCAACTTAAAGATTTACTAAATAATCACAAAAATGACAGTATCCAAAAGTATTTGAAAGGGCTCACCGCAACCGAAGCTACCGAATATGCACTTTGGAAAGCCACTCAAAAAATCAACCGGCCACAACTGCTTAATCCACCTATACGCAAAGAAAACAATCAGTGGGCAAAGAGCGACGAAGAAAAAGCAGAAACATTCGCTTGTCACCTTGAAAAGGTCTTTCAACCGAATCCACCAAATAACGACAACGACATCGAAGCACAGCTCTTAACTGATCTAGCATCTCCATACCAGTTAGAATTACCAGCAGAAAAATTTACAATCGCGCAAGTCAATAGTATAATTAAAACAAATTTAAATCCTAGAAAAGCCCCTGGCTATGACCTTATTACAGGAAGAGTACTTCAAGAACTACCAAGAAAAGGTGTAGTATATTTAACACAAATATATAACGCAATTCTGAGGATAGGTCACTTTCCCATGGTTTGGAAAGTAGCCCAAATAATTTTAATACTTAAACCTGGTAAACCGGCTGAAGAAGTAAAATCATACAGACCGATCAGCTTACTGCCAGCAATGTCCAAAGTCCTGGAAAAGTTAATACTCTCAAGAATTGAACCAGTCCTAACAGCCCGTAAAATTATACCAACTCACCAATTTGGATTTAGACCAAAACATGCGACTATTGAACAAATTCATCGTGTCTGTACAAACATAAGCCAAACACTAGAAGACAAAAAATACTGCTCTGCAGCCTTTTTGGATATTTCTCAGGCTTTTGATAAAGTTTGGCATACCGGCCTCCTCTACAAACTAAAAAAAATCCTTCCACTTAGTTACTTCCTAACCCTAAAATCCTACCTAGAAGATCGCCATTTCCTCGTCAAATATCAAGACGCGCATACGTCAATATTTCCTGTTAAATCTGGAGTTCCTCAGGGCAGTGTTCTGGGACCTGTGTTGTATCTCTTGTACACAGCCGATTTACCTACCACCAATGGCGTTGTAACAGCCACATATGCTGATGATACCGCCCTACTATCAATGCATGAAGATCCCAATCAAGCATCACAAATACTCCAAATGAACCTGAACAATATACAAACCTGGTTAAAAAAGTGGAGAATACAAGCAAATGCAACGAAATCGGTGCATGTTACTTTTACGAACCGAAAAGGTAACTGCCCACCAGTGACCCTAAACAGTCAACAGCTTAACCAGCAACAGGATGTAAAATATTTAGGCATGCATATAGATAGAAAACTGACCTGGAAAAAACACATTTTCATGAAGAGGAAGCAACTTGGACTGAAACTTAATGGTTTATATTGGCTTATAGGTCGAAAATCACAACTATGTCTACAAAATAAAATACTTATTTATAAAACAATCTTGAAACCCATTTGGAGTTATGGAATACAACTATGGGGAACTGCTTCTAATTCTAACCTCGAAATCTTAGAAAGGTTCCAATCCAAAACTCTTCGAGTCATGACCAATGCACCTTGGTATGTCCCAAACAACTATATACGAAATGACCTCCAAATACCCACTGTAAAAGAAGAAATATTAAACTTCGCCCAAAAATACCAACAGAGACTGCAGCAACACCCCAATAATTTAGCAAAGTCCCTCAGGAGAATACCGGCAAGAAGAAGATTAAAACGTTATATTGTTAGTGATTTACCAACAAGATTTTAAATGTATATTTAAATTAATGTGCACAATACCCTAGAGACAAATAATTTTATATTTTATATAAAATATTTAGAATAGAGTATGGTTATAGGACCATTGCTCTGCATGTTAATGTGATTAGTGACAAACTATTTACCTATTGTAATTTTAATTTACAGATTGTAAATAAATTGGGAAGTTTAAAAAAAAAAAAAATATTTTATTTAATTTAATAAAAATGAAAATGTAACTTCTTAATAGGCCTAAACGAATGAATTTTATTTCAACTATAATGTTGACCGAATCTAATTAAATAAGCAAAATGGACTAATATCGTAATCTCCGCCACTGCCGCACTGTTTATCCTTTTGCTGGCATTGTTCAGTTCTATTACCATATTGTATTTTGAGCTGAAACAGGGATGTACAGATAACCAATACAGACACCTACTTGTTCTGCAATAGAATTTCAGTATTTACTTGTAAAATTCTTAGGATCACCCTGTAAGAGATAATTTTCTATTTGAATATTCAATGAGGCTACTGTGCTGTCAGACATTAAGAAATAGACTATAATATTCGTCGTGCATTTAACAGCATTACCCAAGCTATGTTGCGCTAGTCTTTTACAAATTTATATGTAAGGCTAAACAAGCGTATTTGTCAAGAAGGGCGGCACATTAAACATTTAATTAATTAAAACTATCACTTTTTTTTTGTTTCTTGTTTTGACTAAAATTTAATTTAATTTTTGTTACGTTTTGTGATTAAATACTACTTTGCACTTTTGAAAATTGATTGCTCAGTTACACGTTAACCGATTGAAAAAAAATTTACACTGAAGAGTAGGTAGTGGTCGGTTCTTCCAAACTACAAAAAATATACTGGGTGTTCCATCAACAAAAGTTAACAAAAACATTGTCAAACGTCCGCCATTTTGTGATGTAGACAAAACGAATAAAAAAAACTTAACTAATTTAAACAAATCTTGTGCTAAAATGAGACATTTCATTGAAAACTGCATGCTTCTATCTCAAACCGTTTAGAAGTTATGGGCAGTTAAAATGAGGTAAAATAAAGATAGACACCCGGTATATTGTGGAATATCTGGAAACAGTTAGTTTCAATTATAACAGTAATATGAGTATATTCCACAAAGTATGGGTCGAGGCAGTAAATTTCACTAACTTATTACGTTATTGAAATCAATCAACTGTCACTGCATGATTTAGTTGAACATTATTTTCATATTAAATTTCATCACAACAATCAAGCGTTGCTAGAATTGCCTATAATTTCTTCAAAACCGTCTCATGAATCTCTAGATCGCTCATATATTATGTAAAAAGGAATTCGAAATATCATTAGTAGATATCGACGGTTCATTGATATTTTGCTTTATTTTTGAGATTAGTAGCAAATTATTCTGTATTTTGTCCTTCTAATTGTTTTCTACTGAAAAATCTAAATCTTTCATAGGACACATTCTTTTTAGGCATAACGTGAGCCTCAAAGTTATCTATTACTGTTGATAGTTTGTTTCTTTCATCATCATTTACAAAAGTGAAAGTATAATAAATAGACATACCTTCTTTACCTATATAGTAAAGTAGTTGAAAAATTTGTATTTCTGGGCCTTTTTTGCTTACTTCTGAAGCGATTAGGTAATTTTCAAACTTCTGTGTCCATAACCTCCAGTTCTCCGATAAATTTCCGGTAAAATTCATTGTTGCTATTCCTCTGTAATTTACCTTTCTTTTTGATTTTAACAACCACTTTTAGCTTCTGAAAAATCTCTTTTTATATAAATGATTTCTTTAGTTTTTTCTGAATTGGGCCATATTATATACGTTACTTTGGTTTGTTTGGTTCAGTGAAACATCACATCTAAGTGAGAACTACTTTTATTTCCCTATCCAGTCTACTGGTTGAAGTTTATAACAAATATTACAACCAAAGGCGGCTCATTAATTAATAATAATAACAATAATAATATGTTACACCGTCCTGGTCGCAAGCAGAATTGGAGAATTTACGAATTCTGAAAATAAAATTCAAAAGCTAATGAACGTCTGGTCTTCAGAACAAATAAAACAATAATCGAAAAAAAAAACGATAGAAATTATAAAGAAATCAAATAAACGGTTTTATGGATTAAAACTAACTTTTCGCATATGTAAGATGCCCTGAACAATATTCTATCATAAAATTGCCATTTATATACACTTTGGTGGATGTATCGTGCTAAAAAACCGAAAATTCTCCAAAAATAATCAAAAATGTAGTATATCTGGATTTATAGGATCCGCTGTACTCGCTCTAGTCAGATGAAAATCAATAGGACACATCTGTGAGACACCTTGAAAAATATCCAATTATAAAATTGGTCATTGTATACCCTCCGGAGGCTACATCGTGCTAACAACCCGAAATTTGTCCAAAAAGGACCAAAAATGTGGCACTTTAGGTACCATAGCACCCGTTGTACTAGCTCTGATCAGCTAAAAATCAATAAGGTTCACGCTCTGAACGATAGTCAATCATAAATTTGGTCACTTGTATACACTCTGAAGGCTAACAATTGAAAGTTCTTCAAAAATGAGAAACATTTGGTGCTTCAAGTGCCATAGCACTCGCTGTATTAGCTTTATTGAGCTGAATATCAAGAGGCTTCACCTTTGAGACGCCCTGAATAATATACAATCAAAAAATTGGTGACTTGTAGCACTCCGGAGGCTGTATTGGGCTAACAAACTAAAATTTCTCAAAAAATGACAAAAATGTCGTACCATAGCACCCGTTATACTGGTGTGGTGGTTACTTAGTGAGTGCCCCTCGTATAGACGTATTCGAACTAATGAGTCAGTGGTCCGTACTCTTGACCTTCTTGATCATGTGAATGTGATATTTTTACAGTGGACGTGCTTTTGTTATGTTTACCTGACCTTAATAGATGGATGCCCGCTAACCATATTGAATTTATTATTCACACAAATTAAACAATGTCTTTTTGAGATCATCACACTGGCTCTGGTGAGCTGAAAATCAATAAAGTCCATCTGTGAGATGTTCTGAACAATACTGAATCATGAAATTGGTGACTTGTTGTACTCTTGAAGATCTATCGTGTTAACAAGACATGTAACGAAAAGTGGCCGACGACAATGACGACCACGACGACGACGACATACACACAGTATTGTTTTTCTAAAAACCGTTTTTTCGTGTTGTTCTTGATGAAAAATGTAGAAATAACTAAAAAAATATTTTCAAAATGACAACTTTTTTTGGAGTAAACCAATACTTTTCTTGCGTTTTAGATATGTTGCGCGGTAAGTAATATGTAAGGACAATACTTTAGAAAGATAATCTGTGTACCTATTGGTTGTGGTATAACTCATGACTGAATTTTGAAAGATTCAAATCATATGTTTCAGTTACTAACACCCTCAATAAATCTCCTATGAATCACAATATCTCAATGTCCATATAGACTAGGGCATTTAGCAAAAATAGAGGAAATTTGAGAGCACAACAGATATCGAGATGCGGTTTTCTGCATTGTATTGGGGAAGGTCCCAGAAGAAACTGACGAAAATGTGGATTACCAGTTTTCTGAAAAACGCCTTCTGGGCCGGAAAATGCATTTTCCAATTGCATCACTATTTGTACCGTTATGGGAACGATTGTAAACGAGGAAAAATCGCTCGCAAATTGTTACTCGGTGGTTTTCGGGGCTGCCGAACTCGATTCTGGCATTAGAATTACCCGGGGATGCACGGGGGCGGCTCTGTGGGGGTGCGTGGGGGTGAATTGGGGGGAGAAATGGCAGCATGCATTAAAATCGCTCCACACTCGTTACTCGGGGGTTTTCGGGGACGCCAAATTCAATTCTGGCATTTTAATTACCCAGGGGTGCACGGGGGTGGCTCTGTGGGGCTGTCCAGGGGGTGCAGCGTACATTAAAATCGCTCCACACTCGTTACTCGGGGGTTTTCGGAGAATCCAATTCTGGCATTAGAATTACCCGAGGGTGTGCGGGGGTGGCTCTGCGGGGGTGCGCGGGGGGTGAATTGGGGCAGGAATGGCAGCGTGCATGAGAATCGCTCCAAACTCGTTACTCGGGGGTTTTTGGGGATGCCGAATTCAACTGTGGCATTGTAATTACCCGGGGGTGCACGGGGGCGGCTCTGTGGGGGTATCCGGTGGGTCATTCTGGGAGGAAATCGCGTAGTCCATGTAAATGGCTCCAAACTCGTTACTCGGGGGTTTTCGGAGATGCAGAATTCAATGCTGGCATTGCAATATCTGGGTCGCTCAGGGGCGGCGCTGTGGGGGTGCGCCGGGCCGAATTGGGCCAGGAATGGCAGCGTGCATGAGAATCGCTCCAAGCTTGTGACTCGGGGTTTTCGGGGATGCTGAATTCAACTGTGGCATTGTAATTACCCGGGGGTGCACGGGGGCGGGTCTGTGGGGGTATCTGGTGGGTCATTCTGGGGGGAAATCGCGTAGTCCATGTAAATGGCTCCAAACTCGTTACTCGGGGGTTTTCGGAGATGCTGAATTCAATGCTGGCATTGTAATGTCCAGGTCACTCAGGGGCGGCTAGGGAATGGTTAAGCAGCTAGTGAAAAATCACAAATTATGAACATGATTCTTTATTCAAATAACAAATAGAAGTTTTTATTAATCTTGAATTATTCATTATAAACTGGAATTTTCAACTTAAGAACTAAACATCTTGTTCAAACTCCTCATCTTCTTCTTCCCGTTGCTCTCCTTCTTCCCCTTCTCTATTTTCTTCCTCTTCTTTATCTTCTTCGTCGTCACTATTATCGGCCCCATCGGGAGCGCCTTTTTGGTTTGAGCAATTGTCATCGCAATTCTTGCATGCCAGTGAGCACACCAACCTACTTCGGCGGCAACCGCACCTCATGCCACAGTCAGTTTGGCAAGAACACGAAATTTTGTTCAAAATTTCCTCGGGGCCGGCTTCCTGGGTCATGGTGACAGGACTGAGCTCTCCATCCACCAATTCCCACCCCCATTGTAACGGATCTAAGGTCTCGTCGTGACCTGGTGAACCATACCAAGCCTGTACTTGGAAATAGGGCCCAGAAGGCGTTTTTCAAAAAACTGCTTACCCACATTTTCGTCAGATTCTTCTTGGACCTTCCCCAACACAATGCAGAAAACCGCATCTCGATATCTGTTGTGCTCCCAAATTTCCTCTATTCGGGTGATTTAGTGCTAAATGCCCTAGACTAATACAAATATCTATACTATCAGAAATTCAACAATAAGTGATTAATTTTTCTTTCAGCAGTGTCCAGTGGCGGAGGTCTAAAATGGGTGAGAGTGACAGTCCCTCAATACCGAACTCCTGGAGAAACTGCTACTTTACACTGCGATTTTGATTTGGGAAACGATACTCTCTATGCTGTAAAATGGTACAAAGAACACGAAGAATTTTATCGGTTCGTTCCTAAAGCCAGACCACAAGCACATGCATATGAAGTCGATGGAGTTCACGTAGACGTAAGTTTAACAGCATCTTAATAATTGATAAATAATAAAAATACTAAATATAAATTCATTAAAGAATGATAATTGTAATGAAAGAAGAAATCAGTTTATAAGAGATGTTGGCACAAATTATCTTCTGCTTCAAGGCAACCGTTTGCACAATTTATCATTGAATCACGAGCCCTCTGTAGCATGTCCTAGTTTATAAATATCACAGCAGCTATTGAATACATTGTTCATTACCATTATACCAACTCTTTGTTATAACTGTCGGACGCGCATTTCGATAACCATATTATCGTCTCCAAAGATCCACGGTGAATTTCGAGATTTACCTTAGGTGTCTGAAAAAGTACGACAGGCACATTTAATTTTTTGGTAACTTCATACTGGTATCTTTCAGCGTTCCTCTCTATAATATTAAGAATTACTCTAGTATTTTAAATATTTTTTTATTTTATACCCTACGGATTATCACATTGCGAAAAGTGTTTGCCATAACTTTAGCTGCACAACAGGATGAATGACAGTTTTTCTGTAGACGCAATGAACAAATCAAATGGCCGGAGCAATTAAATATGAACGAAACAATCTTCAATATGTTCGTTGACACGGTTTAATTTCAAATTGAGGGAATATTGTGAAAATGCTGGAGTTTTTTCATGAATATATATTTCTCATATGAATTTGAAGCTAAATAATGTATACAGAGTGTTCCGGGAATAACGAGAAAAAAGTCAGGAGCGTATAGTCTGAGCCAAAATAATGTTAGTACTTCATATATACTTTTTCTATGCAGGCCCTCGTTTTCGAGTTATAGGCCTCCACAGTTTTAATATTGAATTTGGTTTTTATTTTCATTTTTTGTACTAGTTATTTGATCTTTATAAAATTTTCTGCGAAGCTATAATGTACGTGTATGTTTATTTTGGAAAGGTAAACAGATTTACAGTGGTGCCTTGATGCCAGGGACGGACTACTCGCAATGGTTAGTGATCTAAAAAATTTGCAGGGATGGCTCACCCTATATGAAATTATCGAAATTGACTTCCCCACATATTAAGCTAACAAGAAGGTAGTCTTTTTGGAGCTCCATAAAATAAGCAGTTTGGCTAATATTTACGGTATTATTAATCCATTAGCGCCTACAGTCACCATATGGACCCAGCTGTAAGGGTATCGTTTAACATAATAAAAGTATAATAAAATAGGCAACCAAAATTACGTTTACCGCATGAACACTTAATTTAGACTTGTCTGGACCCGCGTTGATGAATACTCATCAGTTGTTCATTAGATTTCTCAAGCGACGGAAGTTAGAAATTCGTATTGTGGTAAAAAGTGTTTGATAATGGACATCCGATTGGTGTAAGTATATTTTCAGTACCTTTTTTTCGGAATATTAGGATCAAATCAATTTTACATATTTTAAAAGATCTTGAAATATCACTTAATGTATTTATTTTTGTATCAAGATTACAAGTAACAGTTAAAAATTAGTGTAAATATTGCTGTACTCATATGGACCCACTAGGCGGTTATGTAGTCAAAATTTATACTTTTATAATTTCAGTGGACTGACACTAAAGGAAGCTATAGATTTGGCATTTGAAGAAGATGATGTAACAGACATTTTTTTTGAGCCGCCTGAATCAAATTTCCTTACGGATGAGGACTCAGGTGACGAAGACGAAGGTGGTAACCCGGATAACATGAATGCTCGTCAACTTCGTGCTGGTGCGGAAGTTGTATTTGCAGACTCTGAACGACTAGGAGTTGTACAGTCAGACCTAGAGGCAAGTTATGATGACAACGAGTTGCAAAACGTAAATAGCCAAATAAAAACTGATGCAAATCGCCGCCTGGCAATGTCTCTGCCAGAACCTACAACTTTTATTGACGGAGACCTTCATTATACGCCGCGCAACTTTCCAAAAGGGGATTACAATAAATATTCAGAGATGAGTTGTGTGCAACTGTTTGAATTGTTTTTTACTGATGAGTTGCTAGAAATGATAGTTTCTGAAACAGGAAAATATGCTCAACTTATAAATCAACCGAATCCTAACGTGACTCTTTCTGAATTGAAAGTATTTATTGCAATTCTCTTAGTAAGCGGATACAATAAGCTACCATCTAAAAGAAGCTACTGGGAAAGAAGCCCTGATATGCAAAATATTCTGGTGTCTGTTGCCATGAGACGGGACAGGATTCTACAAATTTGCCGTTCTATTCATTTTGCAGACAATAACAATGCAGACAATAACAATATAGATAAAAATGACAAAATGTACAAACTTAGTCCACTTACAGATATGCTCAAAAAATCGTTCCTAGAGCATTTTGTCCCAGAAGAAAATATTGCTTACGATGAATCCATGATACGCTACTTTGGGCATCATGGATGCAAATAGTTTATCAGAGGAAAGCCTGTAAGATTTGGCTATAATGTGTGGTGTATGAATACACCTAGTGGATATTTGATAAACTTTGGAGTATATCAGGGAAAAAAACCCTAGATCTAATGAGGAATACCAAAAAAATGTCGGAAAAGCTTCAGCTCCCATGGTACAGATGATCGAAGAGTTGGGTGACAAAGGATCTCTCAGATACAAGTTTTTCGTTGATAATTCATTTACCAGTACAAACTTGTTAAGTACTCTGGAAACTAATGGGTACGAGGTTACGGGTACTGTGAGGGACAATAGAATTCCTAGAAATTGCCCACTTGTTTCTAAAAAGACGATGGAAAAAAGGGCCCGGGGAGAATATTGTTCGACATTGAATAAGGAGACTGGTATTCAATACGTTCGTTGGAGGGACAACAAGGTTGTAATAGTCGCAAGCACATGTTTTGGTGTTCAGCCGGTCAAAAATGTAGGAAGATATTCTAAAAAAGATAGCAAGACTATACAAGTACCTAGGTCATATCTTCTTTCGCAGTATAATAACAGCATGGGAGGAACAGATCTCATGGACAGTAATATATCTTGGTAAGATATAAAGAGCAATATTTTTATAAACGAAAATATATGGGTAATTTTTTTGCAGTTATCGAGTCGGCATACGTCTCAAAAAATGGTACTGGCCAATATTTACTTACCTCATCGACGCAGCTCTCCAAAATGCTTGGACAATATGTCGGAAATCAGGGAAGAATATCAGCCACTTAGAGTTTAGAAGAAGTATTTGTCAGGTGAGAGTATATCTATACAAACTGTTTACAAAATGTTTACAATCCATTCAATTTTCAGACCTATTTAACGACATATAAAGTCCCCGCTAAAAGAACTGGAAAAGTAGGTAGAGCAGCGGGAAGTGATTTTCGAGTGTCTGATTGCGTCAGATTTGACCGCAAGGATCATTGGATTTTCTCTGTACCTGAGGACAAAAGAAAGAGGTTCGCCATGCCAGCTTGCAGTTCAAAAGGGCGTACAATGAGCGAAAAATGCAACGTTGGGCTTTGTATTTCATGTTTTAAACTATTTCATACAAATGGGACAAATTAATAAGTTTTTTCCATATTTGATCTTGGCGAACGCCTAGTGGTCCCATATGGGACCACCATTTTTTTTCTAAAAAAAAAGATTTTTTCTTTATTTTTGCTTGAATTTGATAAAAATAAGTTGGTTTAGCACAGTTTTGAATAAAATTATTGCATACATAAAGAATTTTATTTTCTCGGCGCTAATGGGTTAATGCACTACGTACCAATTTACGCATTTACCATTTTTATAAGTACACAACGAGGTAAAACTAACTTATTAATACGATGTCCAAGATTCACCTACAGTACTACAAAAAAATGATTTAACGATAGCAGAAGATAAATAACATTAACGACTTATTAATTCGAATGTTGGTAAAAACTTTTTAAAAGTGTTTTTATCGTTTATCAAGTAACCATAGGATTAGTTGTCAAACGTTGTGTAGAATAGTTCGTAGTCAGTACTTGTCAATAATTCATAAGTCCTTAATTTAACAGTTACAGTGGCAGAATTCACTTTTATTGTGTACGCAGATATGCATTTAATGTATGGACTGGCTTCTCGAAACTGTTTAGAGGCCAGAAGGCTTTATGCAGAACATTTTGCAAACAGAGCATTGCCAGACAGACGAATGTTTGAGCGTATTGACCTCAGGTTACGAGAAACAGGTATGAATAAGTAAATGTAATTTTCCATGTATACAAAACAAAATTTTAAATTTGAGGAAGAAAAGAACAGCTATCCTTTTCACATGAAAAAAGTACACAGTATGAAAGTGGCTGATTATCCTGCACGAATTGAGTATAGCCAGTGGTTTCTGCGACAACAACAAGCAGACAATACATTTATTAGTAACGTTTTTTTTACGGACGAATCCGGTTTCACCAGAAATGGAGTCATTAATTCTCATAATATGCATTTATGGGATGATGTGAATCCACATGGCATTATCCAGACTAGGAACCAGCATATATTCATGGTTAATGTTTGGGCAGGAATAGTTGGCAATCATTTGATATGGCAATACTTTATTGACGGTACTTTGATCTGTCAGAGATATTAGGAGTATTTGCAAAATTAGCTATGGAACTTGTTTGATGATGTGCCACTACAAACTCGTGGGAATTTATGGTTCATGCATGATGGGGACCCTCCTAAATTCAGTTTAGATGTACGACAGCATTTACACATAAGGTTTCCTAATAGATGGATTGGTCGTGGAGGCCCTTTTCAGTGGCCACCTCGATCAGAAGACGTTAATCCTATGGATTTCTTTCGCTGAGGTTATCTCAAAAGTAAGGTATACACAACAACTGTGCAAACGAGGCAAGATTTAATAGACAGAATAGTATTACTCTGCAATGTTATTAGAAATAATATGAGATTGCTCTTTCAAATGTAAAGAAACAACCTTCGTAGACTTAGAATGTGGAATGTGAATGTGGGAGGAGCTCATATTGAACATTTATTAGAACAACGTTAATTTTTGTTTAGGAATTAATTTTAGTCTAATGTTTTATAATTTGTGTTTTTTGAAGTTTTCTTAATGGTTTAATATTGTTGCGTTCGTAATTTTGACTAAAAGCAGCTAATTACCTTATTTGCGTACCTATTCAATTCCCATCAAATAAGTTCTTAATGTCTTTATCATTTGCTATCATCAAATTATCTTTTTGTAGTACTGTGGGCAAATCTTGGACATAGTATTAATAAGTTAGTTACAGTAAATTGGTACGTAGTGCATTAATAAAAATGTCAATATTAACAAAACGGCTTATTTCATCGAACTCCAACAAAATTACTTTTTCGTTAGCTTGATATGTGGGGAAGTCTATTTCGATAATTTCATATAGGGTGTGCCATCCCTGCAAAATTTATGGATCACTAACCATTGCGAGTAGTCCGTCCCTGGCTTCAAGGCAGTACTGTCAATCTTTTTACCTTTCCAAAATAAACATACACGTACATTATAGCTTTGCCGTAAATTTTATAAAGATCAAATAACTAGTAAAAAAAATAAAAATAAAAACCAAATTCAAAATTAAAACTTTGGAGGCCTATAACTCGAAAACGAGGGCCTGCATAGAAAAAGTATATATAAAGTACTAACATTATTTTGGCTCAGATTATACGCTTCTAACTTTTTTCCTATTGGTCCCGGGACGCATATTTCAAAACCGCACATTGCTACGAAACCAGTAGTTAAAGTCTGCGCTGCCATTGGCTGCATTGTGTAGTTACCGCCTTTTAAAGTCTAATTTAAAATGTTCCTTGCTGTTGTTTACAACTTAGGGATGTCAATTTTCTTCAATTAGATTTTACTTTTCATAATAGTATTTTGCAAAAAATTGTAATAATACCATGGGATCACCCTGCATAAAAATATTGATAGAAATTTTACATAAATCTAAATTAATACCCATCAATTGATGTATCGCATTCGAATAAAAACGGTCGCAATCGCATAGGAAATGACGGTGGAAATCCAGCAAAAAGCAGCGCCGCATTTAGCTACTGGTTTCGTATCAATGTGCAGTTTTGAAATATGCTCCCGGGACACCCTGTATTCAATTGTTATACAACTTTTTGTTTAGTTAAAAAATAACAGTTTCTAGAATATTTTCCAATTACGGAATGTAAAAGATGTGATATTAAATCATGCGACGTATAGGGTGACACAAGTACAGTTGCGGCCAATGAACGGGACAGTTGTTGCTGCCTAGTGTGAATGTGACTTTTCCGTTTTCGGGAAAAATGGGATAGTTTTGTCGTATATTTAAATAATAATAACACTAAAGTGTGAATAATATGGTTTTTCATTATTAAATATCGAAGAGTACTGAATATATTTTTTTATTTTTAATAAAAAGCAACAATTAATGTTTAGTAATCCCAACATTATGCTCTATAACTTCTCTTAATCTACTGCTCATCGATCTATATAATGTAAAACAATATTCTTCAGTTATTTCCTCCCAAGAATTATTTATAATTTCCAACAAACCTTCAACGTTAACTGATCTTATTTTTGCCTTTCGTATTTATCTCACTAACATTGCCAAAACATTTTCTACTGGATTCAAGTCTGCAGTGGCGTATCCAGACTTCAATTTTTGGGGGGCAATTTTAAAAAGTCAAAACATCTTATCAGAAGATTATCCAGACTTCAATTGGTGGGGGCGGAATGGGGGTGAAAATGTCCTCAACGACCAATTAAAAAACTTGTAATATTTTATAATTTTATTTCAAAATTGGAAAATACAGGTTTCAAACTTATAATGTGTGAGTAGGAATTTCTAAATCTATTGTAAACGAATATTCATTTTTCTTGATTTTTCGTCTAATTTTTCGAGAACTTCTTCAGCGCTCACCAATATTTCTGGATACATAATTAATAAGGCAAGCCCATTCAACCTTAACTCCTCAGTAGTGTTAGGTCTTCAAGGGTCGTAGATTTGAAAATGGACATTCATTTTCACATGTACGCACTGCTACCGCTGCCATAATTTTCAAAAGTGTGTAGATTGTGGGATACACTGCTTCATCGCATAATTGTAAATAGTAAATACACGATTTTGGAGATTCAGGTTGAATAATTTTATTGAGGTAGCGGTATCACAAAGCCAACTCTGACATTGCTTGAACTTCAATAGATAGCACATCTTGTTGTTGAAGATTACTTTTATAAAGTTTTATTAATTCTCTGAAATATTTTTTTTTCTCCTGTAAGATTGTACACATTACTTGTCGGTATTAAACAGCTCAAAGCGCTTAAAATTGTTTTGTGATGCATGTAACTTTTCTTTTCAATATAATTTCATCACAGATAGCAATAATTTAATTCTGAATAATTGGAGACAAATACTGTGCATTTTTCGGGCCGTAGCCTAAATTTTTTTTCAACTGATTATCTCCAGCGTCAATTGTAAAGCGAATTTGTGCTCGGAAGACCTCTTCATTTTCAGTCACCATCTTGTCAAAATTGAAAGGACCATCATCACGATGGCCACGTTAAGGCAGGCATTGCCTTCCATCAAAGATCACAGTTTAATAGTACTAGATAAAATTGTTCGATTTTTCATAATCAGTTCCCTTACAGCCGAATATAATTGAAGTTCTACATTTTCTTGTTTACCGGTATGAACACGAGAAAAATTCAGGGCTTTTAAAACATTATCTTGATGGTAACTTGATTCTTAATGCAGATTAAAATTTTCTACAGCATCTTTCCACCTACAATAAGCTTCTCTCACCAATTTTCCTACTGCTTGATGGCTTCCTTTTCCTACAGTCTCGATATGAAATAGACAGCAATATTTGCAAACTGCACCGTCCAGTTTTTTGAAATACAGGAGCCAATTCCATCGAGAAAACCACTTATATCGGAATTTTAAATTTCGCTCACCGCTTCTAGGAAAAGAAAACGTTGCTTCTAGTGCCCATTCATTTTCAAGAAACTGCATTCGCCTTTCATCGGTCATCTACAAGGGTATAAGTTGTAAAGAAAATTTTGTACGAGTACATATGGGGGTGAAAGAGCAAAGGAAGGAGCGTACACTTTTGCAAAATACCAAATATTCGTGTAAGAAAGAAAAGTAACTTACATGACTCGAAAATAGCGCATCTCCTATGTCATTGTCGAATGAGATGACAGGTGATTGTAGAGAATCGTGTGGATGTAATTCTGGCATATTTTGATTGGATGATTCTGGATGTAAGGATGAAGACGAGCATTGCTTTAGTTCTAGTTCAATATCAACATTTTCCACGTTTTTTTCTTGTTATATTTAAATTTTTAATATCAAAATACTACACTTGAAGACGTTGAATCCTAAATGCAGAAATTTTTGTACTTACGTCATCTAAAAGTAGGGATTTTTTCGATGACGATGCAACTGAAAAATACCTGCGAATATCTTTACCTTCACTCATGGCCACACATTAATACAAAATTTCAATGGACTCAAATGAACAAAACTGAACGGACGGGAGTTAGCGATTAAAAATGGATACTACACGATTAATAAGGTAATAATCACCAATAATTGTGAACATCATTGTATACGTTAACATGTGGTTTTCAATTTAGTAGCCAATTGAGCCAATTAAATGTAGGTACTTTGTAAATGCGAACTCAACATATTTTGTCGATTCGTGATAAATGTCTCCAAAATGACGCGACATTCTGTTCTGTGTTCTCGGTAATCGGCGGTAGAAACTTTACATATACGTACTCGCTCGTCAAACGGCGCTTATTCAAAATGATTCATATTCATGTACGTGTTTTTTACTGGCATACAGTTACTACGTGAATATAGTACGCACTCGTATACAGTATTAGGAATATTCCGCAGGAACATACGATTTATCGTCAATGTGTTAGAAAGAGACAAAATACATATAAATTTAGTCTATCATTCTTTTTCGCTAACAGGATATCATAAAGTGGAAAACGTGCACTAACGTGTAAAGGTATGGCTGGTAGGCACCGCGTTGGAGAGGCGTTCAAATAGAGATGTGTAATGTGGACAGTAGAGTTTATTAATTGAGAAATAATAAGATTGTACTAAACTGATAGCTTAGTGCAATGAACAATAAAAAAATCAATATTACGTTCGTTTATCCCTTCATGATTAATTTACAAAGAAATAATTCAGTGGTAATAATTCTAATTGACTATATTAGATCGGTTAGTATTGGAATTATAACATAACATACGAAATAAGTCGTATTTTCATTTGTATTAATAATAATATGTGTTTTTCCAAATACCTCAATTCTTATTTTTCGCTAACAACAATTTCAGCCCACAACGCCGGCCTGTTACAAATTCTTTGAAGGTACTAACAGTGTTGCCAATTTTAATTGTATATTTATATTAATTGTAAAATACATTGTTCTATCATGAGAACAAGTTATAAGAGGCTTTTAATTATGATAATTCAAGAGGTTGTAACAGATCAAGATATAATTAATTCCATCTATTCGTTGAAATTTTTATTGTAATTCTGGAAATTTTTCTAGTTTTCAGTTTGAAAGCGATTGAAATGTTCACTTTTTTCAGATTTGGCAACGTGAAATTGGTCTCGGAACATCTGCGTTTCGAATGTATTAGTAAAAAAAGTTTAGTATATTTTTCGTTTGTATGCAAATGAGAAACATATTCTCTGTATAAACACACACAGTACAAATTAAAAAACGTATTCGATAATAAACATAATAGCGAATTCTAATGAAAATGCCTACTATTTTCAAATAAAAGTAATATTCTGATAGGTAACAAATTAAAAAATAAAAATAAAACTTCTTAATTCTTCAATGAACTTAAATTAAATGTTCGAATACACTCCCGTTTTGAGCTAAACAGTAACCGAGACGGTTATAAAATTCTTGACGAACACGTATGAGCATTTCAGGTGTGAATTCCATACAAATTTGTAAAATTTGTTCCCTTAGTTCATTCAGAGAAGTGGCTCTGTTTTCTTGGAATCCATAAATTCTCGATTTCACATAACCCCAGAAAAAGAAATCGTTGGGAGCCCAATCTGGATATCTCACAGGCCATCTAATATTACCATTCGTGGAGATTATCGGATTGGGAAATGGTGTATTTCAAATGTATTGCTAGTCGATGATTATGTGTTGCACATACTCTTTTTATAAGATTTACAAAAGATCTACGCTAACTTTTCATTGTCTATCTCACTGTTGTCTTTCTCTAGCACACTGGTAACGCCATGTGACCGATATACTTTCTAGTTGGCCAAGAGAGGATTATCGTTTCACATTGAAGTTTGTATGTTCCCTCGGGATATTCCAAATACTGTATAGTCGTATTGTCTACATTAACTACGAGTATTAAACAGTAAATAACAAAGGATGCCAAGTCAGTATTTTCACACATTATGCTCTATTCCCTATCAGAATTTTAAATTTTCCTAATTTTCCTGAAATTTCGGGGGAGGGTTACGACCCCCAAAACCTCCCATGGATACGCCACTGCAAGTCTAGACTTTTACTACACCAGTTAACCTTCATGGGACGGACATCAAAATATTACGAAAAGGTCCGAGAAGACCCCATGCGTAAAATTGCAGAAATGCTGTATTTTTCTTCAAATTAAATATATAGAAAAGAAGTTTTATTAAAGCTTCACTATAAACCATTTATTAGTCAAAAATCATCACGAAAAAATACAAAATACCCTAATCACTAATACTACTAGCTACATATCATTTTAACATTTTTTACAAACTATCTCCGATTTTGAATGTTCTAGGCACACAAAGTTATTACACCTAATACATATTTATCTGGATTTTCTGTCTTTTCCTCTTTGACACATATGGCAACGCCCCCTGGTAATGTTTTGTTGTTCAACTCTATGTTCTGTTGCATCCAGTAGTTCGGGAAAAACGTCTGTCATATGCCGTTTTCTCTTCGTCTGAATGTATTTATTATTATATCGCCAGAAAACGTTTTTCTTTATGAGTTCTTTTCCTAGTCCCAAAACATACATTTTACGTTTATCCAAACTGTTTTTTCGCCAATCCAGGTTTTGCAGTAACCACAATTTATAAGCATTTATTCCTGCGATATCTATAAGATGCGAAAATATTGCCATTGGCCAGCGGATTGACTTTCTCTGCACTGTATATTCTTTGGCCAACTTATCTGAAGTGTCGACAGCACCTTTTGTTTTGTTGTAATGAAGAATAATTTCTGGTTTGTAGTAATGTTCTTCTCCAGCTACTTTACTATCAGTATGCTCACTTGAGAGTAAGATGACAGCATGTTTTTGTTATGGAACATAGGATACTAGCGTTCTTTGATTTCTAAAAGCAAACATACTTGAAAACTCTTTCTTGTACGATGCCGGTAGAAGTTCCCTGGGAATAAATGTTTCATTTTTCCAGAGGGTTCCACATTAAGTAATATTTTTTTTCCACACCTTGTCAGCAAGTTCTAAACTTGTAAAAAAGTTATCGGTCGTTATTCCAAATCCGCCTTCCAAATGGTCTGTCAAATCTAGGACAACCCTTTGACCTTGACCCTTTTCCGCTTTGTTACCTAGTTTTCCTAAAAATTAATAGATACATAGGAACATGAAGTTTGCCTATATTGCTTTTCGAATAACTTACCCAAATAAACTTGCATGTTTGCAATATAAGAAGTCGTGCAGTCCACAAGAGCCCATATTTTGATTCCATACTTATCAAGTTTACTCTTCATATAGACTCGGAATGGTGCCTTACCCCTAAATGGTACAAGCTGCTCATCTACACATAGATGGTCGCCAGGATTAAGTGATTTTTTACAATTAGAAGTGAAAATATTGAATATATCTCTTATCGGAGCTAGCTTATCTACTAATTTTCGTTCTTGTCTTGTTTGAAAATTATCAAAGCGTAAAAATGAAGTAATTTGTTAGAATCTGTCTCTTGACATTGCAGTAGGAATTATAGGACGACAGTACGAAATATCTTGACTCCAGAGCATATCGATAGCCTCTTTCGATTCGTGAAGTGCGCCAAGAATAAGCAACACTCCAATATAAGCTTCAATCTCTGTAGAATCAACAGGTACAGAAACTTTAATTTTATTCGGATTTTCTACATTCCATTTATCCTTTCTGTTTGTTTCGGCTACTATTATGTTCAGGATATCCACAGATAGGGAAAGAAGAAAAGCGTCTTTTACACTTGAGATATCAGAACTGTAATTTGTAAGGTCTAGAGCATGTCTCCGAATATTAGCTTTTAAACGTCTAACTTTTGTTTCCTGGAATTTTTGACCACTCAGTTCCATCTTTAGATTTATATACTGAAATGCCCTGGCTGTTACTAACTGTTGGTTCCTTTGGGTTCGTTTTCTCTATACTTTGATCAACAACTATTACATCATTTTCTTCCTCTACTTCTGTGACAATGTCTTCATCTTCTAAGTCACTCGATGTCTCCTCATTGATAACACTATCAAACTCTGGATCATCACTTTCAAGTATACGTAACATCTCATCGTCAATAAGCCCCTTGCGATTGTTCCTAAGTAAAAACTGACTCATTTTCAAAACGATGTACCCTACTCGCAATATCACAAGAGACTAACCCGAATATTCAGGTCTAAAAATTATATCGCAGTGCGGGGAATCCCCCATTTGAACTTGTAATTTATATTTCACAATTATATGGGTAAATTAACTGTGAGTAAACAAACGTTAAATGTATGGGATTCCCCGATTTTACTCACAGTTACCGGGATTATTTTATCGGACGTAAAAGGCTGATCGGGATCTGAAGAGACCCCTGGAATATAAAGCTACTTTTTGTTTATACCAGCCAATAGAAACTACTAAATACATCATATTTTATCAAAATAATTCATAAACTGCAGCTAGATGAAAGAACAATGTTTAAAAATTTGCGTTTGGAAAGGTACAGCAAAAACATACGTCATGGGATACAAACGGACCCCGGCCAGTCCTATGAAGGTTAAGAACATTGATATTAGGTGCCCATTTAATTATTAAATATGAAAGGCTACTAAATAATTTTTTATTTTCAATAAAAAACGACAATTAATATTTATTATTAACGCCATTATGCTCTATGACTTCTCTTAATCTACTGGTAATCGATCTATATAATGTGGAACAATATTCTTCAGTTATTTCCTCCCAGACATCATTTATAAATTCCAACAAACCTTCAACGTATGCAAGAACTTTTTGAGTTTTTATTACACTTTAAATACAACATATCGACTAGCGATAGGAACAGTAAAAATATGAATCCGACTCTGTCTACGCTATGTATGAGAGTTAAAATTTATTTATTCTACCTGTTTAACATTATGGGGTAATTATTTTTTGCGACTATTCTTATCTATAAATTTCCAGTGAAGTACATTGCTTTTGTGACTTCCGGGTAGGCCGTTTGTGTCTGAGCCGCATTCTAGAATTATCTGGAATAGAAAAGCACTAATATATAAAAGACCGACCAGCGGGAGAAGTTTAGTTAATAAAGTGATCTCGTGAGATAAGCAAGTGAGCAAGTAATAGTCCAGGGCATGTAGATCAAAATCGCCCAAACAGCGGAAATTTTTCGGCACAGCAGATATCAAGATGCGGTTTTCTGCATTGTGTTCAGGAAGGTACCAGAAAACGACTCGAGGACGTCTGGTTCATGCATTTTTAAAAAAATGCCTTTTGGACTGGAAAATGCATTTTCCAATTGCATCATTACTTGCACCATTATAGGAACGACTGAAAACTCGGAACAATCGCTTGGAAATCGAAATGGCAGCATGCCTGAAAATCACTCCAAACTCGTTACTCGGAGGTTTTCGGGGCTGCCGGACTCGATTCTGGCATTGGAGTTATCCGGGGGCGCTCGGAGGTGGCTCTACATGGGTGTCCGCGGGCTGATTCGGGGGGAAATTGCAGAGTCCATGGGAATGGCTTGAAAATACTTACTGGGGGGTTTTCGGGGATGCCAAATTCATTTCCAGTATTAGATTTCCTCGAAGGCGCTCAGGGGTCCCTCTGTGGGGAAATTTCATAGTCCATGAAAATTTCTCCAAACTCGTTACTCGGGGGGTTTTCGGGGATGCCGAATTCAATTCTGGCATCAGACGTCCCCGGGGGTATGAATATTAAAAATTTAGATTGAATTTAAAATAAATAAATATTACACATGTGGCGCCTCGTAACTGATGCTCAAAAATAAAATCCAAAATTCTTGTACATTTTCGAAATATACTTCCTAATCTATGACAAGGGCAACCGCCCGCTCCGATATATATTTTTCCCAATGTAGCTATTTTCGAACTTTCTCTTCTCTTCCCACGTGATGTCAGACGCGTGAGAAATGTATTTCTATGTACAAGGTCACTGCGCATGACCTTTGAAGTATTTTTCGTGAACTGCCCGCTATAAAAAGGCCGCTCATCGCCTAGAAAGTTCATCCACCTCCTCCCAGCGATGAGCAAGATAGCCGAGAGAGTCATCCTGAAGAAACTAGGAGAAGAAACAGAAGCCATCGGGATACTGCCAGAAGAACAGTTCGGATTCAGGAAGGAACGAAGCGCCGAAGACCAAGTACTGAAGATAGTAGAATACACCACCCAAGGATTCAACAGGAACCAATCAACAGTAGCCATCTTCTTGGATGTCAGCAAAGCCTTCGACCGCGTCTGGCAAGAAGGCCTGATATTCAAGATGAGAGAAGCAGGATACTCAAGAGCCCTAACGAAGTTACTAAGAACAAAAGATTCCAAATCAAGATCACGAAAACCAAGTCCGAACTAGGAATGATGGAAGCCGGAGTCCCGCAAGAAGCAGTCCTGTCACCGGTACTCTACACCATCTACACCGCAGACTACCCCAAGACGGACAACACCATGATGGCCCTCTACGCAGACGACACCGCCATCGCAACAAGGAGCACCCGACCAGAGATGGTGACACGAAGACTTCAAGAAGCCGTGGACAGAATCGACGACGGGTGTACGACATGGAGGATCAAACTCAACGCAGAGAAGACCCAAGCAGTGTTCTTCAGGAAGAAGAGGAAGACGCCAGAAGACAACCTGGACATCGCAGGAGACGAAATCAGATGGACCAATAAGGCGAAGTATCTAGGAGTCATTCTAGACCGAGGGCTGACGTTCAAGGACCACGTGGACTACGTCGTGGACAAGACCAGGAAAGCAAGAGGACGACTAGGAGGACTCATCGGAAGAAGATCCAAGTTAGAACTGAAGACCAAGATCCACCTCATCAGAGCAATCCTGATTCCAATCATGCTGTACGCATCCACAGCATGGGGGTACACCGCCAAGACCTACAAAAAGAAGCTAGAAGCCCAGCAGAACATCAGCCTAAGACAAGCCCTGGGCGCCCTCTGGTACATCAGGAACCTGCAGATCCACAGAGAGCTAGACCAGAAGACGATCCAAGAAATGATGGAAAAAAAAGCCAGAAGAAAATTCGAAGCAATGAGGACCCACCCCAACGTCCATATGAGGGATCTGGCCGACTACACCCGAGAAGACTACGCCAGGCATCCACGGCCAAGAAAACAGCTGGACCACGATCAGCAGTGAAGACACGTAGAAGAGCAAGAATAAAGAATGAAGAGGGACCACCTAAGAGAGTGCCTGCTGATCCCCTGAAAAGATGAGCAGGATCTCGATTAGGGACAGCTTTAGCAAGTGGATCCACTCTTTAAGGTCGTCCTTAGTCGTAGTAAGCCGGCTAAGGATTTGCCCCTTCCAGATGCTGCGAAACACACACACCCAACGCGAACGTCAAAAACAGAAGGCAGAAGGAGTAAAGTGCATGCACTACCCTAAAGAAAAGAAGACAGCCAGACTCTTCCATGCAAAACCCAAGGAAGAGAATGGAAAAGCAACGATAGCAGAGAAGACTGAGGCCCCATCGGATGAGATGAGGGGTGGATGGAAGCTCTTCCCGGGATACATCGCTCTCGAGGGATGTATCCTGGAAGGGGCGGATTTGGACTGGTGTGTGTGTGTGTAGAAAGTTCAGTTCACCCTGAGACCTTGAACGTGAATATAGTGCTAAAATAATCAAGTTTTTTGGATTGTGGATCTTTTTTTGGTGTATGAGTGGTGTCCGGCACTCTTGGACCACGTGGTTATATTCATAATTTGTGATTTTTCACTTTCTTCTTTAACATTCCTCACAGCGGGACTCCCAATCGCCCCCAGGGTAATCTAATGCTGGAAATGAATTCGCCATGCCCGAAAACCCCCCGAGTACCGATTTTGGAGCGATTTTCATGGACGCTGATGTTTTATAATTATTTTTGGCTAGATCAAGAAGTATCCTACCTTGTGTTTGACTTAATATACGTTAATAGAAAAAAGAAGAAGATGTGATATTACAAATATTGGAGCTTAGATATTATTAACCCTATGGCAATATCCTGGATATCTTTGTCCCAACTAGGATCAGTATAACTGTGCAATGTTATAGAAAACCAGGAAAACTATATCGGCTGATCTTTACAATTATCACTTAAGAAGACAGTTTAGAAGTGGAAAACTCCCTAGATTTATCTGTTCATTTACAACATGATATAGTGGGTCTCTTGATTCAAATTTCTAATTCTTCAAGGAAATCCATTGCCACTTATATTCCCTGAACAAACTAAAGGAATAAAAAATTATAAAACCATCACATATGCAGGTAATATTTCTAATAATATTTCAAAGTTGATATCTCTAGCTACAAATGTGAGTACAAAATTGTTAAATGTAATAACAAAATTATCCCTATTAAAGAAGTCTGGTGTATATACACTTAATGTCCAGAATGTAATGCTGTCTATTTGGATCAAACCCTTAGAAATTTTGAAATCAGATACAGTGAACACTAACGGACATACAGATCAAAACAACCAGATAAATCCTACTACGCAAAACATCTACTTCACACCAAACATGTATTGACACCTAACACATAACTAGAAGTACTACTTATTTGTGATCAGAAACAAATACTGGATTTCCTTGAAAGATTGGAAATTAGAAGACACTTAAGAAACCCACAATATCAAGTTGCGAATGAATAGATAAATGTAGGGATTTCTCCACTTTTAAAGTGTCTTCTTAAGTGATAATTGTAAAGATCAGCAGATATAGTTTTCCTGGTTTTCTTTATCATTGCACAGTTATACTGATCTTAATTGGGAAAAAAAAGACATCCAAGATATCCCCATATAGTTAATACTATATTAGCTTTAATATTTGTAATATCATAACTTCTTCTTTTTTCTATTAACAAATATTAAGTCATTCACAAGGTGGTCTAGCCAGAAATAAGTATTAAACATCAGGTAAGCATCAAATGTAATGTAACTTCTGTCATTCTGCTGATGATATTTAATATCGAAACAATTGTCAAATTCCTTAGAATTTTTAACATATTTTTCAATATATTCTGGAATTAACTAGAAACAGTAAGCTTCATTTAGAACAGTAATATGAGTAGATTCCACGAAGTAAAGGTCGATACAGTAAATTTCATGATTGGAATGAATTTACAATCGTATATATACGTTGAATGTGCTGAGGTTGCACCAACGATCGTATTAGTACAATCCAGAGGGTACGTCGGCAATAAACAGGAGGTAGGCTCATAGTATCCGAAGCCGATTAGCAGATGATACTCTAGACATTTTGTTTTAAATAATTTATATAAATAAATTATTTATAATTCAAGTTTTTTCATTTTTCCTAACATAAAAGTGATTGTGAGTCGATATAATCATCGTGCCGGAATCTTACAAATAGAGAGATTAATGATTTTCCAAACAAATTCTTCATTTTCAAAATCAAATAAATTAATGTTGTATAATAAAATTCAATATTATGATAAGAAATGATGCTTGTTATAACGTTAATATTCAGCAAAACGTATAAAGTAGCCGCGGTCAATAATGACGTTTTCATAAGCGTCCACCACGAAATCTACTTCGAAGACACTATTCTATGATTGTCAATTATGCATGTATAATCAAACGGTAAACACAAAACATGCCACACTTCACGTTAGCTTTGACTTGTATTGATTTGTATACTCGACAAGTGAATTATTCATTCCCTACTTGATAAGTACGAATAATCGGACAATGAAAGGGTTTTAGGGTAATGTATGTCGGTTAATGGAAAAGTTAAAAAGCTACAGTTGGAGTGCTTCGTCGTTATGGTGTGAACTTCCATAGAGGCTAATTTATCACGAACACTTTGGCGATTTTATTTTTTTAATTCTCCTTTTTCATCAGGAAAAAAACAATTCTAAAAGCGAACCTTTTTTTACTTATATCTAGAGGGCACCACTAGAAAAATATAATAATTCGTCCCCCCTCTGGCGCGGCTCTACGTGGTCGAATGATCGAAAAATGCACGCCGGTGACAATGGTTGATCATAGCCACCAGGCACATTAAAAGTATTAAGATTAATTACACAAAAACATAAATGCACCTTCCACTAAGTGATCAGTTAAGTGACCGGCTAACAAATACAATATTTATGTAAGTTGTGGAATATAGGTTATAGTGAAAAGTTATGTGTTTTATTTATACTACATATAAAAGGCATGGCGGTATGGTTCGCCATATATTGATGCGATACTATTTCGCCTAAATCATAAGAAATGTTTTTTTGTTGGAAGACCATGAAGACTGTTTTACTGATGTTAATTGCTAAACCACTATTTTCACACCATCTGGCGAATTCCTCTGCAGCTGAGTTTGCTGTTTTTATAGAGAGCGGAAGCTTATTCTGTGCCACTATTTTACTAGTATCATCCGCATAGATGATCGTTTTCTGCTGAACCACACTTGAGAGTTCTATGTCACTCATAAATATTATGAAGAAAAGTGGAGCCAAAGTTGAACCCTGAAGAACCCCCATTGAAACAGAAGCAGGTCGCGAGTTCACAAAGTCAATAACGACTATCTGAGATCTGATTTTTAGATATGATACCACCCAATCATTTGCAACTTCTCTAATTCCAATTCGGTACAGTTTTTCCAGCAGTAAATTATAGTTCACTGTACCGAACGCTCTACTTAGGTCAAAAAACAGAACAACTGGAAATGGTATGTTGTTAAGGTGTAAATATATGTCTTTGCAGAGTTCATTTATTGCAGTTGAAGTTGATCATTTTTGTCTGAAGCCGTGTTGGCAGCTAGGAATAGGTTTGTGATATTCGACAAAATTAACCAGTCTCAGATAATAGCTAAAATCGATAATTTTCGCAACCTGAGATTGTAAGCATATATTACGGTAGTTGACCACCAGGGTGGTCCTTAAGTAATTGTACATAGAAATATGGTAGATTCCTGACTTTAAAATATTACGATTTAAACCAACTTACTTTAATAAAATCTTGCTAATAAGGAATATACAGGATGTTAAAGGTTAAATTTTAAAATTTCTTTTTTGTAATAACTTCAACGTTTTTGGATATGTATACATGAAAATTTGGAAATAGAGGTTTTTGGGCACGAAAAATCATAATTTGGTACCTACTTCGATGTAGTTTATAGAGGGCGCTACATAGGCCACCTTTGTGGCATCAATGTGCCCTAAATTTTTTTGCTGTTTAAGTTAGCGGTATTTTTGTAAAAGAATATTAAAGCCACGTTATTTCAATAGAAAAAAGGTATACTTGTTATTAACCTTAAAACATAACGGTTTTCGATATAATCGCATTTTATGGATCAGCTGCTTGATTTTTATTAAAAACATTTAGAAAACAAATTAAAAAAAACTAAACTAAATAACATTATAACTTCAGTTGTGTCACATTAAATGATCGATATTTCCTCCATTCTCGTCGATGCATTTATCTACACGTTCCATAAAAGATCGTCTCATATTAAACAACATCATTGGATCAAAAACACCCGCTGCTCTATTTATTTCTTCCCAAAGTAATAATTATTCATTTCGGAAACTATTAACATAGTAGGCTGACGTCACGAATGATTTTGACAGCGAAGCATTCGATTTGTTTCAATATTATGTCAGTCTTGTAATATTTAGTTTGCATTTTATTAGTTAATTTAAAAAAAGCAGAAAATGCCGAGGCATAATAATTATTCTAATACAGATATGAGAGATATGGTTGCTATTTACTGTCAGCAAAATTTTAATGGGCGAGCTGCGAAACGAGAATATTTGAGAAGATATCCAAACAGGCAGCAACCTAATCATCAAACATTCCATAATCTATTTAGGAATTTAGGCGATAGTGGTTCGTTTCGTCCTAAGCGTGATAACTTAGGCCGACCAAGAATAATTACGCCTGATAAAGATGACGAAATAATGGTTCGCATTGAAGATGATCCTCAAGTTAGTACACGGCGTTTATCTGCTGCTTTACAAATCAGTAAAACTTCTATTTTAAAAAGACTACACCTCGAGAACTATCACCCATACCATTTTACTCCGGTACAAAACTTATTGCCAGCAGATCTACAGTTAAGATACCAATTTGCAAGTGCTATCCGAAACAGGCAAAATCTTGATCACACCTTCGTCGACAGAATATTATTTACCGACGAAGCTACATTCAACCGCCGTGGTATTTTTAATTTAAGGAACAATCATCTTTGGGCTATTGAAAATCCCCATGATAAACGAGTAAGCCATTTCCAATATGAATTCAAAATAAACGTATGGTGTGGTATCATTGGTAACAACTTCTTAGGACCATACGAGTTACCTCGTAATTTGAATGGTGAGAACTACTTACATTTTTTGCAAAATAATTTCATTAATCTATTGGAAGAATTGCCACTGAATATAAGAAAAAATATGTGGTTCATGCAAGATGGTGCACCGCCGCATTATAAGAGAGCAGTCAAAACATATTTGAATAACAAATTTCCTGAACGCTGGATTGGTCGTGGTAGCCATTTTCCTTGGCCAGCACGTAGTCCAGTTTTGAATCCTCTCGATTTCGGTGTATGGGGTGCAATGAAACTACTTGTTCATAAGGATCCCATAAATACAAGCGACCAACTTTGGGAAGAAATAAATAGAGCAGCGGTATTTTTTGATCCAATGATCTTGTTTAATATGAGACGATCTTTTATGGAACGTGTAGATAAATGCATCGACGAGAATGGAGGACATATCGAACATTTAATGTGACACAATTGAAGTTATAATGTTATTTAGCTTAGTTTTTCTTAAATTTGTTTTCTAAATGTTTTCAATAATAATCATGCAGCTGATCCCTAAAATGCGATTATATCATAAACCGTTAAGTTTTAAGGTTAATCACATGTATACCTTTTTTCTATTAAAATAACGTGGCTTCAATATTCTTTTACAAAAATACCGCTAACTTAAACAGCAAAAAAATTCAGGGCACATTGATGCCACAAATGTAGCCTATGTGGCGCCCTCTGCAAATTACATCGAAGTAGGTACCAGATTATAATTTTTCGTGCCCAAAAACCTCTATTTCCAAATTTTTATGTATACATATCCAAAAACGTTAAAGTTATTGCAAAAAAGAAATTTTAAAATTTTATCTTAAACATCCTGTATATTTCTTATTAGCAAGATTTTATTAAAGCAAGTTGGTTTAAATCGTAATATTTTAAAGTCAGGAATCTACCATATTTCTATGTACAATTACTTAAGGACCACCCTGTATAGGTACCGATTTTGATATTTTTAGTGATTCCAGGTAAGTTCCATCAACAAACGCCTTATCTATTATGTGGGATAGTGGATAGCATATCACATTACGGACAGTTCTTAGAGCCTTACTGTGGATTTCAACTATATCAGGTGTTGTGGTTTTTGTTGTTTTGGTAATGATATCCTGAACTTCCATATAGTGTGGTATTTGATAAGGGGGATAACTTCAGATTATCTGTTATTGGATCTGCTTTTGCGATTCCAATGAAAAAATCATTGAAGTGGTTGCCAATGTCATATTTATCTGTGGTATGATTATTATTGATAGTGAGCTCAATTTTGTTATTAGTTTTTGCAACACCCCTTGCTTATATTATTTGCATTCAATATTTTTTCGTTAGTGTATTCTGCTTTAGTTTTTTTCACCAGTACTTCATAAATATATTTGAGTTGTTTATATCTGTTTTTTATTATCTGGTTTGCTGAATATTTTGCTATTTTATACATATCACATACCATTTGATTCAATTCCTTGATTCCATTATTAATCCACGGTTTCTCCCTATTACTTCTACTTGTTTTTATTTTTATTTTTTTCAGTGGAAAATCAATGTTGTAATGGCACAGAAGGGTTGTATTGAAAATATTATATCCTTCATTCACATCATCAGCTGTATATACATCCTCCCATTTTTCATTAATCAACAGTTCTCTGAAAGTTATCAAGTTATCATCTGAGTAGTTACGTTTATAAATAGTTTCTACACTACAGTTATGTGCTGTTAGTAATGCTAATGTACAAGTTTGAAATTTATTATCTGAAACATAACAATCAGTTGGCTGAAGATTTGTGTACACCGCATCAGTACTTCTATTAATACGTGTAGGCTCAGTTATAATATTTTTCATGTCAAATTCAAAGAATATATTTTTAATTTTTCTTGCTTCCAAGTTGTTTTTTGAAGAGTCTATATTAATATCACCACATAGAATGTAGTATTGTGTTGTCGTGAAGATTTTGCATATCAGATCATAAATTTCATAAAAAAATATATCGATATCACTATTTGGTGTTCTGTACACTGTGATAATATACAATTTACTCTTTTAATTTGAGATTTCTAAAACAGCTACTGTTGCTTCAAAACTTTTCTCTATACTTTTGTTGGAAGTGAAAGGTTTTAGAGGAAGATTTTCTTTTGATACGATACATACCCCACCATGTTCGTGCAATTTTCTACAGTAACTATTTATTAATCTGTATTTAGATAAGTTTAGTTTTTCTATTATCGCAGAACTTCCAGTTGATTTATTTTTCTTGGAGCCATGCCTTGAATGTTGAGATGCATTATAACCAGTAGTTCTGTATCTACTATTTGTCTATCTTGATGTTCTGTAGGTACTACATGATTTAGATGGGCTGTAGGGAGTAGGTTTCCTGAAAATCCTCAGATCGCTAATCATATCTGTGGAATTTTCTGAAGTCAAACCTCTTGAATGGGACATACTTTGGCCAGGTGGAAGGTTTATAGATATAGTCCACCCTACACATGAAACATTTGTTTTTATTTTCACTTGTAGGGAGTTCATTTACTATGATGTTGGAATTTTTGAAAGCTTCTTGATCCTTCAGGTATTTAGTTATCTTGTCAGCTATAATATGATGGTTCACCCTATATGGATACAATCAGGCTTTTCTATGAACACCGAAGTCCTTATCATCATCATTCTCACCAAAGTTTCTTTTCCTTTGTAGTCTCCTCTTTCTAGAATCGACTTTTGTGATGCCATCATCAATATCGTGAGTAGTACTCTCTTGATTGCGGTTTATAATATGGTCCATGGTAGTTTTTTGTGTTTCTTCAAGTTTAGACATTT
Organism: Galeruca laticollis; assembly: GCA_963921935.1. Classification (NCBI taxonomy): domain Eukaryota; kingdom Metazoa; phylum Arthropoda; class Insecta; order Coleoptera; family Chrysomelidae; genus Galeruca; species Galeruca laticollis. The sequence continues at coordinate 157,431,523 of OY998181.1, read as the reverse complement.
TTGGGAGACTTGGCAACATGAGGGATTCCTTGTTTATATTATCTGTTTTTGCACTGTTTACAGCTGAATTAATTTGGACTGATTCCATGGCTTTGTTGATTTGTTTTTCACTCACAATACTGATAATGGGTTTTTTGTTAGTTTCAGTTTTTGTTTGGAGTAGATTAACTTTTTATTCTAGAAATTTATTGTTTTGCTTTAGCAATAATGAGTTTTCTATTAATAGATCATATTTTTCTTTCAAAATTTGTTGCAATAGTTTGATTTCCATTTTCAAGTCATAAGATTGATTATTTACCTTTGGCGCATTTTGGTTGCCTATTTCTATAAGGCCAGTTGGTTCACAACACTCGATTCTGTTATCACATATTTCATACATTTAAGTTTATTTTCCACTGCACAAGACATGGGGAAGACATTTCCACGGTTGGCACACACTAGAATGTTGGTTGTCTTTATCCTGCAGCATTTAAATTTTTTTTTAACAAAGTTATTGTCATTTATAACAGAGAGCACTTTCTTACACGTCTGCTCATTATCCGCCATCTTGATGTAAATAGTTAGTTTGTTAGTTAACCATTAACATTATGAGATTTATAAAATATTATTATTTTCACGGTAAGTTTGGAAAACAAAGTGTTTAGTTTACAAAGAAACGGAGATGTAAAGTATAGACACCTAGTGCTAAACTTGTGAATCATCATAGAAACGTCATTATAAAAAATATAGTTTTCGTATGTCACATTAACCGCTTACATATTTTCTTTAAAATCATAATTAAACGAATAATTACAACGTTCCAGTTACTCAGAGTAAAAAAAATATTAATAATCTTATATTATTTTTCATTCTTACATTATTTCTAATCTAAAATACTTGTACAATAAATAGCTGATAAATGAAAGATTAATCTACCTGCAAAAACGTCGACTGAAAAATAAATGAAACCATTCCTCAGGGCGATTCTGTTGAAAGTTATATTCCATACAGTTTACTAGATCGCTTCCCTTCTTCTACCCCCCTACTTGAATATGAATGCCCGCTGAGACTTTCTCGAGTAATTTTTCTTTACTCACCATTTTAATATCATACCAAAGTATATTTACAGTTTAAACAGACTGTATTTTTAACGTAATTATCTTTTTTCATATTAGCCTATTAAAAAAGTAAAGATTGTATCAAAATCCGCAGCGTACAATAAACCTGGAAATAGGTACTTTTATAATATTAAATTTTAATATCACGATGGCAGGTTTTCAAATAACTTCTGGAGAGAAAATAATGAAATGTTTAGGTAAAAAGGATAAAGAAATATAAGAAAGCGCGCTCTCAATTCAAAAAGGTTATATTCCTTTTTTTCTCTAAGATTAGTTGTCGAGGACGGTAAACACACAAAGTGAAATGCAGCGAAAAGAGAGCTCTTTAGCTGAATATTATATGTTTCCTTTGTTCTTATTGAACTACGAAATACCAATTAGAATTTTATTAAAATAAACTTTGGAATTATTAGAATAGCTTGTTGAGTTAGCTGGAAACCAAACGGTCAAAAAGTAAAATAAATTGGCAATACAATAGTATATTGTATACTACCAAAACTGTCATCTACGGTAAAACTTTGTGACATGTACACGTCTCAAGTTACGCTAGAAAGAATAAAATTTCCATTTAATAAACAATTGAAGTACCGAATCAAATTCAAATCACAAAAATTCTTGAAATTTCGCAAAATACCAAGTCGTATATTAAATTTATCCATCTTTTTTTATTTTTAATTGATAATTACAAAGAAATATTCTTCCAAATAATTCTCAATTTATTGACTGAAATTCATTCGGATAAAATTTGTATATATACACAGTTATTTTCCAACTAATTTCAAGCTGATCTAACAAATTATTTGGCAAGAAAAAAAATGTATAAGACTATATTCAGCAAGAATTAACTGCCCTCACATTGGAAAACCTTGAAAGGATGCAGGAGAATGAAGAACTTGAAAGAAAGTTAGAAAAACAAGAAAAGAGGATAGAATTTTTAGAAAGAGAATTGAGAATTAATATTATATTGAATAGATGAGGCTTTTACTTGATGAAAATCCATACTGAACGATGAAATAAAACAATATAATTTGTTTAAATCTTCATTTATTTGAACTTATGTTGAATTTAAACTTGTTGACGCGTTTCACTAACGCAGTAGCTTTGTCAAAACGAATGAAGGTATAATATAAGAATGTCTTAATATATACAGTGCATAAATACAGAATATTATTTACTAATGTTACAGTTTTTAAGAAAATATTCATGTCTAAAGCTTCTAAAAATGATTTAATTTTTAATGATGGTGTTCCAAAGTATGTTAACCCTTTCACCACTGAATATGTTTTTTGATTATATTTTCGTTTTAGGTGAATGTACTCATCGATATGGGTATGGAAAAGATATTATTATTTTTTTTAATGACATAGATTTCACAAAAAGTCCTGGGATTATATGTCCCAATAGTTTTCTTCGGCTGGATCGTTATGTCCCATTGGTACGCGTTTCAGACAACGCCAATATATTATCATACATATTTTATTGAATTCTTTTATGAATTAAAAGGCAAAAAACAATTTTTACATAAAGGCACGTTACAGGCTATACAGATTGTCTTCGTACGCTTTTCCACCTTATTTTTAGTACACTGATGACATCTTCTTCTGGACGGACCTTCACGGGGCAAATCGTCGCCAACATTTATCATAAATTTTTGACGTTCGCTTCTAGGGCCACATCTACCGCTAAGACGTCTCTTTACGGCAGCCTTCTCTCTGCCTTTCTCTATCATCTGTTCGGCTAATGGTACCAGAAATGATATGAACTGTATTTTCTTATGGTGAATTTGTTGAAAATTAATCCACGAATTTACAACTGACGTCATCAAAAGTTTGTAAAACACCTTACGCCACCATTTGGTAGATTTACGGTCTAGATCATACGTAGACACTTTTTGGTCTGCCAAATGAACGCAACCCATAATATATATATATATATATATATATATATATATATATATATATATAAATATCCAAATCAGTACAATGTTATTGTTTGTATCGGTTTTTTGTGTTATTTTTAAATGTTTTTTAAATGTATATATTGTTTATTGAGTTTTTATTGTTTCCAACTTTTATGGTATAGTCGATCTGACAATCCATTTTAGTAAGTACGACTATGTTTTGTAACGTATTGTTTTTAAATATATAATATTTGTAGTCATCCTGAGGAAGACCCCAAACAAGGGTTGAAAGCTTGATGAATAATAAAATTGTTTGATTTCTCACCAGCCCCACTGTTGACTGCTACACCCAGTTCTTGATGAACATATTTTGTTATATATATATATATATATATATATATATATATATATATATATATATATATTGTAGAATGCGATAACACTGGGACATGATAATTCTGCCTTTTCTCCATTTCTCAAAGTTCTCTTCACAACATCTATTGTATTTGAATGACAGTTCGACAATGCTAGAACCTCCTTAGTATCTCGCCATTTGCTTGCAATAATACCTTCATCACTAACCAAAAACTCTGTATCACATCGAGCCATATTATCATTTTAAAAACTAGGGGTGTTCTTTCGATTCTTCATATACGTTCCGACACAAGCGAAAGATAGATTTGCCATCAAATTCACACTCGTGAAAAAGCGATAGACGCAAATACAAACATCCTTAGAACGAATTGTAGATGCCAACTTTTGCACTACTCTTTCTCCAAGTGTACCATCTGCCTTCTCAAGTTCTTTGCCTGAATAAATATTTAAATCGTATACATATCCAGTTTTTGAATCGCATCGTTGCCAAAGTTTTATTCCTTTTTTCACTGGTTTCATAGGGAGATACTGCTTCATGCTTGAACGGCCTTTGAACTTGGTCATAGTTTCATCAATTGACTGATGAGATCTGTCCGTTCTCGCGCGTTGGAATGTCTGTTTCAAGCAGCCAACAACATCATCTAAATAGTATATTTTTGAACAACCATCGGGCTTTTCTGGATCTACATAATACATTTTTCATAAAATCAAAGTACATCGCTCTCTACTAATGGCCTTTTTTATAACACTGTTGGCCAGAGATTCGTTAGACGACCAGTAATTATGTTACTCGGTTATAACACAACACCAGGGTACACCCAAGAATCAGCATAATCTCATGTGCATCAGTTTTCTGTATATACTTTTTCATGAGGTGTAAGCGTTTGTTGGTAGAATCGGCAATATGTATAAGTAAGCTTCTAGGAAATATCTTCAAAAATACGTCTAATTCAGTTGCAGATCTGTCTAAATCCAGAAGGAGTGAACCCTCAACCTCAATAGGAATTTGTTTTCTGGGACTGAAAGTAGCTGTAGAGGGCCTCCACACAATACCTGTTTGGGTTGGGCGAGGAGGGAGTTGTTCTGTTTCTTCTTCACCTTCTCTTTCTACGACCTCTCCTGAATCTGATTCACTCCCTTCTCCTACTACAATATCATCTTCTAAATTCTCTTCATGTCCTGGAGGACAATAATCACTATCTTCATCAGAACAATAGAAAGGATCTTCCTCCGATTCCACTGATAAATCACTAATATTATTAGCAATCTCTTCCAGCTCCTTTTGTCTAAGTATACGATCACGTCGACTCATTCTGAAAAAAAATATATACGTTTTAATTTTACATACGACAGGTAATATTCGTCCCAACGGAGATTACGGGTGGGACACATATTCCCATAAACATCAGACAGTACAAAACATGAAGTTCACTGATACAAAAAATTGTTTTTATTTACTCACCTTATATTCTCTCACATCCTTCGATATTTGACCATGATACAAGATAGTTTTATCAAATTTCAGTTACTTGTTTTGCGTAAAAAGATAAACAAAACACCTAAAGGCCGGGAACACGTTGTGAAATAGGTTAGAAAACAGCAATGTGCTTTTATGTGATGTTGCCATATTTGGCGAATGTTCTACGGAAATATTCAAAAACACTGAAACGCGTGCATTTCTGGACGTATTTCACCCAATAGTGATTTATTATCGGCTCTTGGGATATATAAGTGCCGATAGAGGTGAAAGGGTTAACCTTTCGGAACTCGCGCTCACTTTTGTGATAGAAAGGTCGCGCGCGGACTCTTAGTCCGCAACTGTGAAATAACATTTTTACAAGTTTCATGTTATAATTCTTAAATAAATATACAAATTGAGATATTAAAAGTCATTTATTAACCAAATTTAAACATTTTAGTAATGTTAGAAACATAATATAACCAAGTACTCGAACAAATATAAGAAAAAGCTGGTACAAAAAAATTTTAACAAACATTATGGGTGACACTGAGGGCATATCATTAGAGAATGTTCCAAACAAATAAACTTGTGACATTCGACACAAGAATAGCGTGTAGGCCTATTTTTTCGTCGGTCGCAAATAAAACAACGTCCTCTCTGACCTGCTGGTGTTTCTGGAACTGGATGTGCTCTGGTGGTTTCTGCTCCAAAAACTTCATTTATCCTCAGTTGAATAGCCCTGGGAATGGGCTGGGTAGCACGTCGGCGAACATGTTCTTCTACTAACTGAGACGATAAGGCTCGCAAAAACATCCTTCGTCTTATTTCAGCAGCGTTATTTATCGAAAAAATCACAAAAGAGTTTATTCCAGTTACATTTAGTAAAGAGTAAAATAAAACCATGGGCCATCGTTTAGTGTTTCGCGCACAATCATAGGCCGCACATAGTTTGTCTACACAATCAACACCACCCTTTGAAGCGTTATACTCCATTATCATGTCTGGTTTATTTGTACTGGCATCTATTTTGTCATCAAAGTGCATACTTGACAACAGTAAGACGTTTTTATTTTTCTTTGGTATATAAGATACCAGTGTACAGTCATTCCTTAAGGCAAACACACTCGAAGCAATTGGGCGACCTGATGGACGTGAAAATTCGAGGGGCAATTGCTTTTTATTTTTCCTGACAGTGCCTAAAAGAGTCAGCTTGAAATCTGTATAAAGTGACGTCAACAAGTCCATACTAGTGAACCAGTTGTCCACAGTCACGTTGCGACTTGTTCCTTTGATTGGCTGGCATAGTCTTTGTACCACTGCAGTTGGTGAATTGCTGCATGCATAGGGTCCGTCCGGTTGCTTGCCAATATAAACTTCCATATTCAAAGTGTAAAATGTCTTGGAATCCGCCATAGCAAAAATCTTAATCCCGTACTTGTTGGGTTTACTAGGGATGTACTGTCTAAATGAACAGCGTCCCCGAAACCCTTCTAACTTTTCGTCAATGGTTACAAATTCGAATGGCGTATAAGCAGTTTTATAGTTGTTCACCACAGCGACAAAAACTTCCCTAATTGGGGCTAACTAGTCAAATTGTGTCCTGTCGTTTCTAGTTTCTAAATCGTCGAATCGCAGGTTTACTAAAAGGAATAGAAATCTTTTCTCAGACATTGTCAACCTGAATAATTCTACCCCAGTAGCATTTTTAGCCCACAGCTCTTCTGTATGTAGACGACTTGACTTCAACACTCCTGCTAAATACAATAGACCAATCAATGCTCGAATCTCCACGATATCCGTATCTCTAGCATCCCTTTCCCGCTGATAGTTTGGTCTAACCAACTGAATATGTTTATTTGTATAATAAACAATGGAATTTAAAATGTCATCGGTAAAAAAATATTTCCAAATGTCAATCTCTCTTTTCAAACCCCTGGCGGTACCTTTCACTCCTGGGAGGTGCTTGATTAGATTTTGCGCTCTAGTTTTTACATTTTGTTTAGGGACATGCTTTGCCCAATGCGTAACGCCGTCTTTACCAACAAACATAGGCTGCCCTTCCCATGGCGTTTCCAAATTTTCTGGTTCTTCCACGTCCGATATCTCTTGTTCAGTGTCTGTGTGAAGGTCTTGCTCCTCAACATGGTCTTCTTCTCCAAATTCCTCCTGATCATCAAATTGTACATCAAACTCGTTATCGCTTTCTTCCAGGCAGTCAATCATCAACTGGTTCCTTTTCCCAAGAGTAGGCCATCCTAAAAAGACGTAAAAAATAGCTTATCCCTTCATTTATTTTATTAGAATTTTTTATTTTATAAATAAAATAAAAAACCACATAAAAACATACTTTTCTTTTGTATTTAAAAAAAAATCCGAGAAGAAATTTATCACTAACAGTCGCATGCGGACTCACAGTCCGCAGACCTAAATATTTTTCAACCAGCTCCACTAATCAACGACTTGTGCACTACTGCTTAGCCAGTGCAGCGTTGAAGGAAGATTCTAAGCGGAGCAAGCTCCTCGAGTTACGAATTTTAGAATTAACCTAGGATAAGTTGAGCTGCGGAGCGAGAGTCCGCGCGCGAGTTCCGAAAGGTTAAGCTTTTAAATTGTTCATTATTATTTTTATTTGACGGGAATACTTGTTCTAAGGTCTGTTTTTTATCTTTTTATTTATGATATTGTCAATTAAATTTGGATCGTAATTATTATTAACTGCTATTTGTTTTATGACATTTAATTCTTTGGTATAATTATTAATATTTAATGGAATTGTTAAGAATCTGTGTATTATACTATTGAAAGCTGCTAGTTTATGACTGAATGGGTGGACCGAACTATTATGAATTGTAATATTTGTATGTGATGGTTTATGAAATATAGAAAAATCATGTTTATTATTTATATTTGAAATTGTAAGGTCTAGAAAGTTTATAGACTTATTTTGTTCAAGCTCTACAGTAAATTTGATATTATTGTGAATCGAGTTTATGTAAATAGTGAAGCTCTCTAATTATCTATTGTATATAATAAACATGATTTTTCTATACTTCATAAACTATCACATACAGATATTACAACTCATAATAGTTCGGTACAGCCATTCAGTCATAAACTAGCATCTCTCAATAGTATGATACACAGACTCTTAACAGTCCCAATAAATATTAATAATTATAACAAAGAATTGAATATTATAAAACACATAGCAGTTGGTAATAATTACGATCCAAATATAATTGACAATATCATAAATAAAAAGATAAAAAAACAGACTCAAGAACAAGTATTCCCTTCAGATAAAAATAATAATAAACAATTTGAAAGCTTAACATACTTTGGAACACCATCCTTAAAAATTAAATCATCTTTAGGAACTTTAGACATGAATATTTCCTTTAAAACTGATTACAATTTATCCAAATTCATTAAAAATAATAAATCTAAATCTTCCAAATTAAACAAATCAGGAGTTTATAAATTAAAATGTGGTAATGACAACTGTGATCAAATTTATATCGGTAGAACTTTTAGAAATTTTAAAACTAGAATTTCGGAACACAAACTTAGCTATGACAACAAAAAATTAGATTCTAACTATTCAAATTTTGAAATTCTCCGTAGTGTGTAAATCCTTTAGTTTAAATTTATTAGACGCCCTTGAGATTACCAAAAATAAATATTCAGGTAATCTTCTTAACGACCAAATAGATATAAATCAGTCTCCTTCATTAGACTTTTTTACCTAGAAGAAGTTTAATAGTATATTCACATTACTAGTGCGGAAAGTGACATTTTTCAAACGAGTGGGAAACATCATAGTACGAGTGTGAAAAATTGATTGTCTGACTAATCTTACGTTTCATTTGTGACACTATATGTTTGAATATTGTTTCTATAAAAAGTGCACACGAATTTACAATTACTTTTATAGTGAAATAAAGAAATAACGATAATAATTATTGTTTATTTGAACAAATGACAATAAGTAAGTACGTATTAGATACAACTGGGAAACAAATTGAGTTATTTGGAACCATAAAAATTAAAAGTGAATTTTATTGTTACAATTTGTAAATTGTAACAGTTTTGTCGGAAGATTCGTTTAAATATTTTCTCGGATACTGCTTGTAATTATTGTGCTCGCCGAAGAAGTTGAGGGTTTTTAATTTATATTTTCTAATATGGCTGATTGACCACCAATGTCTTCCGAAGTTCCACGCATAGCGTTGACAATTTTAGTGGCGGTGTTCATTCTGTTGGTGTGAGAATCATCTAAATATCTCTCAGCGACAGCAGAGAATTTCCATGCTCCGTGTCTCTAGAGAATGGTAATAACTCCTCCTGGATCTACTAGGATCGTAGCCGAGGATCATTGGCAAGGATCTTCGGAAACCATGACCGGTGTAAGTTTCTGGATTCTCAAGTTTTGAAAAATTTGCTACTAAAGTGGGTATAGACCCTATTTTGTGTATACCCGCCACTTGCTTGGTGCATTTTTAGTGTTGATAGTTAAGAAAAAAACGTTTTGTTTACAATTTTTGAATGGTAATATTCTCGACGTTTCTTTATGTTTCTATAAATATAGTAGGCGTGAATATCTGATTTCGTGACGTTTCATTATCAAACTTCTGTGGTTTTTCAGTCTGGTCCAACAAAAACCCAAAGAATGTATTTATTTCCGCAGCGATTCGTGACTTCCTGCGAAGCCGTAACTATCTGCAAAGGTTTGGTATACATTTCTTAACGTGGGTCCTTTTTTCTCGGATATGTGATAATTTATTATTCACCTTCTAGGCACAGTTTCGTCGAATTGATCCACACGGATACTGGACGTTCTTTGTTTTTTAGTAGACACATCAGTGTCAATATTACTTACTGCCAGAGCTTCTTTTTTAATACGGGAAAGCGTTCTTTGGATAACTTTCGTAGCTGCAGAAATTCGTTCAATTACCTGACAATAAAATAAGTCGATATAAATGTTGTATTAAAAGTTTTACTCATTTGTATTTCCATACAAATAAAATGAGGTAGTTAAATTTGTTTTATGTGAACGTTCTTTGAAATAAAAACTTTTCTCGTGGTTTTCGGTCATTTAAAAGGAGTATTGAATTGAAAAATACCATATTACATTTCAGTTCATCAGTGGTTTTAAACTATGTTTATATTTTAGTACAAACATATTTAAATATAACCAAACTGCAATTGTAACTCAAATCGGAAGATGGTTCAAAACAAAAAATAAAACTGAAACGTAACAGAGATAGGTATGAAATGATTATAATATTATATTATAATTATAAGTTAAAAAACCTGTTACATTCAAATAAGTATCGTACACAAAATAAACATGTGCCCTTTCATATACTCCTGTAGACGGAAAGAGAATAGTTATTGATGCAGCAAGTGAATGAAGTGGTGCTTTTTTTCACGAATGGATAAATTGTCGCATGAGCCGCAGGCATGCAAAAACCTGAAAATTTCTCATTTGGGTTGCTCTAAATAGACTAAAAATGGCGTCGATTTGTTTGTAATGATGACATAACAGTGCATAAAATTGACACATGTGTGCATAAAATACTTTGTTTCACACCAATGTCACTTTTTTAAATCGTTTAACAAATAAATATTTTATGTACGAAAATCTATTTAAAAATCTTTCTATCGAGTGTGAATTTGTTAACACATTCACTGCCCTTAGGAAAAGGTTGTGTTCTGCCATGTGTCACGTAACTTTTCTTGTATATTGAACATAAAAACAGTGAATTGGTATTAAAATGAATATAACTATACATTTTTAAAGAAAATTTATGCAATAAAATCAAAAACGCGCTAGGCGCATTGTGGGCACAGGGTAATTAATAAATCATGCTTGGTGCCCGTAACCGCACGAGGTGCGTACGTGTGGGGAAATATTGCAACAAAAATGATAAATAATTATTATTTAATTATTATAATTAGAAAAATTATTACAAACACTAAATCAACTGAAACTTCAAACGCACAAAATAATTTGACCTTGAAAAACATATTATCCCGTAACCCGTATCATGGGGTCTGTGAGACACTTGTCAACAAGTCACGCACACCCGCTCCCCCACTTCTTCCTATATCATTCTGCCATTCCATCTACTCTTAAGTTGGTCCAACAGCAGTGCGCTTGAAGATTTTGAGCGATATAGGTAAACGTACGCGTAAATTATTTCGAGTTAAAGTACGAAAGTGTCTGTGAGACCCCTTTGTACGGGTTAAGTATCTTTTTAAAAAATACGTTCAGAATGGATTCTGCTCCGGGGCCGTCTAAACGTGTTCGGTTTGATGATAAACAGTTTGAAGAGACTGTGAAATGATGGTATGATGAAGGAGACAGTGATGTTAGCGACATAGATGTTTGTGATCACGCAATCGAAAGTGATCACGATAGTGAGTCAGAGCTTGACTGCGAGGAATCTGATGAAACTAGTTTGAAAGATGATCAAGAAGTTATTAGAGGTAATGAAGACCTAGACAGCGACGATGACGAAAATGATGAGTATGAAGAGAGGCAAGAAGCGAATCGAAAATCCTATTATGGAAAAAATAAGTATAAGTGGAGTGCAGAACCTCATGTCAGCCGCAGTCGCACTATGAAGCACAACATTGTAGTTCAGTTACCTGGATTGCGTAAAATGGCTAAGCAGCGCTTACAGATTTCTCCCACAGCAGCATCCGCATGGGGCCTTCTTTTTCAATATGACATTTTGCAGCAAATAGTGCAATGGACCGATGAAAAAATTGGAACTAAACGGATAAAATATGCTGATCAAAAATTAGCGTGGATTCAAGACACTGATTTAGTTGAAATAAATGCGTTCTTAGGTCTGCTGATTTATACATCCGTGTTTAAGTCTAACCACGAAAATATAGAGACCATTTTTGCCACAGATGGAACTGGACGGGACGTATTTAGATGTGTCATGACCATGAAACGGTTTGAGTTTTTACTAGTCCGCTGCACCAATTTCAGAAGTTTTTAACAAATTTGTACAAAATTGTCAGGAAGCATATTCCGTGGGCTTGTTAACATGTGTCGACGAAATGTTGATTTCCTTTCGAGGAAAATGCCGGTTTAAAATGTATATACCCAACAAAACAGCCAAGTACGGCATAAAGGTTCAGTGTTTAACTGATGCTCGTAACCACTATTTCTATAATGGAAGTGGTTCCGATGGCAAAGGCCTGCCAGAAGTCGAGAAAAAATATAATAAACCAACTCAGTCTGTTTTACGTTTATGTCAGCCAATTTACGGCACAAATAAAAATGTTACTGCCGATAATTGGTTTACGTCAATAGAGCAGATCGACATTTTATTTGAAAAAAAGCTTACTTATGTCGAAACGACGAGAAAAAATAAAAAAGAACTACCCACAGAATTTCTACCTTCAAAAACTAAAGAAGTTGGAAGCACTTTATACGGATTTACAAAAAAAATCACTCTTATTTCCTATGTTCCTAAAAAAGGAAAAGCAGTAATACTTGCATCGTCAATGCATCACACACGACACACTGATGAAGACACAGGTAAACCAGAGATAAATGCTGTTTACAATAATACCAAAAGTGGAGTTGATACGTTGGATGAAAAATGTTCCAATTTTAGTGCTAGTAGGAGAACAAGAAGATGGCCGAGGGCAGTGTTCTTTGAGTTACTAAATATATCCTATATATATCAGGACAAAATTCTCCTAAAATCACGACAGCAAATTTTTTAAAAATGTTAGCAAAAGAACTTGTTACATCCCACGTGAAGAGAAGATTCGTAAATTCTAGAACTCCAGTAGAAATCAAAATATGAATTCAGCGTATCATAGGAGAAGAAGTCACAAAAAATCGTGAAATATAGAATATGGATCAGGAAGAACGTTTAGAAATAAGAAAAGTGTGTTATTTATGTCCTAAAAGACTTAAACGTAAGACCCAGTACTTATGTGTGATGTGTAAGAACCCAGTATGTTTAGAGTGCACCTTTAAAATATGTAAAGAGTGTAAAAATGACCTCTAAAATAAAGCTTGTTATTTTAGTAATTTTTGATAAAAATTTAAGAATATCTTTTTGTTATACTCTTGTTGATCAAGCATCTTCACAGATAAAAGCTGTTTGGTATGTTTATATTACATTTTGAAAAAAAAACATGTAAATTCAAAATTGGTCAGAATTTCTACTTTTCAAGAATTAATTAAATATTTTCGTGAAAATATGACTTTATTTCATAAATTTTTTACATATGCTAACTCCTAATATATATATATATATATATATATATATATATATATATTATAGCAAATAATTTTATTAATAATAAAGAAACATTTTTTTTATAATATAAATTAATAAGGGGAGCACCCTGTGTGTCAAAATTCATAAATATTGAACTGTGATCTGAAGTTTCACTATATTGAATCATAGAAATTCTATCTGTCAGAATCGAGGAATATTTTATGACAGTTCAGGAATTTTTGATATTGTTGCGAATAAATAGGAAATTTTTTATTTATTAGTTATGTATAATGATCTATAAAAGTAGTAACAATGTTTTGAGTTATTATTTATATTGTACATAGTTATTATTTTTATTGTTACATATGTACAAATTTTTACGAAAGTCAACCAATGAAATGTCACATTAATTGGTGACATTGAAATGAATTGTATTGGGAGATCCAGCTTAAGATTTAAACCAATCTGAGGACAAGAAAACTCTGGTATCTAGGAAGAAAATTATGGTTGCTAAGAGGGAGGAGAGAAATAAAGAAAAATCTGGTGTCGAGGTAAAGAAAAGATTATTATTAGATTTTGAAGAACAAGTTGAATAATAATTCGAAAATTATACAGCTGAATTAAGAAGCAAAATCAGATATTATAAACGATGGTTGATAAAATATATGTGCAGAATTAACTAATTGGTGAATTCCTTTAAAATTTGATGAACAATTTCTTAAAATAAAGATTAAAAGCCGTCTACATGGTAAGATATAGCAGCTGACGGCACATCAGTAGAAGAAAGAAGTTATTGTGCGGTTTATTTTTTTCTTTCGAAGGTTAGTAGTAATTTTCTATGATTGGTACCAATTACGAGTATAATCGTTATACTTTCAAATAAATTGAAAATTTGAGATGACATTCAAGAAAGTATAACAGGAAAATATCTGAACTCATTTCTAAAGCAAAACAATAATATTATAAACTTATAACTCGTGATATTTAATACTTATTGAATTATACCTAGGTTAAGAGTCGTTCCATTTTAATATCATTAAAAATTTCACTTACCATCTGTCAATTCATCCATTTTGTTTTTTCTGCATTATATTTTATGTCTTGAAAGTTATTAAACTGTTTTCTAATTTGAGTTTCATGTTTGTTCTTAAAATAATCTGCGGAAAACAAAGGCCTTACTCAGAACCCTGTCTGTTTCCAAATTAATAATTATGATAAAATATTGAGCGCTAGCCGAGGTAAATGAGAAGAAATCCAGAGGAATAATATACGAGGTAAAACAAATTATATAATAAAATAAAACTTATTAAATACATTTATTAGACACAGATTAAAATTTTAACATAATATATATATATATATATATATATATATATATATATATATATATATATATATTGGTTACTTTCTTGGATTGAAGGTCAAATATACTTAAAAAAACATTTAATAACGACGTACGTTTCGACTTATGAAGTCATCTTCTGGTTAATAAAATAATCTAAAATTATTACATGTATAAATTAAAATTATGTCAATATTTATAAAATCAAATTACACGAAAACAATATAAATTATTACCTTTCTTTCATTATTTCAGATGTCACATGAAAGACAAAACAATTTCTGAACAGGTACATATTTATCACGCATTGCTTGGACATTGAACTGAATACAAATTGGTCTCTCTATAGATTAGTTGTAATTTTTTTATCATAATTAATATTTTTCCTTTTTATACTTTATCGTTAGTACGGAGAAATTATGATTTTAATGCTGTTAAATTTTATAGCAAAGTGCAAGAGATCAGAGCTAATATCATTCTCTCAAAATACCATCATAGATGATGTTTAAATTACTAATATCGCTTCTATTATTTATGCTATTAGGATCTTTTTTAACGTTCAATCCAAGAAAGTAACCAAAATATATCTTAAGTGGTCAAGAAAGTAAATATATTTATAGCCTCACCATTTTCACACGCTTTCCAATATATATATATATATATATATATATATATATATGTATATATAGCTAGGTGTCTCACAAAACCCACTGTACGACTTATGTCCTAAAAGTGGATCTGTACGGGTTACGAGTTATAATAAAGGCCATTATTTGTTTGAATGAAATATTCTGAAACATGGTGTAAGACAAAGTCCAGGACCACCAGGACACTGAGGGCAGTAGTAAACTGAATCCTTTCGTTTTTCGCCTTCACACCAGCCGACGGTGCATCTTCTTCTCTTAGCTTCTCCATTTTCTCCTACTGGACAGTACTCAGGAAGATGCTGAAGGTTTATTTTAGGTATTGGATTTGGCGGAGGTGGTCCAAGCAAACTTCCTATTACATCCAGTCTGAATTCGTAAAAACTTTTACTCTTTCTAGCACCTATTTTGTACAAATGATATGAATTTAATAACATGATCTGAAATAAATGGATGGTTAGTTTTTTGTACCAGACTAGAGTCTCATGTTCGCACGGATAATAAGCTAACATTTGGTCGCAATGATCAACCCCAGCCATGCATTTATTATATTCATTGATGAGCTTTGGTTTCATCACTACTCTACCACGTTGTGTAGTTACTTCTTCCATATGTCCATTAAATTCGCTGGAAATAGCTAAAATTTCTCTACGGTCCTCCCATTTAATTATACAAATTCTCTCCGGACTGAACTGCATAACCAGTTCACCTATTTTTAACTTTTTTGATAAAACTTTAGGTGGGTTCTCTTTCTTATTTGCTCTCAGTGTTCCTGTAACGTATGTTTTATTATCTAACAACTCCTTGGTTAATTGTATACTGTTGTAAAAATTGTCCATAAATATGGAATGCCCAACACCTAACTTTTCTGTATGTTGAGAACCAGATAACTCGGCATCAGCGGATCCAGAATATACAATTATTTCTAATGTTAACCCACTTGGTTCGCAAAGGACGTACAATTTGACCCCAAATTTGTGCCGTTTTCCTTTTATATATTGACGAAATTTCAACCTTCCACGCCATAGCACCATAGATTCATCTAAGGATAACTATTTATCTGGATAATAAATAACCTGCATCCTATTGTTGAAAAAATTTACTAGCGGAAGAAGGTTTCCTAATTGGGTGCGAGATATCTGGTTCTCGAAATCTTCAAAACGCAACGCTCGTAATATCAGTAGAAAACGATTTCGGCTCATAAATGTTGCGAAAACTTGAAGGTTGAATAAGTAATCTGTTTTCCAGTAATCGTTTATTCTGTTCAGACGAATTGTGCTTATGTGAAATAAAAGCTCGAGGAAAATTTTCATTTAAGTGGGAGTAATGTCCTTCCAACACTAATTCTGGATTGAACACCTTCACTTTTCGACAGCAATTCCACGGCATGTGCGTGAGTATTAGCACAGAGTATGTTATATAGCTCTTATGTTGCTAATAAGTGAAAATAATCAATTGGCTCTGACCTCTCTGCATCGACAAGAATACCTGGTGGACCTGTAAATGGGATATCTGGTTGTTGTACTTCATCGTATGACCATTGGGAGGCAACTGGTGTAGTCGGAGGGGAAGGTAGTTGTATCCCCTCTTCAGAGTCGCTGCTCGGATTATATTCGGGATCGTCATCGTCATTTACAAAGGGAACCTCTTCGTCTGATTGTTTAAGCAATGCAAGAAGTTCGTCATCTGTAAGACCTTTATTTTTGTCATATTTTCCCCTTTTTTCATTCCTTTGATGTCCCAGGCTTTGGTTCCATGATAAACTATAACAAAACCATGAAATATAATATTTTTTAACAGTATGTGCTGCATGTGCCCAACAACGCGCCTGGTGCGGTCACCAGCTGATCAATGCGCTCAACAGGCATATTCGGCATTGATATTTGAAAAGGCAAGCATATTTATTTGTTTTGTGTTTTATTCAAACATTTAAACATCAACTAAATCAATAAAATTTAATATTTACGTTTCAAAAATCGCACTTCAAAAATATTAACGTAAAAAAACAACGCAGGCGAAAATTCCGAACCAACTATTTCACCAAATACCTAAATACATACTGACTCTCCCAGCAATTATTCGTGGTAATCTGGCCGTGCCTCCCTTCCTAACACAGCGTAGTATTCGGATCTACACAAAACGCACCTAGCGCGGTCCGAGCACCACATCGTGGTTATGGTGAACGCGCCAGGCGCGTTGTGGGCAGTGAATGTGTTAAACAATCACTTTCATTCAAAAATTTCATTGTAATAATTAAAACTTACCTTTGTTAATGGAATTTTCGACTTGCCATTGTTTGCTTCTTCGGTCATGAAATTTAAAACGTTCATAATTATTTCACGACACTGCTCACTCAACTTTTTATGAATAGCTTTAGTTTCTAGAGTCGCCATAACAAGTTATTATTACACAACACCGGTAATCACACTTTTATCTGAACTGTACTGTCGAAACGAAGCTTACGAATTCTGCCAGCGAAGTGAGCTCTTACAATCCGCATAAGTCTTTGCTACGGCTCATCCGACGTTGCCAAACTTCCGTCTGCCAAAATTTCTTTCAACCTTCGTATCTTCTACATCAATACATCTTTCAACAAAAGGATAGAGCTTCCGTTTATTGAAACTTATCACCTAGCATAAACTTGAAGTTATGAATCTATAAATCTAATTACAATCTCTATATTCTAGCTAAAAACATGTACATTGGAATTTTTATATTGAAAATATTAAATAATATTATATAGGACAGAAATGTTAATAAAAATTTGCTCTGTTTGGTTCAAAATGTAAAAATTTTGTTTATTGTTATACATAAATATATATAATTTATTTTCATTGCAGTGCTCCACCATTCCATTTCCGTCAGTATTCAATACGTGATAATTTCCCTATTTCCTGTTAACGATTTATACGGCTATCATACGATCTAACCAAAAAATCGATATTTTAAATAATAGGGTTGGAAGGTTTTTCCAGCTTCGATTTGTATATTTTTACGACAGCTTTTTATGTTATTTAAATTGCATCAAACATCATATTCATTCGTTTCAATTCAACATTCGTTTAGAAAAAACGTAGAAATAACAATGAGATAATAATTGAAAAACTAATACGGTATGGACTGAAACATAGATATAAATATGCCACTGTTCAAGAAATAAAATTGTAAGTAACTGAGGCAACTGCAGATGCATAATACTAAAAATTATACCTAGAAAAACGCGAATAATTGGAATGACTAAAAATTGTAGGAAACAAATGGAGGAACTCAACATATATTTGGGACAGAAATATTTAGAAAAGATTCATTATTATATCTTCACATTTTTCCTTATTCCTACTCATATCACTAGTTTCTGTGTGGTATTAGATATTAGATGACAGCCTGATTTTCTGTTTTTTTTCGGTTTTATTATTAGGATGAAAACTCAACTTTAGTGTTACTACTTATATTAGACCAGCTTCACTGTGGCATAATTAAGTGGTAAAATAATGATATCCTCCTACAGAACGACAATTAGAAGTAGAAATCTAAATAAAATAACGAATTAGTCCAGTCAATATCTGCAACTATTATTAATAAGAAAGTGAGAATAATGGATCTATTTTCTCTAAAAAATAATCTGGACCGAAATCCGTTTAGTTCATCTGTTATCCTGCATTATCGCAACATTCCCTGCCCAATTCCACTTTATTGTAGATATTATCTCTACTGCAACCATCAGTGCAGTTGTAATATGATCTCTGAGCGTCAGCTTTAACATTGACCTTTCCATTGTCTAACAAACGTTGTGTCCACTGTAATAAATCTATCACCACTCTACCCTTTGTTACTGAATTGCTTGGTAACAAAAAAACGCTTTCACCACTGTAATGAATCTCGACCTTGGGTCACCAATTCTTTCCTCAAAAATGCAGCCGAACGTGCAAGGCAAATCCAGTTCGATTTAGGCTGGGAGCGCCTGGTCTTAAAACGGTTTGATTTATCTCGCCAGGACAGGATTGTTCTCTCAGTTCGTCTTCGTATCCGCTATGTTTACACACTCTAGGGAAAACTTGGGGTAGGATGATTATAAATAAAGTATGGGGAAACCACAAACTTGAAAAAAAAATATAATAAAACGTTCTCTGTATACATATATATAAAAAAATAAAATCCCATTATCAAAACAATTTATTAAATTTCCCCACTATCAAAGTAACTATACATTTATCTATAAATCGTAAGTACTAAATCTTTCGCTGTATAACCTATGACCAATACAAATAAGTATATTATCCCTCACCATGAAATAGAATGAAAAAATTAATGTCCTACCCACTTATCATTTAACATGTTTAACGTGTGCGAGGGGCGTATGATTTTACCCTAATTTCGAAGTTCCACTGTCTCGTTGCGAAAAAACCTGTGTTGCTCTTAAAACAAATAATATACAAAACGGCTGTGATTGCGAGTTATTGCCCCCTGTATAAACAGAAAGTGAAATCAGAGTCGTTAAAAGGAATTCTGCTGATCTATGAGTAATAAATGTTTATCGACAATCCCGTTCAATGCGTAAGTGCCGGGTTGCAAATTTTCAGGTCTTTGAATAACCTACAATGTTTATTTATTTTACTTGACATGAATGAAGTTACCTAATCACGTCTGAATTAATTAGCTTTTATTTATCGTCGCGAAAATTTCACTGGAAATGGGACTTCAAGGAGACAAGATCATACGCTCCCGGCCCGTGTTACTCGGTACAAATAAATCTCGGTTTAACCCTCTGTTTATCTCCCATCTACGAGGTGGAAGCGAATTATGTGGCGTAAAACAATATTCAAATAAATAGTGCCCAACTTCTGTCGGTTATATGCACCCTATAGAAAAATAAAGGTTCCTACAATTTTGGAGAAAACCTTATTCTGACATCACACGATAACTCATATCTTATATAGCGAGCAGTGCCCAATTTGTGAGCCTGGACTTGCAGTACCTAATTGAAACCTGCCAACTTGTCAAATCCCCGTGAAAGAATAAATAATGAAATAGGTCTACTGTTATAGCTTCTACCTACTGTATATAGTTACGTTATAATACCAAGTTTAGAACCAGCGTACAATAATAAAACGAGTAAATTTCCCCAAAAAAAAACTTGAATCTATACTTGTTCAAAAACTTACCGCGTGGAAAAACTCCCTTTCTCCGGTCTTCGATTACTGCCTGCGTTCACTATCTTTCAAGAAACCGCAGGTAACGCTAGTAACCGGTATCGAGCTATGTTGAACTTCGAGTAGAGGGTGAGTTTTCCCGTTTTGTGTCACCGACGGGGGACAGTGTTCACCGTCAAGGATATCTAAGTATCCCTTTTACACCCTGACACAACGGAGGCAAACTTTTTCCTCTGAAGCCGCTAACACCAAGAAAACTGATACCCGTTACTGTGACAGGGAAAGAATTTTTCCGTTCGCGTTTGTCGCCCCGACACCGTCTGTCTCTCTGACTGTTCTCTACCTAGTTTTCACTATCCCCCCAATTAGGTTCAAGTTTTTTTTGTTGAACTGCAAAAATCCATTTTTTGTTCTGAAGCGGCCTCGATTTTACGTTATTAACTAGTTGTATACAAAACAATTATTTAATTTTGACCTAGTAAAATGTTTTATTTGTTTCAAAGCTGTTATGGTTTTGTATCATTTTTCTAAACAAAAAGTGGGTCGCATTCCACTTTTCAATTATATTTGAAATAAAATATGTTTTACCATGTGTTCTGGAAGTTACTAATTTAATTTTTTCTATTTGGTATTCGCATTTATTACAATTGCATGTTAGGTCACTCTGATTTTCTGCACATCCATTTTTGTTAATTACGTTTTCGAAAAAACTGTAACAATATTACAAACCCTAAGATTGATCCTTTGAGCCGTAATATAAAATATATATGTATATTATCCATTTTCTGCACAATTTACAGAATGGAAATGTGGCCATTTCGGTTAACTGAACGCATATGATTTCATTTACATCCTAGAATGTATATGAAATTCACCAATCAGCATTTGCATTTAGTACCGGTCAACTCTTCTTTTTTTCAATTTCAATGTAACTTCATGATAACTTGTCAAAATATTTCTTTAGTTATCAAGAAAAATATTTTAGTAAAATGAGTGTTTCCAGTGATGAATCAAAAATCAATAAATATTACTCCGATATTCGTTTAGCCGCAGAGGAGATGTATAACACACATCATTACCCCAAAAATCAAAAAGTAAATATGAATCTCTGGTAAACGGAGTTAAAAATAATATCAGAACATGTTATCACTGCTTATATGAATGAAATATCGAATAAAAACAAGCTCTCAACCCTTTGGACAACATATTCTATGTAAAAACAATGATAAATATTAAAAGTAACATTGACATTCCAAGTTACCGTAAATTGCGTTCAGTTCATATAAGTTTGTGATGGATCAGTCTGTTAACACACGTCTGTAAATGTATACAGAAGTGAATATAGTTGGTTCAATCCCCGCTTCATGCGTTTTTTTTATTGCTGATATATTTGTATTATAAATAGTAATTTTCATAAAATTTTATTTAGTGTTCATTTTTAGAATTTATGGAGTACGCCTTCGTCAAAATTTGAAAATTTTGAAGATAAATCATGTAAAGATTTAGAAAATTAATTTCAAATTAATTTAATTGATAAACAAACCCGGATCCTTTGTAATTTCTTGTATGTTTTATGAGGTCTCCAAAAAATATATTCTGCTTTGATCACCAGATTTAGAACAGTTTTTTGTTAATTACCAAAAAGGAAAATGTTCGAAGAAAGTAGTCGGAATTAACAAAATTGGTAATAAGACAAAAATAATTGCTAAATTTTTAAAATTATCAGATGCGAATTTATATACGGGACATTGTTTACGCCTCAAATAGTAAAAAATTTCATGAAAAATATTGATCATATATTTGAATAAATCTTCTTGTTCGGAATTTAAACCAAAATTGTTCACCAAATATGTTATAGTATTTGGCAATAAAAAAATTTATAAGCCCAATTTTTGCTGCCTTATACCAAAAATTGGGTCAAGTCTTATAATTTTTTTAATTGCCAAATGATTATTTAGATCAGCTTAAAATTAGTTGGAAAATAACTATGTATATATAAAGATTTTATCTGAATAAATTTCAGTCAATAAATTGAGAATTATTTGAAAGAATGTTTCTTTGTAAGTATCAATTGAAAATAGAAAAAGGTGGATAAATTTAATATACGACATGGTATTTTACGTGATTTCAAAAATTTTTGTGATTTAAATTTGATTAAGTAATTTAATTGTTTATTAAATAAAAACTGTAGACTTGTAAATGGCGCAAAGTTTTACTAACATCCGTAGATGGCAGTTTTGGTAGTATCAATTGTACATCACTATCTCACTCAAGAAAAATTTGAAAAAGATATTTATTGTTGAACACTCTGAATTGCTTAATATATTTCAAGTTCTATGTAAAATCAAATACTCAGTTTAATTACAGTAGCTCGTATAAAACATTACCTCAAAAATTCCCAGCATCTGATTTTATGTGATAAATATATCAGTCACATTCTGGTCTTAATCTTAAAACAAACAAACCATAACAATGGATCTAAAAACTTTAATCAATAAACGCGAGTCAATCAAAAGTAAATTCACTAGAATAAATATCCAATTAAAATCAGAATTAAAGAACTTAGATATATTTGATCTGGAAATTCTAAAAGAAGAAATTTTCAAAAACTTTAACCAATATGAACTTATACAAAATAAAATAGAACTTTATCCAACTAAAAAGAATGAAAAAGAAATCCCAGATCAGGAAGATAGGAACAAAACAGCAATTCATTATCTTCGGAAACAATATCCTGTATATTCTGTCGGATTTGGCAACTGTAAATAGCTTGCAAAAATTTGCGGAATTTTTCCAAATTGATTTATATCAATGACTGTCTTCCATCATTTTCCCTTGTTTAACTGAAAAAAAATCTAGGATTTTCAAAATCATTAGGCCTAAATGATACGTACTCTCTATAAACATTTAAATAGGTTTCGTTAATGATAAATGATCTAGGTTTATTTGTTTTTGTTTCTGGTATTTTTTAACCAAAATCTTCTATATCCTGAACTTTTATCCGGACAAGCTTCTCTCGTCGACAGGCTCCTGCTATTCCGAATATTAGAGCTACCTAAAATTAATCAAAAATTGTATATTTCGGATTTTGTGAATTTTAAGTAATACTATTTTATCTATATCTACTTACTTTCGTCGATAGAAATATGTCATCAGGAGCCTTTAAAATGAATTTCTGAACTTTTTCCTGGGTTAAAATTTTGGATTTTTTTGGTTTGTATCGTGTAGCTTGACGTTTTAAAATTTCTCTCAGTTTTTGGTACTGGGCAATATTAATATTATTTTTAACAGACAAAGTTGATCGAAGCATGGAATAATGTGCCCACAAAGTCGAAGATTTCATTGTTCTAGACAATTCAGCAACATACACCATCAGTACATTCTCAGAAAAGAATACACTGTTGTTTTTTCTGCAAAAATCCATGAAGCGTTGTTACGCAAGTTCATACTTCTCTCTGGATTTCGCCGGAAGTAAATTAAGTGAAGCCGCGTTCGCGGCTTCTACTAGTTCAGAAGGCGTACAAGGTAATAAATAATCACTATCAGTGTTCATGTTTACTAATTCCTTATAAAATACGAGTCAAACAAAACCGGCTTGAAAATTATTTTACTTTCGTCATAACAAAGTAATTTCCATAGTTACCACTTCTATATTTCAATATGAACATAGAGAAACATATCTAAACTTACTTGATTACATCTTGAATTAAATGTTTTTTAATTAATTTTTTAAATGTAAATCAACGGTAGAAGAAAAAATAGTATGTATAATTCGTGGGAAAAGCATATTCCCAAACTCCTGTATTACCAGACTCGTCGCTACGCTCCTCGTCTGGTAATTACCACAGTCGTTTGGGAATATTATGCTTTTTCCACTAATTATACAATATACTATTGTATCCCTTCAATCCAAATTACTCACTATATAAGATGCCAGAAATATTTTAAATGTGTTCATTTATTTCAAATTCTAAAGCAAAATCAATTTCATCCTCAACTCAATTTATTCTATAAAACACTGAGTAAATTGGATAAAGATAGACTCGCATATCATGTGGTTGCTTAAGAAAGTAGTTGAATCTAAATTGTGTCCCATTTTCCTAGAAGAGCTCAATTTTTTTATTGATTACCATCATTTACTCAATTGCGTTACGTAAAACAAATCATCTCGATATAATCTGATATATTGCTGCTATTTATAAACAAGTTTGCCCATATTTTCATTACCGAAGGAAAAAACTTGAACGATCTCAACTCATTCAAAAATGGGTTACACTAAGAAACATGTATCAACAACAGTTTCAGTGTACCGAGACTAGAACATGTGATCGGAAACTTTGTATTTGAGATTTTAATGCATAGCATGAATAAACGTTAATTTGTCAAATCTAGTTGGCAGTGGAAATGTAACATAAATATTGACCAAATATACCCCTACAAAGCCATGAGATTTAATTGGGAAATTGGTATAAGAATAGATCTAACTCAGGCGGCCTTTACAAGATTGAGCTACATTTTAACTTTCCAGTAGTCGCGGGTGTTGCTCAACAAAAATGGTCGCGGATAGATAACTTTTATTATTGAAATACAATTCCAATTTTTAAAACGGTAAATTTTCTGTGCTAGTAAATAATAGAGAGCAATGATTAAATTCGTTAACATATGTATTTTCAGTAAAAAGATGATTACATAAATCAATAATTCTTAAAATATATAAAAAATTGAATAATTTGCTGTTATTTGCATAAGTTGCGTATTGTGAGCCATTAATCCAGATATCTTAATCTTCTAGTCTACTTTTCTTGGTAGGCACTCCACAATTGTCTAGACAAACGACACGAGAGTGTTGGAGACAAACATGTCTTTGGCAGGAGGAGCATTGGAATTTTGTTAACCTGGTGCGTTTTTCTCGCTGACATGGCACACAACGTTTACGTTTTTGCTCATTGTTTTGATCATTTGGTTGCTGCACTTTTTCTTCTTCTTTTCCGACTACTTCTTTGAGTCTGGTTGATAGCTCGCGAGGTAGACCAGTGTTGGAGGTACTACGTCTTTGGAGGTGTGGTTTGATTAGTTCGTTACCAAGTTTTCGCAAAAAATGCCGCCGAATTTTTGTTTCAATTCCGTTCCCTATATGAATAACTTGGTAGTTTATTCCTCCCACATCAAGCATCGAAAAAAATATAACCATCGGCCAACGTCTTGTATTCCTGGCAACACTGTAAGAGGAACATAATATATCTACAACGTCCACACCTAATTTGGTTTCGTTGTAGAAAGTAATTATTTCGGGTTTCATATGATCCCCAGTAATATCGTTAATTTTGTCCTCAAAGTGTAAACTAGAAATTAGAACAACAAGTTTGTTTTTTTTGGGAACGTAGGACACTATTGTTCCTTCTTTTCTGAAACCAAACATACTTGATTTCACAGGACGTTCTTTCAAAACTTTCAACGGTGTTGGAATTTGCCACTTGTTTCTTTTTAATATTCCTACCATGGACAACTTATGGTATATGGCTAAATCTTGGAGTAATGAAACGTCGCTGAACCAATTGTCCATAGTGACGTTACGTCCAGAGTGGTGTATGGGTAAGATCATCATTTTTACAACATCAACGCTTTTGTTGCTGATAGAATAGGGGCCATCTGGTTGTGTTCTAGCATAAATTTCCATATTGCTGGTATAATATGTTTTAACATCAACCAGCGCAAAGATCTTAATACCGTACTTGACCGGTTTTGATGGTATATATTGAATAAAGTTACACCTGCCTCGAAACGCTTCGAGCTTTTCATCGATTGTTACATTAGCTCCTAGTGAATAAGATATTTTACTGTTTTCAACAATCATCTCAAATATTTCTCGCACGGCAGCTAACCGATCAATTTTTTTTCTCTCATCTCTAGACTGTCGGTTATCGAATCTGATACAGCGCATCAGGAAACTAAAACGAATTAAGCTCATCGTCAATCTGAATATTTCAACACCGTTTCCTGTTGCGTCCCACAGCTCTTCTAAGTTCAATCGGCCGCCTTTATAAAGTCCAGCCAAGTAAAGTAGGCGATCATATCAGTAATACGTGCGTCTCTTTCTCTGCTGAAATTGGGTTGTACACTTCTTATATGCTGATTTGTGTAAGTGACTATGAGGTTCAAAATACGGTCATCGAATATACACTTCCACGCTTCAAAGCATTTTATAACTTGGCGAGCGTTGCCAATAACTCCTGGAAGACGTGTAAGTATGTTGTGCTTCTCTAATCTTCTTTTTCTGTTATAGGGTGTTTTTTTACATAAATATTTGTCAACGATTTTTCCGTTCTTTTTTCTGAAAGCAACATAACAATTTTCATCTTCATCATCTGATAATATACTTTCATCCGTATCGTCTTGTTCACTATCTGAATCCTCTTTTCTTTCTTCTATGGCTTCGGAACAGTCAGTATCATAATCTTCTTCTAAGACTGCGTCATCATCATTGTCTTCAAGAAGGAGTCGTTGGAGCACTAATACGTCTGCGTCATTATTGAAGCTATACATTCTCTTGGAAGCCATAATTCACTCCAAAAGAACAAAAATCCTTAATAGTTAGGACAATAATTTAGTACAGGCAAGAATGCTCGCGGATATCTCACAGATACAAGTTTATTTTTTCCATGTTTTTTAGTAGCTAAGTATAAAATATTAACAGATGGTCTATATAAAACAAAAAGGACTGCGCTTACATAAATTAAATAAATCTACAAGCAAATCAGCAAAACTTACATGAATGATCGCAGTGTATCTCTCAAATACAAGTGACATTTTTTATAAACTCTACAAAGTTTGCACCAATACTAACCTCAAAACTTCCCTCGAGCAGGTAGGTAGACGAGAGCACATCCCCACCGCTAAGTAGGTGTTCGAGATATATGAGAAAAAAGTATCGGTATGTATATCTCAGATACGCGCGACTACTGGAAGGTTAAGATCTGATTTAATTTTATTTAAAATGTCTGCATTATAAATTTGTTGTCACAGAATTTATTATGTTTATATTTTATGCGTTTCGAGGGAAAGTCTTCCTTCCTTGTCTCTTAGCCGATGGTCTAGCAATTCAACTACTAAGCACTATAAAAATTTAGAAAAATGGTTGCTCCTTACTCTCATAGAGTGTCATCCTACCTGATAGAAGATTGAATAAATAATCAAGTGTACTTCATATTGGCATTTATAACTCCCTACAATTTGCGGATTTTTTTTCTCTTCAAAAATCATAAAAACTGGGATTTCAAACCGAAATAATCAATGGATTTATTGTGGAAAGACATCTATGGATGATGTATGTGAAAGTTCCTATTTGGGATTGAAGTAGACATGACTAGGTATAAGACTGCAGTCAATAATTAATATTCAAGGGATAAATTATCCTGTTAGATCGAGAGAAGAGAGAGAGAAATTCGAACAAAGTTTGTGTTGAAATGGGTTTCGTTAGAAATTGGAATGTTTGTTTTGGTTGATTGCCCCGATGTAGGATTAGTTTCCTCTGCAAGGTTGGGGGTATTTTGGGGGTTGTAGTGCGCGTTCGTTAGGTCATTCGCTCAAACCGAGGCAGAACTGATAGGCATGATTCAGGATTTATACCATGAAGCAAACAAGGTTGGACAAGAGATAAACATAAATAAAACCAAATTCATGACAAACGAAGATACAATTACCTATACACTAACCATTGAGAACCAGTTAATCGAAAAAGTAGCGTCGTACATTTATCTAGGCCAGGAAATAACAATTAGTAAGGAATGCCAGAGTACAGAGCTCAATAGAAGAATACGGTTAGGATGGGCAGCATATAGCAAACTAAAACAGGTGTTTCAGTCAAATCTACCAATTAAACTTAAAGCAAAAGTATACAATACATGTGTACATATGCATCGGAAACTTGTGTCTTGACAAAAAAGAACTTGAACAAGCTCAAAACACATCAAAGAGCAATAGAGAGAAAGATAGTTGGAGTAACACTGAAAGACCGAAAAACTAACGAATGGATTAGGAGAACGTCAAAAATCGAAGACATCGAAAGGAGAATAGCCTCACTCAAATGGAACTGGGCTGGGCATATTGCTAGAAACAACAACAACTTGAGCAGCAAAGTGACTAGATGGAGACCTTAGGGCGAGAGGAGAAGCGTTGGCAGACCTCAACAGCGTTGGTACGACGATATAAAACGCACATTAGGTTTAAATTAGTATCAGGTTGCACAACACAGGGAAACCTCCAGAACATTGAGAGAGGCCTATATCCAACGGATAGAAAGCATTATTCATTATAATATTTTGAAACAATAACATCATTTCGGAGTGTCCCGGTGCGGACCAAATAAATAGAATAAATCGCCCGAATAAAAGGAATAATATAGTAAAAGATGAAGTAGGATAGAGGTGTCCCACAAACGGTTACACAAGCTACGAGTAAAACAACTTTTTGTAGTATTCGTCACATTTAGGAGTTGTAAGCCGAAAAATAAACAACAACAACAACAAAAAACTTTTTAGCCAAGTTGGTAAAATATGGCCCAAATTAAGAGCGATTTTGGCTAAATGTGTAAGCCGATCTTGTTGAACTGAACACTATTCGACGCGGAATTTAATTTTCTTCAAACAAGCTCAGAGTAAATATTTTTGTAGAATGCATTATTTAGGAGTTGTAAGGCGGAAACTAAACAAAGATTCAACCTTTGACGAAGTTTTTAAAAATAGCCAAACTTCAGAAATCGATTGCGGCTAAAGCTGTAGACCAAATTTAACAAACCAAACACCATTCAACGCGGTATTTAAGGTTATTTAAACAAGCGTAGGATATAACTTTTTGTATTATGCGTCGTTTGGGAGTTATACGCGAAACATTTGAACTTGTGCGAAAATTCCGCGTTTTTTTTACTCTCAAAACTTAAGCAGAAGCCAGAATCCGTCGCAAACTAACAGGACTCTTTTTTGGGATCCTCTAAAGAAATTGAAACACTTTCCAGCTTTGGACGATTTTTCGGGAAGCATATGTCTATTTTGACTGGCCTAATCGTGGGACATCCGGTGAAAAACCAATTTTGATTACGCCAAAATAAACGTATAAAAAGTTCAATTGACCAAAAAATGGACATCCACCCAGATATGTGGTTATACAAAATTTTTAGATCCATATTTTCTGATGAAAGTTCCGGTTTCCAAATTAATTTTTGCTTAATTTTTTAAATTGTAAGTAGTTATTTGTTGATTTAAGTTATTACATAATTTAATATAATTTATTTTTTAATTCGATTTTGATCTTTATAATTATTATTTATTGGGGTGAGAAGGGGTAAAATATATTATTCCATAATATTATAAATCAAATATTATTTAATATAATGTTGAAAGCTTCATTACGAAACAAGCATGAATATAAATATAAAAAGGAAATTACAAAAACTTTTCATT
Source organism: Galeruca laticollis (assembly GCA_963921935.1). Classification (NCBI taxonomy): domain Eukaryota; kingdom Metazoa; phylum Arthropoda; class Insecta; order Coleoptera; family Chrysomelidae; genus Galeruca; species Galeruca laticollis. The sequence goes on along the minus strand of OY998181.1, from coordinate 157,401,840 downwards.
ATTTTCAGATGTCTAAATCAGACCGGAAAAAGGTATTCCTGCATCCAGTCAGTTGGAAAACCAGTGGACTTTATAGATGTGAAGTATCTGCTGAAGCTCCATCGTTTTCTTCCGCACAAAGTGAAGCAAGAATGGAAATAGTTTGTAAGTTTGAATCTCCTTATTATTTGATAACACACATTTCTCGCTCTCAATATCATAATTTATACGTTTTATAATAATAAAAAGTGTATGTTTCCAAGTGAATCATCTTGTAGTTGATATTCTAGATATAATACAAGTTATATTTTGACACTTGTTTCATAATTTCAATAAAGAATAAAAGGACTGCTAAGAATTTAGTTCATAAAAATGAATGTTTTGTTTCCGAGAAAAACTACAAGTCAGCAGATTATACTCGAAAAAAGATTCAACACTATCAACATATGTTTAATTAATAGATTCATTATATTAACAAAATCTTAACCTATTCAATGATCGATTAAAACTCCCTAATTAGTACAGAAGGAATCGGCGCATGAGTACCGGAAACTATTCCACCTCAATTTTTTTATGCGATCCTCTTTGAATTGCCCTACTGATGATATAAATGCATGTTGTCATGGGGCAACCTAGTGCCATATTGTTTAAACAATTGGAAGGAATTGTTATTTTTCAACCGGACAATTTTTTTTTATATTCTTTATTGAAATACAAATAAAAAAGGTTCTATGACTTTTCAAGATAAAGTTAATATTTTTAGAGATATGAATTTTTAAAGGTACGAAAAATCTCAAATTTGAGTACTTTTGACCCATGGAAAATATATTAAAAAAATAAAATGAAATATAAATAATAATTTTTTTAAATTCTTTATACAATAGTTAATAATATTCTTAATAGAGATTCAAGAAAATTTCATTGTTTATACCTGTTTTTTAATTGTTAAGTTGTTTAAGTATCGCCGTCTCTTTCTGACTCATGCGCTGCATCGACCTCTCTGTGTTCTGAATCATTATTTATCCTTTATAAAAGAAACCATCAAGATTGGTGAAGAGAGCAATGTTATTAATAATTAAATTGTCTACAATTTGTTTTTAACAAAAGTAATTTAAGTATGAATCGGAACATGTAATTAAAATTACTTTTTTGTTATTATCATAGTAATTTATGCATTTTTATCAACAATAATAAGATATAATGGTATTTGAAAAATTTTTGGAATCACAATTATATATAAATAATAAGCTTTTGCTCAAAACATACATTTGGATAAATGCATTGAATCCGGAATATAAAACATTAGATTTTACGAATTTCGCATACAAACTAGAGAATCATACTTTGCTAATACCTTTATTTATAAACAAAACCCCATTTCCAACTGATCAAAATCTAATGTTTTATATTCCGGTTTCAATGCATTTTTCCAAATGTATGTTTGAGCTAAAGCTTATTATTTATATATAATTGTGATTCCAAAAATTTTTCAAATACTATTATATCTTATTATTGTTGATAAATATGCATGAATCACTATGATAATAACAAAAAAGTAATTTTAATTACATGTTCCAATTAATACTTAAATTACTTTTGTTAAAAACAAATTGTAGACAATTTAATTATTAATAACATTGCTCTCTTTACCAATCTTGATAAAGTTAATGGTTTTTCAGATAAATGCTTAATAATGATTCAGTACACAGAGAGACCGTATGCAGCGCATGAGTCAGAGAGAGACGGCGATACTTAAAGGTAGCGACGCATACTTGTGAGCGCGCGAAATTAACAATTAAAAAACAGGTATAAACCATGAAATTTTCTTGAATCTCTATTAAGAATATTATTAACTATTGTATAAAGAATTTAAAAAAAAATTATTTTTTCTATTTCATTTTATTTTTTTAATATATTTTTCATGGGTCAAAAGTACTCAAATTTGAGATTTTTCGAACTTTTAAAAATTCATATTTCTAAAAATATTAACTTTATCGTGAAAAGTCATAGGACCTTTTTTATTTGTATTTCAATAAAGAATATAAAAAAAAATTGTCCGGTTGAAAAATAACAATTTCTTCCAATTGTTTAAACAATTTCGGTTTAAACAATATGGCACTAGGTTGCCCCATGCCAACATGCATTTATATCATGAGTAGGGCAATTCAAAGAGGATCGCATAAAAAAAAATATGTGGAATAGTTTTCGGTACTCATGCGCCGATTCTTCCTGGACTAAATTCATAATCCACGCGTTGTTCAAAGAAAAAATAGTTGACATGTGTGTACGAAATTGTTTCGAAATGTTGATTTAGTTACATACATAGTAATAATAATAATCATTTATTAATTCTTTTTGATCATAGTACATGATATGTGGAATGTCAAATAGAAAAGAAGGTATTATATTAAATATTACTTACATATTATTATAATCGTTTGTTTAAAATTCGGACATAAATAAATCGACGATTAAACTTTTTTTCAATTTGTGTTAAAAAAAATTTAAATATTTTTCATATCTTATACAGCTAGGTGAATGATTCAGGTACTGAATTCCTTTATATACAGAACTATTTTCCTACAATGAAGTTTCATGTTTTGGTGGCCGGATAAGCTTGCCAGACCTAGTTGGGTAATCGTGGAAATCAGAATAAAGATTAATATCATTGAAATTAATTTTTGTATATAATATGTACTTATAGATGTAAATAGAATACAATGTTAGAATACCGAAATCTTTAAAATGGTTTCTGCATGTTTCTCTATACTCCAGATTAAAAATTAGTCAGAAAATTTGAGAAATAAAACCCTTGATTGCATTGACTGCACCCCCCAGAAAATCTTATTGTACGATATATGGGAGTATACTATTGCATAATAGAGAAAAATCAATTGGCTAGTGATAAACATGTTTTTTAACTGCAATATTGGAAACTAACTGATATTGAATTTTTTTAAATGTGGATGATATTGGTAATCCAGCTCATGTTCTTGTCAAGGTAGGTTCCTAGAAATTTTGTAGAACCCGAAAAAGAAAGATCAGTACCCTTAACTGAGATACTACTATTTCCAGGATTCCTTGTAAAAAATGCGCAAGGATGGTTTTTGTAGAATTCACTATCGGAGAATTCCTTTCACGCCAACTGATCAATTCTTTTGATAAAATATTCACCCTTAAAAGTAACTCATCTGGAGACTTAGCATCAATCGTTAATGTGGTGTCATCTGCATATAGTATAAAATGATTAGTGCTAACATATTTAGGAAGATCATTTATGTATAATAAACATATCAGAGGGCGTAAGATTGAACCCTAATGTTGGCCAATTTCCATAGATTGAGAAGGGACTTCCGATCTTCAATCTTAACAATACTTTTTCTGGCTTCTAAGTATGATGTCAGCTACGATATAAATTTGCCCCGAGATCCTAGATCTCGTAGTTTATTTCTTGTTATGTCAGTACTAACCGAGACGAAAGCCTTCGAAAGATCAGAGAAGAGTGTACCCACATACCTCTTCCTATTCAATGAGGTGTGGATAAAACTAAGCAGAACTATCGATGTACTCTCCGTAAATATACCAGGCAAGAAACCATGATGATGGTCTGATATAACATTATACTTTTTATAGAAAGAACATGTTTGTTTATAAATACAATTTTCTATTATCTTACAAACAACACTTCGGTCAGATTTTCTTCTTTCGGTTCCGTCTTCACCTTAGTGAAGGTTGGCAACAATCTCGGCGAACTGGGTTCGGTTTTGAGCAGCTCGGAATAAGGAATGTGAGTCTAGTCCGGTCCAGTCTCTTATGTTTTTCAACCACGAATGTTTGCGTCTTCCTATACCTCGTCTGCCTTCTATTTTGCCTTCCATTATTATTTTCAGCAGCCTCATTCTATCACTCCTCGGTCAGATACTGGGTGATAATTGTTAAGACTACGAAGGCTATATTTTTTACGTATTGGTTTACAATTCCAATCTTTATATTAGATGGAAACGTTTCTGTTTCCACTGAGTAATTGATAATGTCTGCTAGAGTACATAGACCAGGGTCCATAATTTTTGAAACCAAAAAATAATTACAGTAGGATGGAACCCATTAGAAAAGGAGGGGAATATGATCAAAATGAAACGAAAAATAAATTACGGTCGATCAGAGTTTTTAAGGGTAAAAAATGGTTTATCTTGATTTCCGGCAAAACTACAAGTCCTATGGAAAAAAGTTAAATAGCAAAGTTGTAGGTAATAAAAAGATCTACAACGTTTGTATTAGCAATTTTTTCAAATAACCTCAAAATTTAGGTGGAAATTTCAAAAAACCAAGCCCTTGGTTTTTTATTTATATATTTTTCAAAATAATTTTTTTTCTACGAAATTTGGTGAAAACTTACCTTAGTATGTCCCAAATACACTGTAATTTATTTGATTTGAAATATTTATTTTTTCGCCTTATTTTAACTTAATATCAAAAAAGCACCCTAATGTTCAATCGAAAATTATGACGTCAAAATATCGGCTTTTTTCAAAAAGTCTGGAGGCTTTTTGTTGAAATATCTACTTTCTGATAGTGTGGAAAAAATTTACATTATTATAGGAAATGTTCTCAGAAAATGCAAAAAATTGAAAGAAACTCAAATTCGAAAAGTTTTCTTCAATCATTAAGGACAATTTTGAGGGATTTATTAAAATTTACACTTTAATTACTCAAAAAACGTAAGATTTCATGTTTTATTGATAAACGAAAAAATTGTTGGTACGTAAGATGGGTGTAGGGGATAATCTGATTTTTGATTATTGACAAAATGAGGACTGCAAATTCTAGTATTTATATTTGGTTCCCAATCCTCCCGATGTTTTCTGAAATGTAATTAAAAAACTTGAAGTGATTCGTTTTGTAGACATGTTCACTTTCTTCCCCTTAATAGTATTTAATTATTTGAACTTATTATATAATATTAAAGTCAGCAAGCACATAACTAGTTTTTATTATATATATAATCAATGAAATCGTACAGAAAACAACATTTTATTCTCTCTATAATAATCTTTCATTTATGTAAAAAAACATTTAGAACTTTTCTGATAGCTGCCAATTGTAGTATCATACTGATTATACACAAAATAATAGTTAATAAAATGTTTTAATTAGAACATTTTAATTACATATGGGCATTTTTCCATTTACTGCACATAGTAATTTGGCAAAAAAATGAAACGGTGGAAGAGACCATTAATAAATATTTGCGATATGCAGAAAAACATTACGCAGCAAGCAGCTGTATTGTTTTTGATGGGTACCCCGAAATTAAAAAATCTGTTACTGTCACAACAGTACCAGCAGCTATTTCAACTAAAATAGGAGAACGTAATCGTAGAAAAACCTCATACAATATTCCAGAGTACGATTATCAAAAACATACAAAAATACTATTTTTGCAAGAAAAATTTTTATCTAACGGGAAAAACAAGGACAAAATAATAAAAAAGTTTCATGAAAACATTACAGTCACAAGGATTTTCCTGTAAACAAGTTGAAGAAGATGCTGATGCTGACATAATTAAGACCTCGATAGAAGTTTCCAGAAATACTAATAAAACTGTCATAGTTATGGGTCAAGATATTGATCTTTTGGTCCTTTTAAATCAATTAAATTCAAATAATCCTGACAATTATTTTCTCAAACCAGGCTCTGGAAATGGAAAGGATCTATTTTTCAGGTCTCATAGTTTCAAACATGATCCGAGTTCGGGAAGTGGAAGGGGGTGAGTTTTTAGGGTAAAAAATGGTTTATCTTGATTTCCGGCAAAACTACAAGACCTATGGAAAAAAGTTGAATAGTTGTGGGTAATAAGAAGATCTACAACTTTCGTGTTTGCAATTTTTGCACATAACCTCAAAATTTAGGTGAAAATTTCAAAAAACCAAGCCCTTGGTTTTTTATTTATATCTTTCTAAAAAATTTTTTTTTCCACGAAATTTGGTGAAAACTTACCTTATTATATCTTAAAAACACTGTAATTTTTGATTTAAAATATTTATTTTTTCGCCTTATTTTAAATTAATATCAAAAAAGAACCCTAATGTTCAATCGAAAATTCTGACGTCAAAATATCGGCTTTTATCAAAAAGTCTGGGGGCTTATTGTTCGTTGAAATATCTACTTTCTTATGGTGTAAAAAAATATACAATACTATCGGAAATGTTCTCTGAAAATGCAAAAAATTGAAAAAAATTCAAATTCGAAATTTTTTTTAATCACTATGTACAATTTCATCAAAAAAATGTGATTGCTGTAATTTTTTTTAGTTGAATAGTTTATTCATTTAATTCGAATTACATTCATGTCATAGAAAATATCATAAAATATAAATATACATGTAAATCGTACTATTGAATTTAGATACTTAATTCTGATTACGTTATTCATTATATTTTTTTTCGAAAACGTTAATCTTGTTATTTATAAATACCTTATTTGAAATTCTAATCAGTTATTAATTAGTTTTTGTCTCTTTGAAGGCATTTCTTCATCGTTAGATTCGACAAACCTTTCCAACTCTAGTTGATCGTCGAAATCTTCAAGACCACATCTTCGTCTCCAATGTTATTTCCAGTCTGCATTGGTTCTTCATCCACAATTTCATCTGAATCATTTACTTCCTTGTAGATTTTTTCTTCCATATTGGAGCAATTTTCAGAACCATGACAATTAGTGCATAAATTTGTGTATTTTAAACCATATTCTCGGCAGCCACATTTTAAACTGTTACATCCAGTTTCACAGCTGCAGCAAATAGTTTTGAGCAATACTTCCGGAATTAAATACTTTCCTGTAAATTTGGGAATAATGCCACGCTGATATTACTTCCAGCCCCAATCTGTTGCTGTCAATTGGTTACCCAACCAAGTTTGAAGCTGATAATATGTTCTGTAACAATGTTGTTCTGCTGCTCCTTCTGTGGGTGGGAGGTTTGCCAAAACGAAAGATTATTTAATTTTTTCCAATTGATATTTTTGAAACCTTAATTGATTCAGTGCTATTTTTTCTTTTTTACATTTATGAATAGATTTGATTAATTGTAATCCATTTTTTTTCTTTACTTTCATCTTTCTTATAAAGAATATTTGCCAAATTTGACAAATTTTTCGCGTCTAATAATGAATTAAAGATACTTTTCTTTCGTTTTCCGGCAAATCCAGATGATGTATCGCAACCAGAAAAACAATGCAAAAATACAACAATATTTTTGAAGGATTCATGTTTGAAACTATGAGACGAGAAAAATAGATCCTTTCCATTTCCAGAGCCAGGTTTGAGAAAATAAATGTCAAGATTATTTGAATTTAATTGATTTAAAAGGACCAAAAGATCAATATCTTGACCCACAACTATGACAGTTTTATTAGTATTTCTGGCAACTTCTATCGAGGTCTTAATTATGTCAGCATCAGCATCTTCAACTTATTTATAGGAAAATCCTTGTGGCTGTAATCTTTTCATTAAACTTTTTATTATTTTGTCCTAGTTTTTCTCGTTAGATAAAAATTTTTCTTGCAAAAATGGTATTTTTGTATGGTTTTGATAATCGAACTCTGGAATATTGTCTGCGGTATTTCTACGATTACGTTCTCCTCTTTTAGTTGAAGAAGCTGCTGGTACTATTGTGACAGTAACTGATTTTTTAATTTCGGGGTACCCATCAAAGACAATACAGATGCTTGCTGCGTAATGTTTTTCTACATATCGCAAATATTTATGAATGATCTCTTCCACCGTTTCATTTTTCTGCCAAATTACTTTGTGCAGTAAATGGATAAATACCCATATGTAATTAAAATGTTCTAATTAAAACATTTTATTAACTATTATTTTGTTAGTGTTTTTAAATGAAACTCAAGGTCTCTAGTTAATTCCACAATATAATACAAGTTATTGAAAATTCTAAAAAATTGACAATTGTTTCGATAAATCAATATCATCGTCAGATTGACAGAAGTTACATTTCATTTTATGCCTACCTGATGTTTAGTAGTTATATTTGGCTAGACCAAGAACTAACCTAACTTGTGATTGGCTTAATATATGTTTATAGAAAAAAGAAGAAGATGTGATATTACAAATATTGAAGCTTAGATATTATTAGCCCTATGGTGATATCCCGGATATCATTTTTCCAATTAAGATCAGTATAACTGTGCAATGATATAGAAAACCAGGAAAACTATATCTGCTGATATATACAATTATCACTTAAGAAGACAGTTTATTAGTGAAGAATTCCCTAGATTTAACTGTTCATTGACAACTTCATATTGTGGGTTTCTTAAATGTCTTCTAATTTCCAGTTCTTCAAGGAAATCCAGTTCTTGTTTCTTTTCACAAATATGCAGTACTTCTAGTTTTGTGTTAGGTGTTAATGAATGATTGGTGTCAAGTAGACTGTCTTCTTAAGTGATAATTGTAAAGATCAGCAGATATAGTTCTCCTGCTTTTCTATATCATTGCACAGTTATACTGATCTTAATTGGAAAAATTATATCCAGGATATCACCATAGGGCTAATAATATCTAAGCTTCAATATTTGTAATATCACATCTTCTTCTTTTTTCTATAAACATATATTAAGCCAATCACAAGTTAGGTTACTTCTTGGTCTAGCCAAATATAACTACTAAACATCAGGTAGGCATAAAATGAAATGTAACTTCTGTCATTCTGACGATGATATTGATTTATCGAAACAATTGTCAATTTTTTAGAATTTTCAACAATTTTTTTATATTGTGGAATTAACTAGAGACCTTGAGTTTCATTTAAAAACACTAATATGAGCATATTCCACGAAGTAAGGGTCGAGACAGTCAATTTTATTATTTTGTGTATAATCAGTATGATACTACAATTGGCAGCTATTAGAAAAGTTCTAAATGTTTTTTTACATAAATAAAAGATTATTATAGAGAGAATAAAATGTTGTTTTCTGTACGATTTCATTGATTATATATAATTAAAACTAGTTATGTGCTTACTGACTTTAATATTATATAATAAGTTCAAATAATTAAATACTATTAAGGGGAAGAAAGTAAACATTTGTACAAAACGAATCACTTCAAGTTTTTTAATTACATTTCAGAAAACATCGGGAGGATTGGGAACCAAATATAAATACTAGAATTTGCAGTGCTCATTTTGTCAATAATCACCCATCTTACATACCAACAATTTTTTCGTTTATCAATAAAACATCAAATCTTACGTTTTTTGAGTAATTAAAGTGTAAATTTTAATAAATTCCTCAAAATTGTACATAATGTTTGAAGAAAAATTTTCGAATTTGAGTTTTTTTCAAATTTTCGCATTTTCTGAGAACATTTCCTATAGTAATGTGAATTTGTTTCACACTATCACAAAGTAGATATTTCAACGAACAAAAAGCCCCCAGACTTTTTGAAAAAAGCCGATATTTTGACGTCAGAATTTTCGATTGAAAATTATGGTGCTTTTTGATATTAAGTTAAAATAAGGCGAAAAAATAAATATTTTAAATCAAATAAATTACAGTGTATTTGGGACATAATAAGGTAAGTTTGCACTAAATTTCGTAGAAAAAAATTTTTTTTTAAAAAGATTTATTTTAATTTTTCACCTAAACTTTGAGGTTACGTGAAAAAATTGCGAAAACAAAAGTTGTAGATCTTTTTATTACCTACAACTTTGCTATTTAACTTTTTTCCATAGGTCTTGTAGTTTTGCCGGAAATCAGGATAAACCATTTTTTACCCTAAAAACTCACCCCCTCCCACTTCCCCAACTCGGATCGACCGTGATTTATTTTTCCTTTCATTTTGATCATACTCCCCTTCTTTTCTAATGGGTTTCATCATACTGTAATTTTTTTTCATTTTGAACCATTTTTTAAGGCTTCGGCCCTGGTCTAACAAGCAATTTCTGGATCTATACTTTTAATAATCTTCGTTGATAGTCAACACTCTCGGCATTAACTTTTTTAGGCAATTAATTACATCCTATATATCATCAGGGATTACGGGATCGGAATAAAAAGTAGTAGCGACATAAATTGTTGTATAATCTAATTTTTAAAACTACTGCCAATAATGTGAGTATTAATCACTTTTTCAGTATTCGTTGCAAAAAAAGTGCCAAACAAATGAGCAATTTCATATTTATTTTGCGTTATTTTCCCATTTAGATCAACGGTTTCATTTGTAGAATGTCTCTATTTTCTAGTTTTTGTTGTACTGTTCACTATACGTATTTTGTTTCTCTTTTACGTTTTTATTTTCAAGACTCTTTTTCTTCAATCTTTTATAATTTGAATAATCATCGGAATTTGGGGAATATTCTGTTAATCAAAACAAATTTCTAAAATCATCACCCATCTGTACAAGATTGCAATGAACACATTTCTTTTCTGAAAATTGACTGTCTCGACCCTAACATTTCTTTTCCTTACATTAAATACGTTTTTGATAAAATAGGGCAAGTAAAATCTATATAGTAACATATAGTATATAAAAATTAATAATATTCGTCTGCCCTATTCGTACCGGATATTGGCTATATAATCATAGCTACGCGTGTTTTATTGACTGCAACTCTGAATAACCGATTGGATATTACACTGAACAATTTACGCCATTCTTCCTGGACCCTTTTTATCTCTTCTTTCTTTTCCCTGAAGAATTAATCGGAGCAGTCTATATTCATCATGATTCTTCTTAACGTGGTCTAGATACTGCAATTTTTTTTTGTATTGCAGTATTTTCGATTAGCAGTTCATCGTGATATGATTTACCTAAGGAATTCTATGGATTTGATGGTCAGTCCACACCTTTACACTTCATTCATAGTCCAGTTTTATTTCTCTGCAGTTATTTTTAAGACATTCCCACTGAGTATAATTGTTGCAGTAACAGATTGTATGGAATATTATCAATCAAATGAATTATTTTATTGCAGCATGCGATACTTTTTGCTAGTTTTTTCCTTGATAAACTACAGAATTATATTATTTCTCCATTCAATGACGCCCGTCAACACAATTACACTTAATTCTACACACAATACTAGATAGAAAAGGCATTGAAATACACATACAAATTTATCCAAAGCAACTTTGTCGGTTCTAATTGAATTTCCTTTTATGTCTTGTCATTGAGGTATCCCAATTCTCAGCTGAATATCTAATTTCAGTAAACTAGTGGTTGTATTATTTGGGAATTTAGTGATGAAGTTAGACAAACGTACGGATCTCCATTGAAAATTTGTAAATGCCTTTGTTGGTTAGAATCAATTTGGATTGAAAAAATAAACGCTATTTTAGGGTGCAATCTGTTAAAATATTTTATTAACTCTTAAGTGATGACGAACTGTGACGTCGGATTGGTGGACCGAATATAAATAAAAATTTTGCAATATATTTTAGGTCTAATATACAAAACATCGTAGTTTATCAAAATATTATTTATTAAACAAAAAAATTAATTCAAATATCAACATAACATAAAGGGAAACACATTATTATTGATTGATTATTAAGATAATGAAAATAAAATAAAATAAAAGTTCTTTAGTATTTTGTAACACGTAGTACTTCACATAATTAATTGTAACGTGTCCCATGAAAAAAAATGTTTTGTACATCTTACAGCAAAATTTGGTCTACCTATTTTTATAGATTCGCTATTCACACAAGTTCTCTAACAAGTTTCTTCTTCCTTCTATACAATAATAGTATGCTTAACTTGGATGTTCAGGGTGAGATCATCAGCTTTGCAGATGACACCGTAGTATTTTATAGTTGCTCCACATGACAAGACCTAAAAAATAAAATAGAAAATGATTTTCCTAGTATTGCTAAATGGTTACAATTGAATAAACTAACTTTCAACTCCAGTAATAATAATAAGCTTTATTCACAGGTAAATATGGATGCATATTACATTTTTCAATTTGTTGAATAGAACGGAGAACCGAAAAGTGTATTAACGCTTGTTACGGTATACAAAACATATTAAGAGAATATATAATAAAATAAAATACCTATACATACACTAATATCTAAAAAAATTAATATTGAAAACAGGGTGAGTGCCAATACTAAAACAGCTAAACGAATCACCTTTTTTTTGGTTTTCAAGCATGTCCAAATAAAACTAACTTACAAAATAGCTTCTTATATTAACACGATTATTTCCGATAATATACTGCTTAAAATGTTTTTTAAACCTATGAATATTCAATATTTTTTTCAAGTCTTGTGGAATTGTATTGTAAAACATGGGGCCAAATAATAGTAAGACCTTTGAGAAACTGTTTTTGTCATGAAGGGAACCACAAAATACTGACCTTGTCTTGTATCGTACGAATGAGTAGGTAACTTACTACTGTGTTTATGTGTGTGATATCTAATACATATGGATAAGAAATATAGTTGTCTAACATCCAGCATTTTTGCTTCCGTATATAATTGGTTACTGGGATATCTCGCGCTTTTTGAATATATAAATTTTATAAAAAACAAATTACTTGCCTTTTTCAGCTTACAAAACTGGCTTACCTAGCTTGGGGCCACTGAACATCGGAGTAACAAACCACATTGAAGAAGTAGAAAAAATAAAATATCTTGGTATTACAATTGATCGACATTTGAGGTGGGATCTGCAATGTAATGACATAGTAAAAAAGATAAAAGGCCATCTGCCAAAGTTTAAGTATTTAAAATAAATTCTTGAGCCTAATGAATTAAAAGTCTTAAATTTCTCACTAGTGGAATCATTGATTTCTTATGGCACTGTAGGCTGGGGCTGAGTGAGGGATTGTTTCTTAAATAAAGTTCATATTTTACAAAAATGGTTTTTAAGAATACTCTTCCAAAAAAATATTTTATATCCATCGAATCAATTGTATATGGATGCCCAGGTAAAAGACGTACGTCAAATTTTCAGTCATAAAATATTGTTGTTTTTATTCCAAAGTAAAATAAAATTGGTACATCTTGAACATTCTCACAAAACTAAGATATATGAGAGGATCGTTTTCCCACAGAGTGGGAAGACTATTGGTCAAAGAAATGCTAACTATGTAGCAGCAAGATTTTATGTGCTGTTACCTGATGATATAAAAAGTTCAAAAAATAACAATGTATTTAAAAAGCGAATTAAGAAGTTGATTATGGAAACAAATAGACAATTCTTTAGCAATATATTAAATCAAACTATATCATCATTAACAGTATCCATTTTAGCAATTCATGTGTCTAACAATTGATATGGTACCCCCTAAAAATTTAATATAAAACTTGACTGTTTACTGGATTTAACTTATTACCGGATTGGACAACTTACTGGACTTGAACTGGACAAAAAACTGATTTGTTCACGTTTTCCGGTCACAATACAAGTAGTAATTATAACTACTTCAGTGACCTAAACTGTTTATTCAATTTATTGTTATTATTTTCTATGCATTAATGTAACTTTTTATGTATTATTGTATCTATCTTTATTGAATAGATATTATTATTATTATTTTAACTAGTTCTCTTCTTAAGGCATTTTACATAAACTCAGGCCTTTTGTTCTGAGTGTGGTTTATTCAAATATACAGATATAAATGAATCAAAGCATATTTGACCTTCCATTTTTTAGCGTTATTTTCCCAGTACTTTCCTTACAATGGTTAGGTTAGGTAAATATGGATGCATATTACATTTTTCAATTTGTTGAATAGAACGGAGAACCGAAAAGTGTATTAACGCTTGTTACGGTATACAAAACATATTAAGAGAATATATAATAAAATAAAATACCTATACATACACTAATATCTAAAAAAATTAATATTGAAAACAGGGTGAGTGCCAATACTAAAACAGCTAAACGAATCACCTTTTTTTTGGTTTTCAAGCATGTCCAAATAAAACTAACTTACAAAATAGCTTCTTATATTAACACGATTATTTCCGATAATATACTGCTTAAAATGTTTTTTAAACCTATGAATATTCAATATTTTTTTCAAGTCTTGTGGAATTGTATTGTAAAACATGGGGCCAAATAATAGTAAGACCTTTGAGAAACTGTTTTTGTCATGAAGGGAACCACAAAATACTGACCTTGTCTTGTATCGTACGAATGAGTAGGTAACTTACTACTGTGTTTATGTGTGTGATATCTAATACATATGGATAAGAAATATAGTTGTCTAACATCCAGCATTTTTGCTTCCGTATATAATTGGTTACTGGGATATCTCGCGCTTTTTGAATATATAAATTTTATAAAAAACAAATTACTTGCCTTTTTCAGCTTACAAAACTGGCTTACCTAGCTTGGGGCCACTGAACATCGGAGTAACAAACCACATTGAAGAAGTAGAAAAAATAAAATATCTTGGTATTACAATTGATCGACATTTGAGGTGGGATCTGCAATGTAATGACATAGTAAAAAAGATAAAAGGCCATCTGCCAAAGTTTAAGTATTTAAAATAAATTCTTGAGCCTAATGAATTAAAAGTCTTAAATTTCTCACTAGTGGAATCATTGATTTCTTATGGCACTGTAGGCTGGGGCTGAGTGAGGGATTGTTTCTTAAATAAAGTTCATATTTTACAAAAATGGTTTTTAAGAATACTCTTCCAAAAAAATATTTTATATCCATCGAATCAATTGTATATGGATGCCCAGGTAAAAGACGTACGTCAAATTTTCAGTCATAAAATATTGTTGTTTTTATTCCAAAGTAAAATAAAATTGGTACATCTTGAACATTCTCACAAAACTAAGATATATGAGAGGATCGTTTTCCCACAGAGTGGGAAGACTATTGGTCAAAGAAATGCTAACTATGTAGCAGCAAGATTTTATGTGCTGTTACCTGATGATATAAAAAGTTCAAAAAATAACAATGTATTTAAAAAGCGAATTAAGAAGTTGATTATGGAAACAAATAGACAATTCTTTAGCAATATATTAAATCAAACTATATCATCATTAACAGTATCCATTTTAGCAATTCATGTGTCTAACAATTGATATGGTACCCCCTAAAAATTTAATATAAAACTTGACTGTTTACTGGATTTAACTTATTACCGGATTGGACAACTTACTGGACTTGAACTGGACAAAAAACTGATTTGTTCACGTTTTCCGGTCACAATACAAGTAGTAATTATAACTACTTCAGTGACCTAAACTGTTTATTCAATTTATTGTTATTATTTTCTATGCATTAATGTAACTTTTTATGTATTATTGTATCTATCTTTATTGAATAGATATTATTATTATTATTTTAACTAGTTCTCTTCTTAAGGCATTTTACATAAACTCAGGCCTTTTGTTCTGAGTGTGGTTTATTCAAATATACAGATATAAATGAATCAAAGCATATTTGACCTTCCATTTTTTAGCGTTATTTTCCCAGTACTTTCCTTACAATGGTGCAAGTGCCAAGAATAGCTGTTTTCTGCATCTATCCAATTGCAGATGGACTGATTTTAAGAGTATCCACAGCCTTACCAAGCTGCCGTGGTACAATGCCTGTTGTGGATAGGACCATGGGTAGGATAGTAACTTGGTCGACTTTTCACTGCTCTTCGAAATACTGAGCGAGGTCATCATATTTTCGAAGTTTAAGGTTGAATGTGTTTTCCATGTTGTTATCATTCACAACTGCGAAGTCGATAATCCATACCTGTTTTTCTCTCAGGCTCCACAGAACCACATCCGGCCGGTTTGCTTCATTTGTCCGATCAGTAAATATTGTTCTATCCCAGTATAATTTGTAGTGGACGTTTCCTAGGATGATTGCTGGTGTATACTCATGAGTGAGTTTTTCTGTTTCGCGTATCAAGTTATATTTGGAAGCCAGAGTATGGTGTACTATATTTCCTGTTCGATCGTGGCCTTTCTTGTACTCAGATGCGGCGAGAGAGCTGCATCCTCCAGTTATATGTTGGATGGTTTCCCCCATCCTGCCACACATTCTACAAGTGTCATCTATCACGGTTGGATCTTTAATGATATATTTGAGATAGCTCCTAGTTGTTACAACCTGATCCTGTATGGCGATCATGAACCCTTCAGTTTCATGGAAAAGGTATCCTGTTCGTAAGTAGTGATCCGACCACTTTTTATCTGTGCCCTCTGCGGCTAGGATAGTAGGATGTCTTCCATGCAGTGCTTTCCTCTGTCATGCTTCTCGTCTTTCTTGTACAGATGTAGGGTGAATGTTACAGTTATTAGTTAGGTTCAATGAGATGTATTTATCATCTTGAGAGCATACTATATTATGAAGCACGGAAGTCCTTGCTTTTCTATGGAAATAGCTTCTCATTGATTTCATATGACGAATGTTCATGTCATAGAGGTTTACTATGCCCAATCCACCTTCTTTGCGGGGTATATAAACTCTTTCCACAGGACTTTTCGTGTGACGGCTTCTAAACTTGGTCAGTGGAACTCTGATCCATCTGTCCATATCTTCCAGGTCTGTATTGCTCCATTTCACAACTCCCATAGAATAAGTGATGACTGCTATGGCGTATGTGTTGATAGCGATAGTAGTGTTCTTGTAATTCAAATATGTTTTCGATACCCTTCTCACTCTTGTCTGAAACTCGCTCCTAAGTTGTTGTTTAATCAGCGTATGCTCGATAGTTTTGCTCTGGT
This sequence comes from Galeruca laticollis, assembly GCA_963921935.1. NCBI lineage: Eukaryota > Metazoa > Arthropoda > Insecta > Coleoptera > Chrysomelidae > Galeruca > Galeruca laticollis. The sequence goes on along the minus strand of OY998181.1, from coordinate 157,385,151 downwards.
TGATCCCTAAGTATTTATACAGCTCATCCGTATTCATTGACGTTATTGTTTCCTGGTGGGCGGTTTCATATGTTAGGTTTTGGTTGAGTTTCCCTTTGTTTATACTTTGGATTTTGCACTCATCTACTCCAAATCTCATCTTAATATCCTCGGAGAAACTTTCGGTTACTTTTAGTTGGTACTGAAGTCCTGTCTTTGTTGCTGCGTATTGTTTGAGATCGTCGATGTAGAGTAGATGGCTGATCTTGTGCTTTTATCCGTTTTCATCCTTCATCTCAAATCCTTTCATCGTGTCATTTAACAGGTCCGTTAGCGGGTTTAGGGCCATACAAAACCACAGTGGACTTAATGTATCTCGTTGATATATACCTTTTCTTATCTGTATTACTTTTCCGCCAACCTATCTAATATGCGAGAAAAGTATTGGTTTACCCACAAAAAAGTTGGAAATTTGAAATTTTTTTTTGAATTATTTTTACGTTATCCATCAACAACAACACGAAAAAACGGTTTTTAGAAAAAAAATCCTGTGTGTATGTCGTCGTCGTTGTCGTCGGCCACTTTTCCTTGCAAGTCTTGTTAGCACGACACAGCCTCCGGAGTGCAATAAGTCATCAATTTTATGATGGAATATTGTTAAGGACATTTCACAGATGAACCCTATTGATTTTCAGCTCACCAGGGCCAGTACAACGGGTGCTATGGTACTTGAAGTACGACATTTTGTCGTTTTTCGAGAAATTTCAGTTTGTTAGCACGATACAGCCTCCGGAGTTCAACAAGTCACCAATTTTATGATTGAATATTACTCAGGGCATCTCACTGATGAACCCTATTGATTTTCAGCTCACCAGAGCCAATACAACCAGTGCTACAGTACTTTAAGTACGATATTTTTGTCATTTTTGGAGAAGTTTCAGTTTGTTAGCACGATACAGCATCCGGAATATATACAAGTGATGAATTTTATGATTGGATATTATTCAGAGCGTCTTAAATATGAACCCTATTGATATTGAGCTCACTAAAGCCAGTACAACGGGTGCTGTGGTACTTGAAGTACCAAATTTTTGTCATTTTTGGAGAATTTTCAGTTTGTTAGCACGATACAGCCTCCAGAGAGTATACGATTGATCAACTTTATGAATAAGTATTGTTCAAGGTGTCTCACAGATGAACCCTTTTGATTTTCAGTTGACTAGAGCGAGTACAACGGGTCCTATAAAACTAGATATACTAAATTTCTGGTTATTTTTGGAGAAATTTCGGTTTGTTAGCACGATACATCCCCCGAAGTGTATACAAGTAACAATTTTATGATAGAATATTGTTCAGGGCCACAGATGCGAGAAAGTTAGTTTTAATCTTTAAAACTGTTTATTTTTTCTGTGGTGTAAGCTATTTGAGGCGTTTTCAGGTTTAAGGTCGTGCGCCACTTTTTCATGATCTTATTCAGTAAGGTGGTCAGTTTCTTATCTATGTTATAAATTTCCAGGACTTTCAGAAGCCAATCGTGGGGACAGGAGTCATACGCCTTGCGGTAATCTATAAAGGTTGTAAATAAGTTTCTCTGCTTCGTTATGGCTTCTGACATTAAGATCTGGTCTATGATTAACTGCTTCTTACACGCCAATGACCCTTTCTTGCAACCTTTCTGTTCTTCACCTAGGATGTTGTTGGAGTCACAATGTTTTGTAATATTTTCGGCAATGCAGGCTGTTATTACTTTGTAGAACGTATTAAGGCATGTGATTGGTCTGTAATCAGCTGGCTCAGATGACATCCTTTTTTTTGGTATAAGCAGTGTATTTCCCTCACACAACAGCTCTGGTACTGAGTCTCCATCCTCCAAAAATCGGTTTATCAGTTCTAGCATCTTTCCATGCAAGGCGCGAATTCTCTTTATCCAAAAGTTCTGAATAGTATCGACTCCCGGGTATTTCCAACTTTTGAGTTTATCAATTACAAGCTTCAGCGTCTCAGGTGTTATAATTGTCTCTGCCATTGGTTGTATCCTATTTGCTTTATCTTCAATTTTTTTCAGCCAGAGTGTTCCTCTTTTGACCATATGTTTGCCCAGAATGTTTGCATCTCTTCTTCGTTTGGGGGTATGGTTTCGTTGTTCTCAGGCATCTGCTGTTGGATATTTTTGTAAAATATTTTCTGGTTCCTTCCAAATTGCACATTGTGGTCTCTGCGTTCCTTACTTTTCTTATATCTTCGTAATCTTTGTGCGTATACACTGAGCTTTATTATTATAATTTCTTTCATTTTCCATAAATTGTCGTACCATGGGCTATATATGAAAATCGGCATGGGCTCAATACCTTCCATCCCATAACTGGTGGAGGTAATATCTTGCACGTGTGGTGAAGGTGGCAATGGCTCAACACCTTTACTGGTGGAGGGAATAGCTATAACATAAAATAAAACCCAGCTTAATATTTTTTCAATAGGTACATTTTAAAATGTCCAAAATTATAGCATACTATATTCAATACAATAAAACTTACCATCAATTTTTGTTAATTTCCTCTCATATGGGAAGGCAAATCAAACTGTCTTAATAACCTCCCTTCGACTTTCTCAAATCTAAAAAAACACTGTTTTTGAAAATAAAGGGGACATATCCTCCATTGTTTCATCGTCGACAAATTTAATGATTTATTATCACTCCTCCAGCTATATTAATTCCTTCCTGGGTTGGAGGAACAAAACTGTACAAAGAAATATTCACTTTAGTAATGCAACAATTTTCAGTTTAGCTAATCTAAAAAACAACCGTGACCTCTAAAGTTATCGATTAAAGTACTAAAAATTCTGTATTTCGCAAAAATACAAAAAATAGTTGTTAATTGAGAAAGAAAAATGCTCTAATGTTTTTAATAAAACCACTTATTACACTCCTTCACAATACACTTTGACATTGTCTTTTCAGTAATATCAAAAATATAATAATAAAGCATCGAAACAACAAATAAATATTACACTAAAGTAATTAAGAAATACACCAAAATCACATTATAACCTCAAAACTTAAACTGAGAAACGATCACATCGTGCATAAGTCAAGTACCTGTAGAACTACAAAACATTGAAGGATATAAGAGATTTAAATGTGAAATAAAAAAATGGATATTATCAAAAAATAGAGACTTTTTCCAAAATATAATAAACACGATATAAAAAGAAAAATATGTGTGTGCAAATATATGTGTATGTATGTGTTGAGAATTAATTTATATCTACCTACCCGACTCACTATATCTACTGAACTTGTCAATATTACTAAATTTGTCAATACTATACCGAATTGATCATTATTATTATACTGACACTGTCAATACTAAAAATAATATTTACTTAATTGTATCTTTATAATTTAATTCTACTGTATCTATTTATTATATCACACACAAGTTGTTGGTAACCTAGTTACTCTCAGCTTCAGTTATTAATTATTTACTCCTACATCAAAAATGTTAGTTAAATTTTGTAGTTTGTATATTTCTGTTTTGTTGTGAAATAAACATATATTATACGCAATTATAAAAATCAATAAAATTTTAATACTAACGACGTTACAGTTTTCGTGAAATGTTTTGAAATTTTTTGAGAATTACCGATTTTAGTTACTCGACAGGCTTTATAGATGGTACGGTCAGCTCTGTCCCTAGCCTGATCCATACCTCAGTGAAAGGTTATACTAGAGGTGTAGAGATCCTGGTAGTTCCATATGATGCTTACTCAGCAGTAGTGAAGTATTGGTTGCAAGCTTTTGTGAAATAATACCCCCATATATGAGCCGACTGAATATTCCAACTTCGCCTCGCCAACTCCGTGAAACTATATGTCATGTGCTGAAAATATGTGATAAAATTCAAGCACCTAAGAAACTGGAATATATGCCATGTCGTCTGTGCTAGGTTCACAGATTAAAAATTGAGGGTGGAACGCATCATATGTAAAAAGTAAGAGAGTTTACAGCACCAGAAGAAAGTAAGTCCTACCTGTGGGTGAATGAAATATTTCCTTTTGTAACTAATATTCTCACATTAAAATTATTGCATTTCAAGTTTTTTATATTCTGTTGAAATAAAAATGAAATTGTGGTATGGTAACTTAATTTTATTTTGGGAGTCACCTGTAATCCAGGGTACTATTTTTGTTGTGTAAAATTTGGGTTGCGTTAAAGCGTTAACAAGTAGGATCTTCCACCTGATTCTTACAAAGCAGAAACAACTTATTTCAGTTATATTATCTGATTGTATATTGATACGTCATTTGATAGTTTACACCATACTTTTGCTATAACTTCTAAGTAGTATTTTATTATGACAAGGTTGTTTAATTCCATTCATGATTAATTTTTGAAGATGAGATTATTCTAAACGGTTTTAAAAATACTACAGACATAGTCCCTAATGAAGGATATGCAGAAAAAATCATTAATTCTTCTTCTTCTAATATAAATTAATAGCTTCAATTTTCTTCCTCTTAGAAATTGTAGATATTATAATACAATTGAGAATTTCTTGAAATTGTTTATTCACAACAAGAGGAAGAAGAATTCCTAACCTAAAACCAATTAACAGGGAAAGAGGAATATCTAACTAAACTGTCATTACAATGTCACTGTCATTAACGGGTTCGTTACAATATCATTCCCATCATTTTATCCGCTAAATTATATTTTTTAACATCCAATTTGAAATAAATATATTTCATGAGAATATTCGCTAAGTTCGTTTATTTTCCACAGTTGCAATGTAGAAGTTTGATTATATTCGAGAGAAAGCAGGAGCATAACGAAAGTAATAGCATTTATTTCAAATAGAATACCCTCGTTTACCAATCTGTGGATTTTTCTTCCACTTTCTTTATCATATCAAAAAAAAACAGTGAGGGAGAGAATACCTGCTGTGAACTTGGAATGAATAGAAGGATTATGTGTTTATTATACTCAAGTTGGAAACGGTAGAGCCAGTTATATAGACACAGGCCAGAGGAAATAGTTATTTATGTAACAAGTGTGTAAAGTAGCCTTTTTTCGACGAATGTGAATATTGTCGCATGAGCCGCAGGCGAATGCGACAATCACATGAGTCGAAAAAAGGCATTTACACACGAATTGCATACAATATTTTTTCTACTACCGAAAATTTTATCAATATACAGAAGTTTATTAGTAATTTTCTTTACGCACTAGTGCGTAAAGTATGTTTCTTTACGCACTAGTGCGTAAAGTAAGTTTAAGTTTTCTTTAGAAGAAATTATAACGCTTTTATTGATTCCTAATAAAATATATTATATATTGATTAATATTTTGAACATTTTAATCAAAATTAGAACAAATTAATAAAACAACAGACGAATTCAGTTATTAACAATATCAATATTGAAGGTGCAATTTGTGCAGTTATTAAATTTTAATCCTTTAGCTTGCTCTAAAGAGTTGTCCGTGGATTTAGAAACTACAGTAGTATTGCTAATGTTAGCTAATCCATAGGATGAAGAATTGCCGGTAGCAAGGGTGGATGTAGTAGAAAGGGTGTTATCTTCCAATAAAATCGTATTACCATTATTTTGGGATGTACAAGGGAAATTATTATCATCATCCATTAATATTAAATTAGAAATATTATTTCGTTTAGTTAATGTAGAGTCTACGTAGCTCTCTGCAACTGTAGACGACTTCCAGCCTCCGTGTTTCTTTACGGTTAGGAGGTCTCCTCCAGAGTTCGCTAACATGGTGGCCGATGACCTTCTAAAACAATGTCCTGTATACATGGCTGGATCAGGTAAATTAAGGTACTTTGCTATAATAGATGGCATTTTGCCAAATGTGTTTATACCCACTGGTTGTTTTGTGCATTTATTATTTACATATTTTAAAAAGAATCTGGAAGTATCCACCATAGGAGGTCTTAAAGCAATATATTTTCTAATAAAAGCCAAATAATCTATTTTTGAATTAGTTGGGTTTAAAATAGTAAAAACCCTTTCTGTCCCATTTTTAGTTTCAGGAATTCTAATGATTAATATTGTTTCCTTATCTTCAATATCTGTTATTGTTAGTTTTGTCAACTCTTCTCTTCGGCATGCGCCGGAAATACCAATTATAAAAGCCACCTAAAAATAATTATCACTAAAAATTAACACAAAATTAAAAAAGTGGCATGAGCGCGACTTGAACCTGGGTCCTCCCGCATGTGAGTCTCGCACCTTAGCCACTACGCTACGGATAACTACACTATACGTTGTGAAAGTTGAGTACATATACAAACGTAATAGGAAAACATTTCTCTGAAAATTCTATGAAGTAGAATTTTTTTTATATGAAATTTATTGGAAACTGTTTATATATGAAATACAGGTACTTACTATTGTAAATTATACTTACTTTAATCATTAGAAACGTCGAATCAGGAGCCGTCTCGAGAAATGTTACCAAGTGATCTTTTTCCAAAATTTTTGATTTCTTAACTTTGTGCCCTTTGCTTTTATTTTTAATAAGAGCAACTAATTTATAAAATTTAGAAATATCAATATTATCTTTGATTTTTAAAGTAGTCTTCAACATTGAAAATATCGACCATGTTGTGGATGGTTGGTAGTGTTTCAATTCTCTTGAAAAATATGCCACAAGAACATTTTCGGAATATTTTGTTATTTTATTTTTCCTACACCATTCTTTAAACAAATTGTATTTTGATTCGTAAATATTCGCAGATTTTTGGGGCAATAAATCATTGGAAGCATTCTGTGCTACGTCTAATATGTTTGGTGGTGTATTTGCGAAATAATCTTCTGAGATATCGTCAGAGGAATCCATCTTTATAATTATATGTACTTATCTGTTACGATATCTAAAAAAAGAATCTAAAATAACATCATAGTTTCCTAAAAATGTTCAATACTTTTGCTTACCTTAATAGGTATAATCGGAAGATCTCAATTTAAGTTTTAAATGTCAAATTCAATGCACGAGGAAATGTCAGTCACTCACAGCCAACTTATATAGATACCACTTATGCACCCTATTCTATTATTCAGTACACAATAATTATTTATTAAATTATTAGGTATGCACTTTACTGAATTCTATATGTTTCAATCTCTGATTTAAAAAACAGATTTAATATCCGTTTATTATACCTACCTATATTTTTATAAGAATAGCTAGAACTACATACAAATTGGAACTTTTTCTTTACGCACTAGAGCGTAAAGAAATACTCTTTACGCACTAGTGCGTAAACTAAAGTTTTACGCACTCGAAAGTGTGTCTAAAGTTCGTATTTTACGCACGGTAGTAGAAAAATACTATTCAAACATCACTTTTTAAACGTTGGTTGCTGGATTCAGTCTCAGGATATTTACCTATCCATAGGCGCAGAAGAAAACACTTCATATATGGCTTTAATTGATAAAATATAACATTTTTTGCCTCTAAAATAATAACTTGGAAAACACGAATACTCAGACTTTATTAACAAGCATGAAGGTTTTATAAACTATTCATAACATTCTATTTTATAAAATACCCATGAAGGTTAGAGGGAAGGAGGCTAAAAGACAATATGTGATGTGAAGTTAAAATGGCACATATTTATGTTCCATCAATAGTAGATAGTTCGAAATTCCCCACCAGAGGCGCAAATTTTCCGTTCTAGGCTCGTTTTCGACCTTTACTGTATTTAAATGCATGTAACCCTAATGACAAAGTTTAGGAATTCCTCAAAATTTTTGCAAAATATTTAGATTTTTATCATTTATATTTACAATCATTCGCCTAGATTTAAATAGGATTATTACCAACTAAATTATTGTTGAGTTCACTGTGCCTTTCCCCATTATATTTTAATTATTAGTCAGCCTCTCATATTGATGAATATTATATATATATTTGACTGTTATTTTATTGAATATATTAAACATAAATATCTTATTGTCTAATTATTTATTTGGTTGCCAATCACAGAAGGAATTATTACAAATCATTTATTTATATAATATCAAATAATTATCAAATATCTGTGGAACTTAATAATCTTATGAATAAAGTAGTATCATAATGATTGTCCTTATAATCTTTATAAATAAATAACTATTTCAGTGAAGTTTCGCAGACTTTTATTTCAGGTCCTTTGGACTGTAGGTATACTTCTTTTATTAAAATATATCCTAAACAATTAACAGTTTTCTAATCAACAATAATACAATAGTTATTTGTAAAACAAAGGTCACAATGACTCGTTTTGTAGTACGAGTGAAGTTTGCACAACTCACCGCTTCGCGGTTCGTTGTGCAAATCACGAATACTACAGAAAGTCATTGTGGCACAAGTTTTACACAATATTTTTTATAATTCGCATTTATTTTATTATTTAAATAAAATAGAATTTCATATAATCCCTGTTTTTAAACTAGGAGGAGTGGTTTGAATTTAAGTTGACAATTCTGTAGATTCCTAATTGGTCAGATGACAGATGGTTTTATTCAGCACTTCTGACTTTTGACATATAACCGAATAATTGTGTAAATTGTAAACAATCTTTCATTTAAGCAAAAAGAGGATGATTATTTGTTTAAAAAAGAGCTTCTTCGTATATGCTCTCGCGATCTATTTATATTAAATCATGAACAGAATTATTTCTGTAATACATCTTAACATAGATATCTGGTAATTTATCCCAAAAATCGAACGTTTGGTATACCTATATATTGATCCTATACAATATAAAAATAAACAATTGACAAATCATTGATGAATAAACGTTAGCGTACGTTATTCAATAATATTTTTAATATATAAATCATTCTAATTTTCCTTTAATATAATAATTTGCTAACTAGAACAACGCTAGAACATTTTATTTATAATTTGTGTCAAAGTTAAAGTCAAATGTCAAATACAAATATAACTAAAACAATAACCAACTGTACACTAAAAATTACTATAACAGTGTTCAAAGAGCTTCATTGTGACACTGTAAACAATGGTATAATGAAGTCTCTTTTATACGCGAATTATAAAAACTTCATTATAAGTAATGATATAAATGAAAAACTTGAAAAACAGAACAAAGGTTGGTAAATAACCCACCTTATTTGATCAATAGTTCCTCTTCGACGACAATTTGCTTTTCGTAAAAAAGTGATCTTATATTCATCATTTTCATATATTTCAACTACTTGACCTACATAGTAGACTGTTCTCTTTTTGGTGGCAAATTTGACAAGTAAGAAATCTCTCAGACCAACATGGGAGTTGTCTGAAAGATGATCAGGTTCAATATTTTCCCATTCTTCGTTACAGTCTGATTCTGAAGAAAACTCACGTTTTCTTTTATTTTTTCTTAAATTCTTAGGAATTTGATTGAACATCGGAATCTGATGAGGAATTTTCCACTAGAAATTTGTTCTTTCCTTTTTGCTTTATGATTTGTATTATTTTTTCTGATATTGTTCTTTTAGTATTTTGTTTCTCTAATTTGCCTTTCCTTATTTTCTCCAGTTCTTCAAGCCGGTCTTTTCCTGGAGTACTCGATTTTCCTTGTCTGGAAGGATTTTAAGTTTTTCTAACACCACATTTCGGATATGGTCTTATGTCAGATAATGTTAGTGTTACGTTGGATATTACTCGTGTATTAATTTTTTTCTCAGTAGCTTTACTAATCAATTCATTTACTCTATTTGATGCCAATAAAATAACTTCATTCGGTTCTGTTGGGATTACTGATTCTTGAACAGATGCGACTAAAGACTCAATTTGGGAAGCAGTTTTAATAATGTCTTCGGCAATGTCAGTTACCGAAGATAATAAAAACTCATCATCTGCATAAACTGATCTATTGATGGGCCAGATTCCAGTACTCAAAAAACTACTAATAAAATTCTTAGGAGTAAAGCTTTGAAGGGAAGGATCAGCTATTAGTCGAGCAATTTCGTATATTGTGATTGGTTTTCCTGCGTTAGATAAGATGTAATTATTAAATAACTGTTTTGTTCTCATTTTAAACGGAGCAAAAATTCCTTTATCTAAACGCTGCATTCGGTGTGTCCAATGTGGAGGGAAATAAAGTAACACGATACCATTTTCTCGACAATAATTAATGGCTTCCAGACTCACGTGGGTCTCATGGTTATCCATAATTATCAGAATCTTGTTATCACTGCTACACTTTGTATGGCTTTTAATATGTTACAATACCTTGACAAAAATATCTGAAATCTTCCTCCAATGGCACCTGTCACAGCTCCGTACATGAATCGCTCTTTCATGCGTACCCTAGGGAATATATAAACGGGAGGAACTAACTAATGTGCCTCGTTCGAAACTGACTGACCTACACCTTTCGATCGTTTCTCAGCTCCAACTCGTGGAGCTTGAAGAAATGTTTGGATTCCCGTTTCATCTAAATTGAAAATGTTATTTGGTTGGAACTGATACATCTGCTGAACTTCGCTATAATTTTTAAACAGTAAGTTCACATTGGCCTGATTAAACGCAGCTGCTCTCTTGCCATGCTTGTATTTTATGGTTTTCTATATGATAGTGTTGGATGACCTTTCATAAATGAATACATCCACTCCTTGTCAGCAGTTTCCTTTTTGTCCCATGAGGGAGGGTATTCTCTGTTTAATTTACGGGTGTATTCATAGGCCAGTTTACGAGTTAGTCCATAAAATATTTTGGAACAACATTTTAAATAATTCTGGAAGTCGTTTTCTTCTGCTCTTGAAATCACTTGCATCGTTGAATATTTATTTGTGTTAGAACTAGGATTTGTGTCATCTTTTGCTTTTGGTTTTTTTATCCTGTCGAATAATGTTGTACCTTGTGGGTACTAAACGAATCGAAGTTTCTCCTGCTAAGATATCCTTTACTGCATTTTTCAAGTCTTTTTCTGAGGAATTATTCTTGTCACTCTTTTTTTTATAATTTCTGACCATCCTGAAAATCAAAAAAGTGCACAGTATATCTAGACAGCAGGTACTCACAAGTGTATTCAAAAATGAAGAAACTAGTTAAAATATTTTTGTATGGGGCACATCCGGACACTTCCTGGTTACAAGTGGGGACAGTCCGAATTTCCCCCTCGGAAAATATCCGGAGTTACCCTAACTTGACAATTTGACAAAAAACACGCTAAATATTTAAAAAAAAAGTAGATAAGACACGTGAATTTGGAGGTTATGTTCTGAAGAATGTACTAAATTATCTATTACAAGTAATATACTAACCTTAACTTTAAGAGGGGCCTCACGTTTTAGGAACGTAAAAACAGTTGGCACTCGTGACTAGCAACAAAATTTAGGTCAATTTGTTAACAACAAATCTAAAGAACGTAGTGAAATTGAGTGTTGAAATTTTAACACAATATAGCTTGGACCTTTGTCTTGGGGATCAGGTATTTTGGTTAAGTTTTAAATTGTTATAAAAAAGATATAAGCCATCAAGTGATGGCGCATATTATATGGGTTGGACGGAAAAGAAATAATACCAATAATATATTATATAAAAACAAAAAAATTATTTACCATTCAGGTGATCAAACATATGTGTATCTGTCATTTTATAGATGAAAAAAAGAGAATGAGCCAACTATTTTTTTGTACAATGAAGGAAAATTGTTCCAGTTCCAATCTCCACCACACACATGATCAATATTTGCAAACAATCTAGAAACAAACTTGTTCATGTTGATTGTATGTTTGCTTTTGTACTGTGTATATCGATCTCCCCACAATATATACATTATTAGTTGTCATTACAGATCTTCCGCTTCACATATTTTATTGGTTGTTACGAGTTAAGACTATCTTACGTAAACATTGTTTTTGTGACCAGAGTTATCTAGAAAAGGCCAGAAAAATTATTCGTGACTATGTAAGTCGCAGCCCAGAATTTACTTGTAAAAACGGCTTTAATATGTAAGGGACTGGTCAGGAAGAGGGAGTTTAGTTTATAATTTGACACACCGTCAGTTGAACAGTAAATAAGTGCATATATATTAAGTGATTATATAAATTAGTTTAAGTGAATGTACTGAGTATATATAAATTAAGTGTTAGTGATTAGTTTAGTGTTTAAATAAATTAAGTAAGTGAACCTACCGTGTGTTTAAAATTTATCCCACCCGTTTATTGTTCAAATAAATAACAAAAACATTACACTATTATACTTTCATTAAAAGAATCATGTAATTCCTGTCTTTTGAGAGCGGTTTTAATTTTTCTTCATTCAGATACTTGAAAGGTTAATTCACTTCAATTTTTTTCGCTAACAAACCCATATTATCATTAAAACAGTGTTTCAAGAAAATGTTGAAAGATGTTTTGATGACACTAGAACAAACAATCAGTATTATTTATCTCATATTTTCACATTAGTCAAATAATCCCGTAAACATAACGTCAAACATAGCTTTTAAAATAAAAAATACGGATTGCAGGATAATTTACATTATCATAACTATAATTTTTGATATCGGGTTGATACGATTTCTTACTTCTTAACAATTTATTGCTTCAAAAGCATTTATCAAACGCTTAAATAATCAAAAATCTACACTCAAATGGAAATACTTATGTCAGCAAGTTTTGTTTGGATGCAACCTAAAAAGAGATAAGGTTTCTATGCTCACAAAAAGTTGAAATATTTGAAAGCAAAACACCCCAACATCTTCTTTCAACCGTCAAGAGTGGAAAGACGGAGAGAGAGAGAAAATATGTTGAATAAGTAAAAACCGATTTAGTACTACTATCGACATCTATTGTAAATATTTTGAACCAAATAATTACTAGATAAGTAACTAGTATTGTGTAGGTTTTTAGGTTTATATACCTGTGAGGAGGCCCTTCTTAAGCACTTTGCATCACTGGTTAATGTGAATCTACAAACTTTTAACAGAGTACTTGATTTTAGATTCTAAGTTGAAATTCAACTTTTACAACGAAATAATAGCAACCGGCTTATGGACATGTGTTCTAAAAAGGAACTGAATTCGTTTGGTTTAGGCGTTGCCAGTGTTCTATTTATTTAAATCGGCAAATTTGAAATGTCCAGGGGTGCCCCACGTCCGTACCTGCCCCGCCCTACCCTACTATAGTAAATGTTCTCAGAAAATGCAAAGAAACGAAGATAACTCGAAATAGATTTTTTTTTAATAATTATGTACAATTTTGAGCTAATTATTAAACGACTCCATGATAGATAAAAAAATTACAAATGGAAATATACTACTATATTAAACAACCAAATGAGTTAATAAAAAAAATATTTATTAAGACATCTACAATATTATTATCAAGACCATACAAAATACCATTTTTGCAAGAACATTTTCCATCTAAGAAGAAAAACAATGACAAAATAATAAAAACGTTGATGAAAAGATTACAATCACAAGGATTTTCCTGTAAACAAGCAGAAGAAGATGCTGATAATTAAAACCTCGATAGAAATTGCCAGAGATTCTAATGAAACTGTCATTGTTGTTGGTCGAGATATTGATCTTTTGGTCCTTTTGAATCAATTAAATTCAAATAATTATGACATTTATTTTCTCAAATCAGGTTCTGGAAATGTAAAAGATCTATTTTTCACGTCTAATATAGTTACAAATATGAATCCTTCAAAAATGTCGTTGCATTTCTGCATTGTTTTTCTGGTTGCGATACAACATCTAGATTTGCCGCAAAAGGAAAGGAGAGTATCGTAAATACATTACTAGACGATAAAAATTTGTTAAGTTTGGTAAAAAAATTTTATAAGAAAAATGCAAACAAAGTAGGTATCGAAAAAAGTTGATTACAATTAATTAAATCTGTTTATAAATATAGAAAAGATAAAATAACACTGAATCAATTGAAGACACAAGTGGATGAAGGATTTATGTAACAAAAAATTATTTCGAGTAAAATGATTTATAAGTTGATCGCTTGGTACTTTTTTTGTATGGTACTAATCAAATTCATTTTTTCAGCATCAAACCACTTTATTAATACAAATTGAGTGATAATATTTAAATATCAAAAACTAAAGTAAAACATAGAAAAATAATAAAATAAATGTACATAGATCCTTTATGTATTAATCTATCGTAAACTAAAATTGGCATCACTTTGATGAAGGGTTCATCAATGTTAAATCTTAGGTAGTTTTTCCTTTCTTGATTCTTCTGTATTTTCTATATTGAACTTTTGTATTATGTTGCGATAAAACACTTTTTTTACTTCAGATGTCATGTAACGTTTGAATATACAAAAAGAAACGTCAACATTTATTGGGAATGGATGAAGGATTCGTGTGCATTGACTTGAGTAACATAGACCCTTCATCCATTCTCTTTCTCGCACGTTCATTAAATTTCGGGCGATGAAATATTTATTGACAGAAGTGAGTGGATGAAGGATTTAAGAGCATGAATTATTTGTACATAAACCTTTATGCATTATTAATTTGATAAAACATATGTACTTAGACCCTTCATCACATGATAATTTCTTTATTTTGATACATAGAAGCACGAAACCCATCGCAAACGAATTTGATGCACTTAAAACCATCATACATTGAAAAAAACGTATTTTTCAAAAGTTGTTACATAGATCCTCCATCCACTTGTGTCTTCAATTAAGATTTTAAAAATATCAATGGGCAAAAATTAAATCATCTTTTATATTGGAGAATCTCCCACTCACAGAAGGAGCAGTAGAACAAACTTGGTTGGGTAACGAACTGACAGTAACAGATTGGGACTGGAAGCAACATCAGCGTGGCATTGCGCACAAATTTACAGAAAAGGAGTTAATTCCGGAAATATTTCTCAAAACTATTTGCTGCAGCTGTAAAACTGTATGTAACGGTTTATAATGTGGTTGCCGAAAACATGGTTTAAAATGCACAAATTTATGTTCAAAATGTCATGGTTCAGAAAAATGCTCCAATATTTAAGAAAACCCTACGAGGAAGTTATTCAGATGAAATTGTGGATGGAGAACCAATGCAGACTAAAAATAATATTGGAGACGAAGACGGTGACTGTCTTGAATATTTCGAAGATCTACTAGAATCGGAGATGTTTGACGAATCTAACGATGAAGAAATACCATCAAAGAGACAAGAACAAATGGATAAATGTTTACAATTCAAGATAATGTATGCATAAATGACAAGATTAATGTATTTAAAAATATTATAATGAATAATGTAATCAGTATAAAGTGTTTACATTCAATGTACTATTGAATGTAAATATGTATATATTATTATTGTTCGGCTAGCTCAGGGTAAATGTATCATAGTTGGGCATGAGTACTCCTTAATCTCTTTGAGTTCAGGTCTAAAGTTTTTTTTTATATGATTTATTATTTTGTTTTATATATTTTAATAAAGAATTATTTGTTTTAGTCTACTATTTAAAATAAAATTATACCTTGTATAAATTTATGTTGAGACGCCTATGTTATTGTTTATATTCCTGTTTTCACTAGAGGGTATAGAAACAAAAATGAACACTATAATTATATATTGTCAAAACTACGTTGGAAATTGGAAAAGAAATACATGTATTAATATAAACAAATTTAAAATCAACATAGTGGAACAAACAACTAAAATCTAATAATTCAACAAATAGGTACCTTTGCGCAAATTTATATTGTTTGAAATGGCCAAAATTTGAAATTTCAAATTGGTTAATACTAATCTTTCACTAACAATGATGTCTTCTGGCACCGACGATCACCAATATCCAATACCACCACCTCTCATATTAATATGTCAACTGCATTCACTCAACCTGAACTCCAGCTTGACAAAACTTCTCCAGGTAAGTCTTGAAATTCTTCACCGTGTCCCGTTTAACGTTTCAATTAGCTTCTAAATCTTCTCAACATACTTCTTCAACTTTATTTAACTTTTTTCTGTTACTTTTCTTGAGTTTTATCAGAATTTTATTTTACCACGTCCTCTCTCCAAAATATCATATATCATCTTTCATTTTCCAAAATAAACAACCCTCATTTCTCCTGTCCGTTGCCATGGACAAAACTAATCATCTCACTAGATTTTTTTAACAATAATTTAGAAATCAGAGGTTTTCATTTAATTTCATATTTTTCTTAACTATTTGATGATATTTAATGCTTTGTTTATTTCCAAAATAATTTAATTTATCTATTTAAAACTCTACTTTTCCAAAAATATCCCTATTTATAAAAAAAACCTCTGATTGTATAAAACTATTCCATTCTAAATGAAACAAATCTACAGTCTGATTACTCTGAAATACATATGCAATCCTTTTCCAATTATATTAGAATTCTTCCACAATTAGTGTTCATTATAAACGCGGACTGAAATTTCTATTTACAAAATTTCTTTATATGTTATTTTACATCCTCGCTTTATACGCTTGTCAAAATTATATAGTTCTATGACAATGAATCCTGTCGCGCACAACGAAATCTGTCGCTGATGTTTCATGTTTTGATATTCCAATCTTGTTGACAGTTCTCAGTGTCATTATAATAGTAAACATCAAAAATAATGAATTTGCTACTAATTCTTATTAAACATGATGTATTATAATAATATGAATACATTTATTCATTCTTTTAGGGGCTTAGATACTTTTAATGACGTATATGCCAAATTTACAAATTATTATATTGTTTAAAGATGATTTTTATGGTCTGATATACAAGTTATGAGTGAATTATTTTAGGAAGCACTGACAATGGTTAGTGTTTTGAATATTATTTTAGCATCTCTATATTTACATTAAACAAACGATATCATAGGTACATATTCAATATATAACTAACTTTAATTTCATTCATATCATGAAAAACAAATAATTCCCTATGTTTCGGCAACTTACAACCAAATTCACGCTTGAAAACCTCACACTCCAACACCTTCAAACCCTTATAGATGTTGTGATGAGTTCAATATATATGTATATTTATATATTATGAGATTGTAAATGTAATTAGAACTTAATAAATAAACTTTTTTACTGAAAAAAATTGCATCAGTCTCATTAATTAAATGAAATTGTACATAGTGAAGAAAAGAAAAAGTAACATTTTTGTTGACTCAAAAACCCAATCTCAAAACGAGGATTATTAATATAATGAAAAAATGGTAGTGTCTAAAGTTACAATCTTCGTAAAAATATTGGAAATTACTGAGTTACAATAAAATTAAAAGTAAATTAAGTTTACTGATACGATTTTTTTTTATTCAATTAACGTGCTCGGCAACTATGGCCACTTGCACAGGTGCGATTACCGAAAACAGTAGTTATTACAGATAGTTAAAAAACATAGTTTAAAGTTTATGATAGAGTAATATATCTTTTAAGAATTTCAGTGTTGACTCGATTTGGTTTGGGTCGCCTAGAATGTCTTGCAGCTGTGATTTAAAATTATGTTGTCGTCTTCTTGTGCTAAATTGGTGACAATCAACCAGGATGTGTTTAACAGTAAGTGGGCACTGGCGGCTTTAACAGGAAGGTCTGATGCTTGAGGTCATTAAGTAGCTGTGTGATCTATTCGAAGTCTGCGTAGTATTGATACTTCTTGTCTAGAGAGTCCAGTGAGGTCAGTATACAGAGGTGTGTTGAGAACAGGCTGGATAGATAGTAGAGAAGTCTTGACGGAGTTCCAGTGAGTTTGCCATATATATCTGACGATTCTTTCAGCTTCTGCCATAACATCCTTGCAAATTTGGATATGAGAAGTTATTGTGGCTGTAGTTGACGCTGTTTTGGCATGCTGATCGGCCAGTTCATTTCCAGGTATACCAATGTGTGATGGTATCCATATAATGGTGACTGTGGTATTTAGGGAATAAATGTGGTGATAAGAGTGATGGATTTCTTGGACAATGAGATGTTCAGTAAATAATTCTTGGATAGATCGGATAGACGCTAGAGAGTCTGTAGAAATGGCAACTTAATACTATACAATTCTCCAGTATGCACATTGCATAAAGGAGGGATTAGGGAAGTGCTGATGAGATTGTTTGCTGTGGTAACTGAGCAGCCAACGCCAGTATCACTTTTGGAAGCATCGGAGTATAATACAAAGTCGTAGTGATTGTTATGAATGATTTCATAAAAAGATTTAATCATGAGCTTTTCAGGTGTTTCGTGTTTATTAAATTTCGATAAATAAGTATTGACCTGAGGAGAGTGCATAATCCAGGAAGGGGTTGGAGAAAAAGGAATGGGGTTAGTGAGTGAGAAGTTAATGTTATTTGTTAAAGAGGGTAATATAAGAGCGATAGGTTTAATGATTGGTGGAGGGGTTATTAAGAGGACTGGCAGTTGATGTGAACAGAGAATAGACAGGATTGAGAGGATAAGATGAGACTGAGGCTGCGTAGGATAGAAGCAGATATTGTCGTCTAATGGGTTCATCAGCTTCGCAGTAGAGACTTTCAGATGGGCTGCTACGGAAAGCGCAGGGCCGTATTATAAATAGGATTTAGGGATCCTAGATATGTCTTAGAAGCTGACAACGATGCAGCCATAATCTAATTTGGAGCGAATGAGTGCTTTATAAATTTTCAGGAGGGTTCTCTCGTCCGCACCCCAGTGATAATGAGATAGGGTTTCAATTATATTTAATCGTTTGTAATAGATACCTTTTGTTTCAAGAATATGCTGTTTCCAAGAGAGGCGAGATTCAAATGTCATACCTAGTATTTTGCAGTGATTAACCACTGGGAGGGGGGCATAATTAATATATATGTATGAGATAGGAGATTGAGGTCGCCTGCCAAATTTAATGATTTTTGATTTTGTTGAAGATAAGGTTAATCCGATATAACGTGTCCGTGCCAGTAAGAGATTCACCGCGGTTCATAGAATTTTGGAGCTAGTGGTTGCTGAACGACCATGACAGTATAGTATTAGATCGTCAGTGTAAGCTACATATTTGGTGGGAGAAGGTAAGTTATGGCACAGATCACTTATTGCTAAGTTGAATAGAGTTGGGCTCAAGACTGATCCCTGAGGAGCACCATTGGTCTGGCTGTACAAAGATGGAAAATTGCCGTTCACAGAAACCCTAAAGGACCTTTCAGTTAGAAAGTTTTGTATAAAATAAAATATATTCCCGTTGATATGGTATTGATTTAGTTTAGAGATTATGGCTTGACAACTAATTCTGTTAAAAGCTCCTTCGATATCAAAGATGGCGGCGATAACTTCATATTTGTTATTTATTGAGTTGACAATGTCATTAAGTAGCAGAACAAGATTATCGAGGGTAGATCTATGACGTCGAAAGCCTGATTGTTCTTTTGGCATAATGTTGTATTTGTCAAGGAACCAACCGAGGCGTTTGTTAATTATTTTCTCTAGTATTTTACACAAGCTACATGTGAGCGATATAGATCTGTAAGAATTAGGAGAAATAGCAGGTTGATCAGGATTTTTTATTGGTATTATTAAGGAGGACCGCCATTCATTTGGGAATTTTTGGGATAGACAGATAATATTTTAAATTTCTAGAAGTTTTTGAAGACTTGGAAAAGAAAGTTTTTTGAAAAATATATAGGGGAGATCATCTGGGCCAGAAGCAGTGTTTTAACAGAATTTTAGTGCAAATTTTAATTCTGGAAACGTTAGTGGAGAGTTGAGCGTATCAATATCTTGAATGGAAGAGGATGAGCAAGGCAAAGGTGGTTGGGGAGGCGACTTCGATAAAATAGGACTAGGTTTACTGCAAAACTTCGCTGCATAGCTTTTAGCTAGGACCTTGGCGTAATCTTGATTATCAGTGACATTGGTTTGGTTTTGAAATAGACTGGTGATTTTAATATTACTTTTCTTACCCTGGATTTGTCCGATTTTTTTCCTTACTTGATTGGGGTTAGGGTTTTCATTTACGGAAGAGACGAAATTTCTCCAGGAAGATTTTTTACTTAGTTTTATAGTGTATCTGGCTTTTGCTCTTGCTCTTTTGAGATTGATGAGGTTTTCTTGAGTTTTGTTACTCGGAATAATTTTAGTGCAGTTATTTGTTACATGTTTGCACGATGAGTTCCACA
Organism: Galeruca laticollis; assembly: GCA_963921935.1. Classification (NCBI taxonomy): domain Eukaryota; kingdom Metazoa; phylum Arthropoda; class Insecta; order Coleoptera; family Chrysomelidae; genus Galeruca; species Galeruca laticollis. The sequence goes on along the minus strand of OY998181.1, from coordinate 157,365,074 downwards.
ATGGAACAGTTTTTTGTGAAGGAGAGATGACTGATTTCCCAATGTGAGCCTCCGCAGCAAGTCGAATAGTATTTGCGAACGAGGTAACAGACTCATCAATATTGTTAGTAAAAGAGAGATTGGGTATGGATTGTTCAGTTTTAGTGATATATTCAGGCCAATTAGCATATTTTATATATTGTATATTCCGTTCTGTTTGATGTTAGGTAACTTATCTTTGGTCTTAGAAAGAAGTGATTTTATGGTATTTTGAGATAAGAAAAAACCCTAATGTTATCTTGACAGGATCTAAAAATGTTGCTTATATCATATGAAATTTTACCTTTGTATGGGATTGAGCAAAATCGAAACTCACTAACCTTACCGGTTTGATAAGCTAAGTTTATTTTCCTAATAGTGTTCTTAATGATATTTGAAGGATAGCCGTTGTTCACTTCGATTTGTTTTAAGATGTTTAATTCTTTATCAAAATTGTGGGGCGACATAGGGATTGTAATCAATCTGTGTACATAGGAGTAAATAGCAGCCGTTTTGTGTTGAAAAGGATGATTAGAGTTTGATGGAATGATATGGTCACTCTGAGTGGGTTTTCTGTAAATATGGAAGTATATTTTATGGTTTAGTAAATGTCTAAACTAAAAAGTTAATCTGATTATATAATTCTAATTAGACTGTAAAATTTATACATGGATGTGAAGTGCTAATGGAATTTGAAATTTTGAAACAATCATTAGATCTGCCTTCTACAAAGACCGAAACATCATCTACATATCTATACCAACTTATTATTTTATGGTTAATATTGAAAATTATGTTTTCTAAAGAATCAAGAAAAACGTCTTCTAAAAGAGTTGACAAGAGTTTACCTATTGCAAAACTTTTGTGTTGCCTATAAATTTTATCGTTAAAATTAAAAAAATCCTGCTGAAGACTGACTTCTAATAAGTTCAAGGCTATATCGATAATGTTGACATCCACACTTCTAAGAGTAAGTATTGTTTTAATTATAGAAATCGTTTAATCTCTGAGAACATTTGTGAAAAGATTGCTAACATCAAAGGAACCCAAGAAAAAATTGTTGGAAAGTAATCACTTTGAAATATTGTTAACTAATTCTTTCGAATTTTTAACTGTATAACTACAATTAAATTGTACCACCTTATTTAAAAAATTGTTCCAACATTTAGCTAAGTATACCTACTGATGGAGTATTTGTAAAACTGACAATTGATCTCATTTGTATTCCACAATTTTTGGCACGCCATAAAGTAAACGTATGTTCGGATTAGAGACTAGAAGTGAATTTAATTTCATGTTTTCTTTATCGAACAATAATGATAGAAATTTAATAGCACTGCAGTTATTCGCGTGCGCTTTATCCCCTCCTTCCAGCTATGCTAGCTCCAATCTGGTATTCATCGATTCAATACATAGCCAGTACGTATTTGTCAGTGATGTAGTGACCACACATTGTTTTCCAGAACACTGCACGTAAATTTTACGCATCGATACCAATAGGTGCATTTTACACCACGATTTTTTTACGTATCAATACCAGAAAGGGTCTATAATGTTAAGGCGTGGTTTATTATTGGAAGAGCTGGAGAGAGCAGTGCTAGAAAGTAGTGACAGTGAAACCGAAAATGTTGTTACTAGAACCGAATCTGAAACGGAAAGCGAGTCTGGGGATAACGACGATGATCCAGAATGGTTGCCACATGAGGAAATGGAATCTCAGATGTTGGGTAATTTGTCAAAAATTTGAAAAAAACAGGATTTGGAAATCGAAAAGTCAAATATTTCAAAACGTCCGAAACTCAATATGAAAAGAACAGAAGAAAGGAAAACTTTGTCAGGACCCGGAAATAGATCAGAAGATGATACAACTTTACAAGGAATAACAAGTGTTCAGGTAAGTTATATTATATACGTGTGAGGTATAAGCATTTTTATTGCCTAATTATTTTTCAGACTGATCCTGCAAATGAAGAACCTAGCTTTCTGTTTACCCCAGCTAAAGACAAGTTGTATGGAAAAAATGGCTACCAGTGGTTTTCCAAACCAACCGGCACGGAGAAACGCAAATATTATATATGTAAAACCAGGACCTTCGCCGGAATTACGAAATATACTTGATCCAGTACGCGCATTTCAAATATTTTTCTCGGATGATACGTTGAATATAATAGTGGAATACACTAATCAAAAGATTCGCTCAGCAAGTCAAAATTACGATAAGGAGCTAGCGTTTATTTCCGAAACAAGTTTGGAAGAACTAAAAGCATTACTTGGATTATATATTTTGGCCGGAGTTTTGAAAGATAATCACTTGGCGACCGACATCATGTTCAATACCACCTTTCGTGGTACTCGATATAAAGCAACAATGAGTCAAAAGCGTTTTGAGTTTTTGACAGCCTGCTTACGTTTTGATGACGCTAATACACGCGAGGAAAGAAGACAAGAATCTAGATTTGCACCAATAGAAGACATTAGGAATAAGTTTACAGAGACATGTAGAAGCTCGTACAAACCAGGTTCATATGTAACTATCGACGAACAGCTAGTAGGATTTCGGGGTCACTGTGCGTTTCGTATGTAGATACCAAACAAACCAGCTAAATATGGCCTGAAACTTGTTCTGTTATGTGATGTATCTACGAAATATCTAGTAGATGCATCTCTTTATGTCGGAAAATCCACAAAAACAAATGGATCGCCATTGGCAGATTATTATGTTGAAACATTGACCAAATCAATCCGCGGAACAAACAGGAATGTTACCATGGATAATTGGTTTACCAATATTCCTTTGGCTGAAAAGTTATTGACTAATCCTGATAAACTAACTGTAGTTGGCACTCTAAGGAAAAACAAAAAAGAGGTTCCAAGGGAATTTATAGAAATAGATAAAGATGGAAGGGTACATACTTCCTTATTCGCATACAATGAAAAAGCGACTCTAGTATCATATAAGCCCAAAGCTATCAAACATGTGCTCTTACTGTCAACCATGCATGAAACGGGAACTGTAAATGAAACAACACACAAACCAGAAATAATACATACATACAATTCCACGAAGGGTGCTGTTGACACATTTGACCAAATGTGTCAAAACATGAACTGTAATCGTAAAACCAAAAGATGGCCAATGTGTATTTTTTACAATTTATTGAATATGGCGTGCATCAATTCGTTTGTGATTTACAATCATAACGTTATTTCGCATGGCGGCAACCCCATAGCAAGAGACAAGTATATGCAGAATTGGCACATCAGGTTGACTCAGCCTTGGCAATCTTCACGTTTGGCTCAAAATCCAAGATTTAGCATTCCTTTGCGTATTATGATAGAAGAAGTACTAGGAGAAAGGCAGCAACCTGCGTTACACAAACGCCCAGAGTCTCAAAAAGGACGTCGAACTTACTGTCACATGTGTCCATCAGCAAAGAGAAGCATGACTACGACCTACTGTTTGAAGTGCAATAAACCCATATGCGGTGCGCATCAAAATAAACTCTGTTCAAAATGTAGTTAAAGTTTTATTTTTATTTTTTATTTGTTTGCTTAGAGCATTTTTTAGTTACCATTGTTTCCGTTAGGAAAATATAAAATGTTTTTGATTGTTTGCTGAATGTATTTATAGTTACCATTAATGTTAACATATATTATTCTCTTTAAAATAAATGTTTTTTCTTGAAATTGACTGTCTCGACCCTTACTTCGTGGAATATGCTCATATTAGTGTTTTTAAATGAAACTCAAGGTCTCTAGTTAATTCCACAATATAATACAAGTTATTGAAAATTCTAAGAAATTGACAATTGTTTCGATAAATCAATATCATCGTCAGAATGACAGAAGTTACATTTCATTTTATGCCTACCTGATGTTTAGTAGTTATATTTTTTTGGCTAGACCAAGAAGTAACCTAACTTGTGATTGGCTTAATATATGTTTATAGAAAAAAGAAGAAGATGTGATATTACAAATATTGAAGCTTAGATATTATTAGCCCTATGGTGATATCCTGGATATCATTTTTCCAATTAAGATCAGTATAACTGTGCAATGATATAGAAAACCAGGAAAACTATATCTGCTGATCTTTACAATTATCACTTAAGAAGACAGTTTATTAGTGGAGAATTCCCTAGATTTAACTGTTCATTGACAACTTCATATTGTGGGTTTCTTAAATGTCTTCTAATTTCCAGTTCTTCAAGGAAATCCAGTTCTTGTTTCTTTTCACAAATATGCAGCACTTCTAGTTCTGTGTTAGGTGTCAATGAATGATTGGTGTCAAGTAAATGTTTTGCGTAGTGAGATTTATCTGGTTGTTTTAATCTGTAAGCTCGTAAGTGCTCACTGTATCGTATTTCAAAATTCCTAAGGGTCTGACCCAAATAGACAGCATTACATTCTGGACATTTGAGTTTATATATACCTGACTTCTTTAATAGTGGTATTTTTGTTTTTACATTTAACAATTTTGTACTAACGTTACTTTCTGTTTTAAAAGAAATTGTTGCATTCGTTGCTGAAGATATTATCTTTGAAATATTATTAGAAATATTTCCTGCATATGTGATGGTTTTATAAGTTTTAATTTCATCAGCTTGTTTAGGATATATTAGTTGTAATGCCACTTTTTTCTCTTTTTTACTAATTAGTTTATTTATCATATCTAATGGATAACCGTTAGATGTTGCTATTTGTCTAATTGTATTAATCTCTCTGTCAAAATTACATTTGTTCATAGGAACTGAAAAAGCTCTATGTATCATTGAATTATATGCTGCTAGTCTGTGTGAGACAGGGTGGTTAGAATTGAATGGAATTGTCACATCAGTTTGTGTTGGTTTTCGGTAAATTGAATAATCAAGTACATCATTAACTCTTTGAATTTTTAAATCAAGAAAATTGATTGAGCTATTTTCTTCAATTTCTAATGTAAATTTAATTTTCGGGTGTAAATTATTGATGTGGTTGAAAAACACATCTAATTGTCGCTCACTACCCATAAAACAAGCTAATATGTCATCTACATATCTATACCAAAATAAAATATTTTTCGAAATATTACTTTCAAAGATCTTTCTTTCTAAATTGTCCATAAAAATGTTTGCTAAAATAGGTGATATAGGGCTTCCCATTGGTAAACCTTCATTTTGAATATATATCTTATTGTCAAAAGTGAAATAATTCTGATTAATGCATACATCAAATAAATTAAGTATATCTGATATTATTCCTGGATTAATATTTTTATCTTCTAGTAATTTTCTTACAAGTATTAGACATTCTTTAGGAGGAATTTTAGTAAACATATTAAATACATCGAACGATATGAGTTTATAGTTATCTTGCAAGTGGATTGATTTCAACTTTTTGATTAGTTCTATTGAATTTCTAATTGAGTACTGAGATTCATATCCGTAAGTATTGAGTATATTGTTGAGCTTTTTTGCCAATATATTATTAGGAGCATTAACATAAGAGACTACAGGTCTAATTGGTTTCGTTATTTTATGTAATTTAACTGTTCCATATAATTGTGGACAATGAGGATTCTTATGTATGATAGACCTCTTTTCGTAATCATTAAAAAGATAATTTGAATTATTAACAATATCCCTTACATTATTAGAAAACTTCTTTGTTGGGTCTGCTTTAAGAACTTTTACATCGCTGGATTCTATAAAGTTATATACTTTGGATTTGTAATTTTCAGTCGTCAAAATGACAGTAGCATTCCCCTTATCGGATTTTGTAACTGTTAGGTTATGATTCTCTATCTTCTGTTTTATTGCGTTTAAAACTGAAATGTCATTTTTTGTTTGACGTTTAACTTTTGAAGGTTCAATATTTTTGATTAAATTGGCAATTTTTAATTTCTCATAAAGAAAGTTATTTGAATTAGATTTTAAAGCTATTTCTGACTCTGTAGCTATAATTTGTTTAATATTATTCGTAAATTTAGGTGGTATGCTGTACTTTAAACCTTTATTTAAAAATTCTATTTCACTATTTGTAAAATTAGTGTCTGAAAGGTTTTCAAATCGTGGTGCAAAGTGTGTTGGTATGTAGGTACTTACAGTTTCATGATGTTTTGAGTATTGAATTTTATGTTGTGTGTGTTCAAGATTCTGTAGCTTCTATTCTTGTTTCTTAAATTTCATATGCTTCATAGTGCTGATATTTTCTCTAATTTTGTCATCCAAACAGTCAAATTCTACTGGATGTAATTGGAATGTGAGTTCTGAATGTACAACTTTTATGTAGTTGTCTAAGGAGTCTCTAACTTTGAACCATTTCTTACATTCAGATTTTATCCAAACTCGTTGAGCACATTTTATAGCTTTTTGTGCTTGTGGTGTTTTAGTGTGACATTTTATATTCACATAATTTGGTATAACCTTTTTTTCTAAGGCATTCTTGGTTAAACCAAATGTTTTGTGATGCTTTGTAACGTTTTTGTAGTAACTTCTGGTACAGTCGGGTCAAATCTTCTCTCGAAGATTTTTTAATGAAATTGACTGTCTCGACCCTTACTTCGTGGAATATGCTCATATTAGTGTTTTTAAATGAAACTCAAGGTCTCTAGTTAATTCCACAATATAATACAAGTTATTGAAAATTCTAAGAAATTGACAATTGTTTCGATAAATCAATATCATCGTCAGAATGACAGAAGTTACATTTCATTTTATGCCTACCTGATGTTTAGTAGTTATATTTTTTTGGCTAGACCAAGAAGTAACCTAACTTGTGATTGGCTTAATATATGTTTATAGAAAAAAGAAGAAGATGTGATATTACAAATATTGAAGCTTAGATATTATTAGCCCTATGGTGATATCCTGGATATCATTTTTCCAATTAAGATCAGTATAACTGTGCAATGATATAGAAAACCAGGAAAACTATATCTGCTGATCTTTACAATTATCACTTAAGAAGACAGTTTATTAGTGGAGAATTCCCTAAATTTAACTGTTCATTGACAACTTCATATTGTGGGTTTCTTAAATGTCTTCTAATTTCCAGTTCTTCAAGGAAATCCAGTTCTTGTTTCTTTTCACAAATATGCAGCACTTCTAGTTCTGTGTTAGGTGTCAATGAATGATTGGTGTCAAGTAAATGTTTTGCGTAGTGAGATTTATCTGGTTGTTTTAATCTGTAAGCTCGTAAGTGCTGACTGTATCGTATTTCAAAATTCCTAAGGGTCTGACCCAAATAGACAGCATTACATTCTGGACATTTGAGTTTATATATACCTGACTTCTTTAATAGTGGTATTTTTGTTTTTACATTTAACAATTTTGTACTAACGTTACTTTCTGTTTTAAAAGAAATTGTTGCATTCGTTGCTGAAGATATTATCTTTGAAATATTATTAGAAATATTTCCTGCATATGTGATGGTTTTATAAGTTTTAATTTCATCAGCTTGTTTAGGATATATTAGTTGTAATGCCACTTTTTTCTCTTTTTTACTAATTAGTTTATTTATCATATCTAATGGATAACCGTTAGATGTTGCTATTTGTCTAATTGTATTAATCTCTCTATCAAAATTACATTTGTTCATAGGAACTGAAAAAGCTCTATGTATCATTGAATTATATGCTGCTAGTCTGTGTGAGACAGGGTGGTTAGAATTGAATGGAATTGTCACATCAGTCTGTGTTGGTTTTCGGTAAATTGAATAATCAAGTACATCATTAACTCTTTGAATTTTTAAATCAAGAAAATTGATTGAGCTATTTTCTTCAATTTCTAATGTAAATTTAATTTTCGGGTGTAAATTATTGATGTGGTTGAAAAACACATCTAATTGTCGCTCACTGCCCATAAAACAAGCTAATATGTCATCTACATATCTATACCAAAATAAAATATTTTTCGAAATATTACTTTCAAAGATCTTTCTTTCTAAATTGTCCATAAAAATGTTTGCTAAAATAGGTGATATAGGGCTTCCCATTGGTAAACCTTCATTTTGAATATATATCTTATTGTCAAAAGTGAAATAATTCTGATCAATGCATACATCAAATAAATTAAGTATATCTGATATTATTCCTGGATTAATATTTTTATCTTCTAGTAATTTTCTTACAAGTATTAGACATTCTTTAGGAGGAATTTTAGTAAACATATTAGTTACATCGAACGATATGAGTTTATAGTTATCTTGCAAGTGGATTGATTTCAACTTTTTGATTAGTTCTATTGAATTTCTAATTGAGTACTGAGATTCATATCCGTAAGTATTGAGTATATTGTTGAGCTTTTTTGCCAATATATTATTAGGAGCATTAACATAAGAGACTACAGGTCTAATTGGTTTCGTTATTTTATGTAATTTAACTGTTCCATATAATTGTGGACAATGAGGATTCTTATGTATGATAGACCTCTTTTCGTAATCATTAAAAAGATAATTTGAATTATTAACAATATCCCTTACATTATTAGAAAACTTCTTTGTTGGGTCTGCTTTAAGAACTTTTACATCGCTGGATTCTATAAAGTTATATACTTTGGATTTGTAATTTTCAGTCGTCAAAATGACAGTAGCCTTCCCCTTATCGGATTTTGTAACTGTTAGGTTATGATTCTCTATCTTCAGTGAGCACCTACGAGCTTACAGATTAAAACAACCAGATAAATCTCACTACGCAAAACATTTACTTGACACCAATCATTCATTGACACCTAACACAGAACTAGAAGTGCTGCATATTTGTGAAAAGAAACAAGAACTGGATTTCCTTGAAGAACTGGAAATTAGAAGACATTTAAGAAACCCACAATATGAAGTTGTCAATGAACAGTTAAATCTAGGGAATTCTCCACTAATAAACTGTCTTCTTAAGTGATAATTGTAAAGATCAGCAGATATAGTTTTCCTGGTTTTCTATATCATTGCACAGTTATACTGATCTTAATTGGAAAAATGATATCCAGGATATCACCATAGGGCTAATAATATCTAAGCTTCAATATTTGTAATATCACATCTTCTTCTTTTTTCTATAAACATATATTAAGCCAATCACAAGTTAGGTTACTTCTTGGTCTAGCCAAAAAAATATAACTACTAAACATCAGGTAGGCATAAAATGAAATGTAACTTCTTTCATTCTGACGATGATATTGATTTATCGAAACAATTGTCAATTTCTTAGAATTTTCAATAACTTGTATTATATTGTGGAATTAACTAGAGACCTTGAGTTTCATTTGAAAACACTAATATGAGCATATTCCACGAAGTAAGGGTCGAGACAGTCAATTTCATTAAAAAATCTTCGAGAGAAGATTTGACCCGACTGTACCAGAAGTTACTACAAAAACGTTACAAAGCATCACAAAACATTTGGTTTAACCAAGAATGCCTTAGAAAGAAGGTAATACCAAATTATGTGAATATAAAATGTCACACTAAAACACCACAAGCACAAAAAGCTATAAAATGTGCTCAACGAGTTTGGATAAAATCTGAATGTAAGAAATGGTTCAAAGTTAGAGACTCCTTAGACAACTACATAAAAGTTGTACATTCAGAACTCACATTCCAATTACATCCAGTAGAATTTGACTATTTGGATGACAAAATTAGAGAAAATATCAGCACTATGAAGCATATGAAATTTAAGAAACAAGAAAAGAAGCTACAGAATCTTGAACACACAAAACATAAAATTCAATACTCAAAACATCATGAAACTGTAAGTACCTACATACCAACACACTTTGCACCACGATTTGAAAACCTTTCAGACACTAATTTTACAAATAGTGAAATAGAATTTTTAAATAAAGGTTTAAAGTACAGCATACCACCTAAATTTACGAATAATATTAAACAAATTATAGCTACAGAGTCAGAAATAGCTTTAAAATCTAATTCAAATAATTTTCTTTATGAGAAATTAAAAATTGCCAATTTAATCAAAAATATTGAACCTTCAAAAGTTAAACGTCAAACAAAAAATGACATTTCAGTTTTAAACGCAATAAAACAGAAGATAGAGAATCATAACCTAACAGTTACAAAATCCGATAAGGGGAATGCTACTGTCATTTTGACGACTGAAAATTACAAATCCAAAGTATATAACTCTATAGAATCCAGCGATGTAAAAGTTCTTAAAGCAGACCCAACAAAGAAGTTTTCTAATAATGTAAGGGATATTGTTAATAATTCAAATTATCTTTTTAATGATTACGAAAAGAGGTCTATCATACATAAGAATCCTCATTGTCCACAATTATATGGAACAGTTAAATAACATAAAATAACGAAACCAATTAGACCTGTAGTCTCTTATGTTAATGCTCCTAATAATATATTGGCAAAAAAGCTCAAAAATATACTCAATACTTACGGATATGAATCTCAGTACTCAATTAGAAATTCAATAGAACTAATCAAAAAGTTGAAATCAATCCACTTGCAAGATAACTATAAACTCATATCGTTCGATGTAACTAATATGTTTACTAAAATTCCTCCTAAAGAATGTCTAATACTTGTAAGAAAATTACTAGAAGATAAAAATATTAATCCAGGAATAATATCAGATATACTTAATTTATTTGATGTATGCATTAATCAGAATTATTTCACTTTTGACAATAAGATATATATTCAAAATGAAGGTTTACCAATGGGAAGCCCTATATCACCTATTTTAGCAAACATTTTTATGGACAATTTAGAAAGAAAGATCTTTGAAAGTAATATTTCGAAAAATATTTTATTTTGGTATAGATATGTAGATGACATATTAGCTTGTTTTATGGGTAGTGAGCGACAATTAGATGTGTTTTTCAACCACATCAATAATTTACACCCGAAAATTAAATTTACATTAGAAATTGAAGAAAATAGCTCAATCAATTTTCTTGATTTAAAAATTCAAAGAGTTAATGATGTACTTGATTATTCAATTTACCGAAAACCAACACAGACTGATGTGACAATTCCATTCAATTCCAACCACCCTGTCTCACACAGACTAGCAGCATATAATTCAATGATACATAGAGCTTTTTCAGTTCCTATGAACAAATGTAATTTTGATAGAGAGATTAATACAATTAGACAAATAGCAACATCTAACGGTTATCCATTAGATATGATAAATAAACTAATTAGTAAAAAAGAGAAAAAAGTGGCATTACAACTAATATATCCTAAACAAGCTGATGAAATTAAAACTTATAAAACCATCACATATGCAGGAAATATTTCTAATAATATTTCAAAGATAATATCTTCAGCAACGAATGCAACAATTTCTTTTAAAACAGAAAGTAACGTTAGTACAAAATTGTTAAATGTAAAAACAAAAATACCACTATTAAAGAAGTCAGGTATATATAAACTCAAATGTCCAGAATGTAATGCTGTCTATTTGGGTCAGACCCTTAGGAATTTTGAAATACGATACAGTGAGCACTTACGAGCTTACAGATTAAAACAACCAGATAAATCTCACTACGCAAAACATTTACTTGACACCAATCATTCATTGACACCTAACACAGAACTAGAAGTGCTGCATATTTGTGAAAAGAAACAAGAACTGGATTTCCTTGAAGAACTGGAAATTAGAAGACATTTAAGAAACCCACAATATGAAGTTGTCAATGAACAGTTAAATCTAGGGAATTCTCCACTAATAAACTGTCTTCTTAAGTGATAATTGTAAAGATCAGCAGATATAGTTTTCCTGGTTTTCTATATCATTGCACAGTTATACTGATCTTAATTGGAAAAATGATATCCAGGATATCACCATAGGGCTAATAATATCTAAGCTTCAATATTTGTAATATCACATCTTCTTCTTTTTTCTATAAACATATATTAAGCCAATCACAAGTTAGGTTACTTCTTGGTCTAGCCAAAAACATATAACTACTAAACATCAGGTAGGCATAAAATGAAATGTAACTTCTGTCATTCTGACGATGATATTGATTTATCGAAACAATTGTCAATTTCTTAGAATTTTCAATAACTTGTATTATATTGTGGAATTAACTAGAGACCTTGAGTTTCATTTGAAAACACTAAATGTTTTTTCAATGACCAATTGTGTTTCATCAGTTAAGGTTAAGATTTGGATACTTAAATGCCATAAAAAGTATTTTACGTAAAATTTACGTATCGATACCGGTAACATATGATTAAATATCGATACCGGTCTAGGGTTAAAAAATTGTTATACATAAGTTTCTTAATCTTAGCTTTTGTTCGTCTGTTTGAAAATAACTTTCAATCAATGAATCAACCTCCACTGAAAAGAGTTCAAGTAAATTTCTATTTAAATTCGGTGTAAGTGAAAATTTCACACCTTGACTGAGTAACCCCCACTTCCCCTCCGACAATAAGCAATCCGAAAGATTCTTAACTCCCTCATGAAAAGTAAAATCCGGAAAAATCGATAATCGATAATGTAGAAAATTTTAACGTGTCTCTGGACCGACTGACGAACTAAGTTACATTTACTGTTTTATTAGTTTGTTAGGACAGTAGTTTGTAGTGTATGTAATTTATTTTAGAGCCCTGAGGATGACGTAATATCGAAAGTGCTAGACTTGATTGAATAAAAGATTACACACTTCTTTTCAATTTTATATCTTCTTGTTTAAATAACTGTAATGCGTAAAAGTATTTATGATTCAATCATTATTACTTCCCCTTTGTTCTTCATGAGTTCTGCTCAATAAACTTGACATTTGTCTCACCAACATCCATGTTTTTACATAAATGTTACCCTATAGATACTATTCGCGTATAAAAAGTATTCCTATACTTGTAAATAGACCATTGAAAGAAGCTTCAAGTGAAATTTAATGATAACCGCAAAAACCGAAAAGTGCTTATTTTCAGTGTTTGTAAGATTATTTACGTATATAAATGTGAACTCTATAAATTCTAGACTTTATATTGAATTTTGTGTGTTAATTATATTTAACTACCGAAGTATTAGGAGGTAATCACTATAACAAGCCTGCCCTGATAAATTACAATAACAACTTGAATAGACAACATTTCCCGAAATAATAGTTAGTCTTGTTTGATCAAATAATTGCTTGACATACACTTAATTAATTGATTACGGTTTTAAGGACCAGGAGTGAGTTCGAAAACGTTACTAATGGATGTAATACAAGGAAATTGAACATCACGTAATACATTAAGTCGACATTAGTGAAGGTGATATTGTGAAACTAATATCATTTTTTCAAGTTGGAAGTTTAGCCTCGTTTGGACTGAATGGAAGATTTTGGATTCTAAGAAATTAACCGTAGAAAAGTAGGCGTATGACCAATATTCAGCTACTACTTGAAAATTTCCGCCACAGATGAAATTTAGTATTTTTGTCTTAAAAACTCAAAAATATTTTAATTGAAATGTAGTTAGTGCAAAATACGATTCAAAGAAGTTTATTTCCAGTATGTCGAATCACATTATCATGTATGAACTTTATCCATAACAAAGTGACATATTCGACTATCTACAAATTAATTTTGAGCTTTATCAAGCATTTAAAGTTCCACTTATCTTTGTTTCAAATGGGTACAGGGCTCGAATTCAGATTTTCCAAACACCTGAAATAATGGAAACCTATACTGAAAACCATACGAATTCATAAACTACCATCCAGAACCAAACCAGGATTTACTCATCTGTCGTAGGCCAACCAGCTACGCCGAAACTTCCTTCGCAATCTCAAGTAATCGTATTTAGCTCCATCGATTGCATGAAACTTCATGAATATATATATATATATATATATATATATATATATATATATATATATATATATATATATATATATATATATATATATATATATATATATATATATTAGCCACAGGACCTTTAGTTAAACCATAGAATATTCTCTTCTGTTCTCTAATACCACACAACAGAATATGTATGTACGAGTATATGAGCAATGCAGATATAGCCGATGAATTCCTTCGTCAACATGGAGCAATTACTATTAATAATTGCATCAGTGCAAGACGCCTTATCACTCATTCGGAGCGTCTAATCATGTCCAACGTTTGTCCTTAAATAATACCAAATTTATTTGTGGATATGAGTTTAACCGATATCAAGTTAACTTTACTGTTCCCTATATTCTTTTTGAGAGTCAATATCCAAATCCCGAATATTCCCATATTTTAAGTTTTCGTAGACAAATCTACATATCTGCATCCCACAACCTGATTATCCCTGAATCTATGCTTATCATCTATGATGATACCCAATGGGGATATATATATATATATATATATATATATATATATATATGTATATATATATATATATATATATATATATATATATATATATATGTATATATATATATATATATATATATATATATAATTAAGCAAAAAAGCGATAAACGCCTATTATCGTTGCTGATCAATCAAGATACAAAGGGACAAATACTATTGAGGTTAGCAGCAAAAGGAAAAGTGTACTCTTCTTAAATTTCCAAGTTTCGTAAATATTTATTTACATCTTCAGGGAACTACAAAAAGAGAAAAACGTGATTTACAAAACAGTCCACTACAACAGTTTCATAACTTATACTAATCGAGAATGTAGAATTATTACCACTCTGCTTATAGGAATTTTGCTTGTCTAGAAATAAGAGGAGAGAGTACAAATTGCTTAAATTTTGAATGTCTGTTTTCTTATTAATACGACAATCCTCCTGAAAAATGAAGGCCATTTCCAAAAATAATCTTTTACTGTAGTTTCTCTCACGTGATAGAATCTTAATCCCTTCAAAATATATTTCATGATCTAAGTAGGAAGCATGATTAGCAAGAGAACATATTTCCGTATGTAGTCTTATATCACTTTTATGGAGAGATACACGACTAGACAACTTTTGAGAGATCTGGCCAATATATGTAAGATCACAACTATTGCAACCAAGTTTATAGACCACATTACTACTATCTAAGGTAGGTATTTTGTTTTTTAAAGGACTATAAATCGATTTCCCCAATACGGCACTCCTCACGTATCAATAAGAATTAATGAGAAAGCAGACATAAAAAATTTAAGCAATTTGTACCCTCTCCTCTTAACTCTAGACAAGCAAAATTCCTATAAGCAGATTGGTAATAATTCTAACAATATTTCAACATAGCATCGAATGAATTATTGTACCCCCCTCGTATCCTAATCGAATTCAAATATTATCTCGATTGTTTTTAGTTTGTGTCATTATGGTCGTGGTAATTAATTTTTTCTTTTTCTCTTTTCGATTTCATAGGAAATAAGAACCTGTCCTTATCCTTAACCTGTTTTCAAATTTCGATACAAATTAAAATAGATCCATGTGCTTGTGTGAATTCTCGCTCTTTTAAGGTTTTAACCTTTTACTGATTCTACAATATCTTAATATGTGACTGTTAGTGCTTGTAATGCAATCTGGACTTGTTTTGTTCTTTGATTTTAACTGTTTAGCAATTGTCCTCATGTTGAGATCAAGGATACATTCTCGATTAGCGTAAGTTATGAAACTGTTATAGCGGACAGTTTTGTAAATTATGTTTTTCTCTCTTTGTAGTTTCCTAGAGATGTAAATAAATATTTACGAGAGCTTGGAAATCTAAGAAGAGTACATTTTTCCTTTTGCTGCTAACCTCAATAGTATTTGTCCTTTTATATATATATATATATATATATATATATATATTGTTTTGCTTTTTTTTGGTTCTTGGTCTTTTTTATTTAATTATATATTCTTTATTTTATATTCTTGGGATTGAGTACCATTTTTAAAGACATTTAACTAGTAGTTAATACATTTTTATTTAACGTTTCGGTCTTTCCATGACCTTCATATATATATATATATATATATATATATCATCATCACGTAGCGCTACAACCCTGGGTGGGTCTTGGCTGACTGTACAACTTTTTTCCAATTTGTTCGGTCTTCCATCAACCTAGGGTCAAATGGAATGTTCATTTTCCTGAGATCTGCTTGGATGTTATCTCTCCATCGCATTCTGGGACGTCCGAGTGGTCTTTTGCCTGTGGGAATCTCCTCCCATACCAGTTTTACAAGTCTTTCGTAATGCAGTCTTTGCACGTGGCCTGCCCATCTTAGTCGCTATGATTTAATTTCTTGGACAATATCGGCGTCGTTGTAGAGTGCTTTTAATTCGATATTGGTTCTGATCTTATACTGGTTTGTGGTGATGTCATGGTGAGGTCCGAAAAATTTTCTAAGTATTTTGCGTTCAAAGCGTCTGAGCTTTTCTTCGTTTGCTTTGGTCATGGTCCACGTTTCGCATCCGTATGTTATTACAGGTCTGACGATGGATTTATAGATTTTGATCTTTGAACTTCTTGTGAGATTTTTTGATTTTATGAGCTTATTCAGTGCAAATAGACAGCGGTTTGCAGATTGGATTCTGTCTTTTATTTCTTCGGTTACATCGTTGTCCGCTGTGATTACAGCCCCCAGATACTTAAAACGTTGTACTCTTTCGAAATTAAAGGTGTTGATCGTCACATTTTGTCCTATTCTGTCTCTTCGTGTCATTCTATTTATACACATATATTTCGTCTTCTCTTCATTAATCTTCAGCCCTACTTCACTTGTTGCTCTTTCTACCTTGTTGAAAATGTGTTTCGTGGATAGGATGGAGTCTCCAACGAGATCTATGTCATCTGCATATGCGAGTAACAGCTTGGGACCTTGAACCGATAGCAATTCTATTTTTATTTCGGCCGACCTCATGGCTTTCTCTAATACAAGGTTAAAAAGTAGTGGAGATAACGCATCACCCTGTTTAAGTCCACTGTTGATTTCAAAGCTGTCAGACAGTTTATTATTTACACGTACTTTAGATATTCCACCCTCCATACAGACTTTGGTCATCCGAATGAGTTTCTTTGGTATTGAGAACTCCGCCATGGCATTCCATACTTGGCTTCTTTCTACGCTATCATATGCCTGTCGAAAGTCTATGAAAAGATTGTGTATGGGTCTGTTATACTCCCATCCCTTTTCTAGAAGTTGCCTTAGCGTGAATAGTTGATCTATTGTTGATCTGTTTGCCCTAAACTCGGCTTGATATTCGCCTAGGACATTTTCAGCATAATGGATTAGTCTACTAAGAATGATGTTTGAGAGGGTTTTATATGCCGTGTTTAGGAGTGAGATTCCTCTATAATTCGCGCATTTTGTTTTGTCCCCTTTTTTGTGGATGGGCACTATTATGTTCTCCTTCCATCGTGCTGGTATCCTTTCTTCTAACCATATATGCGTTATTAGCTGGTGGATTTGGCGATGCAGTTCTGCTGGTATCTCGTCCGTACCCGGCGCTTTGTGATTTTTCATCTTATTTAAGGCCTATTGGGTTTCTTCAAAGGAGGGATTTTTGACGGGCATGTCCGCTGTGATATAGATCTCTTCTTTGTGCTGTCCTTCCTGTATGATGTTTAGAAGGTCTCTAAAATACTTTTTCCATACTTCAGTTATTTCTTTACCGTCGATTATCATGCGGCCTTGGTTGTCTCTCAGTGTATGGATGGAATTGGTTCTATGCCCTCTTTTCTCAGAGGAAATTGCTTTATAGAATTCTCTGGAGCCTGGTTTGGGCCGGTCTCTCTCCATAGTTTCATATTTTTGTTGTTCGTAGTTTCTTTTCTTTGTGCGTATTATTTTTTTTGTTTCTTTTCGGCAGTCGTCATATTCCTTTATACTTTGGTCTGTTTGCAGTTGTATCCAAGTCTTTCTTACTGTTTGTCTTTTTTCCAGTTGTTTCCGACATTCCTCGTCATACCATATTTTTGTCCTCTTCTGCTTACTCCTTTCAAAAATCTATATATATATATATATATATATATATATATATATATATATATATATATATATATATATATATATATATATATATATATATATATATATATTATATATATATATATATTATATATATATATATATATTATATATATATATATATATATATATATCCTGAGATATTTTATGCTACAAATGTAACCAGCCTGGGCACATATCAAAAAACTGTACAGCAGAAATTGGGCAATTTGAAATACAAGGTATACAAGATAGATCCCATCCTTCAACTTCTCCAAACGAAAAAAAAGTTTTCCAATATATCCCGTCAAAATCGTAATATGGATATTGAAGTTTCAGAGGTAGACGTAACTGGTAAGAGAAAAGACAAACATGTATCTTAAAAACAAAAACCCGAACAAGACGAGGCCAAATATTCAAAGATTACTGAAGTAAATGCAGAATCTACAAAAATATTCACTAAAGAACCCTCGAAAGCATAATTTGTAAAACCAATTAAACCAAGTAAAAATTATCAACACCACAATAAAAAACCGCTATCATTAGAAACCTCTCTTGAAAAACAACTATTACTTACCAATAATTTTATTGAAGAGCACTCTAGCTTGTATGGCTTAAATTATCCTCAGTTCAACGATTTTATAGAAAATGTCCCGAAGTAATAAAGACCCATTAAGTGTAGCTCTCCTATATACATCTGACGTCGATTCTCTAGCTATTTTAATAACTAAAGTTCATGCATTTCCTACTGACAAAATATATAAATCTCGTTTCACATAAATAAGAAAAAGGATAATGAAGGTCCTCATAGCACAAGAAACCAAAAGTGACCCCCCTGTATCAGGTACTAATAGTGACAGTTCATGTCAAGAAACTTATTAATATCATTTTCAACGCCATAAACAAAATTTTCCCACTTTTACAGCGGAATTTAAACGGAGTCATTGCTAGATTAGAAATGTTGAAACTTCTTTTGACTGAACAACATCCAAAAATCATATGCTTACAAGAAATGAATTTTAAAGACCAGTAACTATATAAATTATGCAACTTTGCTGCCTCCCATAAAAATAGAACTAATGCACTTATAGCAAATGGAGGAATAGTAACATATATTGCAAATTCAATTGTCGCAAACGAATTTAATGTTGTTTCTGAATTGGAAGTTGCTGTTATCGAAATTCAACTACCGATGAAAAGATATGTCTACAACATATATGTTCCTCCAAATTTCAACCTTACTAATAAACAAATAACCGATCTACTAAATCAAATACCCAAACCTAGATTCATAGTAGGTGATTTCAACATCCACAATGTAATTTGGTGCTGCCATGATACACAACCACGAGGAAGTTTTATTGAAGATTTAATTGATGATAATAACTTAACTTTCCTAAATAATGGACAGAAAACAAGATTTAACGTTGTGTTTGGAACGTCCAGCGCAATTGATCTGTCAATATGTGACCCTAAACTAATAAGTCATATAACGTTTGAAGTTCTTTCCGATCTCTATGACAGCGATCATTTTCCAAATTATTAGACAGCAATGGTACACAAGACAACGTCCAGGAGGAAATTGAAAAAATCTAATTGGAATCGATATGCAACTTTAATCCAAGAGAGAAGTTTAGAATTTGACATGAGCAATGATATTAATGAGAATCTGGAATCAATTAATGAAATAATTATTAAGTCGGCCTTTATTATTATTATTACAAATTGATGAGGGCAGAGGAGCTTGCTCCTATTATGCCAAAAAAAATATATTTCAAAATATATACCTACTAGTAGTGAACAAACAAATGAGAGGAAGAAGGAATTACGATTAAGCTCTAAAAGTTATTAAATAAGTTACACTGATCCAGTCAATTTTTGAAAATGTTGACACTTGTTGCTGAGACAATTTCACTGTCCAAATCATTCCAAACATTGAAAATTCTTAACTGTCTCGACCCTTACTTCGTGGAATCTGCTCATATTAGTGTTTTAAATGAAACTCACGGTTTCTAGTTAATTCCACAATATAATAAAAGTTATTGAAAACTCTAAAAAATTGACAATTGTTTCGATAAATCAATATCATCATCAGAATGACAGAAGTTACATTTTATTTTATGCCTACCTGATGTTTAGTAGTTATTTTTGGCTAGACCAAGAAGTGACCTAACTTGTGATTGACTTAATATGTGTTTATAGAAAAAATAAGAAGATGTGATATTACAAATATTGAAGCTTAGATATTATTAGCCCTATGGTGATATCCTGAATATCCTTTTTCCAATTAAGATCAGTATAACTGTGCAATGATATAGAAAACCAGGAAAACTATATCTGCTGATCCTTACAATCATCACTTTCGAAGACAGTTTATTAGTGGAGAATTCCCTAGATTTAACTGTTCATTGACAACTTCATATTGTGGGTTTCTTAAATGTTTTCTAATTTCCAATTCTTCAAGGAAATCCAGTTCTTGTTTCTTTCCACAAATATGCAGCACTTCTAGTTTTGTGTTAGGTGTGTAATGCGTATTGCCCAGGTAAGCCCAAAGGAGACAGAGTTCGATTAAATTAACTGATTTATTGCTATAAAAAAATATTATTTACAATGCTAAAAATAAACTAAAATACAATATTCTATATATACATCACTTTGGTACGTAATTATATTGAAAATCACGTTCCGACGGTCCGCACTCCTCTGTCGATCGATGTGTACTGACGATCTGAAAGTAGGTAGGTATAACGGTGCGAAATTTCCACTGTGGTATACGGGATTCTCTATGTCCTATGAAATGTTCAGACAGCCAAAGTTGAGAACAACCGATAGATCAATACTCTTTCGGTTATAGTCTCAAGATGTGAGTATATCGTTTATAGTTAGTCAATCCCCAACTTAACGACTCTCTCGGTTTTATAGGGATGTAGTTATTCTGACGCGTCAATACCACGCCAGAGTTATACTAACATTTGTAGCAATCGTTTACAGACGGTCAATACCCGGCTCAACGTTTGCAGACCCTATAGAGATATTGCAGAGTTTTCGATGCGTCAATACCTCACCGAAATTCTTCTAACAGTTTGAACAATCGTTCTCGTTTCCGTCAATACCAGAAACCACCGGCCGTTCAAGTGAATGATGTATAAAAGTCGAATCAATAATTCGACTTAGTACAACACTCCGCGGTGAATTGTGTATAAAGTAAAAGTCAGTATCTTCGACCTGCGCTTCGCACTGGAGGCGGCTGAACTTGTAGGAGCTGGAGTCCGTGAACCAAGTTGTCGTCTTGTCTGTTGGCTTGCATTTTTATATACATTTTAGCGGTGGTGGTGGAAGTCTCCTTCCCTTCTGCTGTCGATTTTTCGTGCGCATCTTGGCGTGGGGGACTTGCTGTTCTGGTGGGGTATCGCGTCATCACGGTGTTAACTGGTTTATTGGATCGATATTTCTAGTAATGAATTTATATCATTACAGGTGTCAATGAATGATTGGTGTCAAGTAGATGTTTTGCGTAGTGGGATTTATCTGGTTGTTTTAACCTGTATGCTCGTAAGTGTTCACTGTATCGGATTTCAAAATTCCTAAGGGTCTGACCCAAATAGACAGCATTACATTCTGGACATTTGAGTTTAAATATACCTGACTTGTATTTTTGTTTTTACATTTAACAATTTTGTACTAACGTTACTTTCTGTTTTAAAAGAAATTGTTGTATTCGTTGCTGAAGATATTATCTTTAAAATATTATTAGAAATACTTCCTGCATATGTGATGGTTTTATTTATAAGTTTTTATTTCATCAGCTTGTTTAGGAAATATTAGTTGTAATGCCACTTTTTCCTCTTTTTTACTAATTAGCTTATTTATCATATTTAATGGATAACCGTTGGATCTTGCTATTTCTCTAATTGTATTAATCTCTCTATCAAAATTACATTTGTTCATAGGAACTGAACAAGCTCTATGTATCATTGAACTATATGCCGCCAGTCTGTGTGACATAGGGTGATTGGAATTTAATGGAATTGTCACATCAGTCTGTGTTGGTTTTCGGTAAATTGAATAATCAAGTACATTATTAACTCACAATATGAAGTTGTCAATGAACAGTTAAATCTAGGGAGTTCTCCACTAATAAACTGTCTTCTTAAGTGATAATTGTAAAGATCAGCAGATATAGTTTTCCTGGTTTTCTATATCATTGCACAGTTATACTGATCTTAATTGGAAAAATGATATCCAGGATATCAACATATGGCTAATAATATCTAAGCTTCAATATTTGTAATATCATATCTTCTTCTTTTTTCTATAAACATATATTAAGTCAATCACAAGTTAGGTCACTTCTTGGTCTAGCCAAAAATAACTACTAACCATCAGGTAGGCATCAAATAAAATGTAACTTCTGTCATTCTGACGATGATATTGATTTATCGAAACAATTTTCTAGAATTTTCAATAACTTTTATTATATTGTGGAATTAACTAGAAACCGTCAGTTTTATTTAAAACACTAAGACGGGTAATGAAGTTATTGGGCGATAATTGTGGCTATCGAGCTTATTGCCATTCTTAAAAATGAGGGTGACAGAAGCTAGTTTCCAACTACAGGGCAGAGAGCTGATTGTGAAGGACGATTGCATTATTAAGCATAGCCGAGTAGCGAGAGCGTTGGAACATATTTTAAGAAAGTAGGGTGTCAGACCATCTAAGCCAGGTGAGACGTTAGTACGCAGGTTTAGCAAATGCTGTTTGATTTTATCATTTGTGAACAGAATATTGTCAAGAGTGGCGAAGTGACGGTGGGATATGATGTCAGGCATATTGTCATTAGGAAGTTCGTTTGTAAAAACTTTTGAGAATGTCTCTGAGAGTGTTTCGGAAGTCTTTTTATTTGACGAGCAAAGGCTACCGTCATCTTTTAGAAGCAGAGGAATAGCGACTTTAGATGATAGTGAGGAACGTATGTATTTAAAACCTTTTTTTGAGTTTCCGCTGGCTATAATTGATTCTTCGAAGTTGTGCCTGAGATTATCAAGTAGTACTTTGACCCGATTAGAAAAATTGCGATGGTTACTGAAATCTACAGTAAGCCTTGTTTGTTTATATTTTCGCCTGAGGTGTCGCTTGTATCTGATTAAATTTATTATTTATCCAAGGTTTTAGGTTATTTTTAGAAATTTTACGTTGGGTTGTATTTCCACTAATTGTTTTACTGGTGATTTGAAGGAAGGTATTCCACATTGTCGAAGGATCAATAGACAAATTCAACATAGAATGTCAATCGAGCTGGGATAAGTCGTCGTTAACTTTGTTAAAGTCAGTATAAATGGAATCTATATTCAAACTCTAATCCAAGAAAGAAGTTCAGAATTTCACATGAGCAATAATATTAATGAGAATCTGGAATGAATTAATGACATAATTATTAACTCGGCCTTTGCATCAATCGGCAAAACAAAACCAACCAGACACAAATTACTGTTCCATGGTGGAGCTCAGGCTGTCAGATAGCCATAAGAGACTCAAAAATTGCTTTATACAGATACAAAAGACACAAAACTGACGAAAACCTTCTAAACTTTAAGCGATTGAAAGCAAAAGCAAGATGGAGTGTGAAAAAAGCAGAAAGAGAGTCCTGGAAGGACTATTTATCCACAATTAACAGTTCCACCCCACTGACTAATTTCTGGAATAAAATCAAAAGGATTACCGGATCAAATATAAATCCTGAGATTCCGTACATAACATATAATGGATTAACTTCTTCCTCACCTCATGAGATCTCAAATACGATGGCACTGTACTATGAAGAAAAGACCAAAGATTCGATTTACTCTGAAGAATTTAGAGCCATAAAATCGGTGGAAAAAAGCAGACACCTTGAAATTAATAATGAATATGATCATCCAATTAATAACCCAATAACCTTAGAAGAGCTTGAAGACACAGTAACATAGATTGAAAACTCATCCCCTGGCACTGATGACATTCCTGGATCTTTTTTGAAAAATCTACCAATGAGGGGCAAAGACACTTTACTTAAGATTTTTAACGAAGTTTTTATTAGTGTTATTTTTTGTACTCTCTGCAGAGAAGCAATTGTGATCCCAGTCATAAAAGCCTCAAAACGAAAATATGAGCCACAGTCATATCATCCCATCTCCCTGACTTGCACGATGAGCAAGGTCTTGGTTCAACTTCTATGGTTCCTGGAAACGCATCATAAGAATTCTCCAAATCAAAGTGGTTTCAGAACAAGTCGTTTAACTATAGACGATTTAGTAGATTTAGAAACAACAGTACATGAAAGTTTTGCAAATGGACAAGTAACTGTAGCCGCTGTATTTTATATAGATAAAGCTCACGATACTGTTTGGAAATAACATATTTTAAAAAAGCTTTTCTTCTGGGGGCTTGATGGAAGAATTTTGAAATCAATCGAAATTTTTTCATCAGACAGAACCTTTAAAGTAAAAGCAAACGGAGCTATGTCCAATATCTATTGCCAAAATAACGGAATCCCTCAAGGATCCGTAATTAGCGCCACACTATTCCTTGCAGCAATTGATAACATTTTTGGAAAGGTTTCGTTGCCAGTATATGCAAGACTGTATGAAGTGGAAGAAACATACAATCTAAAGAAATAAATATGCAAGAATCTTTCAATAAAGTAGGTATATGTATGAATCAAACTGGCTGGACGTTTACTCCACAAAAGTCGAAGTATATAGCTTTTTCCAAAAAAAAATAAGCCTAGTGTCATCTCTTTAACGCTTCACAGCATTCCTCTTCAAATGGAATCGAAAATTAAATATTTGGGAATGCTTGTCGATGAAAGGCTGAATTGGAACGGACACTTGAAGCAATTAAGAAAGTCATGTCTTAGTGCAATTAACTTAATAAAAGTTTTGGGAAACCATCAATGGGGATCAGATGCACACACTCATATCCTACTATATCGCACATTTAAAAGGTCTATGGATCTATAGTATACGCATCTGCAACTAAATGATCCTTAAACTTACTAGATACTGTCCACACTAAGGGTGTTCGAATTTCTCTAGGAGCTCATCCTACCAGTCCAGTTCAAAGTTTACTATGTGAAGCTGGAGAACCACCACTTAAAATAAGAAGAGAATATTTAAACCTATCTAAAGTACTTCTTAACCCAAAAAAACAGTCTACCACAATGTATTTTCCAATCGCTTCAAAAGTACTTTTCTTCAAAAACCACATTTGACTCCCCCTTTCTACCAACGCATTAATATGATCAGCAGTGAAATGGATATAAACTTTCCAAAGGTTGAGGTACGCTCTCTTGAATACCCTCACTGGCTTCTTAAACCTCCTGACAGTAATTTGTCTCTAACTTCCTACAACAAACGAGAATATTCTCATGTACTGATGAGAAAAGAATTTCTACGAATATCCTCACAATTTGAAGATTATACACACATTTACACTGATGCCTCCAAGTCTCATAATACGACATCGGCTGCACACGAGACGCAATATTCTGTTTTACCGCATACGTGGAGCGTATACGCAGGAGGGCTGTATGCAGTTTCTAAGGAAACAGAGTTCTGCAAGCACTCCCATCAGAATTTTTTTTTTCATAATAACAGACTTGCTGAGTGTCCTTCGAAGCATAACTCAAATCTACCCAGATTCGGCGATTGTAACGAACATCAAAGAAAATATTCATTCAATGAAAAGCAAAATTATCACCTTTTTATGGGTCCCTTCACATTTACAATTTAGATGTAATGAAACAACCGACGAAGCAGCCAACGAAGCTAACCTAAGTAATCCCACTATAGTGAATAAACAACTGATTAGTTGAAGTGACTTAAAGGTTATGTTTGAAAAATCAACAAGAAATTTGTGACAAAAATTGTGGAAAAGATCCGAATCTAAGCTGAAACAAATAAAGCCAGTTATTTTTCCGTGGAAAACCTCAGTATTACGTGTAGGCACAAAGTAATATTATCACGTCTTGCGATAGGACATATATACATCACACATCAATAACTGCTGAAGAAAGAAGATGCCCCAATATGTAGTGTGTGTAAAGTGTAAATAAGTGTTGAACATGTTCTTATTGAGTGCCGTTAATACAGTAATTAGAGAAATGTATGTAATTTGAACGCTTGGAGACTCCT
Organism: Galeruca laticollis; assembly: GCA_963921935.1. Classification (NCBI taxonomy): domain Eukaryota; kingdom Metazoa; phylum Arthropoda; class Insecta; order Coleoptera; family Chrysomelidae; genus Galeruca; species Galeruca laticollis. The sequence continues at coordinate 157,339,001 of OY998181.1, read as the reverse complement.
GTAATATCGGACACTTAATTATGTTGAGTGAATTATGTACCTTCGAAATATCAATTTCATCCACATGCTGCAAATAATAATACCTATATAAATTGTAATTATTTTAGCAATTTATGCATATTTGTTAATTACACTCAGTTGCTGAAGCAACTTGCATAAATATTTTTTTTCATTAATTAAAAAAAATAACCATTAATATATGTTTCGGAGAATGAAAAATGTTTTCGTTACATTATGAAAGGTTACAAATTATATGTAAAAAAAGTATGATGCAAGCAAATCGCCCAAAACTGGTATTCTTACCTAAAGGTCTCGGATGATCTTCTGCGGGGTTGCAACCCTTCTTGGAAGCGATAATGTGGACTGTAGCAGGGGTTCAATGGGTTTTATTAAATTTCCTGGCACTAGCGCGTTTAATAATTATTACTACGAGCTGTTCACTTCGACAACTGTTCTGCTTCTCCTTTCTTTGCTTGGAGAACTGGGTTTTTAAATTTAACATAATGTGTGTATACCGTATGTCCGCTAGGTGAAAAATACCACCAACGATTTGCTTGAGATTTTAACATTTACATTTTATTATTAAATAACCTTACACATTAAATATAGATCATAACCAATTAAAATAAAATTAAAGAATACCCCAACAATGCAACAAATGACTTTTCGCACACATTGAAAATTTTGTTCTATCCGGATAAAGTTTGATTCAACAATATGACAAAGAATGATAAATTGCATATAAATTTTTCATTCTGCAATCAAAGGAACAATTTTATTTATTATAATAATGAATAGACAAATTTCTAACCCAATCTGAGTTTCACGTCTCGATGTAAAGAGGTTTTTAACAGACTTCAAACACTTCTAAGCTTTCCCGCTATGCTTACTGCACACGTATTCCTGACATTTCACACAAACTTTAGTTAATTTTAATAACCCATTACATAAACGAGTTTTGTTAGCATTTTAGGATTGTTTGATAGTCACAAATTGTGTAAGTTTCGTTACAAGTACATTTTCAAGGTTTGAATTACAGACTGGGTATAGAAATATTGTTACAAAGAACATTATGTAGAAATATATACATTGCGCACCAAAATTAATGTATAATTTTAAAATTATACTTTCAGCCGTATTGGCTGAATTTTTTGTTTTCTAAGGTTGCTTTTTAAATATCTAGAATATAAACTTTGTTTTTCACGAGAAATGTATCGCACTAAGACTAACTGACATAAAAAAAATGGAATTTTTTAAAAGTTTTCTGTAGTATTGACTCATCTGGCGTTTATTACTGCTTGGCAACGACTTCCCATACTAAGAATTACCGTTCTTGTTTGATCTTGATCAATTTAATCGTAAATTTCAACAAATCGCAAACATTTGATATAATATAGTAGACAGTAGACATCTCGATATTAGTATTTAAGTTACGCCTTAGAGGTAATGGAGATCTGGATCGATTCACAGACAATGGAGATCTGGGTCGATTACGATTTTGTGACATCAGGAAATTGGCTTTAATAATATATTAATTTCATATAACAATCAAAATTAAATTGCAATTCTAGTAACACTTATATTGTGGTAAAAAAATATTATAATATTCAAAACAATTATTAGACGATAAAAAAAAGTAAAGGAAAAACTTACAGGAGGATAATCTGTGAACTTTTTCTTTGAACAATCGTCTCCTTCAATGGATGAGCGATCGGGTTGGAGTCAGCCTCTTCACACGTAATTTGTTTATTGGTTCAGATACTGACTTGATTTCTTGGTAGAAAATGTAGACGTTTTACCACACAGAAGGGGTATTTTTCTACTGACAGTATCCTGTTCTCAGCGCAAGTTAAATTTAATAAGTAAAAAATATACAAGGTGTCTTCTACACCTTGTCATTTTGCATACTTCTTTGCTCCATCTTTAAAATATAGAAATGGGGGTTTTTAGTTTCATTTTATTTGTTAATTTTGTGAAAAGGTACATCTAACTATTGTGCCTGTGATGCCGATCCCCTTTCAATGTTTCCCTTTTTTAGAGGTATTTTTTACCATTGACGAAAGCTCCGATGATGGCATGTTTATTTGCCGAAAGCGCTTAGCTTAATTTTTTAATAAAATTTATTTACACACTTTCATCTTTTGAGAAAATACACCCATCAACCTTCTTCTACTTCTAAAATTCAAGTGTGTACATAGTCTTCAACAGTCTTCCATTAAAAATATATCTTATTGTCAAAAGTGAAATTATTCTGATTAATAAATACACCAAATGAATTAAGTATATATGATATTATTCCTGGATAAATATTTTCATCTTCTAGTAACTTTCTTAAAAGTACATTCTTTAGGAGGAATTTTCGTGAACATATTGGTAACATCAAATGAAATAAGCTTAGATCTATCTTGCAAGTAGAATGTTTTTGATTTTTTGATCAGAGTTCCATTGAATTTCTAGTTGAATATTTAAATGTATATCCGTAACTATTAAGTATATTGTTAAGTTTCTTTGCAAATATATTATTAGGAATATTACCATAAAAAACTACAGGTCTAATTGGTTTCGTTATTTTATGTAATTTAACGGTTCCATATAATTGTGGAGAATGAGGATTCTTATTTATGATGGACCTCTTTTCGTAATCACTGAAAAGATAATTTGAATTATTAACAATATCTCTAACATTATTAGAAAGCTTTTTTGTTGGGTTTGCTCTAAGAACTTTTACATCGCTAGATTCTATAAAGTTATATATCTTTGAATTATAATCATTAGTTGTCAATATGGCAGTAGCGTCCCCCTTGTCAGATTTTGTTACTGTTAAGTTATTATCTTGTACTTTTTTTTTATTTAAATTTAAAACTATGATGTCATTTTTTGGTTGACGTTTAATATTAATCCTAAATTTTGGTGATATGTGGTACTTTAAACCTTTTTTTAATAATTCTATTTCACTATCTGTAAAATTAGTGTCAGAAAAGTTTTCATATCGTGGTGCAAAGTGTGTTGGTATGTAATTACTTACATTTTCATGATGTTTATAGTATAAAAGCTTATAAAACCATTACATATGCAGGAAATATTTCTAATAATATTTCAAAGATGATATCTTTAGCAACAAATACAACGATTTTTTTAAACAGAAAATAACGTAAGTACAAAATTGTTAAATGTAAAAACAAAAATATCACCAATAAAGAAATCTGGTATATATAAACCTAAATGTCCAGAATGTAATGCAGTCTATTTGGGTCAGACCATTAGAAATTCTGGAATCCGATACAGTAAACACTTACGAGCATACAGAGTAAAACAACCAGATAAATCCCACTACGCCAGACATCTAGGTACTTGACACCAATCATTCATTGACACCTAACACAGAACTAGAAGTACTACATATTTGTGATAAGAAACAAAAACTGGATTTCCTTGAAGAATTGGAAATTAGAAGACACTTAAGAAACCCACAATATCAAGTTGTTAATAAACAGATAAATCTAGAGAGTTCTCCACTTTTACTACTGTCTTCTTAAGTGATAATTGTAAAGATCAGCAGATATAGTTTTCCTGATTTTCTATATAATTGCATAGTTATACAGATCTTGATTGGAAAAAATGTTATCCAGGATATCCCCATAGGGCTAATAATATCTAAACTTCTTTTTTCTATTAAATATATTAAGTCAATTACAAGATAGGTCACTTCTTGGACTAGCCAAAAATAATTAAACATCAGGTAGGCATCAAATGAAATATAACTTCTGTCATTCTGACGATGATATTTAGGTAATATCGAAACAATTGTCAATTTTTTAGAATTTTTTACATTTTTCAATAAACTGTGGAGTTAAATAGAAACAGTAAGTTTCATTTAAAACACTAATGAGTTGATTCCACAAAGTGAGGGTTGAGACAGTTAATTTAATTTTATATAAGTTCAACAGGATGTCTCCATATGACTCCCGTGGCTGTTCGTAGGTTCTACCTTTCTATAGTCTCGTATTTTTTGGCAACTTTCCTGTCCGGATCATAATCAACCAAATTCAAGTGATAATAGACAAATTATTGTCGATATTTAGTAACGAGTTCCCAAAACAAAGACTGGTGTTTATTCTAGTTTAAACTTTGTGTTCTACTAATGCGATGTTATATTGAACGTACGAAGTCGGGGAAAGTAAATAGTACAATAATTAATTATTGATCCGAGTATCGGAATGCGAAGTTTTTATGAACGAATTTTCCATCCAACGATATGAAAAATTCATAAACATGTTTTATTTGTGAATGTTGCTCATTACAAAAAGTAAATATCGCCGTAATTTGTTTAATGGAAATACAAACAGAAAAATTATCAACAATCTACTAACAACACTGCACCAATTATATTCATTCAATATATTCAAAGCTTTGATATCAGGACTTATTATTTTTACAGCCAAACGTTCTTTGGTGGAATATTGAAAGTTTTTATAGAAAAGATGAATTTACAAATATTAACTTAGATAGTATTAGTCCTCCTGGAAATATTTTTCCCATGCAAGATCAGTATAACTGATATATTATTGTCGAGTACCTACCGGTTCAGGTTATAAATAATTTACTCCGAAATTAAACTCAAAATTCGGGAGATTACGAGTTTAAATAGTCATAGGTGTGCTAGAAAAGTGATAAACAAGTGATAGAGTGAGTGTACGAATGAAGGCGACAAAAAAAAAGTAAGATTAGCGTATTTATATAGGAAAAAGTACGTAACCATCATACAGAATTTATTTGTAAAGTGTAAAGCTGGTCAGTTATATATATTTACAAAGTCAATTATCTTAAAAAATGTTATATGAGGTCTAAGTTTAGAGTAAGTTAATAAAAAGTGTGCTAGTTACGATTAAATTAAACAGTCAACAATAACAAAAAATTTATATTCGGATATTAAACATTATACTGAAGACGAGTTTTTACCATTCATACTACGTACTACTACTACATAACCGATAGAAATTTGGAAAAGACACAGGGTCGGCTTTAAATAATCAGAAAGTAAATTTGAAATAATAATTTAATACTGAAACGAAATCAGTTAGCTCTGAGTGGGCTAGGGGTCGAATTGTAGTCAACAAACTATAAAGGAGACACGGATTTCGTGGACGCTTGAGGAGATAAAGAAAATGTATCAAGAAAGCAGATCGGACACTGAAGAGGAGTATAAGAGAAAGAGAACAGAAGAAGGTGAAAGCTTTGTAAGAAGCAAGAAATAGGAAGAGGATAAAGGGAGAGTGGATACGGAAACAACCATGATGAAAATAATGCAGTAACTGATGTTATAGAATGATGATATGAGGGAAGAGATAAAACAATTAAGTATAGAAAATTGAGAAACAAATAAGCAGTTACCAGAGATAAAACACGAAAATCAGAAAATGAAGGAGGAAATTAGAACATTGAATGAGAAAGTAGAGCACTTAGAAAGAGTTAATAAAAAGAAAAACCTGATCATTACTGGAATAGAAGCGAATACAAATGAAGATATTTCTCCAAAGCAAAAAATAGGAACAAATGCTCAAAAAATATGTGAAAATATATGCTTAATTGAAATGGAAAACACAACAGATAAAATTGAGTCGGATCTTACCAAGAAGGAACAAGAAATACAAAAAATAATAAGAGGAAAGGCCAAGAAAGAAAAAGTTAGGGACAAACAAACAAAAGTAGGTTACCAGAAATTAATAGTAAATGGTATAGTATGGGAATGGAATGACGATCAAAAACAGTTACAGATCAACCAAAAAAATAGTAGATACACGTGGCACCCACTCAAGCAATGAACAAGGTACATGAATATAGGAAAATAGATACTGAAATTAGCATAAAAAATAAAAAAGAAAGAAAATAATGTTATAAATATAGGAACATGGAACATGTGAGGAATATACGGAGAGGGGGACATAACAAATTTAGTAAAGAAAACAAAAAAATATCAGCTTCCAAATCATGGACTCATTGTGAACAGCCAAAAAGCAAATGAGTCGTCAATGAAAGAATAAGTTCAATTTAATATATATATATATATATATATATATATATATATATATATATATATATATAACAAAGAAGATGTAGGAATATCGCGTGATATGTTAAGAACAACAACAAAGAGATTCATGGGTAATTCACGCAAAAAAAGGGCTACTGAAACAGAGTGGTAACCGCGGACATGCATGTTTCTGGCTCATTTGCCGTCATCAGCACGGTATAACCAAATAAGGATGTGAAATTTGGGAGCTAAGATGTTAATCGAAACATGGAAAAACACAAAACAACGGATTCCAGCAGGGAAACCAAACGCTCATTTGTGTGCCTTCATTTGGAAGATCCCGAGTTTTCAGGACAACAACCACCCACTGAGCAAGAATATGTTGCCTCAACGTTGCTGGAAATCACATATAGGATGTGTAATGTTGCTTCCGACTTTGCAATGATGTTGCATCAACATGCCAGCAACGCCGTAACGGCCGCCTTTGCAACGTTCATTTGTAATATTTCAAATGTTATGTTAGGTGATGGTACGTACGGATATTTCTAACACCGTTAAAATGCAAGGTTGCATCATTATTTCAATATCACATTCTAATCAACTTTCCATTATGATGTTGCAGTTACCTTATAACTAGACGTTTCACAGGAAATGTTCCTATACATTTCAAAAGTATATTCAAATCATCTTCTATTTGGTATGTACCAGGTAGCAGGGACCTTATAATTAGAACTTACTAGTACCATTCCAAGACATTTCAGAAGTATACTTGAATCAACTTCTTTTTGTGATGTTGCAAGATGTTGCATATTCCCTGTTATTGAAAGTTGAAGATACTCTTCGAAAGTTTACTAAAAGCATCTTTATGATTTGGCAATATAATTATAAGTGAGTTACAGGTACTCTCCAATTATCATATTGATTATTGAAAAATCCTTCATTGTATTAAGATTAGAAAATTTCAAAATGGATCAAATAGTCTCTTAACCTCGAATTGAAATGACTTGCGTTTGTACTTGATGAAGAGTACTTTTAATCTGTAGAGGCTATAGCATCATTAACTAAACGTGTGTTGAGTGCTAGTGACTTCAATTTGGTTTCATGGTGTGGTTGAAAGTTTTCATAAAGTTTTGTCAAAATGTATATTCTAAGTTAAAAGAACTTATTGAGATTCATTAGTGACTGCACTTTTAACGCAGAATGTGTGTCCGATCTGAACTTTGGACAAGTAAGAGAACCCAAAAAAAGCAAATTTAAATCAAAATATTCCAATATTGAACCGAAATGAAAACAATATTGCACATAAAATAACACATCAGATACAAAAAAACATGTATTTCCAGTAGCAGATAATTCAGTTCAATGAATGAATGAATGAACACTGCTTATATTCATCAATTTCGTTTTGTCAGTTTCTACGCAATGGCCCACTGAATACTTCGCATGGAACCATTATACAAATACTAAAAGCAGTAAAAAATTAAATTATAAATATGCATCCAATAATTTATTGAACTAAAAAATTCATAATAAAAAATATTTTAATAACAAAAATATATCACACTACACTATTTGCACAGATATCAACTTATATACTGGGAAACAACCAGATTACTCGGTGCTTCCTGGAGGTTTATTAAAATGAAAATTTGTGGTTTAAATGAACTTCACAAACAAGTGATTAAATCAAAGGAGCCTATTGTCTTGTTGATATACTATATAACAACTAGTATAATTGAAACGTAATAATTCTAAGTGAAAAACAAATATTTATACCTGAAACACCTTTCAATTCACAACTATAAAATAAAAAGGAAACTGTGATCCTATTGTATAGAGTATACAAATATAAAACAAATATAAATTAATCCATTGCTTCACTTCATCAAGAAAACAGAATAAATGTGAAAAATGTTATTTCTTTTTCCCCCCAACGACTGGTCGAAACACTCGAAACTCGAAAGAAACAAATCCTAACCCAACCTTTTTGTTCTTCTATACTTTTATTGGGTTCGGTTAGGATGAGTTCCCAATGCATCGTTTTTGCCTTTTGCGTCGCACGTCACGCTATCTTCGCGCATTCTGATTGGCGAATTCGGCGGAGTCGAATTGTCTCCCAAAATAAAAATATTACCTGCTCTCAAAAAGGTGACGGTCGAATTGTCTCCCGGATGATTTTAATCCGTAATTAGCATAAGTACTTATAATACCTTAAAATCTAAACGTTGTTGCCAAATCGATCTTACTTATATCTTGACGAAATATTTGGAATGGTATTTCCTAATTTTGTTAAAATAAAACAGTACGTAGGAAATTATAATTATTTTATTATAATAAAACAAAGGAAAACATACAATGGTTTACTTATATATATATATATATATATATATATATATATATATATATATATATATATATTTATACTTATATATTTCAAGACAATAATATTTACAAAAATGATATAAAAACTTTTTCACTCTACACACTTATAATACAAATTAGATTCTGCATTTAGAAGAAATATTTTTTAAAAATTGAAAATTGGTAATCCTGCCGTCTTGTAATTTTTCTAAATTATCTTCCAAAAACTTTTTTTTCATTAATACTTTTCGATCATATACTTTGACCACGGTATCAATACTTTGAAGCTTAATATAGGTATCTATTTGAAAATCTAGAAGAACTTTTATAAACTGGTTAAAATTTGGGTGTGTATTATAAAATGAAGCGTTATAACGCGAATGAAAAGATTCGCATGCGTTTGTTGTCCTTTTTAAAGAAGAAGAGTTTTCAGCCCAAATGTTAGGAGGAAAGGTAGAAATTTCATCTATGTAAGTTTCAACTAAATAGTCATTAAATTTAATCACCCTCTCATCATCTGGTTGAATTGCAATGAGATCAAGAACAAAGCAATCACCAATATTGTAAAGCTAATTCATACGATACTGTATTTTTATTTTTTAGAAGAAAGAAAACCAAAGGAATATAATGATTATTTTTAAAGCCATGAATGGTAAACAATTGTAAAAAAAATTTAGGGCAATAATCGAAAGTGCCATCAACATATAATTCACTTATTTCTTTTAGAGCAATAATATTTATTTTACATGAAAACATGACTATATTATTTATTTCATCATTTTTAAGAATAAAATATTCGTCCCTATTAGTTTTTGAAGTAACAGAATTTAATGAACTATGAAATTCAACTATATTAGTTGGAAGTTTTGATGCAATTTTGGACCTAGCAGTATACATATTTTTTCTCATCCTTTCAACGTCATGAGTAGTATTAGTTTCACAATGGGATTCTCTTACCTCCTTTCTAATTAGGCCCATTGGTTTTGCCGAAACATCTTCTATTGCTTTAATTTTTACAGCATTGCTTAGAGTCTGCCTATTTAGAAGTTCTTCTGATAATTTCTCATGGTTGTGGTTTAAAGAAGATTCGATCACTTCTGGACGGTCCAATTTTGTTTTAACAAAAGCTTTGCACTGCGTTTTCCTGGACGCACAAAACCATCTTTTTAGAGTGTCTCTTGCTAATAACTTGTGGAATGAAAATTTAAACCCATCGATCACTAACAAATCTTTGCCTTTTTTACTTTTAATTATTGTAGCCTCCATTATACGTATAGTTTCACTGTACCACTTTTAACTATTCAACAACTTCGTAAACAAACTTTACAACCTCTGAAACTTGTGAAGAATATGTGAAATATGGTTTACTATTTTTAATACCACCCTTTATAAGGCGAAGGAGGGAAAGTACTTTCAAACGATAATGTGAAATTAATGGTACCTACCTGTTTTTGGATTTGTAAAATGTTGATGGATTAACTTAACATTCTTTTAATGTAAATTAAAGTAGATTTTAATGCAGATTATCACTAAAGATTATCACTAAAATAATCTAAGGAAATTTAATTAGTTATTTGTTAATGACAATTTAAACTGCAGGTTATCGTTACAAATAAATAAATGTAAGGATTATTTTCTTACTTTTCTATTTCAAGGTAGTTAAATGATTCTCATATCCTGAGAGACATTTTACAAAAAGAAAAAGGTATCAATAGTTCAACGTACTTTTAAAAATAAAAATTTTGATTTGGCAACAACGGTGTACTTTGTGAAAATTAATACCTTTTAATGTATATTACCTTGGGAGACAACTCGACCTATGATGGGAGACAATTCGACCTATAAAAAAACTACCTGCTCAAGACGGGAGACAACTCGTCCTTGCCCGGCGAATTGGTGAATCGCGTCAGGAATTTGCCGATCAGAATACGTGACGCGCGACGTAAAAAACAAAAACGATGCATTGAGAACCATTCACTCAGTTCCGATCAGACCTAATCTAGAAATATATAAATTCGAAATCCGAAAAGTGTTCCGGAGAGTAATCGAAATAAACGTCATGCATCTAGGAATTTTTCAGAAGGAAGGAATATTATTAACTCACAGCAATGTTTCTTGATTGAAAAATATCGCAATATTCCAACTTGGATAGGTACTGAAACTTCATATGGAAACGCAATGTTACTTGCGAAAGTAAATGACAATATTTCAATTTGTGTTTTGACAATATCACTGAAACTTAATAGCGAAATGTTTCAAAAATAAGAAATAACTAACTTACAGCAATGTTTCTGAAAAATGCTGATGCAATATTACAACTGGTATATCTAAGAACATCACGGTAACCTCAATTAAAAACTTTTCAGTGGGAAAAAAATCTCAACTTTATGAAATGTTTCTCTAATGAGCAAGTCACAATGATTCAACTAAACTAACGCAATAATATTACTGCAACTTCCCCAGGAAACATTTCAAACCGTATATAAATGTTAGTGTTTTTAAATGAAACTCAAGGTCTCTAGTTAATTCCACAATATAATACAAGTTATTGAAAATTCTAAAAAATTGACAATTGTTTCGATAAATCAATATCATCGTCAGAATGATGATATTGATTTATATATATATATATATATATATATATATATATATATATATATATATATATATATATATTTATACTATTACAATCTTCATATACAGTATGTGTTTGTTTATTTTTGGGAATTTTGGGTATTAATTTACTGAAGAAGCTATGGTTTGTATTTTCTAATTTATGAGCAACTACTATGTTATGTTTTTTTAAAGTATTATTAATTATTTCCGATAGTGAATGTGTGTATGCTAAAGGTATTTATTTGACTGTGGTATCAGAATTGATAGTTTTATTATGAGTATTATAAATTGTGTGAATTTTTTTTTTATGAACTTCTCATATAATGATTGTCGATAGTTATTTTCTTCTAAAATTTCTCTTACTTTCCTTAAGTTGTCTTTTAGATATTTAGGATGTGCTAGTTTTATAGCTCTATCTGTTAACATTCTAACACCATTTGCTATGTGTTGTATTGGTGCATGTAAAAGAAAGTTTGTATATCTATTGGAAGAAATTTCTTTTGTATACCAGTTTGTGAAAATTTTACCTGTTATCTATTTACATGTTATTACTGAAGAAGACAGTTTAATAATGCAAAACTACCGAGATTTATCTGTTCATTGACAACTTCATATTGTGGGCCTCTTGAGTGCCTTATAATTTCTAATTCCTCAAGGAAATTCAGTTCCTGTTTCTTATCACAAGTATGTAGTACTTCTAGCTCTGTGTTAGGCGTCAACGAATATTCGGTGTTCAATTTTTATTTGGTCAAAATCCTTTGAATACTCACAATTGTCAACACCGCCGCTTAGTTCTAATTATGAGGCTATTAACCTATGCACTCGGTTCTTTTATGAATGCTATTAACCACTGATTATATGTTATTAGACTACGATTTTAATATCTATAGTTTGTGTGTATTATTTATGCGACTTTCCGTGCTTAGCCAAAGTCTTAAGCAATATTACAGTACGCTTGTATTTTTTCAGATTTGCTAAAACGTACCTGCAACATATAATATTTATTTATCTTGTGTAGCGATCTGAATGTCTTCTCTCAGTGTTTCCTGTTGACTTATCAAATGCTGTTCGGAGCAAGTAGTCGGTTGTAGTTATTCTACGATTCCATATCTTAAATAAAACTATTATTTGTTAACGTTTGATGCAAATTACCAGTATTTTCAAATAACTACAAGCAATATCTCCCTAGGGGAGACCTTGTCTCAATCAAGATTATTCCAACTACAGAGATATATTTTTTCTCCAAATTTTTCCTGAAATACACAATTAAGAACAAAGTAATTTCCCTTAAGTACATAAGCTTTTCCAGACTAAATTGAACTACAAATTGTTAGAATTGACTCCGACTATCTCAACATTTCTCCACAGTTTCCGTTCGAACTCTTCAAAGGGCCCTTTAATTTGTCGTTGGTCGGTAAACTGCATCGTTTATTTGATCAATAATGACGTAATAGTCGCGAAAAGTACGGAACAGTTACGTTAATTCTCTTTATCCGGAAACCAGAGGCAGACTTAACAAACACGTAACCGTTCTGGATTTGTGGCTTGAATCGCACATAATTACTGATGGTCAGTAACGTATCATCAATAAATATTTGCTGTATAGCTAGCTCTCTTCAGAAATGAAGCTCAATAATATTTTTTTAAATTATCATTCAATAATAATAATCCATTAATTGCTTCTGAAAGAATGTTACAGCAAAGAGTACAAGTATACAATAATAATGAATAGATCTAAAGTAATACAAACCTACTATTCATTTAATGCAAAAGAGCGCAATTTTAGTATACTCCTAAACCTGTTTATGGTTACTAAAATTATGATTCCTTCATAAACTTCTCGTCATTGTCGATTTTCCTTAATGTAAACATGTTTTACGGAAGGAACTCTCTCAAATTATCTCTAGAATTTTATCATTGAGGAAGGTTTTGGTCGAATCTAGAACACAACAGTGAAGGTAAACAAATCTCCCACAACTTGGGGGCATTAATCTAGAGAAAAAAGGCCTAAAAACAGCGAAGAATATCTGAATCGGTCCAAAACAGAAAATAAAAAACGTCAGAAAATATTTGATAGAATTTATATTTCTAGTTAATTGAGAAAATAATTATCTATGTACGCCTATGTTAAATTCCTGGAAATCTTTAGTAATACAAAGGACATTCAGACGAACAATAGTTTCACTCCTTGTCTTCGTTTTAGCTCAAGGGGAACATATTCGACGTAATCCCGATTATCTTTCGACCGGTATTAACAGTCACTGAAGGAGGAAATGCTTCTCGAGATCGGTCGCGAATGGATGAATTCTGATAATAAACTTATATAAACCTCTGAAGGATGCAAAACAACAAACAGAGTTTTATATAAGTTATTACTGAAATATTGTTTTAAGATTTATCTTATCATTGAATAATTTCAGTTCGTAGGTTGGTAAGGCCCGGATCGCAGAATTTGTATGACTAAGTTTGACAAGAAGTTAGTGCTTGATTCAATCCCAACTCAATTTTAATTATATCAGAATTTCTCATAAAAGAGATTTTCAATTTTTAATCGTTGACCTCAATGTCGATAAAATATTCAATATCTTCTTATTTTGCTTCTCATTATTCTTCATCTTATATAATAGTCATAAACATAATTAATCTTTCTCAATCATTTGTGAGGTTGTCGCTCCATCTTTTTCTACATCTTACGGATATGGACTATTTCATAATATTCCTAGACAGAAAAAGCAGTTTCCAAAATCATATTTCCCGACGACATTCCACATTTACAATGACTATGACAACAGTGATACAAAATACAATGAATTTGTAAAATCAATGATAAATTTTATAATTCTGTAAAACAATCTCACTGTTCTCCAAACGTGGCAAGACATCAGATAAATTCTTATCATTAAATAAAATGACTTTTAATCGTGCTTCTACATAGCTTACTGGGTGATTTTGGTCTTATTTGATATTTTCCTGACCGATTGGCCTGACATCTTTTTAGTGATCATCTTTGTAACCATGTTCTTTCTGTGAATGTATTTTTGATTTCCATCACCCACTTGGAACCTTCGTTGATTGATGCTACAACGTCTGTTTATTTGAAAACAATTATTCTCTAAATGAAATTTCTGATATACCTTAGTGGGTGGAAAGATTAAAAAGAATGAAAACTTTTGAATAAATGTGGTGGTTCTAAAGTAGAGCATAGTACGTGTTCTGTTGAAAAATCCAGTGACGATGGAACAGATATGACACCAGTGGACCAAACTCACTGTAACACTTCTCTTCTCAGATTTTAATAGAAGATGATATTGGTTATTTTATTACTAAATTAGCTCTATTTAAATTTCAAATATTTAAAATTATATCATCAAAATTGTATTTAAATATCTGTGAGTATTTGATTTTCATTCACACGTCTCTAAAAAGAACATACAAAAAAGACTTGTGATGTGTCTTGTTTAATGGGTTTGTAAGCAACGGAAATGTACCCTATTTTGAAAACATTCCAGCTGCCAATTTCGCTACTTAAAGAAATCATGACATCTGTAAAATCCAGACTAACACTTCCACAAAACAAAAAAGAGCAAGTTCTTTTAAACACATTGAGAATACGACAACCTGCCCTCACACACCAGCATTTGTTAAATCAAGAACCTCCAAATCAGTATTTAACGTGTGATGGGCTTCTAACCATAAAACAAATACTATTGGATTGTACAAATTTAAGTATTAGAAGAACAGTTAACAACATTTCGCCTAATAGGAACCGCGCATTAAGTGGAAACTATGAAAAATTACTCAAATTTCTGAAAGACTCCAATTTCTATTTTAAAATATAAGTTGGTATTGTATGTTTTTTGACACCTCGCATCACCCTAGAGATTGATGCGGTCAATAAAAAAAATTGTTTTGATAGATAATCTTCAATTTTTTTCATTTGACAAGATATATGCAATACTTTCATAATAGTATATTATATACCGCGGGACTGAAGTAGTACATTTAATCCTGAAGGTAAAGTTTATGGCCCGACCGCAGGGAGGGCCATAATTTACCTGAAGGATTAAATGTACTTCAGTCGCAAGGTATATACGATACTTTTCGTACTTCCGGTATGATTTTATTAATTATTTCAATAATTTCAATCAGTTTTTTCTCTCTCCAACTCATTTAATAAACTGTCTTTAAAATAAGTTACCATAGTAACATTGCGTTGTGACAGTTATAATTTAGAAACATTGTCATTACTAGTGTCATTGTAAATTTGAATATTAACGTTAATTACCATTCTAATTAATTATATTTTTCAATAAAATATCCCTTAAATTCGTTTGTTTGTGATTTAATCGTTCCGGGAGTTTCGTCAATATTTAATCCCGGAGGGATTAAATGTGACACTTTAGTACCTGTCACAAGGGAGTGAAGTTGTCACTTTAGGCCCGGAAGTACGAAAAAGCATTTTTAAGTAGTTCTATATTTGCAATGATATATTTAATAAATGTTTTCAATGTGAGTTGATTGTTTGCATCTATTTATTTACTGTCTAAAATGTATATAAAAATCCGGTAGGGATTGATTCTGACAGCGTAGGCCGGTGAAAGATTAGCTGAACCATCTTAGGTCCGGGACTAGAATACTAGAATAGGGTCTGAAGTTGCCTCCTGGAAAGCAGACATTTTTGAGCAATTTCTGAGAAATATTATTTGTTTTGAAATTTTGGCTGCCAGACAAAACATGAAAATATCGAATATGCCTTTCAATTCTCGTCCCATTGACTAACAATTCCCATTTTGATTCACGCTGCAACGTTATTCCGTGAATAACGCTGTCTTATAGGAGATCAGTATACATCATTATTATCAGCAAGTTAAGTCAAATTTACTACGTTCTACTTTCAAATGATCCTTAGAATTTCAAATTTCGAATAATATACAGAATGCATTATAATTGATAGAACTAACAGGGTTCCGTTAATTCGTTGAAATTGAATAATTATTTCGGAAATTTCAGGATGCAAATATGCATATATTAGTCGGAAATGACGTGCTGTTTTCAATTAATATCATCACCTGAATCACGTTTAATATTTTGTGTGTTATAATCTACAATAAAATGGTGGAATCGGTTTTATTCCATTGATAAATCCTATATTATAAGTATACATAAGAAAATAATAATTTTATTAGAAATATATAACAAATTTCAATAAAAACAATACGTAAATAAAAATAGTTTCAAACATTCTGCAATATGAAATTAACTGTCTCGACCCTTACTTCGTGGAATCAACTCATATTAGTGTTTTAAATGAAACTCACTGTTTCTAGCTAATTCCACAATATAATGAAAATTGTTGAAAATTCTAAAAAATTGACAATTGTTTGGATAAATCAATATCATCGTCAGAATGACAGAAGTTATTTCATTTGATGCCCACCTGAATTTTAATTTTTTTTGTAAGCGAATTATCTATATATCCTTCAGCCACATTGGTAGACTTCCAGCCACCGTGTCTCTTCAAATTTGTGATGTTTCCACCATTATCATCAAATAACGTTGCCGAAGTTCGACGAATACTGTAATAAACACGAATACCAAATAGAAAAATTTAAATTAGTAACTTTCAGAACACACGGTCAAACATATTTTATTTCAAATATAATTAAAAAGTGGAATGCGACCCACTTTTTGCTTAGACAAATGATACAAAACCATAACAGCTTTGAAACAAATAAAACATTTTACTAGGTCAAAATTAAATAATTGTTTTGTATACAACTAAATAATAACGAAAAATTGATGCCGCTTGAAAACAAAAAATGGATTTTTGCAATTCAACAAAAAAAACCCAAACCTAATTCGGGGGGATAGTAAAAACCAGGTACAGAGTAGTCAGAGAGACAGTGTCGGGACGACAAACGCGAAGGGAAAAATCCTTTCACTGTCACGGTAACGTGTATCAGTTTTCTTGGTATTAGCGGCTTCAGAGGAAGAAGTTTTTCTCCGTTGTGTCAGGGTGTAAAAGGGATACTTAGATATCCTTGACGGTGAACACTGTCCCCCGTCGGTGACACAAAACGGGAAAACTCGCCCTCTACGCGAAGTTCAACATAGCTCGATACCGGTTACTAGCGTTACCCGCGGTTTCTAGAAAGATAGTGAAAGCAGGCAGTATTTCGAAGACCGGAGAAAGGTAGTTTTTCCACGCGGTAAGTTTTTAAACAAGTTGAGATTAAACATTTTTCTTGAGGGGAAATTTATTCGTTTCTATTATTGTACGCTGGTTCTAAACTTGGTATTTATAACGTAACTATATACATAGGTACAAGTCATAACAGTAGATTTATTTTATTATTTATTCGTTCACGGGGATTGGACAAATTTGCAGGTTTAAATTAGGTACTGCAGGTCCAGGCTCACAATTTGGGCACCGCTCGCTATATAAGATATGAGTTTATCGTGTGTGATGTCAGAGTAAGGTTTTCTCGAAAATTGTAGCAACATTTCACTTTCTTTAGGGTGTGTATAACCGACAGGAGTTGGGCACTATTTATTTGATTATTGTTTTACGCCACATAATTCGCTTCCACCTCGTAGATGGAAAATAAACAGAGGGTTAAACCGAGATTTATTTGTACCGAGTAACACGAGCCTGGGGCGTATGATCTTGTCTCCTTGAAGCCCCATTTCCAGTGAAATTTCGCTACGATAAATAAAAGCTAATTAATTCAGACGTGGTTAGGTAACTTCATTCATATTATGTAAAATAAATAAACATTGTAGGTTATTCAAAGACCTGAAAATTTGCAACCCGGCACTTACGCACTGAACAGGATTGTCGATAAACATTTATTACTCATAGATCAGCAGAATTCCTTTTTAACGACTCTGATTTCACTTTCTGTTTATACAGGGGGCAATGACTCGAAACCACAGTCGTTTTGTATAGTTTTTGTTTTAAGAGCAAAATAAGTGTTCCTCGCAACGAGGCCGTGGAACTTCGAAATAAGGGTTAAAGCATACGCCCCTCACACACGTTAAACATATTAAATGATAATTGGTGTAAAATTTTTATTCTATTTCATGGTGAGGGATATTATATTAATTTTTTGTTGGTCATATATTATACAGCGAGAGATTCAGTAGGTACAATTTATAGATAAGTGTATAGTTACTTTTATAGTGGGGATATTCAATAATTTGTTTTGATATTGGAATTTTATTTTTATATATATACAGAGAAAGTTTTATTATATTTTTTATACAACTTTCTGGTTTCCCCATACTTTATTTATAATCCTATCCCAAATTTTCCCCAGAGTGTGTATACATAGTGGATACGAGGACGAACTGATTGAACAATCCTGTCCTGGCGAATAGTCCAGGAAATCTGGGTATGTAAGCGTTATTTTCGAGGTAACGGCTGATACTTGGCAAAAAGTTAGTAAAAATGGTGTACAACAAAACTTAACTTATGCGACCTCTCAAATTGGACCGGAACATTGTTTATGATTCGATTTACACTCATTTTTCATGCCTTTTGTAGATTTTTCAGGTATATCTTTTCTCTCGTGCATAGTACAGACAAAAAGCTGAATACTTTTTTTTCTTTTAAAGACCTACAATTCTAGACCTTACACGTGAAAAAAAATTGATTGGGTCAAAAGTTATTGGCAAATAAACAACTGATAACGTTTTTGTTAATAAATGAGCATTTTTTACACTTACACTTCCACATCACGCTTATCTATTCTCACTCATTAAAAAATGATACTCACGAAATATGGAGTCTGTAAGTTCAATAGTTTATGAATTATGGCCTTAAAAACAAATTAACTAAAAATTTACTTGCAGAGTTCTGTAAGCTATGCGACATCGCGCCAATTTTTTCACTGTTAGATTTCATAATAAAACATCGATACCCATCATTGTTTTTTAAAAAAATACATTTTTGCAACAACGCGAATTTTTTTTCATATTTGGCTTAGTTGCATACTTAATTTGACACTATATCCGCCAATTTTTGTCAAGATGTATTGACAAACGACTGAGTTACGGACAATCGAAGTCGGAGGCCTGTCAGTCAACAATTTATGCGAGTATCGAAAAACAAAACTTTAGCTCGACTACACTCTCTGAGGTTCACAGTACGACTGCCAACACAAAATACGGACGATGATAGAATGAAAAGCTAGGCGTTCCCCCCACTCCGCTGCCACGCAGTAGCCAGCCGAAATATCCGCCCGCTGCTGACTCTCGAATTTTTTTTTGATTGGGTTGCAATTTACGCGACGTCTCGCTATTTCGTACAATAAAAGTGCATTGACTAAAAATTTTAGGGATATTTTTTGTTTTTCGATACTCTCATAAATTGTTGACTGACAGGCCTCCGACTTCGATTGTCCGTAACTCAGTCGTTTGTCAATAAATCTCAACGTCTTTTTTTTTAAATTAAAGCTCTTTCCATGCCCCTCCTATGTGCGTACTTAATTCTCGACAAAAATCGGTGGATATAGTGTCAAATTAATTATGTAACTTAGCCAAATATGAAAAAAAAATTCGCGTTATTGCAAATATGTATTTTTTTAAAAAACAATTATGGGTATCGATCTCTTATTATGAAATCTAACAGTGAAAAAATTGGCACGAGGTCGCATAGCTTACAGAACTCTGCAAGTCAATTTTTAGTTAATTTGTTTATAAGGCCATAATTCATAAACTATTGAACTTACAGACTCCATATTTCGTGAGTATAATTTTTCAATGAGTGAGAAAAGATAAGCGTGATGTGGAAGTGTTAGTGTGAAAAATGCTCATTATATTTTTATTTATTAACAATAACGTTATCAGTTGTTTATTTGCCAAAACTTAACTTAACTTAACTTTTGACCCAATCAATTTTTTTACGTGTAAGGTCTAGAATTGTAGGTCTTTAAAAGAAGAAAAAATAAGTATTTAACTTTTTGTCTGTACTATGCACGAGAAAAAAGATATACCTGAAAAATCTACAAAAGGCATGAAAAATGAGTGTAAGTCGAATCATAAACAATGTTCCGGTCCGATTTGAGAGGTCGCATAAGTTAAGTTTTGTTGTACACCATTTTTACTAACTTTTTACCAAGTATCAGCCGTTACCTCGGAAATGGCGCAAAATGATCATTTTGGGTCTGACTTTCCTGGACTAGAAGGAAATCAAACCGTTTTAAGACCAGGCGTTCCCAGCCTAAATTGGACTGGATTTGCCTTACACGCTCGGCTGCATATATTTAAGAGAAGAATTGGTGACCCAAGGTTAAGAGTCATTACAGTGGTGACAGCATTTGTTAGAATACTATGGCCTGTGTAATTTTAAGGCTTGGATAAATGTAACAATTCTGCAATTTTTATTCCGAGACTCCCAGAACTGTGTATACCAACAGGCTAAGTTGAACATTTTTCTTTTTTGTAATTCACGAATAATCTAGTATGTGGAGTATGGGATGGCCGTAAAGATAAATATTGCCTATACAACAGCAGGTTTTTTTGCCCAATTACAACAAAAGTTCTCTGAATATGTGTTTTGGAATCCGGCATTTTCACAAGAAACATGTCTACCTTGTCGTTTATTAGATAAACTGACATTTTTGTTAGTTCTTCTCGTCTACACGCACTGGCTAACCCAATAATTGTTGCTACCTGAAAATTAAGTTGATACAATCGTAATACTTTGTTAAAATTACCTTCAACATTAGATATGTTTCATTGTCCGCTTCCCTAATGAATTTGTTGATCTGCTCACTGCTGAAGACTTCTGATTTCTTGGCTTTATAACCAACATTTTTCCTTTTTAGGAATGCGATAACCTTCGGGAAAGTGGCTATGTTTACATTTTTCTTCACTAAAATGGTAGAATGAGACACCTTTTTATTTTTTTGAATAATTGATGTCGTTCAATACACTGTGCATGAATTCGCAAAGCAACACGAACTCGAAATTTAGCAATTTTGTTTTAATAGTCTCTGCTTCACTACGCTCATCTTTATTAGGACTCTTTAGATCTATTTCTGATAATGCTTTGATAATATGATAATAAAGAAGTTTTATTGCAGATATTGTATTGACCCTACTGAACCATCTAGTTGGATTTAGTTTTTTAGAGTGGTATCCGATTCGCCAGTGAATTTTAACAGTAAATCTCAACGTTTGATGCTGTTTCCGAAAAAGTTATACAAATTTTGCAACGTTGCGAAAAAATTCTGTATTTCCACACAACTGCTAACGTCATCATTTATCACCAAATTTAAATTATGAGTGACACAATGTACATACTCTGCGTTAGGCTGGATATCCTTAATATGTTTTTGTACACCATTATACACACCACTCATCACACTGGCTCCATCATAGCCTTGCCCCACACATTTTTTTAAATCAATAAATAATGTTGTCACTTGGTTGACTAAATCTACTGCACCATGTTTGAAGGCTGCATAAAAGCCTAAAAACATTTCTTTCACTTCTATATCAATTGGCTGGGCATTTTCCGATCTGGTTATCACTGCATACCTCACAACAATGCTTAGCTGATCTACCTTCGATATGTCCGGTGTCGTATCCATTATGATGGCAAAAAACGGTGACGCTCTAATTTGTTCTAGTAGATGGGTTTCGAGTTTGGTCCCCAAGCTCTCAATCATTTCATTTCGAATTGTTGCACTCAGATTTCTTGTAGATCCTAAAAACATAAAAAAACACAATTTCAAAAAAGTCCTGATATTAAACAGTTAATAATTATAAACAAAATAAAACAATAAAAAAGCTTAGAAATAATTATTATTACCTTTGGGCATATCCAAAACTTGCCGCAAAATGTGATCATATCGGGCGACAAGCTCTACAAAGGACAGAAAATGTCCGAGGTCTCCTTCCTGACTTCTTGATGTCCTCTCAAAGCCAAATAACTCTTTGCTAGGGTAATTATGATATCGAATAACCTTTGAAGAACCATTTTCCAAAATGATGCTTCTTTGCGAATTTCATTTTCAAGTTCTTTGTCGATAATATTAGTATCGTTTGTTTTCCAAAATTCATACACAGCACATGCTTGCGAATGTCCACTCGAACAACTGTGTTGTTTAATTCTTTCTGATAAATGCTTCCAATCTCGAAATCCCGTACACCAAACATTATTCCTTTGTGAAGCAAATAACCAACAGGGTTGACAATAGGCAGCGTCTAGTATTTTGGAATAACACAACCAAAAACGATTAACTGGGCCATATTTAGAACACGAAACGTAGTACAATTTTGAAAAACACCTATTGTTCTGGTTGGCTTTACAGAGTAGAGTGTTTGTGAATTAGCTCCTGAAACTTAATAAAATTCTACTGGTACGTACTTAACAAAGAATTTTGAATTTTGTACAAAAATTACTTTATACCATAGTGATGTAAATACAAAAGGAGATATTTTGAGAAGTGCAGTAAAAATTAAGATATTTGGGCCGTTTAGAATCATCAACGCTATCGTTGAAAGGCAAAAAAACCTTATCTTATCAGTCAGTCATTAATAAAATACCTAAATATTAAAGCAGACCATACACGTCTTCTGATTGAAATCCATTGAAATATAAAATGAGCGAAGAAGAGGTTACAGCAAAACAATTACTAGAAGAAATTATAAAAAACCGAAATGAAGTGAAAAGCTATATAGATGCCTTAGAAGTTAGGCAACAAGTCAAAACTGAAGAATTAAAGAGAAGGGTAGAGCTACTAGAGAAGGAAAATCAAGAACTAAAAACAGAAATAGAAAACTCAAAAAGAGCCGAAAAGAAAAATAATATTATAATCTTCGGAATTGGAAAACGAAGCCCACTATTAACCTGCAAAGAAATTTGCGAAGAGCTCAAAAATCTTCTAAATATTAACATTCCTGAGGAAGAAATAAACAATTTTTACTTTCTGGGTAATAACACAAACAGCCCTCTAAAAATTGAATTTAAACGATTTATTTCAAAACAGCTTGTCATTAAGAATAGAAATCTATTGAAAGGACAGAAAATCAGCATTGCGGACGACCTAACACCACAACAAAGAAAAGAACACCAGTTATTATGGAAACATAGAATATTGGCAAAAAACGATGGGAAAAATAACTGCTTCATAAAAAACGGTAAATTATTCGTCGATGGGGATTCATACGATTACGAAGAACTATTGGAAATTGAAAAAACTAACGAACAACCAAAGTCAAATAGTACTCCTTCCACTCCTGCAGTTCAAACAAACCAGCCAAGCAGCGCCCAAGAACTTGTGTTGAAACAGAACCTAAATAGTAACACCAAGATTCAAGCGAATCCGTCAAACATCTCCCAGGAACTTGCTTTTAATAAAAATAATTCAGATGCGCCACAAAAAAAAGGAACTGTAACATCAATAACTGTTAACACTAGGTCTCAAATACAGAAACAAAGAAATAACTCTACTGGTAAAAAATAAATACAATAAGTAATTCTCTAACTTCATTTTTTCTTTAAGGTATAATATAATCAGCGTTAGTTGTTTGTTTTTGTTGTCGTTTATTTTGTGTTTTGGTAAGATTATGGATCCTTATATACGAGATAATGAATATGTGCCACATAAGGCAATCGAAATTGGTAATATTAGAGATTACAATAAAACTACCACCCTAGCAGATAAAAAAAATTATAATTTCAATGTTTTACACCAAAATATAAGAAGTATTGCAAAAAATTTTGATGCCTTTTTAACTTACTTTTGTCAACTACAAGATACTTTTGATTGCATCATTTTGACAGAAACTAGAAATCTCACAGATCTGGATGCTTTTCATTTGGATGGTTATAATACTCTCTACAACGAGGGAAATATAAACATCTGTGACGGAGTAGTAGTTTTCATAAAACAGGAGCTAGATTATACCTTTGAGATAGGGAATATTGGACTGTTTAAAATCATCGACATATTTATTAATGTAAATAATAAAGTAATTAATTTAACAAGCATTTATCGATCCCCGTCGACAAGCGTTGACGTTTTCAATAGTGAGCTACAAGTTTTTATTTCTAACGTAACCAAGAATCACTCAGATTATCATTTAATTGTTGGTGATATTAATATCAATATATTGGAGGAAAACAATGAATCCGTAGATGAGTACCTTAACAATTTATACGAGTTAAATTATAAATCTTTGGTTAATAACATAACAAGACCTCAAAGCAAAACATGCGTAGATCATATTTTTATGAAAAATAGAACAAAAAATACTGAATTCATGTCTATTGTTTTGCAGAGCGATATAACTGATCACTACATGACAATTGCTAAACTACCGATATACACAGTATGTGGCGATTTCAGCACAAAAAACAGATTCAAACAACATATTAATTTTACTTCATTAAAAAACTGTTTACAAAAATATAACTGGGCACATTTTATGGCTATAGATGATATAGAAGAAAGTTCTACTTTCTTCACTAACCTGTTAAAGTCAGTCATTGACAAAAATAGTAAAATGGTGAAAATTTCTCACAATAAAATAAAACGTAAAGAATGGATTACAGATGGACTTGTTCAGTCGATAAACCACAGAAATAAACTATTCCATCAATTAAGAGCAAATCCAATGAATTTTCTTCTAAAACAGGAATATACTAAATACAGAAATACACTAAATAACTTAATAAAACAAGTGAAAACAAATTTCTATAAGGACAAAATTAATAATTTAGGTAATGACTCAAAAGCTCTTTGGCAGGTGGTAAATGAAATATTTCCGAGCAAACAAGAAACAATGATCAAACAAGTTAGAAATGAAAACGGACAACTTATAAAAGAAGACGAAGAAATCGCGAACTGTTTTAATAATCACTATGCTTCAATAGGTAAAAATATGGCAAGTAATATCCCAACACCATCTGTTTATCATCTACAAAGAAAGCCGTATCAGTCGTCCCTGTTCCTTGCACCTACAACCAAATATGAAGTACTAGAAATTATAGACTCATCAAAATCCAAAAAAGCGCCAGGTATTGACGGAATAAAAGCTGAAACTTTGAAAGAAATAAGAAACGAAATAGCTCAACCACTTTCTCACTTAATAAATAAAATAATAGAGTCCGGATACTGTCCCACTAATTTCAAAATTGGTTTAATAAAGCCTCTATTTAAAAAGGGTTCTAAATCTGAGGTAATTAACTACAGACCCATATCGTTAATCTCAAATATAGCCAAAATTTTTGAAAAAATCCTTAAAAAAAGAATTATTCAGTACATAAATAAAAATACACTAATTTCTTGCAATCAATATGGCTTTAGAGAAGGTACATCTACGCAGGATGCAATTTGTGCTCTAACCTCTAAATTATATAAATATATAGACCAAACCAAACCAGCTTTATGTGTATTTCTTGATCTAGCTAAAGCTTTTGATTCTGTGGATCACACAAATCTTTTGGAAACTTTGGAAGATCTAGGATTCAGAGGAAATACCTACAACTTGATAAAAAGCTATCTGACTGACCGTTATCAATATGTTAAAATCAACAACTCTATTAGTAAAAAGAAATTGGTAGAATGTGGAGTTCCGCAAGGGACAGTGTTGGGACCAATTTTGTTTATAATATATTTAAACAATTTACTGACATTTCAATCTAGTGGTGAGATGATCTCCTTTGCTGATGATACTGCAATAGTGTATAGTGCAGATACTTGGATGCAACTAAAAGAAAAAGCAGAAAGTGATCTTGTAAAAATTTTTGATTGCTTTAAACAAAAAAAGTTATCCATAAACTACGATAAAACTTGTTACTTACCTTTTACATGCCTAGCTTCTTTTTTACCTCAGTATAACTTTTTAACTATACAAGGTCACAATGAAAATATTGTATTGCATTCATCAAATAACATTAAATATTTGGGAGTAACAATTGACAGTCATTTACGATGGAATTTTCATAGTAATCAAATACAAAAAACACTACGCAGTATGTTGTTTAAATTTAAAAACTTAGCGAATATTTTAGACACTCATCAGTTAAGAAAACTATACTTTGCGCTTATAGAATCTCGTCTGAGATATGGGATATTGGCTTGGGGAGGTATTGCAAATACTCACCTTAAGAAAGTAGAAGTCCTACAAAAACAGTTTTTAAAAATAGTTTTTAAAAAACCAAGATTATTTCCATCTGATGTATTATATAAAGATAATAAAGTAATGGATATGCGGCAGCTATATTTTTTTAACATTGCAGTACAGCAGTTCAAGAGAAGGGGATTTCTGGTTTATGTAGATCATGCACATAATACCAGATACAAAAAAGAGACACCCCTAGAAACAGTATTTACTCTAAAAACTGCTACAATGAGATCTCTTGAATACTTGGCCAATAGAGTCTACAACTACCTCCCAAAAGAAATAAAGGATGTAAGAAGTGTTTTTTCTTTTAAAAAGAAAGTTAAAAATTACCTTTGGTTAAAAGAAAGATCTGCAATTGGAGATTTAATTGAACCTAATATGAGTTGAAAATATTGTAATGTAAAATTATTAAATGTATTTATTTTCGTCATATTTTAGTTTTAGTCTTTTTGTTCAATGTTTTCAAATCATAATCTCTGGGATTTTTACATTTTCAAATTGTATCTGTCACTTTTCTTGTCTGTTTTGTTTTTTATTTGACACTGTTTGTTTTACTCATTGTATGTACTTACTGTTACGAACACCGAGCTAACCATGCCTTAGTTTCCCCACACTCAGGCATTGCCTTAGTGGGTAAATCGGTTTGTTTGTCAGCCAGATATATTTTCATAAAATTATTTTATTTTGTCTTTGTAATCCTGTTTCTATAATTATTTTGTAATTGTTTATGATGATGAATAAACTCTAGTTAATTCCACAATATAATACAAGTTATTGAAAATTCTAAAAAATTGACAATTGTTTCGATAAATCAATATCATCGTCAGAATGACAGAAGTTACATTTCATTTTATGCCTACCTGATGTTTAGTAGTTATATTTTTGGCTAGACCAAGAAGTAACCTAACTTGTGATTGGCTTAATATATGTTCATAGAAAAAAGAAGATGTGATATTACAAATATTGAAGCTTAGATATTATTAGCCCTATGGTGATATCCTGGATATCATTTTTCCAATTAAGATCAGTATAACTGTGCAATGATATAGAAAACTAGGAAAACTATATCTGCTGATCTTTACAATTATCACTTAAGAAGACAGTTTATTAGTGGAGAATTCCCTAGATTTAACTGTTCATTGACAACTTCATATTGTGGGTTTCTTAAATGTCTTCTAATTTCCAGTTCTTCAAGGAAATCCAGTTCTTGTTTCTTTTCACAAATATGCAGCACTTCTAGTTCTGTGTTAGGTGTCAATGAATGATTGGTGTCAAGTGGATGTTTTGCGTAGTGAGATTTATCTGGTTGTTTTAATCTGTAAGCTCGTAAGTGCTCACTGTATCGTATTTCAAAATTCCTACTTGACACCAATCATTCATTGACACCTAACACAGAACTAGAAGTGCTGCATATTTGTGAAAAGAAACAAGAACTGGATTTCCTTGAAGAACTGGAAATTAGAAGACATTTAAGAAACCCACAATATGAAGTTGTCAATGAACAGTTAAATCTAGGGAATTCTCCACTAATAAACTGTCTTCTTAAGTGATAATTGTAAAGATCAGCAGATATAGTTTTCCTGGTTTTCTATATCATTGCACAGTTATACTGATCTTAATTAGAAAAATGATATCCAGGATATCACCATAGGGCTAATAATATCTAAGCTTCAATATTTGTAATATCACATCTTCTTTTTTCTATGAACATATATTAAGCCAATCACAAGTTAGGTTACTTTTTGGTCTAGCCAAAAATATAACTACTAAACATCAGGTAGGCATAAAATGAAATGTAACTTCTGTCATTCTGACGATGATATTGATTTATCGAAACAATTGTCAATTTTTTAGAATTTTCAATAACTTGTATTATATTGTGGAATTAACTAGAGACCTTGAGTTTCATTTAAAAACACTAATATGAGCATATTCCACGAAGTAAGGGTCGAGACAGTCAATGACATTAGCTTACTTACTCCTGATACAGCATTAATTTTTTAACCGTTCTCGAAAAAAAAATCTTTCGAATTCACAATAAAACGCACATCGATAAATAATAAAACGCACATATCACTATCCGTCAAATTGACAACACTGCCAACCTACAGAAAGAATTTAGGGGAATTCCCTAGGCATAACTTTTGAATTTCTCTCAACTGAGTTTTCATGATTAAAGTGGGGTTGCAACCTGTCATCTGGTAAGGATTCGAGGGCCCCCTGAGCTAGAGGGCCCCGGGGCACTGCCTCGCCTAGCCCATAGGCAGTTACGCCACTGTATATAATCACATAAATTTCGACAGGATCTTTCTCTTATATCTACTGTATAAGTACTACCAAAAAAGAAAACTTTTTTATTAGTTACACTTTGAAATATCGATCTTATATCCCAAGTTTCGAATATTTGAAAATAAGTTACCTCTTTTTCTTGAGTATTTCCCAAAAAAAGTTTAATATTGTTTCTGTATCGTTTTATGTTCCGCATGAATAATTGAAATAGCATCGCATTTCCCTCGAGGTAATCATCAGATGCGGAAACTCGGCGTGAATGCCAATTTGCATTCATTTCTACTCATATATCTTTACGAGGCAAAGCATACAATGAAGAAAACCGTAGTTACATTTGTTTTGTAAGAAAGTTTTGCATTGTGTTTCTGTCATCAAACTTAGAACGTAAACATAATCATTTGGATCAGAATAATCTTTATGAAGTTCGATAAAGTGGATGAATATTAAATAGGATAATCAAATGGAGCAGTGTGATCAATATTTGGGATATTATTATTTATAATACCAGGTAGACGAGTAATACCTTCGGTCATATCTTGGGAATCAATTATAAAAGAGCTTCTGGAAAATAAAATGAATTAACTGCTTTAAGCAATAAGTTCTATTTTTAAAAAAACTTTATTATCGAAATATAACTATTCTCATTTATAATTTTCATGATAGTTACATACCGTGAAATGTTTTCCAAAGACACATTAAATGGTTACTGTGAACCGGTTATTTGTTTTCCTATCGCTTTTACTTCTGTATACAACTCTATAGATTTAATTACATTGGGATGCGTTACTTTATTTTTGCAAATGTTAAAGAGGTCTCAATATCTTGGAGTGTGGAATGAATGATTTCGAACATATTTATAATTTGATTAATAACATCTTTAATAGAAATCAAGTTCTCTCTATCATCTACGAAGTTAACCATTTTGATAACTTCATTTATTTTTGATTCCAGTAATCTCTCATTATGTTTGATTTTCTCAATTGTTAAAATTTGTGATAGTGTTGATTGAAATTTGAGATTTTAATGTCGAGCCAATTCTCTCTTGATCTTTTTGTAAATTATTAATTAAATATTAATATCTTTCACCGTCTTCTGCATCTAGATTACCTGATATTGATTTGGAGATTGAGCCGAAGCCATTAATTGGACCCCTTCTGACACGTTTTTAATGTGGTAGTATATTTAAAATTTTATATTCCAGCTTTTCTTCCATATATTCTAATACTTTCATATCGTTTGAAACGTCCCAAGAATAGTTTTTGTTTGTGCATACTACTTTTATTATATATCGTGATTTTCGCTGTAGTTTTTCTATTTCCAAGATAATTGAGGTTAAATCGTAATAATGTATCATCTTATAGGAGAATATTCTTCTATTTTAGCGGTTCCTAACCAAAGTGGTATTAATCCTAAATTATTGTTCAATGGGTTTATATTTATTTGTTCCCGAAGCCCGAGCGTAATGGGAAACCTGTAAAGTTTTTTAAAATGAGTATGTTTTCTTTCGCGGTCTCTTGAGATTGTCCACATGGACCTTCTCACAACGGTCTGTACTCACTGTTCTTCTTTGTTCATTTATAACAATTACTTCTGTTGATTTCGAAAATTTATTCGCAGTTTTAGGTCGCGGATTATCTTTTATATAAGTTTTATCACCGATTTTAAAAGTATCTGGTATGTCTCTATTCTCATTTTTATTTAATAACGTTTTGTTTTTGTCTGGCCAAAGCTTCGTTAATTTCAGAATACAAGTCGCGAGTTATTTCTTTGTGTTCGTTTATAAAATTACTTGTTAAAATCATATCCATATTTAGATCAAATGAATTTTCGGCATCTAAATGACCGTTAATTATGTCTATGAGTTTGAATTTGGTTGATGAGTGTATGGTATGATTATACGCTAAGATAACATATTTCATTTTAACTTGCATATGTGTTTTCAAAAACCTCTGGCATTAGGTAATCTGATATGTTCGTTAAATATGGAAATACAGGCGAATTAGATCGGGAGTGATTTGAAGAACAAAAGTGGATTTTTATCTTATGTAGAGCTAACAATTCAGAGATTACCGAATTTTTGAATTCCGTACCGTTATCTGTAATTATTGGTTTAGGGACACCATGATGAGAGAAGAAGGTCACCAGGTGATTTGTTATATCTGTTGAGCTTACTGAATTTAGATGATAAGCTTGAGCATACTTCGAAAATGTGTCGATTATAGTGAGAAGTTTAGTTTTTTCTATTGTATATGTATCCATATCAATTATTTCGAATGGTTTATTTGCTGTAGGTGTAAATTCATTTGCATTCTAATAGGGTTTCTTTCATATTTGCATTGTTGGCAAATTTCACAATTATTTATATAAGTTTGAATAGATTGTTTTAATTTCGGCCAATAATAAATTTTTTTTGATTCTATTAAGTGTTTCATCGATTCTCCTACGGTTGCTTTTTGATTCGTGATAGTTTTGTATTATTTAGGCTACTTCGGCTTTACTTGTTACATCTATTAACCTTTCCGTATATCCACGAAATTTTAATGACAGCCAATTAAAAATTTTCCTTGCAACTTCGCAGAACGGTTCAAATATTTCAGTTTTCACAAAATATAGATAATAAGATACCTTGGGGGCAATATATTCTTTTATGAAATTAATTATATCGTTTTCGAAATTATTGTTTTAAATTTGTACCGTTATTCTCTGCTTATTTTCAAATAATTTCGTAGTTATTGGTTTTGATCGTGAGTGATGAACAGATTGTATAATTATTTGGTTTTGATCATAAAAAACAGGCGTTTCGCTGATAGGAATGCCAACTACGGGATTTTCCTCCGCTCCTCCGCATTTGAGGGAATAGTTTGTCCTTCGTTTTCTTGTTCTAGGTCAGAGTCTGGGTGAAGTATGAGTGAAATATTGTGCAGGTCCCGACTAGTAGATTTTGACGTGGTAACAGTTATCGGTTTAAAAATATCTTCAATATATCCGGTGTAATTAATTCGTCTCTGGTGTTTTCAACTTCTTCTGTGATAATATCTATTTCGTCCCAAATGCCGCTTTGCGTTTCTTTTGCGTGAATTTCAATTCGGCTCATATTATCGGTATGAGCTATTAATGATCCTTTCCGATGAATTATTGTGTAGTCGTATTCTTCAAGTTTAATTCTCCACCTTAGGAGTTTTGAATTGGGGTCTTCTAACGAGAACAACCATTGTAATGGTTTGTGGTCAGTTATTATGAAAAATTTACGTCCATATAAATATGCCCTGAAATATTTAGTAGCCCAAACAATACACAACAATTCTCATTCAATCGTAGAGTAATTCCTTTCAGAATCATTTAGCGTTATCAATGCATATGCGACCGGTTAGTCTTTACCGATTTGTCCATGCGATAGGACAGCTCCCAATGCTACATTACTGGCGTCGTTTATTAAATTGAACGGTTTTAAGTCGTGGTAGTGTAATATGGGCTCGTTCGTCAGTAACTGTTTACAGGTTTGAAAACTATTTAAAAATTCTGCATCATGCTCAATTTTTGCACCCTTTTTCAGACACTGAGTCAATGGTTTAGTTATTTTTGCGAAATTATTGATAAACCGTCTATAATAATCCACAAAACCAAGAAATCCTTTATTTGTTTTGTAGTTTTTTAAACGGATATGCTTTAATTGCCTTAATTTTCTCCGAATTAGGTCGAACACCTTCCGGAGTTTCAACGTGTCCAACATAGGCCACGTCCTTACTCAAAACTTTAGATTTGTTTAGTTGTATTCTAAAGTTGGCTTCTTTTAATCTTTCAAATAAGGCCTTAAGTCTTTCTAGATGTTCTTGAAGTGACGTGTAAAAAATTATAATGTCGTCAAGGTAGACTAGACATTTCTCATGTTGAATGTCTCTTAGAATGTTATCATTGATGCGTTGAAACGTTCATGGACCGCTTTTTAGACCGAAGGGAAGTCTCAGGAATTCCCAATGGCATTGTTCTGTACTAAACGCCGTCTTTTCTATGTCATCTTCATTCATTTCAATTTGGTGATATCTGCTGACCAAATCGGGAGTAGTAAAATACTGGCATTTTCCGACTTTATCTAATAAATCAGTTATATTTGAGAGAGAATATTTATCGTCTTTTCGTTTAACTTACGATAATCGATCACTACGCGGAATTTTTGTTTTCGGTACCATCCAAATATTACGCGTCCATGTGCTATTGCTCGGTATAATTATATTTTGATTGAGCATACTTTGAATTTGATTTTTCACTTCTTGTCTATAGATAAATGGGTAACGATATGATTTAGAATAAATTGGCACCTGGTCTGTACTTGTACTGTTATTTGTAAAACTTAAGGGCCCATTTTCTCTATAAAAAATATCTGAATATTTACTACATACATTTATAATTGCATCGTTTTCTTCTTAATTCAAGTGGCCGGTCCGATTCTGGGATTAATCCAATTCGCAATCATCTGAACCATCAAAATTATGCATGCTGAACTCAGGGATGTTGTCGGCATCAAATTTTTCTACTGTCAACGGCTCCGATAAATCAAGTGTTAGAAGCTTGTAGTGTTGTTTATGATTGTTGCAGTAGCAAGACCATTACGAGCAACCGTCAGACCTTCTGCAATTTCGCAGTTTTATATCTTCTATATCTTACAATTTCGCCGTTTTTTATCGAAGTTTTTACTTGAATTACTCTCTCTGTGCGAGGTTCTATAATAATTACATGTGTATTATTCGTGTTACTAATTTTTTGGAAATTAAGTTTTATTTTTGCATTAGGTGTCATTAAATATGCATTATTGGAATCTATTGAAGCTTTCAGTAATTTGAGATTATCTCATCCTATCAAACCATCAAAAATATTATGAAACTTGAATAAATAAAATTTTAATAATTGTTTATTAGTCAATCAAAAAATTTCTGACGCTGGTATTTCCAAACAATTTTTATGAGATGATTTTTGGAATAGAATGGATACAATAAATGGGTCATATTCAATTAATTTTGGAAATAATTTCTCAGCAATCTCTGGATCTAAAAATGATTTTGTCGACACAGAATCGACAAGAAGATTAATGTTATATTCCGGAAAAGTTATATATGCTAATTCACTACAATCTACGTTATTTTCCGAAATGTTAATGGGTGTCAAATCTCCGGCATTGGATCGAAGGTGATATGAAAATTTTCAATTCTACCAAGATTTTCTTCATAAGTTCTCTCATTAATTTCACTTTCCTCACAAAAGTTTGTGTTAGTATTTTCTATTTCAGTATTATATAATTCTTCGGCTATATAGTTTTGTTGCGGTCTATAGTTAGAATGGTTAGACTGTGCAGAATGATTACTTCTCTTTTGATTATTAAAAGATTGATTATTATTATTATTATTATAATTATTATTTATTCTTCCTGTATACCTCGTTGATGGTGACATTGGTGTCGGTTTTAGAAATGTTTTATTTGGATTTGGTTTAGAAACATTTTCTACTGATGTATTTCAGAAAGTTCGTGCATTAGAGGAAACATTTTGGTTCGGAACATTTTGTCTAAATTGAATTGGACTTGTTGGGAATTGATTACTGTTTCTATTAAAATTTTGATTTGAAAACAAATTTCTATTTTGTGATACATATTGAGGGTTATCGAAATTACGATTTGGAACATTTTGCTGGAATGATCTGTTCGTTGAGTTATTTAATTTAAATTGATTTTTATTTGTTCAATTTTGGAATAGTGAGTATTTTCTTCCTCAGTCACAAATTGTAATGCTACAGCCAAATTTTCAGGCTGAATACATCGAATTGTAGTACCTAAAGGTCTCCTTAGTCCATGTTTTGAGCGCTAGATCATTGTATAATTGTTTCTTTAAATCCCTTGAAGCTTGTATATTTTCGTGAATTTCCAGACAACTGCATGATAAATTTAAAATATTTGAAATTCTATCAAAGAAATTTTGGGCTTTTTCATCAGGCACTTGCCTCATTACTACCAAGTTTCTATTCAAACAAGTCTCATCACGTTGACAGACAGACAGACAGAAAGACAGATTTCAACTGATCCCAAGTATCGACGTTTGGAATATTAACTACAGTTATTGCACTTCCTACTAATTTACTTATTATAGACTGCAACAAGTATACATTATTAAAATTATTTGGATTTACTCTATCATAGAAGTTGATAATAAGACTATCACAAACTGATAAAAATTGATTTTAGTCATTGGGATTTCCATGGAATTGTTGAATACATTTCAAATATTCAGATTTAAAATTTTCTGCTATTATATTATTACTTTGGTTGTTGTCAATATTAATAGTATTTGAGCTTGTATTCGTCATTGAAGAGTCAATTAAAGAGTTAACAATAGACAAATTTTGTAAATTATTTGTTGAAATTTCAAGTAAATCAGACATAAATTGCACTTACAGCAAATGAATGACTCTCAGCATTCAAATTATAAGGTAGAGGTCCGGTTCAGCAATTTTGTCTTCTCCTAAACAATGGACCCTCGCAGAAGTGGACGATATGATTCCAATTCCCAAACTTCTTAGCTTGAGGTTCACTTTTTAACGTATCCGTCGGCGTCACCACTACTGACAGTTTATACGGTTCGATATCGGGCTGATCGTTGATACGAAATTGGTTTGTTCGATACAAATCAATCCCATAGTATGCTACTGACTGCGCCAATTAACTGCTTTAAGCACCAAGTTCTATTTTTAAAAAGCTTAATTCTCGAATTATAACTATCTTCATTTACAATTATCACGTTCACTTTGGATTTACATTATCAACAACAACAAAAACTAATTTACAACTGTTTTTATGTCCTCGGCTCCGCACTCTGCTGACTTGGCGATTATACTGCTATGTCATCAGGATGCGTTGAGGTAATTAAAGTTACAAGGGGCGAAATAGTAAATTGAGTATCTAGTAGTAGTAAAAGCAATACATTTCCGGAAAACAATGTAAATTTTTTCGTAACCATATTCATCCTCAACACGTAATTCACTACATATGGAATTATTAGCCCCAATTACGTAACGTCTCTTCATCAAATCACAGATCTTTGTTCTGTTTAGTGAATCCCCATTTCATGAAATAATATTTCACACACTATTTTAACTGCTTCCTACTGTGCCATACTTCATTACAGATTGCAAATGGCATATTTTTTAATATCGCGTTTCATCTTGGTTGCGACCGTAGTGGGAACAAAAACAATCGTAAAGAAGCAAATCGATTACGCAGGTAGTGTTCCTTGCACCCACATAACAACACCGTGGTAACCAGGCTTGAATATCTAAAATTCGAGGCACAAACAGATGATTGGCAAAATTTCGAGTTATGATTGAAGTAGGAGGTGCCTCAGGCCAATACAGTGAAATCGTGTTATCTGAAAATAAATGGAACCACCATGCTATTGTAATATATAGTGTGTCGCATTTAACATGAAGACACCTCCACACTTTCGTTATTAGAACGAATTCAGATTTTAATATATTTAACTGTTTCAAATGAAACTTACTGTTTCTAGGTAATTCCACAATATATTTCAAAAATTTTAAAAACTCTAAGAAAATTGACAATTGTTTCGATATAAATATCATCGTCAGAACGACAGAAGTTACATTTAATTTGATGCCTCTCTGATGCCTAAGAATTATTTTAGATAGACCAAGAAGTGATATACCTAGTGATTGACTTAATATTTTTTAATAGAGAAAAAAAAATTATATTACAAATATTAAAGCTTAGATATTATTAGCCCTATGGAGATATCTTTTTCCCAATTAAGATCAGTATAACTGTGCAATGATATAGAAAACCAGGAAAACTATATCTGCTGATCTTTACAATTATCACTTAAGAAGACAGTTTAAAAGTGGAGAACTCCTAGATTTATCTGTTCATTGACAACTTGATATTGTGTCTTCTAATTTCTAATTCTTCAAGGAAATCCAATTTTGGTTTCTTATCACAAATATGTAGTACTTCTAGTTCTGTGTTAGGTGTCAATGAATGTTTGGGGCGACAAGTAGATGTTTTGCATAGTGGTACTTATCTGGTTGTTTTAATCGTATGCTCGTAAATGTTCACTGTATCTGATCTCAAAATTTCTAAGGGTTTGACCCAAATAGACAGCATTACCTTCGGGACATTCAAGCTTATATATACCAGACTTCTTTAATAGGAATATTTTTGTTTTTAGATTTAAAAACTTTGTACTCTCATATGTACTTTGTGTTTAAAAGAAATTGTTGTATTTGTAGCTAAAGATATTATCTTTGAAATATTATTAGAAATATTACCTGCATATGTGATGGTTTTATAATTTTTTATTTCGTTGCTTTGTTCAGGAAATATTAGTGTTAATGCCACGTTTTCCTCTTCTTTATGAATTAATTTATTTATCATATTGAAATACAACATAAGCAAATACTTTACATGGGTCAGCCATTGTCGTTTCTCAACTTGCGGCTTTGTTGACCTGTAATTTTATGTCGTTAATCGGGTTGTTGCTCCTTTATATGTTCGCTCCTAGGTAATGGAAGCTCATTACCAGTTCTATTGGTTTATTGTCTATTACAACTTTGCACCTTGCTGGTTCTTTGGAGAATGTCATACATTTTGTTTTATCAATGAATATTGACATGTATTTTTCACTAGTCTGATAGAACTTATGCGTTTTCCTCTGTAATTCGTTTTTCATTTCTGCAAGGATTACCGCATCATCCGCATAGCACACCATGCTGATTGGTTTGTTATTCAGTCTGTATCCACTGTTCATTGTTATCACACTGTGTATAATCTCGTCCATGACAAGGTTAGATATGATTGGGCTGAGACTATCGCCCTGTCTTATTCCTCTTAGTGTCGGTATGACTTTTGTTATTTCATGGTCCACTTTTATTCTTGTAGTTTCTGCCGATTTTGACGTTTTTATGCGGTGATCCGCAAAGTCGCCGACGTCGGAACATTGGATTTAGCATCTCATGACTGTCACAAACAACACAAAAAAACCTACTACCCCATTTCATGCAAAGTAGACCCTGGTTTTGACGACAAAGTTACTGGGTTACCTGTAAGATTAGTATATGTTATAAAATGTATCAGCTACTGCTCAAACAAATCTATTATCATCCACATGGAACATTGAATTTTTTCGTGTGAACCACTCGTCCAATAACGATTTGCCACCGTTTATATTCAATTATCCGTAGGTTATTTGTCACAACGATTATAATAGTGGCAAGCTCGAGCAGCCCACACTGCTCAGGCTGAGTACTTGATAGTGACACGACCAATTTAAATAGAACGCTTGCGTATGCACCGTATAACCTTAAAATAACACAAATTGCATATGGATGAAACACGAATAAAAAAAATTTTTGGTACTTCAGGGGAAAGAGGAGAACGTTTGGGAGTCGGAGCGCACCTGTAGGCTTCAAGCAAAAGTCAAAAATAACGCGAGCGTTACGTTCGAGTTGGCTCGAGCGTGCAAGTCGAACTCCACTAATATATAGCCGTTAGGTTTTTCACGAGATGTGAGAAGTGTCAAAGGTGTCCGCGCATTATGACTGCAAAATAGTCGAAGAATGGGAAAGGTGTTGATGCCGATTGCCTATATATTCGGTTCGAGATTCTGGACGGACGAAACTGAACCATCCATCACCGCATCTACAAAAAGTGAATCACTGGTAACCACAGTGATTTTCCATTCGATGATGCCTATATATCAGCCAACACTAGCCAAGTGTTCCACTTTCAGAATTATTTTTTAGAAAAATTATAATTTGAAGCCTGCAAATGGACAATAATATATCAATCAATTATATGGCGAATGTATGCATAATTTTCCCGTAAATATGATTTTTGAGTTAATAAAAAAAATAGAATTGCTGGGTGAGGAAAAGGAGTAAATTTAGTGTATAATATTGTCTGCCATCCAACGTATTATAATAGAGAAAGTGACAAAAAGAGGAGAGAGCAAAGTTGAAAATAGACATGGCGCTAGAGACGAGAAGACTCTCTTGATTGACATAAACTACTTTTTTGTAGTCGACTTATGTCCTTCCTTGTTCATAGTGTGATCTAGATGGACTTCGTATTTAAAGTTGATAAATACACTCCATTCAAATATCTGCAACGTGAGTCAGTATACAACATGCGGTTCCATTTACCTTTTGCAATAGTATAAAAGCATTCCAGGTTAGTTTGTAGTTTTCAACTGGCTAAAATTTAATACATGAAACACGTTTAGGGTAACTCGGTATGTTTGAAAGTTTAGCGGCGGTCACAAATTGTTGAAACTGATGAAAATAAAAGTAATCAGACTAATAAACAATATCACGATGAATATATACCAACATTGAACTCCCACGAGATGTTTGTATATAAATGTACAGGATAAATTCTCATGGAAACTCGTTGGAAATGTACTTGAATGCGTTGAATATAGTTGTGAGAATATATTCCATCGATAGTTGTCATTTCCAATGAGACAAAATTGAATTATACTGATCCATATATTCGAAATATATTCATACAATTGAAATAAAATCTGAACAGTAATTAAATCTAATATTTGATATTATAGAATATGACAAATTTTGGAGCTAATATTTGGAATACAAGGAAAATGTTTCATGCAAAATGTTGTACAATTTAGTAACTGTCAATTTTCAATAATTTCCAACTCAATTGAATGGTATAATGGTCTCACGAAATTAAAAATTGAGTGGGGAGGACATGTTAGGGTAAACCAACCAATCATTGGCCATTCGCTGTACTCTTAACGTTTAGGTGCTTAGTATATTTTACACAATTTATAAAATTTAACGCCATTCAAATCTGTTAGTCATATAATTATTCTAGAATATAATAACATACGATTTCATTTCTATTGTCCAATGAGTTTATTTAAATGAATTATATTCATAAACAACCACCCCATACCACTGTTTGGTGTTAGTTACTGCGTCATTGGCCTAGACCTTAAGCAGTTATTGGCCTTTTTTTTGATATGGTTTTTAACGGCCGTTACACAAACTTTCTTAAGTACCCCACCAAACCTTCAGTAGTCTTAAAGTTGGGAAAGTTTGATGGTACCAAACCAACAATTGAGTGCTACTTATCAGTGTTTATGTTCCTTAAAAAAGTAGATGAGAACTGGTCAACGACGTTTTCAAACTAACATAAGGGAGGTGTTTCATCATAAGTTCTATAAAACACAAACATGTTCATTGAACAAAAGAAAAAAAGAAAGGAGATGTAAATTTTTTGACAAAAAAATAAAATATTAAAGAATCAAATAAATAAATTGAAATAATTAATTTTTACAGTCACGTTTTAGTAGACAGATTTTGCAAGTAAATATGTTTGAATTTGATTTATGTAATTCTAGTCTTTTATTGCAGGAACCATGGTAAACTCTCTGACATGACTAACATTTTACTCCAGCATATTGAGAAGTCAAATAAGCGGTACAAAGAAATTTGCCTCTTTTTTGAAACCTTCTTGGCCATATTAATTTTTTCATTTTGTTTCTGAAGTCCTAATTTCTTTCTTTCTTCTTTTTCAAAGTTTTCCATTTTTTACTTCTGCTTCTCTTCTTCTCCTGGCTTTCTTTCAAGCCACTGAGTAGATGTTAGAGCAAATCTTAGTTTCTCAGTTTCTTTCTTTCCTTTACTGGTGGGAGTTTTTGCATACCATAGACTTTTCTCTAAGCTTTGTAAATAATTCTCGGCTATTACCTCGAATTCACTTCTTATCAATTCTATCGTTTCTTGTTCATTGCTGTCATCTATAGGGGATAGATACCCTTTCTGTTTGTGGTATCCTCTCATCTGTCAGTGCTCCAGTCTCAAACTAAATCTGAGATTCATTATTTTCTATGTTAAGTAAAGGTTGTATCTGTGAAATTTGATTTTCTTCGTTAATAAACACAGTTAATTTTGAACTAGCTATACCAACTATAATTAAATTATATGAAACTAAGCAAAGCATTCTAGTACAATTTTCTAAAAATAACTTTGAACAAGACGTAATAAATTTTGTGGAAGAATATGTAGCACCAAAAGCAAAATATCATATTTATTTTGAAGATCCCTTATACGAAAAATTCAGCACTGTTATACAAACGTATTAAAAAAATTCACACATTCCATTTATCAAATGTAATAAAAAATTAATTGACATCCCTCTAAATGAAATCAAAGAAGTAATACAAAACTATTATGAAGGTAAACGGAATCATAGAAGATTAGATGAAACCGAAAATAATATAAAATCTCGATAATATTGGCCTAATCAAAGATCTTCTATTCAAACGTACATTAACGAATGCGAAATATGTCAAATAACAAAATATGATCGCAAACCCGTGAAACCATATTTTAATATTACCCCAATAGCTATTAAACTATTTCAAATAATACATTTAGGCACTAATACTTTCAAAAATATGAAATTTCTTACTATTATAGACTCATTTTCAAAATACGGGCAGTTGTATAAATTGAACTCAGCCCAAGGTATAGAGATAGTTAATA
This sequence comes from Galeruca laticollis, assembly GCA_963921935.1. Classification (NCBI taxonomy): domain Eukaryota; kingdom Metazoa; phylum Arthropoda; class Insecta; order Coleoptera; family Chrysomelidae; genus Galeruca; species Galeruca laticollis. Next base: position 157,297,996 of record OY998181.1, on the reverse strand, counting down.
ATTTAATTAGATATTTCACCCATCATTGTATACCGGAACAAAAAATATCCGATAACGGAACAGAATTAAAAAATAGTTTAGTCAAAGATTTGTTAGAAATTCATAAAATTCAAATTCACTTTATCAGTTCACAGTATCCTGAAGCAAACGGCATTGCCGAACGATTCCATTCAACAATTATTGAACATATTAGACTTTAAAATAATCAGACCGAATTTAAGAAAGAACCTATAGAAATAAAAGTAAATTATGCTCTTTTGGCATATAATGATAGTATTCACTCAGTAACAAAACTAAAACCATTAAAATTAGGGCTCAAGGTTTGTTCGTATTCGTCGCACTGTTCAACCTCTAAAGGAGCACTTAAATCTACTTTAAAATATGACTCAGACGGATTTAAAACAGTACATACAGCTTGACTATTTTCCGCTTTTGTGAGACATTCGAGAATTTCTAATTTTCCGATTTTTGTATAAGGTATAATTATATCGCCATTATTAATATTATCGATATTCAATTTAATTATTTTCAGTTTGCGGAGCCACTACTATACAATTCGTGTTCTCGCTACTGATTTTAAAATAATTTATTTTTATTTCACTATAAGGCGTAATTAAAACATTATTTACTAGTCAATAGTTGCATTCAATTTTTTCAGATTATCTAAACCTAATAAGCAATCAAAATGATTGTGAAATTTGAATATACAATATTCTAAGTTCATTTTATTATTCATTTTAAATATCTTTGAAGATGGAATTACTGTACAATAATTTTGTTGACTTGAGCCTAAAGCAGAAGTTACTTTGAAAGATTTTTTCATAGTAGATTTTGAAAAATATTTCTTTGTAATTTCAGATGTTACGAAGGATTTTGTACTACCTGTGTCAATCATTACTTTTTCGGGAAATATTATGTACGGTGATTCACTTTCATAATTCGTAAAATTAAATATTTCTACGTGTCCGTCTCTTCCGAGGCAATTTCGTCTAAAAAACAATTTTCAACATCAGTGTGACGTTCAGTATCGTCCATATTATGCATTTCTTCCGAAATAAAAATTTTTCTATTACCTACGAAGTGCGATTGATTTTGGCCATTATTTTTATTCTGTACATTTGGTTTATTGTACGTATCAGAAGTAGATATACTCATTGGAGTAGGTTTTTGAAATTGATAATTTCTACTAGGTTTGAAAACATTAGTATTTCTATACTGAAAATTTGTATCTCTACTTGTACTAGTTAAATTATTTTCATTGTTGAAATTTCTGTTAAATTGTGGTTGATAATTATGTTGTAAATTTGGTCTGCTTACCGTTTGATTATTATTAGGATAATTATTTTTATGTGATGTAACATTAAACTGAGACATAGGCTTATTAAATGAATTTTTTGGATGTGGATTGTTATTTTTATTACTTAAATAAACTTGAAAGTCATTCGTTAGAACATTTAAAGCTGAATTTAGATCGCTAGGATTCTTGGTAAGCATTAGTGTACCGAGAGGTTCATTTAAACCGCGCAATAGTACTCTTAGTACTAAATTCCTGAAATAGTTGCCTAAAATGGCTTGTTCCCTTGCATTAGAGCGTGTCATTAATAATGATGTTTGTAGATTCAAAAGATGCTGTATCCTATTGTAAAAGTCAAAAGGTGATTCATTTCCTTGCTTTAATTCCGATATTTCAATACTTAACGTGTAAATGTCTCGTTAATCTGCATATGTGTTCAATAAAGCATCTTTAAAATTCTGCCAATTTGTTATACTACAAGCTGAAATTTTTATGGCGGCTTGGCCTTTAATTTTAGATAAAATAATAGACATCAAATATTCATTTTGAAAGTCTGTTAAATCTACTGTATTGTAAAATTTATTCACTTATTTTTCAGAAATTTCTATGAATCTAGGTAATAAAGCATTTTCGCCATTGAATTCTGGAATCATGTCCAGGTATTCCTTTTTCAATTGCGGTACCACTTGATGTCGCCATCTAGTTGCACTTGTAGTTGGAATTGCCAATGTTCCCTTGAAACTCCTCTTCGTACGAGCCAACTGTCTTCGAGTTAAGCTACTTAATTCACTTAACCAAGAGTCCCAATAATTCACTTAAGGTATGTAAATAAATCGTTGATACGAACCGATTCTTATATTCACTAACGCCCGTTTAACATGTTCTACTGACTGCGCCAAATAACTTTTTACACACGGAAAAAGGTTTTATGAAAAATTATTTATTTGACAAAACTTACAATTTCCAAGATTCGAAGTAAATTCTAGGCTGACTATATAAACTAAACAATTCAAAAAGGTAAAAATTACAATGTAAGCAATAATAAGGTTCAACAATTTATATAATAACAGGTTATTACACAATATACTGATTAAGCAATTTATTTAATATGTACTAAGTAATTTAAGGTACATATGTAACATATATATAAATATTTATATATATATATATATATATATATATATATATATAGATTTATTTATATATAATCGAAGAAAACCCGTTTGTACCCGCCGTAGGTGTCGAGGTCTCCTAAAGATAGCGGATTAAATTCTCCGAAAATTATATTTTTTAATAACAGTACTAATATTGCATTGCATATTAATAACAAATAAAATATTCGCTTAATTTACACTCAGTAAATTCTTTAAATATTAACGTAACATTTTAAGAAAATACCACCAAACAGCCAATACGAAAAGGAAATGAAAAAACTCCTCGATCTGCGATCTCAAAATATAATACGAAGTAAACATGTACCTGTTTCCAAGAATACCTCAATTCCCGCTATTTAGATGAATGGACTGCACGAACAGGGGCCGTTTTACAACAATTTGCCGTTTAAATAAATATTATTCACGCCATTCTAGAATTCACTCTGTGAAATTTGTTTGAACCAATTTATCCATATTTTGAGTGTCAATAAAATTTTGTTTCCTATGATTAAAATGTTTCCGTGTTTTTATATTTTCAATATTTGAAAAAATATATTTAATATTTGGAATTGTTTTCTTTTAATAAATTTCTCAATTGTAAGGTTCTCGTTAATTTAGGTTGAAAATTACAAGAATAATTTGTTGAATTAAAAGCATTACCTCGTTTATAAAAAAATTATAGGACGCAATACATCGTAACCAATAAAATTTTTTGAAAATGGTCATTTCAAGGACTTTTTTTAACAATTTTTTTTAATCAAAATGTGCAGTGTTATCATATTCGGTACTCCCTATCAATTTAAAGACAGCTTCAGTGCTCTCCTGTAATATTTATTTACAAGGTCTAATTCCTCCCAAGCCATGTAATGTGTTATAAAATATGTTTTTTTCCATATAACGCTTTCGGTTTCCAATATAGCAATCTATTCCAATTTGAAAGCATATTTCCCTATTTATAACGTACAGTGTAAAGATTCAAAACGTCTATATGAAACGGTGATTCAGGTTCGCCTACATCACAAATATCTTGTGAAATTGCATTCAATTCAGCTGAAAAGTAAGTTTGAAATGTGTACTGAATTTATCATTCGTCGACTCGTTTATTTGTAACGATTTTCCCTGCAGTCGGTGTAGCTTCAACTTACAGTAGAAAGTTAATCTCAAAGGTTTCTAAGAAAACCTAAGTATATTGAGTAATATGAATGCGACGTTTTAGAATATTCGGCAGAATTTTGCATAACGTTTCTATAAGTAGATTGATGAATATTTCTCAACATCACATTGAGAACATTTTATAATGAGTGCCCTCAATAACGAACTTTTTGCATATGCACAAGCTGATGAATTGACAGAGAGATAGAAATTCTAATTGATAAAAAAGAATGATATTAATTCTATTGAAATCATTCAATGATGTCTACTTTCTCGGAGTAACTTCAGACCCTAACATACGATCTTTTAGTCCGTTTCTGTAGCTTTATAAACCTAGAACCCAATTAAAATCTCATTTTAAGCTCACACTTACTACAAACGATGTAGTTAATTGAAATAGCATTTTCATTTTTGTAGAAAAAATTGTAATACCTTATAAATTAAGTCCTTAGTTAAACCAATAACACATAATCAGAAGAAAACGATCATACATCCAAAATCGTTTGTAGAGTATCGCTACTGCTCGTGAAAATGGATATAAGTCAAAAAAGTATAATTAAGTGGAAACTTGGAGGGAAAATTAGATTATTATCAAAAGCATTTGCAAATTGATTGTCGAGAGGTTATAAAGATATTTAACAAATAGTTTGGTTAGTAGAAGATGGTAGGGTTTCGCGAGACTTGAAATTCGAGCTTTCTCGTCTCGTCTCGATTTCAAGATGAACTCGAGACGAGATCGGGAATTACACTTCGAGATTTTTCAAGATCGAGAAATTTGTTCAGATTTCTCAATCTCGAGAAATGTGAATGCTGCAATAACTCACATCTCTTGATTGGTCAGAAAAATGAAAATTCAAATATTTATTTACTTATTTATTGGTAAACGGGACCACCCCCTTGCAGAAATACATTCATAAATAAAAGTATGAAACTATACAAATTAGTAAGTACAATATTGAACAAAAAAACATTAGAAATAAACTAATCCCATCCTTATTACGATATATAATGACACACACTGTAATAAAATGACACAAAAATTGAAATAAAGAACACAAAAATAATAAAATAAAACAATAGAAATTAGAAACAGAATAAAACAATAAATATAATAGAAAAAACAATAAAAATATAAACACAATCTCATTAAAACTCAAATTACTCTCGAATTTATTCAGTGAAATACCAGTAAAGTCATGTCCCCAATCACAATACGAATTTACAGACTGTGCAAGCCATGAAACCGAGCAATGGTAACCATAATTGGTACTATGAAAGGGAACTTCCAAAAGGTTGTAACTACGAGTGACTACTGTGAATTCTAAAGGAAAACAATTAAGGAAGTTCTGGACACGAAACACTGCCCGAGATCAACTTGAATAATACCCGGCCTTTTTATCTAGATGGTAGTGCTCACAACCACCGCGTCTATTCAGTGTCATCAAATCTACACCAGCATCTACTAGAAAAGTTGCCGAAGACCTTCGAAAACTGTGGCCAGGATATTTATCTGAATATGAAAGATTCAACATTTATTTATGCCTGTTACTTGTCTGCAACATTTAAGTACCTTTTTCGTATTTTGAAAAGAAAATGAAAAATATTTCCATCCTGAACGGATTTTGACGGGTTTTTGTATATTTTAACATATTTTGTGAAATGTACCAGATACAATAATTGAAGAGGCAGTTTTATTATCAAGAACTTAAAATGTAATGTACTTCCCGTCTCCTCAATGTTTGCAATTCAGATTTTAGAACGTCTTAAGGACAACTAATGTCACAAATTACAAGACAAATTTCTAGATGCCCATCCTTAGAAAATACCCTCTATTTGATTAAATAACAATTAAGTTCTTGATATCATTAAAGTAGCAGCACAGAATTGGACCATTCCTTATGTGAAATGACATGGGAAATCGCTTAGGTCAATTCTGCACTTTTTTGACCAAACCATGGTCATTACGGCCGTGAGGTAAACAACCCCCCAAGGTCATTACGGCTGTGAAGTCATAAATCCTACTGTTGCTATGCGCATGTCATTGGACTGAGGCACGTTCGATCATTATACAGGATGTAGTGATAAATATGCCATTGTCCACCATGTATCGTTAATATAGTTAACCTCCATTGTCCGCCATCTGTCGTCTACCTACATTGTCAAATATGTGGCGTCAATTTTGTTTTACGTCTTCGTCAATAAAATACAACAACGACGTATAATATTTATTAAGAATACAAGTTTTCACATTATGCTAGTGCCCTTATGGCATTACTTGTTCACCTCTAGTCTATATCACGTCCCATTCACAATGTAGTGTGTTCGACTTCAATCCAATCAATAATAACAGAGATATATGTTAGTGCCCTTATGACACATACCACAGGTAACAGAGCTACATGCTAGTACCCTTATGGCCTTACTTCTTGTCTATATCACCTCTCCTTCATATTGCCCTTTGTTCGACTTCAATCCGATCAATAATAACAGAGATACATGCTAGTGCCCTTATGGCATCTTTATGACTACATCCTGTGTAATGATCGGACGTGCCTCAGTCTAGTGATATGCGCATAACAACTGTGGGGTTAATGATCTCACAGCCATAATGACCTTGGTTTGGTAAAAAAAGTGCAGAATGAACCTTAACGATTTCCCATGTTATTTTACATAAGGAATGGTCCCGAATCAGTGCTGCTACTTTACTATCATCAGGATTTAAAAAAAATATTTTCTTCATTTATATCAATAGTACTCTTGTTTAAAAAATGCTTACGTCATTCTTCATGTTTATCATAGTTCTTAACATTGAATAGATGATCCATAGCGACGATTGTTGAAAGTTTTTTGAAATTGCGACAAAATATGCGAGCAGAATATTTTCAAAAAAATACTGTACCCCATTCTATAAATTTCACATATAGTTGTTCAAAGCGTACTTTTTACTTCCCGATATAATAGAATCCACTATTTTTGCTGCTAGAATTATTATTTCCAGTAGTGTACCTACAGTCATCATAGGCAATATTGGAGCCGGAAATCATTTTTTAATATTTTATATGCAGTAATGAAAGTTTCAAATTACATTTCAATTTGTGTTAGACATAATAGTGTAAAGCATACTATAATTATAACAGTGTTACCAATCAAAGTACGAAGCAAATTTCCTTATCGTGTATATTGTACAACTCGACCCTTTATTACCGAGTTGTTTCTTACCAAAAAAAATCCGCCGTCACCAGTGTTACACAAATGGCTATTTTATAATGAAATAAACTGAATTACTTTGCCCTACACCTTCGTATAAATCTGGGAGACCGCTGTCACCCAATGTAATAACTGACTCTTCTATCTCGAGTCCGCTGTCACCACCCTAATAACTGACTGTCACCAAAGCAGCCGAGCGTGGAAAAAAATAACACCAGTCCGAATTAGGCGGGGAACTCCTGGACTTAAAGCGGTGGAATTACCTTTGCCAGGCCAGGATTGATCTCTTTGTTCGGCCTCGTATCCAAATGCGCTGCACACTCTAGAGGGAAAATCGTGGTGGGGATCTGAATAAAGTTTCGTTAACCACAAATGTATAAAAAAATATATTGAATCTTCCGCTGTATAAAATAGAACCCACGACAAAAAAATATTAATTCCTTCACAGTAAAAAAATATTACCCACTTATCTACAAATTGTTCAATGAGCGCCTGGGCCGTATGATTTCGCCCCTATTTCGTAATTTGACCTGCCTCACTGCAAGAAAATACGTATTTATAATAAAAAAATACAGTACAAATCGACTGCCGCTAATTTTCATGTTTGTTGAATGTCATTGTACTTTATGTAAACAGAAAGTGAAAGTAGAGGAATCAAAATCCTGCTGATTTTGAAAATAAATCTTATCGGTAAACAGTTCAGTGTTTATTACAAAATTTCCGAAATGCAGTTTTGTTTCCTTCGAATAAACTATAATGTCTATTTATTTAGCTAGCTATGAGTAAATTATGTAACCGCGTCTGAAAAACCAAAATTATTTAATCGTGGCGAAAATTCACTGATAACTTAATTTTGTTTTACCCTTACTTATGTCTTTCTACAGGGTGGGTGAGAATTCTGTGACACCAAAATAATAAATAGTATCTAGATCCTGTCAAGTTACATATACACTAAAGGAAGAAAACGTCATTACAATCTTGTGTAAAATCTTATTATACTATCTCACATCATAAAATTATATTCTATAGAACGAGCGGTGCCCGAATTATGAGCCAGGACCTACAGTTTTAGCTGAACCTATGAATTTGTCCATTAACCCAGTGAAAAAAACTGTTATATATTCTACCTATGCAAATATTTATGTTATCAATATCAAGTTAGAATCAGTGCCCGAAAAATAAATAAATGTTTCCCAATAAAAAAAATCTTCCCTTCTCCTGTCTCCACTTACCGCCTGTTCTCGCTATTTATCTAGAAACTGCGGATGACGCAAAATTTCTAGCACCCGTTGTCGAGCTATGCTGTATTACGGCAGAGTTTCCCGTTTTGTGCCAACTCAGGGGGACAGTGTTCACTGTCAAGGATATCTGAGTATCGCTTTGATGCCCTGACACAACGGAGAGAAATTTCTCCCTATGAACCCACTAACAGTAAAAAAACTGATACATGTTACCGTGACAGGGAAGGACTTTTTCCTTCGCGTTATTCGCCCGAATCTGTGATCTGTCTGCTCTGAACTTTCTTTTTATTATTCCCCCAAATTTTGTTCGGATTTTTTTTGTTGAATTGCAAAGGTTCCATTTTTTGTTTTGAAATGGCCTCAATTTTCGTTACCAACAACGAAACAATAATTTAAATTTGCCCTAGTAATTTGTTTTATTGTTGCAAATTGTTATGGTCCTGTCTCATTTTTGTTAAACAAAAAGTATGTCGAATTCTACTTTTATTGTATAGGAATTAAAATATATTTTACCGTGTGTTCTGAAAGTTACTGATTTAACCCTTAAGTACTATCATCTCATTTTTGTTACAGTACTACTATAAGTGGGACCCATAATTTTTTTACCAAAAAGAAATATGTTTCACTGTCAAAATTGTTTTTATTTTTTTAAGTGGTTAACATAATCATATATAATGGTAAGAAATAATTATTTTTAACTATTTACAATTTGAGCAAATTTGAATGGAACATTGCAGACAGATGGCTATTTTACATACTGAACAGACATAATTGGTTTTTCTGTATTTTTTTGAGGGACACATTCCACATCGCTTCCTTTTCTTTTGCACTTCATTTTGTAGAGGTTCTGCCTGATTAGTGACTTTAATTGCAAGGATTTCTGCCGCAAGATTTCGAATCTGCCGAAGAACCTTATTGTTGTAGATTCTTAGCTTCATATGTGGTGAATATAGCCCTCTACCCAATTGTTTCAAAAATAAACCACAGGACACTTCTTCTCCATTTTTTGCAAATTAATAAATTACTCTGCTATTGATACCAGCCACATTTAAAACAGCAAAAACAAGGTCATCGGCCATCTACGAGTACGTCGGGAAGTTGAATAATTTGCGCACTTCTGATCCAAAGAGTCGACACCAGATTTTCTGGAATTGTAAAACAAATTTATGTCGGGTTTCTTTGTATTATTTATATCAACTTTATTATCATGGTGCATACTGGAGATCAAAATAACACTGTTTACCTTTTCAGGAACATGCGATACAATTGTGATATCAGAAGTAAATCCAAAAATGGACGAATCCACAGGTCTTTGTCTACTGGGTAAAAATTCTGGTAGAATTTGCCTGTTATTCTTTTTGACTGTTCCTACATATGTAAGATCTTTCTTCTTTAGTTCACGAACAAGTTCAATGGATGTATACCAATTGTCACCTGTGACATTCCGATTAGAGTGATAAATCGGTTCTGTCATACGCAATACAACATCCGTCGGTTGTAAGAAATTTGATTTTTTTCTGTTGAGTCTCATTTTTTCCCGTATAAACTTCTGCGTTACACATATGAAATGTTTTTGAGTCTGCTAGAATTTGAACTTGTATGCCATACTTGGCAGGTTTGTTGGGTATGTACATGCGAAAACTACATCTTTCCCTGAACGGTACCAACATTTCGTCGATAGTTAAAAATAGTCCAGGTGAGTAATTGTCTTTACAATTTTTGACAAAGGTATTAAACAACTTTGAAATAAGTGGAAGCTTATCTGTTTGCCGTCTCTCAGCTCTTGTTGTGAAATCATCAAACCTCAAACATGACATAATAAAGGAGAACCTAGCCAGTGTCATTGTGCATCTAAAAAGATCACGACCTGTTCCATCAGTCGCCCACATAGATCTTATATCCTGATGACCGGACTTAAAGATTCCTTGCATATATAATAGGCCAATGAGAGCTTCAATTTCAACTGTATCCACTGGGTTTAAAAATGCAGGACCAAACGTTTGTGGTGAATTTTTGCGCCGCTTAAATTTACCGTATTTAACTTTCATCGTCTCAATTCTCTGATTAGTGTGTGTAACAATTTCTTCTATCATTTCAGCTGTGAAAAGGACCTCCCAAAAATCTTAGGCACTAGTAGGACGAATTAACCTTGCTGGACCTTTCAGACCAGGCAAAACCGTTACAATATTTTCCTTTGTACTTTTAGTTCTTGATGGTGGGTTTTTTGACCATTTCATTTTGTCTTTGCCGTAGTAGTTCTTCGTTTTCCGTTGAGACAATAGATTCTGATACTATTTCCACGGCTTCTTCTTCCATTTTGTCTAATTCATATTCAGATGGACGTCATTCGATATCACTAGTCGAATCATGATCACTGAAAATCTCATGATCACTTTCTTCATGATCACTTTCATCTGCCCTCTTAATTAGTTCGATTCCTCCTTCTGCTTTATTGCTAGCTACTGAAAAATGATCTGTTGAATTACTTGGGCTCTCAGTATCTTCTAAATCATTTGTCCAAAAGTCTTTAGATTGAAATAGCGCATCTATTTGCTCCTCGTATAATTTCGTTCCATACCTCGCCATTTTAACTGAAACGAAATTAAACTTTTACTATAAACCTACGCTTTAGCGTTAATACCAAAAGCTTGCAAAAATAATAAATTTATAAATATTTACCTATTTTATATTTTACTCAAAAGTCGCACTATTACTATCACTGGGTCTCTGAGACCCTGATCCGTCTATTACTTACGCACGACAAAAAACAACAGCACTATCTCACCAGCATCTGAAGGTAGACTAACTGTTCTGCACATTCACGGGACCAAGCAGCTAAACAACGCTACAGTAAGAAGAGGTGGGGTTAACGGCTATGCCATGGGTCTCTCTGACCCGGCTTATAGTAGTTAAGGGTTAAGTTTTTTAATTTGATATTCGAATTTATTACAATATTATGTAACAGTTGAAATAATCAATTTACTAATAACCTAATCGTTGATTTAATTTAGTATTTGCTATGTTAGGAGTAGAAAAACTAAATTAACGTTATATTATGAAAAAAAAAATAAGAAGAAGATGAGGAAACGTATAAAAAATGGTGATGGATAAAATATAGTGTGACATCTACTTCATCATTATGAGATAATGTTAGGATTATAATTTTATGGATGATATGAGACATTTTTGAGCTGATATTGCGATACTTTCAGCGGTTATCAAATGTTATATTATATATCGGATTCTAACAATTAGAACAGTAACTCATCATTCCATTAAACTTCATCTTCTGTCGACTTCTGTACGACGTATAAAGCGCTTCCCCAGAGACTATAAGCGATTTTAAAAATTGGAGTTTCCGGAATCAGCATTTTCCGCTAACCCCTTTCTCCTTTTGGATAGATTTACTGCCGCGCCAGCAGATCATTGTGAAAATATTGGGAATTCTAAAGTCTTTCGGATACTCCAGGAATAAAGATGGGATTTGGAATTCAGCTTGAAAACAGACTAGCCGTAACATGCTTTAGGTCGTAGAAGATTTAGATATGACCACATTATTGCATTATTTAGAATTTATGGACGTTCAGATTAATAAACGATTGACTGGAAATATTTATAAAGACTCTTTGTTTTTTTTCCTCATATTCACAATCGGGTTACGTTGGAGGGTGTTCTACAAAATAAAGTAATTTATTATCGATAGGAATATTTTTATCTGATATGTTGAAAATGGAGATGATTTTTTGTTGTTCAATTTTAGAATATGATTAATTTCAACCATTAAGTGATTGTGCCAAAAATTATTAAACATCAGAAAAGCATCAAATGAAATATAACTTCTGTCATTCTGATGCAAATATTCAATATCGAAACAATTGTCAAATTCCTTAGAATTTTTAACAGTTTTTTCAATATATAGTGTGAATCACGACCAACGGGATGGAGGTTAATAACAAAACGGTAAAAGTTTTAGAATGTTTGTCACTTTAGTAGTTTGAACATTCATATAGGCTACATTTTAAAATTATTTTGAAATATACAGGATGTTCCAATAAAGTGTGGCGTATCAAAGTTGTATTTTCTCTTATGGGACGCCCTATATTTCATTGCATTTTGTCATTGCCGTTGAAAAATGAAATATTCCTTCATTATGGTTCCTTATACATAAATACAGAGGGTTCTGAGTTGTGCTGACTTTTTTTGAAATGTGAACATTTCGAAACAAATTAATAACTCATTAATAATGCAATAGATGAGGCTTTTACTTGATGAAGATCCATACTGAACGATGGAATAAAACAATATAACTTGTTTAAAACATCATTTATTTGAACTAATGTTCAATTTAAACTGGTTGACGCGTTTCACTAACACATTAGCTTTGTCAAAACGAATGAAGGTATAATTTAAAAATGATTTAATATATACAGTGCATAAATACAAAATTCTATTAACTAATGTTAACAAAGGTATTGAAAGAAATTACCTGGAAAATCATTTACTACAAACATTGATAAGCTATCTTCTAGGTAAAAGGTGTAATAAAGGAGACGGATTGATATCTATTTGGTCGATAAGAAGATTACCTTAATATTCATTTTTGTTAATCTCAAGTGCCTCTAATAAATTTAAACTAAAGGATTTATCGACTACATGGAGAATATCAAAATTTGGGTCGAAAATGCGATGGTTTTCTAATAAATGATTTCAATAGTTAAAATCTATTTTTTTGTTGTCATAGCTACGTTTGTGTTTGAACATTAGTTCAAATAAATGAATTTTCAAACAAATTATATTGTTTTATTTCGTAACTCAATAATAAAACGAAATCTAGCAAATTTTCTCTTACATCTAAATAGTTGGACATTCGTTGAATGTATTCCACGATTGAGTACTAAACATCTGTTTACAGGGTGTTCAAAATTTTCAGTTTAATTATTAGATCATTCAATGTGTGATATCGGGCTTATTTTAAATGGAACATCCTGTATTTTAATAATTCCCCATGTTCAAAAAAGTATCCTCATTCGAATGGTATATATCTAGGTATTATACTTTATTATCTAGAAACGGTAAGTTTCATTTAAAACAGTGCTATGAGTAGATTTCACGAAGTAAGGGTTGAGACAGTTTCATTTGGTATATGACTAGCATAAAGAGGATAACAATGAACTACACTATTTTCCAGTTCATCCTCAAACATTAATAAATTTTTAATAACCATTGAACAGTCAAAATCTAAATTAACAAAGTAATTTAAAATTGGTCTCCAGTTAAGTAAAATTATATCTATTGCTGGTAGAAGAGACAGCCAATGAGTGCCTATGTGTCGTTTAATTTCATGAAACTCTCCTTCAGCAAATGTTACAATTTTTTCATTTCTTCCCGCCTGCATGTAGAAATAGAAATAATAGTATAGATTTTTAATATAATGTTCTTAATATCACATGTTATATTCATGGCATGTTTGACTGAATTGTGCAAAATATGGACGTGACAATTTCCTTTGTGTATAATGAATAATTATGACTAAAATTAGCATTGTTATTGTCAGCGCTTAGACCAGATACTTGGCTGAAAGAAAGTTGATAGGACTCTAAGGAGTTTTTGATTGCTGAAAACATCCCATTTGCTGACTCATTTGCATTTTCAGTAACTTTTGTTGTATTCCTTCTTCTGTGGTAAAATATTGAACTACAAGAGGAAACAATTTGATGTTTTTTTTTTTAGTTAGATGCATCAGTTTGTGAATAATAGAATATATTTTCATGACTCAACTGGTCAATAATAGACTAAAAAGGGTACGAACCAAGAATTTCTGTCACAAATGCTTCCATTTTTGTCCCAGCTAATCGTATGTTAGTCGCTGTTCTGTAATCAACATAAATAATTTAATTTAAATTACAGTCTTGGCTATTGTACGATGAATTGTGCTTCACAGTATGATATGTTGTCGCTAACTCTTCTGCTATAACGTGTTACAATAATTTTTTTCACTTGAGTAGTAATATTTATGCAAAACGGATCACATACCTATAATATGAAAAAAACGACAATACCAGTACAGGTTGGCAAATTAATTTTGGAACGTTGTAAACGCAATTACCGGGAAGAGAAGGTGACATACATTCCGCATGCAAAGTTTTAAAGGTTGTGAGACTGCTAATACGTACGTGGGTAACAAAATATTTTGAATTTGTATTTAAAAATAATCAATTGTGGCACATGTATAATGCTGTATAAAATCGAGTTTACATCCCTTCACACTTTTTACAGAGTTACGACTGGCAAAACCAGAAAAATCTCGGTTCTGGGTGCCGTCAATTATTGTTTATTTATAACTATGTACAGATGTGCTACAAATATTATATCACTCTAGTGGAATTCGTCTCTAATATCTACACTTTTGTAACACCTATTCACATTTTTACATTTATTGCGTTAGATGTATTTAGTCATACCACTTACAAACAAATACTATAATGAAAAATTTGTTTTAGATGTACATAGATCATCAATAGTAAAATAATGATGTGCATCTACAAATGATTCTTCAAAATCACTTTCTATATCAACTTCATTATACTCGCTATCCCCGTCTACGGCCAAATTATTATTAATATAAATGATGAAAGTCATTGTTCATAAATTCATCTTCAATCTTTTTAACATGGTCACATCTAACTTTCCAATCATTTGCAGAAAATGTGTCAAAAAATTCATTACAGAATTAATTACTTGACTTGCCATTGTTTGCCTCTTTGGTCATGAATTTAAAACGTTCATAATTATTTTACGACACTGCTCATTCAACTTTTTATAAACAACTTTACTTTCTGGAGTCACCATAACCAGTTAGTATTGCACAACCCCGGTAATCACAGTTTTCTCGGAACTGTATTGTCGAAACCAAGCTTACGAATTCTGCCAGCGAAGTGAGCTCTTGCAATCCGCATACGTCTTTGCTACGTCGCATCGGACATTGCCAAACTTCCGACTGCCAGAATTAATTTGCCAACCTGTAAGTACAAACCAGCCCAACAACTGCGTGAGAAATATTGAAGCTCAAAGCGCATATTTTGCAGTAAGAACTAAATTCATACTGAGTATCACATGTTATCCATGCTTTCTTCCTCGGCGTCGAAGGAGGTGAATCGTACTCACTTTCCATTTTATGTGCACTAATAAAATACTACAAAAAAAACCAATTAACAACTTTAACCAAAAAGACAAAGTTGTACGGAACCGCATCCTCCGAATGAAAAGTTATGTTCCACCCACGAACACACGCACTAAAATTGACATTGACAGGTAGGGTGCATTCCAGTGCAGCTACCTAAAACATAGTGATAAGCTTCTACTTTTCAATCAATTTCATGAAAACCGTATTTTGTATACTTTATTTTGGTTCAACAGTATAAAATATAATGCCATTAAAAACAGTATAATACTGTTTTTCACAGTATAGTTGGCATCCTTAGGTGGCTTCCCGTTTTAGTAGTTTCTACTTATACCACCGTTGTCTTGTCCTTTATGATCTTTGGGAGACGTTATCCATTCTTAACTTCTTGAAGTGTAGGCTTTAGAAACTATTATCCTCCCATATCTCTCAATGGTACACTCTACTGTTTGTGAACCGAATGGTTAAGGCATGAAATGATATATTTGTGTTAAGTCTTCCCTCGCAAAAAAGAATCCTCCTATATCAATGCGTTAGTAGTGTTTATCTCCATTTACGTTGATAAAATAATGAAACTTGCACCTTTTAAAAACCATCTACATACTAGTGCTTACCTTCTTCCCTTTGGTATGTGAATTTCAGGATTTGTATAAATTTTAAATATCAAGGGAACGCGCAGTGATACATCGTTGTGTTCTTTCTTAGTTCTCTATTCTACAATATGCAGTATTTACTTTTCGTCCCTGAAGCCTATAAAAGACCAGGCATCGCATTGTTGAGAAAATGGCTTCCGGTTACATTATATGAATTTTTCATAGACTTCGAAACTTCAAACTCTCTTATGTAAGTCGGGCTATTGTTACAAAGTTTTAAGTTAAATTGTTTACTTTGTTTAAAGGTTGATTGGGTTAGTTTATGATTAGATAATAATCCAGAATTTCGCTTTATTACTGCCAGCGCACCAGCACGAAGACCTTGAATTAATGAAATTTCACTCAATTGTTCTTAGAATATTAGTATTATGTGATTTTCAGTAGGATTTCCTTAATCAAGAAAGTCTAATAATTTGAAAAATACTTCCTTTCATCAAAAATATAGTGGAGATCATTCAATGGAAAGTTTTAAGTTAAAAGAATATCTTCATTATAGTTTATGTTTCCCATTATTTAATAGTTTTCTAGTTAACATCACGATAATGTTTCTTGTTGAGAAAATATGCGCAAAAATGAAAAAAACATTTATTGAACCATCTGCAGACTATATAGAGTACAGTAATGCTGCGTGAAAAAGTGTTTCAAAAGTAGTTAAATCAGAACATAAATTTGTGAAAAATGGACATTATCTTGAATGTGCATATTCTGTTGATATGATGAAGTCAACAATTCCAAATGGGATCAAATTGAATAATAGTTATTTATACTACAAGGGATGTAAGTAACATTCACTCTTCGAGTACGATTTTGCGCACGAGCAATAGCGAGGGCTGGCAATAAAGTTCGAGACTAGTAAATGTACTTCGATCCCCTGAAAGATACAGTACTTCTAAATTTTTAAACTAATTTGCTAAAGGAGAGTAATTATTTCATGGCAATATTGTCAGAAATGTTGTACTTCATATCTATACAAAATTTCATTATGTTCTATTTTGCTGGGATGCAAATATTCAAGATTTTCGGATTTCCCATGTTAAAAGACCGTATTTGCTCACATAAAAGTGATATCAGAAATTTCAAGGAAACTTGCACCTTGGCTAGTCATACTTTGTCTATGAATCACATACCTGATTATGATGGTGTCACTATGTTAGATCGCGAGTCCAATCTCACTAAGAGATCATTTTTGGAGATGTCTCACATTTTTAAAGAACCTAAAGCCATGAATGCCAGAACTGATATTGACAACCTCAGCATTATTTACTCTTACCTTCTTAGTCTTCCATCTCATATTACAAACACTAACTTTAATATTTCACAATAAATTTCAGTTGTTACACCTTTCCCTCTTTCACTCATGTTTCAATACATATTGGCATCACTGAATTTGTTTGACGGAATTTTAATTCTGTGGTGGTGTCAGTTGTCAGTTGTCAAATTATCAATAAAGAAATTCCTCGTGTTCCTGAACATGAATTAGTTTTATATTTTCCTTTTAATATTAATTTTAATCATTGTATTTGTTTATCTATATAATGGATTTATCACGTGTTGTGATGATTTCGTAAAAATATCGTCAGTTATATACATTTTATTCGCATCAAACATATTTAACCTCACTTTCGTAAGTAATAATTTTCAATTCTTGTTTTTTGTATTTACATTCAATAATTTATTATAGAGTTCCTGATGAAGAGTCAATAAAGTCTCGAAAGCTTGAACAGAATAAAGAGTCCACTTTTTATTTCTGCTTTGGCTGAAGACCCTATTAAGAATTCATATATATATATATATATATATATATATATATATATATATATATATATAAATTCACTTATGTTCTTCAACCTTCCGATAATATTTAGAATTATATCTTCTTGGGTTCAAAGGTTGTGGAATGAAACAAATATATTAGTTAAAATATATTTTCGAATAAAGACTTATCAAACTTCTTGACGTTTCGCTCTTATTTTAGGAGCATTTTCAAAAGAATATGTATAAATATTAAAATTAAATTACATAAAATACAGTTATTGAAAAAGTCAATAAAATGTCATGAATGAAGTGTCAATAGTAATAGAATACCTGCCTTAGATATTTACGCAACGATATTATGTTGGGAGTGATAAAAATAAATTAATTAATTAATTTGTAATAAATTTGACTCAAGTTTTTTATGTCTTGTTTGTCATTTACTGATAATTTATCTTGTTTTATATATATATCATTTCCTTGATTTTGAGTTTTTGATAATTTGTGTCTTGTGTTAAAATTTTTGTGTTTTTGAAATCGAATTCATGATTTTCGTTATGTTCATGTTTGTGTAGCGCTGTGGATGCATTTTTAGTGTATTTATGGCCGTTTATTCGGCTTTCTAGATATTGTGTAGTTATTCCTACATAATTTTTTGAACAGTTTAAGCATGGTATGGAGTATATAACATTTGATTTCTTATTATTTTTAGTTTTGCTTTTTAATTTAGTAAATAGTGATGATAGTGTATTATTTGTTTTAGAAAATAATCACTATCCTTCAAATCAAATAAATAAAATTATTCAACTACGTACATACAAATACTACAACAACAATATAAAACCAAATTCACTAACAACTTTGAACCACGAAAAAAATATATATATAGCTCTACCTTATACGAATCAATTATCAGAAAAACTAAAATATATATTATCTAAACATAATATCAAAATATGCCATAAACCAAATAATACACTATCATCACTATTTACTAAATTAAAAAGCAAAACTAAAAATAATAAGAAATCAAATGTTATATACTCCATACCATGCTTAAACTGTTCAAAAAATTATGTAGGAATGACTACACAATATCTAGAAAGCCGAATAAACGGCCATAAATACACTAAAAATGCATCCACAGCGCTACACAAACATGAACATAACGAAAATCATGAATTCGATTTCAAAAACACAAAAATTTTAACACAAGACACAAATTATCAAAAACTCAAAATCAAGGAAATGATATATATAAAACAAGATAAATTATCAGTAAATGACAAACAAGACATAAAAAACTTGAGTCAAATTTATTACAAATTAATTAATTAATTTATTTTTATCACTCCCAACATAATATCGTTGCGTAAATATCTAAGGCAGGTATTCTATTACTATTGACACTTCATTCATGACATTTTATTGACTTTTTCAAAATAATTTTTACAATAACTGTATTTTATGTAATTTAATTTTAATATTTATACATATTCTTTTGAAAATGCTCCTAAAATAAGAGCGAAACGTCAAGAAGTTTGATAAGTCTTTATTCGAAAATATATTTTAACTAATATATTTGTTTCATTCCACAACCTTTGAACCCAAGAAGATATAATTCTAAATATATATATATATATATATATAGGTGGGGATAACGGGGATTTCAGTCCAAAAAATCAACGCCAAGATCTTTTATTTACAAAATGCCGCCAAGCTTTCGTGTCCTTTTGACACTTCTTCAGGGCACTATAATACATATACAAATATAAATATGATTTAAAAATAGAGAAATAAATATAAGTACTTACATGTAAAATATTTTAAGTAAATTCAATATAAATAATCATTAAAAAATTTGTAAATGTAAAAATAAATATAATTATAATATACTTGATGTCATATTTCACATAAGACAAATCGATACATAATTTGTTTGTTCGTTACTTAGTTATTTTAATTTTTTTAGGTTACTTTATAATTATTTAATGAAGTTTGAATTTGAGGTTAGATTATAACCTTATAAAATGACTTTGACAGATAATTTGTTTTTGACGTTAATAGAAAAGGAAATAAGGTTAGATTATAACCTGTGAAAATGACTTTGACAAATAATTTCTTATATTTTGACCTTAATAGAAGTGAATTTAATTTTCATGAAATAATCATATAAATAATGAAAAATTATCTATTTTGTTCAATATTCAAAAGGTAGCTATAAATATTACTAAGATTTTCAATGTCACTTTTCTTATTCATACTATTATTTGCCTTGTTGATTTCAACCATTTCAAGAAAATATCTTTTAGACATATTTTGTTCAGTATGTAGAACTTTAGCTTCATTAAATAACATTTTATGGCCTGTTTCGATGGAATGCTGTGTTAATGCACATGATTTTTTGTCAAGTTTTATATCACTTTTATGAGATGTGATGCGATTAGTAAAACTTCTAGAGCTGGTACCGATGTAGTTAAGATCACTGTTATTGCATTTTATTTCATAGACTACATTTGATTTTTTTAAGTCAGGTGTAGAATCTTTCAATTTACTATTTAAATTTCCAATCGTTTTTATATTTTTCTGTGTTATCTTTATATTAGTTTAATTTTTGAAAAGTTTTATTATGTTCTTCGATAAATTTTCAATATTTGGAATTGATAGGTAATTAATATTTTCTACATTTGTATTCCTATCTGTTTCATTGCTAGAGATATTATCATGAATAGTTCTATCAGAAATAGTGTTGAAAAGAATTCTATTTAGAAGTGATTTAGGATAAGAATTTTCTAATAAGATATCACGTAAAATTCTTAAATTTTTTTGTTTTAAAGAAGGGTGAACTAGTTTTTCAATTCTATTTTTTAAACAAATAATGAGATTAATTTTCATTTTCTTTGTATGAAAAGAATGATAGTTTATATACCTTCCTGAATTTGTTGGTTTTATATACCAATCGGTAATCAAAGTGTTATCGTTTTTACGAATTATTTTAGTGTCTAAAAATGGAATGCTATTATTTTTTTCAAATTCAACTGTAAATTGTAAATTTTCATTATAACTATTTACTTTTTCTAATATTTCATCTGATTTATTAACTGGTATAGCACAAATTATGTCATCAACAAATTTTTTTAAAAATGGTATATTAAATGATAGTTTTGGGAGAATATCTTCAAGAAGATCATCCATTACATATTGTGCTATTATTGGAGAACTAGTAGCTCCCATTGGTGTGCCAAGAATTTGTTTATAGTAACATCCTTGAAATGAAAAATAACTTGAGTTAAATATAAAGTCGATTATTGATAAGAATTTATTTTGTGGAATGTTACAATAATCTTTGATTTTATTCCATCTCTTGATGATACTATTCGTTACTAATTTTATAGGAATATTACTGAATAAGGATACAACATCTTGACTGATTAATATGTGATCTGGTGGAAGTTGTTTTTCATTTGTGAATGAAGAAAAATCAAATGAATCTTTGATATAAAATCTATTTTCAAAGTTATATGCGTTGGTTAGAATATCGGTTATCATTTTTGCTATTTTACTGTTTGGTGCATTAATTGAAGAAATAATAGGTCTGAGTTTCATTGTGGGTTTGTGAATTTTAGGTAGGCCATAATATTTAGGTGATACTGAACTGTATATCATATATTTTTTAGCTTCTTCTTTATTGATCATTTTTAATTTTTTAAATCTGATATCAAATTATTTATATAGCATTTTTCAGTCGTTATTCAAAGAAAAAAATTTTCTATATATATATATATATATATATATATATATATATATATTTTAATAAAATAATCCATCAACGGAAAGGAAATCAGCATAGGCTGAAACAGGTATTATTGCACTAGAATTAATTTAAAACAAACATCCAGTATATTGTTATGTAGTAAAACAGCATTATCATATAAGCTATTTCAATGATCTAAACACATAGACATCAATAAAATCAATTTCAAATAAAGAACTAGAGCAATTAAAAAAACAAACTGTAATTGTCATACAACACACTGTACATACCATTTATAATAATTATCTTTTAAAGTGGGCGGAAATTTAGGTAACTAGTGATATTGTGAAGATGTGCCAGAAAAATGTATAATGAACCAATAATATAAAATCTTTATCTTTGATTGGCTATCCATGACATAACAATACTACAGCAATTTAAGAATTTCATAAGAAAAATCAAGACACCATATGTGATATAAACTTTAGAGGTCATAAACAGTTTCATAGCAACGGAGGTTAGCAACGAAATTTATTGAAACAATTGAAGGAGACGAGAGATATTTATTGAAAGGGAAGCAGACATGTAAAAATTTGGAAAACTCAAATTGAAATTAACATTAAAAAAGTTACTAAGTTACTTGAAAAGAAGATATCAAAACCTCGAAATGAGTAAACAAGATACAAATAATCCAAAATAACGTATCACAACATATGCAAACTGGAAAAACGATGGATGAAATGTATATTTGGAATACATTATGTGATCTATGAACTGAATTGGACACAGATAAGTTATTTTATTTATATTTTCTTTTGCGTTACAATAGACAACTGAATTTACCAATATTTTATGTGTTTGAACGTTCACAAACGTGGTAGTTTATTCGTTTAGTTATAAGTGTAGTTAATATAAACTTACCTGTAGTTAGTATTAGTTACAGTTTACAAAGATATCTTTGAAAATCTTGATGGTTTAGTCACATAGTATATAGTCAGTAACATTATAATTCTTCATTTACTTTCAGAGTTACTAAATAAATTCACTATTTTCATCATATAATAACTATTTGAAATATTATCAACTATAAACATTTTATTATAGGTTATAATCACGTTTTCTTATGAATCATATACATACTACCATAGATAAATACTTTTAATACTACTAAAATCATCAAGTAATATTTTAGATTGAGTCGTAATTTGTTTTCATCTTTCATATCACATATCTATGTTCTCTTTATTTGATACTATAAGTAAGAGATGATGATATTCTTTGTATATCTTTGCATTAAATTCAGAAAACATTATATGTTGTTTAAATTAGACAACCAATAATACACGGGTGGATTATAATTGAATGAAGTCAGTGCCGGACTCACCCATTATAAATCAAAACTAAAACCAATTTTAAATAAGAGTCCTTCAAATTGTGGGACTGGCCTTAGAATAGCGGCCTATGATGGAAATTGCGCTACAACGGAAATTCGGCCAAAACTGGTGCTAGACTAATTATCCATATAATGTAAATAAAACGTGTTGTTGCCGCGTGAAAAAAGAACCAACAACCTAGTAACAATTCGAATTGCAAACCTTTAGAGCTGTACAAAAGTTTTGAAATAACTCTTACGGTTTGTTTTCCCTTTTAAAAGAAAATATCCGTGTCGTATATTAAGATTTATAGAAACTGACTTTAGAATACTTAAAAACATACCTATCATTGCTGTACTTTTTCAGTTTCCCTCCAAAAAACCTTCATTATAAATAACTTTAAATTATAATTTTGATTGGTTTGAAATTGTGAATCATCTCTTGTATAATGCGTTCGACTGCATATAGTACAAATTTAAAATCAAAATAAATAATTTGTTTCGAAGTAAATATAGATTGTAGCCAGAAATAAATAGAGATTGTAGCCAGATATGTATAGATATTATTGTTAGATATTTATTTCAAAAGTGTACCACATTTTTCTTTAAAATTTGCACAACGCGGTGCCTAAGAATGATAGGTACATAATTTAAAATCAATTAAATATTATTTTTATATAAAATGTATTTTAGCGGGAACAGAATGTATAGTATTTCTGAATGCTAATAAGAAACGTATAGAGTTTAGTCATATAATAGTAATTAAACTTATTAACTAAATAAGTAATATAAAGAAGGCAGTTTAAAAATATTTTGAAATATGGATAACTTTAAAATCTATAACCAAATTGCATACTTACTATAAGCAGCTAGCAGGAATAAGTTCTGTGACCTCTTCGTTGTTTAAGATGCACAAATAAAGCAAACAGAACTAAGTTGTGAAAGCGATAGAGCGTTGTTGCCAAATCGAGGGACGTCCGATAACTTTAAGGTAAAAGTAACAACGGAATGTATATTTATATACAAAGTGATGTAAAATCGACAGTCGCGCTTGAAGCAGTAAATCGGTGAACTAAGATATACGATTTAGTTCATGATACGATTTTTGGACGTCCCCCTTGATATAGGTATGTTTTGACTCCATTTTTTGTTCAGATCACGAAAAACTTAAAAGTATGGTTTTGCTATCGGACGTCCCTTATACGGACGTCCAATGCAAAACAGACGTCCGATTGATAGTAAAAGCGTAATGTATGGACGTCTGATGGCTGGATGATATATATATATATATATATATATATATATATATATATATATATATATATATATATATATATATATATACATATATATATATATATATACATATATATATATATATATATATATATATATATTGTAGTGAGTTATTTTTGTTATTAAATAAATTAAATTATAATGAATTAACCCTCTTTGCTCTTGAGTTTTAATATTGTTGAATTATTTTTGTTTGTTAAATTCAATTGTTATTGTAGTTATGGAAATTATTGAATACTCCTGCACATTTTTTTTTTATAAGGCTAGCTCTATTTGATTTTATTGATTTTGATTTTTAATTTAATTGTTGAATAAATTCGTCATTAAATAAAAAGAAACACTTTACTTGTAAAAATATTTAATTATTTATTAACGAGAATTTTTTTTATATTGTAAAAATTTTCATACGACGCCTCTGTGTAGTTAAAATTATCGATCCAGTTATGTATGGTATGCTATGCGCATGCTTAAAACATCACGTGTTGATGCGTTAAACGAAACGCTTCATATACGAATTACGTCTGTTCGATTTTATAACCTGTTAACGTTGTACCAACGAATATTTGATATTTAGAGCACATGTACAGAATTTATGTGAAACGACTTATGCATACAGATAGTTACAATATGGTACAAGAAAAAGTTATTAGTTTTATATACATAGAATAGAAATATTACATAGATGAAATCAGATGCATCTTTCTTAAGTTTTTATTTGAAATGAGTAAGTATTTAATTTTGTTTATTTAGATTGGCCATTTACTATTGAAATTTATTTAATTGTATAGTTGTATTAAGTTTCTATTATGATTCCTTTTCAGATATATCTTTTTCGCAAAGTTTATTTTACTCATGAGATTTTTAAACACTGGATTGTAATTAGTGAGTTCTTAACTCTTGTTATATATAACAATGCGCACTGACCTTGTGTCCTGAAACTAGGATATGCCTTTTCTGGAATCTGGAACGCTGCTTCCGAAGTTTCTAGTCGGATAAATTTTGGAAGAATTGATTCTCTCTCAAGAAAATCAGCTGTATATACTTGGTAAGTACTATAGTATATTTTGATATTGGTTTCTTACTTTTTATATCATGATTTGGGGATCATTTCTAAAAGCCAAGCCACCAACCCCTTTTTTCTTCAATTTTTTTCAACAAACAATCCGTCTTTTGTTTTTTTCTGCTCACTATCTTTAAAAATGTTTGTTACACTTTGTTTGTTGATTGAAATTGTTCCGTCATATTATTTCTAACCAATCACTTTAGTTTAACGCACTATTTTATGATTTAATTTTTATCTACTTTTAAATATATTTACTTATCTATCAAAATAAGTTTCACTTGATTGTTGGTTTACTATAAAGTTCATTTGATTGTAATGGGACGAATAGTTTACATTGACAAAATACAATAGTCTTTAATATACCAATGCTTAGTTTAATTTTCTTATTACAATTAATTATTGTTACGATTATATTTAGCCATTCACATAAATTCTTTGAACAATTTATCAATATTCTCTATACTGATTATTTACATTCATTTTATACACTTTTAAACTTATTAGTTCTATGAAATTACTCTAATGTCAGCGTTTGTCATTGAAACATATTGACATTACAGCGTCAAATATTCTTACCATATCTCTTTGTAAACACTGTGTTATAATATCGAACAATATTGTTTGAATGTTTATTAATTCTTATTTCTTTTTCAGATTATGTGTTCAATGTTATATTCTTATAAAGTATTTGATACAAATGGATGATCTTAATTCTATGGTTTCGGATTTATGATTTAAGGTAAAGTTTCTTTTTGTCTAATTCTTTGCAAGTTGTAAAGTTTCCTTGAATTATTAATTATATGAAAGCTGTATTAGCAAATTGAGTAAAGATACTTACAATTATCTAATAAATATGAGCAATTTTAATATCTCATTCTTATCTTCCTAGAAAAATATAGTCTACTGTTTTATTATATAGCAATTTCTAATTATTCTGTCTCATAATAATGTTTCTACCTTACATATACGTTATAATATATATATATATATATATATATATATATATATATATATATATATATTTATTAATATAGTCAGTGGACCATTTGATGGTATAGGGTTTAATTGTTCACCCTAAGAGCATCGAATGTGTCCGCTGAAATTGCATCAATAATTCATTAGTTTGAAATGTCAATACTGTCGGGTGCCGTAGCGTATACTCCCATGAAAAAATCAAATTATGTAAGGTTCGGTGACTGAACTGTCCATTGTATAGGATCCTGTGTACAATACATCTACCAGTATACTCCTCTTCTAGTCTTACTGCACCATAATAATGATGGAGCACTCCTGTTGAAATGTTATTTCCTAATTGTGGAATTCATGTCTATTATTTTCCAGAACATCGAGAATTAACGACTCAATGGCTTTTTTTCTATAACTTTAGATACACTTGGATGATTTTTGTTGAGGAAAAAGGGTCCAATTATGTAGTTTCCCAAAATACCCGATCAAACATTTTATTTTCAACGTTATTGAGTGTGTTTTTCACGAAGGGTGTTCGGAATTGTGCCACAGTATATCCAACTAGATCACTCCAGTCATTTTTAAAGCTATTTCTGTCGATATGTACACTGTAGTGGAAAATAGCTGCTGTTAAGCTTTTCGGCAGCATATTGTACATTCTCTCCAAATTTTATTATTCTGTGAAAATAGCTGGATATTCGTGATTTAAAGGTATATTTGCTGTGTTGTTATATCTAGGAAATAAAACAAATAAATAAAAAATCTCGAAATCGATTTGCTTTTAGGAGGATTCACTTATGTCTGAGCGTATCGGTCGCTCATAAACATTTCATCACCAAACCCGTCAGTGCATTGTTACGTAAACATAAAAATTGTAACGTTTCGACTCTAATACATCCCCAGGGTCCGCATTGTACATTTTCAGGTGAAATTCGGTTCATTTGTTACACTAAATACCACATACAATGAAGCAGTGAATGTAACAACGTAGTAGAATTTAAATTCATTTTATAACGGTTTTACCACGTCGAGTGCATCGTGTGCAAGGGCTGTTGTTTAGGGCGTAATTTATACGCAATAAATTTATTTAGGTTAGTGTTCGAATGTAGATGCGATTTAAATTTCAAAATTGATATTTCAAATAATTTGGGACATGTGAGAAGCCCGATATGAAATGCATATTCAGCATTCAAATCATCAGCAACGATGCCAAGATCACATCACACATCGTTTTGTAATTTTATATTTTATACTATATATGAAAGCAATTTTAATAGGAATAAATTAAATCCTATTCTAAAATGCGCTCTATCGAGTGAGCAAATGCATGTTATTTGTTTGGAAAACGTCACTGTAAACGGAAATTTAATCTCCCTAAAACTTTAGGCATTCGTCATACAAGGAAAATGTTCAGGAATTATTACACAGCTCAACAACGAAAAAGTTTTTTTTTGGTATTATCGGTATCTGTCTTCGAATACGTTAATGAAAGTCATGAATTGGTTCCGGTTTCAATGATTTTGATTATTATAATATCATTTCTGGTAAAAATCCCACAATCACTCTTCATTTTTGAAAATGGGCATTCATCCTGTAATTCACCATTTTTTTCCAAATACTTTACAACATTATGCTGTATATTCCAAAAATTTTCAAATGTATTTCCTTTTAAAATCTAACACTACAGTCAATAATTAATTCACTATTTTCTTCCGAATCATCCGGAAATAAGCTGCGAAATTGCCGTCCGCAACAGAAATTAAGTCCAAATCTCTAGCGCAAAAGACTACCTCATGTATATAGAATACAATGGTGTTTGAAGATTTCTTGTTATAAATATTTTTCAAATAAAGTTACACAACCTCTTGTTTTGCCAACTAATCATGGCGCTGCATCTGTCCCAAATTATCCAATTTCGTCTATTCTACATTGGCAGCTTCAATAACAATTCTCAATTCATTAAAAATGTCGTTACCTGTAGTTGTAAGTAGCTGACGCAAGCCTAGAAGTTCTTCAACTACTTCGAAGTTATCAGAAATATACTGTCAAATATCATCACAGCTCTCGTCCAAAGCAAAAGAAAAGTACTCACATGACTGTACTTTAGATATAGTTTGGGAGTTGACATTTTTAGCCGTGTCATCTATATGGCGCATAAAAGTGTACCGAGAGAGTGCTATCTTGTCCACCATTTTTAAAATTTAGAATCATCTAGATGCTTTGAAAATAATGAAAGACTATTCCTAATTATTTCTTGTTCGTCAGAATATGGTTTCTTTTCCGGTGCCGACAAAAGAGAGAGTTCGTAAGACGCTATTACGGTTGTTATCAATTAATCAATATTTTTTTAAGTAATAATTGTTGGTGTAACAAAGATTTATTCTTTTTATTAATAAAATACGTTCTTAATGTTCAACCAATCGGATATTTATAGTTCAAATTATTATGCATTTACCTGGACTGGCGTTCTATGTTGAATTTTTTGGACACGGCCACGCATTCTCAGATAATCAAGCACATTGGGTGGTATGAATAATACCAGAGTATAAACTCCAAGTATGTTCTCATGAGTATGAGCATAAAGTATGAGTTTGTACTCCATTTCATATGAATAAAAATATTTTAATTTGATGAGTGTCTTCTCCTAATACATAAAGTAGATACTCACTATTTAATTTCCAAACTAGTTCAAATTCAAAAAACTGTTTACAAACAATTTCTGTTCGATAGCAGGTTTTCGGCATATGCCTTCATTTGTTATTGGTGCCTATTTGCGAAGCAATCAATTAGTCTAGTCAACATGTACCATTTTTCCTAAAATTTTTGTATAGTCTCCGAAAATTAGGACCATGGTCTCATTCGATTCGGAAAATTATCTAGAAAGTTTAAGGAAAAGTTCCAAAAGGGACCGAAAAAAATTGCAAAAGTTATAAACAATTAAGTGAAAAAAAAAGTTTTGAACATTTACAACAAAACTATTAATATATTTTTAAGAATAATTTTTAAAGTTCTGCGTTCTTGTTTTTACTGTTATTGCTCCTGCTGTTGTTGGACAGTTTTATTAAGATTTAATTTAAATGTAGCGCAATAAACAAATGTCATGAATATGTCTTTACCCATACAGGGTGTTTGAAAGTTATTCATTGATAATAATAATGTATCTCAAATACGGATGTGTCCTCTCGTTTTTCAATAAGTTTGGATCCAGGAATCACAAGACTCAAAAATAGGTGGTAATTTTGTGGATCGAAGCTGGAAAAGTACCATTTGGGGAAGACATTTTTTATTTTGTGGCACCTCGTTATCGAAACATCTAGATTTGACTCAAGTTAATAAGTAAAATAGTGTATTCGGAAACACCAAATATATTTTTTCTCACT
Source organism: Galeruca laticollis (assembly GCA_963921935.1). Classification (NCBI taxonomy): domain Eukaryota; kingdom Metazoa; phylum Arthropoda; class Insecta; order Coleoptera; family Chrysomelidae; genus Galeruca; species Galeruca laticollis. The sequence continues at coordinate 157,268,532 of OY998181.1, read as the reverse complement.
TATTTTTTCCTGCTCTTCCCAAATTTGTAAATAAGATTTGAGAATATTGAAACTCGAAACCTACTTATTATTTTTTTCCAGGTCGGACTTGGAATAAGATTTTTTTAATATGTTAATATATACTACTGTGGACAACGATCAAACGAACCAAATATCAAAAAAAATGTATAGGGTGGTTCATAAGTTATGATTGATTAAAAAATTGGGGAAAATTAATAATTCTTGGTTATAAAGAACGATTGACCCATAAAATATTAGTTGTTTAGAAGCACCTCGGTGACATCCATCTACCCTAACTATATGCGCTTTTCCCAATAAATCACCCGGTATCAAATTTAATATAAAAATAAGATTCGATAATCAAAATTCGTTCATAGCTTGGTAGATTATTGGCATCAAATTAATCGAAACAACTCTTATATCAACAAAACCACTGTTAACTAGTGGTATGGATGGAGTAGAAGTCGATTGTGTTATTTGCTCATGAGTATCATAAAAAATAAAAATCCCCCTTTACCGATAGCGGATCACTTCATCCGGCTAGTAACCAAGTAGATGGACTATATCTGATCAAGAAAAAGCTGATGCTCTCTCTTTTTACTTCTCAAATACGTTTACGCTGCAGTTAACCCTGACCCTAGCATCGATAAATTCCAAGAAACAACACGGAATATCCTCACCAATGAAAAAACTGTCTGTTTACATTTGTTAGCATGTGAGAAGTTTTCTTTGGCGTAAGAAAACGAAATGCAAGAAATACTTTTTCTGTTTAGTTCAGAGGGTAGGATTACTTACTTAGATGTGAATATATACAACTTTTGGGTTTTTGTACACTCTGTACGAATTGAAATCAACTTCTAATACTATTTTGGAATTTGCTCAGCACAGGAAATTGAGATAGAAGGTGTTTCATTTGAAAAAAACTGTTGTTGACGTCATGACTCAATCTTTGTTTAACTCGTATTCATGGGTGGGAAAAGTAGCACAAGTCTATGTAAATCCGAATATCTTCATTTGAGTATGTGTAAATTGTTATAAGTATATTTGAAAACATAATTTTAGTGAAAAGTGTTATATGTTGACATATCCTTCAAATTTTATATTATACGAATGCATATGTCGACTTATCGCCATGCTTCATTTCGTCTATTTATGAAATGTGCAATAACTCGATATATCTCAGTATACGCCAACACTATTCTTCATTTATTAAAGTGAAAAATGGCATAAGTTTACTTATAATATTTTTCGAATTAGGTTAATTTTGTGAAAAGTAGCATAAGTCGACATATGCCATTTTTCGCCTTCTCTGTATTATTATCAGGTTATGTTTATGTACACTTATAATGTTTTACGCTAGAAATCGTTTGATGTGATACCTGCGTCGTGCTCTGTTTTTTCCAATTTAGCCGATTTTATTGTAAAGTTGGGTGTCTGTGTTCCTTGGTTGTTGGTTATACGGAGTCCATAGTGTAGAAACGTTTGATTTCTATAAATACAAATTACTTTTGAATTTGCGAGGTTATGTATTCCCAACGATCCAAATTTAAAGCGGACTTGCTCTCTAATATCAGGAATATAAGTTGTAGCCTTATGTCCAATAGTTCAGGTAAGTTTTTTAACTCTCTTTTTCTATATCATATTGCCTTAATAAAAATTACAAACGAAAATTGGTCTTCTACACCCTGGATATGTATATGCAAAGAAAACGGACTCAAAAAGTAGTGAAATCAAAGTCTCATTTTTTAGAAATTCCACAAGAGTCCGTTCCGAAAAATCTAGAGAAAGGTTTTGTTTGGCGCAAGATGCCAGCGATTTTGAAAGCAATGATTATCCAGTTTCACACGGTAATATCTACTTTCGGACATATTACTTATTTGTCATAAAGATTCAAACGTTTTTTTAGAAAAAAATACGAACATAGCAACTCCAAATGAGATTTCGACTTCATTCGAAACAGTCTCGGTAAATAACAACTATTATGCCAATGATGTTTCAATGCAAGTTGTCACCAACACTTATACAAATCTTATACCGGAAGGTAAGTAAATTTGTAATATATACCTAATTTGGTACAATTTTTCAAGAAAACTTTAGATAATTTACATGGGATATGTTCACCAACTATTAGATCGATTGCGCCATAAATGTAAAGATTTGCTGGAAAAACAGTCTATTTGAAATTCAGTTAGACATTTTAATTTATAAAATCGATTTAAAGGCGAATCACATGAAAAAGTTTATCAAAATATATTCGATAATTATTTAGACAGGCGCGATATTTAACTTGCTAGGTAAAAACTGTTTTACTTACTGAGAGGCGAAAATATATCTAAATTTTATCTAATTTGCACCTATCAATTTAACAGGCACCAGTTCAACGCCTTTAAATTCTGAATTACACTTGGATACAGTTCACCCATGTCCAAGGGTTATCGTTGAAAGTTGCCCAAAAGAATTAGATTGTATAGTAGTAGGTGGTTTATTAGAAATAGACAATATTCAAGACTGTGTTGCTAAATACGATTTACTGATCATGGAGAATACCGTCACGAATAACGATCCGACAAAGGATAAATGGCCAGTGCAAACTGAAGAACCAGTGCCAGGTACATCCAAGAACTATTATAATTCAAACGAACATAATAATCAACAATTTGGCAGAAAATTAAGAATGAACAACTTAAGGAATGACGATGAACAAAATTCTATATATGACAGTGACAAAGACCCAGATTACATTACGGAGAGTGAAAGTGACTCCAATTGTGACATGGATCAAGACATACCGGGAAGAAAGCAAATGAAAATAAATCGAAAGGGCGACTATATGACTAAACAAAAAGGTAATAACAAAAACGGAAGAAGAGGTGATAAAAATGAGACAAGGGAAGTCCGAAAAAAGAGACAGGAAAATAGAACGATGAAATAAAACAATATAGTTTGTTTAAATCTTCATATATTTGAACTAATGTTCAATTTCAACTTGTTGACGCGTTTCACTAACACAGTAGCTTTGTCAAAACGAATGAAGGTAAAATATAAAAATGTCTTAATATATCATTTGTTTTGACAAAGCTACTGTGTTAGTGAAACGCGTCAACAAGTTTAAATTGAACATTAGTTCAAATATATGAATATTTAAACAAACTATATTGTTTTATTTCATCGTTCAGTATGGATCTTCATCAAGTAAAAGCCTCATCTATTCAATTTTAGGAAAATAGAAGTTTGGGGCTTGAGTATACAACAAAAAAAGGAAAGATAATTTCAAATAGGAAATGTTTGGAACTAGGAGATTGTAGATCAAAATGTAAAAATCGAATAGAAAAACAAAAGAGACAGTTTTTATTTAAAGAGTACTGGTCTATGGGAAATTTCAACAAACGTGTATCGTTCCTTGCAGGACTAATAGCTTCTGAGCTCTGAAGTTAAGAATGTTGTCCCAGAAAAACAAAAAAAATGACAAATATTTAACACATTTCACATGCCAATCGACGGGTAACTTCAAATAGTATGTAAAACATGTTTCAAAAAGACTTTTGGGGAGACTGACAGATTCATAGCCGATGTCCTGCAAAACAAATTTTCGTCTACATCAGGAATTACCCATGATGATTTAAAAGGCAAATCGACACCTGCAAATAAGATCGCCGAAGAAGACATGAACCTTGTTCGTAATCATATTTTATCAGTACCCTCTTATGAAAGTCATTATTGTCGCAAAAAGTCTGACAAGAAGTACCTTCCGCATCATTACACCATAACAAAAATGTATAGCGAATATAAAAAGTGGCTCTCAAAGGAAAAAAATCCAGAATCAAGATTTCTATATCAACAGGTGTTTCACGAATTAGGAATTAAAATAAAATGTCTTAATAAAGACACTTGTGCGAAATGCGACAAGCTAAATATGCTTTTAAAAGTAAGTTCAAATAATGTGAACAAAAAAGAGGAAATTAAGTTGGAGCTTGAACAACACCAAAAAGAAGCAGAACAAGCTTATGAGACCAAACGTGAAGATAAAAGGATGTCCTTACTTTCTGAATCCTCTCACGAAGTATTGACATTTGATTTACAGCAATGTCTTCCGACTCCAGCTGTCGAAACTTCTGTAGCGTTTTATAAGCGCCAGTTGTGGACATACAATTTAACACTACACAGATGCCAAGACAAACAAACGTTTCGTTTTATGTGGCATGAGGCCGTTGCTGCAAGAGGTGCAAACCAAATTGCATCCTGTCTGTTTAAATATTTAGCTGAAACTTCAAGTAATGTTATAAAGATAACATTTCACTCAGACACATGTGCAGGGCAAAATAAAAACACTTTTGTCTGTATTATGTTTATGCTTGCTATGAAAAATAATGCACACTTGCAAGAGATTAATCATACATTTTTGGTCCCTGGCCATACTCATATGGAATGCGACGGGGATCACTCAATAATAGAAAAAAAGAAGAAGAAACATCCACTACCAATAGATCATCCAAGAGATTGGATTAATCCTGTAAGACTTTGTGGTTCCAAGACGCCTTCTCGAGTTACGGAAATGAAACGAGCCGATTTTAACGAGTTTTCGGCCTCACTTAAGGGCCCCTTTTTGCAAAGAAAGGTAACCGAGGATGGTGAAAAACTGTGTTGGAGGGACATCAAATGGCCGAGGTATACGCAGCAACCTGGGATTGTTGAGCTCAAAACAAGCCTGGACGAGTCGGAGCCTTTTAAAAAAATTAATTTTTCACGCAAGGGTACCTCCTGACCTGAAGGAATTAAACTTCCACTGTCGTATAAGGGTCCTAATCCTATATCTAAAGAGAAAAAACTGAATTGAATAGAGCTTCTTCCCTTTGTTGATGAAAGCTTTCACGACTTCTACAAAAATTTAGCGACAAAAGAAGATTTAAGAGATACGTTACCAGATCTTGATTCCGAAGAAGAAAGCCAAGAAGAAGAATAGATTTAAATTAGGATATTTTACTTAGTTTTTTTTATAATAACTATAAGTTTTGTTTGTGCATACTGATATAAGTTCGATTTTTCAATAAGGTTTTGTGAAAACTGGTATAAGTCGTTCTAATTTTAGTTAAAACAAACATTATTTCAAATTTAAGTTAAACCAAAGCAAAGCAAGGTCTTAGCTAAACCTTTACAACAAAAGAAGTTTGAACATTTAAATAGAAGAAGCCAATCGCCAGCCTTTCAAAACAAAATAATTATTGACACGCATTTTCTCAGCTTTGCTATTTTTGACATATGACACTTTTCCCATACACGAGCCAATTATTAACCTCAATTCTCAAAAAAAAATATAATAGGAAAACAACTTTTATCACTTATATTCACAATAAATTGTCATTTACTTCCATAAATAACGTAAAATCACACATTTTAGTATGCATTTATTTTTGATCTCAACTGATAAAATACACATGTTCCTGATTTAAAAACATTTGAATATTGTTATCAGTTTCCAAGAAAACTTGAGAGATATTTACCAACCAATTTCATGGTCGGTGTACGTGCGCATATATGAAAGATAACTTCAAAAAATTTCCAGTTTATGACATTTATAAACAAATAAAAAGCTCCAAGAAACACTCTGATGAATAGTAAAACATTGTCGATCTTACTTAAGAAGGTGTATCCAGTTCAACGAAATTAATTTTCAAATGAGTTTTGAGCCTAAAATACTGACCAAATTAACCCATGCACAGTTTGGTCTCCACTCGCAGCATTTTAGTGAATTAAAGAGGTAAGGTATTAGGTAGAATAGTAGCATGGGTACGTCAGACCTAAGTGGGATTCCAGCACATGATGTCAAAGGTTTCGTAGCGCTCACCACACATTCCGGTGAATGGATCGATCTAAAATTTACCAGGTAGAAGACGTACCCCGAATTTTGTTTGAGTCTCAGTATCTTACCAGGGGTTGGTATCTCATCTTCAAGTAATTCTAATTGTTCCAGCTTCTTTCAAAAGGCAGTTGCCAACCCTCGTGCGTGTTTGTTACTGGCAGCTTTGTTATATGCCAATGAATACTCTTCCGAGAGCGCGAACAAATCTTGTCTTTGTTCGGTAGTGACTCCGTATGTAGCTTTCCCCGCACCTCCGTACGCGTCCATAAACTCTTCGAATGCTTGGTCAGACTCTTGTTGTATATTGTTCACTCCATCCTTTTCTTCATGGTCTTCTTTGAATGGTGCTAGTCGTGTTTTGGTGGATTACTCTTGGTTTCCCATTGGGGATCATGGCGTCGTTGATCCTTGATTAAGTACGGACCTTCCCATGATTTCTGTAGTTTTGAGAAAATCCTTTTCTCCTAGTAAGGTTGTGTTATCATACTTTGTCTCCTTCTTCGAAACTGCTTTCTGTGGCCTGCGTATTGCACCGTTCTTTTATTCTGTCGCCGACAACTTGAAAATTCGTTCGAACGAATTCGTGCACATCGTCCATCCTTCTTCTAAATTGGATGACGTAATATTCTTCTTCTAGATCTTCGCCAGGCCGGCAGTCAAATTCCAGGTCACAAGGCAGCCTCATTTTACGTCCAAACAGGATATTCGCAGGTGTTTCACTCATGGACTCATCCATGGCAGATCGATAAGCCAATGCAAATATGGAAATATACTGGTCTCAATCTCTCTGGTGGGTGGAAACTACTGTGAACAGGTATTTTCCAATGGTCCTGTTCATTCTTCCGACCATTCCATCTGATTGTGGATTCTACGCTGGTGTCCAGGTCTTCTTCATTTCCAGCTTGTCACGAATTTCCTGGAATACCTGGCACTAGAAATTGATAGCTGTCGACTTCCACTTCATATCAGCTAATAAATTCTTTCACCAATACATCCGTAAAAGGTGTGGCTTCTTGATTCGGGATCGCGTAAATTTTCACCCACTTTGTGAAATAATCCATTACTGCCAGGATGTATTTACCACCATTTCCTATCATCGGAAATGGTCCAGCGATGTCTAGAGCAATCCGTTCGAAAGGGCTTCCAACATTATATTGTTCCATGGGTGTCTTTGTCTTGCGATGTGGTCCATTACTCGTAGCACAAGTCGTACATTTCGTACACCAGTCCTTCAATCGTGGGAACTGTTCATCCAATAAAACTTTTCACGGACTCGCTGAAGGGGTTTCTTCACTCCCAGATGACCCCCCGATGGACTGTCGTATAACTTTCTCAGTACCTCAGCTACTCTTGTTCTCGGGATAACTAGCTGTATTCGAATCTCGGAACCATCATCGTTTTAAGGACTCTTTTCAACCACCCTTCTTCCAGGACGAAGGAGTTTTACGGAGCCCAATATGCTTTGAGTGTCGGTGAAAATCTTGACACTATTTGCCAAGGAGGTCACCGATTTCCTTCCTTCCATTGATGGATAATCTTCAGGTGACGATCATTCTCCTGATCGCCTCTACAACTGGCCCTGTATTCCATTTTTGTTAATATTCTAATCATCCGCTTTTGAGCCACAAAAACGTCCTGTGTCGCGCTATTTCTCTCCCCAAAAATAATTCCATACCGTAATAATGACTCAAAACTTGCGAGGTATAGCGTTCTGAGTGTTGACTCTTCCATGTATCTACCAACGACCCTTATTCCATAACATATAGAGTTTAATTTTTGTACTAATGTATCTACATGACATGACCAATCTAAATGTTCGTTAATATGGATTCCTAAAAACTAATTTCTGAGAATAATATTTCTTTATTATTTATTTTTACATTTTCTGGTTTTTCTATTGTTGATTATTTGGTTCTAAAGATCATTACGGTAGTTTTATCTTCATTTAAGATAGGTCTATTTTTCATAAACCAGTCATTGACCAACAGAAAAAAAAATATTCGCTTTTATAACGAGAACTTGTAAATTTTTACTGCCATCTATTAAATTAGTGTCGTGGGCATAATTAACAATATGATGGTTAGGCATTTCTGTTCTTAATGCTAGGTCGTTAATAAACAATATAAACAGAATTGGTTCCAAAATACTGCAGTGTGCTATACCTGTGTTATTGACCAACAAATCTGATTTGTAAGCTTTGTCACCTTACCTTATCGTTACAGCTTGACTTCTATCATTTATATATGATAATAACCAATTTCTAACATTGCCCCTTACTCCATATATTTCAAGTTTTTTAATCAGTATTTCTCTATAGTACCCGATGTACCACAAAAGATCATACGGTTGGTGAAAATGACGATTAAAGATTCTAGGGCAAAAGTAATGACAAGGGAAGGTCCATCGGAGGAATTTGAGATAAATGCTGCAGTAAGGCAAGGAGATGGGCTGTCAGCGGCATTGTTTAACATAGCAGTGGATGGCATAATTAAGACTTGTAATATCAATGGAAGCATAGTTAATAAATCAAAACAAATAATGGCATATGCTGGTGATTTAACCATAATAGCAAAGACCGAAAGAGTCTTCAAGAAACATTAGAGAAAATTATAAAGGAGGCGGGAAAAAGAGGATTAAGAATAAATCAGGAGAAAACAAAATATATGGAAATGAAAATAAAGAAGGAAGTCTACCAACCAGAAGCAGTAAAGTTAAATGAATTCATTTTTGAAGTTGTTGACAGCTTTAAGTATCTGGGAACAATTATTAGTAACAAAAACGACACAAAAATCGAGATAAGGCAAAGAATTCAAGCAGGGTATAGAGCATATAATAAATTTAAAAACATCATGCAGAGTAAGAGAATAAGCTGAGCAACAAAATTAAGAGTCTACAGGACGGCGATAAAACCGGTAATGACATATGCGGCAGGAACTATGAGACTGACAAATGAGGACGAAGAGCAACTAAGGATATATGAAAGAAGAATAATTAGAAATATTTATGGATCGGTCAAACTAGGGTATAACGAGTACCGAAGACTTATGAATTATGAAATTAGGAATATATTAGAAAATGAGGACATAGTAAACACAATTTAATCAAAAAGGATTCGTTGGTACAGACATGTTGAAAGAATGGAGAAAGGACAGGAGGTGAGGAGAATTACAGAATGGAGACCGATTGAGGAAAGATTACCAGGAAGACCAAAAATTAGATGGGAAGATCAGGTTGTGAAAGATATAAAAACTTTGGGAGTACAAGGCGGGGAGAGACAGATGCAGGACAGAAAGGAGTGGCGAACAATTGTCGAAACTGCAAAAACCTCTAATAAATTGTAGATAAACAGCAAGAAAAACGTGGGCTGACCCCCCACAAGATACAGGGTCAGAAGAGCTCATATATATATATATATATATATATATATATATATTTCCCTATCGAGACAATCATATGCCATAGACAAGTCTATAAATATTCCAAAGGCCACTTCATCTCTTTCAAGATATTCATAATAAATTGGATAAACTGAAATATGGCCGTTTGTGTACTTTTTCCTTCAATGAAACCATGCTGACGTTCCTGGATCAAAACCGCCACTTTCCAGTGCCACTAATTCTTCTACTAATTCAATCTTCTTACCGGACGTTTCCTGCTCGCGATTTTCCAATTGTGCTTTTAGTTCCGTCACTTTTAGGTAACTTAGTCTCTTAGCCATTTTCACGTAAATATTTATTCATATTACCTCATACCTGACACCAATGTGTTGCTTCACTAATTTTTTTTGTGTTCACGTCTATTAATTGCGAGACTAAATTGTAAACTGCCTCCTAGTTTCCGGGTAGTTAATTACATATTAAACGTTTTTCTAGTACTTTCGGCTCCCAACAAACAATCGACCTTCTTGGAAATCCCTATAAAAACGGTCACAAAAAATATAGTCCTTTTCAGAAATCGTTGCGCTCCAGCCAAAACTTTAACGTTTATATATAGTATTAGACAGATTCGGATTCAGGGACTACACCATTGTACCGTTTCGTAATAATACACTAAAACTATTTGTTCATAACCAGAGAAGGCTTTCAAAGCATTGAAACCAGATTTATTGGACATAATGTACAGAGGACAATATGTATTCCTAATATTAATTCTATCAAATCAAGTATATAGATCTTGGAAAGGATTATTTGGGTAATAAGTTAGCGTCATCATATTCAAGATTATTTTCTACATACCCGGCCGAAAGTATGTACTTTCGAAATTGATTTGGACGTTGACATATTATACTAGTAAACTGGCCTACGGTAATAAACGCTGTAAGATAAAATGCGGAAGAGACTAGAAAGAGAAAACCTAGAAAGAGATGGAACTAGGTGTGGCAGAAAACACGGAGAAAGCATATAAAGGGTGCTTATAAAATTATTTTCTTATTAGTAAAAGTTGTTGTAACTGCATTAGATGCTTCAAAGAATATTTTAGTTTTATAAATAAATAACAGACTATGTTTTATTAATATCTTTAATATTATTTTTAACCCAAATAACGCAAAGAAAATAATGAAACAACCATTAAAAAATCATTTATTATTACTATATTACATATAAATGGAAAATATACAATTATTATTGTTATACATTACAAATAAGACAATGCATTTTCCTAGAAATATATTGTGATGTGTCTATTTATACAGTGTGGTCTTATAAGTGTGCAACGTAGAATTATTTTTATTGCTCAGTAAAAATTCAAATTTTGCTAAAAGTTGGTGCATGTTCGATAATTAGATTAGATGCATTTAGAATGGATACAAGTCAAACAGGGTAGGTCAAAAAACAGTCCAAAATCAAGTAAATCGATTTTTTTATAATATTTATTAATTTTTTTATATTTACAAACAGTTTGATTGGCAATTTTCCACAATGTCTTTCTCTTTTCTGGAAATTCTAAATCACTCTCCTGAAAATCTCCAAAGACTATTGGATCTCGTTTTTTTATAAAAATAGAAAAAATGCATGATTGAAGCTATTTTTTTAAATGGTCAACTACTTAAGAATCAGTAAGTAGGTCTTACCTTGCAACTTGTTTTTTTTCCACACTCGAACATGTTTTTATTTCATTGGATAATATGTTACTGTTTACTGGATCTTTTGGCTTATTAACTTCTGGTGCATATTAATTAACTTCCAGAGATTTCACTTCGAGAATTATATCAGTACTGCATCCTGCAACAGCATCCCCTAAAAATGTAGACTTCGGTATATTAAAATTGTAATATAAAAAGTATACGTATGTTTATATTAAAATATTATTTTAGATTCTAATTTTTTAAGAAAAGCACCTCCATCTTGGTTTACATTAAAGTATTCTTGTTACGGGTTTTCTCTCTTTTCGATAACTTTGATCAAATGAGCAGAAAAATTTTCATACCCGATTTCCGTGAACATTTAATACGGAGTCATCAACTCGAAAATGCTTTTCACAAATAACAGCTGTATCACTTGGCTTATAATTATCTCTTCTAACAGCGTGTAACCATTACTTAAATTGCGATCTTTTGGAAGTCTAAAAAACATGAATAATATTTTTAATCGTCTCAATAAACCTCTTATATAAAATTTATTGTTTATTTACCTACTTGTGAAATTTTATTTTCTTGCCGTTTTTCGACTTTGTAGTACAAGTATAAGATGAACACAATCTCATTTCCAAATATTTCTTAAAATTATTTAAAATATATAACAAACGTTCACGCAGTTACACATAAAACCATACCGTAACCATACATCCAAATAGCTATTTGTATGACTAGGGAGGAAAGTGCCACTTTTCCTCCCGCAGGATGTAGTTTACTGCCCGACGCGAAGCGGAGGGCAGTAAACATCCAAGGGAGGAAAAGGCACTTTACTCCCATTTGATACATATGATTTTTCCTCCTACCCACCTTTTCTTGAAAATTTATTTACGACACAAATAGGTAACGAATATAATTAAGAGCGCAAGAATTATTTATTAAACAAATGTATCAATATATGTTATACAATTGAGTACATAGTATTGTTTAACTATATTTTAGAATTATTTATGGTAATATGGAATGTGCAGTTTTGAGCAGCACTTATATGAACACCATCGGAAGAAGATAGGGTTTGAACAGGAGCTTTAGTATTTGAAATATTTTCGCTTAGCACATTGTAATGGTGGTAACTTCTAGAAGTGTTTGGCTGATTTTGATCAAATTCAGGTTCTACATTATTTCCCATAATTTGATCAGAAATTTTTCTTTTTATTGTGTAAGATTGTTCTACATAACTTTCTGAGATATTGGTTGATTTCCAACCGCCATGCTGTTTTAGAGCTAAAATATCCCCACCAGCGTTTACTAACAGAGTTGCCGAAGTTCTTCTGAAACTGTGCCCTGTGTAATGTTCGGCATTTGGAAGATTGAGATATTCTGCAATTTTTTGTGGTATTTTGGATATACTATTTTTGCCAACCACTTGATTTATACATTTGCCTGCTTTAAAGCATACCAACAATCGTTTATGCTCAGTTTTAGGACATAGACAGATATACTTTTTAACGATTTGAACAAAATTTGGGCCGTTACCTGTTGTAGTATTGATAACGAAAGTTCGTTGTTTATACGTTTTTGAAGTGTGGATATTTATGAATAAAAGATTGTCTTTCTCTTCAATATCATCCATAGTCTTTTTAATAAGCTCATCACATCGACATGCTCCAGAAATTCCAATAGCAAGGACTACCTATGAATATTTTATATCAAAAATTAAATTATTTGCATGGGATTTCATTTCTTACCTTCATTAATAAAAAAAAACATCATCGGGGGCTTCCATTAAGAATGTATTTATTTCTTCTCTTGTAAAAGTTTCAGCTTTATTTGGTTTGTATCCGGCATTTTGATGTTTTAGAAATGCAATCAACTTTGGATATTTAATATCGACATTGTCGTTCATTTGTATCATTGTGCGTAGCATTGAATATTTAGACCGAAGTGTTGAAGCTTTTAATGATTTTCCTTGTAGTGAAAGATATGCCAGTAAAACATTCTCTGAATATTTATGTATCTTGTTGTCTTCAGCCCATTGCTTATATTGTGCATATTGTTTTTCATACCTGCCTTTAGATTTTTGTGGTAGTAAGGTTAATGACGCTATGTTGGCTTGTTGCTTAATATTAGGTGGTGTATTTGGAAATTCAAAATCACTTGAATCGCTCTCCATTTTTCAAAAATTCAACTAAGTTTAATGGATGTAGCGACTTTGCACCTCAAAAGTCAATCGCCGTGTTTACTGTCAGTGAGCCACAGCATACTATGCTTTTCTTATTCTGAACTCAAAAAACGTATATCTTAGAGTCCTGAAGTTGAAATTTGTATTGAAGAACTACGTTGAAGTAACATTAATGTTTGATTTTTACCAAAAAACAGGATATACAGGATGTTCTAGAAATTATGGAAACAATATGAATATAATGAATTCACAAGTTTCATCGTTTACAACTTACTTGAAATGAGGGGGAGGAAAAATACTTTCCTCCCTAGGGAGAAAAAGTATGCGTTTCCTCCCTGATTTGAGGGAGGAGAGTGTGTACTTTCTATATGGGTAGGAGGAGAAATATTTTTTCCACTCCAAGCGCTATCCTTCTCGATCTTTCTCTCTCGCACTGCGATGTCATCGATGGTGCGGTAGGCGGGCCAGTCCATTAGTATAATATGTCAATGGATTTGGATGTAGTCTAACAATTTTGCATTGGTAGAGACGCGCATACGCTTTGGTTACAGTGCAGGAATCTTAAACTTTCGACCCTTGTAGTGTAATAATTTATTTTGTCGAAAATGTTATATCATGGCTTTGAACCACTGCTTTTTGATTCAACTAACCCTTGAACATAATAATGAAATAATTATATTTGCTCCCAAATACTATTGATGGAAAATTATTACTAAAACCTAACAGAAAACATATATCAAATTTCACCCACTCTGAACTTTTGATGATAGTTATATTTTTTTCAGCACTGGAAATTCAAAATTACGGTAATGATGCTAATAAATTATAAATTCATGAATATACAAATCTCGTTTGGATATCACGTTGTTTTATCATTTGAATATAATTACTGGGCAAATCCTAATCGATAATGAGAAACCGGATAATGAGAAATAACCAAATCATAATAACAGTATAACGCATGCAACTAACAAATTACCACAACATAATTATCAAATCCGATACTGGAATATTCTAGTTTGAAATATTATATCCATATCTTTGATGCTTAACAATTTTATTGTTTGTTTGGTAACGGGTCACATAACTCACTAATTCAACTATGAATAGTCAAAATTTGTAGTTATAATATCTCTTCAGTCCATATACATGCTATCCATAGATAAGCCTCATATACGGATAGATAGTTAACTCAATTTTAAAAGTTTTGTACTCATTTCAGTGCCATTTGCGTGGTTGTAGGAAAAACTAACAGAACCGCCAAAATTTGAAGCCACGCATGAATATATTTTATTAACATAATTTTAACGTTCTCAAAATTATACGGTACAAAACGAAATACTTGCGTGATAAATGTAGAATAATTAAATGTAAATTTTTTTATAAATAGGAAGAATTAATATTTTGCTTGCTTATTTATTTAATCATAACAATACAGTTTAATTAAACTTTTCAGAAAAATTCTACATTTGATACATATTCGTTTATATTGAGAATGCTAAAACAAGAGCTTCTTCGTCTTATCACGCCCTCTCCTGCCGAAGGTTGGCGATCCAAATGGCAATTGTAGCTCTGGAGACTGCAGCACGGAAGATTTCTGCAGACGAGCGGTCGAACCATCTCCCTTAGTCCTTTAGCCATGAGTTCTGGCGTCTTCCTACTGATCTTTTCCCGTGCACTTTGCCCTCTATTATGAGGCGTAGTATTTCGTATTTATCACCTCTCATCACATGACCCAGGTATTGCATTTTTCTTTCCTTGATGGAGTACTTCATCGTAGGTGATCCTTTGTACCCATGAAATTCGCAGCGTCCGTCTATACACATACATTTCGAAGGCTTCTATTTTCTTTTCGGTATGTGAATTTAGTGTCCAGCTTTCATATCCATAGAGTAGGACAGAGAACACGTAGCATCTGATCATCAGAATTCTGAGTTCCAAGCTGAGGTCCAATCTTGTAAAAAATGATTTAATACTCACCAAGATTTTTCAAGATTGTTCAATCCTTGAAAGTATTTCCATTTTCGGGTCACACTGACAATTGATGTTAGCTCCCAAGTATTTTATTGAGGTCACTTGTGTGGTGGTTACTTAGTAAGGGTCCCTCGTATACTCGATGCTTACCGTAAAGGTCTTGGAGGAAACCACTTACCTAGCAACCTGTATGCGGGAATAAAATAAACAACATCACTTCTGTAAATATCACTGGGATGACGTTTAATACATTAAAAATACACAAATATAAAACCAATCATCTTATTCAAAGTATTAATAACAACTCTCCTATCCTGGTTCGTTAACTCTTAATTTATAGGAAACATAGATATGATTTTCTACATGCCTGACCTCCGTCTATAAGTTGTACATGTTTATTGATACCTATATATGAACACGAACGTGCATCCACTGATAACCGACATTGACCGTGGCCGATCAATGCTCCCTAAATACTATAATTAATATTAACCTAAATTTAAATATTATTTCTAAGTTAATGTCCTTTTGCCATTGCTGTCCTTTAGGGATCACTACATCATCCCCTCTTGGAAGAGAAAAAATATCATTTTAATTTTTCGATATTACTTATACCTGTAACTGTTTTTTAAAATGTTTTTGTTTACTAAACATTACTTGTTCGTTTATCAACATACTTCACTTATTTACAAATGTTTCCGTTCTTTGTATATAAACATACGATTCTTATGAACTATTTGTTGTTTATTGTCTGGAGATGTAATCTCGCAATTTACCCCTTTTATTCCCGTTATTTTAAACGGACCTATATAATGTGGATCAAATTTATTTCTCCATTCGTTTTTTAAAATAATCAACTCCCCTATTTTAAAATCTAAGGGTGAAGAATCATTTTCACTATTATTAACTCTACTTAATTTATTATTTATTAAAAACTGTCTGGCCCTTTCATTAGCGTATTGTAATTTGTACTGTAATTCTTTATCATATCTCTCAAAATTGTAACACGGTTCAATTTTTACGTCTAAAAATTCTGGCAAATTGGGTTTTCTTCCGTATAATAACTCAAAAGGAGTATATCCGTGATACGTGTTTGGCGTTGTATTATAACAATATGCGAACATTCTTACAAACTCACACCAGTTATCCCTAGAATCTTTGATTAAGTTTCTTATATATTCGTTAAATGTCCTATGTAATCTTTCACAACTGCCTATTGCTTCGTGATGGTACGCTGTTGAAAAATTATGTTTTATATTTAATAGTCCCGCTAAATTCTTCATTATTTCGTTCTTATATTCCGTCCCTTGATCTGTTCTTATCTCTTTCATTAATCCGTAATTTGGTATAAAATTGTCGAATATTGCTTTTGCTATTGTGTGTGCTTCTTTATTCTAAACCGGTATCATAACTGCGTATTTAGTTAATTCGCATAATATTGTAATGCAATAACGATTTCCGTTGTTACTATCTACAAACGGACCTATTGTGTCTATGTAAATAATATCAAACGGTTTTATAGATGTATCTGTGACGACAAATTTTTCTTTGTGATAGGCTTTGCTTTATTCACTTGACATTTATGACAATTCTTTACATACTTTCTTACGTCTTTGTCCATGTTTTTCCACTTGAAATTCGCTCTTAGTTTCTGTAATAATCTATTATTTCCTACATGTCCCCCAAACATTGGATCATTGTGGTATCTTTCTAATATCTTTTGGATATCTTCTTTCTGCTGTACCGTTTTTGGTACTTCGCATATACATACTTGAATACTTTTCAACCTTTGATTTCCTACTTCTATAAATTCTTCTACTGTGCACTTTTCAAATATATCATCATTTGTATATATTTTCATTATTTTTACTTCATTTCTTACCGATAGCTCTTCAAGCTTTTCCAGCGTTCGTCCTAGGTCGAAGTTGTGTAAACCGGTATTTAAGGCTTCACTAAATTTCAATTTATTTTTGATCCGAATGCTCATCCTAAGTGAGATACGGTTATTTTCAAAGTGTAAAATTGGTAATTTATGTGCCTCAAGGTTATTTAAAACTTTTATTACTGCAGGTTTTTGTATTCTTACTTCCTTTGTTTCTACTTTATTCCTTTGATCCTTTCCTGTTTGTACGTTTTCTTTTTGCGTTTGTGCTCTTGTGATTGCCAAGACATGTGAATTATTTACGTATAAATGTTTAAGTTCTTCTATGGATATTCTCGATATACTGTCCGCGTAATTCGCTATACCTTTTACATACTGTATTTCAAAATCGTATTCTTCCAAATCGATTCTTATTCTCGTTAGTTTCGACGTAGGGTCTTTCATTGCAAATAAATGCGTAAGTGGTTTATGATCTGTTTTTACTATGAAATGTGGTGAACCATATAAATAACACTTAAAATGATTGATTCCCCAATGAATTGCTAATAACTCTTTTATGATGGTGGGCTTGTTAAGCTCGCTTTTCTTAAAGCTGCGTGATGCGAATGCGATGGGTAGGTCAATCCCTTCGTAATTTTGACTTAAAATTGCCGAACATGCGCTATTCGAAGCGTCTGTAGTTAATATGAATTGTCTATTAAAATCTGGATATTTTAAAATTGGTGGATTGATTAATGCATTTTTTAAGACCTGAAATGAGTTTTCGCACTCTTGTGACCACTCGAATTTTAGGTTTTTCCTCGCTAACTTATTTAAAGGAATACATATTCCTGCAAAATTTTGAATGAACCTTCGATAGTAATTGCAAAATGCAACAAATCTTTTGACTTCGTTGGCATTTTTTGGCACTGGGTAATGCTGAATGACCGAGTATTTTGCTTTATCTGGTGAGACACCATCCTTTGACAGATTGTTACCTAAATATGTGACTTCTCGCCTGAAGAATTGGCATTTTTGTGGATTTAATTTTAAATTAAATTTACGACATGCGTCAAATACTTTTTTGAGGTTGGCTAAGTGATGTTTCTCTGAAATTCCTATTACAACTATATCGTCCATATAAAGAAATGCTTTTTCCGGCGTGAGGCCTGAGAATGCTATTGACATCATTCGTGAAAAAGTATTAGGTCTTATGTTTAACCCAAAAGGTAGTCTTGTGAATTGAAATGAGCCTTTTTCGGTACTGAACGAAGTGTATTTCCTAGAAGATTGTTCTAAAGGTATTTGATGAAAACCTGACATAAGATCTAAAACTGAAAACCATTTTGCTCTCCCCAATTGATCTAAAATTGCATCTATCGGCGGTAAAGGAAATTTATCTGTGGCTATTTTCTTATTCAGCTGTCTAAAATCTATACAAAGTCTCCACGCCTTATCCTGATTCGTCGACTTCTTTGGTACTAATAATACTGGACTATTATAATCTGATACTGAGGGTTCAATTATTCCCTGTGTTATAAGTTTTTCTACTTGACTATTTAACTCTGTTGATTGTGAATGCGGTGTGCGATAATTTTTTATGTATATCGGTGTATCATCCTTCACTGATATCCTTTGTTCGTAAAAGTTGTTGTGTGTTAGTATATCATTATACAAAGCGAATATATCCTCGTAATTTTCACACAGTTTCGTTGAATCGTTTCTACATATTCCGGTACTTCTAAGTTTGATGCTTTCCTTAATTCTTTCATTCTGTTACTACTATCAGTCTTAATTGTATATATATCAAATAAATCTAAATCTAAAGTTTCAATACTCTTAGTTTTTACTGAAATACTTTCATAATTTGTATTTAAAATTCTAACGTACGGGTTTTTCCTTGATATTATGGATCTGGCTATAAATACTCCTGGTGCTATTTCCTGTTGCTCTACTACTGTATCCTTTCTCAAATTCTTGAAGTTCTCTATTAGCCTGTATACCTCACATCTAGGTGGTATTGCTAAAGTATCGTATTCTGGACTACCAAGAATTTGTATGGCTTCTGAATTGTTAGACTTGCAATTTATATGTAATTCTGATTGTGAATAATCTGATACACAATTATTTTTTGTCATGAAGTCTCTTCCTATCAGTCCATTTGTTGGTATTGGAAAATTTTCTTCCACTACGTGAAAACAGTGACTTAAAGTTATGTTATTGATATAGAGGTTTATGTATATTTGACCCAAAGTTTTTGCTGAGCCTTCAGTTATCCCCTTTATGTTTATTTTACTCCTAGTTTCAATCAAATGATGTGGAAAATTTTTAGTAATTTTTATTAGAGAAATGTCTGCTCCTGTATCTAATATAAAATTGTAGATATTATCAGATAAGCTTGTCTGAATTTCTATAAAGTTAGAAAGTGATAAATCTAAATAATATGCTGAATACGTTCCTGAAATCTTGCTTTCGTCTCTTGATTTTATATTCAAAACCCCAATTGTTTCTGATTCTCTCTTGCTTCTTCATTTTCTATTTCACATATTCTTACGTTATTTTTAGCTTGATTATTGTAATTTCCATTATTATTGTATTTCCTATATTTATTAAAATTTTCGTATTTGCCATAGTTGTTCCCTTGATTGTACTGTCGAAATGTCCTTCCTGAATGATTACTGTTATAAAATCCTCTGTTGTTTCCTCGCCGGTGATTATTCCTAAAGTCAAAGTTTGATTGCCTGAAGAAATTCCTGTTATCTTTCATATGTAAGACTTGTTGTTGTCCTACTATACCTTCTACTGAAACCAATTTTGATAGTACCTCTTGTGTAGTCTCAAAACTTCCCGCTGCAATTATTGTTTTGGTTGCATCCGTTGCGGCATTCATAGTTACTGCCTTAATTGTTGCTTCCTTCGTATATTTTTCAGCTAGCCGTTCGGGCATCCCTTCCGATATGTATGCTGCCTGTAATCTTTCCGCCAGTTTGTCTATTTCTGTTGCATACTGTGTCACATCCTTTCCATTTTGCCTTACTTTACCAAGCTTCGCTAAGAGAAGGCTTGGATTGTCTCCTCTTATCCCCGTTTTAAGTTTACTCTTGATGTCTGCAATGGAGTTTTCCGTTGTGATTAAGCTTCTAGCTTTTCCTGTTAGTCTCGTTTTTATTAGTATTAGCATTTTCCTCATTACCAGTCGCGTTTATTTGTAATAAATATAATGAGTCTAAAAATGACTGTAATTTGCTTGCTTCGCCGTTGAACTCGTTTGGTAAAACTTTGCTCGCAAAATTGAAAAAATCGTTCATACTTGTCGCCATGTTCACTTGTTTGCTTATTGCTTGTAATACAACTGTGTCGATTTCCTCAAATATAAAGGTAGGTATGTTGATAATACAATTTAACGCTTGAAATGCTACCGCCGACAACAAGAACTAGATGTTCCTATAATATATGGTGCCAATTCAATAAAACCACACATCTATTGAAATTACTTCATTAAATACAAATACAGGATTAACATTTTCACAATCAATACAAAAGCAGGGAGATACATGTTGCCAACGTACATAATGGAATAGCTGATAAGAACTGCTTGACTGTAAATAATTAACTCACCTTCTCTTTTTCCTGGAGTGCCAACATGGAGCCGAGAACAATTGTCTACTGGAGTCATACTTATGTCCATAAATATAAAGATGGTGTCAACTGTTGGTGAATTATCTGCAACAATTATTTACATTGATGAAATGAAAAAAATACCTTACCCTTTTCTGTCTCGAGTAGGGAGTTCTTCTCTGAAGTGGAACGGGTAGTAGATACGAGGTGATTCATAACTATTGGGACGTAGGCTAAGGGTAGATTGTTTGGACCAAAATATGGCGATAGGACTAAATATACATCAATAAAATATTGCTGTGGAAAAAGATGGAGGGCGTTAAAGTTGATTTTTTTTCATTTTTTGCTAATAATTTCAATGTATATCTATCGATTGTTATCAAAATCGACACAGAGGCATAATTTTATACGGGCAATATTATTTTATGTATTTTTAGACATTTTGTTACAAGGGGAGCCTCGTGAAGGATTTCTGATGATGAAATTGACTGGTAATTTTTTTTGACGAAATTTTTCAGTGATTTTTATTAGAAAATATGACATGAACATCATTTCTCCGTAATATTGGTACTCGAACATAATATTCTCATTCGTTTTCGAGAAAAACGCAATTGAACAGTTCAGAGTATCGGAAGGGAATTTCAAGTAACGGACAATAAAAAAACGTGTATCTTAAGGCTTCTATTTCGACGATAAATCATAATTAAAAACAATGTAACATAAAAACAGCAAGCTCAAATTGTATGTTCTACGTGGCCTCCTCCGACTTCTACGCCTTTTCTAATTCTTTTGATAAAGGACTTTCGAACTTCAAAGAACATATTATTTTGTCCCCTTATATAGTTAGCCGCATTTTGTATTTTCCCCCAGAGTTCGTCTCTCGAGTTAATTTCATTGGCATTAACTAAGGACCTAATATGTCTCCAAACATAAAAATCAAGCGGTTTATACTCAGGACTTCTTTGTACCCATTCAAAATCACTTCCTCTGCCAATCCATTGTTGAGGAAATATGTTATTTAGATAATTTCTAACAACTAAAGGGAGGTGAGGTGGAGCTCCATCCTGCATAAACCACATTTTATTTCTGACAGCTAGCGACAGATTATCACAAGAGGCTAAATCGAACGCGGCATCCAACAATGAAAGGCCAGCCTGATAGCCATGTGTGTATGGCTGGTTGCATAGTCGAATGTCGAGTTGGAGTTGTTAGAAATTTGTGGTGATTCATGGGGGGTGTTCTGTGATTATTATTCAAATTATATAGAGTAGATTAAATTGAAAAATCGCAGTTTTGGCTGCAGCTGACATTTAAGTTCGTATATTTTGTTAAAAAATGGACATCAATAATCTTGTATGAACTATTTGTGAAAATAATTTTGATTATTATAAAAGCCTTAAAGCAATAATATGAAGGAAAGTTTCACAATCGTAAATACAGATGTTTTATGAAGACCATTTGTTAAAGACTCGTGAAATTAGTTTAGAGAAAGAACAATTACCAATCAATAATAATGCAGATAATAATAAGTTCATATTTGGTTTCGCAAACAAGCAACAAGAAGAAAACCATATTTAGTCAGCTCCTGCACAAGAGTTAGAAATAGTGAAAGAAGTTTCAAATGAAATAACTATGAATACATTTTTTAAATAACTTTTCTCTTATGTTTAACAAACTTAATAAAGGTTACCCGTTTTATTTCTTATTTATTTGAAAATATGTTTCTAGGCATTGATTTAAATTAGGGTTTTGTACCATTAATAATGTTTTATACAGTGTGAGTATCAAGTTTTTTATATCATTAATTAGACAAGTAGTTTTATTAAAGTTTTAGCTGTTATATAATTATATTATTGCCGGATAATTTTTGGTATTTACATAAACATTTGATAACATAATAATTCGCCTGTTTAACTTTTAACTTATATATTCATACTGAATAAATTTATGAAATTAAAGTGCATTTGAAATCCTTCTGACATTCCGAAGTCAGTGTATTTCCGTATTGCATATCCGCAAATCTATGCAACGAACCATTCATACACGTTGGTATCTGTTCTCTCATTGGTCGATGCCGCGTTCGATTTAGCCTCTTGTCAGATTATCCAAAATATCACTTAAAGTATTTTTCAAAAAAAAATAAGAATCTCCATTTAAATTTGGAGGCAAAACATATGGCCCTAGTAGTTGGTAGGCTATAATGCCACACCAAATATTCATTTTAAACTCATGCTGGAAATGTCTTTCTTTCAGAGCATGCGGATTTTTTTCTTCCCAATAATGGCTGTTTCGCCAAGTAAATACCCCTCGT
This sequence comes from Galeruca laticollis, assembly GCA_963921935.1. Lineage (NCBI taxonomy): Eukaryota > Metazoa > Arthropoda > Insecta > Coleoptera > Chrysomelidae > Galeruca > Galeruca laticollis. Next base: position 157,245,658 of record OY998181.1, on the reverse strand, counting down.
CTGGTAAAAGTCGCTTCATCGACGAACATAATATTATTAATAAAATTTCGGTCACCATTATGCTTGTTGAGAATACGTTGGCAGAACTGCAACCGTCGTGGGAGATCTCTTGGAAGCAAATTTTGAACGGGTGTGAAGTGATAAGGGTGGAACTTTTCTCTTTTTAGAATTATAATAATACACGACTGACTTACTCATGTTGCTGATGACAAATGACGTGAACTTACTGTAGGATTTTCATCTTCTTGCTTAGGTGAAATTTGTTTCGGACGACCACCTTAATTTTTATTGTGAAATGACCCGGTTTCACCCAAACGATGAAATAGATTTGAAAAAGTTTTGTGATTTGGTTGCATTCTGCCTGGATATAACAATTCATACCTTCTGGCTGCAGAGCGCCCGCAAAAATGTTCTTGCGCGTATACACAAATCGTATCCCGCATTTCTCCATTCGTAAAATGATTGTGACGAGTAATTTCAGTCGAAAAAGTATATGATATCTTTAACAAATGCAACAATTGACTATAAACTCGCAGCAAACAATATTCACTGACAAGAAATGGTATTCACCAGCAACAACTATATGACAGTCCAAAGCGCACTTTTTATAAATGAAATAATATTTAAAATCCCCTTCCGATACTCTGAACTGTTCGATTGAGTTTTTCTCGAAAACGAATGAGAATATCGTGTTTGAACAGAAGTACCAATATTACTCAGAAATGATGTTTATGTCATATTTTCTAATAAAAATCACTAAAAAGTTTCGTTTAAAAAATTACCAGTCAATTTCATCATCAGAAATCCTTCACGGAGCTCCCCCTGTAACAAAATGACAAATAATACATTAAATCATATTGCCTGTAAAAAATTATGTCTCTGTGCCGATTTTTCATAATAATCGATGAATATATAGTGAAACTTCAACGCCCTATATCTTTTTCCACAGCAATATTTTATTGGGGTATATTTGGTCCTATCGGCATTTTTTGGTCCAAACAATCTACCCTCAGCCTAAGGTGGGAACACTGGAAGAACATCAGCCGTCAAACACAAAATCGATAATGATAATGCAAAGCCGATTATGCAATCAGCTCGAAGACTACCACGAGCGAAGAGAGAGGACTCTGAAAAAATAATTCGAGAGATGGCAAAGGAGAAAGTGATAGAACCATCTACTAGTTCATGGTTGTCTCCAGTAGTGCTCGCCAAGAAAAAGGATGTAACTACGAGATAGTAGCAATAGCTTACCTTTATTTTAAAAAGATTATAAGTAGATATAGTACTTTTGTCACCCCTATACATGGTATGGTTTGATATCACATATTTTGTACGGGGTGTACTTGCGTCACCTACTTTTGCTTCGTGAACAGGTTTTTGGGACTGATCTCTCAAACACCTCCCTTTTCTTCCGTTTTGCGAACGCCCATGTCTGTTTAACCGCCTTTTTATTTGTTCATAATTGTGAGCTGCAACTGAATTGTGAACAATTACAGCACCATCAATAACTTGTTTTAATTATTGATTTGTTTGTGGAGATACTATGATTTTCTCAGAAATTATTGCACAAGAAAGAACGAAACTTTTAAACTACAGCTCTTGCTCGCTAACATGATGAAAAGGACTATTCAATATCATAACTATTGACAGGCTGAAGTACACGTCTATTCCTCCAAGTAACATATGCGCAGATATAAGAGCTCCTATGTCTATCGACTTTTACAGAGCTAGACTGGTATATAATAGATATAATTAGTTACCATGCTTGCTAAGGGATTTGCATGTCAAATAAGGACATATTCCATTAATCAGGAAACATCAATGATATTTTCACGATAACCCACAAATGCTTCTGGCTTATTTCTAATAATTAAATGTCTCATATGCTCCAGTGAATTAACGAAACAAATATCATTACTAAATTGAAACTATACGTGGTTTTATTTCCGAAATAATATTCTCAAAATGTCCACATAATTCGTCTCCTTGAATATATTGCGTTGAGGCTTCACGATTTTCAAATCAAACTTCTTTTTTATAACCATCTCCGAACAATGAATATCCAACATTCGAATTTAACGCCAACGGCTAGCGACATACTTTTTTCTCTTCTGTCGTCAAAAACAGATTTGGTCCGTGAAATAGAAAATGGAAAAAATATTTCCTGATGGCTTTATAATGTTCGTGAATCATTGCTCGCATCCGTACTTTGTATTTCTAAAAATTTATTGTGATGAAGAAATATTATACATACGAGGGTCGTACCAAAGAGACATTAGTAATTTAGAGAATAAAACCTGGTTATCTGTTGTTGTGTCAGGTTATAGTAGGTATTGAAAACTTCTTATAAACCTACTCTCACAATTTGATCAACGTTCACCTTTAGATAGCGACGTGGTTTTTTTATTACACTAGTACCCCAGGTAGCAAGCTGACGTGAAAATGATTTTTTTGCCCAGCGCTAACGTCAATTACGACGTCTCTATGGCATAGGAATGACGTGAAAATGACCTCTATGAGTCAAGGACGCATTCTAATATTCCGGTATACGATTCGGCACCCGCGCAAATTTCATTGGTCGATTTAAATTTGATTCGTTAGGTAATGCAAGGTGCCGAAATTGGTACCAGAATGTTAAGCGGTGTTGAATCACAGTTCGGAATATTGATATAATAAACCAACCGCGTGGAATATCGATTGAATCAACTTATACGAAAATAAACTTAAACTATATTTTCATATTATCAATATAACGAATTATTAGTATAAAAATTGAATTTTGTTTATATCCTGACTCATGTGACTTGGCATTTGGCTGATTTTGTGCCACGTTCCTTGCTAAATTACGTTTTTCGTATTTTTATATAGGTAGGTATCAATGAGTGAACTTTGATGGCCTACCATCTGGAAGGCTTTTATAACCTGTAGTAGTCCCTACCTTACATCAACTCATTGCAGGTCAAATTTGTTTTGCGATTGATTGGAATTGAGCTTACTCCATTATTTAACATTTTTCAATATACTGTGGAGTTAACTAGAAACAGTAAGTTTCATTTAAAACACTAATAGAACAAACCTATTTAAGTGACCCTTCCTTTAAAAGTGTTTTTTACTATCGTTGTGTTGATGATTGTGTTGTTCTTTTTGACGGTACACATCAACAGGCCTTCTTATTTCTTCAATTCATTAACACATTACACCCCAAAATCAAATTAAATTTGGATTTAGAAGTGAATAACCACATCCCCTTTTTTGACTTGTTAATGTTTAGGAATGTCGTTACCAGGAGACTGGAATTTGAGATTTACCGTAAACCCACAACGACGGACGCGATCATTGATTTCAATTCTAACCACCCCCAATCACACAAGGTTTCTTCTTTCAATAGTCTACTATATAGAGAATTTCCTTTACCTCTATCACAAGTAGCTTCTTATAATGAGATTAATATCATTAAACAAATTGATGTCAATAATAATTTTCCAATCTCTTTATTTAATAAATTATACATATAAGACTGTATCTTATGGGTTAGGATAAAATAAACGAATGTGTTGCTTCTGAAAACAAAGTTTTATTTTGTTAATTTCTTATCAAAGAAAACATCTTATTTAGTATACTATTGTTACAACCTTACCTGATAACATAGAAACGACATCCAACAATTCTAATCTTTGTACACAAAATATATTCCAACAAAAGTTTACTTTGGGCCTTTTTCTTAACACAACATTCTAATAATCATAACCTCTAAACGTAAAACTACAGACTAAAAAGTTTGACATTTACCAACAGTCACACGAAGCGTGCCAAATTAAAAAAAAAGAAATATTAAAGAATTTTTATTAAAAATTCTCTATATTATATCAATTTTAATAGGACTTGAATAAGAATTAACCATTTTTTTTTTCGTTTGTGATGCATTAAATACAGTGGATGAACATTATGTATCATATTGCAGTGAATTGCAGACATTTTATTTCTTCTTATTCATTTCCTACCCTAACTCCCAGTCTATTTTTTTCGTAATTCGAAACTTTCTAGGCATATTGCATCTCATATATATTTCTCTTCGTATTGCTATGACAAAAGGAAGCATATCAGATTTCCAAAATAATGACAATAAATCCAATTATTCATCTTATTTTTGATATTTATGCATATTTCAGTCGATTATAAGTAACTTCGATACATTCCAAAAAATTTCCATCTCAAGTTAAGTTCTGAAATTATTAGCTCAACGTATATGTAATTTTGAACAGACTATCGAATTAATGAAATTCTATGACGTCCTTTAGCCAACAGAGAACATACGAAATGTAATTAAATTTATCTTTTGTTCACTTATATTTATGACATGTGTTTGTATTGAAATACAGCACAGCAACGTACCTTTGTGGCAATATGAGTTACGATCAATATAACTTCAACTAAGTTTGTGAATTAAGTGCATATTTGTTCTAGGAACTATTAGAGCTTCATATAGAATACCAGGTGTTAACTTATAACTACTAAACATCAGGTAGGCACCAAATGAAATGTAACTTCTGTCATTCTGACGATGATATTGATTCATCGAAACAATTGTCAATTTTTTAGAATTTTCAATAATTTTTATTATATTGTGGAATTAACTAGAAACCGTGAGTTTCATTTAAAACACTTATATTCATTTCAATTACTCACAATTTACACAGGATCAAATTAACGTTTCAAATTTAGGAATATTGAATCTTTTTCATCTTTTGATCACGCCATATTTATAAAGGCAAATTTGTCTACAGTTTTTGGTTCCAAATAACTGGAAATTTGAAATGTATGTGTTTATCATAATGTATGTGTTTATCAAATACAACCTATGGATTTCATTATTTGATGAACACTTCACCCGTAAGTGCCAAAAAGCTTCGTCTCATGAAGCCATGAAGAGAGAATCTATATGTAATTGCTTAATATATTTGGGGAATTTGGTCCAGGATAGTTCCCATAAACATAAAAGGCGACAATGGGGAAGCTCCTGCCTTCTTCTTCTTCTCATTAAAGTGCCATATGCTTGGTTGGTGTATTCGCAGCCTTCTGTTTTGCGCTTTTCATATGATGGATTATATGCTGCCCCAATTTCTTATGTCTCTGAGCCATGAGTTTTGTTTCCTTCCAGGTAAACTTTTTCCTTCAATCTAACCCAGAAATATTTCCTACTGCCAAACTCTATATTTAGATCCTCTAATCATATGACCCAAGTAATCAACTCTTCTTTTACGAGTTCCAACAATTTTATTTGGATTCCAGCTCTCCGTAAGAAGTCTCCGATATATCTACATTTCTAGTGATTCAGTTCTGTTCATAATTTCAACTTTTAAAGACCAAGCTACTTACCCATATAATAATATGTCATATATAGCACTCAGCTAATAGAATTCGGATATTCATTGGTACTTCAGGTCTAATAAGGGAAGAATGAAGGACATCAAATGATGCTGGTGGCTGTGTATCACGTGTAAAATTTAATTTATTTTTGCATAGCGCGCTTTCAGCTCTCCAGACATAGAGCCATCATCAGTGCTTAATCTAAAAATACATATTCAAATCACACAACCAATATTGTTAAATTGCTAAATAAAATTCAAGTTGAGAAAGTTAAAAATAGTAATATATGAATTTAATTTAAAGGTAATACAATAAGGTTTTAATATTAGAAATTTATAATAAAAAGTGATTTTAATTACATTGAAGTTACTATTATTTAAATTTAGTATATGTGTCATAATGAGGTTTTTTGAAACTAAAAAAGAGAAATGAAACCAGATGTTAAACTTATTAGGTAGGTATAAAAATCAATTATTAATATAAAACTTTTTATACCTACCTAATAAGTTTAACATCTGATTTCATTTCTCTTTTTTATTTTCAAAAAACCTCATTATGACACATATACTAAATTTAAATAATAGTAACTTCAATGTAATTAAAATCATTTTTTATTATGAATTTCTAATAATAAAACCTTTTTGTATTACCTTTAAATTAAATTCATATATTACTATTGTTAACTTTCTCAACATGAATTTTATTTAGTCATTTAACAATATTGGTTGTGATTTGAATATGAATTTTTAGATTAAGCACTGATGATGGCTCTATGTCTAGAGAGCTGAAAGCGCGCTATGCAAAAATAAATTAAATTTTACACGTGATACAAATATATATTTTTTCTTCGTTAATAAGGAAAGTATTAAGTTTTATTAACGCCGCCCTTGCTATGCCCACTTGTATCTTGACCTCTCCCTCACAATCCCATTTTCCATTCAGAGTAGATCTTAGGTACTCGAATGTATCTACTATTTCAATCTTTATATAGTTTAATTCTATTTGTTGCTCTATGTAGCATTGTCCATTGATTATCATTACTTTTGTCTTCTATGCATTAATCCTTAGGCCAAATTTTTCCCCATTGTATTTTATGGACCAAGACTTGTGTTTTCTACGTTATCTGCAATGATCGCTGTATCATCCGAATACATTAAGTTGGTTATTGGCTTAGGGTCTGGTTTACGAAAGTTGAAGTCACCTGAAGTTGCAGTCATATGCGCCAACTTGTTGTCAAAATCAGCGCCATATTGTAGAATTAAAAATCAGTAGCGTAACGATTTCAAATTTGCAGGTTAACACCAAATTAGAGTATTAATAATTTGTTTATTCCAAAAAGGTTTTATAACGTAATTACATGGAATAAAAATTGGTAATGAATAAATTTCAGTGTTTCATTTAAAACACTAAATAAATTTTATCCTAATAATGTGTAGTATGGCCATTGATAGATGTAATAGTAATATATTGATTATTGTTTAGAATTAAATACAAGGCAAAGACCACTAATTTCCAGAACTCCCTTCATACACCAAATTTCTTAATATATTCATAAATTCTGTTCTTAAATTGTCCAATTTACATTTTTCAAACTACTTCGGTAACATTATTACATTACATTATTAAAAAATGTTAAGATGGCCACAAGAGGAGAGAAAACTGTTATTAGTCTCCCAAACAATAAAGAGGATTGAGTTAACCTTCAGGGAACTTTTAAAGGAATTAAGTACAATAAATTACAGGATGCCGTTATACAACTAATTATTTTACTCCTTCTTTTCTAAATCTTTTTTCCCTTTCAGGCGTAGGATGTGAATTCCGTGTACCCATTTCTTCCATTCCTTTCGGTCTCTTGTTAGATTCTTCATTTCTGCTATGGTTTTTCTTTCCTCTTTCTAAACTCTTGTATTTGGTCTAACCATTTTCTTCTACGCCCACCCCTTTGTTTTTTGATCGGTTTTCCAATCTCCATTATTTTCCTAGATGATCTTTTTTGTTCCATTCTTACCATATAACCATACCAGCTAAGTTTTCTCTTTTTTATTTTACCAGTTATCGGTTCCTGTTTAGTTGTCTCTCTAAAGACGTCGTTTCTAATCCTATCCCATTCAGTTTTCTCTGCAATTCTTCTTAGATGCTTCATTTCCGTGGCATTTATTTTAGTTTCGCCTTTTTTTCGCACAGTCCAATTTTCACTTGCATACAATATTGTACGAACTGTTATCATATTATAAATTTTCATTTTTACGTCTGTCTATATCTTTATGTCCAAGAATTGTTTTATTTAGAGAGTAATATATTTTTGTTGATTTATTCGCTCTGCTTGTTATTTCTGCATCTATTTTTCCATCCTCCGTTACTATACTTCCTAAATATTCAAATGTTGTTACTCTTTCTAGAGTCTGATTTTTGCATTTAATCTCTTTTATTATTTTGGTTTCCTAATTGTTTTTCATTTATTATCATCACTTTTGTTTTATTTGTGTTCACCTCCATATTCATGTTCTCTACTTCTTTAGTCCATATATTCACTAGTTTTTGCATTTCGTTCTTTGTATTCGCCACTAAAACCACATCACCTGCCTAGTAGACTACTCATATTTATCGGTTCTAATCGGTATCCAATTATAGTATTCAGCTGCTCATATTTTTCTTCAGCTCGTTTTACAATCTTATCCATGAATATTATAAACAGTAATGGGCTTGAACTGTGTTCTTGTTTTATTCCCTTATACATTTTGAATTGTTCAGACCTTTGGCCTGCAATCTGTACCTTGGCTCGAACTGTCTCGCATACACTTTTAATTATATTTATTAAGGTGGGTGGTACTTCCATTTACTCCAGGGTTCTCCATACTTCTCTTCTATCTACTGTATCAAAGGCTGCTTTTAGATCTATAAATGTAAGGTACATTTCTTCTCCCTCTTCTATTCTTCTTTCGATTATATTCCTTAGTATGTAGATATTATCATTTGTTTGTCTTTCAGGTCTAAAAGCTCCATGTTATTCTCCTAATTTTGGTTCTACATATTCTCTCAATCTTTTTTCTATTATTTTGGTGTACACTTTAAGTTATTTTGGGGCAAACATATTGCTCTGTTATTCTCACATTGTGCCTGTTCTTTCTTTTTATAGATGGGTACTATTAAAATATTTTCCCATTCCCTTGGAGTTTTTTGTTGTACCCATGCTTCTTTGCATACATTCCATAACCATTATTTTCCTCTTTCTCCTAACGATTTAATCATCTTTGGCGCTATCTCATCTTCTCCGTTAGCCTTGCCTATTTTGATTTTTTGTATTACTTGATCTATCTCTTCTTTTTGGATTCCTTGCAGTTGATCGATTTCCTCTTCTGCTATTGTTATATTCTCTTCCGGTGTTGATGTATGGAATTGCTGTGTATAGTATTCTTTCCATGTTTTCAATACTTCTTCCATTTCCGTTTGAATTTGACCTTGGCGATTTTTTATTGCTGTAATATCTTTATACTGATTTCCTCCCAATCTTTGTATTCTTGTCCAAAATTTCCTGTTATCCATCTTATGTAGATCTGTTATTTCTTCTCCGAATTTCTTTCATGAATCACGTTTTGATTTTTTGACGGCTCTTTTTATAATAGTTTTCTTCCTGTCGTATTCTTCGTTGTCCACATGTGATTTTGATGATCTAATACTCTTTGCAATTGCATATTGAATTCTAAAATTTCTTCCTCTGCCATTCCTTCTACTGGCCCATATATTTGTAAAAAATTGATTATTTCATCTAATTTTATACTAATAACCATTATACTCGAGTCGACTGCCTTACATTTTATTACCTTTTGTTTTATTTCTTCTGTAACGATTATGTCTACACCTTCCTTTGCCCTTTGTTCTGGATTTACTCCTGAATCATATAATGTATGCTTTGTTGTTAGTTGCGAACATCATTTGCCTTTTTTCTTCGTTTCACTTAGTCCTAGAATTTGAATATTATTGTTTTCGATTTCTTCAGTTAATTCTAATCATCTTCCTGTTAATGTATTTATATTCCATATACCTATGCCCATCTGTAATTTTTCCGTGTTCTGAGGTCTGTGTTTTATACCGTTACTCTATTGATGATAATCATCCTTTAATTTTTTATGCTTGTTACTTGGGATTCTCCCGTTTTGTGGTTTGTTATTATATTTATCATAAATTCCTTGAATTATCCCGAATTAATGAGTTTTTTCCATTTTCTTGTATCAAACATCTTCAAAAAATATAGATATACGACGAGGTTGATAGAATAGGGGAGACCGGGGCTAAATGTCACAAAATTAGGTTGTTAATTTTTTGTGAAACCATTTTTAATCCTAGCAAAGTTATTTCTGGTGCACTTTGTCACTCTTATTTGACTATACAAAGTGACTAAAAATGTACTTATATATAACGCGAATTTTTTTTTTTGCAAAACGTAAACTGTTACAAGTGTGACATCTTGCCCCCATTGTGAGGCACGTTGTCTAACGAAAAGGGGTGAAAAGTCACGCAGATATCAGGCTAGATTTTATTTAAAAACGCTCAAAAATACAGATAAAAAGAAACAAATAATACATTATATTATGCTCTATTCCAATTTTGTTATTCATTATCGTCATCTTCACAGTTCTGACAGACGTACCACGGTGTACCGGGAGTGCACAGTTCATGGGCCCATAGCTTACAGACTGTACATTGAACCCAAACTTCTTTTGGTGAACTATTGGAAAATGGTTCCAAGCAGACAAGATAAAAACTTTCCTCGTCCTCTGATTCTTCAGGGGACTTCTCTTTAGCACTTTTATGGTTTTTTCCCTTTTTATTTTTATTATTTGACACTCTTATATTTCCTGTTAAATTTTTCTTTACACTTTTTCTCTTAGCAAACTCCGCCTTAAGAGCATCTTTCTCTGGCGTATCAGTTAGTACAGCCGACTTCCTTTTCTTTCTATTTGACCCTTTGTTTCTTGCAGCTGAAATTTAAGGTACCTGTTATTTAAAATGTTTCCTCACCTGATTTTGGTGAAAGTCTTACCTGCTTTGAGCAGGGGCCTTATATCTGAGACACTAAATATACTTTCCTTAGGCCCAGAATGCTGAGTATGGTTTGGGATTTTTTCTAAGGATGAGCCACTAGGACCAGGCTGCTGAGTGTCATGAAGTTCTGTGTTTGCAGGTTCAGACACAGTTGTTTTTTTGTTGCCTATTTCAAGAAAAACAAATTATTGCAAAATAATTTTAAGATACTCAGGTCACTAACTTACTTGTTAACATTTCGTCAACTGTTGGTTCATCAGTTTGGAATGAAATTCCACTGGTCCCGGGCTTTGGATTTTCGAGATCTGGTTCCTGATTTTCTTGGTGCAAGTCTCTGTCTGTTACTTTACATGGGCTAAATTCTGTTTCATCAAATACATTTTGGTTGAAGGGAAATATCCCTGATACACGAAATCCGGATTGTATATTTTTTGGTGTTGCGGCTAGGGGATAGCTTTAAACAACTAAAACTGGAATATCATATATCGTCATCGTTTGACCGGGATTATTCATCATCCACGCATCGCAAGCATTATTGTACTGTTTTTTAAACGAACCATAAACTGACCTATCAAGAGGCTGCACCTTGTGCGAGCAGTGGGGAGGAAACTATAACATAACTATACCACTTTCCTTAGTCAACTCAAGTCCCTCGATAGAAAGATGCGACTGATGATTATCGAGAAATAACAGACAGGGGTGTTTTCTGGAACATTTTGAAAATTTAATGAAATGTCTCAAAAATAGCACAAAATTTTCTTCTATCATCCAGCCACTTTGATTAGCTGTTCCCGCACATGCTGCTGGTCCAGATGTTAGCCAAAATACTCTAAAATGCACTCTTGGAAATATAAAGAATGGCAGGATGCTATTTCTCAAAGCAGATACGGCACAGGTCACTGTGACGAGGGTTCCACGTTCCCCAGAAGTTATGGATCCGACTTGTTTAAAACCTTTTCTGGCCACTACTTTACAAGGCTTCTGAACAGTGGTCACCCCCGTCTCGTCGCCCTTTTCCAAGGCTCGGGAACAGCTATTTTATTGGCAATGACAAACTGGAATGCAAGCTTTCTAATTTCCTCAGGACAAAGTCCGAAATAAATATTTGCTGATTCGAGTAGGTATGTTTTTAAATCCATTTCCATTTCTCGGCTTAATACGATGCGAGGTTTGCCATATCTCACGTCTATATTTAACTGATCTTGATTAATGTCCTCTGCTGAAAGCTTTTTGCAATAGCGCCCCACTGTTTTATAATTTAAATCAAATTTTTTTGCTGCTTGCCTTATAGAAATATTTTCATTTTTTACTTGTAACACCGCTTTCCTTATTGTTTCCTTATTAAAACTCCCTCGATTTGTTCTTTTTCTGTATTCGCGCACCATCTAACAATTAAATCCGATTCAGAGCTTTACTTCTTTTAATATCGGGGTAAAAAGTCATACATGACAACTTGCCTCACAACGTGTGAGACAAGTAACTCCAAACAGTCCTGCCATTTTCTTTCTAAAATAACTACCTAACCTAATTTTATAAATTGGTAAATTTATAGTGACTTTTTGGAGAACACCTAGAGGTATCATAAATAAATTAAAATAAATACAAGGAATGCAGTTTAATCTTGATGTGAACTTTTTATTCAGTAAATTAACATAACTGTTCGCTTTTGACTGACAAGTTAGAAAAATTAAAATTGAAATCAAATCATTTATTTGTAGTCAAGGTAACGACTACCGACTGTCTTTTAGAACAATTAACATATAAAGTACAATTTTACTTTAACACTTTCCCTTGTTAATTGTTGTAATAATAATGAAATAAACAAACAAAACATCTTAGTACCCACTATGTTACTTTAAACCCAATTTATCGCGTAATATTTGTAATCGTATTGCACCCAAAGGCTTCGTCATAATATCTGCCAGTTGATTCTCAGAAGATATTTGTTGAACTGCTAATTCGCCTTCGGTTACCCTCTCTCGAATAAAGAAGTGCTTGATGGCTATATGTTTTGTTCGTCGATGAAACTCTGGATTTTCGCTTAAACGCACTGCTGCTGTATTGTCGACCTCAATTATTGGAACTTGCTTTAAAGTTACAATATTTTTAAACAATCTTGAGAGCCAAATAATTTCTTTAGCTGCTTCACTTGCTGCAATAATTTCAGCTTCGGTAGTGGAAGTGGCTACCGTAGGTTGTCTTTGACTCATCCATGAAATAGCCCCTCCTGCATACTTAACTACGACACCAGAAGTAGAGCGACCAGTTTTCGTGCATCCTCCAAAATCAGCGTCACTGAAAGTCTCAAGAATACCCCTTTTTACCTTACGAGTATAGGTTATTCCTTTCGTCAATGTGCCTGCTACATAGCCGAAAACTCTTTTAACGCGAGCTGCATCTTCCAAAAATGGATTTTCCAGTGATCTTGATAAAAATCCAACGCTGTATGCTAAGTCAGGTCGAGTTCCTAGCATCAAATACATGAGAGCTCCGACCGCCTGTCTGTAAGGGAAATTATGTGCTTTGGAATTTTCTTTCCCTGATTGAGAAATCTCAGAAGCTTTCAACATTGGCGTAAAGACTGGTTTGCAATCTGAAAAATTGAAACGTTCTAGAATCTTTTTAGCAAAAGCTTGTTGATTAATTGTAATGTAATCATCTGTTTGTTCAATTTCTAGCCCTAAAAAGTATGAAGCTTTCTGTGAAGTGATCTTGAATTCTTTGCTTAAATCTTGTAAGAAAATCTTCAAATCTTGAGGATCTGTTGCGGCAACTAATCCATCATCTACGTACAGAGCCATGATAATACTTTTGTCATTTTCTTTTCGCATGAACAAACATGGATCTGCATCACTAACTTTGAAGCCGAGACTGATAAGATACTTGCCAAAACGTTTGAACCAGCATCTTGGAGCCTGTTTCAAACCATACAAACTTTTTTGAAGTTGACATACCTGATCAGTACCGTTTTTGTAGCCTTCTGGTTGCTGCATGTAAATAACCTCTTCAAGTTCGCCGTATAAAAATGCTGTAGATACGTCAAACTGTGCTAGATACATCTGCTCACTTGCAGCTATGCTTAAAATCGACCGAATAGTTGCCATTCTTGCTACTGGGCTGAAGGTCTGGCTATAGTCAATGCCGTAGCGTTGACTGAAACCTTTTATAACTAGTCTTGCCTTGTATCGATTGACCGAACCATCTGGATTGGTTTTAACTCTGTAGGTCCATTTACATGGGATCGCTTTTGCTCCTTGTGGCAAAGTTGACAGCTTCCATGTGTGATTTTCATTGAGCAATTTCATCTCATCATCCATGGCTCGTTTCCACTGTAAACTTTCCCTACCTGAAACAGCTTCTTGGAATGATTGAGGAGTTACATACGTGTCAATAAAATCAGTGTTTTCAGCAATGTGTGCATATTCTTGTAGGTAACTTGGCTTTCTCAACTTCGAGCGATCTCTCAAAGTTCTTGCAGGTACTGGCGAGGGCGTCGCTGGCTCTTCCTCGTCATCGGTTGCCGATTCAGGTTCCGTGCTTTCCGACTCGTACTCAAGTGGTTCATCTTGTTGAACTGGTATCTCGGGGTACTCCAAAGGCTCTTCTAGTTCGACTGGAACCTCAGGATTTTCCTCGGTGTTATCTTTCTGTAAATGAGAATCTTTGAGTGGTAACTGAACCTCATGATCGCAATCTCTCGTTAATTCGCGAAATTGAACGTCTCTTGAGACAATAACTTTGTGCTCTTCCTTGACATAAATTCTGTATCTTTCATCGTTATCGTAACCTATCAAATAACCCTTGATTGCTTTCTCGTCCATTTTTCTTCTCTTTTCTTTAGGTATATGAACGTAGCAAGTTGATGCAATGATGCGTAAGTGCTTAATTCTCGGCTTACTTCCAATCCACAGCTCGTAAGGACTCACACCGTCTACTGATGATTTGCCTGTTCTGTTCAATACGTACGTAGCTGTAGTGACTAATTCTGCCCAAATGGCTTCAGGAAATTTCACGTCGGGATTGGAGTACTTGAATGTTCTAGCCATTTCAACGATTGTACGATTTTCTCGTTCAACGCAACCATTTTGCTGTGGTGTATACGGAGCTGTCAATCTGTGCGTAATTCCATTTTTCTCTTGAATAGCCTTGACCTCCACATTGTCGAACTCGCCGCCGTTGTCACTCAGCAGCGCCTTAATCGAATGACCTTGCTGTTTTGCGTGAGCAATCATTGACTGTAAAGCTGCTGTGACGTCAGACTTCTCTGCAATTATGTAGCAATATCGAAATTTAGTGAACATATCTTTGAATATGGCCATATACCTCTTCTTGCTAAATGATACATCAAAAGGACCACATAAATCTGTAGCAATCAGTTCTCCAGGTTGGCTTGCTTTTCTTCTAGTACCGAAAGCTAAACGATGGGCCTTACCGTAAACGCACGGTTCACAAATTTCTCTGTCTAACTTGACGTTAATACCCAATTCTTTTTGTAACAAGTTTTTCACGTGCTGCTTGTCCTGATGTCCCCACCTCTCGTGATACAGCTGTAATTGAGAACTATCAGTAACAGCAACATTGAAACTTACATTACCAGCGGGAAAAATCGGTTTGATAGCTGCTTTGAATAGTGTTCCGTGAACATTTCGGACTCCACTTAGCAGTATCTTGTTATTCACTTTGAGCGAGCACCACGTAGCTGTTGATTCAAACATACTGTTTAGGTTTCTGTCTTGAGCTGCTAGAACAGAAAACAAATTCTTCGATATGTCGGGAACGTACCAAACATCGTGCAAGGTTAGGATGTATCGCTCGTCGTTCACTGTTGATACAACTTTTACGATGCCTTTCCCTACTGCTTGCAAAAGCTCTTTTCCTGCAGCCTTTATGCCACACGGATTCTTGAATTTTTCAAAATCTACAAAGAAATCGAAATTATTCGTTGCGTGCCTTGTAGCACCGTTGTCGATCCACCAGTCTGTAGTGTTGATCTCAGTATTGAAAATCTCTGAAAATGACAACACAAGACCTTCCTTAACCTCAACAGCATTGCTCTGAAATTTGTTTTGGTTATTTTTGTGGTTAGCTTGGTTTTGAGAGTCATTAACGGACTTATTTTTGGATGGTCGTCCATCTGCGATCCATTTTCTGCATTCACTGACCCAATGGTTTTTCTTACCACAATAATTACAGGTTGTACCTGCTCTCGACTTCTTTTTCGCGTCTTGTTTTTGCGTCTCGCCTTTTGCCACTAGAGCTTCTTGAGAAAATTTGTCGTTGTTGGTGCTTTTCTTGAAATTTCTTTCGAACATACACAACTGTGTAGTCAGCTCGTCAAAGGTTTTCTCTGTGTCTTTGGTGAGTAGCATCCAACTGGACCTAAATGTCTCAAATGCAGCAGGTAAAATATTGAGCGTTTTACACACAAGCATTAAGTCTGGTAACTTGTTTTCATTTCGAGCAGTGAGACCGTTGTTGAGATCACTCCAAAGACTTCTCAACTTAGCTAAATGTGTAGACACGTCCTCACCTAACATCCAACTAAAAGCGAAAAATGAATCACAAATTTGAAAAACTTGATCCTTGGATGTCGCTTCAAACTGCTCTTTAAGGGCCTCGAAAGCATCACGCGCGGTTTCTTTATCGATGATTTTCTCATACACCGCATCTGTTACTGAGCTAGCAATCATAGACTTTGCGTAGCTATTTGCCTTTCGAAAGAAATCATACTTCTCTTTGAATTCTTTTTGTTTAGCCGCACTAGCGCCGTCAGCTAGAGGTTCTGGTTTTTTAATCTTGTTATCGATAACGTCTAATGCACCTTCATGATAATCGAGCAGATCACGAATCTTCCGCTTCCAGATCGGCCAGTCTGCCTCACCGGCCAAGGGTTTGATGTGCTTCGCCAAATCCATCTGTGGCTATTCAACGATACTTCACAGTCCAACCGTTTCTTATACGAATTTATTCTTTCTTGAATAAAAACGATTCTAGTACACAATTAAGCGTGCTGGGCCCATAACCAATTAAAATAAATACAAGGAATGCAGTTTAATCTTGATGTGAACTTTTTATTCAGTAAATTAACATAACTGTTCGCTTTTGACTGACAAGTTAGAAAAATTAAAATTGAAATCAAATCATTTATTTGTAGTCAAGGTAACGACTACCGACTGTCTTTTAGAACAATTAACATATAAAGTACAATTTTACTTTAACAAAATATAACACGGCATTTTTAAATTCTGGCACTGAGATAAAATATACGGTTTGTATTATTAATCCAAAAAATTACTAACATTGGCTTTTTCCGTAAATTCGCTTATAAACATATACACATGCGACTTATACGAATGGTGAATATGGCGGAACTAACTAGCATTGAAATAGTTCCTGGCGTATGAATATGACGACGTTGTGACTTTAAATCCGTGAGACTTTAAGCCCCGGTCTCCCCTATGGTGAGAGAAATAAAAACGTTTAAAGAATTAATATGCAGCTGGTGTATAAGCTAAAGCGTCAACCAACGTTGATAGCGAACGTTTCAAGCTACAAAAACATATCTCGTACCAGTATTTTCAAAGAAATCGTCCAATAAAGTATTTATGAAATCTCTTTATTTTTTCCATCCATCTTGCTACCACAGGATTCAATTTATTAACAAAAACTGTACATGGTACCTGTCCTTTTATATACTGTTAGAAAATACTCTAAATGTGCGATGTCCAACTACTTCCTTAGATATTTTAACACACAGTATATTATTTCCATTCAATTCCAATTCATTTCATGATAAAAATATCACATTAAATTCTACAATTCAAGTTTTTAATTCCTTTTTTGCTCTACTGCAAAGACTGTTTTTCTCAGTCTTAATCCGCTTTTAGCAACGAGAAATTTGGCTGTTCTTTCCAAGCTTTTAATATTGCTTAAGAGATGGATTATACCGTACTCATGACGGAAAATAATGCGGATCTAAATTATTCCTAGATTGCTTTAGATTTATTTTATTGTTAGTAATGACAATGGACTTTAGCTTTGAATTCAACACAAATATTTTGTTGGCATAAATACCTACACTTGACAAAGAATATTTGCGAAAAAACTAACATCGTTTTTTATGGATTATTTAATGGCAGCAATAAACACCAATTTGAATAACTGCATTATTAAGAGCGGTATATAGATTTACGATTAAATAGGACATCCTGATGTACATACAAGAACGACCAATAAATGTATATGAATTCATAACCTCAGTCAATATGGAAATTTATAAATTGATTTATCAACATATTCGCAATTTGTGTTTAAGAATTTAAGTATCTGTACCCAAGAGATAAACTGTACTATCTACATCGGATTTTTAGTGATACTGACATAACTTTTCACGAGGAATCACAAAAAATATACTTTTGAAGTCAAATCCAGACAGTGTAACGAAAGAACGAGAGATAAACTGTCACAATGTCATTGAGAGGTAAACTATATCAAACGGAGGTAGTATTTTGAATTCGAATTATGATTCTCGTGAAATTGGATAACCTATACGATATAAAAAAAATCTATATCAACAAAATTTTGACAATCTAGTAGATTAATTATGATATCTCGGGTATGTGGATATCCTGTAAAAATAAGGTAATAAAATATCGGTCGAAACTTTTTTAACCCTTCGACTCCTAGTAGTCGAAGCTTTGGGACACACATCAAATAATTTTTCTACTCTCGCCTAGTGATCTTAGCGTTAAGACACAGTCAATACGTGTATACTCGGTATCCCTCCAACGGCTCCCGCTAAAAATTATATCTACGAGGATATTGACGATAGTTTTAGTTGCATGTTAGCAGCGTTGGAGCACGGTACTGCCGCTGTTGTAATTTTTTTATTATAATACGAGTTTTTTAGTGATTTCTAATAAAATGGCAGGTAAGTTCGTGTAGATACAAGTTGTATATATCGCATATTTTTATGATAAATGTTATTTGATGAATTTCGGGCATTTTACACTTAGTAATTGAGGTGGTCGATCTTCTGGGACACAAGGCACTGATGGGTTTTTTGTTTACAGGCAGAAAGAAATATTCTATTGCTGATTTGGAAACTATGAGTCAGGAAGCATTACTAACTCTTGTTGAAGACATTCCATCTGATGCAGACTCAGAACTTGATGACTGCTCCGATGACGATACCGAAACAGATTTTTTAAATCTGGAGCCTCTGCCACTTATCTCTGAAGAAATAAATCAAATTGAGGACGTGCCAGAGGTAAATGAAATTGAGGACGTGCCAGAGGTAAATCAAATTCAGGACGAGGACGTGCCAGAGATAAATCAAACTGACGAAGACAGTGACGATGACATGCCGTTGGATATACGTATAAAAAAATATTTTCTTCTCAATACAATTTGGACCAGAGACTCCGAAAACTGCATTCAACATAAAAAAAGTTTCAATGAACCGGTCGGTCCCAATCTACCGGACAATATAGATTCTCCGACAGATGTTTTTCTCCAACTTTTTACAAAAGAACTTATTGAATATATTGTCTTTCAAACTAATTTATATGCGGTGCAACATTGTGGTGGTGACGAAAATCGCATTGTACATACACAGACTAATGCGGAAGAAATGCGAGTATTTTTAGCAATACATTTACTAATGGGAATAAAGCATCTCCCGAGTTTGAGAGACTACTGGTCTTCCAGGGCAGATCTTCGAGATGTTTATATTAGTTCCTGTATGCCAAGGGACCGATTTGAGTTAGACCTTTATTGAATCATTTATCAGAAAGGTTTGCTGCATGTTATAATCCCGCAGAAAACCAAGCAATCGATGAGTCTATGATAAAATTCAAAGGGCGTAGTTCTTTGCGGCAATATTTACCGATGAAGCCAATAAAAAGAGGATATAAGGTTTGGATAAGTGCGGACGAATCTGGTTTTGTATGTCAGTTTGACATATACACAGGAAAAGCTGCTGATACTACTGAAAAAAATTTAGGAGCCCGAGTTATCAAAGAGCTTACTCGTCCATTGGTCGGAAAAGGCCATAAAGTTTATTTCGACAATTTCTTCAATTCTGTGGAACTAACGAAAAGGTTGCGGGAAGGGAAGAAAGAACACACCAATAGATATAAAAGAGGATAATCAATTAGCAAGAGGGGAGTCAGATTGGCGAGTTAGCAAAGACGGCACTGTTTTTATAAAATGGAAAGATCGAGAAGGTGTTTTGTTTCTAAGTAATCATCATAACCCCGAAGATATTGACACAGTTTCTAGAAAGAAGAAAGATGGAACTTCAGAAGAAATTACTTGTCCAAAACTAGTCAAGGACTACAATGCCAATATGGGTTTTGTTGACAAAATGGATATGCTGAAGTCGATTTATGAAATGGACAGAAAATCGAAGAAATGGTGGCACCGGATCTTTTGGTATTTTTTAGATGTCTCACTGGTGAATGCTTTTATTATTTTCAAAAGTAGAGCAGAGTGAAAATCGCTTACGCTGAAAATGTTTAGGTTGGCAGTTGCAAACGGTCTTATTAGTGCCGAACCCGCCGTACCTAGAAAAGGACGCAAAAGACTTAGTACTGAAATAAATCACTTCAAACGTACGGTGCTGTTAGAAGTTCGCTTTGATAAATGTGCACATCTGCCAATTCACATGAAGCCAAGAAGATGTGCCTTTTGCAGTAGCCGAAAAGAACCTCACAAGTCTTCCTGGAGCTGTAAAACATGTGATGTAGGTTTGTGTCTTAACGACAAGAAAAATTGTTTCTCTTTGTACCATTCAAAATAAAGTATTACTTATGAAAATATTCTAGTAACTTATGCCTAGTGTCCCAAACACCTAAGACATGGTCTATTTTTTTGTGGTTTGAGAAAAAAAATTAAAATACATACCATTAGTTTTAAAAATAATACTTTTATATAAAATTACCAAAAAACTATTTAAAAGTAAAAAAAAATTAATTCCGGCGTAAAAGGGTTAAATCGGAATAAATATGATCCCATATACAATATATCAAAAAAAAATTATATCAACCAAATTTTGAATTCGAATTATGATTCTCGTGAAGTTGGATAACCTATACGATATAAAAAAAATCTATATCAACAAAATTTTGACAATCTAGTAGATTAATTATGATATCTCGGGTATGTGGATATCCTGTGAAAATGAGGTAATAAAATATCGGTCGAAACTTTGTTAAATCGGAATAAATATGATCACCTGTACAATATAATATCCTTGCACAAATACAGAAAACCAATATACAGGGAAATAATCCTCGAACATACGATATCTCCGTATATGCCTATAAATTTTAGACTAGAATGGTGGTGAGGGGCGCAGATGTAAATGGTACACTCGATATGACCGAAAATATGGGTTCCCTTACCTTTTGGGACCCCAGTTAAGTCAATAAATAATATAATAAAACAGATCAATACAGTATATAAAAATTAATTATACGTTAAAAACTTACGTTTTGGAATATCACAAGTCACAACTACACAATATTACTGTTGATGATAAAGGGGCCGTCCGTACTTAGACTGGCCACTTCGGGAGAGTTACTGTCTCTCCCCTTAGATTCAAAAATTCTTGTTATTTATTCTAAAATTACCTCGTCTATGCCCTTGTTTGAAGGTTAATTTATTATTTCATTATTTCAATTTGTAACGTATTGATTAGATTTATTGATAAACAAAGCATGTCAAAACCATCAGCTGTGATGTATATTAACAAAGTTGTTTGTATCAATTTTCTTTCCTGGAGGTCAACATTTATTTTATTATTATTTATTAATTATTTCGAATTAATAAAAATTTGTCTATATAGGGCGTTCTTAAAATTTCCTATGTCATATCTCGTGTTTATTACAGTACTATATCAAACGCACGTCAAAACTCAAGATACTATCTCCATCAAAACAGCCCGACACGTTAGAACAAGAAATTCTCTGATTTCCCGTATTGTTTACTTAGTCTTATGTCGATTATTGTAATCAAAGTGTATGCTAAAAATGAGTTCTAGAACTGCGAAAATGTTTGCCAACTTAAAGGCGGCAGCGGTAAGGAAGGTGACGACTTGGTACAAAACGGTAAGTAATTTTATACTTATATATTTTTCAGTTGATACCGGCATTTTGGTAGGGAGCACACAATCTCTAGTGAATCCTGTGTCCGATTTTCAAAGTAACTGGCGGATTTAAAATAGCGGTATATTCCATTTATGAGACGATTTGTTTTAAACTTGAAATTTGGGGTGTTTATAAGGTCGCTGATTATAATTTTTGCTTTAAACCTTTAAAATTCAAAATGACGGAAACGTTTTACAGAGTTACACTATATAATAAAAATAGTTGTGCTTTAAAAGTAATCTAGAAGTACTGATTCAGTTTGTACGGTTTTTAGAAAGTTTGAATTTTTTGTTACCGGTGTAGACGAAGTGAATCAGAAGCTACTTGCCGAAGAAGTTTCTACCATTGAAAATTTTTCTTCCGGTAATGGCAACAAGCAATCTGAAAGTGTACAGGAAAGAAACCAAGTTTCGACAACATTGACTGACAATTTCAGTATCGAGAAAGACTTTGATCTGTTAGTCAATTCAGATGATAGCCTAAAAGATCAGAATTATAACAACACAGAAAGTAATGGGAGCAACAACGCCACTGGCAATAATGAAAGCAGTGATAATTCTGAAGAAAACCCTGTTTTGAATGATGAAGTCAGTAGTGGAAAAACAAAGTGTTCGTAGACCAAGTAGGCAACGTCAGAGGAATCCTGAGAGATAGAAATTCAACGTATGGACACGGAAATACCTTTCTGGATAAGAATACATTTCCAAAAAAAAGAGAACTTTTATTCAGATCCCTAAACATATCGCCGGAACAACGACGAACTATTTTTAACACATTTTGGTCGCCATCCAAGTCAATTGAACTTAAAAAGTAGTTCGTGGCTTCCAGCTTTCATCTATTTCAAATCAAAAGAAAGCGACCAAAAACAGGATGAGGGGAAAACCAAAAACAGTATTACAGAAATTTTGATCACTTCGCTAGATTGTTGAATCCCAACTCAACTTAAACACAATTTTTCATTTTTTCACCGGTAATTGGTCCATTCAAAAGAGAACAGTAATCCTAGCTCGCTGGGTCAAACGGTGCGGCGGCAGCTGCTTGGCGTTCTGGTGGGGGGCAGCGCTCATTCTCTTCGAACGACCAAAAGACCCTTACTAACATGACTGACGACGTACTTGTACCCGACGAATTATTGAACATTATCTCGTGTTCTTGTACCACAGGGTGCTTTACTACCAGATGTGGTTGTAAAAAAGTTGGCATACATTGTACGATATTATGTAAAAATTGCGAAGGCAAAAACACCGAAATTGTAAGTACGGTATTTGACAATGACGAGGATGATAATGAATCTCTGTGTGATGAGCTAAATTTTGATATGACTCAATTAGTTGATTGTGAACTTGCAATTGATAGTAGCAATAATATCGATGAGGATTTGTTTGCTAATGATAATGACGAGGAAAATTGTACAGAGCCATTACCTCAGAGACCAAAAAGGGCGAGAATTTGTAGAAAATAGATGTAAATGAATATTATTCTTAGTATCTACGTTTCGAATTATGTATAATATATACAATAAATGGATTTATAGATATAAATTATAAATATCATTGTACCTTATTTCTAGCAATATGTAATGGTTGATAATAACCATACTATTAGCAAACCACAAATGCAAAATTTTCACAAATAAAACCAAAATAAAAGCTTGAGCTTCGTTCAACTGCGAACGAGCGCTGACCCCCCACCACAACGCCAAGCAGCTGCCGCCACACCGTTTGGCCGGGCGAGCTAGGATTACTATTCTCTTTTGAATGGACCAATTGACGGTAGATAAATGAAAATTCGTGTTTAAGTTGAGCTGGGATTCGACAACCTAGCGATGTGATCAAAATTGGAAAATTTCAATCAATATTATCACAGAATCTAACAGACTTTGAATTTGTTTATCTCAACTTGTAAAAGTCGCATCTAAAAATTTTTTTTAAAGACTCTTCTTTCAAAGACACACATATTTATAATGTGAAAACATATTTTAAACAAATTTTTCATCGCCAAAATGAGAAAAAACTAGATGTAAAAATTTTTATTTTCGGGAAATGTTCTAAAAAGTTATGTGAAAGAATTTTTAAAAATTTTGTTTATGTTATTTATGAAAATATAACTCTCACTCTGTCGATTGCAACAAACCGTTTCTCGATATCGTTAATGGTCATAAATTTAGACGCGATTGAAAAAAAAATTGTTTCCAATTTCGGCAGCCGCCATTTTGAATTTTCCAAATCTGAAAAAATGTAAATTTTTAGAAGTTTGCCCTCTATGTTTATCTATGTTTTGACCTCGATATTAGTAATTTATTAATAATTACCAACCAAAAATATAATTTTCGTAATTTTTTTAAATTTTTGGAGAATTTAAGATCGGGCATTTTTTTTTAAAAAAACTATTTACGTTACCTTCAAGAGCATAAGATTTGCTTCACTTTGCATCTCTACGATTGTTTTGTAAGAACACATCCAGAAATGACACGAGCATAAATCACTTGAATTTTAGGTGGTCTGAGCTGTGCTTGCAAGCTGCGTCGCAAGCTCCAGCGGAAATTATTAGACAATCTAGGAGAGTGATGCTGGGTCAATATATTTTCATTTAAAAATGAAAAATCAATTATGGGAAACTTTCGACTTTTATTTCCTTACTTTCCCGGACTATGAGAGATGAATCTCTGCCTGCGTCCCCTCGCCCCATTCCGTTAATCTAAAGGCCTTCACACATGTTTGTGTATAAGGAATATTTGATGTTTCTGTTTTCAATATTTCATATTCCATACAACTTTAATACTTGTTCATAATAAAAAAATTTGAATAATACATAGTATAATACATATTAAAAAATGCACATATCAAAAAGTCGTTTTTTTTTGGTTTTTTTGAATTTTGAGGGGTGTTTAATGCAAAATCCGACCCCAACATATATAAGCCATATTAAAGCAGACGTTCCAACGAACAAAATCCGCGGGTGCAGAATTCGAAAATCAAAAATTTGACTGGAGGAATTTTTTTTGAAAATTTGCTTTTTTTCGAAAAATCTCGGAAAATAATTTTTTTGGTTGTGCAAAAAAATTGTGTTTATGTAGCATAAAAAAGACCAAGTCATACAATCAAGTAAAACTACATAAACATCTTAAAGTTTACTATGATATTGGACGAAAGTGGTTTTATTTATTCTCATAGAGCATTTTTCATATTCATAAGAGGAGGTGAAAGGAATTTAAAACATTAACAGACTAAAAGGAAAGATAATATTTTTGATGTTTGACATTGTACTTACTAGAAAGTTAAATATATTGATATTCTCCACACTTTATAAGAATACGTGATTGATATGAAGCGACATTCTCTTACTACATTCGAAACTGTAACATATAATTCATATATTAGATATTCAGTCAAAAAAGACTTAGTAATTGACTTAGAAAGTGATTTTGGTGAACTTCAGACTTTATAATTTATGCACGTCTAATAGTAGACTGTTTCTCCATATACAATGATTTTCCATTTCTTTAATCATTTAAGAGAGCATGGTAGTGTCAGTTTCTGATTGGATAAAATCAATAAATTACCTCGAAACTGACTGAACGATCTCTCTACGCCAGAAACGTGTGAATTATATATTTCGTTCACTCCAACAATTCTTCAGCAATTCTTAGGAGCGCTTCGTGATAAATTTAGAAGGTACAAGACCAATGGCTTGCTATATTTCTCGATCTATTAATAATCTAAGAAAAGTGAAAACTACATTTTTAATCATCTGGGAACTTAAAGTTTTTGATAGCTCAAACTTTGAACTTTTAAAACTGCTATAAATAACGAAAGTAATTTAAAATTGAAGGATATATCTAAATTAGAAATAAAACGCATCAGGAAATATCGTACTAATGAGAAATGGTTAGAGTAAATTCCGAAACTACTTAGATCGAATTATTGATGGTAATTATTATTCATTTTCGGAGAATGTAACAAAAATTTAAAGCGTTAGGGTAAATGCTACAGTAATTGAATATCCACAGTTACTGGGCAGTTTCATTTAAGATACAGGTAATAAGGAAACCTAATACAATAATACAATTTCTTGGGTACAGATGGCCACACATGACACATTCGGGTCGAAAGAAAGATGATGGAAATAACATTGGGACCAAAAAAAACACCAAAAAGAGGATAGGAGACCAAAGGAAAACAAATAAATAGGACAGGAAGAGATAATGAGATAAATAAAAGCACAAAGACTCATAATGAGAACAAAATCAAGATATAATTAGGAAAGGAAAGACATGGAAGAACGAGATAAATAACGAAAGGGACTGGAGTTAGGGCAGTTAGTAATTGAGTTATCTCAGTTTCATTCGGGGTATTTGGTAATGTGAGTTATCTGGGAGCACTATCGAGAGAAATATTAACCATAGATTGTGATATAGAGTTGGCGGGGGGGTGGGATGTCGTCTTGTGTTTGGGAAGTAGTAGGTATTTGTGCAGGAGTCAGCAGTATGTCGTGCTTGTTTGCATAGGAAACATTCTAGCTTACCAGATGATACGAATATTCTATATTGTGTATTATCATGAGTAATTAGGAGAGATGTTTGTACGGAGAAGTTATCATTTTTAGGGATAACCTAAGAAACCCTACGGAAATTTATTATGTGAACGTATTGCTCACCTAGTACGCCACATTTTACAAACGAAACAGGGGCGGCGACCTGTAGTCCAATATCTTTCAGGGCTTTTTCAATTATGGCGTGAGGAATGGTGACAGATACATTGGATATGAGAATACTTTTTGCCGGCGTAATAAGTCTTCGTATACGGATAGTTGCGGAGTTGATGGAAATGCTCTGATGGCACTGAAAAGATCATTGACGATATTACTCGAGGATAGATAAATACAAATACGGTTATTTGAGATTCGTGACGCAAAGGTAATATTTTTAGGGGTAACAATGTACCCTACAGCTTATACATATTCAAAAAGAACGGTGTTGGAAATTGCATGTAAGATAATGGCTCTATCCCTATTTGGAAAAGTGGGAGGAGGAGGTTTAGTTAGGGTTGCAGCAACATAAGGTTTTGGGCGGTTAGTTGTGATATGTTGTCATGACGACATTTGATTTTGGTTGTTAATGAAGCTCATTTTTGTGAGCGGTCCTGGTTACCAAAA
Source organism: Galeruca laticollis (assembly GCA_963921935.1). Taxonomy (NCBI): domain Eukaryota; kingdom Metazoa; phylum Arthropoda; class Insecta; order Coleoptera; family Chrysomelidae; genus Galeruca; species Galeruca laticollis. Next base: position 157,218,944 of record OY998181.1, on the reverse strand, counting down.
CTACTTCACAATGAATTTTATTAATTCGACAGACGTCCCAGAAGGACTCTGTGGGTAATACAAAAGAAATATATCAGTTGGCTGATTATTCTAATGCTACGCCACTGGAGAATTTGATTGTCCAACTGACTAATAGTAAGGATTCGTAGTTTGTATCACAGATAACCCACAGATAGATGAGACACTGATTGTGGCGCCATCTAAAGAGCCCGTCGAGTAAACAACTGAGTGATGTTGGAAAGATTTCTGTAATTTTAGGTTTTGGCGGATTGGCAGTATATTCAAATATACTGTATTTTAATTATTCTATTTCAAAATAGCCATTCATAGTCCATCATTTGACATTTCATTCAATTTAACTCCATTAACTAAATTATGATTAGATGTTGAGTTAAATTAAATGAAATATCAAATGATGGACCATAAATGGTTAATTAAATTGGAAAAAATAAAACAATAATCTTATAAACAATTTATTTATTTTGGTATAAAAATACACAACAAATAATTTCTTTCACAAAGTACTTTTCTTAACAAACATAATGACAACAAATAAATTATAGTGTAAAAACCATGCAATAATTAAAAAATAATTTGAGTAACATACATTCTAGATTGGAGTATCATTAGATTTTCAAATGATGTTAAATCAAGATAAAAGTAGAAAATTATGTATGATAAGTTTATATTAATTTATTATTACACTCGTATAAACACACAGAGCTGGACAAACTACAGGAGTATAACTGCTACTTACCTAATCAAAAAAAGTGTTAGCAATAAGTTGTTAACTACTATTTTTGGCAACTTTCTGTGAAAGAAAACATTTGAGTATAATTACTGTGAAAGTTAGAACAAAAGTAATTAAAATATTTTTATGGGAAAAGTTGTTAAATACTGCCCAGCTCTGTAAATACAAGGTGCCAAGTAATTACATATAAGAGTGCTAAACAGCACTTGTGACAGTACAACATTCAAAATAATATATCATTTCATTTCCACTTAAAACACATCTTTATTTCTTTACTGGAAGTATTGAATAGGTTTTTAACACAAGCTAAAACCTAGTATATTGCATATTTGTATATTTCTACATTTAAAAGCATTCCGTTCCTATGAAACCATTGCATAAGGCAGTTTAAGTTACTCTGCAGCTCCTGGCAGTCTATGATTGTTAAAATGTTCCTTAAAGGCTCTTAAAAATCCCACCGTCACATGGAGTCCTTTCTCGTTCCTGGTTGAGGTTCTACATGTGAACACACAAAATAACAACAATAAATAAGTAAACACACACATATATTTGAAAATTTATGTCAACAAAAGAAAACAAAATGCGCTTACTATCGAAATAATAAGTTTACACATGTTTTTTTACTAAGCCAAAAAAATATCAAAAAATGTTTGAATGTATACATTTGTATGGTTTTTTTGATTCCCTTTTTTGAAGCTTTCGATTTTTTTAGGAATTCTGTATATTTTTTTCTTAACGAGAGCTTTCAGAATGGCCTAATGGATGAAAGCGCTTAACTGGAATTTTAACAAACTTACTCACTCAGTACTCGTTTTTTCGTTCACTCAATTTACATTTTAAAATGTCCAAAATTATAGCATGCTATATTGAATACAATAAAACTTATCATCAATTTTTGTTAATTTTCACTCATATGGGAAGGCAAATCAAACTGTCTTAATAACCACTCTTCGTCTTTCTCAAATTTAAAGAAACAATGTTTTTGAAAATGAAGGGATCATATCTTCCATCGTTTCTTCGTCGACAAATTTAATGATTTATTACCACTGCTCTTCAGCCATATTAATTTTATCTTCCTGGGTTGGAGGAACAAAACTGTAAAAAGATATATTTACTTTATTAATGCAGCAATTTTCAGTTTAGCTAATGTAAAGAACAACCATGATCTCTAAAGTTGTCGATTAAATTAGTAAAAATTCTCTGTGTTTTATAAAAATGTATATAATGGTTGTTAATTGTGAAAGAAAAAATGCTCAAATTTTTTTAATAAAACTTACTGAGTACAACACTCATTACTCCTTCAGAATACACTTTGACATTGTCTTTTCAATTAATAACAATAAAGCAACGAAACAACAGATAAATATTACACTATAGCAATTAAAACGTAACCTTAAAATAACCTCTACACTTGAACTAAGAAATGATAACAGTTTAACATATTACATGTGGGGATGGGGACGAGCAATATTATATCGCGCATACGCAGTCATAAAAATCAATCAAATTTGATTACTAACGACGTTACAGTTTTCGTTAATTTTTTGGAATTATCTACCGATGTTAGTTACTCGACGGGCTCTATAGATGGCACGGCCTGCAGTGTCCCTAGCCTGGTTTGTATAACAAAAACACCAACTGACTGTCAATTATCACATGTTGATTATTATTTGCACAGTATTATCACAAAGAACTATTGATAATATTAAATAAAAACAAGCAAATAACGTAAAAAGTTGTCAGAGTAGCAGTTAACGATGTTCACTCGTTGGCTGACTAAACTGAATGGAGAAGAATTTGGAATGAATAACAAAAGGTATTCAGTGCGGACAATAGTTTTCGAAATACAAAAAGGGTAGTAATCTCTTTCATTCAGAACAAATGTTTTGTAAATTCTATTCAACATAGAATTTTACAGTTCGAATCATCTTTACGAACAAGTGTTATACCAAAAAGGACTGACTGAGAAAGAGACATAATGGAACGAAACAGGAAAGAAAAGAAGAATATAACTCAGAAGCAAAGAGACAAACACTATATTCGAATCGAATACGTTGTATGACGTAAGCAAAGTAATATATTGTTTACTAAACGAGCAGTACTGGTCGATGAATTGGCAAGAAAGAAGGATTTTAGTTTCGTCAAATGCCACCGTGCACGATGTGAAGAGAAAGCGCGGAAGAATAGAAAGAGCACGAAAAAGCACATTTAAGTATTTCTTAAAAGTGATGGTATAAAGTTCGAAGTGTGCAAAACATTTTTTCTGAGCACCCTAGGCTATGATCCAAAGAGCGACAAAATAATCACAAATGTTTTGGCAAAAGTAGACCCTGAGAATATCGTACCTTCATTTGACGAACCGAGAAAACATAAAAAACCTCACGAATAGACAGGAAGTTAATACAGAAGCATGTTGAATGATATCTGATGTAATACCTAGTATGCATCATTCTCACGGCATGTCTTATGACGATCTTGCAATACCACGCACAGCATCGTTGTTTTTGGACACGACAGCCGATTTTGGACGACCAACACGAAATACCTGTAGCAAAGTGCGACCACGATTGAATTCGGTAGACCAGCGAAACATGGTAACTCGAGATGGGATATATAAAAATAGTTAAGTCTAGTTTGTTCTAGATTTTAGTTTGTTGTACAGCTGAATCTCAAATTGTAACAAATTTTTGTTAATAAATATTTAAAAAAAGTATTTTCGTGAGTAAAATACGTAATTGACTCGTGGTTTTTACGATTTTATGAATGACTAGTTGGAGATGCGGTTTGTATATATTTTTTTATTTCTTTATCTCTGTCCACTATTTCTTTCTTTCTGCTACTACTTCTACATTACTATTCCTAGACGTTTTGTAAAATGTCGCTAAGGAAATAAATTTTATTGTTATCAGCTTGACTAACCTTGGACTACTTTCACTAGGCGTAAATTAATTTCCTTCCTTGGCCTCCAAGTTCCCCGGATTTGTCCCTAATTGAACATGTATGAGACATCATCGGTAAAAGTTTGCAGACACTTTTTCTCGCCCGATTTGAGTGAACTTTTAATGATCAGCATATTACGATTTACGGTAACTTGAAATGTCAATGTTACTTTTAATATTTATCATTGTTTGTCCAAAGGGTTGAGAGCTTGTTTATATTCGATATTTCATTCATATAAGCAGTGATAACATGTTATTATGATATGATATGATATGATAATATTTTAAACTCCGTTTACCAGAGATTCATATTTACTTTCTGATTTTTGGGGTAATGATGTGTGTTATACATCTTCTTTGCGGCTAATCGAATATCTGATGGAGTAATAGTTATGGATTTTTGATTCATCACTGGAATCACTCATTTTACTAAAATATTTTTCTTGATAACTAAAGAAATATTTTGACATGTTATCTTGACCTTACATTGAAATTGAAAAAAAGAAGAGTTGACGGGTACTAAATGCAAATGCTGGTTGGTGAATTTCATATACATTCTAGGATGTAAATGAAATCATATGCGTTCATTTAACCGAAATAGCCACATTTCCATTCTGTAAATTGTGCAGAAAATGGATAATATACATGTGGGTGTAGAAAAAAATGTAAAAAAGTCTTGTTGAATTTTTAATTTATTATTTGTAATTTTGTAAATATGACCCAAACTTCTCAATCATGCATTATAAAATGTAAAGCGCATGCGGGTCAATTTCTACCGATGTGTCGACTGGGTTAAATGGTTGGACGATTGGTTAAATTTACCGTTAACATCTGAACGATCCGACTATTTACCAGATCTAAGCATCTGATCGCATAAAACGCGCCCGACGTAACATCTGAATGCACCCTTACATTTGACATAACCAAATGACATTTGTATTCTAACGTCAACTGACGCTGTTGTGAGGGACGATACAAATCGATGATTTTAGTAACGGTGCTCGAGAACATCATTTTAGAAACTATTCGCAAATAGAGCATTCTCAGGCTTGCGTATGCATGATGTTAGGAATGACGTCAATAATAACGCCTCGATTCGAGATTTATGGCATCAGTTCCATCATCGACCACCACACCTGCAAGAAATGAATCAGCGGAGGCGACATTGATTTTCTCACCGAAATATCGAAACCACACATGACCCACGTTCAACTTTAGAAATATTTTAACAAAAGTTACAACTTTTATTTTTTAGAACTGAATATCTTTTTAATAAATACATGGAAAATTATCATTGATGCTGCAACTGGAAGATCATATATGAACTATATGGCAAATGTATGCATACTTTGCCCGTAGATAATATACTCTTCAATTAATTGAAAAATATAGAATTGCGGGGAGAGGGAAAAGACGAAATTTTCGGTATAAGAGTGTCTGTCGTCTAGCGCAAAAATATATAAAAGAGGGCGGAGTCGAGACGTGAAATGGCGCGAGTGACGGGCAGTCACTCTTGGTTCTTCACGGCCAGGAAAGTAGTTGTCTTTCCTCGGAAAATCGTTGAAATCTGATTTAAGAAACTGTTCTTTTCTAACTAACTGAGGTATAACTTGAAATTCCCCTCTCTATAGATTTTTGATCAAATCAAAAAGGTAATTTGTACAATTTCTCAAAATAATAGTGTGTTGTGAAACGTGCTTTTTTTCGTATGAAAAAATTACCCTCACGTTGTTATCGTGTCAACATTATCTTGACAAGTCGAAGTTACGTTTTTCTATTATTTTGACTATAATTTTCTTTCGTTCTCACCGTAATTTCCACACCAATTATGCGTGTCACGTGCGTGTGAAAATTATCAACTGTTCCTTTCAGTTGGTAGAGTGAAGAACTCAGAAGCTCTGAATCAATAACTTGATTTTTGCTGCAACGTTGTATTGTATTCTCGACACGTGCAAAAAGCATATTCCGAATATGTAGCCATTCATTATTCATAGCCGACTACTACTACAATTTCGCCCAGGAAACTTATAGCTCATTTATCAAGAAGGCCTTGCATTGAAATACAGGACGCTAAGAAAAAGCGGCCGGGAAAATTTTATGCTCATAGCTTTTCTTTAGTTTGAAGTGAAGTACTCTACATAATGGAGAAAAGATAGTTATAGGCCTATGTTTTCCGGCGGATTCAAAAGAAATTTGTTTTGAATTTATCCAAAAAGAATACTAAGCTAAATAAAAAGCAAACATTTTAAGTAATGACCGTCCTTACAAATCGGCAAGATAAATTAGAATAACTACAGTGTTTTCTACTCAATCTCAAAATGTTTGGAAAATAGAATCATTATTATAAAGGATGTATCTTAAATTCGAGAAGATCACGCTTCAATCTGTAAGCGTTCCTAGCTAGTAGTAAATTACAAAATCAGTGATTACATTTCACATAATAAGTCTATTGATTTTATATACGCTAATAATAGATTATTATTGTTCGATTTGTCCCTCAACACGTTGTCACTTTCTATTATACCATAAGATTGTTTTTCAGTTGTACATAGTGTCTCAATTAATGGTGACCCCTCGGTTCTAAAGTAGTAGAAATTGACCTCGATGGCCTCTATCACAGAGTATGGGCGTTAACCCAGCATCACCCAGGTGGGGTCTATCACGCCACCCGTAAACTTAATTATGTTGTAACTTTTGTTTTCTATCAGGCATGTTATTATGGTTGCCTATAGCTTCCTAAAATATGAATATGAAGACGGACGATATGCGCTTTTAGTGTTGACTTTTGACTTGGCCAGCAATAGAGAAACATCGCGATACATTGAGTCGAGGTATGACAGACCCCACCTGGGTTGTAACGTATATAGTATTAACATTTTGAATTTGAAACATTTTCGTTGCAAAACTGTAAGTGTACACAGTAAGGTGAGTGTTAATATAAGTTAAAAATATACCATTCAGAATAATGTAATTTAATTTACAGCATGTCCCATTATGAAAAAGAGCAAGCAAAACTTATGGCGCTTTGGGAGGAATGCAGGAATGATGAGGAGGAATTTCCAGACTCTGAAGATGATGATGAAATAGATCACGTAAGTGTCAACAGTTTTTATTCTGATAGTGAAATTATAGAAAATGATACCGAAAATGCCGAGGAAGAAGTAACTGATCACAGAGGTAAACATAATTACAAAATTACCAGGATGTAAACCCTATGCTAAAGGTGCGAAAACTCCCTTGGATTGCTGGCTATTGTTTTTTGACTCAACAATTCTTGATGGCATTACATATTGCACAAATATTATGATAGCCAAAAAAGCTGTAGGCTATAAAGATAAAGAGTACTGTGGAAATACCAATATAACTGAAATAAAGGCTTTATTTGGTATCCTGTACCTTGCTGGTGTATACAAAAACAGCCATCGAAATCTAAAAGACCTGTGGAGGACAAATGGAACAGGCGTTGATATATTTCGTTTAGTAATGGCTTTCAATAGAGTTATGTTTTTACTTCAGTGTTTACGCTTTGACAACGTCGACAATCGACATGAACGCTTGAAAATAGATAAACTTGCAGCTCTCCGGGGTGTGTTCGAGAAGTTTGTTTCAAACTGCCAACAAGCGTACACTCCGGGTGAATATTCAACAATCGATGAAAAGTTAGAGTCTTTTCGAGGTCGCTGCGCTTCCCGCCAGTATATTCCCAATAAGGCAGCTAAATATGGAATAAAAATATAGGCAATGGTGGATTCTCGTACATTTTATGTGCTAAACATGGAAGTTAATGCAGGAACTCAGCCAGATGGGGTTTATCAATTGAGTAACAAACCTGTAGATATTGTGCAAAGATAGGTAGCACTGATTTCTGGTAGTAATCGCAACATCACTTCCGACAACTGGTATACTTTCTATGAGCTGGTAACTATTTTACGTGAAAGTCATAATTTAACGTCGGTGGGAACCCTTAGAAAAAACAAGCGGGAAATACCGAAAACGCTCTTAGAAGTAAAGCAAAGACAATCTACAAGTTCAAAGTTTGGATTCCAGAAACATACTACAATGATATCATATGTGCCAAAAAAGGGGAAAATGTGATTTTATTTTCTTCTCTTCATCATGATGACATGATCGATGAATCGACAGGGGATAAAAATCTACCAGAAATTATTAGCTTTTATAATTTTACCAAGGGAGGTGTAGATGTCGTCGATGAATTGTCAGGAAGTTATAGTGTCGCTCGAAATTGCAGAAGATGGCCATTGAGAATATTTCTTTCTCTAATGGATACAGCAGGAATTAATAGTCAAGTCATTTATAGAGCTAACAATTTCAAGAAACGTCGAATTTTTTTGAAGGAGCTAGGTCTGGCTTTGGTAGAACCAACTATGCAGCTTAGAACAAATAATCCCCGACTGACCAGAGAACTTCGATCGAAAATAGTTAACATGTTAGGTGAAACACAATCACCTCCACGTCAAATACAAAGAACAGGACGCGGTAGATGTCAGGAGTGCCCCAAAAACAAAGATAGAAAATCAAAATATTCCTGTGAACAGTGCGGAACATTTTTGTGTTTAGAACACATGCATTTTTTGTGTCAAAGTAACTTTAAAGTATAGAGTTGACATTTTTGTTGCGTGTAACATATATGTAACCGATTTGTTAAGAATTTGTAGCTATCTTTTGGATGATCGTGGTTTTTTATTGCCCCAATTACAAGAGGATTTGAATTTTTTAAATAAACCTTACACAATGACAAATATGTTTCTTCATGGTTTGAGAGATATGGCCCACGAAAATCGCCAAGTCAGAAACTGGGAGGATATAAACAGTTTTAGTGACGAGGAGTTCAAATCCCTAACCTCGCTTTCCAGAAATAATTTTTTGGAATTGTATGAATTTTGTGACTCGATTGAGCAGGGTGGAAATATGAGAAATATCAAGATTTATTGACCTTCCTAATTAAACTAAGACGTGGTGTTTCAGATGATTTCTTGAAAATACTTTTCAACTACGGTTCCAGGCAAACAACTAACAGAATAATTTCTATTATAAGAACTTCCTTGCAACATAGATTTGTACCAAACCACATAGGGTTCGATTCAATTACAAGGGAGGATTATATCAACAACCATGTATCTCTATATATTAATCAATTGTACAATCCTACTTCTGATATTCCTAAAGCTATAGCATATATAGATTGCACCTATAATGAAATAGAAAAAAGCAGCAATTTCCGGACACTGCGACAGTCTTATTACTTTCACAAAAATAAACATTTACTGAAACCTGACATTATATGTGCTGCTGACGGATATATTATAATTATCGAAAAGGAACAAAATTTTGTATTTTGGTACAAGAATTTATTATAAGCAGAGCGCTTTCGGTTCAATGATAAACCATCATCAGTGCCCCCTGTAAAAGTAAGAAAATTGATCTTACATTCTCGATATAAAATAAAAGGTTTAGAAGGGCCTAAAGCCAAATAGATACAATTCACTTACATGGTCAGGGTGTACTCCAAATCCTCACAAATTAGAAGATACATAAAATGAATTAAAATATAGTGCTTGAAACACAGTCACTATTTAATAAAAATAATAATAAAAAGCACACACAACCCATTGTACAATGAATGAATCCTAAAATAGGGGATAAAATATAACTCAATACATTATTTGTGAGTCAGCTGTTTGACATTTGACAACAATTGTAGAAGATAAGTTGAAAATGAACAATTTTTGAAGGTGTTAATTAGTAAGGTAGGCTAACAACAGCCGGTGCTCTGATGACGTCATTAGAATCATAGAAGCAAACGTTGACAAAAGCTTGAAAGATTAGTAAATTTATTTAGCAATTACGTTCTGATGACCTCCTCAGAGAAACAAATGTGTGATGGTGAGAATAACTGAAAACAGTTCAGGTTTTAAATTAAAGTAAGAGCCACGAAAGAAAAGGAAAAATGAAAAACAACTTTAATGAAAAAGTGACTCACAATCAGACAAGAATAATCCGGCCTGCACACCACCCCACCCCGGAATCCCAATCAGGGAAGCGACCCGAAAGCCTCCAAAGGATAAGCAACTACTCCTCGAGCTATTTGCTTCGACAGACATTGTATTACATCCCTTCAGCAACAAACCGGCCGATCCCCTGGAAGAGGTCCCGAAGAAACGAGGCGCAGAAGCACGAAACATCCCGCCATGGAAGTTGGAAATGTAGCTCGAATTATAGTGTTGTGGTAACGTGTTGTATTGGTCCCAACTGATCTGAACTATTGTCATCAATAAGTAGGATCTCAATATCAAAAGGTTTTCTATCTATAGGGGTAAAATCTCTGTCAAACTCTGTCTGTACATTAAGGCACTTATTGTTTTTATCGACCTCCTTCATGATTTCCATATCCTCGTACAAATCAAGTTTTGAAAAATGTTTGGTTGTTATGTTATGTAAGAGTGTTACCCCGCTCTCGTGATCGATATTGTGGTTGTTAAATTTCAAGTGATGTCCAAATACTGATTTCTCCGGAGTTTTTTCATGTTCAATAACTCTAGTTTTTAGGGTTCTACAAGTCCTACCAATGTAGGTGGCATCACAATCAGAACAAGAGAGCTTGCAAACGCCACTCCTCTGTAATTTATGTAATTTGTCCCTGGCATTGACCAGACACGCACTCAAACTGTTTTTAACATTATATAGCTCGAGGAGTAGTTGTTTATCCTTTGGAGGCTTTTGGGTCGCTTCCCTGATTGGGATTCCGGGGGGGTGCGGTGTGCAGGCCGGATTATTCTTGTCTCATCGTGAGTCACTTTTTCATTAAAGTTGTTTTTAATTATTCCTTTTCTTCCGTGGCTCTTACTTTTCTTTAAAACCTGAACTGTTTTCAGTTATTCTCACCATCACACATTTGTTTCTCTGAGGTCATAAGAACGTAATTGCTAAAGAAATTTACTAATCTTTCAAGCTTTTGTCAACTTTTGCTTCTATGATTCTCATGACGTCATCAGAGCACCGGCTGTTGTTAGCCTACCTTACTAATTAACACCTTCAAAAATTGTTCATTTTCAACTGATCTTCTACAATTGTTGTCAAATGTCAAACAGCTGACTCACAAATAATGTATTGAGTTATATTTTATCCCCTATTTTAGGGATTCATCCATTGTACAATAGGTTGTGTGTGCTTTTTATTATTATTTTAATTAAATAGTGACTGTGTTTCAAGCACTATATTTTAATTCATTTTATGTATCTTTTAATTTGTGAGGATTTGGAGTACACCCTGACCATGTGAGTGAATCTTATCTATTTGGCTTTAGGCCCTTCTAAACCTTTTATTTTATATCGAGAATGTAAGATCAATTTTCTTACTTTTACAGGGGGCACTGATGATGGTTTATCATTGAACCGAAAGCGCTCTGCTTATAATAAATTCTTGTACCAAAATACAAAATTTGGTTTCTTTTCTATAATTGTTTTTCTCTGGTACACTCAGCTGACTTCACTCGGATATATTTTAGCTATTGATGGACCATATTTTTCTGATTCAAAGAACAATGATGCATCTATTTTGGATTATGAATTCGCAAACTACGTCAATAGAATGCGCACTTGGTTTTCTGAAGGTCACGTGGTGATATTAGATAGGGGATAAAGAGACTCTATTCCGTTGTGAGAATAACTGTCTACACTATCATATACCACCATTTTTACCTAGAAATCGACCACAGTTATCAACGTTCGAAGCGAATATGGCTCGTTTAATAACAAGTACGCGCTGGATAGTAGAGGCCAGAAATGGACATTTAAAATCCATCCAATTTGCGGAAGTTTTATTCTATTGCTGGCGCCTTACTTAATAAATTCCATTCTTTAATAGCAATACCTGGAACAGTGGAGTTCGCAAATCAAATGTCAAGTCATTCTGAATCGGGGTTGGTAAATTACGCACAGCGGTCAGTTTGTAGCCAGGTATACTCAAAATGTTTCTTTTTCATAGGTAAATTGCGCACAAGTGACCCTAAAGAGGGTCCAGGTAAATGGTATACAACTTTCTACCGATTCCACGAATTTTAAAAGTTAGGTTAGTTTATAAGAAGTGTTCTTTTCATCAACTTTTATTCGTTGATTATATCAGAAAGAAAAAGTTTTGAGGTATACCGGACTAAGGGTACAATTTGACCGCTGTGCGCAATTTACCTATACAGAGACTTAATCCCCTGGCTGCAACTACCTGACGAACCCTTCCCAATTTTGGGAAACTTCATGACCACTGTGCGCAATTAACCTACGCCCATTATGAATATGTAAATATTGTTCAGGCGCGAGTAGAACGAGAAAATCTTGGAGGACGACATGGTCATGGACTCGATTAGATCACAGGCATGTACCGATATTTCCACATTTATCACAAAAATTTTTAAAAAATTTAACAGGTCCATATCGTGTTCATCCTACCAGTTCTTATATCCAGGATAAATTACAAAGAGAGGAAGATTATATTTTAGAGATCGATGAACACGTGGAAGAACCGAACTTTTTAAGATTCCGGCTATGATCTAGAATTAGGAATAATACTAAACATATGCTGTGGGTAGTTTATAGAGATCCTAATGATGACGATGAAGAGCAATTAATCTTGGGATATTTCTGTACTTGCAGATCAGGAAGTAGAACCCTAGGAACATGTGCTCATGTAGCAAGTGTTATATGGTTCCTTGGTTTTGCCAGGCATCAAGAACATGTTAAGTTTCCATCAATGAAGCTATTAAGTTATATTGATAATGCACATGACAGAATTCTACCTGAAAATATTAAAATGGGTCCAGATATTTTATAAAAATGTTTTTACCATTTACTAAAATAATGCATTTAGAACATACCAAATACATATTTTCATCCACTTGCATTTCTGTTTCTTCCCATTTAACCGATAGACACTAGCTCCATGGCCGACAGTAAACTACGATTTTTGTACTCACGAATGGAAATTATTATACATTAATGGATATGTCTGATATTTAATATGGTTCACTATATACACATGTTGGAATCTCAAAAACGCATCATACTAAAATTATGAAACTATATGAAGTTATTAATTGCTTAAAGCTAATTACAGAAATAAATAGATCGTTCATTGTGACGGATCGAATTGAAAAATATAGGGTGATTCTGAAAAGGGAATATTTCTTTAATTATTGCTGCATCAAAAACGAATTAGATGTCTTTATCACCCTGTATTCCATGAAAACTATTGTTCTCTAGTTATTAAATGCATAATCAATATTAATAACAAATTCCCTAATATACAGAGTGTAATTTTTATTATTTAAACGCCTTTCTGTGGATGAATTAACAATCACCCTGTATACATATAATGTAAACTGGGTTCATATAATGTCAGAACATTTTTGACCATGTTTTCATTCCATATCACATTCTACCAGAATATCAAAAACTCCTCCTGATTTAACTGAGAACCACCCTGTATATGTTTACATTTTGAACTATTTATGTGTACGTTTGCGTTAGACTAGGACATATTAATGTTAAAATCAACTAAAAATGCTTATTTTTTTCTTTTTAATCAAGTTACGTAGTTTCAAAAAATATGTATTTCTCGATTTTAACACCCTGTATTTTAAAAACTAGTCATAGGATTGAATTGGTCCCATGGAGACTTTTGGTCAACAAGTCGAGTACAACATCAAATTCAAAATTTATTACATCTATATTACAACGCCACTTTGCCATTAGAAAATGGCGGGGTCTTTTAGTCAATTAAAAAACATAAAAACTTTTAACATTAGCGAGATATATTTAGGATTGAAAGAGTGATGCCTCTAAATGTAGGCAGCACATTATGCAATTTCATTAAAAATAGGACACATTTTCTTAAGTAGCTTGTTATGAAAATAAATGTCATGTCATTTATATTGTCAATTTCTTGAACAAAATATAATACAATTATAAATAACCGTTCATCACCATTAAATAATAAGGCACAATCGATTTACATTAATTGTTAAATTGTTCTTAACAACTATTATAATAAAGTTTAAATGATTGCGATGTTTTTTATTTAACGGAAAAAAATGAATGGGCGTAGAAAAAGTATAGTACGTTACATAAGTTGAAATCCCATTTCGTGCGTAATGGGTTACTTACGTAATATACTATTACGTTTGCATAATTACGATTGGGAAAGTTATTTTAAAATGAATGTTGTTCATAAATTAGCAAAATCATTAATGAACACGTTGCAAAACTTAATAAAACAAAATACCAGAGAAATTAAAATAAAACGAAGAGATATAAAACGTGAAAAATGGATAACAAAGGGACTTATCACTTCAGTCAATAGAAGAAATGAATTACATAAAGAACATCCCGATAAAAAGAATCATTACTACCGGAATTATGTTAATAGACTCATAAACATAAATAAGGTCAATTTTTACAAGAATGAAATGTATAAAAATAATTCTAGAAACTTGTGGAAGATTGTAAACTCAACAAAAACAAAAATGTCTGAGACTGTAAAACGAATACAAAAGAAAATGAATTAATGTCTGATGAAAAATCAGTCGCAAAGGTTTTCAATGAATATTTTGTCGATGTTGGTGAAACATATGCTGGTAAAATAGAGAAACCATCTGGACCCCTCCCAAAAAGAGCCTCCATAGGAAGTAGTTTGTTTCTAGAGCCCATAGCAGAAAAAGAAATACTAAACATAATAAATTCATTGGAAATAAATAAATTTCAAGGCATAGACAATATCACTGCAGAGACTTTTCCAGCAGTATCAGTAGAAATATCTAAACAACTAGAACATTTAATAAATCAAATATATAGAACTGGTACATGTCCAGCAGAGTTCAAAATATCGATAGTAACTCCAGTGTTCAAAAAATGGGATAAATTTAAAACATCCAACTACGGTGCAATTTCTTTGATTACGTGAATTGCTAAAGTGTTTGTAAAGAGATTAAAAAGTAGATTAAACAACTTCTTTATTAAAAATAGTATAATTTCGCCCTTACAATTTGGTTTTAGAGAAAATTTGTCTACTAATGATGCAATTTCGAAGCTAGTCGGAGGTATATACAAATTAGTGGATGAGAGTAAACCAACAGCTTGTGTGTTTCTGGATCTTGCAAAGGCGTTTGACACTGCAGTCATGCGCAGTTGTTGGATGCCTTGCGGGATGCAGGTATACGAGGAGTAGCATTGGGACTTATGGCAAATTATCTAAAATGTCGTAAACAACGTGTGAAAATAGATAGAGTGCTTAGTGAAGAAAAAAATATCAAATTTAGGGTGCCACAGGGGACAGTACTTGGACCACTATTATTCTCCTTATATATTAATAATCTACTTACTTTTCACAAAAGTACGGGACAGATTATCAGTTTCGCAGATGACACTGCCATTCTGTATAGTGCCGAAAATTGGGATGAGCTTAAAAGGAAAATGGAAACTGATTTGAAAGGTATCGTAAACTGGCTCAATCACAAATTACTAACAACGAATTTTGAAAAAACACTATATGTGCCTTTTTCGAGTAACAATGTAAACCTACCCCCATTTCGAGAGCTAACTTTAGATGATGGAGATTTAAGGAAAACAATAAGACACACTGACAAAATAAGATATTTGGGTGTTATTATTGACTCTCATCTCAGGTGGGACCAACAAATTGATGAAATTACCAAAAGTCTCAGATTATTGACATACAAATTCAAATGCGTGAACAACATATTAGATACCGCACACCTCAAAGTTTTGTACTGCGCTCTTGTTGAGTCCAGACTAAGGTACGGTATCCTTAGTTGGGGTGGTGCATTATACACCCATCTCAGGAAGTTGGATATTCTTCACAAAGTAAAAAAATCTTTTCAATTTCAATTGTCTATGCACAGTATGCTTGTAATATTGTTTCATGATGATGATGTTACTGTATATTGTTTTATTAGACAAGAAGTAATAGGCCATGCGCAACCTACGGGTTCTAATGGATCTTCTCAATGTTTACAATCCTAATCAATATTCTATTGTTATCATTATGAAAAATTTTATTGTAATATTTGAAATTTGGAAATAAACATATTATTATATTGTTTATATTTTACATAGTAGTTCAATGATCTAATATTGTTCACTGGGATCTTTCACATTCTTATTTTCTCCGCACAAAACCTATTATTTGATGTGAATGCGATGTTGAAATTATTTCCGGATGGTATCTATATTATTGCCATTATTCGTTATTTTCCTTTAGCGATTTCGTTCCCCCAGGCAAGTTCCGTGTATGCTTTGGTAAAGGAGCTATAGACTATTTAAAAGGAATATCTATCCCGGTTTAGACGAACTTAACGAAGAGGATTTAGAAGTTTTCAATAATCTTAAGCCGTGATTCCGTTCCAATACAAAGTTTTGTGAAACTTTGTACGGAATAAATTAAGCTAATTTCTCAACGGTGTAGTATTTCTTAGTACTAACAACGAATAAAGGACTAAAATAAACCATTTTGCTTTATGGTGGTCATTTGATAACGGCGATAAGTATCTCGGACACGCGACTATTTAAATATACATCGTTTTGTCTCTTTCTGTCGCATTACGTTCAAAAGATTTTTCAGTGCAGAGACGGACTTCCGTTATAGTTTTTGTTTCCATTGCTTTGAAAATTACTGAAAAAATTATTCAGAGCAGACAAAAAGTGAACGCCTTCTCGTAGCGTTCTGAATTATTAAAATTTTCAATGCAGCTCTTATTATAGAGTTATTATGAAAGTTGTCATTTTAGGTAATAATCA
This sequence comes from Galeruca laticollis, assembly GCA_963921935.1. NCBI lineage: Eukaryota > Metazoa > Arthropoda > Insecta > Coleoptera > Chrysomelidae > Galeruca > Galeruca laticollis. Next base: position 157,202,430 of record OY998181.1, on the reverse strand, counting down.
TCCTTTGTTCATTTCGAAACAAAAGGCTGTAAGCTTCCAAAAGTAGATTAATAATGCAGTGAATATATTGGTCCCAATTCTTTTATGGCGATTTATCCAAATAAATAATTCTGATTAATTATTTGTGATGAAATGATCTGAAATTTAATTTTTACATTATTCTTTGTAGAAATAGTATAATGTATAATTAGTGGGAAAAGCATAATATTTCCAAACGACTGTGATAATTACCTTTGTTAACCATTTCTATATTCACATGTGAGCTGTGGTTGTCCAGTTAGAGTAAGACGGGATCTTCTGTCGGCGGCTTCATGATGAATAAAATGATCAATGAATCTTCCAAACTCTTTTTGAGTCATCCAGCTCGATTGATTTACAACTCCTATGCATTCTGGTGGTCAATTCCTAACAAATATGTCACTTTAACGAATACGAGGAGAGACAAACATATAGGGTATGGCATTGCCAATAGTATTTGTTGCTACTGCAAGTGTAACTAGTAGCAACAGTTTATTAGTGGAGAATTCCCTAGATTTAACTGTTCATTGACAACTTCATATTGTGGGTTTTTAAATGTCTTCTAATTTCCAGTTCTTCAAGGAAATCCAGTTCTTGTTTCTTTTCACAAATATGCAGTACTTCTAGTTTTGTGTTAGGTGTCAATGAATGATTGGTGTCAAGTAGATGTTTTGCGTAGTGGGATTTATCTGGCTGTTTTATATGGAACAGTTAAATTACATAAAATAACGAAACCAATTAGACCTGTAGTCTGTTATGTTAATGCTCCTAATAATATATTGGCAAAGAAGCTCAACAATATACTCAATACTTACGGATATGAATCTCAGTACTCAATTAGAAATTCAATAGAACTAATCAAAAAGTTGAAAGCAATCCACTTACAAGATAACTATACACTCATATCGTTCGATGTAACTAACATGTTTACTAAAATTCCTCCTAAAGAATGTCTAATACTTGTAAGAAAATTACTAGAAGATAAAAATATTAATCCAGATATACTATCAGATATACTTAATTTATTTGATGTATGCATTAATCAGAATTATTTCACTTTTGACAATAAGATATATATTCAAAATGAAGGTTTACCAATGGGAAGCCCTATATCACCTATTTTAGCAAACATTTTTATGGACAATTAAGAAAGAAAGATCTTTGAAAGTAATATCTCGAAAAATATTTTATTTTGGTATAGATATGTAGATGACATATTAGCTTGTTTTATGGGTAGTGAACGACAATTAGATGTATTTTTCAACCACATCAATAAATTACACCCGAAAATTAAATTTACATTAGAAATTGAAGAAAATAGCTAAATCAATTTTCTTGATTTAAAAATTCAAAGAGTTAATAATGTACTTGATTATTCAATTTACCGAAAACCAACACAAACTGATGTAACAATTCCATTCAATTCTAACCACCCTGTGTCACACAGACTAGCTGCATATAATTCAATGATACATAGAGCTTTTTCAGTTCCTATGAACAAATGTAATTTTGATAGAGAGATTAATACAATTAGACAAATAGCAACATCTAACGGTTATCCATTAGATATGATAAATAAGCTAATTAGTAAAAAACAGGAAAAAGTGGCATTACAACTAATATATCCTAAACAAGCTGATGAAATTAAAACTTATAAAACCATCACATATGCAGGAAATATTTCTAATAATAGTTCAAAGATAATATCTTCAGCAACGAATACAACAATTTCTTTTAAAACAGAAATTGTTAAATGTAAAAACAAAAATACCACTATTAAAGAAGTCAGGTATATATAAACTCAAATGTCCAGAATGTAATGCTGTCTATTTGGGTCAGACCCTTAGGAATTTTGAAATACGATACAGTGAGCACTTACGAGCATACAGATTAAAACAACCAGATAAATCCCACTACGCAAAACATCTACTTGACACCAATCATTCATTGACACCCAACACAAAACTAGAAGTACTGCATATTTGTGAAAAGGAACAAGAACTGGATTTCCTTGAAGAACTGGAAATTAGAAGACATTTAAGAAACCCACAATATGAAGTTGTCAATGAACAGTTAAATCTAGGGAATTCTCCACTAATAAACTGTCTCCTTAAGTGATAAGTGTAAAGACAGCAGATATAGTTTTCCTGGTTTTCTATATCATTGCACAGTTATACTAATCTTAATTGGAAAAATGATATCCAGGATATCACCATAGGGCTAATAATATCTAAGCTTCAATATTTGTAATATCACATCTTCTTCTTTTTTCTATAAACATATATTAAGCCAATCACAAGTTAGGTTACTTCTTGGTCTAGCCAATAATAACTACTAAACATCAGGTAGGCATAAAATGAAATGTAACTTCTGTCATTCTGACGATGATATTGATTTATCGAAACAATTTTCAATTTTTTAGAATTTTCAATAACTTGTATTATATTATAGAGACCTTGAGTTCCATTTAGAAACACTAATCTAAGGATTTAGTTTTTCTTGTGGTTTTTCTTTTATACGTTTTCATTCTGTAATAAAATGGAACGAAAAATTGTTTTATAATTATCATACCCAGTCTATAACCTTGTTAATATTAGCCCCCAAATTTGGGGTAGGTATGAACACGTTAATTCTAACCCCGGTGATTTGTTAACTTTAGCCCCAAAGGAATATTTTTGATGGCAAATACCATACGAAAATATTTCTTGGAAAGTTAGTCAATTGAGCTACACAGCCTTATTAAGTATGAAACAGGCTTCTAGAAACATTAAAAGCATCATAACAACGCCGTATATTTTGAGCAGAAATAAAAAAACTTTGAGGTTAATAATGTTCGTTACCTGCGTAATAAATTGATACGGTACCTTGCAGGACGCGTGGAGCACAACCGAGCAATATCGAGTCATGTGGCGTGATCTAGATGGCGTTTTAAACCGCGTGCTGTAGGTTTAACTTGTATAGTTCTCAAGAAATTCTCTTGTTAATAGTTACCCTCGTTAATTGTAGCCCCGGCCTTCCCTACAATGTAAACACTTGACATGTTTGTATCATTCAGACATTCATACACCGCCAGAAAACTTTCATTTTCTAGATGAGTTCATAATTTCAGTAAATTGGGTGGTGATAAATTTCTCACCTTTGTCTTTCTGTTATTTGGGTTATTTTCACAAAATGTACTTAATATACTCTATCAATAATCTACATGAATGTTAAGTCCTACATACCTAGATGATTAACAAGTTGCATATCAATCATGTTTTCATTATATTCAGTCATATTAGTTAAGAAATAATCAACTCTAGTTTTTGTTGCTTTCATGTTTTTATTTGTGAAAATCCGTGTTGGCTCACAATTTTTTAAGTTTAAGTTGAAACTCTGCATTAAGTCAATTGAATACCTGCCCCGAACAAGGTTGCAACCATCAAAAAACAAATTTTACAGGAATATTTTTTTTTAAATATTGATTAGACCTATCGAAGTATAAAGAGTTGAAATGAGTATAAAATCATATTTACTTATAAATAACTATTATTTGAACAAAAATAATAATTTTAAGATCACACATAGGAGAAATAGAAACAAAATGGAGCCGTCCATCAGAACAAGGTTGTAACATCATAGAACAAGGTTGTAACAGACTGGTTATTGATTATTGGAGGGGGGTTATATATTTGGAACATTAAATTTTTACTGATATCAAAATAAAATCCATGCATCGATATATTTGCTCTATTAACATATAAATAACATTACATTTCACTTGGCAAATTGTGAGAAAATTCTCTGTACTCTTATGGAATGAATTTGCACATTTCTAACAAATTCTTTTTTTTCTTTTTTAATCGGAAGAACAGAATTATATAAGTTTGGAAGGCTTTGGAGATCCACTGTCACTGGGGTGAGGCATATAAGATAGGTGAGCCAATTATAGCCATGGTCTTAATATTGCCATCGCCTATGGAATCGTTAATTCAGCTATTATTAATAAGATGACGCTCCTCCTAGTCTGTCTTAAAGTAGGAACACAAACCATAATTACCGCATTGATGCATTGCAGTCGCCAGTACCGATCAGACTTTGAAATAGTGTGTTTTTAACGAGAGCAGTATAAAAAATATTCAAGTTTAAAATTCTTAAACACGTTTGCTTTACAAGATTAGTTGATGTTCTAATTATCAATAAGTACGTTGAAGTAAGTAATTGCTTGTAGCATATTTTGTTATATTTCATTTAACGAACGAGATAAGAAAATTAATTTTTTTTATTCGGGTAGCACGTGTCCTAATATTGCCACATAAATTGTTCTCAATATTGCCACGGCAATATTAGGAACCACTTCTTCTAAATAATTGGTTAATAGATGTATCAACTAAAATGGTATTGTTGCAGAATTCTGAAAAAAATCCGAGCTAATAGGTCTCAAGAAAATCTTAAAAAAGGGCATTACAATCTATTACTAATGGGACTAGCATTAGTGAGGCCTCAAAACAATATGAGATTCCTAGGACAACTTTTGGATTGCATTACCGACAAAATAATCCAATTAAACGTCTTGGGAGAAAATCAACTTTAAGTTTAGAACAAGAACTTCATTTGTGTGCAAGGATTCATAAATTAACAGAAGTTGGTGTACCAGTTACAAGTAAAGTCGTTAGAAAAAGTGTATTTTCTTAAGCAAAAACCCTTAACATATCGACAAGATTTTCTGAAGAATCCCAAACAGCAGGTAGAAAATGGCTTAGACTATTTTTTAAAAGACATCCTGATGTAGTCAGACGTAAAGCGCAACAAATGAATCCAGCAAGGGCTCAAAAGATAAATCCCGTTGTTGTAAATGATTATTTCACAAAACTGAAAATTGTTATGATTAAACTGAAGTTATTTGATAAACCAGTAAACCTATATAATATGGATGAGAAGGGTTGCAGACTGACCATTCATAAACAACAAACTGTTTTAGCAAAAAAAGGAGTTTATTTAACAGTTTAACAGCTCCAGAACATGGTGAAAATGTTACAATCGTAGGATGTGGAAATGTCTTGGGCCAAGCTATTCCACTTTTTATTCTATTTAAGGGCAAAAGACTCAAACCAGAATGGTCGGATAATTTGCCTCCTGGTTCAAAAGTAACAATGACTCCAAAAGGGAGTATGACTAATGAGTCTTTTATTATGTAGCTCGAGCATTTTGCAAAATACAAAAATCCAGCGACCAACACTCTATTAATATTCGATGGAGCCAAATCTCATTAAGATGTTTCTATTATCGACGCAGCAGAGAAGTACGGTGTAACATTGTTTTGCCTACCCAGCAATACCACGCACGAGTTGCAACCGATGAACAAATCCGTTTTTAAAAGTTTTGAGACCTTTTGGGATCAAGAAATATTAAATTTTTTGTTAACGAACCCTGGAAAAGCCATAACAAAAATGAGATTTGGCGATATTTTTAGAACAGTCTGGTTAAAATCCATGACACCAGCCAATATTACATCTGGATTTAGAGCTACCGGTATATTCCCTTTTAATCCAGATGTAATACCCGAATCTGCATTTGCACCTAGCCTAATCACTTACATAGAAGAAAACAAAGAAAATGGGAATAGTGTTAATGCACCATCTACATCAACAACTCAAAAATCTCCGAATAATAAAGATGAACTTAACAATAAGTTACCGACATCAAAACTTGGAAAGTCTCAATCTCCTAACATACAACCATCAGGAGTCACAGACTTTAAGTCCACTAAGAGTCAACGACAGAAGAAATTACTTAAATAAAAAAATCAAAAACAGATTGAACATTTCTCCTCTGATGACTCTTTGGATTCAGAATATAGTGTTCATGACGATTCATGAGAAGATGAGTTATCTTCTCCAAGCAGTTATGAAGATTCCTTGAAAAAGTCGTTAATTGAAAAGCCACCCGTTACTGCATCTACTCCTAGTACTCCCCATTTTCTGGAAACTCCTAAAAACCAAAGTAAAGCTATCCAGAGTATTCCTAATACTCCAGAACTTCCCAACAACCAAAGTCAAACTACTTTCAGTCTTCCCGATATTCCGGAAGATCTTGAAAGCCAACGTCAAGATAATTCCTTTAAAAAGGTGGGATTGCCCATTACTCCTGAAGTAAAAACAATCGCTTCCAAACGCAAACCAGCCATCAATAGTAAAGCACAAGAAGTAACAAGAAATCTATTTCTTTCCTCTTCAGCACCTCCTTCCAAAAAAATGAAATTTAACGAGACAAAAGGAATTACATCTGTTTCATCAAAGGCACGTGTAACTTCCAAAAAATGTCCTCCTCCTAACGCAAAATCATCTTCCGAATCATGGTATTGTTTTTTATGCAAGGAAAATCGTATAGCAGATATGAGGTTGTGTGTTGTCTGCAAAGTTTATGTCCATGAAGAATGTGTGGGACTGTCCAAACAAGATAAAGAGTTATTTAAGTGTCCAAATTGTGCTTAGAGTAATATCAAACTTAAAACCCTCCGGGGACCTCAATGCGATGGGTTTTGAGGTTTCATATTACTCTAATTAGTTAGTAGTTTTTTTTTGTTAATTATAAACAAAAAATAAAGTTAATATTTTTTAGCATCGATTTTTTTTTGTAAACTAGCTATTCCTTTTATTGCCAGATGTATGGCAATATTTTGACCCCGTGTTCCAAATATTGCCAGTTGTGCACTTTTTTTAGAATATTTTTTTTTTATTATTATGTTTCATATATTTGAAGATAAACATATTGAGATTTATTCATCCTATTTACAGAGCCTTAGAGTTCAATCTGGATATATTACAAATTATCAAACCTTAAGGTGGCAATAATTGGCTACCTTATTTCGAGCACCTCTCATTTTCTTTGACATAGAAAAACTTTTCCAAGGTTGAAAAATATTGTGACTTAATCTAGCTCGTATTGCTGTAGGATCGTCATTTGTAATTTGAAGCTATACAAATTCCGTTATTTTGAATCATGGGTACCTTTTCAGTGAAGATTCGAGTTGAGAAATATCCTTGAAGTCGTTATTTTGCATATAGCAGACAAGAAATGGATTTGAATCTCGTGCATTTGCGATAATCTCTATCCACTGTTTTGGATGATAAATCATAGCCGTTTTCTTCTTCCTCTCGATTAATGGAAAATCGCAGTTATACGGCAGAAAACTGTGACCGCTTGTTAAAAATTTTTGCTCCACAGACGAGAAATACTTAATAGGTACAGAATACTCGTAAAGGGATATTACTTTCCAGTTTTTATCTTCTCCAACACATCTGTCAGACCATACGATGAGTTTTCTGTCCGTTGCATGATGTTCCATAGTATTAAAATTGATCGTAACATATAACAAGATGCTATTTCAGCAGATCCTCTTTTAGCTATGCTTTCATGCCAAAAACAAATGAAAACGTCATTTGTAACCATGTTGTGAATGGCTTGATTATAACATGAATACTGTCTTTGATAAAAAACGGCAGAGTGCTTCAAAGTTGGACTGAAAAGAGTTTGCTGTAGATCAATACATAATACGATAATATTTTTGTTTTCCTTAGCTAACTGAATATCATCACTCAATGCGGAGTATGCCTTTTCTGCCCGTCTATGGTACATTTCGCATTCATGTAAAATTTTCGTTTTTTTGTCCTCTGAGTTTGCATCAACAAGCTTAGTATAGAACTTGTCACTGTACTGGCAAGTATCAGACCTGGGTGTACCGATTCTTAAATTAAATTCAGATCTGAATATATATATCTGTATATCTTCTCGTTACACTTAACAGTTGGATGTTTATCCTTGAATATAAAAATATACATCTGCTTTAACGATAAATCGGGACTAAGACACAATATTTCTGTTCGACCCCTGGCATAGTGACTTTCTTGCTTAGGAAATGTCTGGATATGTCGTCTAACTATATCTTTAGTAGTGTTTGATATTGCTGTAGGCCTGTTTGAATGCCTACCTCTTTTGTCTTCTAGTGGCTCGAGGAATTTTAACTTTCCTTGTAGCTTTTGTAGACGCCTTGGTGTAATTTTTAATACATAACATAATGTTTTTTGACATACTGCAGTCTAGATATTCCCTGGTTTTCAAGGGGTAAATAATATTTTACACTACAGTGTCGCCGGGAACAACTTTCTTTCATATATCTTCGCTTAATATTGACAATATCCATACACTGTTGCGCAAGCATTCTTGTTTGACTTAACTTGCAAAAGTCGTGGAAGGCTTTTTGTTTATCAGCAAATTAACATTTTGACCCTCATATTTGCAGCGACACACTCGAATCTAAAACAATATTTTACTTGATCAGTAAAGAAAACGTGTTTCAGAATAGCTATGTCAGCGTTGGTTACAACGTTGTTCTACTAATCATTAACTGCGGTTTCCCGGGAACGGAAACGTTTTTTTTTCGTTATATAAGGCTGTCCGCTATCCCTCAAGCTTCTTCTTTTTTTGTCTTTCCATTCTGCTATGTTTATTTTTCTCTTTCTGCCTTTATTAAGCAGCATTAAACAGTAATACGCACTTCACTCGATGCCATTTTACGCCAACTACCACAACAAACCGTTTATTGTTACAACCTTGTTCTAGTCGAGGCAACGTTAGCAATCAAAAATGATCCATAATAATATGAATTATAAAGCTCATTACCGTTTAGAAGCTCTCTAAATATTGCTTACAACATTATTCCATGTTCCGCACCATTTCTGAAATATTGTTGGTTACAACCTTGTTCGGGGCAGGTATTCAAGTAGTAATGTTCTTTCTCGTGATATATTTAAATAATTAATGTTAACATCTCTGATCTTGATATAGCTTCAGGTAACTTTATTCTCTCTTTAGAACTCAAATTACCGTTTTTAATCAATCGCCTCCTTGAAAACATGAGAAATAATTCGCGATGATCAACTGAAAATGCGTTGAGTCTTGAAAAAAATATGATAATTTCGACTGAATAATGAATGTGCTGTGTTTAATCGACCGATTTTCAGTGTCTCAATCGACCTAAACAGCCCCATCATCTATGGATTTAGGTCGACCCAGTTTTAAATTATAATAACACCGAATACACAGAGGGATTAATGAATATTGTGACATTCTTGATACTGAAAGTCCTATTTTCCATGTAGAGTCCGGTCTTGTAGTCTTTGCATTATCAATAAATTGAGTTCGTGTATTGTGTTTAGTAGAAAGCGACAATCATCAATCTTGAGAATGACCGATCATTTTATTTTGTGTCTTATATAGTCGAACACGCGACCTCGCGAGTGTTTCTTATGCATATTTTAATGAATTGGACATTAATTGGGGACCTTTTTAGAAGTCAACTTATTGAAGTTAGGTTTTTTACATACTTCCTAAATGAATGAACGACAAATTCGCTTAAGGGAATTGCGTTTATGAAGGAACAGAATATTGGATTTCTGAGAACTCCCATTTGGGAATTAAATTCTACACTATTCAGTAAACTTTTAAACCCTCCCCAAGTACAAGATAAAAACCTCCTAGAAGGTGACTTTCAAGATTACATTTCCGATAAGAATCAACCACAATAACTTTCATAAGCCTTTCGTATCCAGCTTGTCGCATCTCGAGATTGGAGTTCGGATAGTGATATTTTAGAAATACGACAATTTAATTAGATATTACCGTTTAATTTGTTGCTTGTAATATCTGGAGAATAAATATTAACATATACAATCAATTTGACTCTCACTATAACAATAGTATTACAAAAATTAGAACGGTTTGTTCCTTTTTCATCTATTAATTAGAAAATATAGACAGCATTGATATAGATCTGCATTTTTATATCATTGGTTAAAATATTTTTCATTACATAACTGTATAAATATGTCCGCAAAGTGTTTCGGAAGCAGCTTCCGTAATTTGTGGAGTCCTTCCTCTTTATTATTGGAGCTTTTTAGGTTTATAACCAACTACTACACTTACATTATAATGAAATAGACAATTCCGAAGTCACTTGGTTATTGAAAATTATAGATTAGTATTTTTTTAATAAACAAGAAAAATCGGTAACCAACGGAAAGGAGAATTATTTATTTTATAAAAATTTAGTCAGTAGTTTTTTATCCATTGGAGAGACAACATCAGAATTAGAGTTGTCTCAATTTTTTGGTAGATTGTATAAATTGTATATTATACAATCAGATAAATAACCCATATGATAAAGCCAGTGCGTGTATAATTCGGATAATTCATCGAAAAAAGTGTATGTGGTTCCAGTTTTCTAAATTGTAAATATTTAGAAAGTTAGCAGAATTCTAAAGACGTTTAGAATAAGTACGTGTTTTCCTGATCCATTTGGTGAGTCCACTCCAGTTTTTAAATTTATTTCTCGAGAAATATCAGGCCTTTTTAAATACAGTTGAAAGTTTAGATGCATCTATATAAGAAAATTTGAAATATACCAAAATTATCGATACATATATCAGTTTCAACATCAAGTGAATAGACAATTTGAGCAGAAATTTCATTATTTGACATTGATACACGTCAAGTGTAAATTACACAAGCTGAACGTTTTGATAATAATAATTCTTTAGGTTAAATTCTAGCATAGTTGTATTCTAATTTTAAGTTTTTGTATAGATTATGACTGTTGTTCTTTTATTGTATTTTTCGGGAATAATAATAATTTTGTTGAATTTGCGTATCTGATAGTATAATAGATAATTTTGATTCTAACTACCTGTAGTATTCATTCAGTATCCAATCTCGTTCAACTTATCATTTTACATTCATAGAATTTTCAATTTAATCAGTGACATTTGGTCGATTTTTTTAGTGACAGTAAAATAGTAAATGTCATAAAATAATTAAAGGGCCTTTGATTATATTGAATTAACAGTTATTCGAGAGTTTGATAATAGTGAAATATTTAATTTGGAAATACGTTTTAAAAAAACAAATAAATTTGAAGAATTAATTTTTGAACAACTTTGATCTCACCCTGAGATAGGAGTAATAGGTCGATTGTATATAAATTCATCTTTAGATTGATATTTATTGGCGCCGGGCATATTTTTTTTGACAACTACTGTCAAAATTGAAATAGAATACGTACTTAAGTTGCATGTACAAGAATTGTCGCTGCGACAAAATATTATAATTTGGCTCACAACGCGGGACAATTACAATTAAAGAATATTAAATATTTAAAGAATTGGAAATATTACATTTTGGCACCCAAAACGTGGGGCGATTAAAATTTTGCATATAACTATAAAAATATAGAAATTTATTGACTGTATTATAAAATAAAATCAACATGGATAAAAAAATTACATTGAGAAACGGAAAACGGGAATATAAGACACAGGAAATGCAAGAATTAACAGAAGAGGGATTTGATCGGATTAAGAAATTCTTGATTAGATTTGAAGAAAATTCGAGGGCAGTCATGAAGAAACTGATAGAAAGGATGGGTGACATTTTTGAGAATGAAAGTGAAGAAGAAGAAGGAAATCGGACATGATGGTGGAAGAAGATTCTAACCGAGTAGGGGGGAACATTGATGATAAGACGTATAAGATGTCAGATAAAATGAATAACATGAATGTAGATATGAATAGTATGAAGGGAGATTTGAATGGAAAACTGAACACAATGAATGAAGAAGAAATGAGTGGAGATTTTAAGAAAATAAGTAGAAAATCAGACATGATAGTGGAAAATTTGAAGAAAGATAATATGTTAGATAGCATGATACAAGAAATAAAGGGGCAGGATAAGATGGATGTAAATATGAATGACAATATAAATATAAATGATGATACTATAGAGCAGAAAATATGTAATAAAATAGAAAAAGAAATTGACTAAAAAAAAATCCAAAGTTTAATGGAGATTAAAGAAGTTGAGAAGAAAATTGATGAAATACAGTATATAAAAGTACAAAGACAAACCAAAGATGAAATGGTAGACATTAATTTACAGAATTTAGGAAGTGAAGAAGTGATGCAAATTTTTGAAGAAAATATTTATTGGAAAATAAAAGAATTAGATGTCAATATAGTGAAACAAATCGTGACATACGGTAAAAGAAATAATAATTATAATAGGGGGATACAACTTAATTGGAAGTTAGAGGAAATGAATAAGATACTACAAGAGACTAAGGAAGAAATAAAAGAAACCATAAGACAAAATATAGAAAGAATAATTTATGCAGAAAATTTAGAAATAAGAGTGAAACTAAGCCGTAATATAAGGATAATGGATCCAAGAATTTTTAATAGTACAATCAAAAATGAAATGATAGGAAGTGAGAGTATTATGGGAAATGAAATAATAAAAAGAAGAAACAATAATAAGAAGGAATTAGAAACAAGAATATATGATGAAGATAATGAGATATGGGGCAATGAATTTAGAAAGAACATAGTAGAAAATTGAAAGGAATCTAGGAAACGAATATGGCACGACGATTTTAAAAAGGATATAGTGCAAAATTTAATCGAATTACAGAAACACATAGAGAATCAAACAATGAGAGAAGAGAATAAGACGAAGTTTAGGAAAAGAAAATAAAATTGAATTATATGATAGGATTATAGGAACGAAATCTAGAAAACGAAAGGGAATTGTACATGGTAAGGGATGGATATAAAAACGATATGTAAATAAAAGTTTTTCGTACTTCCGGGCCTAAAGTGACAACTTCACTCCCTTGTGACAGGTACTAAAGTGTCACATTTAATCCCTCCGGGATTAAATATTGACGAAACTCCCGGAACGATTAAATCACAAACAAACGAATTTAAGGGATATTTTATTGAAAAATATAATTAATTAGAATGGTAATTAACGTTAATATTCAAATTTACAATGACACTAGTAATGACAATGTTTCTAAATTATAACTGTCACAACGCAATGTTACTATGGTAACTTATTTTAAAGACAGTTTATTAAATGAGTTGAAGAGAGAAAAAACTGATTGAAATTATTGAAATAATTAATAAAATCATACCGGAAGTACGAAAAGTATCGTATATACCTTGCGACTGAAGTACATTTAATCCTTCAGGTAAATTATGGCCCTCCCTGCGGTCGGGCCATAAACTTTACCTTCAGGATTAAATGTACTACTTCAGTCCCGCGGTATATAATATACTATTATGATTAACAAGTAATATTTAAAAACATATTTAAATAGAAATTATATAAACAAGGTTTTATAATAGAAGAAATGATAGACATGTTGATATGAATTATGGAAATGAAAATAGAAGTTACAAATGAAAAACGAATATATGGAAATGGAGGTAAAATTGATGACAATATGTATTTTGAGAATAGAAGAGATTTTAGAAACTTTGATAGAAGAAATGATAATGAAAATAGAAATTAGGCAACAAATAGATGGACGGGAGGAAATAATTACATTTATAGGAGCAAATGGGGAAGAAGTTGATATGTAAGCATAGTTGATAAAGAAGTTAGAAACAGACATAGTTATTGATGAAGTGATGAAATATAAGGAAATAATTGATTTTGAAGAGATAGATGGAAATAAATGGTAAAATAATTGAATTTGAGGAGGTGAATATGGAAGTATTGGCAATTGAAGAGGATAATAGGAAGTTAGGGAATATAAAGAGGAATGGAATTATGGAAGAATTGGAGTTAATGAGTGGAAATAAGGAATATGAAGAGAAAATGAAGAATTTGATAATGAAATTTGAAGGATTGATTGAAAAAGGAATTAGAATGGCTAGTAATTATGTGCGTGAGATAGAATAAATAGAAGATGTGAAAAATGATGGTAATTGGACAGACTGTAATGAAGAATATTATAAATTTAAAAATAAATTATTAAAGATGTATGAGAGAAGAATGTTGAAGAAATCGAGGGTTACTTAATGAAAATATGGATATAATCAAAGTGAAGAATACTGAGAAATATTGAAACAAAATCATATCCTGTAACATATAAATGGTATAGACAGAGTAGAACAGAGTTGGAAACATTTGAGATCATAAAAAAAAATTTTTATCAACATGTATATAGGAAATTTTAGAAAAACAAATAACATTATGTTACGTGAAATTTTAAGATAGATAGAACAGAGTTAATGAGTTTCATGGAGTTAGTAACAATAGTTTAATTTGATTGAAATCAAGATTTTTTTATTAGTTAATAATTATTTTCAGAACAGTACTAGTATACTGAAATAATAGGATAATATTCGGAAATTTTAAAGATGAAATTATAATAATATACAATAATCGATTTATCATTCTTTTATTAGGGGGATTCAATACAGATCCTTTATTTCAAATTTAAAGAATAAGTAAAACATAAGGAAATTTATTTAATTTTGGCTGCCATACTTTCGATACACACTGTACTATATGTAAATTATTAAATTTTGAAAGATTCCGTAGAAATATCAAACATGACATTTCATAATTTCGATGACATTTGTGTAGAATATATCTAATGATAGATAGAACATAATAGGATTTGGAGAAAATATTTGAAATTGCAAAATATAGAGGTCTCTGCTAGCAACATTACAAATGTAATAAAAGAATTTCAAAATCTCACTTGGTTATTGAAAATTATAGATTAGTAATTTTTTAAAAAAACAAGAGAAATCGGTAACCAGCGGAAAGGAGAATTATTTATTTTATAAAAATTTAGTCAGTAGTTTTTTATCCTTTGAAGAGACAACATCAGAATTAGAGTTGTCTCAATTTTTTGGTAGATTGTATAAATTGTATATCATACAATCAGATAAATAACCCATATGATAAAGCCAGTGCGTGTATAATTCGGATAAGAATTGCATCGTAAAAAGTGTATGTGGTTCCAGTTTTGTAAATTGTATATATTTAGAAAGTTAACAGAATTTCAAATACGTTTAGAATAAGTACGAGTTTTCCTGATCCATTTAGTGAGTCCACTCCAGTTTTAAAATTTATTTCTCGAGAAATATCAGGCCTTTTTAAATACAGTTGAAAATTTAGATGCATCTATATAAGAAAATTTGAAATATACCAAAATTATCGATACATATATCAGTTTCAACATCAAGTGAATAGACAATTTGAGCAGAAATTTCATTATTTGACATTGATACACGTCAAGTGTAAATTACACAAGTTGAACGTTTTGATAATAATAATTAATTAGGTTAAATTCTAGCATAGTTGTATTCTAATTTTAAGTTCTTGTAGAGATTATGACTGTTGTTCTTTTATGGTATTTTTTGGGAATAATAATAATTTCGTTGAATTTGCGTATCTGATAGTATAATAGATAATTTTGATTCTAACTACCTGTAGTATTCATTCAGTATCCAATCTCGTTCAACTTATCATTTTACATTCATAGCATTTTCAATTTAATCAGTGACATTTGGTTGATTTTTTTATTGACAGTAAAATAGTAAATGTCATAAAATAATTAAAGGGCCTTTTATTATATTGAATTAACAGTTATTCGAGAGTTTGATAATAGTGAAACATGTCATTAGGTGGTCGGATCTCAGCTGCATATTGTATATCTAGTCGAATAACTTAACTAACAACCGAAACTCAAAACTAAAAATCAATTACAATCGTTGTTAGTGTCAAAATTATTGCATACTCACATTGTGTAGGGGTATATTAAAATGCAGTCGTCGAATATGTTCGTTAAGAGTTCGTATTAATCAAAATGCATGTCTAGACAACTTTGAGGATTTAACAAAACAAAGTTGGACAATCTCTTGAGAATTTGCCCACTATATGAAGATATATCTACATGAAAATTTGTAACTATTGTCCTCTCATTTCCCATGTGCTACAAAGGATGATGGAAGACCGGAATACTGTACGGATTATTCGAATTTCCTCTACTATTTTAGATTTCCTTGCCACAGAATATTTTTGTTATGAGAATTTCATAAAGTGGAAGCGTGTATGGAGAATAATTGTGTCCTATTCCGGAATAGCTATTAAAAATTATTTCTGAGATAATTTTGATGAAAAAATGTACTGTGTGGACCAATTTGTCACACTTGTCATAAAAATTAATATTCAAATTACCATCCAAAAGGCAAGACAGCATTTTTCACATTGAGTTTATTGTTATGTTTTTCTTATTTATCAAAACGTTTTTATGACGGACGGGATAAACTGTAAACACACTACTTACGAATTCATTTAAACACTAAACTACTCACTAATTATATACACAGTATATTCACTTAAACTAATTTATATAAACCCTTCACTCATTTATATTCACTTAAATTTAATTTATATACACACAACCTTAATTATTAATTTATATCAACACTTTACTGTTCGCAATTCCGGTGTAATCTTGTTTATTTGTTGAGATCACTTTTTAAACTAAACTGAACTTCTCCGATGGTCGGACCATTATATATATTACTACCTTTTTTACTAGATAATTCTAGATTGCGGCTCACACAAAAACAATTGGCTCTCGTATTTTCTAGATAAGACTGGTCACAAAAAGAATGTCTAGATAAGATAGTCACAATCATAAACAGTTAAAAGAAATCCCTGCGCATCCGCCATAATTTTAACTTTCTTACATGGCTTGGACAGAGTCGTATTCAGGGTCTATACCATTGTGCTGCTTCGTAACATTACCCCCTCTTGGAACTTTTATGTAGCCGAGACTGGATGTTTGAATCGGCAACTGGTCCCATTTCTACACTTTCTGATCTTATGGAAATAACAGGGCACCGTCTTCATCGGATACTAATAACGGGAGTTGTAGCTGCAAATTGATATCTGGACACCGGTATCTTGGAAGATAACTTCTACCATGTTCCTGATGACTCACCATTCCAACTGGTTACTCACTATCTTAGGCATAGCCAGTTTCTTCACGCTGGATTCTAACACACGGTCTGGAAGGTTTCGAAGTGCTTCCCACACATCGCGGTAGGTACGTTGAAATTCATTTTTAGTTACCACGTAGAAGACGTACCGCGAATTATGTTTCAGTTTCAGTGTCTTGACAGGGGATGGAATTTGGTCTTAAAGTTTTTCTAATTGCCCGAACTTCTTTCGAAAGACGGTTGCCAACCCTCGTGCGTTCTTGATACGGGCGGGGATGTTGTATGCCAGTGAATAATCTTCCGGGAGAGTAAACAAATCTTGTGGTTCCGAAGTGACCCCATATCTAGCTTTCCCGGTACCTCCATACTCGCCCATAAATTCATCGAAGGTAGGGTCAGACACATCTCGAATATGGTTTACTCCTTTCTCTAGGTCATGGTCTCCTTCGAATGGCACTAGTTGGTTTTGGTGAACTACTTTTGGTTTTCCGTTGGGGATCTTGCTTATGTGATATATAACATCATTGATCCTTTTCTTGATTAAGTATGGACCTTTTCTCCGCGTCGAGTTGTGTAATCATACTTTGTCCCCTTCTTTAAAACCGCCTACTGTGGCCTACGTGTCGTACCGACTTTTCTTTCTGTCGCTGGCAACTTGAAGATTTATTCGAACTAATTCATGAATATCGTCCAGCCTTCTTCTCAATTGGATCACGTAGTTTTCTCCTGATAGATCTTCTTCAGGCCGACAGCCAAATTCCAGGTCACAAGGGAGCCTCATTTCAGGTCCAAACAGGATTTTCGCAGGTGTTTCACCCGTGGACTCATTCACAGCAGATCGATAAGCCAATTCAAATAGTTTTACTGGTCCCAATCTCTTTGATGGCTGGAAATCATTTTGGATAGGTACTTTCCAATAGTCCTGTTCATTCTCTACCATTCCATCTGACTGTGGATGTAATGCTGTTGTCCTGGTCTTCTTCATTCCCAGCTTGTCGCAAATATCCTGGAATAGATGCTGTTTCGTAACATTATTTTTGAATATACCCAAGGTAAATAGCGGTGGTAGCTACAATAGATTGAAAATACACGAATTATTTGGCGCTTTAAGCCCACTGATCCTCATCAGGATTTTTTTGATTCCTGAAGAGGCTCAGTGGGCTTAAAGCGCCAAAGAATTCTGTGAGAATTACAAAAATGAGATCGCACGTTAAACGTACATAAAACCATGACAAAAAAATAAGAAATCTTGAAAGTATTGTAGAAATATCACGTTGAAATTTTGGACGAACTAACAGAGTATCATTAAGTGAGAGACACTGTACAATAAGTATTTATAAATTTTCCTCATTCTAAGTTGAGTTAGAGTTAAACTTTGTCTGTTTTAATAGATTGTTTCCACAACTTCGCTGTCGATTCAATTTCGTGAAGTTTATCTCGCAATTGCTGCCGTCTTGGTTGACAATTAATGAGAACTCGTTCCCGATTAAGCATTTTCAGGTCACTCATCACGCAGTTCAGTACAATTTCGGTGTTATAACTAACAATCGTACTACACACATACGTATCCACTTTTTCATTGCCTTTGATATAATATGTGAAGTAATTAATCAAATCAACTGTTATTTTATCATTGCTCCATTGAATGATAGGATGATTTGTAAGTTATTTGGGGAAATGTGTGATGTAACGAATCAATTACACTATCTGACACGATTTCAAACAATTATTTTTATAATGCTGATACTGTCCAAATAATGGAAAAAATATTCATAAAGCCATAATACGTACCACTTTTCAATATGTTCTTTGTTCGCAGGTAGTAAATTTTATGAGGGGTTATTAAATTGGCCTGTATTTATACGCAAAAATATCTCATGGAATTGGTTATTTATTATCTTATTTAGTTAACATTTGAGTTCTAAAGTGAATGGTTCTGTGTAGTTAAGAAAACTTTTTTAACAACAAAAATGGGAAGTCGTACGGGCAGCAGTTGCAAAAATTTCTCGTGACAAGTTTTGTGATAGTTGTGGACAATTTATGGTAAAGACCCAAAAAATGTAATTTTTCCTCCGATTCACATTAAACTTGGACTGACGAAAGAAAGACTTTGTGAAGGCTATGAATAAAGAAGGTGAATGAATTAAATCGCTAAGAAAGTCTATCCCCAGTTAAGTGACGTTAAAGGAGTGTATTTCTATTGGGCCACAACTACAAAGTTGTTGGACCATTTTAATTTTATAGGAAAGCTTACCACGCTTGAACTTAGAGCTTGGTAGTCATAAGTGTCGTGAGGGAATTTTTGGGTACCAATATGTATGCAAACTACGAATAGCTAGTTAACCCTAGATAACGGTACTTATTTCAAAATAGGTCATTACGGGACTATCGTAAATTTTACGACGGTACTAAAATCCCGCATTTCACGAAAAAGCATAAACTCACGATAAGAAAAAACGAAAAAAAAAATTCAAATTTCTATTCATCATCGTTGTATTTTTTGCAAATGTCTCCTCGGTGCTCCTCGCAGATTGGATGTCCACAATAAGTTGTTGTCATCCGTCTTTTTTGACTGGGGCAGTAAGAACACGTTTTGCTCTTTTTTCCAGAGGTATTGCATGTCTTGAATTATTTTGAATTCCAAAAATTGTCCAAACTCGTTTCGACAGACGTTTGCCAACTCTCGTACGTGTTTGTTACTGGCGGAGATGTTATGTGCCAGTGAATACTCTTCCGGGAGCGTAAACAAATCTTGTTTTCGTTGTACCTCCGTATGCGCCCATAAATTCTTCGAAGGCTGGGTCAGACTCTTGTTGTAGATGGTTCACCCCTTCCTCTTTGTCATGGTCTCCTTTGAATGGCGCTAGTCGGTTTTGGTGGACTACTCTCCGTTTTCCATTGGGGATCTTGCTTATACGATAGATGATGTCGTTGATCCTCTTCTTCATTAAGTTTGGACTTTCCCATAATTTCTGTCATTTTGGAGAAAATCCTTTTATCCTTGTCGGGTTGTGTAACCATATTTTGTCCCCTTCTTTGAAACTGCCTTCTGTGGCCTGCGTACCATCCCGTTTTTTCAATCTGTCACTGGCAACTTGAAGATTCGTTCAAACCAATTCGTGCACATCGTCCATCCTTCTTCTCAATTGGATCACGTAATCTTCACCTGCTAAATCTTCGCCAAGCCGACAGCAAAACTCCAGGTTACAAGGGAGCTTCATTTCGCGTCCAAACAGGATTTTTGAAGGAGTTTTACCCGTGGACTCATTTATGGCCGATCGATAATCCAACGCAAATAGGGAAATATTCTGGTCCCAATTTCTGGTGGCTGGAAACTACTTTGGACAGGTATTTTCCAATGGTCCTGTTCATTATTTCGACCATTTCATCTGATTGAGATGTAACGCTGTTGTATGTTTTCTTCATTCCCAGCTTGTCACAAATTTCCTGGAATACCTGGCTCTCGAAATTTCTTCCTTGATCGCTGTGTACTTCCAAAGGCACTTCATATCGGCTAATAACTTCTTTCACCAGTACATCAGCGATAGTCATGGCCTCTTAATTCGGGATCGCATAAATTTCCACCCTCTTTATGAAATAAAATGCATCACTACCAAGATGTATTTACCACCATTTCCTATCGTCGAAAATGGTCCAGCGTTGTCTAAAGCGATCATTTCGAAAGGGGGCTTCCAACAATATACTGTTTCATAGGTGCGTTTTTCTTGCGATTTGGTCCATTACTTGTAGCACAAGTCGAACATTTCTTACACTAGTCCTTCACATCGTCGGATCTGTTCATCCAATAAAACTTTCCACGGACTCGCTGAAGTATTTTCTTCACTCCCAGATGACCTACCGATGGTATGTCGTCTAACTTCTTCAGTACCTCAACTACTCTCATTCTCGGGATAACTAGCTGTCTCCTCATCTGGGAACCATAATCGATTTAAAGGACTTCTTCCAACAGCCCTTCTTCCAGGAAAAGGGAGTCCCACTGAGCCCACTATGGTTTGAGCAACGATGAGAATCTTGGCAGTTCTTGCCATGTAGGTCGCCGATTTTCTTCTTTCCATTGCCGAATCATCTTCAGGTGAGGATCATTCTCTTGATCTTCTCTGATCCTGGTAGGTGACCATTCTTCGTTGACTAAAGTAGTTTCTTTTCAAATATAAAATCTTGAAATTTCAACATTCCTAATAAATGTACTAATGACGGAATGTTTTCTGTTCCTAATGAAATATATACCTCTATTAATAATAAACTTTTCGCGGCTTCGGTTTTTTGTGACGACTTCGCAAAGGCCTTCGATTGTGATGATCATGGAATTTTGATAGACAAACTAGAATATTATGGCATCCGTGGTATTCTTTTAAAATGGTTTGAATCTTACCTGGAATGTAGAAACCCACTGGTACGAGCAAATGGAAAAATTTACCAGTTACCAGTGGTGTACGCCAGGGTTCTGTTTTAGGTCCAATTCTTCTCTTGGTATTTATTAACGATGTCACAGACTCTTTGTTCGAATCGCACCTTCGCTATGGTTTGTCTTTCTGGGGGTCTTGTAGTTTGCACCTTTTCACATCTATTTCCAAACTACAAAACAGAGCTACTCGTTATATTTATGGTTTGAGTCGTTGGACGCATTGCGAATTCTATTTTGGAAAATACAAAATTTTAACTCTTCCTGCTCTATTCATTTTGGAATCCGTGTGTTTGCTTCGCAAACACTTTCACAATTTAACTGAGGGGCCAATTCATAGTTACCCTACTAGAAGAAAAAAATTTAGATATCTACTACTACCCACCTCTGATCTGGTAAAAAATTCTATCACCTTCAATGCCAAAAAACTATTCAATCAGCTACCTTTAGAATTAAAAGTGGCAAATACATTCAATAGGTTCCAAAGATTGACAACGGCGTTTCTGCTTGAGAGACCTTATTATTCAGTGGCAGAATTCTGCAATCTACCCTAGACTTTTGAGTTACATCGGCGTAGTTCAATATTTGGTATGATGTACGATGGTAACATTGTATTATAATTATTAATTTAATTTTTTATTTTATATATCATGTTTTGTATTGTTAGTATAGTCAGTATTTTTTATATCTTTATATTATTATATATATATATATATATATATATATATATATATAAAACCACGAATATTGGGATAACGGCAAGTTAATTAAAGAAAACTCTTGTTACTGTTTTTCTTCCAAGCTATATATATATATATATATATATATATATATACAGGGTGTCCCGGGACTAATGGGAAAAAAGTCAGGAGCGTATAATCTGAGCTAAAATAATGTTAGTACTTCATATAAACTTTTACTATGCAGGACCTCGTTTTCGAGTTATAGGCCTCCAAAGTTTTAATTTTGAATTTGGTTTTTATTTGTATTTTTTGTACTAGTTATTTGATCTTTATAAAATTTACGGCAAAGCTATAATGTATGTGTATGTTTATTTTGGTAAGGTGAACAGATTTACAGTAGTGCATTGAAGCCAGGGACGGACTACTCGCTATGGTTAGTGATCCAAAAATTTTGCAGGTATGGCACACCCTGTATGAAATTATCGAAATTCACTTCCCCACACATTAAGCTAACGAGAAGGTACTCTTGTTGGAATTCGATAAAATAAGCCGTTTGGCTAATATTTACAGTTTAATTAATGCACTACGTACAAATCTACCTAACTAACTTATTTATACGATGTCCAGAATTTACTTGCTTTTCATCAAAATTACGAACATAACATTATTAAACCATCAAGAAAACCTCAAAAAACACAAGTTATGAAACATTAGACTAAAACCAATTTCTAAACAACAACAAAAACTAACGTTATTCTAATAAATGTTCAATGGAGGCCTATAACTCGAAAACGAGGGCCTGCATAGTAAAAGTTTATATGAAGTACTAACATTATTTTGGCTCATATTATACTCTCCTGACTTTTTTCCCATTAGTCCCGGGACACCCTGTATATACATTTTTTATATTTATCTATTTTTAAATTATTTCGCTTTGTCCATAAAATTGTACAATTTTTCATGACAATAAAGCTTATCTCTCTCTCTCTCTTTCTCCCGTTCTTAAAGCTGAGACTTCTCTAGATTATGCCTTGTTGCAGTGGGAGCAGTCCGTTGGGCACGGCCGTCTGGAAAGGGAGTTGGCATTTCGGTGACTCACACCAGCACGATGTTCTATGTTGAAATCGTACTCTTGAAATAGTTCAATCAATCTAGCGATCTGGCCCACGAGATTCTTGAGCTGCATCAACCACTTGAGTGATGCATGATCAGTTCGGATTAAGAACTCTCTTCCATAGAGATATACTGGTAATAGTTTTCCATGGACTTCATTACCGCCAAAAGTTCTCTTCTTGTGATGCAGTAGTTTCGTTCTGGTTTGCAGAGGACTTTACTGGAATATCTCAGCACTTTTTCTTGCCATCCCTGGGTCTGTGAGAGCACTCCTCCAGTTCCTACGTTGCTTGCATCAGGATCAAAAATAAAGTCTCCTTCTGGTGATGGATATCCTAATATCGGCGCCAGTCTTCGTCCCATTGGAAAGCTCTTGCTTTTTCGGTGAGTCGAGATATGGGCTTGGCAATATCTCCAAACTTCCTGATGAATCTTCTATAGTATGTGCAAAGTCCAAGGAAGCTTCTAATTTGATGTTTGTCGGTTGGTTGCGGCCATTGCTGAATGGAAGCTATTTTGTCTGGATCCACCGCCACTCCTTCATTGCTCATTATATGACCTAGGTAGTTGACTTGGTTTTGGAATAGCTGACATTTCTTCGGAGTCGTTTGTTCCAAATTCTTCAGGTGTTCGTCAAATGTCTTTCCCAGTACTACGATGTCGTCCAAATACACCAGGCATGTCTTCCAAGACAGCCCTCTCAAGACATTTTCCATGAGTCTTTTAAATGTCGCGGGCGTATCACAGCGTCCGAATGGCATGACGTTGAATTACTATAATCCAGTTCCGAGAGTAAAGGCACTCTTCTCTTTGTCTTATGAGTCAATTTCTGCTTGCCAATTCCAGACTTCAGTTCCAAGGTGGAAAACAATTTGCTGCTGGCCAAAGTATCTAGCGTATCGTCGATTCGAGGCAGAGGATAGCTGTCTTCCTTCGTCACGTTGTGTATCTGGCAATAGTCCACGCAGAATCTCGTAGTTACATCCTTTTTCTTGACGAGCACTACTGGAGACACCCATGGACTAGTAGATGGCTCTATTACTTTTTCTTCTGCCATCTCTCGAATTGATCTTTCAGTTTCCTCTCGCTTTGCTCGTGGTAGTCTTCGAGCTGATCGCCTAATTGGCTTGGCATCACCAGTATCGATTTTGTGTTTAACGGCTGATGTTCTACCAGTCTTTCTTCCTTTTGGTACAAATAGGTCTCGATACTGCAAGAGAAATTCTCTCATTCTCTTTTCTTCAACTCGATTCAAGGATTGACCAGCTACTGATAACATCTGTTCGAATCTGGTATCAGAATTGTCAGTGGTCGTTGTTTCATGAACTACAGACCTCACTAGTACGCAGGATCCAATCCTGGTTTACTTCTTGATGGTAATTGAGTAATCGTTCACGACTATCACACGTACTGGGATCTCGTTCGCCGACGTAACCAACCCTTTTCCAATTAGTACTCCTTTACCAACCTCTTCGTCGTGGTTTCTTGGCTCCATGATAACCGGTGTATCTTCCTCCATGATACCTTGTGGCTGCGCTACTATAATGGTTTTGCTTCGAGCAGGTAGAACGGCAACTTTCCGGTACTGCTGCCAACACCGTGCTGCCTTCATATGGATGAATAAATACCTCCTCGGAACCCACTTTAAATGTTCTCTTTCTTAAGACCAATTGGGATTGGATTCATCACGTCCATGCCCAGAATCACGTCTACGATTACCGTATGCGTGAACTTTGTTGTGCCAATTCCCAATTGGAGTTGTCTCTCAACGTGAAGGTTGGCACTCTCACCTGTGGCGGTCCGCAGTCGCAGTCTCTTTGGTAAAAGCTTCTTTTTGGAGTTTATTATTTCTGGTCGAATAACGATTCTAGTTGCTCCAGTATCTACCAGTAGAGTATATATCTTGCCATTCACTTCGCCATTAACATACACACTATCGTTGCGACAACTGAGAGAAGCTATCAGTATGAGAAGGTCTTTGGAACGATCATGAGTCGGTGCTGCCCCCTTGTAGCCGATCCGTTCTAGTTTTTCTATGACTGGGGTTCTTGGTTTGCAGGAGTCTTGGGCGCTTACATGAACTACGTACATGCCCTAGCTCGCTGCAATTCCAGCATCTGATCTTTCTCGGTTTCTTATTCATAATATTTTCCATTAAACTGACGAACTGGTCAAATCTGTCTTCGTCACCTTCTTCTTGGATGGTCCTAATTTTGTTATATCCTGAAGCCTTTGTTGCTGCTTCATATTCAAGAGGAGCTGTCAATGCGTCAACTAATGTTTTGACATGGGCTAAACCAAGCGTCCTCTGCATATCGGGGTCGCGTAAGCCATCAATATAGCCTGGATGCCCCGAAATGCCATCATGTTCTCTGGTACTGATGGATAAGCGAATCGAACTAGTCGGGCAATATCCACTTCATACTCTTGAAGGGCTTCATCAGGTTCTTCGGTTCTTCAGCTCGGATTGGTACAAATGTTCTAGATGTTCATGGTCATATCGCATGTCCAAACTCTCCTTCAGCTGCTCGAAGTCATCCGTTTCTTCTTCTTCTCTTCAAACTGATACCAGTGTACAGTATTTTGACTTAACCGACAATATTTGACTATTTAATTCTATTATTTTCTAAGACTTCTATCGCAAGTTTTTGTACTCAAACTAAAATTAAGAAACCAATAAAACCAAATATAATAATCACTCATTTCTGCAAAAAAAACATTGAAACCCACGCATCTTTCAACTCCGAAAACTAGTATAACTGGTGGTTAAGTCACAGTGTGTTCAAACGATCACCGCCGACTTTAAACCGAATGCGCTAGGACCGGTTCAAATACACAAAAATCCGTTAAAACATTTGGTGATGCTTTTTTCAAAGGTATGAATAGATACGTCTCAAGCTTCTGTTTGTAATGTTGTATTTAATTCAATATCGATTTTTGAACTGAAACTTCTAATGCGGCTTCAAACAAGGTTGCGTTAAACGTTTAACGCTACCATGGAGGGGGTATGAAAGCACTGTTGCGTTAAACGTTCAACGCTCCCGGGGAGGGGGAGTAGGAAGAAACAGAGTGAGAGTGAATGCGTGGCACTCGAATGCATGCGCGTAGTATACCTGTACAGAGCAGTTAGTTATCATAATCCCATTGTAAATGTTATAGATTTGAATATTTCTCCACTTGAAAATGATAATTACAAGATGCGATCAATTGTGAATTGTAAGCAATGTTAATAAAGTTTGTCTTAACCTTCCGTCGGGCGCAATATGGTGACTGTTGTGTTCGTGCGCAATTGGCTTGACAGGGACACATTGAAAATAAAAACAAAAAAAAATAATTGATTTAATTTTTGCAGCTAATAAGTTGGTAACATTTTTATTAAGAGTGTAAACAGTGAAAAAAATTGGAATTTTTGGAAAAATATATTTATTTGAAATAAACCAATAGAAAAAAATTTAAGGAAATTATTTACATAAAATCTATACGAATAGATAGTTTGAACAAAGTACAATATATAATCGAAAAGTAAAAAAACAGCAAATCGTTTGAAAAATAAAAATATTTAACATAAGGAGAGTAATATTTATTCATTTAGCTTCGTGGAGAGGAGCTGTAACTTCTCGAGTGAAACAACGATTGCACACCATATTTGTTTGGGATAAGCAAATAGCAGTATTGCATTTCTTGCATACATGGTGTGTCAGCCTTCTTAAACCGATTTCGCAAGTGCAAGTTGAACATCTTCTTCTTTTATGGGGTCACTGTTTCTTCATGTTGGGATGGGGGTCGAAATCTTTTCAGCCTGTTTTGAAGTTCGATGGGCATTCCAATGGTTTTTATGCTTCTTCGGCTTAGCTCTCCAATTGTTAGTTCATAGACCAATTTTTCCAGGAACATTCTTCTACGCAATGGTTCTAGATCGTTACCAAGGTAAATTACTTGAGAGTTGATACCAGCCATATTTAGCATCGTGACGAATATTATCATTGGCCAACGCTTCATATTTCGGGACACATCAAAAGTAGCACACATTTTGTCTGCGGTGTCAACGCCTACTTTCGTTGAGTTATAAAATGTGATAATTTCAGGTAATTTTTTTTTCTGCGGAATCAGTATCGATGGTGTTGTCATTATGAAGCGTTGACACCAAAATCACGTTCTTTTTTTGACGTGGAACATACGATACTAATGTCTTTCCATCTCTGAACAAACTAGTGAATTGTGCCCTCCTTTTAGTAGCCACAAACTCAGATGGTAGGTGTCTTTTATTTTTTCTGACGGTGCCAACATAGGATAATTTCTTTTTTTTAAAGCATCAACGAGATCTATATCAGTAAACCAATTTAAATCAATTATCGGCAGTTATGTTACTGACACAGAAATGCCCCTCTCGTTACTTTCCAGTATAACAAAACATTTTCTATCATATTTATTGGGTTTCGATGGTATATATTGCCGAAAAAGGCAGTGTCCTCTAAAACCTGGAAGCATTTCGTCAATCGTTACATTCTTCCCAATAATGTAACTCTCTTGGTAGCTTTGCCCAAATTTATGAACAGTGTCGCGAACAGGAGCAAGCCGATCGATTTTTTTCTCTCTTCCCTTGTATCTCGATCGTCAAAACGAAGACACCTCATCAGAATTTCAAATCGTTTGATATTCATCACAAGGCTGAATTTTTCAATGCCGTCACCATCTCTCCCCCAAAGTTCTTCGAGACTTTGCCGATTTCCTCTGTATGCTGCCGCTAGATACAGCAAACCAATGAAAAGCCTTCATTTCAATTACGTCAGTAGATTTGATGTCTCTTTCTCTGGAATATCTATTCCTGATGATATCGATGAACTGGTTAGTGTACTTTACTATAATTTTTAACATTTCGTTGGTGAAAAGGTTACTCCAGCAATCAACAGCAGTCTTAGCAATTCTCGCGTTTCCTTTGACTCCAGGTAAGTGAGTAATGATGTTGTGAGATGTACGACGTACCATTTTCAGAGGTGGATTTTTATTCCATTTGGTGATCTTATCTTTTCCCAAAAAGAAACTGGGGCTTTAATCATCATCGTCTTTATCGGTTTCACCTTCTTGCTCTGAATCGGAACCATCACGGCGTTCTTATACTTCAGCCTCGGAGGCAATGTTTCCTCCCCAAAACTATCATCTAAGGTCGGATCGTTGTCATTATTATTTACCAAACCCATTAATTCTTCTACATGTTTCGGGTTATCTAAATTATAGACTTGGCGAGACATTTCTGCAAAAAATTTGGAACAAGGAGCAAATAATAAAAAAATTGTTACATGCTAGGGCGCAATGTGCCAGATAGATCAAACTAATGAATCAAGTGTTATACCTAAGGTAAGAAACTATTTCTCGGAAAAAAATCGAAAATACATACCTTCGTAATATGTTACGAATTCGGGCGCACTGAGCTTATCAGATCAAAACTTGAATATTTTTTGCAATGAAGGTCGAAAACACACTAAGCGGGGAAGGTTGCGTAGAGCATCTTAAGAGAGGAAGCTACTGAGATGTACATGCGAAAACGTCTCGAACTGGCGTAGTGGGTAAAAAATAAACCTGTCAGATCGGTTGCGCCCGACGGAAGGTTGAAGGAACAATATGATTTCACTTCCTATTTTCATTTCCACATTACGAAATTTCACTTCTTCCGCGCGGAGGAACTCTACATACTATTTCTTTTTTTTTTGTCGATTAAGTCGATCATAATAGGACAGTGGCTCAAAATCTGTCATCATGTTGTAACGATGTTACTATTTTTTGTTCCGACATCCCACTGTATACATTTTAATTTTTAATTTTATTAGTATTATTATGGTTATGCTATTATTTACTTATACACCCCTCTTTCATCAAAAGCTGTAAATGTATTTGCTCTTAATAATTTTTAAATATGTATATTGATTTTGATACATACGGTATATATCTAATATGTATTGCTTACTGTACCGTTCGCGCAAATCAGTCTGCGTAGTTCTTAACATTGTTAAGTAGGGGACCTCCTGAGTGGGGTTGTGGAAAGAATGTATAAAACCGGCAAACGGGACGGAATAGCTCTCTTTGACTCTTGTGCTCTCTTAGCTCTATAGCTCCTAGTTCTGTGCTCTTACAGTTCCGCCGTTTCCGAAACGCCGACTGATTTTCGCCAACAAGGTAAGCGAATTTGGAAATTATTTCTCATTATTCTTGTGTTGAATTCATTTTGCTCCTAGCGTCTTTCGTAGCTGTATTAATAGATCTTATTTTTGCTTACTGTTTGTTTAATTTGAGGATTTTCCGCGTATTTGTGTACGATTCCAAAGTAAGAATTTACTGTTCGTTTTAACTTTAGGGGAAAAGAAATACAGTTGGGAAACTCCCAAGCATTCTCGCTGCAAAGCAGGTAGATTCTTGGGTATTTTCAAGGTATTTCGGGAATCCCGATTCCGG
Organism: Galeruca laticollis; assembly: GCA_963921935.1. Taxonomy (NCBI): domain Eukaryota; kingdom Metazoa; phylum Arthropoda; class Insecta; order Coleoptera; family Chrysomelidae; genus Galeruca; species Galeruca laticollis. The sequence goes on along the minus strand of OY998181.1, from coordinate 157,172,905 downwards.
TATACAACACTAGGGTAAGAAAATACAGTTGGGAAACTCCCAAGCACTGATTTTCACCGGCAATCGCCGAAAACTATTAACGATTTTCACGTTAGGCTTGTAATCGTATAACATTTATTCTGTAATAAAGTGCTTTGGTCTGGGTTGTAATTTAAATAGAAACCGTAAATACTGAAAGGTTTTCATCAATATTCAGTTATTTTAAATATATAGCTAAGTGGTTCGTTTTATTTTCCTTTTCCCAAATTATTTCGAAGTCGAAATAAATTGTAAAATTTTATAAAGCACAGGTAGTTCCATTTTCCGACAGTAGTAAACAAATAAAGACTGTTTCCCACTTCGCACGGCATAGAAGTCAAGAACAACAGACCCCTGGAATTACTTAACCTCCAACTGTTGCCCCTGGTAACTCTTGACGCTACCATTTTCGAGAGTTCGGTGGAGTAAACCATCCTAAAAATCTGGCGCCCGAGAAAACCTGGTAGATAGTGAAGCCGCGGATGTCATAGTGACGTCCTTAATTCTTTTGAGGAAGGAAAGCGCGTCACAATGTCCATTACGGAAAACGGTAATGAGAGGATTCACCCATGTGGTTCTTCCATATTTCTTTGTTTTGAATGTATATTTTATAGTGAATATTATTTATTGTGTGAGTTGTAGGAGGTTTTTATTTTCAGCTTGCATAGAAGAATTTCACTTTACTAAAAACAACATATATTCTTTTTATCATATTCTTCCGATATACGCTGATATGGAGTAAACTTACACGCAACCCTATAAAATTAACATAGTGTCTGAAATATAAACTCATGGCTTCTGTTTGATGTTAAAACCAAAGAAAAATGTTCTAGTTCTACTCATTGGATGAATTTTTCACGGAAATAATATGTACAGTGGGTAAAAGTTATAAACTCCGTTTGTACCTTTGTGAAAATCATTTTATTACCGTCCATTAAGCTGGATACATATTTTTTTCATCCCTTCACCCTTTATTTAAACAAAATATTGCAGAATCTTTTAAAACTTGCTGAACTCCTTGTTTCCGTTTCCATTAAACGAGGAAGGAAAAGGTCGTTATGAAATAAAAACTTGTATTCACTACTGCTGAATGTATGAACTAACGTGTTCACGAAGCGAATTCTACTAATTAGTCTAGGTATCTAATAGAATACTTACTTTTTAATTTTAAAATTACCTACAGGATAATTTTATTTTCTACTAGCGATCTGCCAATGTTTGCAACTGAGTTTTCATTACAGTAAACTGTTAGGCCGAAGTCCGTAATGTTGCATTGTAACGGGTTTGTTTTGACAATAAGACGGCCAACTCCATTTTTTTAAAAATATTAAACGATCTTTCGATTCTTTATTGGATAACTTAACTATCAATAATATAATATTGAAATTTACCTATTTGGCATTTTTTTTTGTAACACTCTACATATACGTCTATAAGTATTTGCAGGTTGTGAAACTATGTTGATTTTTTCTAACGTTTTTGATGTATGGATTTTAACAAAAGTCTTCCAAAAGTATTGTTGTTGTTATCTGTTTCTGTCAGCCCAGAGTTTTAGTGATTACTTTGCCATCATCTTCCTGGTGAAATGGTGCAGGCTGTAGCCGATATATCATAACATCTTGATAATAATTTTATATTATCAATCACTATTGATTGCTGGGTAAGTTGGTAAGTTGTATCCTCTGATACAAAAACGAACGCCGCTGTAAATAGAGTAGTTTTAGTCATACTTATTTTCTTTAACTTACATTCTCGGGGTATGAAAGGATTTTTCTCTTCCTTTTGGTTTTTACTGTAGATATAAATAACCGTGGGACTACTGATTTTTGTTCTGGTTACATCATCTTGGGGTGTTAGCCACAGTAGTCCGAAAAACTGCCCGCTTTAGCTGATAAGTGCTATAACTTATTAGGTTTCGGATATAACAGACTCCTTGACTTGCAGTCTAAAACATATTACTAGTATTAGGTTAGAATAAATTAGTTGATTAACTTACACATACTTCTCATTCAGATAGGGGTATGTTTAATCTTCATTTGCTTACCACGTGGGCTTCAGTAAATATTTCCATATTAGGTAACTTCATGTTAGGACATGGATGTCGTTCGGTATGGTAAATATTTACCCATCATACGTTAACTAATTAGATTCCATCTGATTTGAACGGTAATTCAGGGCATTTTGGCTTTGTATATTAACATTTGCGGGGTTGCTATGGTACTATGATTATTTAAATCCATTCAAATAATTTCTAATATGTAAGCACTTTGTTTATGCTGTGTAAATTGAAACTGACAATTGCTTGATGGCAGATATGCCTTCAATAAGAGTGTCTGTTTGTCTTTCGCACTGGGAACAGTCGAGATCTCTGTGACATTTGCTCTCTGAGTTTAAGAGTCGTAGACAATTATATTTACACACAGATTTCCTCTCTGATGTGCTCGTAGATGATATGTGGACATTTACTAGTAACATTTTTGGGTTTCTTCTACTCTTGTTCGATGTCTTATGTGGATTGTTGTTGTATGGTCTGCGGTTAAGACGAATTCATGTCTGCTGGATTTCTATTGGTTGGAAACTTATTCGAGTCTGCGTTGTGAAATGAACTTTAGGGACAGGAAGAATGTTAACGACACATTTCAATTTGGTTTTTGAAGATGTCTAGATGATTGCCAGTCAGTGAAACGGTATCTAATTTTATATATGGTATTAGACATCCCAGTTAGGGGAGATTATTAATACCGTCTTAATTTATTCGGAAAGCAATTGGTGATAGTATCTTTGGGAGATTTCACGAGATTTTGTGGATAATGGTCGATATTTGGAAACCATGCTACCTGACTCTTTGAGAGAAGATTATCAACTGGAATCCTAGCATCTTTGATACAATTTTCAATTCTGTATGGAAGAGAAGTTTGTTGGAATCTATAGAAAAATTGGAACCCTTGATTAGAGGTAAATGAAGTTTTATAGTAATTTTAAATAGGTTATCGAGAACATTTTCACTCATTTCCTATTACAGAAAAGGGACTATGAGTGGATTTCAATTGGTAACTATTAGTATTTTTTCAATCTGTTGTAAATTAGTATAATCTTTTTGTACAGTTCAGGGTCATTTTTTTGGTTTTATAGTAAAATCAGTCACTTTGTACATGAAAACATCAATTCTTTTTATGACTGTCACACAATTGTGTTCTACTTCAGATAACGGGTTTCAAATAGTAGTCTAAATCAGGCTAGGGACACTGCAGACCGTGCCATCTATAGAGCCCATCAAGTAACTAAAATCGGTAGATAATTCCAAAAAATTAACGATAACTGTAACGTCGTTAGTAATCAAATTTTATTGATTTTTATAACTGCGTATGAGCGATATCATATTGCTCGTCCCCATCCCCACATGTTATATGTTGTACTGTTATCATTTCTTAGTTCAAATGTAGAGGTTATTTTAAGGTTACGGTATTTTGGTGTATTTTTTAATTGCTGTAGTGTAATATTTATCTGTTGTTTGGTTGCTTTATTGTTATTAATTGAAAAGACAATGTCAAAGTGTATTCTGGAGGAGTAATAAGTGGTGTACTCGGTAAGTTATATTAAAAAAATTTGAGCATTTTTTCTTTCACAATTAACAACCATTATCTTCATTTTTATAAATAATTTAATCGACAACTTTAGACATCATGGTTGTTCTTTACATTAGCTAAACTGCAAATTGCTGCATTAATAATAAAGTAAATGATATTTCTTTTTAAAGTTTTGTTCCTCCAACCCAGGAATATAAAATTAATATGGCTGAAAAGCAGTGGTAATAAATCAATAAATTTGTCGACTAAGAAACGATGGAGGATATGATCCCTTCATTTTCAAAAAAAGTGTTTCTTTAGATTTGAGAAAGATGAAGAGAGGTTATTAAGACAGTTTGATTTGCCTTCCCATATGAGTGGAAATTAACAAAAATTGATGGTAAGTTTTATTGTATTCAACATAGCATGCTATAATTTTGGACATTTTAAAATGTAAATTGAGTGAACGAAAATACGAGTACTGAATGTGTAATTTTATTAAAATTCCAGAAATATACAGAAAGTGTCAAAAAACATCAAACCCTGTAACCGCTACACACAATGAAATAAAATGTTGGATGTTACATCAATATTCAACTAAAATTTGTCAAAATTACTCTATAACGAGTGTGTACAATTGTAATTCACATAACGAAACGTCTAATTTGATTACCAACTAAATGATACCCTCTTTATAGGGTAATTTTAACAAATTTTACTTAAATAATGATGTGACATCAAACATTTTATTTCATTGTGTGTACATTGTATAACAAGAAAAACCTACTAACCCTCACAGTGCTCGTTATAGGTATGCGGGTTGTCTCACGTGGTACAACCCGTACTCGCCAGTCGACTAGCTTCGAGTCGAAGAAGGGGTGGATTCTTCAAAAAAAATTATTAAGTATACAAAAAGGGCGCCAGAGAAGTTTTGGCAAGCACCAAAGACTTCCTAAGTTAGCCCACAACTCGTCAGTGGGTTAACAACACACACTACACACTCCAAAGGTTAATCTGATAGGTAAATTATCATAAGTAAATAAAAGTCAGCAAATACACCATGATTGAAATTTTAATTAGTCTTGGTGGACCAAAGGTCTCTTTTCAAAATATTTGTTACAATGTCACTACAATAATATCGCAAATAATGTCTGGGCTCAGCTGAAGGCTGTAAACACAGGATGTAGATGGGCTGAAGGCCGAAATCTACATAAATCCAAAAAAATTCCTAACTAACTCGTCAGTTACAACCAAATAAATAACTGTCGAGCAGATTCTATAGTTCTAGGGAAACGACCAAATAGTTCATGTACAATATCTCAAAAATACCACGATAATATATATATCAAAAATCAACAATGTACAATTACAAGGGTTCACCCTTCCGCAAATTATACCAATATCAATATAAATGTTTGCATAAACCTAAAATTTAAATAGCAATCGCGTACAGCGTTGCTAGCGAAAATACAATTCAAAATTATGAACGGTGCAAGTTATATGCACAAGATTGTCAGAAATAGGCAAAAAAAAACCACTAAATAACGCAACACCAGGTACGTACCGTAGTGTCTTAGCGTGTTTTTAAACTATGAGCAAAGATTTCAAATTTTTAAATACAAAGTACCAGTGTAAGCCAGATTATAATAATAATAATTGTCGCAAAAAGAAACAAATCTTTAAATGTAAAATGGTAATATGTGACGCATAAAGGTGAATTTACTAATGAAAATGATGAATAAAAAGGAAAACTATTCACTTATCCTTTTCCGGAACCAGAACAGGAACTGATGTTGCTCCAGACTAATCCAGTCCTCCTGGAATCTGGTCTCACTGACCCATTAAATTCCAATCAGTGAGTTACAAAAAAAAAACCCTAAAATAGAGAAACGAATTAGCCTCTACATAGGGTTTACATTTTACCCCGATCAAATTTTCGACGTACCCCCGTAATATCCCATCATACTGACTATATTAACAATACCCGAAATTGCAAATAATCATACCTCATGACTTTTAACTGTATAAAAGCCACCTACTCTGAGAATAAAAACTATATGACTGGTTTTTTTCCGCTTAGCAAAAAAACTACGATACCAATAAAAACCCATAATATAAAAACTACGTCGTTGGACACATCCCTGAATATTTATACAACCCCCGTGATATATTCTTATTTCAACAAAATATAAAGCAATGAAGAATATGAATTAATAAGAGTTTATGAAATACAACGAAACTAACCCACGGAACCCAGATTACATTCTCCAATAAATTAGGAATCAAAGCAAAATTTCTACGTTAAATTACCTACAAAACTATTAATTCCGAGAAAGTATTTTTCAACCATTCACCTTGTTAATGAATCCTTCTAGCTAACGCCGTCTACGGAAAATTTACCACCAATATACAATTCCTGTAAATCCTTAAGGAACCCACAGTCATCGACCGTTTTTGGTTCAATAACTTATCGGGTCAAAGCTACCAGCTGTTGGTTCCAGCCGTATTTTTCTTTCCCTACGACGAAATTGTCGGTTTTTCTTAGCGACTTCTAATGGCTCCCAGAGCACATGCAAAAAATTTTAAAGTTAATAACGTGTGTGTACACTTCGACGGCAAATGGAGGACTGACTACGTCTCGCATACCGTGCTTAGCATTCTATCTCTCGACAAGCTTGCCAATCGTTAAATTTACGACGGCTCGGCGCATTTTTCGCGTTACAATTGTACCTGTTGTATGTTTTTCTCTTGTCGACAGCTTTGAGAATGACCTAATGGCTGAAAGCGCTTAGCTGGAATTTTAATCAAATAACATACTCAGTACTCGTCTTTTCATTCACTCAATTTATATCTAGTGTGTACACCATACTCAGACAGTTCCATTTTAAAATGTATCCATTGAAAAAATCATAATCTGGGTTTTATTTTATGTTATAGCTATATTCCCTCTACCAGCTATGGGATGGAAGGTATTGATCCCTTGCCCATTTTCATATATAGCCCATGGTGTGACAATTTATGGGAAATGAAAGTGAGTATTAACTTTTGTTGAGGCATTACGTCTAAGTATTTGGTCTTCCGGTAACCAAAATATCCAATAAAGACAAAAAATAAAAAAAATAGTTAAAAATCAAGGATTCTTGAAAAAATCGAAAGCTTCAAAAGAGGGAATCAAGAAAACCAAACAAATGTATACATTCAAACATTTTTTGATATTTTTTTGGCTTAGTACAAAAACATGTGTAAACTTATCATTTCGATAGTAAGCGCTTTTTGTTCTCTTTTGTTGACATAAATTTTCAAACATATTTGTGTGTTTACTTATTTATTGTTGTTATTTTGTGTGTTTACTTGTAGAACCTCAACCAGAATCGAGAAAGGACTCCATGAGACGGTGGGATGACATTTTAACAATCATAGACTGCCAGGAGCTGCAGAGTAACTTAAACTACCTTATGCAATGGTTTCATAAGAACGGAATGCTTTGAAATGTAGATATATACAAATATGCAATATACTAGGTTTAGGCTTGTGTTATAAACCTATTTAATACTTCCAGTAAAAAAATAAAGATGTGTTTTAAGTGGAAATGAAATGTTAGTTATATTATTTTAAATGTTGTACAGTCACAAGTGCTGTTTAGCACTCTTATATGTAATTACTTGGCACCTTGTATTTCAGAGCTGGGCAGTATTTAACAACTTTTCCTATAAAAATATTTCAATTACTTTTGTTCTAACATTCACAGTAATTATACTCAAATGTTTTCTTTCACAGAAAGTTGCCAAAAATAGTAGTTAACAACTTATTGCTAACACTTTTTTTGATTAGGTAAGTAGCAGTTATACTCCTGTAGTTTGTCCAGCTCTGTGTGTTTATACGAGTGTAATAATAAATTAATATAAACTTATCATACATAATTTTCTACTTTTATCTTGATTTAACATCATTTGAAAATCTAATGATACTCCAACCTAGAATGTATGTAACTCAAATTATTTTTTTATTATTGCATGGTTTTTACACTATAATTTATTTGAAATAGAATAATTAAAATACAGTATATTTGAATATACCGCCAATCTGCCAAAACCTAAAATTACAGAAATCTTTCCAACATCACTCAGTTGTTTACTCGACGGGCTCTTTAGATGGCGCCACAATCAGTGTCTCATCTATCTGTAGGTTATCTGTGGTCTAAATGATTTAATTGAGTAGTATGTCCCGTATAAGATATTGACGCATGTTCTTGCGATATTCTTAGTTGAATAGTTGACAAGTAGCACTGTGTTTTATATTTCTACGTACTGCCTGTAATCGTTATTTTTCATATATATGAAGGTCATTTTTTTATTTTGTTAGATTGGATATAGCTTCTATCCACATACTAATTATTCATGTTTTTTTAGAGAAAGTTGTAAGTCAGTTAGTAGAACACTAGGGAAAAATATTTTTTTAACGTTAATTGTAAATATAGATTTTTTGAGACATAGGCGGTACTTCCGAATATTAGATATCGGATTGTTAATGGATTTATGTCCTTTTGGGAGGGTTATGAAGTCGTGCCTCATATCTGATGCACCTTGGTCTTTTTAGGGTCCTTCTTCTGCTTGTCAGCTTGGGGAGATTGTCTTACCTTGATTAAGATACACCATATGGAACTTGTCTCATATGCATACGCATATATTTTTTTAACAAAAATAAAATAAAAAATAAACTGTTTCAAGGATTAAAACTAACTTTTCCGCTTCTGTGGCCCTGAACAATATTCTATCATAAACTTGTTACTTGTATACAGTTCGGGGGATGTATCGTGCTAAGAAACCGAAATTTCTCCAAAAATAACCGAAAATTCAGTATATCCGGATTTATAGGACCCGCTGTACTCGCTCCAGTCAACTGAAAATCAATAGGGTACATCTGTGAGATACCTTAAACAATATTCAATCATAAAATTGATCAATCGTATACTCTCTGGAGGCTGTATCGTGTTAACAAACTGAAAATTCTCCAAAAATGACAAAAATTTGGTACTTCAAGTACCATAGAGTACCCGTTGTACTGGCTTTAGTGAGCTGAATATCAATAGAGTTCACCTTTAAGACGCCCTTAATAATATCCAATCATAAAATTGGTCACTTGTATATACTCCGGAGGCTGTATCGTGCTAACAAACTGAAACTTCTCCAAAAAAGACAAAAATATCGTACTTAAAGTACTGTAACACCTGTTGTATTGGCTCTGGTCAGCTGAAAATCAATAGGGTTCATCAGTGAGATGCCCTGAATAATATTCAATCATAAAATTTGTGACTTGTTGAACACCGGAGGCTGTATCGTACTAACAAACTGATATTTCTCAAAAAATGACAAAATATCGTACTTCAAGTACCATAGCACCCGTTGTACTGGCTCTGGTGAGCTGAAAATCAATATGGATCATCTGTGACATGTCCTTAACAATATTCAATCATAAAATTTCTGACTTATTGCACTCCGGAGACTGTATCGTGCTAACAAGACATGTAAGGAAAAGTGGCCGACGACAACGACGACGACGACGACGACATACACACAGGATTTTTTTTCTAAAAACCGTTTTTTCGTGTTATTGTTGGTGGAAAACGTTAAAATAACTCAAAAAAAATTTCAAAATTCCAACTTTTTTTGGGGTAAACCAATACTTTTCTCGCATATAGAAAGGCTGGGCGGAAAAGTAATAATGCAGTAAGGGGATAATAAAACTTATCCCTTGGCACACAGCTTCAATATAAAACTCTCTATAGACAATAATAACGGAGTAGTGGGTAATGTATGATGATTGAACCTAGTCTGAACATGTGCTTGTACAGCTTATTGAGAGCATCAGGGATGTAGAATCAATGTTTAATGGGAGTTTCCCTATTAAACAAGTAAGTTTTGGACTGATGTCGTTCGATAAGCGCTTGTGGCTAAACTTACAGCTGCTTTTTGTGTACATTCAAATTGATCCGAATTAATCTTGCAGTAGATAGTTGAAGATTGTTTGGAGTTATTAATAAATATTTGTAGATACTCTTAACCTGTACACATCATTCAATCAAAATCTGCTTCCAACAACAATAATTGTGCAAACTCATTTGCATCGTTAGAATTAAAAAAGTTTTCAACTTCTTTCAGTTTTATTGTTTCGATATACACGAAAGCAACTTCAAGACGGCGACATTGTCGTGTCAGAATGTTTATTTTTATAGCACTTTTAGATTCTCGTTTGAGATATTACTTTATGTATTTTGAAAGACTTTGCAGTTATGCTAATTTATGATAATAAAAATATGAATTATCTTGAATTTTAGGCATTTCATTCAAATTAATTTTTACATCAAAGGTAATAATTCAGGGGATAATTTAAATACCTTTTTATGAACCAACTCCAGTTAAAAGGGTAGGAAAGAGGTGTCTGTGAATAATATTTTGAAGGAAATGGATTAGTCGATGGAATAGAGGTATTAAAAAATTTTACTGGGTGAATGAATTAGCCAATTTTCTGGCCTCAAGAATACTTGGACTGAAAATCATGTGCACAACATTTTCTTAAGTCTTTTAAAGTGAAGAATTTCATACACATTATTATTATTTTTACACCATCCCTACATAGATTTTGAGACTGTTTTCACCATCATTCAAATAATTTTTCACGAAAAGTTTATATCAAGTGTGACTGCCCGTCGCTACACTATTCAATTTATTTTTTTATAAATATATTATTTGGAAATGATAAAGACATATGACTTTGCTAAAATGGCATTCGCTCAACAGAGGGGAACATTCAGTCCTCCCAAATATTTACATATCCAAAGGATTGAGCTTTGGTGGGGCTCTTTGCATGTTATTGGACTCATTGTGGTGATGTTTTTGTGAGCTACCCATTAACTTACGAACTACTTGGTTTGTTGCGAGTAGCACTGCCGTTTGCATGGCCCTGAAAAGACGTTCATTAAGGCCAAGCTCCTTCATGTTCTGGAGCAAGTTCTTTGGGATAACTCCTATTGTTAACATAATGAAAAGCAGTGTTTGGAGGTTTTTCATTGTGAGTGTTAATTTGGTCTGTCATAACAGTGTGGTCCCAATAGAGCTTGTATAAATTATTGTTTTCTAATATTGTCTCGGGGTTGTACATATATTATGGGACTTTTTGTTCCAGCGAGAGCTATAACGTTTCTGTTCGTTTTTGATGCAGAATTTCACATAATGCAGCGATTCTCACTTTGTATTCACTTGCAGCGAACATTTGACATCATCCTGTGACGTGCTGTTTCCGACACCTGTTAACCGTACCTGCAACTATCATTTATCACTGCAGCATCTCTTGCTATATATTATAATAGGTTCTGGTTGGAATCACCTGATCTTGTATGGCTATTAGAAAACCCTCCATCTTCCGGAACAGCCATCCCGAGGCCAGCAAGTAGTTCGATGTTATGGTGCCGACGTAATCATCTCTTACCTCATTCAAATGTCTTCCATGCAAAGGCTTTTCTCTCCAACTCTGCAGTTTCTTGTCCACTGATTCGTAATGAGTTGAATCATGCTGTTTTTTTAGCTGAAGAGGCGTGGGGTTATCTGCACTATATATTAACCGATGTAAATCGGACGTGCGTGCTTTTTTTAAATTGCTAGGCAGATTGGCGAGATTTGTTGGTCCAGCTGCTTTGAAATGTTTGTTAGTCCTCTTCCGCTCCAGGGACGTGGGATTTTCGTACCTTCTATAGAACTTCTGGATTATGTTTATGTGCTTTTATGAGTAGAGTTCTGATCTTGCGCTAGAGGTTGCTGATGTCATAGAGTAAGATCCCAGAGAGACCAGACATGATTTATTTTTACATATGTGAAACCTCAACTACTCAGTAGCGTCTGGTCTACTCTGAATACCTGATAGCTTGTGAAGCTTGCCCTGTGACACCTGAGAAGGTACCAGGTGAGAAAGGCAACTAAAAAGAAGAGTTATTCAACTTAAATTATATATATATATATATATATATATATATATATATATAAATTTATTAAATTATCGACCGTTACTTAATTATAGAATATTTCATAAATTTCGGGTATAGCGGTCTGTAGGCAATTAAAACTGTAATTTTTCTAATATTCTCAATATTTCGCCATTGTTTAACAGCTTCTCCAGGAGAAATTCTACAATAATTAGTAATGTACATTTTAAAACCCATTAAAATTAACAATAAATAAAAACTTACAGAGAGCAACAGTTGTTTTGCCGATACGGGCACTGGCATCACATTACACACATTAAAAATAGATTAATATAAAATGTTTCTATTCTGCTGTTGTTTATATATTATAGTAAAAAGTGATAAGAATTTAAAAGTTGTTAATATACAGAGTGACATGTTAAAAATAATTAAAAAGATTACAATAAATATTGCTCAAATTGTTAGTATCAAGTTTGTAGTTTAGGTTGTTTTCATGTTTCTTGATATAATACATTTCAAGGAATAATCTAGATCTGTAGTAGTTGTTTTTTTTCCAATAAAGTTATATTATCATAATCAAAATTATGACCTGTCTTTAAGTGATGTTCTACTGTGGCACAAGTATTTTTGTGTAGTCTGCAGTCACTTTTATGTTGAGTGGTTAAAACAAAGCACAAAAGTGAAAAAATGTAAATATCATAATGTGCCATATGATAATGTATGATAATGCATGTACACAAATTACATATCTTAGCACACTGAAGAAAAAAATCCTTAGGTTTTTCCGCAGAGATGGAAACCCATAGCAAAAAATGAGGACATTATTCTTTGTTGTTTAGTCGGAGCAATTCTGACATGGAATTCACATAGGGCATATGAGAAAATGCATAGAAATTGTATGACCCAGTCCCTCAAGCATGCAATATTTTTTTCGTTCTAGCTTGCGTAAAGTAGTACTCTACCCACTCTATGCATTACTTTCTTCACTAGAGGGTGAAATAAACATTTACGACTAACGTATTTTAAATATCTGTTGGAATTTTGTTTCTGTGACGAGAAAAATATTTGACAATCTCTGTTGACAGGTAAAAAATATCACTTTTTATGAAATTACTTTTTCCCCGGATAATATTTAAAATAACTACTAAACAATCAACTCGTTCGCAATTTTTTAATCAAATTACAGATTTAAATTGATTACTTTGAAGGTTTCCTTAGCAACGCAGATTTAGTTGTCGCTAAGTACAACAGCGTATTTGGAAATTTACATTTCACATCGATAATTTTCTGACTTTATATATTGTAATAATAGGTATGGTTTTTTCATGAGTAATATCATAAGAGCATCTATATTTTCCAACAAAAATCGAAAAAACACTTTGCTAAGTAATATTTTAACAAGATGAATGAGTGCTGGTGGCAACAAAAATCCGAGTCGAAGACGTTACTTTCGGCACCGATCCTTTGTTCTTTTTTTCAGTTCTATTTGCTACGTGACTTTGACAAAGTAAGGAGAGTGGTTTATTGTTTTCGTAGCAAAGAGTTTATTTTATGCAAGAAATATACATTACTGTTAAATACGTGTACAAGTCAGATACTCAACCTATATACTGTTTAACCTGTTTATGAGGTAATTTGCAGGTGAAGGAGCACTTCCGACATAGTATCCACATTCGAAGTATGAAAATACTTTGGAGTTGGGTGATCTAGGATTTTAGATTTGCTCTCGAGAGTCTCGTACCTTAGCTGCTCGCATGTAGGATGACACGCTGAAGCTGAATTATTCATCAAAATTGCTCTGTCACCCTTTGGTTTTCCACTAGATAGGTAAAGAAAGGAATTTCTTGAATGTTCCTTTCATAAGGGGGAAGCAGTACAAAAAACGATGAATCAGTTTGGTCAAACGCTCAAGATTTTTTTAATTTTCTGGGTCTGAACAAAAAATAAATATAATTTGTTAACACTTATAGTATTGTTTATTCAATAACATTTAAAGAATAAATACTTTGTTAATAAAAAAATAAATAATTTTACAAAATAGTATAAAGTAAAAAAAAATTGAATAAAACATAAAATAGATGTAAGTTTATAACAGTCTTATTTGCGTACCTCGGAGGTAGACTGCACTATGTCGACTTGGTGTTATTTCGCAAAAAGTTCATCAATGCACTCAGCTCTTCGAGACCTTTCTAGAAGTATATTACACTATGTTATTAATAGCAGAATATTAAAATTAGTCCCAAAAATAGAACACTATGTTCAATATATTTTAGAGGTAAAAGGCTTCATGTATACATGACGTACTTTACCTCCCATTTTGTTTGTATCATGCTTAAAAGTATAAAACACTATGTCGATATGGATTGTTCCATTTTGTTAAAATGGGAATTCTATGTTGACATAGTGTTTTGTGCCTCTAGCGGTCTAGCCAAGAACCATGTCGTAAATGTGACATAGCGTCAGTTTGTAATAACGCAAGCAAGTGGAAGGTTGGTTTTGTTCACAAAATAATCGTGGTTTTTATTATTTTCGAAATATATTATTGCTCAATTGGTTATTTGGTTTTGTGTACAAAATAATCGTGGGTTTTGTTATTATAAACCTTGTGTATTCGTTATAAAGATATTATTGTGCAATTTGTATAATAGTTTAGTTTTGTTGTTATTGTTTTATTAATCTAGGAACCCAAAATGACTTCCCGTGGAAAATGCTTGTGCAAATGGTACGTGGTAAGTGACAAACTTTTATTATTACAAACTTATTTTAATGTGAAGAATAAGAGGTATTTGCATAAAAAATCATTGGATTCCACAATTTTTCTACTTTCATTTAAACATAATATTAATGGTATAGGATTTGATGCAAAATTTGATTCACTTTTGTACCTGCAATTTTACAAATGACATTATTATAGATTCTACCAGTAATGCGAATATTGGAGAAGAAAACTACATTCCAGAAACAGGAAATCATTCAGATGACTTCGAGCACTCTAACCAATCTAGTAAGTTGTGCTTCTCCTGTACTACTTGAATTATTTTTGTACCTGCAAATTTTTCAAATGATGTTTTACAGTGGAGACAGAGCCACAGATTATAGTATATACCACTCATGCGGATATTGGAGGAGCAGATATAGGTAATAATTCCGATGAGTTCAAGGACTCCCATCAACCTAGTAAGTTACTAGTTACTCTCCTGTATACTTTGTTGATATATTTTATAATATTTATTATTTAAGCAGAATATTGTATAGTAAGTTTAATTTTTACAGATGGTGGACATAATGGTGAGAATCTTATAATAATAAAGACTACTGAAGATGTGCTAATAAAACTTGGAGTCAATAAAAAATCATCAGGTCAGATATTGTTAGAAAACGAAACTCTAACAGAGAAATTTACACAACGTGTTCAATTTTTTAGGAGAGGAAGAATTTGATTATGAGGTCTTGGCAACAGAGCAGTCGCAATCTCCACTAAGTCATGAATTGGTTGACATCGAAATAAGGGATCTCTATGTTCCAAGGGCTGAAGAACTGGCCTCATCTGGTTCTGATTCAGATACAAGTGAAAATCGCACGGCTACGCCAAAACGAAAAGTAAAAAATATTTCCAAAATCAAGCAAAAAGACAAAAAGAGAGTAAGACATGAGAATTGGTTATGATAATGAGAAATGGTTATCTAACATTAGAAAAACTAGCCGAGCTGCAGGAGAAAGTTAGATAAATAAAGAAGGAAAGTATATTTTAGAAAGAACAATCAAACCACCTTGTTCATGCAGATTAAAGTGTTCTGAAAAAACAACAGAAGCTGAAAGGATGGAAATATTTAAGAATTATATTGGAGCCATGAAAAAAATAATGATGGTAAGCGTCAATTTATTATTTTATCCGTGAAAACAGAAGAACCATCTTTTCATAGGTCAAAAGCAAAAAAACTAAATCACTTACTTACACGTTTTTTGTCAATGGAAATAACATTAAAGTGTGCAAAGTTATGTTTTTGAACACGTTATCTATATCAAATACTCTCGTTAATACAGCTATCAAAAATCGAGTAACAGGAGGATTGGTTAAAATAGATGGAAGAGGTAAACATGAGCCCAAGAATAAAACTTCTCAAACTGTGATCGGCAGCGTTATTAGGCACATATCTTATTTTTCCGCTTATTAGAGCCACTACACTAGAGAGAACTGTTCAAAAAAATTCTTGTCCCCAGAATTAAGTATAGAAACAATGTATAAATTGTACAAAACGTTTGCTTCAAAATACCTTAACTATTTAATACCAACTCATTGGCAGCAGTTAGTAAGATAGTGCTCAAATAAGTACATCGTCCATAACATGGAGTTGCATGATATTAAATCGTTCAAGTCACTATACAATACTTCCAGGTCGCCTTTTATAAACAGGAAACTTATAGTGATAAGCAAGATTTTCAAATTTCACAATGCGTCCAGTTCCAAATCCGACAAGAAAATATTGGAGTGTTTTACTATAAAGACTCATTCTTAAAAACAGATACAAATTTCAAGCAAATTTGTTTGAAAAGAAGAACAGGAAGTATTCCGGCTATATTAAATCCACTCAGAGAGACTCCTAGACCAATATCAGGAAAGAAATACAAAGATCTAATTAATAGACCTTTTGGAATTCGTTCCAAGCGAGTGCCATGCATTTCATCAAAACATAGAAACAAATAACAACATAGCTGATTATCCCGAAGATGAAGATGGCGAAGTTTCAGTCAAATCATATTATTGTCCATAATGTTCATGTTTATCTAATACAGTATTAAAGTTTTTTTCTAATTTGGAGCATTTTTTAGTCAAAAACATTTTATAGTGTAACATTTTTTAGTTGTAAATATATTTTTTAGCTGTGATATTGCAAAATAATACTATTTAATTTTTTACAAATGTGGTTGATATGGGTATTCCAACTCATATCCTTATCGAGGTATGTTCCCAGAAATTTCGTAGAACCCGAAAAATAAACATCAGTCCTCCCAACTGAGATACAGCTATTTTCAGGAATATATGTTCTTGTAGAAAAATGCATGAGGATGGTTTTTGTCGAATTTACTATCAAAGAATTTCTTTCACACCAACTGATAAATTCTCTTGATAAAATATTCATTTTTAATAGCAGCTCATCCGGAGATTCAGAATCAATTGCCAATGTGGTATCATCTGCATATAGTATTAAATGATTAGTGCTAACATATTTAGAAAGACCATTTATGTATAATAAAAATATCAGAGGCCCTAAGATTGACCCCTGAGTACGCCAATTTCCACTGGTTGGGGGAAGGACTTCTGATCTTCAACTCTGACAATAAATTTTCGGGCTTCTAAGTATGATTTCAGCCACGATAGAAATTTGCCCCAAAATCCTAAATCTCGTAGTTTATTTATTGCTATATCAGCACTAACCATGTCAAAAGCTTTTGAAAGATCAAAGAAGAGCACCTCACATACCTCTTTCTATCCAATGAGGTGTGGATAGAATTAAGCAGAGCTACGGATGCACTCCCCGTCGATTTGCCAGGTAAGAAACCATGCTGATGGTCCAATATAACATTATACTTTTTGAGGAAAGAAAGCATTTGTTTATAAATACACTTTTCTATGAATTTAAATATCACAGTTTGGACAGTTACGGGCCGATAATTGTTAAGGCTGTCTTTTTTATGTATTGGTGAAACAACTCCTATCTTTAGACTTGATGGAAAAGTTTCTGTTTCCACTGAGTAGTTGATAATGTCTGCTAGAGTACATGCGATTTGTGGACCTATACTTTTAATGATCTTTGTCGAAAGACAGTCAACACCCTCGGCATTAACATTTTTTAGGCAGTTAATTACATTCAATACATCTTCAGGGGTAACAGGTTTGAAATAAAAAATATTAGCGACATATTTTGTTGTATAACTTTCTAAACCACAGTTAGCAAAGTGGGTATTTATTGCTTTTTTAGTATTCGTTGCAAAAAAAGTGGCAAACAAATTAGCAATTTCGTATTAATTTGGAGTTATTTAACCATTTATATCAAAGGTTTCAATAGTATAATGTCTCGTTTTTTCCAATTTTGTGTTGTACTGTTTGCCATATATATTTTTGATTGTTGGAGGTATACTACACTATGTCGCATAAAATTATCATTTTTTATTGTAAAATGAAAAATTAGAAAGTTTTTTCATTAGATTATTAAACAATAGCTGTTACGCTATGTACAAAATTAGGTTCGAATACATTGTTGTTCGAAATATAATAATAAAATATGTAGGAAAGCAATGGACAATAACTCAAATCCCTCTACTGAAAAGTTGATAAAAACGATATAGTGCAGTTCACCTCCGAGGTACTGTTATTTGTGTGGGAAATAATGCTATATGTCCCATGAACCTAAGGTATAATAACAGAAATGTGTCTTGTATTATTGCGTTATTATTTTTGGAAGTTGCGCAAGTCTCACTGGACATATTTTACTGCAATCATCAAAATCACGTTTGACACTTCTGCAAGTATTACCATTTAGTGAATTCTGGTTATCCTGGTTAACTCTCCCAGTATAAGAATCTAAACAGGTTAGTTTTCTAATATTAATTTCTTGAGAGTCATATTCATTGGAATGAAAGGAGCGACCCTGAAAAACCCTCAAATTGTTAAATGAATAGACGACCCTGTGTCGAAATAAAGGTTTGGTCAAACGTAGCCTTCATTATTTCTTTCAATTTTTCAGAATGCTTCCTGATGGACGCAAAGTCACATAATACACAAGATTTTGTTATAGAATAGAAATATAGCTAGCTGATGGAGTCCTAGATGTCCTTCTGAGAAGTGTTTTATGAAGAAAATTTTCAACGTTAATTGAGATGGTTTCTTTTTGTTTAATAAAAATACTTTTTTAAATCTTTTCAATTTATAAACTTCTAGGATATGTGAGAAGATAAGGTCTATTAAGAGCTAAGCCATTTCATCCGAATTAACATGAAATTATGGTTTTGTTCTTTAGTATCAATTTCGCGATGGAGCTGTTCAATTTTGTTGGGACCAGGTCTGCATTATATGAAATCAGTATAGTTTCTGTTTTTATTATACCATATTCAGGAAAATTCACATCTGATTTCCTCCGCTCAAATTCCCAAAAGTGATTCTGAACCAATTCTCTTGTTCATATATAGTTATTTCCTATTTTTTCTTTGTCCACTCTCACTGTGTCTTCAATATTTTTTGCTGTTCATGAGATATACTAAGATTCAGGCAAGCATGACCGGGTAACTTGTGATGCAATTGAGTTAGAAATCCGGTCAAACGCCATAATTGTTGCTCGATGAGTTCTTGAGGACACTCTAGAACAAAATCTCGAATTACTCATTTAGAACCTGAATATAACCTCAAAAATTACTAAAAACGTGGAATGACATAAATTGGGTGGACTATTCTCGAGAAGAATCTTATAATTTTTGCCCACTTCCGACTGCTCACAGAGACCTATCCTTTTTCTCGATTTAATTTTATCAATTCATTTTTAGTAAGTTTCTTCTGAGGTGACGACGCTATGTCAGCTGCTTGAAGTCATCCATTTCTCCGAGCGGTATCGTCTGAAGTACATCTAAGACATCTCCGCGAAGCGCGATTGTTAAATTCACTGCCTTCTCTCTATCGGACCAATTATTCACTCTAGCGGCTGCTTCAAATTGTTTCACATAATTGGTCCACGACATTTTCCCATCGAACGTTGGAGCCTTGACTCGGGTAAAACTGCCAATGTCTTCAAACTTAGGTAGTGTTTCTGGCTTGCCAAGTTTCGTTTGCTCGGTCTTCTTTTCGTCCTCTGGCGTGCCTCGCGTTCTTGAATCGGCAATCTTTTCCTCTAACTCCTTGATTTTCTCGTCTATCGTTGTAATCTTATTCTCGATTTCAGATTTTAGGGACGAAATTTCATTTTCAACGTCAGCGGCATTGTCGTTTTTCATTAACCCTTTCGCTCATGAATTATTGTTATTGGCAATAAAATTTTGTCAAAGGAGATCCTTAAAAATTGATTTTTTAATGATTTTCAAGACTTTTATTATCACCTTAGCTGCTCTCAGATGGCGGTGGTGGCATGTCGTCAATTGATGGCAGTATGAGCCAACGGTTGCTACGTGGTGGTGGTAACATGTTGTCGATTTTGTATTATAGACGTTAAATAAAAGTAAAGTAGAATTTTTTTTTAGAATTTTTATTAATCAAAATACAAATTTACTTATGAAAAATTATAAAACAATTCATATTTTTTGTTAAACACAAATGTACAAGGCACTAACTACATTTAATTTTGATGTATCTTTGCAACACGCATTTTTACAGCGTCAAAATAATTTTGAATTCTCATGGATAGGCCAATTACCAACGTTGTCCCGTCTAACTTCTGGTATTGGACATACTTCAAAGGTTAGTCTTGATATTGTTGGTTGTAGTGACTCATTCCGAATATTCGTAGGGGGTCGTCCTTTTTGTGCTATAGGTGATCTAAAGTTAAATAATTCTAGTATATCCTTTTTGGTATGTTTCGTTGTTGAGCTTGTTGTCTGTATTCTAGCCATGATAAAGTACATGCAAGATCTATTGCGTGTGTGAACATTCGAAGTGTCCACTTCTTGGACCTAATAAATTTTCGATAAATTTTAATCAGAAAGTCAAGTTTGTCGACCCCTCCCATACTAGAATTGTATAATTTGACTGATTCGTGGCATGACACATACACAAATTGTTTGATGGTTTTATACCAACGTTTAGCTAGATCTTTTTCACTAAGTCCTACGAAGGTCGATGCTATGTACATCGGTGTGTTGTCAAACCATTTTACAAGTACGATTCCATCTTTACTTATCACTTCCTGTACAGATCCTCGCTCTTGTTTTGCCATTTCCTTGTTAGTTATGAAGGGAGGTTTTGCAAATTTGCCCAAACATGTTATAGATGTGCAATATTTTGCTTTATTGCGTAAATATAACATCACGTTGTAATTTGAAAAGAAATGTCGAAATATAGTTATATATACCTTTCGGTGTGAGATATTGTAACGTTAATTTTTCGACTTTAAAATGATTTCCTAATCACGTTACAATAGTTTTAATTAGTACTTACCTAGCTATTAATTGTAAATCAACCCCGGAGGTATTTTGCTTTATATCTTTTATTTATAATAATAATTTCACAATTTAACAACATACTAAATCTTGATTTATTGTTCGTCACGCCCTGTACCCACTACTGCTCCTAATGGTTCCTGAAAATGATGAAATATTAATATTGTTGCGTATGGTTGGTTATAATATGGTTACCTACCTTCGTTGTGTGTTCCTCCTTTAATTTGATTTCCTCGACATAAAACCTTCATCATGGTATTCGTGTAAAGTCGTATTACCAGGTAGACAGATACTGTGCCCATATTGCCTTGCTGGGGGCATTTTGATCGTCCTTTTGTACCATTTTTAACAATATCTTTTTACAAAAGTAGCTTGTTATTGTTCATCTATAGACTGTCAGGCGTTAATGTCAAATCTTCTTCAACGTTAAGGCCTTGGTTTCGGTATGTGGCCTGCTGCTTGCCAATTCTCACCTAAGATATATTCCATTTTTACGGTCGGATGAAGTGTTCATAAGCGTCTTGGAAATACTCAATATCTAGGTGGTGAATCCACCAACTTAAATCCGTTCTGGAAGGTTATTCAATATTTAATTGTTGACACTATGCTCGAAGGTAGACAGCCCGTTATACATCTTATGGCTGAACAACTTGTATACGTTGGCCACGTTTATAGTATCATTGTGTATATCCTTGTCTCGTATGGCTTGGATGTGTTTACAAAAGGAGATAGTCATACATGCCGTATGTCTTGGTTAATGGAAGTGTTCGAGGAACCTTTTTCTTTTAAAATGTGTAATTTTTTTGATGGTAGAAAAATTGCTGGAATGTGGTTTTTATTGGTTTCAAGTTTGTGGAGCGATTTGCTCACCATGCCGGTGACATATTATTTTGTGGATTTGGTTCATTGCGAATCGTGGGGCCCCATCTCAGTGTGGTGCGCTTGGGACTTCTCCATTTGAAGATTGCTGTTCTTCACCCATTTTGGGGATTTTGAGAAGCGCTCATGCGGTTTTTCCGGTAACTGGTTCTTGCATTTGGCCTGCTGTGGATGCAGGATTGGATTTCATGACTGGTACCACTTCCTTATATAGGGATCAAACACCCCGAGAGATTGGTAGCCCTATTTTGAGGTTTTATTCAGACCCTACTTTGAGTATTTATATTGATTTATACTTTCCTGGACGTTTCTTGAAGCACAGACGATTGAGGAAGTTAAAAGGAAACCCTCTGGATTGAAAGAGGTAAGATGCTTTTGACTAAACCTTTCTGGTTTAATTTGTGCTGTTGTATGAGTATAGTTTGTGCATAATACTAAATTAATTCATTTAATTTAGGGTTTTTTTTTGTGTGAGGCGGGTTCAAGATACGTGAGAGGTTCCCTCAGTATATATTCTAAGAGCACCCGGCGGGCAGAGTGATTAACTGACCGTTTCCTGGATTGAGAAGCCATCCCAGTGCAGCTAAGTGATACATATACCTAGTTTTATTTTCATTATAGATATTTACATTCAAATGGTGTGAGCACATCTTTTACATTTGCAATAATATGTGTTAATAAGCTTACGTTATCTATCTAAGTACTTACAACAAGGGTGAGCCACAGCTACCTATGCTGTAAACTCGTTGTGCGCACATCGGGGAATCTGGGTAGACACCACCTGCTAATTAAACTTTAAAATATTCTCCTTCAGAGCGAAATAGGTATCATATAGATACAATTTCTGTCTTACATTAAATTGTTACGTAATCTTTCCATATAGAGGAAATAGTATATTATCACTCTGACTTAAAGTCATATTATCATTTGGTGTATTTTTAAGTAATACAGTAAATTCACATTGCATTGTTTCAAATCATATGGAAATTGAACCTTGATCATTATTTGAATTTTCATATTATAACTCAACTATCAGATTTCAACTTAATTTCAAAGTATTATTTGAACTTCCGTATCTTGTCACAAATGTTTAATAGCTAAACTTTAATTAATGTTCCCAATTAACTAAACGTTCAGGACGAGTTTTAAATAAATCAACTGTGTCATCAACCAGGAATTTGCTCTTTTATTTAGTTGCCCTTGTGTTGGTTGGTTATAGTAAATAGGAACCAGATAACCAGTGTAAAAGGCTCGTGGTAAGGTATAGTATAGGCTTATTATTCTATTGATTGAAACTTATTCATCTGGCTCTTCAAGATTCTAGTCATACATCTGTGCCTAGCGGTGAGAATCTTGTGGCGCGTTATAAATTTTGAGTATTGGTATTTGTAAACCCCACCCATCTCCACTGTCTAAAAGCTAGTGACGGGCCACCGCCTGCACATTCACGGGTAATCGATTAGAATAATATAGTCTGGGGAAAGGCGGTTTTTTTTATCAGTTGATAAAACTAACTGACCACTTAGAAATTCATTTGGTTCTCTTAATTTAATTACCACTATTGTAGAGTTGTTACATTTAGCTTCTATTTGATTTATGCGCCACAATATGTCACATTTTTTATCCATATATTGTTTTTTTTCGTAGTAAGTTGATTTGTTTCCATATACTCTGTTACTGCTATCTTTGTTTCCGCCTTTTCCTTCCTTTGCGTCTTTCTGAATAATATCCTCATTGTCATTACCCTGCATTTATTACACATCACCTCCCTGCATTTCTTCTACCGCACCATCTTGCGTTTGGACTCCTTTGGCATCTTGCATTTCTTGTCCTATATCTTGTTCTCCTTCATCTATTTGCACGTGCATTTCGTTAAGTTCACTGTCGACATCGCACATTTCTCCCACTTCTAAAAACACAATAACTCGTATTTCAAGAAAAAATAGCGATAAATATACATTTACCTTCCAAATTTTCTCCAATTTATGAGTCTATTTCATCATTTTCATCACTAATGTCTCACATTTCATCCACTATTTTCATTAACTTCTCATACTTTAACGGCGCGTAACGCTTGGAAGCCATTTTCTAATATAAATCACAAAATTGAAATCAAAGTAATAAAAAACACATTTTATCTTTACCTTGGTATATTGTTGACCGTTGACTCACAATGTAATCATTTAATGACAACAATATTTCCAAAAATCCTGTGCACAATGGGAAACACAGCGATCTATTTCGACAAAAACGAACAATTTAGTGGTTATTTACTAATGTCTGAAAAATACTAACATGTCTATAATAACAAAGTAACACCCGCCACCTTCGTTTTTGTTTTATCATGTTGTCGAGGTAACGTAGGGTTCTATACACCAAATGAAATATTAAAAATAAAGTCTCGCTACTACACAGCAGATAGCAGGACAATATTATATATTGTTTTCTTATAGTGTAACCAATTGCTGACATTATGAGTAAACCACAAAATATCGCTTTAGTATCCATACTTTTCAATATAATTCGATGTCATCAATTGAAGACACCGTGAGCAAAAGGGTTAATAAGATATATCGTTCTTCAAAGTAGAAATCTTCTCATCCATGTTCTCTTCCATGGCAGAAATCTTCTCGTCCATGTTAGCAGAAATATTAGCAGAAATTGACGAGATTAAGGTGGAAGCCTCGTCATTAAATAAAACTGTTTCTGGATCAAAGCCGTCATTTTCCAGTGTCACTTTAAGTCTTTCTACTAATTCACTTTTCTTACCGGACGTTTCCAACTCACGATCTTCCAATTCTGCTCCTTATTGCGCCACTTTCAGATCCCTTAATATCTTGGCCATTTTTACGTAGCAATTTATTTATATTACCCCACACCTGACACCAATGTAATGTTATTCTAATTTATTTAAACAATAAACGGGTGGGATAAATTTATACACACACGGTAGGTTCACTGACTTAATTTATTTAAACACTAAACTAATCACTAACACTTAATTTATATATACTTAACTAATCACTTAAATTTAATTTATATGCACAGAAACTTGATTAGCACTTTACTGTTCGGTGTATTTTTGTTTATTTCTCGGGATCACTTTATCAACTAACTCCTCCGCTGATCGGTCCTTATTTATATTAATGCCTTTCTTACTAGAAAATTCCGGGCTGCGGCTTACACAGACAAATAATTGGTTCTGGCCTTTTCTAGATAAGTCTGGTCACAAAAACAATGTTTAGATAAGATAGTCCCAAACAGTTATAAAAACACTGCGTATCCGCCATCATTTTAATTTTCATACCTGGCTTAGACAGAGTCGGATTTAGGGTCTATACCAGTGTGCTGTTTCGTAACAATATTTATCGCCAAAACGTTTCTACGATTATTATTAAATAGCAAATTGTTAGTTGGGCGATACTCCGGTATTAGTGCGTGACATTTATATGAATTGTCATGTAAAGTACGTCCTTCTCACATGAAAACTTGTTGCAGTTTCATTTTATTGACCTTTTTTCGTACATTTTCTTATTTCGTTAGCAGTATTCTATATTCTTCACCAATATTAGAAGTGCTGTCACGAGTGTTTACAGACATTTTTGTATTTGTGTTTAGCTACCTTTGATAACTCTGACGAAATTTATTGTCAAGAATATCTTAGCTGTAATATGAAAAAAAAATGTACCTGCAAACTGTTCTGGTAGGAATTCTCCAATTGTGTACCCTACACTCTTATCAAAAGCTTGTTTGATACATAAAAGTGAGGCTGAACGAATTTTTTTTCGTTCAAATGTTGATTGAAATCGTTATGAATCTATTTGGCTACCGATATTGTTGTTCAATGGAAATGCAAATAATTATCACACTATTTGTGACACTTACATAACTTCAACATAAAGCGACTTCCACATTGAATGCGAAACGGGAAATCCGAACGCCAGATAAACAATAAAGTGAAAAACGTATTCGGTTGCTTGTATTTCAGGAAAACATCGTCTACCGAACTAAGCTCTAATATTACTAAAATGACGGCTTTTCCGAGTGTTGTGCAATCGACTTGGATTTTTGTCATTCAAATACTCGCTGTAGAGTGTAGTCAAACATGCAGCACTCAATCGAGTACAAAATAAGAATTATTATTTGGCTCGTACCTATTCAAAATGAAAACGAATATAAGTGGTATTCTTATAAGGTGTTTGATGTTTTCAGAACGTTTAGAATGTTTAGAATATCGATTAAATCGAATACTACCTAAAAGATGTGGAAAGAAATATTGAGACACTTTTTCCAGATTATTCAACTGATTGTATTTCTATAACAAAAAAATTTACTTCAACAACATTCTGGGAAAATAAAAATATAAACAATTGATTGAAAATTTTCTGAAGACTTATGTGGTTAAATCAGTTGTTATTGAGATAAAGATAGAGCTCTATTATGTTGATATAAATTACTACAACGGAAAAAAGAATCAAAATACACTGACACTATCTTCAGAGAATCATACATATTTATATGAAATTGAGCTACTTGGGAAAATCTCCAAAAGTTACAAAAATGTGGTTTAAGTACCATAGCACCCGGTTTCCTGGCTCTAGTGAGCTGAAAATTAATAGGGTTCATCTGTGTGATGCCCTGAACAATATCCAGTCATACAATTGGTCACTTGTGTACACTCTGGAAGCTGTATTATGCTAACAGTCTGAAATTTCTCCAAGAATGACAAAAATATCGTACTTAAAGTACTATAGCACCTGTTGTATCGGCTCTGGTGAGCTGAAAATCAATAGGCTTCATCTGTGACATGTCCTTAACAATATTCGATCATAAAATTGGTGACTTATTGCACTCGGGAGGCTGTATCGTGCTAACAAGACATGTAAGGAAAAGTGGCCGTCGACAACGACGACGACGACGACGACATACACACAGGATTTCTTTTCTAAAAACCGCGGAAGATTCCGGTGGCTATTTATAGAAAAGTATAATTTTTCCAAGAAACGCTAATAAATTGTTCAAAGCAGCTGAACAGGCTATAGGACTTGAATATTCTAAAAAATGCACAATATTCTTTGATTCTTTGATATTGTTCTTATCTCCGTTTTTGTCAATGTCTTGTTCTGGCAGTTCAATTTTTCGTTCGATATTTCCGTTTGTTCTTAAGATATTTTCTTTGTTTTTATCGTACGTTCTTGAATTTTTTCTTCCTTCCTGTTGTTTGTTATGGTTATTGTTGATTGTTATGGTTATTGGTCGTTGATTTTCGTTCTTGATCTTATTGTATTTTATTCATGTTATTCGTTGTTGGCGTTCGTTCTCGTCCTCTTTGCCGTCCTGGTTGTTTATTCTTGTCATTCGCTTTCGTAGTTTTTTATATATATTTGTTTCTGTTGACGTTTCCTTATTGATTTAAAGAGTTGATGCTACTTATGCTTTATTGTGAAGTAATGTTGAAACTTCTGCCTAAACGAAATTAATGAGAATCTTAGTCTAAAATTCATCTCGGTTCATTCAAGTTTCCTTGGTCTCAACCTACCCAGATTTCCTACGTAACTCATGATTTCCGTTACTATGGAAATTAATTAAGTAGCTGACCAAGCACACTAATAAATAATTGAATTCATCACAAGTACTGTTGATCTTAATTGCTCTCGTCGGTCTTGACAGATTATAAATATGTTTTCATAGCAACAAAAATTGTCGTTTATTGGAAAATTTCTAATCCCTCAACATAAATTATTAACGTTAACAAACCAAAACTAATGAATGTATATTTGGGTCAATTGAAATGGCAGTTCAAAACGTTTATGCGACTAATAAGCTGTATGTTCTAATTTTGTATTCATTGGTAGTAATAAATTGGTTCGCCAACTAGAGATCGATTATTAAATCTGATTATATCGCTTGCTGGAAAGTCATGTGGGACGGTGACTTTATTTCTGTGGACAATCAAAGGAATTATGATCCGTAATCCAAAAGCGATGTGAAAGCGTTCTTATAACATTTCTATACAGTTGTTGAATTGAAAATCATTTGAATTCTTTGTTCCGATTTTTATTCGCGTGAACAG
Organism: Galeruca laticollis; assembly: GCA_963921935.1. Classification (NCBI taxonomy): domain Eukaryota; kingdom Metazoa; phylum Arthropoda; class Insecta; order Coleoptera; family Chrysomelidae; genus Galeruca; species Galeruca laticollis. Next base: position 157,145,253 of record OY998181.1, on the reverse strand, counting down.
TATTCACAGAACACAAAGACCATAAAAACTATTTTTAAATTGCCATAGAAAACACAATATTTAGAATAGAAAATCGACATGACAATATCGTTAAAATCAACCAAGAAGTTTCCGTGGATAGAATAAGAGGACGGGAAACGTCCATGGAACTCAAAAAGTCTAGTTTCATGATGCTTATAACCTATTCCGGGTTTGGATGCGTGCTGAGCGTCAATAATTCCCGTTCAACTTTTTTTTAATGGCTACGTCTTGAGCTTCAATCATAATTGATTACATTCCTCTTGCATAACTTGAATATCAACATAAATAAAGTTAGTTAACAAGCATAATAAGATCTTGAATATCATGAAGTAATCTATCTAACGCCGGTATTGATACTTATGTTATACTAACTGTACGAATTTCTCATTAAATTCGTACAATAGTCGGCCCGCCCCTGGTATAATATTTGAGTGACATAACTGCTTGTTGGTCTAGTTCGCTTTCTCGCTAATAACTATACTTGTTCATTGACAATGTCATAGAAGTGACGTCTGTTCCTAGTGCTCTGCAAAAAAATGTAGTGCTTTTCCTCTATAAAATGGGGATTGTACCGCTTATAATTACTAATAATTAATTAGTATAGTGTAATATATTATAGGAACTGATTGTAAGTACCTTTATCATTATTAAAAGGAGAGCCTAACATGGTTGCCGCGCGTTTAATAATGCTAATGATGCCGGAGAACTTTTCGTAGCTAATTTCAAGATATCCTATTTTTGATACCATATTGATTACCACTGATTTATAAACGTTTCATCGCTTGATTACGTTACTATTTTATGTGAATGTTTGAACTTATATTCAGCTGAAATTATTACGTGATTGATTATAGCTAAGTGCGGGTTTAGCTTTAACTGTAAATATTGTATATTTGTATAGATTAGTGTATAATTTTCAGACTTTCCAACCGGTTATTGACTATATTCATCCTAACGATAATCTTAATAGTGAAACGTTGTTTCGTACATTATTTAGCAGCGTGTCTATTAATATCTAGCGGAGTATCTACTCTAAAATAGCAACATGTTTCCTGATATATAGCAGAGTGTTTTTTTATTCAACCTCTGGATTTTTCACTCTTAGTTTTTCTCCTGTAAATAATCTCTTTTTTTACATACTAGAGTAAAGAATATATAAGTGTTTTAAATGAAACTCACTGTTTCTAGCTAATTCCACGATATAATGAAAATTGTTGAGAATTTTAAAAAATTGACAATTGTTTCGATAAATCAATATAATCGTTAGAATGATAGAAGCTACATTTCATTTGATGCCTACCTGATGTTAGGTAGTTATTTTTGGCTAGACCAAGAAGTGACCTAACTTGTGATTGACTTAATATATGTTAATAGAATAGATGTGATATTACAAATGTTGAAGCTTAGATATTATTAGCCCTATGGTGATATCCTGGGTATCATTTTTCCAATAAAGATCAGTATAATTGTGCAATGATATAGAAAACCAGGAAAACTATATCTGCTGATCTTTACGATAATCACTTAAGAAGACTGTTTATTAGTGGAGAACTCCCTATATTTATCTGTTCATTGACAACTTTATATTGTGGTTTTCCTAAATGTCTTCTAATTTCGAATTTTTCAAGGAAATCCAGTTCTTGCCTCTTTTATCGGATTTCAAAATTTCTAAGGGTCTGACCCAAATAGACCTCATTACATTCTGGATATTTGAGTTTATATATACCTGATTTCTTTAATGTTGGTATTTTCGTTTTTACATTTAACAATTTTATACTACCGTTACTTTCTGTTTTGAAAGAAATTGTTGTATTCGTTGCTAAAGATATTATTAGGAATATTTCCTGCATATGTGATGGTTTTATAAGTTTTTATTTCATCAAATTGTTTAGGCAATATTAGTTGTAATGCCTCTTTTTATTAATTAGCTTATTTATCATATGTAATGGATAACCGTTGGAGGTTGCTATTTGTCTAATTGTATTAATCTCTCTATCAAAATTACATTTAGTCATAGGAACTGAAAAAGCTCTATGTATCATTGAATTATATGCCGCTAGTTTATGTGACATGGGGGGCTATATGGAATTGTCACATCAGTGTGTGTTAGTTTTCGGTGAATTGAACAATAAAGTACATTATTATCTCTTTGAATTTTTAAATCAAGAAAATTGATCGAGCTATTTTCTTCAATTTCTAATGTAAATTTAATTTTTGGGTGTATATTATTAATGCGGTTGAAAAATACATCTAATTGTCGTTCACTACCCATAAAACAAGCTAATATGTCATCTACATATCTATACCAAAATAAAACATTTTTCGAAATATTACTTTCAAAGATTCCATTGGTAAACCTTCATGTGAAGCCCTATATCACCTATTTTGGCAAACATTTTTATGGACTGTTTAGAAAGAAAGGTCTTTGAAAGTAATATTTCGAAAAATGTTGTATTTTGGTATAGATATGTAGATGACATATTAGCTTGTTTTATGGGTAGTGAACGATAATTAGATGTATTTTTCAACCACATTGATAATTTACACCCAAAAATTAAATTTACATTAGAAATTGAAGAAAATAGCTCAATCAATTTCCTTGATTTAAAAATTCAAAAAGTTAATAATGTACTTGATTATTCAATTTACCGAAAACCCACACACACTGATGTGACAATTCCAAATAGTTCCAATCAGCCCATGTCACATAAAGTAGCGGCATATAATTCAATGATACATAGAGTTTTTCAGTTCCTGTGAACAAATGTAATTTTGATAGAGAGATTAATACAATTAGACAAATAGCAACATCCAACGGTTATCCATTACATATGATAAATAAGCTTATTAATAAAAAAGAGGAAAAAGTGGCATCACAAATAATATTTCCTAAACAAACTGATGAAATAATATTTCAAAAAAAAATCATTAGCAACAAATACAACAATTTCTTTTAAAAGAGAAAGTAACGTTAGTACAAAATTGTTAAATGAAAAAACAAAAATACCACCATTAAAGAAATCAGTTATATATAAACTCAAATGTCCAGAATGTAATGCTGTCTATTTGGGTCAGACCCTTGGAAATTTTGAAATCCGATACAGTGAACACTTACGAGCATACGGATTAAAACAACCAGATATATCCCATTAAGCAAAACATATACTTGACACCAATCATTCATTCACACCTAACACAGAACTAGAAGTGCTGCATATTTGTGAAAGGAAACAAGAACTGGATTTCCTTGAAGAATTGGAAACTAGATGACATTCCAGGAACCCACAATATGAAGTTGTCAATGAACAGATAAATCTAGGGAGTTCTCCACTAATCAACTGTCTTCTTAAGTGATAATTGTAAAGATCAGCAGATATAGTTTTCCTGGTTTTCTATATCATTGCACAGTTATACTGTTTTTAAATGGAAAAAAGATATCCAGGATATCTCCATAGGGCTAATATTATCTAAGAATTAATAATTGTAAAATCATACCTTCTTCTTTTTTCTAATAATATATATTAAGTCAACCACAAGCTAGGTCACTTCTTGGTCTAACCAAAAATAATTATTAAACATCAGGTAGGCATCAAATGCAATGTAACTTCTGTCATTCTGACTATGATATTTAGTATCGAAGCAATTGTCAAATCGCTATAAATTTTTAAAATACAATATATGGTGGAGTTATCAAGAAACAGTTAGTTTCATTTAAAACAGTAATATGAGTAGATTCCACAAAGTACGAGTTAAGACAGTAAATTCCATCCAAAGCGTCGTTGTTGGATACACCACTTTTGGAAAACGAGACAAACAAACAGTAGTTTTAGTGTTTCTTAGAAATTAAATATGTATCCAGCAAGATTCTAATCATTCTATAGAATTGAGAAAAAACCTTTGAGGAATTAATCCGAAAAGTTAGACTAACAATTTTATAAAAGGATATAAATTATAGACGCTGACCATGTGTGGCAAAAAATACATGGTTTAGCCTCAATAAGTAGAGCAAAACATTTATTAAAATCTGGATCGTCCTCTATTTTTTCAAAATTCACAGAACGTTTATTAGCAAGTGGAAAAAAGTTCCATTTTTAAAGCAATAACGTAGCGTGTGCTACGACAAACAAGTCGCACGTTTCTGACAGCGCTATTACAGTATGCGCCGATTCACTATTTACCGTTGGTTCATATAGAAGTAAAATGCACCTAACGCGTTACGTGCCAGACGACGCCTCACCTTAGATGATACGTTACTTTGTTGGGCGTTCTCCGTAAAGGAACAAAAAGAAAAGTTCAAGAACTTCTCCACAAAATCACGAATTATGAAATCCCTGATGAAAAACGCATAGTTACTCTAAGAGTAAATCTAAACATTTTAAATTCACCGATTTAATATTCCTAAACTTTTACAAGCAATAAAAGTAATGCCAAAATACCTGAAATTTCAGATTTAATTTTCGGCTGTGCATACACTTAGTATTTGAGGTTGACTGTACTAAATGACACTGTTTCTATTAACATGGGCAAAAAATTAGCTTTAAATGATATGTCAAGTGATTATTTAAAGAATATCTATAACGGAGGAGATGAAAAAGCCATTGTGAAACTGTTTACTGAAGAAATAGATAATAACAAATCTCGCATTACGAAAATACTGTATAGATGGTAAACATTTTATAAATTGCAAACATGCCAAAGATAAATAAAGATTATTCAGAATCGACCTCTTTTTCATTATTCTACTGTTCTGGAAAACATTAGAGGGACAGAAGCTTCACTCATTTAACAACCGTTTAAGAATTGTTGGATGAATATTATCTTAAACGGAAAGGATTTTACTCAATGAAAAATACAAGAATATATTGATAATCTTATTTCATTTGTTACAGCTCTGCCAGAAGAAGATCCTGTCATTACTGGTGTGGAGCTTCAATATCAAATAGGAGACGAGATAAGTTTGAACTGTACTTCTGGAAAAAGCCATCCAGCCTCTATTCTACATTGGTACATCAACGAACAACAGGTGAGTTTTTCATTTGATAAATACAAAGAAACATACACTAAGACTTTCTATTGTTGTCAATATATCAACATGTGTACCTACGCCGAAAACAATCCAATGTTCAAATATATCTACATTTCTGGGGGTACGAATATATTGAATAAGATGATTTGAGCAGCGATGAAAACTTTTACTATTTTCATTAATTTTTGTAACTTTTTATCTCTTCTCAAATATTGACACTAATGACTTAACGTTCCTAGTTTCTCATTATCTAGGAATTTCATATTATTTTTCATTATTCTGATATTTTGTATTTTCTCCCCTCTGTTTCTTCTCCAAACTCTCTTGCCACCTGTACTTGCAAAACATGATGACAATGAAACAACACAAAATGGCCTTTAACTAAAATGCAAAATAGCGAAAACCACATTAACGGTTTGTTATGCATTGTTGGTGTGCTGTGTTTGGGGAAATTTTGTTCTTATTATTTCCATATTCCAATATGTAATTGTAGATGAGACTTATATTTTAAATTTCTGATCTAGTATTGAGGGGTCTTTCAGTTACATTAGAACCGTTAACTATAGGGCACCGACGTTGGATTGGAAAAGAAGAGCTAAAAATAATGTTATTGAGAAGTTTAACAATGTAAGAATTATCAATAAATATATAGTAAAGCATTCTTAAATCACTACTTCTGTATATAGGTTGAGACAAATGGCATACGCGGCTTTTAATAGCATCGATTAAATTAACCTTTATTTGCATGGTGTTGTTGGAATGGTAATTGAGAAATCTATTAATAGCCATGAGTTCACGGTATCAAGATGTGCGTAATATCCCTTGAATGTCTCTATGGACCTTCATGTCAAGAAAAGGAATATAATGATCTGTTTCTGTTTCAATAGTGAATTGGATGTCTTCATCATAACTATTGATTGCATCTTGTATATCATTACGAGGTACGGTACGTACCTTTTTATGAGAGGAATGGAAAGAACTTATATCTGTTTTAAAACATATTCCACATATTAAGATTTCAACGACGAACGTGAAAACTGTTTTCTCTCTGCTTACCCGCAATAAAACTAAAATTAAATCGTTAGAAAGTTCCAATGTTGTGTATAAGATCAATTGCAAGGACTGACATAAAGATTATATTGGACAAACCTCGAAATAGTTGTACGGTAGAATAACATCTCATAAAAGTGATTGCAGATTTGGAAAACATCATAATCTTTCAATAATTCTCAAATATGATAATTAATTTCTGTTTCAGATTCAGTCGCCCGATGCATTAGTTTACTACCCCCTTACGCATCACCAAAAAGGTCTATCTTCATCCACCTTGGGTTTGACCTTCATTTTGACTGAACAGCATTTTCGAAGTGGTTCCATGAGAGTCAAATGCGTCGCATCGATAGCTCCGATACTCTACAGAAGCGACAAAGAGAGCGTAGTGCAGAGCGAAAATGTACCTTTGCGGGAAGCTCTGCTACTTGGTGAGTGGTCCCTCTACGTAGAAAAGTTTGATGGTAGGCAGAAAACATCAATCATATTCATTATCTTAAGAATAAGATCGAGAAAGTTATAAAAATTGTTTTAATTTTGGAAATTATCGTTAATTACCAAAATATTCTCTTGAATTTAATTAGAATTTTTAGAGGATTAATTGAAATTTTTTAATCGTTTCTGAAATGTAGTAATAATAACATTAATCAACATGGTTTGGTTCTTGGAGGATGAGAGGTCACTTTTGAAGTATTTTTTCGCTTATATTCCGAATCTAGAGTCAGACTTGACAGAATTTTGAGATAATTGAGGTAATATACTAAAAAAATATTTTTGCTGCGTTTTAGCTGTTGTATAAATATTTTTGGAACTTTTTCTTCAGTTACATCTTCTCCTACTACTCTTACTCTTCAATTTGTGGATCACAAAGTTCGGTTGTGATTTTTCCCATTCAATTACGCTAACTGAAAGTTACGAAGTCCTGTTGAAGTCATGACAGTTTGCATTCAAACCTCTTGAGTCAGACATTATTCTACTGGGTATTTTCTCTTTGTACTCTGAGATTTATCGTATCGTTGGATGCAAACATTAGAATGGAATTCAAATGAACAAAACGACGAATTTATATCGCATTGTTACAAAACGCAAGATCATTACTTTTCCAAAAAACTGACGCACCATTTTATAATCATAAGAGGATTTCATGGAACTCAAATACTATGGCGGAAAATAAAACTCTTTCAGCGCTTCAGATGACGACTTCAGGTACTTCTTCATTGTCGTTTAAAAGACGAACCAACCATACACAACGAAAAAATTAACCTATGGTCAGGGAAAGAAATACATGGACGTTACTACAACCACACTAAAAATACAAGCGTTGACCAAAGACACTCCCACACATGGCTACACAATGGAAACCTGTTCCCCGAAACAGAAGGATTCATGTTAGCGATCCAAGACGGTATAATCAACACACGCGCATACAGTAAATTCATCATTAAGGACCCGACAGTAACGGACGATAAATGCCGACGATGTCACAATGCAAGGGAAACAATTGAACATATAACTAATAGCTGTAGCACACTAGCACTCACCAAGTACCTAGATAGACGCAACGCCGCCGCAAAAATTATACACCAAAGCATTGCTATTGAACATTCATTATTAAACAAATATACGCCCTACTACACATACACACCATCTGACATACTTGAAAACGCAGACTATAAACTATATTGGGATAAAACTCTCCAATCTGACAAACCCCTATCATGCAATAGACCCGATATTACGTTCACGGACAAGAAGGAGAAGCACACATACCTAATAGACATATCTATACCAAACAACCACAACGTACCAGCTAAATATTCGGAAAAAATCCAAAAGTACATCCCGCTTGCCATAGAACTTGAAAGAATATGGAAACAAAAAACGGTCACTGTCATACCAATCATCATTTCATCAACAGGCCTCACTCACACATCCTTCATCGGACACCTATCAGAACTCAATCTACCCGCAACCATACACAACCAAACACAGAAAGCCGTAATACTGCAAACATGCAACATTGTTAGATCATTCCTCCGACATCAATAGAGTCCTCTTATACTTGGCCTCCACCCGTATAGGCGGAACACACCAGGACAAACCTGTACCTCAGTTCCATAATAATAATAATAATAATAATAATAATAATAATAATAATAATAATAATAATAATAATAATAATAATAATAATAATAATAATAATAATAATAATAATAATAATAATAATAATAATCATAAACATTGGTGTTCCATCTGACAATAATATAAACAACAAATGCAGAGAAAAGAAAGATAAATACCAGCAGTGAGCCATAGAAATAGAACGAATATGGAAACAGAAACAAGTAATTCTAACATTCATCACGCACCTCACGCAGTTAAATCTTCCAAATTACACCCACACCCAGATACAAAAAGCAGTCATCCTACACACATGCAATATCACCAGATCATTTCTAAACCAAAGATAGAATGAAAGTAGACTTGAGTGCAAACTCCGTCTGCTATTTACAAGAAAACACAATTGTGAAAAATGGAGACAAATAATAATAATAATAATAATAATAATAATAATAATAATAATAATAATAATAATAATAATAATAATAATAATAATAATAATCATGGGTTGTTTTTATCTGATAATGATTTTGCTTCTAGAAGCACTATAACAAGACCCTTACGAATACGAAACATTGAGAGTTGTGAAAAGTACTCTGTGCAACAAGATACAATTCTCATGGACCCTCCCCGTAATATCCCACCATGGAAATTGTCCTCTCCAATTATAAATTTTAAACTTACATCCTGGAAAAAAGAAGAAACAGCTGCTACAACCTATAAATATCTTTTCAAATGTGAACTGGAATCGTACAATAACAGTCTAATCATTTACACAGATGGGTCGAAGTCTGAAAGCGCAGTAGGTTCAGCTATTGTTATAAATAACAACGACCACAAATGGCCTTTAAGATCAGAATGTTCAGTTTTTCCAAACCTCTCATATAAATGGGTACAAACCGGACTACTATTTCCAGAGACTGAAGGCCTTGCCCTTGCCATACAAGATAAAGTTATAGCTACTAAAAACTATCGCAAATACATAATTAAGGAAAACACAGAGTCGGACCTATGTAGAGAATGTCATCAATTTCCAGAAACAATAGAACACATCACAGGAGGGTGCAAACTTCTTGCAGGAACACGTATACTGAGAAACATAACACAGCAGCAAAAATAATTCACCAAGAGCTTGCCCTGAAACATAAATTAACCCAAACTGAAATACCACACTACAAATACACACCAGAAAAAGTTCTTGAAAATGACAAGTTTAAAACTGGGACAGAACCATACACACAGACAGAACAATAATTTGCAATAGATCAGACATAACCCTAATGGACAAGGGTGAAAAACATACATATAACATAACCATGGCAATACCAAATGACAGTAATGTTATACAGAAAGAAACTGAAAAGATTGAAAAATACACACCATTAGCCGAGACATTGACACAAAACTCTCATGGGGAAGTCCGTGTAATTTGGACCATTGTGTAAAACGGTCCAATTCGATAATTCTAAAAACGGAGTATGTAGCGACATCTCACTAATTTGTTACAAACCTTCCCCAACCGAGGTGCACTCAGGAACCTATGTCAATCGAATCAGTTAGTTACTCACAGATTGCCAGTAAGTTCATTTGTAGCACGTGTTGTGTTGTAAGGTTAGGTTATTTTTGTGTCTGAATTTCTACGAAGTGAGTATATATTTTAAAATATCAATGATATTAGGTTGATTCGTACATATTTACGAAAGCCATACTATGATCTTAAAGTGGATAGGTTTATTAGCTTACTTAGAAAAACAAATATGACGAAAATATTACTATCGTGTAAATTGGTCCAATCTCTGTTGTGTAATTTGGCCCTGGTGCGAATTACACGTATTCAATTACAAAATATTTTTTTTATTTTTTAAGGATGTCAACGAGATATGAGAGAAAGAGTAAAGGAGTTCATGGTAAATGGAAAATATGTATGCTGCAATGAAAGCTGTTAATTTAAAACAACTGGGTATGGATGAAGCTGCAAAAGCATTTTCAATTCCAAAAACAATGTTAAAAAGAAGATTGGGGAATACAAATAAATATTCCACTGGAAGCAGTCATATCATCGGAAGGCAAACAGATTTACCTCCGGCAGTGGCAAAAGATCTTGTTAATCACATTCTTCAGTTGGAGCGGATGTTTTATGGACTAACACGTGAAAGGCTGATGAAACTAGCGTACGAAATAGCCGAGAAGAATAATATTAAGACGAGATTTAATGACGAAAAAAGATCAGCTGGTAAAGAATGGTACGCAGGCTTCATGAAACGACATCCAAACATAACTCTGCGTCTCCCTGAAGCAACGTCATTAGCACGAGCTGCAGGATTCAACAAAACTGTTGTTTATGCATTTTTTGAAGTTTACGAAAAAATAATAAAGGAAAACGCTATTTCCGCAGATCGTATTTTCAATGCTGATGAAACATCCCACACTGTTGTCCAGAAACCACAGAAAATAATTGCTCAAAAAGGGAAACATCAGATAGACGCCATAACGTCATCCGAAAGAGGCCAAAATGTTACTGGCATGTATGCAATGAGTGCGACTGGAAGCTTTATCCCTCCAATGCTTATTTTTGCCAGGAAGCGTATGAAGGATAGTTTAACGTATGGAGCGCCTCCAGGAACTTTATTCAAGTGCCAAGTCAAAGGGTGGATGGATACTGATGGATTTTATCACTGGTTGGATCATTTTATAAAGTATGCCAAACCATCTAAAGAGAACAAGGTGTTAATCGTATTAGATGGACACAGTAGTCATACTCAGAGTATGAGAGCATTAGATTTAGCTCGTAATCATGGTGTTATCATGCTTTCATTTCCTGCACATTGTACACAAAGATGCAACCCCTTGATGTTGGGTTCTTTAAACCATTAAATACTTTCTTCGCTTCCGCAATATCTTCAAAATCATACGATACACCAGGTAAATGTTTGAGTGTTGATAGTATTAGCGGTCTAGTAGGCAAATGTTTCCCAGAGCAGCTACTATGGAGACAGCTATGAACAGTTTTCGGAAAACAGGATTATGGCCTCCTGACCGTTTTGTCTACAGCGATGTAGATTTTGCAGCTGCGACAGTATCCGAACGACCAATTGATTCAGATAAAAATAACATTAACATTTCTGTAACTGATTCTGCTACTTCCCCTTCATTATAAAACATAAATTTGCTTACAAATAAAACACAGCCATCCACATCACGATCAGTTCTGATGGAAAATACTTCCTTAAATATTTCTACAGGTATCTCATTCAAATCACAACCTATCAAGCAAGAAAATTATTCAATAACAACATCTGTACCATTCACATCAGATCCTGTACATCAAGCAAACACTTCTGCATGTGCTCGAACTACATCACAACCTGTCGTGAAAGCTATTCCCATCAAAATTTTTAATCTTCTCCTTCCACATCCCATCCTGTGCATCCAGAAGATACTTTCTCAAATATTTCTGTATTGGCCCCATCCACATCACAATCTATTCTGGAAACTACTCCTTTAAAAATTTCTGAATCTTCCTCATCAACAACGAATTTAGGCGACCTCGAAACCGAACAATCTACACAGAACCAGTATTATATCCCAGTGAAAATAATTCATCCTCTACCGTCATCAAGTGGGATATCAATGGGACCACGGAATAAAAAACGGATCAATGTCTCAGGAGTGGTTCCAACTGCAACACCTTATAAAGAACAGTTGAAAATCCAACAAACGCCCAAAACAAACACACATAAACTTAAGTTAATAGCGACGAAGGAGAAAAGCAACAAGGAAAAAAAGAAGATAAAGAACGAGGGCAAAAAGACGAAAATCAACGAGGAAAAATGTCATCCAAAGGCAAATGAGAAATGCCGCACTGGTCATCAAATGTGTTGCCTTGTTTGCGGTGAAAACTATGATGCAGATTGGATTCAGTGCAAAACATGTGAGGGTTGGGCACATGAAGATTGTGCTACCATAACTGATGTCAATTATTATTACTGCAATAACTGTCTATGTTAATGGCAGAATAATAAAAATATCTGTCTTTATTTGTTTTATTTTGTTTTATTGTGTTGACATACTTTGCGACTAAAATATATTAAAACCAAATTACACGACTAATAAAGCCGAATTACAAGCCAACAGTCCAAATTACACGAACGGTTCAGCTTGCAATAATTTTTTTTTCATTCGAATTGTTCCTAGTTCCGTCATTATGAAATGGAATGTCAATTGTAATTAATGGATGAAAACAAGAATTTTTTTTTAAGATTCTGTTATCACAAATATCAAACTTATCTTAATTTCTGCTTAGGTGGTCCAAATTACACGGATTTCCCCTAAATGGGTACAAACCGGACTACTATTTCCAGAGACTGAGGGCCTACATAATTAAGGAAAACATGGAGTCGGACCTATGTAGAAAATGTCATCAATTTCCAGAAACAATAGAACACATCACAGGAGGGTGCAAGCTTCTTGCAGGAACACAGTATACTGAGAGACATAACACAGCAGCAAAAATAATTCACCAAGAGCTTGCCCTGAAATATGAATGAACCCAAACTGAAATACCATACTACAAATACACACCAAAAAAAGTTCTTGGAAATGACAAGTTTAAATTATACTGGGACAGAACCATACACACAGACAAAACAATTATTTGCAATAGATCAGACATAACCCTAATGGTCAAGGATGAAAAACATACATATTTCATAGACATCGCAATACCAATAGTTATGTCGGTTACAGGTATAACAACTAAATCATTTGCACAACATTTAAAAGCAATCGACCTTCAGCCTATAATTACTCACACAAACATACAAAAAGCCCTTATACTACAAACAACCTCAATAGTAAGAAAATTTTTGCAATAGAAAGAAGATGTTACTTGGCTTAGGCCCGTCACAAAATCTTAAATAATTACCGAACCAAGTTTCCAGCCACTAGCATAATAATAATAATAATAATATCTCGGCTAGGAGGAATATTTTATTTAAGTGTTTTGGTTTAAATCGTCAAATTTCGTGCTAAGGTTTCTGCAGTTACTATATGGATCTTAATTAAACACCTTGTATAATTCCGTTAATCCCATTTCACATAAATTAGCAACATATGATTCAATGATACATAGAGCATTTTTAGTTCCTATGAACAAATACAACTTTGATAGGCAAATTAATACAGTTAACCAAATGGCAACATCCAACGGTTATCCATAACAAATAATGAATAAATCATTCAATAAAAAACAGGAAAAAGCGGCATTACAACTAATATTCCTTAAATAAACTGAAGAAGTACAAAATCAGAAAACCATCACATATGCTGGTAATACTTCTAATAATATTTCAGAGATAGTATCTTCAACGACAAATACTACAATTTCTTTTGATACAGAAAATGATGTGAGTGCAAAATTGTTACATGTAAATCATACAAACATATCGTCAATAAAAAAGTCTGGTACATAAAAAATTAATTGTCCAAATTGTAATGCTATCTATTCGGTCAAACCATTAGAAATTTTGTAACTGTACACAGTGAACTCTTACGAGCATATATATTAACACAACCAGAAAAATCCCATTACACAAAACATCTACCTAACACCACACATTCATCAGTACTTAACACAGAACTAAGAGTACTACATATTTGTGTTACGAAACCAGAACCCTTGAAGACTTAAAAATTAGATTCCAGACAGTAAGGGTCGAAACAGTAAATTTGATTCATAAAGCGCTGTTTCTGAAAAAAACTTTTGCACTGAACGAGATCATATTGCATCATATCCTGTCACGATTTCCTTTTTAACCCTTTATAGTCGTCATTTGTGCGTCATTGTGCGAGTTCTTAACATATCCTCTATCTATTCCTTGTCACCATCCTTGTCACAGCTCCTCCTTATATAATTGGAATCAATTTATTGGAAACAAATGCTTTGAAAACTAAGATCACCTTGTCTATATAAATATCATCCCTCTTATATCTTTGACACAGATACGACGTGCCATTTTCAACAATTTCACCACATAATCCTCCTCTCACTTTGCCGATTTAAATACAAATGGTCGCGTAGCATGGATTTCTTCTCGTTTGTAAGGCCTAAATAGATTTGGAATCGCGTTAAACCCAAAATCATCAGCGGAACGTGGTCGGAATTATTCGTAAATTTCAGATTGTTCCATTCTAAATCCAATTTACCCGATAAAAATGGAAGATGCTTTAATGAACTTGAGACAAAGAATTCCTCGAATAGTAAATGTGGAAACAATCAATGAATATTCCCAAAGAATGGAATTCAATTGTGGCGAAATGTTTCCGATATTTGATAAAGAGATTTGTACAAAGTGATGTAAAGTAGGTTTTATTTAGTCCAATCAGCAAAAGATTAGTCTGGATCAGTTTTATTCACTTGCAATTAAACGACTCTGCTATCAAAATAGTTATTTGTAAAACAAGTGTCACAATGACTCTTTTTGTAGTACGAGTGAAGTTTCCACAACGAACCGCGAAGCGGTGAGTTGTACAAATCACGAGTACTACAGAAAGTAATTGTGGCACAAGTTCTACACAATATTCTTTATAATTCGCATTTATTTAATTATTTAAATAAAATAGAATTTCATATAATCCCTGTTTTTAAACTAGGAGGAATCGTTTGAATTTAAGTTGGCAATTCTTTAGATTCCTAATTGGTCAGATCACACATGGTTTTATTCCGCAATTCTGACTTTTGACATATTATAACCGAATAATTGTGTAAATTGTAGACAAACTTTCATTTAAGCAAAAAGAAAATGATTATTTGTTTAAAAGAGAGCTTCTTGGTATATGCTCTTGCTATCTATCTATATTAAATCATGAACAGAATTATTTCTGTAATACATCTTCACATAGATATCTGGTAATTTATCCCAAGAATCGAACGTTTTGTATACCTATATATTGATCCTATACAATATAAAAATAAACAATTGACAAATCATTGATAAATTAACATTAGCGTACTTTATTCATTAATATTTTTAATATATAAATCATTCTAAGTTACCTTTAATATAATAATTTGCTAGCTAGAACAACGCTAGATCATTTTATTTATAATTTGTGTCAAGGTTAAAGTCAAATGTCAAATAAAAATATAACTAAATACAATAATCAACTGTACACTAAAAATTACTATAACAGTGTCCAAAGAGCTTCATTGTGACACTGTAAACAATGTTATAATGAAGTCTTTTTTATACGCGAATTATAAAAATGGTATTTTTACTCTTACAATACACAGAGTATCTGTTTATCTGAAATTTTTAGAGAACGACACAAATCGTGCTCATGTTTGCTGAGCCTTTTGATACTGTTTACCAGTCGTCAGGATAAAGTTCAAAAACGCTGTATGTTCGATAATATTCTATAAAATTGAGGATTGAGATATTCCCAATTTTATATTTAGTTGGAGATTCAAAGTCCCCCACACTTTTCTTATGTAAAATGGCGACCGGTCAAATTTTCTGAAACTTCGATACGTTATTGTACTTGACACAGTAACCAAAAGTGTCCATAGGCTCAACCAAATCAAATGACTAGTTTTCAAGATACAGAGTGTTAAAGTTGAAAATGGATCAGTTTTTGAGATTTTTTTTTGTTTCACTCAGTAGCTGGACTGCATTTTGGTAGCATACATACGCTTGGTACATATTTAAATAATGCATAAGCAAATTCGTATTACGAAAAATATTTATATTCACAAGGTGATTCGCAAATATGTGATGGCAATTTTTTGCAAAGAATCACTTTTTCCACTGTGATGCCGTACAGTATTTTGGTGGGGAAATATTGCATGGGACACATGTTTTATACAGGGTGATACCTAGAAAGTTCCACAATATGAAATTATTTTATTAAGAATAAATTAAATGCCCTGTAATAATAGATTGCTCCTAGGAAGGAATAATACCACTAACGTATGTGTGTCTCTAAGCTTCGAAGTATACAGGGTGGTTCATTTATCAGAAATGATCATATTTGTAGAAAAGTGGAAAAATCATGAAAATCATATTCCAAAATTTTCCCTGTGAAATCTCACCATTTTGTCAGTATATGATGAATACGTTGCAGATTATGTGAATGGACAAAATTTTGAACATCTTTTGTGATTTGTTGGCTGCTTAGTTAAAAATTATGTTTGAATGGGATATTATTTAACTTTGTAATTATCTTATTTTTTATTGTCATTAATTCTTTTGTTAATAAAATAACAAGTATGGAAAAGTATTTTCAACAATCCTCTCTCAATATTTTATATGCATTGCTGTTTCACAAATTAGTTTCTGTTACATATTCTAACCATTAGTAGTTTGGTAGTTATTAAAAAACATTCAAGAAAAATATTTTTTTCTAATTTTTTTATTAAAAAGTGATCTTGCAGACTTCATAAAAACATTAAACATCTTGAAAACTACTAACTTTTCCATATGTAAAGGTTCAGGTGATAACTATTGAGGAATACAAAATCAAATAAAAATAGCTTCAAATGTCAGTGGCGTTAAAAATGGGAGGGGAGAGGATACATATTCTTTCAATTGTACACCACTGGATCAAGAATTGAAACATGTTTTTCCGTCAAAATATGCCCATTTCCATTTAAAAATAACCTGCCAAATGTCAGATCAATATATTCATCCATTTTAAAGTTATCAAATTAAAACATTATATTTTTCATAACTTTAACACTCTGTATTTCGAAAAGTAAATGAGTTGGACCCCTCAATCCCTACATGATCTTGTCCAAATTTACGAGAGGTATCTTCATGCAAACGTTGTAAGTGTCATTTGAAAACACCCTGTACCTATATGTAGAGGAAGGAGGCCTAATATGAGATAGCAGCCTATTATGAGATACCGTATTTTCTCACCAAGTAAGAGTCTCCATCTAGCGACAACCGCTAAAACTAACTCATCGGAACATCAAATGTTAGATCAGCTAAATTTATTTTCAGTTGCTCTTACGACCCGCCACGTGTACGTGTTTTTACGCATTAGTTCAATACCGAAATTTTATTAGTGTTCAGTTTGACGTGATTTTTTTGTTGGAAAGGTGAGGAAACAATTAAGTTTGTTATATTTGCTTTGTTGTATTGGAGTTGCTTCATTGTTCGAACTCAATTAATTTTTGAGAAAAAAATATGTAAAGAATTTTCACAAGAGATTCCTAATATGAGATACCTTGGTGCTCCTAATATGAGGTATCTCATATTAGGAGAACTTTCTTTTTCAAATAATTTCAACGAAAGCTGTTTGCAGATGCCTAGAGACAAGAAAAAAAGGAAACAGTGGGATAAAAATGCCATGATAAGGGCTGTTAAAGCGGTAAGGAACAAGGAGATAGGGTACCTGATGGCCTCTAAAACATTCAATGTTCCGAAAGGTAAGCCTGCGTTTTTAGTTATTGTTTAATTTTTTTATCAATTTTTTTTATTTTTCAGGAACCATTGAACGATATGTAGAAGATAACAGACGTGCAGAGGACCTCGTAAAAATAGCTTTGGGTAGGAAGCAAGCTTTACCTGATGTTTTGGAGAAACAGTTAGCAGACTACTGCATTGAAATGGAAAAAAAGTATTACGGTCTTCGGAGGAGAGATGTCAAATATATGGCGTTTCAGTTAGCAATCAGAAATGGCTTAAAGCATCCTTTTATCACAGGGAAGGAATCTGCAGGTAATAAATGGCTCAGGGGGTTTTTAAGAAGGCACCCGCAGTTGTCTGTACGTACACCACAGGCAATATCTGCTGCGAGAGTTAAAGGGTTTAACGCCGAAAACGTTGCGCAGTTTTTTGACATATTTGAGAAGGAGATTGAGAAAATTAATTTTTCTCCACATATATTATTTAATGTCGACGAAACAGGCATTACGGTTGTGCAGCATAAACAAAGCAAAATCATCGACTTGAAAGGAAAAAAACAGGTTTGTGCCATAACATCTCAAGAGAGGGGAAAACTCCTCACCGTTGTGACATCCATGAACGCTTCTGGTACTTTTGTTCCGGTCTTGATAGTGTTTCCTCGTAAAAATATGTCGGAACATCTAATGCAATGCGCACCTCCTGAATCAATATGGGCCTGCCATCCATCTGGATGGATTCAGACAAATATTTTTACGCAGTGGTTTCCACATTTTGTTAAGTTTACTAAACCAACAAAAGATGATCCGATCGTGTTAGTTTTAGACGGTCACTATTCACACACGACATGGCTAGAGAGAATTATGTTTCAATTGTGTGCTTACCACCACATGCCACTCATAAAATGCAGCCACTTGATGTGGGTTTCATGGCACCACTAAAAACATAATATGCTCAAGAAATAGAGACATTTCTCAAAAACAAGTCAGGGAAAGGTGTGACACACACCAACATCTGCTCGCTATTTGAGAAAGCTTATAATCGGGCTGCAACAATGGAGGCATCGATCAATTCATTTGGAAAAACAGGTCTCTTTCCTTGTAACAGACATGTAAACTGTCTTTTTGGAAGAAGAGCAAAATCTACCTACAGAAGAAAGAACTGATATTGAAAATAAAGGTGCAGATATTTCATTAAATGACAACAATATTTCAAATGTGTCATCAGATTTAGTTGTGGCTGTTCATGCAGAGTCCAGAAAAACTATGGCAAATCCATCAATATCATCAGGCTCTGCCCACAACAAATGCTCTGACAAAAGTGATAAACTTTTGCTAGTTTCTCCAAAAGACGTTTGTTCAGTGCCATCAAATTCTTCAAATTAATGGTGAAAACTCTAATAAAAGAAAAGGCAAAGCAAGTTCAATAACATCTACTCCATATAAAAAAAACTAGGAAGAATCCATTGCCAAGAAACTAAAAAAAAAAAGAAAGTGAAACCAAACTCTTTGGGAACAACAGATAAAAAATCCAAGACTAAAAGTACCAAAAAGGCTGAAATTACATCGAGCAGCTCAGATTCAGAAACTTCTGTGCATTATGATGACTCGACTGATGAAGAGGATTACAATGATGCAGAGTGTCGTTTTTGTCAGGGAAGATTTTCCGAAGACACCCGTGGAGAAAAGTGGGCTAGATGTATCGTTTGTTTTCATTGGTGCCACGAAGATTGCGGCGAAGTTGATGGCACAACATTTGTTTACCCTGTATGCGAAAAAAAACAAGGAAAAACAACTTTTGTTCGATTAAATTTTAGTGTTGTTACTTTTGATTCTCATTTTGATTACTTCTGAAATAAAACAATATATTATATTATTTCAGTACTTGTTTTTATTTTTTGGTATCCTATTATGAGACAGTCTTTTATTAGGAACCCTAACTATCTCATATTAGGAGACCAATCTTGAAAATGACAAAAGTGATTTTTTTCTATTTATTACTACTTTACAAAAACAGTTAACATTTTTAATAAATTTGATTTGTTAGGGTGTGAAGTATACACAACGATCTATCCTTTAGAAATAAAGCCACTTCTAAAAGTTAAATTTGTGTAAAATTATTCAAAAAAATAAAAATGTGTCTCATATTAGGTCCCTTTCCTCTATATATCTATCGATTTCCAAAGTTGTTTTTAATATGTAATATATTATAACGAAACGGCGGTATCCACCCTCAGGTCAAGAGCACACCACGAGCACTATATTAACTTTGTTTCTTGTGCAATTTTGTGTTTACTGCCTAAGTAATACTAAAAAATGCTCCCAACTTTTTCAGTTATACTGTATATTCATATAAATTTCATCAGAATTAGAGAACACTCACATGTTCCCACGTATAATAAAAGTAATAATAATTATTGTCTTTTCTTTTCAGTTAAAAGTACTTCATCACAACTCTGCAAACCTCTACTCACTTTACTACTACTTGCATGCTGTATGAGTTTCCTGACAATCTAAAGTGACATCGGTGTGTACAGTGTTGCTCAAACTTTCGTAAGTGAACCGAACTTTCGTGCTGTGATACCGACAGACCTTTCTTGGATATCTGTGAGTGTGTGAAAATTCTTAATGCCTATTCTATCATTGTGTATAGCTAGGTTATTGTGACGTTAGAAATTTTAATAAAATTTGTGAAAACAAATTGAGTTTTATTTCAGTTTTCAGCTTCAAATTTTGAAATCAATTTTTTCGGAAGCTAGGATCCCCGTTTTTGAAGACCTATGCTTCTGATACAGGATTTACAATGGAGTGGAAGTTACGTACAGCGAACTATTACGCACCTACAGCAGAACAACTATATTGGAACAAACTATTACGCACCTACAGCAGAACAACTATATTGGAACAAACTATTAACTTGTTGTATATTAGGGATATTCTTAGTTAAAAAATAATGGATTGATATTTTGAAAAGCTTATTTTATTAGATTATCAAAGATTGTTAGTTCTCTGTATTATTTATACGACTGATAAATACGTGACAATTATCGATAATTAGTTTGAGTTTGGTTCCTAATTGTGAGTCCGTATTATGTTTAAAACATTCCATTACCAAACAAATTAGTCTATAAGAGAGAATGTAAGAGATAAATGACTCGCTCTAGCAGGCAGGCAATATGATCGTGCCAAACCTAAGGCGTTTCAGCTTTTGAGAGCAGCAAATAAACGCAGATGACTGAAAATAATGAAATCATCAGACCTGGTATAACTGCAGTAATAGTTATTTGTAAAACAATTGTCACCATGACTCGTCTTGTAGTACAAAAGGTCATTTTGACACAAGTTTTACACATTTTTTATAATTCGCATCTATTGAGCGTACCCATGTCAGTTTCTGCTGCGATAATGTTGTCAGCTGTTCGTCCACATGTCCTCCCGATACCATCTGTTGTTCTTTTACCATGCCCAGCTACGTGATAGTTTCAAGTAAATCACAAATATTTCTGTATGTCTCAATTAAAATTGGTGAAGGTGGGGGTTGGTCTTCATTAACAGATGCAGGTGAGCTTTTTGGTAGATTACAGCAATCTCTATACGTACTAGCCTTCTCTCTCTACATTTTCCTAACAGCTCTTTCCTCCCTTTCAGTCATGTCATTAGTTAATTGAATAATTAATTTGTTTCTTTTTCCTTTTTTCGATATTTTGGCGGTCCGCAGTCGCAGTCTCGTTGGTAGAAGCTTCTTCTTGGGGTTTATTATCTCTGGTCGTATAATTGTTATAGTTGCTCCAGTGTCAACCAGCAGACCATATTTTTTGCCATTTACTTCACCATCCATATATACACTGTCGTTGCGACATCTGAGAGAAGCTATCAGTATGAGAGGGTCTTTGGAACGATAATGGGTCGATGAGGCCCCCTCGTAGCCGACCCGTTCTAGTTTTCCTGTGACTGGGGTTCTTGGTTTGCAGGAGTCTTGTGGCGCTTACATGAACTACGTACATGCCCTAGCTCGCCACAATTCCAGCATCTGATCTTTCTCGGCTTCTTGTCCATCATACTTTTGACCAAGCTGGCGATCTGGTCAAGCTTGTCCTCGTCACCTTCTTCTTGGATGATCCTAACTTTGTTGTAACCCGAAGCCTTCGTTGCTGCTTCATATTCAAGAGCAGCTGTCAATGCGTCAACTAATGTTTTGGGATGGACTAAGCAAAGCGTCCTCTGCATATCGGGGTCACGTAAGCCATCAATAAACGCATGTATGCCCAGACATTCCATAATGTTCTCTGCTGCTGATAGATAAGCAAATCGAACTAGTGGGGCAATATACACTTCATATTCTAGAAGTGCTTAGTCACGTTTCTGCCTTCGGTTCTTCAGCTAGGATTGGTACAAATGTTCTAGATGTTCATGGCCATATCGCATGTACAACCTCTTCTTCAGCTGCTCGAAGTCATCCGTTTCTTTCTAAGGTATCGTCTAAATACAGAGCACTATAGTTAGGTTCACTGCTTTCTCTTTATCGGACCAATTATTCACTCTAGCGGCTGCTTCAAACTGTTTCACATAATTGGTCCACGACCTTTTTCCATCGATCGTTGGGGCCTTGACTTGGGTAAAACTGCCAATGTCTTCTAACTTAGGGTGTGTTTCTGTCTTGCAAGGTTTCGTTTGCTCGGTCTTCTTTTCTTCCGCTGGCGTGTCTTGAGTTCTTATATCTGTCATCTATTTTTCTAACCCCTTGATTTTCTCGTCCATCGTTGTCATCTTATTCTCAATCTTCTCGCCCATTGTTGACATCTTAGTCTCGATTTCAGATTTTAGAGACGAAATTTAATTTTCAACGTCAGCGGCAATGTCGTTTTTCATTAATAAGATATCGACAGATATATCGTTCTTCAAAGCAAAAATATTATCGTCAATATTAGCAAAAATGTCGATCTATATAGCAGAAGTATCGTTTTTCACATTCGTTGAAATTTTCTCTTCCATGGCAAAAATTTTGTCGTCCATGTTCTCTTCCATGGCAGAAATCTGGTCGTCCATGTTAGCAGAAATATTAGCAGAAATGTCGTTCTTCATAGCAGAAATCTTTCCGTCCATGTTCTCTTTCGTGGCAGAAATCTTCTCCTCCATGTTAGCAGAAATTGACGAAATTAAGGTGGAAGCCTTGTCATTAAATAAAACTGTTTCTGGATCAAAGTCGTCATTTTCCAGTGCCACTTAATCTTTCTACTAATCCACATTTCTTACCGGACGTTTTCAACTCACGATCTTCCAATTCTGCTCTTGAGTCAGTCACTTTCAAGTCCCTTAGTCTCTCGGATATTTTTACGTAGATATTTATTTAAATTATTCCACTTCTGACAACAATGTAATGTTTTTCTTATTTATATAAACAGTAAACGGGTGGGATAAACTTTAAACACACGATATGGCTACTTACGAATTTATTTAAACACTAAACTACTCACTAACACTTAATTTATATACACTTAACTATTCACCTGAATTTATATCAACAATTTACTGTTCGCTATTTCCGTGTATTCTCGTTCATTTGTCGAGATCACTTTTTAAACTAAACTGAACCTCTCCGATGGTCGGTCCTTTATATATATTAGCGCCTCTTTACTAGATAATTCTAGATTGCGGCTTACACAAAAACAATTGGCTCTCGCATTTTCTAGATAATACTGGTCACAAAAACAATGTCTAGATAAGATAGTCACAATCGTAAAGAATTCTAAGAAATCCCTGCGCATCATACATGGCTTAGACAGACTCGGATTTAGGAGACTATACCGGTGTGCTGTTTCCTAACAGTAATTAACAATTTCTAGACGTACGTTGAAGGCATTTCCTCGATTACCACGCATCAAAAGAGAAAGAGATCGAAATAGGCAAGCACTATCTCCAAAAATGGGCACTACAATTTGCTGTACCTGTTCTCCGTTAATATTTATCACTTCTACCATTCTGTTAAATTTACTAAACAGAAAAAATCTTGAGTGATTTACACTTATGCCTATTAAGTTTCGGCAACCAAATTAAAAAAGAAGTATGCTTGTATCTTTGATAAATAAATTAACGAAAAGTAAAGTTTAACTAGAACTACGCATGAAACAATACTTTTCTACAACAAAATTTTAAAAAAAAGTAGCATAGATACCGTGGATCAGAACTAACACATGGTACAGCGCCTTCTAGCCGAATTTCTAGGAAATAATATGGCTGGGTGTGGTTAGTTCTCATGCATCCGATATCCGATGATCCAAAATTCCGAAAAAGTTGTGATTTAGAGTTAATTAAATTCAAATTTAGCAAACGAACATAACATTTTCGGAATTTCGGATCGTCGCAAATTGGATGCATGAGAACATAACCTTTAGAAGCATGACATTTGGCACAAAATTTCTCAAATGACGACCCCTATGGGAGTAAAAAAGTGGTTGAAATTTCATTTCATAGAAAGTAAACATCATGTTTATTTCTTTCAACCCATTTTACGTAACTTACTCCTGTTTGTACCTATTTGGATGGAATTTTGTAATCGATATTAATCAACAACTTTCCATTAATTCAATCGACTTGAAACTTTGTATAAGTAGTTAAGTACTCCAAAAAATACATAATGCTAAAAATTAATAAAACTAGTAAGGTTACGACTATTTAATCAACCTTTATTAGTTTCTGACGCCATTTTTAGTCCATCAACTCGGTCGGAGCTGAATTTCCAAAAATCCTCTCTTGTGCTAAAAACTTTCCATTAATTCAATTGATTTGAAATGTGAATACGTAGTTAGTCCAAAAAATACATAAACATTTCATTTTGTACCTTAACCAGAATTTTTTCCCGAAGAGAGACGCCATTTTTAGTCCATCATCTCGGTAGGATAAGATCAACCTTAATTTAAAAAGTCACCAAAGTTTCATTCGCAACAAATTTTACCTCCTTAGAAGTTGAATTTCCAATAATCCTCTCGTAGTGCTCACTTACCTCACTTGAGGAACGTTTTTGCCAAATGTTATACTTCTAGACCTGGCAGCTCTGGAGAGGTGGGATTTCAACCCATTTCTTACCCCCTTAGGGGTAAAATTTCCAAAAATCCTTTCTTAGTGCTCACTTACGTTAGCTGAGGAATATTTCTGCCAAATTTCTTGTTTCTAGGGCCGCTAGGACTAAAAATATGAATTTTAACCCCCTTTCTTAATGTCCACTTACGTCACTTGCCCCTCTGCCAAATTTCATTCTTCTAGGCCTAGCAGTTTTGGCTGTGCGTTAATCTATCAGTCAGTCAGTGAGTCAGTTTCTTTTTCTATAGATATCAAGAGTGACTGCTCGTCACTCGCACCATGTCACGTCTCGACTCCGCCCTCTTCTAAATATTTTTGCGCTAGACGACAGACACTCTTATACCGAAAATTTCGTCTTTTTCCTCTCTCCGCAATTATTTTTGTCAATTAAATAAAAAGTATATCATCTACGAGAAAATTATGCATACATTTGCCATAGAATTCATATATGATCTTCCATTTGCAGCATCAATGATAATTTTCCCTGTATTTATTAAAAAGATATTCAGTTCAAAAAAATAAAAGTTGTAACTTTTGTAAAATTATTTCTAAAGTTGAACGTTGGTCATGTGTGGTTTCGATATTTTGGAAAGAGAATCAATGTCGCCACCGGTGATTCATTTCTTGCAGGTGTGGTGGTCGATGATTGAGTTTCATCCGCACTGATGCCCTGTATCTCAAATCGGGGCGTTGTTCTTGACGTCATTCCCAACGTCATGCATACGCAGGCTTGTGAATGCTTTATTTGCGATTAGTTCCTAAAGTGATGTTCTCGAGCACCGTTACTAAAATCATCGAATTGTATCGCCCTCACAACAATTTGCCATTTTGCTATGTCAAATGTAGATAAGTTTTTCAAATATGAAATATGTTATTAATTTCTCCTATAAAAATGGATTCTACAATCAGTATTAAACCCAAATTGAGCATTAGTATCCCGAACAACTTGTGAAAGACAATTTCTTACTTATAAATACTAAAAATGTTATACCAGAGATGAATGAATTAACGTCAACATATGTTTCGGTGAATAAGAAAACACTATAATTATACATAAAATATATGAAGTGGATAGACATTGCAGAGAATGAACACATATTGAAGAAATTAATTCCACAAAACTTTTTTGGTTGTGTTAATAGGTAGAATTTGACATTCAGATTTTGTCATCATAGAAACTATACCTATATAAGTGTTTATTTCTGGATTCATATGTATGTGCAGGTAAGTTAATTTTATTTTTCACAGTATTTTACAGATGCACATAGAAAATATAATTTCTTCAAGTCAAAGATTTTGTTCATATTATACAGTGCATCACTAAGGGACCTATAAATGTTCTGGAAGCACATTTCCAAGACAATAGGCCATACCTGAGATGACTTTCACTAGACCGTAGTACAATGTCTGCAAATATCGACATGATACATATATTTTCTTTAAACATTTGAATTTATAAAGTATAATCTCTAGTTTTTTTGTATAAAAAATATGTGAAGCCATTCTTAGGCTTTAGAATTAAGAAATGCCAAATATGTTTTATTAAAGTTTAGAGTAATTTATGATGAAACCAATCCTTAATTAATCTTAGATCATTCTCAACTATTTTATATAATACCAATTATCTATTTCATAAATAATGGCTGTATCGCCAGCGAATTTAATTGTATATCCAGTACTGCTCACTGAAAACAATTCATTTATACAAAGATAGAATAACACAGAATCCAAAATTGTTCCTTTGTTATAACCATACATTTTTGATGTTAGTTTCAAGATAGCGTCTTGGTTAGACTTTTTTTTTGTTTGAAGCCAAATTGGTTAAGTGAAACTAAATTATATTTATTTTATTAGAAGTCTGTTTCCTAATATTTTCTCAAATACCTTTGACATATGTGGAATTAGGGATATAGGCCGATATTTTCAAAATTTGGGTCGAAAATGTGTTGGTTTTGTAATAAATGATTTGAATAGTTAGAATCTAACTTTCTGTTGTCATAGCTACGTTTGTCTCCTAAAATTCTAGTTTTAAAATTTCTAAAACTTCTATTGATATCAATTTTATCACTGTTGTCATTACCACATTTCAATTTATAAACTCCTGATTTGTTTAATTTTCAATACTATTTATTATTTTTAATGAATTTGGATAAATTGTAATAAGTTTTAAAAGGAAATATTCATGTCCAAAGTTTCTAAAAATGATTTAATTTTTAAGGACGGTGTTCCATAGTATGTTAAGCTTTTAAATTGTTTATTATTATTTTTATCTGAAGGTAATACTGTTTTTTTATCTTTTTATTTATGATATTAAATTCTTTGTTATAATTATTAATATTTAATGGGACTGTTATTAGTCTGTGTATCATATTATTGAAAACTGCTAGTTTATGACTGAATGGGTGGACCGAACTATTATGAATTGTAATATCTGTATGTGATGGTTTATGAAATTTGTGGACGACATTTTAACTCTAGCTTCATCGATACAAATAGACAATTAGAGAGCTTCATTACTTACATAAACTCGATTCAAAATAATATCAAATTTACCGTAGAGCTTGAACAAAATAAGTCTATAAACTTTCTAGACTTGACAATTTCAAATATAAATAATAATCATGATTTTTCTATATTTCATAAACCATCACATTTAGATATTACAATTCATAATAGTTCGGTCCACCTATTCAGTCATAAACTAGCAGTTTTCAATAGTATGATACACAGACTCTTATTAGTCTCATTAAATATTAATAATTATAACAAAGAATTAAATATCATGAAACAAATAGCAGTTAATAATAATTACGATCCAAATTTAATTGACAATATCATAAATAAAAAGATAAAAAAACAGACTTTAGAACAAGTATTCCCTTCAGATAAAAATAATAATAAACAATTTAAAAGCTTAATATACTTTGGAACACCATCCTTAAAAATTAAATCATTTTTAGAAACTTTAGACATGAATATTTCCTTTAAAACTGATTACAATTCAATTATCGAAAAAAAAAAACAAATTTTGTATTTTGGTACAAGAATTTATTATTAGCAGAGCGCTTTCGGTTCAATGATAAACCATCATCAGTGCCCCCTGTAAAAGTCAGAAAATTGATCTTACATTCTCGATATAAAATAAAAGGTTTAGAAGGACCTAAAGCCAAATAGATACAATTCACTCACATGGTCAGGGTGTACTCCAAATCCTAACAAATTAGAAGATACATGAAATGAATTAAAATATATTGCTTGAAACACAGTCACTATTTAATTAAAATAATAATAAAAAGCACACTCAACCCATTGTATAATGGATGAATCCTTAAAATAGGGGATAAAATTTAACTCAATACAATATTTGTGAATCAGCTGTTTGACATTTGACAACAATTGTTAAGAAGAGGCCCCGAAGAGGAGATGCGCAGAAGCACGAAACCTCCCGTTATGGAAGATGGAAATGTAGCTCGAATTATGGTGTTGTGGTCACGTGTTGTATTGGTCCCAACTGTTCTGAACTATTGTCATCATTATATAGGATCTCACCATCAAAAAGTTTTCTATGTATAGGGGTAAAATTTCTGTCAAACTCTGTCTGTACATTAAGGCACTTATTGTTTTTATCGACCTCCTTCATGATTTCCATATCCTCGTACAAATCAAGTTTTAAAAAATGTTTGGTTGTTATGTTGTGTAAGAGTGTTACACCGCTCTCGTGATCAATATTGTGGTTGTTGAATTTCAAGTGATGTCCGAATACGGATTTCTCCGGAGCTTTTTCATGTTCAATAACTCTAGTTTTTAGGGATCTACAAGTCCTACCAATGTAGGTGGCATCACAATCAGAACACGAGAGCTTGTAAACCCCACTCCTCTGTAATTTATGTAGTTTGTCCTTGGCATTGACCAGACAAGCACTCAAACTGTTTTTAACATTATAAGAAATTTGAGTGTCGGGAAAATATTTTTTGATGCAATTACTTAATTTGTTACATAAGTTGTGGTCAACAAAAGGAAGACTCACATACTTGCTGGTGACAAAAGCAGATAAAGGACAATGTTTAGTTGTCTTGGACAAAACTACATACATTGATAAGGTGACCACTTTTCTTGCAGACAATAACTTGAAGGAAATATCATACAATCCATTGAACCGGTTCATCAAAAGAACGAAAGATTTTATAAAAATTTACTCAGATCTTTTTCAGAATTCAATGCTCCTTTTACTAAGATTTCTAGCAATCCAACTATACCACGGTTGTATGGACTTCCTAAAATTCATAAAGATGGTTTACCGATCAGACCAGTTGTTAGCTTTGTGGGCACTCCTGTTACTGTGTTGTCTAAGTTTATACTTAACCTGATTGTCGATTTGACTAAATTTAAACCTGCTAATTCGGTAAGTAACAGCATGTACCTTAATAGAACTTATCTACAATTAACCTAAGTTATGATATGACTATGTTATCCTTAGATGTGAGTAATTTATTTACCACCGTTCTAAACAGGAAACTCTTGATCTGGTAACTGAACTTTTGTATGACTCTGGAATCACTCAACAAAATTCTTATTTAATTATTGAACTACTTAAATTTTGTCTTTCTCAAGATTTCTTTGTATTCAATAATTTATTTTATCAACAACGAGAAGGTCTAGTAATGTGCAGTTATTTGTCTATCTTTTTGGTAGATTTATTTATGAATCATTTAGAAAACAAATTTATTTTGAAGAACAGTGAAATATTGCATTGGTCTAGATATGTAGATGATTGTTTAGTTTTCATAAAGGGTGGCCCCCATATAGCTGACACTTTATCAGACAACATCAATAACGTACACCCTAATATAAAATTCACTATGGAATTAAAGTCGAATTTTGAAATCAACTTTTTGGACCTACGTTTTAATAGAACTAACAATAAATTTGAATTTGGCATTTACCAGAAACCCACTCAGACTGACCACGTCATTAACTCTAGTTCTTTCCACCATATACAGCACAAACTACCGGCCTTCAACAGCTATGTACACCGTTTACAAACCATCCCTTTGTCAGCGGATAATCACAACAAAGAATACAATATACTAAAGCAAATAGCTGTTAATAATGGTTATGAACCAACTATTGTTGACGATGTCATCAGGCGGAGGGAGGGAAAGTTGCTAATGCACACTGCCTACCCCGCGCTTGCTGATGCCACCAGCAAGTATGTGAGTCTCCTTATGTAACAAATTAAGTCATTGCATCAAAAAATATTTTCCCGACACTCAAATTTCTTATAATGTTAAAAAAAGTTTGAGTGCGTGTCTGGTCAATGCCAAGGACAAATTACGTAAATTACAGACGAGTGGCGTTTACAAGCTCTCGTGTTCTGATTGTGATGCCACCTACATTGGTAGGACTTGTAGATCCCTAAAAACTAGAGTTATTGAACATGAAAAAACTCCGGAGAAATCCGTATTCGGACATCACTTGAAATTCAACAACCACAATATCGATCACGAGAGCGGGGTAACACTCTTACACAACATAACAACCAAACATTTTTTAAAACTTGATTTGTACGAGGATATGGAAATCATGACGGAGGTCGATAAAAACAATAAGTGCCTTAATGTACAGACAGAGTTTGACAGAAATTTTACCCCTATACATAGAAAACTTTTTGATGGTGAGATCCTTCTTAATGATGACAATAGTTCAGATCAGTTGGGACCAATACAACACGTGACCACAACACCATAATTCGAGCCACATTTCCAACTTCCATAGCGAGAGGTTTCGTGCTTCTGCGCCTCTCCTCTTCGGGGCCTTTTCCAGGGGATCGGCCGGTTTATTGCTGGAGGGATGTAATACAATGCCTGTCGGAGCAAATAGCTCGAGGAGTAGTTGTTTATCCTTTGGAGACTTTTGGGTCGCTTCCCTGATTGGGATTCCGGGGTGGGGAGGTGTGCAAGCGTGATTATTCCTTTCTGATTGTGAGTCACTTTTTCATTAAAGTTGTTTTTCATTTTTCCTTTTCTTTCGTGGCTCTTACTTTTCTTTAAAACCTGAACTGTTTTCAGTTATTCTCACCATCACACATTTGTTTCTCTGAGGTCATAAGAACGTAATTGCTAAAGAAATTTACTAATCTTTCAAGCTTCTGTCAACTTTTGCTTCTATGATTCTCATGACGTCATCAGAGCACCGGCTGTTGTTAGCCTACCTTACTAATTAACTCCTCCAAAAATTGTTCATTTTCAACTTATCCTCTACAATTGTTGTCAAATGTCAAACAGCTGACTCACAAATAATGTATTGAGTTAAATTATATCCCCTATTTTAGGGATTCATCCATTGTACAATGGGTTGTGTGTGCTTTTTATTATTATTTTAATTAAATAGTGACTGTGTTTCAAGCACTATATTTCAATTCATTTTATGTATCTTCTAATTTGTGAGGATTTGGAGTACACCCTGACCATGTGAGTGAATTGTATCGATTTGGCTTCAGGCCCTTCTAAACCTTTTATTTTATATCGAGAATATAAGATAAATTTTCTTACTTTTACAGGGGGCACTGATGATGGTTTATCATTGAACCGAAAGCGCTCTGCTAATAATAAGTTCTTGTACCAAAATACAAAATTTGGTTTCTTTTCGATAATTGTTTTTCTCTGGTACACTCAGCTGACTTCACTCATTTATTGATTACAATTTATCCAAATTCATTAAAAATTATAAATATAAATCTTCAAAATTAAACAAATCAGGAGTTTATGAATTAAAATGTGGTAATGACAACTGTGATAATATTTATATCGGTAGAACTTTTAGAAATTTTAAAACTAGAATTTCGGAACACAAACATTGCTATGACAAAAAAAAATTAGATTCTAACTATTCAAATCATTTATAAGAAAACCTACACATTCTCGACCCAAATTTTGAAATTCTCCATGTAGTCGGTAAATCCTTTAGTTTAAATTTATTAGAGGCCCTCGAGATTAACAAAAATAAATATTCAGGTAATATTCTTAACGACCAAGTTCATATCAATCAGTCTCCTTTATCAAACCTTTTCACCTAGAAGATAGCTTAGGAATGTTTGTAGTGAATTAATTTACAGGTAACTTCTTCCAATGCCATTGTTAACGTTAGTAAATAGAATTCTGTATTTATGCACTGTATATATTTAGACATTATTACATTATACCTTCATTCGTTTTGATAAAGCTACTGTGTTAGTGAAACGCGTCAACAAGTGTAAATTGAACATCATTTCGAATAATTGAAGATTTAAAGAAAATATATTGTTTTATTTCATCGTTTATTATCAAGGACTTAGTTAGATCAAGGTTTGAATATTAATTAATATAATATAAAATACTATCACTGAAAATAATAACAAGAAAAATAAAAGTAAGAATTTTCAAACAAAACCTGTATCATCGTGAAGTATTCAATGTTGTTTAATTTATTCAAAAGTCATAACTCTTACAATGTCAAAAAATATGAGTTTTGCAGTAATTTCATCTATACAATTTTCCTATTGGCACTCATGTGCTTTGTGTGACCTAAAAGTGACATTATTGAAAAGCGATACGAGCTTAATCCGCCACTCGCTCTTCAAACGGAATAATCATGAAATCGAAAAGCAGAAAAGTCACTCCATAAATTTTACCGCGTTTCTCTTCAAAACGAAGTGTGGAATTTAGTTTCTGGAATAAAAAAGGTTGATTTGATTTCTCTGTCGAAATTTAGGGTCAATCAAAAACTACTCGCACGTACGGATTCTTAAAGCACATTTCTGGATTTGCTTTCAACTCTCTTTCAACTTTAATAGCTGAAAAGACCACGTGTAAATTGATTTAACTTAAGAAAAATATATCAAAGGAGAAGTTCAAAAGCGAGCATTTATTTCGGTCTGTGATAGTGCACTAAAATTTTCTCTTGCAATGATTAAAACTTTTATGCTTTTTAAAATACATGGATACATTTATAAAAAAATATAGCTTTCCAAATATTTCACTACGATATTGGACAAAAGTGAGACTTCTGTAACCCTTCAGTGGTGACGCAAGGAGACAGAGACCGCATGCATGAATTATCACCAATAAAAATTCTTGTTGGTGGGGTAGGAGGCTCTCGCGCTATGAGTGTATCCGTGACGGGTCGACAAATATTAGTGTGTATGGACTGTTTATGCTGATCAGTAGTTTAACGTGTGTGCTTATTTACGGTCGCCTAGACCGGGGTCATCACTGATCTAACCGAAATTTTACTCTGGTAATTTTTTTTAATTAATGCGTTGTAATTATTTTTTAATCATTCTCGTTATTTTAGAACAATGGCAAGCTACGAACAGGAGCAGAAAAGACTTGAGAAGCTTATGAATGATGTTTTCAATGATGATGAGGAAGAAGTAGCGCCCGAAGATGAGAACGAAGAGGAGGCAGATCATGTTGACGTGAATTCAGAGTCAGAGTCGTCAGATACTGAACAAGAGTTTGATAATGAAGAGGAAGATTTAGCGGAATCTATTGACCCACATTTTATTGGCAAAGATAAAAAGACAACTTGGAAAAAACACTATGTCCCTTCAAACTTTAAGACTAGAAGTGAGAATATTATAAAAATGAAGCTTCCTTCTGTCGCTGCTGGACTGCGTGACCTTCAGAATCCATTGCAAATTTGGCGTTCATTTTTTGACGACAGCATTATAAACCTTATGGTGACTCATACCAATGAATACCTGCAATATGTAGCAGAGAATTACGGGCGAGCAAGTTACACCCGACCAACTAATAAAGTAGAGATCGAGGCGTTATTGGGATTGCTGCTTCTAGCTGGAGTAAAAAAATGCAATCATCTAAATGCTGAAGACCTTTTCAAAACGAATGGTACAGCTCCAGATATATTCAGAACTACCATGTCTCTTCAAAGATTTCGAATGTTGATTCGCTTTCTCCGCTTTGATGACATAGAGACAAGAGAAGAACGTCGTACAATGGACAAGTTAGCTCCAATCAGAACTGTATTTGATAAATTTGTGAGTAACTGTAAACAAAATTACAATATGTCGCACTATGTAACAGTTGATGAGAAATTGGAGGCTTTTAGGGGCCGGTGCCCATTTCGACAATACATGCCAGCGAAACCAAACAAATATGGAATCAAAATTTTCGCTCTATGTGATGCGAAAATGTTTTATACATATAATTTAGAGGTCTACTCAACCAGAAGGACCATTCTCTCAGGACAATAGCGGAATGTCCATTGTTCAACGGCTATGCGAGCCTATCTATGGTTCTAGGTGTAATGTTACGACAGATAGATGGTATACTAGCGTGCCATTAGCTAAGTATTTGTTGCAGAAAGAACTCACAACCATAGGTGCAATACGCTGTAACAAAAGAGAACTGCCACCCGAAATTGTTCAGCGTAATAATTCTCGTGCTATTGGAAGCAGCATGTTTGGGTTTGGAGATAATTGTACGATTGTATCGTACCTACCTAAAAAAAAATAAAAACGTTCTTCTGATTTCGACTTGCCACGATAATGATAAAATTGACGCTTAAACTGGGAAGCCAGAAATAATAGTGGATTATAACAAGACAAAAGCGGGGGTGGATGTGGTTGATCAACTTTCGGCCAACTATAATTGTGCACGACCCACACGACGCTGGCAGATGGCTGTGTTTTATAGTTTATTGAATATATCTGATATAAATACTCAAGTGATACATGTTGGAAACACCGGAGAGACGATTTTGAGACGAAAATTTCTTGAGGGTTTAGCACTAACTCTTATTAGTCCTCATCTAAGGGTTCGAGTTCAATGCATCAACCTTCCAAAAACTATCCGCCTAAGAATATCAGAAATCTGTAAAATACCATTGCCGGAGGAGGAACAACCGGAGAGGCGTCTTCTAGGAAGATGTGCCGAATGTGGTTATAAGAAGAATCGAAAGACGAAGTATTGTTGCAGAAAGTGCAATAAGTTTCTGTGTTTGGAACATGTTGGCATAGTGTGTAACAATTGTTTCGATATTTTGAACAATGTGGAATAAAAGGACTTTTATAATATGTTTTAACATTTCCAGAATATATTTCTATGAATTTAAAAGCTTAGTTTTTTTAAGCCATATTAGTGTTATGGATGTTTACGTCACCACTGAAGGGTTAATAAAGAGTAAAAATAAAATTTTATTGATCTAAGTTTCAAACAATGACTGAACCAAGAGCAAATTATTTACAGTTAACTTGTATAGTATAAAATGAAAATATTAAGCTTGCAGGTTTGCTCGTGCCTCTTGTTAAATCTGCAGACATAACTCATGTCCTCTTCAAGTTTTGAAATACAGGGAGTGTATTTTTTTGGAAATTTCTGTTTTTTCTTTGTAATTTTCATTTATGTTCTGTATTTTACGAGATTTTATATTAAGGAACATGCGAATAAAATTGAAATATATCATTGAAATTTGGCTGATTTCTTTGAGTTCTTATAGGTCGATTTTCGTTATATTTGGTATTTCTTCTCAGTTTAGATTTTCGGTAATATGGATAGTTTGCTTTTACTGATCAGAGTCTTGTTGATATATTTCTGATCGTTGGTCCATATTTCACAGGAGCTGAAACTTTGATCAATATTGGAGACGTCGTAGGAATAAATTGTTACTTCAGCATTTCGAGAGTATTTGCTGAGGTTTTTCAGGCTATTTCAAATTGATTGTCTTCATTCTTGCGTGTCAAATAAGTAAATAGAGGAGTATACGTTTTATGATGCATTTTGTATATTTCGCACAAATTCTAAACTTGTCCAGGATTTTATGAATTGTTGAACCAAATCGAAGACGTTTAGACATCGAAAAGGATTAGGAATATTCGGAGAATGAGATTGAAGCAGAAAATGATATGTAATATTGATTTCTATTTCAACTTTCTCTAAGTGAAATTAGATTCCTTGTAAGAAAATCACAAAATCCGAGCAAATACAAGTTAAACTTAACAATGCTTGCAAGGCCGTAAACTCTAAGATGATTATACCAAAATTAGATGTGCCTATGTGATGACGTCCAACATGTGATTCAACTGTGAAAAATGCTTTAATTATATTTTACGATAACATCGAAAATCTAAGTACTCGTAATTGTTAGATATCAGATAAAGAATGGGTTCTGAGCAGTGAATTTTGACAGTATCAGTGAAGTTTCCAAACCTTTTCCTCAATACTCGAAGGGGAAAAATATTGCACACTCCTATTGAAAGTAATTGGAATAAACTTATTTATACACAAACTAGAAATTTGGTCTCATGAACTTGATAATAAAGTTGATTGAGACTCTGCCGATGGGCAACTAATTTACTGCATTCAAGCTGCCAGAGATAAAATACTGAAACACTATAACAAAACTAATTGGATATGCTGTATAGATCTCATTTTGAATTCTCGACATAGTCGAAGCATTTTCCTTTTTCCTCATGGGACAAGCTTCTACAATCAAAGACAGTTAAAGAATTTGAAGCAATATTTACAACATATTTTCATAATTTCAAACTTAACCCTTAACCACGGACATAAACTTTTCAGCAACTATCACGGACGTTGATTCCCCCAGACTCCGTTTCAAAAAAATTATATTTTTATATTATATGAAAATATTTGAATGTCAATAAATGTGTTAAAATAACTAACAACATGTTTTTAAGTATATTTTATTTTCAAAAATGAAACATACTTATTTAAAAAAATTCTACACTGAAACAAGTGAGACAAAATATATTTAATACATGCAGAACAAAAAATGGTAATAAGTAAGTGTTAATTGTATTTTAGAAAGCATTATTGCAATTCCAATTTTTTACATAAAAAATCGTGCAAATGATATTTTATCTCAACTTAGTCGACATCTAGTCTTCTTCTGCACAACAATTCAAACAACATTTTCTTGAACATTGAAGGTAAATCGGCTTTTTACATTTTAGACAAAAAAGCTGTTTTTCTTCTTATTCTCGAGGGGCAAATATAACAAGTACAGGGTGAACAACTAAGAACGCCAGCTGTCGGCCATATTTCAAAAAATAATCATGGTACAACTTTCTAAAAAATAACTTGAGGAAAATGACCCTGGCAAATCGGTGGAAAATATTTTTGAGTTCCTAAAGTATCTGCTAGAGGGTCGAATGAACATATAATACTGTGAATATCTCCAAAAAAGACATACTAAAGGTATCCTAAAAATACAATTTTTGAAATATTGATGAGATTATGAAAAAATTTAGTAGTTAGGGACTTTTTGTACTTATTCTTCAAGTGAGGGGTGGGGGAAATTTTAAATTTGCTTAAACAAATATCATAACCTTTTTCGTTTTTTAACCGATTTTAATGTTTTTGGTGTCATTTAAAAGAGTTGTTCCTTTTTAATAAGGTTTATGATATCAAATTCAAAAATTAAAAGGAATGCTCCATTTTCCATTTGAAATATCCGATAAAAAATGGGAAGATTGTCGACTTATTGAAATAGCGCCCCCTAGCGAATACAAAATTATCTAATTTTGTTATCAATCATATTATACAGATAAAACTCTTTCAACTGACGCCAAAATCATTAATATCGGTTAGAAAACTAAAAAGTGATACGACATTCGTTCATAAGTTTGTAGCTCCTCCCACCCATGATTTGAAGAATAATGGCAAAAGTCCGTTATAAAATTTTTTCATAATTTCATCAAGATTTCAAAAATTGTATTTTTAGGACACCTTTGGTATGTCTTTGTTGGAGATAATCACAGTGTTATGTTTTCGATTATCCACCCTCTAGTGTAATTTTTTGGAACTAAAAAATATTTTCATGCGGTTTTTCAAGGTCACTTTCCTTAAGGTACTTTTTTTTAAAGTTGTACTATGATTCTTTTCTGAGATATGGCCATTCTTAGTTGTTCTCCCTGTACATTTAAAATAAAAAAAGCAAATAGTTCAAATAGTATATTCTCTATCAAAAAACAGTACAGTAAATTAAAAAAACAGGTACAAAATAAAAATAAATATTCTGTCCAGGAATCCAACCTAAAAAAAATTGTGTAACCATATTACATAATAAGTGTGGAATGTGATATATTACACATATTCAGAAAAATTGAATTTGTGTGCAACTGTTGCTAGCATTGGATGAAAGCAAGAAAGGGTAAATTAATCTGTAGTTGCCATAACGTAACATAATTTGAAACTGAATTAATAAAATTTAACTCATACACATACATTACAGCTAGTATACTGAATATGTATAAGAAGGTTTATTGAGAATTTTAAAGGTAATGAAAATTCTACACCATTCAAATTTTACGAAACGTTACGATATATCAACTGGAAGAAAATTTTATTGTTTACTTTTTGTCACGTATGCGGTGTTCTTCAAAGGAAAAATAACATATTTCATTTCGAGAAGTGATTTTTCATAGTTTACCTTATATTATCTGCCTCACTCCGTTTGGCAGGTAAATTCATATGTGGCATGAAAAGTCATTCTTCTCTTCTGTATAAAATAATATACTATTCTCATCTTGTTTTGCTCATCTTGGAACATATTTTATTTTAACATTGTGGAATTGTAACTAGCACTATTAATACACTGTATACAAAAAAACTACTGATGAAGAAGATATATGAACACATTGCCAACTTTAATGAGTTTATAAATAATTGTATCCGATAGTTGTGTTTCTAAAATATCACTTTCAATACCTTTGCCACAATAAATTTTATCAGAAGAACATGGTTAAAAAAAATGGGAATTAATTTGGAACATTTTTCAAACTTAACATAAAACTTTCTATTTAGTTCAAAAATGTTTACTACTTTTCATACAAAACCGTGTTTGGTATTTAACCCGATTAGAACTATCTACAAATATATCATTAATCTTCCTCTAGGTAATCTGATGCAATAATGAATAATCGAATTCTGCTTGTTGATTGTAGCAGTCAGTGTCATAAGTTAGATATTCTTCGAATCGATTAATATACTGTTGTAAGGGATATCTAGAAGGTTTTCAGTTCAACTTATTATTGTATACAGGGCATTTACAAATGGGAATGAGCTAAATTAATCAAGCAAGCCAACTGAATGGACATCATTACTTAAATGAATTAAATTTTGTACATTATGTGTCACAGAATTTTCTTCATACGTGTCCTCATAATTTTGATACAAAATATGTAAATAATTTTTCAGCATTATTACCAAGATATCGTTTTTACTCGTAATCTCTATTATATAATTTTAGGGTACAATCCCATCACCCGGAATTTCAATGTGGAATAGCCGAATAAAGTATTAAATGAGTATATTTAAGTTTTAATAATAATTTTTTAGAAATAGGTACTTACCGATAACTGTTGTTCATTCATTATAACAAGATCTATAACTATTCATAGGAACTGTAGCTAAATAGTAACTAATGGAAACGAAGATACCTTTGTTTCAGTATTTCTGGCAACAAATGTACTCCCTGCGGATAGAATTGAACGCGAAACTGAAAACCATGCCACGATCTGCCATGTCATGCTTGTCATCTGTTTCATTCGTTTTCAGATTTCTCCTTTTTTTTGTAATTTTATGAATACATCAATCACGCAATGATTTCACTGTGATATTTAATATGAAACATTACTGAGAGTTTTAGAAACTAACATCGTATAAACATTGTCGCAGGAAGTAACTAAAAATTCGTTAGAAAGATGTAAAAATAACAGCAAAATGTGATCATCTTAGAAACTTGTTAATTTGTAATATTACAGTAATGTTCTGTATGTAATATTAGTGAGAAGTATACAAATTAACACCGTATGGATGTTTCCTTTAGGAGGTTGCTAAAAAGAAGTTCATAGGATGTGTATGTAACTACGAATTCGAGTATTATTTTTTTTTTTTTATTTTAGCTTAACGTGCCTCGACAGCGCAGGTCATTGGCACAGAAAAATAATTACAAATATTTACATGATACTGAATAACAACTATTACTAATTTTTAAATTAGATTTTATGGTAGAGATGCGTAGCTTTCAGAAACTGTAAGACTTTCTTGATCTCGGTGGGACAGTGGAGCATTTCCTTGAGGTTAGGCCTTAGGTCGAATCGTTTATATGTAGCGGAAAATTGTTTGCAGTCAGTAAGTATGTGCTTGACGGTCAGTATAGTATTACAGCTGTGGCAAACAGGACGATTTCCTGAAGACATCAGATGACCGTGTGTGAGTTTGGTGTGGCTGATTCGAATTCTTCTGATTATAGCGGCCTCTCTCCTTGTTAAAAAGCTAAGGGAGAGAGGAGAAGTAGATGAATGAATATCGTGAAGTGCTGTCGTACTGTTGCGCCACAGATGTCGCCAAGATTCTTGCGTGACGTTTTTGAAATGGAACTTGAGGTCGCTGGCGAGTTGGACTATGTGTTTTGGATTGTCGCTAGAGGCAGCTTCTTTCGCGTGGCGATCGGCAGTTTCGTTACCAGCAATTCCAATGTGTGATGGTAGCCAGATGAGAGAGACTGTTATATCATGAGCAACGAGAGTTTGATATATATCATGTATGCTCTGGACAATTGGGTGGTCAGTGAAGATTGCTTTAATTGATAAAATGGATGAAAGGGAATCAGTGCATATTGCAATATTTTTGTGGGGGAGGGAGATATATTTAAAAGCCTGAAGAATGCTATGAAGCTCACCTGTATGGACGCTACACACTGAAGGTAAAGTAAAGGAGCCTATGAGTTCATGTTTCGAGGTAACTGCACAACCAACTCCGGAGTCAGTTTTCGAAGCATCAGTGTAAAGTGTTAAATCGTAAGATTTTTTTTGTAATAATCCAAGGAATGCTTTCTTTACAAGTGCAGTGGGCGACTCATGTTTATTAAAAATGGTGAGTGACGTATCGATTATAGGAATGATTTTGGTCCAAGGAGGAGAAGAAGGTAGTGGGAGCGGGGATGTCAGAGAGAGGTCAGTATCTTTGACTAAAGGAGTGAGCAATTGGGGAAGAGATTTGATGATTGTTCGAGGGTTAGTAGGGAGATTAGTCGTTGAAGTGAAAAGTGAGTGAACAGGATTGAATGGATTGGAGGAAACTGAGGCAGCATAAGAAAGAAGTAGGGATTGTCGTCTTAAGGGGAGGGGTGATTCATTAGCTTCAATATGGAGACTATCAGCAGGGCTAGAGCGGAAGGCACCAAGGCAGAGACGGAGAGCGGTATTGTGAACAGAATTCAGCAAATCTGTGACAGATTTGGAGGCTGACATGTAAATAAAGCAACCATAGTCAAGCTTCGAACGGATGAGAGCTCTGTAAACTCTTAATAATACGATTTCGTCGGAACCCCAGTGAAAGTGACAGAGCGTTTTTATTATGTTTAATCTCTTTAGACAGATGCCTTTGAGTTCATGGATATGGTGTTTCCAGTTAAGTCGAGAGTTGAAGGTTATTCCGAGAATTTTACATTGATTTACAGTGGGTAAGGGTGAATTATTAAATAAAATGTGAGGTAGAGGAGAAGATCTTCTTCTTGAAAACTGGATTAGTTTGGATTTACTTGGAGATAAGGATAATCCCAGGTAAGAAGATCTATCCTGTAGAAGGTTTACTGCGGTTTGAAGGAGTTTGCAAGTGGATGAGATCGATTTACCATGACAATAAACAATTAGGTCATCAGCATATTGGACATATTTTATGGGAGCAGGAAACTTGCAACAGAGCTCGTTTATTGTGAGGATGAATAGAGTAGAACTTAATACTGATCCTTGAGGGACACCAGCATTTTGTGGGTGAGACAAGGAGAGTTTGCCATTAGCGGAAACCCTGAAGGTTCTACAAGTTAGGAAATTATGAATGAACGATAGAATGTTGCCATGAAGATTATATTGGGAAAGTTTATTTAGTATTGCCGTTCTAGATATCGAGTCAAAGGCACCTTCAATATCAAAGATGGCTGCAACGATCTCCTGGTGATTGTTTATTGCTGAAGAGATATGTGTTTGGAGAAGAACAAGGTTATCGCGAGTGGATCGATGACGCCGGAAGCCGGATTGGGCATTAGGAATGATTTTGTACTTTTCAAGAAACCAAAGTAGTTTTCTATTGATCATTTTCTCCAGGAGTTTGCAGGTAGTGCAAGTGAGTGAAATCGGTCGGAAGGAATTGGGCGATAAGGTGGATTGCTCTGCTTTTTTTATTGGAATAATTATGGATTTGCGCCATGCGTCAGGGAACTGATTAGTATTCCAGAGTAGGTTATATATTTCGAGAAGCTTAGAGAGAGATGGATTGGATAGTTTTTTGAGAAAGATGTAAGGAACATTATCAGGGCCGGCGGCAGAATTTCTACAAGTAAACAAGGCAGATTTGAGTTCATTTAGGCTGAAAGGGGCGTTTACGGAAGCAACGTCATGAGGGTTTGACTGAAAAGTGGAGGAAGGCTGAATATGAGAATTGTGATAAACAGAATCGGGGTTACGAATAATGAATTTGTCATCAAAATTTTGTGCGAGTGACTCGGCAATTGTTTGGTTGTCGGAGATAACAGTGCCATTCAATATTAAGGAGGGAATTTTAGTATTGGTTTTCTTGCCTTGAATTTGTGAAATTTTTTTCCAGACTTGACTGGGATTTGTATTATGATTCAGCGAGGTGGTATAACTTTGCCATGAAGATTTTTTGCTTTGCTTGACTACGAATTTAGCTTTAGCTTTGAGCTGTTTGTGTAGGAGAAGGTTTTCTTGTGTTCTATTTCGTCTAAACCTGTTAAGAGCATGTTTGGACTCTCGGATGGCATTTTCGCAAGCTGAATTCCACCAAGGCACAGTTTTTTGTGCAGAGGAAGTGACTGATTTACCGATGTGAGTCTCTGCAGCGGCAAGTATGTTGTCAGTAAACATTTTTAGAGTGTCATTTATGTTTGCAGAAATAGCTAAAGATGATAAATAAGTTTGGGAGAGAGAGGTAAACTCAAACCAGTTTGCGTTTTTTAAGTGCCAGAAGCTTCTAGTTATAGTTTCTTTATTATAATGATTGGATATAATGATAGGAAAATGGTTGCTATCATGAAGGTCATCTGAAACTTGCCAGGAAAGGGAGAGTGCAGTTTTAGGGTCACATAAGCTGAGGTCAAGGGCAGAAAAGGAGCCGGAGGAAATGTTGAAGTGAGTGTTGAGTCCAGTATTCAACAGGCAGGTTCCGGAGGAATTTATGACGTTTTCAATAACTTTGCCCCTAGTGCAACCACGAGTTGAGCCCCACATGGTGTTATGTGCATTAAAGTCACCAACAAGGATGTATGGGTGGGGGAGCTGAAATATTAGGTCGGTTAAGTCTTCTTCATTGAGGGGGTGATCAGGTGGAATGTAGATACTGCAAATGGTAAGCTTATTGGGGCACCAAGCAGTTACAGCAATTGCCTCAAGATTTGAGGTTAGTGGGAGATGAGATGAGTATACATCGCTAGATACAAATATTGAAGTACCCCCACTGGCTCTCATACAGTTGGTACGGATGTAATGATAACCTTCAAAGTTTTTTAGCTTGCATTGTTGGTCAATTTTGAAGTTGGTTTCCTGGAGGCAGAGAAAGTCAGGGGTATGGAGAGATACGATTTTCTGAATTCTTTCTAAGCGAGGATAAAATCCATCGCAGTTCCATTGAATTAGAGAGAATGGTACTAATTAAAGGGGGAAAGAGGTTAATTACTGAGATAGTGTAGAGGAGTCAGTGGTGGTACCGTCATCAGAAAAAGGGTCATCAGTAAGATTGTTTTGGTCGGGGTGAAGTTTAAATTTAATTTTATTGGTCAGACGTGTAATGCGATTTTTCAAAGATCTTTCGTTGATATTAGAATAAATTAAGGATAGATCTTTCAGTAGGGAAGCAGTGTCGGAGATAAATTTATTGGCTTCAGGTAGAGGGTCGTTGACGCGGAAAGTATTTTCGAGGAACGCAATAAGTTGGATGCTATTAAGGGAGAAGGATTGTCACGGTCTAAATTGATCATTAAGTTTTGGCTAGACGCTCCTTCGAATAACTTCTCTATATCGACTACGTCGCAATCATAATATTTAAATATTTCCTCTATCAAAATTAAGTTACTACTGTGTTTATTATGGTAATTATCGTCACCTTCACCATATTAGCAAGGTTGTTTCAGTGTTGACGTTTTTTTTATCAAAAGGTTAACTCCAATTGTTATTCTATTTTATTTAATTAAAATACCTCACAATTACATTAATTTTAGAGTTCCGTTAACGCATTGTTTATATTTGAGTTTCGATTTTTATTTTTCTGTAACTACTTTTCTTTTAATATTATTTTTGTCAATAGAATATTGTTGGTAACTAAAGATTATCAATTGTTGACTTTATTAACCTCTTTCATATTATTTAGCAAACTCACCGATGAACTAATCCATATCTAATGTATATTTTGTATATTATATTGTTATTTGTCCTTGTTAGCACATCCATGGTTGTTTCCAGGTGGTAATTCGAAAAATCTCTTGTGAATAGCTGGGATGTGTTATTTGTAAACTTCTCTATGTGGTAATCGGCACTAACATTCTCTATTGATATGTATATTAGGCTATTTAGTCTGAAATTGGGAAGATACAAATGATATTGACAAAAATGATAGTTGTTTTGGTTGATAGTTTGAGTGTATCGACTTTTGATTGTCTTCACTTCTGGTTTTTAGGTTACTGACCTGATAATTCCGGTGGGTTTTGTTCTGTTTCACTTCCTTTTCCAGTACTTAAGTTGATATTTGATAATTCTAATTTCTTAATTAAATTCAGACCCATGACGAACACTTCGTTTTAATTTCTGGGACAACATTGGAATAAACACTTGGTGGAGGAAACTTTTATATCACTTTTCTCCCTGGTTAACAACTCCGGTTATTGAGCACTTGTTTTGTCCAGGAGTGCACAATATTCGAGTAAACAATCCTAAGTATGTTTATTCATAACAAAATATATTGTTTATATCGGTTCTACTTGTCGTGATGGTGTGCGCTATGAACACATGTTCTTCCTTCTGCTCATACACTGGCTTAGTACTATTAGGAACACAGTTGCCGATTGTTATTGAATTTATCGAAAATCCATGCATTTTATAGTTCATTCCTTAATCTAATTCAGTTGAATGTCCATCTGATTTATTCTGGTTGTTAGCCGAAAATTAAGTTTG
Organism: Galeruca laticollis; assembly: GCA_963921935.1. Taxonomy (NCBI): domain Eukaryota; kingdom Metazoa; phylum Arthropoda; class Insecta; order Coleoptera; family Chrysomelidae; genus Galeruca; species Galeruca laticollis. Next base: position 157,100,346 of record OY998181.1, on the reverse strand, counting down.
GCATCGGAGTTTAGTTTTACGCATGTGGTATTTTGGCAACGATCCTAGTGCGAAATTTGGGAAACTCTTTTTCTTTTTCCGGCCATCTTTTACCACAGAAAGCAATATTGATGAGTGGTTAGAGATTTCAATCTAAAATTTTATTATCCAGTTTGTATGGGATTTGATTGAATCTCTATATAATTAATCTCCATCTATCAATTCAGTTAGCTTATCTTTCATTTATCTTGGCTATTTTCTGAATTTTTTGAGGAGATTTTATTGATACTACTACGTAGGATTTTTTTGCCGTTCTTCAGGTAAGCTATTCAAATTTTATAACTGAAGAGTAATTTTCTCGATTCTGCTTGTTATGCTAAATTTAGCGTTTTATTTATTTTGCTTTTTTCCTATTAGAATTCTATGGTGGATAATCGAATCACGTTTTCTGGACTTGTAGATTTTATTCCAGACACTCAGTAGTTACACCCCGTCTTTGACTTGGATACCGTATTTAGTTGTTTCGTTGTTGAATTGTTTGGACAAGCGCAAGCATACTATATAAAAAAAAACCCTGCTGGCCAGAGGTGAGTTAAGTTTTTTTTAATGATTATTGTTTACCACTTTTTCAATTTTGCTAATTGATTTGAGTTTAAATTGACGTGATATTTGATTTCTTGATTAATGTTTGTTTCTCAGTTGACAATATGAAATAGTTTTATTGTTGTTCCATATTTTTCAACAACTTCATGGGCGGGGGGTCAATGTTTTCGTAAACCTTTTATTTCCTTTTTTTTTCACAAATGGGGTTCAAGTAATTTGTGTAATGTAATGACCTATGGGTTTTGGACTTCTTTTAACTTATGTGTTTATAATCACAATGCTCCAATTTTCTTATTTTCCGTGATTATTCCATTTAACTTTTGGGTATAATTAAGTAATTCGATAATTCATTTTATACAATTATTATGTAAGTATCCTCCGTTTCCCTGTATCTTGTGTTGAGACATTAGAGATTTTCTATGTTTTCCTCTCTAGGGTTTTTTTTTTGGCGGAAAATTGCCTGGACATTGACTGCAAACCCAGTGCTACACGCCCTCAAGTTTCCCACAATTCAGCGATTCTCAGGGACAACCGGAAATCAGCGAAGTCTACCTTATTGTGAGTCTTTGTTTGTTGCGTACTGTTTATGTTCCTTTTTTTTAATTTTCTAGTGGGCCAGTCGAGGCCATAGTTATTATTGCGCACTCGTCATTTTACTTTAAGCTAATTATTAAAGTTAAGTTAACTTGTTGAACACGTGATCACGTTGCGGTTTATAGCTTCAAAGATATTATTATAATAAAAACAAAAAAACTTATTGTAACTTTAACACCTATATATTTCTTTATTTCTATGTTTCTTACCATTTTTTTTTTATTATTATTAAATTGGTGACCTTTTAAGAGACTGTGTTTTACTTGGCAGACTGTCCAGGAGGCATAAGTTACTTTGATTTGGCTGGTAGAGTATCGGCCAGTTCGTGATCACCTAGAGACTTCCGGTTTAGTCGGTAAACCGGTGGCGCCGAACCTACTTACAGTATACTCCCTAGCCGGTGTTGCTCGCACCTTTTTAAACCACTGGCCAGTACTATACCATAGCCTATTGTTTCTGCTAATTTGCCTTTAGTCTAAATTCACTTTCGTTTCTAAATTTTGTTAAAAAAAATATATATATATAAAAGAACAGTTGGTCTTCATACCACCTGAAGAAATTTCAGAAAAGAAAACTTATCAATAAATAGTGCGTGGCAGGATTTAGGAGACTCTTCAAAAAGTTTATGTATGATAGAACGTGATTCGGCGCTTATATTGTGACAATCATCTTCAGCCAGTTTGGATTTTTTAGTTCTTTTTTTGCCAGATTTTTTTGAATTAGAATTTGGGAATTCTGGGGGAGGCATTGAATTGGGATTATCGAGAGGAGTATTGGAAGGTGATATAGGCTGCGGGGAGTCAAGAGTGCTATTATTAGATCGTGGTCGTTTTTCGCCAGGTACAGGCGAGGAGGGAGCGTGTGGCACTTGAGAGGGTAATTCGGGATTGTCTGAAAAGGTATCAGTAGTAGCTGGGTCAGCTGAAGTGGAAGGTTCAAGATTGACGGAAGTATTTAATAGTGGGGGAAGGTCGTGGGAAGTGTTGGGACATAATTCAGCAGTATGTCCAGCCTGCTTGCAAAGAAAGCATTCAAGTTTATCAGTAGAAATGAATATTCTGTGTGAAGTATTTTCATGCGTAATAAGAATCGAAGTTTGCAGTGATAAATCGTTACTGGTGGGCAGAACGTAAGTCACACGGCGGAAGCTCAGGACATGTGCGTATTCGTCATCAGGCGAGCCACATTTGACGTAAGAAATAGGGGAGGTAAGTGTTAATCCTTGGTCATACAGGGCTTTTTCAATAACGGAATGTGGAATGGAAGGACTGACATTGGAAATATGGATTCTTTTGGTGGGGGAAATAAGCCGACGAATAGGAATGACATTGGAATTAACTAAGATGTTTTCATTCGATTTTAGAAGGTCATCGACTTGAGTGGTAGATGATAAATAAATACATATGCGGCCATGAGAGATTCTGGAAGCGAAATGTACGTTTTTGGGAGAGACAATGTTACCTATTGCTTTGATATAATCGAATAGTACAGTGTTGGGGATAGAAGGCATAATGATGGCTTGGTCTCGAGATGGTGCCGGGGGAGGAGGTAGTCTTGCGGATGTAGCCGCGGCATAAGTTAAGGGTGTTGAAGGGGTATTTGTGTTTATTGAGATAGATTGTTTAGTGGGGGTTGAAGAAGTGGTGGTATTAGAGAGCAGTGGTTGTGAGGGGAGGTTTGACATATTGATGTGATCCTGGATACCAAAATCACAATCAATAGCTAGAAATAGAAATAAAAATATATAAGTAAATCTCAGCTCAGATAAACAGTCTGTAACTCAGTGACTGGCCTATTTATTTCCATCACAAATAAGTAAATTTAAGGAATATTTACCAATTTTATAGAGAAACAGCACTTTACAAGTTTTGTTATCACATTTTAATGATGACAATAAACACGTTTTTAATTTGTTATGATATTGACGACTTAATAACGATCCGACTCTAATGAGGTCTGACTCGTGAATGAGTATTATTGTGTACGTCCAAAATATGTTTTAATCACATGACATGGATGTTAATAAAGTTGGTTATAAATATTAAGCATCTAGGAGTTATCCTAATAACGTTTTAAATAAACAACACGAAAAGTCTCTGAAAAGAAAATCACAAAAAAGACTTTATATATTTCTTGTTTAGTGGGTATGTTACCATTTGGATAACATAACTCTTTTTAGGATCATTCTAGCCTCTCATCATCAGAATCGTTATACTCTCCTGTTCGGTAAACAAAGTGGAATTTTAAAAGTGAAAAGGTAAACATAAAAATATTTGTACCAATCAAAATAACAAATAACCAATAATAATTATGAATGAATTGTCACTAATGACATTTAGAAATAATAAAACCTAGAATTTTTTCACCACAAATAATTTAATAACAAGCGGTATCAATGGAATTTCTAATTTATTAGATTTTCAAAAATATATAAGTATGGTGTTTCATTCAAAAAAAATATATAACTGCCTACGTTATTTTGGAGTATTGTTGCAACCTGTATATTTCTGATTCTCCCTGATAGATTTATTCATTTGACGTACTTCTCCCCTTGTAGGAAATAATAATAATCAATGCTTATAATATCCAAGTACAAGACAGGCAGAATATAAAGAGTATTTCATGGGGAAAACAAATGCATAAAATCAACTTGTCAACTAATATTATGATTATACTTATGAACACAGTTTAATTTGTCCTTAAAACTATTGAAATGTCTGTTACAAATCATGCAGCTGTCGGTATTATTAATTGCTTGAAAGTATTCAAAATGCGACATTGGCTCAAGGAGTACACAGAGCTCAAAAACCACTGTTGACCAGTGAATAAATTATCAATATGGTATTTAGATAGATTCATTCTATTATATATATATATATATACATATATATATACACATATATATATATATATATATACATATATATATACACATATATATATATATACATATATAACAACAACAAAGAGAATCATGGGTAATTCACGCAAAGAAAAGGGCTACTGAAATAGAGTGGTAACCGTGGACATGCATGTTTCTGGCTCATTTTGCCTCATCAGCACGTTAACATATCACGCGATATTCCTACATCTTCTTTGTTTTATACATATATATATATATATATATATATATATATATCTATATATAAAATAAGCAACGAATAGATTAGTGGGTATTGCACGCAAATAGAAGAAGGGGCTACTGAAAAGAGTGGTAACCGTAGACATGCACGTTTCTGGCTCATTAGCCGTCATCGGTACGGTACAGCCAAGAAACGATGTGAAACATGGGAGCAAAGGTGTTGAAAGAAACATGTTTCACATCTTTTTTTGGTTGTACCGTACCGATGACGGCTAAAGAGACAGAAACATGCATGTCTGCGGTTACCACTCTTTTCAGTAGCCCCTTCTTCTATTTGCGTGCAATACCCACTAATCTATTCGTTGCTTATTGTTCATATGTCACGCACTATTCGTACATCTTGTTATATATATGCATATATATATATATATATATATATATATATATATATATATATATATAAAAGTAGAGATAATCTAATGGGAAGGAAGATCAAAGGGTGAAGTCGGAATCACTTCATCCAATTGATAATCCATTACTATAGTAGCTAGAATGGGACTCAAAGGCGAATCCATAGGAGTTCCAGATATTTGAGAATAAAAATAATTGTTGAAACTGAAATAAGTATTATTGAATATAAAACGAATGAGAGTGAGAAAGTTGTCCTTGGATAAGGTGATGCAGACCTCAATCAAACTTCACTGAGACTGCAGAATCTCTATTACCAGACCCAACGGCAGGTTGGTGTGAACAAAGACACAGCATCCAAGGAAATCAAGACGTAACCACTTGGAATGACTCTGCCCTTCATAGCAACAGCAAACGAAAAAGTATCTTTGATATTATAATTAGTAGAATTTTCAAACACCTCTTTGAGGATGTCATTTACAAATTTAGATATGTTGTACGTAACTGAGTTAATTGAACTAACAATTGGTCGAAGATGAGCATTTTGTTTATGTATTATTGGTAAACAATATAATTTTGGAAAAGCTAAATTATATGTAAAAAGGTTTTTAGCAAATTCTTCAGTAATATAGTTGTTAGATTTCAAATATTTTATAAGATAGTTATACGTTGAGACGCCTATGTTATCAAACATATTTCCTGTATTTAGAATTGACACTTGAAATGAACTGAATAACTATTTCCTGTTTCTGATATTGGGTATTGAAACGACAATGAAGAACACTGTAATTATATATTATTAAAAATGCAATGGAAACTGGAAAAGAACTACATACATCAATATAAACAAATTTAAAATCTAAAATGTTGAACAAACTATAACTATAATCTAATAAACTCAATAAATCGTTATGACTTTACGCAAATTTAAATTGTTTTAAATTGCCAAATCAGAAAATTTTAAATTGACTAACCAATAAAATTACGCTACACTAACCGTCACTGAACAATGTTTTCCTCTTGGCACCAACAATCTGCAATCTCCTATACCACAACGTTTGTATTAATGTGTCTACTGTCTTTACTCTCGCTGGACTCCAACTCCTCTCTTTCTTGATATACTTTATAGTATTTTATTCATCTTCTTTTCTTTCACAATCTGGTTTCTTTCGTTTAAAAATATTTTTAAATAATGCTTTCAGGTGTATTTTATTATTCTATTGCCTTTGATTTTTCATCTATTTTAACTAGTTATCTTCTGTTTCTTTACTTATCTTTCAAATCTTCTCAAATTACTTCTTCAACTTCTTTTTATACTTTCCTTCCAATTATATGAGGACTATACTTATATTTTCTTAAATTTTTTTTTGCATATGTCCTCTCTCAACAATATCACACCACATACTACTGATCGCTTCAAAATCAACAAACTGTTTTTTCTTCCCGTTGTTATGGACAAAATTGATCATCTAACTAGATTTTCCTATAACTATCTACATATCCGAGGTCTTTTCATTTAATTGCATATCTTTCTTAACTATATTAGGATATTTAATGTTCTTTTAATTTCCAAAATAACTTAATCTACACAATTAAAACTCAACTTCTCTAAAAACTATCCCTATTTATAAAAAAAACCTCTTAATATATATTACCCTTCCATTCTCATATAAACAAATCTGCAAACTAATTATTTTCAAAATATGTATAATTCTTTCCAAATTTTGTTAGAATTTTGTCACAATTATTGTTTCTCATAAACCTGGCCTTGAATTTATATTTACAAAAATTCTTTATGTGTTAAATTTCATTTTTGTTTCATACGCTTGTCAGAATTCTACGACAACGAACTTAATTTATAGTCTGATATATAAGTATGAGTTGAATTATTTTATGAAGTATTGACATAATGGTAAATGTTTTGAATATTATTTTAGTATTTCAATATTTATATTAGATAAATGATATCATAGGTATATATTCAATATACAATTCACTTTAACTTCATTCATATGATGAAAAACAAATAATTCCCGATGTTTTGGTGATTTCTAACCAAATTCATGCTTAAAACCTCTCACATCAACACCTTCAACTTCTTATAGACGTTGTGATGAGTTCAATATATATATATATATATATATATATATATATATATATATATATATATATATATATTATAAATAATTTTATTATATTATTTTTTTAATTAGATATTTATTTATATTTGTTTGAATTTTTGTGTGGCTAGCTCAGTTGTTTATTATTATATGATATATTGTTATTATTTATTATATTATATTGGTTCGGGAGCATGAGACTTCCTCTACTCTTTGAGTCCTGGCTTTGTTTAGAGATATTTCGCTCATTCTGAATAAAAAAAACACAAAACACAATATTTCAATCATTTAATTTTATAATGAAATTTTTATATTTGAATATATTTTGTAATCAAAATGGTTACGCCTATGGAATTTACCGACACAGAATTATCAAGAATATACACTATCTTATGCGCATGCCCAACTAATAACGAACATAATCGAAACGGAACGAACGTTTCTTAACGACGCTCTGCTCCTGCGTGAATATTAGATGTATAGCATCGTTGTTACAACAATGATTATGGATTCTCATAAAAGAATTATATACATACACTAAATAAATCATTCAGAAGAAATATGTTACAAAATTTATATATACAAATGGAAAATTATGTGAATGAAATAAGATGCATCTTTCTTATATGATTTGGAAATACGTAAGTACAAGCATTATTATATCATAGAATAGGCATTTTTATATAAAATTTAGAATTTGTCTAGTGAATAAAATACATAAAGTATTTTTTCTTTTTTATAGATCGATCATAAAGACGCAAAAATTCTTATATTTACATGGAAATAGTCACTGAATTTATACTCAAGAGTTATTATTTTTATTATTGGCCAATAATATCTGACAGAAGCACTGACCTGATGACTCGATTCTGGAGATATATCCCGTCTGGATACAGGACTACGCCTTCCGAAGTTCTAGCTGCTCGATTTATTGAGAAATTTGGATATTCTCACGGGAAAACTGGTTATAAATACATGTAAGTGTTCTAGGTTTTATCTTTGTTAAGAATTTGTGGCTTTTATTATGAAAATTTGTAATTTAACTCGAAATTTCGGGAAAAGTTTCTTATCACCTCCTCACTATTTCAACGCCAAGAACCAACAACCAACACTTCTATTTGATCGTCAATTTTTTAATCAACAACCAATATATTGTTTCTAAGTACACTAATTATCAATAAGTTTTTGTTAAATTTAAGTTAATCGAAATTTGTCATGTCACTTTCCACCAATCACATTTTTTCTGGAGATGTCGAACTATTTGCACAATTGCTACAATTTAGGAGTTTTTTGAAAACATATAAATGTAAATTCCACCCGAAAAATATCTGTTTTCTTTTACTGTTCAACTAATTTCAATAGAACAAATATTTTACTGATAGTGAAATTCCTTTTATATGTCGATATGGCAATGTCTAATTTTGTTTTGACATATACATATGATAATTTGTAAATAACATTTATTTTTATGAACATAGATTATTTTATAAGATCTTTTGCTCTGATTATTTATACTATTTAAGTTCTCTAGTAGCAAATATTTCTTTGAATACATCATCATTCAATATTCAGTAATTTCATAAAATTTTATATACATTATGACATATAAATTATCTTTATCTCTTGATATTTTTCTATTATAAATTTATCTATTTCTTATTACTAAACATGGAATTGGCAAAATATTTTCAAACAGCTGATACTCTTTCGTATATAAGATATATGGTTCAATATATATATATATATATATATATATATATATATATATATATATATATATATATATATATATATATATCCCACTATCAATGAGACGTCCATACATTGTGAATTTACATTACATGGAACGTCCAGGTGAAATACAAAGTCCGATATACGGACGTCCGATTTCAAGTCATCAAATTTTGTGTGAGCATCCTAGAGGGCAATATAAGTCACAGGGCAAAAAATGTGGAGGACGCCCAAAATCTGCAAAATGTAAAAATATATTCATTTTAAGTTTCGAAAATTTACGCTAGTGGCGCTGTCATCGCTTACCGTATATTGAAAATATATATTATGATTTTATGGTGGTATCAATACCGCGTCTATCAGAATGGCAACGTAGCATCTGTAATTCGTATCTAGTCGGCCAGGACGACTACGTTCTCGAGACAAACTCTGTTTCGTTGGAACTCAGGGTTTCATGAATCGTATGCAAACGATGCTTGTGAGTAGTACTCATAAGGAATTATTAAACCTGGCGATTTTAATACAAGGTAGTCCGTAAGTAATGGTCTGTAAAAAATGTTTTTTCACAGTAAATTGATAATTTTTTTATATACGAACGTAAACATCTGAAGAAGGGGGGTTTAAGGCATTACAAATCATAATATGATATCCGTTTCGTTGTACTTTCTAGAGGACACCACACGAGTTATGTTTGTTGGTGTAACTATGCGCTTAACTTTTTCATCGTTAACGCTATCGCGCTTTTCATTCAAAGAAATAATAAAATTATTTAATTTCAAGCGATCTGTCATGAAACGTATTGATAAATGTACCGAGAGGAATGGCGGACATATTGAACAATCACTGTGAAATAATATTTAAATTTTGTTGTATTTTTTATTAAATTATTATTTTTTTCTCTTAATTGAGTGATTAAGTGATAATAAATGAAATCAAAATTATGTAGGGGGTTTTAAAAATGCGAATACCTCGAAAACTAGCAACATTCAAGACCTATGATAGGTATACTTTTTTTCCAAAAATGATGTAATTTTAATATTTTTGAATGAAAAGTGAGATAGCGCATAGTTACACCAACAACATAGCTCATGTTGCGTCCTCTAAAAAATAAATTCGAAACATTATGATTTCTGAAGCCTTAAACCCATATACTCAAATTTTTACGTTCGTATTTCCAAAATCTTTCAATTTATTGTGAAAAACATTTCAACTTTGTCACCCTGTATCTTTTCTTTTATCAAAATTTTATTAAAGCATGTTTCGTCAAATCGTAATATTTTGTGGTCATGAATCTTTTATTTCACCTTGAACCATTACTTACGGACCACCCTGTATAAGAATTTCTGTATAAATGAAAATTCAGATGATAAAAGGAACAAAAAGACTAATGATGAAGTTAAATAAATCTGTTAGTAAATAAATGTGCATAAAATGTGTATACCAAACAATTATTATATATTACAAATGAAAGGAATGAACGCAATATTTCGTAAACCAGAATTATTGTTAAGAAAACATGAAACAGGTCGATTTTTAATTTTATTTTTCCACATTAGGCAAATATTTGTTACTACATAGGTTCGTTCACATGTAAGTTATGACGTCATCGACCATTTTTTTAAATGCAATACCCTGCATCTTATGCAGGAATTTTTTATGTCAAAACTATTCACTATTGATAAAAATGGTTTACATATATCTATCCTTACTTTTTATTTACCATCCATTGACATTTAATTAAAGCTAGTCCAGAATTCAGATCTTCTGATCCCCATGTTTTTTTTTAAATCAAATGTCAATAAATAATAAATAAACAGTAGAATGGATTCTGTAAGCCGTTTTTGCCGGTAGTAAATAGTTTTGACACAAAAGATTCGTAAAATTTAAAAAATTACTTGTATCCGTTTTGGAATTAACAGTGTTATTATTTTTTTGTATACAGATCATTTCATGAAGTTCTCGTTTTTTATTGTTAGTTTCGGTTTTTAGAATTTTTGTTTGTTCATAAATAAAGTTATGTTTAGTTTCTGGCACGTGATTAGTTAATGTGGTTTTATTTTTTTGTTGTACGAGTATTTGCGACTATTTAATCTATTTTTTAGATATTGACTTGTTTGTTCTATATGCACTTTATTGCAATCTTCACACGGAATTTCATGAATAACATGAATTTTCTTATCTTTGGATATTTGTGCTGAAACGTTTCTTAATGAGGTTATGACTTTTATAACTAACTTGAATTTTAGTAAAATATATTACAATTTAATAAAATAATACTATAGAAAGATAAAAATAGTACAAATAACTTTTGGAAATCTCCTCGAAAAACAACGACAAAATTATTAGATATAGTGAAAAATGATAAAAACAACTGACAACGAACTAATCATCACATTAAGTATCGATAGAAATGTATTGGTTGATTGACTAGTCTGTATTCAAAACGTTTTAAAATATAAAATATATATAAGAATAATTTTAATTAAATGTTTTTACCTACGACCACCCCTGTAAGTAGTCAAAAACACACAGTCGGCAATCAATGTAAGACGTCTATTACGCACGGTAAAACAAAACGCACGGCTGTAAAGTAAATCGCACGGCTTCCATAGCAACCACTTAGCAACTGTCAATAGACGTAGCCATCTTATTCAAAATTTATGACTTAGATATTAGACGTTGAATGTTATTCTATATATAAATGGTAGATAACATTTATCAGATATGAGATTGCATTTGATACTAAGAGTTATTTGGGATTATATGATAATTGGTTCCGTTTCATTCAATCCGAATCTTTTAGCTGTCTGAATGCATCTCATATTAGTAAACAATACTATATTATACACCAAGCGACTAAAGTGGCCCATTTAATCCCGCGGGTGGAGTTTGATTCATGAGGGAAGTAATCCACCTAAGGGATCAATGTCACTTTAGTCGAGAGGTGTATACGCCATTTTATGTAATTCCGGTAATTCTACATACATTTTTAATAAAAATAAATACTACTTAGGATGGACTTCTACGAAACTTGGCTGGGCATCGAGGGTGAACTTCTAAGATGCTTGGCTGGGCATCGAGGGCGACTTTTATAAAACTTGGCTGGGCATCGAGGATGTACGTTTGTATTTGTACTTTAAATCTCCTAACAAGTAGGTCGTAGGTAACGTATAGTACGTAACTCGTGTTGTAACGCATTTTACGCACTCACGAAATTACGCACGAAGCCGCGTAGCGGCTTCGTGCATAACTTTTCCGTTCGTGCATAAAATGCTGCTTGCAACACACGTTACGTAATATACTATTAACCGCGTGGCGTGCCACAAAATGAAATTCTTGTTCTAAATATGGTGAGTAATATACACATTGTATTATTTATATATTGTTAATTGACGTAAACTTGAAAATTATTTTCTATTGTACACATTTTGTAACTTGTGAGAAAGGCTTGAAGTACAGCCGAAACGTTAAAATAGAATAAACTACACGATGTCCCAAAGTCTCTTTTAAATATTGCTACGGACCGAATCACAAGAAATTGAACATAAATGTATAACAAATGTTTGTCCAAGAAAATTAAAAACAATTCAGTATGATATATTATTATATACTATAAAAAAAGTAAGTACTTATTATTCATAGTTACATCCATGGTTAAAGTTATTCTCTTAAAAGGTTTTCAGTTAAGGCCATTTGACACGGTTATATATTTAGTGTTTAATTTAGAACTAGAATCATAATTTTTATTGTAATGAAAAAAATGCCATTTGAACTAGATGAATTTATTTTTACATGAATGAAAAAGGAACATACAAACAATTTACTAACGAATAAACTTGTAACTAGAGTTGTTAATTATAAGTTGCAAATGGTCAACCATTTTTTATATAACTAAATTAACAACTAGAAAAAGCCTTAAATTTAATTCTAATGCTAGTACTAGATCTATTACCATGCCATACGGTCTTTACAACTTTAGAACAAAAAACGGTACATATATCAGTGGAAAATGGTCGAAAATAGAGATTAAGAAGGTTATTTCCTATTTTACGTCAACCATTAGATACACAAAGAGTTAAATGGGAGGGAAGAAGCTGCTAACTAATAGAATAACAAAAAACCTATAAACTTTTATTAACAATAACAAGATTTTCTTTTTCTTGAAATTCGCTCCCGTGATGAAGTAAGACATTTGAATGATTCTGTACGTCCGGACTAAATAAAACATGTACCCCTCTGCCTCTCTTTCCTCTCATTACAATTCGTTTATACCTTTTCATTAAAAAAAATTCGGTAGGGGTAATAACATCGTAAAATTCTTCGTAATTATTATTGTTCTCAGAAGTTGCTGATAAAACCTACTAATTTTGCATTTAATTCGTTCGCTTGTTTTTAAATTATCACAATATTTCAAAAATAATATTTTACTTTTAACGCCCTGCATCCTATCAACTATTAACATTTTCTCAAGGCGTATTTAGCGTAAATGACCCATTTTCATCTCCAAATTTTTCAGTTGCCTCATGGTACATTAGTTATGGGACACTCTAAAATTATAGTCAATTGTTTTTTTTTGGTGATAAGGCCATGCTTTAATAATTGTCATAGTTTTTAGCAGAGTAAGGACTAATATATCTTATGTTATGTTGGTATGTGTGAAAGCTTTACTATGTATAATTTTAATATAATATAAAAATAAAACTTTAATTTTTATATGACTGGCTGAATGGCAACCGTCCAAACCAAAAAAATACTGTTATGTTATATTTGATTGTAATTACTTAATAAAAAAAATAACCACCTAACTATAAATGTAAATTGTAATTGTATTGTTCATGTAAATAATAGATACGTTATTTGAAGTACGACTATGAACTAAACTGTCGCGATCAGCTGTATTAGGAACTACGTCGCGCCACTGCCGTGAGGCTGTGCTGGTGAATCCCCGAAATAAGAAAGTCAATTACAATGATAAACTATTGGTTCGCATTGCAAGTTGGCTATTTCAATAACGTCTATTGTACTGTTAGTTATTTATTTAAGTAAGTTTTTTGAAAAATGTCTACAGGAAGTGAGGAAAGATGCCATTTGTTCATATTTTGATGTTGTTAAAGATAATATCAAACAATCACTGACTGCTAAATCTAAAAAATGGAAAGTAATGATGATAGGATTAGTGCTGCGTGTGAAGAAACATATTCAAAAATGTGTTCCATCTGAAAATTCTCAGCTATCTATGATGAATAAAGAAAATAAAAAACCACTTGTTTAATTTGAGTGTTTTAAACATGTTTTAACCTGCTTTAAACAGAAACTGTTTTGAATCCAAGCAAATGTTTAAAACATGTTTTAAACAGTGGATTACAACAAATTGTTTAAAACGAAAAAACTCTGGTGTGAAAGCTTGTGATTTTCTCAAAACTAAAATAAAATAAGATTACTAATCATAAACAATAAATGTTCAAAAGTCATATCTTTGTTGATGACACTACACGAAATTATTCAAACTTATTATTTAAAAATGTATGAACTTATAATCCCCGCTCTTTATTATATTAATAGTGTGACCGATTAAAATCAAAGAACTACACACCTGCATCTGGTTCATAATTTACGCAATATTCTAATTAGTCCTGACGAACGCAAAACATGTTTTATAAAAAGTGTTTTATTTAGTAGTTTGCGTAATAACAGTAATTTATTTTCATTATTTTAAAAACAGGCTAAAAAAATTGCAAATATTGGACAAAGAGAGATGACATGACTGTAGATAATGGCAACAATGTCGGACGTCTCATTGGTAGCATTTTTCTAAGACTAATGTAAAATAAATATACATCCGGAGTTTGTATTTCTGTACGTTGTAAGGAACTAGGATTGATATCACAATAAAATTAATTTTTTTAGAAGGTTAGTTTTTAAACCGTTTACGTAGGTTGTGTTTAGTATTGATGTAATATACACGAATGATTTCTCATATATTTTACATATTTCTGCTGGACGCCGTAAAACGGAACTATGAAAGGACGTAGCACTGATAGCGTGATGTAAATATATATATATATATATATATATATATATATATATATATATATATGGATGATTTGATTGCTGATTGCCTGAATAAGGTCAACTTTCACATACCCTTTTTGAAAAAATATGTAGATGATATCATCACCGCGGTACCTAACAACCAAGTTGGAACAATTTTAAATATTTTCAATAGCTACCACCATAATATACAGTTTACAGTGGAAGAAGATTGTGATAGATTTGTACCTTTTTTAGACACGAAAGTGATCAGAACTAACTCAAATACCCTGATCTTAGATTGGTACAAAAAACCAACTTTTTCAGGAAGGTATATGAATTACATGTCTTATCATCCATATAAAATGAAAATGAACTTGGTTTTAGGACTTAAAAATAGAATAAAAAAGATCTCACACCCATCATGTTTCCAAAAAAATTAAAGAGAATTGTTTGACATTTTATTACAAAATAGTTACCCTTCACATATTTTAAAAAAGTTGATTTTTAACACGCAAAGTGATCGAACTGTCCCTGGGGGGATGAGCAGAGATAGGAATCACACAGAAGGTGAAAACCAACCTAATGTTGTTTTCGGATCAATACCATATCTTGGTGAAATCTCTGATAAAATTATTAAACATTTCAAAGATATTTCCACAGTAAAAATTGCACAAAAATCAGCGCAGCCTTTAAACCAATTGTTCACTAAACTTAAACACAAAGATGAGACCCTCCAACGTACAAATGTGGTCTATCAAATACCATGTATGAATTGTGAGAAGAAGTATATAAGTGAAACCTCACAAAATTTAAAAAATCGTTTGGTACAACATAAAAGTGATAGTAGGTTAGGGAAAAGAAAATGTGCTATTGCAGAACACATAATAGATGAGACACATCACGTAGATTTTGGAAATTGTGAGATTTTGGAAATTGAAAGAAATAGAAATAAACGTAAATTCTTAGAAATGTACCACATCCAAGTTAATGACCTAACTATTAATAAAAAATCTGACATCGATGATATAAGTAAGATTTATACATATTTGTTACATTTTACAAATGTCAACCCAGCTAGCAGTGACGATTCTTCCCTTAGTTAGTTGCTGTGGGATGTCTGTGTGGAAATTGTGGCGTTTCCTTCACGGGCGTTGCACTATCAGCTAACTCCGCTATAAACATTTTTTCACACTATAACATAATTCACAAAAAAGTAATAGTATAGCATGTTGAATCAAATAACACCAGGCATTGAGAGTACTTAAACCAACAGCATTTCGGGGAGGTTGTGGTGAGTTCCTACCTCTGTCGAGACTGACAAACTTGACAGGGTGTGGGGCTTGCCATTTCCCTCTTTGAAGTTTGTTGTATAATTAAAAAAAAAATTTGAAATATAAAAAAACTCTTGCTACTCAGAGGGTGACAGTCTCTGAAGTTGGCAATTTCAGAATCTTAAATTCCAGGGTGAGAGACTGGACTTTGATTAATTTCTTCTTTTCTGTAAGGAAACCTCTTGTGATAATAAAACTTACCACCTATTGGTGTTGTCCTCTTTTAGCCTGTGCTTTTTTACACGCTATAACTGCCTGGATGTGTTCACAGCCGCGGGACGGATGAAGTGAGAGTTCATGCTGTTTGGTGGCTCTGAGCATATTCAACTCCTTGTTATAAATAACCTACCAAATGATAACAGCAGGCAACTGTTATATGAAAGGAAAAGAATTTTTTTGCAACAAGAAAAAATTTTTAACAGTAATTGGACATCAAGATCCAAAATTTTAAATATTAATCTCATTGCTAGTTTTGGTGCAACATTTGGTATCCCACTTTGCAATTTTCTAACTACCCTGGTATGTTTGACATATAATAAAACAAACTCGTTTGAAGAGAATACGACTGAAAGCAGGTATGGTAAAGTAAAAAACATTACTGTCTATCCAAAAACTAGATACACTTGAAACAACCGAATCAGTTTTAAATATTTTCTGTCAAAATGTAGTAGTGGTGAAGTTAAAAAAACCAAAATGTGTTTCCTTCAGGAGGGATTTTAGCTAAGTATTAATTTTATGTTGTTAATTTAAACTCAATTTTGCTATTTGTCAATTTTTCAATGTTTCAATTTTTTCAATTTTTTACTTGTTCACTTTTTCAATTTTTTGGTTTCCTATTGCATTTTAATTCAATGTTGAGGCATTGACTTTAGCTCTAACTTAAGTCGGATGTGATTACTATGTATCCTGTTTTCTTTGATTTCTTATAATTCTAACATGCAACCTTGAAAAAAAAAGAAATAGTCTTTCGAAAGCGCTCGGTTTTGTATAACAAGAATATAAATATTATTTAGGCTGCAATCCCCGTGATATTTTCAATTTTGTTTGTTATATATATATATATATATATATATATATATTGAACTTATCGTAGCAAATATTGAAGAGAATAAGACACAAATATGTGAAATTTGTAACTTTGTCAGATGGTAAATGGATATTACTTTCTTCAGACAGATAGAATTATCATTTCTACGTATAATTATAAGTAAGAAATATATCTCATATCAAATCAAACACCTATGATATCAATTAGCCTTTATAACTATATAAATACACCAATAATATTGGAAATCGTTACCTTAAATTTCAGTTTGTAAACATAATGAGTCATAAATTTCAATCCACTCCCTTGGTAAATTATAAAATAATTTTTTTTATTAGCAGCACAGTTGATCATCTGTATATTTTATCTAGATTATCAAAATTAATCTGAAAAGAACATAAAATTATTATTAGACGATAATAAACAAGATATTTGATACGAATATACAGACAAGTTGTCACATTTGTTGAAATGAAATCATTGAATTGTCAATACAAACTTCATGTCATGTAACTTAGAATTAAGATAGCAGAAATATTTTCAACCACAGAAGTATTTTAGGATTTGAAGTATTGAATATTTTCAAAGCGGATAGAATGTTTAATAAATGTAACTGTATTAAATGATAGGACAAGTTTATATGAGATAATTGTAACATCATATATATAAGAAATGAATTGAAAGGCATTATGAAAGATTTTAAGGATGTAATGATTGTAAATTCATTGATATTTAAATTTAAAGTGGGATAGATATTATCATTGTATATAAATATAAGATATATTTTGGAAATATTTCACATGTAAATAGGTATAATGAATTATTTTGAAATGTTACACAAATAATTAATAACAATAGGAATAAGAGGAAGACAATAAAATTAAATATTAAACATTCAATAAAAGACTATGATATATCTAGCAACTTGTTAGTGTTTTGTTTCAAATAACAAGACTAGCAACAAAAGTTTGTTGATTGGAAGAACAAAGGAGTGTGTGGTGTGATACGAAAGAAAATGGACATGTAAGAAAATTTTTCTAAAATTTAATTAAAATAAGCGGAAATTATTTGAAATTGAAGTCAAAACCGAATACAAATGATAAAGTATAACCTTATAAACATTTATAGCAGAAAATATCTGTGAATAATAATTATTTGTGGAAAATATAAATAATTGAAATCTGAGAAGGGACGCTATGCGTAAATTTTAATTAAATCACTACATTATAGTCACAAGTATTAGATAAAAAGCATTTAGTATCATCGTAAAACATTTTAAGTCAAATTTGAAGAACAATTTAATGAAATTATATTGACTTACCTGCAATACAAACTATCGAATTTGTTTACACGATTTGAAGAGAGTCCAGCTTCATTCCAGGAGGGGAGAACAGGAACAGAGTGCACAAAGAAACTTTCAAGTGTTATGAACAGGTCAGTGTATATATAATTTATATGGTACCATTTAAAACAATTCAGACATATATATATATATATATATATATATATATATATATATATATATATATATATATATATATAACTAATATGGCCAAATTTCACCACTAATAATTTTCTATGTATAAGAATTTTCAATTTATGTATAGTAGTTTGTAATAATAATTTGCTTAACAGAAGTTTTTTTTCTTAATAATCATAATGTTTTTCAATTTGATGACGATTCATAATTATATAAACTAAAATTTGACTTTTCTGCATTTTATTTATGTCATATGCTGAGAAAGGAATGATATCATAGAGGTCAAATGGGTATGTTCCGCGCTATTACTCACAGTATTTTTGGAGGAGAGAATGGTAATGTAATATTTGGTAAATACAAATTTCATATATTTTAATAATCCAGAATCCAACGGGAGTAGAGTGTTCTCATGCTCTCCATTAAATTAATAACTAAATAAAACAAATCATTTTACCCTGAGCTAGCCAATTCAACAATTAAAAACATAGATAAAGTTTGAAACCATAGATAAACTTCATAAATAATAATTATATATCATTAATAATAATTAAATACAATAAAATCAGATATATATATATATATATATATATATATATATATAATAGGTAAACCAAATTTTTGTACATAATCATGTGCAATGTCAACCTCTAGATAATTGTGATGGAATATGATATGATGCTTCGAACTCAAAAATATCTATAAATGGACTGATAATTAACATTTATACGAAAATAAACTTCTTGGTCATTTGCTTTGTTACATTTGTAATTTATCGTCTACTACAATCTTAACAAACTCATAAAACCATCGACACGGAATACGAAAACTAACTAATAAAAAAACCACATTATGTGCAATACCACACGAAACTTGTAGCAAAATGACGTTAATATAAATCAAATGTTCATTTATTCCAGCAGGCTGAACAGTTTAACTCAAAATATGGGAATTGCCATCAACCATTTTATAGCCTTATAATTTTCATCGGTAGCACTATAATGACAATAAACAGGAAAATAACTTAATTTATGTTGAATAATTTATGGGCTGTATAAAAGCCGATCGATAAACATAGAAATTAACTGAACTTTTTAATTATATAGATTAAACATGGGTTGTTACCAAGTTTTTATATGTTCATAAGTTACATAATTTTTTCAGTATAATTATAACTTTATTCTTGTGATCAACCTATAATTTTAGTCTAATAAATATGAAAGAGGGCTTCATTACCATTAAATGCGAAAAACTAAATTTTTCAACGCTATAATGAATTTTTATACAAAGTGATTCTTATTTTGATGATTTTTCAAAATAAAACTATCCATGGGCGTAAGTTATCGTTCTATATCGTCACTTGAGTTTGGGGTGTATAATTACAAAAATTCGCAGCGCATTTTATAATATCAACTGTGATCGATTGAGTTGTACATAATATTTAGTTTATGAACCGGTTTTGCATACTTAGGCCCGGCTCCAATGAAGTGCCAAATAATTGTTAGCTGCATACTTTAGTGGGAAATTTTAATCAACGAATAAATGTTTATCATTTCTCAAACCTGGTTGGTTTGAATCCCAACTAATGAATGAGTATTTGCCAATTTATTGTGTACCATAGAGTACACATACCAAGAGCGCGAGAGACAGAGAGAGAGAGAGAGAAATATGAAAAAAAAAATTAAAAATACTGAGTATACTAACAATACAAAACATAATCTATATAATAAAAATTTGAATTAATAATTATAATAAAATGTTATCAACGTACATCATACCAAATATTGAACTACGCCAATGTAACTTAACAGTCTAGGATAGACTGCAGAATTTTGCTACTGAATAAAAACGTCTCTCAGCCGTTGTCAATCTCCGGAACCTATTAAATGTATTTGCCACTTTTAATTCTAAAGGTGATTGAATAGTTTTTTGGCATTGAAGGTGATGGAATTTTTTACCAGATCAGAGGTGGGTATTGTTAAGTGAATATCGAAATTTCTTCTCCTAGTAGGGTAACCATGAATTGGTCTCTCAGTTAAATTGTGAAAGTGTTTGTGAACCAAAATGAATAGAGCAGGAAGAGTTAAATTTTCGTATTTTTTAAAATAGAATTCGCAATGCGTCCTACTACTTGGACCATAAATGTAACGAATAGATCTTTTTTGTAGTTTGAAGATAGATGCAAAGAGGTGTAAACTACAAGTCCCCCAAAAAGGCAAACCAGAGTCAAGGTGCGATTCGAATAGAAAGTAGTAAGTTTTTTAAGCAGTATAAAGTTCGTATATCTGAACTGCTTCAGGTTACACAAGTGTCGTTAGAAAATAAAGTGAATTAACCATTAATTAGTAAGTCTGTGACATCGTTAATGTATACAAAAAAAAATAATTGGACCTAACACTGAACCCTGGGGTATACACTGCTAACTGGTAAATTTTTCAAAACCTTACCATTTGCTCGTACCAGTTGTTTTCAAATCAAATTAAGCACAAAATTAATCTTATTGATGATAGTCCAGTATATACAAAAAATTATATAAGTATTCGCAAATTTATAGAAAAGAAGTAGATAGTCAAATAAGTAAAATGTTATCGATAAACGATATTTTAGACAAACTAGGACAGGCCCAGTATTTTACAACGTTAGTTCTAGCTAACGGGTACCATCATATCGAAATGTATCCTGGTGATGTCCCGAAAACTGTATTTTCGACAGAGACAGGGCACTATGAATTTTTACGGTTACCTTTTGGACTAAAAAGTGCACCTGCCTCTTTTCAACGGATTATGAATAATGTATTAAGAGGTTTAGAAAATGTGATCTGCTATGTGTGTCTTGATGACATAATTATTTTTTCATCGTCGTTACAAGAACACATACATAGATTGAGATTAGTGTTTGAACGATTACGACAATCTAATTTAAAACTACAGCTAGAAAAATCTCAATATTCGCACACCAAATAATGTATGTAGGTCATAAAATGATTATACAAGGCGTATTACAGAATCCAGACAAAATTAGTGCTGTGAAAAATTTTCCGATATCTGGAACACAACGGGAAATTGAATCTTTTTTGGTTTAGCTGGTTATTATATGCGCTTTATAAATAATTTCGCCCCTTACTTTGTGTCTTAAAAAGAATTCTAAGGTAGTACATTCTCCAGAATTTATAAAATGTTTTAACCATCTTAAGGAACTTTTGATAAATGCTCCAATTTTGGCATACCCAGATTTTTCTAAACCTTTTATATTAACCACTGATGCTTCTAACGTAGCTTTGGGTGCTGTATTGTCACAAGGTAAAACCCCTTATAATCAATTCACAGCATACGCGTCTGAACCTTAAATAGAACAGAACAGAAATATACTACAATCGAGAAGGAATTGCTGGCCATAGTCTGTGCTTGCAAAATGTATCGTCATTATCTATATGGGCGTAAATTCGAAATTTTGACAGATCATCGTCTTCTATAGTCTGTTTCTTATTGACTGACAGCACGCGAAAAGGTCACAAATGCTTGTCAGGTAGTAAAGCATAAGCGTCACAGTTCACCTAAGGAATTTATTTACTTTTTAATTTTATACCCGATCTGATATATGAAGGTAATATAAATGTAAATTCGGTTAGTTGAAACAACTAACTGACCTTCATACATTTGTTAAAACAATAAATTATTTTTGAAATAATCTTGTAACGCAACTATTCTGACTGAATATTTCATTAATTATCTTGAGAATTTGAAGCAGACATATTAACAAACCATTTATCAATTCATTCTCCAGATAATTACTTTCTGATTTTCGAAATGTTGATAATAACATTTCCAAGAATCATTAGAATAGGGTCCTACTAGGGATTGTCCCAATGACTACTTAGAAATTTTGCAGGTATAGACGGTGAAACTTGGTCTAGCCCAAATTTGTAAAATTTGTTTTGCTTAGAGTCGCTTATGTTCCATAAGTGTTATCTGTGTTGTGAAAAATGTCTTCAAGTTTTACCCCAGTAAAGTGTAAGAGCGTGATTAGCTTACAAACGAAGACTGTAGTGTTAAATGTGCATGATGCTGTTGTACATCAAATGCCGGCTGCTACTGTTAGAAATATAGTTTCGACATGTTCCAATATGACAGGAGTTAGTGAATCTACTATTTACAGGCTTCTGAGAGAGAGGAAAAAAGGAAATATATCTTCACCTAAGAAGTCAACTGTAAGAAAACCATTTGACCTTGATGAACATATGCAAAATACAATAAAACGAAAACTAAATGAATTATATTTAAAGAAAAGAGATCCCAACTCTTGACATAATTCTAAGAATGGTGAAAGAGGACGAGAATTTGCCTGACATAGGGCGAAAAACTTTGTGGAAAATATCACACAAATTCAATTTTACTTGGGAGAAGCAAAATCGCAAATCAGTGCTAATCGACAACGAACAAATAATATGTTGGAGACGCCGGTATTCACGAGATATCCGAAAATACAGACAGGAGGGAAGACAAATCTATTATCTACATGAGACATGGCTCAATGAAGGACATTCAGTAAAAAAAATATGGCAGGACAAAAGTATTCAAACCAGTCATCAAGCTTTCATAGAAGGTTTATCTACTGGACTGAAAACTCCTATCGGTAAAGATCGCCGACTAATAATAACGCATATTGGATGCAATCAAGGGTTCGTTGAAGGTGGTTTACTGAAGTTTCAGTCAACATCAGCAAAAGACTATCATGAAAAAATGACTGCAGATATATTTTACACAAATGGTCGAATTAATTCCAAATAATGCTGTAATCGTTATGGACAATGCCACTTATCATTCGCGATTAACAGGAAATCTTCCATCTACCTCTAGGAGAAAAGCTGATATTAGAAACTGGTTAATCGTAAAAGATATACCATTCGAAGATGATATGTTGAAAAAAGAATTTTTAAAGGTTGCTTCAGATCACAAGCTACAATTTAAAAAGTTTGTTATTGATGAAATAGCCAAGAATCGTGGGATAACGGTGCTTCGTTTGCTGCCATACCATTGTGAATTGAATGCGATAGAGTTAATATGGACCCAAATGAAAACTTATGTACATTTAAAATTAAAGATGTTCGTGAACTCCTAAAATACTCATTGACAACAATAACTGAAGAGAACTGAAGAGATGCTGTGAATCATGTAATTAAAGAGGAAGAGAAAATGTGGGTTTTAGATAACCTCATAAAACAAACTATAGAACCTATAGTGATCTCTCTCGACGAGTCTTTGGATGATTCTTGTTTGGCCAGCGAAGAGGATGATACTATAGATTGAATTTTATATTTCCTATAAATGGTATGTTTACTTTACTTAATATACATTAATTCATTGTCAATAAATTTGAATTATGAAAATTAAACTATATTTTCTTTAATTAATTTAATTTAATGAAAAGAAAATGAACTTGTTAATAGGCCTAACCGAATGAGTTTCATTTCAACTGTAATGTTCACCGAATCTAATTAAATAAGCCAAATGAACTAATATCGTAATCTCCGTCACTGCCGCACTGTTTATCCTTTTGCTGGCATTGTTCTGTTCAGTTTTATTACCATATTGTATTTTGAGCTGAAACAGGGATGTACAGATAACCAATACAGTCACCTACTTGTTTTGCATTAGAATTTTTGTATTTACTCGTAAAATTCTTATGATCACTCTGTAAGAGATAATTTTCTATTTGAATGTTTAATGGGGCTACTGTGCTGTCAGACATTAAGAAATAGACTAAAGTGTGGTTATTTAACCTAAAAGAGCCAAATTCAAAACTCTTAAGATGGCGCCTTAAATTGGAGGAATTTGACTAATACCATAATATGTAAACCATGGAAAAATAATATTGCAAATCCTTTATCAAAAATCAATCTTAATACTTTAGAAACTGAATCAAACCTCAATAATACCGGGGATATTGACCTCGATATAAGAGAACTTTTAGGAGAATTTAACCCCGATAATATCGACCCCGTAAAATTGGATAATGGACTAAAGGAACTCAAAATTAATAATTCACAACTACCAGTAAATAATCCAGTAATAATTCAATAATTCAAAAAGGTATTAATCAACATTTAGGAAACAATGAATTGCAAGGCCAACAAAATGATAATAATTAAGACACAGATACGGCTCATAGATGAGAGTCTTCCCAAGATGCAAATTTTACATTGTTAGATGATATTATAAATAATGAAGCGTTTCAATTATTATTGAATAAATCTCCACACGTGCCTCATCTTAAACGAGACTTTGAAGTATTTGACAGTCTCAACAGCATTTAAGCTACAGTTCCAGCTGAAGAGAAGGTTATCACCGAGTTTCTTAGAGAAAATGCTTGTAAAAATACTTCGTACATACACTTTTTATCCAAAGAACTTCGTCATATTTTTTGAAAAGTTTGGTCAAAACATTTTACAAAATTGAAATTAGTTGAATGTACTCAAATTGTAAATAACGTGCTACCGCAAGAACGCAATACAATGACGAGCTACAAACACGAGGGTAAAACAAATTCTATGAAAAATGATGTCACCGGTTATATAAATGCTTGCGAAATTTGTCAAAGAACAAAATATAATAGAAAACCTCCTAACGAATCTTTAGTTTTAACTGAAACACCTTTGAAACCATTTTAAACCATTTGAAATCATACACAAACATTGACAGTTATAAAAGTAGGAACTCATAGATTTTTAACAATTTAAGAGACATTTTCAAAGTTTGGACAAGCTTTGCCATTTTTCGTTACTTCTATATCAGCCTGTCACAGGCTAGTACATTTCTTTTCCTTTTTTGGTATTCCAAAACAAATTGTCTCTGATGAAGGGACAGAATTTCGAAACGACGTTGTTAACGAACTATTAAGATTTCTTAAAATTACTATTCACTTCACAACCCTACCACCACGAATCAAATAGGCCAGTAGAAAGATTTTATTCTACTATAACTGAACATATTCGGTTGTTAAAAGAACAAGATGAAGATGCCGATGTCCTTTCTTTAGTGCCTCATGAAATTATAGCAGTACAAATCACTCTACTACAGGGTATACACCTCATGGATTAGTATTAGGGGACACTAATAGCCGTGATTCAATGGCACAAGCTTATACACAATATATCAATTACCAACAAAATAATACCAAAGTTTTATATACTAAAGTACACGAAGAATCACAAAATGCGAAAGAAAAAATTATAAATCGTGTGAATGAAACCAAATAGAATCTAAGTCCTAAAGTTGGTGCACAAGTTTATAGGAAAATTGAAAGTCGGACAGGCAAATTAAAGGTACGCGTCCACTAATCGGCGTCAAACGGACGTTACGCATCGGATTATTTGATTAACTACATTGTTTCAAATAGAACTGCGTTCACCTATCGGCATCGAACCGACCACACTTCGGCATTTCCGAACAGGATTCCAAAGACGAAATCAAAATCCGTTTCGTGCGGACACTGCCGATGCTGATAGTACGAATACCGACAAGTACACGCAGACACGGGGGTTTTCTTCCCAAAGTTTATTATAAGAGCATATTTTGTTTTGTTAATAGTTTGTGACTTTCGTCTCGTCCACATTGTTTAAAAGTAATTATGGATGTAGCAAGACTTATCACGATTGTGCAGGAGTATGAAGAAATTTAGAATCTGCGGCATCCAGAATATTCTAATATTCTTCGCAGGGACAATATTTGGGATGAAATCGGAACGAGAATGAATGAACCCAGTAAGTAAATAATATGTTTATAAAATGTAATAAATAAATCGCCATGCCGTAATGTTTTTGTAATGGCATTGATGTTTATGTAATTTTTAAAAAGCCAATTTCTATATCGAATTTTTGGTGAGTAGTCGTGGTTTGGACTAGATGATTTTATTATGTAATCCCTTCAGGGGCGGAGAAAAAGAAGGTTAAATTCTATTAATAAAAAACATGGCTGGAGTAAAATTCATTCAATTTTTTGACTCGGTGGTGCTGCACTGGGGTAATATGACAAAAATATAGTAAGTCAAATCTTTATTTGAAATGCCTGTGGATATGGTGTACACACTATATGCAAATTGAGTGAATGAAAACGACGAATACTCAGTGTGTATTAATTTATTACTTTTAGGCTAAGCGCTTTCGGCTGTTAAGCCATTATCAAAGCCGTCGTCATTTAAAAAGTAATTGTCAAAGACATCAAGCTGATCAAAAACAATACTCAATACTCAAGATCTATCCAACCATCGTTATGATTGAGTCATTCGAATAAAAACATTAAATACCCTATTATAAGGGTGTAAAATTATATTCACAAGATGTAAATACACTCAAAATTAAATTTTAATTTTGAGTGTATTTACATCTTGTGAATATAATTTTACACCCTTATTATAGGGTATTTAATGTTTTTATTCGAATGACTCAATCATAACGATGGTTGGATAGATCTTGAGTATTGAGTATTGTTTTTGATCAGCTTGATGTCTTTGACAATTACTTTTTAAATGACGACGGCTTTGATAATGGCTTAACAGCCGAAAGCGCTTAGCCTAAAAGTAATAAATTAATACACACTGAGTATTCGTCGTTTTCATTCACTCAAATCTTTATTTATCTACTGATACCTAGTTTATTCTAATCGTCTTCCAGCCGCATCTCTTCTCATTTGCCATTCTACTGACCCTACTTTGGAGTTGAAGTATGCTTTAAAAGAATCTCGAACATTTAGGGCATCACCTTCTGTTCTTCTTAAACGCTGCAAACCTGCCATATCGGAAAGAGAAACGCGTTGATTATTCTCTGTCCATTGGTATGAATTATCTTTCAAAAAGTTATGAACGCAGCAAGTTGCCATTACAACACAGACAACATGTTCAGGGGACACGCTCAGTTTTCGTTCAAAAATCCTAAACTTCCGTGTTAAAATTCCGAAAGAGTTTTCCACCGTGTTTCTTGCCCGACTCAATCTATAATTAAACACTTTTTTCTCTTCGTCTCCTTGAGCATCATCACGTGAATACGGTCTCATTAAAAATGTGCTTAATGGAAATGCCTCATTCCCAATTATAACATGGGGCAGAGTTACTTGAGTCTGTGGTAGCCTTTTTGGGGGAGGCATATTGAAATTCTCGTCCGTCAGTCTTTGACCCAAAAGATTATTTCGAAATATACCAGCATCTGAATTTTTATCAAATACACCCACATCAACACTGATAAATCTATAGTTTGCGTCAACCAGTGCTAAAAGTACTATGCTAAAATGTTTTTTGTAACAAAAGAAATCTGATCCGCTATGTGGTGGTGCCTGAATTAGCACATGTTTGTCATCCAGAACGCTGACCGCATTTGGAAAGTTCCATTTTTCCCGAAAACATTTTTCTGATGCATTCCACAACTTCTCATCTGGTGCTGGCATAACAATTGGTTGCAGAACCTTGCATATTGCATTACAAGTTGAATATATTATTTATCTTACTGTACGCTCACCGAGTCGAAAAGAAAAGCCAGTGCTCGAAACGAGTTTCCAGTAGCTACAAATCTGAAACAGAAAATACAATATATTTTAGAATATTTTTGTTTGTTGCAGGTAAACTATGCAAAGGAAGGTGAACTAAAACTAGGGATAATTTTCGGAAAGCTATGGACTTGCGAAAAACCAAAAGTGGCCAAGGTGCATCAAAGTTAAAGCCTGCCAAGTATGAAAAAGAACTAGCGTTGCTGGCCCCATATTTGAACGACGAACAAGAAAGGCGATCGAACTTATCACAGTTTTCTCCTACTGCTGCTTCTCAAGAGAGTGATATTGAAGAAGAATCGGAAAACCCAGAAATGGTGTTGACTAGCCCTACTCCCCACATTCCTCCCCCTTAACCCACCACATCAAATACACTACCTTCTACTTCATACGCATCAGCACCATCAATAATTGTTCGTGGCAAAAAAAGGATTAGAAAAGTTGTTCCGCAAAATTCAACTGCCGCCTCAGTTTTGCAAAACTATTTGTCACAAAAGGAAAAAGTAGATCCGCCTGAGCCGGCAGATCCTTTTAACTGAATTCGTTATCAATATGGCTAACACCACAAAAAGTTTTCCAAAACGAGATCAGATTTTGATAAAGAATCAGTTATTCAAAATAGTTAATGACGTCGAACTAAGATTATTGACTGAAAGTAATGCCACAACCGAATCAAATTTTTCTTCTCCGGATGTCTACCACCAGCAGGGCCGTATTTTATCTACAAGCTGTATCCCGCCCAATACGCAGACAGCCGAACAAAACATTTCTGCAAGTTTCCAAGAACACCAGAAGTCTGTATGGTCCCAAACTGCGTTCCATCCAAAATTCAAAGTGATGTAGAAGATTCTAATCCGTTTGTAAAAACTTTTCAAAATGTATCGTCAGGTAGCGCAAATTTCACCGCACATGACCATTTCAGATTTTGAGACCCTTTGCTAGCTCCTAGCGGACCAAGTGGTAAAACCGGCGGTGCCTTTTACTTTCTTTTCATTATTAATAAACATAATATTAGATTTTCTTAAGAATCACTTTTATTCTTTGACCTTATTTGTATCCCACTGTTTTTAGAATAATTCTTAGTTCAATATATGGAGTCAAAAGCAAAAGTTGTGCAGTCAAAAAATTAGTTGTTTTAGAAATGAAAACTTGAAGGGCTTAAATAGATCATGCTCACATGCTCAAAACGGTAAAACGTATTACTTAAAATATTAATTTTCAAAATCATACATACCTTAAACTGACTGCCAATCTTTCCTCTGGTCCTATAGATTCTCTAAATGGTGTATTTTGTCGCAATAAATTTGGTCTTAAAATATTTAAAAGTGCTTCAAATCTAACGTGTGACATTCAAAAATATTCAAAGAAATTTCTTTGATCTCGAACTAAATCACAAAATAAACTGTGATATTCCCCGAATATTGGTCTTTTCATGTTAATATTATGCACCCAACATTTCTTTCTTTTTCTTTCGTTATCTTCTTCTTCTAACAACACGCAAATAGTTATAACATCTTTTCGTTCAGCAACAACATTGCTTGGCTCCAATAGCAGGAAAGAAATGACTGGCTCTCCGTCGTAAAGAAATGCTGATACCGACTCCAATAATCCGTGGTAGTAAACGCAGGACGCAAAAAAAATCTGATTCGTCCGATGCGTACCGTCCGTTTGACGCCGATTAGTGGATGCGAACCTCAACATGTAAATAAACTAAAATACTACCTAAAATTTTAGATTGCTCTCCGGAATCGCCGTCGTCACCTGAGCCGTCAAGTTCTACAGCCTAAATAAATTATTATCCTGGGCTGCTCCCGGGTAAGCTAGGGACAACTAAATTAGTAACTAGTCATTGGTCGTTTGTACAAATCTATAACTTAACTTCAATCATGTCTGAAGTCTCTATAATAAGAACTCAATCAAACGAATTACATAATAAATTCAAACTTCACCATGGAAATCATTCTGAGTTTGAAAACTCTTTTATTCCTCTTTTATATTTGAAAAATAAATTAGAAACACAAGTTAAACGAATTAATCCTCTTTTGAAAACTGACAATGTGTTTAAACTAGGTTTATTAAACCCTTTAGGTTCACTTATAAAATGCATAACTGGTAATCTAGATCAAGAAGATGCGGAACATTATGATGGTCAAATAAGACAATTACAAGAAAATAAAAATAAATTAAAAATAAGCTCTATTAATAAAATTCACTTTAAGAAAATACAATTGAGAAGTTTAACAGCTTAATTTCCATTATTTCACACAATCAATTGAACTTGAAACTATGGATAGAAACGATTGAATATAAAATAAAGGAACAGATTCTTCCAAACAATTATCATTACGATTATTTTCAATCATTTGTAGTAATAAATCAAATTACTATGTAATACCAAACAATATATGATATTTTGGTGAAAATAGAAACTGCTATCACTTTTGCTGAAATTAATACGCCACATAACTCGATAGCAAATCCTTTAGATTTGTTATATGAAATGAAAAATATAGAATTTTAGCCATTTGAACCAATTTTAGAAAATATTATTAAATTTGAAAAATTAATTCAAGTCAAAAGTTACTCAAAAGATTTTATTATTACGTTCATATTTGAAATTCCTCTAGTAGAATCAGACACTATTATAAATTATTTTATGTACCCATCCTTGGAAACAATTCTGAATTCTACCTTCACCTTTCTTGCACTTTCTGATGTCGCTCATACATATATGGACCAAACCTGTACTTACATACAATCCAAAGATTATATATGTGAAGAAGCGCACAAGTCCTTCACCACAGAAGAGTCGCCATGTGCTGTCCAATTACTCACATATAAAGCAGAGTTTAGAACCAGTCGACCAATTCGTGTTCGACTACACACAATCCTTATAACGAAAATTCCCGATGGACAATGGCTTATCACCGCACCTAAGAAGGAAGTAGTCATGATTGATTGCCAAGAAACAAAAGACAACATACCCATCCATGGGACATTATTATTAGAATCCGCTCCAGGTGGTACTGTTCGCACACAATTCCTAACGTTTGTTACAAAGAAGCCAAGCAAATTTAATTTTGTTGACGTTCACCTCTCAATAATAAATTTGGCTCTGAATTTTGGAAACCAAAGTCAAAAAATTGACCCACCGTCACTTGACCTTAGAAGTATCAGTATAGAAAAACATCCAGAAGTTCAAACCAAGATGCTAATTCGAAAGGAAAATTTAGAAAATATTGATACTCCAGTTTACTATTCCAGAACAAGTATATGGACAGTCATAATATACTCATCTTTGGGTTCCATTCTAAGATTTTGGATATTAATAAAAATCTGTGCGTTCTACCAATAACTAAACCAACGACCAAGGGAAGTAGAAATTGTCGTTTGATGTCCTGAAAGCATATCCTTGAGGGATGCTTTTCCAGGGGTGGAGGAGGTACATCCTTGCATAATGCGACGTAGCTAAAAATATGATAATTTTTTTAAACCTGTTAAGTATTGCACATGCATTTATAATTAATGCACCGTATTTCCAGTTGTTAGATTGTTTATAAAATAAAAATTGAAGTCGGACACTAATATTTACAGAACTATACACAAAGTACTTACTATATACACTTATTATAATTTTACACTGTTTCTTTTCGTTGCGGAAATTTGCTAACAATAATTTACTAACATACGCGTCTACAAATTTAGTCACCGAGAGATACTTGAACGGAAATAAAATACTTGAGTTACTTCAGTAAGGTACTCAGATACAACTCAGCTGAATTGATTGACTAGACAAAACATTCGAGACTGTCGTTCGAGATAAGATATATATATCAAATTAGAAATACGAAATTTCACTTTTTCTGGCATTCCCAAAATCGGTCATGGGTGCAAATTATAAAGGAAATATCCTATATATAATTGCTACCCAAACCCTTTTTCAGATAATGTTATCAATAAAATCAAATAGATATTTTTATTAATAAGGATATTTTTAGACCATAAAAGTTTGAAACTTCAGAAGAATTTAAAATGCATAACAAAAGTTATCCAGCGCGGACAATAGTTTTCGAAATACAAAAAGGGTAGTAATATCTCTCATTCGGAACAGATGTTTTGTAAATTCTATTCAACATTGAATTCTACAATCCGAATCATCTATTCGAACAAAACTTATAAATTGTAGAAAACCATATGTTTGTAGTCAATTCTTTTCTTGCGCTTCAATAATAGTATTGAATTTTTAAAAACAAGTTCATCGTTTTCGAAATTTTAGCTCAGATTACTGTTCTTGACTGTTGTTCTCTCTATGCACTGCTAAATATAGACATTATATACCGTTGTAAATTTTTCTCGTGTTATTGTTTCTCAACATTCACATGCAAACTACTTTATTACAGACTATATAAAAGAATGATAAAATATTTATTTACTCATAACTCAAAAATACATAAAAGGCAAACAAACAAAACAAACGACGTTATGCGAAATAAATATATACACGTGCGAAGCCCATAAAGCTTGTTTGCAAGAATAAAATAATAATAATATGAAACTTATATTAGATAATAATAATAATATATATTTATTCACTATAAATTACAAAGTATAACAAATGTAGATCAAAAATCGTAAATAAACACAATGCCCCACAGAAGCTGTAAAAAACAGCTTGTAAGTGGTATCTAAATTAAGTACAGCGACAAAATTAGTCACACTTACAACAATAGTAAACTTAGCAACAATAATGATAGTAGTAATATCACAAATAATACATAACACAATCAGAATATCTCAACAAAATATGAATTTAAAAAAAATATAATATGAAAAATTTAAGGAATAAAGGAAATGAACCTGTACAACTACAGAAAAAAACCTGTAGTATATTAAACTATTTAAGTTATTGAACACCGAAACCGTGTAAGTAGGTGTAGATACTTCTCACGTTACGATTTTTATATCGCAGAATTCTCTTTTCTGCTCTAAAATGAAGTGTTTTAGTTTCTTTTTAAATAATCGAATATTTTGGATGCTTTTAATATAATCTGGAATACGGTTGTAAATCTTAACGGAATAGGAAGAATATGTTTTCTGACAACTAGTTTTTATCATCCTAGGAAATGTCTATTCCGAGTATTGTAATTATGGATTGGTAAGTTGTATGTATTCTTTGATCTATGATATTCCACTGAAACGCATAAAAAGTATAGTTGTTTCAGATCCAATATTCTGCTTTCAGAATACAAAAGATCTGAAGAATAAAGGTTCGGTTTAGACATTATGATGTTTAGAAATCTCCTCTGGATTATATTCAACGGGGCTTACTGACGATGAGATGTCACGTATACTTGAAAAAGATGATCCAGAGTTTGATAGTGTTATCAATGAGGAAACATCGAGTGACTTAGAAGATGAAGACATTGTCTGAGAAGTAGAGGAAGAAAATGATGTAATAGTTGTTGATCAAAGTATAGAGAAAACGAACCCAGAGGTACCAACAGTTAGTAACAGCCAGGGCATTCCAGTATATAAAACTAAAGATGGAACTGAGTGGTCAAAAATTCCAGGAAACACAAAAGTTAGACGTTCCAAAGCTTATATTCGGAGACATGCTTTAGGTCTTACAAATTACAGTTCTGAAATCTCAAGTATAAAAGACGCTTTTCTTCGTTTCCTATCTCCGGATATTCTAAACATAATAGTAACCGAAACAAACAGAAAGGTACAAACAAATTATGATAAATGGAATATAGAAAATCCGAATAAAATTAAAGTTTTTGTACCTGTTGATTTTACAGAGATTGAAGCTTATATTGGACTGTTGCTTATTCTTGGCGCACTTCACGGATCGAGAGAGGCTATCGATATGCTCTGGTGTCAAGATATTCCTTACTATCGTCCTATAATTCCTGCTGCAATGTCAAGAGACAGATTCAAACAAATTACTTCATTTTTACGCTTTGATAATTTTCAAACAAGACAAGAACGAAAATTAGTAGATAAGCTAGCTCCGGTAAGAGATATATTCGATATTTTCACTTCTAATTGTGAAAAATCACTTAACCTTCCGTTGGTCGCGCCTTAATTTATGAGTCAAATAGTCGCGCCGGTCTCCTAGACCGGGTTTAGTTAAATTGGGAATTAGTGAAAATAAATGTGATTTTTCATGTGAGCTATAGAAAAACATGCTATATTTAGATTTTTTAATATAAATCAAATAAAAGTATTATGTTGTTACAAAGAAACATTGCAGGTATTACATATTTAAGTAACGTAACATAAAATAAACTACATGGACCTTAATTAGTACAAAAATAATATGAACTTTCCATTTTATATAAATAAATGTTGAATACATGGTACAAAAACAACTAAACTACATTGTCGCGGCAAGTTTGACAAATAGCGACAATGTGCTCTAAACACATATAAGTACTGCATTTAAAACAACAATACTTGGTTTTTCGGTTTTTTCTCCAATCGCAATAAGCGCATCTACCTGGTCCAACATTTTCTACTGGTACGTCGGCTGGTGGGTCGGAAAAATCTAGCAAACGGGCCCTTAAACTTCGCGGAAGATTAGTCTGGAGAGCACGGACTTTCAAATGGGGGCGAATAAGTTCTTCGGACAACATTTTCAAAAAAAATCTTCTGGCATATTTGGTATCTGGATGATTGGGGAAGTAAATTACTTGCGAGTTAATCCCAGTGACATTTAGAATCAGATAGAGTAAAACCATTGGCCATCTCCGCGTAGTTCTTGAACAATTATAAGTCGCGATGAGTTTGTCCACGACGTCCACACCTCCTTTTGTTGAGTTATACGTAGTGATAATAACCGGTTTCTGATGGTCTCCTGTACTTTCATCTATATCATCGTGGTGATGCATAGTAGAGAGCATAATGACATTCTTCTTTTTTTTAGGTATATATGAGACGATGGTACAGTCTTCAGTAAAACCAAACATGCTAGTATGTTCGGGTCTTTTTGCAGGCTTTGAAAATTCATCGGGTAATTCCCTTTTGTTTTTTCTAAGGGTTCCAATGGAAGTCAGTTTATAGTCTGTAAGTAATTTTCGAGCTAAAGGGACCGAAGTGAACCAGTTGTCCATGGTTATGTTTCGATTGGAGCCCGAAAGGTGTTGACAAGTTCTAAGTACTATATCTTCTGGCTTATTAGACATTTCATATGGCCCTTCTGGCTGCTTTCCAACATAAACTTCGAGTTTTGATGTATAAAACATCTTAGCATCACATAAGGCGAATAACTTTATGCCATATTTATTGGGCTTTGATGGTATGTATTGCCTAAAGCTACATCGCCCTCTAAAACCAGGCAACATTTCATCAATCGTAACATACTCAGACAAGTGATATCCGTTTTGACAGTTTTCTACAAACATATCAAACAGACTACGGATCGGAGCTAGTTTGTCAGTTTTTCGCCGTTCTTCACGTGTATTTTTATCGTCGAATCTGAGGCACCTTAGTAAAAATCGAAACCTTTGCAGTGACATTCCAAGATGTAACATTTCCACGCCATAACCATTCCTGTCCCACAAATCGGCGGTATTTGTCTTGTTTGAGCCTGTAATTCCAGCCAAGTATACTAAGCCAAATAAGGCTCGTATTTCTACGGAATTGGTGGGAAGCGCATCTCTATCTCTGGCATAGTTTGATCTGATCGACTCAATGAACGTGTTTGTTGAATCTACAATTAATTGAACCATTTCCTCATTTATGAAGTAGTTAAATATATCAAAAATTTATTTTAGAGGTTTAGTTACTGAAGTACATCCGGGTAATCTTTTTATTATGTTCTCTTTTCTTGTTCTCACAGTTTTACAACTTGGTGGATGTTTCTTCCATACCGATCCATCCTTTCCTAAAAACAAAATATAGTAGAAACTTAACTAAGAATATATTTTAAAATTAATACCCTTATAATATGGCAAAGGTTCAATATACTCTGCTTCTTCCGTGTCGCTAATTTCTTGTTCGGTATCCGTGTCATGATCTGATTGCTGCTCGTGATCAGATTCATCACAATCGGATTGGTCATCGCAAACATCTGCCACACTTTCCTCGTCAAACGCTTCTTCCATCAACTGCCTAAGACGGGCTTCTTCTTGCTCATAACTCGCCATTCTTTAGAAAATTCGCTTTCAGAGTACACATAAATAATGTATCACTAATAGTCGCGCCGGTCTGAGATTCCGGGAAACGCCCTAACACATACCACCTTACTCCCACGGCGCTCACTTACGTACTGCCGCTAAAAGAAAGCTGCGTTAGGAAGGTAGACGATCCCCGCTATCGCTCACTCCGATATTTAGAAAAATAGGCATTAGTTTATTATGCCCCGGTCCCTGAGACCGGGCGCGACCAACGGAAGGTTAATCCTGGCGACCATCTATGTGTAGATGAGCAGCTTGTACAATTTAGGGGTAAGGCACCATTCCGAGTCTATATGAAGAGTAAACCTGATAAGTATGGAATCAAAATATGGGCTCTTGTGGACTGTTTATTTGGGTAAGTTATTTGAAAAGCAATATAGGCAAACTTTATATTCCTATGTATCTATTAATTTTTGGGAAAACAAGGTAACAAAGCGGAAAAGGGTCAAGGTCAAAGGGTTGTCATAGATTTGACAGATCATTTGAAAGGCGGATTTGGAATAACGACCGATAACTTTTTTACAAGTTTAGAACTTGCTGACAAGTTGTGGAAAAAAAAGATTACTTTATGTGGAACCCTCCGAAAAATAAAACATTTATTCCCAGGGAACTTCTACCGGCATCGTACAAGAAAGAGTTATCAAGTATGTTTGCTTTTAGAAATCAAAGAACGCTAGTATCCTATGTTCCAAAACAAAAACATGCTGTCATCTTACTTTCAAGTGAGCATACTGATAGACAAGTAGCTGGAGAAGAACAGCACTATAAACCAGAAATTATTCTTTATTACAACAAAACAAAAGGTACTGTCGACACTTCAGATAAGTTGGCCAAAGAATATACAGTGCAGAGAAAGTCAAACCGCTGCTAGATATCGCAGGACTAAATGCTTATAAATTGTGGTTACTGCAAAACCCGGATAAACGTAAAATGTATATTTTGGGACTAGGAAAAGAACTCATAAAGAAAAACGTTTTCCGGCGATATAATAATAAATACATTCAGACGAATAGAAAACGGCATATGACAGACGTTTTTTCTGAACTACTGGATGCAACAGAACATAGAGTTGAACGACAAAACATTACCAGGGGGCGCTGCCATATGTGTCAAAGAGGAAAGGATAGAAAATCCAGAAAAATATGTATTAGGTGTGCCTAGGACATTCAAAATCGGAGATAGTTTGTAAAAAATGTTAAAATGATATGTAGCTAGTAGTATTAGTGATTAGGATATTTCGTATTTTTTCGTGATGATTTTTGACTAATTTATGGTTAATAGTAAAACTTTAATAAAACTTCTTTTCTATATATTTAATTTAAAGAAAAATACAGCATTTCTGCAATTTTACGCATGGGGTCTTCTCGGACCCCAGTTAGTCCATTTCGTAAAATTTTTATGTCCGTCCCATGAAGGTTAAGCGCTGCGAACCGAATAAATACACGGTACTTCAAAGATAGGGCGTAGAAAAAAAATTTTAACACGCATATTTGGTATGACTTCTCGTAACGAGCTTTTGATCTCACTGGCAATAAGTCGCTTCCTTTGTTAGCTCCAAAACTTCTTCTAGAATTTCATTTTCTATGTCAGATATTTCAAAAGCTGAATTCCATATTTTAAAAGTTGCGAACTCACGAAACAACTACCCCCTGTCGCGGGATTATGCTTTCAATGGATGATCACCATTTAACTCAATCAAATTTCTCTAATTATTTTCCGTAGTATAAAATATCGCTTGCTAACTAAATTTAATACGGAGAGGTGTATATCATTAGTAATTCATCAGCTGACGTAGCGATTTATGACAGTAAATGCTATTAAATGAATGAAGTGTATGAATTAATTTCAGAAATAAATTATTACCTTCTCATATTCTTGGTGAAACTGATAAGAACAACCGTGAAATTAAATATA
This sequence comes from Galeruca laticollis, assembly GCA_963921935.1. Taxonomy (NCBI): domain Eukaryota; kingdom Metazoa; phylum Arthropoda; class Insecta; order Coleoptera; family Chrysomelidae; genus Galeruca; species Galeruca laticollis. The sequence continues at coordinate 157,062,316 of OY998181.1, read as the reverse complement.
ATATGTTTTTATAATATTTGCATTTCAAATAAGTTATTTTAATCTTTATTCGCATCATGATTTTCCTCTACTTTGTTTATTTATTGTTTAGACAACAAAGTCGAATTTTTGAATTGTTCCAACAATAAAAAATTTGTGTACATGAATTTAAATTTACGCTGGACCCATATGCCGTCGTAATTTAATAGCGGAAGTGAATAATTACGTTACCTGGGATTGTAGGATCCCATTCTCGTTTGAATTTTGATTTATTGTTTTTTTTTTCATTCGAAAGTTTTATTTGTACTAGATTTGTGGTTGGTAAGCCTCAAACAGAACCGTATCCAATGATTTATGCATTAGATCGTTAATATTTTATTACAACAAAATTAAAACATAACAAGATAATGTTAGTAATAATATATCATTTCCAATGAATCCATTGACTTTCTGTTGTTATAAATTGACTGATAATAGAATTTGGCGACTTTCACTGACAGAATGATGCTTGTTCTCATGAGAAATATATGAAAATGTTTCTTTTCATTGATATTTAACAAATCCGTCAATAATCTTCTACTACATTAATTTTTATTCAATCTCAGTTGCGATTCGATTCTTATGACTGTTTCCGTCGATTCAGTCTTGTGGAATATCCAATTTTTTAAGGAATTTTACAATGCTCTAAACGGGAGAAGACTTTTGTGAATACATCTTTTGTAGAGTAATATTTGAATGGAAAAAATTATAAAAGTTTGTTTAATCAATAACCTAAAAATTGGAACAGAAAGAACAAGACAAAATTTCACATCATATATCTATATATGGAAAAAACTATCTCTAGACTGTATGTACTGCTAATTTGAATGTATCCGTTCCTTCCTAAGATCATATACACTAATGTTCGACAGCTCAATAAAATTTGGGTGTGTTTAAAACAAGTAATCAATATATCTTAACCAATGGTTAGCCGAAAACCCCACTTTTCTAAACAAAACTCGTAAGTCAAGTATCAACATAAGTTGTGACAAAGATTATTTTACTTAAAACCCGCTGTTCCAAGTGAACCTGACAACACCTACCGAAAACCGATAGTAAACATGAAACTAGAAATGTTCTTTATCAATGCAGTTTTTACGCTCTGGAGAAACCTGAACGTGAACAAATAATTTATACTAAATAAAATGATCAAAATAAATTCAAAGTATGAAATTCGGTTCGAAGGTCCAAAATGTCCAATAGCTCGATGAAATATTTAAAAAATGGAGTGTAACATGTGAATATGAATGAATAGTTTTTAAGGGTCCGGTGAACTATAGGGAGACACGAATTTTTGACTGATTTTGCGAAAAATCGATAGTACTCACCCATTTTGAAGATTATCCGTCGAAAAATTTGCGGGTTATACACAATTTACAGAGAAAAATCCACGAAAAGATTTTTTTTCGCCACTTAAACCATCACTTTTGGATTAAATATTTTATACAAAAAACAGTTTAAATGTATCGCACTGTACAGGAAAGTGATCAACAATATATATTCTCACAAATTATAGTAAAATTTCAGTTAGTTTGCTGATAGTATTATTTAAATTAACACTTCTATAAATATATATAATTGTAAGACAACAAATTTGTATGTGAATAATTTTAATGACAAAATTGACAGATACATTTTCGTGAAACGTAATGCGTAACCAAAACCATAAATCTAAATATAATATCTCTAACATTTTTTTCATCATTCAGTGCGAATGAGAACATTTCAAATTTGTTAGGTCATTATAAAAAATAAAATTGTTTGAACTATTTAATTATAAATCAATATCACGTTTGGTTCTCTTTATTTTATACTTTATAATATACCATGCATTCGCCCTTCCCCTTCTTTAAAAATATCCAATACTTTGTAATGCCTATTAGGTTATCCAAGAAGGCGAAGGGTGAACCCAATGATTATATTCCCTTCCCCTTTTTGAATAACCTGATATGCGCGTTACAAATTATTGGATATTTTTCATGAAGGGGAAGGATGAATGCAATGATTATATTTCATTGTCCTTCTTCAAATACACAATATAAAGATATCATCATATATAAATGTGTTTATAATTTCATTTATTTCCTTGAGTTTGGGTTAAATTAATTTAATAAAGATATATTTTAATCAAATATTTGATTTCGCATCTTGATAATATTGTAAAAAATACCATGATTCTCAAGTAGTCGATTACAGCTGGCAACCATGCTACAAAGTATCGTATTTTGTTTTGTTGCTTGCATATCTGTATATATACGCTAGACTGCTAGAGTGCATTCATAATATATTGGCGGGGTGAGGAGAGAACTCTGACAGGGTAACATGTCAGTCAAACGCCGGGTAGAAACCTAGGCAGAAACCAACTTGAACGATTAGAGCGCGCCCTACCTATTTGTAGGTCGACACTGTCCAAATTTGATTAAGACATTGAAATTATTTTACGTTGGTTGCGTAAAACAGGAATTGTCGAGTGTTTTAACCTTTAACATTATTACCAATGGAATTTGAAAATATTCTGCTGATGGAAACTTATAGCTAACCTCAACCCACAGAATAACAATTACTGACGCATCAACCTCTATAAACAAGAACATTTGTGTAATACGAATTAGGCATGTCAGGGTAATAATTTACTCCATCTCGAGCGGGTAACTAAGAGTACAAATTCGGCGATTTCCGTGGTGTGTTTATGAGCGCTGTGTTAGAGAGTGTGAGATATATATTAAATGTTTTATTAACGGTCACTTTGTACCTAAGTATAACTCTTACACTCAAGACGTTGGTTTTTGAACGCACCCCTACTGATATAAATGTTCTAGTTTTGGTTTCATGGTATATTATAAAGTATAAAATGAAGAGAACCAAACGTGATATACATTTAAAATTAAATGGTTCAACCAATTTTTTTTAATGACCTAAGAAATTTAAAATGTTGTCATTCGCATTGAATGATGAAATGAAAATGTTAGAGAATACATATTTAGATTTATGGTTTTGGTTATGCATTACGTTTCACGGAAAGGTATCTGTCATTAAAACTATTCACATACAAATTTGTTGTCTTACAATTATATATATATATTTATAAAAGTGGTAATTTAAATAATATTATCAGCAAAGTAACTGAAATTTTATTATAATTTGTGAGAATATATATTGTTGATCACTTTCCTGTACAGTGCGATACATTTAAACTGTTTTTTGTATAAAATATTCAATCCAAAAGTGATGGTTTACGAGACGAAAAAAATCTTTTTTTTGGATTTTTCTCTGTAAATTGTGTATAACCCGCAAATTTTTCGACGGATAATCTTCAAAATAGGTGAGTACTATCGATTTTTCGCAAAATCAGTCCAAAATTCGTGTCTCCCTATAGTTCACCGGACCCGTTTTTAAAATTAACTTACGAATAAACTGTTCCTCTAAGATTCCCTTGCTCATTGGGAAATGGGGTTAAAGGCGAAAAGGAGTGAATAGAGCACTTCAAGTTCTTTGTCTCAAGTTAGAAATTGTAAACATATCGGTTGATCGGTTCTGTGTCACAACTGGATAAAAAATCGCCCCGCTGGCCGCTAAATTCCCAATTGAATTTCTATGTTCGTACCTCGGTTGTAATAATTACTACTCTTTAAATCTTTTTAACAATATTTAGAGGAAAAACTAATGCGTTGTTACTTAATTAAATACAAAGTTTCAGGAAAACTAAATAGGTAACATAAAAAAGCTTGGTACATAATCCAACACTACACTACTACTACTAGGTTCAGGCTAATCTCAGCCGAGTCAAGCCCAAGCAAAGATTCCGGTACTGCTATTGTGTCATTCCTGCTACTGATGCATCCATGAAGCCAAGTCCTTGAATGAAGGACTCAATGCTCTTAAGTCGATTACTGCATATGTCCCCAGGGGCCATAACAGGGACTCCGAAGATTCGCCTGCGTAGTACAGCCCAATGTCCTAGTGTGCTAGGACAAAATGGACCGACGTTTCGTCATACATGACGCAACCCCTACATATGGGACTTTCCTCTAAACCTGAGTAATGGAGGTGTTTCCTCAGACAGCAGTGCTCTGTTAAGTGTCCTGCTATATTTCTTAACCTACTTCATCGTAGTTCTATAGCTGGCCTAGTATGTCCATCAGTCCAGCCCCTCAATAGGAGCTTGGGCTGCCTTAGACCCTGTAAAGCATTCTAATGAACAGGAGTTGGTTTCCGAACCAATTTCTCGTTTCCTTATGGATTGCTGCTTTTTTAAGGCACAAAGTCGGGCCCGGGCAACTAAAGGGAGATGCCACTCCTTCCACAGCCATTGCGTCCGCCCCTTTATTACCGTCAAAACCAGAGTGGACCGGAATCCATTATAGCCAAACTACGTTCCGACTTGCTAAGTCAGGCGTTTTCAAAATTCAGCAGCAAGCCCTGAGTTAACCGTATATCCTCTCAGGGCCATAATTTCCGCTTATTCTCGGTTACATGGTTATGTGTCGATATAACGTCTCTCTAGGTTTATCTGCGCACATTCCAAGATAGTGTATACATCAGCCTGATATGCAGATACCCCCCTGTCCGATCGCTGGAGCATGAGCCATATGTGTACCCTCTCTTTCCTAGCATTCTCTATTCCGGACTCTCGCCTTATAGGGAGTTACGAAGGAGTACCTGCGCAGCTAAATATCAGCCGTTTGATCCAAAATTGGGACATCCCGCATGAGTCTAAGTTTCTTGACGTGCCTGAACCCTTCCTCTTTTCGCACATATTTCAATCTTTGTAAGTGCTGAAGTGCTCCCCCGGCATCAGCTTTGATAACATGGTGAAGAGGGTAAAGTCCAAGAATCACCTCCAACGCAGCAGTTGGTCTAGTCTTCATGCAGCCAATTGCCACAAACTGACCATCCTTTGGAGGCGTGTCAGTTGCGATCTAGCCGTGGCCAAGATTACTCTCGGCCACCCGATCAGAGCCACGTATGTGAGCATAGGCTGCATGATAACTTGGTAGAACCATAACACAGCCTTAGTTTTTAGTCCCCATTTTGGGATAAATGGCTCTCCTGCAGGCCCATTACGTATTAGTCACTTTGCAATCCATGTCAGTGTCATATCCAGGATCACTCTCAGGTATTTCACTTGTTCAACCACTGGAAGTGGTACTTCACCAAGGTGCAGACACTCAGGTCTTATACCTCTCTTCTTGGTGAAAGCCACTACCTCAGCCTTGGCAGGATTCACTGCAAATCCGTGATCGTGACACCACCTCTGTGCCTTATTCAAAGCCCTTTGCATTAGGTCCCTGAGGATGGTAATAGGCCTTCCAATTACAAGGCCAACGATATCATCGGCATACCCAAATGCTAGAAAGCACTCACCGTTCAATAGGAATATTAGTTCGTCGATTACTAGGTTCCACAATGTGGGCGAAAGGACATCCCCTTGTGGACATCCCCTATCGACGACCATTTCTACCACATAGTCCTTCCATGTTGTCTCTATAGCAGTTCCGTACCATGGCCAGTGAGTTATCGTAATTCAAAACAGGTATCTTATTTTCTTTTCTTTTGAATTGTACGCTTCTGCCCAATCGAAAATATGAAGTCCACCATTTTTTTTGAGGATAATTTTGCCTCTCATCATTATTAATTGCATAATTCTCCATATCATTCTGAAACTAATACAATGTTGATGAATAATACAATATTGAACTATGTTATTATATGTAGGGGAGGTTGGGGCAATGTGAACTATCTAAGATAAAAAATTGTATAGCCTCATTATTAAGATGAAATTTGAAATTGTGATGAACTCACATTGTTCAGTGAACCTTGTACTATCATTATGAACTTACCAGACTTCATTTTTGAAACTTGTTTGTTACACATGTCTGAAGTTCATATTGCCCCATGGGGTGCGGCAATATGGACCACAAAAAGGAAATTCAAAATAAAATCTTTATTTAGGTATAGAACATAAAAATAATGGTACTACCAATTTGAAAATACGAGTACTTGAAATATTTACATTCTGCACACAATTCACATTTAAATGCCTCGTCATCTTCAGGGTCGAATCCTGCGAAGGCTTCATGAGCCCATCTTAAACATCCGCAGCATCGCACCCAAATTTCATCGGCCATTGATGTTGAGTACAACTCATTACAATAAAAACATTCTGCATCATGGTCTCCCTCGTCTACATCTTCATCTACAAATTTTTTTTCTGCTTTCCTCTATCTGATTTAGAAAGACTGTTCTTAGACTCTACTTTTTGTTTCATTTTCTTGATTATCAATTTTTCTTTTAACTGTTTCCTTTTTCTTTACTTCTTTTTCCTCTTTTATTTTAAGTTCAGCTTCTAACTCCAATTTATAAGGACTAGATGTTAGTATTGCTGCTTTGCCGTTTTTATTTTTCCGTAATGGTTTATTGTTTGATTTAGTAGTCTTTGGAAGTGGACGAATGTCGATAGGACTTTCTGACCCAAAACTACTTTTCCTTTGGTTTTCTGTAGAGCTAAGACATGCTGATGCTGAAGGAACTTCTTTTTCCAGCTTATATTGTATGGGCTGTGATAGAGTCGTGCCAGCAGTAGATGTTGAAGCCGTTGCTTCTTTATCGTTACAATGTGAAGGATTGTTTGAAGTAGATTCTGTAGGAGGCGCTTCATCCAACTTACATTGTGTGAGCTTCGATAAGGTGCTCCCTGCAGTAAAGGTTGGAGAAATTATTTCTTCCTTTTCAGATCGTGGCAGTTCGTTTGTCACTAGATTTTTGTTAGTAACAGCAGACGGAGCAAAGTCTGAATCTGTGAAAATATTTGAATCATAGGGGACTAATCCACACTTTTTAAAAGCGTTAATAGCCGTTAAGGGGTTTGCTGCTTGTAAGTACGCATCATCAAAAATTTTTGCAATTTGAAAGATCGCGACAACTATGCCTGGATGATTATTCAAACACTTTTCCAGAGCTATACCGTAGTAGCGTGCTAATGGGGCCATGAAACCGACATCTGTTGGCTGCATACGATGAGTGCTGTGGGGCGGCAAGCAAATAATATGTACATGTTCAGTTCTAGCTATATCAATCACATCAATATTTTTTGTGTGGATACTATGCCCATCTGAAATTAGTAAGACGGGATCATCGTCGGTGGGTTTCACCTGTTGAACGAAATGCTTAAACCAGACTAAAAAGATGTCGGTATCAATCCAGCTACTTTCACTGCATGCAAATATTGTTCCAGGTGGTGCGCCATCTTGGAGTTCGACCTTCATACTTTTCCTTGGAAAAATTAATAATGGTGGTACCTACAAAGTTTCCTGATGACGACATACAAATAACTGCTGTGGTGGTTCCACTTCTATCTGCAGAGGTGAGACGGCCAACTTGCTTCCTTCCTTTTTTAGCTAATATTTTACTGTTACATTTTGGAACAGTGCCTAACCCGGTTTCATCACAATTGAATATTCTGCTTATTGCGATATTTTTAGAATCCAAAACGTTTTTGTATAGGCCAAAAAATTGTTTGACATTATGGCGGTTAAAGGCTTGAGCCCTAGCAACAGAAGTCGACTCGGGTTTGCGCAACGAAATGTTTGGATGACGGTTACGAAATCCATAAGTCCAATCAAGGCCAGCTAATGTTTTGGTGTTAATAAATGTATGCTCTATCTGATTTTTTCTGCTAACTGGAAAACAAGAGAACGAAGGTCAAGCAATGTAAACTCAAAGAACCTGGTTTCCATATCCAGAATATAATTTTCCAATTCTTCCTCCTGTTTTTTGGTAAACACAGGTTTATAAAACCCCAAACTTTTTTCGTTGGGTAAAATTCCTCTATTTTGTTCCTTACATCGTCGAATTAATGTTGCTTTTGGAATAATAAAACATTTTCTTGCCTTCAAATAGCCCATTTGTCCGCTTTTAACTGCTTTAATAGCATTTTCCATTGCAACAAGTGACCATGTTTGTTTCTCCGTTTTTCTTCTATAATTACGGACCATCTTGACTAGGCACCTGAAAACAAGAAAATAAAATTAGATATATAAAAATGTACTTGGGGTAATGTGGATCACTAACGGTTCAATTTGCCCCACATAGACAATAATTTGAACACGTGTAGTTTATATTCAATGTTTATAAAAAATCGTAACATTGCCATTTGGCATATATTAAGCACACTCTAAACAACGTATGGAGACTAGAAAATATATAAAAATACATTTACTTACCAAGTAATTCTGATATAAAGTCAACACTTTTGTTAGATCGACGCTTCCGCAAATCACGTTTTGGCTCTAAACTCTGACAAACAATTCTCTACGGCTGCCAAGTTCTTACTGAGTATCGGTAGGACCCGTATGCACATAAGTAGAATCGAATATGTTGCATTGCTGCCGCTGTTAAGAAAAAAACCTAGGTGGTTTACATTGCCCCCGTAGTCCACATTGTCCTAACCTCCCTTAAATGCATTTAAATACTCACATCAAAATTATCTTCTCAACAGAAATATGTTCTGTTTTGTTTAAAATTAGTCCGTCTTACAGCCTGGAACCAACGCCTCCTGCGTTCTTTTTCAATTGGAACCGAAACAAATTTTTTGCTATTTGTTTTATTTGTTGTATTCAAACAATATTGTGCAAAACAATGTTTATATCGTATAACCATAACTTTTTCAATAGCAACCAAATTTATGTCATCAACACGACCCAGAATATACGTAAACAAAGGTAAAAGTCACAAACACAATTAAAAACAAAAACACATTGACCAAACTGCGTCTCCTTAACAAACACGAAATTAAAAAAGACGTACATTCATTCATTCATTGTCCTGACGGTGTACGTTGTATCATGCATATGTGCCGATTTTCTCCTATGTTCAAGCATGGATCTTATCCATCTGCATGTAGTATTGTTTATCCCTCTTTTTTCGGGGGATTTGTTTATTGATGACATCGATGTGTTATCAAAAGCACCTTCGATTTCTAAAAATGCTGCTTTCGAGGCCCGAGACCTAATTATGCCGGGCAGCTTCTCCTGATTTCTATGTCTGATAGGCCCATTGTGTCTGTGTAGAGGGATGCTCTTACGCACTCCTTCTTGAAGATGTCTGTATCACTTTTTCCATAGCTTTCATAATGAATTAAGTCAGACTGATTAGTCTGTAGGATTTGGCCTAGATGTACGTTTCTTTCGCTGGTTTGGGAATAAAGACCATCCTTGACTCTCTCCATGCAGTTGGTATATACCCTAAAGTATGGCTGCTGCGTAATGTCAGAACTAAAAGGCCCATGATGATGTCAATTCCCTCTAGCAAAAGCTTGAGAAATATGCCATCTGGTCCTGAAGTTTTGTTAGGATCAAATGAATCTACAGTCCATCTAATGAGATGGGGTCTGAAAATATAATTTGTTAGTTTCCAGTACTCTTTGGTAGCCCTCGTTTTGGCTACTGGCTCGTTATCGCAATTTTAATCTATCTTTGCCGAGCCTGTAAAGTGTACACTAAGGATTTGTGTACTCTTCGCTCGGCAACTGGATAGAGCCTACTTTATTAGAAGTGTTCTTTTTGAGAATGCTGTTAATTCTGATTATGTCAAGGACACAATGTATGTCCTCACAGAATTCGAATCCGGGATCTTCTCTATGCTTCTTTTATTATATGCACCTAGGTTAGCCTTACATGCTCCCCAGCTGCCCGTTTTTTTCGCTTTGTTAAAAAGATGTCTTGTCTCTCTCCTCGGTGTTGTCAGCTCTTTATTTCATCAGACAATTTGTCTGGAAAAGCGACTCTCCCTTATCGGACAGTTTGTTATTGTGATAGGAAGTCACTATGGTCTGTTGCAACCATGCAGCTGTGCCTTCGAACTCCTCGGCAGTTTTAGGTCTACCTGTGTGTGTGTGGGTTTCATAAAGCAGGTTCTCTTTATCAGATACCGAATCGGTACTCTTAGGATCCCTGTATGTTCTAGTAGCTGATTTTTCTACATCTACTTCGAAGTATATATGGGCATGGTCAGCCAGAGACGGTCCATCCGATACGTGCCAATCCCTTATCATCTCCCCGACTCGTAAAGTGCAGAGAGTTATATCTATTGATGATTCCACCCTCAATTTTCTAAATGTTGGCGTGTTGCCCATATTCGCAATATCAAGTTCAGTAGTACATAAATAGTCAAGTAGTTCCTTACTTCTAGTATTGTTGTTCTTGCTGCCCCAGCTGAAGTGATGTGCGTTGATATCAGCTCCTCCAACATCCAGTTTGTATCGTCTGGCGTAGTCCATCAGGTTCTTCATATTCGCCCCTGGTAACGGTTCTTCTGAGTCGATGGGAAGATTAATCTTTGCTGCTACCATGATAACTTGCGTTCCATGATTGGCATCAAGTTAAATTTAGATCTGTAACAGATACAAGTTCTTACTCCAGTACAATTAGTTCCCATTATCAGTCCCATTTCCCCAATCTTTAGCCCTAGTATTTAACCATTGTTTATCCAAAGTACTTGGATTAGAACGATGTCTATGTTATCGGCCACAACCCTTTGATGTAGGACAACCGTGGCCCTCTTTTCATGCTGCAAATTTGCTTGTAGCACTGTAAATATCCTAGAAGGCGGCTGTTGGTTCAGGTACTTGATGCACCTCAATATCTGTACGAGAAGTGAACTCACGAAATGTTTGTGTTCTTAAAAAATTGCCAACAATTCTTTCTCAGTCTGGCCACAATGTATCTAGTGGTCATTCAAACTTCTCGATGCACATATAATGAGCTTTAATATATTTCATTCATACTGTTGAAACATGCAGCAACCTAATCCGTTTTTCGAAGATGCTTCGCTAACTCCTTTTTTCAATTTATTAAATGTTTCCCAATGCTTGGCTGCCATTCCACATCTTTCTTTAATAACTATCACATGATTCATATATTTAGCCATACTTTTAATAAAACGACTTAGTTAAATGACCCAATAACTCGTTGCAACTTAACTCTATATGTGCGGCTTTTAAGCTTTCAAAGTGAATATTTCCGAGCTGGATCAACCTGCATTCTATTTTCTCAAAAATTCCCCATAAATATTACCTTACTTTGAAAGTTATGAAATTTGCCCCTATTTGCTCCTACATTCCTGGCCCTTTATATGAGCTCTAGTACAGCTCTGTTATGCTCACCTTCTGTTGCACCCTTTCAGAATGTGAGAATTCCATTCTATCGTCGACTCATGTTTAGAAGTATAATGTTTATAATAATGTCCCTAACTGAGCTATTAATTTGAAAATATCACTGATATTCACGAGAATTCCGAACGTAGTCACAAAAAAACAAAAAATATCATGTGATTATTTTGATAATTTCGAAATTATTAGTTAACTAAAACTCGTGTTATTCTTGATCATATAAAACTAATTTTCGTGGCATTTCTGAATTTGTCCGCATTAATTTGGAAACACACTGTATGATCTCAATCCAATGGTTTTGATTTTAAGTGAAACATTGCAACTGATCATGACGGTCCTGAACATTATCTTTAAATGTGTGTAGCAATTAATTTGAATAAATCGCTTTTCGAACAATATTGGATTCGTATAAAAATTATGAGTATGCATAAATACAAATATTGGTTGTTTGCCTTTTGTGTTATTTTATATTTCACATTATTGTTGCTGCGAACCAACCAGAACAAATGTTGAATTCATGAAAAAATGTGATAAATGAATGTTATTGAAATAGATTTGGACAATTATGTGGTATTTGTATGGCAAATAACAATTGTACATGATCATAGTAGATGCTTTTTATTTTCATGTTTTAATTACATGGAATTGTATCTATAAATGGATATTATTATTTTTCATCTGCCGAAATAAATCATTTATCTATGTTTACAATATAAGGTAAATTTTGATAATTAATGTAGGGTGAATTAATTATTGGAATTATAAACAAATATATTCAGTTTGATTTGAAAAAGTAAAAAATTTAAGTGGATTATTAATATAGCTAATGTATTAATAATTTAAATAACAATTATGTTTATTCACAAAAAAAGAGAAGTATTGTTATGATCCACTATTTAAAAAAAACTTTTAATAATCATGATTATGTATAATGTGGCAGTTCCATAACCGAAAATGTACATTGGTGACATGAAGTTAAAAATTCTAGAGAGAAATATCAGAAGCTTGGGAACTGTCACTTAGTAGAGATAGAAATTTTGGAAAAAATGTATTTTGAAGTTTGTTAAAAGATTATAAAATAATTTGAGGATTAGCAATGTAAATACATATGATAAGAAGTGTGGGTTAGAAGAAACAATAGATATCAAAAAGTGAAACAAAATTTTAAGTGAGGGTACCGGTAAGAAAGGAAATTGGGTGTTGGACAAGTTTGAAGGGACTGGAGGTGATAAAAGACTATTTTGGGACAATGTGAATGAACTTTATGTACACTGGAGAAGTGAGAAACGGACGATAAAAAGATTTGATACCCACCAAACACAAAAACATATTGAATACATATATGTTACATATTTTTTTAAATATAAAAGTCACAGTTATATAAATCTGAAGTCACAACTAGATAATATTTATGTATCAAATACTGACAAAGGCCGGCACAGCTAGAGAACAATAATGGTATAAGAAATACATATTATAAATCATATCTCAAATATTTCCAAATTACAATGTAATATATATGTAAAAATGAGATAATATCTAGAGAATATTTATGTATTACATATTACATAATATAGATGTAAAAAAAGTTACCTTATGTTTCTTTTGCCTCACCCCTTACATAAAATATTTTATTTCATTGGATCTATGAAAAGTCAGTCAAATTCTTAATTTATAATAAATTCAGAAAAATCTGTCGAAACATTATTTTTCATAGAAGAAATGAAATACCATATTTTTAGAAGTGTTGATGGACAAAATATTAAGGAACTATTGTTACTGTATTATTCAATACCTACCTTATGAATATTTCAAACTTAAAGCAACTTAATACAATTTAATATTTATATATTGTAAATGGTATTTATCTATCTTTGGAATTTAGTAGATGGTACTTAGTTACAAAAAAAACAGCAAATAGATGCATATAAGTACATTTATTTTATCAACATGAAAAGAGAAACTAAAAACAAAACACTTAATGACAAAAAATATTGCAAAACTAAAAATATTCAAATACTAAATGATAATAAAATATAAAAAAGAATGCAAAATAAATGAATATTCAAAAACAAAACAATAATTAACCATGGAAAATATTCTATTAGAAGACTTTTCGAGGTCCACTTGTAAGCGAGTTGGCAATATTAAGGGATATTATCCATTGTTTTGAGGGGTTACAGTTTCACCCTTCTTTTCCCTCCGGATTCTCTTTACTTAGCCTTATCCACACCATGGTGATTTGATCAAAATCAGTGCATGTCATATTAAACTGTTTCAGCAACGTTTCTGAAAATGTAGGTGTATATATTAATTATATTAAATAAATAAATCATACAGTAACAATACCTTCAAATATCTTATTTGATTTTAAGTTCCTTATTTTGTAGTTATTTCTATGTCCTAACCTTGAGTGAGATGTCTCTAAATTATGTATTTCTGGTTTACCATCACCATTGTTAGATTGTACTACGTATCGTTTTTCTGTCTTATTGATGAATCACAGAAGTCTTTCAATGTTTTTCGTTATAAACAGTTATTTTGCCTAAAATTCATAATTTATATTAATCTTACTACCTGTGGTCACAGGATTAACGATGTGTATTTTATTTGATATTATTACAAAATCTACTTGAGCTCTAAGTGCATACCTGAGCGGCGGTATTTGTTTCGGATTAACGACTCCCTACAGAGGGAATTATTGTTAAATCATGTCTAAGTTGTAAGTTAAAACGAAAATATTATCTTGAAAAGTACTTTAGTGAGATCGGTATAATGTGATTTGCAATTGTTTACTTCATTGTATATTTTAATATAGTTAACTTTTTCAACACGTTTGTTAAATAATCTTTTGTAAACGACATTGAACGGCTTCATCGGCGATGCCCCTTGCCTGTTGAAATAATAATAATAATAACACTTAAATGATGTGTTCTCCATTCCTCTACAAACAAAACTAAAATCAAACACAAAGGCAAAACTAAAGAAACACCCTTTAAAACGTTATTATACTTGCAGGTATGTGGGCAGATCGCATCGTGACAATTTAAAGGTTATAATATTGAAGAGCTTTCTCCTTCTTTTTTAGAAAGACACTAAACGAGGTTCGTAAGAAATAGATATGAAATATATAAAATATTTTATGTAACAAATTTTACGTAATAAATATATATACAAAAAATTTCATATTTATGAAGCAAAATTTACATCTTGAATACATATACACTTAGATATATCCAATATATAAAATATTTTATAATATAAATATTGAGAATTTATAACAAAATTTATAGAGATTTGGTTACATAAATACTACATAAAAATATATAAACATTTTATATAAAAATAATTCCTCCCCTGTTATATATTTTTATGTAACATATATATTTGTGTTTGCTGGGTAGAATAGGACAATTTAGATGCAAATATGACTGATAAGGTACCTATTTAAAATTAGAATAGTAATTAGTAGTATATAAGTAGTATGTGAAAATTTTGTATCGAGTATAATAAAAACCCATAAAATGACTGAAGAGTCAAATTGGATATTATCTTCTTTCTATACTTTTTCCAAAAGAAAAAAAAATATGATACAAAACAAAATAAAATAAAAATCACTGAGCTAGTCGAATTAAAAAAAAAATAATAAGAATAATAGAAAAAATATAACAATAATATAAATTTTAAATAACCACAATACACTTTAAGCAAATGCAAATAAATATGGTAACTACAGAGAAGCTGTTGTAAACGTCCTGCACGTAGTAGGTATCTAAAATTAACAATATATTCATCTGTTATCCATACTTCATTAATTATAATTTAAAATATAATAATAAAAAGAAAAATTAATACGACTTATTCAATATAATGAGTATAAAGTAAAATTAGGACATGAAAGTAAAGGATCTTCTTCTTTCTAAACTAAACTAAAATCGAGGAAAAATGATATCATATAATTGTATAATGAAAAGTTGAAAGAATATACGATTTTACAATAAGAAATTGTTCAAATATTGCTAAACTCTACACCGTTTTTTTGAAGAATCCAATTTTTTAAATGTTTTTTATATACGTTATAAGATGGACTAAAATATAAATTGTTGGTGCAATATTTCTAAGAAAAATAATGGTCTTATATCAAGAACTTCCGATTCCTTGTACAAAGAATTACTAGAGTATTGTGAATGATTTTGCTGTATACAGTAGGCAAAACCTAATTTTGCACCACATGAACATCGTTCAAATAGTTGTCGTGTATTCCTCCCCGACCAATAATTTCATAGACCATTTCAGGCCAACTGTATAAATTTAAGAATTATTCTTAAATTCTTCCTACGAATTAGAAATTTATCTTCACCCCTGTATAATAATTATTACGCATTTCATATACATATTACAAATAATTCCTGAATATAAATCGTTCATGACATCTATTTAATATTTCAGAATCTACACAAATATCCAGCCGCGACTGAAATAAAAACCTTATCGCTTCTTCTTTCTTAAAAATAACCGTTATACGCAAGAAATCGTGCGATTCCGCTCGTACACATTTTCGCAAAACCATCACTCCACGTCTTCTTCTTACCGAAACTCTCGAATGTTCTATCCGCCTATAAATATCCTTCCAACTAACAAACCTGCCTCTTCATCACCTGGCATTTCAATAATTAATTAGAATAATAAGTAATCATTAAAATTAAATTAAATTAAAAACATAACAGAGTTGAGTGCCATACTCGATATGATATAGACGTTAGATCTGAGTTCGAATATAAACCGGTACTTTTAATATTAATAAAATACCTCTGCATAAGTAAACAATAATATATTCTAATAGTCATGTGCTCCGATTATTTTAACATTCAGTGTGGATAATTCAAATTGTTTTAATAAATTGGTTGGATTCCGTAGAAACTGTAAGTGATCAAGTTTTACTTTACTTCTGATTATCAACTGTACAGCCGAATAAAACTAAATATTCCATTATTATCAGTAAACAAACCTTACTTATAGCAGATTCAAGTGCCTGGCTTATCGGACTGCCAGGGCCGTACTTAATTATTTTATCACTTCGTGTTTTGTGAAAATTTCAAAATGTATATCAACAACTATTCTCAATCATTGACCTCATCTCAAGACCAATCTGGTACCCCCAATACCTACTCTTCAGCAGTATCAAAACAACAATTTCCCTCAAAAGAACAGGCAATAGTTTTCAGTACTTTAGAAAACACTCAATTACAAGATTATCTCATTCCTCTAGGAACCATAATCCAACCGAAAAATATCATTTTTCCCTCTCGATTGTCCCATAATCGTATATGTATGCACCTATCTAGTAAACAGTTGGTGGATGACTTCATAAATAATCATGGATACATAAAAGTACAGGGAGAAATAGTTAGGGCCAGAAGACTAATAACACCTGCTGAAAGACTCATTCTGTCGAACGTATGTCCTACAATACCTCATAATCTATTAATAGACCAATTAATAAACATCGGACTTAATCCTGTTTCTCACCTGACATGTTTAAGAATCAGTTCCTCTCTACCTGAGTATAGCCATATTCTTACTTTTCGGAGGCAAATCTACGTCAGTCCTCACAATTTATCGCTACCAGAATCGTTTACAGTAGACTTTGAAAATACGACATACCGAATTTTTCTGTCTCAAGATGGTATGGTATGTTACAATTGTAAAAAACCTGGTCACATAGTATCTCAATGTACTGAACCTAAAACATCTCTACCGCAAGTTCAACCTACAGGCAGATCCAACTTACCAATTAGCGCAAATACATCTAATTATGTTCCGACAAACACCATTGTCACGAAAAATGTAATACCAGCTTCCCCAGTGGACCCAAATTCAACCACAAAAGATGCGGCAACCTCTAACGCCACGCCGATTGCATCTACTAACAGGGATGCACCAGAAGTAGCCAATAACAGCTCCAACAAAACAAAGCGCAATATAAACGAAGTAATTACACCTGAAGCAGACACAGCTGGGAACGATCACAAGTCATTTCCTCTACCGAGAAACAAACAAGAATTAAAGAAAAAGAAAACCATTCATACAGTTACTTGAACCGGCCCAAAATTTCATAGATAATCAATCTCCTCCATTCGTTATCGATTATGATCAACTTGCGTTACTCATAACCAATGTTAGTGGCTCTACAGATTCCATCAGTATGATCGAAGAATATACAACAGATTACTTAGCCCTGACCCATATGCTCTCTCAAATTCACCCCCACTTAAAAGATAGATCTATGAAGACTCGATTTACTAAGTTAAAAAAGAAAATTTTCAAGTTCCTGGGTAACGATACTTCAGAGTGGGATAGTGACATATCCCAAATTAGTCAGCAAATTATATAATGTCAATACTTCAGTGGAACATCGACGGATTTTTCCATCGCATTGCTATGCTACAAATCCTGATTGGGGAGCACTCCCTCGATATTATATGCCTACAAGAAACTAATATTAAACATCAAAATACTTATAATTCGAAGCTATTCGACTGTTTTCGCAAAGACCGAATAAGTGATATTAATTTCACTTCCGGCGGAGTAGCTACTCTATTCAATAAGGTATTGGAGGCAAAACCATTTCCTGTCACTAGCAACTTAGAAGCTGTCGTTGTCAAGATCAACTCACCTAGCACATATTTCATATGCAACATTTATTTACCCTCAAGTTATCCAGCCTCCTATAACGACATAAAAGATCTACTCATGCAAATACCACATCTACGCATAATTATGGGCGATTTTAATGGCCAGAACATAATATGGGGCTCGCTACATACAGACACAAGAGACTAAATTGTGGAAAAAGTAATCTCGGATCTTCAACTGAATTTTCTCAATGATGGAACCCCAACTAGATTCAACATCAACACCGGGGACTCAACTGCAATCGATCTAACCCTTTGCGATCCTTCGTTAACACCTCGCCTATCCTGGGAAGTCCTGAACTTTACCTATGGTAGTGACCACCACCCTATAATAATAAATCATTGTACTCATCAAACTCCGGATCTTTTTCTGCCAAAATGGAAAATCGACTCTGCTAACTGGTCCGATTTTGCTGAGCATATTCATGTCGCTATCTCAAACTATAAACTATCTGAAAACATCGATGAATCATTATCAAATTTTAACAATATGATTCTGAGCAGTGCTGAACTATTTATAGGCAAAACAAAAAGGACAAAATTAAATCACGTTCCTGTACCTTGGTGGAATTCAGAATGTGAACCAGCAATTCGTGCAAGCAAAGCAGCTTTGAATAAATATAAAAGACACAAGACAGTTGAAAACAAGATAGATTTCAAGAAACATAAAGCCAAGGCTCACCTCACAACGAAACTCGCAAAGAAAAACTCCTGGCTTCAATATATCTCAAAAATAAATAGTTCAACTCCTATCAGTGAAGTGTGGACAAGAGTAAGGAAAATTTCGGGCTTCAATTATAAGCCAGTAATAACTAGTCTAAAATTCAACAACACAGTCACAACCTCTGCAAGTAAAATGGCTAACATATTAGCCAGTATTTACAAGCAAATGTCCTTGAACGAAAACTACAACATCACTTTTCTCGATAATGAATTAGTTGCAGAAAACTCGAATCTGTCACTGGATGGAAATGAACATACTGCTTTAAACATGAGCTTCACAAAGGCTGAATTGGATAACGCCCTTAATAATTTAAAAAATTCCAGTCCAGGACCAGATGATATCCCAGTCGTATTTTTAAAACATCTTCCCGATATAGCAAAAACAACGCTCCTGAAACTGATTAACTGCATTTGGAAACAACACCAGTTTCCATCAATCTGGTCCAAATCCATCGTCCTTCCGCTCCTTAAACACCAAAAATCTCACACTGAACCTTCATGTTACCGACCTATAAGTTTAACATGCTCAACCAGCAAACTTACGTGGACTTTAGAAAAGGCAAACCATTTAATATCCGAGCAAAATGGTTTCAGACAAAATCGTTCAGGGATTGACAACATCCTGGATTTAGAAAGTGACATTCATGAAGCTCTATCGACAAAATCAACCTGTATTGCTATATTCTTCGATCTTAAAAAATCTTTCAATACTTGCTGAAAACTTAATATTCTAAAGCAACTGCACATGTGGAACATTTGGGGAAGTTGTTTGAAATTCATCAGTAATTTTATGAAGAACCGATTTTTCGTGTAAGAGTCCATACATCTTACTCTGCAGATCAGATAGAAGATAATGGGACACCACAAGGATCCATTCTCAACCCCACATTATTTCTACTGGCCATAAACAATATCATCAAGGGCTTGTCGAAACCCTTGAAAGCACGCGTGTATGCAGATGATCTTGATGTATATATTAAAGGAAAAAATACTTCCCTCATGACGAATATTTTGCAAAAATTTTTAACGCAACTCGAACAATGATCCTTGAATACAGGTTTTGAATTCTCCTCATCAAAAACAACCGCCATGTTCTTTTCAAAAAAAAAGTCTAGACGTTTATCCAACATTACAATTATATGGTAAAAATTTATCGTTCAGATCGTCGGTAAAATTCCTGGGAATGTGGTTCGACGAAAAGCTTACATGGAAGGAACATATTAAACAAACGGTCCGTTCTTGTAACAAGCGACTAAATCTAATGAAGACATTGGCTAATAAATGTTGGGGATCTGATTACAATACACTACTTACTATTTATAAAACATTAATCAGGTCAAAAATAGACTACGGTGCCATTGCATACACTTCGGCTTCCAATACAACTCTAAAAGTACTGGACACTGTGCACAACAATGGTCTCCGAATTGCACTAGGAGCTTTCAGAACAACTCCCGTTGAAGCTATATATTGCGAAACTAGTGAGCCACCTCTGCATTACAGAAAAATGTTCTCAACTCTCTCACACGCCACATCTATAGCCTCGAATAGAAACAAACCTCTCTCTACCAATGCCTTCACCAAAAAATATACTAACTTTTTCAACAACAAACCGCATACACCTAAACCTTATTATGAGAGAATACGTACATATCTCCAGTATTTAGACATCCAATTTCCAGAATTATTTCCAATAGATCTAGATCACCCTAATCCCTGGACCATCAACGACCCCACCAATAACACTAGTTTGAGCAGATTTAATAAATAGGAAGTATGCCCAGCCGTCTTTAAAACTAACCTTGAATTAATATTGGAAGAATATGAGGACTTTATTAAAATATACACAGATGCATCTAAATGTGAAATGGGAGTCGGAGCAGCAATTGTAACAACCAATCTTAGTCTGCAATTTAAACTTACTCCAACCCTGAGTATTTTCTCAGCCGAAGTTTTTGCGCTCTATAAAGCCCTCCAACACATACATTCCTGCAACATACGAAAAGCGTTAATTATTACTGACTCTCTCAGTTCTTTGTTAAACTTAAAACAGATCTATCCCCAAAACCCTATTGAGATAATGATAAAATCAGAACTGCTACAGGCTCAAGAAAACTCCAGATGCGTCAACTTCATATGGATCCCATCCCACATCGGCATCGAAGGCAACGAAAAAGCAGACATTTGTGCCCGTAGTGCTATTTCTAATGACGAACCAGAATCGGAGTGTTGCTAGTGATCTCAAGGTATTTATTAATAATAAAGTTTTGTGTAAGTGGAACCGGGACTGGGAAAGTTCTCAGTCGAAATTACGGCAAATCAAAAGTGACGTTTCTCCATGTCAGTTTAAATGTAGCGATCGACGTACGCAAGTGATTCTTACACGCCTACGATTGAGCCATACCAGGTATACCCACTCCTACCTTTTTTAAAACGACCACCCACCAAAATTCACTGTGTGCAATGCAATAGATAGTGTAAAACATTTCCTGGTCGAATGTCCCAGATTTCATAATCAACGTAGCATGCACAACATTCCTACCGATTTGAAGAAACTCATTGGAAATTTCTGCGATCACCGGCTCGTAATTGACTATCTAAAATCAATTAATATGTTTTATAAAATATAAAATTTTCGATTGTACCGTCGCTAATAACCTTCGGGTGGATGCGACTTTTCTAAATAAAAAAACAATAGTGACAAAGAAGCAACTTCTTAACTGTGGTGCAAATTAAAACTTTATGATGAAATCCGTTTAATAAAATCATGTGAACAAGTGGATAACCGTTTAATTTAACCATACCCAATAAACTGTCTTGAAATAAAATCAATCTCGTCACATCAAACAGTGACTGGTCGAGAACAGAAGAACAGAAAATGTAAAACTACCCGCATTTCACAATCAGACTAAAATGAGATGATACTGTGAAACACCAACTGACTTTCACAGATCGGCCATCTTGCTGGAATGGCAAATAAGTCGATTATTTGCATTTGTTTGCTGTAAGTGTGAATAGTTTTAACTGTTTAAAAGCAAAAAAAAATTTATTTGTGAAAATCTGTTCAAAATGTCAATTTTTGGGTATTATATCACTTTAAGAGGTGATATTAAATCGCTATATGATCAAAAAATTCTTGTAATTAACAACATAGATACATATGAACTTGCTCCTGGTGACTGCACCTTGAAAATATGTGATGTACCTAACATAACAATTGCGCCTTTTATGAATTATTTTGCGTTATCCTCTTATACTGGACATAAAATGTCTGCAAGCCTACAAATTTGCTGAATCTGCTGCTGTTTCAAGTATTTTAGCCAAAAAGAGGCTTTTGTTGTTGTGTACAAGATAAAGGAATAAAGCTTAAACAAGAAATACCACGTCAAATAAATCGAAAAAGGAATGAGAAGAAACAAAACACACGGAGTAGATTGACAAAACACGAGGAAAGAAAGCTGTATACAGAAATGATAAATAATTATGCTATACGGACAGCTCACGATACAAATGACATTGAAAGTAACTGGACAAACATAAACAAATGCACAGAAGTAGCAATTGGACAAATCCACGAAAAAACTCCACCAGGAAGGAAAAAGTGGTTCGATGAAGAATGAAGAATGCCAAAAAGAAATAGAGATACAAAAAGCCAGCAGACTAGAAATCATAAAGAAAGAAACACAAGAAACAAAACAAACATAC
The DNA here is from genome assembly GCA_963921935.1 of Galeruca laticollis. Classification (NCBI taxonomy): domain Eukaryota; kingdom Metazoa; phylum Arthropoda; class Insecta; order Coleoptera; family Chrysomelidae; genus Galeruca; species Galeruca laticollis. Next base: position 157,040,008 of record OY998181.1, on the reverse strand, counting down.
ACAGAATAGAGGAAACACTGTAAAAATTAATAGGGTATAAGAAAAGAAAGTATACAGAAAAACTTCTGACAGAAATAGAAGAAAGTTACAATAATGAAGAAATCAGAAATCTGTACCAGGGAATCAGTAGAGAAAGGAAAGGCTACCAGCAGAGACCGGTGAATTACAAAAATGAAGAGGGAAATTAATTGGAAATGAGCAAGATATTATAGAAATGTGGAAGGAGTATTTCAAAGAATTCTTAAGTCCTGCGAGGAACGTGATGGAATATGAGATAGAATTGGAAGATCTAGGAGAAGGAAACACCCAATATGTAGAAGACCCACAAACTTTAACCGAAATTGAGGAAATAATGAATGAGCTAAAAAACAACAAAAGTCCAGGGAATTACCAGATAACAGCAGAAATGCTTAAATATGGGGGCGAAACCATAAGCAGGTGGATACACCAGCTGGTTTAAAAAATTTGAAGTCAAGAAGATTTCCCAAAGACAGGAATGAAGCGATACTAATTCCAATTTGTTAAAAAGGAGAAAAAATGGATTGTACAAACTACAGAGGTATCGCCCTGTTGAGTGTTGCATACAAAATCTTAACCACACATCTCAAAAATAAAGTTTCTAGGAAATTGGAGCAGGAAATAGGAGAATACCAGTGTGGATTCCGAGAAGGAAGATCAGTTATATATCAGATATTTACCTTAGGAGAGCTACATGCAGCGAGCTACGAACATAATAAAGAAACTTATGTACTATTCATTGACTTTAAGCAAGCATATAACAGAATAAAGAGAAAACAACTATATATAGCCTTAAACGAACTAGGAATAAAAGGGAAACTCTTTTGATTAGTAAAACTAACATTAAAAAAACGGATGATATGGTGAGGGTAGGAACAAGAACATCCGACATACAAGAAGGTCTAAGGCAGGGAGATCTCCTGTCGTCGATATTGTTCAGCTGCGCAGAGAAATACAAAGAAGAAGAATGGCAGGGAATCGGTGCGTTCATTCTCTTAAAAGAATAATACACAGTAGGAGTATTTCCAGAAATCTCAAAATAGGCATATAGACCTATAATACTATACTATACCATGATGGTGAATGACGATAGTATACCAAATGAAATCATTAATAGCGAAATAGGAGGAAGAAAGAGAAGAGGTAGACCAAAAGCAAGATGGAAAGACGAAGTAATTACGGACATAGAACAGAGCCATATTACTTGGGCCCTTTCCTAGTTTATACAAATTGTTTAAATGTTCTATTTTTCTTTTCTTCAGTTTTTATTCTAAAAATGATAATGTTGTTTCTTTTTATATTCCTATTTTTCTATTTTCCTCTTTTAGCAGAGATATCTTTTTATTGGCTGCTTTTAGTTCAGAAAATAATAGGATAATTGTTGGATAATATTAATAATTTCAATTTTTAGTACTTTCTTTATTTCCTCTGTTTGTATCTTGTTGGCGTTTGAACATTTATCTAATAATATGAACTTAAAGATTATGTTGATTATGTTATCAAATATCAATGACGAATGGGTAAAGAATCAATTAACCATCTTTCTAAAGGTTCATTTTCGTTGATTTATAGTGTTAGTTATTCCGTCACTATTTTAGTTCTATAAATTCTTCTTCTTCATTTCTAGATGTTTGTTTATTAAGTGTTCACATTGTCACTAAAGAGTTTATTCGAAAAATTTTGAATCAACAATTCATTTTATAACGAATCAAAAATTGATAAACCTCTTCTTGTAATAAAGAATAAAAATCAAGCGGTACAGTATAGATACCAGAAAGGTAGGTGAATTATGTAAATACTGCTGTTGAATTAAAGCAACCTGTATTTGAAGTTCTGCCGAATAAATCAACTTCTTATTCCAATTATACCTAACCTATTAATCAAAAATTCTCTTTACCACCATACTGAGCTTTATTTACTGCTTTCTAATGCTATATATATTTAACCCTGCTTGATATCTAAACAAGTTTCCTTCGGTGCCAGATTCTAAATTAAATTCTGTATTGAAATTAGTATCTTTTGACTCCTCAATGTGAATTACGTCATTTATACGCTCCAAAAAATCGAAATTGAAGCATACGAAAACCACAGTCTTGAGCCATAAGAAGTCTTAGCAATATCATGCACAGCGCACAAGATAATTTGGTGAATGAATTTCTCAAGTAAAGATAAAAGAAACGGAAATAAATGTAACCCAGATAACAAATAAGAAATATGAGAATCTTAGAATGATAACAAGCAATAGAAAGGCGAAGAGACATGACAATAAACATGAGAAATGCTGAAATTAAGAAACAGATTGTAGTGAAATCACTCTGTATTCCGATCACGTCCTTCATATGTACCTTTTGTTTTGTTGTACTGTTATATGTATATTCTAATGTCATTATTTTCAATTTGTCAGAACTTATATATACCGTATATATGTCAAATTTTTAAGCTTAATAAAACCTAATTTTGGAAGGTAAATTATTAACCCAGATGTGTCCAATGACCTATATGCAGTACGCTTCAAACTCCTCAAAGCTCGGCGATGATGGACGGAAAATATGGAAGTTGGAAGTTTGCAAGTATTTTCAGGTAGTACACGTATAACCTCAACTGTCGTTGATGTTACCACGTGGTTATATTCTCAGTGAGAAATCTTGCTTTTTACCAATCGGCAGTTTGTGATTTTATCAAGATTACTGAATTTGGCGTTTATAAGGTAGGTCTTATTTTGGCTATTTATAGAAAATATGATGAAATTGTATGGATAGTTTTAGTTAGTTGACAATATAAGCTAATGATTTTTGTATGATAAGTGTGTTGAGTTGAGAGTCAGTTTTGTATTTTTTAGTAAATGAAAACGGGTGTCTTATATTTAGTACATTGGGCACATTTTATACTGTGCATATTACAATTTATTACAAACAAAATTGGGGTTACCCAATTGAAAAACTGTTATAATTGTTCAAAATAATTCCTTTCAAGCTTTAAAAAAAAGGTTGACTTGTACGTCATTTCAAAAAGTTATTAAATTATTTTATTTTCAGGGGTTTCTCCTTACACGAAGCTCTATTCCCTTCTGGCAATGCTACCAAAATTTTGACCGACGAAGATTCAGGTGATGAGGGATAACGTCTACATAAACAATTTATACAAATATTAAGTGAAGTCAAAGTTAGTGCAAATTACGCTCCAGCTGATCGGGAAAGGGAGTCAGAAGATGAAGTCCCTTTAGCTAGGATAAGCTAAGAGAAAAAACTAACTGTTAAAAACGCAAAAAGGAAGAAACATTACCATTATATGAAAGACTTAGTCTCTAATGATGTTTCCTTTGATAAACCCGATGTTATTGACAGAACTGAGTATTCTCCCACTACCTCTTTTATTTGGCATTTCACAAGAATTGTGCCGAAAGTACATTTATGAAATGCTACCTACCCATTTTAAGTAGAGTTTTGAGTTTTCTCATAGGATTTCCAGATTTTCCTAAATTACAGAAAAACATGCCAAAATGATTAGAATCCTCCTAGACTGTACAGAAATTGTAATACAAAAACCAAGATGCCTTTGCTGCCGAATGAGGTTTTACTCTCAGTATAAATCTAGTAATACAGTTACATTAGTGAACCATATGGCGGAAGAGCATCTGATAAAACTATTTTTCACCAGAGTGACTTGATCTCAAACTTAGAATGTGCACAGGATACTATTATGGTAGACAAAGGCTTTTTAATAGATGATATTTGTCATCAGTTTAAAATAGAGTTGTGTAGACCACCCTTTTTGAAAGATAAGAAGCAGTTAAGTACCGAGGAAGAATTGTTAAATGCTAAAGTAGCAGCTGTTCGAGTACATATTGAGGGAGTCAATCAGCGGATTAAGATATTAAAAATTTTAGGATATAAATTGCAATGGTCTCTTGTGAAAAAAATTGAAAATATATTCACAATTGCTTGTGCTATAACCAATTTGTCCAATTCAATATTTGCAGAACATAGATTTATGAAAAATTAGATTATTAAAATTTGAAATATGATTGAATGTATTCATTATTTTTGATGATTCATTTGTCAAGCCATAATATAATTGGATTAGTCCAATATAATAGGCATCAATATGTTTAATGTTAAATCTCTGGCCTCAGTGAATTAACAGATCAGTCAAATTTGAGAAATTGTTCAGGAGAGCCAAAAAACATTTCGGAGAGTTGTGGTAAATGGCAGTACCTATTTGTTGTATATTCGATAATATTTCTGCATTCTGGAGCATAACATTTGTCATTAGAAACATATTTTTGAAATATTATTTTTCAAATTACAATTTTAATCGACTTATCCGGTTACTCACAACTGAGTATATTTGAAATAAACATATTCATTTTCATACATAGTATGTTATTCACGAACATTATTTTTTATAATATAAGGTAATATACAACACTAAAACCTGAGACAAACAATAGTAATGAGCATGGAAATAATCAATTTACATCAGTTCATCGATGGAAATAATCAATTTACATTAGTTCATCGGGATCAACCTCAATCAAATCTGGATCGGTATCTGGAACATCAGCCACCTTCAAGTTCTCATAGAATGGATGAAATTGTTTATCTATGAGATGTAAAACTGCCATGATACCCTTTTTTTTTCTTTGTTAATTGGAATAGGTCCATTGTGTATTTTTGAAACAGTTAATGCACCTGATAGTTGTTTACCACGACGTCTAAAATTTACTGATTTAAATTTCTCCTCACTTTTTAGAGATGATTTATAATAAAGTATACCAATGTTCTCCGAACAATAACGTGCCCATTGCAAGTCTTTCCAGAGAAATTTTTTACCACTTTCAGAAATCTTTTTATTTACAAAACAACTTTTTAATAAATCGGCAAAATTTAAGAAATCATCGCATTCCATTAATTTTACTTTAAATGGTTTAGTGCTTTTACATCCCCTTAAAAGCTGTAGCCAGTCATAAGGGTGATTTATTTTCATTGTGGTCCTTTTTTTTGCTTTTTCGATAATTAAGTGATCCACATCGCATTCCATATGCGTATGGCCAGGAACCAGAAATTTGTGATCAATAGATTGTATTGAACTTTTTTCACGTAATACTGCCATGAACATAGCAGCTACGTGGGTGTTTTTATTCTGACCCCCGCATGTCTCCGAGTAAAAGTACACTTTTCTCACATCACTAGGAAAATCCACAATATGACGATATAGACAAGACGCTACCTGATTCGCACCTCTTCCCGAAACTGATTCATCCCATAGATAGCAGGTTGCTTCATTTGTGGCTAAGTTATGGACGGTGAGATAATAGGTCCATAATTGCCTTTTGTAAAATGAAATTGATGTTTTAAGGCAAGGAGTGGGTAAGTATTGCTGCAGATCAAAAGCAAATACAGCTACTGATCTATCTTCTTTCGCAATTTTTTTGTCATTTGCTTTTGACTCATAAGCTTCTTTAGCCAAAATGTGGTGATTATTTTGTTCCAAAATCAAGTTGGCCTTTTCATCTTCATTTGCATATATAATTTTCATTTTTAATGTGTCACATTTGTGACAGGTGTCCTTTTGTGGTTTTTTGAATGCTAATCCAAGTTTATGAAAATTTCTTGCATAGATTGTTTGTGTAACACAATTTTCTCTACTCTTTTTATGAAGAGAATACATTTTAGAAATAGGTAAATCTGACTGAAGATACTTTTTTGATGTTGTCTGTCGGCAGTAATGACTTTCATATGCAGGAAAGCTTTGAATGTGTTTCACCACATCAGCCAAAACTTCCTCAGGCCATTTATTCTTTGGCGCATCTCGTCCTCTTTGATCATTTTCAATTATGTTGGATATGGAGAATTGCCTATTTAGTATTATCTGATTTACAAATGCGTTTGTTTCTCTGAAAACAGCAATAAAGCATTTTTTTGCAAATTGGCTCTCTTACTCCGTTTACTAAAAGTTCGTACTTGCATGAATAGTTTCGAACCCTATCAGAATAAGTTCTTACTCGAGTAGTCTTTTTTTCGAAAATGCAAATCAGGGAAGACAAGTGGTTAGTTCTTTTGTCATGCTGACCGAGCTTCCAATATTCTTTAAAGGGGGTATGTCTAATTTCATCTGAAAATCTATACTTGCATTTCATTCTGCAATCGGTAAGTGGTTTCATAATTCTAGCTTTAACAGTGTTTCCCTTCTCATCTACATACTTTTTACCAGTATTTCTTAAAAGTTCTGCCATTTCCCTTTGTTTCCTTGATCGACCTTTCTTTTTCACAGTTAGGCAAATTTCTGTTCCTATACCTTCATTATTCATTGTGGCATTCTTGTTCTTTCTCTTTTCGGCCACCGGCTGCAAAATTTCTTCTTCTGATGAAGAAGCATCCGTATTTCTAGCAACGAAATTTGGATCTACTAAACTATCGTCGTCAGAAAAATCCTGTTCTTCGTGCTCTTTTTCGAGTATTTGTTCTTCAAGTGAGAACTCTTCATTGGAAATATTAGTTTGTTCAACTAAGGATTTTACAGAATACACAGCAGCTTCAACCTGCTCTTTTTCAATGTGAAGAAAACTATTTGTCAAAGTAGTGCTGTCAACACAGAAAGCAGAAAAATCAGTATTTTCAAGTACATTATTTTTTATATTGCCGTCAATGTTAGGAGCATAGTGTTCCATATTTGAAAGATCTTGTATAACTGGTATTTCAAAATTGTCAAACAAATTTGAATTGTTCACGTCTATGTTAGAGGTTGGCACCTGGTTGTCTGTAGAACTTAACTCCTTCTAGGCTACCGAATTATGTTCTACAACAGTTTCATTGCAGGGCTTGAGTGAGTTTTGTGCTGAAACCCATTCTCGACTTCGCTGATAGGTTGATATTTCCGAAGCTATTTCATTCTGGAATACGAACTGACGATTTCTGCTATCTTCTTCGACATCTGGTTGATCTGTAAAGAAACAACATGACAGTAACATGGGCGTCGCCAGCCAACGTGCAATTTTTTAGGAACTTACCTGTACCGCTTTGTTGTTTCTTGCACAGAGACAAAATATGTGATGTTCTTCTATGCATTGTTACAAAACTCTTTGTTTTATCACAAAAATTATTAAATATGCACTTTAAAACACAGAATACCGACCGGTATTATCAAAACTCATCAGACTGCATGTGGCTGACACTACTTCAAAATACAAACTGAATTGAAAAGCGTGAATAAACAGACATGTACACACATGTACAAGTCTTGCAAAAATCGGAAGGCGTCTATAATGAGATAAGTGTATTTGTGCGATTCAGATCTTACGTGTTCAGACGTGAATAACCCGATAAGTTGACTTATCGGCTTATTAACAAAATAAAAATTCTGCCGTAAATAAGACAAGTTGAGTTATACTATAAAAGTAAAAATTTATTAAGATGTTTGAATATTCACATAGCTGTCTATGCTACAAAAATACACCTTTTGACTTATTTGCTTATTCACTTGCTGGGGATCAATATCAAATAAATAAACATGAAGATATCTCATTTTAGCCATTTTATGAACTTATCTGCTTATTCACGGAGGCCAGAGAAATATCATAGTTATATTGATTAGTCTCATATATTTATTGGAAAATATGTAAATTGAATTCACGCCTTAATAAATGGAATAAAAGTTAATATGCGACTTTCTGTAGTATCCCTAAATATATTCGTGAAAGTATAATTGTACTCTATTTTTAATATTTCTACACTCTTATCAAAAGAAGCATATAATGAAAAATACCAAGTAAGAACAATCAATAATGCCATACGCAATTGAATTTGACCGTAATATTTATGTTTTTCTTTTAAAAAATATCCATTACCTCTTTTTTCAATAACATTTTTGTTTTGCAGAACTTCATTCATGCTCCTAGTAGCTCCTGAAAAATAAAGTTCCTTTATGCACTACATTATTAACAATATGACATTTGTAGTTTTATGTCATTTACAAAAAGTTTTAATTCCAAGTTTATTTTTGAATATTTCATTATTTTTTAATTATAAAGTTCGTGGGTTCAGTCGCGTTTTCACTTCGTATGATAAGCTTTTTCGTATAACAATGCAGTATATGAAAAAATAATAGTTTTTTATATTTTATTCAATAAATTTGAGTGACAGATGAACAGAAATAGAAAATGGATATACATTTATCAACGTGAAGCGGACGGTAGAATTTTTTGGACTGCATAACTCCAAATTCTATATGATATAAGCCTTATGTCAGCGCCAGTCACAGTGAAGTGCGAAATCTGTGGTAAATTTTTTAAGAAGCGAGGCCTAAAATTACATCAAAACAAGACGCATGGTAGACGAAATTTAAGTTAGATTACAGTAGAAAGTTTTGAAAATAAGGATATAAAAGATACGAATTTTCATATAAAGTTGGCCAAATTGAAGAGCCAAAGATCAGTAATAAGAAAAGTCCTAAAAGCTTCAAGGGCTCTTTGTGCCTCAACGCAATCTAATCTGATTGAAGAATGCGTAAGACAAAATTCTATTACTACCTGGGAAAATCTATTGCTTTTTCCGTATAATGTTTTGAGTCTTCCTTCTAAATATTCTAATAAAAAAGTATCTCTCTCTACTATAATCAAGAATAATTTAAAAACTTTTGAAAATATATTTAAATTTCTCTGATCAACAAAATAAAAATTTCTCAGTTCGGAAAAACATAATGTTAGAAAATGTTCCTGTCCAATTATTCATTCACATTTTCTGCATTATTATATTTATATCTTCGGAACAGATATAGAATATTCAGAGAATATTTATTTAAGAATGTATCCGTAAAGTAAGGAACAAATTCATTTTTAGCTAAACAGACCATTTTATGAAATAATCCTGAAACACGTCGATTTTTTATTTTAATTTACCGTATTTTAAAATAATAATCTAATATACAGGGTGAATTACTTTCGAGTAATGACGTCACCGTCATTTTTTTTAAATGAAACACCCCCATTTTGTCTCAATTTTCGGATTACTCTAGCTGAGCTGATTCCAAAAATGTATCACATGTTGATTCCAATTGGTACAGGGTGGACAAAAATACAATAGTTTTGTGTGTGCTCATAAAGTAACGCCTAACATTCTTTATTAGTTAAATTAACAATATTATCAAAAATACTTATTATCTAGTGGCAATTGGTTTAATTATAACACCCTGTAGTTTGTTACATTTTTAGATTAATAAAAATGAGCTGTTCCCAAACATGTTTGGTACTTGTGGTCTACCAAACAGAATATGAAAGAAATTATTTCTTATCAATTTTAAAAAAAACATAGTCGTCTAGTCTTTTGTGAAATGTCATTATTTGTTTACAAATTTATTGATGTTCAGTGACAGTTTAGTACTACAATATTTTTGGTATTCGTGAATGTTTTAATTATTGCTTAGATTTAATTTGAATTAGAAATGGAGTTAAGTGTAAAACAAAAAATTGAAATACTTGGGATGATTGGGTATGGAGACAGATCGCGAACTCAGATGGAAGTGTGTAATTTGTTTAATAATAAATATCCAGAAAGACCTATAACGCGTTCAACAGTCAGTAAGATTGAAAAGAAATTTCGAGAAACTGGTACGGTTGAAAATGTACGCAAATCAGGTCGTCCCTCTGCAAATGCTGATACATCATTAGATGTTTTACTTAGTTTTGAAGAAGACGCGCACACTTCTGTGCGTAAAGTTAGTCGCGATATCGGTGTTAGCAAAACAACGGTACACAAATTATTAAAGCTTGAAAAATGGCATCCTTATAAAATCAAACTTGTGCATGAATTAAACGAAGATGATCCCGATAGAAGAATCCAATTTTGCGAAATAATGATGGATAAATGTCACCGAGACCCTCTCTTGATACAAAACATTATTTTTTCTGATGAGGCCACTTTCACGTTAAACGGCGAGGTTAACCGTCAGAATTGTAGATACTGGGCCAAAGAAAACCCCCACTGGATGTGTGAGCATCATACACAATACCCGCAAAAGGTAAATGTATGGGCTGGAATTGTAAGAAATCGAATCATCGGACCCTACTTTATCGAAGGTAATTTAAATGGGGCAACGTACCTTGAGTTTTTAAGGGAGTATCTCGTACCTACTTTACGTAATTTGTTTCCCAGCAGACGTAATCCTGAATGTTGTGATGAAAGTTTATGGTTCCAACAGGATGGTGCACCTCCACATTATGCTGTAGATGTTAGAAGGTATCTAGATGAAATTTTTCCGAACAGGTGGATTGGTAGACGTGGACCTATTGAATGGCCAGCGAGTTCACCAGATTTCAATCCTTTGGATTATTTTATGTGGGGCCATCTGAAGAATGTTGTGTATCAAACGAAACCAGCAAATATTCAAGCATTAAAAAAGAGAATGCGGATAACAATAAACAATATTTCTCAAGACACAATAAACAAGCTTCAACAAGAATTTGTACACCGTTTGGGTTACTGTCAAGCTGTCAAGTACAGCAAGGGCTGCAGTTCGAACATTTATAAAGTCATGTATTTCATCATATTCTGTCCGCTAGACAATAAGTATTTTTTATAATATTGTTAATTTAACTAATAAAGAATGTTAGGCGTTACTTTATGAGCACACACAAAACTATCGTATTTTTGTCCACCCTGTACCAATTGGAATCAACATGTGATACATTTTTGGAATCAGCTCAGCTAGAGTAATCCGAAAATTGAGAGAAAATGGGGGTGTTCCATTTAAAAAAATGACGGTGACGTCATTACTCGAAAGTAATTCACCCTGAATATTAGATTATTATTTCAAAATACGGTAAATTAAAATCAAAAATCGACGTGTTTCAGGATTATTTCTTAAAATGGTCTGTTTAGCTAAAAATGAATTTGTTCCATACTTTACGGACACATAGAATGTGACGAATATTCTTATACCGTTTTATACATTCAATGAATATTTTTTTGCGAATACATTTATCATAGGTACTCATAATGTAAACACGTGTGATGGATAATTATCAAATAACACTGAAAATTAATTCTCATGTCAATTCTCAAAAATATTAATTTTTTTCTAGTAATTAGGTATATGATATTTTATTCGAAATAATTAAATTTGGTTGCCTAATGTACACTTGTCTATATTGCTGTTTTTGTCAGTCTACAATCCTAAGTGCGCGGGTCTATACACACTTCAATTTTAGTTTGGCGACAATTTCGTCTATCGACATTCTTTATAATTCGATTTTCTGTCCTTTTAACATTAACGAGAGATTAACCATCAACCTTGATAATACGAAGTGAATTTACTTGAATCGAACTATCGTCTTTCTCTACCGGTGCCTGTTGAGTAAAAAGAGACACCCAATATTTCGATTTCTGTATAAATGTCATTTGTCATATCTCTAAATCTATCCGGTAGTCGATTGCATTCATGCATTCACCTACGCTAGATAAATCACCTACTCTTCCCAATTTACCACAGATAACCTCAATATTTACTTTAGTTTATGCTATTTGTTTTGTAATTTCTCTTTATATAGACTAGGGCATTTAGCAAAAATAGAGGAAATTTGGGAGCACAACAGATATCGAGATGCGGTTTTCTGCATTGTATTGGGGAAAGTCCCAGAATAAACTGACGAAAATGTGGGTTAGCAGTTTTTTGAAAAACGCCTTCTGGGCCGGAAAATGCATTTTCCAATTGCATCATTATTTGTACCGTTATGGGAACGATTGTAAACGCGGAAAAATCGCTCGGAAATCGTTACTCGGGGGTTTTCGGGGCTGCCGAACTCGATTCTGGCATTAGAATTACCCGGGGGTGCACGGGGGCGGCTCTGTGGGGGTGCGTGGGGGGTGAATTGGGGGGAGAAATGGCAGCGTGCATTAAAATCGCTCCACACTCGTTACTCGGGGGTTTTCGGAGAATCCAATTCTGGCATTAGAATTACCCGAGGGTGTGCGGGGGTGGCTCTGCGGGGGTGCGCGGGGGATGAATTGGGGCAGGAATGGCAGCGTGCATGAGAATCGCTCCAAACTCGTTACTCGGGGGTTTTTGGGGATGCCGAATTCAACTGTGGCATTGTAATTACCCGGGGGTGCACGGGGGCGGGTCTGTGGGGGTATCTGGTGGGTCATTCTGGGGGGAAATCGCGTAGTCCATGTAAATGGCCCCAAACTCGTTACTCGGGGGTTTTCGGAGATGCTGAATTCAATGCTGGCATTGTAATATCCAGGTCACTGAGGGGCGGCTAGGAAATGGTTAAGCAGCTAGTGAAAAATCACAAATTATGAACATAATTCTTCATTCAAATAACAAATAGAAGTTTTTATTAATCTTGAATTATTCATTATAAACTGAAATTTTCAACTTAAGAACTAAACATCTTGTTCAAACTCCTCATCTTCTTCTTCCCGTTGCTCTCCTTCTTCCCCTTCTCCATTTTCTTCCTCTTCTTTATCTTCTTCGTCGTCACTATTATCGACCCCATCGGGAGCGCCTTTTTGGTTTGAGCAATTGTCATCGCAATTCTTGCATGCCAGTGAGCACACCAACCCACTTCGGCGGCAACCGCACCCCATGCCACAGTCAGTTTGGCAAGAACACGAAATTTTGTTCAAAATTTCCTCGGGGCCGGCTTCCTGGGTCATGGTGACAGGACTGAGCTCTCCATCCACCAATTCCCACCCCCATTGTAACGGATCTAAGGTCTCGTCGTGACCTGGTGAACCATACCAAGCCTGTACTTGGAAATAGGGCCCAGAAGGCGTTTTTCAAAAAACTGCTAACCCACATTTTCGTCAGTTTCTTCTTGGACCTTCCCCAACACAATGCAGAAAACCGCATCTCGATATCTGTTGTGCTCCCAAATTTCCTCTATTCGGGTGATTTAGTGCTAAATGCCCTAGACTAATAGGAATGTAAACTTTTAAAAATCATAGACAAGGAAGGGTTCAGAATTTTTATCAAAAAGTAAGAAGATAGCCAGTGTCGAATTTGCGGATTGTGAATATAGGTAACCTCTCTTTTATTTCTTATTAAAAATTATGCCGAAGAGAAAAAGAAATAGTACGTGGTATAGGCAGTTCCACAGGGAAAATGATTTAATTTAAAAAAAAATATTTAGTGATGAAAAACTCAAAAATGAGGAAAATTCTTCAAACGAAAGTGAGTCAAGTAAGGCTACAGATCGGGGAAATTTTCAATCATGTAGTAGTTTTGACATTAGTAGTAGTGAGTCTTGTACACTAGACGCGAAAGATGTTATTTAATATTAGTTTTGAAGGTAGTATATCAACTGAAAATAAACAAGAGTTTACTCTAAGTTTATCGAATCAAAATATTGAAGCTTATGATTCTGTAGATAAATTGAAAAATTGGGCAGTGACAAATAAAATACCGCATTCTGCATTAAAATAATTATTAAATATATTACGACAAGCAGACTCTGCAGATTTCTCTCAGTTACCAAAAGATCCACGAACATTTTTATCTACTCCGAAAAGTACAATTACCTCAAAAGTTGAACCAGGTGAATATTGTCACATTGGTATACAAAATTCACTTGAAGTTTTATATCGCAGTTTAAATGAACTTCCTAAGGGCCCAGTCAATATTGCGATTAATATAGATGGGTTACCCATTTCAAAAAATTCCTCAAGTCAATTTTATCCCATACTTGGAATTGATTTATCTTCTAAAATAGTTTTCATGATTGGTTTATACCATGGTTATAACAAACCAAATGATTTTAATAACTTTTTGTCAGAATTTGTAGATGAAGCTAAAAATCTGACAATAAATGGAATAATACTATTCAGAAAAAAATATCCTTTTAAAATATCAATGTATTTATTGGATGCCGTTGCTAAAGCTTCTGTTTTGTACATTAAAGGTCATTCTGGATATAGTTCATGTAGTAAATGTACTCAAGAAGAAGAATACATTGAAGATCGAATATGCTTTCCTGATATAAACTTTACTAAAAGAAACCACGAAAGTTTCATTTTACAAAGTGATTCTGAACATCATGTTGGTCAAACAATTCTAATTAATATACCAGATATAGATATCATCTCTGATATTCCTCTGGACTATATGCACCTTGTTCTCTTGGGAGTAGTTAAAAAAATGCTTTGTGGAATTTGGTGTTGTGAGCCACCGCCAAATAAGTTTTCTAATAGTCAGGTGTTAGCAGTTTCTAAACTGTTGGTGGACTTTGTTCCATATATACCACGTGAATTTGCTAGACATCCCAGAAGTCTCAAAGAAGTCAAACGCTGGAAGGCCACAGAATTTAGACAGTTTTTACATTATACAGGTCCAATTTGTCTTAAAAGAGTACTTCCAATAAAAAAGTATCAACATTTTATTATTTTATCTGTAGCTATAAGAATATTAATGAATAAAAACATGTGCAGAACCCATGTAGACTATGCTGAGAAACTGATAATTTGCTTTGTTCAATTTACAAAGGAAATCTACGGAAGTCACTTACTTACACATCATTTTCATAACTTGTTACATTTATCAGATGATGTTCGTAGATTTGGAATACTTGATAATTTTAGTAATTTTTCTAGGGAAAATTTTTTACATTATTTGGGGAATTTATTAAGAAAAAACGAAAAACCTTTGCAGCAGATTATTAATCGTTATCATGAATTAAATTCTAATAGAATACTTCGAACAGATCAAAGAAATTCTGTAGATTTTGAATTAATAAATCCACATATCTGTGGGATTCTACTTAAAGATTGTTCAGCACCTGAATACAAAACTGTAGCATTTAGAGAGTTTCAACTTTCTTGTACCTTGGAAGATTCTTGCTGTGTACTAAAAAATAAGTCTATTATTGAAATTGAAAATATAGCTTACTGTCAACAATTTAATGAATTTGTTCTTATTGGACAAGCATATGAGGAATCAAAATATTTTTTTTTAATTTCCATGCCCATCCTCATTAGTAGATATCTATTTTGTACATAAATTGGGAGAATTAAAATATTGACGATTTCCAGAAGTCAATTACAAAGCAGTTTGGCTTCCTTGTGATTCTGGGTTTGTTGTTTATGCTTTAAATCACACAAGTTAGTATCAAATTATATTAAGATCAAACATTTCTATTTCAATATAATAGGTAGTGATATTAGAGGATAGGGAAAACCTAAACCATATAGGTAGTAGGTAAATGCCCAGTGGTAAAAAAATAAGTACTTAAATAAAATCGAGATATATTTTTAATATTAGAGCTTTGTATGAAATTATTTGATGAAGTGTTGAGCAATAATTTATATCAAATACATTTTTCAGCCATTTAATACCTTGACAGGAAATTAGTAATATCTAGTTACCTAGTAAAACTGAATAAATCCTTTTCTGGATATTTATAACTTTTTTGTTTATTGCCCTCGATATTTTTAAGTACTATTTTTACAAAATTAAGTTCATACTTTAATGAAAACTATGAAAATAAATTGTGTTACCATAGTATATGTATAAACAAGATTTGTGATTTTCTTTTAATTAAAAAATACTGGGTATTCATGAACTTTGGGCATTTACCGGGTATTTAACATCTATCTATAGGTAATATGTTTTTCCTTATTTTGAGACATACATTATCTTTTTATGTTTATGGAGAAAATGCCCTGGGTGGTAGTCAAATTTATTGAGACTGAGGAAATAGAAGTTCTTCCATTGTGTTGGCTCCATCAAACCAAGGATAAAACTTGGTACCCAAATTTTGATTCACAAAAAAAAAGCAATTAAGAATGGAGAAAAACCTAGGCCAGATTGGCAAACATAAAGTGTAAAATTGTTAAGCCGTGAAACATTTGAAGATTTCAAATTTGCCAGTGCCGAAGCAACTAAATGTTGTGAGGATTCTGAAGCATCAACTGATGGTGTTGAATCTGATTCTGAAGGTGGAGATCGTGAGTCAAGCTTAGAACTTAATACAACTAGTCATGAAAAAAATACACAGAATAATGAACAATTCTTTGAAGGTATTATCTATATCTATTCAATATAAATCTTTTAGATTTGTTTTTTAATGACTTTTTTCACATTGTTTTCTCTAGAGTCTAAAAAGTATATAATTTAAAAACTTTTTTAATGTCATTGAAACATTTATAATGTTAGCTCACTATTTAATTACTGAAAAAGAATCCTATTTATATTGTAATAACTTTACATCCATTCTCCTATTCTTATTTTGCTTTATGTGTCTCAATTACGTTTTTGTTTTCAGGTTCTGCTGGCAGAATAAGTCCTTCAACACAATGTAGTAAAGGGTCTGAAGGTGTTGAGTGTTGTTAATACTTTTGAACAGATTTCTTAAATATAATGTTGTAGGTGAGA
Source organism: Galeruca laticollis (assembly GCA_963921935.1). NCBI lineage: Eukaryota > Metazoa > Arthropoda > Insecta > Coleoptera > Chrysomelidae > Galeruca > Galeruca laticollis. Next base: position 157,023,625 of record OY998181.1, on the reverse strand, counting down.
AGCAATTTAAAGTTGAAACTATAACAATGTTAAATGAAATATGTAGGAGGATTAATGATGTAGAAAAACAGTTAGATACCCTAAATTTAAATATGGAGAAGCTATTGACCCAAACTTTCCCTACTAACACAAATGAAAAAACCAATTATGTACAAGAACATATAATAAAAATGTTTCCCATAGGCTCAGAAGAAAACCTACAAACTGTGGAGGACATATTAACACACGATTCATAATTATATCATGAAATGGTAAATATAAATAGTGTAAATAAATACTAATAAAAATAAGTTCAATTTTTACAGGTACTGTTCTTTGAACGCATAGGAGGTAGCGATTTTAAGGACTATTTGAGAAGGTTTATGAAGCGAGCCATTGCAGACAATTTAGCAGCCAACTACAGCCTATGTGGGAACAAGAAGAAAAAAACATTTTCTTCACTTAAATTATTTTCAGGTGTTGTAGGTAGGTTAATGCATCCACAGAAATATGCCTCTTCAATATGCCGCAGGAAGTTGTATTTACCTGATTGTCATACTGATCTCTTACTTTTAGATGCTGTACAAAGATGTAGCAATAACACCAGTAAAAAAGAAATAGAGTTAGTAACTGGACAATGGTTGGCTAAAGCCCCAGAAAGGCTGAAAAAGAATACACTGTACGTATTTAGTTATTTTTAGAAATTTAATCAAACATCTCATAACATTATTTCCATATTAAAAAAACATTATTTATTTTAGGATTGGACCTCAAGAGGAAAGACAACCGGACTAAAATATTTTATTTATTTTTTAAGCAGAATGTTTTTTAGAGTATACCTTTATTTCAAAAATTTAATTTATAGAAGTATTTTATCTCTTTACTGTTTTTTAGAGTATACATTTTATTTTAAAAATTTAATTTCTAGAAGTATTTTATTTGTTTACAAAATAAACGATTTCATCTTGTACTCTAAATAAGTTGTCTGTATTTCATATGAAAAAGAAACAAAATTCTTTGCACAGCTGACATAATTTATCAACAGGAGATTAGGTTGTAACTACTATTTGTGAATATGTTCACCATGTCTTTGTTGGTAAAAGCGCAATACCTTGTATTTGTATTTTACATAATTTAAGAAGGCAGGAAAAAATCATCAGTAACATTGAAGAGTTTCCTAGCCAATTTCCTAAAACTATATATAATTCGACTTTATTATTTCAATTGGCTAATTAGCACAGAAAAATATGCTATAAAACTCCTTGAACGTCGACTATGAAGTTTTTTTCTGCCCTAAAAATTATGTAAAATACGAATATGAGTATGCATAGTTTTATTTAGCTACTTTTGGAATATTTTAGAAATATTTAGGAATATTATTTTATGAATATACCAACATATTCCCATTTGTCAATTCTGTGAATATTCAAAAATGGATATAAATGTTCTAGATTTGCCCACAAGTAATATTCTAAGAATATACATAGTATATTGAAAATATTCATCAACATACAAGGAATATTCACAAACATTCCAAGAATATTCTTAATATACCTGGATTATTACTGGCATGTTCTATAATATTCAGAAACATTCTTTTGGGGATATACTGAGAATATCTAAGATATTCCCATTCGATTCAAAGGACATTCCATAATGAATATTAATATTCTATGTTTGTTCAGGATGTATTCCAATATACCCTAATGAATATTCCAGGATTATACATAGAATATATAATGTTGTCTGGGTTATTCACCAGCTTTGGCTCCGTCCGACTATCATCTCTTTCCTCAACTGGAAAAAAGTTTAAAAGGTCGTAAATTTTCTTCAAACGAGGAGGTAATAAAAGCTGTGGAGGTCTGGTTTGCAGAGGAAGAAGAAACATTTTTTTGAAAGGTTTAGAGACGTTGCAGGTTCGCTGCAATAAATGTATCCAATTAAGAGGAGAATATATGGAGTAATAAAATATTTTGACATTGAAATTTTGTTTGGTTCTATAGTAGGCTAAGAATTTTTCAATATATTATCCGTATATATGCTTTTGACTTTGATAGATAATACTTAATAATTTAAATAACTTACGTTAACATTGCAAATAATGTAAATTGTGCTAATAAATATTTAAATATATTGTTTCAGAGTTATAATTCTGCATTTTTGATCAATTTTTCGTTTTAAATGAAAAAATAAAATTTTATTACATGTTTTCAATAATAAATTTGATTTCTGAGATTAGGAATATTGAACGGAAAACAAGACAGACAGTTATGTAAACATAACCTATAAAAATAAGTATTCCTTTCATTTTGATAAATTATCGATCTCGAATAAAATTTAATGTGCACCTCGGCACTGAAACTCCTTCTTATCAATCAAGTGGTTTATAAAAAATAGAACTTCAGAGCCTTGTTACATCAATAACTATATTTGAATTTCAAGCGGTGTTGTTTTCTCATGCTGGAATAAATAATATATATTGTTGTTATCTCATTACTACTTCAAGCTCCTCGTTGCAAATAGATATAAAAACTACTATGAATTGGAAATTGACCTCGAAAATTCAGTTCTTATTTCGTCCATAGGTTTAATTTAATTAAATTCTTCTCTATTCCAAATCTAAACTGTCAAACAAATATTGCATTCCTTTAACACGTCGATTTATTTTATTACCACTGACCACTGGTCGACCGTCAAAGCAATTTGGTCCCTAGTAAGAATCTTTCGCTTCGCTGGGAATTTCTCCTCCGTTGCAACATGATGCCAAGTACTATAATTACGTCTCACGACTGCATCGTTTCACAGTTTCATACTAGCAACAATTAAGCAGTGACGCGTAGAATCCAAAATAACTTCAAGGAATTCATAATGAAATTGGAACAATTGAAACTAAATAAAAACTAAGATATAACTTCTAGAAATTTTATTAAAATTGAAAGTAGATGTGAAGTAAACACTACCAAACAATATTTTAATCTTTATGCTTTCAATTTGTTCTTTGTATTCATGTTTTCGTTCTAGATTATTTTTTTAATTACCGTAAAATGGGGAGAGATTGATAGTTTTCAAAATATTTTCCAAATAAAAATCCTCACCAACAGTTTTAAATATAAAGAAAATCGGAATTTATGTGGGCATATAATTGGTTATATATAATATATATATATATATATATATATATATATATATATATATATATTGAACTTATATCATAAGATAGGAAAACAATATAACATAACGTATGTTGTATCAGTAGACACAACCTAGTAAGAAATCAGAAATTATCTAAAATGATTGAATGAAATAAGCTATTGTATTCGTAAATATTATAGAAATCATGTGATCAGACGAATTTAAGGATAGTAAATAGAAATAAAAAAAGGATAGTTTAATAATTAAAAAATTACCTTCATAAATATAATCCAAGGTCAAGTATTATATATTGTTAGTGTTTGCATGAAGCTGACTCATCTGTATTAGCAGGACTCGTTCGTCCGACAAACCTACAGATTCGTCACAAAAGTAACACTTGTACTCCCAATAAAACAATTCTGTTTTCTGGCTAGAATAATAGTGTTTAAAAATCCCCTAATCTTCATTAGTCCCTACGTCTGTGACATCATTCTACGGCCAACGTCGATTATATAATTATGATTTCAAATTGAGTCTTGCAATTTCCTTCTAATGTTGCAGGACTTGGTCGTTACCCAACCTGACGACTGCAATTATGAGGCAGCTTTGTCAAGTTTCCCAATTTACACAAGAAACTGTTCTAAATAATCAAGGAGGTTAAGTATGGAATAATAGTAAAGACAATTTTAATGGAATTAAAGTCATAAGGATTGATTCTGTCTTGCATAGATAAAATCTGTGTTTATGTGCAGTTCCTTTATAGCATAATAACATCTGTGAATACGTGTACAGGGTTATTCTATATATTTGAACTTGTTATCTTTGCGATTTACAAATAAAAGTGATATACGAAATTTGCCTAACACTTTTACAATTCAAGAGTGGAAATTCAAAAGGGTCAAAAAGATTAAACTGAGATATTACATAAAACATGCGTAAAAAATACAAAAATAAAAACACCTTTCTTGAAATACTTTTATTGAGTAAAGAAAACATGATCACATGAACTACATACATAGTTACACATTAAAAACTAAAACTTAGGTAAACATGACCACTGTTAGAATCCTTTTACTATGATTCTGTTCCTTGTATGAGATCTTTATAAAACGAAATATATTCCAATGGAATATAATCCATTATGTCTTTTAGATTCTTAAGCTTCTGTGTTGAAATACGGTTTGTGCAGCTGAGGACGCGAACCACTGCTTGTAAAATGTCAATTAACCTTCTTCCTTTTTTAACCCTTAATTTGGCAAACCTTGATGCAAGATTAATTTTGAGTAAATTAGTATTTTCGTGGTGTTGTATGGTCTTCAAGAATGCATTTTGGTTATTTCCACCATAAGTTTTCATAAATAATGGAGATATGGACTGTATCTCAGAAGATACTAATGTGGAAAAATAATGCTACACACTGTATATATATCTAACACGAGTCAATCACAATTTGAGGTATTAATGAGTATAAGATTATTGGAAGGAAAACTATTCGATAGTCAAATTTAAACTAAATCAAACTAAAGAAATTCATTTAAACTTTATAATGTGCCTTCTACATATATACATACACCGATATAATAAGAATTCAAACTATTTAAGAGAAAAATTTAAAATTTATTGAATACAAATATTTTAGATCACAAACTTTTCTTATCAAAATTTTATCAAAAGGAATCATATGAATATTTAATCTTATGAACTCAACATCCTGAGAAGCTGAGTGCCCATTTAAAAAAATTTAATGATTAAAAGGGATATAAAGGTAAGTGCACTGTGTGACATTATTGAACCCAAATAATTCTTTTAAATATACTGGGGCAAATTAAAAAAAAACTTATTGAAATCAAAGATATAACATATAATTGAATTCATATAAAATAAACTACAATAAAATTTAATACAGTACTCCGATTTCAAATATTAAAGAATTCACTTGATATATTCTTAAGCAATATCTTTCGAAAACCCTGTTTTGTCTATGTACTCAATATAATTGAAAAACCCTGTATACATAAAATTTTACACTATTTAATTTCTGATGACATTCCGATGACAATTCAAAAGATATTCAGGGCTAGAGAAATAAATAGTCATTTTAAGGTATTTAGTTAATACAAGAAATCCAAATCTATTTATAGTAAGGAGATAAAAATTTAGTCTTTTTTTTTTAAAAAGAGAAAGTTTGGTAACCACAATATAATTTCGGTTGTTTATTGACAAAAATATCAGTGTTGCCGTTTCGGTACAATTGTACTGAATTCAGTACGAAACGATTAGATTCAGTACGTCAGTACAACTTTTTAAAAAACGACGAAATTCAGTACGAAATGCAAAAATCGGGAAAAAAGCAAATTTTTTAGCGTTTGAATGATTGAATGAACAAATTATTGTTATAATTTTTTATCATGTTAGTATTTTTGATAGATTCTATTACAGTGACTATATACAGGAGATTCTATAAACGTGTGACGCCATCTATTAACTAATAATTAAAACTAAGAAATCTTTTTAAACTGTATACTGTAAATTATTAAAAGTGCATGTACTGCCATCTATTAGTAAGCAGTTTTAAGTTTTAACAAAATAGATTGGCTTGACATTACAGGGAAATTATAGGGAAATTACCAGTGGTTCACTGGGAATTACCGAAATAAATGTTGTACGTTCGAGCTCGTTGGGGTTCACCCGTTTCCAGTGTGTTTCCAGTATTTGAGTTGCAATTGTTGCAATTTGTAATCGCTTCGGTTTTGTTATTTAGTTATTTAAGCGTTTAATGTGTTCTGAATAAAATATTAAAATGGACAGGTAAGTAATAATTTACTGTTAATAAATATAAGGCCTGTTTTTTGTAAGAAAATTAACTATTTTGAGAAAAACTAAATTAAAATATTGGAGCAACACATTGGCTTACTACCATAAAATATTTCTTTATGGGTAACGGTGGAGAATTTAAAAATTAATTTTAGAATAGGTTATATTATTAAACATCAAACGACCAGCTAAACATTTTATTTTAATTTTAGGTTCCTAATACGTAAAACGTCTAAACCTGAATCTGATAGTTCTAAGGCCACAGATATATCTGAGATTAATGAGCCTCAGCCATCTACTTCAACTTCACATTTGTCCAACCCCAAATCATTAATTTCAGTTTCTACCCCTACATCAACTTTGTACACTCCAATTGATTCAGATTATGAAAAATCCATAAATAGTGATGATGATGATGATGATGATTTGGAGAGTGAAAAAAATATCGTTCCTGATTTGGAGACAGAAACAAATATTATAGTTCCTGCCAAGAAACGGAAAATATATGATGTGAAATATAGCCAGAATTGGCAGATGGTAAGATTAATACGAAATCACATAGGTATAGCCGGTATAGGTAGTGGATTATCTCGTGAGCACTGAAACACCGCAAAAATTTGACAGTTCTTCATACGCTCTTATATGGACGGAACGTCAAATTTTGCGGTGTTGCAGTGCTCACGAGATAATCCACTACATATACCCCATATTTTTACAATAACAACATTTTCATTTCAGACCTTTGAATGGTTAAGAGAGAAATATGGTAAAGCCTTTTGTGTTTCATGCAACAAATCTCTCGCGCAGGTGGTAAAAAACACTTAAAGCGCCACGAGGAAACAGAATTTCATAAAAAAGCTATGAGGACAACTCAAGGTACAGTCGAAATAGACAGAGCTCTGTTGGATACTCCTGGCAGAAGAATGCAGGATCAAGTCAAATCTGCAGATTTAAAATTATGTATGTTTCTTGTTGAACACAATTTGCCCTTTTTAATATTTGATCATTTGCCAAAATTCATTTGCTCACTACCAAATAAAGATATTTTAAAATTAGTAAAGTGCTCCCGCACCAAAGCAACCGGTTTAATAAATAATAAATTAGGACCCTTTGTTCAAATTTTGATAGCTAATATTTTGAAAAATACTTTTTTCAGCGTTATTATCGATGAAACAACTGACGTATCAACAAATAAATGTTTGGTTATTGTTGTTAGGTATTTTTGTGATAAAAATAAGAAAGTTGTGGATTCTTTTTTTTCTTTAATAGAATTAAAAGAAGCTAATGCGGATGCGATATTTAAAGCTGTAATAAATAACATTACAAAACACGATATTCCATTACAGAATATCATTGGATTCGCTTCTGATAATGCGTCAGTAATGATGGGACAATTTAATGGGGTAAAAGCCAAATTTAAAGAAATATTACCCAATATTTTTGTTATTGGATGTTTAGCACACTCGTTACATCTATGTGCTTCCAACGCCTGTACTCTCTTGCCAAATTGTGTTGAAGATTTGACCAGAAATGTGTATAATTACTTTGCACACAGTGCTAAGAGGCAACATGAATTCAAAGAATATCAACAGTTTGTCCATGCAGAACCCCACAAATTGTTGCGTCCTTCTCAAACGAGATGGTTATCCTTAGAAGCAGCTGTCAATAGGATTTTGCAACAATGGGATGCTTTGACCTTATATTTTCAAACTGAATCTCTTCTTGAAAATGTATATGGGGCAAGAGAGATTTTAGATGCGTTGGGAAATAAAGAAATGAAACTTTATTTTTACTTTTTATCTCACATATTAAAAATTGTAAACAAGATGAATTTGGAATTTCAAAGCGAACATCCAAAAATTCATATTTTGCTTCCTACAATAACGTCTAATTATAAAATGATTTTGAAATTTTATATGAAGCACGATATTGTCGATAAGCTAGAAGTGGAAAAAATAAATCCCAAAAACCCAGATTATTTTCAAAATATCGAAAATATTTACTTTGGTGCAGGTTTTGAGGTAGCCTTAGAAAAAAGTAGAAATCTCTTATCAAAAGGGGAACTACATCAAGTGCGTCTAAACTGCCTTAATTTTTATGTAAAATTATGTACAGAAATAAGAACACGAGTTGATTTTTCTGACAAAATTCTAAATGAAATTTCAATTATTTTAAATGTGTCTAATATTTTTAAAGCCAATAAACCTTCAATAGCCCTTTTAGCAGTAAAGTTTCCAAATATAATTGACCTAGATAATTCTCTTGAAGACTTAAGTCTTGAATGGAGGCTTTTAAACGAATACAAAATGGAAATGGATGAAATTAATAGTTTAGAGGAAGTTATTGATCATTTGCATAAACTTAAGAATTCTTCTGGGGAACACATTTTTAAGAATTTATTAATTTTGTTTAAAGCAATCATTAGCTTACCCCATGGAAGCGCCGCTGCTGAACGGATATTTTCTAAATTAAGCCTTATAAAAACCAAATATAGAAACAAACTTAAAACTGAAACGGTGGAGAGTTTGTTATTTAGTAAAGAATTTTTAAAAAATGACACGTGCGTTTCATGGGAACCTAATGAGCAATTAATTAATTTTAAATAAAAGTAACCGTATGTTTATTTTTTATCTTTATTACCTATTATCCCAGTTAACTTTTGTTTCTTTACATTTTTTGTGTTGTTTATGTACTATGTTTAAAAATGTTTGTTTTTTATGTTAAATAAACGTGTTTAGAAGTGTTTTGTTTGATTTTTAATTTTTTTCACTATTTTTTTTTCAAATATTTTATATTCAGTACGTTTTTTCCTAATTCAGTACCTTTTCAAAAAAAATTCAGTACGATTTTAAAAATCGAAGTGGCAACGCTGAAAAATATTCAGTAACGTTGAATCCTCCGAAGAGAGAACTTCTAAGTAGGAGCTCTCCAAAAAGTAACATATAATTTTAGATCTATTCAAAAATTTTGTATTATAATAATTTCAACAGTGATTAATAATAGAAAGTATTATTCGGTTACCCATTTAAATTATGTGCGTGAGTGGTAAAAAAAAATTTTGTCAAGATTAAAGCAGAGGTGTAAGATCCGGAACTCTAAAGTTTTTAGAATTGTACGAGCTGACTGTTATCATCGAATACAGAACGGAGGTTTTTCCATTTTTCTTTTGCTTGTAGTGCTGAAACAAAATGGATCAATATTAGTATTCTTTTTCACTTCTGTTTCAGATATTTAGCAACTGGATCCACATTCATCTCACTTGCTTTACATTTTGCTCGAGGAGATTGCACAGTATCAAAAATTGTAGGAGAAACAACAGCTAATATATGGAATGCCTTAAAAGATACTTATATGCCAATCCCAGATAGAAATCAGTGGAATTTAATAGCGGAACGTTTTAATTTGCTATGGAATTAACCAAATTGTTTGGGTGCTTTGGACGGGAAGCACATAAGAATAGAAAAGCTGCCTAACACAGGATCAAGTAACTTCAATTACAAGTCATACCATTCTATTGTTCTCTTAGCATGTAGTGATGCTGACGGTCTATTTATTTTTATTAAAACAGGATTTGCTGGCCGAAATAGTGACGGTGGTATATTTCGTACTTCAGCAATCAAAAATTTTATTCAACGAGGCAACCTTCATATTCCAACGCCTACACGATTACCGAATGATGACAATGATTGCGAATTTCCATTTTATTTTGTTGGGGATGAAGCATTCCTTTTGTTGCATTATTTGCGGAGACCCTATCCCCAAAGAGGTCTTGACAATGTGAAAAGAATATTTAACTACAGGCTGAGCAGGGGAAGAAAAACAGTTGAGTGTGCTTTTGGCATGATGGCTGAGCCGTTTCAAGTTTTAAATACACCTATTAGATGTCACGACAGTGAGAAAATTAATAATATTATAAAATCAGTGTGCATCTTGCACAACTATGTTCGGAAAAGAGAGGGCAGTCCATACTGTATACAAGAAAACCACACTAGTGTACGTCATGTCATAGTTCAACCTCAGCAAAATATTTACATTAATGGTCAATCTTCACCAAATACCTTAAGAACCTATATAGCTAATTACTTTTTGAAAGCCCAGGCAGTACTTCCATGGCAAAATAATTATATCATTTAATCGACTGTAGTCTATACAAAGTCAATTGAAACAGCAAGGAAATTAGAGTCCAACCAATTCACTACCACTTTTTTTTGAATTATAACGTGTATAAATAATAAAATAACTAATTCAATAAAATATGCGTGCATCGCTGTTGCCGCTGGTTCAAGGAGATGTCTACTCGTTTTTATTCTGTTTCAATTAACTTTGGATAGACTATACACTGTGTCCGTATATCACTATATAGTATATATCTACCTGATCAACACATATTATGCATTTAGTACATTAAAAAATAAAAACATTTTTAAGAACATACCTACTGTTTTTGATTATATTTTAATTGAACTTCGTCAACTGGCGTGGACATTCAACTAAATAAATAATCTTAATCTGACAAAGTTAATGTCGAAATTAATAATTTATTATGTACAAATTTACAAAATGTTACAAAGTTGAGTTGTGAACGCTGAATTTCTATGGTTTCAGACCGGAAGACACTTTATGTTACGATTAGATGAATTTTAAACTAACTTTGTTATTGAGCGCTGAGCTCGATTCGATGAGTGTGTAAAACTCGCGTCGATGAATGTAAAACTCGCGTCTAGAAGTGTAGAACTGACGAGTGAAAAACTAACTTGGTTGTTGAGCCTTGCGCTCGTTACGATGAGTTAAAAACTTTGCTTTTGAGCGTTGCACTCGACTCGATGAGTGTAGAACTGATTTCTTCACGTTGTGAGACGTGTTAAGTAGAAATCTGTGAGGGGCGTGTTTACACGTGGATTGGGTTGACCAAACGAAAATAAATATTTCCTATTGGCCAGCATCACCTGACTTGTCGGTTTTTTCCAGACAATATTCAACTATGGGTGCCGCCAATAGTAAGTTGAGTTTCTATGGAATACTACAATAGCCATTGTAACCTATTTACTCAGAAAGGTAATTCAAAAATGTCTTTCATGTCTTCCGAACCTCGACCATAAAATACTTGCAGAATTGACACTAAAATTAAGGTTTTTACAATCCAGTATACAAATAGGGTGAAACGTGCTTTTTTCTCACTTCTTAACTATAGGACAATGTCGACTTTCAAAAAGGTGTCATTCATCTGCCCATACAAAAGAATTTACAATCATTGTTGGAAAACGTGATATTTACAAAGCATTCTGAGATTAAAATTAAAATATCCTTTGAATTTACTACAATAGAAAGATCTTATCAATTCTGCAACATATTTCTACAAAGCTATAAACTAAAATGAATTTATGCCTTAAATATATACAATAAAAAAAGGGAAGGCATACAAATGTCTCACATATTTTAAATGTATCTTAACAAATAAATTTCAAGATTTTACAATCTTGAACACCTACTAAGTTTGTGGCTTTCCCCAACTCCGACCACGCTTTTTCTGTCACATCTTTTTTTGAATAGTCCTTTAGCTTGTAATTGTATAGACAAGGACATTTCTCTACTTCGGAAACAATTTTTATATTCAATAATTGCTCCGCCATATTTGAAAGTCTCGACGACGTCAGTAGCTACTACCTGAGCTGGCTGGTCGCAGGAGACTAACGTCGTCGACGAATGTCGGCTACCCGTGATGTGTACGAACTTCCAATATAATGTATTGCGTAATCACCACGATACTTGAGTCGTCGTGTATCGGATACTTGCGTAGCCCAGTGTACGAAAGGCCTAAAAGTATCATCATCTCCATAAACGATAAAATCGTACACGAATTCAAAAATACCGGATCTAACAATTATTTTGAATCCCCATTTTTTTGGTTTGGACTTTATATATTGTCGTCTTGAACCCGCTTTTTTCCCTTTATAAGGAATCATCATTTCGTCGATACTCTGCCGTCGTTCGTCTTCTATCGTAAAACAATTTCTTATCACTATATCTGAAACAGGTCGAATCCGATAATATTGGTCGTTGTTTTATGTGATCGTTGTTTGCGAAATGAATATATCTGCGAATTTGCTGATATCTCTTGAGATGCATTATTTCTGCTATTACTTTTCCGCCCAACCTTTCTATATGCGAGAAAAGTATTGGTTTACTCCAAAAAAATTCTTTTTTCGAGTTATTTTCACGTTATCCATCAACAACAACACGAAAAAAAGGTTTTTAGAAAAAAAATCCTGTGTGTATGTCTTCGTCGTCGTTGTCGTCGGCCACTTTTCCTTACATGTCTTGTTAGCACGATACAGCCTCCGGAGTGCAATAAGTCAGTAATTTTATGCTTGAATATTGTTAAGGACATGTCACAGATGATCCTTATTGATATTCAGTTCATCAGAGCCAGTACCACGGGTGCTATGGTACTTGAAATACGACATTTTGTCATTTTTTGAGAAATTTCAGTTTGTTAGCACGATACAGCCTCCGGAGTTCAACAAGTCACCAATTTCATGATTGAATATAATTCAGAACATCTTACTGATGAACCCCATTGATTTTCAGTTTACCAGAGCCAATATAACAGGTGCTACAGTACTTTAAGTACGATATTTTTGTCATTTTTGGAGAAGTTTCAGTTTGATAGCACGATACAGCCTCCGCAGTATATACAAGTGACAATTTTATGATTGGATAATATTCAGAGCATCTCAAAGATGAATCCTATTGATATTCAACTCACTAAAGCCAGTACAACGGGTGCTATGGTACTTGAAGTACCAGTTTTTTGTCATTTTAGGAGCATTTTCAGTTTGTTATCACGATACAGCCTCCAGAGAGTATACGATTGATCGATTTTATGATTGAATATTGTTCAAGGTGTCTCACAGATGTACCCTATTTATTTTCAGTTGACTAGAGCGAGTACAGCGGGTCCTATAAATTCAGATATACTGAATTTTTGATTATTTTTGGAGAAATTTCGGTTTGTTAGCAATATACATCCCCCGAAGTGTATACAAGTAACATTTTTATGATAGAATATTGTCAGGATCACAGAGGCGGAAAAGTTAGTTTTCATCCTGAAAACCGTTTTAACTACGATTCAAAAAGTCGTCGCTTGTTCGTTATTCGATGAGAAGCAATTTTGCATTCACTTTTAAATAATATTTTGTGTGTAATTTTCCTCGCTGCTCTGCCTCTCTACCTTTACGGACCTTTACGGACTTCACGAATCCTACGGACCTTTACGGATCTTATAGACCTGACGAAGCTTCCACACAGTCCACTCTAACGGACTATATCGCTCCAGAGTCCAGACACCGACGCCTCAATAATCCATGAATACTGCTGCGAGCTGTACGTCCCTAGTCTTCCCAAGATATGTCCCTAACTTATTTTTGGTAGATATAAAATATTGAGTTGGATATTTTTATTGTAATAAGTGATCCTTGTTCGTATTGTATTGAGATTATACGGCTTATGTATATTTATTTTTGTGTCAAATAAATCAATTTGTTGATTCACCTTATCCCAATAAGGAAATAAAAAATAGTGTAACTGAGGGCGAATTCACCCCCTGAGTAGAGTCTCAAGGCCGAGTAAACTCAGGATAGTGACAAGTGGACCCCACTGCCTATCTAGTTTTCTCGAAAATCATAGGAGTGCATTTGAAGTGGATTTCGATGCCAGTTTTACTTTTCCGCCCAACCTATCTAATATGCGAGAAAAGTATTGGTTTACCCACAAAAACGTTGAAATTTCGAAAAAAAAATTTCGAGTTATTTTTACGTTTCTCATGAAGAACAACACGAGAAAATGGTTTTTAGAAAAAAAATCCAGTGTGTATGTCGTCGTCGTTGTCGTCGGCCACTTTTCATTACATGTCTTGTTAGCAAGTCACCAATTTTATGATTTATTATTATTCAGAACATCCCACAGATGAACCTTATTGTTTTTCAGCCCACCACTGCCAGTATAACAGGTGCTATAGTACTTTGAGTACGACATTTTTGTCATTTTTGGAGAAATTTCAGTTTGTTAGCACGATACAGCCTCCGGAGTATAAACAAGTGACCCATTTTTTGATTGAATATTGTTCAGGGCGTCTTATAGATGAATCTTATTGATTTTTAGCTCACCAGAGCTAGTACAACGGGTGCTATGGTGCCTAAAGTGCCAAATTTTTGTCCATTTTGGAGAAATTTCAGGTTCGGACGACACAGTCGTCTGAACATACAATAACCCGGATAAATAACCAGAAAACAGAACTCTACACGAAACAAACTAGACGGAGTTGGGCACCCAGCACCGAGAGGGCAGCACCTTCGCCTTTCCGCTAATAACTTGACCGATACTACCAAAGCAGACGTTCTGCGATATACTAGGCAAGCTCTACTTTACGTAGAATAACGATAGGAAGCTTCAACTGAAAATAACCGAAGTGTTGCACTATATTCCGTGTTGAGCTTAGAAATCGTGAACACATAATTATCCCGCTTCTCGTTGACCCCTCGGTGTGCGTTCAACTCGAGGCTAGACGCTAAGCGAACCTGTCTATCGAACGAAGTCCTAAAGCGTGTTGAGCTTAGGGCGGACGCCAACTACCCTAGGTCAAGCCCTGCAGCGTGTTGAGCGCAGGACCGAGGCCTTCCCGATTAGCCGAAATTCCGGAGCGCGTTGAGCCCGGGACGGAAGCAAACTCCCGACCTCCGAGATCACGCTGTGCGTTGAACGCGAGATCTCGACCCTGACACACCATTTGGTTATAGGAACCTAGCGTCTCAGTGAGGAAGCTGGACAACCGAGAAGAATAATCCGCGACCCAATCCGACGACCACCCTAAAGGGACTGCCCGCCTCCAGGACCAATAAATCTTGTATATATACTTATTGTACAGAGTTTTAGGTTTTAATTGTAGATATTTATTGTAGGTTGAATAAAGAAATATATCTAACCATCCAACCCCTTTTATGCTCTACAACACTGACGCACCCTCACAGTACGATACAGCCTCCGGAGTGTAAACAAGTGGCCAATTTTATAATTGGATATTTTTCAAGGTGTCTCATTCAAGGTGTCTCACAGATGCACCCTATTGATTTTCAGCTGACTATAGCGAGTACAACGGGTCATATAAATCAAGAAATACTGCATTTTTGGTTACTTTTGGAGAAATTTCGGTTTGTTAACACGATACATCCCCCGAAGTGTATACAAGTGACAATTTTATAATAAAATATTAATCATCTGACAGATGCGGAAAAGTTAGTTTTAATCTTTGAAACCGTTTGTTACAGTCTCAAATGGTTGATACGTTCAGGTATACAAAATAAAATGTTTAGTTCAAATCGTACAAACCTCACTTGCGAATATAGTTAATTCTTGGGACATGTTCATCTCTTGTAAGGTTTACTTATAAGGGAACATAATGTGATCTTTGCAATTTTCACCGTTAAATATTGTTCATAATCCAGAGTACTTTTAACTATCAAAATTTTGTACCGATTGGCTAACAATTGTCTATGATTCATCTATGGTTCTTCTCACTCCCGATCAACGATTTTTCTATGACAGTAAGTCCTTTAGTTATAAACTCTATAGTTCATTCGATATAATCGATTATTCAGGTTGGATAATTAATTCTGCTTGTTTCTTTAACAGTAATTAAATCATAATGTCTTAAATTCAGTTCTTAATTGTAATTATCATCTAAAATATAACTCATGTTGAAAATAGTTGTAAGAGGGAAGTCAAGTCTTTAATCGATTATTCGATTATGGTTCGGAAGATTAGTTGACAGCGTCATACTGTCACTATGTTATTTTTTGACAAAAAAAACAAATTAGGGAGATGATATAAATTCGCAGGCATTAGCTCGCCAGCTCTCTTTTTCTGACATTTGGATTGTCGTACGAACTTGTGATACCTATAGTAAATTTTGGTTATCAACCAGGCAAGTGTAGGAATTAAATATAAAATCCAGTTGGTGATCGGATATTTCGTGTCTGGCAATAAGACCAGCCCCAAGTCGTATTATCCACCTTAGGAGTTAGTTTTGGTGGGATTAGACTGGGTTGGATTTCTCCCGAGGGGATTTTTCCTGTTGGACAGTAATCCACTGCCAAACTGTTGGACATTAATTCTGTTATGGAAGGTTTCACCTGGAAGATGTAACATACACCCAAATCCTATTCATCGAATTTCAACGTTCGAGCATATCAGATAAGTACTTCCTTACTGTAAAATAAGAAAATATTTTAGGACGAGCCGTGAGGTTTTGATTTTTCTTTTCCTATGAGAGAGGATGTCGGCTTGCCAACATTCCGCAGCTAGTTTAATTGACCACGTGTTTAGGTCTAAGAAATTTTTTTTGTGCTTATTGTAAATTCACTATTTCACTTTCTTCTTGTGCTAATAACTCAATTCCCACTGTATATAATATACAGTGTAACCTGTATATATTTTCCTGGCTGAGTTATTTGTATATACTACTGTAGAACTGTAGATTTATAACCATTAGTATTTATACTCAGATGCTTAATTAATATATTATGTTGTTACTAACTCAATTCCCACTGTAGAACTTTATAGATTTATAACCATTAGTATTTATACTCAGATGCTCAATTAATATATTATATTGTTACTAACTCAATTCCCACTGTAGAACTTTATAGATTTATAACCATTAGTATTTGTACTCAGATGCTTAATTAATATATTATATTGTTATTAACTCCATTCCCATTGTATAGAATATTCAGCGTAACATGTATATATTTTCTTTGTTGATTTATTTTGCATATACTGTTGTAGTATGGTGTTTAGCTGTACAACCTTATTAGGGTACTCAGTTGCTTAGGCCATATATTATTTTGCTAGTAATTCAATCCTCATTGCATGGTTCAATTCATTAGTATGTAAGGCGTATAGCCCATTTTAATTAGCAATAGATTGTTATTAACCGCTTATGGTAGTTTAATTCACCTAGGATCCTGGCACAAACTATGAGCCCTCGCTCATGGTGAGTGAGAATCTTTCGACCCTGAGTTACAGTCAATGGACTATATTCCGTCATGGAATTCCACTAACGGTTCTTAATTTTAGGGGCACTTCGAGTTTGGAAAATACATTGTTACACGTTTATTTTATTATATCTCATGTTTGTACTCCAATAATCCAAATAGGATGGCATATCTGCTATACCGATCAATATGTGTATGGCTACGAAGTCCCTTATATCATTCTCACTAACGTTGATCGACTTTCCTGTTTGCTGAACAAAGTAAAAGTTGGTATTCTCGACAATCAGATCAAATAAATCGTCCGAAAAAAATATTTTGAAATATTTAAAAGGCGACTTCAATGTATCGACAAGCCCAAAATTATTTTCGGGAATGTTTACAGGATATTCAAATTCTTTTTGGGACGAGTTGTACTCAACTAAATTCTTTCGTTTCAGCAGATTTCTTTTTCGCTTCTTTGTAGATTGGACGTCAGTATTTTTGTGGTCCTCCTTATCAGTTGGTTCAGATACTAGATGTGATCTTGTTTTTCGAGGACTCAGAACAGACTGGCGTACTACAAACAGATTTAGTTGTAGTACAAACAGACTGCACGGCGAAACTCGACCGCAGAGCGTCTGCTCCGACCGCTCAGGAACTGCTCGAGCGGTCCTTGTATTGCGGGATATGAATTTAGTATGGAAACTGCAAATCGCCGTGCGGCGACCGCATTTTGCAGTCGGTCTGGACTACAACATCCGTCTTAGTCATTCAAAGAGGACTTAGTACAAATGTGTGTCAACTAGTCGAAACAGTACAAAGACTGATATCTTCAGAAAACGAAAAATGAAATTTACTGTTTCGACCCTTACTCTGTGGAATAGGCTCATATAACTTTTTTGCATGCAACTAACTGTTTCTAAATAATTCCACAATATATTGCAAAAATCGTTAGAATTCTAAAAAATTGATGATACCATCGAAACAATAATTGTCAATTATTTAGAATTATCAACATTTTTGCAATATATTGTGGAATTCTCTGAAAACTGTTAGTTTGATTTAAAAAAGTAACAAATCAAATTAAATCTTTTTCTGGCAATGTCATACAGATTCCTGCGTAGGCGTTCATCATCTTCATATAAGATGTTTCTATTAATAGCTTCGTGTAGTGTTTGGAAGTCTTTTAATCCCGTCCATTGGGGAATATTTCTAAACCATGATAATCTTTCATTTATTCCTCTTCTCCCTTCTCCCTCTTAGCTTGATGAATGAAGATTAAGGTGGTAGCGTTCTACACGCAGTATGTTTCCGAAGTGTCCAATTTTTTTCTTCTAGATATTTTCGAAAAAATTTCTTTCTGCTAGACCGGCCCTTCGGTACTCATTTTTTACATGAACGACCCAAAGTATCCTCAATATTTGCTGCAAAATCCGTATTTCGAATGCTTCAATTTTGTTGATGATTGGTACCTTCAGCGTCCATGGAGCGTTAGTTATTTGAATTTCTACTTTTTTATACCAATACAGATTACCTATTATTAGCCTTATATATTTTCCATGTAGTTCCAAATCTCTATGATATCTTAACATTTTCCGATGCCCTCTCAAAATCGATTAAACACAAGAAGACATCTTCTCTCTCAACCTGGCAGTATTGGACCAATGTCTCGAGACTGATATGGTTTCTCTAGTTCGTAATCCGCTCTTAAAACCGAATTGAGTGACTCAACTCACATTATTTATAAAGCTTTGTATGCAGAACTCGAATGAAAAGTAGTTTCAGGAAGTGGCTATTGAGGTTGCGTTCTGAGATTTTGGAAATGTGATACACGTAGAGTGGAGCTAATCTTCAGGGAATTGTCCAGTATCGTAGATGTTATTGAAGAGTCTCACGATCGTTGGAAAATTTTGAACGTTAATTGAGTGAACGCTTACGAGTACATATCAGGAACCGAAGTTTTGTTATTTTTTAGGAAACTAATGGCAGGTATATAATTCCACTTTTCAATTTGCTTGGTGCTAATTAAATGGATATTTCCCTTGACAAATTCTCTAGTCTATCGCCGATGAAAAGATTATTTGTATATTTTCTACAAATATAAAAGTAGATAAAAATATAGAAATGCAATTGTAATATGATCAAGGAATGTTACCTAATCAGTGAATATCCCTATACAAAGCATGTCGTGCAACGTTTATCTACGTACATCAAATAATCATTAAGTTAATGTGAAGAAATGGGAGTTATTTATCCACTTTCAGTGAAGGGTTGATATCGCATTATTTATTTTACAGCACAGTGTAAAAATTATCGTAAATCATATTTAATTTTATTTTTTCTTCGCGATCAGTGAGGGGATAATAAAAATATCATAATTTAATCTGAGGGGTTAATTATTCCAATTTTTTATAGCACATAGGGTCTTTACTGAATGCTAATAGAGTGTGTTTCGAGCAAATGTGATAAACTCACTTCGTCAAATGAGGCATATATTCACGAAACGAAATGGGGAGAATAATAGAAACAAAAATTATGTTGAAAAGGGATGCAACGTGACCAGTTTCAGTAGGAGAAGAAAATTTTTTGGATTCGACCCGAGTCATTTTGAGTTGTGGATTTGACGTTCCGCTCTCTTCAGCAAAATGTAGATGTTTAAATACTTATCACTATCAACTCAGGAACTAGTCAACCAAGTCATAGAAATACATTTTTTCTATACAGGCTGCTAATAATAGTCTGCGGAAGGAAGATGGTAGGGAGACGATCTCAAAAGAATTATATGTCTATACTATACTATACTATACTTGATTCACATAACGGATGTACATAGAAGAAGTTGAGAAAGGACTATGTTCAAAGCTGGAATAGTACAAACAAATTGGGAAGAATACGTACCTAATAATAAAAAACGAATACAAGAAGCACCTCAGTTTCCAATGAACTCGTAAGGCCAGATCTCCTTAGTTTGTTAGATACAAAAGGTAGCAATAGGCTATTTAAAAGACGCGCTTCTGGAAACAAAAAGGGAATCTAGATTCAGTTGTTGATAACATAACATTTATTGTCTTCTTAGTCATTTATTGTATATTGAACTTAGTGGTTATTTATAGAAACTATGATATACATTCTATTCTATGTATTTTAATCTGAGATCGATTCAATAAGCACCATGTGTGCTGTGTCATATTAGACGCGTCATTTATAGAGCGATTTATTTGATTATATATTGACTGCTTTCAATAATTTTCATCCAAAGCTTCAATTCACAATAGGAACAGAACAAAACAATACCATACATTTTCTGGACATGACACTTATTAAAACTAGAGAAAATAAAATTACAACAAAACATTTTAATAAAGAAACATCATCAGGTCGCTACTTCAATTACCACTCCCACCATCCTAATTCCCAAAAAACAGCGTATTCATAGGATTAGTAGATAGGGCCATCACACTTACATCACCTGAATATCGTCCACAAATTTTATATCAAACAAAAACAATATTTCAAAACAATCACTATCCTTCCAAACATATTGACAGAATTATTAAATAACGCACACATAAATTTTACAATAGTCAAATCCAATCAAGACAAATCAATACACTAGCCCCTCTTACATACATCGCAATGCCATACACAAATCAACTCTCAGAAAAACCAAACTATATATTATCTAAACATAAAGTCAAATAAATCCTTCGAAAAAATCTAACATCATATATTCTATACCATGTTTAAACTGTCCCAAAAAATATATAGGTATGACAACACAACATCTTGAAAATAGACTTACTGGCCATAAATATACAAAAAACGCCTCCACTGCGCTTCATAAATATGAGAAAATGAAAAACATAAATTTGACTTTAATAATACTAAAAAGTTAAACCAAGATTCTAATTACAAAAAACTAATAATAAAAGAAACGATACATATAAAAAAAGAGAACAATGTAGTAAACGATAAACAAGATATCAAAAATCTAAGCCAGATATATTATAATTTATTATAATAATAACATCGACTTGTTGAATGTCCCTTGGATATTGTAAAGAGTTGTTTCTAAGGCAGGTACTTCGATTTTATTATTTTTGAAATTATTTTATTAGTTACCAGTTTTTGTCGTCTCTGTGTGTACTTTTAATTTTATTCATTCAAGCGTTTTCAATTTATTGTTCAACAACATCAATGTAAAATTTTTTGCAAATGCTCCGAACAAAATAAAAATGTAAATTGATACAGAATTTACGGTTAAACTGATACCCAAATGGAAATGAAAAACATTATATACAAGGTTAAAGAAAAACAAATAATTTATATTTATGAATATATATATATATATATATATATATATATAAAAATATATATATATATATATATGTATATATATATATATAAATATATATATATATATATATAAATATATATATATATATATATATATATATATATATATATATATATATATACTTTTGAAAGTTCTTCCCACGCAACTTTTGTTGGTACATCATTTTTTCTATAGGAACAAATAACTATGAGGGTTGTGCAGTTTATTTGAAACAATCCTTTATCGGGTCAAAAAACACCTGAAATAATCTCAGTATTAGAGCAATTCTTTTGTGGTCATTTCCAATATTATATTTTTGTGAGCCCGGCTACAGAATATTGAAAAGTTTAGTTCACTTTGTATTTGTATCTAGCTTCCCTTTTTTCATAATAAAATCGATGGCACACCTGTGCCAAGATAATGATTCAATTATAGCCATTACATGGAGTGTTGATTGAACCGGATTTTCGGTTGTTAATAATTCCACAAAAACCTTTATTATTAGGATAACATCCTTCGTAAACGAAAAATTCAATCCAATTGAAATTTAATAACGTTAATTCCCAATAATGCCACAAAATACATAAAATAATTGGTATCGCTTTATGAATTAGATAAAAAATTTCTATTGAACGTTTTAATTCAATTTTTCAATTTTAACTCTTTTGTATTCACAGATAATCAATTTTTTATATTTCATTAGAAAATAGTAATTTATGCAACAAGTGCATAAAGTAGTACTTTTTTTCACGAATGCAGGCGAGTGCGGCAATTCCATGAGTGAAAAAAAGACACTTTATGCACAAGTTGCATACATTATTTTTTCTACAGCCCCATAAAAAAATAAAATGTAAATAGAAATTTGGGATATTTTAATTAAGCTCCTTTGGTGAATTACAATTATATGTATTCCAAGTTTCATTAAAGTTCATCCTCGATGCCCAGCCAAGTATCTTAGAAGTCCCCAGCCAAGTTTCATTGTGTTATCTTATGGAAAGCGTGAAATAAAGTTAACGTTATCGCACTTTTTTAACGCGCTTTTTTTCGCTCTAACCATAAACAACCACTTTAAGCACTACAAACCGATGAAATACAAGGTACTTTGAAGATAGGGCGTAGAAAAAAGAGTTTACTAGCATTGAGACAGCGCAGTTATTTGGTTTGAATACATATTCAATATAATTATGTTCGATAGAATCCAAATTTACTGAATTATTGAGTCTAGGTGACTTGAACTGTGGCTAAGGAACTTATTTCCCTTAATTTCATCAATATTTTGCAATTAGATATACTTTAAACGCCAATGTAATAATTCCGGGTAACTATTGCGGGAACACTAAGTTTAGGATGTCGCAAGTTGGTCTACAATAACTGACAGAACCTCAATACTTTAAGATGTAACAACTTTATTAAACGATAGTAATCACTTTTACAATTTTTGTACATATACAGTTTCATTTCAATTCAAAGGCATAATTCATAGGGCTGTTTCAATATCAACGTAAATCCATGGCTTCATTATTAACGTTCTCCCACCATGGAATCTGACGAGGATTTATCTTCTAAAGAATAATGGCACCTCCATTTAGCGAGGTTCGAGATGATACCAAGTTTACAGCAACATTGTCATTCAACTCTAACGAGTAGATCAATTGGACTGGTTTGTCCACAAATCCAGACTGCATCTCCACTTTTTCCATACAGATCGATCCATCTTTTCCTGGATATAACTCCAGAATTCATCGGAAGGGCCACAGGATCTGCTCCACCCGCTGATCTCCAACTAAAACAGTTTCACCACTTTGGAGCTGACGAGAAAGATTGGTTTCACTCATACTAGCGAGATGAGCCAGGTGTTCCTTACGAAACCTTTGTTGAATCACCTTTTTAATTGGAACCAAATGCCTTCCAACGATATTTCATCTTATCTGCGTTCGTATCACATCCTTCGGGAAATGTCAATCCTCCTAGAGTGAACATAAGCATGGTAGGACTCAATGGTTCCAACTTGGTATCAGTTTCACTCACGTACGTTAGTTACAGCCTCGATCATTATCAGGACTTTTTGCAACTCCTTTTGATTGACTCAGGCATTCCCAATACAACGTTCCATCATATTCTTCACAACTCCAATTAATCGTTCCCAAAAAGCCTCCCCACCATGGAGCTGTGCCATATGGGATCCACTGAATCAATTATCTTCATTGCACCCCAATCCAAAAATAGAAAGAAATTATCAGCTCCTGGAAATTCGATCCATTGGCGCGCAAGGTCTTCCATTCATACGGACGAAATTCTTCAAAACAGCAATATTTTATTGTTATTTTACAGAATAAATGGGCCGGCCAAATCCACTCCAACTGTTTTGAATACACGACCTTCTCTAATCCTATCAGTTGGCAAGGGAGTGACATTACGTCTGCATCGATAACAAGTTCTCAGTACAGAGTTGATAGACTGGTGGGCTTTGAGAATCCAGAATTTCTCTCTAAATTTAGAGATCAGAGATCCTACCCCTGCATGACAGTAGATACGATGATAATCCATTATCAGTTGTCTGACTACGGGATGGTTTCCAGGAAGATTGGCAGGTTTCTTGAAATTATCATCCTCATCTCCATCGGTCAACGTGGTCTTGACACGGAGAAGTCCATATTCATTCATAACCGTTAGACAATATTTTTTATTCGAAAAGGGTGTGGTGGTTACTTAGTAAGGGTCCCTCGTATACTCGACGCTTACCATAAAGGCATTATATCTTGGAGGAAAACACTTACCTAGCAACCTGTATGCGGGAATAAAATAAACAACATCACTTCTGTAAATATCACTAGGATGACGTTTAATACATTAAAAATACACAAATATAAAACCACTCGTCTTATTCAAAGTATTAATAACAACTCTCCTATCCTGGTTCGTTAACTCTTAATTTATAGGAAACATAGATATGATTTTCTACATGCCTGACCTCCGTCTATAAGTTGTACATGTTTGTATATATATATAAACACGAACGTGCTTCCACTGATAACTGACATTGACCGTGGCCGACCAATGCTCCCTAAATACTATAATTAATATTAACCTAAATTTAAATATTATTTCCAAGTTAATGTCCTTTTGTCTTTAATGTCTTTTTAGGGATCACTACAATGGTTCGTGTTGAATGTTTAGTAGAAATACTATTTCAGACCTCTTCTCTTCATCCATAGTTAAGTAGTTTCTTCCTTTCGCAAGGTGCTTCGTACGGCGCTTTCCATACAGATTTCGGGTGAAGCGGAGATGCCATCTAATCACACAGACAGACTGCTCAAATTTTAAACAGATAAAGTGCTTACTGTCTTACATGGAACAGGACACCTCATATTCGGTCTTCTGTGAGTTTATCCTCTCGGCATCAACAAGATCCTCCAAGATAATTTATGCTTCAGATGGCTTCGGCGTCGAAACACCATTCTATCAAGCTGGAGCCTCCCAGCATTTGAATTCAAGTAGCTGATATGGGGATCAACCTCTTGAAGGTAGATCTGCTGGATTCATTACTCCAGGGATATGTCTCCACATATCAGTATCAGTCAATATTCTGATATATTTTACACAATTACCAACGTAGGTTCCTCATTTATCGTTTCGTGAAATTCAATCTAATGCTGTTGTGGAGTCAGACCAGATTTTACAGGGAATCTTATCATATCCAAGACTTTTCTTTACAGAATCTGCAAGACGAGATTCAATAACACATCCCAAAAATTTAAAGCGCGGGTTAGTCACACCTTCTTACTTGGAGCAACTCGAGCTCGTGCCTCTATTAACGGAACAGAAGCTCCTCCGTCGTAATCAGAACGTAAAACTGCGCGAAATCATGGAGAGACCTATGCGAAACATACAAATACCTCCCGTCATTTAACGAGGAATATTGACTCACTTCAATAGAGGAATTTGTGAGAAATATTCCAAGAAGACATTCTTCCTAGTTTCGAACAAAGGTTCATACGGCTTCATTCTGCTGATGAATGTTTTCTGTAATGAGATTTTGACGGGAATAACTGCAGAGCATACCACTCCATTGGATCGTAAATCTTCTGAGCCAACGAAAGCACAATCCTTTTTGTAATCTGTGGGATTTCTTCAGATTTCACATCAACGAAAAGCTTATCTTCTATGGGATCCCATTTCATTCCTAAAACGGAGACTTCATGAGTTGAGGCATCATCCATTTCATCTGTATTAGACATTTACAACCGTAGGTCTAATCCAGCTTTGGCCAACAGCTCAGTCGATTTCGTTCGGAGCTCTTCATATCCTCCCATTGTGTCTTCGGAGGAAACACAATTGTCCTTCCAACAATCGCTCCGCGGTCAGTTTGTCTTCCATTGCAGCTTGCGGTATAAATGCAGTTTACGGGCTTTTCTTGTATTACTAAAATTTTTGGTTTATTGGGTTGATTATGTTTGTAGAACCATAAAAATAAAAAAAATCTTGGCGGTGTCTTATTTTAATGAAAATATTCACTTTTAGAAGGTTCACTTTTGGAAGTTATACAACAATGGCAATAACAAAAAATTTATTTCTAACTGTCATAAAAGTGTCAAACTATTGTCATTATCATTAGTTGCCGTTAGTATTGTGTCTGTTTATTTTTGTTGCGCTTCTATATTTAAGATTTTCTTGGTTTCCGACAAAAATGAATTTTATTAATCTAGACGATATTTATACCTGACGAAATAATAATGAGATTATATCGCATACGCAGCGTTTGGGTTTAATACCCGCAAATAATGAAATTAAGTGTCCGGTGAATTTTTGGTACGGACATTTCATAATGACACCACGGCCAGATTCCATAGATGGTTTTAGTTGGAAATGTAATGAACAAATAAAAAAATAAAAAGAAACGTATATTTTGTAATGAAAAGTAAGTATAAAATTCTTTCGGTAATTATTGATGTTGCCAAATCGCAATTTTTTTTGAAAAATATACGAAAATCATATAGAGAAAAGAAGTAGCAGAAATAGCTACAGTGATGAGCCGGCCATATGGCTAAACTTTGGAATGCCACCAATCGAGTTCAGGCTTAAAATTTTTTTTACAGATAGGTCTTATTATAAAAACGTTTTATACCAAGATACAAGTTGCGGAAACAACTACTTTTCGAGATATGAATTTTCAAAATTATTCAAACTTACTTGTATTGTCATGCAGGCACATTTTCTATTTTAAAATATCTCCAATTTGGTTCGGGTCTCATATCTTTTTTACATACAGTTATTATTATTGAAACGTTTTAAACCAAGTCACGAGTTGAGATAACAAATACTTTTCGAAATATTAATATTTAAAACTATTAAAAACATTTATTTTCCATGCAAATACACGTATGAAAGTCAATGTCAAACTCGACAACCGACAATAATATACTGTAGTTTCGCCAACCGTTTGGAAACTTTTCCCCTAAAAAGAATTCAGGTATTTTTCATTTTCAATATAATAAAATAATTTGACATATTTATCCAATAATAATGAATAATTAAATTGTATTTAAGTTTAAATAAATGTTTAATACTATTGTAATTTAATAAACTTCGGTTTTGAATATATGTAAATTTCGCACATAATTTTCCTTATAGCGAAAGTAATATGCATTCATCCTTCCTCTTGAAAAATATCCAATACTTTGAAACGCGCACATCAGGTAATTCAAGAAGGAAAACGGTGAATCCAATGATTATATACCCTTCCCCTTCTTAAATAACTTAATATCCAATACTTTGCAACGCACATTAAGTTATTCAAGAAGCGGAAGGAAATATAATCATTGGATTCACCCTTTCCTTTCTTGAATAACTTGATATCCAATACTTTGTATCGGACATTAAGTTATTCAAGAAGGGAAAGGGTGAATCCAACGAATATATTCCCTTCTTCTTCTTGAATATCTTAATACCCAATACTTTGTAACGCAAATTAGTTACCATGGCAACCAAAATATACATTATATAGAAATAACCTACCCCCTTGAATGTTTTAGGGCATCTTTACGTTATAGGAGTTTTTTTATGAATCTCACTTGCCGATTTGGGAAATTTTGAGATTTATTCATCTGTGGGTCAATAAAGACCAGCTATTGCGAATGCAAAACGAGCTAAGACTCGCGCAACATACGTTAGTGGATTGGGTCAATTTTTGCAGAGAAGTAGTCTTAGACGCATTTATAACCAAGGTAACGAAAATTGGAGGACCTGGTCAAATGTGAAAGAGCTGCATACTCCTTATTTTTGTTACGCTTATTGTTTTATTATATTTTCAGTGTGAAGATTGACGTCTATTAACTTAAAAAATAGAAAAATAACGCCGATAAGTCGTAAAATTATTTTTTGTTAGGGGGAGGGGGGGTAATTTGTTATTTTTTATGTTTATACAGGCTTTTTATTTACGAAATGAAAAAAATATAAAAAAGCCAATATTCAGGGAAGAAAATAATGGCGGGGGGGAAATTTTGATGAGACCGCCGAGTTTTTTTTCCATTTCTATGTTCAGGGGGCTTATTTAGTTACGAAAAACAAAAATAATCCGAAAAAAGGCAAATGCCCCTAAACTGCATTTATTCCCAGCTTGCCTCAAATGATGCTCAATCACAGCTCCTAAAATGAAGAGGTTACATTTTCCTTGATTTGTCTTCAGCGCATCTATCTTTCGCAAAAGGCGGGGTCACCAAATATTGAAAATCCCACCAACTAACAGTCTGGAGTGTTTTCCTACTTAACTGCTTTGCTCTAACTGATTGAAGATACTATGGCCAAACTACTGACGAGTCGACGTAATGCAACAACTTTATTTAACGATTCTTTTTGACAAAACAATTAAAAAAATTAATTCTGACATTGACATTGGTAATCACAAATTCTAACATGACTCAATTTCAATTATAGTTACTTTTACAATGTTGATACATATACAGTTTCATTTCAATTCAAAAGCATTCTTATCAGTGACAAGTGAAATGTGTTTATTTTCCTCGCGATTTTTCTTTTTATACTCTCAATTTTCATACACCTCAACTTAGACCCTAACATCTTAATACGCGTTTTATGCTAACATCACAAATACTCAACATATTTCCAAATTGTATATCAATCAATGTAAGTTTTTTAACCCTCTTTTGCCAAAATCTGACACGCTTCATGTCTAACTTTATATTTCAAATAGACGTTAAAATGTTTTAATGTACCAAATCGACCAAGTTTCCACGGAAACGCTTCCTTAGTATTAGCGGAATATGCCGTAATAGGTTTTCCGCTTCCTACTTTGCGATCGTATATGAGGAAAACATGACGAAAATATCGAAATTGAGTGATCCCTAAGCGATAAACGTGTTACATGATACTAGTATTCAATAAGCATACATACCCTAATCAGAACAGTTAATTAATGATTGAAGAAATCGATTCTATGGTTTCTGTTTATTCGCCATAGTAACAGTTACAATTTTAGTACAGTATAATAAAAACTGTACCTCTACAGAATGTTTCTCATCAACAGTTACGGTACAAAATTTACTACTTTACATGCTGCTTTAGTAAAGTTGGGTTTATATAGCAAATAAAATGAAATAAAATTATATAGCTTAAAATTTATGGCGAGAAGTATTGGAAAGTACATTAAAGATAATAGAATAGAAGAAAGAGGATTATAAATAAATGAAACAAATTACATGCATTTGAACTAAAAACATAAAAGTATGGCGGAATTAAGAAGCGACAAATATAAATTCGAAGAAGTCGAAAAATACAAGGACCTACTTGGGATTTATAATACGCAGAGAAACGGCCCGACAGGGATTCCCAGGATTTTTATGATAAATTTAGCTTGTGCTATGTTGCGTCACCTCTATGCATTGAAATAAACTCATTTTAAATCGTATTTATACATTTTAACAATCCGATAAATACAATAACATATCTGAAAAAAAGTTTTCCTTGTAGATAAATGCAATAAAATAAAATATGATCCGCATTTAAGAAATATTAAAACAAAAAAACCTACATTAATTTAAATAATGATACGTTTCAATTTTGTCGTTGTGCAAATTTGGATACAGGAACTTTAAAATATTTTTTTTCATTCAATTGAACACTACTGCCGTACTTTGATAAAATCTAGTAACTTGACTTACTAGGTTTTACAATTGTGTCCATATTCTGTTTCTACTAATCGAGTTGTACTATTAGCTATAAAAAAAATGTAACTCCGCCAAACCGTTTATGAATTATTTAATATACTATTTCAGTATATCGACTTGAAATAATTTTATAACAACCTAAACCCTAGTTACTTAAAACCTTTTGCATTTCGTTGACTTATGAATTAATTTTACTATCATAAAATATAGTAACTCTACTTCGTATCCTAGCTTTTTTCGACTTAACAATTTATGGCTGTGTATGGTGATTTTCGGTTAAAATATCTTCAGATTTACAATAATAAAACCTAGTTACTCGATTTATTAATGAAAATTCTAGCACAAACCAAAGTACAACACGAAAAATTATGGTAGTTTGTAAACCAATGTTTCTTGGGACTTTAGGCTTCAAGACGGACGGAATTATCACATATTTTCTTAGAAGAACTTCTAACGACCTACCAGTTCTTGAAGATAAACGGGGAAAAGTGCATGCAAATGAAATGAAGGAAATTGCAGAAGCAAATTATTCTGAAATTAAAAAACATATAGATTCATACCATCCGCAGGTAAGCCATTACAATTTGGCCCATGCACCTCATAGAAGGTATTTTCCTCCGGATATAACGATACATCAAATGCACAAATATTTTTGTTCCAAACACAAGTCTAGCAACAGCTACGAAACGTATAGGAAAGTTTTCGTCAAAGAAAATATAGGTTTTTCAACTCCGTGGCTTGTGCTCTATTCACAAAAACCATGATCATTCTCAGGAAGGCAGGTCTTCGGAAGAAACAGCAAATAATCCTTTATGCCCTACCTGTGCCAAGTATAAAATATATAGACAACGATATATGATTGCAAGACAAATGTACAACCAAGACACATCAAAAGAAAATTGTAACGACACCGACTTTTATGCAGTAATTTTTCTACATGAAACATTTGCTAATTTGAAACCAGCAGGATTAAATAAATGCATAGTCTGGCACGAATCGATTATGGACGGAAGGCTGCAGATGTCGCATCGGCTTACTACAGTGCTATAATCAAATTAAATATAGCAACAAAGCACGCTATCTTCTGGGTCGATAATTGCGTCTCTCAATATAGAAATTGGGTTCTTTTCACTGCTTGTCTTACATTTGTTAACGAAGACTGTGGCCCAGAAACAATTACATTCAAGTACTTCGAACCTGAAAGCCGACTCATTACATGGTCAAATTGGAAAGAAATGGAACAAATCGAAAGAAATACTGGATTTCAAAGACCTAGAAGGGTTACTCAAAACCTCAAATAAATTAAATGTTGTAACTACACTAAGAGCGGAAGATTTCAGTCTCTTTGAAAATGGATGCACTCAACGAAAAAAAGATAGCTCTTTTATACCAAAACTTTCTGACATCAAGTCGGTGCAGTTTAGAAAAGGATCAAAAAAACTCTTTTTTAAAGAAGATTTGGAAGATGATGATTTTAAAGAAGCCGTTGTCTTAAAGCCTAAATTTAAATTAGAATTACCAAAAAAAACAACATTTAGTAGGGGTGTAACATGTCGCTGAGACATGTTACTATTTTCATCAATTATTTTGGAGTGTTACGTATTCGTCAGCTACTCCCACCTCTAATTCCAAATCCTTTTATTTCGAATATTAGGAACGTATCGTTGATAGTTTTTATTATCATTAAATGTCTATTTAAAACTACGATTCAAGGAATCGGCTGGTTCATTTCTTCGCTGAGAAGTTATTCAGCATTCTCCTTTTTAATAATATCATTTTGTGGGTGATTTTTAATTTTCTTCGCTGCTCTGCAGCCTGTACCGACCTTAAGGACCGTCTACAGACCTTAGTGTACCGACCTTAAGAACCGTTTACTTTAAGGACCGCTTCAGTGTTTACTATAAGAACCTCTACAGACCATCTACAAGACCCACTCATCGGACCACATCGTCCAGTCCATACAACAACGGCTCAAGAACCCTCGACTACTGCTGCGAGCTGTACGTCCCGAGTCTTCCCAAGATAAGTCCCTAACTTATTTTTGGTATATATAAAATATTGAGTTGGACATTTTTTCTATATAACTGATATTTATTCGTATTTGTATTGAGAATATATGGTTTTTGTAAATTTATTATTGTGTGTCAAATAAATCCATTTGTCCCGAAATTTTGTTTGTTGATTCAGCTCATCCCAATTGAGGTAATAAAAAATAGTGTAACTTAGGCCGAATTCACTACATGAGCAGAGTCCCAAGGCCGGGTACTTAGGTTGTGACAGATGTATGAATAGAGAAAAGAAAAAAACGATTATAAGAGAGCTTTTGCCGTTTATGCCACCCAGGAAGCACATTTTTTGGCAAGAATTACCAAATTCAGAAGAGAATGATGATCTAGGGAAATAATTTACTGAAATTTAAATTTTTGTTTGATAAGAAGTGCTATTAAATGTTGAACTATTAAAATGCATTCTTTTTGTATTTCAATCAATAAAAAACTTAGATGTAAATTTTGTATTTTTTTCTTTTGGCATTTAAAATTTAACTTCAATTAAGGTAGAACAAAATTGAATTTTATTTGTCCTTTATACCTAGCTATCTTTACTTATCTGTTGAATCGTAAGGGGCAAGTTATATTGCTAATCATTACCCTGAATGTTCAAAACTATTTTACTAATTTGAATTTAACTAACTGTTTTTTAATATTGAATGGATTTCTATATACTCAGGCGAAGTCTACATGCTTGGTTTTTGGTTAGGCACTTAAAAATAAAGAAAGGAAGTAGATCTAGATACAGTAAAATGAATTACTGACTTTTACTACAGCAAAATAACACTCATCAAGTAAGGTTCAAATAGTAGTAACTATAAATGTGTTAATAACATTTTAATACAAATAAATATCTTATTTATTATACCAAATATGAATAGAGCGTACAAAAGTACCTAGGAGTGTGAAATTTTAGGTTTATATATTTTTTCTTATGGGTTTTAGTATTTAAACTATTTCAAACTTCAGTTCTGGAAACTTGTAAATTTCGAGTTACTAGGTTTTACTATTGCACGCGAGACTATTTCGACTCACACTGTATATTAGGAACTCCAGTGATACTTATTCAATTTTGGGCAACCTTTATAATATCGTATACACATAAAAAATAAGATAAAGGGTAATGAAGCCAAAGTAACATCATTTTTATGTACATTGCGATGCACTTGAATCCTTACCATTTATTATGTCTGCACATGAAACAGATGTCAACGTCCATTTTAAGAACATGGGTCACTACAAATTCGCGTCTGTCGATCGATGGCCTTCGCGAAGTCACAAAAAGTCGATGCAGTGATAAGTTTATTATTAGGTGAGGTATATATTTCATTAGGGACAGAAAACATTGCGTCATTAGTACATTTAATAGGTAGGAAACCGAATTGTTCGAATTTCATGATTTTATGTTTAAAAAGAAAAGACAATAGACGGTTCTTCATCAGTCTTTCGATTAACTTCGATAATATTGGTAATAAGGCAATAGGACGATAATTACTAGTATTATGTTTCTCGCCACACTTGTGGACGGGAATAATTATAGATGTTTTTAGACGGTTAGGAAGGATATCTTTTTCAAAGAATTCATTGATCAGAGTAGATAAAACGTTAATCACCGCATTTGGAGTACTTGAAAATATCTTAGCTGATAACCCATCAATGCCACAGGAAGTTTTGTTTTAAATGCTGAGTATGGTTTGCACTAGCTCAAATTTATATATTGGTCTAAGGAAGAAACTATCAGTGGATATTTTAGAAGGAACGATGAAAGAAAGAGCATCAGATATTTTAGAGCTAATATTCTTACTAATCTTCACGAAATAATTGTTAAGTTCGTCTGGGTCGAGTTCAATAAAGTTTGAGGAACGAGTTTTGTTCCTTAAATCATTGATAAAATAGACCAAGTTTTTCACGAGACATTTTCAATTCTAGAGATGCGATTGTTATAATAGTTTTGTTTAATAGATTTGATAGTTTTCCGGTACAATATTTTATAGTTATTGATATAATTGAGTATGTGAGGAGTGTCTGTGAATTTTTTAATGTAGATGAGTGATCTCATATTCTTAGATGTAGTATGTGTTCCTTTCGTAGACCATTATTTGTGATGTTTAGTTTGACGAGAGCAAAGTGGAAATTATGTATTGAAGCACCTCATAGTTTTATTAAGAAAGTCCAAAAATGTAGAGTCAATATCATCAGAGAGATCAATCCAATTATTTGCTAAACTTAAGTTATGAAGTTTTGTTCTCAGAAGAACTTCGCGAACTATGTTTTTCTTAAGAGATTTACGAAGTAATACAAATTCGAAGAAAACTGCTTCATGGTCAAAGAGACCTGCGTTAATTACTGAGTGATTCACAACATGGGATAGAAAATCGGAAACTATGTAATATAAAACTGAAGAAGTTGTTTTCGTATTGCGAGTTGGTGAATCCACGTGCATTTTAGATCAAATGACTCAAAAATAGTCACCAAATACCTTCGAGTGACACAATCATTAGTAAAATCAATTTTAAAATTACCACATTAAACTTTCTTGCTCTCAACAGGAAGAGCGTCATGTAAATTTAGAAACTTCTCAGAAAAAATAATGAACATTTGATTGAAGTTATCTGTAAACACAAAATATATATAAATCGATATTTATGTTGTAAATTATGGAAAAGTCAAAAGTATTTTTTACTCTATATTTTTCAATAAAACAAGGTTCATTTGCTTGTAGCCAGTGTTCAGTAATAGCAACTGTCTGCGGGAACCCCAATTCCTCCAAAAATAAATACAACTCGTCCGTTTTATTGCGAATTGATTGAATATTAACCATTTTCAATTTACTGTCCTTGAAACTAAGTGAGAATTCTAGTTCCTCTGGACACGTCCCATCAACTAAAAATGTTTCTTAGATGAATCGGCAGTAAAGTAACGGCTATTAGTCCGGGAAAGTAAGGAAATAAAAGTAAAAACTTTCCCATAACTGATTTTTCATTTTCAAATGAAAATATATTGACCCAGCATCACTCTCCTAGATTGTCTAATAATTTCCGCTGGAGCTAGCGACGCAGCTTGCAAGCACAGCTCAGGCCACCTAAAATTCAAGTGATTTATGCTCGTGTCATTTCTGGATGTGTTCTTACAAAAAAATCGTGGGAATGAAAATTGAAGCAAATCTTATTCTCTTGAAGGTGACGTGAATAGTTTTCTCAAAAACAAATTTTCCGATCATAAATTTTCCAAAAATTGAAAAAACTTACGAAACTTATATTTTTGGCTGGTAATTATAAATAAAATATTAATATCGAGGTCAAAACATAGATAAAACTTGTAAAAGTCGCATCTGAAAATTTTTTTTTCAAAATACTCGTCTTTCAAACACAAACATATTTACAACGTAAAAAGATATTTTTAAGAAATTTTTCAACGCCAAAATGAGAAAACACTAGATGTAAACATTTTTATTTTCGGTAAATGTTCTAAAAAATTATGTAAAAAAATTTTTAAAAATTTGGTTTATGTCATTTATAAAAATATAACTTTCACTCTGTCGATTGCAACAAACCGTTTCTCAATACCGTTAATGTTCATAAATTTAGACGCGATTGAAAAAAGAAATTTCGTTTCCAATTTGCGCAGCCGCCATTTTGAATTTTCGAAATCTGAAAATATGTTAATTTTTAGAAGTTTGCCCTCTATGTTTATCTATGTTTTGACCTCGATATCAATATTTTATTTATAATTACCAACCAAAAATATAATTTTCGTAAATTTTTTCAATTTTTGGAAAATTTAAGATCGGAATTTTTTTTTTAAAAAAACTATTTACTTCACCTTCAAGAGCATAAGATTTGCTTCAATTTTCATCTCTACGATTTTTTTGTAAGAGCATATCCAGGAATGACACGAGCATAAATCACTTGAATTTTAGGTGGTCAGAGCTGTGCTTGCAAGCTGTGTCGCAAGCTCCAGTGGAAATTATTAGTGATGCTGGGTCAATATATTTTCATTTAAAAATGAAAAATCAGTTATGGGAAAGTTTTGATAGTTAACAGATTTTTCGACCTTACTTTCCCGGACTATATTGCACTCTCCAATTTCTTGTTGGTGAATTCTCCATTCCGAGGTGATATAAGTTCCGTAACTGGTTGGATCTTCATCCACTGCAACTGAGCACATGCCATAGAAATCGTGAAAAATATAATAAATTGCCCTTAAAGCTATAGGATCAACAGGTAGACCCTCGGATGCTAAAAACACCTTTACACTTGTGGAAGTATAACCTTCAAAACATACAGACGATGGTTGGTCATGTAGATAGGCGAGGAATAACTTGAGAGATGATGAAATAGCCGGTTCTCTTAATCCAGACATAATATAACGATTACCTCCAGTAGAGGACTCCTGTGTTAATATGACCGTAGGAGGAGTCATCGGGTCCAGCGAAAAGTGATTGTCATTGTGTGAATCTTTTGTAACCTGGAATGATTTATCACACGAAAAGCTGTTTGATTTACAAACGGCTGTGTCATGTTTGTCAGTTGTGATGGCTACTACTGCGGGACGATAAAGGTCAAAACTATTACTGACAGGCCGCATTACTTGATTAACTTTCACAGGCTGAAGAGAAATACATCGTCGGAGGAGGTGAGGCTTCTTGGGACAATGAAGATTCAACAGATCATTTTGATGAAACTCCAGGTGGCCTTACATCATTGTTAAACAATTTGCAAGCAGAAATTTTGCAACTTGCAAATGGAAAAGAATCTATTTTGTATAAGTGTAATAGGACTGCCTCAAATTGTAAATCCCTTTTATTATAATTGTTCAGTTTTTATGAATGTATAATTTTAGGATTTTCGTATAAAAAACGCAACACAAAGATCTCAGGAAGCATCCAAATTCGTGGAATGTGACCATCAAAAATTAAACTTCACATCAAAAGTGATGGTATCTACTTAACAGATCACTATAATTTGAATATTATATTTTAACTTACTTGTTATTATAAGTTGAAGAAAATATAATAGTACAAATCACGGAAACATATGTGGGATACAAAGATGAATTGTGTGGCAAAACATTGAAGAAAGAACTCAAAATAGTATAATAAAATAACAGCAAGTATTTCAACAGACAGGATACTGCCAGCACTACATTGGAAGATGATTTTTATATAGCTGTCATGTCGTAAAAAATATATGGAAACCGACGCAGCGACGATGCAACGCAGCGCAACGCTCTAATGGAGCCTCGCCCTTAGCGCATACATCTGCAACTTCAAGTGGCTTCAATCTTCGTGAAACGGACTCTACAAACCGTAGTGGTTATTATAAAACCTACTAACATATGGAGACAACTTTCTCTTCAATTTATTCGCCAGCGTACCAATTTTTTTCTGCATTGTACTTTCTCAAAGTCAAGAACCGGGTCTGTTATAATAATCTGAACTTATCAAGGCAAAGGTTTTTCAAAAACGTATATAAAAAATGTCAAATATGAATGCCGTTTCTTTCTCTACTATTTTTTGCCACAAATGTACCCACAGCAATTTTTGTATTCTGTATAAAACTGCAACATTGTTTATTTCATCTTTATATATTTCTCGAAACCATATTTCAACCGTTTTTCTCTTATTCATTTTAAAGCTTAATCACCACGGAACTTGGCCGCTGGGGACCTTCTTCAATATGTTAGTGCTCCATCGTGTATACGAATGATGAATATTTAATCTGAAAATGTTTCCCGTTGCTTCAGGCCGTATAAACGTCGAAATTGTTTTTAAAGATAAATGCGGGGATTTTACCGCAAGCATTTACGGTATAAATATATTGTTCACCTTTTTTTCTATTGTGTTTGATCCTAATTAATTAATTTTGCATACATCGGAAATGTAACAGGTTTTGGGGATGAGGTTATTTCAATTGGATACACTATGATATATAAATTCAAGGTAAATTACATTTTATACCTAGGGCAAGTTTGTATATGAGAGGATGGGCTGAAAGGCTTGAATAGTAAGCTTTGATACAACAATATATCGGAGGTAAATATATTTTTATTATAATTCAAATTAAAATACTGATTCACAGAATAAAAGGGGTTATATGTGCTGTAAGGTAGACCATACTGTTTATGTTACTAAGACTTTTATTTGCTTGTCAAATTAAAAAAAAAACATTTTTTTTATATACGAATCAATTTGCGTTGTCACTATTATCAAAGAATACACCAACAACAAAAAGCGAAAGCCGGCGTAAATCCTTTGATGTTTTGGGGGCAAAATTTCGTTACCTTGATACTGACGTTGACAGATAACTGAGCAACGTTACTTGATTCTACACTAAGAAAAGTGAAACCAAAGAATCTCAAATGATTATTGTTTATTTTTATGGCTTGTTTTGACAAATTTTTAATTGTCAAAGGAAGATGTAAGCATCCAACCGTGTAATACAGGGTGTCCCAAATAAGAGTGACTGATTTTAAACATAAATGCCCAGCTTATTAATTGCTCCAAAGAGATGAGGTGTTTCACTAATTTCACTAGCTTATCAAAGAGATTTTTTTAGGCTTGGCTGACATTTCATCTCATCAACACAGGATGTTTTACTAATGTTGGTCAAATTCAAAGGGGAAAATATGTATTATTTTAAATGGAACACCCTATAATTTTTAATCTCATTCTCCTTTCCAAAAATGTATAGTTTTCTATCTTTTGTTTCATTAACAACAAAGATATTTGAGGTTTCATGTAGTAGTACATTTTTAATTAGTAGTTTTATATGAACGTATTTTGATGCCTAAAATCAACTCATGCTGTGACCGTTTGACGCGTAACAACAAAATCAGCAATTTTGACAATAGTAATTTTGTTAAGTCATAAGTCGGCTTCGAAATGATCTATACAGTGAGTGAAAAAACTCAAACTGTAATAATTTATGCAGAAACGAAATCAATAATTCAAACAAGGAGGATATTCAGAAGGAAATTTATGAAAAATTCGCCGTCAGTGAATATTATTAAAAAATGGTATGTACAATTTATCGAAACTGGTTGCATTGCACACTTAAAAAAACCAAGGAATGATGATGGTCTTTTAAACAAGTTGGTGTCAATTAATGAAGTGCTACATGATAACGATCATAAAATTTCAATTAGAAAAATTGCTGGAATTTTAGAGCTTAGCAAGAGTGACGTTCAAAGATGTCTAAAAATTTTAAAACTAACTCCATACAAAATTCATACTTATCAAAAATTGTACGAGTCAGATTACGAAAAACGTGTAATGGTATGTGAGACTTTACTTGACTTATTAAGAAACGAGCCCAATTCATTATTAATTATGTCTGATGAAGTAACGTTTCACATTAATGGCATGTGTAACAAACATAATTGTAGAATATGGGGATCTCAAAAACAAATTTCTTTCAATGAATTTCAGAGAGATAGTCCAAAAGTAAACGTTTGGTGTGCATTATCTCGGGGAAAAATCTATGGTCCTTTTTTCTTTTCGAAACCAACAGTGACGGGTACTAATTACACGGATATGTTGGAAACTTTTTTTTATCCGCAACTAGTTCAAGATGGAATTAGCGACGACGTTTACTTTCAACAAGACGGTGCACCACCACATTATTCGTTAATAGCACGAGATTCATTAAAAACGTTTTTTAATGATAAGTGGATAGGTCGAGCTGGACCGATTGAATGGGCACCGCGGTCTCCTGAATTAACTGTCCCAGATTTTTTTCTCTGGGGATATGTGAAGGGTAGGTGCTACTATCCTAAGCCTAACAATTTAGCAGAACTAAAAAATAATATCAGGAACATTATTGAAAACATTCCGCAAGAAATGGTTAGAAAATACATTTGAAAATTTCGCTTACAGTTATGCATAAACGAAGAGGGTAGGCATATGCAGCA
This sequence comes from Galeruca laticollis, assembly GCA_963921935.1. Classification (NCBI taxonomy): domain Eukaryota; kingdom Metazoa; phylum Arthropoda; class Insecta; order Coleoptera; family Chrysomelidae; genus Galeruca; species Galeruca laticollis. Next base: position 156,984,192 of record OY998181.1, on the reverse strand, counting down.
TTTATTGTAACTTTTTTGTTCTTCGTTCTGTATATGTATTGAATAATGTTATTATGTTTTTTCTTACTAAATAAACTGTTTGTCAGATTTGTTGGCAATTATTTACGTAATTAAAAATGCATACTACATGAAACCAACTTAAATGATTTTGTTATGCGTTAAACGGTCACAGCATGAGTTGATTTTAGGCATCAAAATACGTTCATATAAAATTACTAATTAAAAATGAACTACTACATGAAACCTCGAATATCTTTGTTGTTAATGAAACAAAAGATGAAAAACTATACATTTTTGGAAAGGAGAATGATTGCTCGTTCGAATGAGATCAAAAATTATAGGGTGTTCCATTTAAAATAATTCATATTTTCCTCTTTGAATTTGACCAACATTAGTAAAACATCCTGTGTTGATGAGAGAAATGTCAGCCAAGCCTAAAAAAATCTCTTTGATAAACTAGTGGAACTAGTGAAAACCCCATCTCTTTGGAGCAATTAATAAGCTGGGCATTTATGTTTAAAATCAGTCACTCTTATTTGGGACACCCTGTATTTTGAATATTGGTTGATAATTGGTGAACACTCATTAAAGATGAAGAAATGCCAAAGTTTAATTTTCACAATAGGTGTGTTAAACTTAATTTATGAATTGTTAAAGGTTATTTAACAGCTAAACAAACAATGTGAGAAATATACTTTAGCATTTTTTCATACATACAGTTTTAGCTTCTGTTTTTGGAGTTCCATCCATTATTAAAAATAACGAGCTATTGTTTAACCAAATGATTTTTATTTTCTATATTGTTATCGGAATTTTATGTGTAAGTATGTATTTAAATAGCGCTGTATGTAGGATAGGGTGATTATAAAAACCAATGCAATAATATAGATTATATATTTATAATACCAGTTTACAATAGAAAGAATTTCAGTAAATGATGATATGAAATTACAATAAGTATGGTACTTGAATACAAAATTTTTATAATTGATTTATTTAAAAGTTACACTTCACCAGATTCTGAATTAAATATTTTACAAGAGAAAATCTACTGATATATGTGACAAAGAAGTTATAAAAAAGTAGCGACAGTAAACTTTTCTGTATAGTTATCGAAGTTTTGTTGCGTTTTTCAATTATTATCATATTTTGTGCTTTTTTCTGGTTGAACAGTTTATGCTGTTTTTCTGGTAATCCCTCCAACTCATATAATGATATAACGATATATAAGTTATGTGAAGACAATTTGCATATTTTATAATAATATCATATCTTGTATCATATTCATTTATTAGTTGTCAGCTTTTAATTATAAACTAACTTGGTACTGTTCTCATATTTTTATAGACATTCTGTTTGTAGCTATGTAACAATAAAGTTGTATTTAAAAATTCAAATTAAACTTTTTAAAAAGATATTTCGTCAACAAAATATCTTAACTTATACGATATAACTTAGACACACATAATATAGTACTTCTTGTGGCACTAGCTTATTTTTTGAGATCGCTTGTAAAGGAGAATTTGTATGCTTATATCGTGGATGATCCTCCAATACTGGAGAAGGGATGAGTTTTGTTACTATCTCCAAGGACGATGTTAGGTATGTGTAATTTATAATGTTATTTAGTCAAACCAAAGCATTATATTATGCTTGCCAAACCCATAATCAAAGTACTGTTAATTTTTAGAGCCTAAATATATAAAAAAATTCCGCTATTCAGTAACATTTTATGTTTAGTATGTCTACAATAAGTGAAAAGAAATATATACAGTAATTTTTCTTGTCAAACAAAAGTAAAACATATCTATGTATTGTTATTAGGGTTCTGAATCATGTACATGTACATGTACCCATTAGAAACAGCTTACTCTTGAAAATTCTCCAACAACTTCCACTTAAATTGCTGCTTTCTCAAGTTCTGGACTCCACAAAAAAGCAAGGTGAAATTACTGATTATGGCTGGCTCTAGGGAAACGAAATTTTGCAAAGGAAACCAGAGAAAAGAAAGAAATATACAACCTGGAGGACTACTAAGAAATGTGTGAGAAATATCTTGAATAACTTCTGGCATCAATTGTAAAAGCGCAAGTACTACTGAAAGGCAGAGAACCTCTAGGTAGAAGGTATTTTGTAGAACACAAACGATTTGCCTTGACGCTATATTTTTTGAGATCACTTGCATACAAGTTCATAATTAAATTATTAGTCTTCCACCAAAACGAACCCTACAAAGAATCACCATAAAACTTGCTTGCAAGCCTGGTTTATGTTACGATTCAATATATAAAGCTGCAGAAATAAATCTTTAGACAATGTCGAATGGTAACAAACAGTATACCATATGTATTGATGGTATGTCACTGAAAAATCATGTCTTCTATGGTACTGCATGAGATGAAGATACTGGACTGATTTATATTTGGACTGGATCAAAAGACCTTTGTCCTGCAAATAATGAACTCGTAATTATGCAAAAGGACTGTAAGCGAACTGGAGGCAATGGCATTTTTTTGGAGGACTTCTAAGAAATGTGTGAGAAATCTCTTGAATAACTTCTGGCATCAATTGTAAAAGCTCAAGTTATACTGAAAGGCAGAGAACCTCTAGGTAGAAGGTATTTTGTAGTACACAAACGATTTGCCTTGACGCAATATTTTTTGGGATCACAGACATACAACTTTATGATTAAATTATTAGTCTTCCAACAAAACGAAACCTGCAAAGAATCACCAAAAAACTTTTTTCAGATTGACCAATATTCTATGAAAACTTTAAATATTTACTACACTGTTAAGTGGAATGTACTAAAGCAGTATTTATTTGGAAGCATATCTACCGCTAATCATTATTATGATTCGATTTGGAAGTTATTAGAAGATACATACAACGATAAAAAAATTCTTGCCATTTAACTCTTGGCCGAATGGAAGTTCAAAATAATTTACTATCATTTACTAACTGCCTTAACCCTCAACTACTACCGACGGGTCCTGAGGACCCGAACGAATTTTTAAACTGATGTATTTTCTTTTAAAGGTAGGGAAATATCTTGCGCGCCCCTGTACTCTCCTACTCCAAAGATTACTTGCTGCAGCAAGTTCAAGTGCTACACTCAGTATCACAGTTGCCGTTCAATAGTGACGTTCGGGTCACCAGGATCCGTCGGTAGTGCACGTGTTCAAGTTTGTTTTTATTAACTGTGTTTTGTATTTGAAATAATTCTTGGATTTTTGCGGTGGTACTCAGGTAAATGGGTTTGTTTTATTTACACTATTTATAATATTTAAATAATTCTTTTTAAATCAGTAATGTATTATTTTATTCCAAAAAAATTTTTTTTTTAATAATAATGTGTTCATATTTATTATCAGAAAATGGCATCCAGATCAGGAGGTTTAAATGATAAACAACTAGAAGCGATATTAAATGATGAAGAGTTTTGGCAAGAAGAAGAGGACGGAGGTGTACACAGATTGGCTGAAAGTGAAGAAAATGAATTAGGAACGGTGGTTGGTGAGGCTGCAATACTACAAGAAATAGAGACCTTCGCAAATGAAAGTGACCAAGACGAAGAAGATAACGAGATCTATAGCGAACATGATACTATTACAGACCAAGAAATATCCGACTCAGAGGACGAAGAAGACGAAGAAATTGTGAGATATGCCTGGTATGGAAAAGACAATTACCAAATGGGCAAAATCACCAAGTATTAGAGGACGAACGGCATCTCATAATATAGTTACTGTTTTGCCGGGATTAATCGGCGCTGCTCGAAATAATCGTCCATCTACCCCCCTCGAAGCTTGGAATTCACTGCTTTCTGAGGAGATGCTGCAAAAAATTGTTACCTACACTAACATAAAAATTGCTTTGTGTAGAGAAAAATATGCGACATTCAGAAGACGTCCTCAGGCAAAGAAGAAATGCAAACCAGCTTTTACTGCTAACACCAGTTTAACTGAGGTAAAAGCGCTGTTAGGTCTTTTGTATCTAAAAGGTATATTTAAATCTGTACACGAAAACATTCGATCAATGTGGGCTGCAGATGGGACTGGGAGACCTATTTTTCGAAGTACCGTGAGTCTCGCTAGATTTTCATTTCTACTGAGTTGCCCGAGACTTGATAATATACAAACAGGAAAGGAGAGGCTCAAGACCAATAAATTAGCCCCTATTTCCGATTTTTCTAATGAGTTTGTCACCAGATCGAAATCAAGTTATTCCCCATGGTTTTATTTAACCGTTGACGAAATGTTAATACTATTCCGAGGAAGATGTTCGTTTAGAATGTTCATTCCGAACAAACCCGCTAAATATGGTATTTAGGTACAGATATTGGCCGACGCAAAAACTCATTATATGGTCAACGCAGAAATATATGCTGGTGCCGAAAATAAACCCACTGCTGCAATTAAACCCACCTTAGCAAATCCTACCAGGGTTGTTCTACGACTAGCCGACTGTATTGAATGAACTAAAAGAAACATTACGGGTGATAACTGATACATCTCTGTAGAACTTTGAGAGGAATTAAAAAAGAAAAAATTAACTTATATTGGCACCCGAATTCTTGCCACATAGAAACCGACCTATTCAGTCATCGATTTTTGGATACTGCTCTACCAATACTATAATCTCCTACGTTCCCAAGAAAGGAAAAAGTGTAATTACGCTTTCCAGTATGCACCATAGTGGGTCCGTTAATGAAGAGAAGAAGAGATACAAAGTCAGGAGTCGATGCTCTTGATGCAAAATGTGCACTTTATTCTACATCTAGAAGGACAAATAGATGGCCAATGGCAATTTTTCATGCAATCCTGAATATTGCAAGTGTCAATTCTCGTGTATTTTATCAATTTGCTTCACATGGTGAAGAAATAGCACGATTTAATTTCATAAAACAGCTTGGTATGCAGTTAGTTGATGCATATTTGCGGTCCAGAATGGTTAATAATAAGGTCCCTTTAAAAATTCGAACCGTGATAGCAGATACTTTAGGAACGGTGATTCCAGCTGCAAAAGAACTAGAACAATCTATCGTGAAGAGCAAAAGAAAGAGATGTGCCATATGTCCAGCCGCCAGGGATAGAAAGACAGCCATATGTTGTGATGTTTGTAACATACCAATATGTAATCAGTGTTCTAAAAAGCTATGTCCAAAGTGTTTTGAAAAATTGGTTGAGGTTTTTTTGTGTTGATAACAATGTAGCAAGTATGTTCTTTAATAATAATCTTTCCTGAGATTGTTTGTTATAAAATTTTCTGGCCACCCTGTACAGTGGATCCTAGGGACCCGTCGATAGTCAATATGTTAATGAGATTGGTCGATAGTAGCTGAGGGTTAAAACGTTATAGATTGAATGTTCTATATAATTATATTCTTACTTATATTGCCTTTTCAAAATTGCCCAAACAAACCATTGCTGATTTTGATTTAGTTACCCCTCAATATACTATACCACAATACGATGATGTTATTATAGTCTATATAGAAAGGACAAGGAGTAATAAATCATTCATTTAAGTAGTTTCCATAGACGTACCTAAATATATTTTAAGAGGGTATACCGTAAGGTATATTTTGTATTGAACGAATGAGTTGCAGCTATGCTAAAAAATATACGATTTAGGTCAGAGGTAACGGGATGTACTAATTTTATTAAAAAAAAGTGATAGAGGTAGAGGTCATTCGGAAGCAAAAAATGTAGTTCATTATAAAAAAATTCTACAACTTCCTCAGGACTAAGATATATAATACCGAAATGTACTTTTAAGTATCCGCCAATTACAGAACCTTTCTGTCTGTACTCTTGTACCAAATGAAACTCCTGAATCTTACGAAACCAAGCTTGACAGAGATGAAATTTACAACCAAAAAGAATTTGATCTCTGCCAAAACATTCATATATAGCGTTAGGAATGCTTAGTTCAAAATCTACTACGACTTCTTTAGGTTGAAAATTTAAGCCTACTTCTCCACATTTTTGTCTTAAAATTAAAAACAAATTTGAATATGTTTGACTTGATTTGTCCGGCAGCAAACAAAAAACAAGAGGTACGTAATAGCCGTTTTTAAAACCATGAATGGTAAACATTTGGTAAAAAAGTTGAACAGTATTTAAAAGTCCCATCCATCAAAATACAATCCGAATTACATAAAAAATTAAGGTTGGAAAAACAGGAGAACACAATAATTTTAAATACCTGGTCTGCTGTTAATAGAAATTCCTCTTCTCGGTTCGTTCGTAATTGTAATTCACGAACACTATTAAATACTTCTTCCTGATTTTTAGGCAATAGTGTAAGTGCATCAACATCCTTCCCCTAATCCCCTAAATATCGATCAAAACAATCAAGATTTCTTCAAAATATTTAATTCAAGAAATCTTTGAAACCTTTCAGAAATATACATTATTCTATGGGCCTCCGATTTTATTCACCAGAGAACACGATGGAATGTTCAGGCATCCAGGCTTTTATTGACGGCTTGTGTGACCACGATATGGAGAAGACGCTTCGATTAGCCCATCCTAAAACATTAGTCGATGCATTGACTGCTGCTCTTGAATATGAAGCAGCCACGATGGCTTCGGGATACAACAAAGTTATGACCATACAGGAAGAAGGTGACGATGACAGACTTGACCAGATCGTCAACTTGTTGAAAGGTATGGTAGACAAGAAGCCGAAGAAAATCAGGTGCTGTAATTGTGGCGAGGTAGAGCATGCACGCAGTTCGTGTAAGCGTCCTACGACTTCTGTAAACCAAGAACCTCTTAAATGCAAAGCAGCCAAGAAAAGCTCGCGGTACAACAAAGGTAGAACCATGCAGGAAGAAGATAACGATGACAAACTTGATCAGATCGTCAACTTGTTGAAAGGTATGGCAGACAAGAGGCCGAAGAAGATCAAATGCCGGAAGTGTGGCGAGCTAGAGCACGTACGCAGTCTCCCCAAGACTCCTGTAACCCAAGAACTCCAGACACAGGGGAAATCAGACAGGGGTGAACATCCAGCTAATGTGAATCACAAAAAAGCCAACTCCTTACATAGACGGTCATGCCCTGTAGACTATTCACAATGCAACAAATCGAAATCTAAGGAAGTTGCAGTTTTAAGAATTACAGTAGTCAACGAAGAATGGTCACCTACCAGGATCAGAGAAGATCAGGAGAATGATCCTCACCTGAAGACGATCCGGCAATGGAAGGAAGAAAATAGGCGACCTACCTGGCCAGAAGTGTCAAGATTTTCACCGACACTCAAGGCATATTGGGCTCAGTGGGACTCCCTTGTCCTGGAAGAAGGGCTGTTGAAAAGAGTCCTTGAAAACGATGATGGTTCTGAGATGAGGAGACAGCTAGTTATCCCGAGAACAAGAGTAGCTGAGGTACTGAAGAAGTTACACGACGGTCCATCAGGAGGTCATCTGGGAGTGAAGAAAACCCTTCACCGAGTCCGTGAAAGGTTTTATTGGATGAACAGCTCCGACGATGTGAAGGACTGGTGTAAGAAATGTACGACTTGTGCTACGAGTAATGGACCACATCGCAAGAGAAAGGCACCCATGAAACAGTACAATGTTGGAAGCCCTTTCGAAAGGATTGCTTTAGAAATCGCTGGACCATTTCCGACGACAGAAAATGGTAGCAAGTACATACTGGTTGTAATGGATTATTTCACAAAGTGGGTGGAAATTTACGCTATTCCCAACCAAGAGGCCACAACTGTAGCAGATGTATTGGTGAAACAATTTATCAGCCGATATGGAGTGCCCTTGGAAGTCCACAGTGACCAGGGAAGACATTTTGAAAGCCATCTATTCCAGGAGATTTGCGAGAAGCTGGGAATGAAGAAGACCAGGACAACAGCATTACATCCACAGTCAGATGGAATGGTCGAGAGAATGAACAGGACTATTGGAAAATACCTGTCCAAAGTTGTATCCAGCCATCAGAGAGATTGGGACCAGTATCTTTCCCTATTAGCATTGGCTTATCGATCTGCTGTCAATGAATCCACGGGTGAAACACCGGCGAAAATCCTGTTTGGACGTGAAATGAGGCTTCCTTGTGACCTGGAATTTGGCTGCCGGCCTGGAGAAGATCTAGCAGGCGAAGACTACGCAATCCAATTGAGAAGAAGGCTGGATGATATTCATGAATTAGTTCGAAAAAATCTTCAAGTTGCCAGCGACAGAATGAAAAGTTGGTACGACACGCAGGCCACAGAAGGCGGTTTTAAAGAAGGGGAGAAAGTATGGTTACACAACCCGACGAGGAGAAAAGGATTTTCTCCAAAATTACAAAAATCCTGGGAAGGTCCATACTTAATCAAGAGAAGGATCAATGATGTTATATATCGCATAAGCAAGATCCCCAACGGAGAACCAAAAGTAGTTCACCAAAACCGACTAGCGCCATTCGAAGGAGACTATGACCTGGAGGAAGGAGTAAACCTTATTCGAGATGTGCCTGACCCTACCTTCGAGGAATTTATGGGCACGTAACGAGGTACCGGGAAAGCTAGATATGGAGTCACTTCGGAACAACAACAAGATCTGTTCACTCTCCCGGAAGATTATTCACTGGCATACAACATCCCCGCCCGTATCAAGAACGCACGAGGGTTGGCAACCGTCTTTCGAAAGAAGTTCGGGCAATTAGAAAAGCTTGAAGACCAGATTCCAGCCCCTCGCAAGACACTGAAACTGAAATATAATTCGCGGTACGTCTTCTACGTGGTAACTAAAAATGAATTCCAAGATGGATCTACCTACCGCGATGTGTGGGAAGCACTTCGTTACCTCCGAGACCATTTGTTAGAATCCAGCGTGAAGTAACTGGCTATGCCTAAGATAGCTAGTAGCCAGTTGGATTGGCGAGTTATCAGGAACATGGTAGAGGTTATCTTTAAAGATACCGGTGTCCAGATATTAATTTGCAGCTACAACCCCCGTTATCAGTATCCGATGAAGACGATGCCCTGCTATTTCCATAAGATCGGAAAGAGTAGAACTGGGGCCAGTTGCCGATTCAAACATTCAGTCTCGGCTACAGAAAAGTTCCAGGAGGAACTTCCATTTGAGGAGGGGGTAATGTTACGAAACAGCACACTGGTATAGACCCTAAATCCGACTCCGTCTAAGCCAGGTATGAAAATTAAAATTATGGCGGATACGCAGTGTTTTTATAACTGTTTGGAAATATCTTATATAAACATTGTTTGTGTGACCAGACTTATCTAGAAAAGGCCAGAAACATTATTTGTGTGTATAAGCCGCAGCCCGGAATTTACTAGTAAAAATGGCTTTAATATATAAGGGACCGATCAGGAAGAGTCAGTGGAGAAAGTGATCTTGACAGATAAACAGTAAATATAAATTAGTTAAGTGTTCATATAAATTAGTTTAAGTGAATATACTGAGTATATATAAATTAAGTGTTAGTGATTAGTTTAGTGTTTAAATAAATTAGTAAGTTGCCATACCGTGTGTTTAAAATTTATCCCACCCGTTTATTGTCTAAATAAATAACAAAAACATTACAATATGTATAAGTACTCACTAAAACCTTATAAATTAACTCTATCAATTAATTTTCTTCAATCACAAAATTCTGCTTCGTTCTGTATCTTGCGAACATGACGAATAAATTGGTCGAATGGACGAATTTGTAAACCAATCGTTATCAGACTATAGTCGACTGCGGTAAATATTAATGTAAATCAAGTAGATACCAACATAAAATAGACAAATTAGAGTACCAAAAATAACTAGGCAATCCAGTAAACATTAAAGTCAACGAGATAATTTACCTGACGATAGAATTTCACTTTCGAAACTTCATATTCGCACTAGTATCATATTGCATCAATGAATGAGTAATTCAAACATTTCACATTGTTGGAGATTGGTGGAAAGTACGGAATGATGTTTTAATTACAGTTGACAGTTGGAAAATATAAATCGACTGAGTATTATTTGATGTTTTATTATTGAATAATGATCAGTGAACGTTTCAAGCGTCAGAACAAAATGTGAAATCCGTATCCTGGAACCCCGAAATCGACTTTTTACGTGTCATTAAATCACGCAATGGCAGTGAAAAATTTGTCACATATTCGAAATTGTGGGTTGATGGCATATATTTGTAGTTTGGTTAAAATGAAATGTCAACGAAATTTATGGCTGTGATAAATTAGAATAAATGTATCCATACATAAAAATTAAATTCAATATATCAGAAGAAACTATATATTTAAACCTGCGGGAAATGTATATGTAATGGGACTACTCGTAGAAAAAATGATTGGTCTTGCATAAACGACCAATAGTAAATAAGATAAATTTCTTTGTTCATTGCTTGGATTAAGATATTTGCATTACTTATATTCGAAGACTGCAAAGTTCACTTTTGGTAGAAATAACTTGGAAAGCATATAATTCATAGTTATGTGAATAACAAATAACGTCTGGAGAGATATTTTAGCAGAAAATCGTAGGAACTGTTTTAAGTAAGATACGAACTCTACTTTAGTTGATCCAGGTATTGAAAATTTGAATTGGTAATAATTGGTTATATCTTGTGGGGTAACTTCAACACCTAGTAAGTTGTTTAATGAATCCTTAATATGATCAATAGTAATACTATAAGTACTTCAAAATAATCAGGTTATATATCGATAACTTGCTGCATAATTATAAAGAGTGTCAGTTTGGCAGTTTAAATAATCCGACCGCGAAGCGGGAGGATTATTCTGTCAAAGTTTGAGATGTATAACCGTATTTATTTTGAAGTACGTATTGTATTTGATACGATTATTTTTTGAGTAAATTAAGTAAATATATAAACAATTTATTAATTTATATACAAATTGGTGCAATGAAAGTTACAATTATTATATACTACGTTTTTCTTAACTGAGTTATTTTCGGCGCAGGAAACGTGGCCACTGCTCATTGAAGTGCTGGAAATACTGGAGGTGTTATTACTTGAACCTGCAGCGTTTTTAAAATTGGATCTCATCTTATTTATACGGTTTTTGTGATGTTGTTCATCTATCTGTAGGTAGGGTTTGATAGAATTGCTATTACCATGTCCTGTTATTTTAATAAGCTCTTGTTCCGATACACCTGCTTTTGCCAATTGTGAAACAGCAGTGGCTCGGTGAGAATGATTTGAAAATATTTTGTTTGTCATATTCAAATTTGCCAATTCTGCAGACTTTTTGGTCCATTTACCAATTTCATGTACTCCAATTGACATATTTTGGTACCAGCCAAGGGTTTTTTCATTTCTCCAGTTGGGATTTACTGTTAGAAATAACCTGTTTTGATATTGATGTTTTCGCTTCTTTTCATCATTAGCTTATCTAGAAGTCTCGCTGGAAAACGACTTACTTCATTATGGTTAGGTACAAGCCATTTATTATTAGCACAAGGTTTTGCTCATCCCTGTGTGGTTTTGGTAAAAATAGGATTATATTGTATTCTACCAGTTGGAGTATCATCTTTTCCAGTTTCTTTTTGAAAATAATGAGTCAAGCATGACGCTCCTTAATTTCCTCTCCACGCAAGTTCTACAGAAGCAATTAAGAAAATTTTTAGTTGTAATCCTTCCGGTGTATTTTCATCCCACGCTTCTATCATTGCGATGTACTCGTTATCTCTAAATGCTGATGCACTCACGTTTCTCTTGTCCGGTAACATTTGAAGTTTACTTCTTTTTGAATTCCTAGCGTTTCGTGCGGCTAAAAATATGGGACTAGAGAATGGATCAATTACTCTATTAAACTCCTTCATATATTTTTCTTGTACTTGTTTTGCCGTAATGTTCCACATCGTTTTAACCACATTTTCTTTATAATTTTCTCCATTACATTTTCGCATATTGAAAGCCCAATCTTTCAAAATGGACGCTATCATTTCAGTGGAAATTGATTCATCTAGCATAGTTTCTTTCACTGCAAAACGTAAGAAATTGTTTCCATACGTACTTTTTTGTTTTCACTGTATTATGAGGCTCAGTATTTTGTATACTGTCGTCTATTGCATTTGTTGATAAATCTCCGAATCGATTCATTTTTGAACAATTTTTGATAAACTTTACAATTTGACAGTTCTGTTTGTTGTATATTGATGTCGATTTGATTACTATGAAAATGAAATTATTTTAAAATTTTCGATTGGTGGAGCTACTCTATGTATAATCAGGTATTATCGAAATTATACGAGGTAACTTAACTAAATTGGACATTCTGATTGATTGAAAATCATACGAAAAAAATAAACAAATGTTATATGGTCAAAATTTAGACCAAAATTAAAGATATTATTCTTTCGTGTCCCTCTTTCTAAGTATTCCACTTTTCTTTGTAGCTGTTAGTTTTATTTGTCAACTGTAGCTATTCTTTTGGTTTACGTTTCTAATGTCACCAATAGTTTAGTTTCACTAGCTACAATACTTCGCTCAAGTTCTTTTCCATTAATTAAAATATCTTCTCTCAAATTTTCAATCACTTCTATAAGATATTTATCCATATTCCAGACAAATGGACCACTAAATTTATCGGAACGATTTATTCATCTACGAATCCAGTTTTATGCAATTCCTCAAAGATGTGCAGCTTTACAGCAAAATTTAACGAAACCTACATATGATATTATTGTCTTATTGTATTTTATATAGCATTGTAATCGTTTTGTGCGAGTGGCCATAGTCGCCGAGCACGTTAATTTTATTAAAAAAAAGTATTTACATAATATATTCTATTGTTTCTATCTTCGCTACTAATGTCTCGAATGCGTAATTTGATAATAATTACTTACTTTCTCTATTGTTTTTATAGTCCTCTTTTTTATGCACCCACTGATATTAGATTCACAGTATTTTACCCATTTTAACCATTAGAAATTACGATATTCTGCAGACACGAAGCATTGCTGTCACTAAGGCTGGCTACAAGCAGCTACATTACATTTTGATAATGAATTAATTGATTAAATCAAGAATGAATAGGTATGTCCATGATATCGATAACCATGTTCTATTAAGATAGAATTTATCAGGAAATGGGAACTAATGTTAAACGATAAAATAAAACAATATAGTTTGTTTAAATCTTCATTAATTTGAAATAATAAACATGATTTTTCTATATTTCATAAACCATCACATACAGATATTACAATTCATAATAGTTCGGTCCACCCATTCAGTCATGAACTAGCAGCTTTCAATAGTATGATACACAGACTCTTAACAGTCCCATTAAATATTAATAATTATACCAAAGAATTAAATATCATGAAACAAATAGCAGTTAATAATAATTACGATCCAAATTTAATTGACAATATCATAAATGAAAAGATAAAAAAACAGACTTTAGAACAAGTATTCCCTTCAGATAAAAATGATAAACAATTTAAAAGCTTAACATACTTTGGAACACCATCCTCAAAAATTAAATCATTTTTAGAAACTTTAGACATGAATATTTCCTTTAAAACTGATCACAATTTATTCAAATTCATTAAAAATAATAAATCTAAATCTTCAAAATTAAACAAATCAGGAGTTTATAAATTAAAATGTGGTAATGGCAATTGTGATAAAATTTATATCGGCAGAACTTTTAGAAATTTTAAAACTAGAATTTCGGAACACAAACGTAGCTATCACAACAAAAAATTAGATACTAACTATTCAAATCATTTATTAGAAAACCAACACATTTTCGACCCAAATTTTGAAATTCTCCATTTAGTCGGTAAATCCTTTAGTTTAAATTTATTAGAGGCCCTAGAGATTAACAAAAATAAATATTCAGGTAATCTCCTTAACGACCAAATAGATATCAATCAGTCTCCTTTATTGAACCTCTTTACCTAGAGGATAGCTTAGAATGTTAGTAGTGAATGAATTTCCAGGTAATTTCTTTCAATACCATTGTTAACCTTAGTAAATAGATTTAGCACTGTATATATTAAGACATTTTTTCATTTCACCTTCATTCGTTTTGACAAAGCTACTGTGTTAGTGAAACGCATCAATAAGTTTAAATTGAACATTAGTTCAAATAAATGAAGATTTAAACAAACTATATTGTTTTATTTCATCGTTCAGTATGGATCTTCATCAAGTAAAAGCCTCATCTATTCAACTAATGTTGTTAACATAATATTTCCCTCAAAAAACATGGGTGAAATCTTTCGACCAATATTCTTCATATCTACCTCAAAACACAACCTGAAAAAAATTTTTTTTCGCCCACAACAGCCTACTGTCAAGTTAATGGATCTTTAATCAAATGATAATGATCTTGAGACATGTTTTGTACTTACAACTTAACTTATGCAAATCGCATTTTTGACAGGTAGACGTAGTGACGTTGGGCAACCATTTGTATGTGTGTTTATTATGGAATAGCGTGTTAGAATGAAATTCATTTGTTTCAGAATAAAGCAGCTATTGTGCCGTTCGTAACGAAATACGACGGTGTATATCATGACCGTGTACGTTATTCATTACCACATAAAGAAAATACTTAATGGTTAATAATAAGTAAGCCAAATTTCAATGTTTCTTTTGTTCCCATACGGTGTGTATCAGCCGAATAGAGTAAACCTATTGCCAGGTAGAAACTCTTTTACTTTTCCTTTCACAAAAGTCGTGAAATCAAATCAAATTCAAACTGCAGTAATTTGAAAAACTTTCGAGAACAAATTTGTTGCGTACAGGATCATTAGAATGGGAAACAGCTTGGCACAAATTAGTTATAAATTCTAGATGCGATCACATATAGGGGAGGTTGGGGCAATGTGAACTATCTAAGATAAAAAATTGTAAAGCCTCATTATTAAAATGAAATTTGAAATTGTAATGAACTCACATTGTTCAGCGAACCTTGTACTATCATTATGAACTTACCAGACTTCATTTTTAAAACTTGTTTGTTAAAAAAAATCTGAACTCATGTCTGAAGTTCATATTGCCCCATGGGGTGGGGCAATATGGACCACAAAAAGGAAATTCAAAATTAAATCTTTATTTAGGTATAGAAGATAAAAATAATGGTACTACCAACTTAAAATTACGAGTACTTGAAATATTAACATTCTGCACAAAATTCACATTTAAATGCCTCGTCATCTTCAGGGTCCAATCCTGCGCAGGCTTCATGAGCCCATCTTAAACATCCGCAGCAGCGCACCCAACCTTCTTCGACCATTGATGTTGAGTACAACTCATTACAATAAAAACATTCTGCATCGTGGTCTCCCTCGTCTGCATATTCATCTACAATTTTTTTTCTGCTTTCCTTTATCAGATTTAGACAGACTGTTCTTAGACTCTACTTTTTGTTTGTTTGGTTCATTTTCTTGATTATCAAATTTTATTTTAACTGTTTCCTTTTTCTTTGCTTCTTTTTCCTCTTTTATTTTTAGTTCAGCTTCTAACTCCAATTTATAAGGAGTAGATGTTAGTATTGCTGCTTTGCCATTTTTACTTTTCCGTAATGGTTTATTATTTGATTTAGTAGTTTTTGGAAGTGGACGAATGTCGATAGGACTTTCTGACCCAAAACTACTTTTCATTTGGTTTTCTGTAGAGCGAAGACATGCTGATGCTGAAGGAACTTCTTTTTCCAGCTTAGATTGTATGGGCTGTGAGAGAGTCGTGCCGGCAGTAGATGTTGAAGCCGTTGCTTCTTTATCGTTACAATGTGAAGGATCGTTTGAAGTAGATTCTGTAGGGGGCACTTCATCCAACATACATTGTGTGAGCTTCGATAAGGTGTTCCCTGCAGTAAAGGCTGGAGGAATTATTCCTTCCTTTTCAGATTGTGGCAGTTCGTTTGTCGCTAGATTTTTGTCAGTAACAGCAGACGGGCAAAGTCTAAATCTGTGAAAATATTTGGATCATAGGGGACTAATCCACACTGTTTAAAAGCGTTAATAGCCGTTAAGGGGGTTGCTGCTTGTAAGTACGCATCACCAAAAATTTTGGCGATCTGAAAGACCGTGACAACTCTGCCTGGATGATTATTCAAAAACTTTTCCAGAGCCATATCGTAGTAGCGTGCTAATGGGGCCATGAAACCGACATCTGTTGGCTGCATACGATGAGTGCTGTGGGGTGGCAAGCAAATAATATGTACATGTTTAGTTCTGGCTATATCAATCATATCAATATTTTTTGTGTGGCTACTATGCCCATCTGAAATTAATAAGACGGGATCATCGTCGGTGGGTTTCACCTGTTGAACGAAATGCTTAAACCAGACTGAAAAGATGTCGGTATTAATCCAGCCACTTTCACTGCATGCAAATATTGTTCCAGGTGGTGCGCCATCTTGGAGTTCGACCTTCATCCTTTTCCTTACAAAAATTAATAATGGTGGTATCTACAAAGTTTCCTGATGACGACATACAAATAACTACAGTGGTGGTTCCACTTCTATCTGCAGAGGTGAGAAGGCCAACTTGCTTCCTTCCTTTTTTAGCTAATATTTTACTGTTACATTTTGGAACAGTGCCTAACCCGGTTTCATCACAATTGAATATTCTGGTTAATGCGATATTTTTAGAATCCAAAACGTTTTTGTATAGGTCAAAAAATTGCTTTACATTATGGCGGTTAAAGGCTTGAGCCCTTGCAGCAGAATTCGACTCGGGTTTGCGCAACGAAATGTTTGGATGACGGTTACGAAATCCATAAGTCCAATCAAGACCAACTAGTCTTTTCGTTATATCAAATGTATGTACTATCTGATTTTCTTCTGCTTACTGAAAAGCAAGAGAACGAAGGTCAAGCAATGTAATGCCAAAGAACCTGGTTTCCATATCCAGAATATAATTTTCCAATTCTTCCTCCTGGTTTATAAAACCCCAAACCTTTTTCGTTGGGTAAAATTCTTTTATTTTGTTCCTTACATCGTCGAATTAATGTTGCTTTTGGAATATTAAAACATTTACTTGCCTTCAAATAGCCCATTTGTCCGCTTTTAACTGCTTTATTAGCATTTTCCATTGCAACAAGTGACCATGTTTGTTTCTCCGTTTTTCTTCTATAATTACGGACCATCTTGACTAGGCACCTGAAAACAAGGAAAATAAAATTAGATCTATAAATATGTACTTGGGGTAATGTGGACCACTAACGGTTCAATTTGCCCCACATAGACAATAAATTGAACACGTGTAGTTTATATTCAATGTTTATGAGAAATCGTAACATTGCCGTTTGGCATATATTAAGCACACTCTAAACAACGTATGGAGACTAAAAAATAGATAAAAATACATTTATTTACCAAGTAATTCTGATATAAAGTCAACACTTTTGTTAGATCGGCGCTTCCGCAAATCACGTTTTGGCTCTAAACTCTGATAAACAATCCTCTACGACTGCCAAGTTCTTACTGAGTATCGGTAGGACCCGTATGCACATAAGTAGAATCGAATCTGTTGCATTGCTGCCGCTGTTATAAAAATAACCTAGGTGGTTTACATTGCCCCCGTAGTCCACATTGCCCCAACCGCCCCTACCACTACTAACTGTAGTGCTTCACACGAGAGGGAGAATATTCACGTATCGTCTTGGTTTTTCAATACTAGACGAGACGAGACATTTCTGGAAACAATTCAAGCGATATGAATATTTATAACAGACATGTATTTCCAAGTAATGTTGTAAAGAGCTGTCGAAAATCTACTACTTTGTCTACCAACAGCTGCCGTCTGTCAGTCCAATCTCTACATACTATTGCTCAGGGGAGTCTTTAGTATCAATATGTACTGCCCAGGGTCTAACTGTTTGCAAATATTTTAATTCACCACGAAATGATGAAGTCTACAGGGTGATTGATTAACATGATAAAGTTCAGTATTTCCTATGTCCTTTGAGATATAAAGTTGAGAATTTTGAGGATTATAGCCATCATTATTTTTCCTATTCTAAAATTATATACAATATTACAGGGTGTTCCAGAATGTTCTGCCATATCAAAGCTAAATTTTTTTAAATCAATCACTATGTTTTCACGCCATATTTGGAATCTGCTTGATTTCCCCATTAAAACAATATGGGGTTTTGATGTGTTCTACGTAATGAACTACAAATTTCAAATCAAATTTTATTATACAATAATAAAGTAAAATAATACGAAAAGCCAAATATATATATACATAGAAATTTCCTGACCTGGCATCATAACCTAGGCAAGATTTGCCTGTTTTGTAATGTGCCAACTCTGGAAACCCCATACATTTGTACATTTACCATTAGGTATAATTTAATCACACAGCAATATAATACCATTATTCCTATAGTTCATAATCACCAATATTAAGTGCAACGAATTAACGAAACCAGTTATACGATCACATCCAAAAATTTCACAAAATGTGGTTTATGTTGAATTTTGAACAATTACAGCGGTAGTGCGTTCACAACACTTGGGTACAAAGCAATATAATCTGTGTAGTCCGGGAAAGTAAGGTAGAAAAATCTGTTAACCATCAAAACTTTCCCATAACTGATTTTTCATTTTTAAATGAAAATATATTGACCCAGCATCACTCTCCTAGATTGTCTAATAATTTCCACTGGAGCTTGCGACTCAGCTTGCAAGCACAGCTCAGACCACCTAAAATTCAAGTCATTTATGCTCGTGTCATTCCTGGATGTATTCTTACAAAAAAATCGTAGAGATGAAAATTGAGGCAAATCTTATGCTCTTGAAGGTGACGTAAATAGTTTAAAAAAAAAATTTCCGATCTCAAATTATCCGAAAATTGAAAAAGTTTACGAAAATTATATTTTTGGTTGGTAATTATAAATAAAATATTAATATCGAGGTCAAAACATAGAGAAAGATAGAGGGCAAACTTCTAAAAATTTACATTTCTTCAGATTTGGAAAATTCAAAATGGCGGCTGCGCAAATTGGAAAAATTTTTTTTTTTCAATCGCGTCTAAATTTATGAACATTGACGATATTGAGAAACGGTTTGTTGCAATCGACAGAGTGAAAGTTATATTTTTATAAATAACATAAACAAAATTTTAAAAAAAATTTTTACATATTTTTTTTTTCTCATTTTGGCGTTGAAAAATTTCTTGAAAATATATTTTTACGATATAAATATGTTTGTTTTTGAAAGACGAGTATTTTGAAAAAAAAATTTTCGGATGCGACTTTTACAAGCTGAGATAAACAAATTGAAAATCTGCTAGATACTGTCATAATATTATTTGAAATTTTCAAATTTTGATCACTTCGCTAGGTTGTTGAATCCCAACTCAACTTAAACATGATTTTCCATTTTTCTACCGTTAATTGGTCCATTCAAAAGAGAACAGTAATCCTAGCTCGCTCGGCCAAACGGTGCGGCGGCAACTGCTTGGCATTCTGGTGGGGGGTCAGCGCTCATTCTCTTCGATTATTGAACATTATTTCGTGTTCTTGTACCACAGGGTGTACTACTACCAGGTGTGGTTGTAAAAAAGTTGGCATACATTGTACGATATTATGTAAAAATTGCGAAGGCAAAAACTGTTGTAACATCGAAATTGTAAGTACCGTATTTGACAATGACGAGGATGATAATGAATCTCTGAGCTAAATTTTGACATGACTCAATTAGTTGATTGTGAACTTGCAATTGATAGTAGCAATAATATCGATGAGGATTTGTTTGCTAATAATAATGACGAGGAAAATTGTACAGAGCCATTTCCTCAGAGACCAAAAAAGGCGAGAATTTGTTCAAAAAGGGCGAGAATTTGTTGAAAATAGATGTAAATTTGTAAATAAATATTATTCTTAGTATCTACGTTTCGAATTATGTATAATATATATAATAAATGGATTTATAGATATAAATTATAAATATCATTGTACCTTATTTCTTGCAATATGTAATGGTTGTGTGATGATCCCGAAAGGACGGTAGTGTTAAAAGGACATTAGCATAAAAATGAGATTTAAATTAGGTGGATAATAATTACAATATTTAGCAAGCGTTGATCTAGGAAGGTCAATGTTAGATATGCGTGGAAGCACGTTCTAGTTAAAAATGTAAATAGCACGATCAACTAATAGACGAAGGTCAGGCACGCAGGACATTGGTCGAAACGCTTCCTATAAATTAGAAGTGTAACGAACCAAGAATTCAATTGTTATTATTATTCTGAATAAGTTAAATGATATGATATTATATTTGTGTATTTTATATATATTAAAAGCCCAGTGATTTTGTATAAGTGATGTCGTTTATTCAACTCCCGAAGAACGGTTACTAGGTAAATGTTTTCCTCGAAGATAATAACCATACTATTAGCAAACCACAAATGCAAAATTTTTACAAAGAAAACCAAAATAGAAGCTTGAGCTACGTTCAACTGCGAACGAGCGCTGACCCCCCACCACAACGCCAAGCAGCTGCCGCCGCACCGTTTGGCCGAGCGACCTAGGATTACTATTCTCTTTTGAATGGACCAATTGACGGTAGAAAAATGAAAATTTGTGTTTAAGTTGAGTTGGGATTCGACAACCTAGCGTAGTGATCAAAATTTGAAAATTTCAATCAATATTATCACAGAATCTAACAGACTTTGAATTTATTTATCTCAACTTGTAAAAGTCGCATCTAAAAAGTTTTTTTTTAAAATACTCGTCTTTCAAAGACACACATATTCATAATATGAAAACATATTTTACACAAATTTTTCAACGCCAAAATGAGAAAAAACTAGATGGAAACATTTTTATTTTCGGTAAATGTTCTAAAAATTATGTAAAAAAATTTTTAAAAATTTTGTTTATGTTATTTATAAAAATATAACTTTCACTCTGTCGATTGCAACAAACCGTTTCTCAATATCGTTAATGTTCATAAATTTAGACGCGGTTGAAAAAAAAAATTTTTTTCAATTTGCGCAGCCGCCATTTTGAATTTTCTAAATCTGAAAAAATGTTAATTTTTAGAAGTTTGCCCTCTATGTTTATCTATATATTAATATTTCATTTATAATTACCAACCAACAATATAATTTTCGTAAATTTTAACAATTTTTGGAAAATTTAAGATCGGAAAATTTTTTTGGAAAAAACTATTTACGTCACCTTCAAGAGCATAAGATTTCCTCCAATTTTCATCTCTACGATTTTTTTGTAAGAACACATCCAGAAATGACACGAGCATAATCACTTCAATTTTAGGTGGTCTGAGCTGTGCTTGCAAGCTGCGTCGCAAGCTCCAGTGGAAATTATTAGACAATCTAGGAGAGTGATGCTGGGTCAATATATTTTCATTCAAAAATGAAAAATCAATTATGGGAAACTTTTGACTTCTATTTCCTCACTTTCACGGGCTAGTGGTACAAAGTGAGCGTTCATAAAATCTTTAACATATGCTCATATACGTGATAAATTATTATTATTTATATGTATATGCATATATTTCACCATAGAGAAAGTAATATATTATTTTTCTATGTGGATCAAGGTTAGCTACCAGTTTCTATCAACAGAAGGTTTTCAAATTTCACTGGTGATAATGTTGAAGGTAAAAATTATCCTCGATCATCGTTTTTCTAAAATTAACGGAAAATAAACAACACATTTCAAAGTCAAATTTTGATAGTGTCGATCTACACATCGTTCAAACTTATTTCTCCCTAGGTGTTTACTCCGTCGTCTGCTGACACTGTTTTCGCTCCCCACGTCACCCATAAATTATAAACGCACTCCTTATGTCATCAGAAATTTTTGGTTGAGCGCGAATTTTAAACTAATGACAGTTTTATTGAAATAATTTCGTCTTGTTAGGTAATTTCAAGCAGTTAAATACAATCTCCTGGGTATATAAAATTATGTTGCACTAGTTTTTGTTAAGCTATTATCCCTGAATTCTCAAAACATTTGAATATGTCCATTATTGACCTAGGTTAACAATAGAAAAAATTATTAACCACTAATAGAGAAATTCAACTTCTCAGTTGGCTAGATGACACAATAATTGTCAACTTCACAGCTAGTAGTGGAAAAAGTTGTTTACGATATTATCTCTAAAAATGAATTTTGGTGTATCCTTATGTAGTTTTAATTTATTTGAAATTTCTAACTTTAGGTATTAGTTTGAGAGTCAATGTTATAAAGTTTTGGGCAAAAGAAAAACAAAGATCATGGTGTTACTAACTTTTTAAAAGTTTGTACTAAAATGTCCAAATTAAATGTGGATCTACTTACTCTGGTATCTCTAATTTTAAATAATGTAGGATTAGTGTAGATTTTCATTAGACAGCTATAAACATAAAGTAGTTTTATATTGAAAACTTTTGTTTTATTGTATAACTTATCAGTAGAATAAAGCTTACTTTTTTTTTTTTTTGTGTGTGTTTGAGCATCGACATCTAGGTCATTGTGCTCGTCGATATATCATTGGGGTAATATATATATATTATAAAATAAATTTGTGGACTTTAGATAAATTATCACCTGGATAAGCTCGTCATTTTGGTTTCTAAGAATGTTTCCGATCTGGGGTATTTTGAGGAATTGTCTGTGAAAATTGAAGGCTGCACAAGTAAATATATGTTGTGCTGTCAGTGGGCTGCCGCACGTCTCACATATAGGTCTGTTCTTTCCAAGGAGGAGGTGGAAATGGGTTAGGTTTGTGTGGCCTATCCTTAATCGGCTGAGGACGACTTGTTCACGCCTTGTTAGAGTCTTGGGGTATAACAATTTTTGTACGCTCGGTTTAATGTGTCTCAATTGTCCATCATATGTATTCCATCTGTTCTGCCATGCTTCGTAAATTTCATTCTTTATATCCGTTTTCATATCCAGGAAGGTGTTAGGTATGCTTCTGTCTACTGTTCCGCTTGTGGCTTTTTTTACTACTAGATCAGCTTCAGTATTACCGGTAATATCGGTATGTCCAGGTAGCCACATTATTGAAATAGTCCTTTGCATACTGTATAGATGGGTTAATACTTCTTGAATGCGTACAACCCATTCGTTGGCAGAAAAACGATTTTTTGTCGAGAGAGTGGCAGTTAAGGACAGGGGGGAGTACTGAGTCCGGCGTTATTCATAATGATAATGGATGATGTACCAAAGGAAGTTAAAATAAAAGATAAACAAATACAAGTAGGATACAGAAATATGGTAGTCGTGGGAATATCCGAAAGTGTTTTTTGCTGACGATTTAGTACTATTCGCTATAAACGAAAACGAGTTGAAACATAATTTAATAACATGGAAGCAGATATTAAAACTAAGAAACATGACCATAAATATGGAGAAGAGAACAATAATGGTGGTGGGACAAGAAGAAGAGAACCTTAATATCGAAATAGATGAAACACAGTCAAAACAAGTGAAAAGTTTCAAATATCTATGAGTGGACATACAGCGCAATGAAAAACAAGAGGCAGAAGTGAACGAAAGATTAAGTGCAGCATTAAATCACAACGAAAACCAAATTGAACGTGCACAAGTCAGTTTTTCGGCCAGTCCTTATGCATGGTAGGAGAAGTTGGCTTTGAGATTCTAGGAAAACCTCAAATTTGATAGTATCACTACTAACCTGTTGAGCCGAAACAACCACGTCTTTATTGGAATCCATCATGAAACTGACGGAAAACCGTGTCTTAAGTCTGCATGCTCTTACGCAAATCATTTCAAGAAACGTGTTTCATGAAACGAATTTCGCCAATGTGCACCGTGTCTAAGTATCATGTCTCATGGAAATTGAGTGGCAGCAACGTACCAAATTATCTCCTTCGGCCAATCATTGTCGATCAATGGAATATATAAAAGAGAATTCGCGGCGAGTACTAGAAGCAACTCTTGAAAATGTTCTGGAAAAATGTTACATGAAACGATTATATTAAGATCTTGCTTTAACTTTAAATGGTTCAATGTGTAGGTATGATTCCAAGATTCTTAAGTTCTTATGAAAAAACTACATTATAATCAATTCGATCAAAAGTTGAGAAAATGTAATTTTTTCTTTTAGCGCTTGTTTAACACCCTGTAAATTTAAAATTAGTATTAGTCGATTCAAATTTTCAATTAATTTGAAAAACAATACAAAAAAAAGTAATTTTAACCAGGACCATTATATATTATGTGTGTAACATATACTTTTGAAAAACGAACATTTTTCAATTAACCTCCTCCTGAAATTACTGCCAATTAGTATTTAATATCGACAAAAATTTTGTTTTGTAGTATTTTACAATTTATCTATGTTTGTCTCCAACTTTATTCTAGAAAAAAAACATCAAGACATTCCTTTCCATCAGAAGAGTTATCCGATTAGTTGCACAGCAGCATTTCCATCGGCTTCGAACGTCCCAAGAGAAGCCCCATTTGAAAGAACTACCGACATACATTGAAGTGTAATAGAATAAATGTTTCGTTTTATTTTATAAGGGATAGTAGAATTTGTTGATCGAATTTCTGTCTTTATGTAAATTTCATAGTACACTTTATTTTATATTTATATTATCACAGTATAGTGGATGTCCCATAAATTTTTGACTTAAGAATGTATGAGAATCTTAAATATGACTTAACCACAGATTAAAGATCCATGGCTTAACTGTGAATGTTTTCGTTTTTTAAGATATCCGGCGCTCTTCATACAACATTTCATTTTCACAAAAAGTGCTTCCAGTAAAAATTTTATACTTTTGAAGTAATTTCTATACATACTTACTATTAATTATACTTAGGAAATTGGGGATGCAATTGGGTGGATGTAATGCTAAAATAATTTCTATTATATTATACTTCAAACGATGTGAAAGGAAGTTTCATAGATGAACTTTGGAACTACAGTGGAAAGAGTAACAGCGTGTGAATGAATAAAAATTGTGTTGACAGAAGTTTGTAAAATAGGAGCAAAATTAGCAAACCAAGGAAATAAACCAACTGAACAATAATATAGAGGAAATAAGT
The DNA here is from genome assembly GCA_963921935.1 of Galeruca laticollis. Lineage (NCBI taxonomy): Eukaryota > Metazoa > Arthropoda > Insecta > Coleoptera > Chrysomelidae > Galeruca > Galeruca laticollis. The sequence goes on along the minus strand of OY998181.1, from coordinate 156,959,206 downwards.
CATTATTTAGATATGGCCATATCGATATGGATGAGAGTTGCATAACAATACTAATAATACCGTATGCTAACGAAAACTAAGGAATGAGAATGATGTGCCAGAATTATCACGATGGAAAGGGAACACCTGAGAAGAATAACCGGTACCACAAAGTTGTATGGATATTAAGTGGGAGAATAACAATGTTGAAGCCAGAAGGGAAGCAATTTAATCATAATGAGGTAGAAAGAATAAAAACTTATGGAAGTATAAGATGAAGATACGAAATCCATGAAGAAAATGGATTAATCTCTGTTTCAGTAGCCTTTTTTTTGCGTGAATTTCCCATGAATCTCTTTATTGTTGTTGTTAACATATCACGCGATATTCCTACATCTTCTTTGTTATTTACCATGGGTCGGAAGGTTCATGGCGGGGGGGCTACATGCACCTCCGTGTCGATCTTGGTTGTTGTCCTGAAAACTCGGGATCTTCCAATTGAAGGCACAAATGAGCGTTTAGTTTCTCTGCTGAAATCCGTTATTTTGTGTTTTCCCATGTTTCGATTAACATCTTTGCTCCCAAATTTCACATCTTTATTTGGTTATACCGTGCTGATGACAGCAAATGAGCCAGAAACATGCATGTCCGCGGTTGCCACTCTATTTTAGTAGCCTTTTTTTGCGTGAATTACCCATGAATCTCTTTATTGTTATATATTTATTTATATATATAGAAATAATTTAATAATTTAAAAAATTAATGTTATGTTTAAATTAACCATAGATCTATATATAGTTAATGTATTTATGGTTATCTTCTTCCTTTTTTGATTATAGAAATGACATTTTATTAACCTAAAAATTGTTTTTTTTAAAAAGAAGAACAATTTGGTCTTATCATAAATATTCTATGAAAACTAATTTAATTAAACAAATGAAAAATAGAATAACTAATATATCAGACCCTATTTTCCACGAAAAGAACTTTAAAATTCTTCATCAATTATTTTTAGATAATGGATATCCAGATAATTTAGTAAAATACATATATAATTTTTCTTCAAATTTAAACATTACTCTAGAAAATTATGAAATCCAAAAATATTATATTTCTCTTCCATATATTAAGGAAATAACACCCAAATTGATTAGAACTTTTAAACCACAAGATAACATAAAAATTGCAAATAGAACATGTTTAACAATAAAATCAATTTACACCAAAGTCGAGGATAAATCTAATATTCTTAACCTATCAAATGTAGTATATTGTATTCCCTGTAAAAATTGTGAAGAAAAATATGTAGGTCACACTGGTCAAAAATTAAAGAATCGTATATCCCTACATAAAAGCGATTGTAGATTATATCCCGATAGATGTGCTTTGGCAAAACATGTTATTGATAAAGATCATGTTATGGACTTCGATTCTGTAAGTATTTTAGATATTCAATCAAATATTCAGAAAAGACTTTTCTTAGAAATGGCTCACATATCTCAAGAAACTAATATCATTAATAAGAAAAGTGATCATAAGAATTTAAGTGATATTTATTATTACTTATTGTCTACTGATAAAAACCATAAATGTCTTTCAATTTCAAATTCTTCTTCTTTTTAAAAAAAACAATTTTTAGGTTAATAAAATGTCATTTCTATAATCAAAAAAGAAAGAAGATAACCATAAATACATTAACTATATATAGATATATGGTTAATTTAAACATAACCTCATTTTTTTAAATCATTTCTATGTTCCAATTAAAAAAAAAGAATAACTATGATTTTATTTACTTTCAATTTGACAATTATTTTTGAAAAATTCAAATATTTCTTTTGATGTTACATACAATTTACCATTTACATCTATTATAATATACATTCTCATATACTTTATCCTTGAAAATGGAATAAATAAATTCTGAAAGCTTGAACATAAAAAGTATGAAGGGTACTCGTTTTGATTTGCCGCTTCCCCAATAAACCTATGTTTAGTAATAATTATTCGGCAAAGATCAAGTTTAACCAAGTTTAACTATATATATATATATATATATATATATATATATATATATATATATATATTATTTTTTTTGCAATTACGGAAAATTGAGCCTACCAACATTATAAAAAAGCATTGATTGAAGCTGGATCTTGACTGATGTAGAAAACAGTTTTATTGCAAATACTGCTCCAGATAATTTAAGTATAGTCCGCAATCCAAACAATTCTTCAACTTAGAACCTTGTAATGTCATAAATTTTTTTTAATGGAAAGTGTACCAGACCTAATACCAGCAGCTGAAGGACTCCACTCATTATTAGTTCATGGGCTTAATTATTTCCATTAACTTCAACATATTGTACTTTCTTGATATCTTGAAATACAGAAAAAAATATAATACTTCTCGTTGCCTGATCGTTACACATCATCAGGAATTGAGAAATTTTTGTTGTTGGTATCCATGTAGACGCGGGATCCAAACAAATTGGATAACAGAATATTAAATTTTTAAGAAGAGATTACAGGACATGTCCCAATCAATGTTTCATAAATTTTCCATAAAACTAGCAGTCGAGCAATTTGTTCACCACCTTGGTGTGGCGATTTAACAAGTACAATAGCTGTCTCTTTTCATATAACGGAATAAAATCCACAATTTTTTTAGAAACTTAAAATGTTCGAGAAGACTTCAAATAGAATTCCAATTAAAGAACATTTATACTGAATAAATTGTTGAGAGATAAAAGCAGTTGAAGAGGTTCAGGTATTTTTGAGTTATAAAATTATGATAAACATTTCTCGATTGTTGCGTGACTACATCGTTTTATCGACAGTATATCATTAGAAAAATAAAACCACTTGACCCAAAATAACTAATCTTCCGAATACTTCGTTATAATTAAAGCCTCAGGTGCGTTTATTTCTCCCTTTAAAGAGACATCTTTATAACACGAATATCGTTTTACCAATAATTGGTTTATTGACCAAAAATATATCAAAATCAACTCCATTAATAAATAGTGTTGTTTATTAAGATCATTAGATGGGAAGGTAGTCCATTTACTATATTAATTTTCAATATTTTTAGGGTCGCACCCCCAAAAATCTGATTTAATTTATTATCCATATAATACTCTCAAAAAAGAGCTCACGATATATAGAAATTTAATTACGCTGATGGATATCTCTACTGTTAAAGGTTATTAGTACCTAAATATGGGTGAATACTGAACGTGTATATTGATTACGGAACTTTTCATGTCAATTGTGAAAAGGGAATAATTTGTGTGCGTTCGTAGTTTGCAGCAATTAGCGTATAAACTTGAAATGTGTCCTTTTGTGGAGCACGATCTTGATTGGGTTTTTCATGTTGCGACCGTTTTTCAAACATAATTTTTCACAATAGAAAATATGCTGATGTAGCATTGGAATAAAATGTTCGAATTTTCAACGTCAATAACGCAATGGACGACAGATGCTGTGAGATGCAGTTTGTACTGGGTGGCCTAGTAAGAATGGACGCCGGCCATATTTCAGGAAACGATAATCGTACAATTTCTTTGAAAAGATTTTAATAGGTGGATCGGCGAAGGTAAATCACTAGGAATTACTTTCAAGTTGGAAAGATGGCCGAGGGGGAGGGGGAGGTTCAACTGCTATTGCTAATTATAAAACGGGCGTTTTCTCAATAAATATGCTAGTAAAGATATATTTTAATATATATATATATATATATATATATATATATATATATATATATTATAATGTATTGTAGTGTAGAGAGTATTTTATTTGTCTACGTTGTTGTAATATTATGGGAAATATTTTAATCTTAAGTTAATTAGGTTACGCCACTGGAAATGTCTTACTGGTTGTCTAATTAAAACAGAGCAGAATGATTCCCAAATTTAATGCAAAGGAATACATACATTCCTTCTCATTCCAAGGTGATAAGTCAAATAAAGAAAGTTATATTATGATGTGAATACGATTCTTAGACTAAATTATTACTTGATGATTTGATAGTTAACCTCACATTAATCTGATTTATGAAAATATTTTTAAGAATAAAAGAATGCATAGTGAAGTAGTTTTATTAGATGTTTATTAAATGAAGAAAGATTGGTGTAATTCGTTAAGTATTTTAAAGGTGATAAAAAATTTATTTAGTTATTAATAATATGGTTTCAAATCATCAAGAGTTCAAAGATATCTCTGAAGTGAATATCTACTATACAGGTGAGCTAATTACTATTTATGATGCTAGGATGAAATTGAATAAGTTTTTATTGTTACGTATGAAAACGTTCAGACACACGCGAGTTTGTGAATTCAAGTTTTTCAAATGTTTATGGGATGGTTGTTTTAGAAATTATAACGAAAATAGGTAATTATCGGTATTCTGTGTATTCTGAAGATTCCATAATTACATTCCACGAATTGTTCTTGACGGCATCTCCATTCCTGGTATCACCTAGAAGTTTCTTTCAAAACTTTTAGTTACAATTTCCAATATTATAAAGTTTTTTTATTGTTAATTTCTATTTTAAAGTTCTCAAATTTTCTATCTCTCCGCTTTCTTTCAAAATTCAAATCAATTTCCTCAAATTGTCTTTCTCACACTGGTTGTCACGTCCGTTGCCATGTCACTTGTTTTTATAAAATAAATAAATAATAGGTATATCAGGTCAGGGTCTCGATTTCCGTATTGTAATGACATTATTCATTTTCATTTGCGCGCACTGTTAAAAATAATTATATGTACATTTTTTTATGACAATTGGTCTTTTCATTTATAATTAACGACAATTTCTAGTTGTTAGAGTTCTTTATTTGATTTATTTTTTTGATATTGTTTATATAACATTTGTAAGGTTTTGATTTATTCATGACAAGAATGTGTTATTACTTATATTGTGGTATGAAATTTTGAATGTTTAACTCTCCCTTTTGTTAATTATATTTCTATTAAAAGTGGAGCAACAATTACCTATAAAAATGATTCGTTTATTTCAATTGATGGGACCTTTTTGGCTCAGGTATTTATGTGTCTTTCTATTTACCTACACTCAGGGAGTATGTGTGATCGTGCCACTTTTAACAACCTTTAACAGATCAGTTCAGATTAGATGTAAAAGAGAAATTACTTGTTACTTGTTAGATAATTATTTTTATATTAAATTGAACTTTAACAAATATATAATTTGTGGTAGGAATGAAACTGTTCCACGATAACTTGACATATTTTGATATAACTTAAAATATTCTGAAATTTATGTTTTTTCTTTGATAAGAAACTTCCTTTGCTAATTCTATACTGTTATAACAATATATATATATATATATATATATATATATATTATAACATTATAACATTTAATATTATTTATGTTATAATAATGATATAATTAATAAGATATTTGAATAGCCCACTACGTTGGGACGAAATTATTGTAATGAATTTTTATGTATGTATAGAGTATGAGATTCTTTCTGTTATCTGGGTTCATACGGTTATGAATAAATTCAGTTGATAAATAAATAAAGAAACATTTTACTTGAAAACAATATTTTAATTTTATTTATAAAATTTTTATGCGACGCCCATGTATGGGTCAAATGAAATTATTGATTTTATTCTTATGTGTGGCGTTCTGTGCGCATGCTCAAGAATATGAGGTAACGATGCGCTAGAGTAAACATTTGATAGACGCGTCGGGTCTGTTCAGTTTCACAGCGAGCTTCTATGCTGTGTCATAGAACATGTTTCAAATTATACACAAGTTAAAAGAATTTATGCTGGGAGATTTATACATACAGAAATACAAATAATATGGTACAAGAAATAGTTATGAAATTTATATACATAGAGTTTAAATGTTACATAAAAGAGTTGGATGTATCTTTCTTAAGTTTCTTATTTGAGAAATGCGTAAGTATTAATTTTTATTTCTTTAGAATGGCCATTTATCATTTAGAATTATTTAATAATATAGCTATATTGAGTCTCTAATTTTAATTCTTTTTCAGATCGATCATTATTTAAAAGTTTATTTTACTCATGAGATTTTGAAGAAGACATTTGATTGACGTTAATGAGTTTTTTATAACACTTGTTGTACAGCAATACACTGACCTTGTGTTCAGGAACCAGGATCTGTCTCTCGGGACTCTGGAAAGCAGCTTCCGAAGTTTACAGTTGAATGAATATGTGAAAATATGATTTTCACTCTGGAAAATCAGCTACAATCATTGGGTAAGTACATGCGCATGTTTTATCAATAGTTTGCTATGTTTTTATTCTCATTTTGAGGATAATTTCTTAAAATTTCTGGAGCACTTCAAAACCCAACCTTCTAGAAACGAAGCCAAGCCACCGACCCTTTTTCTTCAACTCTTTTCAACAATCAACAATCAGTCTTTTGTTTAATTCAGCTCAATATATTCAAAAATGTTTGTTACACTTGTTGTTGTTTGAAAGTTCCTTCTGTCATGTCACATAAACCAATCACCGTTTTCTTTTTAAACGCACTCAAATTATGATTTCACTTTACATTCTAATATCTTTACATTCTAATATCTCTACCTACATACAAAAAATTAGTCTCACTAAAAATTGTTTATTCAATATTGAAGTTTATCTTGTTATTATGGGACGAATAGTTTTTCTTAGGCGATATACATTAGTCTTTAATAGCAATGTTCAGTTCAATTTTCTTATTATAATTAGCAATTGTGTTTATCCATCAACATAAATTCTTTTAAAACATTTATTAATATTCCTTAATCTAATTATTTATGTTCATTATATTCGATTAAAGACATTAATTAATTTCTATTCATTTCATCTATGAAATTACTCTACTTTCAACGTTTGTCGCTGATACATATTGACATCTATATTTTGTCGCTAGCGTATGTCGCTAAGCGTATTGGTATTACAGCGTTAAATATTCTAACCCATATGTTTCTAGTAAAAATGCGTTATAATATTGGACAATATCCTTTTTATTTCGAATATTTATTAATTCATGTTTCTTTTCTAGATTATATGTTCATCGTTTTTTCTGACATGAGGTATTTAATACGATGGACGATATTTACTCTATGGCTTTTGGATATATGATCAAGGTAATGTTTCTTTTGTCAATTCTATGTGAGTCTTCTCAGATTATTAATTATATACATAAGTTGTATTACTTTTTTAGTTAATATGAGCAATTTTAATGTCTCGTATTTATGATTCTAATAAAATATAGTCTAATGTTTTAATTTCTAATCAGTTTCCAACTAATCTGTTTTACACCAGTGTTTCTATCTTTATTTATACGTTATAATATATATATATATATATATATATATATATATATATATATATATATATATAATCATAAACCCGTTTGTACCCGCTAAGGGTGACGGGTGTGTCGATTATTCGTGGACAAACTTCCGCCATTCCTCTTTATTTCTAGCTTTTTTTGCCGCCTCTGTCCATATAATTCCTTTTTCTTTTAAAATTTCGGCTACTGTGTTATCCCGTGTTTTCTTTGGGCGACCTCTTTTTCTCTTGCTTACTTCTCTAGCTTGCCAAATCATTTTTGCTGGTCTACTGTTCTCCATTCTACAAAGGTGCCCAAGCCATCTAAGCTGCTGTTTTTTGATTGTTTTTAGTATTGGTTCTATGTTTAGGTTTTCCCTTATTATTTCATTCCTCATTCGATCTTTTCTGGTGACACCTTTAACCCTGCGTAAATACTTCATCTCTGTTGCTTGTATTTTGTTTTTGAGTGAGTTTGTAAGTACCCAGCTTTCACTACCATGCACAAGGATTGGTCGAAAGACTGACTTGTACACGTTCAATTTGGTGTTAGTTGTCATTTCTTCTCTTCCCAGGAAATTTCGATTTTATGAATAATATACTTTGACTGCTGCACTTATTCTTTCGTTCACTTCTGCCTCCTGTTTTCCATTGTTTTGTATATCTACTCCCAGATATTTGAAACTCTTCACTTGTTTTATCGGCATTTCATCAATTTCGATATTAAGGTGCTCTTCTTCTTGTCCAACCACCATTATTTTTGTCTTTTCCATATTCATATTCATGTTTCGTTGTTTCAATATATGCTTTCATGTTATCAAATTATGTTTCAGCTCTTTTTCGTTTCTAGCGAACAATACTAAATCGTCGGCAAAAACGCATTCAGATATTCCAACTACTTCCATATTTCTATAACCTATTTGAATTTGTTTAACTTTTGTTTTTACTTCCTTCAAAATATCATCCATTATCATTATGAATAATGCCGGGCTCAGTACTCCTCCCTGTCTTAATCCTTCTTTTGTTATGAAATCATCGGACTGTTCATTATCTTTCCTTACCCGGTTTCTGGTTGTTTAGTAAATGCTTTTAATGTTATTTCTTAGTTTTGATCCAGCTCCTCTTTGTTGTAGACTTTTCCATATTTGATTTCTGGGAATGCTGTCAAAGGCTTTTTGAATATCTATAAAACTGAGGTACACTTTTTGATTTGTTCTTAGTTTTTTGTCTATTACTTGTTTCAATGTAAATACGTGGTCTTGGCTACTTCTTCCTTTCCTATAGCCGCTTTGGGATTCTTCCAACTGTTTTCTATTATTTTCCTAAGTCGAATCTCTAAGATACTCTCGTAAACTTTCACTGCCGCGCTCAGCAATGTTATATTGTCTATAATTGTTACAATTAGTTTTGTCTCCTTTTTTGAAAATTGGCAATATGATACCTACTTCCCAATCATTCGGAATTATTTCTTCGTTCCATATTCTTTGAAACAATTTAGTTAGCATTTGTATCTCTCTTTCTCCTAGACTTTGTAACATTTCTGCGGTAATACTGTCGTAACCCGCTGCATTACCTCTTTTTAACTTTTGTATTGCTTATTTCACTTCTTCTATTTGTATCAGTGGTTCATTTTCCTCATTTTCCAGTTCCTGATGTCTTTCGTCTTGTAGTTCCATCGGTTCTTCTTTCTCTACATTAAGTAATTCCTCAAAGTATTCTCTCCATCTCTCTATAATTTCCTTATCTTGTCGTATCATAACTCCATTTTTATTTTTTATCTGTTTTACATTGTTCGACATTCCCTTTCTTAGTGTTTTTAGTACCTTGAAGAATAGTTTCTGATTTCCTTTACTGTCTTTTTCCATCGTTTTGCCAAATTCTTCTCACGTCTCTTTTTTAGCTGTGATTACCATGTCTTTAACTCTTTTCCTTTGAATTTTATAATTTTCGTAGTTTTCAGTCGTTTTATTTCGTAGATATTCTTTCCATTTTTGCTTTTTTAGTTTGGTATGTTCTTGTTTATCTTTATTCCACCATCTCGTTTGATTTTTGTTGCTACCGGTTCTAGTAATGCCACCACACACTTCCGTTGTTGTCTCTAATATTATAGATTTGAATTTGTCCCACATTTCCTCTATTGATATACTTTGTATTTTATCTTGACATATTTCCATTTCTTTTTCAGTATATTCTGTAAATTTTTTAGATACCTCTATTTCTCTTAACTTATATGATTGTATTTGTTTTTTAATTTTTGTCCATTTTTCCCATTGTTCGAACTTCCTTTCTGGTTCTCAGTTGCCATCTTCAATGTTGCTCTTAATAAGTAATGATCGCTGTATATTTCTGCACTTTGCATGACCTTGATATCTTTCTTATCTTTTCTGTTTCCTTTGTTTATGAGAACATAATCAATGATGGACTTTTCATTTCTGCTGCTAACCCCTCTCGTGTATTTATGTGACTCTTCATGTTGATAAAAGGTATTAGTTACTATTAGTTGGTTTAATATACAAAAATTTATTAACCTTACTCCATTGTTATTTCCCTCGTTCTCTCCATATATGCCAATTACGTCATTGCTTTGTTCGTCTTTCTTTCCAACTCTTCCATTAAAATCTCCCATTATTATTAGTCTGTCTTTAGCATCCTCTATTGTTACACTTAATGTTTCCCAGAATTCCTCTTTTTCGCTCACTCGTGCATCTTCATTTGGTCCGTACACTATAATTATCGTTGTGCTTTCTCTTAAATTCAATTCCATTTTGAGTATTCTTTCTGTAATTCCTGTCCAGTTTTTTATATATTTCTTATGTTCTTTCTTTATTATACATCCGATTCCTTCTTTTGCTCTACTTTTTGCGTCTACCCCATTATATATTAATAAATGTCCCTTTTCTAATTCAATTTCGCCTTGACCTTTCTTTTTGGTCTCTGTAATTCCTAATATATCCAAATTTTCCTTTTCAAATTCTTGTTTTAATTCGTCTTCCTTTCCTAATAATCATCTTACATTCCATGTAGCTATCTTCAGCATCCTCTCGTTTTCTTTATTTCTATTCGTAATATCTTTTCATTTATTTTTTATTTTGTATCTGTTTTCAGTATCCTTCATCTCTTTTTTATAAGCTTTTATACATTCTAATTCATTTCTATCGTCATATCCGTTTCCATTGTCACATTCGTTTCCATAGCCATTTTTATAGTTTTCCTCTCGATTTATTGTTTGGGTTCTTCGTTTTTTGCTATCCGCGTAATTTTTCTTAATTGTTCATCCAGTGTGTTAGCTTCTGGAGATCTTTCCTCACAAATTTTGAGTTTGTTATAGATTACTGCGTCTTCATTCAGTTTGATTTAATTTATTCTTGTTTTATTTTCAGTTTTTCCACAAATTTCATTAATTGTCTTCCAGAGGCCTTTTGTACTATTCTTGTTTTCTTCAATCAATTTATTAGCATATTTCTTATTGGCATTAATTATGGATTTATTCAAATTGTTCTTCAGTTGCCTGTATTCTTCACGTATTTCTATTTTTTACGGTTGTGTTTGTACTTTTTTTATATAGATCATTTTTTCTATTAACACTTTCTATAATTTCAGGTGTGATCCATTTGGTCCTAGCGCGATTTTTGTTTTTAATCTTCACTGTAACAGTACTATTTTCAATGCTCAGTTTTATTTTTCCAACAAAGTCTGTGGCTATTTTTCGGTATCATCTTGGTTACCCACTAAACAAGAAACATAACAAGTCTTTTTTGTGATGTTCTTTTTAGAGACTTTTCGTGATATTTATTTAGAACGGTAATAAGATACCTCCTAGATGTCTTAATCTTATTACCAACTCTATTAACGTCCATATCATGTAAATAAAAAATATTTTTGATGTACACAGAAATACTTGAATTCGCAGTTACATACTCATCCTATGAACTTCTTTTTAGCAACTTCCTATAGGAAACATTCATACGATGTTAATTTGTATACTTCTCACTAATGTCACATACAGACCGTTACTGTAATAATACATATTAACATGTTTCTAAGATGATCACATGTTGCAGTTACTTTTACATCTTTTCTCGAGAGGCAGCGTACATACGATGAGAACAATTTGAAAATACCCTTTAGAAAAAAATCCTGGTATAACTGTGTAAAATGAATTCTGATAATATAGCTCACGTACTATGAATGTTAACGAAACAAGAGCATTTTTAATAAGTATATGAATAAACGTGTTTGCGAATATTCTAGAAGCAGTAAATATATTAATTAAACAAAGTTCGCTTTATTTCACTGAAACTTTCGGTATATTAACTACCTAATGAGATGCAGGAGAAATGTTGGTTAAAATAAATTGAATGTTAATAAACTGTGCTACCTTGTTACATTTCCGTATCAAAACATCGAGAATAGCCTGCAACCAAAAACAAAAACTTTTCAGTAATTATTAGTTACCTAGCTTTTTGTAATATCGAAAGTTAACTGTATGTAACTTCAGAACTTAGAGATATGATCAACAATAACAACTTAAGCTTACGTTTAAAGATACTTGTAGCATACGAACATCTAAAAACCACATTAACGAGCAATAATTTTCTATTATAAATGAAATTGACTGTCTCGACCCTTACTTCGTGGAATATGCTCATATTAGTGTTTTTAAATGAAACTCAAGGTCTCTAGTTAATTCCACAATATAATACAATAACTTGTATTATATTGTGGAATTAACTAGAGACCTTGAGTTTCATTTAAAAACACTTCTATTATAAACTTGAAACGAAACTGTTTTACCTTGAGGAAAAGTGACATCAAGAGGATAGGTATCTATAAACTGTGGGTCTACAGGATACCTTGGATGACCCGTCGAACAAATTAATCTGTTCTTTGAGAACTGAATAATAATTTAAATTTCTACACAATGATATACCGATATTTCTTAGCTTATATCGATAACATTGCAAGGGGAGCAGATTCATTACCATTTCTCATAGTTGAGAAAAATGTACATGGGAAGCGTCCGCAAATGATATCGCCAAAGGGATGGATAGACTTAACCAAAGAATTGATCGGTCAAGGGCTACATCAAACAATCAGTATGGCCTAAGATAGACCGGAGTGGCACAATACCATCGATACCGCTACAAGTGCATCATGGTCACTAATCCTTTATAAGGGAGACAGAGCAAAAAGAGAGAGAGAGAAAGATTATTCAAAATAAATCCCGAAATTTGATGCAGAGGAAATATACAGGGTTGAGATAAAGTATGGAACCAAGTAAATATCTTTTAACCGGAAATGCCATCAACTTCTTTAATTTAAATGGGACACCCTATATATTTTTACAGATTTTGAAAGAGCTTGTTATTTTGAATTCATACATACTGAGTTTAGTGTAAAAAAATTTGTAAGTACGAGGAATATATAACACTTTAATCAACTTCATTGAGTTTTTTGCATTAGAGCAAAAAACTATTTAGATAAACTAATTGATGTTGTTTGTATGCATAGTAATAAATAAACGAGTACTGTTTAGTACGACTTTTGTTCTCCAAGTGTCAAATTCTAATTGGCGGAAATAAATTTTACTATTTAGAATAGTCCAATTAAGTGAAAAAGAGCGTGTTGAAATTTTAATGATGATCGGTTATGGTGATCGTGTTAGAAATCATGAAGAAGTGTGTCATATTTTTAATAATTTGCATCCGGAGAGAAATCCTATATCACGCTCAACAGTAAATAAAACATTACAACGTTTTAATACAACTTGGATGGTGAAAAATTTGCTAAAACCTGGAAGACCGCGGACTGCAACGAACGAAACTGTTAAACAAAATATTGCAATCGATTTAGAAGAATCACCTCAAACTTCCACCACAAATTTAGCACTAAACCATGGTATCCGTCGACGTTCTGTAGGAAAGATATTAAAAAGTGAAAAGTATCATCCGTATAATGTACAGTTGGTTCAAGAATTGTCAGACGATGATTTTGACCGACGGCTGGAATTTTGCGAAAGGCTAATGGACATCTGTAATGTCGACGAAAATTTTGCTTCTAACATAGTTTTTTCCGATGAGGCTTTTTGTTTAAATGGAACAGTTAATCGCCATAACTCAAGGTATTGGTCAAATGAGAATCCTCATTGGATTCATGAAGCACATACCCAGCATCCACAGAAGTTAAATGTTTGAATGGGAATTGTTGAAAATAGGCCCATTTTTTATCGATGGAAACTTGAATGGTGGCAAGTATTTGGATCTACTGAATAACGAAATTATTCCTGCACTTCAACAGAATGGGCAATTACCACAAAATGTTTGGTTTCAACAAGATAGAGCACCTCCCTACTATGATAGACGGGTTAGGGATTTTCTGGATGCGAATTTTCCAAATCGATGGATTGGACGTAGAGGATTCATAGAGTGGCCTGCTCCTTCTCCGGATCTAAGCCCGTTAGATTTTTTTCTTTGGGGTTATCTAAAATCACGTGTTTACGTTAGACGACCAACAAACTTACAGGAATTGAGACAAAGAATTATTGATGGATGTGAACTAATACGTGGAGAAGTCTCGGAAAGAGTGACTCAAGAATTTAATAATAGGATGGCATATTGCCAGCAAGTTAACGGCGAGCATTCTGAACATTTGAAGTAATTTTGTTTCTCATTATTCTAAAATAATTAAATGTACACCCTATTGTACAACTAACTTATCCTCGTTTTTACAATTTTTTTTACACTAAACTCAGTATGTATGAATTCAAAATAACAAGCTCTTTCAAAATCTGTAAAAATATATAGGGTGTCCCATTTAAATTAAAGAAGTTGATGGCATTTCCGGTTAAACCGAGTATATTATTAACAAAAAAATGTACATAAGATGCATTTTTTTCCATTGCACTTACCTGCAAATTTTCATAAATATCGTTCTTTTCGTTTAAAAGATATTTACTTAGTTCCATACTTTATCCCAACCCTGTATATTCAGTTGCACATCTTCTCAAGGGATGGACAAAGCAATTTGGAATTTTTTATATATTGCCAACTACCGTTATTCACTCTAAGATTCATCAACCTTAATCCCGATGTATATTGTGCGCTTTTAGGCGTTGCCTCTAACTCTTGCGGAGACGGGGGGGTTCCGATCGTAGACTAAATAAAGTGTAAAAGGGCCCCAGGCAATCTTGCCTCCCGACAACTAACTACACAAATTTTTCTACCCTCAGACACACACACGCATAAGTGGAGAAATACGAGTATAAGTCAGATGTCACTTACCCAAGTCTAAGTTTAATAAAATGGCTAAGTTTTGTCGAGACAATCTTACAGAAATTCCGCTAGTATAACTACTATACCACAAAAATTACAGTAAAAGACCCATAAACCCCAACCACAATTTGTCATAAGTAAGTAAAATCCCCCCTTGATTGAATGATATACAAAAAAAATATATACAAATATATACATGGTGTTTCATAGTTAAACCACCATAGGTTAACTGCACGTAGAGGATACTTTGGTGGTTCCAAATAAACTTGGTTAATTGGTCTAACATAATTATTAACAGAGATACAGGGTGTTTTATTCATTTAGTCCAATGCTTTTGAAGGCCATAACTTTTGAACCACCCTATATATTTCTTTTATTTTTGGTAAGGATAAGATTGCATTGATAACACAATAAAAATAATTATAATCCAGGTCTGGTTTAAGGAACATTTGCAAAATTCGATAATCTCCAAAACAACACCCTGTATATCAGAATTTTTAAAATCCAATACATTATTCGAAGAGAACAGAAAAAATAGAGCAGCACTAAAATATTTTTTGAAGTGTACATCCCGTTTTACTGCCTTACTTTTAATGTCAAAGTTATTTAAATGTATCATTGACATTTTCGTACGTAATCACTTTAGAACCACACTATAGATTTCTTTCATTTTTGATAGGTGTAAGTTACATAAGCATCAAAATCTTATCATGTAACAAAAACAGTTATAATCCAGGTTCGGGATAAGAAAAAAAATATTTTATCAAGATTTTTATAAATCAATAGTTTATTCCAAAAGAACAGAAAAAATTTAGTTACACGGAATGTTATTTATAATAATTGTGCGAAATGTCCACCATTTTGTTCTATGCTTTCACGAGCTCTTTTTAAGAAGTTTTGTGTTGCTCGTCTTATCATTAATGAATTTGCCCTGATTTCCTCGCAAGCATCATCAATTCTTTGAATAAGATCTTCTAAGCTGTTTATCTCAGTAGAGTATACTTTGGCTTTCAGATATCCTCACATATGATAGTCCACTGGGTTAAAATCCAGCGACCGGTAAGGGCAATTATTGGGCCCGCCCCTCCCTATCCACATGTTTCTAAAATTCTCGTCTAGAAAATTTCGCACAATTACCCTGAAGTGAGGCGATGCACCATCGTGCTGGAAATACATTCCTCCAATTTCCTCATTTCCTAACATATTTTGCAAAAAAGCAAAATAGTCGTCCCCTGTTAATGTATGGGGTAGGATATATGGTCCAATAAGGTGATTATCTAAAACTCCACACCAAATGATAACCGAAAACCTATACTGCGAATGTGTTTGTCTTGTAGAAAAAGGTTTTTCATAATACCAAACATGGGAATTTCGTACCTCATCCCTTGTAAATGTGGCCTCATCAGTGAATAGGCACCTGCTAACTATTATTCTCCTAAGTATCCACCGACTTAAGTCTAATAGCGGTTCCAAATCTCGTGGTTCTAGTCTTTGAACCTGTTGAACATGATAAGGGTGGAAGCTAAATTTTTTTAATCTCCTCCAACCGGTAGTATAGGGTACATTTAATGCGTAGCCAATCCTTCTTGTACTGATTGTTGGGTTGTTGTCAACCATATCTGGAACAAAATGAAATTATGGCACTGGAGGAGACTAATTTAGTATCACATATTAATGTATTAATGTAATGAACAAAAGGGAAATTTCTAATCGACTCTTAGTCTTAATATCTATTAAATAATAGTATATTAGGTAGCAAGTGTCAAAGAGGCTACTTTAGTCACGAGATTTACTAGGCACGAGTGGAGCGAAGCGGAACACTAGTGTTTAAACAGTCGTTTTGTGCATGTCAAACCCGTGTTCAAAGTGCGGTTTTAGTAGCGGAAGTAAAAAAAAATTATTATGTTCACTTTACCTAGTATATCATCTTCAACATTCAAGTGTTGTCTTTCCCCATAATCATTGGTTGTCGCTGTAGGAAATCTACCATGTTGCCTACTGTAATCAAATACTCTCGCAAATGTCTTGTAATCACTCCTCGAGGAGTGCGATGATTAGGAAAGCATCTTTCATATTCCCTTACTGCTTCTCTGCCATTTCCGTTACCAAAGCCATACACAAATAATATGTCTGCATATTCTACATTTGTAAATTTATGAGGCATAATTAATTATTATTCGAAATGATCTAAATTATTCCGTGCGAAATTCACTAACAACAAACGATTAACTACCAATAACAAAACGAACTGTCAAAGTTTTCCGTACTTCAACAGTCTACGCCTATTTGATAATTTTTCTGTTCATTTAGAATATTAGACCTACTTGATAATTGTTAATGATTTTGACTTGAATATTTTAGTAAGTGTGCACTTCGAAAAACATTTTCATGTAACTCAATTTTTTCTGTTCTTTTGGAATAAACTATTGATGCTCATGTAACTTACACCTACCAAAAATGAAAGAAATCTATTGGGTGGTTCTAAAGTTATTACGTACGAAAATGCCAATGATACATTTAAATAACTTTGACATTAAAAGTTGAGCAGTAAAACGGGATGTGCACTTCGAAAAATATTTTGGTGCCGCTCTATTTTTCCTGTTCTCTCCGAATAATCTATTGGATTTTAAAAATTCTGATATACAGGGTGTTGTTCTGGAGATTATCGAATTTTGCAAATTTTCCTTAAACCAGACTTGGATTATAATTATTTTTATTACACTATCTTATTGTGTTATCAATGCAATATTATCCTTAGCAAAAATGAAAGAAATATATAGGGTGGTTCTAAAGTTATGGCCTTCACAAGCAAAATAATTCGGATGACAGGGATACAATTGAATATCTGAACACGCTAAATGAGTTTGGGTACGTATCGACAATAAACGCACCTACAAGAGTACAAGGCAGGAGTGAAACCTGCCTAGACCATATTTTTATTAAATCCAAAGATCCTAATTTGAACGAAAATATCCTACCCATTATATTGAAAACCACAGTTACTGACCACTACACTACTCTCCTCCAAGTTGTAATTCCGGAAAAAAATAAGGTACAAGAACACAATAACAAAATAATAAAGTGAATAAATATCAACAAAATGCACAATATGTTCAGAAATATCTCCTGGAGCGACGTCTATACTGCACCCACTCCAGACTCTGCAACCGAAAAATTTATCAATATAACCACAAATACGTTGAAAGCATGCACAGAGGTACGTCAGATTCGTAGGAAAAACAACAAAATAGCTCCCTGGGTTACGAATGGATTACTTAATTCAATTAATAAAAAAAATAAGATGTTTCGTCTTATGCAAAAGCTGCCACACAATGATGGTCTGAAAAAAGAATACAAAAGCTATCGAAACAAGTTAACTTCGCTGATCCACAAAACTAAATCCAACTTCTATAACCAATTAATAGAAAAAATCAAAACAATTCAAAAACTCTGTGGGATGTTATTCAACAAATATCAAGGACAAAAAAAATACGTCATAGATAAAATTAAACATCCTACAGAAAACAAAATTTTTACTGACAAAACAGAGATTGCGAATGCATTTAATGGAACCTTTGTTGAAGTGGGTAGAACTCTTGCTGGTCGGATAAAAAACAACAGAAATTACAAAATAAAAAGATCACCTATTCTTAATTCATTTGTGTTCGAACCAATTAACACCATGGAGACGAAAAACATTATTTTGGAATTAAAAAATAATGAAGCGGTGGGTTATGATGACTTGAAGGCAGAAACCATAAAACAAATATCAGTCTATATTCTAGAACCCTTGACTTATTTATTGAATAGATGTGTGGAGGAAGGTGTTTACCCTGCTAAGTTTAAAAAATCAATTATTACACCACTGTTTAAAAAAGGGGATACATCCATCATCACCAACTATCGTCCGATCTCTCTAGTTACCCATCTATCGAAAGTATTCGAAAAGATCATTAAAGAGAGGGTTGTTAGTTTTCTCAATAAGTACAAACCAATTTCAGATTATCAATTTGGATTCAGAGAGAAAATTTAAACTCAGGATGCCGTTCTGTCATTGAATTCAAAAGTTGACCAAGCTTTGAATGAGGTTAGACCGTCCTTATGTGTGTTCATAGACCTATCCAAAGCCTTCGACACTGTCAGTCATCACCTTCTTCTTCAGTCGCTGGAAGATATGGGAATGCCAGGTAACATATTGAAGCTATTCGAAAGTTATTTAACAGGAAGATGCTAGGCGGTGAGAATCGGTGATGTTCTCGGCAATGAGAGGGTGATGGACTGTGGTGTACCTCAAGTTTCCGTACTGGGACCAACATTGTTTAATATATATGTGAACGGACTTTTCTCATTGAGTAACAGCGGGAATATAACTAGATTTGCAGATGATACAGCCATCTTCTATAAAGCAGATGACTGGGACTCATAGAAGGATACGGTTGAAAGGGAGTTTTCTACGATAAAATGTTGGTTGGATAAAAGATTATTAACGGTTAATATAGATAAAACACATTATATACCATTTTGTTGTAACTCAGCTGGAATGCCATAGAATAACGTTTACGTAATTAAATATGAAATTTGAAAATAATTATTGAAATAGAATATGGCGCAATAATATCATATGAGCTCATACGCTTACTACCACCAACTCGAGTAACTCAAAATATTAAAATTGAATAGTAACAGTAACGCTTACAAAAGCTTACAATGCGTGTAGTTATCGCCAATCCGCAATGCAAAATGTAAATGGTAAGACAGATATGATCAAATATTATGTTAATCATAGTATTAGTTAATACTTGATCTACACAAGTATCGTCATAAACTGACTACCACAAGTGGCTTACGGTAACGGATAAATCAGTTATCTACAGCCTACACTGACTGATATTCATCAGACTATGGACAAATTCGCTAGACATAATTGGGAACAATCTGGTTAATGAAACTATAAAAACATTCTGGTACTTACAATCAACATCCGAACTGGAATCCCTCCATAAGTGAAATTTACCTATGGCGTTGAACTATATAACCCCGAAAAAAATTTGGTATTTCCACAGGTCTATAAATAATCTCCAAACAACTCTCGTTTCTTATAGGGCGACTACATCTAGGTCTTCTTCTTCTAGTATGGTCCCCATTAGGTTGATGTTGGCTCGTAGTCTTCCGCTGTCCCAGGTTCCTATCTTCAGCTGGTTTGGTTCGGGTGGGTGTGGATCCATTAATAGATCATCAGGCTGACGAAGATGTCCTGCATCTGCTACATGGCTTAGAATACATCCGGTTACTGCTGTTTCAGCTGGTTGGGTGCCGACTTCCTGGCTGCGCTGGCGTAGCTTATTTCTCCTGTCCTGGTGGCGGTTGGTTTGTCTCTGGGTAACAGTCATCTTAGGGGTTGTTTGATGTCCTTTCGTCTTTGGCGTAGTCGTTTTTTTTGGGTGCTTTGGAGGTGGCTGCCTCCACATCTGACACATCTGTCCATGTGGCAGGTTGACCGTCCATTATGGTAGTCTTGATAGTTGTAGCACTGCGTTGGCTCGCTGTTTCTTCTGGGGGTTTCTTGTCGTATATTCGCGCCGAGGATATATTCCAGTTCCTTAATCAGTTCTATGTCTTCTTTATTAAAGTCCACCATGAAGTTGTAGGATCCTCTTGACGTGTATTACTTTTCACTGGAGGTCTTTTAGATGTCTCAATGTCTTCGTCTGCGGATAGCCCATTGGTGACGGTTTTTGCCACCTTGCCGTCGGGGTGGGTCGGTCAAAGTGTACAAGTTTACACATTGGACTTGGAGTTCTTCTAGATACTTACTTAGTTTCCTATAGTCATCGGCTTTTTCTGGGGATATTTTGATCCCTAGTCTCTCGTTGTAGGTGGTCTTCATGTTGACTCCTCTTGCTTGGGCTTCAATCATTATCCTTGGGAAGTCCTTCGTCGTATTGAGTATTATCGATAGTAGCTTCTTTTCTTTTGTTGGTTGCGCCCTCTCTACCTGGGTTGAAGCTTGGACTAATTTTTTTTACTGCTCTCTGCTGGCATTATATTTCTCTAAAGAGCAGAGAGAAATAGTCTTCTCTATGTATGGCGGTTTCCATCGTTTCTTCTTCCTGTTGTTTCATCGTCATCGTTGTCGTTGCTGCTTGACTGATCTGGGTTGGTCCGTTAGACCTTTTCCTCCTTGTGCTTCACGGGCTTCTGCTTCTTTCTTTGCGCAGTGGCTTGTCAACTAGTTCATCAATTGTGCCTAGGGCACCCTCATTTCTTCTTTTCTCCTGTCTGCAGATCGTCGCTTGAGCTTCGCTGAGCGTCGCTTGGGCTTCGGTGTGCAGTCTCTTCAGCTCCTGTTCGAATTCCATTTTTCTTTTCTTCCTCTCCAGAGAAGAATTATGTTTGGATTAGTCGATGTTTGCTGCTTCCTTCACCTCCACATGCGCAAAAAATAAATATTAATGTTGAACTCACCTTTAATTGTGTATTTCTCCTTTAAAGGAAAAGGTAGATATTATGAATACTAATTAGAACAAAACCTTTTGCTACTTCCATTTACTTCAAAGTAAATGTGTCATTTTTATATATACCGCCCATTATCACATAAAAAATCTTGAATGCTAGTGTAGAATCAATTATATGTAAATCCAAATTATTTCCATTTACTGTATTTAATTGAAGAATTCCAATTCTCTATTGTAAATAACGAAGCAAAGAAGTTGTAGAGAAAGGGTTAAATAACATAGTTAATTGAGCTTCACCGTATTACATATCCCATAATGTAGCGCAGACCCTCATGTTTAATATATTATCAAAGACTAATTACTCTCCTTCATATTGTATTCGGAAATTAACAAATAATATAACTGGAATTTCAAATATATACTGGAATATTAATTCTGGAGAATTTTTTAATAAATATACATATATATATATATATATATATATATATATATATATATATATATATATATATATATATATTACTACTACTTTAATAATTACTATATTACAATATTATTATTTTATATTATATTCGTTATTTGCTTTTGTTGTTTTTGGCTGGTATCTGATTATTGATATCTTTTACCGTATACGTCTTATGTATACAAACCTCTTACTGTGGGAATTAGATTTTTTCCTCTTTTTCTTTCTTATGAATGTAATATTCAACCCCTCTGCATTCTTCTTTCCCATCACAAATATTAATTATTACATCGGAGGCCATTATCGAATGGGTACTTGATCTCATATTAATCTACTCAACCATTGGGTAGCATCATTGGATGTCAACTGATCCCGTCGTTTTAGAGGTAAAACGATATCATTTCCTGGCCGGCTTTCAACAAAAAAGCACTCGTGTTCGTTGGGTCTGAAAAATGGTGTTAGATGTTGACTTTTTTAGTCATTTTAATGTGACTGTACGATGTGAACCATTGTTTAGTTAACTAGCTCATATTTTAATTATCCGTAGTTTAATTTTATATAACATAATGAAATTTAACCTCAACTTGGAGGTAAGTACACACCTGTTGTGAATTCGTTCCTATCATATCTTTTTGTTAACTGCAGTATCAAAGTGCTGTTTTTTTCATTCCTGTCTCCCTGATGATGAGGACAATCATCCTCGAATGCTTGGAAATTTTCCTTTGAGGGTACACTTTTTTCCGTTTCTCTTGCTGCAATACCCCAATATTCACCAGTTTTTTTCCTAAAAGTCAGCAAAGACTATCTTCCTTTTATATATATATATATATATTGTTTATGTTTAATTTAATAGTTGCCCCAAGTTTGTGAGCCAGCTGTTTATTATTTATTATTTTATAAGTTATTTTATAGGAGCATTACCTTTGTGCAAATTGTTATATGATATTTATGTATGAATTTATTTATTGTGGGTAATTATATTATTGATTATTATTGTTAATATATGTGAATTTATTGTGGGTATTGTATTATAATTGAGAATTTGAATATGAGATGCAATGTTACTATTGAAATAATAATATACTTTTGGCTGGCTAATTAATATGTAAAGACAAATTTTTATCTATATATTTTTTATCAATATTTTCTCCTATTCATTTTGCTATTTTGCATCATGTAGTTTCATTTAATTTCAAAATTTTACCTCAGCTACTCCTATTTATACAACACTATTTTTCTCAGTAGGGTTCCTGGGCGAAGTCCTAAGAAAATCAACATCACTATTCAATGTAATTTATTTTATATTATTAATTAAAAAAAAGGAACAAAAAAAAATTTGAAATATTGGTTATTCATAAAATGCAGTTGACGCTTTTAATTCAGTTATTGGACTCATATAACTATTATATCCAAAAATAAATGATTATCCTTTTATTAAAATATGAACTATTCTTACACCATAAACGTAAAAATATGGATTTTATCTATATATATATATATATATATATATATATATATATATATATATATATATATATTCTATTCATTTGTTTGTGACGGCTATGCAGACTCATTTGCATAAATTTACATAATCGTTTGTAAACGTTATATATCTCTGAAAGATGAACATCTGTTTTTAAAACTGTTCAAATATTGTAACTTTTTTTCTTGTTATTCTAAATAGTATTATTGAAATATTTAGACACTACTTTAGTTTCAATCGATTCGTGAAATGGAGAGGATATTTGAAATTTTTAATCTACTTTATTTCAATCTTAAAAAAATATGTTAACGTATTATAAACTTTGTGCACGTGATAAAGCTGAAATTAGTTGTGCCTTGTTATTTCGTGAAAAGTTTTATATGTATATGTGATTAGAGAAGCATGCAACATAAAATAAATAATACATGTATCTACAAATTTGGTAGGTGAGTTTTTACATTTCCTTGTTTATTATTATCATTCAAAATTGTATTGTCAGGTGTTTCTATTCAAATTTCACTATTCAAAATTTGGTACCAAATATATTAATTAAACACACCACAGACCTTTTCTTTTCACCAAGCCGACGCCTTCAATAGTGTCCATCCATGACGCTTTCCCGCTCCAGGTGGCAATCTCCCTTCTTAGTATTATCGGGTGATAATTCTACTACGTGGGTTGACTTTATTTTAAACAAATTTTGTCTCTGCACTCATTTTAACATTTAACTACTTTTGTAACTTCTTATATTTTATATATAACACTTGTTATTTTAAAATTTTACAAGAAACTGCAATACATCAATTTACTTCCTTCTTCCTTGGTTACCAACGCTTGACTGTCTACCGCGGTTTTTTTATCCGCCAAAACCTCTTTCTTCTTTATAACCGGAAGCTCGCGATGTTCTAGAAATATCTTTAATTATTGTTCAACTGTCACTTTGTTTTATTAATATTTTAATGTTTTTCTGACTTAAATTTGCTACTAAATGTCGTTTTTTATGCACTATAAACTTATCGTCATTGAATTATTCACAAACACAGTATTTATCATCGTTTTTCTTGTTAGTTAATTATTTGAAATTTTCCGATTGGTCAATGCAAATATACAAATTTTTCACTTCCTACAACCTAAATATTTACATAATGCATATGGATACAGTTCATTTCTTATTTTGTTCTTAATTACTACATCTATATACATAAATTAGGTCGGTAATCATTTATTTTTGTTCTTATATCTCATATCAGATTACATTTTACGTTGGTATACTTGTCGTCAACTGTTATATTTCGTTTTGTTTTGACATTACCTACTAATTACAGTTTTCTACATTTTATTATTATGTGTCCTATTAACGTTTATGATTGAATATTTTTCTAATTCTAAATTTTACTTATTTATCAATCATTCGTAGCACTGTAGATTTTTTTAATACTATTCTATTTTATTCTTTAAATATAAACAGATCCTTTAGGTGTCTAATATTCTGTGTGGCGTCACGTTATTTTATTGAGCTTCGTTGCTTGTTAAGTTCTGTCTGAGGTTGTTTAAGGTACAGAATTATTTTAAAAAATGTTTATCAATAATTGTTTATGAATTCTTTTGATTCTCCTATTTATTTTCTCTATGATTATGCACACTGATTCTAATTGATTATGTTGTTATATATATATTTTATTAATTTGGTACATTATTTACAAATTACTTTTATTGATAGATATTATAATTTTATACTCTATTGGGATTTTACGAATGTTTATATGCTCGTTCTATCTACAACAATATATATATATATATATATATATATATATATATATATATATATAATATATATATATAAAATAACAACAGGAGTAAACGCAGACATGCATGTTTCTGAAACCTGGGAGCAAAGGTGTTGAATGGGGCAAAGTTTTACCGACAACCGTAGATGGCATTTTTGGTAGGATATCCAATACATTAATTTTCAACTTTAGTAATTGCACTAACGTATTTAATAATAATTAATACAATGGTATTCAAATATTTCATTAAATTACTGGTTTTGTTCATTTCTAATTCAATTTAGATTATTTCTGGTCGTGGTGAAAATATAGTCTATTACTCAAATAGAGTTACATTTGATTTTTTTCTTTCTAACCTTGGGACAGATAATAGTATATGATTCGATGCATTTAACAGATATTTGAATATTAGTGTACGTGAAAAATAAAATACCTCATGCCACTCGTGTATACACAACAAACAGAAGTAAATAGAGAAGTCGCTTAAAGGAAGTAGGTACTTTCCGCACTTAAAATTCTCTTTAGTGATGAACTTTCTTGTGATAAAAATCACTATTTTCGTATATATGACATACAACCGCATCTGTAACATATAGAATAATATTCATCCCTTTCCTGATACAAGCATTTACGGAGCTAAGAGAATTTTAAAGTGAAATAATGTTGTCGTATTGAATATTTTATCAAAAAGAAATCTAACTATAACTAACATTAGACCAGGTAATCATTTTTGGCTTGAATTCGGTGGTATCTTCATCATAAAATTAAGATAAAAATGGTATTGTATGGATAAATATTAATGTCCATCAATTCCTAATATATTTACTTCTCCAAATTTTGGTAGTAATTTCTAATATAATATTGAAAAAAAAACTATTATCCAATCAGTTGTGGCAAAATGCAAAAAAATCCTATTTATTTCGAATTCGATCAACTCGATAAATATTTATGTCAGAAATTGATGCTGAATGGAGTATTCTCGTGCGGAATGTATAAGTTTCGTTCATAATGACACTCATATCAATGTAATTACATCTGAAATGCACGTTTTTCACGGTCACCTTCAATATATCTAAGATTCGGAGTATCAATAGAAAGCATGAAGTCTAATTCAGTAATACATAATCATTTCATTTCCTGCGAAGATGTACTCCTGAAGAACCACACACAGAAGCGAGAACTTGCTCCGAAAGGCATTGGTGAAATGGGTTTCGAAATCGTAACGTCACTTGACGTAAAGTACAACAGAATACACTGAGAGAACAAGCTTAAGTCGCTACCCTGAGAAAAATTAATATTTTTTTTATATAAAAAAAGTATGAGCTTGAACTTTTTCGACATTATGTCTATAAATTAAAGTGATATGATAGAATATTTTTGTATTCACATTATATAGATATTCATGAGTTGGTACTGTAAGGAAGTTACTTTTTCTACCTGACGAAAACTCTATCACCGATGGGTATACTTGCGAATTTGAAATACCGTGCTTATGACAGGGAGCATTGTGTAAATGTTAAATACAACAAGAATGCATAAATATCACAGATACTGCCTCCTCATAAATTAGAAATTATTCTTTATACCTGCATTCTAACAGGGTCGGAGTAATCACCAACCAGGTAAAGCAAGGGTGCAGTCTATCAGTCTATGACTGTTCATCGTTTTGCATTGTGCAAATAAAAGTGGCAGTGTTTCGTCCATGGGAAAACATTGTGTCGAATGAAATGGAAATAGAGAATGGAGGGATTGAAATTAGTGACAACAGTGATACTGAAGATGATGTTTCGGACAAGAGGAAGGTTAAAATTTGTCAAGTGACGCAAAAATATTTACCAAACTCTAATTGAAAAAGGGTGTTCAACTTCTTTCACCGTGACAAGTGAATTAACAAAAGTCCCTGTATCTTCGGTAAGGGACATTATAAACAAGTGAGAGACAGAAAAACAGAAAAGATGAATGAAAAATTTTTCTAGAATCGATGAAGCAGCGGGAACTGAGATAAAACAACAAATTTACTCTTTTTACAAAGAAAATAGGGTGTCAACAACGTCTATGATTTTTGAAAGCCTGAAAGTTTTGGGAATTGGAGTAACCTATTCGGAAAAATGGTTTCGGAAATATTTGAAAATCATAGGTTTTGAGTGTAAAACCCTCAACGGAAGGATGAGCATCATGGAAAGTGGACGATTAAAAAGATTGCGTTGGGAGTACGTTACAGAAATAAGAGGATTTCGCCAAGAAGGTCGATACATAGTTTGGTTGGATGAAACATGGTACGATAGCCATGACGTGGACTGATGACACGAAAAGTTGTTGTCTAGAGGCCCCTCCGTCTAGGGGGAAAAGAACAATAATTTCACATGCCGGTGGCAGCGATAGATGGGTTTCCAATGCGTTGCTGTTGTCCGCATAAAATTTAAAGAATTGTTCTGCCGACTATCACGAAGACATGAATTCACCACTTTTTGAGACTTGGTTTCAAGAACAAC
The DNA here is from genome assembly GCA_963921935.1 of Galeruca laticollis. Lineage (NCBI taxonomy): Eukaryota > Metazoa > Arthropoda > Insecta > Coleoptera > Chrysomelidae > Galeruca > Galeruca laticollis. The sequence continues at coordinate 156,931,953 of OY998181.1, read as the reverse complement.
TATTGTCTAATTTGCCCGAAAATTCTGTCATTGTGATGGACACCGCCAGTTATCATTAAAAACAAATTAACAAGAAACCCACCACAAGCACAAAAAAAGCAGAAATCCTACAATATATGGCTGAAAATGATATAGAAATACCTAAACCAAAATGCACCAACCATTATAAAAGACCTGAACATTCCTACAAAATTTCGGATTGACACAATGGCACAAGCAAAAGGACATACGGCACTGCGTCTTCCGCCCTACTACTGTGTATTAAATCCCATTGAACTTATCTAGAGTACTATAAAACGGGGAATTCGGCGTAAAAAAACAGCTCCAAGGCTAAGTTCTGCTGTAGTAGATTTAATTAGAAGTGAGGTGGAAAATATAGACAGTATTTTATGGAAAAATTTCATCGCAGACGTAGTTGAAGTGGAAGATTCATATGTGTCTCCGAATATACAACAATTTATAATTAATTTGGACGAATACAGCGATAATAGTGACCTGTTTGTTGATAGTGACGATGACTTATAACGCAAATATTTGTTATTATTGTAGCACTCGTATATGTCTATATACTCGTATATTATATATATCATTTTCAAGAAGTCAGTTAAACAGTTTCTGATTGAGAAGGTTGTTTATGATGTAGATGAATTTTTACTTCACTGACTGTTCTCGTATACTGTGCCTTTTTTTGTGTATACGTAGATATACAGGGTTGGGATAAAGTATGGGACCAAATAAATATCTTTTAAACGAAAAGAACGATATTTAAGAAAATTTGCAGGTAAGTGCAATGGAAAAAAATGCAACTTATGTACATTTTTTTGTTAATAATATACTTCCGGTTTAACCGGAAATGCCATCAACTTCTTTAATTTAAATGGGACACCCTATATATTTTTACAGATTTTGAAAGAGCTTGTTATTTTGAATTCATACATACTGAGTTTAGTGTAAAAAAATTTGTAAGAACGAGGATAAGCTCACTGTTAGTTGTACAATAGGGTGTACATTCAATTATTTTAGAATAATGAGAAACAAAATTACTTTAACTTGCTGGCAATATGCCATCCTATCAACAAATTCTTGAGTCACTCTTTCCAAGTCTTCTCCACGTATTAGTTCACATTCATCAATAATTCTTTGTCTCAATTCCTGTAAGTTTGTTGGTCGTCTAACGTAAACACGTGATTTTAGATAACACCAAAGAAAAAAATCTAACGGGCTTAGATCCGGAGAACGAGCAGGCCACTCTATGAATCCTCTACGTTCAATCCATCGATTTGGAAAATTCGCATCCAGAAAATCCCTAACCCGTCTATCATAGTAGGGAGGTGCTCCATCTTGTTGAAACTAAACATTTTGTGGTAATTGCCCATTCTGTTGAAGTGCAGGAATAATTTCGTTATTCAGTAGATCCAAATACTTGCCACCATTCAAGTTTCCGTCGATAAAAAATGGGCCTATAAGCCTATTTTCGACAATTCCCATTCAAACATTAACTGTTCCATTCAAACAAAAAGTTGCCTCATCGGAAAAAAATATGTTAGAAACAAAATTTTCGTCGACATTACAGATGTCCGTTAGCCTTTCGCAAAATTCCAGCCGTCGATCATAATCATCGTCTGACAATTCTTGAACCAACTGTACCTTATACGGGTGATACTTTTCACTTTTTAATATCTTTCCTACAAAACGTCGACTGATACCATGGTTTAGTGCTAAATTTGTGGTGGAAGTTTGAGGTGATTCTTCTAAATCGATTGCAATATGTTGTTTAACAGTTTCGTTCGTTGCAGTCCGCGGTCTTCCAGGTTTTAGCAAATTTTTTACCATCCCAGTTGTATTGAAACGTTGTAATGTTTTAGTTACTGTTGAGCGTGATATAGGATTTCTCTCCGGATGCAAATTATTAAAAATATGACACACTTCTTCATGAGTTCTAACACGATCACCATAACCGATCAACACTAAAATTTCAACACGCTCTTTTTCTCTTAATTGGACCATTCTAAATTGTAAAATTTATTGCCGTCAATTAGAATTTGACACTTGGAGAACAAAAATCGTACTAAACAGTACTCGTTTATTTATTACTATGCATACAAACAACATCAATTAGTTTATCTAAATAGTTTTATCTTATTTTGACATATAAAGTGACATTTTTCAAAACTGACTTCCGTTAACAAACGTCACATTTTTCGTAACCAATTACATAATGAAAAATATTATGTAACTGGTGATGAAAAATTAATTATATCACCAGTTAATAAAAACAAGAGAGAAAAAAGAAAGTGTAATGTTATATTATAGAAAAATAACAACTAGAACTGAAGAGAACTACTAACAATAAGAACAACTAGAATAATTCACATTTTATTTTATGCATTATAAATATTTATGACACATTCCGAACAGTTTGTTAGGTTAACCCCTGCAGAATTAGAAGTTGATGTAATTTCGTGATGCATAACTGATCTTGAACCTGAGGTGCTTGATTCACCAAGAATATCAGTGGAAATCCTTTTCTTATTTTCTATTAATGGTAAAATAATGAAGAAACGTCTGAAAATTAATGTATAAAATAAGAGTATTGTCTTGTGTAATATTGGTTGCATAACTTGTAGGAATCAAAAAGTGCTGTTTTCAAATCAGAAATAAATTAAATTTTCTTTTTGTCAAAAGGACTCACATAAAATAAATTAAATTTTCTTTTTGAAAAAATTAGATAAAATCTTGTATGAAACACGTTATGAAATGCTTGTTTGTGTAACTCGTGTCATTTTCCGGGACGTCGCTCGCCCCGCTACGCGGAGCTCGCTCGTCCCGCAAAAATTTCACTCGTTACACAAAATGATGCATTTCATAACTGGTTACATAAATAGCTATTTTGCTCTAATGCAAAAAACTCAATGAGGTTGCTATATCCCTCGTTCTTACAATTTTTTTTACACTAAACTCAGTATGTATGAATTCAAAATAACAAGTTCTTTCAAAATCTGTAAAAATATATAGGGTGTCCCATTTAAATCAAAGAAGTTGATGGCATTTCCGGTTAAACCGGAGGTATATTATTAACAAAAAAATGTACATCAGATGCATTTTGTTCCATTGCACTTACCTGCAAATTTTCATAAATATCGTTTTTTTCGTTTAAAAGATATTTACTTGGTTCCATACTTTATCCCAACCTTGTATATTTATGTATATGTATAGTATGTACTTTTGTTTTGTTGACATGTCCAGTGTAAGTCTAGTATTTTTCTATGTATGTTTCACTGAATGAAAAAATGTATTATTATAAAAAAAATCATTACATCATATTATAATAATGAAATAATTTTTCTTTTAACCTAATATAGTTGTGTATAATTATAATGTAATAATTATATGAGTCGTTTTTGTTTGTAAATCCATAACATCCTTGTCTCAAATTTTTAAAGACGTCCCTGCGTAGGGTCGGACTGTGTACTTGGTCTTGATTTACAACTATGCTATTTACGGTCCATAAATTGTTCCCCACTGGGTAAAGTTGACAACGGTCGAAGATAATAAACACGGTATTTCAAATTCGCAACTATACCTTCGTATCCTTATAAAAAATTATTGAAAAATTCGGTCCTCTCTGATAGATGGCGATAGTATTTACTAAAATTGATACAACGATATGTTTTTAACTGTAAGTACCTAGAAGAATTATTTTTGGAAGTGCAAGTAGTTCAGAAACAACCGTCAGTAATGTAGTGGTTCAAAAATAATCGTGCTTGGTGAAGTAGTTTCCAGACGATCGATCCAAAGTTTTCGAATTTTACACTAAGTTCTTCGCATTCCGTAGTGGTTTCGGCTTTTACGCATCTGCTCCCATTTGGTCACCGCTTTTGAATTTTAACCGTTGAAATCCGTGTGACAACCGTAGTTAACCTGGAGATTCCGATGAAACTGCTTTGTTTGATATAATTTAGTGCTTTTGCCTCGCTTGTTGCTTTAGTCCGATGACATGATTATTTTGCCATGTACCGTGTCTTGTAAATAAAGCTCGTTATGTTTAATTGGTGTTTTAACTTTAATAAAGGACTTTTCCCAACTCCATTCTTGATCAGCTCCGTATAAGGTAAGAAATTTAAGCAGTAGATACCCAGGTGTCAAATCCAGGAGGACAAGAAAAATCTGCCCTACTAGCCGCAGCGCTTTTCGTCAAAACCATAGTGACATCTGAAGTATTTTTATTCTTCACTGACGCTGCCTGGAGAAAGTGTAGCATACTGTTAATTTATGGAATATATTGTGACGCGTTTTCCTCCCTAAGGCGATGACCGCGCGCGGCACTGCGCGTGGTTTATCGGTAGCGGCCTCTTGCTCTACCTCTTAACGCCTCGGAAACGTCACTCCTGTCACCTTTGAAACCTTGCACTTCCTCGGGCGCCAGCTTTTTAACGTGGTTGTCTCCACGGCCCCTTGACTTCACTCGTCGAGAGTTCCAGGTAGCCTCAGATGGAGGTACGGTAAATTCCAGGGGTCTATTGTCGTCAAAATTCGGGAGGTTGCTAAATATATAAAACAAATGTTCTCGCTAGTCCTGAAATAAATATTATTATCCTGATCCAGACTACGGAGAAGCTAAAATTCGTGCAGGCAAACAACTACTCTACCATAAGGAAGTACTAGTCTATAATAGGTCAGTAAAACACAGAGGTTCGGTTAGGTTATATTACAATAATGTTTTTATCTAATAAATACAGGCTTTGTAGCTACTCAAATCGTTATCTATATACAAAAGAAAAACAAACTTATCACTCCTAAAGGTAACCCATACTCTGGTATCCCCAGAAAAGCCGAGAAATGTTAGCGAACTATATACATTTAATATGCGATCATTACAGACGAAGCGGGCAGGACATAAGCTAGAGAGTTTTTATCAGCAAATGTAATGTTTACTATAATAGCGTTAAAAGCGAACTCCTATTTCACGGGTCTTTTCAATATACAGGTTAATAAATTAAATCCAATCACTTTCGATGCACCCGGTATGTAGAATGAGTATTGGGTACACGATGCTTCTAGAGATCGGGAAAGGAAATACGAAAAAGGGTCCGGTTCTTGAATAAAACCGTCGAAAGCTCGGGCCAAGTGGTGGGACCACTTTCGGGAATTTTGGGGAATCGGGACTAGAAATTAACGGCTGAAATCCGGGAATTAAAATATCAAGGAGCCCTGGCTAGACACCTGGAAGTCCTTAAGATGTCAATTTAACGGAATATACGTCTTCTAATTAAAATATCAGAAGAGCCCTGGCTAGACACCTGGAAGTCTTTGGTATTCCAACCGAAACGCAAAACAGGGAATCGGGACGTGATACTGACGGTTGAAATCCGGGAATTAAAATATCAAGGAGCCCTGGCTAGACACCTGAAAGTCCTTAAGATTTCAATTTAAACGGAATATACGTCTTCTAATTAAAATATCAGAAGAGCCCTGGCTAGACACCTGGAAGTCTTTGACATTCCAACCGAAACGCAAAACAGGGAATCGGGACGGGATAATGACGGTTGAAATCCGGGAATTAAAATATCAAGGAGCCCTGGCTAGACACCTGGAAGTCTTTGATATTTCAACCGAAACGCAAAACAGGGAATCGGGACGGGATACTGACGGCAGCAATCCGGGAATTGAAATATCAAGGAGCCCTGGCTAGACACCTGGAAGTCCTTAAGATTTCAATTTAAACGGAATATACGTCTTCTAATTAAAATATCAGAAGAGCCCTGGCTAGACACCTGGAAGTCTTTGGTATTCCAACCGAAACGCAAAACAGTGAATCGGGACGTAATACTGACGGTTGAAATCCGGGAATTAAAATATCAAGGAGCCCTGGCTAGACACCTGAAAGTCCTTAAGATTTCAATTTAAACGGAATATACGTCTTCTAATTAAAATATCAGAAGAGCCCTGGCTAGACACCTGGAAGTCTTTGACATTCCAACCGAAACGCAAAACAGGGAATCGGGACGGGATAATGACAGTTGAAATCCGGGAATTAAAATATCAAGGAGCCCTGGCTAGACACCTGGAAGTCTTTGATATTTCAATCGAAACACAAAACAGAGAAGCCGGTTAGCACTCAATAAAATATTGTCGAGATTTTAAATGTACTGTTTCTCGTTATATTTTTGATATATCACCAAAACCATTAACGCTTGCAGTAAAATGAAATATCTAATATTTTATAAATTCAAAATACAAATATTCAAATATCTATTTAAAGACCACTTTTATTATAATTTTCAAATATTCTCACCTTCACAGTTATTGCTTCAATATCTCTTTTTTGAAAAGAAAAACGGGAAAAAATTATTCAAAACATTCAAAAGAAACGGGTAACAGTTCGATTTCTGCTATATCACAAAACCACTAATGCTTATAGTGAAATGAAATATCTAACATTTTATAAATTCAAAAATCTATTGAAAAGACCATTTATGTTTTGATTTTCAAATATTTTTAAAAAATTTAAAAAGAAACTACTTAAAAAAAACAACTACAAGAACGGTAAATAAATTGATTTAATTGCTTACTTTCGGAGCGTTGTTCTACTGCCGGCGGTCGGAACTCGGGACTCGATCCTACTCTACTCTCAACTATTTCACCTACCAGGTTTCAAACTGCTTTTCCCTCTCTACCGCTAGTTCGACATGCTCGCTTCTTACTCAGCATTCCGCGGTAGGGGTAAACATAAATTTACCATCGGATCGCGGTCAAAATTTGAAATTTTCAAAGAAAAATCCGGAATGAATATTTTATCAAAGTGATTTCTACACATATTACGGGTTATAAGCAATATTAAATAACAGTAGATTCGGAAGCTTAAAATCATTAATAACAAGAAAGAAACTTCGTTACATCTAGAATGAATATTTCATATCTAAGTAATTTCTACATATCTAACGGTTAAATAATATTGAACAAAAGTAAATTCGGAAACCTTAAAATGATTAGTAACGAAAAAGAAACTTCGTTACAATATATTCTTCTTATTTTTTCTTTAGTGAATCGCCTGTTCAATACATTGGTCAGTAATAGCATATCTTGTGATAGATTTGAGCTTATACACACATTTTTACATTTCAATGTCAACAATGCAATATATCAGAATAACAAGATATATAAAGTACAACCTCTCATTTACAGAGTCAATAATGTTTCCCAATCATTAGCTACTTACCTAGGATTTTCCTTTTTGTTAGATGAGGCTCTGGAGCACAGTGTTTTTGGACAAATTTCTCAATTCTCTTGGTTTATTGGAAGATTTTTAATCGTAAAAATTTAATTGTATAGGAACGAGTCCTGCTGAAGAAAAAGCTAAATGTTTTTTAACCCTTTCAGCCTGTCAGATTTTCCATTGAGATGGGTTTTTTTCTTTTGGTGGACACCTAGAAGAAATACCTAATTTATTTTTCCAATAGGCTAGTAAAAACCAAATTCACCTTTCTAGCAATTGTCGAACCACCTCTAAATGAATCTTTGGGAATGGCACCTTGTTCGCATTCTGAGTTAAGTGCATGGCATGGGCATTTAGCATGCATAGGTCCGGTGAGGGAACGCAAATTTTTTGGTGCCATAATACCGTTTTTCTCTTACAGTCAACAGTACTGGTCATCAGCATATACGTTTTATCCACAGCACCCATTTTTTCGTGATAGTCAACAACACAAGCAGGCTTCTTTTAAAAACATTAGTTGCTCTGTCTTTCTCAGCGAGTGTTACCATTTCATTGTCATGCATTGTAGTAAGCATATGCACATCTCTTCTGTCCTTCCAATTTATAGCCATTACATAATCACTACTGCTAAAGTCTGATTCTCCCTTCTTCAGCTTTTTTTCAAATTTTGGCATTTCTTTTCTGTTAACCCTCGCCATCCCACAAGAATTTGTTTTTTGACGCCAAAGGTATACTGACAATGTAGGACTTGTATAAAAGTAATCACTATATAAAGAACGACCTTTATTTAGATATGACTTAAGGAGAATAACTACTATCTTGTCTGATAAACCAAATTATTTGTTTCTGTTTGGATCATTTTATTTTCTAACAAAAACGATAAAATCCAAGGTATATGTGGTTTCGCAGTCACATGAAACGAACAATTTTATACCAAATTGATGTCGCTTTGTTTTTATGTACTGCTTGAATAACAGACGACCCTTGAAAAGGATCATGCTTTCATCTATCATAAGGTTTTGAAATGGGTACATTAGGTTTGTAAAAATTTTCTTCACAAGGTCCAGTGTGTGTCCCAGTTTATACAGTCGGGCTTTGGCGTCTGAACTTGTTCATTATTTCGAAAATGCAGGATTTTCAAAATACCGAACACGCGACATTGCATTTCTGAAAAAGGGCGTTGCAATGAATTAGTCCAATGATTTTATGTCAGTATTTTTTATGTGGGCATTAGCATCGTTAAAGCAATAAGAACGAAAAATCCAGTTGTTTCCAGTTTTTTTTCACTTGTTGCTGAGCGTATATATTAATGTTTTTAATGGTTGAAAATTTCGTCGTCAAACAGAGCTACAAAGTAATGTAACTCGCGTGCTTGAGTTGGCAAGTTGTCGGTTTTTATCTCAATATTTTTGTTATTAAATTCAAAATACACTAGGTACAAATTCTTTCAATTTCCATTTTATTGGGTTTATATTATTTGTAGCAGACTGTAGGTCCATCTCAACTTCTGACTCGCTCATATCTTCATTTCTGATTGGGTTTTATGTCTCATTTTCATCTTCAAAAAGTTGTTCGGCTGTACTTTCTAAAGAAACTTTCACTGTCAGATTACATTTCTTACTCACTACCACTGTCTTGAAACGGTTCTGATAAATATACATTTTCTCCCTCTAAGACTTACAGAATACTCCTAACTTCATCTTTCGAAAGACCGTAAAATTGTTCACTAACATTTGTAGGTTTTTTCGACCTTTCTGAGCATCTAGACTTGCTTGCTCTGTGTTCGACATTTTGGCGTAAACTGACGTGAAAGTAACGCTAATAAGGATCTACTATGACAAATATCCCACGTGACAAGTAAAGAAAATTGTGTGTAACGTTTATTTCGCCTACTAAAACAATCCGATTTAATTTAATATCAATAAATTCCATAAACTACATTTATTCTGGTTTTCTAGATAATCTTATGTTGTAGCAATAATTTTTTTATCAGTGTAAAACACCTTTTCAATTTTGGGTACCTTGAATTATCGTGTAAACCCGCCCAGTGTTTCACTTATTGAAAATGATATTTTTAATTGCATTTAACAAAACAATTGATTTTCTAGACTTTTGTTTTTATTTTATTGTGAACTTAGCAACTTGTTATAATCATTTACAAATATTAGTTAAACGTTTCCTGTATTTTTGAATATTTGATATTATCCGTTTCAATAGTGTTTTTGGCGAACGTAAATCGTATTGTTTTTCATTTCTATTCTAAAAGGGAAAAGAAGCAAGTTTCTGTTGGGTTGTATGAGTTCTCAAAACTTTCGACTGGAATGTTGTCCAGCTCTGTAATTGCTGTGGTAGCGAAACACACGGAGACCACTAGGTAGACCACCAAAAAGATGGTATGAGAGCCGGAGCTCAGCGTCTCATGAAGAGCTCAGGAGGGGGCTAAATATTCAGAAATAAACAGGACAGGGTCCTACTAAAATAAAAAGAAAAAGAAAAAGAAGAGGAAACTGATTGTACAGAGTTACGATGGAACAGCGGTATGAGCGGGCAACACGCAGGCGTTCAATGATCAGTACCCTTTTGCCCACTACGTACATTGCTATGCCCATCAACTAAATTTGATTATGTCTAAAGCTGCTTCTGCAAATTCGCAAGTTCGTGTTTTTTTTTTGGAAGTTTACAAGATATTCCTGGCTTTTTTAATAATTCACTCCAACGAGTGAAAGTGTTGGACAAGATTCTGAACAGAAGGATTCCTCACGGCGCTACAACCCGTTGGAATTTTAATGTCAGGACCATTAATGTAGTTTACGAAAATAGGGACTCTATATTTGAGTGTATTCATGAAATAGAACAACAATTCTACAACAACACAGTTCGCAGTGCAGCTGTCTCTATTTGCAGTACATTAAATGATCCATTCTTCAATTTTTGGCTGACTTTTGTCCCAACGTAGATATATTATTAAATCAATTGCAGCAAAGAAAAATTGAAATGTTGATAACATCGTTCAAATAACAGCAGATTTGTTCATCGGATTTCTGCTTTAGAGGTGTGTGATGTTATTCTAAATTCTGCAAAAGATCGATTTCATTTTAAAGAGTGGCATCACTTCTCTTTTCTGAATACTTTGGAGATTATTGCAGTAATTTTCCCGAGGACAAACTCACTTCCGCATGCTTCTATTATCCTACACTTGATAAAGGAAGATTACGATCTGAATTGTCTGTTATTTATTCAAGAAATGATTGCAGATCAATAAATTTTGCACTACCTGTACTAAAATTTTTAATAAAAAACAATCTGGGAGAAACGTTGAAGGAGACTAGAAAATTATTGGAAATTGTGATAACTACTCCCATGATAACATCAGAGGCCGAACGATGTATTTTTCCTGAAATTAAATATATAGAAAAGAAGTTTTATTGAAGTTTTACTATTAACCATTTATTAGTCAAGAATCATACCGAAACAATACAAAATACCCTAATCACTAATACTACTAGCTACATATCATTTTAACATTTTTTACAAACTATCTACGATTTTGAATGTTCTAGGCACACAAAGTTATTACATCTAATACATATTTTTCTGGATTTTCTGTCTTTTCCTCTTTGACACATATGGCAGCGCCCCCTGGTAATGTTTTGTTGTTCAACTCTATGTTCTGTTGCATCCAGTAGTTCGGGAAAAACGTCTGTCATATGCCGTTTTCTATTCGTCTGAATGTATTTATTACTATATCGCCGGAAAACGTTTTTCTTTATGAGTTCTTTTCCTAGTCCCAAAATATACATTTTACGTTTATCCAAACTGTTTTTTCGCCAATTCGGGTTTTGCAGTAACCACAATTTATAAGCATTTATTCCTGCGATATCTATAAGATGCGAAAATATTGCCATTGGCCAGAAGTTTGACTTTCTCTGCACTGTATATCATTTGGCTAACTTATCTGAAGTGTCGACAGCACCTTTTGTTTTGTTGTAATGAAGAATAATTTCTGGTTTATAGGGCTGTTCTTCTCCAGCTACTTTACTATCAGTATGCTCACTTGAAAGTAAGATGATAGCATGTTTTTGTTTTGAAACATAGGATACTAGCGTTCTTTGATTTCTAGAAGCAAACATACTTGAAAACCCTTTCTTCTACTCTGCCGGTAGAAGTTCCCTGGGAATAAATGTTTTATTTTTCCGGAGGGTTCCACATAAAGTAATATTTTTTTTCCACAACTTGTCCGCAAGTTATAAACGTGTAAAAAAGTTATCGGTCGTTATTCCAAATCCGCCTTCCAAATGGTCTGTCAAATCTAGGACAACCCTTTGACCTTGACCCGTTTCCGCTTTGTTACCTTGTTTTCCTAAAAATTAATAGATACATAGGAATATAAAGTTTGCCTATATTGCTTTTCAAATAACTTACCCTAATAAACTTGCATGTTTGCAATATAAGAAGTGGTGCAGTCCACAAGAGCCCATATTTTGATTCCATACTTATCAGGTTTACTCTTCATATAGACTGGGAATGGTGCCTTACCCCTAAATGGTACAAGCTGCTCATCTACACATAGATGGTCGCCAGGATTAAGTGATTTTTTACAATTAGAAGTGAAAATATCGAATATATCTCTTATCGGAGCTAGCTTATCTACTAATTTTCGTTCTTGTCTCGTTTGAAAATCATCAAAGCGTAAAAATGAAGTAATTTCTTTGAATCTGTCTCTTGACATTGCAGCAGGAATTATAGGACGACAGTAAGAAATATCTTGACACCAGAGCATATCGATAGCCTCTTTCGATCCGTGAAGTGCGCCAAGAATAAGCAACAGTCCAATATAAGCTTCAATCTCTGTAGAATCAACAGGTACAAAAGCTTTAATTTTATTCGGATTTTCTATATTCCATTTATCATAATATGTTTTTGCCTTTCTGTTTGTTTCGGTTACTATTATGTTCAGAATATCCGGAGATAGGGAAAGAAGAAAAGCGTCTTTTATACTTGAGATATCAGAACTGTAATTTGTGAGGCCTAGAGCATGTCTCCGAATATTAGCTTTTGAACGTCTAACTTTTGTGTTTCCTGGAATTTTTGACCACTCAGTTCCATCTTTAGTTTTATATACTGGAATGCCCTGGCTGTTACTAACTGTTGGTTCCTCTGGGTTCGTTTTCTCTATACTTTGATCAACAACTATTACATCATTTTCTTCCTCTACTTCTGTGACAATGTCTTCATCTTCTAAGTCACTCGATGTTTCCTCATTGATAACACTATCAAACTCTGGATCATCACTTTCAAGTATACGTAACATCTCATCGTCAGTAAGTCCCTTGCGATTGTTTGTAAATAAAAACTGACTCATTTTCAAAACGATGTACCCTACTCGCAATATCACAAGAGACTATCCCGAATATTCAAGTCTAAAAATTATATCGCAGTGCGGGGAATCCCCCATTTGAACTGGTAATTTACATTTTAACAATTATATGGGTAAATTTCCTGTGAGTAAACAAACATTGAATGTATGGGATTCCCCTATTTTACTAACAGTTACCGGGATTATTTTATCGTAAAAGGCTGACCGGGGTCTGAAGAGACCCCTGGAATATAAAACTATTTTTTGTTTATACCAGCCAATAAAAACTACTAATTACATCATATTTTATCAAAATAATTCATAAACTGCAGCTAGATGAAAGATCAATGTTTAAAAATTTGCGTTTGCAAAGATACAGCAAAACATAGGTCATGGGTTACAAACGGACCCTGGCCAGTCCTATGAAGGTTAAAAAAATTTATCTCTATAGACAATTTTAATAACAAACTGATTACAACATTTGCGAACCGAGGAGAATGTAGAATAGACTTAATAGACAAAAAATAATTTGTTAGAAAAGTAGGGCCTGGAGACTCTTATTTTTTGCGAACCGAAAATAACTTCGAATAGACTTAAAGAAATAATATTTTGTTAGCGAAGTAGTGCTTTGTGCGTTACTCTTATTTTTATTGTGTGGCAGTTGACAATCGTTCCAGAAATCCATTATTTTAACAGGAAAGGCGGAGAAAGGACGATAAAATCGGTTGGAGAGAACAACCTCACAAGGTGAACTATTTTAAAAATTTGCAGAACACCTTAAAATTTTGACCACGAGCCGCTACTAGTTATAGCCATTGTAAATTGTGTAACTCCGATCTACATCGGAATTATGTTTGAATGTCCAATGTTTTCTCTTGTTAGATGCTTTGTCATATATTTATTACTATTGTGCGTTTCATAACTTCTGGTACTAATATTTGGAAAACGACATAAGTATTAATAGATTCATTCATCAGGATTCTTTTTTGACACAGCACAAAAAGTTGATTGGAAACTTTAAAGTTATCCAAGGAGAACTTTTCCCAATTTTTTGCAATATGAAGAACGTGTTTAATTAAAAACTTCTCATATTCAGGAATTTTTTAAACCTAATTAGCCTCACAATCTACTAAAGCGCTTTTCTGGAACGTTACTTTCTTGGCCTATAGCAACGCTCATTCGTACACAGATCTTGTGTCGGTTGCATATGTAAGTGTTTCTTCTCGCACTTACATCCACTTCACATTTTCTGAAATATGAGCTTTTCACGACTCGCCCAACTGAGGTGTACTTGAGTCGATGTCGGGTTTTATAAGCGACATACATTCGAAAAATTCGGTCCATTTTTCATTTCCCAATCTACAGGTTACTACCAAGAATATGTTATTTAGTTTGTTTTTTCATTACTTGAACCATTACATCGAAAATCGTAACAGGACAGGAACGTATTTCTGTAATTTCGCTGATTTAACATAATTAAACCAGAAATCGTAGTACAATTAGAATAGTTTTTAGTCTTATCTATCAAAAGTATGTTTTTTTTAACTAAGAGGACAATTTTAAGAAACCAGAATCACACTATTAGAAATCGCTAAAATAGTTACTAGATTGGAAGCGATGTCACAAAATACTAGTCATCCGAAAAATATACAGTCTGAAAGTCATGAACCACAAACTAAATAATAATTAATGTTACGAAACAGCACACTGGTATAGTCTCTAAAACCGACTCTGTCTAAGCCAGGTATAGAAGTTAAAGTTTTGGCGGATACGCAGTTATAAAAAACTGTTTACGAGTTCACGACTATCTTATGTAAACAGACTTATCTAGAAATGGCGAGAAAAATTATTTGTGTGTGTAAGCCGCAGCCCAGAATTTACTAGTAAAAATGGCTTTAATATAAATAAAGACCGATCAGCGGAAGAGTTAGTTGATAAAAGTGATCTCGTGAAATAAATACACCGAAATAGCAAACAGTAAATATAAATTAGTTAAGTGTTCATATAAATTAGTTCAAGTGAATATACTGAGTATATATAAATTAAGTGTTAGTGATTAGTTTAGTGTTTCAAATAAATTAGTAAGTAGCCATACCGAGTGTTTGAAATTTATCCCACCCGTAATAAAAAACTTTTAATAAATAAGAAAAACATTACATTGGTGTCAGGTGTGGGGTAATATAAATAAATATCTACGTAAAAATGGCCAAGAGATTAAGGGACCTGAAAGTGGCGGAATTACGAGCGGAATTGGAAGATCGTGAGTTGGAAACGTCCGGTAAGAAAAGTGAATTAGTAGAAAAACTTAAAGTGGCACTGGAAAATGACGGCTTTGATCCAGAAACAGTTTTATTTAATGACGAGGCTTCCACCTTAATCTCGTCAATTTCTACTAACATGGACGAGAAGATTTCTGCCATGCAAGAGAACATGGACGAGAAGATTTCTGGCATGGAAGAGAAGATTTCTACGAATGTGAAAAGCGATATTTCGGCTATAAAGAACGATATTTCTGCTATGAAGATCGACATTTCTGTTAATATGGACGAGCAAATTTCTACTTTGAAGAACGATATATCCGCCGACATCTTATTAATGAAAAACGACATTGCCGCTGACGTTGAAAATGAAATTTCGTCTCTAAAATCTGAAATTGAGAATAAAATGTCAACGATGGACGGGAAAATCGAGAATAAGATTACAACGATAGACGAGAAAATCAAGGAGTTGGAGGAAAAGATTGCCGATTCAAGAACGCGAAGCACGCCAGTAAAAGAAAAGAAGACCGAGCAAACGAAACCTTGCAAGCCAGAAACACTACCTAAGTTTGAAGACATTGGCAGTTTTACCCGAGTCAAGGCCCCAACGTTCGATGGAAAAATGTCGTGGACCAATTATGTGAAACAATTTGAGGCAGCCGCTATAGTGCATAATTGGTCCGATAGAGAGAAGGCAGTGAACTTAACCATCGCGCTTCGCGGAGATGCCTTAGATGTACTCCAGACGATACCTTTGGAAGAAACAGATGACTTCGAGCAGCTGAAGAAGAGGTTGGACTTGCGTTATGGTCATGAACATCTAGAACATTTGTACCAATCCCAGCTAAAGAACCGAAGGCAGAAACGTGATGAATCCCTTCAAGAATATGAAGTGGACATTGCCCGACTAGTTCGATTTGCTTATCCGTCAGCACCAGAGAACATGATGGAATGTCTGGGCATACAGGCCTTTATTGATGGCTTACGTGACCCCGATATGCAGAGGACGCTTCGTTTAGCCCATCCGAAAACATTAGTCGACGCATTGACAGCTGCCCTTGAATATGAAGCAGCAACGAAGGCTTCAGGATATAACAAAATCAGGACCATCCAAGAAGAAGGTGTCGAAGACAGATTTGACCAGTTTGTCAGTTTATTGAAAAATATGATGGACAAGAATCCCGAGGGCCAGATCGCTAGATGGATTGAACGACTTCAAGAGTATGATTTCAACATCGAACATCGAGCTGGTGTGAGTCACCGAAATGCCGACTCCCTGTCCAGACGGCCGTGCCCAATAGACTGCTCCCACTGCAACAAGGCGGAATCTAGGGAAGCTGCAGTTTTAAGAACTACTGTAGTCAACGAGGAATGGTCAACCACCAGGATCAGAGAAGATCAAGAGAATGATCCTCACCTGAAGATGATTCGGCAATGGAAGAAAGAAAACCGGCGACCTACCTGGCAAGAAGTGTCAATATTTTCACCGAAACTCAAGGCGTATTGGGCTCAGTGGGACTCCCTTGTCCTGGAAGAAGGCATATTGAAAAGAATCCTTGAGAACGATGATGGTTCCGAGAAGAGAAGACAGATAGTTATCCCGATAGCGAGAGTAGCTGAGGTACTGAAGAAAGTACACGACAGTCCATCGGGAGGTCATCTGGGAGTGAAGAAAACCCTTCAGCGAGTCCGTGAAAGGTTTTATTGGATGAACAGCTCCGACGATGTGAAGGACTGGTGTAAGAAATGTACGACTTGTGCTACGAGTAATGGACCACATCGCAAGAGAAAGGCACCCATGAAACAGTACAATGTTGGAAGCCCTTTCGAAAGGATTGCTTTAGATATCGCTGGACCATTTCCGACGACAGAAAATGGTAGCAAGTACATACTGGTTGTAATGGATTATTTCACAAAGTGGGTGGAAATTTACGCTATCCCGAACCAAGAGGCCACAACTGTCGCGGATGTATTGGTGAAGGAATTTATCAGCCGATATGGAGTACCCTTGGAAGTCCACAGTGACCAGGGAAGAAATTTTGAAAGCCATCTATTCTAGGAGATTTCCGACAAGCTGGGAATGAAGAAGACCAGGACAACAGCTTTACATCCACAGTCAGATGGAATGGTCGAGAGAATGAACAGGACTATTGGAAAATACCTGTCCAAAGTAGTATCCAGCCATCAGAGAGATTGGGACCAGTATCTTTCCCTATTCGCATTGGCTTATCGATCTGCTGTCAATGAGTCCACGGGTGAAACACCGGCTAAAATCCTGTTTGGACGTGAAATGAGTCTTCCTTGTGACCTGGAATTTGGCTGCCGGCCTGGAGAAGATCTAGCAGGCGAAAACTACGCAATCCAATTGAGAAGAAGGCTGGATGATATTCATGAATTAGTTCGAACAAATATTCAAGTTGCCAGCGACAGAATTAAAAGTCGGTACGACACGCAGGCCACAGAAGGCGGTTTTAAAGAAGGGGACAAAGTATGACTACACAACCCGACGAGGAGAAAGGATTTTCTCCAAAATTACAAAAATCCTGGGAAGGTCCATACTTAATCAAGAAAAGGATCAATGATGTTTTATATCGCATAAGCAAGATTCCCAACGGAAAACCAAAAGTAGTTCACCAAAACCGACTAGCGCCATTCGAAGGAGACCATGACATAGAGGAAGGAGTAAACCTTATTCGAGATGTATCCGACCCCACCTTCGATGAATTTATGAGCGCGTATGGGGGTACCGGGAAAGCTAGATATGGAGTCACTTCGGAACAACAACAAGATTTGTTCACTCTCCCGGAAGATTATTTACTGGCATACAACATCCCCGCCCGTATCAAGATCGCACGAGGGTTGGCAACCGTCTTTCGAAAGAAGTTCGGGCAATTAGAAAAACTTGAAGACCAGATTCTAGCCCCTGGCACGACACTGAAACTGAAACATAATTCGCGGTACGTCTTCTACGTGGTAACTAAAGATGAATTTAAAGATCGATCTACCTACCGCGATGTGTGGGAAGCTACACAAAAGTTCCAGAAGGAACTTCCATTTAAGGAGGGGGTAATGTTACGAAACAGCACACTGGTATAGTCCCTAAAACCGACTCTGTCTAAGCCAGGTATAGAAGTTAAAGTTTTGGCAGATACGCAGTTATAAAAAACTGTTTACGAGTTCACGACTATCTTATGTAAACAGACTTATCTAGAAATGGCAAGAAAAATTATTTGTGTGTGTAAGCCGCAGCCCAGAATTTACTAGTAAAAATGGCTTTAATATAAATAAGGACCGATCAGCGGAAGAGTTAGTTGATAAAAGTGATCTCGAAATAGCAAACAGTAAATATAAATTATTTAAGTGTTCATATAAATTAGTTCAAGTGAATATACTGAGTATATATAAATTAAGTGTTAGTGATTAGTTTAGTGTTTCAAATAAGTTAGAAAGTAGCCATACCGAGTGTTTAAAATTTATCCCACCCGTAATAAAAAACTTTTAATAAATAAGAAAAACATTAAATTAAGCTAACAGACACGTGGTAACTGAGCGTATGCATATCATTTGAAACGAAAAAGACGATATAACGAATTGTAAAATTCAATCTATATTAATTCCAAGTTCGACGGCCACTTTTGCAAGAAGTAAGTTTCAAGTAACAAAAAGTTTTGTATTTGTTGATGAAACAATAATTATCGGAACATAATAAGATCTGAGTCGTTTCCTCCTCCTCAATAGACGAATTGTTGAGAGAGCAGAGGATGTATGTTCCTCGAAAATTAGTCTAAGTTAGAAATGATCAGTGGAATAAAAAAATTGTTTTAAATTAACACCTTTAAGTATGAAGTATCAGAAAAAGTTCCATTTTAAGTACAAGAACATATTTGATTTAAAAATACAACAAATATTTTTTGTTCCAGAAATAAATCATCAAAAATATTGGTATGTGATTCACTTTCGCAAAATAATGTATTTGTCATCACTTCTTCCCCGGATTTCTTACTTGGAATATTTCATAGCAAGATCAGGTACCTATATCGAATAGGAAATGTCCAAATGGTATGAAGAAGGTTCTAAGTTTTCAAGTATCGTCAATACTCACGATGAAGAGACTAATTTTAGTACTGCTGAGATATTAGGGTTGGTATAAAAATAGTTTAGTTATTGAACTATTTGCATATTTTTTTATTAAATTCTATTTGTTACAAATAAAAATCTTACAGTACATCGTCTATTATTAATTATTTCAAGAAACACTAAATAAATTTATATAAAATATAAATAATCATACACTCAGAATCTGCCTCTCTAAGAATGAAACGATTTTTGGTTACATGAGGTCTTCCACTTTCCTTTCTAACTGGAACATTTTGTCTTCTTCTTTTATGACATGTGCAACACAATTGTTATAGTGAATGCAATGCTTGCATCAGAAACTCCTTTACAGCTTTTAATTTAAAAGTAATATTTTTGGCTGCTACTTCATTTCTCACTTGATCTCCAATAAATTCTATAGGGTTCAAATCATAATGATATGGTGGTAGCCTAAGTACAATTTTATTATTTTCTTGTGCGATCTCATTGGCAACATGTGAATTAAACAGATCGAACCATACTCGTATCAAATTCTATATTCTTAGATTGTAACCATTTTGCATATCATTTTTCAATGAAGATGTACCATACGGCTGTGCTAAGATGCATTTTCCATTACAATTACAGCACCATTTTTTATTATTTTTTCTTTATATTTATAAACACCCTCAGAGAGGGATGTTTTGTGATATTCAATCTGCTCAGGAAGGGATCAATTAGCAATATTATTCTAACCTAAATTACTGAGATTGGAAAACTTGAAACTAGGGTCATACTCACTCGTGTACCTTAGAGTCTAATGTTTTAATAACAGTAAAATCATCGTAATACACTTATCCGTACTATGCCCCGCTTTCTCACTGAATAATTATTGCTAACTCGAAGGGTTTAATCCTCTTAAGGTGAATAAAACTTTTGTTGTAATTCATGTAAATTTTAATAAAATTTTAAAATCGTAGCAAAGCGCTTTCGACTGTCAAGTCATCGTCAGTGCTTACCTACCAGCAAGTAAACCAATACATTTAATGAAAAAGAAAAACTGGAATAAAGAAGTGAGGTTACTTAGTCGTCAGGTAATTCTAGGATGAATCCACAAAATTGTTCATACAACGAAAACCAGTGGAACATATTAAAATACAACTAATTAATTAAAACTGATTATCTAAAATCCATCCCCATAATAAAGATTAAAAATTACGAATCCAACATAATGTGGTGAAGTCGGCCGGCCGATAAATCAACCTGTGCGCACAGAATGCTAAGGAGTGAACACGGACTTAAGATCTATGGACTTCTAATAGTATATTCGGTTTGACTCCTTTACGGTGGTCGCCATGTTGTGCTAATTTTAAGTTGGCCGGCCTGAGTCACGTGATTCGTACAGGACCGGTTTAAACAATAAAGCAGAAATCATTTATAAGATACGAAAATATGAAACGGTGAGAGAAAAAGTATACCTACTTTATTATGTATACTAGCTACTGCGTATTCTGTATCTACCTAAGTTGGGGTTATGTGAAACTTTTTCATAAATTTTAAGAATCGTTTATTTTTAAATTATACTCTTATATATTCTTATTCAAATTCCATAAATCAGGAAAAAAATAAAATAACCGTTAATTTTAATTACAGTAACAAAAAAAATATGTAAAACTAGAACAAGATAGAACAATTGACACATAGTAGTATATATAAGCACGTTCACTCCACAATGACCTCATTTGACCCCAAAGTTGACCTGAAAAAAATGAATGGGCCAGGTCGTTATCAGTAGTGACGTGTGCAATCTGGTTACGTACGATAACAGAATTGTTGGAACGAAACCAGATTTTATGGATTTTGGCTCAGGTGGTCCAAAGTATATTCTGTGCTAATAGGAATTAGGTGACTTTATTTTACAATTTTATTTTGGTAAGTTATATTGCCTAATTTATTAACAGTAAAAGTACCTACATACAAAAAAAAGCTTTAAAAAAATGTTTTCTGTATCATACTGAAACGTTCACTTAGCAGTTAACATTTCTAATAGAGTTTTAAATAAATAATTCAGCGATGAATGTTAAATTTATTGGTGGAATAGACCACACGTCCTTCCTTGCCAATGTTTTAAACAACTATTTAAATGTTGGTGGAATTAACTGTATAGATATCTCACAGAAAAGAATATAATATATAAATAGAAATTCGGAATGCGGCACTATACGAGAGTTTGTAATAGAGAATGGTAGTCGCAGAAATCCTGATAAAAGTTTTAAATATTCCGTATATTTATTAAAAAAACTTGTTCTAAGAATAAATTCGCAGGGATTACTGGTATGTTTTATTTTTTTTCTGTGTAAGATTTTCTTAAATTGATAAAGGTTTTTGTCCAGGGCAAATCATTAAACTAGATTGTATTTCTGTAAAAAAATGATAAGTACAGTTTTATATATGTCGCTGGACAGATATCTAAATATCGTGTTAATTAAAAAAAGGTCTATCTGTAACACACTTGGTGTTCTTGTAGCGATACCGCCAGGAATAATTTAATTATATCGGTAAATTTAACTAAAATCACCCGACTGAAGAACTTAGATGAAGATTTGTCGGCAATTTGTATTGACTCACAAGAAATGGTGTTTCCATAAGAGCCAATTCATGATCTAGATACTCAACTATGTATTATACTGAGAATTATTTAACCTAGGAAGATTTTATGGAGAATCGACTTCGACTTGCTACTTCAAGATAAGTAAAATTATATTGTATGGCTTCACCATTCATATTTGTACAGCTTGTTTTAGTTTTTATTTATACTTTCTTTTTCTTCACACATACACACTTTTACTAACCTATTATTGTCAAACTATGTAACACGTTTAAATATCTTTTCATTCATTATATTCATACATATTAGTAGTCTGTTGTTTTATTTATTATACAGAAAGACCTGAGAAATAGCCTTCAGCACCGTTTTTTTCATAAGTATCGTCAAAAAACTAGCAGAGCACAGCAGGTAAGAGTTGACTGATTAAGGAGGTTGATTTTTTCTAATTTTGTTTAGGAACAAAGTTAGTGGCGCCCTTACTATTGATGTAACTTTACTGTTTTTTTAGTTTTTCTCTCTCTCTCTTTCTCTTTCTTTTTCACATTTTTTTTCTTTAATTAAACTTCTTTCAGATAACAGAGCCCTGAGAACTGGCTCCGTTATCTCCAATCTCTTTGTTAGTTTGGAAAGAACCTACTCTCTTTTAATACTTTCGATTATTTAAATAATTTTTACCCTGAGAGTAAGAGGTTTTTGTTTCAATACACCATAAACAATAATTAGTTACTTAAACACCTTTTTCCATGGCCAACCCAAGGGGTAACAATCTATGCTTAGATTATTATAGGTGTTTGTGGCCTCGTTTTAAGGCTTAATCCTAGGAATCCCCGTTTGAAATTTTATATACTAAAATATAAATTTATTACATAAAGCATCAAACAGGCCTACCGTATATTACAAATAGTATTAAAGAAGACTTCCATTTCTCCAGACTTCGCCTCTCGAGACTGGCTATTCTGTTTTTCACCAATACGAGATTGCTTTCTCTTCTCAGGACTTTAAGAACCAAAATTAAAATATCAGTATTTTATTTACGTAAATTCACCATTCGAAAGCAACTATGTGGCCTTAATTTTTAGCTTATATATTTTGTGTTTTTTTATTATATTTTTATTTTTTTTGTACAACAGTCTCTCTTCAAGGGACTTCAGCTTAGGATACTTTGGGAAAATCTGTACTATATACAGGGACCTCTAAGTACGATGCAATACAATACAATAAGTTACTTTGTGTACTTATAATAAAGACACAAAATCTCTCTCCTAACAAAAAAAATTATAAGGAAAATACACTGCGACAATAATACTAGATCAATATAAAAAACAGAGGTTAAGTAAATAGATTAGAAGCCCCAGGGTAAGGTATCGATAATTGTTGTGATGTCATAATACTCGAACAGTCATAGGTGAGATAATCTAAAATAATACTCTCGAAGACTTTGGGAATTATGCTAAGGATTGATATAGGACGATATGGGGCAGGAAGCGCAAATCCAAATATTTCTCTTAGATAGTTGTAAGCTTTGCTGCTATAAAATTGTAGAGTCATAGCAAAGCTTCTTAATTCTTTTTCAATTTTTGCCTTTGTTACTTTCCTACCATCCAGTTTCCTATTCAACATCATTCTTTTTAATAAAGCAGCTGGGGCTCCTCGAAGAGATGTCATAATATCTGATGTGGCTTGGGTAGATAAAGAAAATTAATTTTTTAGTTCGGTTAATAACCCGTTCAAGGATTTTATTTTTAGTTTTCGCCTCCTGCTTGTTTTTCTGCAAATTTTTAGTTTGTTTCTGCATACCCTTAACTGCCTCTTCAAAAAGCGAATCCTCTCTCTTAATTTTACATTGGTATCTTCTGTGGAAGGTTTGCTGTAAATAGAATATTTCTTTAGACTAGTTAAACTGTGGTACCAATGCATTATATAAATGCTACGTAAAATTTATATAAATAAAATACATATTACATTTTGATTTTAAAGAAAATTTGATATTAAACTTACCTATACGGATGAAAGAATTGTACCATCCGTACTATATCAAAAGAATGAGCAGATGGAGACGAGTCTGAATCACTCCGTTTTATTGGAGAAAGTTTTGTCAGAGATTTTGGTGAACTACTTTGAGGTGAATCAACACTTTCCAGCTTGCTGCTACAATTAAAAAATATTTTTTGATTCTTTGTGAGTACTAAGTGAAAATTAACATACCATGCAGGTGAAGGTGAGCTCGGTAAATAACTTTTCTCCAAGTGATCAACTTCAAAACATTGAGGTAGTTTTAGGGTTGGAATTGACCCTATTCTTAAACGTTTCCGTTCGCCTGTCACTTCAAAATTGGTTTGTCCAAAATGTTCGGAGCACACGCTTTCATAGGCAATATTATAAGCTGGATCTTTTCCAATTGCTACCAACCAGGACCTTTTAAGTGTATTGTCACTGGGAAATCTACAAATTGGAGAAAAAGGAAAATGTAAATTAACTTACATACAAAAAAAATCATATAACTTACTTATGAAATGTTACACCCTCTTTCAAACGAGAAATGTAAGTAGCGTTAGAGCAACCTCGTACAAAACAGGAAGGCATTTTAGCAGTTTGTAGCTAGTCTCCTACAGTTCTAGATCTTACAAATAACACTATACTATTAAGTACCTTACTAAAATAACACTACTTATAAAATGTAATTAACCACTATTAATTTGTAATAAACACGAATATAATCCAAAAGTTAACACACAAATATCAAACTTGCGCTTAACTCAATAAAATACAATGCGAAAATTGCGAAATGTGACCTGATGCCACTCCTGACGCTGTCACAAATCAGTCAAATCGCATTGCAACAACGGAACAAAGGAAACAGAAATTGACAGAACGAAAATGTCGCGTCAGTTCATCCAGCTAAATTCTAATTGGTTAATCAATTCTATTATGCTGTCAATTATTTCGTGCAACCAACCAACGTTCCATCCTCACTACCAAGAAAACGCATATGAACTGTAGCTTCTTAATACCAACTTAAAATTAGCCCAACATGGCGGCCATGTGTAGGCAAAAAGAGGGGTCATTTCGGATGTATGGGAAACATATACTATTAGAAGTCCATAGATCTTAAGTCCGTGCGAGTGAAGTAGTCCCGTTGACATGGAACTATTTGTTTCTATGGAATACGAAAATATGCAGAATTTCTGATAGCCAAAACCACCGAAACAAGGAACAGATTAAGAGGACAGTCTAATGAGAAACCATTCTTAACCTGAGTCAAGTAACCGTGATAAAGTTTAACAAAATTCCTTTTTTATTTATTATGAGGCGCATATAAGACAAAAAGAGAATCCCAACTCAATTCCATTATTAACATCGGTCTAATGAGAACCAATAACAGTAAAGAGCTGATAGATTTATCGAATTAGTGAATCTCAACTCAATTCCATTATTAACACCGGTCTAATGAGAACCAATAACAGTAAAGAACTGAGAGATTTATCGAATTCGTGAATTGAGCAGATTTTATGCTAATATACATATAAAACCCAAAAGATTTTTCAACAGAAGCGAAATGCAACGACACCAGCGATCGCAAAAGATATCTATTAATTTAATTTGTTGATGAAAATGGAACGATCAAAATTATTTGTCTATGAATTCAAACATGAGAAAGTATAAAAACAGGAAATACTCACAAACCACGCAACAAGAATCAATTCGAGAGGACAGTCTAATGAGAACTAACTCCTAACCCGAGTCAAGCATCCGTGATAATGAATAACCACATCCCCCTTTCTTATTTATCATGAGGCACATATAAGAAACAAAGAGAACCTCAACTTAATTCCATCATTAAAGCAGTTCAATGCTAACCAATAATAATAAAGAGCTGAGAGATTGATTGTATAAGTGAATTAAACAGACTTTATGCCAATAAACAGATAAACCTCAAAAGATCTGCCAACAAAAGCGGAATGCTTCGAAACAATCGATCGCAAAAGAAATCTATAAAATTCAATGTATTTTTCATTTCAGAATCCTGTTCAACTTTATTATTATTGTTCCCCTGGTTTTGTCGGAGGTTGAGTCTTGCTCCCATTCTTAATAAATTCCTATTTGAGTATCTCAACTTAAGCTTTTGAGTCAGGTTCCCATTAGACCAGTGGCGTCTTTACGACATTTTCTTAGGGGGGGCAAGAAGTCGCCTTGTAACTGTAAGAGAGGGTTAAAGGAAAAAAAATTAAAACAAACACTTTTTTAATAACACTTCATTATTTGTAATTTTAAATCTCTATGTAAAATAAAAACACTTTACAAAAATAAACTTTAGGGTTTTAAGGAACATAATGGTTATTAAAAATTATTAATAATAAAGTAACATGAACGTAATTTTTTTTTGTAATTTAATAAAATACTACATAATACCTAAGAATGATACATAATATCACAAATATAAAATAATTATTTCAACAGATAAAATCTAATTTTCTTTTTTTTTCAGTAGCAAACTTATTAATTACCGAATCAATATTAATTTCAACATTTCGGTGTATGTATAAAAGAGCTAAACTTGAAATTCTTTCTTGGCCCATTGTTGCTCTCAGCCAATTTTTTATTATTTTAAGTGTTGAGAAGCTACGTTCTGAAGACGCAACACTTACAGGCATTGTAGAAACTATGTGAAGCGCTAGTTTGATGTGCGGAAAAATATCTGCATCGCATTTTGCATAAGTGCTTATAAAATTGTCTGGCAAATCTTTTTTCAACAAATCTCTCCAATGCTGAATCCACAAATCTATTTCTGAAGCAATGCTTTCTGAAACATTATCTTTTATTGAAAGGAATGGGCTTAAAAACGAGATCATTTTATTTTTCTTTATATTAATCTTGGATTCATCTAAGCCATCTACATGTTTCGGCACCAAATTATTTATTTCAATTGCATTAAATAGTAACTTATCAAATCTAGAGGAAAGATCTTCGGCTATGTTTTCTAGAAGGGGGATGAATATTGAAATTTTATAAAACTGCTCTGGATCTGAAACTGAATAATTGGGGCGGTTAACTTGTTTTGAAGAAATGCGAGGCATAGCAAAGGGGATATCAAGAGATTCGTGAATCTCTTTCACTTCCTGATAAATTGGGACAAAGGATGCATCACATGTCTCTCTTTTTGATTTTGAAACTTTCAGTATATCATTTATCAGCTATTCGGCAGATTGGACATTCATACATTTTTTTTGTAAAATTCTGCTCAAACCAAATGTATAACTTAAAACATATGATAAGCAATGGAGGGAAAAGAGAAATTCAGTTTTTAAAAGGGAGTTAAGTAATGAGTTAGCTTTGGCAGAAGAATCTATGTCCTTCCAATTCGAAACAATTTGTAAGGATTCAATAATTTTTAGAAAAGATTGTTTAAATTTTAAAACGGAATCGTGTCTTTCAGCCCACCGTGTTTCGCACAATCAAATAAGTTGTTCATTGTTTATTTTTTTTAGTAATGAATTCCGTTTCGATGAAGATTTAAAAAAATGGATTACTTCCTTCATTACGCCCGTTGCGTTTCTAATAAATTGAATTTTGATGGATTTAGAAAGGGACAAATTAAGGGTATGGTTATAACATGGACATTTAATAGCGTTCTTCAATTTCTTTTGTAAATTTGACACAGCTCCTTTTTGTTCGGACATCATGACGCTGCAAGTATCTGTACCTATGCCCACACAGTTTTCAAAATCCAAATTCAAGGAATTTAGGTATTATTCAACTGTTTCCGCTAATACAGCCCCTGTAAGTGTTGGTTCCTCATTAACGTTAACATCTTGGTAATTTGAGTGACAATCAATAAATCCAAGGAAGTCTTCAAAAACTTGTCCCTGTGTATTCACGTAGCGGATCACTAGAGACATTTGTGATATATGCATAATATCAGTTGTCTCATCGAAAATAATACTGTAATGTTTGGCCATTTTTACTCTATTTACAATAGTTGTTAATATTTCATCCCCACAACACTTAATCAAATCATTTTGAATTACACTGCTAACATATTTATTTCTAAGACCCGGAGCTTCAAAATGCTCTTCTAGTTCTTTGTTTCCACTTTCAATTTGGAATCGGATTAATTCTCTGAGATTTCCTTCGTTGGTCCCTTCAGAGAAGTCAGCGATTGCACGTTCTACTCTGTGGCCACGGAGCGGAATATTTTGGCGTGCCAGAACTATAATACATTGAATAATGTGCTTCAATTTTAATCTATTCTGCTCGATTTGATTTTTCCTTTTCGAATCTAATACATTCATAACTTGCAAATTAGGGTGGTTGTATAACACATTAAAGTTCTGTGCTAACAAAATAGCTTTTTGGTGATACATATTTTGTTCATGACATGTTAAATGGCCGTCCTTACCGTACAATTTTGAATACCTATTAAGTGGGCCAGAAACTAATTTTTTTAATGGGACATTGTCAATTCCTCCATAATTTACAAATATTGCACAATATTTACATAACAATCCTTGCAACGACATCGAATAAGTTAACCAAGCAAATGATTCAAAATGTTTGGCATTTAAGTAGCATTTAATTTCTTTGTGATTTTTCTTATGAAGGGAGTATGGAAACTGGAATTTCGCATTCGGTCTAAAGGCATCTTGCAAAATATGGTATTTTTGAAAGTCTGAAAAATTACCGCCTCTTGTCAGGTAAAACCCGATGTCATCAGAATCAAGTGGAACAACAGAATTCTCTTCTTTTTTTTCACTCGAAGAAATGATAAGAGAGCTTGAAGTACTCGAGCTGCTGCATGGTCTTGGCTGAACATCCGGTACAGCGTCCTCACTCTTCTTCTCGGCCTTCATTGTGATGCCATCGCTTGCTTCGGTCTTCTGTCGCTTTAAAAAAGCGTCAAGCGTGTTTTGTTTTGGCCGTTTACTCATATCTGAAGAAGAAAATGTGTACATAGATATGTAACAATTAATTCATGCATATTAAAAGGATATGTTAAAATATTTAAAATGTACTTACTTAAAAGAACACCAAAAGCACGAGGTACAACGGTGCAACCAAACGCAGTAAGATCTCAGCGTCAATAACGAAGTGGTGAAATAAACAACGCGACAACTGGCAAAGTTTGTAAAGGAATGAAGGTTGCCTCTACTTTACACTAGTGTCTAGGTAATGCAGAACCCCACTCCGTTGAGCTTCGGCCGATGTCGGTTTCCATCGTGCGCGGTCGTTTTGTCTGACCCTTACCCTGGTTATAACACAATAGGCACTCCACAATGCTGTCAAATTAAAACCAATATGGCGGCTGGAGGACAAATAGTGGAACAAAGTTAAATTGTTTCTGTAAACAAAAGTGATAGTTGGAAGTGTTTAGTAGTTGTTTGGCTTTTGCTTGTAAAAAAATACCTTGATTTCGTTGTATAGTTCATTGTGGAAGCAGAAGTAACCAAGATAAGTCGAATTCTACAAGTAGTGTTATGGTTTAAACAGAACTGATCTTAAGGAATTATCTGCCTTGAGATGCCAAGAATGGTTGAAAGCAAACAAATGTGAAGAATTCTCTGCATAAATCAAGATTGCAAGGGTGTGCCCGAAGCATTTTATCTCAGGTGAATTAATTCATTAGGGTAATGGTACTATAACTGATGTCTTTATTTTTAGGCAAACCTGTAGAGTTGCATGATAAATTGATTCCAGACTGAACCCCTCCTGTGAATATGATATGAGCTATAGAGACACTGGAATAAGTACTACAACTTCCAAAAGAAAAAGATTTGAGATTTCTATTAAATGGTCAAACGTAGTTAAAATACTTTGTTATGTTGAATTGCGTTCTGTAAAGATAGTAATTTATCTTCTTCCTATGCCTCCTACACAGTGGCAGAGCTATTGGTCTGTAATGTGTGAGAAGCACACTGGTCACAAATGCAAAACTAATATTCTCATAGAAAGAAAATACCAATACTTCGGAAACGAGCAAGAAAAAATATTTTACTACCTAGTTAATTTATAAATATTTGATAGGTTTTCTATTTTTGTTGTTGAAGTATTTCCAATATTTTGTTATTTTTATTTTATCATATTCATTTAGAAAATATATTTTTGGTTTTGTTTCAGTTTTGTTAACTGTACGTATATAAATTATTATTCTTATCACACATTCTTTTTGATTTGTACTTGCAGATCTTTTTCTATGTTCAGGAAAATGAATGTTTATCATTATAACAATTCCTTTTATGTGCACCCAAAATTGGTTATCACTATACCGTCTCATAATGGGGGCCCAGCAAAATGTTCGCGCACAGGCCCACCACTGCTACTACAGACAGCCTTTTGTTTATTAGGGCCAATTTCATAATCAAATTAAAATTATATTTTGGTAAACTGATGTAGGGTGACACATATCTCATGTTCAGATATTTCTACGAGTATGTCATCTTAACCAACAGGTGCTATAAATTTGATTATAAAATTGTTTGATACTTTTTTTTTAATATTTGCATTTAGTTAGGGGCTGCATTCTGCAAATTTTTGAATGTCCTTTAAAACTAATTAAAACCTGATGATTTGATTGGCTGTTATAATATGAAAGGAAATTTAAAGGCATTTAGATTCAAAAAGCCTTAAATGTGTTAACAGAAAAATGTTAGTTTTTGTTTAATATCTACCAATTTTATTGTTTCAAGTTTATTAGAATGCATTGTTCTGTGTTTCTACTCTGTTTATAACAAACATAGAAAATATTATTGTTATTTGCAAGTTGATTCCTTTTAATGAAAATGGATCAACTCCTTTAATTTTGGATATTTTAACTTTGTATGGGGCAGCTTCATCTGGATGTTCATCCAGCAATATTTTATAATAGTCCAACATTATGTTTCCAGCCATGTATAGTATTATTAGGGAAACAAATCGAGTCACTAAATGTTCTTTGGCACTCCAAATCACTATGAATAAGAAATTTTGCTTTCACTGCACGGGATTTTATATGTTTACTTTGTTATTATTTGTCCTCCAGCCGCCATTTTCTTGTTGCGCAGGTCATGGTCTTGAACCGGCCTATACGACGGTAAAGTAGAACCTCCTGTAAGGTTAAGTCTAAACAAAAAGTTCGTTCTCTTCAAATTTCGGTGATAAATTCCCATTTTAGAACGGAGATTCAAATAAATGTATAATTCTTATTGTTAAAAAATAATTGATTGAAATAAATCTAACATTTTCGCATGATCCAACGATATTTACGAATCTAAAATTCCATTTTCTCTAGAATGGTCCAGAATAAACCTGTTTTATTTGATTTCCTGCACCAAAACAGATATTTCATAACGAGAACTAAGACAAATTTTATGACTAAAGAATTTTGTCAGAAAACTTTTTTGAGTCAAAAAAACTTGCTTCCGGTATACCAAGTTCTCTGAATTTTGGAAAATTAAATACGCGGAATGGGAAAGTCGGAATTCTCGTAACAGACTTGGAAGGATATTTAAATCTGATTTTCGATACAATAATTGAATTATGACTCTGGGAACTAACTACTACCGAAGATTTGATTTTGTTTTCTCTTTAAGATTCATCTATTCCATTGTTTTTGTCAAACTTCAAATTTTATTTGAGACCCGATTTTCGTTTTTGTTTCCTGATTTCCCTATTACCCCCCCGTAATTACGCCCTTGCATTAGACTGTTTTGATTGCAATTGTTGGTTAGGATTCTTGTTGGTTTCCTTCATTACATTTTATATAAACTGATTCGCCTCCCTCCCTTGGTCATATTAATTAAATCCGGTTGAAGAGTGGGTTCTCATTAGACCATCACCTTGATTTGGATCTTATATTAAGGTTGACAAGTTGTTAGGTTTGGTAACTTCTTCCTGTTGTGTGCTTTGAGTTTGGTATTGATTGGACCTTATAGTTTGATATAACTTCACCATCATTTTTTTCTTCCATTGGATTCGGTCATGTTAGTATTTCAACACACAACTTAATAACCTGTTGACGTTATTTTTCATAGACAAAATACTGAATCTTTCAGATTCATTGACAAATTGAGTTTACGGACTTCCATTCGATTGTTGGTTCTGGTTAATTACTCCCCATTTCTGTGAGTTTGAGCTATTAAGGTTACACTTACTAATTTGTTGATTATCTCATTATTTTATTCAGTTTAGTCGACACTTCAGGGGTCTTGCTAGGCTTCTTTATCACATTTGCTTGAATTGGGTTCTTAACAGTTGGTTCTCATTAGACTGTCCTCTCGACTTGATTCTTCTTACGTGGTTTGTGGTTGATAGGCACTTTAAGAAGAAGAATTGCTATTTTATCAAAATTCGGTTTTTACTGTGAGTATGATAAGCGACTTTCGATAACAGATCGACCCGAAACGTCTTTACTGGTCGAATTTCATTTTGAAACTGCACAGCACCATATGGAAATTTTTTAGAAATTCAGATAATACCAGTTCTCAAATATCAATCCAATCATATCGTTCTCCCATGTGGTCTTCCACAATTCCAATAAACATTTTAAAAATCTGAGAACATCTCATTCATTTATTTTAAAACAAAAAATTAGTTAACTTAAAGTTCTATTCAAGAACATAACAGTAAACGAACCGAATAACTATTTTTATGAAATAATGAGAGTCCTAATTTCTCGTTTCTGTTCCCATTTTCTCTCGCGATTCTCGTTTACAAAACGTATCCATCAAATAGTAAATTTATAACGCTAGTGCGATATCCAGATACGTACGAAGAAAATAGAGATGGCGTTGCGTGTTTTTTCAGCACTAATTAGCCGACCGCGGCTTAATTTGTGATCTTGGCCATAATATATTTCTCGGATTTCGACTTGAGCACGTTAAATTAAGCCATTTGTTAAAGTACCTGACGCCTCTCGAGGAAAAGAGGTGTGACTTAAGATTTTCCGGAAGCAATGTTCAGGTATAGAGGTAATTTTAGTAAGATTTATAAGGGCAGTACATGCCGTGTTTCTGGATTTTCGCGGAATATTAGTTAATGTCTCTTACAAAGATTTAGGAAGTTATATATCATTGTCCATATCGGAATATCTCACGCTTACGGTGGCTTGATGAGAAATATGGGGCGCCCTATCTTAAATAATGAGTAATAAAATAGTCATAATATATGATCACTTCCGATATTCTGATCGTTTTTTATTATTGTTTATTTCGTTTTTTATTCAACTCATGAGTATAGTCTATACATATATATGCCTAAATAAATAAGTAGGGAATTCACAACTAAGTTAAAAAAATTGCTCGTGGTTTTATCTTGCTTAACAGATTTACATTTAGCATCCTCGTTTGAGACAGTAACACTATTATCATCTTGGCACTTCAAATTTGTAATAATAACAGTTGATATATCGCTAAATATACTACAATTCAATAAAGTCTACTTTCATGTCTTTGTGATAGTCTATTATTCATATTCATGTTGATCTAGTCGACTTATGTTTTTGTGAATTTGACACGTGAATTACCTGAACGCATCCTGATGACATCGCAGTGTAAACGCCAAATCAGCAGAGTGCGGAACCGAGGACATAGAAACAGTTGTAAATTAGTTTTTGTTGTTGTTAATGTAAATCCAAAGTAAACGAAATAATTGTAAAAGAAGAAAGTTATAATTTGAAATTAAAGTTTTTTAAAAATCGAACTTAGTGCTTAAAGCAGTTAATTCGTGCTACTATTATAGGTGATACAGCTTTTCAAATGTAAGGTAAATTCAAGGGTGGATCCACGGGGGGGGGGGGGCTTTTGGGGCTCAAGCCCCCCTTTAAGAAGACTTGTTATGTCATAAAAAGTCAAACATCGCTATACATACTAATAATTAATAATAAATACAGTAATTATATATTATGTTTACCAAAAGCTTTATTTGAGAATATAAATAATAAAAAAAATATCATTTTATTAAATTAATCATTTAATTTTATTTATTTCACGTCCATAAAACCAGCCGCGCCGAGTGCGTCTGAATTTAGGTAGTCGGCAAAATGCTCAAACGCGGCGCTTCCCGATTGAAGTTAAAGACAATCGCAGGCCGCGTCTTTGGTTTGCAGAACATTGAAATAAAAACGTGTTTTTATGCATTTTTTCTATGTGAAATGGCTTTATATAATAAATCTATATTTCTGGAAGATAAGAAGAAATTTATTTTATTATTCAGATTGTGTTTGACGTTCATAGGGAATACAAGTTATTTTTTGTCTCATTTGGACCTGCGTAAAATGAAGCGATCACAAACGACATTAAAATATTTTTTTACAAAAAAGCCAAAAAATAATACGGTTGTGGAGGTGGGACATTGTGGTAGTAGTGTTATAGAAGAAAACATCGTTATAGTAGCGTCAACAAGTAGTGGCAGTACTGGCAGTGGCTCGCAAGAATTTGAGGCAAGTAGTAGTAGTCAACCTAGCCGTTTTCCTGAGGAGCCCTCACAGCAAAGCGTAAGTATATAATTATAATATGCTTTTTCATATTTCGTAATAAATGATAAAAAGGAAAAGGGGATAAAAATAAACAATATTTTTTGTATGTTCAAAGAATTACAGGATATGACGTACAGTTAGATCTAAAAAAAATATTTTAACATTTTGTATTTTAGTGTTTTTAAATGAAACTCACGGTCTCTAGTTAATTCCACAATATAATACAAGTTATTGAAAATTCTGAAAAATTTTCAATTGTTTCGCTAAATCAATATCATCGTCAGAATGACAGAAGTTACATTTCATTTTATGCCTACCTGATGTTTAGTAGTTATTTTTGGCTAGACCAAGAAGTAACCTAACTTGTGATTGGTTTAATATATGTTTATAGAAAAAAGAAGAAGATGTGATATTACAAATATTGAAGCTTAGATATTATTACCCCTATGGTGATATCCTGGATATCCAGTTGTATTTGTCACTATTAATGTTTTCAATTTTTTCCTTATGCATAATATATTTTCGGTTTTCTTGTTGTTATTTTATAATTTATGTCTAGGAGTACATTATGAAGGTACTCGTCATGAGATTAAATACGTTTTTGGATGTGCGTTAACTCATTAAGAACCAAATTGTCTTTCTTAAAAAAAATTAGTCCTTTTTACTTATTATATTTGTTCACAGGTGATGAAATTGTATCAATACAGTTTAGTTACCCCAGCAGCAACATATGTACCAGTCCATCGCTTAAGGAAGGTGGTACTAGCAGAATTGGTCACTGATTCAAACCAATTCACAGTCGACTTCACCGGCTACGTGGACGCCGCTAACAAGAACTCCAGGCAACCAACATGTTGTGTCCAACTTTTCTGTTCGACGGTTCATTCTACCAAAACCTAAAGTAATCTCGTATCGAATCCAACTAAAACTACACCAGACGTAGGAAAGATATTTAATCCAGGTAAATATAAACACCGCGCAAAGCTAATAAGTTAGGAAACCTTTAACTGGGGAGGCATCTCCCTCCGACAGTGAGTTCGCTGTCGGTATTAGCTTTCACAGCCTGAATCCCACACCTATTCCAAAAAATACCCAAAAATGTCCTCCAGACGCACCCGCAGTTCTGAAACTGGGTACATCAATGTTTGCATTTCAGGAGACATGTACGGTAGTATCCTATATTCATTCCTCAAATCAATAAGAACAAAAACTTCTTAGCACTATCAACAATGCATCTTGAAGACGACAGTCTCAATTCGGCAACTGGTAAGCCAGACATCATAATAGTGTAATGTTTTTCTTATTTATTTAGACAATAAACGGGTGGGATAAATTTTAAACACTCGGTATGGCTACTTACTAATTTATTTAAGACACTAAACTAATTACTTAATTTATATATACTCAGTATATTCACTTAAACTAATTTATATAAACACTTAATTAATATGCACTTATTTACTGTTCAACTCACGATGTCAAATTATAAACTAACTATCTCTTCCTGATCAGTCCCCTTATATATTAAAGCCATTTTTACTAGTAGATTCCGGACAATTGATTCTGGCCTTTTCTAGATAACTCTGGTCACAAAAGCAATGTTTACATAAGATAGTCGTAGAGTCGCACAGTTTTTTATAACTGGGTATCCGCCATAATTTTAACTTTTACACCTGGCTTAGACAGAGTCGGTTTTAGGGACTATACCAGGTTGCTGTTTCGTAACATTACCCCCTCCTTAAATGAAAGATCCTCCTGGAACTTTTGTGTAGCCGAGACTGCAAGTTTGAATCGGCAACTGGCGCCATTTGTACACTTTCCGATCTAAT
The DNA here is from genome assembly GCA_963921935.1 of Galeruca laticollis. Taxonomy (NCBI): domain Eukaryota; kingdom Metazoa; phylum Arthropoda; class Insecta; order Coleoptera; family Chrysomelidae; genus Galeruca; species Galeruca laticollis. Next base: position 156,896,167 of record OY998181.1, on the reverse strand, counting down.
GGAAATAGCAGGGCACCGTCTTCATCGGATACTGATAACGGGGGTTGTAGCTGCAAATTAATATCTGGACACCGGTATCTCTAAAGATAACTTCTACCATGTTCCTGATAACTCGCCAATCCAACTGGTTACTCGCTATCTTAGGCATAGCCAGTTTCTTCACGCTGGATTCTAACACATGGTCTCGGAGGTTACGAAGTGCTTCCCACACATCGCGGTAGGTAGATCGATCTTTAAATTCATCTTTAGTTACCACGTAGAAGACGTACCGCGAATTATGTTTCAGTTTCAGTGTCTTGCCAGGGGCTGGAATCTGGTCTTCAAGTTTTTCTAATTGCCCGAACTTCTTTCGGAAGACGGTTGCCAACCCTCGTGCGTTCTTGATACGGGCGGGGATGTTGTATACCAGTGAATAATCTTCCGGGAGAGTGAACCAATCTTGTTGTTGTCCCGAAGTGACTCCATATCTAGCTTTCTCGGTACCTCCATACGCGCCCATAAACTCATCGAAGGTAGGGTCAGACACATCTTGTCCTCTAGGTCATGGTCTCCTTCAAATGGGGCTAGTCGGTTTTGGTGAACTACTTTTGGTTTTCCGTTGGGGATCTTGCTTATGCGATATATAACATCATTGATCCTTTTCTTGATTAAGTATGGACCTTCCCAGGATTTTTGTAATTTTGGAGAAAATCCTTTTCTCCTCGTCGGGTTGTGTAACCATACTTTGTTCCCTTCTTTAAAACCGCCTTCTGTGGCCTGCGTGTCGTACCGACTTTTCATTCTGTCGCTGGCAACTTGAAGATTTGTTCGAACTAATTCATGAATATCATACAGCCTTCTTCTCAATTGGATTACGTAGTCTTCGCCTGCTAGATCTTCTCCAGGCCGGCAGCCAAATTCCAGCTCAAGAGGGAGCCTCATTTCACGTCCAAACAGGTTTTTTGCCGGTGTTCCACCCGTGGACTCATTGACGGCAGATCGATAAGCCAATGCCAATAGGGAAAGATACTGGTCCCAATCTCTCTGATGGCTGGATACTACTTTCGACAGGTATTTTCCAATAGTCCTGTTCATTCTCTCGACCATTCCATCTGACTGTGGATGTAATGCTGTTGTCCTGGTCTTCTTAATTCCCAGCTTCTCGCAAATCTCCTGGAATAGATGGCTTTCAAAATTTCTTACCTGGTCACTGTGGACTTCCAAGGGTACTCCATATCGGCTGATAAATTCTTTCACCAATACATCTGCTACAGTTGTGGCCTCTTGGTTGGGAATAGCGTAAATTTTCACCCATTTTGTGAAATAATCCATTACAACCAGTATGTATTTGCTACCATTTTCTGTTGTCGGAAATGGTCCAGCGATGTCTAGAGCAATCCTTTCGAAAGGGCTTCCAAAATTGTACTGTTTCATGGGTGCCTTTCTCTTGCGATGTGGTTCATTACTGGTAGCACAAGTTGTACATTCCTTACACCAGTTCTTCACATCGTCGGAGCTGTTCATCCAATAAAACCTTTCACGGACTCGTTGGAGGGTTTTCTTCACTCCCAGATGACCTCCCGATGGACTGTCGTGTAACTTCTTCCGTACCTCAGCTACTCTCGCTCTCGGGATAACTAGCTGTCTCCTCATCACAGAACCATCATCGTTTTCAAGGACTCTTCTCAACAGCCCTTCTTCCATGACAAGGGAGTCCCACTGAGCCCAATACGCCGTGAGTTTCGGTGAGAATTTTGACACTTCTTGCCAGGTAGGTCGCCGGTTTTCTTTCTTCCATTGCCGAATCATCTTCAGGTGAGGATCATTCTCCTGATCTTCTCTGATCCTGGTGGGTGACCATTCCTCGTTGACTACAGTAGTTCTTGAAACTGCAGCTTCCTTAGATTTCGACTTGTTGCATTGTGAATAGTCTACAGGGCATAGCCGTCTAGGCAAGGAGTTGGCTTTTTGGTGATTCACATTAGCTGGATGTTCACCCCTGTCTGATTTCCCCTGTGTCTGGAGTTCTTGGGTTACAGGAGTCTTGGGGAGACTGCGTACGTGCTCTAGCTCGCCACACTTCCGGCATTTGATCTTCTTCGGCCTCTTGTCTGCCATACCTTTCAACAAGTTGACGATCTGATCAAGTTTGTCATCGTTATCTTCTTCCTGCATGGTGCTACCTTTGTTGTACCGCGAGCTTTTATCGGCTGCTTTGCATTTAAGAGGTTCTTGGTTTACAGGAGTCGTAGGACGCTTACACGAACTGCGTGCATGCTCTACCTCGCCACAATTACAGCACCTGATTTTCTTCGGCTTCTTGTCTACCATACCTTTCAAGAAGTTGACGATCTGGTCAAGTCTGTCATCGTCACCTTCTTCCTGTATGGTCCTATCTTTGTTGTATCCCGAAGCCATCGTGGCTGCTTCATATTCAAGTGCAGCAGTCAATGCATCGGCCAATGTTTTAGGATTGGCTAATCGAAGCGTCTTCTCCATATCGTGGTCACACAAGCCGTCAATGAAGGCCTGGATGCCTAAACATTCCATCATGTTCTCTGGTGCTGATGGATAAGCAAATTGAACTAGTCGGGCAGTATCCATTTCATACTCTTGAAGGGGTTCGTCACGTTTCCGCCTTCGGTTCTTCAGCTGGAATCTGTACAACTGTTCCAAATGTTCATGACCGTACCGCATGTCCAACCTCTTCTTCAGCTGCTCGAAATCGTCCGTTTCTTCCAGAGGTATCGTCTGAAGTACATCTAAGGCATCTCCCCGAAGTGCGATAGTTAAGTTCACTGCTTTCTCCTTGTCGGACCAATTATCCACTCTAGCGGCTGCTTCAAACTGTTTTACATAATTGGTCCACGACATCTTTCCATCAAACGTTGGGGCCTTGACTCGGGTAAAACTGCAAATATCATCTGTCTTGGGTTGTGTTTCTGGCTTGCAGATCTTTATCTGCTTTTCTTCTGCTGAAGTGTCTTGTGTTCTTAAATCGGCAATCTTTGTCTCTAACTCCTTAATTTTCTCGTCCATCTGATTTCCCATCGTTGTCATCTTATTCTCCATGTCTGATTTTAGAGACTAAATTTTATTCTCGACTTCAGCAGCAATGTCATTTTTCAATGATAAGATATCTGCAGAAATATCATTCATCATAGCAGAAATATCGCTTTTCATTGTGGTAATCTTCTCGTCCATATCAGCAGAAATATTAGCAGAAATTGACGAGATTAAGGTGGAAGCCTCGTCATCGAATAAAAATGATTCTGGATCAAAGCCGTCATTTTCCAGGGTCACTTTAAGTCTTTCTACTAATTCACTTTTCTCACCGGACGTTTCCAACTCACGATCTTCCAATTCTGCTCTTAATTCCGCCACTTTCAGATCACATAGTCTCTTGGCCATTTTTACCTTGCAATTTATTTATATTACCCCACACCTGACACCAATGTAATGTTCTTCTTATTTATTTAGACAATAAACGGGTGGGATAAATTTTAAACACTTGGTATGGCTACTTACTAATTTATTTAAAACACTAAACTAATCACTTACACTTAATTTATATATACTCAGTATATTCACTTAAACTAATTTATATAAACAATTAATTTATATGCAGTTATTTACTCACGATGTCAAATTATCAAGTAACTAACTCTTCCTGATCAGTCCCCTTATATATTAAAGCCATTTTCACTAGTAAATTCCGGACAATTGATTCTGGCCTTTTCTAGATAACTCTGGTTATAAATATAAACAATGTTTACATAAGATAGTTGTAGAGTCGTAAACAGTTTTTTATAACTGCGTATCCGCCATAATTTTAACTTTAATACCTGGCTTAGACAGAGTCGGTTTTCGGGATTATACCAAGTTGCTGCTTCGTAACAATAGATTACAACAAAACGAAAGGAGGAGTCGATGTTGTTGACAAGTTGTGTGCCTCATACAACTGTGCACGTGCAACTTGTCGCTGGCCTATGGTGATTTTTCATAGTTGCCTAAATGTTGCTGGAATAAATTCGTATATTATTTATAAAGCTAACAACAATAAGTCTATTCTTAGAAGAAAATTCTTAGAAGATTTAGGATTTGAGTTGCTAGATACTCATATTCACAGACGAGCACTGCAGGAAAATATTCCAAAAATTACAAGACTGAGATTGGCCGACATTCTGGGGCTTAACATAAACCAACAAAATAACGATAATCCAGTTCATGGAAGATGCGCATTTTGCAATAGTAAGAAAAATAGGAAAACTAGGTTTTCGTGCAATAAGTGCTACAAATTTATGTGCCTTGAACATCTGACTGGATTATGTAGTGACTGTTTTGAGCAAAATAGCGAAGATTAATTTTTTGTAATGAAATAAGCCCATAAACTTCCTATTTCTGTTCTTGTGTTGATAGGTGTATAAGTTTGTGCTAGTTTGATTTAAATGTTCATTTATCTATGGACACCTGAAGGAAAATATTGAAGTAATTATGTTATTTTGTTCATTAGTTAAGAGTTTTAGCATTCGTTTTTGTATTAAGAAGTATATTTTATTTTTATCAATTTTTAAATATAAGGTTACCAAAAATTCAATTGATTATTAAGTATTAAGATTTTTATTATAAAAATAACGGGAAATACATCATAGCATATTTTAAAGCATCGGAACTGTTACAGGACCAACAACTTAGATATATTTTTTTAATGAAAAAAAAGGGACGTAAAAAATTCGGATCTAAAATTGGTCTAATAGACCGACGTTACCAATTATGTACCAATTAACCACGTTACCCACGAGAGGTTAATGTTTAGGCAGAATTAGTTAGTAAATTTCTGTCTAAGGTTTAACATTCTTATGCAATATGTATGTAAATTAAGAAGAATTTTATCTCCCCAGGTGTAATCATTCGTGAATTGAACTCCACTAATCCTTCGAAAAAAGTTCATTGAATACATTTTTTTAAGAAATCAATTTGTATTTAATTCACGACCTATGGAGACTATTTCTGAGGTATTGATATGCCAATTTACCTCTCTGACTGTTAATAAATAAATCATCCATATGTTCAGGTTTATGAAAACAATCAACAAAATTTATCTCAATCTAACATGTATTTCACCAAAAATTAAACTGATATACATTTTCATACCCCGTCAATCGAAATCAAATATTTCAACACAGATACCATTGTGGTCTCTCCGGTAACTCTTGGGGCAATTAATATCTGGAGGATCGATGTAATTTCTTAGTAGTATATAATGGTTGGCTGCAGTATCTCTAGGGATTTCGAATGGAGCACTATACACCGCTTTTATTCTATACACAATACAGAGTAAAATCAATAAAGTAGAGAGATTCATTTTTGGTATAGCTATGACTGTTCTAACGATATTTTTCATAATTTATTCAACATCACGTTCTGTTGATATTACAAAATTATTTGGGGAACGTGTAATGTTCCTAATCATTAGTTAATTAGTAATGGGAAACCATGTGAAAAATAATGCTATGCTATAAGGTATCAAATTACTATCAATTTATATACAGTTTGATCAATCAGTAATAGGTTAAAAATACTGTGATTTAACAACATCTACTTTAATAACATAATTGTTGGTTAAATGACTACTGAACCTACTATTTACCACAATTACACTGTCGTCTAACGTGAATTACATCCTGTTTATTGCCGACATACCCTCTGGTTTCCGGTGTTGCTACGATCAGTGGTGCAACATCACCACATTCAACGTATATATGTAAGTGTAAATATATTTCATTTAGGAATGTAGTGTTCACATCCAACGAAGACGGTCAACTGCAAGTAGTAGCAACCTGGATATTCGATCACTGGTACATACCCAATGAATCCAGGACCGGCTTGCCACCAGCTTCGGCAAAACTTGAGATGTTCATCTCACAAACGGCCCTTCATATGACTTTCATATTTATGAGAAACTGCTCTTCATAGAGCAATTTTGTTTATGAAAATAGCGTTTAACCTATAAAAGAGGAGAAGAAGTGCCGGCATACATAAGAACGGCATTCAAAAACAACAAGTAAAGATGAAAGGGATTTCAGGTGAGATTTGAAAACAGGCATACAAAAAAGGCCAGGAATCCTTTAACCGGGGAGGAAACTCCCTCCGGCAGTGAGTCAGCTGTCGGCTTTTGTCCGCTAATCCTCACTACTAAAAACCTCCTCAAACGAACGAAACAAACTGTCTGTTTCGTTCCATTTCGTCACAACATGTCTTCGAAACAACGCTACCCCTACCAAACCCGGAGCCACAAAGTACCCTCCACCTCATCACACGATGATTTTCCACTCCTAAACGCCAACTACGACTCAGAATTACAAGACATTTTACAACAACTCGACGAGCTTAAAGCTCAAAACTCCGCCCTCTGTCAAGAAGTTGACGTCCTTAAACAGAACTCCAAACAGAACAATCACAGTAAACACGACACCACCAATACATTCTCTTAGGCAGCAAACCTAAGAGATTCCAAAAAATTCTGACAGCACCCCCATCAACGACCCAAAATCAGCCACTACATTAATCACCAACACAACAACCAATCCAACCTTCTCAACAACCTCGAACCTCTTAAACAACCGAGACCTTCCCAACTGTGGTGATTAAAAGTAAGTGTTCCACTTCTAAGGCCCTTAGTCCATTATCCCATTACTGATGGAGAACACTTGCCTCTAATCGGTGGGATAAATAATACCATAGATTATATCGAAATCACTGGGACATATATATTACCATAAATATCAGAGAATCTTGACCACAGATAATTTACACTAAAATACGTACTATTAACATGATACGGCTGACAATGAACCGAATTTGATTCAAATACATGTGTATTATTCTTCGTAAGGAACTCCTATATATCAAAATAAACATACACACAGTCGATGGTCTCATTTGACCTCACTGTACTTAAATCATTTATACAATTAAAACGTGTTGTTGTTATGCTTTCAAACAGTCGTGATTTCATTCTGGTTAATAGTTTTCCTAGTTCACTGGCCGATGATAATATTTTCTAAAACGAATAGTGACTTTACAGCTCGTCACATGATCCCCTCTTGCAAGAGAAAAATGATCTCAGATAGTTTTTCGATAAACATAACGTCTTGTTAATAGTTCTCGCGTTGTTTATTTACACTAACTGTCTTGTCGGTTTTTAAACACTACATTGTTTGTTTACGCTCTCACCTCACTTTGATTACAAATATTATTACTTTTGTGCTTATACAATCGGTTCTTATGAACGGTTTGTTTTTTATTATTTTGAGATAAAATCTCACAGTTTACTCCTATTATTTCCATTATTTTAAATGGACCTAAATGAAAAGGATCGAACTTGGTTCTTTCCTCATTTTTCGATAATACTGAGTCTCCTATCTTAAAATTTACGGGTGAAGATTCTTTTTCGCTTCTATTTACCCTAAATAACTTATTTTTTAACAAATGTCTAGCTCTCTCGTAGGCGTATTGTAACCTCTATTTCAATTCTTTATCATACCTCTCAAAATTGTAGCATGGTTCAATTTCTGAATTCAAACATTTCGGTATGGTAGGTTTTCTACCGTACAATAATTCAAATGGACTGTATCCGTGATACGTATTAGGTGTTGTATTATAACAATATTTTTACAAACTCACACCAGTTATCTCTAGAATCCTTGATAAAGTTTCTTATGTATTCGTTGAATGTTCCATGCAGATTTTCACAGCTGCCTATTTACTCGTAATGATATACTGTTGAAAGATTGTGTTTTATTTTTAAAAGTTCTGCTGAATTCTTCGTTACTTTGTGTTTATATTCAGTTCCTTGATATGTCCTTATTTCTTTCATTGAACCGTAAGTTGGTATAAGTTTGTCAAATATGGCTTTAGCAATTGTGGTTTCTCTACTTGATTGTTAAGTTCTGCCGTTTGTGAATGTGGAGTGCGATAATTTTTGATATATATTGGTGTATTATTCTTTACTAATATCTTTTGCTCGTAAGAATTATTGTGCGTTACAATATCGTTTTAAAGCGAATATGTCTGCATAATTCTCACACAGAGTTGTCAAATCATTCCTTATATACTCTGATACTTCTAAATTTAACGACTTTCTCAGTTCTTTCATTCGATTGTTACTATCATTCGTAATTGTGTATACCTCGAACAAATCTAAATCCAAGATTTCATTGTCTTTAGTTTTTATCAATATACTCTCGTAATTCGTATTCAAAATTCTTACATATGGATTTTTCCCTGATATTATGGATCTAACTATAAATACTCCCGGCCCTAATTCCTGATGTTCTTCTACTGCATCTTTCCGCAATTTCTTAAAATTTTCTACTAATCTGTGCACCTCACGTCTAGGCGGTATTGCTAATGTATCATATTCTGGGTTACCAAAAAATCTGTTTGGTTACTTGATTATTAGACTTGCAATTTATGTGTAATTCTGATTGTGAATAATCTAATATACAATTGTCTCTATTTAACCAATGACCTGTTGAGAGAAGATATCGTCTTCTTGGAAGCGAATCCCAACCGGACCGCCCTTCTCAAAATACCTTCAAACAATCCTTACGAGGCGCTGGACGACAACGCCCCCATAATCCCTTCAAACCCCTTCCTCCACACCCGATCACAATCTAAAACTAGAAAACCTACTTTTTCATTGGTCTGCAGAAATGTAGACATATCCTTAACTGACAAGGAATTTGAGGAGATCCTCAAAGACCAAATTTTCCCAGCAACCAAATCCTGGCGAATCATCTTTCGAAGAATAAACAAGCCCACTACCATGTTTCGATTTCTGACAGAATCCGAATCGGCTAACTACATCGCCCTAACGAAGGGCATCAGATTACACGGTCTCTTATATCGGTGTGGGGCCTCAAACCCCACCAACACACTACCCGCAGAGTCCAAATACTGCAACAGGTGCTCCAGAACCGGCCATGCAAAGCCAAACCGGTATGTCCCTCCTGTGGTGCATGTGACCACAAATCCAGCAATTACCCATTCGTGTAAAAATTTCCACGGCTCGCACCCCGCTTATCATCCCCGGTATTCGAAGCAACTCGAAACACCGATAACAGCCCAGGAAATCATTCCGATTACCCTGGAAAAACCTAACACTCCCTACGACCTCTCTACCGACACTAAAATCGTAATAGAGAATATTGTCTGGATGAAAGTACTGTAATAGTAATTTTTCTACGTCCTATCTTTAAAGTACCTTGTCTTTCATCGGTTTGTAGCGCTTAAAGTGGTTGTTTATGGTTATAGTGTAGATGAACTTTCATGAAACTTGGAATACAGTAGAACGTCGATAATTCGGATTAATTGGGACCGGACCCCATCCGGATTATCAACTTATTCGGATTATCGAAACTACATTACAAAACGGCCAGCACGCACTATTTGAGAAAAAAAGTTTTTAAAATTGTATATTTTCTATTATTGGTCGGTAGAGTATAAGGTCTATAAATTAAAAATATGTTTTTCAAGCACTGTATCGTATTTTATTTACAGCAACATGTGTACAACGTACAGTAAAAACATCAAACATATTTGAGTTTTTAAAAAAATCAGTGATTGGCTTTTGAACTGCGGTCGTGGTTCGTCTTTTTGCAGCTAAGTCATTAATTCGTTTTAAGAGCATTAACTGGGTGGGTGAGCTCTCGTTTTGTTTCTCCAGTCATGACGTCAATGCCTCTGCTGCCACAAACGCTTCAGAATGTGTTGGGCAGAAGGTACGCAATTTTATTTCTTGCTAGAGACGAATCCGGATTTTTGACGTCCGAGTTATCGACGTTCTACTGTACATATAATTGTAATTTACCAAAAGAGCTTAATTAAAATATCCCAAATTTCTATTTGCATTTTATTTTTTCATATAGGGCTGTAGAGAAAATAATGTATGCAACATGTGCATACACTGTAAAATGACACTTTATGCACATGTTGCATACATTATTTTTTTTATAGCCTTCCCAAAAAAGAACAGGACATCCGTAGGAAGTCCATATTGAGTCCTAAGTTGGTCCCAATGTCCCAAACCTAATTTTTACGTACTAGGGACGTTCTAATTTGTAAGTATTAGGGACGTTCTAATTTGTACGTCCTGGGGACGCACAAATTAGAGTCAAAAATTAGAAAATAATAAACATTATTAGAAACCACAATTTTTTACAATTTTCTGATTCAGATATATGATAACCAAAAATCAGAAAATACGTAATATCTATCTATCTATTCTAATTTTCTTCAAATTTATCAAACGCGCATGCGGGGCAGCACATTCGCTACTTCGCCACCATCCCACGTTGATCTAATTTATCCGTCTGTCGCCATTTTGGTTGTTTATATGTATAGTTTCTGTGTATAATATAATCTTTGGTATAGTTTTGTGTTGTGATCAACAAGTTTTGTGATATTGTGCATAAATATATTTGATGTGTTTGTTGAACCTCCTGGTACATACGTAAGTGTAAATAAAATAAGACTTTCATCCTATCCCATTTATTATTATGGCATTCATGAAAAAATATTATATGCGTGCTAAGAGATTTAAAGTTTCCGATTATAATATATCGGCGGATTTAGCATTCTCTGCTGAAAACATCGGTGTTGAAGAGCATGATTTTAATAGTAGTGATGATTTATCTAATAGAGAAATTATTTTAAATGGACCTATAGAAGATGAAACAGTGCATAACCTCAATCCTTATTGTCTAACATAAATTGAACTAAGCTCAGAACAATAACCACTAATAACTCAACAGAAACACATGCTATTCATTCATTCATTGGTCACTAAAACATAATATTCCACATACTGCTCTTAAGGACTTACTTAAAATATTGGAAAAAATTATATCCAAATCTACCAGAAGATGCACGAACACTTTTAAAGACTTGTAGGAATATTAACACAAGAATAGTATCTCCTGGGCAGTATAATCACTTTGGAGTAAAATACAGTCTTCAAAATTTGTTCTTGAAAAATTTAAGTAGTTTTCAGGATAGAACTGTGTTGGAACTCGACATTAACAATGATGGTTTACCATTATCCAAGAGTAGTAGTAGTCAAGTATATCCAATTTTGTGTAAACTTAGAGGTACTTGTCATGTTGATATGATTGGTATTTATCATGGTTATGGAAAACCAAATAATGCTAACGATTTTCTGTAATATTTTGTATTACGATAAGTGGCCGAGAATTTACTGTTAAAATAAATTCCTTTATATGCAATGCCCCAGCTAAGGCATTTATCACATATACAAAAGGGCATTCTGGTTATGCATCTTGTACAAAATTAAAAGTAGAAGGAGACTATATTTTTAATAGAGTATATTTTATAGAAATCAACAATTTAAATTTATGCACTGATGAAGATTTTAGATCCAAATTTTTTTTTCACTTAAAAAAGGCGGAGGGCATCGAAAATTCTGAAAATTATCATGTCGTGGTCCTTAGTCCTTATATATGAATGTACAATATAAATATTTGAATAAATGTTTATGAAGATATTATGGTATTTATTTTTCCTGTGTCCATTAAAAAGATCCTGAGGTCTATTAAAACATATTAGAAGACGTACTTGGGACGTACATTATCAAAATTAAGGGGTCGTACTTGGGATGTCCTAATTAGGACTTCCAAGGGACGTATGGTTTAGTAACGAAAGATATCCTCAGGACGTCCTGGGGATCGCTAAGGGTCTGAAACGGACGTACCTGGAACTTCGGATGTCTGATAACGGACATCCTACGAACGTTTTAGGTACGTACTTGTGTTGTCTGGGTTATATAAAAAAATAAAATTCAAATAGAAATTTGGGATATTTTAATTGAGTTCCTGCGGTAAATTACAATTATATGTATCCCAAGTTTCATGAAAGTTCATCCTCGATGCCCAGCCAAGTTTCATTGTGTTATCTTATGGAAAGCGTGAAATAAAGTTAACGTTATGGCACTTTTTTTAACGCTTTTTTACACTATAACCATAAACAACCACTTTAAGCGCTACAAATCTATGAAATACAAGGTACTTTGAAGATAGGGTGTAGAAAAAATGATCTTATGTAATAATTACACCCTCTCCTAATGCTGCAGAGCAGCACGGGTCCTCTAGTATAAATAATTTGAAAAATCAGAAATGAACTAGTTTCATTTCCAAGTCTAGAGCACGTATTTTTTAACAAATTCTTCAAATTTGTTCATTATGGAACGTCAAAATCGAAATTTTACTCAAGAAGAATGTGCTCAAGCCGTACTATTACGGAAGGGTGGTTTTAGCTACCGAATAATAGGTCTACGTTTTAATGTAACTCTCATAACTACCTCACGGGCACTAAAATTTGTAGAGACAGGATATCATAACCATAGAGCAGAACAGGGAAGAAATCGAGTCACTACACCAATCCAGGATCGATTTTTAATAATTTTGGTTCATCGATAGCGATTTGTGACATGTCATTGCCTACAAATTAAACTACGCGAGGTACATGGTCAACAAGTTAGTGCTGAAACTGTTCGTTCATGCTTAAAAGAATCCAATTTCAGACCTAGGATTGCTGCACAATGTCCTATATTAACCGTAAATCACCGAAGAGATCACGAAAATTCTTAGGATGGTTTGCCGACACCTAAACATACTACGTACAATTGACCATGAGAACCTGGAACACCCTGTATAGCAAAACTTATCGGTATTACTTGACTTATTTCTCGAACCATTGTTCTCAATCAATAGCTAACCTAAATTTTCATAGAGCACATTGGTCATTAGTATTCACGATAATAACGCCATAAATAAGACATCCATGGATAAGTCCTTATCATTAAGTACATTAGGTTTCGATGTTCTCAGAAGAAAATTTAGGGCAAGAACTATGCTAGATATTTTAACGCGATAAGTCGAAACCAATACCGGAAAGGACTTTCATTTTAAACCGTCTCCTGAGATAAATAAGGATTAAACAAAAACTGGAGTAGTTTCGATCGCCGGTTGCGATCAAATTATTCGAAAGATAACACGGATAGATTATTTTGTGATTCAGGAAATTAGTCCGTTGAATATTTTAATGGTAAATCAGCTGATTAGTAATTGGTAGAAGTTGATGCAATAACACATAGGAGATACATTTTGCAATAATTTATCGAATAATTTTCGTGAAAGAATATCACGGTTCATACATAAGTTCATAGAGTTACATGAAGAATTGGATTATTAATTAGAATGTATCCTTAATAATTACGGAAAGAGATATTACACAATTCCAGTGTGAAGATAATAAAATATGGATATTTATGTTGTACTTCTCCGATGAAATTTGTATTGACTTTATTTATCCAAATGAGAAAAAATTTGAGATATGTGGAAGTTCAATGTTATGATACATTGTCAGAAATGAGTGCACAGCATCATTATCTGTGATTAAAAAGAAAACTTGACAACATTTTATTGATGGTAATTGCACCTGGCGGAATTACGCAGCAGATTGGGATTAACTTAAAACGTTAATTAAACTCGTAGTTTATAAAAACTACTTTTCAGATAATAACTTTTATTTCTTCAAATTAAAATGAGATTTTACAACTAGGAAGCGATATGATATCTGAATGCGATAACAAAAAACGTTATGAAGAAAATAATCCGTGGGATCGCAATTCAGCAATCTAGCGGTGTCCTATTACCATACACGTTCCCATAACTCCTCCGCCATTAGACAGAAATTCAAGGAATTTGTTGAATTTCAGAGTTCCAAATTTTGGGGACCATGCTGGATTTCTTGGCCTTGACTTCTTCTTGTCAGAACGAATTTTACAGTCCAATACAGTAACGAGGTTTTCGTTACTAAAAGGTTATTTTGTGTCACCGAGTGTATTCTTATTTTCTGTCGCTGAGTATATTTATTTTATATTATATATCACCCGTTATGTATTCTGGCCTCTGTATAAAAATTATTTTATAGTTTATGTCGCCGAGTAGATATTCATTTTATATTACATATACCTGTTATATATTCTGGCCTCTGTAGGAAGAATGATTTGATATTTTGTGTCGCCGAGTGTATTTTCATTTTGTATTTCCTGTGAGTATATTTATTTGATATTATATACCACCCGTTATGTATTCTGGCCTAAAAATCATTTTATAGTTTATGTCGCCGAGTATATATATTCATTTATATTATGTATCACCCGTTACATATTCGTTCCTTTGTATACAAACCATTTTTTAGTTTATGCGCCGAGTATATTTTTATTTTATAGTTTATGTCGCCAATTATATATATTCATTTATATTACGTATCCCCAATATATTCTTTCCTTTGCATAAAAATCATTTTATAATTTATGCCGCCGACTATATTTTCATTTGATAGTTTATGTCACCGAGTATATATTTAATTTATATTATGTATCATCCGTTACATATTCGTTCCTTTGTATACAAACCATTGTATAGTTTATGCGCCGAGTATATTTTCATTTTATAGTTTACGTCGACGAGTATATATTGCATCTTCTACCCGCTACAAATTTCGACCTCTGTATCGAAATTGTTTTAGGCATAAGACTTATAAGTATTGTAAATCACCGTGAACATTTTATTTTATCCCCTGGTTTCGGGGTAGAACCAATTATTGTAACAGGTTAATAGTTATTCAAAATTAAGATGATATTTTTATTTCTTTCCTATCTAGTTGCGATGGAGAAATCATTTTTCCTGTGTAAAGTATTTATTTCGATTTTAAAACTCAAGATTCCAATGTACCGGTCTCCCCACTGAACTTATATCCGTATTTATAGGACCCGCTGTACTCGCTCTAGTCAACTGAAAATTGATAGGGTTAATCTGTGAGACACCTTGAACAATATTCAATAATAAAATTGATCAATCCTGTTGTCTCTGGAGGCTGTATCGTGTTAACAAACTGAAAATTCTCCAAAAATTACAAAAGTTTGATACTTCAAGTACCATAGCACCCGTTGTACTGACTTTAGTGAGCTGAATATCAATAGGGTTCATCTTTGATACGCTCTGAATAATATCCAATCATAAAATAGGTCACTTGTATATACTCCGGAGGCTGTATCGTGCTAACAAACTGAAACGTCTCCAAAAATGACAAAAATATCGTACTTAAAGTACTGTAGCACCCGGTGTATTGGCTCTGGTGAGCTGAAAATCAATAGAATTCATCAGTGAGATGTCCTGAATAATATTCAATCATAAAATTAGTGACTTGTTGAACTCCGGAGGCTGTATCCTGCTAACAAACTGAAATCTCTCAAAAAATGACGAAATGTCGTACTTCAAGTAACATAGCACCCGTTGTACTGGCTCTGGTGAACTGAAAATCAATAGGGTTCATCTGTGACATGTCCTTAACGATATTCAATCATAAAATTGCTGACTTATTGCACTCCGTAGGCTGTATCGTGCTAATAAGACATGTAAGGAAAAGTCGCCAACGACAACGACGACGACGACGACATACACACAGGATTTTTTTTCTAAAAACCGTTTTTTCGTATTCTAATTGATGGAAAACGTGAAAATAACTCAAAAAAAATTCAAAATTCCAACTTTTTTGGGGGTAAACCAATACTTTCATCGCATATAGAAAGGATGGGCGGAAAAGTAATATAAAACGTCTAACTAGTTGTGTTCTACGGGACCATGAATCATAAAATACAAATAATAGACGAAATATAATTTCTGAATATTCTCATTTTCGAACAGCATCAAAGGCTAAATAATATTTCCCCCCTACTTTTTTGTGGTTATTGAAGGAGATCACATATTTTTTTAATCTAATTAACCTCGTTTGAAGTCATCTAAAGACCTCAAAAGAGAGGAAAAACGTAATCAGATATTTAAAGCTTTTACTCGGAGAAACAAGAAAAGCATCCTCCTACCCCCCATCGTCCCAGCCTGTAGATACAGTCTTGTCCCGCCTCGACATGGCGCAGTCTTCGGTGTAGCCGATGAAGCTGACGTCGCAAAACGTGTCGATCCAGTGGGACTTTCCTTCGGTGCCGATCAAAGCGGTTATTTTCTCAAGGACAAGGAGAAAAAGGATAATTTGATGGTTCATATGAGGTTTTAAGTCGAAAAATTCCAATTTCAAGATTCGCACATACTCTTTCAAATAGATTACACGTATGGGAATTCGAAGTTTTTATCCAATCTATAATAATGAATTTGGAATATATATTATGGAACAGATTACGAAATGGGTCATCAAAACATGTTTATATTGAGAAAATATACTTTTAACTGTATTATCCGCACTAGAAAATGCAAATTTGCCGAGAATATCATTTGTTTATTACCTCAGAGGGAGTAATAAATCACTTTTCTCCATTTAAATAAAACAGTCCGTATATATTGAATAGTTTGCAAGAATTAGAAGAAATTGAGTTATGTTCTTGTTACTTTTTTAAATGAAACTGACTGTTCCTAAATAATTCCACAATACAATGAAAAAACTATGAAAATTCTAAAAAAAATTGACAGTTGTTTCGACATTACGAAATTTCATCCTCAGAATGACAGAAATTCCCTTTTATCTGATGCCCAACTGATGTTTAATATTTATTTTTGGCTAGACCAGAAAGTGACATATCTTGTGAACGACTTAATATATATGAATAGAAAAAAGAAGAAGAAATGTTGTTGCTTAGATATTGTCAGCTATATGGGGATATCTTCATCCCATTTAAGACCAGTGTAACTGTGCAATGATATAAAAAACCGAATAAAACTGAATAGTATTTTTTTTCGGACTAATGTATTGCTTATTTATTTGGTATTTAATACATAGAGGATAAAATAATAAAAGCTATGTAAACCATGTTAATTACGACAATATAACAAATTACTGCAGTGTATCAGTTATTGACCTAAATAATAATAGTCGAACGTAGTGTTGACCTAAAGAAGCCCTAGTGAATGACCTATCTGTAAAATAAATATACTCAAGACCTACCTACACTTATTGTTTTGTAAGCTGTTAAATGCGTATATACAACAAGTAAATATTTAAGAAATTATTTAAAAAACACATCACTTGAGACAAAAGTTTCATTTCTTGATAATAACTAGGCAATAAAACAAACAAAAACTAAAAAAATCGAATAAAAGAAATTGGAGTAATTAACAAATATTTTTAACTAAAAAAATGTCTATCTCTTTTACTGACAGCCTCCGGCTTTTGAATTATTTCAAGGACATCTTCTTCGGAGTACCATAAAGTATACTCCTTATCTGGCCATTTTCAATATTTGCCAGTTTTTGTCATAGCTTTCACAAAATATTCCCGTTTTCCGTCTTTTTTCTTTTTTTGTAGCATAATACCTGGATATACTGAGTCTTCATAAAGGACAATTTTAAAAGAATTTTTGTTTATATTTAGTCGAATATTGGATACAGAACTAGTATTACGAATCTTGTTGATTTTGTTTTCTTCTTTATATGTGTTGTTCTCGTTAATTTCCAACACTGTGTTACGTTTTTTTTCTTAATTACATTTCTTCTCTTCCAACTTCTCCTCTCTCTTCAATTTTCTTTTTAATTTGGTTTTTTCTTTACATTTCTTATCATATTCCTTCTTTTTCTCATATTTCTGATATTCCTCAGATGAGATTACTACAGGAATCTTCTCTCTTTTATTTTTGGTGTTTTTTCACTACCTTTTTCAGAGGGCCAAAACAAGTATTTCTTAAATGGGGTAGGGAAATTCTCATTTGCTGGTCATTCGTCAAATTTATTTGGTGTTTATTGTAATATATTAATATCAGTTTTACTTAAAACAGATATTGAGTTTGAATCGGCTTCTGGAATTTATTCAGAAACAATTTGGATGGGATGAAAATTATCTGTTTCAACTTTAGATTTCTGTTGCACAGCTGTGACAAAGTGAGTTGGACTGTTTGTTACGTCTTTATCAGCGTTATGATCTTCATCGTCATCGGCGGTATAATGAACTTGAGCTATTCCCACAATAATATTTCTTTCATGTTAGCCTTTTCCTGTTGACTTAATAATATGTTCACTTATATTTACATTTTTGGTATTTGCAGGTATATTAATCACAATCGGTTGAGTATCACTATGTTCATTGAACTTAGTCATGGCATCTATATCAGTCTCATCGATATTAATAATTAAACTATCTTCTTCTAACAGGTCAAAATTGGTAACTTCTAATGCAGATGCTAGTAGAGAATCACTTGAAGTAACCATTTTCATATATTCATATGCATCAATAATTTCTTTTTGCGGTTGTACGACTAAACTGTCAGGTTCTTGTGAAGTAACTGTTTCATAATTTCCATTCGCTAGCAAGGCTAAATCAAAAGTGATTGCTCGTCACTCGCGCCATGTCACGTCTCAACTCCGCCATTTTTTATATATTTTTGCGCTAGACGACAGACACTCTTATACCGAAAATTTCGTCTTTCTCCTGTCCCCACAATTCTATTTTTTTTAATAAGTTGAAAAGTATATTATTTACGGGCAAAGTATGCATACATTTGCCATATAATTCATATATGATCTTCCATTTGCAGCATCAATGATAATTTTCCATGTATTTATTAAAAAGATATTCAGTTCTAAAATATAAAAGTTGTAACTTTTGTAAAAATATTTCTAAAGTTGAACGTTGGTCATGTGTGGTCTCGATATTTCGGAAACAGAATTAATGTCGCTACCGGTGATTCATTTCTTGCAGGTGTGGTAGTCGAGGATTGAGTTTCATCCGCACTGATGAATCTGGAATCAGGGCGTTATTCTTGACGTCGTTCCCAACGTCATGCATACGCAATTCTGTGAATGCTCTATTTGCGAATAGTTCCTATAATTGATATTCTCGAGCACCGTTCCTAAAATCATCGAATTGTATCATCCTTGCAACAGTGTCAGTTGACGTCACAACACAAATGTCATTTGCCATTTTGTAACGTCAAATTTGAATAAGTTTTTCAAATATGTTATCAATTTCTCCTATAAAAATGAATTCTACAATCAGTTAATCAGTAGTATAAAACCCAAATTGAACATTAGTATCCCGAACAACCTATGAAAGCCAATTTGTTAATTATAAATACTATGCCAGAGATGAACGAATTTACCTCAACATATGTTTCGGTAAATAAGAAAACACTATAATTATACATAAAATCTATAGTGGATAGACATTGCAGAGAATGAAGAGATATTTCAGATATTAATTTCACAAAACTCTTGGTTGTGTTAATAGGAAGAATTTGACATAAAGATTTCGTCTTCATAGGAGCTTCATATAAGTGTTTATTTTTGGATTCATATGTATGTGTAGATAACTTAATTTTATTTTTCATAGTATGATATTTTACAGATGCACACAGAAAACATAATTTCTTTAAGTCAAAGATTTTGTTTATATTATACAGTGCGTCACTAGGGCAAATGCTGGAACTAGACATAATAATCTAAATAAAGCTTCTTTGTATAATATCTAAAAGGGACCTATAAATGTTCTGGAAGCACATCCCCAAGAAAATATGCCATACCTGAGATGGCTTTCCACTATACCGTAGTATAATATCTGCAAGTATTGACATTATACATGATACATAAATATTTAAAACACTTAATGTTATAAAGCATAATCTCTAGTTTTTTTTCTATATAAAATATGTGAAGATATTCTTTATGGTCTCTAGAATTAAGAAATGGCAAACTATGTTTTATTAAAATTTAGAGTAAGTAATTTATGATGAAACCAATCCTTAATTAATCTTAGATCATTTTCAACTATTTCAAATCATACCAATTATCTATTTCATAAATAATGGCTGTATCGTCTGCGACTCTAATTTTATATATCCAGTGAAAACAATTCATTTATACGAAGATTGAATAACACAGAATCCAAAATTGTTCCTTTGTTATAATTATTTATTAAACAACGTATATTTTGTTGTTTATAGAATTTTAACAATATTAACAAGTTTGGTGTTTTTAAATGTGAAAAATTCAAATTTCTGGGTTGTTGGTCTCGAATTTCATCTTCATGTATAGTTTAATAATCATATTTCAAAAATAGAAATCTGAATAGTTTTTTCAAAATTGAACAGAGGGTTTTCCACTCTAGTTGTGGTTTTCTAGGTGAAATCAATAAATAATTCTATTATGAAGTCATCGTAAAGTTCTTTTATTACCATTATTCATCCTTATTCTTCAAGTAATTGTTCGATAACTGTTAACATTATTAAATAAGGTATATTTTGTTGTTTATAGAATTTTTTGTAACAATATTAGCAAGTTTGGGGTTTTTAAATGTGACATATTTAAATTTCTGGGTTGTCGGTATCAAATTTCAACTTCAGTATTTTAAATTCTTTTTGATGTATAGTTTGATAGTAATATTTCTAAAATAGAAATCTGAATAGTTTTTTTTCAAAATTGAAGAGAAGGTTTTCCATTTTAGTTGTGGTTTTCTAGGTGAAATCAATAAATAATTGTACTATGAAGTCTTCTAAAATTTCTTTTATTACCATTATTGATACTTATTCTTCAAGTAATTGTTCGATAACTGTTTACATTATTGAATAACGTATATTTTGGTGTTTATAGAATTTTTTTAACAATATTATCAAGTTTGGGGTTTCTAAATGTGAAATATTTAAATTTCTGGGTTGTCGGTCTTGAATTTCATCTTTCAGTATTTTGATTTTTTTTTATGTATAGTTTGATAGTAATATTTCTAAAGTAGAAATATGAATAGTTTTTTCAAAATTGAAGAAAAGGTTTTCCACTTTAGTTGTGGTTTTCTAGGTGAAATCAATAAATAATTGTATTATGAAGTCTTCGGAAAGTTCTTTTATTACCATTATTCATCCTTATTCTTCAAGTAATTCTTCGATAACTGTTTACATTATAAAATAACGTATATTTTGTTGTTTATAAATTTTTTTGTAACAATGTTAACAAGTTTGGGGATTTTAAGTGTAAAATGTTTAAATTTCTGGGTTGTCGGTCTCGAATCTCATCTTTCAGTATTTTAAATTTTTTTTATGTATAGTTTAATAATCATACCTCAAAAAAAGAAATCCTAATAGTTCTTTCAAAATTGATGAGAAGGTTTTCCATTTTAGGCTGGCCACACTTTATATAGTTTGATCAAACAATATTTAAACAAGTGAAGAAAATATTTTGTAGATAGTCTAGTCTTAGAAAAAAAATATTTTCTATTAAAAACTATAATCTTGTCACACGTTGAAGAAATGATACTATATGAACAATAGAACGAATTAAAAGATTAAACTACAAAAATAATTGAAATACTAACAAAACTGCTATCTACGGATATCAGTAAAACTTTGCGCCATGTACACGTCTCAATTGACTCTAGAAAGAATAAAATTCCATTTAATAGACAATTCAAATACCTAATTAAATTAAAATCACAAAAATTTTTGAAATCACGTAAAATACCCTCTCGTATATTAAATTTATCCACCTTTTCCTGTTTTCAATTGATACTTACAAAGACACGTTCTTCCAAATAATTCTCAATTTATTGACTGAAATTTATTCAGTTACAATTTTTATATATACATAGTTATTTTCCAACTAATTTTGAGCTGATCTGAAAAATCATTTGGCAAGAAAAAATTTATAAGACTTGGCCCAATTTTTGCAGCCTTATACCAAACATTGGGCCAAGTCTTATAAATTTTTTTTCTTGCCAAATGATTTTTTAGATCAGCTTAAAATTTGTTGAAAAATGACTATGTATATATAAAAATTTTATCTGAATAAATTTCAGTCAATAAATTGAGAATTATTTGGAAGAATGTTTCTTTGTAAGTATCAATTGAAAATAGAAAAAGGTGGATAAATTTAATATACGACATGGTATTTCACGTGATTTCAAAAATTTTTGTGATTTTAATTTAATTAGCTATTTGAATTGTCTATTAAATGGAATTTTATTCTTTCTAGAGTCACTTGAGACGTGTACATGGCGCAAAGTTTTACTGATATCCGTAGATAGCAGTTTTGGTAGTATTATTATCTTCTGGGATAATTTGTTCCATCTTCTACCAAAATTCAAATAAGCTCCTATCTTCGATGTTTCCTTTCCAAGTAACGCTACTTTCTTTAAATTGTTTTATTTTCTCCCTACCAATTTTATTTTCAAAAATTAATTCAAATCGCTCATCAACTTCTTTTCTTTTTGGCTTTGGAACATCTGTTTAAAAAAAAAATTGAAATTTTATGTTATCGGCATTGAAAGGTTGCAAACCACAGGTTCTGTAACCATTTTACCAAATTGAGTGCCTATTTTCCATAGAATTTATAGTCACTTCCAACAAAGGAGCAAAATGTTCGCGTGATAGACGTTCGCCATTATTTTGTATTCTCCAGTCATACACCATCTTCTTCCACTGATTTTTTAGAGGGTGGAAAAATGCCACATCCAAAGGCTGAAGAATGTGAGTAGAGTGTGGAAATAGGCATGCCAGAATTATCATATGTTTGGAGCAGAATTAATTCACTTAGCGGTAACGACATATGCGATGCATGCCCATCCACGAACATAATTACGGGCAGATCCACTTTATTGTTCAGTAGCCAAGGATAAAATTGATTTGCAATGTATTCATAAAAACACTGTCATCCAGCCGCTATCCGTTCTGCCCATCGCCCAATCTTTCGGAAAGGTATTTACAACGTTTGTGGGTACTCTTGTATAGCTAAACTACCATTGTTGGAGGTAGCTGTCCTGCTGATGCATTGCATACAATTAAACTAGTAACACAATCCTTCTCGTCGGTATTTATAAAATTAAAGACTGCCTTCTCACCCTTTTTAACGAGTACCCTATTTTCTTTAGGGCTAAGAAAAAAAGCTGTCTCGTCGCAATTGAATACGCGATTGGGGAAATCTAGAACATTAAGATGGCCATTAATTCTTAGGTACTGGGTAATTTCTTCAAACCATATTCTTATCTTCGTTTTTGTTACAGAAGCTCGAGCCTTGGTTAGGTTTTGAGAAATACGAAGAGATACTTCGGGGTGTCGGTGTGAAAAGAGTTGGTAACAAGTTCGACTAAGCCTATTATTCACGAAGGGATTTTCCCTTTTTGATGTTTTTCATGAGAAGCTGGACGCTGTCCAGTAAATAATCTTTCGTTGCTGGGAAGCCTCGATTTGATATATGAAACAACCATTCTACTAACAACTTCTCTTCTGTATGATACAGTATATACGATGGTCCAAATCTTCTCTCTAAAGGAGTTGTACCTTTGTGTTTGTACATCAATGTCGTTTTAGGGTTATTATATATTTTACTGGATTTATAATACGACATTCCATTGGCAACAGCTAACAATGCATCTCGCAAATCTTCCTCAGAAACCTTAAACTTTTTTTGGTGCCATTCTGAAAAAAATATACTTAGTCAAGTTGTAACGAGACTGGCGTCAAACCAGTACTCCAACACCACGGCGAGTAGCTCCTACAACAGTTACCTACGTCGTAAGACCAGACCATAGCGATACTATAAGAAGTTTGGACGTCCCACACCGAGATGGCGGTACTTTAGCCGTAAAACGATAGAAATTAATCACGGATATACACATAGACAGATAATAATACAAGAGACAGTTTGATGCATAGGCGGTATGTGGCACAACGTTTCTGCGCAAGTTCCCCGCGCACGGAGTCTCTATTGTCGTGAACTACAAGACTGTTTTACATGAACAAAATAGAACAAAATATCATAAATTTCAAAACATTTCAAAACATCGCCTTTATTGTGGATAAATATTATAAAATATCCTAGTATATTAACTTTTACGTCATTAAAAATGAAAATATACAAAACCAATCTTACATTGGTTGGTGTGAATATGGTTTCTGTTTGTCAAATGCAAGTGACAGTGTCAAAAATAACAATTCCGAAAAAGAAAACAATACAAGAGTGAGTATTTTTTAATTTATTTAGGATTTAGTTTTAATAAAGTAAATAAAAGTAAGTGAACCTTAAAAATGTCACCACCAGGTAAAATTCGTCGTAGTTGTATATCAAAAAATTGTAATAATACACATTTTTGGCTGCTTCGCAATTTGGAGTTTAATAACAAAACATTTTTCAAATTTCCATCTGACATTAGTCAAAGGGAACAGTGGTACAACATTTTAGAAATTCCTTATACATCCAAAGATGAAAGGTTGTGTGAAGATCATTTTGATGATGAGGCATTTACGAATTCATTACGCAAAAGACTTAATAAATTTGCTTTTCCTTTGCAACCCTTCCATGATACACCACCAAAAGTAATTGAAGATAATAATAATAAAACCCAAGCTTTTGAAAATACAGTATTGCCCGTAAAAAGAATGCTCATTTTTCGTAACAATAATGATAGTCTTAAAGAAACTGAATTTGAACCTTTGCCTAAAAAACAATGTTTGGAATCTAGTATTTTAAGTAAAATAAACGAAACTAGGGTCAGTAATTTATCTCCCACAAAGAAGAAGATGTATTACATTAATAAAGATCGGAGAAATAGAATTTGTAAATTAAAAAAGGCACTTATCAGTAGTTATAACAAAATTAAAAATGCAGTTAAATTGTCAGAATCAAAGTTATTTCAAAATTTTAATCCAAAATTAGATCCAGCAGGCATGGAGTTTTTAAAAAGTAGTACTGCTAACTCTAAGAAACATAAACCTTCATGGTCAATAACGGATAAGGCCCTTTCATTAGCCATTTATAAGAAGGGACCAGGAGCATATAATATTTTAAAGCGTTCCATAGCTTTGCCCGGTAAATCTACTTTACAGTCACTTCTATGATCAGTGCCATTTGAAACTGGAATTAATAAAGCAATTTTTGATAGGCTTTAAGAAAGGGTTGTCAAAATGAAGCAGATAGATAAAAATTGTGTCCTCTTATTTGATGAAATAGCTTTAAAAGAACAATTGACTTTGGATGTGGCTAATGACAAACGAACTCTTTGCAAAAAGTCATATAAATTTTGATTGGTTCACTTGTCGAGAACATAAATCATACGTATTTTCTCCACTCATAAAAGTTTGTGTCCCCTTATCAATTAAAAAATATTATAATGATGGTAAGAGGACTAACAAACAAAAATAATTATTATTTTTTGGTAACAATAGACTGCGTTTAATTTTTTTTTGTTTCAGACCTGTTTCTGTCTTCATGTAAAGGGGAATCTACTTTTTAAATGCTTTTTATTGAAATATTTGATGTAATATTGGATAAACTTTCTTAAGTATAATGCTGTAATTTGAGTAGAAATATGTAATTTTGTGATTAATTATATGTAACTGTATAGTAAATTAATGATATAGATAATAATAGTTTTTTCATGTTTTGTGTTACCAATTTAAAACATTATTTAATATTCAAGCTAGTGTGCCATTTTTACCTTTATTTTTCGCTAAGTATATGCTTATGTTGTGTATTTATACAACTGTAGGTTTCCTCTGATTCACATGTTTAGTCTTTTTAATTAATTTAAAGAAAGTAAATGTGAAGTTTCTTGTTTTCTGAAATAAAAAAGTTAAAAAAAGGTTAGAGCTGGGCAGCTATGGGGATGGCGGAGGCTGCAATAGAATTTTTTTGAAAAATGTACAGTCATATAAATGCCTATTTATAGTGCGTGTGGTAGAAAAAATAACTTTGAAAATGAAATTGTGTGGAAACACTGTCAAGTGATATTAGAATTATTGTTTTACTAATAGGAGATATTATTGAAAATTTAAATTTTTTCATTAATGTAACTGATAATTTAATCAGATGTTTTTGTACTTAAGTATTATCGTTAACTATTAGAATAAGAATTTTAAAATTGTCAATATATATCAATTGTATAAATAACAGACCTATGTATAGTAAACACATATTTTATTAGTGTTTTTAAATGAAACTCAAGGTCTATAGTTAATTCCACAATATAATACAAGCTATTGAAAATTCTAAAAATTGACAATTGTTTCGATAAATCAATATCATCGTCATAATGACAGAAGTTACATTTCATTTTATGCCTACCTGATGTTTAGTAGTTATTTTTGGCTAGACCAAGAAGTAACCTAACTTGTGATTGGCTTAATATATGTTTATAGAAAAAAGAAGAAGATGTGATATTACAAATATTGAAGCTTAGATATTATTAGCCCTATGGTGATATCCTGGATATCATTTTTCCAATTAAGATCAGTATAACTGTGCAATGATATAGAAAACCAGGAAAACAATATCTGCCGATCTTTACAATTATCACTTAAGAAGACAGTTTATTAGTGGAGAATTCCCTAGATTTAACTGATCATTGACAACTTCATATTGTGGTTTTCTTAAATGTCTTCTAATTTCCAGTTCTTCAAGGAAATCCAGTTCTTGTTTCTTTTCACTAATATGCAGTACTTCTAGTTCTGTGTTAGGTGTCAATGAATGATTGGTTTCAAGTAGATGTTTTGCGTAGTGGGATTTATCTGGTTGTTTTAATCTGTATGCTCGTAAGTGCTCACTGTATCGTATTTCAAAATTCCTAAGGGTCTGACCCAAATAGACAGCATTACATTCTGGACATTTGAGTTTATATATACCTGACTTCTTTAATAGTGGTATTTTTGTTTTTACATTTAACAATTTTGTACTAACGTTACTTTCTGTTTTAAAAGAAATTGTTGTATTCGTTGCTGAAGATATTATCTTTGAAATATTATTAGAAATATTTCCTGCATATGTGATGGTTTTATAAGTTTCAATTTCATCAGCTTGTTTAGGATATATTAGTTGTAATGCCACTTTTTTCTCTTTTTTACTAATTAGCTTATTTATCATATCTAATGGATAACCGTTAGATGTTGCTATTTGTCTAATTGTATTAATCTCTCTATCAAAGTTACATTTGTTCATAGGAACTGGAAAAGCTCTATGTATCATTGAATTATATGCTGCTTGTCTGTGTGACACAGGGTGGTTAGAATAGAATGGAATTGTTACATCAGTTTGTGTTGGTTTTCGGTAAATTGAATAATCAAGTACATTATTAACTCTTTGAATTTTTAAATCAAGAAAATTGATTGAGCTATTTTCTTCAATTTCTAATGTAAATTTAATTTTCGGGTGTAAATTATTGATGTGGTTGAAAAATACATCTAATTGTCGTTCACTACCCATAAAACAAGCTAATATGTCATCTACATATCTATACCAAAATAAGACTATTTTTGAAATATTACTGTTAAAGATTTCTCTTTCTAAATTGTCCATAAAAATGTTTGCTAAAATAGGTGATATAGGGCTTCCCATTGGTAAACCTTCATTTTGAATATATATCTTATTGTAAAAAGTGAAATAATTTTGATTAATGCATACATCAAATAAATTAAGTATATCTGATATTATTCCTGGATTAATATTTTTATCTTCTAGTAATTTTCTTACAAGTATTAGACATTCTTTAGGAGGAATTTTAGTAAACATGTATGCATTAATCAAAATTATTTCACTTTTGACAATAATATATATATTCAAAATGAAGGTTTACCAATGGGAAGCCCTATATCACCTATTTTAGCAAACATTTTTATGGACAATTTAGAAAGAAAGATCTTTGAAAGTAATATTTCGAAAAATATTTTATTTTGGTATAGATATGTAGATGACATATTAGCTTGTTTTATGGGTAGTGAACGACAATTAGATATATTTTTCAACCACATCAATAATTTATACCCGAAAATTAAATTTACATTAGAAATTGAAGAAAATAGCTCATTCAATTTTCTTGATTTAAAAATTCAAAGAGTTAATAATGTACTTGATTATTCAATTTACCGAAAACCAACACAAACTGATGTAACAATTCCATTCAATTCTAACCACCCTGTGTCACACAGACTAGCAGCATATAATTCAATGATACATAGAGCTTTTTCAGTTCCTATGAACAAATGTAATTTTGATAGAGAGATTAATACAATTAGACAAATAGCAACATCTAACGGTTATCCATTAGATATGATAAATAAGCTAATTAGTAAAAAAGAGGAAAAAGTGGCATTACAACTAATATATTCTAAACAAGCTGATGAAATTAAAACTTATAAAACCATCACATATGCAGGAAATATTTCTAATAATAATTCAAAGATAATATCTTCAGCAACGAATACAACAATTTCTTTTAAAACAGAAAGTAACGTTACTACAAAATTGTTAAATGTAAAAATAAAAATACCACTATTAAAGAAGTCAGGTATATATAAACTCAAATGTCCAGAATGTAATGCTGTCTATTTGGGTCAGACCCTTAGGAATTTTGAAAAACGATACAGTGAGCACTTACTAGCATACAGATTAAAACAACCAGATAAATCCCACTACGCAAAACATCTACTTGACACCAATCATTCATTGACACCTAACACAGAACTAGAAGTACTGCATATTTGTGAAAAGAAACAAGAACTGGATTTCCTTGAAGAACTGGAAATTAGAAGACATTTAAGAAACCCACAATATGAAGTTGTCAATGAACAGTTAAATCTAGGGAATTCTCCACTAATAAACAGTCTTCTTAAGTGATAATTGTAAGGATCAGCAGATATAGTTTTCCTGGTTTTCTATATCATTGCACAGTTATACTGATCTTAATTGGAAAAATGATATCCAAGATATCACCATAGGGCTAATAATATCTAAGCTTCAATATTTGTAATATCACATCTTCTTCTTTTTTCTATAAACATATATTAAGCCAATCACAAGTTAGGTTACTTCTTGGTCTAGCCAAAAATAACTACTAAACATCAGGTAGGCATAAAATGAAATGTAACTTCTGTCATTCTGACGATGATATTGATTTATCGAAACAATTGTCAATTTTTTAGAATTTTCAATAACTTGTATTATATTGTGGAATTAACTAGAGACCTTGAGTTTCATTTAAAAACACTAATATGAGCATATTCCACGAAGTAAGGGTCGAGACAGTCAATTACATATTTTATTAGTTTGTTTTTATATTATGTGCCGGTTAATAAAAATTTTAAATGTGTGCTGTTTTATTATTTATTACCTAAATTATTTGTCTGAATTTGTCTCAAATTTGTTTATTATTATTATTTCATTACAAAAATGAAATATAATTTTTTGGAATGAAATAATTATATAATAAACAATTTTAAGACAAACTGTAAAATTTACCTACCCATAATCCAAATTACCAAATTTAAATATCCCGCCTGTAAGAATTAGTTCTGTTCCCCGCGAGGGGTGCGCTGAGATCGACGCGATGCCAGCTGTTTATATGGGAACGAACAATCTCTTAATATGTTTATTTCTTTATGGACACACATTCGAGGGAATTCGTACACCAGTCAAGCTCGAACCTGACACCAGGAGTGATAGGTAGCTTCCTATCAAAGGTTAAGCCTTTACGCGTAAAAGTGAAGACGAAACCTGTTACCAGAAACTTACAATCGATGTTGCAAGGAAGTTTCGAACGCCGTCAAATCTCTGTTGAGTACTGATCCGGAGATAACGGTTAACCCTAGGTCCGTGTCCTACCCCTCTGTCGAGTATTGATCCGGAGGGTAGAACACAAACCAACCATCGCTGAACTCTCGGTGAGAATTGATCCTGGGACAGAAGCATTTCCCCCGGAGATAGTACTGAATTCCCACCCTACCGAACCCCGCTGAGTATTGATCGTGGGAGGAGGCACCTAGACCCAAGACATTGTAGATAATCCAGAGAAGACGTGGTTAGATCCCAGAAGTCGGAGATATCGGAAGAGCGACCTTTATTAAACCCAGAATACACTGCAGAGTACTTTAGAGGCGAAGTACGTAAAATTTATAGAAACCGACCACCCCGACCGGCGACCGCCGGCCAAGATTGAAACAGCGTGGACCAGAAGCGAGACACTTTGTACATAGTTGTTTATCGAATTTTATTGTACACAATTTCATTATTTCCACGAAAGAGTTTATTCAATTTTATTTCCAACATAACTGTAACGAAATCTGAATAAAAGCAATTCTAATCAAACAGCCCTTTATGTTCTACCCCCCTGCCCCTCACTACCCAAGGCAATCACAGAGTGAGTACTTCAGTATGAATCAAAATATCAAATTCTAATGCAAATGAATATATCACCTTGATCTTTTTTTATATCTAATAATTGACCGGTATTTGATTTAGTGTTTGACCGATCTAGTTAACAACTCGACTCATTTGATTGTAAATATTAATTGTCG
Source organism: Galeruca laticollis (assembly GCA_963921935.1). Lineage (NCBI taxonomy): Eukaryota > Metazoa > Arthropoda > Insecta > Coleoptera > Chrysomelidae > Galeruca > Galeruca laticollis. The sequence continues at coordinate 156,865,839 of OY998181.1, read as the reverse complement.
GTCAAACAATAAAATTAAAAAAAACATGAACATTTTGTAACTTAAAACAATGAAACAAAATATTATTTAACGGTACTAATTTAATATTTTCCACATTCAACGCGCATATTGTTCTTGCTTGCATTATTGACCAATATGAGTTAGTGTTTGACCTATTTCTGATCTAATGTTTGACTTAGTATTATCCATCCTTTCAAACACATAACAGTTAGAAAAAGTGTTGGTCAAACACTAAACCATATCTACTTTGTCAAGTTATTAATAGATTGGCGACAATCAAAAATTACATTTTTTTATATGTATAGAGTATGATACAGAATCAGATCAATCGTCAAATCATTAGTATCGATGGCTTGTTGTTGTTTTTTCGCACCCGTAAGGATATTGTCATATATGAGATATTCGAAAACAGTTTAGTTGAGTCCAGTATAACTTTATCGATCTATTAAAAATATAACTTATTCACTTTTCTGTTACATTTTACTCTCTAAACATGAATAAGTGAATTTTCATTTACTTAATTGAGAGTTCTACCACTTCATTATAGAATTGGTATCAATAACACTTAGAAGTAAAACCATTGCTTTGCTTACCGATTACTAACATTTGTCACTGTTTGTTATTATTGAAGCTCATTCAATGTTTATTGACATCAGAAACGTTTAAAGATAATTTAATTACGTATCTATAAACAAAACTATATACTTCATACATTATCACAGATATAGGTCGTTTCAATAAGAAATATAATGTAGAGATTCAACAAAATGAATATAGTGAAAGTGAATTTATTTATTTATTTATTAGACGGGAAAACCCCACTACAAAATAGAAACAACAGCATACAATGCGGTTATGTTAAACTACAATTAACAAACTTAACTAAGTAAATCTAAAAAAACAGCATTACTAGATGTATTTAAAAAATCACAAGACAAATTAACAATAACATGACAATATTATGACAAATATAAGATAACAGTACATATTACTTCAAAGAAACCTTATTAGAGTACTCTCAAAGACCTGGAAAGAGCTATTAAAAACATCCAACTTATCCTTCTTATTTAAAAATTCTAGAGATCTGCCCATAAAAGAATGTTTACCATAATTAGTTCTATGAAAACTTATGGAAAATAGGTTACAATGCCGTAGCGTTCTTTGTGGAACTGCAAAATATATTTCAGACAACAAGGATGGACATGATACAACACCATTAAGTATATTATAAATGAGGGTAATGTCATACATAATCCTTCTTTTATCCAACGAGAGCAAGTTTAGTTTATGTAAAATTAGAGAATAATCATGATCAGCAATGAGATTCAAATTGAACTTATAATTACAATATCTCAAGAATTTGTTTTGCAATCTCTCGAGTAATGACTTATAAACATTATACTGTGGTGTCCAAATACATGTACCATATTCCAGTTGTGATCTGACCAACCCAACATATATAGACCTCACAGCTTCCAGAGAGAGATCATTACAATTCCTCAAAGTAAATCCCAACATCCTCTGAGCCCTAACCACTAATTGATTGATATGCTCACCAAAACTTAAATGAGAGTCAAAAAGAATTCCCAAATCCTTAGCCAATTCTTTATTTACTAGCAACTGACCATCTATTGAATAAGAGGACGGGATTCTAGTTTTCTTTTTACTAAAAGAGATCTTAAAGCATTTATCAACATTCAAATCTAACAAGTTTAATTTGCACCATTCAGACAGATTATCTAGTTCCCTTTGAAGCAAATCAATATCGATGTCATTCCGAATCACTAAAAATAATTTGAGATCATCGGCAAACATTAAAAATTCACAATCCCTTATAATATCTTTGATGTCATTGACAAACAGGCTAAACAGCAAAGGAGAACAATGTCCCCCCTGAGGGACACCAGAGCTCACATCAATCACTCTTGACAAAAAATTACCAATTTTTACCTTCAACCTTCTCTCACTAAGAAAGCTAAGCATCCAGGTCGCTAATCCGTCTGAAAAACCTAAATTTTTTAACTTCCCAACCAACAACAAGTGATTAACTCTGTCAAAGGCCTTGGAGAAGTCAGTATATATGGCATCAACCTGATAACCTCTCTCCAAGGCATTCGACAACTTATTATTGTATATGAGCAGATTGGTTACCGTAGATCGACCCCCCCTAAAGCCATGCTGCTCATCAATTAAAATCTCTTTACACTGCCAATTCAAACAGTCAAACATTAAACTATCAAGAACTTTTGGGATTGAAGACTGTATAGATACACTACGATAATTTTTAATATCATTTCTCGAACCTGACTTAAATATTGGAGAGACAAAACTTTCTTTCCACATATCTGGAAACACACCAGTAGACAAAGACAAATTAAATAGCTTACACAAAGGCTGTGATAAAGAATATCTGCATTGCTTTAAGACCGAATTTGGAATACCATCAGGACCAATAATCAACTTATAAGGCAGTGATCCCAGCTTGTCAAATACCTCTGCAACACTTATACATGGACAATCAATATTAATTTGTGGTAAAGCCTCCTCAGGAGGTATTGCATTAGATTTTGAGAAAACCGTAGCAAAGTGATCGGCAAAGAGATCAACAATTTCTTGACCGTTGGTACCTATTACATTATTGAGACTCATATTTTTCGGAATTTCATTAGAACTTTTTTTTTTATTTATAAATTTCCAAAAATTTCTTGGGTTCATACTCAGGTCACTATTTATAGTATTCAAATAATTCTTATAACACTCTTTCGATAATTTTTTACACTTCGCTCTAACCTTACTAAACTCTAAATAATCTGTAGCATTCTTAGACCTCTGATACTTTATGTGAATGTTTTTTTTAAGAGAAATCAACTTTCTTAATTCTGCAGAAAAGTAAGAAGGAAAGTTGGATGTTCTAAATTTTTTCTGTGGAACAAACAACTGAATACCATAGTTAAGAACCTTGTAAAATTCCGACACCATAACATTTATATCCCTAATATTGAGAATGTGACACCAATTTATTGAGAATAAATAATCGTTTAAACCCTGATAGTTACCATTTCTAGAATCAAAGTAAAAATCTTCCACCATAAGTGGATCTAATCTAGCATTCCTTAACTTAAAGCTACAAGTGTATGAAGTATGATTAATAGTGTCGCTAAAAATAGGGTCCAGAGATTTAATACATTCAGTGAAGCAGTCATTGGTAAACAGTAAATCCAAAAATATGTTTCGGCTGTTCGGAACATCCACCATCTGGTACATACTATAGAATCCGTACATTTGTGCCAGTTCTAATGCAGATGAATTGGCAGGACATCTCACACTTACTCCATTATCAGCATTCGACCACTGCGCCTCAGGTAAATTAAAGTCTCCTACTATGTATAGCTTAACATTAGGATACTCAGCACATATCTGTTCAACTGTCAGACAGTGGTCCCGGTACAGATCTTCAGACGACCTAGGCGGTATATAAATACCCCCCACAATAAATTTAACACCCAAACATTTACATAATACAAACAACTGCTCAAATGTAGTCTCAGATTTGTTAATAATCGAAGCCTGAATATGATTCTTCACCATGACCAATACACCACCCCCTCTATTCTTCCCTGTAATTTGTACATTCCGGTCAGCTCTGAATATGTTGTAATTACTGTAACTTAGTTCTTCCGAATAGATATCATCATACAACCAGCTTTCTGCGATAATAACAATGTCATAGTTAGAAGAATTTACTGCTAAACCAAAGTCAGAAATTTTGGTTCGCATACCACTAGCATTCTGGTAGTACATTAGTAGTGGGGTATTATCTAGTTTTTTCTCACTGCCTGTCGGTCATTTTTTATGACCTTAGGAGACCCATTGATATACCGAATTACAAAACTCTTATCATTCCCCTCATTCTTCAACTGTAATTCAGCTAATGCTTTCTTATATTGCTCCCTCTGTATTCTAGTCTGATCAGAGTTAATCTTATAATCGGAATGCACTAACTTTTTCTTAGCTTTCAAAACTTCCTTAACCCATGACGGATCAGCACAGATGACTTTTATTGGTCTACAAGAGCCAACCGACTTTCTGCCAATACGAAGAACCTTTTCAACTTTGTTCCTGTCACCACTACTCGAAGTGATATTCAGTGTTTCAAAGACCTCCAGCACCACTTTCTTATCATCTTCTATCCTCTCCGATAAGACATCACTACCTGATTCTTTCACATTATAAATTATGAAGTTCCTAGATCTGTTTGCCCTTTCCTGTATTTCATTGACAATTTCTTCTGTGCTGATTTCAGAATCACCGTGGTTGCATTTGTGTTTTTTAACAGTTTCAAGCTCCTTTTTTAAAAGTTCTAACTCATTCTTCAACTCTCCAATTTGGTGCAACAGGGCTGGTACATTTTTGAAAGCCTCCCTACATGTTTTACAAAAATACAACATAGTACGTTTTTGAATGACAACAGCTCTGAGTTCTGATGCATTTAAACCCGTGCAGGCTTCTAGCGGGTGCATAACTATATGGCAACTATCGCAACACACTGCTTTAGATGCTTCAGGAATCGTATTTTTACAAGAATTACAATTATTCATGTTATGTTATATCAGGTCTAACCTCACTTTTGACTAAAACGTAATATTCCCTCAGAATCTCCAAATCTCAATCTTTACAGTCTACAGGGCTATCACTCATAAAATCCACACTTCACCGAAAATTTATTGAGTCGATTTACAATATAAACTTAAGGATAACTTTTCATAAACACGTGAATCTATCATAACCTCAACATACATTGTATTGTAATGGTGATAATTTTATAATATGTGGTGATGTAAATATTAATTTTCTCCAGAATAGTACTTCAAAAACAGATTTGTTGAATCTTCTTTCAGAATATGATATATATCCACATATATCTCAACCAACTAGAGTAAGTCGATATATAACGAAGTTGAGATTGATGTGAATAAGAAAGTTAGTTGATTTGGAATGTTATCAAATATTACGGTAATACTTAATACAATAATCAATTTAAAAAGATCTCACAATTCAAAATATCACAAAACTCCACTCTATTGACCTGTCTAAATTTTGAATAGATGACGAACACGCAGCGATATTTCAATACAAAACCCCCTTTACTGTCCATTTTTATCTTTTCGTATCTTTTTGTGAACTTACCCTTCAGTTAAGTATCGCTGGTTGTATGCATTGAAGCTATTTCCCTATGTATCCACAAGTGTTTGTGGAGTTCATATCTCCGCATCATCACATTCATCACACTGCACAGTGTGATGATTACACATTTTTCGCTCACTGCTCCGGGATGCTTAGGATGAACAAAGGAACGGAGCAGGACAAACGGTGGAAATAAACAACAAATTTATTTCGTGTAATGTAAACGCAACTTTTTTTCTATTATTAATGCACTATGATGAACCCCAGGAAGAAAGTTATGTATGCTGGTTTTTGAGCCGGATGGTTTGTTGAGATTTGTCCAAATAAAAGAGTGGTTTTGGGATAAATCTTTAGAGATGAGCAGGAGAACACGTAGAATGGAAAAGCACAAGATGTAATACAGGTATAAGTGAGAAAGTTTTCTGAATCATTGTAGACGAATTAATAATAATAATAATATTTATCCAATAAAGATATAAATCTATAATATAAAAATGAATCGCAAAATGTGTTGGTAAGCGCATAACTCAACAACGCCTCGACCAATTTGGCCAAATCTTTTTTTAAAATGTTCGTTGAAGTTCAAGGATGGTTTTTACGGCGAGTAAAATTAGAATTATTGCTGGAAAAACCCTAAAAATAGCCCTTTTCTTTTTCCCATACAAATGATTTGTAACTAAAACGTAGTCAATTTGAGCTTCATTGCTATGGTATAAAGTTCATATTAAATTACAAGCACTCACTGTTGTCTAAGCAATGTAGGTGTGTTCCTAACGTCAAAGATCATATCTATCAAAACAATGTGCGTGTGTGCGTTGGAGCACAGAATACATAGTTGGAGGAGTTTAATTGTCAACTGATACACGAAACAAATTCGTATATCGTGTTTTGTGCAGAGTGTTTACTTAGTTAGTGTTTGTTTAGTTCGTGATTAGTGAAAAAATAATTTATATTTGATATGCCTCCTATAAGACGAAGCAATTTAGGTAGAAGAACCAGAAATGCTACAAACCAAGCTATTTACCGATCTAATCGTACTGCACAAGAACGTGACGACGAAAATGAACGTGAAAGAATTCGGATATCACAAACGCGTGAAGCGAGAGGGCGACATTCAACTAATAATCGCGCAAGTTTGAATCGAGCTGCTTTCAGTTACGATGTGTCAATTGACTACAGTAACTACCAATGTGTTGTTATTGGTTCTATGAACTCGGTTTGCTCACACTGTAAGGCATTAAAATACAAAAACGAAGCCAATGGATTGTGTTGCGCAAATGGTGAAGTAAAATTGATACCATTGGATCCACCACCAGAACCATTGTACTCATTGGTTTCAGGAATAGGAACAGATTCTATACACTTTTTGACACATATCCAACAATATAACAATTGCTTTCAAATGACTTCATTTGGGGCAACAAATGTAGTTCGGGAAAATTTTATGCCAACTTTCAAGGTATGTATTATAGCAGTTACTCATAATTATTTTAGCGAACAAAATTTTCTGTCAGCAAAGTTAAGATGTGTCACTAATCTTCAATTTCTTAATCACTAATATATCACTTAGTCATCATATTATATGGTGATTCAGTTTCAGTGACACTTTTATTATATTTTATATTTGATAGATATTAGTTAAAACTAAATATATACTTTTTAAGATCAAATATTATTTAAGTTTGATCACTGACAATCCATTAATTTATACCACACCATAATATTTTTTTTTATTTACAGATACAAGGGCAAATATATCACAGAGCAGGTTCACTGTTACCAGTGTCAGATAGCGACAACAAATTCCTGCAAATTTATTTTATGGGCAATTCACCACAAGAAATTGATCTGCGTTGTGCACATAACAAGATTGCCACCTCACAATCTCCAATTAAAGGTTGGATCGGTGGTTATAATGTTGCGAAATATCAACCAACCGCGTCTTTGCAACGGTACACGGTTAGCGATAAAAAAATTACTAAACAATGTGATAGAAGCAACTATACTCAAAGGAAAGTATAAAGGAGAAGATGTTCTCATACCGCGCATCCCAATGATTCCGACTGATGTGCCATTTGAGTTTAAACGACTACAGTTTCCAGTGCGGCTTGCTTTTGCTATGACTATAAACAAGTCCCAGGGGCAATCATTAAGTGTTTGTGGTATTAAATTAGAAAACCCATGTTTCTCACATGGTCAATTGTATGTTGCCTGTTCCCGTGTTGGAAAACCATCAGATTTGTTTATCTATGCGCCAGGTAATCAAACAAAAAACATCGTATACCACAAAGCACTACAATGATAATAATAATAATTATGATTCACATGATTAACAATAAAGCGATTACTTACTTTTAAATCCTTATATATGTTTTATTTAATTATTTTTTATTCACAACGCCCTATCACCAGGGTGACGGTTCTGTTCAGGAGAATTTTTTTAAATACGTAGGCAAAAAAACTGCCACATTACAAATCTTTTTGACAGGACGAAGTCTGTCGGGTCAGCTAGTAATATATAAAAAGATACATTAATACATCGAAAATAATTACACTTAATTGAATAAACAGTTTAGGTCACTGAAGTAGTTATCATTACTACTTGTACTGTGACCGGAAAACATGAACAAATCAGTTTTTTGTAAAATCCAGTAAATTGTCAAGTCCAGTAAGTTGTCCAATCCGGTAATAAGTTGAATCCAGTAAATAGTCAAGTTTTTTAGTAAATTTTTAGGGGGTACCATATCAATTGTTAGACACATAAACTGCTGAAATGGATACTGTCAATTATGATAGAGTTTGATTTAATATACTGCTAAAGAACTGTCTATCTGTTTCCATAATCCACTTCTTAATTCGCGTTTTAAATACATTGTAACTTTTGGACCTTTTTATGGTATCAATTAACAGCACATAAATTCTTGCTGCTACATAGTTAGCATTTCTTTGACCAATAGTTTTTTCACTGCGTGGGAAACGATCCCCTCATATCTCCTAGTTTTGTGAGAATGTTCATGATGTACCAATTTTATTTTACTTTGGAATAGAAACAACAATTCTGTTTGACTGAAACTTTGACGTACGTCTTTTACCTGGGCATCCATATACAATTGATTCGATGGATATAAAATAGTTTTTTGGAAGAGGATTCTTAAAAACCTTTTTTGTAAAATATGAACTTTATTTAAGAAACAATCCCTCACTCCGCCCCAGCCCACAATGCCATAAGAAATCAATGATTCCACTAGTGAGAAATATAAGACTTTTAATTCATTAGGCTCAAGAATTTCTTTTAAATACTTAAACTTTGGAAGATGGCCTCTTATCTTTTTTACTATGTCATTACATTGCAGATCATTGAAAACCAAATCTTTGGATTGCGAGTTTTGCTTTACGAGAGTACCTGAAATGAATTGAGAACCAAAAAATCTCGTCAGGCGCGTAAACAAGGGGAGTATTGGGCAAAATTTGAGGGCGCTGCCGTTTATCAGTCATCGGAGGTATTCCCGGTACGTTTGAGTCATCCGAGTCTTCAGACGATGGCACATACGATGAATCGTCGGTATCTGCAGAACTTGATTCAGTCGAATGTTTTTCGTGATTGTGATCTCTAGGAAAGGTATCTCGGAAAAGCGATCGCATCCTAGATTTGACTCATCTAGGTTGGTCGTCTGTAGTGGTATTTTCCTGGCTTTGGCTCGGAAAATATTCCATGATTTTCACATTATGGTTTATTTGAATTTTGCGACGAGGCAGTACCTAATTTTGGAAATCTTTGGATATTTCGGAGTTTCCTATAAAACTCCTTCTATTGTCCGAGGCGCGAATTAGCTTTGTCCACATTTTTTGTTCAGCATGAATGCTTCCCTCCCGCAGACATCAGCATGACGTACAGAAAGAATTTTTTCAGTCAATGCTTGATACGGTGAGCTGTTATTCAGTAAGTGAGATGGGCAACGGTAACGCAAGTAATTTGCTGCATGGATCGCTTCCGTCCATTGGATCTCAGATTCATTGGATACAATTATCTTACACCTTGCCTTTTCGGGAAATGATCTGTTGATCCTTATTGGCGTATTGGCTACTCGGATGTAATTCTTCTCTGACCATATACAATAAAGTGCTCTTATACAAGCCAATTTGAACATGTGGTATGCGACCTTTGGGTTGTGTCAAAAATGATAATTTAAGTATTATACAGACATTAGAGAATAGAATGCTGAGGAATATAGACAATCCTCTATGGTACCTCCGATACAGAACTGAAATTTCTCAAAAAAATGACAAAAATGTGGTACTTCAATTACAATAGCACCCGTTGTACTGACTCTAGTGTGATGAAAGTCAAGAAGGTTCATATACAGGGTGTCCCGGGACTAATGGGAAAAAAGTCAGGAGCGTATAATCTGAGCCAAAATAATGTTAGTACTTCATATAAACTTTTTCTATGGAGGCCCTCGTTTTCGAGTTATAGGCCTCCAAAGTATCAATTTTGAATTTGGTTTTTATTTTTATTTTTTGTACTAGTTATTTGATCTTTATCAAATTTACGGCAAAGCTATAATGTACGTGTATGTTTATTTTGGAAAGGTAAACAGATTTACAGTACTGCCTTGAAGCCAGGGACGGACTACTCGCAATGGTTAGTGATCCAAAAAATTTGCAGGGATGGCACACCCTGTATGAAATCATCGAAATTGACTTCCCCACACATTAAGCTAACGAAAAGGTACTCTTGTTAGAATTCGATAAAATAAGCCGTTTGGATAATATTTACAGTTTTATTAATGCACTACGTACAAATCTACCTGACTAACTTATTAATACGATGTCCAGGATTTACTTCCTTTTAATCAAAATTACGAACATAACATTATTAAACCATTAAGAAAACCTCAAAAAACACAAGTTATAAAACATTAGACTAATACTAATTCCTAAACAACAACAAAAACTAACGTTATTCTAATAAATGTTCAATATGAGCTCCTCCCACTTCCACGCACATTCTACGAAGGTTGTTTCTTTGCACTTGAATGAGCAATCACACATTATTTCTAATAACATTGCAGTGTAACACAATTCTGTCTAATAAATCTTGTCTTGTTTGCACAGGTGTTGCGTATACCTTACTTTTGAGATAACCCTAGAGACAGAAATCCATAGGATTAACGTCTCCTGATCGCGGTGGCCATTGAAAAGGGCCTCCACGACCAATCCATCTATTAGGAAACCTTGTGTGTAAATGCTGTCGTACATCTAAACTGAAATGAGGAGGGGCCCCATCATGCATGAACCATAAATTCCTACGAGTTTGTAGTAGCACATCATCAAACAGGTTCCATAACTAATTTTGCAAAAACTCCAAATATCTCTGACCAGTCAAAGTACCGTCAATAAAGTATATGGCTCTATCAAATGATTGTCAACTATTCCTGCCCAAATATTAACCAGGAATCTATGCTGGCTCCTAGTTTGGATAATGCCATGTGGATTCACATCATCCCATAAATGCATATTATGAGAATTTATGATTCCATCTCTGGTGAAACTGGATTAGTTCGTAAAGAGAACGTTACTAATAAATGTATTATCTGCTTGTTGTTGTCGCAGAAACAGCCGTGCAGGATAATCAGCCACTGTCATACTGTGTACTTTTTTCATGTGAAAAGGATATAACAGCTGTTCTTTTAGGACGCGATGAACAACTAATTTCGAGACGTTATGTTCTCTTGATACTTTTAGAAAACTCGTTGATGGTTCATTATCAACTGCATTTAACAAGTCTTGTTCAACTGCCACAGTACGTATGCTTCATACTGGACCTTTTCCAATTTTTTTGGCAAAAATGTTCCTAAAATTAAAAATTTTGTTTTGTATACATAGAAGATTACATTTACTTATTCATACCTGTTTCTCGTAACCTGAGATCAATACACTCAAACATTCGTCTGTCTGGCAATGCTCTGTTTGCAAAATATTCTTCATAAAGCCTTCTGGCCTCTAAACAGTTTCGAGAAGCCAGTCCATACATTAGATGCATATCTGCGTACTCGATAAAAGCGAATTTTGCCATTGTAACTGTTAAATTAAGGACTTATGAATTATTGACAAGTACTGACTATGAACTATTCTACACAACGTTTGACAACTAATCCTATGGTAACTTGATAAACGGTAAAAACACTTATAAAAAGTTTTTACCAACTTTCGAATTAATAAGTCGTTAATGTTTTTCATCTTCTGCTATTATTTTTTTGCAGTACTGTAGGTAAATCTTGGACATCTATTAATAAGTTACGTTTTACCTCGTTGTGTACTTATAAAAATGGTGAATGCGTAAATTGGTACGTAGTGCATGAATAAAACTGTAAATATTAGCCAAACGGCTTATTTTATCGAATTCCAACAAGAGTATCTTTTCGTTAGCTTAATGTGTGGGCAAGTGAAATTCGATAATTTCATACAGGGTGTGCCATCCCTGCAAAATTTTTGGATCACTAACCATTGCAAGTAGTTCGTCCCTGGCTTCAATGCACTACTGTAAATCTGTTTACCTTACCAAAATAAACATACACATACATTATATCTTTGCCGTAACTTTTATAAAGATCAAATAACTGGTACAAAAATTAAAAATAAAAACCAAATTCAAAATTAAAACTTTGGAGGCCTATAACTCGAAAACGAGGGCCTGCATACAAAAAGTTTATATGAAGTACTAACATTATTTTAGCTCATATTATACGCTCCCGACTTTTTTCCCATTAGTCCCGGGACACCCTGTATAAGATGCCCTGCGCAATATCCAATCATAAAATTGGTCACTTGTATACACTCCGGAGGCTAACCAACTGAAAGTTCTCCGAAAATAACAAAAATGTCGTAGTTCAAGTACCGTAACACCTGTTGTATTGGATCTGATGAGCTGAATATCAATAGGGTTCATCTCTGAGATATTCCTAACCATATTCAATCATAAAATGGGTGACTTGTTACACTTTGGAGGAGAAGCATGTTACAAAAAGTGGCCAACGACGACATATATGTTTGTCTTATTTTTCTCGCTAAAAATCTGAAAAATAACTAAAAAAATAAAAACTCCAACTTTTTTAGGGTAAACCAATAATTTTCTTGCTTCTTAGATAGCGTTGGACTGAAAAGTAGAACAACATAACATGACAATTTCAAAACTTCCTATATGTTGGCAAATTAATTTTGGCAGTCGGTAGTTTGGCAACGTCCAATGCGCCGTAGCAAAGACGTATGCGGATTGCAAGAGCTCACTTCTTTGGCATAATTCGTAAGCTTCGTTTCGACAGTACAGTTCAGAGAAAAGTGTAATTACCAGTTTTGTGAAATACTAACTTGTTATGGCGACTCCAGAAAGTAAAGTTGTTGATAAAAAGTTGAGTGAGCAGTGTCGTGAAATAATTATGATCGTTTTAAATTTCGTGACCGAAGAGGCAAACAATAGCAAGTCGACAATTCCATTTACAAAGGTAAAATTTAATTATTGCAATAAATTTTTTAAACCAAAGTAATTATTCAACAAATTTACACTCCATAGTTAATTTTTTAATCGATTTTCGTACATAAAATATTTATTTGTTAAACGATTTAAAAAAGTGACGTTAGGGTGAAACGAAGTATTTTATGCACTTATGTGTCAATTTTATGCACCGTTATATCATCATGACAAACAAATTGACGCCATTTTTAGTCCATTAAGAGCAACCTAAATGAGACATTTTTTGGTTTTTGTATGCCTGCGGCTCATGCGTCAATTCTTCCTTTCGTGAAAAACGCACCACTTTATCCACTTGTTTCATAAATAACTAATCTGTTTCTGTCTACAGGAGTATATAAAAGGGCACATGTTTATTTTGTGTAAGTTACTAATTAAATGTAATAGGTGTTGTCCTGATGACTCGGGATCTTCCAATTGAAGACACAAATGAGCGTTTGGTTTCCCTGCTGAAATCCGTTATTTTGTGTTTTCCCATGTTTCGATTATCATCTTTGCTCCCAAATTTCTCATCCTTATTTGGTTATGCCGTTCTGAAGAGGCAAAATGAGCCAGAAACATGCATTTCCACGGTTACCACTCTATTTCAGTAGCCCTTTATTTTGCGTGAATTACCCATAAATCTCTTTGTTGTTATATATATATATATATATATATATATATATATATATATATATATCGACTTATTCTATTGTCAGGTCATTGAACGAGCTTCTGCAGCTACGAAAGCTAGCCAAAGAACGCTTTCCCGTGTTAAAAAAGAGGCTATGGCAGGAAGTTATGCTGACACTGATGTGCCTAATAAAAAACAAAGAACGTCCAGTATCCGTATGGATCAATTCGACAAAATTCTACTTAGAAGGTGAATAATAAATTATCACATATCCAAGAAATAGGTACCCACGTTAAGAAATGTACACCAAACTTTTGCAGATAGTTATGGCTTCGCAGGAAGTCGCGAATCTCTGCGAAAACAAATACATTATTTGGGTTTTCATTGGGCCAACATGAAAAACAACAGAAGTTTGTTAATGGAACGTCACGAAATCAGACATTTACGCCTACTATATTTAAGAAACATAAAGAAGTGCAGAGAACAGAACAAACCTATCCTTTATATGGATGAAATATACATTCATTCATGTCACACGCACCTTAAAGGATGGAGCGACAAGAGTAACGAAGGATTAAGAAAACCCATTTCAAAAGGTAAAAGGCTCATCGTTGTGCATGCAGGAAGTGAAAATGGTTTTGTACCTCATGCTGGTATTATGTGCAACTCCCAGCCAAAAACAGGAGATTATCATAATGAAATGGCGTACGAGAATTATGAGAAGTGAGTACAAGAAAAATTCATTCCAAACCTACCAAAAAACGCTGTTGTGGTGATTAATAACGATCCATATCACAATGTTCTAAATGAAAAATTACCTACGACTGCTGGGACTAAACAACAATTAAAAAACTGGCTTTCTGAAAGAAACATATTTTGCAGTGAACAAATGTTAAAACCGGATCTTTATAACTTTGCAAAAATGTACAAACAGCAATATAAAACTTATAAATAATATTAATAAATTGTTTATTCGACATGGATGGCAAGTTTTAAGGCTACCCCATTATCACCCGAACTTAAATCCGATCGAAACTGTTTGGACGGCACTTAAAGGATATGTGGCCAAACAAAATGTTACCTTCAATTTTACAAACGTTAAAGAATTTTTTGACACATTTTCTGCAAATGATTGGAAAGTTAGATGTGACAATGAAAAAAGATTGAAGATGAATTTGTTAACTATGAACCATTTTTAGCTACTATGAACCACTGTTGTAGATAATATTATTATTAATTTGGCCGGAGACGGAGATAGTGAGGAGTTGATATAGGAAGTGATTTTGAAGAATCGTTTGTAGACGCACATCATTATTTTGCTATTGATGATCCCTGGACATCTAAGACATATTTTTCATTATAGTGTTTGTTCATAGGTGGTATGACTGAACACGTTAAACGCAACAAATGTAAATAGGTGTTATTAAATTGTAGATATTAGAGACGAATTCCACTAGCCCTTAACTACTACCACTGGGTCACATTGACCCATGCGCAATTGGTAATTTGTCAGTGCGCCATTCTACGGAGATTCTATTGCTTGGGCTTCTTAGTATGCTCTAGGTAGCCAGAGAGAACACATGCGGCGGCGTTTTCAGTTTAAATTAATTATCGCAAGTCTGTTAGAACGATCACATTGGGTCAGAGTGACCCAGTTATAGTGTAAAAGTTATATTTGAGTCATGTAGGTAAATGTTCCCTACAAAATAGTATTCGCTAAATATAACTGTATTTTCTAATAACTACTTTATTTTTTAGAAAAATGAATAACCGTCCTCTTACTGAAAAGGAACTCGTAGAATTGGCTGAAAGTGACGAATTTTGGCTAGATGATGACAACCCTCAAGAAAATAATGAAAATATACCTCTTTCAAGCAGTGATAAACTAGATGCTTGTAAAAATATTCTGGACTGTGGAGATGGAAGCGACAAAGAAGAAGAAGATGAAGAAATACAAAGCGATCATTACACTGATAGTGAAGAAGAGTGGGAACCTGACAATAATGAAAATTTGGAGAGTGACGATTCTGTTGAGAATGATACGGTGGTTGAAAATAATGAACAAATTGATGAATCCCAAAGAGAAAATATAGCGCCAGAAAATGAACAAACAAGAAAAAATTATTGGTATGGTAAAAAAGACAAAATGAAATGGTCAAAGTCACCTCCAAAAAAGGTAAAACACTCTCAAACAATTTGATTAAATTTTTAGCAGGCGTCAAAGGTTTAGCACGTGAACATCCTCCTACAACTCCTCTAGGAAGTTGGAGATTACTTTTTGATGACTCAATGATAGAAAGTATTGTGCAATTCACGAATCAACATTTATCAAAAATACAGATAAATTGGAAATTGAAGCGTTTATTGGTCTCCTTTACCTTCAAGGTTTGTTCAAGTCAGGTCATGAGGACTTAAAAAGTCTATGGGCTACGGATGGAACAGGAAGGGATATATTTAGAGCTACTATGCCACTAGCCAGATTTTCATTTCTTTTATGCTGCATTCGTTTCGATGACGAGACTACTCAAGCGGATAGAAGAAAAGAAAATAAACTAGCACCAATTTCTGAAATGTTTAATAAATTTGACTGTTTCGACCCTTACTTCGTGGAATATGCTCATATTAGTGTTTTTAAATGAAACTCAAGGTCTCTAGTTAATTCCACAATATAATACAAGTTATTGAAAATTCTAAAAAATTTGACAATTGTTTCGATAAATCAACATCATCGTCAGAATTACAGAAGTTACATTTCATTTTATGCCTACCTGATGTTTAGTAGTTATATTTGGCTAGACCAAGAAGTAACCTAACTTGTGATTGGCTTAATATATGTTTATAGAAAAAGGAAGAAGATGTGATATTACAAATATTGAAGCTTAGATATTATTAGCCCTATGGTGATATCCTGGATATATATATATATATATATATATATATATAATAATATTTCAAAGATAATATCTTCAGCAACGAATACAACAATTTCTTTTAAAACAGAAAGTAACGTTAGTACAAAATTGTTAAATGTAAAAACAAAAATACCACTATTAAAGAAGTCAGGTATATATGAACTCAAATGTCCAGAATGTAATGCTGTCTATTTGGGTCAGACCCTTAGGAATTTTGAAATACGATACAGTGAGCACTTACGAGCATACAGATTAAAACAACCAGATAAATCCCACTACGCAAAACATCTACTTGACACCAATCATCCATTGACACCTAACACAAAACTAGAAGTACTACATATTTGTGAAAAGAAACAAGAACTGGATTTCCTTGAAGAACTGGAAATAAGAAGACATTTAAGAAACCCACAATATGAAGTTGTCAATGAACAGTTAAATCTAGGCAATTCTCCACTAATAAACTGTCTTCTTAAGTGATAATTGTAAAGATCAGCAGATATAGTTTTCCTGGTTTTCTATATCATTGCACAGTTATACTGATCTTAATTGGAAAAATGATATCCAGGATATCACCATAGGGCTAATAATATCTAAGCTTCAATATTTGTAATATCACATCTTCATCTTTTTTCTATAAACATATATTAAGCCAATCACAAGTTAGGTTACTTCTTGGTCTAGCCAAACATAACTACTAAACATCAGGTAGGCATAAAATGAAATGTAACTTCTGTCATTCTGACGATGATATTGATTTATCGAAACAATTGTCAAATTTTTTAGAATTTTCAATAACTTGTATTATATTGTGGAGTTAACTAGAGACCTTGAGTTTCATTTGAAAACACTAATTTAATAAATTTGTCACTAATTCAAAGCAAAACTATACGCCTGGTGATGAAATGTTAGTACCTTTTAGAGGTCGTTGTAGATTTCGAATGTTCATACCCAACAAACCCGCAAAGTACGCCATAAAGGTACAAATTCTTGCAGATTCTCAAACAAATTATATCCTAAATGCTGAAATTTACGCTGGAAAAGATCCTACAGAGAAAAAAACAAACAACTTTTCTAATCCAACCCAAGTAGTTCTTCGTTTGGTGGAACCAATAAAAAGTACTTCTCGAAGCATAACAGCCGATAACTGGTACTCCTCAGTTGAACTAATGAGTGAATTAGAGAAATTGAAGTTGACATTTGTTGGGACAGTGAAAAAAAAACAACACATTTATTCCTTTGGAATGTATGCCATCTCCCAAGAGAAAAGCAGAGTCATCCATTTTTGGGTTTACTGCTCAGGAGAGTATCATACGTACCCAAAAAAAATAAATCTGTTATTCTTATTTCAAGTACCTACCATGATGATAAAGTGGACGCACAAACCAAAAAACCAGATATAATACTATTTTACAATAGTACTAAAGCGGGAGTGGATGCGCTTGATCAAAAATGTGCCAATTACACAACTTCACGTAGAAGTCGAAGATGGCCAATGACCATTTTTCATGCTCTTTTGAATATTGGAGGGGTAAATAGTAGAGTAATTTATCAATTTGCCTCAGGTAGTAAAGAAATTTCAAGGTACAATTTTTTAAAACAACTTTGACGTAATTGGCATATGCAAAAAAGGTATCAAACTTCGTTGCCACGCGGTTTGAAAACTTTAATTTCTAATTTGATTGAAGATACACTTCCACCACCCCCAGCACCTCAGCAAAGAGTGGGAGCCTCTAAAAGAAAAATATGTGCAATTTGTCCCGTCAAAAAAGACAGGAAAACCAGCACCTACTGTCAAATGTGTAATATCCCATATATGTGTATAGAATGTGCAAAAACTTTGTGCCCAAACTGCGCCTAAATTTTTTTTATTAATAGCTATTGTTTTTTAGTTATGTTTCCATTTATGTGTATATAAATAAATGTCAAAATATTATTTTTTATTGTTTTTTATGAGTAAAAAAAACTCTGTGACCCACTCATAGTATTTTCGAAATAATTTTAGGGTGGCAGTAGTTAAGGGCTTGAGTAATATAATATTTGTAGCACATATTTATATAGTTCTAAATAAACAATTATTGACGGCACCCAGAACCAAGATTTTTTTGTTTTGCCAGTCCTAACTATGTAAAAAGTATGAAGGGATGTCCTAATTTCATAGTAAAAAAACCCGAAAATTTAGATATGAAATTAGAAATATCTACCACAAAAAGCTTTAATATTTTATTTATATTATTAGTATACTTATTAGACCCTCTCTAAAGGCGATTTCCCAAATTTGTCTTTCAAATTTTATGTATAAACCCGAATTTTTACATTATTATCTACTGCATATTATTAAGAATAACAATTTTAGAAAGCTTAACAGGTAGATACATCATTAACTATTACCTACTACGAACAGACAGGAAAAAATATTGGCCATTGTTAACCCTGGAACTGCACTGTTGGGTCTCAGAAACCCAGAGGGTCCTTCATTGTAATGTGACATGCGCATGAGTGGTTTGTTTGCGTCGCCAGTCTATGTAAATTCAGTCTACAGTTAGACGACTTAGAATACGGGTGTTTTGCTGCATTTGAGTGAAACAGCGAGGTACGATATTTTCAAAAATACGAGCATGGGTACCACAAACCCAAGTGTGATGTTTATGGTAATTATTTTGTTTTAACTTACGTTTATTTATTTTATTATAATCGCTTCAACTAGCAGAGAAAATCGTCGTCGATTAACCGAGGTGGAATTGCAGAGAGAGGCAGAAAATTTATGGGAGAATGATGGCGAAAACGAGATCGTTGACGATATGTTTGGAGGAGAAGATTCTGACGAAGATTATGTTGAAGAGCAACTCTCAGATAGCAACAGTGACCAAAGCGAAAATGAAGACGAAGTATTGGATGAACCAGTTAAAAATATCCATAGTTTACAGGGGAAAAATGGTCATCGATGGAGCACACAAGCCCCAGCAAAACAGGGTCGTACAAAACAAGAGAACATTGTAATGCATTTACCTGGCCATAAACGAGAAGCCAGGACAGTTCAGTCTCCTGAACAAGCTTGGAATTTGTTGTGCAACGAACAAACGATAGATATTATTGTTTTATACACAAATGAAGAAATCACTCGTAAATGCAATGATATTAGACAACAGAGTTATACAAGGCCAGTAAATAAAGCATATGTCAAGGCTTTTATTGGGCTGGTATTTTTAGCAGGTGCATTACGCGTATCAAACTGTAACTTAGATGAACTTTGGTCTGTAAAATTTGGAAATGGAATATTTCGGGCGAAAATGTCACAGCAGCGATTTTAGTTTATTGCATTATTTCTAAGGTTTGATAGTGAAGATACTAGAGCCGAAAGAAGGTTGGTTGATAAATTTGCACCTATACGGGAATTATTTGACATTTTTGTGGATAATTGTAAATCATATTATACAGAATATGAATGCTGTACTATAGATGAACAGCTCGTATGATACAGAGGGAAATGCCCGTTCCCGATTTACATGGCTAGTAAGCCTGATAAGTATGGAATAAAAATAATGATGTTGAATGATTCAAAAACTTATTATATTCTCAATGCAATTCCATACGCAGGAAGAGTAACTACAGAAAACAATAAATCAGTACCGGCTAATTATGTCCGAAAACTTTCAGAACCAATACATGGAACTAATCGAAACCTCACAGTTGACAATTGGTTTACGTCAATTCCCCTAGCTGAACGAATGTTAGAACAGTATCAATTAACTCTCCTAGGAACTTTGAGAAAGAATGAGAGAAATACCTACTTCCTTCCTACAAAAAAAAAGAAGTAGGTACATCGCTATTTGCTTTTGATAGAAATAAAACTCTTGTTTCATACACTCCTGAACCAAACAAAATTGTACTTTTGCTGTCAACATTGCATTCTGATGACTCTCTAAATGCCATTACTGGAAAGCCCAATATTATACATTCTTATGATGAAACAAAGTGAGAGACAGATACATTCGATCAGCTCTGCCATTCGTACACTACTTCACGAAAGACTAGACGTTGGCCGCTACGAGTTTTTTTTAATATACTTGATGCAAGTGGAATAAATGCAAAGGTTTTGTTTTCTCTCGCAAATCCACACTGGAAAGAAGATAGACAAAATAATCGAAAATATTTTTTGAAGCAGTTTGGAATGAGTCTAATTGAACCATGTTTACGAGAACGTTTGACAGTTACTACGTTACAAAAACCATTGCGGCAGAAAATTTCTGAAATTTTCGGAATTGAAGTCCCCCCACCACAACATGATGTTCATTTAGCAGAAAAAGTTAGATGCTCCTTCTGTCCAAAAGGGAAAGATAGAAAAACTGATTTTGCGTGTTATGCGTGTCACATGCCATACTGCATCCAAGAAACTGAAGACCTGGCTAAGAATAACTAAGACTGATAATGTCAAAAGAGTTTATTTTTTGTTACAAGGATAGATATAGAGTTTGTATTCGTAGATAATAATTTGAATTTCATGTTATTTTTTTTTCAAAAAAATGTTTTATGTTTGGATGTTATTTTGTTTTTTTTTTCACTTTCAACAAATATATCTCTTTGTGAAATAAAACACCATGATTATACTTTTTTTCTACGCAAACTACGAAATTTAGTTATTCTCCCGAAACCATAAAATATTTAAATTTTTTGTTTTTTTGCTAAAAAATAGCTTTGGGTTTCTGAGACCCGAGTGTGAAGTTCTTGTCTCAAAAAATAAGTGTGATGTACCGGGGTTAAATTTAGAAAGTCGTTTAACAATTCTTATCATATTGTACGCTTTATCTACAGAATCTACCTGACTCCCAATTTATATACAAATAAACCTCAATGCCGAATATTATGAAGGAACCTCTTGAAAGACATTAATTCGAAGTAAAGGTGAAAGTTTATGTCTCTTGGAATCTATTTATTATTTACATCACATAAAATAATTAAGGGTAATTATAGAATTCCCCGTATGGATTTTGAAGCAATAAATAATTATGTCTGTACAAAAAAAAACAATTTTCGTAGAAACATCTAATGGTAATATTAATGTTATGTTGTTATGTAAACTCGATTCTATATAGCATTATACATGTGCCACAATTAATTATTTTTAAATCCAAATTCAAAATATTGTGTGACCCTCGTACGTATTAGCAGCCTCACAACCATTAAGACTTTGCATGCGGAATGTACGTCGCCTGCTCTTCCCGGTAACTGCGTTTACAACGTTGTCAAATTGTATGGCTTTCTCGCGAATCGTCAACTGCCAAAATTAATTTGCCAACCTGTACATATCTCGATTATTCTGACGACCAGAAAACGCGGTGTGGTCGTGACAATATAAAAAAGATCTATGGTGTGTAACGGTACTCGTATATCATGTATTTAGAATTTTGTATATTGATTCATCATTTATTACTGTAAAGGCTTTACTTTTTTCCATTTGGCCACTCAGTATTACTATGAAACATACATTAGAGAACCCTTCAAACAATTGAAGACATGAGTTGATAAAGGTGCTATGTCCACTTTTTTCAAATAATTAGGTTTTGGTTTATTTGGTTCTCTAATAACCCAATGCAACCCCTGAATAAACCTAGATTGTCAGATTTTCAATACTATGGGATATTTTTATTGATAAAGGTGCTATGTCAGTCACGCATTCGCCATATATTAGTAGATAAAGGTGCTATGTCCAATTTGGTGACATAGCACCTTTATCCACTAAACTATTGGAAAGTTCTGTTCACATATTCGGGTGCTATGTGATATTTTAAGGTTATGTTTATAATATTTATACTGTTTCTGTGACCAAATCCGGGATTTTTAAAGAAGGTTTTTCAAGGAATACGGTTTTAAAACTACATAATAATAGTTCATCATGAGTTCCAGAACTAAGAGAATGTTGGCATTGATAACAGATAAGAATTTATGTCTTCCTAGTGAAGGTAAGTTGTTTTAGTTTACTATTATTATTTTTGCTCTCCCCATTTACCATTAAATTTATTTTAAAAAGGTAAACTTGGAATATTTTTAATATTATTCGTTTTTCGGTACTTTTCAGAGGATAAAAGTTATTCGAACTCCTGTCCAAGTACAGAGAAAATTGTTGAAGAAAACAATATAATGCAAGACATCGCCCAACAAAAGTCTCTGCAAAATGTGAATAGTGTTGAGCAACCAAGCACTAGCGGACTTCGAAAGCAGTGCAGCTCTGAAACAGGTAAGCATAAAATAACATTTTTCCAATTTTGACATAATGTGACACTTTTTAAAACTGATTGACGTTATGAAATGTCTTACTTTGTGTAACTAGTTACACAAAGTAAAATATTATGTAACTGGTTACGAAAAATGGAATATTATGTAACGTCAAACTGACATGAAGTGACAACTGTCAATAGACTTGATATTTACTATTACTTATTCAAAATTAGAAAAAATCTTGTATGTAATACGTTAAGAAATGCAATTTTGTGTAACTTGTGAGATGTTTGCGGAACTCACTGCGTTCGTTCCACAAAAATCTCAAGCGTTACACAAAATTAGGCATTTCGTAACTGATTACATAAATAGCTATTGGAAGCTCCCTACTAAATATATGCAATTTTTTCCAGAGTCTATAGAAAATGGTGATGAAGAGAGCGTCACATCAGGCAGCGACTATTTACCTTCCAGTGATGGAGAATATTCTGACTCATTTATTTTCCCCAATAGGCACAAACATGAAAATGTTCATAGAATTATACGTAAAGTGTTTTTTGGTGACAAGGAAAATGACAAAGAGGCCGAAAACCTAGACAAAAAAACCATTGGAAATTCAAACAACGTTGCAAGCTTAGGATTGCTTGACGAAGATATTCTGGAAGTTGAAGGTGATGGAGGAACACAAGACGAAATGCATAACAATCGACAAAAATTTCATGTTACTGCTGATGAGATAAGAAACAGTGCGACGGCTAAACCAGATTTCAAAGTAGCTAAAAAGAGAGCACGGAATCCCGAAAAATGGAAAAGAAACAAAGCTGCAAAGTTAAGACAACAAGGTGAAGCATATGTATCTCAAAAACTGGTAAAGTCGTGGAAAAAAAGTAATAAAAGACGGAATATTATGTAAAGAAAGTTGTCGCCTGAAGTGTAGTGAGAGATTTAGCATTCAAAGCAGAGAAAAAATTTTGGAAAAATTTTATAAACTGGATATTAATTCCAAAAATGTCTTGATTTTCAAAAGTATCAAAATGTACGAAGTTAATCGTCATCGGTCTCGTAAAAATTTGAAAACCAAATCTTACTCTTTTAAATATACAGTAACATGTGACAAAGAAACCGCACTGGTGTGCAAAAATGCCTTCTGCTCTCTGTACAGAATTGGAAGGAAAAAAGTGTTTCGGGCTCAACAAGAGCTAAAAGCTGCTCAGGTAGCCCCCTCGCCGCATAAGCAGGGTCATCACACAAATCCTAAAAAGATTCCTGAAGATGTAATTACCTGTATTGAAAACCACATCAAGCAGTTTCCTTATGAAGAATCACAATATTCTAGGAACAAAAATCAATATAAAAAATCAATATTAATACAAAAATAAATATATGGTTAAGGCTTCCTTCTATCGGCATATTTTCGAAACAAAGTTTAATTTGTCTTTTGGTGCCCCGAAAAGCGATACTTGCAGTATATGCGATTCTGGGGAAAATACCTCAGAGCACACCGAAAATTTCCAATTTGCTTTCGCCTTGCAGAAAGTTGACCGAGAAGTTACAGTTGTTGATAAAGAAAAATGTTACATTACAATGGACCACCAACAAACAATGCCACTACCAAAGTTATCTACGTCTAAATCATTTTATTTGAGGCAAATGTGGCTGTACAACTTTGGCATCCACTGTATAACTAGTTCAGGACACAAATCCTATTTTTTCACATGGACTGAAGACATCGCCAATAGAGGCAGCAATGAAATTGCAAGTTGTTTACTTCGATTTTGCAAGTTACTTAAAGAAGAAAATGCAGAGATAGAGCATTTGATAATTTGGTCAGATCAATGTGGGGGACAAAACAAAAACTTTTCTGTTCTAAGCCTCTACGAATACTTGATATTGAATAATGTCTTCAAAATTATCGATCACAAATTTCCTGAGGTTGGCCACAGCTACCTAGATTCAGATAGAGACTTTGGACGAATTGAGAAAGTTCTTCGGAAACACCAAAATATTTGTATACCAGACCAATATCGGGAAATAATAAAATCTGCCAGTACCAGACAGAGTTTGTGTTTCAATATGGAACATTTTTTCTATGATTTTGAAACACTTCCAGCCAAACTCCATTTATACAAAAAAGTGACCAATACGCTTAATCAAAAAATATACTTCCGCGATAAGGTCAAATGGATTAGAGTGAATGAATTTGGCAAATACTCTTACAAAACTAATTTAGACCCATTCGGTCCCTTTATGGAAGTCGATTTGCAGAAAAAAAGGGAAAGCTGAAAAAGTGGTTTTACAGAAGTTACCTAAATGCGGTGGTCTCACTAGTGAAAAGATATCGAATCTGCAAGATCAACTGAAATTCATCCCAACAGATTACAGATGGTACTTTGATATTGTTTTGGAAGAAACTAAAAAAAACCCTAAGAAAAATCGGAAGACCTATTAGGCTTTAAGTTTCTTTGTGTCAACTTGTGTTTTGTTTAATTTCATAAGAAATAAAAATTTATTTCAATATACCTGAGTGATTTTCCAAGTTATTTCAAATCAAAAGTAACATAGCTCCTCTATCCACTAAAATAAATAGTATAACTCGCTTTAGATGTTAGTTGATAAAAGTGCTATGTCCATCAAAATCAAAATAACTATAAATATATAAGTTTATTTGATTATAAAATAACAAGCTAAGTAGTACAAACAAATACCGACCTTATGAGATACTGTTTGTATTGATTGAAAATTTTGTAAAAAAGTTCCGAGTTGAAACGCGTTTTCCTCATTTACTCAAAACTTTAAAAAGTGGACATAGTACCTTTATCAACTCATGTCTTCAATTCATATGTGAGTCTGCGATCAACAATAGTTAATACTCGGAAACATTTAACATTGGAAAACCGAAAACCGTTTCGAAAACATCAAGAACAAAGATATCTTGATAGAAGAAGTATTTAACTCGGCAACGTGAAATAATTCGTTTTGCTGGTATTTCTACTTTGAAATAAGAGAGAAATTTTATGGGGAACGAACGGAAGGGAAATACTTCGAATGTATACTTGAACTTAATAATTAATATAGATTACTTTTCCCTGAGGTCGGAAATCTAATTTGATAAGTGATTCGTTTCAATTAGTAATTTGAGGGTATTATATTGAAAATATCTTCACTCGCTTCCGATGAGGCAATCTGCATAGAAAATATTATTAATTGATAGATGAAAATGGAAGGGTATAGTGGTGTTATCGATACTAATTACTAGGATTATCTAGCCTTGTGTGCTCAATACAGCAACAAATATTGTTTTCCCGTTGCCACTTAGGGACAACACTGTTAATTAGATCCCAATATTGAATGATGGAATACAATTTCAGACAATCCAGATCACTGAAAACGATTTCTAATTGAATGATAATTAGGAAATGTAGCTCCTGTCGGTGATACTAGAATCGTAGACCTCTCGATCCAAAAACCAAAATACTAAATGCCAAAAAATGTATTGAACAATTTAACAGCGATCAACTTCACAATATAACAAATGATAAATTAAAATTGTATGACTGTTTTAAATGAAACTTACTGTTACTAGATAATACCACAATATAGTTAAGAAAAATGTGAAAAATTCTAAGAAATTTCACAATTGTTTCGGTATTGAATATCATTGTTAGAATGACAGAAGTTTAGTTTAGTTTAGTAGTTATTTTTGGCTAGACCAAGGAGTGACCTACCTTGTGATTGACTTAATATATGTTAATAGAAAAAAGGAGAAGATATGATACTATAAATATTAAAGCTTAGATAATATTAGCCCTATGGGCTTATATAACAGTTTTTTCTTTATTTTTTCTCATTTTTACTGCATTAACATCGAGGGTTATGAGCGGGGTTCAAAAAACATACAATAGGTACTTATATTTTATGATAGAAATTTGAGCACTTTTTCACAGTTTTCACTTAATGTGGGATTCATGTTAGGCGAAATGTTGTTAACTATTCTTCTAACACTTAAATTTGTACAATCCAATAGTATATGTTTTATGGTTAGAGGCACATGACAAGTAAAACACTGCGTTGGTGGTTCTTGATTTAACAAATGCTGGTGTGTGAGGGCTGAATGTCATATCCTTAACCTGTTTAAAACAACCTGGTCTTTTCTGTTCTGTGGAAGAGGGAGTCTAGATTTTACTGATGGCATGATTTCTTTAAGAAGCGTATTGGTTCCTTCCCATCTTTTTTGCCAGATATCCCATACAAAATCTTTTATAACTGATTTGAAATCGGCAGCTGGAACTTTTTCAAAATATGGTAGATTTTCGTTGTCTATAGACTGTCGTGCAATTTCGTCAACTTTTTCATTGGATGGTATGCCTACATGAGAAGGGACCCACAGGAACTCTATTTTAACGTGTGTCAGCCGAATTCTGTAAAGTTCTTCTTTAATATCTATAAGTATTTGGTGAGAAGGAAATAGTTGTTTTATTCCTTTGAGAGCACTGTAGGAGTCCTATATTATTAATATGTTTTTGTCTGGCTCTTTGTAGCTTCTCAAGGCTTCAAGTATAGCGACTAACTCTCCTGTGTATTAATTTTGTAATAATCACAAGTGCAGTAGCCACCAGTGCATCAGTAATTTGAAAATCAGTGCTTTTTAGGAACATTTACAAGATAAAACAAAAACTTTTGTATCGTCACATAGTCATAAATATATACAGCACTTGTGATTATTACAAATAGTTGTTTATGTTTATTAAACTTTAGAAATCACTGTTCATTATAGAGCAAAATTTCGTACACGTTGTCGGGAACGTTGCCAGGATCGTACCTCTTTCTTTATTTTGAATTCAAGGATGTAACATATATTTTAATGCAAATGTTACCAAGTGTCAAAAAAAAATAAGAGACTTACATCATGATTCATTAAGGGTTGTATCCGGTCGTTTCTCACCCAATAATGAGCAGAATTTTACAATATACACAGCAATTTACTAATCCTCCAAAATAAATCAACAGAATCACACTTAACCCTAGAATACTAACCATTCGTAAAATTTACGAATGCTGTAGTGTGTTTTAGGATTTGGCAACTGTGTATAAGTCACAGTGTTCTGCCGCCTCGTCTAGCTTCATTAGTCGGTACAACAAGCAGTTCTTGTAGTCTGTAGTGGCAATCAGTTGAGTGTGTACGTGCGTTTTAAGCCTCGACCTGTAATTATTACGAAAGGTTAGTATTTACGTTACTATTATGTTGGAATATTTATATAATTAAATTTTCTGATAGGTGTATTTGAAATAAAATGTCAAAGCGAAAACGTTTGGAAGATACAAGACCAATAACAGATAATGAGTTAGAAGCGTTGGTGGTGTCTCTTAACTTCTCAGATGACGAAGAATTAGAATCTAGCGGTTCCGAATATAAAGATAACTTGAAGAATGATTTCAGTCCCTCTGAATCAGAATATGAATCCGGTGTATCCGATGCAGAAAGCACAGATTCTGACCAAAGTAAAAGCATGCAGCGAAAAAGATATAAACATAGTGTACCAGTATCCTCTAATTCAGGATTAAAAACTCGAAAAATAAATTACTCTATTGATGATGACGAGACTGAAACTCCAATAGAAAATAATCAATCTCAAAACTTGGAAGAAACAAATGAACAAAATGTCTTAGAAGATGAAAATTTTGATATAGGAAATGAGCAGACCGAATTAGGAAACGATTCGATTCCTAAACATCAGACAAGTGACAAATTGGGAAAAAGTCTTAGAGGTAAGAATGGCCACCGCTGGAGTACTTCTGTTACCAACAGAAGCAAACGAATTTCAAAACGAAGTATTGTACATATAATGCAAGGATCTGTAGAAGATGCACGGAAAGCTCAGACGCCATTGGATGTTTTCCATTGTTTGCTGACGGATTCTATTTTTGAAAAAATTATGATCCATACAAATACAGAGATAGGAACTAAATCTGAAAACTACAAAGTGTCCAAATCCACTATTTCCAGTACTAGTCCAGAAGAATTACGTGCTTTTGTTGGCCTTCTAATATTTGCAGCAGTCCAAAAGGACAATCATTTAGCCACCAGAGAAATATTTGACTACAAAAAGTCCGGGTCTATTTACAGAGCAACACTAAGCCGTGAGAGATTTGAATTTTAATTAGATAATCTGCGGTTCGATGAAAAAACTACACGTGTCGAAAGAAGGCAACTAGACCGTTTTGCACCTATTCGAGATATATGGAATGAGTTTATTCTAAATTATAATCGCTCATATAAACCTGGCAGTTATATAACTATTGACGAGCAGTTATTGGCATTTAGAGGACGCTGCCCATTTAGGATGAATATTCCTAATAAGTCCGCTAAATACGGAATAAAGATCGTCATGTGTTGTGATGTGGGAACAAAATACATGTTTGCTGCTGAACCTTACCTTGGGAAAAATACAGACACCAACGGAGTACCGTTAGGAGAATATTATGTCATGAAGTTGAGTGAAAGTCTCCACGGAAGTAATCGCAACATAACAATGGACAATTGGTTCACTTCGGTGAATCTTGCGGACCATCTTCTAAAACCACCATACAACATGACAATAGTTGGCACTATGAGACACAATAAACGTGAAGTGCCTCCTGAAATGATCAATCTGAGAAACTGAGAGGTGGGAAACTCAATTTTTTGTTACGATAGAGAAAAGACACTAGTTTCATACAAATCTAAAAGAAATGAAAGCGTTCTTCTTCTATCCACAATGCATGAAGGATCAACTATGTGTCCGGATACTGGAAAGCCAGAAATAATATTATTTTATAATAAAACCAAAGGCGGGGTAGATGCATTTGACCAAATGTGTGAAAGTAGAAGTTGTTCCAGAAAAACACGAAGGTGGCCAGTATGCATGTTTTATAGCATGCTTAACATTGCATGTATAAATTCTTGGATCATTTTCAATACAAATTCACAAAAAATGGAAAGAAAATAATCTCAAGAAAATATTTCATGATACAACTTTCTGAGCAACTGACAAGACCTTGGTTAGAGCGACGCATAAATATTCCAACTTTGCAACGCTCACTCAAACGTATGATTTCAGAAATAATCGAAATTCCCCTACCAGAGAGTCGAGATGAACCCAATGCATCAAAACGTACTACCTGTTATATTTGTCGATCCAAAAAACGTAGAATGACGTCACTTTATTGTAGCACCTGTCACCGAGCATTTTGCGCCGAACATCGTGCACGTTGTTGTGTTACCTGTGATGCCGATAAATAATTTTTGTTTATTTTATTAACTCTTTTAGTTCAATACATATGTATTAATTAGCATCTTTTATAATTTTATATTAAAAAATATTTTGTCAACTTGTTTTTGATTTTTAAATACGAGATCGTAAAAATTACGAATGGTTAGTATTCACGGTATTGTAAAATAAGGTTAGTATTCTAGGGTTAAGGCCAAATTGATACAGTTTTGGATAGGAATGGCATATACAACAACCTCATTAGAAATCTTGAGCAAAGCTAATCTATTACTTGTTAAGTAGCTTGAATTGCTTAATATTTCGGTTATTGTGATACAGAAGAAAAAAATTTATTTTCGATGTTTGACAGGTTTATGATGAATAAAATGGAAAAGTTAGAGCCACAATTTAGTATCATTTCGGATGAAATGGCTTTAACATGTTCTCAATTCGAAGTTATTAAAAGTATTATTTTATACAAATATCCCTCAATCCAAAACGAGTACACTTTCCTGCGGTTTCAGTACCTATTGTATTACCTTTGTGTCTATAATTTTCGCTGATGAAAGTTAAATTCATCATTTATCCACCTTATAATCTCGATTTGACCCCAAATCACTTCTTTGCATTAAGAATACACTTGAGACAATTAATGTGTTCAGAATGCATGTAAATGATTATTACTTTTCCGCCCAACCTATCTAATATGCGAGAAAAGTATTGGTTTACCCCAAAAAAGTTGGAATTTTTGAAGTTTTTGAGTTATTTTATCGTTTTTCATAAAAAATAACACGAAACAATGGTTTTTACAAAAAATCCTGTGTGTATGTCATCGTTATCATCGGCCACTTCTCGTAACATGGTCAACGCCACCGGAGTACAACAATTCACCAATTTTATGATTGAATATTATTCAGGGCATGTTTTTCCCAATTAAGATCAGTATAACTGTGCAATGATATAGAACATCAGGAAAACCATATCTGCTTATCTTTACACTTATCACTTAAGAAGACAGTTTTAAAGTAGACAACTCCCTAAATTTATCTGTTCATTGACAACTTCATATTGTGGGTTTCTTAAGTGTTTTCTAATTTCTAATTCTTCAAGGAAATTAAGTTCTTGTTTCTTATCTTATGTTAATACTCCTAATAATATACCTATTAGCAAAAAAACTTAACAATATACTAGTTACGTAGATACATCTATATACTCTATTAATTCAATAGAACTAATAACAAAATTACAACGATTCAAATTCCAAGATAAATCTAAACTCATTCCATTTGATGTTACCAAAATGTTCACTAAAATTCCTTCTAAGGAACGTCTAACACTTGTAAGAAAATTACTAGAAGATAAAAATATTAATCCAGGAATAATATCAGATATACTTAATTTACTTGTGTATCAATCAGAATTATTTCACTTTTGACAATAAGATATATTGTCAAAGTATGGTGTACGCACTAGATATAAATTTGAGTTAATGAAAGACGAGTAGGTACTAAGTGTATAATTTTAATAAAATTACACACTTAGTACTCGTCTTCCATTAACTCAAAAATAAGATATATATTCAAAATGAAGGTTTATCAATAAGAAGCCCTATATCACCAATTTTGGCAAACATTGTTATGGACAGTTTAGGAAGAAAAATCTTTGAAAATAATATTTCAAAGAATGTCTTATTTTAGTATAGATATGTAGATGCAATACTAGCTCGTTTTATAGGTGACAATTATATGTATTACATGTATTTTTCAACTATATTAATAATTTACAACCTTAAAAATAAATTTACATTAGAAGAAAATAACCCAATCAATTTTCTTGATTTAAGAATTGAAAGAGTTGATGATGTACTTGATTATTCAATTTACAGAAAACCAACACACACTGATATAACTATTACATATAGTTCCAATCATCCCATGTCACAAAAATTAGCAGCATCTAATTCAATGATACATAGAGCATTTTCTTTTCCTATGAACAAATGTAATTTTGATAACGAAATTGATACAATTAAACAAATATCAACATCCAACGTTTATCCATTACATATGATGAATAAATTAATTAATATAAAAGAGGAAGAAGTGGCATTACAACTAATATTTCCTAAACAAACTAAAGAAATAAAAAATTATAAAACCATCACATATGCAGGTAATATTTCTAATAATATTTCAATATTTAGCAACAAATGCAAACAATTTCTTTTAATATTATTGTTTTGAATGAAACTTTCTGTTTCTAGATAATTCCACTATATATTGAAGAAAATCTTAAAAAATCTAGGAAATTTGACAAATGTTTCAATATACCTGAAATATCTTTCACCGAACAAATTAATCGGCCTCGTTAGGGAGCTGAATTTGTTTGGTGAAATCTGAATAGGTATGAGCAACAATAGATTCTTACTTGTCGCAGTGGAGGGCCTTACAAACCCTCTCACTACAAACCTAACCTACATCACAGATTTTCCAAACAACTCAACCTACATGGATAACATTTAATTTTCCTTATAAATACATTTTACATTATATTTTGAAAGCATCATCACTACAGTTTACAATATATATTTCCAAATTTCTTTGACTACGCGAGAGTTACCTTTTTTAATAAGAGGTGTCCGATTAGGAGAACATTATTTGAAAGAGTTTGTTTTGACAGTACTTTGCGTTTCTCTTTAACGGGTGGTAAAGAAAAGAGATAACTAGTCTACTTATAAAGTTTTCCCTCGTGACAACAGCGCAAAATTTCTTTGTTTGCCATTGCTCTAGCCTACCACAGCTTCCACCAGAATTCAAGTTTCAATATTTTTTTCTCATTTTTATTTAAAATCGTAGAACGGCATCATTAGTTTCAAATACTCAGTTCAGACCCAATATATCTTGTGACCTATTCATTGAAATTCACGAAACGAGCCCATTTTGGCTATAAAGATGATATACTTGAGTTTGAAGCGGAAGGCATTAACAAGAAAGAGAGGAGACCTGTTGTTTGGTCTGATGCAGTAAAATTATTATTAGCAGTTTTAAGAGAACGGAATCAAATTGGTATAACTACGGTAAAAGTAAGGGCAGATGGTGGCCAAGGACTTTTTAAAATGAGTATGACTGATCGGGGGTTAGAAGAAGTAGAAGAGAATGAAATATTTCTAAAAGACCAAGGAGAGCAAAGGAACTCTTTATTCAGAGGATCGGTACGGAAAAGGGGGAAGGGGGCTGACGTCCACGCTTTGAATTGTGCCACAAATTGAAGAAACTTGATGTTTGCATTAACAAATATCATCAATATTTCTTTCAAGTTTATTTCGGATTTCAAAATTTTTATTTTAAATTATGGTTAGCCAATTTTCACCGCTACCTATCCGTGCCCATACTATTTTATAACACTGAAAACCGTACGAGAAGAAGAGGACAATTAGAGGACATCAGAAGAGCGGTTTCTGAATTATCCCAGTGACCAATAAGAAACAGATATTAAAATCGCGTAGTCTGCTAGACGACGTCGGACCAGTTAAGGGTTAATGTGGAAGTTTTAATATTTTTATTTTGAAAAAGACTCGGTATTTTGCCTACTTATATGAATTTAGGGCATTGCCGGTAATTGCTGAAGAGTATATCACATGCTTGCACTGTGGTGTGATGAGAAAGAGAGCAAATGTTGGGTGTGCTTCAT
Source organism: Galeruca laticollis (assembly GCA_963921935.1). NCBI lineage: Eukaryota > Metazoa > Arthropoda > Insecta > Coleoptera > Chrysomelidae > Galeruca > Galeruca laticollis. Next base: position 156,832,449 of record OY998181.1, on the reverse strand, counting down.
ATTTATATGTGAAGCATATGAGAGATGTAGGGGCTAGGTACTTTAGAAGTATCTAGAATGATTGCTACGTAACAGGGTATTCCATGGTTGCCAAGTTGATAATATGTTCGTATGGAAGGTTGCATATTAGTAGGTAGGTATGGATGTAAATTTAATTAATATATTTTCAGGAAAGATTTTTTAAATCCGAACAATGCGTCTTTTGAGTCACAATTCAGGCAGACCTTGCCACTATTTTAAGAAAGCTCTAAAACATTAATCCATTTCATAAAAATAGCCTTTATCTGTGTAACGCATGAATCTTAATTTTATGTACAAAACTGAATTTGGAAAAATTCAAGAATAAATGTGAAAATTATTAGTTCTAGAGTTTTTTAAAGTTTTTCCGAATTATTCACAAAGATAAAGAAATCTTAGAGTTATATGTGTCAATAACGCTTTCATCTTTATTTATACGTTACCAGATCATTGCACTTTTCAAACTTCTTGGTTTCACTGTAGTGAACAATTTTCGCATCAAAATAGGTTTTAAAAGCCACACACTATATTTTTCCATACTTTAATACTCTGATTCAATAAATTTGATATTTTGATATTATCTCCCCCCTGTAACGTTTTTCTGTTTTGGTATACATTGTGTGAGAAACACCCAGCATATTTACAAAATTGATAATTTGTTAAAAATGCCGAGTCAAACAATCAATGCTTCCTACTCAATTCCGAGTAATTCCTAATTCAAAAACGTATCAGAGAAATGTAATTAAAAATAAAACAAATATCATTGAGTGATATTCAAAATGTTTTAATTGTGTCGACACCTTTGTCACGTCTATGTGTCTGATTTTAGTTTGCAAAATGCAAAATTATATGGTGCTTGAGAATTGAATTCGAACAATTGTTTTAAGAGTTACATTGTTAGGAGGTCACGATTCATTTATTTCATTGCCTCAGTAATGAAGCACCGTACTTCGTCGAGGTGAAAATACAAATTCGATTAATTAAAAGAGCGTTGAAATATAATGAACACAAATTTTTAATATAGTGGTAATTTTTATTTAAGAGTAATCCACCTCACACAGATACTATGATGGAAATTATATTATTTTTGGCGTTAGATTTCATTAATTTTATACAGTGTTACTGTTAAAAATTTGTTTCTTTATGTTACATACCTTCCGTGATTTTTATGTTGTTTACATGCCACAATGCAAACGTTTTACCTCCGACTACTATACTGACCTAGTCGATACTAAAATGCATACTAGATCCAAGCAAGGATTGCGCACAACACCACTTTGGCGCTGTTGTGCAATCTGTATACATCATTATTTGTCTTTACAAATCTTTGGATTTCAATTTTTTATCAGTTGTTATAGTTGCTTTGTAAGTTTTTTTAAAGTTCGCTATTTTAAATTAAAATTCCTCACTGAACCTTACTTTCCTGTTTCTATTAACTGTAAAGCATTGTATTGCAAGTAAAAAACCAACCAATAGAAACTATGAAACTGATACAAATATGGTTAGAGTGAGGCAAAGTTGTGATACGATGTCCTGAGTTTTTAGACTAAATGGCCTATTTTCAATCATGTAAATTTGCAACTTTTCCGCAATTTAATTTTCTTAGCATAAATCAAACAAACATTTATAATTATGAAAACATTTTATTATGTTAATATAAATGATACAAATTTTGAAAGGTAGAATGTTTTTAACCCTCTACTGCATGAATTATTATTCGTTTATTAAAAAAAATCAAATATCTTCAAACATGGTTTTATTCGGTATAACTAAGGGATTTAAAGAAAAAAAACATCATTTTCTATTAATTAAAGAAAAAAATTGTCGCCGCCATATATGGCTTTCTATTCACAAAACCAAAAATCAAAAATAAAGATTGAATCCATATATGGCATTTTATGCACTCAAACAAGTTAACTCTGACCTTGTTTAGACATAAGTAAATTTCACATTTTTCGCAATATACAAAAGATCGAAACTTACAATCATTATAACACTGAAATCTACAATTTTTCCACGAAGGAAAATGACCAATAGTGTCTGTACGAACTGAATTTAGAGGTATATCTTGCCGCATCACGTGTTTTTTTCCTTTTTTGACAGGGGTCGTATTGGAACCATCATTAGTGGGGGTTGCTACTCGACTCGCTACTGGTGTACTACTATTAGATGCTGGACGTCCTCGTTTCTTTTGAAAATTTTTGCCAGCTATTGAGATGTTCACTAACATATTGTTTTGAAATCGAACAACGGCATATACTCACCGGTATTGCGACGCCACAAGAGCCAAGCGTTTGCAACACACATATCTAGTAAGTGGAAAAAAAATTTTTGTACCACTTTTTGGAACGGACGTGGATGCGATACAAACCCAACATTGATTCGAGTAGGTCTACACCCCCCATGTGTTTATTATATATATATATATATATATATATATATATATAGCTTTAGCGCAAGGTATATCCCTATATACGTGATCTTTTCTAAAAAATCTTCGTCTTTGGGTTACAAGAGAAGTGCCCACATAAGACGAAAGCATAGTTACAAGTTTATTGTCATACCAGCAGACACATCCAACGTCTACCCCATCTACCGTAGCTACCTGTTCCGCCATACTGCCACGACCACGTTTTTTAAATTCCTTTTCGGATATTATTCTGGAATCAGTTATCCTGTTTGTTCGGGCTGTTCCTAATGATTGTAAACCAATTTTAGATAGATATACCTGAAGTTTTATACTATTAAACCAGTTGTCAAGAAAAAATTTGTAATTTTTGTGACGTGGTACTGAGTCAGTAAGCTTGATCACTATATTGCCACTCGCACCAATGTTTGGTGCACCCTCAGGTACGGTATTGCTCTGCTCATCAGCAAAAATATCGGAATCGTAGCTGAATCCAGAAGATCCACAAAGTACTAAATTTTTGTACCCCCATTTTTTCGGCTTTTTAGGATTATATTGCTTCAAAGTATGTCTAGCTTTGGTTGGGAAGATCTGTTCATCCACTGCTAAGTATTCTTCTTTTGGCACAAGGAGGAATTGTTTTCGTATTGCTTCGATAAGGGGTCAGACTTTAAATAATTTGTCATGCTCATATAAACCTTGACGTATAAATTTAGTATTGTCATTAAAATGTAAATGTCTTTTAATCTCTTCCCACCTATTACATGTCATTATCTCATTTACCTGAGGCTGACCTAAACCGAAATTCCAATATAATCTAGTGGAAGGTAATTCAACTAGGGATGTGAACATAGTTATTCCAATAAATTGCTGGAGTTCAAGCTTAGTTAGTTTCAAAGGTTTATTTATATTATCCTGTACGGCTTCTAGATTAGATTCATCTACAATCGTATCTAATAGATCATCAGGAAACAAAAATGAAAAGAAATCTGAAGGATCTTGCATTATATTCATACTCTCTGGTAAATTAGTTGTACCCATAAATTTGTAAAGTTCTTCATCGAACTCCTTCATTTATTCCTCCTTCCATGTAATCGTTACTTCCTTCTTTTTTTTCCTACCTTTTAGTTTTTCTGTAGCCTTGTAATTTTTTTTGTAATTCTTTGTTTTTTTGTTGCTTTACCCTTTTGATTTTTCAGCCATTTGCTTGAGGTTGATGGTTTATCATCTATTTCGGCAGCTGATGTATCAGATACATAGTCTGCATCACTTTGAGAGGCTTCATCCTCGCTATCAGAAATTATATCTTCTCTATTTTTAGTATTAGGTTGTAAGTAGTCGTCGTCTGAATCGGACTTATCAAGTGATTCATCATCACTAAGTGATCCATCTCCTGGAATGTCACTTGTATGTTTCAGGGTTCCATAAAATCGCTTAGAACTCATTTCTGAAATAAATGAATACATACTTTACATTCAAGTTTAGGTGCATAAAGAGCCAAATATGGCTGGTAGAAAAACAGATATTATTACGCAAGGTGCATAAGTAGCCATATATGGCAGGTGAACAAATATCAGTTTTGTAAGAAATCAAAGTAAATTATTTGAAAATTTCATTTAGAGTGTAATGAACACATACCAATAATACTAAAAAAAAATTTAAATATGTGTTACTTACCTACAATAGGCCGATGTTACTAGAAACAATTGAAATAAACTTAACACACCTCGTTACACAGTCACGTCACAATAATAAATGAAATGAATGTTTAAGGCGCGCTGTTGCCAAAGTTTAAAAAATTTATTCAAACTGCTGAGAACCATTAATTTACAGAACTGGTGTCATCTACTGGCCTATATAATTTCGAACACATGAAAAAAAATATTATAATCATGAATCCATATATGGATTTCTATGCGGTAAAGGGTTAAAGTAAAAAGTAAATTTTCCTTCCATTCTTAATTTCTAGCAATTCCCACTATACTCTTACTGGGTATCCAAATTATTAAATAGCACATGTCTTTCATGCAATATGTAATGCACCTTGTATCTGGTGATAATAGTCATATTTTTCAATTATCACTATTATATTTTCATCAAAATGAATTATGTGATTTTTGTCTTTTGAGAGTGGTTTTAATTGAAAGGAAACTTCACTCCGATTAAGCATTTTTCGCTAACAAACCCATATTATCATTAAAAAAAAGGTTTCAAGAGAATGTTGAAAGATGTTGTGATAATACTAGAACAAACAATCAGTACTATTTGTCTTCTATCTTCACATTAATCAAGTAATCCAGTAAGCATAACCTCAAATATAGTTCTTAAAATCAAAAATACGTATTACAGGATCATTTACATTATCATTACCCTTATTTTTGATATCGGGTAGATGCAATTACTCACTTTTTAGTAAATTAACTGTCTCGACCTTTACTTCGTGGAATCTACTCAGAGTGTGTCCCAAAAATAGTTTATTTTAAATTATAGCTATACCCACAGCAATCTTCAATTTTTCAATTAAACAAAAAATATTCTTATTAAGTGAAAACACTTTCAATTTAAGTTAAAAGTTCGTTCAAGATTTTTTTTCTATTCATTTTGTTTCAAAATATTCATACCAATCTCGGAGAATCTTAAAAAAAATTACGTGGGCATAAGGATCCGCTTTTTATAGTCCAGGAGGTAATTGCGCCTTAAATTGACTCATGCACCTATGTGTTACGATATTTTGATACTGACCTAAGTAGACCTTTTTTAATTTCCAGCAAAAAGGCACCTGCAGTAATAATTAAAGCTAAAAATAAACGGAAAAACAAGTATTCAGAAGCCGCTGTTAAACAATCTTTTGAAGAAATAAAACGAGGTATGTCTGTTTATAAAGCCTCCAAAATTTACAGCATACCGCAGACAACACTAAAGGAAAAGAAAAAGCAAAAAGATATTTTCAAGATAAGTGGAAAACCGCCTATGTTATCAGCTGAAAAAGAGAAGCTAGTAGTTGATTGTATCCATTTTCTGGGAGATGCTGGGTTTCCAGTGTCTAGAGCTCAACTATTAGACGTGGTATTCACATTCATTAAAAACCTAAAGGGTGGGAAACCAGGAAAACAGTGGTACCAAGTATTTTTAAAACGAAACCAAGATGTGTCTTGCCGAATAGCACAAAACCTCACTTCAAGCCGAGCTGGAGTAACTGAGAAGGGCATTAGGAATTGGTTTGTGAAAGTGCAGGAATATTTTGTAAAACATGAAATAAAGGAAGTCCGCCGGGGATTAGTGGTGGAATTGCTACTTGGTGGAGTGTTAAATTTGCTCTGGATTAAAGTCTATCTAAATCAGTGAATTTTCAGTTTTAAAATTCTAATAAGTGCATCATTGTATTCAGTGAACCTCTGTATGCTCCTGTTGCTAAAGGCAAGTAATAAAATCTAAGATTTGAGCTGTTCCATTGACATTTTTTGTGGGAAACCATTTAAATAATTTAATAACAACAGATTTGCTGACCAGTTTTTTTTACTGTAATACCGAATTTATTCCACCACGGCAAAAATTTTATTTAAAGTTCTTGAATAAAAGTGAATATAAATTCGAGAAAGTGTACTACCTAACATCATAGTGCACCATTGTGTGTATTTGAGACTCGTGGGGCTCGATAAATCGCACGGGCCAGGACCGTACTCAGGTACACATGACCCGTGCCAAAAGTTTCAAATATTGAATTGAGTCCACCAAAATCGGGGATTTCTGACTACAGGAATCCCCAAGCCACAACGATGGATACCAGAATAGAGACATCTAACCAACAAACCGAAAGAAACATGTCATATTCTTCAGTACTTAGTAAACAACAGCCAACAAAATTTCCAGAGAAGAACCAAGCTATAATATTTCCTGCGATTGAAGGAACCAAAATTCAAGAATATCTCCTAGCCTTAGGAATACTCATCAACCCTAAACACATTCTGTTCGCATCTAGAATTTCGAATAATAGAATTTGTATATACCTCGCCAGCACAGAGTTAGTAACTACTTTTATGAATGACCACGGTGCAATTGGTGTCAACAACCAAATTATACGAGCCAGAAGATTGATAACCCCATCTGAACGTTTGATCCTATCTAACGTGAGCCCAACAATCCCACATTCACATTTAGAGCAAGCCCTACAACAACTTGGCCTCAGCCTATTATCCCCTATATCCTTTCTCAGAGTCAACATGACCAATCCAGATTTTGCACATATAATGAGTTTCAGAAGGCAAGTCTACATTAATCCTCCCGAAAATATTGTTATCCCGGAGTCTGTGTTGGTCAACCATGAAAATACCTCTTATCGAATATTCTTATCATTAGATAATCTAACCTGCTTCAAATGCAAACAAAGTGGTCATATATCTTCTCAATGTACAACTGAGACACCTGAACATCTAAATGAACCCCCTGCAATGCCCCCTCCCGAAAATCCAGAAGAACCACCAGAGGATACTACAACCTCCCTAATTCCAGAAGATTCCCCCATCACGCCGGACCAAGACAACCAAACTAATTCATCTAATAAGAGGAACCTCTCAGAAATATTAACTCCTACGGAAGATACACCATCTGACCCATTCCGAAAACCATCGTCGAGTATAAGTAAGAAAAGTCGCCCTGAAACCACAAGTTTCGAAGAACACATGCAACCAACTAAAGCATACATTGATTCAGAAAATTTTGTAATCAACTACAATCAACTCAAAGACTTTTTTGAAAACGTATACGGCTCTAATGACCCTCTGAGTGTGGCGAAACAGTACACAACCGATGTGCATGGTCTAATTCATATGCTGAGTAGTGTGTACCCATATTTTAAAGACAGATGTATCAAAAGTAGGTGTACCAAAATTAAAAAAAAATTATCGAAACAGTTGCTAGCAGAAGTATCGCTAACTTCAGATTCTGAAAGCGACGCATCGTCACAAGAAACACATTAATAATATCAATTTTCGAACTATCCATCATTCAATGGAACCTTAATGGGTTCTTCACACAACAAGAAATGCTAAAACTAATTATCTCCGAAAACAAACCCTCGATCATATGTTTACAGGAGACCCATTTTAAACAAGACTACTCACAAAATCTGAGGAACTATCTTTGTTTCCATAAAAACAGACCAGATCAAAACATAGCAAGCGGTGGCGTCGCTACTTACATACACCAAACTTACGGTGCAATAGAAATCCCTATAACAACCCACCTTGAAGCAGTTGCCATTAAAATTTTGGACCCTAAAGAGATAAATATTTGTAATATCTACATTCCACCAAATCGTGACGTGACATACGAGGAGCTGAATGATCTCTTTCAGCAAATACCCAAACCGAGATTATTATTAGGAGACTTCAATTGCCATAACACCCTATGGGGATGCGACTCCACACATACAAGAGGTCGTATATTAGAACATGTTATCGATGATAACAATATGACGTTACTTAACAACGGAGAAAAAACTCGTTTCAACTCGTTTTCAGGAAACTCCAGTGTTATAGATCTCAGCATTAGCGACCTCTCACTCCACACTCAATTCAATTTTACCATCTTTCCCTATCTATATGGCAGTGACCACTTTCCCATCTTACTCACAAGTTCACAGCATGGTGTAGAAGAACCTATTGTGACAAAGAAATGAAAACTAAAAAGAGCTGACTGGAATCTTTTTGCAAATATTATAGAAACCAAGGTTAGTCACTTCCACATGCGAGATAGTATCGATGAATGTGTTGATGATATTACCATAATCGTAACGGATGCAGCCCAACTAGCAATAGGAAAGACAAAGCAACTGAACAACCACACTCCCGTTCCTTGGTGGAATCAAGAATGCGACCAGGCAATAAAATCCTCTAAACACGCTTTCAACAGACTAAAAAGGCACCACACACCAGGAAACCTGATAACTTTTAAGAGTCTGAGGGCAGAAGCTCGATGGATCATGAAAAAAAGTAGAAAAGAATCATGGGCAAGATATGTATCATCCATTAGCAGTTCAACACCACTAAGCACGATCTGGGACAAAGTGAAACGTATTAAATGTAATAAAACAGACCATGGAATCTCACGGATTGAATATCAGGGAAAATCAACTTCCAGTTGTACCGAAATTTCCCAAATTTTCTCAGACATCTATGAAAAGAATTCTAATAGTGCAAACTACACACCCGAATTTCTGAACTACAAAAATAATGAAGAATCTGAAGGTATTGATGTTTTCCAAGATGAAATGAACCCTTTGAATGTACCTATATCCTATGAAGAATTCCTCGAAGCTCTTGTTTCTTTCAAAAACTCCAGCCCAGGACCTGATGATATCCCGTTCATTTTCCTACAAAACATGCCAGATACAGCTAAGCATATTCTCCTGAAAATATTTAATAAGATATGGACAGAAGGGGTCTTTCCTGAGAAGTGGTCAGAGGCAACCATAGTTCCGTTAATAAAACATGGTAAACCAAAGACAGATCCTCAATCATACAGACCAATATCCTTAACTTGTACAATGTGCAAGATGATGGAAAAAACTGTTAACAATCGACTCACTTGGTTCCTGGAGAAAAACCACCTGCTCACACCAAAACAAAGTGGTTTTAGGAAGGGTAGATCAACATCAGACAATCTAATTAACTTAGAATCATATATTCACGAAGGGTATGCTAACAAACAAAACACCATAGCAATCTTCTTCGATATAAGTAAAGCTTATGACATGACCTGGAGATATAACATTCTTAGAAAGCTGAGCTCCTGGGGTATAAATGGCAATCTTCTAAAATTTGCTGAAAACTTCGTGGGAGAAAGATTCTTCAGAGTTAAAGTTAATGGAACACTTTCCGGGAAAAGAGTGCAACAGAATGGTACCCCTCAAGGTTCGGTTTTGAGCGTCACCCTCTTTCTAATTGCGATAAATGAAGCTGTGAAGAATATCAAACAACCTGTAGAAGCTAGCCTTTATGCTGACGATCTTGTGGTATACTCGCGAGGAAAAAATCTTTCCACAATCCAAAATAACTTGCAGGAGGCAGTGATTTCAATTGAGAGTTGGCTAAAATGCACTGGTTTCAAAATGTGCCCAGAAAAAACTAAGTGCATGTTTTTTACTAAAAAAAGAGATCTAGCACTGCCTAATCTGAAACTATGTGACCGGAATATCCAAGTGGTGGAACAGATGCGTTACCTAGGAATGATTTTCGACAGAAAGTTAAACTGGAATGCCCATCTTAACCATCTCAGAACATCATGTCAGAGCGGCATCAATCTACTGAGAATTCTGTCAAACCAAAATTGGGGTTCCGACAGACAAACGCTCTTACTTCTCTATCGAGCTCTAGTAAGATCCAAAATCGATTATGGCTCTATAATATATGCCTCAGCAAGTAAATCAGTTCTGAAAATTGTTAATACGGTACACAATACAGCAATACGGCTGGCCCTTGGAGCATACAGGACAACGCCCGCTGAGAGTCTCTACAGTGAAGCTGGGGAGCCATCATTGCAGCTGCGACGACAGCAGCTAAGCTTAGCGTATGCAGCTTTAGTCTCTACTGATAGTCAGCATCCAGTATATCATAACACCTTTTCAAACCGTTTTCGCAATCTGTATGAAAACCGAAGAAGACTAACATACCCTTTCTATCAGAGGATCAACAAGTTCAGTTCCGAATTGAATGTGACTTTCCCAGTTACTCTTCCCAACAACAACTCAGACACGCCACCTTGGCTTATTGCCTTGCCACCATGCAACCTATACCTCTCCAAATTCAACAAATCTGAAATTATTCCTAGTCTGCTTCACAATCATTTCCTCTCATCAATAAATGAATATTGTGATTATACTCATATCTACACAGACGCGTCCAAGTCAAACCAAGGAGTAGCATCAGCTTTTTTAAGCCCGAATACATCCAGTGGATTCAAACTACCTCCACAATGCAGCATTTATAGTGGTGAACTTTTTGCAATCCTTCAAGCAATCAAATACGCCGCTCATGAAGATATCCACAATACTTTAATTCTTACAGATTCGTTAAGCTCGTTACAAGGTATACAACTCATTTATTCAGATCATCCCCTGACAAGGCTCATCAAAGAGTATGTTCACACAATTAGGGAAAAATCCAGACGATTGGTCTTCATGTGGGTCCCGTCACATGTTGGGATCTCTGGCAATGAGCGGGTTGATAAAATTGCACGTGAAACCATGAATGAACCAATCTTTCAAAAGCAAGAGGGAGTACCGTATACTGATCTGAAAAAATATATAAAATATGTGGTCTCTAACTACTGGTCATCTGTCTGGGCAGAATCTGGAATGAAACTTAAAGAAATTAAAGATGATATCAAACCATGGAGAAACATCCCTAGCCAAAGAAGACACCAAATAATAATCACCCGTTTGCGCACTGGACATACAAAGTATACCCATGAACACTTGCTGAAAGGAGAAGAAGACAAAATCTGTGATATGTGTCAGGTGCCAATGTCAGTTAAACATTTCATGGTCGAGTGTCCGAGGTTCGCGGAACAACGCCGGACGTACAGTATAAGTGCAGATTTAAAATCAACTCTTGGTGTGTACTGTAATTTTGAAAACACAATCGGATTCCTCTCTGAAATAGGTTTAGTCAACAAAATGTAAATTACTAAGCTCGTTACCATGTTGCTTATTACTGATTCCTATCTTTGATATGATGCTATTCAAATATTATTGTATGTTATAGTGACGTTACCAGCCTAAATGTTATTTCATGTTACTGTTATGTTATGTTGCTAATAACCCTAGTGGTGGATGCAACTATTATTTTCTAAAAAAAAAAAAGGAAGTCCGCATTTTTTTTACTCCTTCAGAAAAACAAGTGCTAGTGAAAAAAGTTTCAAAGACTGTCTACAACAGAGTCTTAAATGATGATAAGGAATGCCTCACAGTTTTAACCAACGTTTTTGCGAACGATCAAGTTGCTCCGCCGATGGTGGTTTTTCCATGTAAATCCCGGATGCCAAAAAATATCCCTCAATCTATGCCAACCGGTTGGGGTTGTGGATATACCGAGAGTGGTTGGATGAATGCGGAAGCTTTTTTTGAATATGTAATCAACGTGTTTTTTTTAACTGGTTACCGAAAAACAACATCACACTGCCCGAATAAAATTAAACGAACAGATTTTTCCGTGCTAGTAAAAAATGTTTTGATAAGACCTTAAAACATCAAACGTCGAAAAAATTAAATTCGAGAAACTCCAAACAAATAGAACTCAACCCACACAGGCCTGTTCCGAAATCACTGTACCAGGACCAGATTTTAGAAAAGAGTTTGAAAGCAAACTATCTACTGAAACGCTACGTCAGTTTATCAAACTAGATTAGTGATGCAGGTTGGTCAGGAAATCCATCATATACCAAACTTTTTGAATTCTGGAAATCACTTAACCCCAAAGAGTAACTGGATAACCAGTTACTATAGAATAAGCTATCAAATGGAACTGTACAACATCTTATCCAAAACCATGAAGAACTGCTGTCTGATTATGAACAGACCTCGTTACATCAGTTAGGGGACTCAACACTAATTAAGAACATAAATGACGATGAAGATTTTAGTATATTTAGCATTGGAAGAGATGGCTTTTTAGAACTGGTCGCTGAAAATAATGAATACATGACAACTGATAATTCAATCAACAACCATAAAAAATCAACAGACAAAAGTATTGAAATAATCTTAGAAGCTCATTCAACAGCAAAATTAACCTCCTCTCCAAAACCATGTCATAGTAACTCAATTGACAACTGTAACATGTCCATCGACCTGTTTCGATGTAATATAATAAATTCCGTGTAATTTCCGCTTGCCGTCTCATTAGCCACTCCCAACCATCGAATTAAAACTGAACGTTGAGACAATTGACGTTTATCAATTTCCCCCTGTTCGCTACAAGCTGAAAATCCTCCCTTTTCCGATACCGACGTTGAAGAGAAAACACGTACTCGCGTTTTCTCTTGTTCTGAAAGTTTTCTTAATTTGCTGTGGTAAGTTGAAATTTATATTTTATAATCTCTAAGCTTCATTCGATATAATCGCTGAGATTATTTTTATTGCATTTCTCTCATTTCTGTTCTTTCACATATTCAGAGATAAATTACAGTTGCACGTGGTCACGGAATCATTATTTTATACCTACAGATTCATTCTAAAATAAATACAAATCATTTCTTAATTTTGTGCAAATACTTGAGAGCTTTTTATGTTGCAAAATATCTTTTTTCAATATAAAGAACATTTTAATTACATTTTAAAAACCCATAGAATATTCATTCGTATGAAGGAGACTGACACTACAGGCTTCAGATACATTTTTTAAAGCACGTTATTTATTCAGATAATAATTTTTTGGCTCTCATAAGTTATTCAGAACATTAGTATACTACTAATTTAGTTAAATTGTTTTTTATTGTTTCAATATGTGAGACATATATGTTGGGAAGCTTTCAGTAAATTTTATTTTTGTAAATTCGAATAACTGCCTTCCTTTTTAAACCTGAAAAGCTGAACCAACACAATGTGCCCCATTACGATCAAGTTCCTACATATCCCTGATTCTTGTGTACTCTTAGGTAAGCATAGCAGCTACGTCAGAGCTACGTAACAGCTTTCATTTATCTAAGACAACTTTACCTTTGAAGACAGCTTCCATTTATGTAAGACACCTTTACCGTTGAAGACAGCTTCCATTTATGTAAGACACCTTTACCGTTGAAGACAGCTTCCATTTACGTAAGACACCTTTTCCGTTGATGACAGCTTCCATCTATCTACGACACCTTTACCGTTGAAGACAGCTCCATTGGTCCGAGACATCTTTCACCATAGAAAACACCGTTTCCATTCCTTCAAAACATCTAAATCACCAGAGTACCGTCAGTTACGTACATCCTGTATTTTTTCCGTCCCGTTCTAAGGCAGAATTAAATTTATTTTTCTTATATATATTCTCTTTTATTTCTAATCCACCCGGCTGTGAGAGCCACAGGGTATCGTGTTCGGGTTGATTACGTTTGAGCACATTTTATTTTTAACGTTTTTAATATTCATTTTTCATAATATTTTAATTTAGAGTAAATTCTTTTACACGGTGTTTCCACCTTTATCACCGTAGTTTTGTTCTTTCGTAACGTTTGAAAAGGTGGTGGCGCCCTGAACTTTCATAGTCTGATCATCCTCTGTTATACAAAGTGTGTCATTAACTTGGAGTTGGACCACCCTTGAGAAGTCTCATGCCGGGATTTTGTTCAAGTGAACGATAAAGCTTTACAAACTGGCGCCCTCAAACATAAATAGTTACAAACTGGCGCCCTCAAACATAAATAGTTACACAACAATACAGCAAAAAAAATTCAAACTTTAAAAATAGAATACCTTGAACTAATCAAGCTTCCAAATGAATCACCTTCCAGTTCATCAGTACAACCTGATGCTCATGACACTACAGTACATGATGAAGAAAATATTTCTGTAAATAACAATTTTCTCACATCGCCCAATCAAACAACTTCCTAAAAATCCGATTTTGTCACTCCACCATTATCTGAGGTATTACCGAAACCATGTAGTAGTCAGTCATATTTTAGTTTCCTACGCCTTTCAAAAACGCATTTCATTTTCCCAAAAAGCCGAAAGAGAGTGCCAAAAACCGAGTAACAAAAAAGATAACACCAATTGTAGCCATACCTGATGAATTTGTAGAGTGTCAAAGACGACTAGAAACCGAAAAAATGTCAAAAGAAGAAAAGAGAAGAGAAAGACTTGCCCAGAAAAATAAAGCGAAAATTAAAACAATTCCTAAGAAATCAAATGGCAAATAAACAAAAGAAGCAGGCCCAGAACAAATTACCCAAGAACAACTAACAGAAGAAGAGAATATAGCGGAAGAAAAAGAAGAGAAGAGAGAAAACAAATAAGAAAATATGATGAACAAAGCACAAGCCGAAACAGTAAAGAGTAAATGCAAAAAAGAGAGCGGTTATCAACAAGATTACGTAATTTTTATATATGAAAATGAATATTTTCCAGGACATGTTATTGATAAAAATAAATCCAATTTTTTTATTAAGGCGATGGAGCAGATTGGGATACACTGGAGATGGCCAGCTGTCGAGTATGTCATATGGTACGAAAAAGATGAAATTGTTTCTCGTATAAGTGCTCCTCGTCTTGTAAATAGGAGTGGATTTTATTCTGTTCCTGAGATAGGAATTATTGACTAAACGTGTAATATTTGTTTTAGTGATATACTTAATATATATTTTATATTTGATGTAAGTAAATTCTTAAAAACCTATATGTAAAAGTTGTTACAAGTTTTTATGTTTTTGTTCTTATAAGCGGATTATTTTTTAATTTACTTCAATAAATATATCGTTCTGCATATTTCTCTCGAATTCAGTTTTTTTGTGTTAATTACCACCATATTTAAAAAAAACAATATAAAAATTTACACCAAAATTAGGAAACTCTCAGGTCGGAATTAGGGTCTTAGTTAAAAATGTACGTCGGAATAAGGAGATTGTGGCATTTTTTATAAAATATTTGTTTTACCAAGAAAGCACGTAATATTATTAAAAAATATAAGGCACTGGTGGAATCACTAGCAATAGCTAAAATATTTGTGGTTTATTTTACATCTAGGCTACACTAAACATAATACTTGTGGTAGAGTAAATATACACAGCATTTACGTATTCAGCATGACTACCACCCACAGATACAAAACATACTAACATACTATAAGTTTGTAATATTCAATGGACCAAAACACATGACAACGACATTTGACTGCCGTCATCTGCCATTGAAGTTACATACATCACCATCCATAAAGAAGATGGAACGGTTGAACTAAAGTAAAAAGTTGTTCGTTTGCAAAAATTTTCGTGCAACATATCTCAAAAAATACAATGATTTGAGATTTCATATTTTCAGAATCGAATTCTCTAGGCTTCTTAACGAGAATCAGATTTTGGCGTTCAAACTGGTGACCACAAATTGCCAAAATCACACGATCACTTAAAGGCCTATATCTTTTTTATAACAATATAAAACTGATCCCCAAGACAAAGGTCCAAGTTATATTATGTTAAAACTTCAACACTTAATTTCACTACGTTCTTTAGATTTGTTGTTCACAAAATGACCTAAATTTTGTTGCAATTTACGGGTGCCAATTGTTTTCAGGTTCCTAAAATGTGAGGCCGCTCTTAACGAGTGACGAAAGTAGAGCATCTTCTCAAGTGCTTGTCATCTACCTTTATATTATAATTGAACTTTTCTAAACTTTTGCTATATACACACTCTATAAAATCCTAAAAATGAAAACTAAGATTGCAACAATAATTTTATTCAATTATTAATGTACAAATTTTGAATAATTCAATACTTGAAACTGTATTGTGTATTTTAAAATGTATTTTTGATTCACATATCGATTCATAATTATATTGGAACAGTTATTTGAAATGATTGGGCCGTCAGAAATTTAATATCTAAAATTGCAACCACTTAACGTTGTGGGATATTCTATCACTGGTGTCGGAAACTAACGTTTTTGGCTGAAGTAAAATGTGACGAAAATTGTTGATTTTTAAATAGTTATAGAAAAAGCATATTTTTCACAATATTTGTCTGCCTTTCGTTAGATTACCTCTATCAACCGACGAATTAAGTTTATCAGAACGCGGTCTGTTGAATAAATAGTGTGAAAATTATTATTTAGTATTTCTTCATATTTAATGACTTTTCACCAAGTATCAACCACCTTTGTGTAATATTCAAAGCGTTACATGTTTTTTATGGTCAAATATTCCATTGATAATCAATACTTTCTCGAAATAATTTTTATTGTGTTTTGCCAATACAAAAGTAAACAATTCTTTTTTGGGAATGTTTGGTTTACATTTTTTTCTGTCTGTAAAATATAGTTTCTCTATTATTGAACACTTTTCTCAATGTAAACTGTAGTAAGTGATCTGTCAACATCAGTTTTACAAGGACACGTATTCTTGCCCCCAGAACATTAAACGATTTATGCCGGCTTTCGCTTCTTCGTGCTGGTGTAGTCTTTGCTAAAATGCCAACTAGATCCAAGCAAGGGTTGCGTACTCCACCAAATAGAGCGGGATAAGGGCTCTATTCAGCATACATCAGATTATGGTGCTTTTACCTTAAGTACTGTTAAATAGTACAAAATAATTTCCAAGAATAATCATGATTAGCATTGAATAGACTATTGTATGCAAAATGCGATGCTCGGGGAGCAGTTTCACAATAGTATATTGTACAATGAGCATGAAATGACATACATTTCCCACGAGTAGGTATATGAAATTCTGTAGTACGACCGTAGCGAGTTGGAAATGGGCTTTTCCATGCAAATTGTACACCATACTTTTTCTACGACTATCATGCCTCATAAACAAAACTGTAATATTTTTCATAACAATTTTTATCATAAACTTTCCTGCCATTATTGTTGCATGGTTTAGAGAATTTTTTTCTCTGGAATTATTGAGTCGGGTTCTTAACCCTTTAAATGAACTATATAATTTTTTATATTTGTACATGAACCTACTAAATCGGTATAATTCACCTGCGAAAAAATGTATCAATTATCGTGTTATAGTTATATCACCTCCTGCATCTAACAGGATAGTCATCGATCAATGTCAAATCATCCTCACTATCGCTACCCATTTTCAATTATCAATTGTTTATAATTTTGTAAACACTGATGTGAAATGTCAAATTATTAGACAGACGTTAACAAACATGACCATATATTATAATATATATGATCAAAAAATTCGTTAATATAATGACAGTTTAGTAGCTCATGAAAGTCGTGGGAAATGAAATATTTCGATACAGCTAGCCCGTGGGAAATTAAAATCTGTATTACTCCTTGGTCAGCCACCTCAACGAAAGCAACTTCTACACAATAGCATACGCAGATGACCTAGTTATTCTGCTAACAGGAAGATTCGAGGAGACACTCTACTCTTTAGTGCAAGAGGCCCTCAATATCATAGAACAATGATGCAGAGACCATTCACTCTCAATAAATCCAAAAAAGACGGAGATGGTTCTTTTCACGAAAAAAAGGAAGCTTGCAAAACATCAAGCCCCGAAGCTCCTAGATACCAAACTTAATTTCTCTTCAGAGGTGAAATATTTAGGGGTCACCTTTGACAGTAAGTTAACGTGGAACTCTCACTTAGAAAACAGAGTTAGAAAAGCATATATTTCTTATGAGCTGTGTCGTAGAACCATCGGTCGCACCTGGGGAATGCCACCTAGGGTTGCTGCCTGGATCTACACTGCCATCATCAGACCTATGCTAACGTACGGCGCGATTGCCTGGGGAGCTAAAGCAAACCAGCTGACAGTCGTCCGTAAACTGGATCAAATCCAAAGAACAGCATGCCTCAACACTACAGGAGGCATGAGAACCACACCAACAAGAGCTATGGAGGTAATCCTCGGTCTCACCCCCCTTGACATATACATCAAGGAGATTGTTTTGATGACCATGACACGTCTACGCTCTACCGGTATACAACCTAATGTAGGATCCGGTAAACTGAGACGTAACTTGTGGCATGAGGCCCTCAGGGAGGTCCCACTGCTGCAGGCCAATACGGACTCGATTCCACCGCGATATGCCTTCCACAGGCCCTACAAGGTAATCTTTAAATACAACGAACAAGACCCAATGGAAGAAGACGCAATCCGCATCTTCGCAGATGGGTCTAAATCAAATGTGAGCTTAGGATGTGGAATTTTCTCCAGACCCCTGAATCTAAACATAAAATGGGCAATGGGCTGCAATGCAAGTGTTGCTCAAACAAAACTCACTGCTATCTGCATCGCTGCAAAAGAGATTACCAAAAGAAAAGCCACAGGTAATAACATATACATCCTTACGGACACTACTAGCCCTGAACAGACCACGTATTACATCAGGCCTAGTACTAGAATGTCACATGGCCCTAATCGAAGCCTGTAACAACAACACGGTCACTTTAGGCTGGATTAAAGGCCATGAGAAATCGAAAGGAAACCGTATTGCAGACTCGCTAGCCAGGAAGGCAGCCTCCCAAAAACTTTTGGGACCTGGCACTTTCATTGGTCTATTGGCGTCAGCGACGGCCGACCTATTAAAGGAACAATCCTTTAATAAGTTTAAGGGTAGATGGGACGACGCAGAAGGCTGCAGGCTTGCCAAGGAACTGATACAGTATCCGGATAGCAAAGTAGCCAAAAAATACGTTACTATGAACAGGCAGAACCTACGAACAGCCACGGGTATTTTGACTGGTCACTGCCACCTACGAAAACACCTCCACAGACTGGGTCTCTCCGACACCCTACTTTGTAGAGGATGTGAGCAAGAAGATGAGACTGTCGAGCACATTCTTTGTGAATGTCAGACACTCTCTCTTCTTAGGTTTCATGTATTCGGCGAGCACAGGCTAACACACGCCAGTATGAGGGAACTTAATTCAGGCGACGTTATCGCCTACTCCAGAGAAGTAGGCTGGATGACGAGTTAGAATGATGTTTTGAACCTCAGGAGGATGCACAATGAGCCAGTTGTGGCCCAAGTGCTCTGGGGTCTGCCCACCCTTCCAACTTCTACAGATACAGATACAACGTGGTAGGTTTCTGAATCGAATACGCACTTGAAATGTATATTTTCTTTATGGTCGAAGACAAATGAAATTTCACTCCAGATCATCTAGGTATTTTTCACTTTTCCGCCCAACCCTATCTAATATGCGAAGTATTGGTTTACCGCAAACAAAATTGGAATTTTGAATTTTTCCTAGTTAGGTATTTTTGTTCGTTTTTCAGCAAGAACAACACGAAAAAACGATTTTTAGATAAAAAAATCCAGTGACTATGTCATCGCCATCGTCATCGTCGTTGTAGTTGTCGGCCACTTTTCGTAACATGTCTTGTTATCACGATTCAGCCTCCGGAGTGCAACGCGTCACAAATTTTATGATTGAATATTGTTTAGGGCACCACACAGATGAACCAAGCTAAAATACCTGATTTGAGAAATTAAAATTAACGTGTCTAATGAATATTCCACTCAATTTTTATACTACCTAATAATCTGAAACAACTAAATTATAAGACCAATACACAATAGGTATGTATCTAATAAGTGAATAGAGAGATAAGATTCAATCTTTAATTCAATAATTATTTTTTATTGAGTAACTAGAGTTGAATCCAATAAATTATATATATTTAGTACACTTGAGAATGGAGCTATTTAAAGAGCATAATTGGGCCAAACTGTATCAATAAAGTGAACTTATTTTTATTCAAACTAAGTATTTTATGTAAATAGTCAAATTTCGGAGAAAGTAAAAACTACTAATTATCGAGAATGCTAATACCAGTTCACCTTGAATCTCATAAAAAGTTGATATAAAGATTTATATTTTCAAATTTCACAAGCCAAGTTTGGAAATTAACATCCCGCGAGAAGTGACCAGAAAATGTTTCGGAGAATGAAAGATGTTTTCGTTACATTATGAAAGGTTACAAATTATATGTAAAAAAGTATGATGCAAGCAAATCGCCCAAAATGGTATTCTTACCTGAAGGTCTCGGATGATATTCTGCGGGGTTGCAACTCTTCTTGGAAGCGATATTGTGGATTGTAGCAGGGGTTCAATGGGTTTTATTAAAATTCCTGGCACTAGCCCGTTGAATATTAACTACGAACGGTTCACTTCGACAACTCTTCTGCTTCTCTATCTCTGCTTGGAGAACTGGGTTTTTAAATTGAACATAATGTGTATGTACCGTATGTCCGCTAGGTGTAAAAATACCAACAACGATTTGCATTTTATTATTAAATAACCTTACATATTAAATATAGATCATAACAAATTAAAATAAAATTAATGAATACTTAACAGTTATATTATTTATGTTTATATTATTATTAATTTTTTTAATTAATATTTTATTTTTAATTCGGCTAGCTCAGATTTTTTTTATTTCATATTATACTGTTTCAAGGAAAAGTATAGAAAAACAATATCCAATTTGACTCTTTAGTCTATTTGTGGGTTCAAATTATATTATATACGAAATTTTTACATATTATCTATATACTACTAATTAACTATTTCTAATATTAAATACCTTTTCAGACCTCAAAATTGCCTTTTCTATCAAATCGTTCTATAGGCCGCTTCTAACTACTCCAGTTTACACACAAAGTCCATTCAGATTGTCCCAAAATAGTCTCTTAACACCTCCGGTCCCTTCAAACATGTCCACTACCTAATTTTCGTTCTTTCCGGTACCCTCACTTATAAGTTTGTTCTACTTTTCAATGTCTATCACTTCTTCTCACCAACAGTTCTAAACATATAACATTCACATTCCTAAAAGAAAAGCAAAAAAAAACTCTCAACGTCCTTTTTGCTAGTTCAAAAAATGTGTTTCTCCTACGTAACAGTTCCTAACCTTCTGACATTACATATTATAGAATTCTCCAGTTAATGTCACCAATGTATATTTTTGATTATGGAACTGTCAGATTACATATCATTACGATTATTCACTGAAGCATTCCAGTTGTACATCTTGGTACATTTATTCATACACTGCTCAATTCCACCAAACATCGTCTATATTCCAGTTTATTCACATAACTGTATACGAATATAACAGGTTTGATACACCTTTCATAATAAAAATTACACAACTAGATCCAAGCCGCTTATTATTCTTGTTGGATGGTTCATATTGTATTATTATCCTTCAACCTTCTTAAATAATTCATTTTTCTAATTCTTGGGTGTCAGGTTGTGTAATTAATTAAAACATTTTGTTGTCACTGACGTTTCGTCCCTTTCTAAAAGTATATTCTTGACTGAATCAAGTTTCATTGTTTACAGTTTAAAATTAAAAAACACATGTACAATGGGTAGAAAACATTCAAAGAACAGACATTTAAAGCAAGTACCATCGATACAAATTATACAAAATTATACAGGGGGGTGCGGAAAGACTTCAGGTCTGTTATTTTATTAAATTTTGATAAATCTGACTCAAGTTTTTAGCGTTTTGTTTATCGTTGACTGTATTATGTTCCTTTTTAATGTGCACTATTTCTTTAATTGTTAATTTTTTGTTGTTTGAATCTTGAGCTAGAATTTTTGTGTTTTCAAAATGAAACTCATGTTTATCATTGTTTTTATGTTTGTGGAGAGCTGTGGAAGCTTTTTAGTATGTTTATGGCCATTTAATCTGTTTTCTAAAGTCTGTGTGGTCATTCTATGTATTTTTTTGGACCGTTTAAGCAGGGTATGGAATATACAGGGTGTCCCGGGACTAATGGGAAAAAAGTCAGGAGAGTATAATATGAGCCAAAATAATGTTAGTACTTCATATAAACTTTTACTATGCAGGCCCTCGTTTTCGAGTTATAGGCCTCCAAAGTTTTAATTTTGAATTTGGTTTTTATTTTTATTTTTTGTACTAGTTATTTGATCTTTATAAAATTTACGACAAAGCTATAATGTAAGTGTATGTTTATTTTGGTAAGGTAAACAGATTTACAGTAGTGCATTGAAGCCAGGGACGGACTACTCGCAATGGTTAGTGATGCAAAAAATTTGCAGGTATGGCACACCCTGTATGAAATTATCGAAATTCACTTCCCCATACATTAAGCTAACGAAAAGGTACTCTTGTTGGAATTCGATAAAATAAGCCGTTTGGCTAATATTTACAGTTATATTAATGCACTACGTACAAATCTACCTAACTAACTTATTAATACGATGTCCAGAATTTACTTGCTTTTAATCAAAATTACGAACACAACATTATTAAAACATTAAGAAAACCTCAAAAAACACAAGTTATAAAACATTAGACTAAAACTAATTCCTAAACAACAACAAAAACTAACGTTATTCTAATAAATGTTCAATATGAGCTCCTCCCACTTCCACGCACATTCTAAGTCTACGAAGGTTGTTTCTTTGCACTTGAAAGAGCAATCCCACACTATTTCTAATAACATTGCAGTGTAACACAATTCTGTCTATTAAATCTTGCCTTGTTTGCACAGGTGTTGCGTATACCTTACTTTTGAGATAACCCTAGAGAAAGAAATCCATAGGATTAACGTCTCCTGATCGCGGTGGCCATTGAAAAGGGCCTCCACGACCAATCCATCTATTAGGAAGCCTTGTGTGTGAATGCTGTCGTACATCTAAACTGAAATGAGGAGGGGCCCCATCATGCATGAACCATAAATTCCTACGAGTTTGTAGTAGCACATCATCAAACAGGTTCCATAACTCATTTTGCAAAAACTCCAAATATCTCTGACCGGTCAAAGTACCGTCAATAAAGTATGGTTGTATCAAATGATTGCCAACTATTCCTGCCAAACATTAACCATGAATCTATGCTTGATCCTAGTTTGGATAATGCCATGTGGATTCACATCATCCCATAAATGCATATTATGAGAATTTATGATTCCATCTCTGGTGAAACCGGATTCGTTCGTAAAGAGAACGTTACTAATAAATGTGTTGTCTGCTTGTTGTTGTAGCAGAAACCACTGGCTATACTCAAGTGGTGCAGGATAATCAGCCACTGTCATAAGGTGTACTTTTTTCATGTGAAAAGAATATAACAGCTGTTCTTATAGGACGCGATGAACAACTGATTTCGAGACGTTATGTTCTCTTGATAATTTTCTAAAACTCGATGGTTCATTATCAACTGCATTTAACAAGTCTTGTTCAACTGCCACAGTACGTATGCTGCGTACTGGACCTTCTCCAGCTTTTTCTGGCGAAAATCTTCCTAAAATTTAAAATTTTGTTCTGTATACATGGAAAATTACATTTACTTATTCATACCTGTTTCTCGTAACCTGAGATCAATACGCCCAAACATTCGTCTGTCTGGCAATGCTCTGTTTGCAAAATGTTCTTCATAAAGCCTTTTGGCCTCTAAACAGTTTCGAGAAGCCAGTCCATGCATTAGATGTTTATCTGCGTACTCAATAAAAGCGAATTCTGCTATTGTAACTGTTAAATTAAGGACTTATGAATTATTGACAAGTACTGACTACGAACTATTCTACATAACGTTTGACAACTAATCCTATGGTAACTTGATAAACGGTAAAAACACTTATAAAAAGTTTTTACCAACTTTCCAATTAATAAGTCGCTAATGTTTTTCATCTTCTGCTATCGTTAAATTATTTTTTTGTAGTACTCCAGCTAAATATTGGACATCTATTAAAAGTTAGTTTTACCTCGTTGTGTACTTATAAAAATGGTGAATGCGTAAACTGGTACGTAGTGCATTAATAAAACTGTAAATATTAGCCAAATGGCTTATTTTATCGAATTCCAACAAGAGTACCTTTTCGTTAGCTTAATGTGTGGGGAAGTGAATTTCGATAATTTCATACAGGGTGTGCCGTACCTGCAAAATTTTTGGATCACTAACCATAGCGAGTAGTCCGTCCCTGGCTTCAATACACTACTGTAAATATGTTTACCTTACCAAAATAAACATACACATACATTATAGCTTTGCCGTAAATTTTATAAAGATCAAATAACTAGTACAAAAAATACAAATAAAAACCAAATTCAAAATTAAAACTTTGGAGGCCTATAACTCGAAAACGAGGGCCTGCATAGTAAAAGTTTATATGAAGTACTAACATTATTTTAGCTCAGATTATACGCTCCTGACTTTTTTCCCATTAGTCCCGGGACACCCTGTATAACATTTGATTTTATTGTGGCTTTTATTTTACTTTATAATTTGGTGAATAATGGTGATAGGGTATTTTGAGTTTTGTCAAATATTGTGATATCATGTTTAGAAAATATGCGACTGAGTGTTTTGGAAAGCTGCTCTGTGTATGGCATCGCAGCATATTTATTATTGATTGACACATTGTTTTTAGAGTATTTGTTTGATGGGTTGTTATATATTTTAGAGACTCTTTGTTTGCAAATACGGTTTATATTACGTATTGGATAGTGATTGTTTATTAATGTCGTTCTAACTTGTTTTATATGTATTCAGGCGAAGTTAATTTAATGGTTCTGTCGACTAATCCAGTATTTACGCTGTTTTTAGGGAACTTTGGTAGTGAAGGTATCGGCCCGATGAGGTTACTTTATTCTACAGTTTGGCTTTGATAGTAATATGGTTATTTCTTATCAATACCATATCTAAAAAATATATTGGCAACACGGCAGAGAAAACCAAAATAACCAAGAGCGAAGCAGAAACAGGGATGACGATAATAGAAGACAGGTAAACATGGTCAGACAGGAGATACAGGTGGAAGAATATATTCCTGGACAGGAGAATATAGCAAATTTTGCTTAGATCGTCCTAACGTGCATAATATCATCTATTCATCGCGATATGAACATCCTCGAGAATTTATTGTAGATAATGAAAATAATAGTCAAAAAGTAGAAAAACCTAATTTAATATTTATCCAGGGTAGATTACATAACATTATTTGTAGAATTTTAGTAGATACGGGTTCAGAGGTAACATTAATTAAACAGGATTGTAGATAATTTAAATAAGGATATTATGATAAATACAAAGAAACTATCATTAGTAGGGGCGAATGATAAAAATTTATATTATACAAATAGTACAATAATAACAGATTTTTATTTGGGAAATATAGATTATAAAATACAATTATTAGTAGTCAAGAGTTTAAAATATGACGTAATTTTAGGAAATGATGAATTGAGCAATCACAAGATGATTATTGATTATAAACAGGGGTTCATGGTATGTGAAGGTAATGTAATAATTTTTGATAAAAAGGAAGAACAAGAGGTAGAGAAAATACAACGTCAAATAAACGAAATAGAAGTTTTAGAAGATCCACAAGAACAATTTTGTCCTATACAACATGGAAGAGAGATCAATAAATTATTGAAAAAGCATGGAAGACTTTTCAACAAAGAAGTATGTATAGCAGCAAAATATATACACTAGTTGGGAATGAATAAGGATATTAGCAACTTCAAGATAAAAACCTATCCCATTTCTTATAAGCTGAAAAATGAAGTATACCAGGAGTTAGAAAAGATGATACAAGGTGGTATAATAGAAAGATCCAACTCTCCATATATAAGTGCAATAACATGTGTCCGTAAAAAGTCAGGTGAGATTAGATTATGTCTGGATGCCAGAAATATCAACTCTTATACTAAAAAACAATACGAGAGTCCTTTAAATGTAGGGGGGATATTAGGTAGGATTACAAGAGCTAACATATTCACGAAACTGGATTTAAAACATAGTTTCTGGTTGATTCCATTGGACAAAAGAAGTCGTCCATATACAGCATTCATGATTGATGGTGTAGTATACCAATTTTGTGTTGTTCCATTTGGTTCACAGAGTTCGTGTGCAGCTTTGCTAAGAACCCTTCACACTGTTCTTAAGCAATATGAACATTTTACATTGCATTATATAGATGACATCTTAATATATTCAGATAATGAAGAACAACACCACGAACATTTAAAGACTATATTGGTAGAATTGGAAAGAGCGGGATTAAAATTGAATATGGAAAAATGTCAATTTTACCAAAAGGAAGTGCAGTATTTGGGATATATTTTGAATTCTAAGGGAGTGAGAATGACCCTGAACGAATTAGAACTTTAAGGGAGTATAAGACACCGACTAATCTTAAAACTCTTCGCGGATTTTTGGGAATTCTCAACTACTTCAAACGACTAATACCAGACCTCAGTAATAAAGAAATTCCGCTAATTGAATTGCTCAAGAAGGAAACAAAATGGAAATGGGATGCTAGGAGAGAACAAGCTGACCAAGAACTAAAGGAAATATTTTTACAAAATTTGCAGGTTTATCATCCTCAATATGACAAGCCATTTATTTTAAGAACGGATGCATCCATAGATAGGTTAGCAGGAGTTATATTGCAAGAACAAGGTGAAGTACCAATCAGTTTTATTTCCTGAGTAAAAAAACAACTTTGAAAGAAAATATTCAGTTACTGAATTGGAAATGGCAAGTATTGTATTTTGTATAACTAAATTACGTTTTTATCTATTAGGAGCAAACTTTTATTTTGAAACAGACCATTCAGCTTTAACAGCAATGTTTAAAAACCGTTATGCTAATAATAGGATACATCGATGGATTCTTCTATTACAAGAGTACGAATTTGAAATAAAATTTATTCCTGAGAAAAGTAATATAGTAGCGGATGCTCTTAGCCGTGAAACGGAAATGAAAAAGAATGATCAACACTTACAAATTGGCATCAATAGGTTGCAGAAAACTGAAGGTTTGTTTACTTTGGAAAAAATAGTGGAAGATCAGAGAAGCTTGCAAGTATCTCGTGAAAGGGGAGCATTTCAAAACGAGGGAATTTGGTAAAAGAAAATGGAAGATAGGGAAATTTATTTAATAACATCTGAATATGCTAAAGAAATTCTTAGACTACATGAGGAATATGGACATATAAGGATCTCAGAAACTATGGATGTTGTTTAGAGAAAATTACACCGCAAAGAAGGATATATCATTAGTGAAACAAATCTGTAAACTGGTAAAATTTGCCAGTTGGTAAAGGAAAAGAATTATCATAATATTAGTGGACCAAAACCTATTATAGCACTCAAGCCTTCACATATAGTAGCTATTGATTTTATATCACAATTAATACCTAGCAAGCAAGGCAATAAACATATTTTAGTCATGGCAGATATTTTTTCAAAATTTGTAAGAACTTTTCATTGTCAACGTACCAATGCGAACACAGTAATATCTTGTCTTAAACAATATATAAAAGAAATAGGAACTCCTGAAATTTTAATACTTGATCATGCTACTTACTTTGTGAGTGAAAAAGTCAAACGTATCTGTAGAAATCATAACATAAAAATGAATTTTATAAGCATAAGAAGACCATCATCTAATCCAGCTGAGAGGTATATCAAAGAAGTTGTCAAGTATTTAAGGATTTTATGTAATAATAGGCACAATTTATGGGAAGAGAATCTGAACCAAGTAGAAAATTTTTTAAATCAATTACCTAATGGAGTTACTGAAGAATGTCCACAATTCATTTTAAAAGGAATACCCCCAGAACGTGATTGGATTATACAGAGTTATATTCTATAGATAAAATTTCAATATTATTTAAAAATGCCTATTCTGTAATAAAATAATGTTTGTACTTACGTCATTTCAAATCATATAAGAAAAATGCATCTTAATCCATTCATATAATATTTCCAATTGTATATATAATTTTGTAACCTATTTCTTCTGAACAATTTATCTTTTGTATGTATATTTTCTAAACATAAATTCTTTTAAACAAACTCCATCTCCAGCATCATAAAGTAAACGAACTTAATGTATCTAATATTCACGCAGATGCAAAGCGTCTGTAAGAAACGTTCGTTCCGTCTAGCATTCATTCGTTTTTAGTTGAGCATGCGCATAGGATGTGTATGGTATCTTTTATGACAATGTTTTGGTAATTCCATAGGCGTAACTATTTTATATATATATTAAAATAAAAATTTCGTTATAAAATTAAACCATTGAAAGTACTGTGTTTCTTTTTATTTTATATAAGCAAAGTATATCAAACAAAGCCAGAAGTCGAAGGGTAGAAAGAGTCTCACAACCTGATCTTCCCATCTAATTTGTGGTCTTCCTGGTAATCTTTCCTCATTCGGTCTCCATTCCGTAATTCTCTTCACGTCCTGTCCTTTCTCCATTCTTTCCTATTATCTCAATATTTGGTGAATACTCACCAATTATATGTAACAGTTTACACTTACACAAGGTATTTTCGTACTTTTTGTTAATTATAGTTTTTAACTTTACTCACAATTTGATATTATCGCTCCCTTGATTTAACTGTATTCTTTCCACATTAGATGCAGGACCGTATCCCCTGTTTGGACCCCTTACTTTGTGGAATCTACTCATATTACGGTTTTAAATAAAACTAACTGTTCCTTAATAATTCCACTATATATTGAACAAATTATGGACATTTTAAAAAAATTGAGCAATTGCCAATTTTTTTAGAATTTCTATATTTTCGTCAATATATTGTGGAATTATTTAGAAGCAGTAGGCTTCATTCATAACAGTTATGAAATATATTTTATAAATAGCACAAAATTTATTCGAATTCCAGATGAATGGGGGTGGCATTCCAAACCATCCTTATCAGAGGGAGCAAAGCAGATTGAAACGTTTGTTTGATGTGTCAATTAAGTTCTGATCTGAACATGAAGAATCAGGTCCATATGAGGATGATGGAGAGTATGAATCGGAGCAGGACTATGTACTAGGTGGAAATTCTCCAGAGTCAGTTGTAGAGAAAGATGAAGTAGATTTGAGTACCAATTCGGAGGCTGACAATGACCCTAGTAGTGATCAAGAACTTTCTCCAAGTTCAGCACCGACAGTGTTTGTTCAGCAAGTTCAAAACAATGGGGGTAGCGATTAGGAGGACACATTAATAGATATACCAGATTTTGACTTCGATGAAGCCAGCAACTGTTTGAAAATCACTCTTAATGAGAACTCCAGTCCTCTTCAAGTATTTGAAAAGCTTTTTACTCCTGAAATACAAGAATATAATTTATTATGGAAATCGCTTAGTCAACATCAACAGACGAAAAAGTTGACACTGTAGAGACGCAAATTACCGCCCCATTTCACTTGATGAAATGAAGCAATTTCTTGTCTTATGCTTGCTTCCTGGCCAGATATCTACCAAAAATATGAAACGTGAAGTTTATGATTCTGATCCGTTATAATATTATCCAGTCCTCAGTTTCACCATGTCTGGAAGGCGCTACCAACAAATCGTCAGAGTTATCTGCTGTTCCCCTCCTGCTTCGAGATCCAAAGACAAAGTGCAACCCCTTCTTGATATGTTGATCGCCCAATTCTAGATCGTTTACGGTCCAAGCAAGGAACTTTCTCTGGATGAAAGTCTCTTACATTTCCGTGGAAGATTAGGATTCCGAGTGTATATAAAAAACAAGAAAAGTAGATATGGCAGAAAGTACTTTTAGGTAATCACTTCAGATGGGTATCTTCTCAACATGGAAATGTATAGTGGTACTCAGACTGTAGCACTTGATAATTAGGTCAGAAAAGCCACCGCTCGCGTACTAAGACTGCCCTATCTCATGAAAGACCACGAACTTGTCATGGACAACTACTACAACAGCAACGAGTTATCAACGAAGCTTTTGAGGTTGAGAACAGAAAAAACCGGAACTCTAAGGGGTAGTCGAAAGAACAATCCCCAGAAAGTTGTAGCATCTAAACTTGAAAAGGGGGAATATATCTGGCAACGCAGAGGAAACGTATATGTTTCTAAATGGAAGGACAAGAAATATTTTCTCGTGATTACCACTCGAAACCATCCACGCTTGGTGACAACGGTAAACCTGAAGAAGTTGCTACGTATAATGTTCACATGTCAGGGATCAATAGATGCGATCCAATAACTTTAACATACTGTAATGTTTTTTTGTCATTTATTTAAACAATAAACGGGTGGGATAAACTTTGAACACTCGGTATGGCTACTTACTAATTTATTTAAACACTAGCTCACTAACACTTAATTCATATATACTTAACTAATCGCTTAATTATTAATTTATATTAACTGTATATTCACTCAAACTAATTTATATAAACGATTTATATTCACTTATTAATCTGTCAAGATCACTTTATCAACTAACTAACTCTTCCTGATCAGTCCCTTTATATATTAAAGCCAATTTTACTAGTAAATTCCGGACTGCGGCTTAAATTGGAACAATTGATTCTGGCCTTTTCTAGATAACTCTGGTCACAAAAACAATGTTTACATAAGATAGTCGTAAACTCGTAAACAGTTTTTTATAACTGCGTATCCGCCATAATTTTAACTTTTATACCTGGCTTAGACAGAGTCGGATTTAGGGTCTATACCAGTGTGCTGTTTCGTAACATTACCCCCTCCTTAAATGGAAGTTCCTCCTGGAACTTTTGTGTAGCCGGGACTGGATGTTTGAATCGGCAACTGGCCCCATTTCTACAATTTCCGATCATATGGAAATAGCAGGGCACCATCTTCATCGGATACTGATAACGGGGGTTGTAGCTGCAAATTAATATCTGGACACCGGTATCTCTAAAGATAACCTCTACCTTGTTCCTGATAACTCGCGAATCCAACTGGTTACTCGCTATCTTAGGCATAGCCAGTTTATTCACGCTGGATTCTAACACATGGTCTCGGAGGCTACGAAGTGCTTCCCACACATCGCGGTAGGTAGATCGATCTTGGAATTAATTTTTAGTTACCACGTAGAAGACGTACCGCGGATTATGTTTCAGTTTCATTGTATTGCCAGGGGCTGGAATCTGATCTTCAAATTTTTCTAATTGCCCGAATTTCTTTCGAAAGACGGTTGCCAACCCTCGTGCGTTCTTGATACGGGCGGGGATGTTGTATGCCAGTGAATAATCTTCCGGGAGAGTGAACAGATCTTGTTGTTGTTCCGAAGTGACTCCATATCTAGCTTTCCCGGTACCTCTATACGCGCCCATAAATTCCTCGAAGGTAGGATCAGACACATCTCGAATAAGATTAACTCCTTCCCCCAGGTCATGGTCTCCTTCGAATGGCGCTAGTCGGTTTTGGTGAACTACTTTTGGTTTTCCGTTGGGGATCTTGCTTATGCGATATATAACATCATTGATCCTTTTCTTGATTAAGTATGGACCTTCCCAGGATTTTTGTAATTCTGGAGAAAATCCTTTTCTCCTCGTCGGGTTGTGTAACCATACTTCGTCCCATTCTTTAAAACCGCCTTCTGTGGTCTGCGTGTCGTACCGACTTTTCATTCTGTCGCTGGCAACTTGAAGATTTGTTCGAACTAATTCATGAATATCATCCAGCCTTCTTCTCAATTGGATTGCGTAGTCTTCGCCTGCTAGATCTCCTTCAGGCCGGCAGCCAAATTCCAGGTCACAACGAAGCCTCATTTCACGTCCAAACAGGATTTTCGCCGGTGTTTCACCCGTGGACTCATTGACGGCAGATCGATAAGCCAATGCGATTAATGAAAGATACTGGTCCCAATATCTCTGATGGCTGGATACTACTTCGGACAGGTATTTTCCAATAGTCCTGTTCGTACTCTCGACCATTCCATCTGACTGTGGATGTATTGCTGTTGTCCTGGTCTTCTTCATTCCCAGCTTCTCGCAAATCTCCTGGAATAGATGACTTCCGAAATTTCTTCCCTGGTCGCTGTGGACTTCCACGGGCACTCCATATCGGCTGATAAATCATTTCACCAATACATCTGATACAGTTGTGGCCTCTTGGTAGGGAATAGCGTAAATTTCCACCCATTTTGTGGAATAATACATTATAACCAGTATGTATTTGCTACCATTTTCTGTTGTCGGAAATGGTCCAGCCATGTCTAAAGCAATCCTTCCGAATGAGCTTCCAACATTGTACTGTTTCATGGGTGCCTTCATCTTGCGATGTGGTCCATTACTCGTAACACAAGTTGTACATTTCTCACACCAGTCCTTCACATCGTCGGAGCTGTTCATCCAATAAAACCTTTCACGGACTCGCTCAAGGGTTTTCTTCACTCCCAGATGACCTCCCGATGGACTGTCGTGTAACTTCTTCAGTACCTCAGCTACTCTTGTTCTCGGGATAACTAGCTGTCTCCTCATCTCGGAACCATCATCGTTTTCAAGGACTCTTTTCAACAGCCCTTCTTCCAGGACAAGAGAGTCCCACTGAGCTCAATACGCCTTGAGTTTCGATGAAAACTTTGACACTTCTTGCCAGGTATGTCGCCGATTTTCTTTCGTCCATTGCCGGATCATCTTCAAGTGAGGATCATTCTCCTGATCTTCTCTGATCCTGGTGGGTGACCATTCCTCGTTGCTTACAGTAGTTCTTGAAACTGCAGCTTCCCTAGATTCCACCTGGTTGCATTGTGAATAGTCTACAGGGCATGACCGTCTAGGTAAAGAGTTGGCTTTTCGGTGATTCATATCAGCTGAATGTTCACCCCTGTCTGATTTCCCCTGTAACTGAAGTTCTTGGGTTACAGGAGTCTTGGGGCGCTTAGAGGGACTGCGTACGTGCTGTAGCTCGCCACACTTCCGACATTTGATCTTCTTCGGCTTCCTGTCTGCCATACCTTTCAACAAGTTGACGATCTGGTCAAGTTTGTCATCGTCATCTTCTTCCTGCATGGTCCTACCTTTGTTGTACCGCGAGCCCTTCGTGGCTGCTTTGCATTCAAGAGGTTTTTGGTTTGCAGGAGTCGTAGGACGCTTACACGAACTGCGTGCATGCTCTAGCTCGCCACAGTTACAGCGCCTGATCTTCTTCGGCTTCACGTCTACCATACCTTTCAACAGGTTGACGATCTGGTCAAGTGTGGCATCGTCACCTTTTTCCTGTATGGCCCTACCTTTGCTGTATCCCGAAGCCATCGTGGCTGCTTCATATTCAAGAGCAGCAGTCAATGCATCGACCAATGTTTTAGGATGGGCTAATCGAAGCGTCTTCTCCATATCGTGGTCACATAAGCCGTCAATAAAGGCCTGGATGCCTAAACATTCCATCGTGTTCTCTTGTGCTGATGGATAAACAAATCGAACTAGTCGGGCAATATCCATTTCATACTCTTGAAGGGGTTCGTTACGCTTCCGCCTTCGATTCTTCAGCTGGAATCTGTACAACTGTTCCAAATGTTCGTGACCATATCGCATGTCCAACCTCTTCTTCAGCAGCTCGAAGTCATCCATTTCTTCAAGCGGTATCGTCTGAAGTACATCTAAGGCATCTCCGCGAGCGCGATGGTTAAGTTCACTGCCTTCTCTCCATCGGACCAATTATTCCTTCTAGCGGCTGCTTCAAATTGTTTCACATAATTGGTCCACGACATTTTTCCTTCGAACGTTGGGGCCTTGACTCGGATAAAACTGCCAATGTCTTCAAACTTAGGTAGTGTTTCTGTCTTGCAAGGTTTCGTTTGCTCGGTCTTCTTTTCTTCCTCTGGCGTGCCTCGCGCTCTTGAGTCGGCAATCTTTTCCTCTAACTCCTTGATTTTCTTGTCTATCGTTGTAATCTAATTCTCGATTTCAGATTTCAGAGACGAAATTTCATTATCAACGTCAGCGGCAATGTCGTTTTTCATTAATAAGATATCGGCAGATATATCGTTCTTCAAAGTAGAAATTTTCTCGTCCATATTAACAGAAATGTCGTTCTTCATAGCAGAAATATCGTTTTTTATAGCCGCAATATCACTTTTTACATTTGTTGAAATTTTCTCTCCCATGGCAAAAATCTTCTCGTCCATGTTAGCCGAAATATCATTCTTCATAGTAGAAATATCGTTCTTCATATCAGAAATCTTCTCGTCCATGTTAGCAGAAATGTTCTCTTCCATGGCAGAAATATTTTCGTCCATGTTAGCAGAAATTGACGAGATTAAGGTGGAAGCCTCGTCATTAAATAAAACTGTTTCTGGATCAAAGCCGTCAGTTTCTAGTGCCGATTTAAGTCTTTCTACTAACTCACTTTTCTTACCGGACGTTTCCAACTCACGATCTTCTAATTCTGCTCTTAATTCCGCCACTTTCAGATCCCTTAATCTCTTGGCCATTTTTACGGAGCAATTTATCTATATTACCCCACACCTGACACCAATGTAATGTTTTTGTTATTTATTTAAACAATAAACGGGTGGGATAAATTTCAAAAACATTACATTCGGTATGGCTACTTGCTAATTTATTTAAACACTAGCTTAATAACACTTAATTCATATATACTTAACTAATCGCTTAATTAATAATTTATATTAACTGTATATCCACTCAAACTAATTTATATAAACACTTTATATTCACTTATTTACTTGTTTATCTGTCAAGATCACTTTATCAACTAACTAACTCTTCCTGATCAGTCCCTTTATATATTAAAGCCATTTTTACTAGTAAATTCCGGACTGCGGCATTAAAAACAATTGATTCTGGCCTTTTCTAGATAACTCTGGTCACAAAAACAATGTTTACATAAGATAGTCGTAAACTCGTAAACAGTTTTTTATAACTGCGTATCCGCCATAATTTTAACTTTCATACCTGGCTTAGACAGAGTCGAATTTAGGGTCTATACCAGTGTGCTGTTTCGTAACAATACTTTTCTCCGCACAAGACGCTTAGATGGTACAAACAAGTTCTGCTCCATATATTGGACGCATCAGTTTGGAACGCCTTCTATCTTTACAGAAAGTATTTCGAAGGCACTAACAGAAAATACTTTTATCTTCAATTCAGGAATTATTTGATCACGTGACCGGAAAAAATCGTGACAAAAAACTTAGTAAGAAGAAGCAGACACCAGTAACAGAAGATATAAAAATTGTGTACCAGAAGAAAACTTTGCCCGAGAACATTACTGCTGTTAATACTAAGAGTTTTTTTATTATGATTAGAGGCGCTTTTGTTTTTAAATACATTTTTTCTTTACATTTTTTATTTGCTTTTATTTATAACGCCGTTCATGCTTTTATTTATAATGCCGTTCAGCGGCATGCGAAGACAAATGCTAATATATTTCGACAGCGTGACAGGAATCTGATCATCAGATAATAATTGAAAAAGATACATAATGATTTTTCAACATCAAGATTCAAATAAATCACTCACCTAAAGCAATAACGAATCTATTCCCACAATTAAAGGGTAGTGTCACATGAAGTGGAACTTCTATATGAGAACTGTCGCTGAACGTGTTAAAATTATAACATTCATAAAATTGTATGGAAAAGAAAATATATTGACACGTATATTTTTTTAGCTCTAGAACTAATCCAGCTAATATGTGCGAAACTGCATTCGCATGCGAATTAAGTGAATTAAACATATTTCGAAAACATATACGTTACCAACTGGATTTTCATTTTAGTTGCCTGTTTATAATCGACAAACGATTTCAAAAAAATGTCTTTTGCTGGAATATATAAACGTATTAGTAACGATGGTGCGAAGCAATTTTTAATAAATCAAGGTAAGTTGAGCAGATTTTGAGAAAAAATTAAAAGTTGTGTATTGGGTGGGAATCAATATTGGGCACCGTAACTAATAAATTGACGATAGGTAAATGGATAATAGATATTTTCATTGAATTAACGTGTAATAACTGCTTCGGCTATTGAGACAGTTACAATATTTGATACAATATGACACATCTTATACTGTGTATTCGAATTACACGAAGGATTCGCAATTATTTACTACAAAACAACGTCACGAAAACGTCAGATACTATGCTGAGCCATATTTTTTGCAAAAACTAGCATGTTTGTGCGATATATTTGAGAAAATAAATAAATTGAATACAATGTTTAGAAACTATTGGAGAATATTGCGGCGCTTAGAAAGAAACTACAGTTGTGGATAAAAAGCATTAATAAAGATGGCTGTCAAGATTGCTTTTCGTAATTGTATAGATATGAGGAATGAACTAGTTGTCTCAAAAGACCTGATGGCCCTTTTCAAGAAACACCTTTCGAATCTAATCGAATGGTTTTCGAAATAGTTTTCAGATGATGATGTCGAAAAATTTGCGTGGATACAAGATCCTTTCCATACACAAGCTCCGCCAGTATTCAGATCACAAGAGGAAGAGAGTATCATTGATCTCTCTTGCGACAGAAGTTTAAAAACTAAATTCACCAGTTCCGCGATTTGGGGGAGTTTTGGTTATCGGTTCAAAATGAGTATCCAAATTTAACTTCAAAACCTTCAAGTATTTTCATTTCATTTGCAACATCATATTTGTGTGGAACTGGATTTTCAGCTGTAGCTGTAATCAAGAACAGATATCAGTCAAGGATCAATGTGAAGCAAGAAATGAGAGTAGCGGTGACAAGCCTTATTATCCGCTTTGAAAAACTCTGGAGATCGCCAAGCTTATCTGTCACATTATTTTACTGAGTAGGTATTGTACAGTAAAAATAAACGGTTTTAAAAATTGAAACTATTTTTTCCGCGTCTGTGGCCCTGAACAATATTCTATCATAAAATTGTTACTTGTATACACTTCGGGGAATGTATCGTGCTAACAAACCGAAATTTCTCCAAAAATAACCAGAAATGTAGTATATCTGAATTTATAGGGCCCGCTGTACTCGCTCTATTCAACTGAAAATCAAAAGGGTACATCTGTGAGACACTTTGAACAATATTCAATCATAAAATTGATTAATCGTAGACTCTCTGGAGGCTGTATCGTGCTTACAATCTGAAAATTCTTCTAAAATGACAAAAATTTGGTACTTCAAGTACCATAGCACCCGTTGTACTGGCTTTAGTGAGCTGAAAATCAATAGGGTTCATCTGTGAGATGTCCCGAATAATATTCAATCATAAAATTGGTGACTTGTTGAACTCCGGAGGTTGTATCGTGCTAACAAACTGAAATTTCTTAAAAAATGACAAAATGTCGTACTTCAAGTACCATAGCACCCGTTGTACTGGCTCTGGTGAACTGAAAATCAATAGGGTTCATCTGTGACATGTCCTTAACAATATTCGATCATAAAATTGATGACTTATTGCACTCCGGAGGCTGTATCGTGCTAACAAGACATGTATGGAAAAGTGGCCGACGACGACGACGACGACGACATACACACAGGATTTTTTTTCTAAAAACCGTTTTATCGTATTTTTGTTAATGGAAAACGTAAAAACGACTCACAAAATTTTTCAAAATTCCAACTTTTTTGTGGGTAAACCAATACTTTTCTCGCATATTAGATAGGTTGGGCGGAAAAGTAACAGTGAAGCTTTTCATCACGTGATTTAGTTGACGATATTATTCAACACATACTACGCTGGTACTGCCTTCTTCTAATAACAGAAAAAGAGCGAAACTCAATATAAGCGTTTGTCTTTTATTTTGATTAAGATGCATATTGTTGATGTCGTCTCAGTCACGTGATGGAAAAGACTCAGCTTTTCTACTGTCTTTTGTTTTCATAATTCTCAAGTCTCTCTTGTTGTTTTGTTCCAATTCTAATGAATATAATAGAAATTTACTGTCTCCACGCTTACTTTGTGAAATCTAATCATATTACTGTTTTGAATAAAACTAACTGTTTCTAGATATTTCCACAATATATTGAAAAATGTTAGAAATTCTAAGCAATTGTTTCGATAATAAATATCATCGTCAGAATGACAAAAGCTACATTTCATTTGATGCCTACTTGATGTTTGATAATTATTTTTGGATAGACCAAGGAGTGTCCTAACTTGTGATTGACTTAATATATATTAATAGAAAGAAGAAGAATATCCTGGATATCTTTTTCCCATTTAAGACCAAGTATAACTGTGCAATGATATAGAAAACCAGGAAAACTATGTCTGCTGATCTTCACAATTATCACTTAAGAAGACGTTTAAAGAGTGGAGGACTCCCTAGATTTATCTGTTCATACTATATCTGGATTTATAGGACCCGCTGTACTAGCTCCAGTCTGCTGAAAATCAAGAGAGTAAATCTGTCAGACACCTTGAAAAATATCCAATTATAAAATTGGTCTTTTGTATTCACTTTGGAGGCTGTATCGTGCTAACAACCCGAAATTTCTCCAAAAAGGACCAAAAATGTGGCACTTCAATTACCATAGCACCCGTTATACTAGCTATGGTAAGCTAAACATTAGGGAGGTTTATCTATAAGATGCTCTGAACAATATTCAATTATGAAATTGGTCACTTGTATATACTCTGGAGGCTGTATCGTGCTAACAAACTGAAAATTATCCAAAAATGATAGAAATTTGGTACCATAGCATTCGTTGTACTGGCTTTAGTGAGCTGAATATCGAGAGTCTCTATCTTTGAAACGCCCTGAAAAATATCCAATCATAAAATTGGCACTTGTAGATACTCCGGAGGCTGTATCGTGCTAACAAACAGAAATTTCTTCAAAAATGACAAAAATGTCGTACTTAAAGTACTTTACCACGTGTTGTACGGGTTCTGGTGAGCTGACAATCAATAGGGTCCATCAGTGAGATGTCCTGAATAATATTCAATCATAAAAATGGTGACTTGTAACACTCCGGATGCTGTATCGTGCTAACAAACTGAAATATCTCAAAAAATTACAAAAATGTCGTACTTCAAGTACCATAGCACCAGTTGTACTGTATGTGGTGAGCTGAAAATCAATAGGGTTCATCTGTGAGATGTGCTGAACAATATTCTATCATAAAATTGGAGACTTTTTGCACTGCGGAGGCTGTATCATGCTAACAAGAAATGTAACGAAAAGTTGCCGACGACAGCGACGACGACATATACACAGGATTTTTTTTCTAAAAACCGTTTTTTCCGCAAACGTCAAAAAAAGTAGACAATATTAACGTCAATTCATGATGTTGGAGTATGATTTCACAGACGCCACTTGTTTGTACGGCCATGAGCGGACAAAAAAGTACTTTTTTGTACGCTGACGGCCGTACAAAAAAGTAGAATCTTTAACAGGGAAAATAATTATTAGTTGCACTTTTAAACTTTATTAACGATAATAAATATTAATAGTAAAATTACAGTTATTTAAGGTTGCACCGCACATATTTAATGCACTACCTGGTTTATTCACTTCCAATTCAAGCGAATTTTGTGCAGAGTTGAAAGAGTTCATCGACAAAATTTCCCGTGACTCCTTACTTGTTGTTGCTTCTATCACATCAACGTCGACATAATTTCGCTCATGAGAAGCTGCATTCAGGTACAGTGAAGAAGAATTCGACATCATGATTTTTTCTGCAGTTTGTTTTTTATTAGACAAAGAGTCTTCAATGTATCCTTTAGCGACAGTGCTCGACTTCCAACCTCCATGCCGTTTCAAACAAGTAATATCAGTTCCTCCATCCACAAGCAAAGTAGTTGAAGTTCTTCTTAACGCATGGCCGGTGTAATCTTTTGAATTCGGTAGTTTTAAATAAGTTGCTACTGTTTTGGGTACGTTACTAATTGTATGAATTCCCATGACCATGCGATAACATTTTCCCTTTTGAAATTCCAAAAAAAAGCGTCGGATTTCCATAGCTTGTGGACGTAAAGAAGTATATTTTCTGTAAAGATTTATATATTTTTCTTCAATAATTGTGAACGATCGTGGCTTTTTAGATTTACTGGCAGGAATCTTTATATGAATAACAGATCCTAAATCTTTTATATCGTCTATTGTCATGTTCACCATTTCATCGCATCTACATGGTCCAGATACGCCCATTATTAGAACAACCCAAAAGTACTATGTATTTAAAAACTTGATTGTATTTATGCAGGTTAGAATATTATAACTAACCTTAATTCCTAGATATTGCTCATTATGTGCATTATTTAAAAAATCTTCAAACTGGTCTTTTGTGAATACCTTTGACTTTTTGGGAGTATACCCTTCATTCTGCTTCTTCAGATAAGCACGTAGTTTCATATATTTGCTAATATCTAATCCATGTTCAATATTCAGTAATGATTTTATCATGGAATACTGAGACCACATTGTTGAACTCTTCATTTTTAATTTAGTTGTCATTTCAAAAAAATAAGCTTGTAGCACATTTTCCGAATAGTTTGAAATGTTTTTATCATTGCACCATGTGAGAAATCTTTCGTAAGCATGATTATAAACTCTACTTGACTTAGTTGGAATTAAATCATTCGTAGCTGCCTTAGCAATGTCAACAACGGCGGGCGGTGTACAGTTGGGTTCTGAATCCGACATAATATAATCTAAAAGAAAATTTCAGTACACTTTACTACA
This sequence comes from Galeruca laticollis, assembly GCA_963921935.1. Classification (NCBI taxonomy): domain Eukaryota; kingdom Metazoa; phylum Arthropoda; class Insecta; order Coleoptera; family Chrysomelidae; genus Galeruca; species Galeruca laticollis. The sequence goes on along the minus strand of OY998181.1, from coordinate 156,791,958 downwards.
ACAAACGAAATTTTGATGCTCAAGTACTTACCAAAAATGCACAGTCCAATTGTTGCTTTAAATCACTCACAATATTTCTGACATTATAAAATATTATTGAACTGTCATATTTGTTTTTGACTTGGCAATCACAAAACCAGTAACCACGGAAATGCAGTGCGCAGTTTTATAATTATTATTCTCTGAATTTATCAACTTCGTTGCAATCGTTTTGAATGTTTATTTAAATATTAATTAGTTCTATAGTCTGGATGCCGTTTGCGGAAAAAATAGCATGTTTCATTCAGAGCAAAAGCACTTTTTGTGGCTCGTCTGAAATTGTGGGCCTCACTAACGTTCGGCCATCAAACATTCAGACTCGCCACAAAAGGTTATACTTTTACTCCTAATAAAACAATATACTATTTTCCTGTTGTTCTTGATGAAAATCGTGAAAATAACTCAAAAAATGTTTTCAAAATGCCAACTTTTATCGGGGTACTTTTCTCGCATATTCGGATAGGTTGGGCGGAAAAGTAATACATCTAATTGTCGTTCACTACCTATGAAACAAGCTAATATGTCATCTACATATCTATACCAAAATAAGATATTTTTTCTACGCCCTATCTTTAAAGTACCTTGTATTTCATCGGTTTGCAGCGCTTAAAGTGGTTGTTTATGGTTAGACTGAAAAAAAGTAAAGAAGCTTTAAAAAAAGTACCATAACGTTAACTTTATTTCACGATTCCCATAAGCTAACACAATAAATATTGGCTGGGCATCGAGGATGGACTTTCATGAAACTCAGAATACGTATAATTGTAATTTACCGAATGAGCTTCATTAAAATATCCCAAATTTCTATTTGAATTTTTTTTTTTTGTATAGGGCTGTACAAAAATAATGTATGCAACATGTGCATAAAGTGTCTTTTTTTCACTCATGGAATTACCGATCTTGCCTGTTTCCATTCGTGAAAAAAAGTACCACTTTATGCACTTGTTGCATAAATTACTATTTGGAAATAATACTTTCAAAGATTTTTCTATCTAAACTGTCCATCAAAATTTTGTGATATAGGCCTTCCCATTGGTAAACCTTCATTTTGAATATATATCTTATTGCCAAAATTGAAATAATTCTGATTAACACATACATCAAATGAATTAAGTATATCGATACGTTTTTGCCATAACCTCGTCACTGACAAATTTGGGGAAAATGGATTTATTGAACTATCGTAACTATCATGTCCACAGGCACATTCCAGCAAATTATTGTAAAGTAGAATAGCATAGTTTTAAAGAAAAAATCGATTTAAGGGTAATGTAAGTCACATAAAAATGTGAACTAATCTAATTTGTATTTGCGAAAACATCGCATGATCTCCAAAACATCGGATCTCGTGTCTCATGCTGGCGTATATATTTTTAATAACTCAGCTGTCTAGAAGTTTTCCACTTTTAAACTGTTTTCTTGAGTGATAATTGTAAAGATCAGCAGATATAGTTTTCCTGGTTTCATATATCATTGCGCAGTTATACTGATTTTAATTGGGAACATATATCCAGGATATTCCCAAACGGATAATAATATCTAAGCTTTAATATGTGTAATATCATATCTTCTTCTTTTTTCTATTCACATATATTAAGCTAATCACAAGGTAGGTCACTTCTTGGCCTAGCCAAAAACAATAATTAAACATCGGGTAGGCATCAAATGAAATGTAAATTCTGTCATTCTGACGATGATATTTAATATCGAAACAATTGTCAGTTTCTTAAAATGTTTAACATTTTTTCAATATATTGTGGAATTATCTAGAAACAGTTAGCTTAATTCAAACCAGTAATATCGTAAAAAATTCAGATTCGTATTATGGATTTTTAATCTGTGTACCTATCTGTGTAACTACTATTATTGTAGATACTGGTTTCTTTCGATTGTATCTATATCAAATAGGGTAGAGCGTTAAGAAATAAACTTGTATAACCTCCGGAGGCTGTATCGTGCTATACTCGATAGTCGAAATTCTGTAAAGTGAGTCAGAGCTAACTAATCAACACTTTGGTTAAAGCGCAGTTGCCATATGTATTCTAGAGAGAAATGCTGTATTTTATAAATACGCTTCAAATCCATTGTGTCAATATTTCAGGTACAAAAGATGCAATGTAATTAAGTCAATACCAATTTAATATATTTATTTCAAATTTCAAGCATACTAATAATAATTAGTTTACTTGAAATGTGAAATAAAGTGTTAATGTATATTTCTTGAACGCAAAGTTTGTTGTGAAAAACTCGCCGATTTGACAATGTTGGAGAGTCGCTTCAATGTTCCGGCTTTGAGAACGAGATAGATAGATCGAGCTACGCGAATGAGACAGTGATAGTAAACAGTTATGTGAGGTGTTTATTCTCTTCATGAACGTAACATCAGTATTTGTGTTGTGGTTTTGTGTGATAAATCGGTTATTATTGGTATTTATTGTAATATTTATATCGGTATATTTAGTGACAATAATGGCGGAGTGTAGCGGTGTTGGCGATAAAAAACGGCGTCGTAACAATTTAATTCGGGAAGAAAAAGTCCTCATATTAAATGTGTACGAAGGACTGCGTTCCATGGACAAACAGTGGGGTGTTAGTGACGCTGTGATTAAGTGCAGTTATTTAACTAAAGTTTCTGAGAGTACTATATACAATATTCTAAAGAAATCGCGGGACGGATCTTTGACAAGAGAACGAGGTGAAAACTGTAAACCGGAAAGTAGGGGAAGAAAGAAAATTGTTTTGGACGACCAAACACGGAATGCTATACGTAGGGAAATACATTCTTTTTATTTTAGGAATGAAATCCCCTCGGTAGCTAAATTGAGCAAGGTAATAGAAGCTGATGATACTTTACCAAACATCAGTGATAAAGTTTTGAGACGAACTTTAAAATTAATGAATTTTCGTTACCAAACAAGAAGTAGAAACAGTGCCTTAATTGAACGAAATGACATTGTGGAATGGAGGAGAAATTATTTAAAACAGATACGACAGTTTCGTAACGAAGGACGGCACATATATTATCTTGACGAAACATGGTTAAATGAAGGCCACACTGTGTCAAAAGTGTGGCAAGACATGAATATACGAAGCAATCGACAAGCCTTTATGGAGGGTTTCTCTTCCGGTTTAAAAGCTCCCTCTGGGAAAGGACGTCGACTGATTATCACTCACATTGGCAGCGAGGAAGGATTTGTAGAAGGTGGATTACTAAGTTTTCAGTCCAAAAAAACTGACGATTACCATGAAGAGATGGATAGTAACCGGTTTGAAACATGGTTTAGATCAATTTTAACAAAGGTAACTCCTGGTTCAGTGATAGTTATGGATAATGCTTCATACCACTCTCGTCGACTGGAGCAAATACCTACTTCAGCTAGCCGCAAGAGGATTATAATTGATTGGTTAGAGAGTAAAAGCATTCCGCACAACGAGGCAATGCTAAAAGTTGAATTATTATCTCTCGTACGGAAACATAAAAGCAGTTATATTAAGTACGTTGTCGATGAAATGGCGAAAGATTTCAACGTCTCAGTTGTTAGACTTCCTCCCTACCACTGTGAGTTAAACCCCATCGAGCTGGTTTCGGCCCAAGTGAAAAATTATGTTGCGAGAAAAAACAGTACATTCAAAATGGCTGACGTTGAGAAACTGTTTGACGAGGCGCTGCATACCGTTACTGCTGAGAGTTGGCGTAAATGTATTCAACACGTATTAAAAGAAGAAATAATGTTTTGGGATTTAGACATACGTGTAGAAGTAATGACGGAACCACTCATTATCGATATAGGAGGAGAAAGCGATGATTCTGAGGAGTCGTCAGGGAGTGATACCGCTTCCAGTTAGTCAGACATTTTACAAGTGACCTCGCAACATACCTATACTTATTGGTAATTTATTTTGGTCTTGACAAACAACTTTTTTTTAGTTTTAGTAGTAGTAAGTTGGAATTGACTTTTAAACATTTTTTTATTTTGTTTTAACTTACTTATGAACAACTTGTGATAAGTCATTATTTCAAATGTTAAAAATTGAAATACATCTTATTATAGCTCATCCTTAAAAATGTCTATTATTCTTGGTAACACCCTGTATATACATAATGATACCTACCATAATAATTTCGTATTTCTGTTCTCTCAAATTTAAACGCCAGAGCGTACAAGAACATTTTCTATTTATTTTTTATTTAGGACTATTAAGAACCCTTCAAAAATGATGCGCTCATGAAGTTCGCTTCTGCAACTGATTTTATGGACAGTAAGAGCGATGAGTCACTTTACAGAATTTCGACCTACGACTATAAAAGCCGGAAATTTATCCAAAAATGTGGTAACATAATACCCGTTGTATTCACTCTAGTGAGCTGCAAATCGATGGTATTCATCTGTGAGACGCCCTGAACAATATCCAACCATAAACTTGGTCACTTGTGGAGAGGCTGTATTTTGCTAACAAACAGAAATTTCTTCAAAAATGTCAAAAATGAGGTACTTCAAGTACCGTAGCACCCGTTGTACTGAATGTGGTGACCTGAAAACCAATAGGGTGTATTTCTGAGACGCTTTGAACAATACCCAATCATAAACTTGATCACTTTTATATACTCCCGTGGCTGTATCCTACTAACAAACCGAAATTTCTCCAAAAATTACCAAAAATGGCCGACGACCATGACGACGCCATAAACCCAGGATTTTTGTTCTTAAAATCGTTTTTGTTTTTGTTTTTTTTCTGCTGAAAATCGGAAAAATAACTCAAAAAAATTCAAAATTCCAACTTTTTTTGGGGTAAACCAATACTTTTCTCGCATATTAGATAGACTTGGGTGGAAAAGTAAAAAAATACTAAGCTAGTACATGCGCCGCGGGCTGAAAAAGATTTGAAACCCCTGCATAAGCCATATTTTTCATTAGCTGTTTTAATGATTGTTATATCATTAAATAGGTTTAACGCCCGAAAATGCAGAACATACAGCAACGATGGATATGTCGATAGAATTTAAAGTAGACGGCAACAAAATCACGAGAATAATAACAACTGAAAATATTCATGAGGTTGATGAATTTGTTCTTGGACAACTATTTCAGGAACGTTTAGGCAAAACAACTTTAACGGTAAGATAAAACGTTTAGAAATTTGATTCGAAAAAATGTCAATTTAAACCTTTAGAAACGTATAAAAAATATGATTTTTCAATGAAATGATTTCAATTGAATCCAAATATTTATATTCAGTTCAATCTGACGCTTATCCCAGACATGACTGTTTTATTCCCAAATATGTTCAGTCTTAAAAATACAGCTTGAATTTACCAGTTTTGATTGGAGTGAATTGTTAGTAGGGACACCCAACAATTTTTACGCCCATAGGTGAGTCATAACGATTGAGACATAGGCTAAGGGCGAGTTGTTTGGACAGAAGTATGGCGATAGAACCAAATGTGCCTCAATGAAATATTGCTGTGGGAAAAGGTACAGGCAGTTGAAGTTGATTCTCCTTCGTTTTTCGGTTATAATTTATATCACTGAATAATCTATCAATGGTTTTCAAAATCGGCTCAGAGGCATAGTTTTATACAGGGAAAATTATTTTACGCATTATTCTATATTTTGTTGCAAGGAGCGCCACGTGAATGATTCCTGATGATGAAATCGAATGGTAACTTTTTCTGACGAAACTCTTATGATGTTGATTAGAAAATATGACATAAACATCATTTTTACGTGATATTTGTACTCTTGTTTAAACACGATAATTTCATCCGTTTTCGAGAAAAATGCGATTGAACAGTTCAGAGTCCTGGAAGGGGATTTCAAGTAACGGAATATAAAAAAAACTTGTAACGTAAGGCTTCTATTTCGTCGATATAGCATTATTAACAACAATGTAACATAAAAAGAGCAAACTCAAATTAAATGTTATATGTGGCCTCCTCCGACTTCTAAGCTTTTTTAATTCTTTTAATAAATGACTTCAAAGAAATTATTATTTTATCCCCTTATAAAGTTAGCCGCATTTTCTATTTTCCTTCAGAGTTCGAATCTTGAGTAAGTTTCATTGGCATAAACTACCCACTGAACAAGAAACATAACAAGTCCTTTTTGTGATGTTATCTTTAGAGACTTTTCGTGATGTTTATTTAAAACGTTAATAAGATATCTCCTAGATGTCTTAATTTTATTACCAACTCTATTACATCCATGTCATGTAAATAAAACATATTTTTGATGTACACAGTAATACTTGAATTCGTAGTTACATACACATCCTATGAACTTCTTTTTAGTATCTTCCTATAGGAAACATTCATACGGTGTTAATTTGTATACTCCTCACTAATGTCACATACAGAACGTTACTGTAATATTACAAATTAACATGTTTCTAAGATGATCACATGTTGCATTTACTTTTACATCTTTCGAAATAAATTTTATTAACATCGTACTTATTACGTCTGTACGACGTTAGTTCATAAAACTCTCAGTATTACCTCATAATAAACATCACAGCAACATAAAAAAGAAGAAAACAGAAGAGGAACTGATGAACGAAACATACAGTAGTTATCTGTGGAAACAAAAATGACAAGCATGAAATGGCAGATGGTTTTCAGTTATGTGTTATATTTTATTTGCATGAAGCACATATTTTGCAAGTAGCACTTGAATAAAGTGGTCTTCGTTTTCGTTAGTTCCTACTAAGCTACAGTTTTTATACTTAGTTATAATGGACGAACAACAATTGTTATCGGTAAGTACCTATCCCAAAATCATACTTATTAAAACTTAATAATCATTCAATACTTTAATCGGCTATTATACATTGAAATTCCATGTGGCGGAATTGTACACTAACATTATATTATAAAATGAGGGGTTTTTCAATTTTTAAAATATTTTAGTTACCTAGTAAGTATATTTTGAAAACGATTCACAATATTTCAAATCCTAGATATGCATTATACCCTACAAAAAACTTGATATTGCAATAGGGTAGATATTATTATTAATAATAAAACATGCTCATATGTTCGCAGATATTTAAATCTAGAAGAAAACATTTTCAATGTTCAAGATGTTTCAGAAGCTACTTATACAAATAAAATAAAAACAAATAGTTGGTAATGCAAGCAAGAAATATTTGGCTTTCACTTATTGGTCTTGAAGAAACTGAAGGTTTTAAGAAAAGAACAGCACCTTGTTCATATCATTTTGATCCTGCAGATATCCTTATTAGAGTAAATGATATAAGATACCTTAAGCCTGGAGCAATGCCAAAACTTCCACATCAAGCTCATTTAGGGAAAAATTTATGAATAAATCTATTTAATGCATAATGCCTTGTTCTACTTTTAGTTAGCTCACCCTTAAAAGCGCTGCTTAGCTACATATATATGATATGTTACAGCTCAAATTCAGACGACATTTTTGACAGTCCTAGTAAGAAACAAAATGTTGCATCTGCAGGGGCTACACTAAGAAAGACCTTATTTATGGATGATAGGTAATTAATACTGGTTTCCTAAAGAACATGTTCAACTTCTAACAAGAAAGAATATTTATTGACATATAAGTTATCCCAGGATCACGATAAACTATTTTTTGAAGCTATTCGTAGCATGGGTGGCTATAATAACAACCCGACAGCCAGACAATTTGAGGCTGCCTTCAAAAGACTGTTAGTCTACAGTGAGATATCGGAGTCAAAAACAGGTAACACTGTAGACTTGCACAAAATATCAATCCTCACATGCTGCTCAGGTAATTTACTGAGTAGGTCAGATGTTGGAGAAAATTTAGAAGAATCTGAAGACTATGAAAATGTTTTAGTCAAAGTAAATATGGACATTACAGAATCTAATTTTATTATGTCGCCATCTTGGGACATAACTTTATATGTCCAAGATGTTGTATCATATGTTGCTGGTTTTGTAGTTAAATCATTAAAAAATGTATTACTTGTTCTAAGTGTGTTAATATGTTGGAACAGGATACAACTTGTTCAAAACTGCAAGTAAGAAAAGCTTATGGTAGACTTAAAAATCCAAGTGATATGGGAATTAATATCTGTAAGGCTGGAGAAAAATATTTCAGATTTTTTCATAAAACTCATGACATATTTAATAAAAATATTAACGGTTTGTTAAATTCATCAGTTTCTAAAACCATTAGCGTTTTGCCATCAAATGCTTTCGATTTTTTTGGTGAACATCTCTATGATGGTGATATTGTAGACAACCATGTTATGGAATTAATAAAATTAATTCTCAAAAGTTATTTTCAGCATTAGAATTCATCATGAAGCCACCAAAAAAATAGATTCACTGAGAAAAAAGTGATCAGGAAGTATTAATACAAAGCTAATTTTATTTAGAAATGAATAATGTAAATATATTTTTTGTTAAAACTGACAAAACGAGTTTTTATTTTACCCCTAGAATAATTCCAAGTTTTTTTGTTTTATCAAGTCGAAAAGTTTCTTATCACTGAAAGGTACCAAATTATCATTTTGTTTGTTTTTATGAACAAGTAATATAATTTTATATTTTTTATAAACTGAAAATAAAGAAGTATTTTTCTACTCTTAAAATTTTAGATTTTCATATTATTCAGGCCAAAGGTACCTAAATCAAATAAGTTAAGTAAATATGTTTTATCAACACTGAAAGGTACTCTAAATGTTATATATTTTTTGTAACATTGAAATTTCAAGTTAAAATGTTACAAAGTTATAAAATTACATGTTAAACTAAATTTTAAGCCATAGTTTAAATTTAATTTAAATTAATATTTTTGTTTGTTTTTATTTCCTTTGTATAAATAATTAGTTTTGAATTATTATCTATTTTATTGCTAGTTGTTTTATACTCACGAATTAATAACTTATACGTGTCTAATTTATTGGGATACGCCACTGATTGTGTTAGGAGCGCACGTAAATCTCCTTCTCTAGGCTTTTGTGCAGCGTTGCCAAAAACAATACAGTGTATTCTCTTAGATGTTGTATGGACATTACTTAAACCTCTAAATAACATACCTCAAACATTCTAGATGACATCCTATAGATGTTTCTGTGCCTAATCAGCAAATACAGAGTGAACAACTAAGAACGCCGGCTGTCGGCCATATTTCAAAAAATAATCATGGTATAATTTTTAAAAAGTACCTTCAGGAAAATGGCCCTGAAAAATCGCTGGAAAATATTTTTGAGTTCCTAAAATATCTGCTATGAGGTGGAATGAACACTTTAAAACATAATACTGTGATTATCTCCAAAAAAGACATACTAAAGGTATCCTAGAAATACAATTTTTGATATATTGTTGAGATTATGTCCCTATTCTTCAAATGAGGGGTGGGGGAAGGTTCAGCCTTAAAAACAAATGTCGTAACACTTTTTTTATTTTTAATCGATATCCATGCTTTGGCGTCATTTAAAAGAGTTTTTTATCTTTAATTAGTAAGATATGCTCAACAAAAATAACAAAATTGAACTTTTATCAACGCTTTGTGAAAAAATCGACAATTTTCCCATTTTCTCGGAAATTTCAAATGTAATGAGACTTTTTTAAATTCTGATGAATAGGGATTTACGTTATCAGGTATAAAAATTTAAAAAAAAAGCAGCTAAAATCATTAATATCGGTTGAAAAACGAAAAAGTTATACATTTGTTCATAAGTTTGAACCTTCCCCACCCATTATTTGAAGAATAATTGCGAAAAATCTCCTTTGATAATCTCCTCAAGATTTTAAAAATTGTATTTTTAGGACACCTTTAGTATGTTTTTTTGGAGTATTATGTTTTCGAGTATTCATTCCACCCCTAGCGGATATTTTAGAGACTGCAAAATATTTTCCAGCAATTTTTCTGTATCACTTACCTAAAGGTAATTTTTTTGAAAATTGTACAATGATTCTTTTCTGAGATGTGGCCTACAGTCGTTCTTAGTTGTTCACCCCGTACATTTAAAATAAACTAGCAAAAAAAGCAATAAAGGATTTAAAACATTTATTCGCTTTTAATCAACAGTACAGTAAATTTGAAAAAACAGGTACAAAATTATAAAAAAAATATATTGTCAAGGAATCCAACCTAAAAAAAATTGTGTAAGCATATTACATAACAAGTGTGGAAAGTGGAAACTATTGAACGCATTCAGTGATACGAAGACCACGTTATTCAAGTACTTGCAAAAAATGTGCTTCCTGCAAATAAAATATAACACAAAACTAAAAACCATCCGCCATTTCATGCTTGTCATTTGTTTCCACAGATAATGATGATTCGTCAGTTCCTCTCCTGGTTTCTTCTTTTTTTTAAGTTACTGTGATGTTTAATATGAGATATTACTGAGAGTTTTATGAACTAACATCATACTGACGTAATCACACGAACTTGCTAAAAATTATTTCGAAAGATGTGAAATTAACTACAACATGTGATCATCTTAGAAACATGTTAATTTGTAATATTACAGTAACACCTTGTATGTGATATTAGTGATAAGTATACAAATTAGCATCGTATGAATGTTTCCTATAAGAAGTTGCTAAAAAGAAGTTCATAGGATGTGTATGTAACTGCGTATTCAAGTATTATTGTGTACATCAGAAATATGTTTTATTTACATGACATGGATGTTAATAGAGTTGGTAATAAAATCAAGACATCTAGGAGATATCTTATTAACGTTTTAAATAAATATCACGAAAAGTCTCTGAAAAGAACATCACAAAAAAGACTTGTAATGTTTCTTGTTTAGTGGGAAAATATTTTGTTTCTTTTTCAATGTTCAGGTCAAAACAAATATCAATTTATGAATGAAATTATTTATCTACTGTGTATTATATATCTATGGATATATGTAATATCTTATGGATTTCTTCGTAGATATCTTCTGGATATCTCGTGAATATCCCATGGATATCAAATTTGGTATATCCAATTAACGTCCCATGGATATTAATAGGATATTTTATATTCACATTTGGTATATCTTTCCTCCTCAAACCTGAAAATCTGAGAATATACTTGCAAAAATGGTGGCGGTCCGCACGCCACCTACCACCCCATATGTCCGAAGCGGCTTGACACTCCTAAAACCCCACAAGAAACCGCTCCGGTAACACTAGAAAAACCACCAACCCCTTACGACCTCTCGACCGACGCTAAAATTATAATTGATTTAGTTTATTGGGCATGATGATTCCAATCATTGGGAAATATTCATTTAGCTACGACGCTCGCTTCACTATAAAACGCGGTACCACAGATTTAATCAGACAGTACCAAAATTTTGGAATCATTCAAAAAACCAAATATTCTAATGTGAATTAATAGACAGTGATGGTGGGAAATGAAAATAATCATAATGATTTGGGGCACGTGCATCTCAGTCGGGTAAATGAGATGACTGGGTGTTTCGTAGAGGATTCTAAGGGTACTCTTCAGAATGGAGTTGGAAAATAAATTCCTATTACTTTCTTTTTTAAAACAACGACATACGCTACTGACACAAACGCAATATTCATAACTAATGGTCTCTTACTGACCACCAAAATTTGTAGTTCATCAAATGTCAATTAAAAGCTATAAGTGTTGCGATCTTAAGTGGGTCACACTGAATGACATTGTATTGATACTATCAGAGAAACAAGTGAACTCGTATCACCAGTTAGTTTCGTTTTCTCATTACCTTTCAGAATATTTTGAAATAAATTGTAACCATATTTATATTGACTGACAATCACTTCTTTCTAAATATTTCATACTATTACAGACTATCCCCACTCTCAATGGAAACACTCTCATATTGTCCTCTAAACTTTTAGATGGATCTGAAGGATGGTCAAGATTCCACTATTTTAGAGATGATGGCTTAGAAGTTGTAAGTATTGTTTCTTCATAATATATATATATATATATATATATATATATATATATATATATATATATATATATATAAAATGTAGTGCCAATAATAATGATTTAAATATGGTTTATGTGTAAATTAAAAAAAAATATAAAACTATAGTAGACGCTATTGAAATGGAGCATTTATGGAAAACTTTCTCCATATGATATACAAATAAACAATATTTTTGGTTATTTATTGAAAGTATTGTAAGACTGAAACTGTGTATATGTCTGTGTATGTATCTCATGAGTCTGAGCTCTATTAATATGTCAACTAAAATATTTTTTTTTGATAAAACTCAAAGTCGATATTATTATTGTCAAACAGCTACAGGTTTCAGCCTACATAAAGGCAATCTTCAGGCTATAAAAAAGTATTTTGGTATAAGTAAAAGGAAAAATTACAGATTCTCCAACATTATCTGATAAAAACCATTTCAGTGGACAACAAACGTAAATCCTTAGAAATGTTATATTTGAGGTTAGAAGTTTCAAAGTGCATTTAAAAGTAAGACATGGTTTAGATCCAAAAAGATTATATCAAGCTGAACAGCCTATAAATAAGAAGAAGTTGGAAAATTTACACAACTTATGCAAGACTTTTACAATTAAACCTCAATACCATCATGAATGTAATGCCTTGAAAGCTAATAATCTGATCAATTATATGAAACAGATATTATTCATAGATAAGTGCCATTAGTTTAGTTTAATTTAATTGTATGCCTTAATCTGTTTCATCGTACCTAATATATGTTGTGAAGAAAGTATAAATATAACCATTTTTTGAGAATTTGTTACTTTTCTTATTTTTTGGTGAAATATAAGTAGGTATGCCTACTGTTGACTAATAACCGTTAATATTTTTGGAAAAAAGAGTTTAATAAAGATATTTCAACCAACAGTTTCCATTATTTCATACTTGTAATTTCTTTTTTGCTCTTTTTTACATATTACAAGTATGACATAATTGTATTAATTATAATTTTTTATTGCTACTTTAATATAATTAACTACAAATCTAACGTAGGGGAAAGGTGTAAAAAATGATCCCTCGGGGTAATATGATCCCACCTTGTTTAGGTGATGTACTCTATGTTTTTACGTTGGATAATAGTGATAACAGATTCTCCAGTTAAACATTAGTAGTGTGTTGTAATATCATTGTCAGCGGATTTATGAAATTCACTTTATAAGAAGAAGAAGAAGATATTTGTGCCATATGATCTAAAGTAAGGCATTTTTGATTGAAAGTTTTCTTACTCTTCCATTACTTTTCCCTGGAGAAACAAATAATGGTAATTGTAACAGATGTAGTAAGCTTTATTTAGTAGTATCAGTTATGGAATTATTTTGAAAGTTACTATGCTGTAATGAAACAAATTCAAAAGCGTAGTTGGGGCATTTATAATCCTCCCGGTGCAGTACAAAATAATCCTGGGATCGTTTTACCCCATTGGTTTTTATTTTGTTTACAGATTATCTACAATGCCACGAAACTATATCCGAAAAACAAATAGGCAAAACTGGACTCCAGAAGTTCTTCAAGAAGTTGCAGGGAGGATGCCTTTCAAAACGGCAAGTAATCAGTTCGGTGTTCCATGATGTCCTTGAAAAGGCGGGCCGGGAACAAATTAAAATTGCTGTAGGTAATACAAAAGGTATAGTGTAGTGTATTATCGGAAAAACAAGAACAAGGATTAGTTCGACACATATATGATATGGAAAGTCGCATCTATGGGTTAACAGTACGAGATGTCCTAGCATTAGCTTATCATCTGGCGGAACGAAATCAATTAAACATCCGTTTTCTAAAGTTAAAGGTGCTGCTGGTAAAGACTGGCTTCGAGGGTTTCGTTCCAGGCATCCGGATATTTCCTTGCGTTCCCCAGAGTCAACGTCTGCAGCCAGACCCAGAGCATTTAATAAACCAGTGATAGAGAAGTTTTTTACTTTACTTACTAGCATTCAAGTTAAACATGATTTTCCGCCCCATCGAATTTTCAATGTAGATGAGACAAGTCTCTCTACAGTTCCTACCAAATACACAAAATGTTTTGCGAAAAATGGGCGCAAACAAGTTGCAAGGGTAACATCTGCAGAACGAGGCGATTCAAAACCGACAGTTCTTTGTATGTCAGCTGCTGGCAATTTCATTCCACCGATGCTAATCTATAGTAGAGTTCGTATGAAGCCTGAACTTATGGATAGCGCTCCCCCTGGATCAGTTCACGCATGTAACCCATCTGGTTGGATGAGAACGGAGGTCTTTAGCTCTTGGTTTCACCATTTCCTGTGCCATACAAAACCAACCAAGCAAGATCCGGCACTTCTTATTTTAGACGGCCACTTATCGCACACAAAAAACTTGAATGTCATTTTAAAAGCAAGGGAAAATAATGTGATCATACTATCCCTGCCTCCACACTGTACCCACAAGTTATAACCTTTAGATGGGGGGGATCCTTAGAAAAATGCATGAACAATCATCCAGGAAGGGTGGTGACTTTGTTCGAGATTAACCAAATTTTCTCAGAATCCTACCTTAAAGCTACTGTTCTTTCAAATACCATTAATGGATTCAAAACATTTGGCATAGTTACTTTAGACCCGGATGTGATTAATGAAACAGATTTTGTAGCTGCAGAAACCACTGACGACAACAAGAAATGGACACTCAGCTAGTAGGTGAACAACTCAAAAAATCCACAAACCTCAATAGCGGATCGTGTTCCTCTAGTATCCCAAGAAACTTCACAGATAAAAGTTCCAAATGATGAGAACTCACAGATTAGGGTTTCGCCTATTCCTTCCACATCAAATCAATCAGTTTTGGACAGCTCATTTGGTAGTGTCGGTCCGTCTAACATCATGCCAGTTTCACACATGACTGAGAGAAGATGCACCAAGAAAAGGTCATCTGGAGCACAGTACTCACAAGCACTCCTTATGAAAATCAGTTGAAGGAAGGTAAAACAAAAGAAAGCTGATGATGAAATGAAAAGAGCAAATCGGGTAGCGAGAAGAAAAGCGGGATTTGGGAATAAACTTGATAAAGAAAAAAATAGAAAGTTGAACGTGAAGAGTAAAGTAAAAGGAGAGCGGAAGGAAACTATACCACAAGATGCATCTGACACTTCATCTGACGACAGCAGTGATACTGAATGTTTGTATTGCCAGAATAAGTTTTCTAACGATCAGCATAGAGAAGGTTGGGTCCGATGCATCATGTGTACAAAATGGGATCATGAAGAGTGTGCTGGGATAGACCTTTTCATCACAATTTTTTTTTGTGCGTATGCGTGCAGTTCAGCCATTTTTTTCGTACTGTTTTGTAAATAAGCATGTTAAAACATATGTGTACAAATAGTTAAAATAACCAAACGTGAAACAAATAATACTAATTAAAAAGACATTAAGAGAAAATTAAAATAATAAGTGTCTTAATTAAACAATAAATTTATCAAGTCGATTATATTATGTGTGCGAAAATGTGAAATAAAACGGCATTGTTATGGACTGTGTATAAAGAGTGAAACTTGTTCTAAATTATTTAAAACCAATACATAATATATATTATTTTATAAATTTTCCTTAACCCAGCTTGTAGTATGTAGATGTTCTTAATATTTATGCGTAATCCCAGGATTAAAAATATAATTTGTTTATATCAGAAAAAATTTTAATTTTAATATTATTAATAATGAAATTGACTGTCTCGACCCTTACTTCGTGGCATATGCTCATATTAGTGTTTTTAAATGAAACTCACGGTCTCTAGTTAATTCCACAATATAATACAAGTTATTGAAAATTCTAAAAAATTGACAATTGTTTCGATAAATCAATATCATCGTCAGAATGACAGAAGTTACATTTCATTTTATGCCTACCTGATGTTTAGTAGTTATTTTTGGCTAGACCAAGAAGTAACCTAACTTGTGATTGGTTTGATATATGTTTATAGAAAGAAGAAGAAGATGTGATATTACAAATATTGAAGCTTAGATATTATTAGCCCTATGGTGATATCCTGGATATCATTTTTCCAATTAAGATCAGTATAACTGTGCAATGATATAGAAAACCAGGAAAACTATATCTGCTGATCTTTACAATTATCACTTAAGAAGACAGTTTATTAGTGGAGAATTCCCTAGATTTAACTGTTCATTGACAACTTCATATTGTGGGTTTCTTTAGCAAACATTTTTATGGACAATAGAAAAAAAGAACTTTGGAAGTAATATTTCGAAAAATATTTTATTTTGGTATAGATATGTAGATGACATATTAGCTTGTTTTATGGGTAGTGAAAGGCAATTAGATGTATTTTTCAACCACATCAATAATTTACACCCGAAAATTAAATTTACATTAGAAATTAAAGAAAATAGCTCAATCAATTTTCTTGATTTAAAAATTCAAAGAGTTAATAATGTACTTGATTATTCAATTTACCGAAAACCAACACAGACTGATGTGACAATTCCAATCAATTCTAACCACCCTGTGTCATACAGACTAGCAGCATATAATTCAATGATACATAGAGCTTTTCCAGTTCCTATGAACAAATGTAATTTTGATAGAGATTAATACAATTAGACAAATAGCAACATCTAACGGTTATCCATTAGGTATGATAAATAAGCTAATTAGTAAAAAGAGGAAAAAGTGGCATTACAACTAATATATCCTAAACAAGCTGATGAAATTAAAACTTATAAGAACATTACATATACAGGAAATATTTCTAATAATATTTCAAGGATAATATCTTCAGCAACGAATACAACAATTGCTTTTAAAACAGAAAGTAACGTTAGTACAAAATTGTCAAAAGTAAAAACAAAAATACCACTATTGAAGAAGTCAGGTATATATAAACTCAAATGTCCAGAATGTAATGCTGTCTATTTGGGTCAGACCCTTAGGAATTTTGAAATACGATACAGTGAGCACTTACGAGCATACAGATTAAAACAACCAGATAAATCCCACTACGCAAAACATCTACTTGACACCAATCATTCATTGACACCTAACACAGAACTAGAAGTGCTGCATATTTGTGAAAAGAAACAAGAACTGGATTTCCTTGAAGAACTGGAAATTAGAAGACATTTAAGAAACCCACAATATGAAGTTGTCAATGAACAGTTAAATCTAGGGAATTCTCCACTAATAAACTGTCTTCTTAAGTGATAATTGTAAAGATCAGCAGATATAGTTTTCCTGGTTTTCTATATCATTACACAGTTATACTGATCTTAATTGGAAAAATAGTGCTAATAATATCTAAGCTTCAATATTTGTAATATCACATCTTCTTCTTTTTTCTATAAACATATATTAAACCAATCACAAGTTAGGTTACTTCTTGGTCTAGCCAAAAATAACTACTAAGCATCAGGTAGGCATAAAATGAAATGTAACTTTTGTCATTCTGACGATGATATTGATTTATCGAAACAATTGTCAATTTTTTAGAATTTTCAATAACTTGTATTATATTGTGGAATTAACTAGAGACCGTGAGTTTCATTTAAAAACACTATTATTAATAATATTCAATATCAACATAAATATTAATTTTAGAGTTTCGACATGTGCTCACAATAAATTATGTTTGATTAGGATAAAATTATTTACCTAATTTTATTTAGATAATAAGTATTTACCTATTTTTATTTAGATAATGGATTGTATTGACAGCTAACCTCTTAACTACAGATATATTTTGCCTTTCTGAGAACGCCCATAACACTTTAACCATATTTTATTGTTCACAATTATATGCTTTAGCTGATTTGTCAACAAGTACTGCTCCATCAGTAATTTGTTTTTATGACGGATTTGTTTGTGGAGATAATATTGCATCTCCAGCCATTATTGTACAAAACAGTACGAAACTTTGAAACTCCCGCCCTTCCAATATGGCGGCTGCGCTTGCACTTGTCATGTGATGAAAAGTACTATTGAAAGTGTTGAAGCTGCTGATTGTACTTGTGAGTTTTGCTGTGATATTCGCATGAAAAATGCACGCAAAAATTGACTGAAAGATATCTATAGTGTTCATATAAACGTTATTTTCTATTAAAAGGAGAATATATTTTCTTTTTATAATTTGTTAGAATAATAGTTAATTTAAATCCAGATCGAATAAATCTGTTATGTAAGTGGTGAGCAAAATGATCCCGTACGGGGATCTTATTGTACACCCTAATGTACAAAATGATCCTTTACATTTTGTATTATTTTTCTTCGCGTACTGCCATTTTGTGTGAATGAGTGAATGAGAATGAGGGATACTAGTTAAACACCAAAGGAATTTTATTTTGAACGGATATTTATGAGTTGTTTGCTAGATTTTCGTTAGAGCGATCGTTTTGTATACGTTTTCCCTAAGTACATTCCACATTTTTATTGAAGCTTATGCGCCACGTATCCGCCTATTTAGTTCTTTCATTTTAACTAAAAACAAATTAAGCGCCTCAAGTTATATAACTTAAGCGCCATTAATATTCAATTTAGTTTATTAACAATAACAATACAGAAACAGTGATCACTAGAGATATTTCTGAAAAAATATATGGCATAAAAATTTCATAAAATACGCGTACCAAGCAAATTTATGTCTCTCCTGTAAAATGTGACAAAAGTCGCTTACGCTATTTTGTGAGATCATAGTCGATATTATCTGAATGAGAAGGAAAAATAAAACGGTTTTGTTATGGATTGTGGATAAAGACACATATTATAAATTATTTAAAATCAATACATAATATATATTATTTCATACATGTACCTTAACCTTGCTTGAAATATATAGATGTACTCAACATATAAGCGTAATCTTATAATTAAAAATATAATATGTGATATCAGAAAAAGTTCAAATTTTAATTAATGAAATTCATTATCAACCTAAATATTAATTTTAGAGGTTCTACATGTCCTATGATAAATTATGTTTGATTAGGATAAAATTGATTGCCTAATTTTATTTAGATAATAATTATATACCTATTTTTATTGACCTCTCAACTAGCAGACTTATTTTGCCTTTTTGAAAACGCCCATTACACTTTAACCACATTTTAATCGTTCACAATTATACGCTTCAACTGACTTGTCAACAAATACTGCACTATCAATAATGTTATGTTTTTCTTATTTATTTAAACAGTAGACGGGTGGGATAAACTTTAAACACACGGTATGACTACTTATGAATCTATTTAAACAGTAAACTACTCACTAAAACTTAATTTATATACACTTAAATTTAATTTATGCACTTAAAGTAATTTATATAAACACTTCACTACTATTTACTTGACTTGTTTATTTCACGATATCACTTTATTAACTGACCTTCTTCCGCTGGTCGGTTCTTTATATATTAGTGCCTTCTTTTTCTAGATAATTCTGGTTTAAGGCATACACAAAAACAAACGCCTTTCGGTATATTTCTCGAATATCGGCTCAATCCTTAAAAGACCTTCGGAGAACATGTCTATAAAAACGGCCACAAAATATCCCAATAGACCTTCTCAGAATTCGGCGCGCTCGCCATTTTTTAACTCTGTTAACATACGGTTACAGGACCGTACTTAGTATCTACTTCAGTATGCGAATTCGTAACATTACCGCCTCCTTAAATGAAAGTTCCTCCTGGAACTTTTGTGTAGCCGAGACTGGATGTTTGAATCGGCAACTGGCCCCATTTGTACACTTTCCGATCTTATGGAAATAACAGGACACCGTCTTCATCGAATACTGATAACGGGGGTTGTAGCTGCGAATTAATATCTGGACACCGGTATCTTGGAAGATCAACTCTACCATGTTCCTGATGACTCGCCAATCCCACCGGTTACTCGCTATTCGCTATCTTAGGCATGGCCAGTTTCTTCACGCTGGATTCCATCACACGGTCTCGGATATTTCGAAGTGCTTCCCACACATCGCGGTAGGTAGATCGGTCTTGGAATTCATTTTTAGTTACCACGTAGAAGACGTACCGCGAATTGTGTTTCAGTCTCAGTGTCTTGCCAGGGGTTGGAAACTAATCTTCGATTTATCTAATTGCCCGAACTTCTTTCGAAAGACGGTTGTCAGCCCTCGTGCGTTTTTGATACGGGCGGAAATGTTGTATGCCAGTGAATAATCTTCCGGGAGAGTCAACAAATCATATCGTTGTTCTGAAGTGACTCCATATCTAGCTTTCCCGGTACCTCCATACGCGCCCATAAATTCATCGAAGGTGGGGTCAGACACATCTCTAATATGGTTTACTCCTTTCTCTAGGTCATGGTCTCCTTCGAATGGCGATAGTCGATTTTGGTGAACTACTTTTGGTTTTCCGTTGGGGATCTTGCTTATGCGATATATAACATCATTAATCCTTTCCTTGATTAAGTATGGACCTTCCGAAGATTTTTGTAATTTTGAAGAAAAACCTTCTCTCCTCGTCGGGTTGTGTAACCATACTTTGTCCCCTTCTTTAAAACCGCCTTCTGTGGCCTGCGTGTCGTATCGACTTTTCATTCTGTCGCTGGCAACTTGGAGATTTGTTCGAACTAATTCATGAATATCTTCCAGCCTTCTTCTCAATTGGAATAGTCTACAGGACATGACCGTATAGGCAAAGAGTTAGCTTTTCGGTGATTTACATCAGCTGGATGTTCACCCCTGTCTGATTTCTCCTATAACTGGAGTTCTTGGCTCGCAGGAGCCTTGGGACGCTCTAGCTCGCCACACTTCCGGCATTTGATCTTGTCTGCCATACCTTTCAACAAGTTGACAATCATAAGGGTTTTATAGCACATTTGAGAAAAGCAGTGCCAAATGTACTCGCTGTATATTGTATTATTCACCGTCAGCATTTGGTTGCAAGAGAATTAAATGAACGTCTGCATGCGTCCCTCAATAACGTTATTAAAGCAATCAATATCATAAGAAGCAATTCATTTAATGACCGTTTGTTTCATAAGCTTTGCAATGAAAATGATGAAGACTACAATCGCTTGCTGCTGCACACAGAAGTACGTTGGCTCTCTAAAGGTGTTTGTCTGAATCGATTTTTCAATTTATTTGACTCAGTGTTGGAATTTCTTGAAGAAAACGAACAATTGCGCGAAAACCTGATTACGTCAAAAAATGACAGCATCGCTTATTTGACGGACCTGTTTATAGTATTTAATCAAGTTAATCTACAATTGCAAGGTGATGATTTAAATATAATTTAAACTAAAAACGTCATAGCTGCTTTTGCAGGAAAACTTCTTCCATTCAAAAGAAATCTTGGTAGAGGTGAGTACAACCGTTTCCCCACATTATCAATAGTGTCTGCAAAACCGGAAGATTTACTTACTTACTGCCATCACTTGGAAGTTGTTCATGTTGATTTTACAGAGCGTTTCCAAGATATTTTAAACCTGGAAATACCAAGTTGGGCTATAGATCCTTTCGCAAACGCAGATACTGGAGGCTCATCAAATTTGGAAGAGGAGCTATTAGAACTCACAACTAACGAAGAACTGAAAGTTAAATTCAAACGTGGATATCAAGAGTTCTGGCTTCAAAAACCAATACCAGTTCTCTATCCTGGATTATGGAGAATACTACAGAAGTTGTTAATTGCATTTCCTTCGTCCTATATGGCTGAGCGTGCATTCAGTGCAGTAACTGATTTGCTGTCAAAGAAGAGGAACAGACTACACATCACTGAACGTGGCGATCTGCGATTGAAGTTAACGAAATTGGAACCCGATATTAACAAACTGGTAACACTCCACCAGCCTCATTGATTTTTTCTTTATTATTAATTTTGTATTTCTTATTGAATTGCATTTCTTATTTCTATTGTGATTGTATTTCTTATTGATTCTGTGTTTATATTTAAAAGTTTAATAAAAAAATTTATTGTACATTGGTAGTCGTTTAATAAATTTCTACTTTTCATCATTCCTCTAAAATAAAATTTGGACATTAACTGAAATTAAAGCTAAATACAGATCAATTGGTACGGTACGATGATATTCAAATAAAATTAACTACTTTGGACTAACCAGCGACTGGAGGGGGGGCGGTGAAATTTTTGTTCTCTTCTATAGGGGACGGTGATCCAGAAAAGGTTGGGAACCATTGAAACGAATTTAACAAGAAATTTTTGCCCCACTCTACCAAATATAATACCGTACTGACCGTCTTAGAAAACATCCATTTGCTTTCTATCTCTTTTGGTCGCGCACGTTATATGGAAGTAAGTACCTCCTTGTCTGACACCGAGATTGCAATGTGTTTCAAATAAAATTCGAGCTTCCCCTTAACATTTCTAAGGTAATGTTGGAGACCCTTTAATTTTCCCTTTTACTTATACCAAAATATTTTTTGTAGCCCGAAGATGTCCCCTATGTAGGCCAAGACTAGTAGCTGTTTGATAATAATAAAACATTCTGTGACAAATTGACTTTCAGTTTTATTGAAAAATTACTCTCAGTCTTATTTGAGTTATGGATGATATTTATCTTTCAACATTATCATGTTTATTTATAAAAACATGAACGAATAATGTTATTCCATTGACATTTTTTCAATTTCCAGCTGCACAAAGCTAGTCATGGAGAGGCGAGGATGAACTTCAAGAAGTTATAATTATAATAATGAGTATCGGAATAAGTAGTGATATTAAATGTAAAGTGTAATAAAATCTCACGTTTTTTATTCATCAAAGGAACCCCTAAGACCATTCATTCAAAACTTTTTATAGTATTATCTAAAGCACAGGCAATAACTAGGCTGACTGACACCAGCTCAAGCACTCATTAGAGATTTATCGGTAACCCAAATAACGTCAGGCCATATTAGCGCATATGTTATTTTTACATTTAACGTATGCGCGAGTCGATTCTTAAGACAACGTCCCTAAATAACGTTACCGCCAAGCGTTATTTACGGAGCCTAACGACAGGCCGTATTTTAAATAGCGCTTAATAATTATCTAGCCGGGCATGCGTAGAGTTTTCTATCTTAAAGTTGTTTGTTGTGGATTTAACACATAAACTCTCTGTTTTGAGTATATATTAAAATGTCTGAAAGGGAACCAAAAAGATTAAGGTTTGGACCAGAGGACGGCATCATCATCATCAAACAGCCTGTCTCGTCCACTGCTGAACATAGGCCTCCGTTAACGATCTCCATTTATTTAGATCCTGGGCATCCTGGATCCAATTTGGTGTTACTCTTTTTATGTCATCCGTCCACCGGGTCGGCGGACGACCTCTGTTCCTGAACGCATCTTGCCTAGGTCTCCACTCTATAATCTTTTTGGTCCATCTTTCGTTGGTCATTCTTACGACATGTCCAGCCCAGTTCCACTTTAGATATGTTATTCGCTGGATTGCATCGGTAACCCCTGTTCTCTGACGTATCCGATCATTCGGAATCCTGTCTCTCAGCGTGACTCCCGACATGGAGCGTTCCATGGCTCGCTGGGCCACTCTTACTTTATTTACCGATTTTCGTGTTAGAGTTAAGGTCTCCGAACCATAAGTCAGAACCGGCAGAACACATTGATTAAACACCTTCCGCTTAAGGCATATGGGGGTTTCGGACTTAAAAATGTGCTTCAGCTTCCCATAGACGGACCACGTTAGTCCTATCCTTCTTTTGATTTCGCAGGTTTGATTGTTCCTGCCAATCGTAATATCATGGCCCAGATATCTGTAGGGTGTTACTTGGAAAATGTCTTTTCCTTCTACTAAGTAGTTTCTGCTTGGGACTAGATTTGTCATGAAATTTGTTTTCGATGGATTGATTTCAAGTCCAACTTTATGTGAAGCAGATGTTAGTCTCATAAGCAGTTTCTCTGCCTTATCCAAGCTATCTGAAATCAGTACAATATCGTCAGCGGACCGAAGGTGACTGAAATTTTCACCGTTGATATTTATACCCATATTCTCCAACTCAACACTCTTGAGCATATACTCCAACAAAGTGGTAAATAGTTTAGGGGAGATTGTGTCGCCTTGTCGTACACCGTGCTGCACTCTGAATCTATCTGTCTCTTCATGGAGTCTTACGCTCGCTGTTGCATTCTCGTATATATGTTGCAGTATAGCAGAGTATCTGTGGTCTACTCGGCAGTCGGCAAGTGCTTTAAACATCTCGCTGTGCTTTATGGAATCAAACGCCTTTTCGTAGTCCACAAATATTAACACGAGTGGCTTGTTGTACTCAACGGACTTCTCGATCAATGTCTTAATAACTTGCAGATGGTCATTTGTACCGTATCCGGATAGGAAACCTGCCTGTTCTGTCGGCTGGTAGAAGTCCAATTTCGATGTTAGACGCTTAGTTAGAATTTTGGTAAACAATTTAGAGATGAGAAAGCAGGCTAATTGGTCTATAGTTCTTCAGGTCGGCAATGTTGCCCTTCTTATGCATGATGATTATGATTGCATTGTTCCAGTTCGTAGGTGTTGTGGCTTCCATAAGACATTTATTGAATAATTTTGTTATGGCCTTTAACAGTTGTTCTCCACCTTCCCTAACTGCCTCAATCACGATGTCGTCATCACCTGGAGCCTTATTCTTTTTCATTTCCGACATTGATTTTAGGACTTCCTCCTCTGTTATGTCAGGCATTTCCTCCGATCCCTGGTTTAAAACTCGAGGGATGTCCTCTGTGCATCTCAGCTGTTCATTATTGCAATATAAATTTGCATAGAAATCTTTCACAGTTTCTAGAATCTCTTGTTTATTTGTGACTATTTGTCCATCTGCGTTTTGCAGTTTAATGATTTATGTCCTCCCCAAAGCGAGTTTATTTCTGAGTACTTTCATGCTCTTGTTTCCTCTATGACCCTCGTTACCAATCTTGTGTTGTAATCTCTGATATCTTTCCGTGCGGCTCTCGATATATTCCTATTCAATATTCTCAACTGGTCTCTGTTGATTGATTGTTTGTGTATCATTTCTCGCCTTTGTTTCATAAGGTGGCGGGTGTTTACCGATAGTCTTTCTTCTTTATCACTCCTTTGGGTGCAGTGTATTTGCTGAGCTTCTCGTAACGATTTCAGTATTGTGTCATCCTTTGTGTCTATATTTCCCAATTTTCTAGCTATGGTTCTTTGATACTCTTCTTTATTTGCAACTGTATTCCATTTCTTATTTTTTTGTGTTTTGGAGCTTTCTTCTCTCTTTCCTTAAGTTCAACGTTATTGTTGCTCTCACCATTCTATGGTCGCTGAGGACGACGTGGCTCTCCTCAAATAGTTTATTAATTTAAACCCGTTGGAAGACCCCGAAAAATGGGAAACAATCCAATCCAACATACACGTCATAACTAGAAAATAGTTTTTAATAAGAACTCTAAAAGATCGTTTGTTCCGTTTATTAGAAATGTGGTTGAAAAAAGACAAAAGAAACCAGATAATGTAGGTATTCAAATAATTTTCATGAATATTTATATTCTTATATTAGTATTGTTCATTCTCATATGCCTATTAATTGTTTATGTGTAGGTCTGGAGTGGAAGAAATATTTTGTGAAAGAGACCAGCTTCTACAAGAAGTAAGCGATGTTTGTAATAATGCTAATTGTAAGCCTATTACAAAAAAAGGAAAATTAGCAAGGAAAAACAAATTCAGGAGCTAGGAATATCAGCAAGAGATGAGTGTGCTAGAACTCTGAGTTTGAAGCAAAAGAATGTATGTACTGAGCCTGAAAATAATGAGAATACCCCTTCTTCTTCTTGTGATCATGATTATTACTGTAAATTCAACAGTAGACTGCAGATATAAAACTTATTCTAAGTTTTTGTTATATCTTATTTGAGACACCATAATAAAATTTTGGAATTTAAAATAAAATTACAAGTTAGTTTATGATCAAATAATGATTATTCAAGATACTTAACAGTTATATCAAAATATGTTTACGACTTTATGGAATACGTTTTATTTATTTATTTTTTTAGTAATTACTACAATAGAAAATGAAGTAGGGATTTCAAATGATAAGCACGAACTTAGTATACAATACAATAAGCAAGGTTATCTACATACTATGCAATAAAGCTAGGTTAAGTCACATTATTGAATAGCGCATAGCGCGGGTAAAGCGTCGCTTCCGATAACTGTTAAATAAAATTGAAATACCGCTTGACGTAAAACCAATACGGCAGTACGTTAATAACGTTCACATGCGCAATTCATTTCACCGATATCTCTCTATTACCTGGCAAACCGGCAGCGACGCGCATATTTGTAAACGACGTCCATGATTGCGATTCGGTTGTAGCCGGAACGCTGCCGTAACCTCTTCCGTAAAGAACATACGATATCGCAAATCCTATTTACTAAATAGCCTCCGTGATTGCAAATTTCAACTGCCCTAACCCCTTTTGTAAACGGCAGACGATATCGCATTATCCGACTAGCAAATAGCATCCGTGATTGCAAATTCTGAAAGTGCTATAAGTATGCGTGATGTGTTAATGAATAAAACAACTTCGATAGATTTTGGCACTTTTATTGCAAATTTAATTAACAAAATATGTATTCTAGGTAAAAGGTAGTTATAAGAAGTAGGTATGTATGTACTTTGAATAAAAAATATTATTTAGCAATTTTCCTTCTGCCTAGGGACTTATTGTCTTTAACGCATTTTTGTAAATCATGGGGTGCTGAGTTACATTCCACGGATTTCTTCCATTTTCGCCAATCGTACTGTTTTATCAGATATGTCTAAACAATGCAAAAATGTCTTTTTGCAAACCTGAATATCTCCAGGAAAATAGTACATGTATGTATTGTTTCTAATAGGATTTGCGGAACTTGTATCTTTCCTTCGTCTACTTACCATTTTCTTTTTCACATATTTACATAAGAAATCTCTCTGTCTTTCATATAAAGATATTCTCCAATAAAATTCGTGAATTCTCTCTATATCTTCTTTAGTTACTTTATTATTACATTTTAGTTTACACTTAGAACAATCTACCAATTTTGCTTTTTTCTTAGGAAATATTTTTCCTGTCCGATTTTTATATTCGTTCCCAAGATTCTTTTCCTTTTTTGCTACTGATTTCTTCCATTGAAGAGAATCGCTCTCTTGTTTTCTCCTATTTCCTTTATTTTCACCAACTCTCTCTTGTTCTTCCTCTAATTGTTCTTCATTATTGCAGTTAATTTCCTCAAAAAACGCTTTCTCAGTCTCATTAATTTCATCAGCTGATGGTTCGTATGTGACATGATTTATAAAAGCATCTTCTTCGTCGAGTTCTACATTTATTTTTTGGTTTTTTTCTTTATTTATGCATATCGGAATATTTGGATCATTATTTTCATCGTTACATACCGTATTGCCAATTTCAACTGGAGTCAGTTTATTATTTACACAGTAGCCTATTTTATTATTGAACGGTTTTATTTAGCTCACCCCGTTTGCTACAATAATACCATGTACAGAATACTGACCACCATAGTGGTTCCTTTCCTGTGTTTGATTTCAAAATCAAACTGGGACAGCCTAAGAGAACGACGTGCTAAGTGACCTGAGGGATTCGAGAGTTTAGGAAGATACCTCAAACATGAATGATCTGTCTCAAGAGTAAAATGAGTGCCATCAACATAGCCTCGGAATAATACCATATACAGGATCTTACAGTCACAAACTAACTTTCAGGTATGTGCTTTATTATTTATTCCGTTCATTCTTACACATTTTATATTATTTCTCATAATATCTTCCGTAATTATTCTGTTTTTGACCTGACGCAAAGAAGTTACCTAGATTTTTATAGACCTTAACGTGTTCTACAATTTTTATTCGAAACATTTTTTTTAAACGCACATGAACACCTTTATTTAAGAAAATTCGCAAAATTATCAAAAAGGATTCGTAATTTATTGTTTTTGATTTGATGCAAAAATGTTACTTGAAATAAGCCTGTCCAATTGGTCTTGTGCCATTGGTTTTTTTTCTAAATTGAAATCTGACCATACCTGTCGTATTTAGGCCTGCTGGAAAATTGCATAGCGAAAAATTCAAATGGCCACAGATCGAAGACGATACATCGGACAGTGTCTATTTTTTGCATATATAAAGTTCATGTAAAAAACTAATACTGGCCGAAAGATCTACGCTATAACTCATAAAATAACCGAGATGTGATTTTTTCAAAAAACTGCATTTTGGCCGGTTTTTCCCGAGTTTCTCCTAAGCTATCAGTCTGATCGAATTGTTCCGCCTCTAATTTTCTTCGTATTTTTATTCTCTATTGACGCCATTACGATTACTCTGACAGTTTTAATTTTAGCCAAAAATTTAAAAATAGCGATTTTTTGCATAAAACTATTAATAACACAGTTATGAATAATAAAGTAGAGTGAAAATATCTCACTATATCGTATGAAACAATTGTCCAAATACGCGCACCTGATTTTCTTTTAGTACTTTTTACACAAAACTCTCACTCAAACCTCTGTAGCTTGGCCTATATATCAATCGGCATAAGTTCCGATTGAAAAATTCAAACTCGAACCGAGAGAATATCTAGAGCTAGAGCTAATGTTTTTAAACGGTTTTATTTAGCTCACCCCGTTTGTTTTATTTATTCTTGGGTCAAATTTAGTAATTCAAATTTCACCCTCTTCCTGTCAACCGATTAATCTGAAATTTTGTATACACTTTGGATTTTGGTGACAATACAATTATGTTTATTCATTATCATTATAAATTCAAGATGGCCGCCGCTACAAAATGGCGGATAATTTATGTTTTAATAATCCCTTCAATATGGGTATCAAATCAAAGGGCTCAACAAGCAGAATACAATATACTATAAAAAATTGAAATCCAAGATGGCGGCCGCTACAAAATGGCGGATAACGTAGGTTTTATCAATCCCATCAACATGGGTATCAAATGAAAAGGCTCAACAAGCATAATACAATATACTATAAAAAAATTAAATCCAAGATGGCGGCCGCTACAAAATGGCGGATAACGTAGGTTTTATCAATCCCATCAATATGGGTATCAAATGAAAGTGCTCAACCAGTAGAATACAATATACTATATAAAATTAAAATCCAAGATAACGGCCTCTACAAAATGGCGCATAACGTAGGTTTTATCAATCCCATCAACATGGGTATCAAATGAAAGGTCTCAACAAGTAGAATACAATTTACTATGCAAAATTGAAATCTAAAATGGCCGCCGCTACCAAATGGCTGATAACAATTTTTATCAATCCCACCAATATGGGTATCAACAAATAAAAGGGCTTGACAAGAAGAATACAGTGCACTATACAACCTCAATATTTAAGATGGGCGCAGCCACTGAATGGCGTATAATAATAAAATTTAAATTTAGAAACTGAATCTGTAATTTAGGTATCTGATTAATCCAGCCTGAATCCACCACTCAAGTCAAGATTTTGTATCGTGTTGAGGAATGCAGGGCAGCACTGTAGATCACGCAGTCGTATACTTAGGTGCGAAACTGTTTGAAGAAGGTCAAGCCTACGTGGCTCTTAGTAGAGTAAGATCTTTGCAGGGACTACGTATAGAGGAGTTGGACTGCAATAAACTAACGGGCAAGAAACCTTGCAATAATGAAGCACTAAATGAATTAAACAGAATGCGAAATAAAAACTAAAAACCAAAAAATAAAAATAGGTGAAAAAACTTTTTAAGTTAAACGGTTTTATGTTAAACATACATTGCAATGTTTAAGATAAATGTACTAAAAACCAAAAAATAATAAAATAGATACAGTCGAGGGAATTATAAACATATGCATAGACTAGACTAAAATAAAACCATGGGGCACGTCAATTGTCTACAAATTATCGACTTAATGTGCGATAGAAGAATCGTTTAATTCGTCGTTAGGCAGTTGGCCCGCAGACGGTGAGGAAATTACTTACTATTTTCCTGCTCATGGAAATTCCAATAGTTATACACTCCATGTAAATAAAAGAGATGTTTCAACTAGTTTACCGTTGAACATTCACACTGCTGGCTGGCGAGGAATCGTTTCACTGCTCGTAGTTTGTCTTTAATCGACAAAACATATGATAAAAGTACTACTCGCTCACCACTATGAAACCCTAAAACTCGCTTATAATCGAGCTTGCTAGCTTGTTTCCACATTCTAGCCCTACTTATCACACGTCCATCGTTGTCGGTTGAACAACTGCCTAATTATAGTGTAACATTACAAAAAAAAATTTTAATCAACGATTGTAGACAATTGACGTGCCCCACGGTTTTATTTTAGTCTAGTCTATGCATATGTTTATAATTCCCACGACTGTATCTATTTTATTATTTTTTGGTTTTTAGTACATTTATCTTAAACATTGCAATGTATGTTTAACATAAAACCGTTTAACCTAAAAAGTTTTTTTACCTATTTTTATAATCTAGCTGATTTATATATTTTACAGTTTGTTCTGGGCACTGAAAAGTGACTGATTCATTTATCAACATTTGGATATTCTCATTTAACAGAATACCATGTTCAGTGTCTACCACATAATTTTGAATATCAATTGCTTTACCAGCAGGGATATATATTACATTTTTGTTCAGTCGTTAGAAGTTCAGTTTCACATCTTAAAATTTCATATCAAAAGATTTTAACACCATGAGTTACATCATTTTCATCAGAAGTTTACAAAGCCATATTTAATATATTTCTCGATCTGGATGACATTGCGAAGAAAAAACAATTGTACAATCTAAGACCGTTATTCCCATATAACTATTTTATTTAATTTCATTTATTTATAATCGTTTATCAAGAACTAATTGTGTGTAGTAATGAACATAAAGAATATGTGCTGTGTTATAAACTATTATAGTAATATAATTTTAAACAGCAACCAACTCATCAATTTAATAATCTCTAGAATGAGTATACCAAATTTAAAAGATTTATGTGAAATAAACAGTGAGTTGTATCACATTAAATACAAACACAGACACAAAGATATATGTTTAGTCAAATTTTTTTATTCAGCCACAATTCAAAATTAATTAATTAATTCGTTAAGAAATGCAACAGTTAAATTTTTGAATTTTTACAAATAAACTTTTCTCATTAGTTGGGATACCAAAATCTAATATTTAAAACCTAAAAATATTCTAAATAAATGGCCCTGCAAAAATCTGTAAGTAATAGTCATGTTCATTACAGTTTCTCCTACAATAGTTTAAGCGGGCAAAATATTTAGGTTATGTGAAGTAATGTTAATGAATTTAATGTTATTAAAACAACTGATATGCCTAATAATCACTACAACATAACGACTTACTTACCGTTTGTATTTCTATTATATTATTATTATATTTCTACCACTGACAGTAGCAAATAGTAAACCAACGAAACATAAAGGTACTTTGGACTAATGTGATTATTTGGAAACAGCAAATAGTCGCGTGTGTTTATAAGAGTGTAATAATAAATAAATAAATTAATATGAATTTATCATGAATAATTTTCTACTTTTATCTTGATTTACCATTATTCAAAAATCTAATGATACTCCAATCTAGAATGTATGTTACTCAAATTATTACATTGTTTTTACATTGTAGTTTATTTATTGTCATTCTGTTTGTTAAGAAAAGTACTTTGTGAAAGAAATTATTTGTTGTGTATTTTTATACCAAAATAAATAAACTGTTTATATAATTACTGTTTTATTTTTTCCAATTTAATTAACCATTTATTGTCCATCATTCGATATTTCATTCAATTTAACTCAACATCTAATCATTATTGAGTTAAATTTAATGAAATGTTAAATGATGGACTATAAATGGTTATTTTGAAATAAAATAATTGAAATACAGTAAATTTGAATATACCGCCAAAACCTAAAATTACAGAAATCTTTTCAACATCACTCAATTGTTTAGTCGACAGGCTCTTTAGATGGCGCCACAATCAGTGTCTCATCTATCTGTGGGTTATCTGTGGTCCCGAGTGTTTGTAGAATTCGAATTTACGCAGTTGACATTGTTGCTAGATGCCCCTGCTGTATTCAGATTATCGAATTGATTTTGATAATTACATTGTTTAAGCTACAAAATTAAGCTTTCCTGTTCCTCTGTTCGTTTTTCCAGGTGAAAAGAAAGCTTACTTACATATACAAATTCACTTTTATCTGCTTTTAAGTGTTTTTTCAAGAGGTGATCGCACTGTGCACATGTAGCTTTTTTGAGGTTAACTTGATCACCTTCTGATTTCTTAGATACAGATTCACTTAAACTTTTCACATAGTCTAATAGTTGCACATTATCCACACCTGAGGGAAGTTTAAAATTTATAATTATTTCAATTAGTTCATTATTTTTGAGTTTATTTAGCCCTGCTGTTGACAACACAACTTCGTCGTCCGCCATCTTTGAATAGGTCTAGCAGAATTTGTTTAGTCCCCATCCAATAAGTATAATTTCCATTCCAATTCGATGTTCAAAAACTTTTTCACAACCCTGTATATACTCAGCATATACTACGAAGAATGTGACGTCACGGTCAACAGTCACTGAACAAATTATACACAAACATGCATCATAATAATATATTTCATAGTTCGCACCAATGCTGTCGCGTCCATTTCGGGACTTCTGGCGCCCGGGAATAGTTTTCGTAAGCTCTCCGCAATCGCTGGTTAAAAAAATCATCAGTCGATATTGTTCTCTTTCTTTCCATCAACTATAGTCATTTTTGTGCGGAAAAATATGATACAGAGTGAATAAACTAGCGTTAGTGCAAGAATGACTCACAAAATATACAGAATTTAGAGGTACTTAAAAAAAATTAAAAAAAGATGTACGTGATTTAAAGGAGGATTTCATTGCAGACCAGAGTTGTTGATACCTTAATGGCGAAACTATGCCACAATTTAACAGTTTATCTATCTCTTAACATTTTCGAGATCCCAATGATACGCCTTAAATTTGCAAATTCAAGGACTTATTATAAACGTCAAAAGAAGGTGTTATTTCTTATAAGTACTGATAAATATTCCATAATTATATCAAAGAATAATCATGCTTAGCATTTAATAGACTATTGTATGCAAAATGCGATGCTCGGGGAGCAGATCCTAAAATGAAATTTTACTTCAGATCATCAATTTTTTATTAAACACTTATTACAAAAAAAAACAGTGTTTCCAAATACTGCAATATTACATTACATTTTTATTACAGGTGGCACTGCACTAACCAATTTAGTGAACTCTCTCTATTGTCTCAATCTATGAATCTATATACAATATGTCCTCACTAAGGTCGAATCATATAGAAAACTTTTTTATTATTAGTTTTAGGAAAAAAATGTATCCTTCATAAAAAGTTTTGAATTACCTAAAACCTAAAATACTGTCATCAAATATAAAATTATTCAGTCATATATGAGCTTTGTCAAAAAATATGTGTTTTAAAGTACCTTTAAACTTTAACTGTCTCGACACTTTTTTCCGTGGAATCTGCTCATATTAGTGTTTTAAGTGAAACTCAACGTTTCTAGTTAATTCCACAATATAATAAAAGTTATTGAAAATTCTTAAAAATTTACAATTGTTTCGATTCAATATCATCGTCAATATCATCGTCAGAATGACAGAAGTTACATTTCATTTTATGCCTACCTGATGTTTAGTAGTTATTTTTGGCTAGACCAAGAAGTAACTTAATTGGCTTAATATATGTTTATAGAAAAAAGAAGAAGATATGATATCACAAATATTGAAGCTTAGATATTATTAGTCCTATGGTGATATCCTGGATATCATTTTTCCAATTAAGATCAGTATAACTGTGCAATGATATAGAAAACCAGGAAAACTATATCTGCTGATCTTTACAATTATCACTTAAGAAGACAGTTTATTAGTGGAGAACTCCCTAGATTTAACTGTTCATTGACAACTTCATATTGTGGGTTTCTTAAATGTCTTCTAATTTCCAATTCTTTAAGGAAATTCAGTTCTTGTTTCTTTTCACAAATATGCAGCACTTCTAGTTTTGTTTTAGGTGTCAATGAATGATTGGTGTCAAGTAGATGTTTTGCGTAGTGGGATTTATCTGGTTGTTTTAACCAGTATGCTCGTAAGTGTTCACTGTATCGGATTTCAAAATTCCTAAGGGTCTGACCCAAATAGACAGCATTACATTCTGGACATTTGATTTTATATATACCTGACTTCTTTAATAGTGGTATTTTTGTTTTTACATTTAACAATTTTGTACTAACGTTACTTTATGTTTTAAAAGAAATTGTTGTATTCGTTGCTGAAGATATTATCTTTGAAATATTATTAGAAATACTTCCTGCATATGTGATGGTTTTATAAGTTTTTATTTCATCAGCTTGTTTAGGAAATATTAGTTGTAATGCCACTTTTCCCTATTTTTTACTAATTAGCTTATTTATCATATTTAATGGATAACCGTTTGATCTTGCTGTTTGTCTAATTGTATTAATCTCTCCATCAAAATTACATTTGTTCATAGGAACTGAAAAAGCTCTATGTACCATTGAACTATATGTCGCCAGTCTGTGTGACATAGGGTGATTGGAATTGAATGGAATTGTCACATCAGTCTGTGTTGGTTTTCGGTAAATTGAATAATCAAGTACATTATTAACTCTTTGAATTTTTAAATCAAGAAAATTGATTGAGCTATTTTCTTCAATTTCTAATGTAAATTTAATTTTTGGGTGTAAATTATTGATGTGGTTGAAAAATACATCTAATTGTCGTTCACTACCCATAAAACAAGCTAATATGTCATCTACATATTACACTTTTAAATGCAATAAAAACGAAGATGGAAGATAATAACCTAACAGTTACAAAATCTGATAAGGGGAACAGAACTGTCATTTTGACGACTGAAAATTACAATTCCAAAATATATAACTTTAAAGAATCTAGCGATGTAAAAGTTCTTAAAGCAGACTCAACAAAAAAGTTGTCTAATAATGTAAGGGATATTGTTAATAATTCAAATTATCTTTTAAGTGATTACGAAAAGAGGTCTATCATACATAAGAATCCTCATTGTCCACAATTATATGGAACCGTTAAATTACATAAAATAACGAAACCAATTAGACCTGTAGTTTCTTATGTTAATGCTCCTAATAATATATTGGCAAAGAGGCTCAACAATATACTCAATTGTTACGGATATGAATCTCAGTACTCAATTAGAAATTCAATAGAACTAATTCAAATTTGAATGCAATCCACTTGCAAGATAACTATAAACTCATTTCGTTCGATGTAACTAATATGTTTACTAAAATTCCTCCTAAAAAATGCCTAATACTTGTAAGAAAATTACTAGAAGATAAAAATATTAATCCAGGAATAATATCAGATATACTTAATTTATTTGATGTATGCATTAATCAGAATTATTTCACTTTTGACAATAAGATATATATTCAAAATGAATGGGAATGGGAAGCCCTATTTCACCTATTTTAGCAAACATTTTTATGGACAATTTAGAAAGAAAGATCTTTGAAAGTAATATTTCGAAAAATATTTTATTTTGGTATAGATATGTAGATGACATATTAGCTTGTTTTATGGGTAGTGAACGACAATTAGATGTATTTTTCAACCACATCAATAATTTACACCCAAAAATTGAATTTACATTAGAAATTGAAGGAAACAGCTCAATCAATTTTCTTGATTTAAAAATTCAAAGAGTTAATAATGTTCTTGATTATTCAATTTACCGAAAACCAACACAGACTGATGTGACAATTCCATTTAATTCCAATCACCCTATGTCACACAGACTGGCGGCATATATTTCAATGATACATAGAGCTTTTTCAGTTCCTATGAACAAATGTAATTTTGATAGAGAGATTAATACAATTAGACAAATAGCAAGATTCAACGGTTATACATTAAATATGATAAATAAGCTAGTTAGTAAAAATGAGGAAAAAGTGGCATTACAACTAATATTTCCTAAACAAGCTGATTAAATAAAAACTTATTGAACAATCACATATGCAGGAAGTATTTCTAATAATATTTCAAAGATAATATCTTCAGCAACAAATACAACAATTTCTTTTAAAACAGAAAGTAACGTTAGTACAAAATTGTTAAATGTAAAAACAAAAATACCACTATTAAGGAAGTCAGATATATATAAACTCAAATGTCCAGAATGAAATGCTGTCTATTTGGGTCAGACCCTTAGGAATTTTGAAATCTGGTACAGTGAACACTTACGAGCATACAGGTTAAAACAACCAGATAAATCCCACTACGCAAAACATCTACTTGACACCAATCATTTATTGACACCTAACACAAAACTAGAA
Organism: Galeruca laticollis; assembly: GCA_963921935.1. Lineage (NCBI taxonomy): Eukaryota > Metazoa > Arthropoda > Insecta > Coleoptera > Chrysomelidae > Galeruca > Galeruca laticollis. Next base: position 156,755,593 of record OY998181.1, on the reverse strand, counting down.
GTGCTGCATATTTGTGAAAAGAAACAAGAACTGGATTTTCTTGAAGAATTGGAAATTAGAAGACATTTAAGAAACCCACAATATGAAGTCGTCAATGAACAGATAAATCTTGGGAGTTCTCCACTTTTAAACTGTCTTCTTAAGTGATAATTCTAAAGATCAGCAGATATAGTTTTCCTGGTTTTCTATATCATTGCACAGTTATACTGATCTTAATTGGAAAAATTATATCCAGGATATTACCATAGGGCTAATAATATCTAAGCTTCAATATTTGTAATATCACATCTTCTTCTTTTTTCTATAAACATATATTAAGTCAATCACACGTTAGGTCACTTCTTGGTCTAGCCAAAACTAACTACTAAACATCAGGTAGACATCAAATGAAATGTAACTTCTGTCATTCTGACGATGATATTGATTTATCGAAACAATTCTCAATTTCTTAGAATTTTCAATAACTTGTATTATATTGTGGAATTAACTAGAAACCGTTAGTTTCATTTAAAACACTAACCTTTAAACTTGACAATATCGAAAAAAAGTTGATCTGAGAAAACCCAATACTCCTCACAACAGATTTTTCGTAAACTACAGACAAAGAGCCTATACCGTCCAATGTGTTGGCGTGAATAGCTTCGGTAAATATCCGTCCGAAAAAGCAGCTTTTCTGAAACTTCCTAACCCCGAATTATATACGGGCCACAGTTTTCGGCGGTCCTCGGCTACCATATTGGCAGATAGTAGAGAAGGTATTGCCAGTATAAAAATATTGGGAGGTTGGAAATCGACAGCCGTGGCTGAATAGTATTTAGAAGAATCAATGGAAATGCGGAGAAAAATGTCTAGCAAAATATTATCCACCGACAAAGAACATGCATATGGGGCTACTTCTTCCAACAACAATTTTGTCACAACCAATCTCTCGACTTAAGATATCAAAGCAGCAATAGATTCACCAACCGATCTGATTGAACCAAAAAAACTAATAGCATCAGCGATCAACTTACAGAATGCATCAAATTGCCAATTTATTATTAATATTAATCATAGGTAGTAGAATAGTTTGTAGTTTCTCTTTAAGCTTTAATAAAAATTAATAAAATTTCAATATGTTGTTTCTTTTTTACATGTTCCGCACGCTCGCGCTCGTAGAAAAAATAGCGTTCCTAACTCGTGCGGAAAAGTGGAACTTTCCGCACTAGTTAGGAAATATACTATATTATATGGGACGATAAAATTATACTTTATCTTAGAGAGCGTTGTTTAGCGTCGAGCCGCTAAACTAACTTCTTATAACACCCGCCAAAAGCTTGGGGTTAAGGATCAGTGTCTACAGAGCGTCTGTTTCCTCAGGATTCGGCGCTGGGGCCGAGAAACTGGATTACTGGTGTGTGAGGGCCCAAAGGACACGACGAATCGAGATTTTCCAGTACCCCGCCCGCAGTTTACGATGATTCACCTTCTGGAATCTCTCCCGGGGTCTTGTCTACGAGGGCAGTCCTTACCGCCTGTGATATTTAACTATCACGTCGACCACTTAGATCACGACGAAAGAAAATAAATTCCAGAACAATACACCAGAAACAAATCAGTTACGCGAACTGATAAACTTAGTCGCGTAGGGTGATAGGGAACGCTATCTTGCCCCTACGGTTAGGTTCGAAGTACCCGACACCTTTTTCGAACGAACCACACCTGTCTTCGAACGAACACGTCTCTCTTTTTTTCTATAAACTTCTCTCCTACGTTTTTGGGTTACTTTTGCTGAGTAAGCAACTACCTATGTTTTAACGTTTTTTTATTGATTTGTACTTTGGAGGTATTTTATCAGCACGGTTTTTGATATGTTTACGATTTGTGTAGATATTTTGCAATCAGTTTAAATTATCTGTGTTTTATTTCCAAATTATTTTACTGCAAATGTTTTAACTAGTATTCGCTCTTGTAAGCAGAATGTAGGTCAAACTACCGTATAGTTTTGTTTGGATTTCTAAATATGTATTCACAGGGTATTTCTGAATTTATTAATAAAGAAGATTATTTTCTTTCCTCCATAGTCGTACTCATTACAATTTTTTATTCAAAATTTTGGTTTCCCTGAAGCTTTATGTGCAATTTGGAACTCGCCACATTTCTCATCTTTAATAACTCTGTAAATCGTAGATTTCCCAACACCAAGCGTACTAACTAATTCAGCTGTGTTATCAACACTTTCAGATAAATGTTTGCCTGTAAACGATTTAATACAATTATATATTGAAAAATTCTTAGCCTACTATAGAACCAAACCAAATTTCAATTTCAAAATATTTCATTACTCAACATATTCTCCTCTTATTTGGATACATTTATTACAACGAACCTCCAACGTCTCTAGAGCTTTCAAAAAAAAATTTTCTTCTTGCTCTGCAAACCAGACCTCCACAGCTTTTATTACCTCCTCGTTGGAAGAAAATTTACGATATTTTAAACTTTTTTTCAGTTGAGGAAAGAGACGATAGTCGGACGGAGCCAAATCTGGTAAATAAGGGGGGTGTTCTAGTAATTCAAACCTCAAATCACGAATTTTTTGCATGGCAACATGAGATTTGTGTGCGCGGCGTTCTCCTGCAAAAACAAAACACCTTTGGATAGCTTTCCGCGTCTTTTCTCTTTAATTTTTTCACGTAGAGTGGTTAGTAATGTCGAATAGTAATTTCTAGTTATTGTTCTACCCTTATCCAAAAAATCAATCATGACCACTTCATGGCAATCCCAAGAAATTGAAGCAAGCAGCAGATTTTAGGACACGAAACTTCTTAGGTCTTGGAGAACCAAAGTGTCGCCATTCCATCGATTCTTGCTTTGTTTCTGGATCGTAGAAATGTACCCAAGTCTCATCCATACTAACAATTCGGTTCAAGAAGTCTACATCGTTTTCAAATCGAGCACAGATCGGAAGCGATGCTTCTACCCTCGCACGCTTTTGGTCAAGATTCAAACATTTGGGGATCCATTTTGCAGCAATTTTTCTCGTGTCCAAATTTATATGAACTATATGATGAACGCGTTCATATGGAATTTTCAGTGCTCCAGATATCCGTTTTAGTCAAATTCGACGGTCTGATAAAATCATGTCATGAACTGCATCGATATTTTCGGGAACTAACACAGAAACTGGTCTTCCCGATCGGTCATTAACTTCGATGGAAATTTTACCTCTTTGAAGCTTGCAGTCGAATTTTTCACGGTCGCATACGGAGGACATTGATCACCAAGGGTATTAACCATATCTTCGTAAATCTGCTTACCTCTTAACCCTTTTAAATACAGGTACTTGATGATGGCTCGATACTCCAATTTTTCGATTTTCACAATTTCCGTGGATATCTTTGTTCTTTTACTTTATTGCGTAACTCTGGTTCACTTTTTGACGTCAAACTTTACACTGACACTTCTAATAAGTTATTGTTTGTTGCTATGGTAACGCAATATTTGGTTTGAGCATTGAACTGGTCTAGGCTAAATAGATACCAATACATCCTCGTATATTAATGTTTTTCCAGTAACCGTGAAAGGACTGATTCCTATATATACTATCGTAGTCAATTAGAAGTAGCTTCCACACCTTATGACCTGAAGTAATTGTTGATACTTATATGAAACATGAGAGCAATTCTTCTTTTAAATATGTTCAGGAAATTATTGACATACGAGATTATTTTCGTTGTTGAATCTTCCAAAACCCTGTTCATGCTGATCGATTCGAAGGCAGAGAATTTTATTTGTACAACCGAATTACGTATCATTTGTCATAATAATTACCAATTTTGTCTTCCATGTTTGATGTCGCTTCTTTCTTCCCTTTTCTCACATGTTTTAGCGATCCATAGCATAGTTTTTGGTAATCCTTGTATGCACTTTTATTTTTTTCAGAAATCTTCCCATAATTTTCCTTTTTGTCTTTCATAATTTGTTGACTTTCTTTGTTGTTTATAGTCCTCCCAGTGCTTTTGTTTTCGTCTGTAAATATTTTTTCTTCTCATCAGTCACTGTATTTTTAGTGTTTTAAATGAAACTCACGGTTTCTAGTTAATTCCACAATATAATAAAAGTTATTGAAAATTCTAAAAAATTGTCAATTTTTCAGAATTTTCAATAACTTTTATTACATTGTGGAATTAACTAGAAACCGTGAGTTTCATTTAAAACACTAATATGAGCAGATTCCACGAAGTAATGGTCGAGACAGTTAATTTCACTGTATTTTTATTCTTTCCATCCACCAATGAGTTCTTCTGGTTTTCCTGTTTGCCATTCTTGTTATTCCACAGGTACTTTCCGCTGCCTTTAAAATAAAGTTCTCAAATGTTTCCCATTTTTCTTCCGCTTGTTCGTTCTCGTTACTTATATTCAACTTCTCTCTACAAACAGCTATATATTTCTCTCTAATTTCTTTTCTAAGTATGTAACAGTTTATTTTGTAGTTGGTTACTTTCCTCTTTATTCTCTATTTGTTTCATTCCCATTTTCATTTGTAAGAGGAAAGTGGTAGCTTCCAATTTATGGTCATCTTTTTTCATTTAAAATTATGTAATTGACAAAAATGTATAAAAAAGTAAATATCTTGACACGTATACTTATTTAGCTCTAGAACTAATTCAGCTAATATGTGCGTGGGATTTAGATAATTAAACATATTCCGAAAACTTATACGTTATCAACTGGATTTTTATTTTAGTCGCCCGTTTATATTCGACAAAGAATTTGAAAAAAAATGTCTTTTGCTGGAATATATAAACGCATTAGTCACAATGGTGCTAAGGAGTTTTTAATGAATGAAGGTAAGTTGAGCAGATCTTAAAAAACTGAGAGATGTGTGTTGGTTGGGGATCAATATTGGGCACACTTGCTATTAAATTGGGGAAAGGGCAATTGATAATAGATATTTTGTCATTAAATTAACGTAGTTACAAAAAGAACGTCATGAAAACGCTAGATACTTTGTTGAACTAGATTTTTTCTAAAACTAGAATATTTGTACGATATATTTGCGAAACTAAATAAATTGAATCGTATTCGCAAGACAACAATACAACGTTCAGAAACTATTGGAGAATATTGCGGCATATAGAAATAAATTACAGTTGTGGATAGAAAAAAATGTGGTCAAGATTGCTTACCGAAATTGTATAAATCTGTGGCGTAAAATAAACTGGTTGTCTCACAAGACCTGATGGTCCTTTTCACGGAACACCTTTCGAAGTTCATCAAACGATTTTCGGAGTATTTTGTAGGATACAAGATCCGTTCCATATACAAGATTCGTTAGAATTCACATCAGAAGAGAAAGAGAGTCTCACCTTGCGACAGCAGCCGATTTGGTGGAGTTTGGTTATCCGTTCAAAATGAATATCCTAATTTAACTTCTAAAACTTCAAGGATTTTCATTCCGTTTTCAACATCATATTGGTGTGAAGCTGGATTTTCAGCTGTGGCTGTAATCGAGAACAAAAAATATCGCTCAAGGTTCAATGTGGAGCAAGAAATTAGAGTAGCCTTATTCCCCGCTTAAAAAAACTGTGTGAAGATTAGGGTGGTTCGATTTTTTTTATTTCAGATCGCTTTAGTTTACAGATGTTGCCATTGGTATAGACGTGACAAAACACTAATTATTATTAATTTGTCTCCTGGTCGCGCAATGCCATCGAAGCTGCAACGTTTTTCTAGTAACTTTTGTATAGTCTCTCGAAAAATGTTTAATTACATTTATTGTTTCGACCCTGTGGAATCTACTCATATCACTTTGCTAATGGATCTAACTGATTCTAGATAAATCCACAATATATTAAAAAAAATGGTAAAAATTCTAAAAAATTGAAAACTGTTTCAATATTACTATCATCGTCAGAATGACGGAAGTTACATTTCATTTGATGCCTACCTGATGTTTAGTAGTTATTTTTGGCTAGATCAAGAAGTGACCTACCTTGTTATTGACTTAATATACATGAATAGAAAAAGATAGATATTATTAGCTCTATGCGGATATCCCGAATATCTTTTCCCATTTGAGGTCAGTATAACTGTGCAATGATATAGGAAACCAGTTAAATTATATGTGCTGAGTATGTGTATATATTTAAGGTATTTTTATGGATTTTTCTTGGACTGGTTTATATATATTTCTATTTAAAAATTTCTTGGGATTTGGACCTTATTTTAAACTTTCATCAAACTACATAGTAGAATTCATCTCATAACATTTTATTAACATTCTAAGGTTTCGGCTGATTTTCTAGCTTTTTGCAATAACACTACAATAGAAATTCATGGTGATAATCACAGCTCAATAATTACTTACATTCATACAGCTAAAATTTAAATGAAATTCTACTTACAGATACTCCGAACAAAAATTTTCTTATCCACATAGTGGGAACGTCACATTTAAAATTAATGTATAAAATAACTCCAAATAAAATAAGTCATTAGACGGATGTACACAAACAACGACTTCAAGATTGATAATTGATTTCTTTCGTTATCTATTACCGTTTTTATTTTGTGATTCATTGCATTTAATATGAACTGACAATGAATCAATTTGTGAGTTATAACCATGTATAATCAAAAAGCAAATCTTTCATATGCTGTGGATTTTATTTAATTTCGTTAATTTATTAAATTTTAATAGATCTTACTTTAATTGCTTGTGTCAATTTTTGAATTAACAGTATTCTTGTTTTATATGTACATATAATTTCGAAAATTTCTTGTCTTTTTGTATTTGTTTCAGTTTTCAGGATTTTTGTTTGTTCATAATTAAATGTATGGTTATTGTCAGTTGTGTGACTCGTTAGTGCAGTTTTATTTTTTTATCGTACTAGTGGTTGTTCATTCAATTTTTCAGATATTGACTTGTTTGTCCTAGTATACACCATCACAATCTCTACCGGGAATCTCAGAGGTTACATGACTTTTTTTGTCTAGTAGATTATGTTCCATGTAATTTAGCTGTACTCCATCCACAGTCCCATAAAAACTGTGTAATTACTAGATTAGTCGATAGAGCCATTAAACTAACTTCGTCTTAATACATTACAGATATTATAAAACAAGTTAGAACGACTTTACTAAACAATCACTATCCAATAAACATAAAACGTATTTGCAAACAAAGAGTATATAAAATATATAATAATCCATCGAAGAGATACTCTAAAAACAACGTGTCAAACAATTATAAATGTTTTGCAATGCCATACATACATCAGCTTTCTGAAAAACTAGATATGATATCACAATATGTCTAGACTCAAAACACCCTATCACCATTATTCGTCAAAATAAAAACCACAAACAAATCAAATGTTATATATTCCATACCCTGCCTAAACTGTCATAAAAATAGATAGGAATGATCACACAGACTTTAGAAAACAGATTAAATGGCCATAAATATACTAAAAATGCTTCCACGGCTCTCCAGAAACAGGAAAAACTTGAGTTTGATTTTAAAAACACAAAAATTCTAGTTCAATATTGAAACTATAGAAAACTGACAATCAAGGAAATGGTATAATTTTAAAAAGAGCATAATACAATCAACGATAAACAAGATGTTAAAAACTTGAGTCAGATTTATCATAATTTAATAAAATAATACACCTGAAGTATTTCCGTACCCCCGAATTTGTATCGATGGTACTTATTTTAAATGTCTGTTGTTTTATGAATGTTTTTTTAAAGTGTAAATAATGAAACTTAATTTAGTCGAGAATAAACTTTGAGAAAGTTCCTAACCCATGGATGAAACGTCAGTAACAACAAAATGTTATTGATTAAATGTAACAACCTAACACCCAAGAATATGAAAAATAAAATGAATATTAAATATATATATATATATATATATATATATATATATATATATATATATATAATGGATATTTTTGTGGGGATGTGGCAATAAGACTCCAGCGTAAATTCTTTTAGATATTTATTCCCGAGCTTTCGAATGATTTTCATTCATTATCAAGGGATAAAATCTATAGCGAATTTTGGAATAGTTGTAAATTTTTATAATAAATTCTTTTAAACATAAATCAATGAAAAACTCAAAAAACAATATGGTTTATTGTCATATTGTTTTTTGAGTTTTTCTTATGAATTACATAAACTTTATTTTTAACTGAAGAATTTTGTAAAGCACTGGCAAGTGTTGCGTTCCGATTTTGTCCGGTACACCCATCACTAAATAATATCAAGTCTTCCTTTGGTCCCAATGTTTCTAATTGACTTTCAAGAAAATGACAAATTATTGTTGAAAATTCGTTTGCTCCAATCGTACCTTCTGATTCATTCCAAATAAAGCAGTAAGCATCGTGAGTTTTAATGTCGTAAACCGTGAAGTTATGTACGGCGAGTTTGGTTTTATAATATGAAGAAGAAACATTTGATTTCGGGTTTAAAAGTACGGCTTGCAAGTCCATCGTAAATACTTTGCTTTTATCACTTTTTTATTATCTATCGTAGCTTCGTTTTTCTTTTCTAGATGAACGTCATATTCTTCCTGAGCTATGTTATTTGTTTTTCGTGCAACACATACGTCACATTCATCTTTTCTACGTGAAAATAAGCTCAAATTTAAATCATCCAACATATTAAAAAAATAGGTGTTTGAAAGCGGATTTGTTTGTTTTTCTTGACACCATTCTTTAGAGTAGACCTCTCATACAATTATTGTTTTGATTTCCAAACAGGTTCTAAATACAATTTCGTTGTTGTTGAGCGACAGTAGTGTGATTTCATTTTTGGCAATTTCAGCAAGATCTCTTTCAAAATAGCTGATCTCTCTTCTCTTGAAGTGCTTTCATTTTTCTGCCTTGATATTTTATCTTCCTGTACAGTAACGTGCTCTTCTTCATGAGCAACCTTTTCTTTTACAATGAGTTTCCATGAGCTTATCGTCCATTCCCCTATATCCTTTGTGTTCAAAAGCATTTTTTTTCACACCTCAATCATCTCATTATCTTTTCGTAAATAGTAGATAAATGAGCTGGTTCTCCTTGATTTGTTTTCATGTTTTCTATCTCTTTGTCTTTCAGTATTGGATACCTTTACATGCAGGTCAATAAAGAAATGTTTTTCCTTCCAATTCAATTGCCAAAAGTCATTAAATATTTTTTTTCTATTGTCTTCTGTAAGTAGATAACATTTTAAGGTATTTTTTTTTTGTTTTTCCCGTTATTTTTTCAGAATTTTCACAATAACATCTTATTTTTAGATTTCGCTTTTCTTTTGAATTATCATACTTCCATCCAGTGTCTACCAGTTTTTTTTCCATTATACTCCTTTCCGTATTCACGATTTTTTTTTATTTTTCTCTCTTTCCCAAGTACTCTGTTTCACATGTCTTCTTTTTTTAAAGGTTCCTCTTCAGTTTCACTTTTGTTTTCAATGTTGGTAGATACATTTTCATGATTTGGATCTTCACTCTCTATTGTTGCATCAGCGCGTTGTACATTATTTAAGAAAGGCGCAGTGTCGGAATCAGAGAGTGCATTTTCAGTAGGAAGGGAATCATTTTGTATAATGGTATATAACAGTACGTTACCATCAGTATTTACAGCACTGGTCCCAGTAACAGAATTTTCAAAAATTAATTCATGTCGGAGTGCAATTTCCAAAATTTTTTGAGCGCGAGACATTCTAAAAGTTTATTTACAATTTGTTAACGCTATTGAACAAAAGTAATACCAGTGACTTACCTCTCGTTTTTTATTATTTAACGTGAAGCACAATTAATACACTATTAAAGCTTCTATCAAACCAAATATTATAATAAATTTTGACTTGTGTCTATCACACAATTTTTAGGTTAGAGATCATGGAGTTACGAGGTATTCTAGGGCACTCGGATGTATATGGAGTTAAGAGATTTTGTCTTCTTTCCATATTATTAAAATGAAGTGATGTGGAGTTAGATGGTCTTCTCCATAATAGGTAGTTTTTTGTTCTCTCACAAATGGCATCAAAATCTAATTTTAGACCAAAATTGGAGTCACGAGGTTTGATAATTAGGGTGACGATATGTTTGTTGTATTCGGAAACTAAATATGATCTGGGAATTTTAACAACTTTTTTTTCTGACTGGGAATATCTTTTCACTTGACTAAGTGGATGAATTCCATGAACAGTAGATGCGACAGTTACTACAGCATTGTCATTCCAGCGTATTATCAAGACCCCATTTTCAGCGCAAATTTTAAATTGGTGCTCTCCCCTTTACTTCTGTTTTACTTTTTTTTATCAGTAATAGGACATGACTTTGGTAATCGATTTTCACTCATCGTTTCTGTTGCACCATAACCTCGTTCTCTTAGGTGACAAAGTAAGGGAAATCCGGTAAAAAGATTATCGAAATAGATATTGTGTCGATAAGTCTGATTTGGTTACTCATCCCACATTTTTACCAATGGAGCTGTACATGCTCTCATTTTCACACTACAAACTTCATCCGTCTAAGTATCACCGTTCAAAATAAAATAGGAGGGGGGGGACTACAAATCGCTATTAGTATTTGGTGATCACAATACACGTTTGCTAAAAATCTTTGAGATTAGTTCTTGACATATTTGGGAATGTAAACAAGAAATAGTGTGTTGGCATCCTAAATATTCGTTTTTTCCTTCACATTTATTATTATTATATCATTAAACAGGTATGACGCCCGAAAATGCAGAACATACAGCAACGATGGATATGTCTATAGAATTTAAAGTAGATGGCGACAAAATCACACGAATAGTTACTGCTGAAAATATTCATGATGTTGATGAATTTGTTCTTGGACAACAATTTCAGGAAGTCTTAGGAACTACAGTTTTAAGGGTAAGACAAAACGTTTAAGAATTTGTTTCATAAAAATGACAATTTAAATGTTTTCTAATTATGAACTGGAACTTCTTCTCGAAGGACAAAAATATATAATTATTTAATTGACTTATTTCTCTATCAATACAATGACATAACTCTGTTATTTATTTTTCGATGACAGTTGTCAACACAATACCTACTTTTGTTTACAATTTTATGCGTCATGATGACTTATAACTATAACATATAAATAATATGAACCCTACACAGCAAGTAATACATTTTATTTTTTGTTTTATTGATTTTGATATAATATTCAGAGTTTACGGATAGAATATGACAAGTAATTATTTGAATTTGAATAACTCACCTGCCAAGAATTCTCATAAATTCTGAACATACTGCCCGGCTTCAAACAAACAAGAGAATGATTTCAAATTAATATTGGAACGTCACTGCATTCATCAATTTAAAAGGTTAATAAAAATTTGCGCTTCCATTTAAGTGACAAATGAAAGGCTTTTCAGCAAGAATAAACAATGACTACCTGTGACCATGGGATATATGTGATCCACATTTACAAAAATTAAATTTTAAAATGAATAATAATATTAATAATTGACAAGCTAATATGAAGGTTACGACCCTTTGTCTTATTTTAACAGATAAATAAAACAGAAAAACAATTGGTACGCGCACTGAGTGCAAAATATACCATAGTTATAGTTAACATTATAAAGGATTTTAGTTTCGCTGCTGCGTGAGACCAAAATGAATATTGAGAAATGGTTGGGAACGCCAATGTGTATAACCGAACTGAATTGTTGTTAAAATGATCAAGAGAAACTGACGTTGTGTTTTTATTATGGGTCGAATGTAGATACCATCTTTGGTTTTTATTTTTACCGATCTGACATTTTCGTCTTTTCCGACAAATGTTTGTATAACACGAGCTAGTGGCCAGCTCAGTGGTGGAGTGTCTTGGTCAAGAACTAGGACAAGATCACCCTCCCTGATATTAGATTTTGTTTTTACCCATTTAGGACGATTCTGAAGACGATGTAGATAAGCTGTTTTCCATTGCTTCCAAAAACGTTGCTGGACCTTAGTACATTGTTGCCAAAATGATAATCTGTTTGGGAAAATTTCTGATACAACTGGCTCCGGATGAGCCGTTAATAGCTGCATCCAGACTGAACGAATTGGCTCGCGAGGCTACCTCGCGAAGCAAATGCTCGCTTAGTATAGACGTGCCTCGCCCTTAATTTTAGGACGCGCTGCCTCACCCGAGGCGGCCTCGTCCCGAGCCGAATGCTGTCGGTAACGTGGACGTGCTCAAAAGAGTTTCAGTTTAATTTGCTCGCACAGTTTAGACGGTCGTATGAAAAAGTTTAAAGGAAACTTGATCAAACTTATAAAATGAATAAAGAACAGTGTCGACAACTAATCGAATTGTATGAATGTTACAACCGGTTGTGGAATTCTAAAAATCCCAAATACCTAAACAGATCCCTGTTGGGAAATCAAAGAAAAAAATGGAGTCTTTACTAGGGTCTTACAGAAGAGAATAGTCTTGAGAGAAAAAAGTATGATTACAGGATCAGACAAGTATTCGTATTTATTAAATTCACTGTATGCTCGATGCCACAAATTTTTTAAAGTGCTATAGTATAATAAATACAAATTTCAGGTACTGGAGACATATATAAATTCAATTGGTTTGCATATGACTGCTTCCAATTTATGACAGACAGAAATAGCACAGGAAACACGCAGGATACCCTTCATGAGAAGTTTTTTTGTTTATTGGTAGCTATTCTGCCATGGGATTGATTCATTGGGTACAAAGTGATTAGCCATAAATGAACGTATTTCTTTGGCTTTAACAATTTGCACATAAGGAGCCATGACTTCAACTGAAAACAACTAAACACAACACTGGTCCGACACTGTTGACAAAAATGGTCAATTTGTCTCGCAAAATATGTGGCTCGGGCTGCCTCGCGAAGCAAACTACGACTTGAAATTATTTTGTGGAGACAAATTCAACCGAGGCTGGTTCGCGAGGCCAAAGCCCGAGGCAGCCTCGCAAGGCAATTCGTTTAGTATGCGCGGCTAATGGAGACCCGATTAGAAAATAACCAGGTGTTAGTGGATTTAGATCAGTTGGGTCATTAGACAAAGGATATAATGGACGTGAGTTCAAGATTGCTTCAATTTGAGCGAGAATGGTTGACATTTGCTCGAAAGTTAAAGTAGAATTGCCTACAAGGCGGACTAAATGGTATTTGGCACTTTTGATGGCGGCTTCCCAAACGCCACCCCAGTGAGGAGCACGTGGTGGGATATTTTGCCATTGAGATTCGGTAGCTGAAAGATAATCTTTGATGAAGTTGAGATTTGTTTGGTTAGACAGGAAATCATGAACTTCTTTGAGCTCATTTTTTGCTCCTAGGAAATTGGGTGCGTTATCGCTGTATATGACTGAGGGACATCCACGACGAGCTATAAAACGTTCTAGGGCTGCTAAAAATGCTTCTGTGGATAGATCTGACACTAATTCGAGATGCACTGCTCTAGTTACCATGCATACAAACAAAGATAGATAACATTTTGTGATTTGTGCTTTTCGAAGAGTCCGACTTTTTGAAAAGGCCTGGCAATGGAAGTTCGATACGAAGGTAAATCTGCCATCATTTGCTCAGCTGATTGAGCATTGAACCGATGACTAGTGACACATTTAGAAATAATGCGTTTTACTTCACGCAAACCATTCAATGGCCAATAACGTAGCCTAAAATTTGATAATATGGTTTGTGGTCCACAATGGCCTAACCGATGGTGCTCTAAATTCAACAGAAGGTTGACAATATCACACTTAGATAGTTGAAGCAATGGATGTTTTTGAGAATAAGGTATGGGTGCATAAGGCAACCGACCACCCACCCTTAAAAGTCCATCTTGATCTTAGAATGGCTTTAACGATAGTAAATGTTTGTGTTTTAAAGTCTTTTGATTTTTCATAAGTTGAATTTCATTTGAGAAGTATTGCGATTGTTTATTTTTTATGATTAAACTATGAGCATTGCTCAATTCTTGAGAGAATAGATTTTCTGTGAATTTACTAAAACATTTTTCTGAGGGTAGGTTACTTTTATGACTCACTTCAAATTTGACATTGTTCATGAATCTCAAAATGTAAGCTACTACTCTTTGTAGCTTTAGAAAATATGGAAACTTATTAAAGATAGTTGACCAAAAATTTTCTCCATGGAGAACGACAGACAAAGATGTTTTCTTAGATTCGGGTAACGAATTAACGAACGAAAAGGTGTCAAGTAGATCAAAATTTATAGTAGAATTAAAAAATATTTTTGGACCATGGAACCAAAAATCCTGATTTTTTTCATTTAAATTTCCTCGAGATAAGATATCTGCGGGGTTATGTGCAGATCTAATGTGATGACACTAGAAATTTTTTGTTTTTTCTTGGATTTGCGATAGACGATTCGAGACAAAGACTGACCATTTGGAAGGATGGCATTTAATCCAAGATAAAGCGATTGTGAATCAGACCAAAGATTAATAGATGAAAATTGGATTTTATTTTCAAACATTTGAAGTATTCGAGTATATAAATTTGATAATAAAACCATAGCACATAATTCCAATTTTGGGATTGTTAGAATTCGACGGATGGGAGCTACTCGAGATTTTGCAGCTACTAAAGAACAATGTACAGCATTGTCTGTATAGACCGATCTGAAATCAACATTTGCACCATACGCTAATGAACTTGAATCATCAAAGGCATGAAGCTCTATATTTTTTATTTCTTTGTTTAGAAATAGATATCTGGGAATTTTTAAATTTTTCAATTGTTGGATGTTGTAACAGCTTTGATTCCATTCTTGTAACACAGGCTCATAGACTATTTCTTTGTCCCAAGAATTTTTGCTGAGAACCCAAAGCGATTGCATAATTAACTTTCCTTGAACTATAATTTATGTTCAGAATGTATAAGAATTTTTCGCTGTGAGTTATTGAAATTCAAATAATTACTTGTCATATTATATCTGTAAACTCTAAATATTATATCAAAACCAGTAAAATCTGAAAGTTTCTCTATACAAAAACTAAAATGTATTACTTGCTGTGTAGGGTTCATATTCTTTGAATGTTATAGTTATAAGTCATAATGACGCATAAAATTGTAAACAAAAGTAGGTATTGTGTTGACAACTGTCATCGAAAAATATATAACAGAGT
Organism: Galeruca laticollis; assembly: GCA_963921935.1. Taxonomy (NCBI): domain Eukaryota; kingdom Metazoa; phylum Arthropoda; class Insecta; order Coleoptera; family Chrysomelidae; genus Galeruca; species Galeruca laticollis. The sequence goes on along the minus strand of OY998181.1, from coordinate 156,740,458 downwards.
TATGTCATTGTATTGATAGAGAAATAAGTCAAATAAATAATTATATATTTTTGTCCTTCGAGAAGAAGTTCCAGTTCATAATTAATAAACATTATACAAATAGGAAAAAATAAATTAAGTGCCGATCAGAAGTAAAGCGTTTGAATGCCAATAGAATATATGTCTTCAGCTTCCTAATCCAGAAAACGAAGATCTTCTGCGAGGTACCTGAGAGTGAAGTAGGGAAATAACAATTCTACAGTCCACTCTAAATAAAATAATCCCTTCCTAAACCATCGAATCCTTGCCCATGGTCCTTCGAGCAGGTGGTTAATCACTTCTTCGTTGAATAACTATTATATCGACATCTAGTAATTTATTGTACTTAATTCCTTTCAAAAGTTCCCTGAGGGTTAACTCGATCCTCTATTGTTTGGGAGACTAACAACATTAGTTTATTCTCCTCTTGAGACCATGTTAAAACTTGCCAATAATGTTACCGAAGTAATAGACAAAGTCCATTAGACAATTTAAGATCAGTATCTATGAATATATTAAGAAATTTGGTGTATGAAGGAACAGTTAAGGAAATTAGTCGTCTTTGCCTTGTTTTTAATTCTATACATGAATCACTATATTACTGTTACATTTATCATTGGCCATACTACACGATGTTAGGATAAAAAGTATGCAAAATCAATTCTTATTCAATGTAGTTAGATTATAAAACCTGTTTGAAATAAATAAATTATTAATATTCTAATTTTGTGTCAACCTATAAAATATAAAATCGTTACGCTACTGATTTTTAATTTTACAATATGGCGGTAGTTTTGACTAGTTGGCGCATATGACTGCAACTTCAGATGGACTCAACTTTCGTGAAACAGAAAACATGTTCAGGTCGAAAACTTTTCAGAGGAACCTCGTAAGCAACAAAAAGTTTAAATAAAATCAATTCCATGGCATTATTTGTCAGTCAACTTACATTGATAAGAGCAAATATTTGGAAATATTACCGTGAAGAAGTCTAAGAAAAACTCCATGAATTGAATTCAATTTCACACAATACTACAAGTCACGAGTATTGGCTACTCTGTTATCACGTTGTTATCGCACGATTCCCAATACATTTTGCAGTCCTGTGCACGTGACACATTCTTTAATTGTTTATTATACTATTACAGACTATCCCCACCCTTAACGGAAGCACTCTTATATTATCCTCGAAACTTTTAGATGGATCTGAAGGATGGTCTAGATACCACTATTTTAGAGATGATGGTTTAGAAGTTGTAAGTATTGTTTCTTCATAATATATAGAAATATTTGTCGAGGCACTTTTACTTTTTAAAAAAAGGTTATTTAAATTGTTTATACAACAAATTAAATTTTCAAATAGAAAAGTGACTAGGCAAAATAATAAATTGTTTTTAATTTAATAATAATTTAGAATGAATTAAATTGAATTGAATTAGATATAATACCTAATATATTTATTACATCAGTGTTTTGGATTGTGCAATAATGTTTACACCATGTTTTGAGTTCGCTAATCATGAGACATTGTCGGGGACCTTTCACATTTCTATATATTTAATAAAATCTAGTGTTCAATAATAATTATTAAAATATTATTTAAGTGTAAATTAAAAAAAAGATTAAAATAAAGTAGACGCCATAGAGATGGAGCATCTAACGAAAACTTCTTCCTTAAGATATACAATATTTTTGGTTACTTTTTTTTATTCAAACTAATCCGCTTCCACCCAAGGTGATTAGCGGTGTATAACAATATATAATATTAAATTTTGTTTATTAGATTAATGTTCTTTAAGAATCCCATAAATTTTTCAACTGGGCAATTTACACCTAAGAGTATGTTTAAATCTGTAGGTTGTCTATATTTTAGCCGGTTTGCGTCAAACTTAGTGTAATTAATCAGGACATGTTTCACTGTTAAATGTTCTTGACATAGATCACATATAGGAGCACTGTCTTTATTGAAAAGATAAGTATGCGTAAATCTGCAATGCCCTATTCTAAGTCTATTAACAATCACTTGTGCTCTTCGTGTTGTGGTTGGATGCTTCCACAGCGTCACTGTTGACTTAAATTCGCGAAGTTTGTCTTGCGATCGCTGCCAGTCTTGTTGCCAGTGGTTGTGAACTTCTTCCCGAATAAGTGTTCTCAAGTCACTCACCACGCACTTTGTTATGAGTTCGGCATTAACGTTTACGATTGTGTTACGCGCACATAGGTCCGCTTCTTCGTTGCATCTGATGCCAACGTGAGCAGGAATCGACATGAAATCGATAGATTTCTTGTCGTTCTGGATTTTATGAAGCTGTGACTTGATTGATTGTAATATTGGGTGCTTGGGATAAGGATGTTTCAAGGTATAAATGCTACTTAAGGAATCAGTTAAAATTAGAGTTTTGGGATTTGGAAAGGAGGTAATTACTTTGAGGGCATGAAAGATAGCATAGAGTTCTGCCGTAAATATGCTAGTGTGAGGGGAGAATTTTATGCTGTAAGATTCAGTTGCAGTCACTATTGCAGCACAGACTCCAGCCTGTGATTTCAAAGCATCCGTGTAGACTAAGTTAAGAGCATTGTAGTCATGCAGTATTCTGTTGAGTTTTGCAAAGATTTCATAGCGATTTAGATCCCTATCAAGCCCAGTTAGGTTAGTACTGCAGCGAGGGGAAGAAATTGTCCATGGAGCTGGATGTTCTAAAGTGGATGGAAACATTGTTGAGAACTTTAAATTAAATTTCTGAAAAAGTTCTCTAACTCTGGCGTAAAATGGCTTAGATAGATGCGGTTTTTTATCAAAAAGATCCCTATATCTATTGTTGAATGTGTTACTGTAAACTGGTTTTTCAGCATACGGGGATATGGCAGCCGCGTAATTCAAACTCAATATAGAGCGTCTATAGCTTAATGATGGTTCACCAAGAAGACTTTCGATGCTGGTATTAGGGGATGTTGTAAACGAGCCTAAAGCTATTCTTAATATTGTATTATGGATAACATCATGTTTGCGAAGTACAGTTTTTCTGGCAGATGCATAAGCTATGGATCCGTCATCTATTTTTGACATGTTGAGCGTTTTATATATTAAGCCGCTTCATACATGTTTGCACCAACTTGTCTATGTGATCTTTCCAGGTAAGCATATGGTCGAAGATCATTCCTAGCAATTTTGCTGATGATTCAAAGTTAATATTTTGGTTATAAATCTTCAATTTCGGAGTAGTATATGGACGTTTCCTGCTAAATACCACACCTGTTGTTTTGGTGACAGAAAACCTGAAGCCGGATTGACGTGACCATAGTTCCAAATTTGTGATGAATTGTTGAATAATTTTTTTCTCTTTACGTAAACCACTAGGTCATCTGCGAAAACTCTTGCTTCCAGTGTTTTCTTTTAATTGTTAAGAATGTTGTTAATGACAATCAAAAATATAGTAGGGCTGATAACTAAGCCTAGTGGGGTTCCATTTGCTTGGCTGTAAGCATCAGATAGTTCGTCATCAACCCGAACTTTGAATGTTCTGTTAGCAAGAAAATAGTTGATAAAAGCTAGGCAGTTTCCAGTGATATTCCATCTTTGTAGTTGCAACAGAATGCTTTTGAGATATCGAAGAAAATGGCTACGCATACCTGTTTGGTGGCAAAAGCCATTGATCTCACTTTCCAAATCCACAGTATTGTCTAGAGTTGATCCAAGTTTCTTAAGTGAACAATTCAATTTTTCTGAAAATTAAGTATATGTTCCAGAGGGGGGCATAATAATTTTAGAATGGCTTAGGTAGGGCATGGAAGAAAAAAGTTGGGAAACACTGACCTAGATAAAGAAGCACTGATGATAACTGATGTCGAAAACGATCTGCAAATCATTATTAAACTTTACACATTTTATACATCGTACAAAATACTTGGATTGTTTATGAATGTGTGATGTAATTCCCTTGACGACATTTTTTTAATTTCCAGCTGCACAAAGCTAGTCATGGAGAGGCGAGGATGAATTTCAAGAAATTATAATTGTAATAATGAGAATAACTAGTGATATTAAATATAAAATTAAAAAAATGCCCCTCTTTTATTTATATAAGATACCCAATGAGCAATGTCGGTCCATATTTCATTTTTGTAGAACATTTAGAACTAAATATTGGATGTGTACATTCGATGAAATTAGGCGAAAAGTTGTTAGCGCTAACAACCCAGCAAACATGTTACACGTGGGCCTCTAGAGGCACTTTAAAAACAACCAACGGACAACATAAGTGGGCCACAATCATGATACATCGCCGGCTCGGCTAGCCCGTGTCGCGATGGCCACCAGTAGGCCTCCAGACTACCACCCGCGTTACATAGCGGGACTTTAGCGTATTGACTAAGTTAGGGTGAACTGATATTGCACTGTACAGATTATGGCGCGATTGCGGGTATTCTACTAATCAACCGCCGGCAACCCACTGTTGGGGCTTAATCAATGATTTATGCAAATATATATATATATATATATATATATATATATATATATATATATATATATATATATATATATATATATATATATATATATATATATATAAATACTTACATTTTTAAGAATGAAACATGATGACTAAAAGAAAGAAATATATATAAATATAAAAAAATATCTTCACCAATAGCTTCACTGGGTCCGGGCTCACTATCAACAAAAAGATTATTACTTCTACGAGATATATTGTCTATTATAACCTCAGCCTCTACAGTGGAGACTATATCCTCAACAGCATTTTTCGCAAGACGCTGTTTTTGACGAGTGCTCTTTGATATATTATGCAGGGGTTTTCTAGAGGAAACATATATTATGATGGTATATGATGCAACAAATGATGTATGTACATACTTTTCTGTGTTTCCGGACACATCTGCTCGTTCCTTTGCTCCGAATAGATTGGATACAACACACAAATCTAATAAACTTGTCGCTACAGTGATTAATTATTAATTACCACACCACAACACAACTAGGTTAGGTTGATTCTCAACACAACGGCTAGCAAATCAGCAGTAGTGCCGACTGCCAAGGTGATATTCAGTAATGCCAATGTTTATTTTCATTACAGGTCGCATGTCGGCATGCATACTGTGTCAAAACGACATCGGCGCGACTATCACAAATTTTCAACGGGTAATTTGTGGCTAAATTACAAACATCCACCATAAATATGCGTATGTTCAGCCAAGGCGGCAAAACTGATATCATTCCAATTATTTACCGACATCGCTGTGCCGCTGCCGACATCTAACCGCAGTTAACAGCTATGGCTCGTCTATTTACCGCTCATTCATGTTTGCTGGGAAATTACGAAAATAATATTACCGAAATAACTAGTGTTGGAAAAAATTCAAAGTAAATTCCTCCAACTATGCAAATAAATTAGGAAATGAACCTTTTTTTCGTGAAAAATAACCTGATTGCATACATACCAAATTATTTAACTGAAAAACGCGGCGTAGTAAGAGGTGTTGACACATCTCTGAGCGAAAATACTCTTTCAAATATTATAAAATCGAATGTCTCAATTAAAAAAGTACAACGTGTGAATAGAACTTTGGAAAAATATGGCGTTACACAGCGGGTTCCTAGGCAGATGATCATAGTAACTTTTGTAGGCAAATTACTTATAAGGTTAGGTGCTCTGTCGATACCTATGTTAGTCCGGTCATGTGTTCTAAATATCTGAATGAAATTGTTCGTATAAAACATAGAACAATGTAATTGAAAAGTGAAAACAAAAATTTTTTACAATTAGTGTACATAGACGCCGATTCGTTGACAAAAGACAATAAAATTAAAACTCCTCCTAATTCACCAACAATACCAGATTCCATATAAATCCCCAAAATGAGCTTAGACGAAATATATATAAAGACGCTGTCTCAAGCTATTAAAATATCAAACCAACAAAATAGTATAGAACTGGAATGAAGATGTATAGAAGACAGCGAGAAAGAAAAGTGTCTAGTAAGCACAAATAAAAAGTGTATAGACAACACCAAAAAAACTGAAGTGGGATGGCTGTTTTAATTTCAAAGATCGTTCGTATGAAAAAAATTGGTTGTTACGACTGTCCTTTATAGCGGAAATTGTTTTTATTGTGGGAGATTACTATAAAACGCATAGAGAAGCAGCAAATATTTTCAATAATAGACATCCCAATAAATATATAACCCAATCAACTATAACGAAAATAGTAAATACATTTAGAAGAACTGGGGTATTAAAAATAATTTTAACGAGAAACGTCGAAATCTGGTTGCTGATGAGAATACGCAGTTTGATGTAATGCTGTCTGTTGTAGCAAATCCAAAATTGTCATTGCGCAAAAGAAAGTCATTGTTACCACAAAATCTAAGTAAAAATACAGTGGCAAGAATATTAGAAGTAAATAAATACTTCTTCTTCTTCTTATTCGTATTTAAGATCTTGCGATCTGTTCGTTTTGAAGGTTCTTCTTTATCATTTCCTGGGAGGTGGACTGCCAACTGTCCTTCCATCTCTTAGGTGGTCTACCGGGTGCTCTTTTCCCTGTTGGTTTCCCTTCAAGTGCGATGCGTGGCAGTCTGCTCTCCTCCATTCTTCTCACATGAGCGTACCAATGTCTTCATCTTTGTCTACCCCATCTTACGATGTCTTGCACTCCACATTGTTCCCTGATGTCATTGTTTCTAATTCGGTCCCTTCTTGTTTTTCCCACTATAGCCCTAAGCGTTTTCAGTTCGGCTACTCTAAGCATGCTTTTCGTTTTGTTGGTTTCTTCTCTGGTTTCTATTCCGTATGTCATGATTGGCCTGATACAAGTCTTATAGATCCTAACCTTGCTATCCTTTCGCATGTATTCGTTTGCCCATATCGTTTGCTTTGAGCAACCCGATATGGCAGTCGCTTTGTTAATCTGTCTTCCTAGGTCCTTCACTGGGTCGTGGTAACTCGACAGATCCATACCCAGATATTTGAATTGTGAGACTTGCTCGATGATTTTTCCCTGGACTTCCAGCTTACATCCTACAGGTTCTTTAGCAAAGGTTATGCTTTTCGTTTTTTCTATGGATAAGGTCATGTTCATCGCTTGGCTGACCTGGTAGAATTTGTGCAGTTGTCTTTGTAGATCGTCCTGCGTTTCCGCAATAATAGCTGCATCGTCGTTGTAGCATACCATGCTGATTCTTTTATTCTGTCCCATTCGGTATCCCATATTTAGTGATGATATTTCCTCTATAATTCTATCCATTAAGAGATTGAACAGAAATGGGCTAAGGCTATCGCCTTGTCTGATGCCTCCTGGTGTTGGTATCTCTTTCGTATAAGTGTCTCTTGCCTTTACTTTGGTCATGTTGTTTGTATTGAGACTGCGGACTGCTCTTACGATGATGTCTGGCGTTTCTTTCGCTATCAGTATGTTTATGATGTCGGAGAGACGAACCCTATCAAATGCCTTGGTCAAATCGATGAAACAGACATACGCTGGTGTATTAAATTCTATTGATTTTTCTTTGATTTGTTTGATAATGAATATGGCGTCGGTCGTGGATCTGTTTCGTCTGAAACCTTGTTGTTCTTCCTTGTTTGTTATTTGTGCCTCGAGTCTTTCTTTCAAAATGCTAGTAAAGAGTTTCGTGCTTGTGTTCAGCAGCGTTATGCCCCTGTAATTGTCTGGGTGTGTCTCCTGCCCTTTCTTGAATATAGGGATAGTTATACTTTTGTGCCATTCCGTAGGTATTTCCGATGTTTCTAAAATTTTGTTGTAGAGAATTTTCAGATGTTTTCCTATCTTGGGTCCAGCATATTTTAGAAGTTCGTTTGGGATAAGGTCTGTTCCGGGAGCTTTACTGTTTTTCAATTTTTTTATTTTTGCTGTTACCTCTTCTTCGTTCAGTGATATTTGATGATTTGACTCGTAGTTTCCGATCCTTATGGCTTCTTCGGTGTTGTAAAGTTCCCTAAAGTATTTTTCCCATACATCTTTGGTGACTACTTTTGTTTGCACTAACTCGTTTATTGGCTTCTTACTATTCTTGAGCATCTTCCAGACTTTCTTCTGTGCTCCATATAGGTCGTAATCCATATCGCTTGTAAATTTTGCCCAGTAATCCCGTTTTATGGCTTTGATTCTGGCATTGATTCTGTTTCTCACTTCTGTATATTCGGAGTGTTTCTCTGGTGTTGGTCAGCTCCTGTATATCAAGTAGGATTTCTTTTTCTGCTGCGATAGTTCTTTAACTTCTTGACAGAACCAGGGTTTTTTGCTATTATTAGTCCCATTTATGTTGACTTTTCTTTTACCGATGTATTATTCGGCTGCTTCTACGATACATGATTTGATTTTGTTCCAACAGCTCTCCACATCACACTCCAGCGTATTAAGTCCTTCCAGTTTATTTGTTAATCGGTTCTCATACAGGTTTCTCGTGCTATCATCTGTCAGTGATTCGATATTGAACTTTTCGAGGAATACTGGAGATTTTTTGGCTCTGTGGGGTGTTTCCATAATCATTTTACACAGTAACAGGTTGTGATCTGTGCCGATGTTCGCAGAGGTGAGTGCTCTTACATCTATTACTTGTGATGGTGTGAATGTCCTGTTACTTATTATATAATCAATCACTGACTTTCGATCTCTGGAGTTGCTAAATGTATATTTATGTTGCTCTTTGTGAGGGAAATACGTGTTGTTTATCCGTAGCTCGTTTCTCGCACAGAAGTCTATCAGGAGTTCTCCATTTTCGTTGGTTATCTCTTCATTATATTTTTGTTGTATGCCTGGTATTACTTGCCTGCCTATTCTGGCGTTCAAATCTCCGAGTATAATGATTTTATCCGGATAAATAAATACAATCCATACAAATCAAAAATCGTACACACATTAAAAGAAAGGGATTATTATAGGCGCTTTGATTGTTTCTTTCTCATCCAAGGAGAGTTAGAGGAGGACCCTTTTCTTACGAGGCATTTAATTTTTTCCGAAGAGGTGACATTTTTAGTCAAATGGAACTGTCTCGTCGCAATATTGTCGCTGGTGATATGAGGAAAATCACAATTTTGTATTAAAGTCTCATGACCGATAGTCGTTTAAGGCGAACGTGTGGTAAACCATTTATAATAACAAATTAATTGGACCTTTTTTTCGCGAATCTATGAATGCTGAACGTTATTTACAATTTCTACAAATAAAGCATTCATGGACGAACTACTCTTAATAGAACGTCAATGTATTTGATACCAATAAGACGGTGCCGCATGCCACAGTATATTAAATGTTAGGGACTATCTTGAAAATTTGTTTCATGGAAAAGTTCTTCACAGATATTCCGATCTCTTTTCTTTTTGCCCGCTAGATCCCCTGACCTAACCCCCCTTGATTACTTTGTATAGAATTACCTAAAACAAAAAGTTTACCAGAAATCGCCGTTTCAAGATATTGACCACTTAGAGTGGATAATTTTAGAAACATATCAAGAAATTTCTCCACAAATGATAAGGAATGTATTACGTGAATTTTTAAATAGAACGATTAAGTGTATTGAACGAGAGGGTGGATATGTCGAAGCATTAGTATGAGTGAAAATTAAATTTGTTTGTTGTATTGTTGTATTAATATGATGTTAGTTTCATAACTCAGTATTTGAATGTATTTTATTATTTGCAAAATAAATGAATATGCACTTATTACGCGTTTTAATTGCAAAATTATTAGAAAACATCGAAAAACTAAAATGTTTTCATGTGTTTCGTATTCACAAGAGACAAATTTTCATTCAAAATAGAAATATCGGTAAAAAATAAAATAATCTGAAGTTTCAAGTTAAACGGATGGACTTGCATATTTGAATGTAATTTCTAATTTTAATCAACTTTTTCAAGTAACATTTTTCACTATTTTCAAATTTAAAAGTACTTTACTATTTTTTGACAATCCTAGTATAAGACTAAAAAATTTGATATTCGATGACTGTATTTTAAGTTTTAGATATTGCAGAACTTTTTATGAAGTTTTCCTAAAATTAATAATAAAAAAGGTTTCCATATGATTCCAACTCAGGGGGACATATTTATTTGGAAATATTCATTTACTTCAATTTGCCAACCACTGCCAAGCCAGAATCATCTTTTCGCGGTATAGACAACTCTGGGAGGTCATTTGGATGCCAGGTGTATTACACCTTATTTTACTTCTAATCTATTTATGTAGAGCTACATGTTTGTTCGTGATAGTTACATTTTAAATTTTTTATATGTACTGTTGTTGAACTTCCTAAACCAAAAATCATCGAAAGGTTTTTTTTAATGGTTTTATTTTTATTATTTGCCATGGTAATACGGTGGTACTTGAAGGCCACTATCAATTAAAAACTATTAGGATTTCCTTTGGCGGCCATTGAACACTTAGTAATGCCAAAGGAGTTTTATCCATAGTTTTTGTGGACCTTCGAGCCGGATAACTCGATTTTTCAAATTGGCATTGAACACTTAGTAATACCAAAGGAGTTTTATCCACCCCTTTTATTTGGAGATATAAAAATACTAACGGTTTCTATCTATGGCATATGCGCATGATTTACAGGATGCATTTCCTAATGATTGTATTGCACTGCGAATTTATTCTACACTTCCTAAGTCACATGGACTATGGTAGCCAGATTTTCACCTTCACAAAAATGAATAAAACAACGTTGGACAATCTTCAAAACCAGGGATTGAGAATAGTGACAGGCAACATGAATTCAACACCAATCCCAGCCTTATTATCAGAAAACGGTGAAATGCCCCTCAAATATCGGAGGGAATGGCTGAGCTCCAAATACTTAATAAAAAACCTGGCAATATCCAATAACCCTATAATCAATATTCTAAAGAAGCTTAATAACATAAGCAAAAACTCAAGATATTGGACTAACAATGAAAAACTAACTCTAATACAAATCCTTGACCGGCTACAACCATCTACTAATATGATGTACAAAAAAAAAATATTGGCTTGCTATGAATTTGACCTAGAAATTCAGCTTACTCCATTAAATGTGGCAAATCTTCAATCTAATAAAACTAATGAACTAGCACAAATTCAGTACCAAAAAAATTATATCCAAATTTCCGGATCATACAAGAATACTTACAGATGGATCTCTCTATTCCAATGGCACTGCAGGATTTGGAGTTTACAGTGAAGAACTCAACCATGCATTTTCATCTAGGCTAACAAAATTCACACAAATATGGTTAGGAGAAATTAATGCTATCAACCATGCACTTCAATTCATCTTAAAAACTAACACTACTAAAGCCATAATCATCTCAGACTCAAAAACTGCACTACAAAAAATATGTAAACCAGCTTTCTCCAAAGAAACAGAGCATTCATCAATATTAACTAAACAAGGGATTATACTAGCAAATACTAACGGTTTTAATATTGTACTAGCATGGATCCCAGGTCACTCTGAAATCAAAGGAAACCATAAAGCTGATCAGCTAGCTAAAACAGGTTGTTCCCTTACAGTTCCAGCGAATATAAAACTGAATTATCAAAACTACTTCCCAGATATCAAGAAGAACATATGGGCTAAATGGAACAATGGATGGAACCGCATAAAACAGAATAAAAAATCGTTCTATTACAAAGATGTCGAACAATTACCAAAATCTACCTGGTTTAACCAATACCAATACAAAAACAGAAGACATTTAACAACAGTTATAAGAATGAGAACAGGACACTGTTTAACTCCTTTCCATATGTTTAGAATTGGAATTAAAGATGATCCACTATGTGAATGTGGGCAAATTAGGCTATACGCTAGGTAACATCCTGTGTTTTTGAGAGGTCCACGATGTATTTTTGTGGGATAGTATTGTCTCTTAGACGTACATATTCAGAATCATCTGGTTACCAGCGCCAAAAATGGTTAGTTTGGTTTTTATACAGGGTGGTCATATATTGAAATAAAAAATATTATATTTGTGTACAAATGTTCTTTATTTACTCAAGATGTGGGTTTGTAAGTATTGTAATTTTGGAATGGAATTTACAATATATATGTTTCATATTTAAGTTATTGTTATTATACAGGGTAGTCCAAAATATCAATGTCAGTAACAAAAGAAAAATTCAGGTAGGTGGAATTAACAAGAAGTAATATGGAATCATGTATCATAAAGATTAGTACACTCGTGTGTTATGTTGCAACAACAAAATGAACAACAATTTATTCCAGCTTCCCGACAACAACAGCTCTTTTTACGTGAACATTTACCACAGTTGCAATTCGGAACTAATTCTTCGGATGAAGGAAAAATATTGTCCACGGATTTAGGTATAAGATCATCATTTTCCATCTTGTATCCAAACAAAAGGGGATCTAAAGATGTAATGTTTTCTTCCAAACAGTTGATTTGGTTGTAAACAATAAAAAATGCTCGCGAAATATGTAGTTTCATTGATGCGCTCGTAGGAGGTAACTCTTTTACAGAAAAAGTTTTTCCATGGTGATACATCCAATACCTTAACTCATCAAATGTTTTTGAGTAAGGTACTCTCCTGCACTCTGCACTGATTCTTCGATTACCCTTTCAGACGTACCTGTAAAAATTATGCTAGTAAATTGTTTCTCAGGCATGACTATTATATTCATACCTTTAGCAAAATTACTGAGAAATTTTACTTGGCTAGCACCAAGAGCACTACGCTTGGTTACAATTTTGCTTGTAAAATCTGCACCAGTCAAATGGTAAAGAGCTGGAAGAACAGAACACAATTCTGAACCGTGACGTTCAGCCATCAGGTGCAACGGAACATCCTTTCTAGTTGCTCCTACCCCTGTTCTACACCAAAGTTCCTAAAATAATAAAACACTCCATACCGCAAACAACAAAAATATAACTAAATAAGTTACCTGTAACCCTCCGGATTTATATGTTCTGAAATGATACAGAGCCATAATTAATATGTCGGTGTCGGAAGATAGTATATACATGTTTTTATGACCCTCTCGCACTGCATGAGCAATATGTACCATAATTCGCATATGATTGACAGGGTTCGATAATTGTTGCACTGCACACTATTTCAACCCCTTGCCAAAAACGATGGGCATGTTGTAGCAGATATTTCCAAATAAATGTTTGAAGCTTAATTTTCTTTTCTACACAACCCCAACATTTTTGAGCTTGTACAGGTAATGGTACATTATCTGTGATTGAATGGATTGTGATATACTCTTTGCCATATCTTCGTAATCTCTCTCCAGACTTAGGTGACATTTCTAAATAGCTATCAAATATAAAATCAATTCTATTAAGATGTCCTTTCAGTGTAACACTTATCATGTTACAGAATGCAACAGCAAAATCTTGGAAAGTTGTCAAATTTTTCCACTGTACTTTTCGAATACCAATCATAACATCAACCAGTAGACAAAATTTGCCTGAATGAGGTGTTATAGAGTAGTCCTGGTTATCTATTATCTTGTTTAATTCAACAAAAATGCTAGACTTTTGAGTTTCTTTTTTCAAAACGCCTTCTTTTTCAAAAAGGTAGTTATCGTGTGTCAATTCGTACCTTAACAGTAACTTTACACTATATCTCCGTTCTTTTGCTAGCTCGATAATACGCTGAGTTTGTCGATTTTCTTTTGAAACTTTCGATTTCTTCTGTGGTACAGTTGCAGCTGCTGTTTTAAACGGTGGGAGCTTAACTCTACTAATGGTGTCAGAAAGGGGTTTGGTTAAAGTCTCAAATCTTTCCTTGTGAAATTGTTTGTATGCTTCACAACCAGTTTCAAATATGTTCAAAAGAGCTTTGGTTACATCGGGTGGCGTCTGCTCCTGCGTAACAATGTTACGAAGTGGTTGATTTTCTTCCATAAATAGATTTACGTGCTGAGAAATATATTGAATCATTTTTCCAATAATCGATTCTATTCGATCCGTTTTTCCTGGGTAATATTCATGATGGGTCTTCAGTTCATAGTTGTCATTTTTAAAAAATGTTTTTTCTCTATACAACTTAGATATTGCCAGAATTTCGTGATACACAAGTTCCCAAGCAGCAACAAAATAAATCCTTTTTACGAGTCGAACCAATGATTCCTGCAGTACTATTCTTGGACCGGTTAATGGTTTGCTCTAAAGCTTGATCTGTTCCAACTGATGTGAATGATGTTTCACTCTGCTTTACGGTGAATTTTCCCTTTTTGAATTCGTTGTATACTTCGGGGGCCGTCTTCTTCAGCATTAACATGTCATGGAGGTAAATTGAAGACCAACGCGCGTAATTGGTACGATCCATAACGTGAAAATAGGTTGCAGTTGTTCAACAGTTTGTACATGGAGGTTCCAGTCTCCAGTACGATCGGCTCGTATTAAATTTCTTAAGAGATTAATGAGTGCTAATACGTTATTTCAATAACAAAAATGGCTAGACTCTTTGCATCTCTTAGCTACAAATTGGTTAAATTGTAGAACAATATTTTGTGAATTACCTTTAAAGTAATCAAAGATAGCCTGCCCTTCTTTTGCATTTCCCTCAATAAACAAATTTTGCAATAGTTCAGGTGAGGTTAATTCTTGTTCGTATTTTGTTAAACCCTGCTCTTTAAAAAATGATTGCAACTGCAATCTTTGCAGAACTTCACCCAGGAGAAAAAATCCTCTAACAGATCTGGCATAGTTTGTGCCATTGAAAACTTGTTCAGTTGTGCCTACACCAAAGGCTCCAGTTTCAATCAGTATGCTTTCAACACCACTACCACGTAGATATTTCCCAATGCACGCTAGCAATACTTTGATCATATGAAAGCTTCCAAGCATTAATGTTATATTTTCAAATTATTTTTCTCTTAACAACATTATATGCCTGGCAATTCGGTAGACACCTTCATCACAAAATACTGGAAGATTGTTTTGATCTAGCTGTTGTAACATATCTTTGAAATTACAATGAGCTGTATACACTGATGAATAGTCAGTTACAGGATAGGGCAAAACTGGCAGAAATCCAACAATTTGTTCCTTACGTTTATCCTCAGAAATGAATGCGTTAAAGGCTGTCCATGATGGAATCTGCTGATCTATTTTTGTTATGTTCAATTGTCGAGGTGATTATGATATATCCATTCTATTTAAAAACCATGCTAAATCGTCAGCTCTTAATTGAAAATATTTTTCTGGTTTTATTGGATCGTGGCCATCACTCGTTTCTGATAAACAGTTTTTTGAAATTGAAACGGGTCCAGATACTTTATAGAATTCCTTCAATACCTGACATTTCAGTTCTTCGTGAAATGATCGAGTAGAACGACATACATCCGTTTCTGAAATATTTGGTTTTCTATGCACTACGTCAGATTTATCTTGAAATATAACTGCAACAGTATCATGTGTTCCATTTAATCCAGATTCAGTCGCTTCGTCGTGGTCAAAGTTATCAAACGCTGCAGTGGTAAATTTAGAATGGTCAAAATGTGAAGGAAGTGGTATATGGTTTTTACCATATTCAACAGTAAAAGATGCCAGGCTTGTTCTACATCTTTGAACTTCATCATAGGAGATACTCATACCGGTACGATTTAAGCTCTTAATTAAGGCACTACTTTTACAGGTATTGTGAACTGCCAACCCTGTCATAGTCTGCAGAGGAGCCCTTTTTTCCCGCCATGTAAAATATAATACATTGTTTTGAAACAATGCTTTCATTTTAAGATGCTTCCCTTCAAATACCTTTTTTGGATGTCTTGAGAATGTCTCATTCTTCATCACTCTCAGAATCAATGTCACTATCAACGTAGAACTGATTTCCGTTAAAATTAAAAAGTTCTGAGAAAAAAGTTAAAAGTGGTTGAGGAATCAGTATATCGTCCCATGAATGTCTCAAATTGATTTCATCACAGAATTTATCATTTAAATCAAAATTAACACAACAAAGGGGTTTTCTTAGAATTCTTGCTGATTCTTTGATAACATCCTTTGATCTTATTAAATCTACAACCTCGGCAAGAGTCACGTTTGAGTGAAAAACTAATGTAGGTTTGTTGGCTTCCAGTGGTACAGAAAACTGTATTTCTTTGTTAAAGGTGCCCACTAAATAGTTTTTAATGTCAACGTTTTTAACCGCCATTTCCAATGGTAATTGGCTATTTACATCATTACATATTCCACTCAAAGTAAAGATTCTCCTAATTTACGACGTGGCAATAATTTGTCTACAACATTTGACACAATTTCATTATTTGTAAAAAAATTTCCTTCTTCACGTTATCGAACTGTAAGTGTTCAGACTTTAGATTTGTTTTATTTCTATGATATTTTCGTTCATAAAAGCGAAGACAATTTGCATGATCATGAATATCAGCTGCAAAGATGGGTTCGATAGTTTTAAAATCCGAAATTCTAGTAAAAACCTGATCCTTAAATTCGAGAGCAATTTCGAGCAATGTCTGTGCCCTATTTTTCTCATAAATTCGAAATTTTTTGCAAATTTTACCTAGCCAAATTTTACCACAAATTATACAATTTATTGTTTCGTCTTTGTTAATATCAGATGTCGAAGGTCTAGCTGTACAATTTGATCGTGTAAATTTATCGTACCTTGCTGAAGAAGTTCATTCACCTAAGTCCTGCCTGTCCGAAATATTTTCAATTTGTTTGTCGTCCATTATTTTCCTTGCCGCCCTTTCCACTTTTGTTTTCATCGTATAACTCCGGTAACAAGCGTTGGTCATGTGATATGAAAATAGTTCATCCTGGGACACACTTTTCAATCATTCAAAAACAACGTCTTCTCGTTCACTAGATGCCCACCGAATCCGCGCACATCCATGACTTTCACTTGTCAGTAATTCAGTTTTATTGTTGTTGACAAATTATACACAATTTGACATTAAATTCTGCTGCATTACGCCGCAGAGAAAGTCCAATAGTTTCCATATTTGCAAAACGCTAATCACTAATATTGCACCACTAGTCAAAACAAAACAAAATAAATCGGTTCAAGCATTAACAAATTTCGTTCGTTCGCTCGTTCGTTCGTTCGTATTGACCATCGTGCATCACATGCCGGGACAAACAATGTTGCCACATTTAGTATGACATGTTTAAACTTCAGTCAAAATTGCATTTCCATTTATTTTCAGTTTTATAGCTTAGAATTTATTTTAATTCCAGTTAATGGTAAAAACGATTGATTTAGACCTATATTTACTATATAAAAGGGCTTAAAAAAACTGGCCATTTTCAAGCGTGGTAACCTGAAAAATCTTGTTTCGTGAACCTTGAAATTGACTCTGCAAATGAGTTATCTCGTGGACCTAAAAAAAAATACAGAACAGTAGCTAGCGTCTGTATTAAATAGGATCACTTAACCACATAAAACTAGAATGTCCAATTAATATATCAAACCAATTCAACCTTTACATAGAGCCATTTGATATATGTACAATTTTAGCCAATTTAAATGATGAACGATTATCAATAATACACCAATTTATAATTATGTTTAAAATATCCCTTTAACTTAATCTTCTCTTTTATAGACCTGGGTTTCTCCAACTATATCCGAGGTAGCATTTCTGGGTGTGTCCAAGCTTGGCCGCTACCCCCAAGCGAGAAAAGTTAATTTCCTGTGTTGTGAAGTCTTACCTTACTAATACCCCAATACTCACCATAAGTAATATAAAAGTGTAATAACTCATAGTACCTATGCTCAACAGTAGTGCAGTTTTGTTTAAGGAAGATATCCATTCTAGAGGGAGGGAAATATTACCAAGAGCAAGACTTTTTCCCTCCACATGTATGAAACTGGGTAAATTATCCCTCAGGATGTAGCCCAAAAAAGGAACAAGAAGAAGAAGAAAAAGAAGATACCAGTGAATACATTATTAAAAATAGTAAATTGAATTTACTATTTGCAATAATTTCGAGGCGAGCGGGGCTGTTGATATCCATACCTCGTAGGTATATCGAATACTTATCATTCGATAACAGAACTAGAATTTGAAAAATATACGGCAATAAAATATATTTAGCTTTAGGTTAAGATTTTAGAGAATAATTACATAACCTTGAATTTTAATTATGCAAACTTTGTAAAATGTAACATTATTTGTCGAATATTTGGAAGTAAATTAACATTGATCCGATATCAAATTTGCTGTCTCAAACAAAGCACATTTTTGTCATTTTTTTTAGATAACGGAAGAATGTAATTACTGCAAACAATATAGATAAAATCATTACTTATGTTATTCTAAAGTTAATATAAAGTACTCTCAACTTAGTAACTGCATCAATTTGGAATATTTAATTCAACGGTTGCAATTAATTCTGATATGGCCCTCAGCGGAAAATACGTTTTTGTAAAAGACGAAGGTTTTGAAAACTTTCTACCCAAATCAGGTTAGTTCATATAATGTTTTCTACATATTTTATACTTTTACATTGATTACTCCGAAATTGCCAATTCCATTCCTTTATCTTTTTTGCTCATCTCCTTCTTCCTACTCAGGCGTCGGTTGGGAATTCTGGTCTTGCCATTGTTCTAATTTCATCCAACGTCTATCCCTTTTTCAACCTATTCCTCTCATTTGTTCTATCCATTTCCTTCTGGGATTCTTTCTTCGTTTTTCTGTTTTCATTGTAATAACATGTTGTTTATTCCTTACTTTCTTCATTATCGGCTCTTGTTTTGTCATTTTCCTGATTTCCTCCAATCGAATTTGGCTTTCCTCGCTATATTCCATAGCGTTTATTTTACTTTCATCTTTCTCTTTTTATGTTCAGTTTTCACTTCCACATTATTAATATTGGTACGGATATCGTATTATGTATTTTCATTATATCTTTTTGTCCTAGAGTTTTGTTCAACGAGTAGTAAATTTTACATTCCATCACATGCCTACCTATTATTAAAGTTATTGGAATAAAAATATCAAATCCTCATTTTATGCACATAGCTACACAATAAGTAAGAATTTTTCAATGAATAAGTGATAAAGGGCTTCCTAGTAAACACTGATATACTATTTACCTTATATTCACGTCATTTTGTGGATTGTTTACATTATATCATGTAGCTAGTAACGCAAATATTTTGTGCTAATATTCGCATCAGTTATACAAGGTGTACCAAATAAGAGTGAATGATTTTAAACATAAATGCCCAGCTTATTAATTGCTCCAAAGAGATGGGGTTTTCACTAGTTTCACTAGTTTATCAAAGATATTTTTTTAGGCTTGGCTGGCATTTCATCTCATCAACACTAATGCTGGTCAAATTCAAAGGTGAAAATATGTATTATTTTAAATCGAACACTCTATAATTTTTGACTTCATTCGAAAGAGCAGTCATTCTCATTTCCAAAAATGTATAGTTTTCTATATTTTGTTCTATTAACAACAAAGATATTCGAGGTTTCATGTAGTAGTACATTTTTAATTAGTAGTTTTATATGAACGTATTTTGATGCCTAAAATCAACTCATGCTGTGACCGTTTGACGCATAACAACTCACTCAGCAATTTTGACAATAGTAATTTTGTTAAGTCCTATGAATCTATAAATCGGTTTCGAAATGATCTATACAGTGAGTGAAAAAGCTCAAACTGTGATAATTCATGCAGAAACGAAATCAATAATTCAAACAAGGAGGATATTCAGAAGGAAATTTATGAAAAATCGGCCGTCAGTGAATATAATTAAAAAATGGTATGTACAATTTATCGAAACTGGTTGCATTGCACACTTAAAAAAACCAAGAAATAATGATGGTCTTTTAAACAAGTTGATGTCAATTAATGAAGTTGCTACATGATAACGATCATAAAATTTCAATTAGAAAAATTGCTAGAATTTTAGAGCTTAGCAAGGGTGACGTTCTAAGATGTCTTCTTCTTCTTCTTGTGCCTTGTGCTTCTCGCACGTTGGTGGTCCTTTGTACTTCTTTCATGTCAAATGTAAGGTGCCATTTTCTGCCTTTCGGAAGATTGTGGCTGCATCTCTAGTTCCGCACCAGTCCCTAATGTTTCGCAGTCATGAATGTTGTTTTCTTCCCGGGCCTCTTCTACCTTCTATTTTTCCTTGCAAAATCAACCTAGGTATTGAGTATCAGGCGCCTCTGAGTATGTGTCCAAGATAGGATATCTTTCTCTTCTTCACGATTTGCAAAAGTTCTCTATGCATACCGGCCATTTCCAGCACCTCTTCATTAGTTTTATGTGCAGTCCATGGGATGCGTAGGAGTCTACGAATTGTCCACATTTCAAATGCTTCTATCCGATTCAGAGTTTTGATTTTTAGAGACCATGTTTCTGCCCCATAGAGCACGATGGGCCAGACGTAGCATTTAACTACTCGAATCCAAAGTGCCAGGGGCAATGTTCGGACAAGAAAGAAGTTCTTAAGTTTATGAAATGTGTCTTATGCACGTCCGATTCGTATTTTCACCTGCTCGTCGCAATCCCATTTCTGGTTGATGGTGGCGCCTAGATATACAAATTTTGACACCACATCCAATTTTTGGCCGTCAATCCTAATTGTGATGTTACTGTGGTGTCGAGCTATTACCATAACTTTTGTTTGGTTTTTGTTGATCGTCAGGCCAAATTGTTTTCCTATTTGGTTGATTCTGTCAACAGTTTGTTGAAGGTTGAACGGAATTAGAATTCCATTAACTTTAATTCCTCTGTTTTCCTTTTCCAATGCTATTTGAAAAATTTTTTCGACATATATGTTGAATAGCATTGGCGATAGAATACGTCCTTGTCGTACTCCCTTGGATATTTGAAATGTCTCTGTTGTTAATTCTTACCTCTGCGGTCTGATGCCAATACAGTTGCTGAATTATTCGTATGTCCTAAGAATCGATGCCAATCTCATATAGTATTTCCAGAAGAAGATCGTGTTTAATGTTATCAAAAGCCTTCTCATAATCTATGAAACATATGTAAACGTCTCTTTGTTGGTCATAACATTTTTGTACAAGTAATTTCAGTGAGAACTGTGCCTCTTTTGTACCCAAACCCCTGATAAAACCGAATTGGGTTTCTCCACTCATTGCCTCGCATTTGTCATATATTCGGGAGTGGATGGCTCGAAGTAACACCTTGAGAGCATGACTCATGAGACTTATGGGTCTATAATCTTCACACCTCTTTGGAGTACTTTTCATAGGTATTGGTATAAAAGTAGATTTTAGCCAATCAGCTGGGATTTTGCCTGTTTCGTATAATCTATTGCATAAATATGTTAGATATTTCGTATTTATTATTTTCAGGACTTCAGCGCAGACGTTATATTCACCTGGACTCCTTCCATTTTTCATATTTTTTAGGGCTCGTTGTACTTCTGATTCTGGAATTTCAGGACCAGTTATTTTCTCTGAGGTAGGTCTACTGCCGCGTTGGTCCTCGAATAGTGCTTCCGTATATTGCTTCCATTCTGCACAGAGATCATCTGGTCCTAGAATTATTTTTCCATTTCTCCTCTAAGGAACGGAATTGGTGCCTTTCTGAGGGAGCCAGTAATCTGTTTGACCTTCTTATGGAAATTGAATGAGTCGTGTAACGCGTGCATTCTCTCAGCTTCTTCACATTCAGCAGTTATCCATTGCTCTCGAGCTTCTTTACATTTTTGCCTTATCGTATTGTCTAATGCATCATATTTTTCCTGTTGCTGAAGGTTTTTGGCACATCGTCGTTTTTCCATCATATCGAGAATCTCGTCTGTCATCAAGGGTCTGACTGCCACTCGTTTTTGTTTGCCCAAGATCCCCTCGCATGTACTTCGAACATTTTCTTTGATATCCCTCCATATATCCTCTGGTTCACTTTTGCTTCCAGGGTTTCTTTCAGTACACAGTCTATCTAGATCTAGTTTCATGTTTTCATAGATGATTGGGCGTTTTACGTGGGTTTTTGATCTTGAGGTAATTTTGAGGTTCACTTTGAAATTGGCTATTAGAGGATTATGGTCCGATCCAATATCTGCTCCTGGATATGCAGCCACCCTTGTTACACTATTTTGATATTTACGTTTAATCAAAAAGAATTCGATCTGATTTCTCACTATACGGTTGGGACTGTCTTGTGGAGACCGCCATGTATACAGACGTCTATTAGGTAGTTTGTACTAAGTGTTCTTAACCACAAGATTTTCTTGTTTACAAAATTGGATCAGCATTTCACCTCTGTCGTTTTTCTCACCAAGCCCAAATGCACCGGTTACCCCGTCTACACACTCTCTTCCCACTTTTGCATTAAAATCACCGATTACAATGGTAATTTCATCAGATTTCAGGGAACTAAGCACTTCTTGGACCTCTTCATGAAATTTTTTAAATGTCTAAAAATTTTAAAACCAACTCCATACAAAATTCATACTTATCAAAAATTGTACGAGTCAGATTATGAAAAACGAGTCATGGTATGTGAGACTTTACTTGACTTATTAAGAAACGAGCCCAATTCATTATTAATTATGTCTGATGAAGCAACGTTTCACATTAATGGCATGTGTAACAAACATAATAGTAGAATATGGGGTTCTCAAAAACCAATTTCTTTTAATGAAGTTCACAGAGATAGTCCAAAAGTAAACGTTTGGTGTACATTATCTCGGCGAAAAATCTATGGTCCTTTTTTCTTTTCGGAACCAACAGTGACGGGTACTAATTACAAGGATATGTTGTAAACTTTTTTTATCCGCAACTAGTTGAAGATGGAATTAGCGACGACGTTTACTTTCAACAAGACGGTGCACCACCACATTATTCGTTAATAGCACCAGATTCATTTAAAACGATTTTTAATGATAAGTGGATAGGTCGAGCTGGACCGATTGGATGGGCACCGCGGTTTCCTGAATTAACTGTCCCAGATTTTTTTTCAATGGGGATACGTGAAGGATAGGTGCTACAATCCTACGCCTAACAATTTATTAGAACTAAAAAATAATATCAGGAACATTATTGAAAACATTCCGCAAGGAATGTTGGAAAATTCATTTGAAAATTTAAAATTTCGCTTACAGTTATGCATAAACGAAGAGGGTAACTTTTTTGTTCTTCGTTCTTTATATGTATTGATTAATGTTATTATGTTTTCTTACTAAATAAACTGTTTGTCAAATTTTTTGGCAATTATTTACGTAATTAAAAATGCATACTACATGAAACCGACTTAAATGATTTTGTTATGCGTCAAAGGGTCACAGCATGAGTTGATTTTAGGCATCAAAATACGTTCATATAAAACTACCAATTAAAAATGTACTACTAGATGAAACTTCAAATATCTTTGTTATTAATGAAACAAAAGATAGAAAACTATACATTGTTGCAAAGGAGAATGATTGCTCTTTCGAATGAGATCAAAAATTATAGGGTGTTCTATTTAAAATAATACATATTTTCTCCATTGAATTTGACAAACTTTAGTAAAACACCCTGTGTTGATGAGACGAAATGCCAGCCAAGCCTTAAAAAATATCTTTGAAAAACTAGTGAAACTACTGAAAACCCCATCTCTTTGGAGCAATTAATAAGCTGGGCATTTATGTTTAAAATCAGTCACTTTTATTTGGGACACCCTGTATTTATAACTTACATAACATATACAGTATCAACAATAATGTCAACGTTAGTTTCCTGTAGTAATGAAATGTCAACAATGTTATATAATTAAATTGTTAAGTATTCCTCCTTTGTGTAGATGAACCATTGCTTCCCAGCGGGGGCGATACCGCCCCCTGTGGGCGCTGCAGCCTTTTAGGGGGGCGGTAGCGGATTCAGAAGCAAATAATATAATAAGCAGTCAAGAGGAATGGTGAAATAAAAATTATTTAATAAGGGTTAATAAGCAGTTTTAAATTAGCATTAATAATAATACTAATAATTATGATAATTTCTTTTAGTTCAGAATAGAAGTATATGACTTGTCCTCGCACGTTGTTAAGCGAACGCGCGATGTTCATACAAAATAACATGTTTTGACATGTTCGCACACAGACAAGTTAAATCATGCATGAAATAAAACGTATAAAAGCAACAGCTCTACGAATTTTTTTTTAGTTAGTTGTATGTGCTTGGCCGCGATATATAGTCGTGAATCATAAGTTATGCCGTAGTAAATAATCGTGAGTGGTGTGTCATTTTATAAACATCACCATCTATAAATCTATTGAGAATTTAATTTTTGTATGAAAATGGCTGAATCTACTTCTAAATTAAAAAAGAAATGCCGGCAATATAGTATTGAATATTTAAAATATGGATTTGCGGAATCTTCTACAAACAAATCATTATCTATGTGTTTAATTCGCCGGAAAGTTTTTTCAAATGAAGCTATAAAACCTTCTAGGCTACAAGATCATTTACATAAAATGCATCCTGATAAGAAGAACAAAGATATATTCTATTTTCAAGAACTCGAAAAAAAATATTTAAAACAGCCAACTATATCAAACATTTTTGCATCGTTTTCTAAACGAGGCGATTATGGGCTACGAGCCGCATATAACGTTTTATTGTTAATCGCAAAGTCAGGAAAACCACACAACATTGGCGAGGATTTAATTTTGCCGGCAGTCGAAGAGATATTAAAAACTGTTCTCCATCATAAGACACCATTTGATATCATTAAAAAAATTCCTCTCAGTAATATTTCAGTGCAAAGAAGAATAGATGAAATGGCAAATGACGTTGAAATATCATTATGCGATTACCTAAAGACTTGCAAATTTTCCTTCCAACTCGATGAATCAACTCTACCAAGTAACGAAGCTCTACTCTTATCATACGTACGATTTATAAAAGAAGAAAAAATTTATCAAGAGTTATTATTTGCTAAGAATTTGGAATCTGATACAAAGGGACATTCTATATTTAATATCATGCAAGAATTTTTTCAAGAGAAAGAAATTCCTATTAGAAATATTTTGTCTGCTGCTACTGATGGTGCCTCAGCAATGACCGGGCGTCATAAGGGTTTTATAGCACATTTGAAAAAAGCAGTGCCAAATGTACTCGCTGTACATTGTATTATTCACCGTCAGCATTTGGTTGCAAAAAAATTAAATCAACGTCTGCATGCGTCCCTCAATAACGTTATTAAAGCAATCAATATCATTAGAAGCAATTCATTTAATGACCGTTTGTTTCATAAGCTTTGCAAAGAAAATGATGAAGACTACAATCGCTTGCTGCTGCACACAGAAGTACGTTGGCTCTCTAAAGGTGTTTGTCTGAATCGTTTTTTCAATCTATTTGACTCAGTGTTGGAATTTCTTGAAGATAACGAACAATTGCGCGAAAACCTGATTACGTCAAAAAATGACATCGCTTATTTGACGGACCTCTTTAAAGTATTTAATCAAGTTAATCTACAATTGCAAAGTGATGATTTAAATTTAATTAAAACTAAAACGTCATAGCTGCTTTTGCAGAAAAACTTTTTATATTCAAAAGAAATCTTGGTAGAGGTGAGTACAAGCATTTTCCCACATTATCAACAGTGTCTGCAAAACCGGAAGATTTACTTACTTACTGCCACCACTTAGAAGTTCTTCATGTTGATTTTACAGAGCGTTTTCAAGATATTTTAAACATGGAAATACCAAGTTGGGTTATAGATCCTTTCGCAAACACAGATACTGAAGGCTCATCAAATTTGGAAGAGGAGCGATTAGAACTCACAACTAACGAAGAACTGAAAGTAAAATTCAAACGTGGATATCAAGAGTTCTGGCTTCAAAAACCAATACCAGTTCTCTATCATGGATTGTGGACAATAGTACAGAAGTTCCTAATTGCATTTCCTTCGTCCTATATGGCTGAGCGTGCATTCAGTGCAGTAACTGATTTGCTGTCAAAGAAGATGAACAGACTACACGTCACTGAACGTGGCGATCTGCGATTGATGTTAACGAAATTGGAACCCGATATTAACAAACTGGTAACACACCACCAGCCTCAACCGTCTCATTGGTTTTTTCTTTATTATTAATTTTGTATTTCTTATTGCATTGCATTTCTTATTTCTATTGTGATTGTATTTCTTATTGATTCTGTGTTTATATTTAAAAGTTTAATAAAAAAATGTATTGTACATTGGTAGTCGTTTAATAAATTTCTACTTTTCATCATTCCTCTAAAATAAAATTTAGACATTAACTGAAATTAAAGCTAAATACAGATCAATTGGTACGGTACGATGATATTCAAATAAAATTAACTACTTTGGGCTAACCAGCGACTGGAGGGGGGGGCGGTTAAATTTTTGTTCTCTTCTATAGGGGGCGGTGGTCCAGAAAAGGTTGGGAACCACTGAACTAGATTAATGGAGTTGACTGTAATGTTTGTCGTTCGCCGATACACCAAAGATTTTGTTGTTGTTGAGTTTTTTGGAGAAAAGGGTCAGTCGTAATTTTAAATAACGTGGTGAGAGTTTGAATCGCAGCCTATTACCAATTTAAGCTTCTGGGTCAGAGAGTGTTTCACAAGGTCCTCCTACTCCTTTATTGGTGGTGGTTCAGCTGCGTTTGAGGGGAGGTATGCGGATGCCAGTATAAACACTTTCTTTTTACATTACTGTGCATATTCAACCTTCACTACCGTTAGGTCGGAGGAAGAAAAGTGCATCAGTGGGTAGACCTTAAAATCCCTAGAAACATATATAGCCGTCCTAGGTTTCAATTTCATATATAGCCTGAGATATGTTTCAATTTCTCATAGATCATCTCCACGTCCTTATTTGTAGATGGGTTGAATCTTCAACCCTTGTTCCCCATCGTAAGGGAATTTGTTTTTAACATTATAATCTTTCTACCCCCTCCCCCCCCCCCCAAATACTAACTTGGCTTCTTGTTTCCTTTGGAAGTTACAATTTATTTCACTTTTAGGGGTGAAGTTACAATCCTTGTTCGTAGGGAAATTTCCTTCAAATAGATGGTTTTCAACATTATAATCCTTCAACACTCCAACTTTTAAATTTGCTTCTCGTTTCCGTTGCAAGTTACAATTTATTTTAGTTTTAGGGGTGACGTTGCAACTATTGTTCTCCATCGTAAACAAATCTCCCCA
Source organism: Galeruca laticollis (assembly GCA_963921935.1). NCBI lineage: Eukaryota > Metazoa > Arthropoda > Insecta > Coleoptera > Chrysomelidae > Galeruca > Galeruca laticollis. Next base: position 156,713,344 of record OY998181.1, on the reverse strand, counting down.
AACCGTGTGTTCTTTTCACCAATACACCCCTACTCATTGAATATTAAGGCGGCTCTCTGAAATAATAATTCGATTCAGTATATATTCTGCACGCCACTGAAACCGCGAATTGAGCAGTTCTGAACATTTTTTAAGCTAAAATTGGCTTGCTATCTTCACACCGGTAAAAACTAACAGGAGTTGCTCAAAGTTTTATACAACGAAGCTTATTCTAATACTATTTTTACTTTTATAGATGAAAAAGGCCCTCATAAATTGGTTGGTGCAACATTAGAGATTGTGATAAACGGAAAGGATGTTACATTGACACATACTTTGAGCGATGGAAAAAGTAGAAAAACAGAGTTTGAGTTAGGAGAGGAGTTTGAAGAGAAATTTGGACCTAATACACACAAGGTGAGGATTAACTTCCAACTGAAACAATACACTTGATTCCCATTCAACTGCTATCTATAAACAATATATTCAAAAAAATTATACAATCCTATACCTTTCTATCTTTTCAGTTATCGTGCACAATATTATTACTTCATTTTCTCTAACCATCTCTACTTCTTCTTTTCATCTCTTTTTTGGTCCCCCTGTTTTGTCTCTGTTTGGGATCAAATAATTGGATATATCCATAATAAATTCACTGGATGTTTTTATAGTGACTGCTAATGATACCGGTTGATCGAAAATAATATTAAATCAACAACGAAATAATAGGAGTCGCTGTGACGCGTTTTGTTAGCACAGTAGCTATATTGAACGAGTGAATGTGTAATGAAAAATTGTTTTTATTTATACAGAGCATAAATACGGAGTCCTCAAACACAAGCATTAATGGAAGAGAGGAGAAAAATACATAACGATAAAAACAAAAAACACTACGAGCTTATAGAAATAAACAAGAGGATATCCAAATATATTAGAAGAGATAACCGAAAGTACAAAAGTGGACAAATCCAACAAACGATCGAAGATAATAAAAGTCTCAAAGTTCTAAGGAAGAAATAAATAATTAAATGAAAATACACAAATGTAAATATTGTTAGGGGCGAAATTTAGGGGATGAGAGCAGTGATTGTGCACTAGTGTTCCTCGCCTCTAACTGTCCCAGTAGCTCAGTCGGGCGTATGTTCGACAATAAAATTGATTTCGATTTTACTGAAATCTATAGGGTTAAATTTTCTACAGCGCCACGGATTTATAGCCAGTCAAAATCCGAAACCACCCAGACAGGATGGGATAACCCACTGCACTAGAATTACTTAATAATAAAGATTGGCTATAAGGTTATGTAAATCTCATTAAAAAAATAAGAAAAGGTTCTTGCTCACCTCTGATTACCAGGGTACCTGGTACCCACTATGCAAATAAATATTACAGTTATGTTAATTCAACATCACATTGTGATAATGTTCTTCCTTTTTTTCCTCTTGTTTTCATCACATGCACATCTATACAACCGCTTATGCCCAGCTTGTGGCTGTTAACTTTTGTGATGTTTCAACTTAACTTTTCAGCGATGTTAAAGCGCTGTCTTTTTACATTACTGTGATGTTACTAGAACTTCCTTAAAAGGAAGTCTTTATAACGAACTGAAAACAACATTTCCGTTACATTCTGAAATGCCTTTTAACATCTTGTCGATGTTAATGCAATGTCTGAAAAATAACATCTTATCAATTATCTAAATGCGACATTTCAAAAACAATACAGTGTATTCTCGTATATGTTGTATGGACATTACATAAACCTCTAAATAATATACCTCAAACATTCTGGATGACATCCTATAGATGTTTCTGTGCCTAATCAGCAAATACAGGGTGAACAACTAAGAACGCCGGCTGTCGGCCATATTTCAAAAAATAGTCATAGTACAACTTAAAAAAAACCTTCAGGAAAATGACCCTGAAAAATCGCTGGAAAATATTTTTGAGTTCCTAAAATATCTCCTATGGGGTGGAATGAACACTTTAAAACATAATACTGTGATTATCTCCAAAAAAAACATACTAAACGTATCCTAGAAATACAATGTTTGATATATTGTTGAGATTATGAAAAAATATAGTTAGGGACTTTTTGTCTTTATTATTCAAGTAAGGGGTGGGGGAAGGTTCAACCCAAACAGCAAATGTCGTAACACTTTTTTTTTAATCGACATCCATGTTTTTGGCTTCATTTGAAAGAGTTTTTCCTTTTTAATAAGAAATGCTTAACAAAGATAACAAAATTGGACAATTTTGTCAACGCTTTGTGAAAAAGTCTACAATTTTCCCATTTTTCTCGGAAATTTCAAATGTAATGAGGCATTTTTTAAATTCTGATGAAAAGGGGTAAAAAAATAGGAATCTATTCCAAGATATAAGATTTACAATATCAGATATAAAAATTTAAAAAATGCTTCAATTTACATTTGAAATTTCCGAGTGGATACAAAATTATCTAATTTTGTTATCAATCTTATTAAACAGAAAAACTTTTAAATGCAGCTAAAATCATTAATATCGGTTAAAAAACGAAAAAGTTATACATTTGTTCATAAGTTTGAACCTTCCCCACCCATTATTTGAAGAATAATGGCAAAAAATCTCCTTAATTAAATTTATTCATAATCTCATCAAGATTTTAAAAATTGTATTTATAGGACACCTTTAGTATGTTTTTTTGGAATAGTATGTTTTCGAGTGTTCAAAATATTTTCCAGCAATTTTTCAGGAACCCTTACCTAAAGGTAATTTTTTTGAAAGTTGTACAATGATTCTTTTCTGAGATATGGCCTACAGTCGTTCTTAGTTGTTCATTCTGTACATTCAAAATAAAATAGCAATAAAGGATTTAAAACGTTTATTCACTATTAATGAACAGTACAGTAAATTTGAAAAAGAAAGGTACAAAATTAGAAAAAAAATATCTTGTCCAGCAATCCAACCTAAAAAAAAATAAAATTGTGTAAGCATATTACATAACAAGTCTGGGAAGTGGAAACTATTGAACGCATTCAGTGAAAACAAGAAATAAAAAAGGGTGTATTAAACCGTAGTTACCATAACGTACAATACTTTGAAACTGAATTAATAAAGTTTAAGGGATACACATACATTACAGCTTGTTTACAGATAATTTATTAGAATAATTTTTTAATTATATTAAAACTAATAAAAATTTTACACCATAAAGATTTACTCACGGTTACCACTTTTTCTCACGCAAGAGTCGCTGTTTCGAGTACCTCAACCATTCCATAACGTACACTTCAAAATCCTTATTTGTGAAACATTTAAAGTGTTCTGAACAACAGCTAATAAAACAATTACTTTAGATCAAATTGTGACCTTTGATCGATCATCATTAATTACATCAAACTTGATTTTCAGCCAATTGACTGGGACCAATTTTCCATAAGATACATGCGGGGATCTTCAAAGGAATAATAACATATTTTATTTCGAGAAGTGACTTTTCATGATTTACCTTCTATTCCATGCCTCACTCCATTTGGCAGGTAAATTCTGGTGTACTATGAAAATTCATAGTTCTTTTGTGTATAAAATAATATACTATTCTCATCTTGTTATTTTCATCCTGGAACAAATTGTATATTAACATCGTGGAATTGTAACTTAATGAAAACTGAGCATTATTAATACACTGTATACAAAAAAAACTACTTATGAGGAAGATATATGAACACATTATCAAGTTAAATGAGTTTATAATTAATTGTATCCAATAGCTGTGTTTCTACAATAATAAATAATTGAATGCTGTTTGTTGACTGGAGCATTCAGTATCATAAGTTACATATTCTTCAACTAGATTAATATAGGTACCATTGTAAGGAACATCTACAGCTTTTTAACAGAAATTTCTGTTTTTAAAGTCTTAAACAGTCTCTAATTATTCACAAGAATTGTTAGTAATAATGTTAAAATTTTCTAAACCTGCAAAACTATATTGATGGCTAAGACAACTACTAAAAAAACTAGAACTAGAGATACTTGATTCAATATTTTTTGTACTGTTTAATACAATGTTTGTATCAGACTATCTGAAATAGTTACTCCCCTTTCAATACATAATTACCAACTATTTGTTTTTATTTTATTTTATTTGTGTAAGTAGCTTCTGAAACATTGAAAATATTTTCTTCTAGATTTGAATATCTGCCAACATATGAGCATGTTTTATTATTAATAATAATATCTACCCTATTGCAATATCAAGTTTTTTGTAGGGTATAATGCATATCTAGGATTTGAAATATTGTGAATCGTTTTCAAAATATACTTACTAGGTAACTAAAATATTTTAAAAATTGAAAAAACCCTTATTAACTCTATTATATAATGTTAGTGTACAATTCCGCCACCTGGAATTTCAATGTATAATAGCCAATTAAAGTATTGAATAAGTTTTAAGTATTAATAATTATGATTTTGGAATAGCTACTTACCGATAACAATTGTTGTTCGTCCATTATAACAAGAATTATAAGTAAATATAGAAACTGTAGCTTAGTAGGAACTAACGAAAACGAAGACCACTTTATTCAAGTACTACTTGCAAAATATGTGCTTCCTGCAAATTAAATATAAGACATAAATGAAAACCATCCGCCATTTCATGCTTGTCATTTTTGTTTCCACAGATGACTACTGTATGTTTCGTTCATCAGTTCCTCTTCTGTTTTCTCCTTTTTTATGTTACTGTGATGTTTAATATGAGATATTACTGAGAGTTTTATGAACTAACGTCGTACAGACGTGATAAGTACGATGTTAATAGAAATTATTTCGAAAGATGTAAAAGTAACTGCAGCATGTGATCATCTTAAAAATATGTTAATTTGTAATATTACAGTAACGTTCTGTATGTGACATTAGTGAGAAGTATACAAATTAACATCGTATGAATGTTTCCTATAGGAAGTTACTAAAAAGAAGTTCATAGGATGTGTATCTAACTGCGAATTCAAGTATTACTGTGTACATCAAAAATATGTTTTATTTACATGACATGGATGGTAATAGAGTTGGTAATAAAATTAAGACATCTAGGAGATATCTTATTAACGTTTTAAATAAACATCACGAAAAGTCTCTAAAAACAACATCACAAAAAAGACTTGTTATGTTTCTTGTTTACTGGGTATTATTAACTTGGATCAGAACAAAAAAATATTCATTAACCTTACTACACAAAATATATTGAAACGCTTATAATGTACCGGCACAAATGGAGCACACAATAATATTCTGTGGTTGTTAATAAGTACCCCACCAAATAAAAGTGTAAACTACGATTCAGAATGGTATATCAGCTCAATAAACAAATATCACACCTGAATTGAGACTATATGTGACGTCACTATGATAGCTAACAGCTATGTACTAAAAAAAATTCCTTAAGGGCGGTATCAGTTTAAGATCTAATACTGTGGTTATTGTGTGGTAGTGGTAGTGGCCTCTCAGCTTCTCAATATGTTTACCAAAGAACCCAGCGTCTTGGTGAGTGTGTGGAATCTAGGAGGTGTACAACACACGAAGACAAGGAGTAGAAGGTGGACTGTGTGAGGACAAATACTATGAACAGCGGAGACAATACACATTGACAGTGATGGGTGGACACTGAAGATGGAGCTGGCACCAAGCTGGGAGTTGAAATTCGAATGCAGTGGCTTCAAACTCGATAGCTGAATATGATTCTCAAACCTGATGTGAAGGTTGCACGTTCACTTGATGGTAGAACGTGGATTGAATACGACCAGATGGTCGAATGAACCCTAAAATGAACATTACCATTCTAACTTCCGATTTCAATTGAGTACGGGGGCTCTTATTAGTCATAATACTAACCTCAATGTGACAGAGGGTTCTTGGACGGCCCCGTTGGTCTATTTGCCGTCTGACAACCAGCTCCTTTTTCGTGATTAAATGAATTAACGAATGGACTTCCTAAAATACACAACGCAAAGTCTCAGAGCCATGCTCGAGAAGTTTTACGAAGAACTTACCATGACCTTCAAAATCCCGTAAAACGGAAAAATTTTCTTCAAAATATACAGCGTCTATAATCGCAAACAATATAAGGAAATCTCCCAGTGAGAAATTTCTCAGAACCATCCAACGATGAACTATATAATTGAAAGTTTCCAGCGAAGTGTTAGGAAATTCGTCTCAGCCAATCTTCTTCCAACTCAACACGGAGATTCAAGAATAAATGACCCACCATGGTGCGCTAGCAGTATACTCGGAACTTGGAACATAGAACGCCAACATTGAGTAGAATACAAATGTCATGACTTTATCAAATTTTTACTGCAGATCATGCCTATCACATTTGTATTCGATATAAGATACAATGAATAATCAGCCATTTGTCATTGAAATATAATGTTTATAGCAAAACCAGGAAAGTTTTAAAGTGGCCAATCACGCCATCTCTGGCCGAACCAACACAACTACAATAAGGCATATGCCATTAGTCAAACCACATAGACAATTAGGTGTTGTGGAAAAACCAGAGATAGTTGAGGTGAATTCAAGGACACAATGACATTTGGGAAACTAAACTGGCTTGCTCAATAAACAAGAGTAATGTTAGGTTCATTCATATGTATCGATGTGTAGCTCTTTCCCACACGTAGTCTAATTTACACTCAATACCTTACACTCGATACTGAATATTGACTCATTCCTAACTGCACTCTACTCAAAGTGTGGTGGAAATTACGTTACACCACGCTACACCTTCAAGCAATCTTAATGACCAATGACCATGGTCTGTTGATTCTAATCATAGAACAATCGTTCTAATCATGAAACAATCAGAGTCAGCAGAAGTGCAGTAAACAGGAATACGTTCGGTTATGACGAAGATTGAAGAGTTTGTCTCTATCGAATTATAACATATCAATCAAGAAAGACATTCTTCTCTTAAACAAAGGGAAGGGTTTCATTGTGCACAATGAACCCGTAACAATATGACCAACAACATGGAAGAATTATTAAGGGTATTAGAAGAATTCTACACAGAATTATACAAGAGTCGACAAAACCTTGATGAGCAACAAACCGAAAACTTAGATAACTCTAAACAAAGAGTAGTTAACCAAGGATCGGAAGAAATACCAGAATATAACAACAGAAGAAATAAGAATCGCACTTAAGAAAATGAAAAGAAATAAAGCTCCGAGTGCAGACGGTACTGCTATAGAAGCCGTAAAGATTGGAGGGGACAGACTTTTAGAGAAAATAAAGGAACTGTTCAAATTTTGTCTGCACCAAGGCAAATCACCTACAAGATGACGCAATGCGCCAACTATTTCAAAACACAAAAAGGACCATTCAACAGATCTAGAAAACTACCGACTCATAAGCCTGTTAAACCACTTCTGCAAGCTATTCACAAGAATAATAACAAATCTATTAGAATGAAAATTGGACGTCTATCAACCTAGGTAGCAGGCGGGTTTTAGGACAAACTTTGGCACTAACGATCACCTCCACTGTATAAAAAGCCTTATAGAAAAAGACATCGAATACAACCTACCCCTGGTCCTGGCCTTAGTCGACCTCTGCAAAGCATTCGATACGATTGAAATAAGCAGTGTAATGAAAGAGCTCGTGGAAAGCCGTATAGACTATCGGTACTCTAAGCCGATTACAGTAATGCTACCTACCATCACTGTATGATTCCATAAAGATACAAAATGTATAAAAGTCGAAAGAGGAATTAGACAAAGTACCACGTTATCTTCCAAACTTTTTACGGCAGTCCTTGAACATGCTTTTAAGCAGTTGGACTGGGACACCAAAGGAATCTGTATTGACGGCGAAATGCTCTCCCACCTACGATTTGTCAAAGACATAGCTCTAATACCGGACAACAAAGGAAAGATTAGAACTATCATTACTGAGTTAGATGCCGTTTGCAAAGAAGTCGGTTTAAGCATGAACTTTGGAAAGACGCAACTCATGACAAATTTGATACCAAGTGAAAACCTAAACGTCGGTGGTAATGAAATAATACTAGTCCACAAATATAAGTAGTTGGGTTATGAAATCCAAATTGCCAGAGATAACCAAACCACTGAACTGCAAAGAAAAATTACGTTGGCGGGGACTGCATATGGAGGTCTATCAGATATCTACAAGTGCAACATATCAAATCACCTAAAAAAGAAGACCCTCAACCAATGCGTGCTCCCTGACATGACTTACAGTGCCGAAACACTCTCCTTAACCCAGGCCATTGCAACGAAACTCAGAGTAGGCCAAAGAAGATTGGAAAGGTCGCTACTGGGACTGACTCTCAGAGATAGAGTCAGAAATGAGGAAATAAGAAAAATGATAGGCGTCACGGATGTTATCGAGCGCATAACACGGCTTAAGTGGAACTGGGCCAGAATGACTGATGGAAGGTGGCCAAAAAAATTATAGAGTGGAGACCACGAGCTGACAAAAGGAGTAGAGGTAAACCACCTAATGAAACAACTAAGATATACAGCTAATGAAGGAGGAAAAACAGGGAAAAACGTTAAAATCGGATACAGGAAATTGTACATTAAAGCTGATGAATGGAAGTGGAAAACAGAGACGGATAACCTGGTTAAGATACAAGGGAATGAGCAACAGCAATCAACAGATGAAGCAATTATTGCAAAAAACTAATTAGTAACCCATAAGGAAACCGAAAATGGAGAAGACTTGGCCTTGGAAAAAGATATGGATCGACAAAAAATGCATATGAGAATGTAAAGCAATTGAGAGGAATAATAAATCAAAAAGTAAATGGAGTACAACGTAAAATAAAAAGAAATAGAGAAAAGCATGATGAAGGTAAAAGTAGTATATGGAAAATAAGGACATGGAATATAAGGGGCTTAACAAGAAAAGAACTGGAAGATGAACTTGTGCAAATGGGAGCGAACATGCTAGGAATAATTGAAACAGAAAAGACAGGAAGGGGCTTGATAACAATGGCAGAAGGAAATATATTTATATATAGCGGAGTAAAACAAGACAAAAGGGCATCTTTAGGAGTGGTTTCTATAATTAATAAAAAATTGGAGAGACTAATAAACGGATGGGATGAAATATCGGACAGAATTTTAAAAATAGAAATAAAAACAGATGAAAACAACCAGAAAACAGTTATATTAGTTTATGGACCCAATGAGGACGATACAGCAGCAAATAAGGACCAATTTTGGGAAGAATTACAAGTAGCTACAGAAGAAGTCAAAGGACCACTGTATATATTGGGGGACTTCAATAGTAGGGTTGGCATAGATGATCAAAGGTATAGAAATATATTAGGAAAACATGGAGAGCAAGTGAGAAATAATAATGGAATGAGAATGCTAGATTTTTGTATGATAAATCAATTAGTGATAACAAATACGTTCTTTCAGCATAAAAATATACACAAATACATCAGAGAAGTAAAAAGTAGGGGATAAAAATCAATATTAGACTATATACCGGTAGAAAAGATTATTAGAAGAGTAATACAGGATACAAAAGTGAAAAGTTGGCCAGAGATAAACAGTGATCATTATGTAGTACTGAGCATAATAAGAGATTACGTAATGGAAAACAAAGAAAAAAGAGAAACCTACCAAAAAAGGAGAATTGGAAACAATAAAAAAGTATAAATTGAGAAACAAAGAAATAGCGAAGAAGTACGAAATATGCATGAGCAAGAAATTAAAGAATGTGAGGAAACACATAGAAAATGACATTGAAATAGTTTGAAATTCAATGAAAAATGCAATCATAGAAACGACAAAACAAGTATGTGGAATAAACAGAAAAATAAATCATAGACAACAAACTGAATGGCGGAGTAACGAAATAAGAAACCAAATTAAAATAAAGAAAAACCTGTGGAGAAATCACCTAGGGACTAGGAAAACTGAGGATTATGAAAAATATTAAACTGAGAGAAGAAAACTAAAGAATTAGTAAAAAATGCAAAAGAAGATCAATGGAAATTATTTGAAGAGAAAATGGAGCAGGATAGTAAGAGTAACCAAAAACTTTTCTACACCGTGCCAAAATCATGGAAGACTAAAAAAACATAAATACAAATAATATTAAAAACAAGAAAGGAGAAATGTTAACAGTAGATACAAAAATAATGGAAAGGTGGAAGGAATATTTTCTACAACTATTATATAACGGAGAAACTACAACTCAATTGAATGAAGAGAAAATACAAACAATACAGGACGATAATAATGAAGTAATATCCAGAGATGAATTCACAGAAATCATTAAAAAGTTAAAAAATGGTAAAGCGCCAGGATGTGACAAAATAACTGGAGAAATGATTAATAACATAGGTGAAAGTGGAGAAGAACTCTTACTAAAAATATGCAATAAGTGCTGGAAAGATGAGAAGATACCGAAAGAATGGCAAATTGCTTCAATTGTTCCTATATACAAAAAAGGAGACAGACGGGAATGTAGCAACTGCTCTGTACAAACATGAAAATATTAGAACAGATATAAAACAGTAAAATTAGAAAAGTTGTGGAAAACACACTAGACGATGCGCAAAATGGGTTCAGACGTGGAAGGACCATACAACGATAAAATAGATGACAGAGAAATGCCTACAAGAGAAGAGCAATATATATTGCACATTCATAGACTTAGAAAAGGTATTTGGTATGGTATCAAGAGAAAGAATGTAGAGAATATTATAAAAAAGCGGGGTAAATAACATACGAATAAAAATGATACAATAAATATATGATAATAATCTAAATACTGTTATATGCCATAATGGATGATTAGAGGCATTCAGAACTCAAAGTGGAGGATTATGACCTTTTCTATGCATTGTGATTATAGAGGAAATAATGAAGGAAACAAATAATAAATGCAGGAAATATATAATAGGACATAGAGACTTGCAAAAAGTCGAAATATCAAATGAAGCCTATGCAGACGACATTGTTATATTTGCGCAAAGTGAAAGGGAGCTACAACAAAACCTAGACATATAGAATGAAAATGAATACTAATAAGACTAAAGCTATGGTAATTGGTGATAAAATAGAAAAGATAAAAATAATATATATTGAAGATCAAAGTATAGAACAGGTGGAATCATGTCAGTATCTTGGAGTAGAGGTATATCAGGGGGGAACTCAAGAAGCAGAAATAAATAAAAGAGTGGAAAAAGCAATTGATCTATATTATTTTATAAATAAAACGTTTATTAATAATAGGGAAATCTGAAGAACAACTAAAGTAAAGGTATTCAAATCGGTTCACACACCAGTGTTAAGACATGGATGTGAATCTTGGATACTTAATAGGACACAAAAAAGCAAACTACAAGCGGTTGAAATGAAGTATATAAGGAGAATAAGAGGAGTAACAAAAAAGAGATGAGATAGGAAACACGATAATAAGAGAAGAACTTGAAATACAGTCAACTTTGGAGTATATTGAGAAAAGTCAACTGGGCTGGTGGAAGAGACTAGACGGACTAAAAGAATATGGGAAGCGAAAATCCAAAAGAATAAAAATAGAGGTAGACCCAGCAAGACTTGGGATGGAGCAATAGGAGAGATATTACAGCGGAAAGGAAAAGCTTGGATGAAGCAAAAAAATTGGCAACTGACAGAAAGAAGTGGAAATTTTTTATAAAAGAGTAAATTTATCACTCTACACCACAATGTGGTTTTGGAGTTATTTGATTATATATATTAACATACTTTGGAACACCGTCCTTGAAAATTAAATCATTTTTAGAAACTTCAGACCTGAGTACTTGCTTTAAGGCTGATCACAATTTATACAATCTCATTAAAAATAACAAATCTAAATCTTCAAAAATGAACATATAAGAAGTTCATAAATTAAAATCTGGTAATGACATCTATGATAAAATTTATATCGGTAGAACTTGTAGAAAATTTAAAACTAGAATTTCAGAACATAAACTTAGTTATGACAACAAACAATTATATGCTCACTATTCAAATCATTTATTAGAAAACCAAGACACTTTCGACCCAAATTTTGAAATATTACTTGTAGAACCTAAATCCTTTAAGAAGCTCTTGAGATAAATATTCAGGTTACCTTCTGAACGACCAAATAGATATCAACCATTCTCCCTTTTAGACTTCTAAACAAAAAAAAACAAATTGAAGAACCATCTCTGTGTATGAAAAAGTGTCCGTTAAAATGTTGCATATAACGGTGACGCCACAGTAGCCGCCCGGTAAATTTTAAAAACAGCGCTAAAAGTTATTAGAAAGAATGGTGTCTGTTGATTTATATAAACAAATCATTATTACGTGTTGATTAACTACAAAAACTGAGAAAATAAAAAGTTTGTTCATAAAGTATATAGTTCATAAATTTTTTTATACATACTCATGGCTGGATATAAGACCTCCGTCTGAGGCTGAGGCGAATTAATGTTTTTATTTTACAATTTACACCCATTTGGAAAACTTTTCAACACGCAAATATTACCAATTATTATTCAAATGTCTTAAAAAGTTTTATAGCAAAAAGCACTAATCGTATGATTCAAAATTTAGTCACGGCAATAATTTTAGGTTATGTTTATAAAATAATGTTCAATGTTCCTCTTCCCTCCATTACTACGTCGCATCATTTGCCTACGCTGGCGCCAGTTTGGAAGATTTTTGAACTATTATTTACTGTTTATAGCTGGACACTTTTTCAACGTTTCCCCCATATGAGACGATTCTCCTTCCATCCTCTATAATACTAGTCAAAGTATATTCAAGAGAATCACAACTGTCAATTTTACGATTTTGAACTGATTTTGGCAGAATTTTCGAATTTTTTTCAATTCCAAGAACCCAACATAAAAAAGTATACATAGCTCAATAAAAAACATTGTTCTATTCACTTGCTATTTTTTTGCTTGCAGAATGTGGGAACACTTGAAGGAGACGTGCTTAAAATTACGGGAGCTGTAACCAAAACATATACACCATCAGCTTCTGGATTAGAAGTTGTAAGTAATCCATTCACATTTAATACACTCGAATCATCACGTTGAGTTTGTGCAGCCATATCGATAGTGTAATACTTATGAACAAAGCAAATAATCCCATTAGGAAGATAATTACTTATTGAAAGATAATTACGAAATTATTAAAGCTATAGAGCTCTAGATTGATGAAATTAAAGCTTAAAGAGCATACCGGCAAACATTAATTGATTGTACATTATTCTGAGATAAATAGAAAATGATTTAAACACAATGTGAAATGGCAAATTGGATTATAATGATAATATATATAAATTGCTATTTATATCATGTGTTCCGATCGAAAGCTTCACGTTTCTAACAAAGCCCTCTTCAGAAAGTTTAATATTTCAGGGATATTTGTGTTTACAATAGTAACTTTGCAAATTCATATCAAGCAAAACATGACATTAAACTAATAGTATAAACTTTCGTGAGATTATATTGTTATTGCCTCCTCCCGACAACTAATACGGAAAGATGAGTATATTGACATTCTTAGCAATCTAGGAAATAAATTTATGATATAGTTTATTTACGATAAAAAGACGATGACGTTGCAAAACAAAGTATTGTGATGTTGCCAAGCTGTAGTTTTTTCCTTTACTTAACGAAAACTAGAGAAGTCACTCTGATGTTTGATTGACAGTTCTTCTAATTCATTGTTCCGTGCCTCGTAGGGCGTAAGTCAAAAATATTTATTTAATAATAAAAGGCTTGTATGATAGGCTTGATTAATTTAATATAAATATTTATTCATGAAAAACTATGGATAAGAAACAAGGAACAGTAACCAATCATTCTATATTCGGATTAACATTCAAATATTTTACATAGAAGAGGGGTAAATGACGAACTGTAGGTCATTATACCTTATTCTATGCTCTATAGAACCATCTTCAAGAGCACTGCAAGGGTTTACGCTGAAAGAAATCAATACAATCTATAACCATCTTTATGCAAATTTAAATATTGTTTCTTTATACAATATCTATTATATTTATTATAATAAAAATAAAATGGAAAAGAAAAATATAAATACACAAAATAAATTTTAAAAATTTAGAATATTGTTACGAACTCGCACACCGAAGCAGATACTAAGTACGGCCCTGTAACCTTATGTTAACGGAGTTAAGAAAAAGGCGAGCGCGCCGAATTCTGAGAAGGTCTATTGGGATTTATTGTGACCGTCCTTTTTAAACATGTTCTCGAAAGGCATTTTAAGAAATATCGCGAAAGGCATTTGTCCCATCCGAAATGTTGTAGTAAAGAAAGCTTTGATATAAATACAGGACCGATCAGCGGATGAGTTTAGTTTATGAGTTGATAAAGTGATCTTGACAAATAAACAGTAATTAAGCGAATATAAAAGTGTTATAAATTAATAAGTTTGTGTGCATATAAATTAAATTCAAGTGACTAGTTAAGTACATATAAGTTAGTGTTAGTGAGTTCGTGTTTAAATAAATTAGTAAGTAGCAATACCGAGTGTTTAAAATTTGTCCCACCCGTTTATTGTTTAAATAAATAACAAAAATATTATATTGGTGTCAGGTGTGGGGTAGTATAAATAAATAGCTACATCAAAATGGCCAAGAGACTGTGTGATCTGAAAATGGCGGAATTAAGAGTAGAATTGGAAGATCGTGAGTTGGAAACGTCCGGTAAGAAAAGCGAATTAGTAGAAAGACTTAAAGTGGCACTGGAAAATGACGGCTTTGATCCAGAATTATTTTTATTCAATGACGAGGCTTCCACCGTAATCTCGTCAATTTCTGCTAATATGAAGAACGATATTTCTGCCATGGAAGAGAAGATTTCAACGAATGTGAAAAACGATATTTCTGCCATGGAAGACAAGATTTCTACTAATATGGACGAGAAAATTTCTGCTATAAAGACCGATATTTCTGCAGATATCTTATCATTGAAAAATGACATTGCTGCTGAAGTCGAGAATAAAATCACGTCTCTAAAATCGGTGCCCTGCTATTTTCATAAGATTGGAAAGTGTAGAAATGGGGCTAGTTGCCGATTCAAACATCCAGTCTCGGCTACACAAAAGTTCCAGGAGGAACTTTCATTTAAGGAGGGGGTAAAGTTACGAACTCGCACACCGAAGCAGATACTAAGTACGGCCCTGTAACCTTATATTAACGGAGTTAAGAAAAAGGCGAGCGCGCCGAATTCTGAGAAGGTCTATTGGGATTTATTGTGACCGTCCTCTTTAAACATGTTCTCGAAAGGCATTTTAAGAAATATCGCGAAAGGCATTTGTCCCATCCGGAATGTTCTAGTAAAGAAAGCTTTGATATAAATACAGGACCGATCAGCGGATGAGTTTAGTTTATGAGTTGATAAAGTGATCTTGACAAATAAACAGTAATTAAGCGAATATAAAAGTGTTATAAATTAATAAGTTAGTGTGCATATAAATTAAATTTAAGTGACTAGTTAAGTACATATAAATTAGTGTTAGTAAGTTAGTGTTTAAATAAATTAGTAAGTAGCAATACCGAGTGTTTAAAATTTATCCCACCCGTTTATTGTTTAAATAAATAACAAAAACATTATAATATTTTTAAAATTTTTATAAACAGAAAAAGTGTTAAAAAACACTATTTGCGTTCTCAACGCTGTTTTTTGGCTTCTGATAATATTTTGCCGGTTCGGTTGATACAAATCAATCTTTGTCCGATCGCTTTCTCAAGACTCCGCTTCGTTTGTAGTACTGCTTCTCTTAGCAGTATCACTGCTACCCACTCTTCTACTCACTACTGAGCTTTTAACAACTGCCATGGAGCTATTACCTTGTCAACAGAAAAGCCAACATATTTGCGGACAGACCTCAACAATATACTTGACATAATTAACTTTTTTATAACCAAAAACATATCATCTATCTCCAAATAGGTGAATGCCATAAATTATTCTCGGATCATTCAGTAATAACACTAATACTAAGTGAAAAAATAATACATAAAGAAAAACAACCCAAAATTGTCGAATAAGTACACTGATTGGATAAGTTCCAGAAACATGTTGGATGAAACAATTAATCTAAACCACTCAAAACCGTGGAAGATCATGATAACGAACTGGACCAATTCAATAGAGATATCCAAAGAATAGCTTCGGAATGCACTCCAGATATTAGAAGATGCTCAAAAGGATGTGACAAAATTTCATATACCTACTCGCGGGAAATGTATGTAATTTCATGCTCATTGTACAATATACCATTGTCTCACCCTAATGTCACTATTTTAAATCGTTTAACAAATAATTTTTTTATGTACGAAAATCGGTTTAAAAAATTTACTATCGAGTGTAAATTTGTTAAATAGTTACTTTGGTTTAAAAATTTTATTGCAATAATTAAAACTTACCTTTGATAATGGACTTGCCATTGTTTGCCTCTTCGGTCATGATATTTAAAACGTTCATAACTATTTCACGACACTGCTCACTCAACTTTTTATGAACAACTTTACTTTCTGGAGTCGCCATAACAAGTTAGTATTGCACAACCCCGGTAATCACACTTTTCTCTGAATTGTACTGTCGAAACGAAGCATACGAATTCTGCCAGCGAAGTGAGCTCTTGCAATCCGCATACGTCTTTGCTACGGTGCATCGGAAGTTGCCAAACTTCCGAATGCCAAAATTAATTTGCCAACCTGTAAGAGCTTTCAGATATACTGTCGCTATGTCGTTCGCCATTATATCTACCGTTCGTGCCGTTGTAATATAAACCAATTTCTTCTTTTGCAGTTCGCCGTTCGTAGAGTTCTCGTAGCAGACAGGAAGTGCCAATCAAATTTGGTTTCACGGGTCATATGATAGTAAACACATGTTGGTTGTTTTGTTTACCTCTATGCGATATTAGGGTTAGGATTTTTTTCATAGTTTATTTGTTCATGTGTTGAAGAGAATTGCCGATGTTTTAAATGGATGGATTTTAAATAAATATCGATATAAATAAAAAAAAAATGAAAATGTTGGAATATATTTATTTAAATATGTAGCGGCACAGCGCACGACGGCAGGTTTACGAAATATACGGACGGCCAACGGCAGTCGGCAAGCCCGACGGTGGACGGCGAACGGAACGTCAAGTTTATGAATCGACCTTAACGCCTTGTTTCTTATACCACAGTAATATTTTATTGAAACATATTTGGGGGCAAGGACGAGTTGTCTCCCGTCTTGAGCAGGTAGTTTTTTTATAGGTCGAATTGTCTCCCATCATAGGTCGAGTTGTCTCCCATCATAGGTCGAGTTGTCTCCCAAGGTAATATACATTAAAAGGTATTAATTTTCACAAAGTACACCGTTGTTGCCAAATCAAAATTTTTATTTTTAAAAGTACGTTGAACTATTGATACCTTTTTCTTTTTGTAAAATGTCTCTCAGGATATGAGAATCATTTAACTACCTTGAAATAGAAAAGTAGGAAAATAATCCTTACATTTATTTATTTGTAACGATAACCTGCAGTTTAAATTGTCATTAACAAATAACTAATTAAATTTCCTTAGATTATTTTAGTGATAATCTGCATTAAAATCTACTTTAATTTACATTAAAAGAATGTTAAGTTAATCCATCAACATTTTACAAACCCAAAAACAGGTAGGTACTTTCCCTCCTTCGCCTTATAAAGGGTGGTATTAAAAATAGTAAACCATATTTCACATATTCTTCACAAGTTTCAGAGGTTGTAAAGTTTGTTTACGAAGTTGTTGAATAGTTAAAAGTGGTACAGTGAAACTATACGTATAATGGAGGCTACAATAATTAAAAGTAAAAAAGGCAAAGATTTGTTAGTGATCGATGGGTTTAAATTTTCATTCCACAAGTTATTAGCAAGAGACACTCTAAAAAGATGGTTTTGTGCGTCCAGGAAAACGCAGTGCAAAGCTTTTGTTAAAACAAAATTGGACCGTCCAGAAGTGATCGAATCTTCTTTAAACCACAACCATGAGAAATTATCAGAAGAACTTCTAAATAGGCAGACTCTAAGCAATGCTGTAAAAATTAAAGCAATAGAAGATGTTTCGGCAAAACCAATGGGCCTAATTAGAAAGGAGGTAAGAGAATCCCATTGTGAAACTATTACTACTCATGACGTTGAAAGGATGAGAAAAAATATGTATACTGCTAGGTCCAAAATTGCATCAAAACTTCCAACTAATATAGTTGAATTTCATAGTTTATTAAATTCTGTTACTTTAAAAACTAATAGGGACGAATATTTTATTCTTAAAAATGATGAAATAAATAATATAGTCATGTTTTCATGTGAAACAAATATGTTGATGGCACTTTCGATTATTGCCCTAATTTTTTTTACAATTGTTTACCATTCATGGCTTTAAAAATAATCATTATATTCCTTTGGTTTTCTTTCTTCTAAAAAATAAAAATACAGTATCGTATAAATTAGCTTTACAATATTTAAAAGAAATATATCTATCTACAACAGGTCACGACTTTCTTCCAAAAACTATAACTTCAGATTTTGAATTAGCAATACACAAAGAAATTCGCGAAATTTTTCCAAAAACAGAAATTAAGGGATGTCTATTTCACCTAGGTCAAAGCTGGTATAGAAAAATTCAAAGTTTAGGACTTTCTACCGAGTATCAGTTAAAAGACAATTTAGAAACAGATATAACTAAATACCTTACTTATATTTTTGGTTTACCATTCCTTAAAGCAGAAGACGTTGGTGATTGCTTTGTTCTTGATCTCATTGCAATTCAACCAGATGATGAGAGGGTGATTAAATTTAATGACTATTTAGTTGAAACTTACATAGATGAAATTTCTACCTTTCCTCCTAACATTTGGGCTGAAAACTCTTCTTCTTTAAAAAGGACAACAAACGCTTGCGAATCTTTTCATTCGCGTTATAATGCTTCATTTTATAATACACACCCAAATTTTAACCAGTTTATAAAAGTTCTTCTAGATTTTCAAATAGATACCTATATTAAGCTTCAAAGTATTGATACCGTGGTCAAAGTATATGATCGAAAAGTATTAATGAAAAAAAAGTTTTTGGAAGATAATTTAGAAAAATTACAAGACGGCAGGATTACCAATTTTCAATTTTTAAAAAATATTTCTTTTAAATGCAGAATCTAATTTGTATTATAAGTGTGTAGAGTGAAAAAGTTTTTATATCATTTTTGTAAATATTATTGTCTTGAAATATATAAGTATATATATATATATATATATATATATATATATATATATACAGTGTGACCCATTTTTAATGGAAACACCCTCCTAAAATTTGAAATTGTAAACCGATTTTGATAATTTTTTTTTTGAAATAACAAGTACTAAAAGGTCTACCTTGAGACAAAATTTGAAATGTTTATTCCAATTTTCAGGGCATACTACGATATTTTTTCTTAGTCGAAAATCGGGATTTTTTATTAGCGATTTTTTTATTGAAAAAATCACTACGCCACTGGATTCAGAGTGCCTCTAAACAGGTGTGAACAAAATTTCATGAAAAAATGTTCATTATTAACAAAGTTAGTGCAACTCAAAAATTTCCGTAACTCACACAGCTAACAGTCACAAAAACACCCTATATCAACAGATATAGCCATGAGAATATTTTTTTTATGATTTCAACAATAAAGTGCCACTAGATGAAAAAAAAACAAATAGCGTAAATATTTTTAATGAAAATAACGGAATTATATTCAAGTTTTCACGCAAATTAACTAGATTGGCCACCCAGATCTCCAGACCTCACAGTTTTGGACTTTTTTCTCTGGGGACTCATCACACAAAAGTTTTACAAAAACCGCTCAAGAGATAGAAATGAACTTTGTGCAAGAATTCGACAGGTATGTGCAGATATTACCCCTCAAGAACTAAGGAACGTAATCAGAAACATTCGTATGCGCTACGACAAATGTATCGAAATACATGGTGGATTAGTAGAGGCTATTAGAATATGAGTTAGAATTAATTGTTGCACTGACTCGAAACATTTCAATGATTAGTTATCATAGTTACGTTTATTAAAAATTTTTGCTTCATTATTAGTTGAATTGTGTGAATGTAATCCTGTTATTTTCATTAAAAAAATTGACGCCATCAATTTTTTTTTCATTTGGTGGCACTTTATTGTTGAAATCATAAAAAAAATATTCTCATGGCTATATCTGTTGATATAGGGTGTTTTTGTGACTGTTAGCTGTGTGAGTTTTCGAATTTTTGAGTTGCCATAACTTTGTTATTGATGAATATTTTTCCATGAAATTTTGGTCAGACCTGTTTAGAGGCACTCTGAATCCGGTGGCGTAGTGATTTTTTCAATAAAAAAATCGCTAATAAAAAATCCCGATTTTCGACTAAGAAAAAATATCGTAGTATGCCCTGAAAATTGGAATAAACATTTCAAATTTTGTCCCAAGGCAGACCATTGAGTACTTGACAATTCAAAAAAAAATTATCAAAATCGGTTTACAACTTCAAATTTTAGGGGGGTGTTTCCATTAAAAATGGGTCACACTGTATATAAGTAAACCATTGTATATTTTCCTTTGTTTTATTATAATAAAATAATTATAATTTCCTACGTACTGTTTTATTTTAACAAAATTAGGAAATACCATTCCAAATATTTCGTCAAGATATAAGTAAGATCGATTTGGCAACAACGTTTAGATTTTAAGGTATTATAAGTACTTATGCTAATTACGGATTAAAATCATCCGGGAGACAATTCGACCGTCACCTTTTTGAGAGCAGGTAATATTTTTATTTTGGGAGACAATTCGACTCCGCCGATATTTGGGCCTATCGATATATTTTGGTCCCAATAATCTGCTCTTAGTAGTTATGAATTAACCTGTATATTTAGCTTTGTTCGTATATATTTATATTTATTAATAATAACCAGATTATAACAAGGTTAATGAAAATAATAAGAAAATACACCAAACAAAATCCAATTATAAACCACCCAATACAGCTCTATCGAATGAATGTTTACCGGTGTGAAAATACAAGTAAACTAATAATCTATAGATAATATAATTTATTGAATATTCTAATTTTATGGTAATTATCAATTATAATATGTTTTTTAGATTCACAAATTCAGTAGAGGAGAAGGAAAAGTATTATATCAACGACAATAATAGTAACGACCTGTTTTAAAATATATTTATAAATGCAATTACCAATATTTCAGATATTTTTTTGTATTTATACAATTTAAAAATAAAATGTTAAGATTCATGTAGTTTTATTTAATATCAAAGTACTTACTTAGGGCCGGTTGTACAGCTTAGGTTCAAACTTTGTACAATACTGACGGGAGTTCAAGGCCATTCCAACGGTTATTCAATTCAAGTTTAAAATCTAAACCAAGTTCATGTATTAGTCAAGTTGATCTCTCGATTTCTGGCGGTTAAATTTCGTTTACTGTTAACCTAACCTCAATATCTTTTATTTTATTTATTTAAACAAAAATTGTATGTATCATAATAATAAATATAATAATATATTGCAATATTGCAAAATGAATATTTTTGAAGATCTGACCGACGACGAAGGGTTGCGTGGTCTGGTTGCCGACTGTGGAGAAACAGTGGGTGTTTCACAAGTTGGCGCACATCCAGAGAGCAGCAAGCTTAGGAGTTACAGGAGCTTTTAGGACAACACTCACACCAGCGCTCGATGGCTTCCTAGGATTGCCGCGTCCGCCCATATGGATTATTTATTATGAGCGCAATGGCGGCTGTAATACCCTGTATATCAAATAATGCGTTAGTCATTAAACATTCAAAGATATGTTGGTCAAGAACTATTAGAGTCAGCATTCAGACATACAACACTTTTAACTATATTCAATAATTATATAAGGGAGGGCCAACCCTGGCAAAAATCGAACTGGTTCAGTGTGATATCAGCTCTGAATAATTCAACAATTATAGTGTTCTAATAGTGAACAAAATATTTCAACAGAACCAATAAAGATTGGGCAAGCGGCGGATAGCCATCTACGTCAATGGGACTTTTGAAACAAAACCTATAACTTTAAATACATCCCTAGAGGCAGTCGCTGTCACCATCAACAGCGACAAACAAATCTCAATATGCAACCTCTATATTCCACCCAATGAAATTCTCACAATCCACGCTATCGAGGAACTACTTCAACAGATCCCGTCCCCTCGTATCGTATTAGGAGATTTCAACAGCCATAGCCCATACTGGGGGTCTAAACATAGCTCATCGAAAGGAAGAGTTATCGAACAACTGCAGTAAAATAACAATATAAATATCCTAAACACAGAAGAACCTACAAGATTTAACATACAATCCGGAGATGCCTCAGTCATCGACTTAACTATGTGCGATCCTGCCCTACAAACTTCTTTAAACTGGGAGTTAAACCAATTAAACCAAGCTAACTGGACACTTTTCGTAGACCAAGTAGACCAATATCTTCGAGACCTTCCTAACCCCACCACTTCAAATATAGCCCCAACCTTCCCACGATTCTCACAAGCATTATAACAAGCTGCTCTTATGGCAGTTGGCAAAACCAAAACACTCAAAACTCACACCCAAGCCCCAAGGTGGAATAATAAATGCAGCGAAGCTGTAAAAAAATACAAGCAAGCTTTCAATAAATATCGACGACACCCCAGAACTGACAACAAAATAGAATATAAAAAATGCAGAGCTGAAGCACGTTATCAAACCAAAAAAGAAAGCTGGAAAACCTTTGTATCATCCATCAACCATTGCAGTACCGTCTCTACCAAAACTAGAGATCGTTTTGGTAGAGACGGTACTGCAATGGTTGATGGATGATACAAAGGTTTTCCAGTTTTCTTTTTTGCTTTTTTTGGTTTGATAACGTTCCTCAGCTTTGCATTTTTTATATCTAGCAGAAGATATAGCAGAAATATTCGCAGACCATTTTGAACAAAATTCCAGTAACGATAATTACACTCCACAATTTCTACAATACAAAATTAGAAATGAAAAAGAGGAAATACAAGTAACATATAACGATAATGACAGCATAAACTCTACTTTTTCATTAGAAGAACTAGACGACGCCTTATTCAACACGAAAAGTTCAGCTCCTGGTCCAGACGACATATCTCTAATCTTTATCCAAAAATTAAGTTCTAGTGCGAGAAAATATCTCCTTGACATCCTAAATACTGTTCGAACACAACATTACTTCCCAAAATCTTGGTCAGACTCGTATATAATCCCCATCCTTAAACCTCAAAACCCAAAATCAGGCCCCCACTCCTACAGATCGATTTCTCTAACCTCGTCAACTTGTAAATTATTCGAAAAGATTATAAACCGAAGACTAAGATGGTTCTTGGAAAACAAACAGCTCCTGATCCCCGAACAAAACGGTTTTAGTCAGAACAGATCTACCACCGATAAACTAGTGGACTTGGAATCCGAAATTTATGAAGCGCTAATAAACAAGCAGCGTTGTTTGGCTGTTTTTTCTTGACATAACAAAAGCTTATGATTGCACATGGAGATTCGGTATCATTAAAAAGCTTCAATCCTGGGGCATAAACGGACATTTTCTAAAGTTAGTTCAAAATTTCCTTCAATTTAGAACGTTCAGAGTACGATCAAATGGAAAAATATCAACTCCCAGAATTCAAGAAAACGAAATACCCCAAGTATCAGTTTTGAGCACGACTTTATTTTTAGTAGCAACCTATGACATCATGAAACACTGCCACTTACCAGTGAAAGGCAGGCTTTATGCGAATGACATTGTCCTTCTACTCAGAGGAACATACCTAAAATCCACTCAACGGATTCTCCAAGCCACACTAGACGAGCTTCAGAAATGGTCACACACAACCGGACTCAATTTCTCGACCGAAAGAACAAAATGCCTTATCTTCTCAAAAAAAGGTATAGGAAGTAACCCAATATTAGCATTAAATAGCAAGGACATAACTTTTGTTACGGAAACAAAATTTCTCGGTCTAACTTTTGACAGCAAACTATCCTGGAAAAGCCACGTTACAAACCTTAAGGGCGCCTGTCACCAAGCCATAAACATACTAAAAACTCTTTCAAATTTTTCCTGGGGAAGCGGTATGTCAACTCTATTAAGCATATACACATCTTCAAAAAGGTCAAAAATCGATTACGGTTCAGTGGTATACAACTCAGCTAAAAAAATCGTCCTAAAGCAACTAGATGTCATTCAAAACATTGGACTACGTATTGCACTAGGAGCTTTTCGTACAAGCCCCACTCTTAGCATGTGTTGTGAAGCAGGCCAAATTCCCTTAGACTTCAGAAGAGACTATCTAAGTTTGTCCTATGCTAGCAAAGTTTTAGCCACACCTGAAAACCCAACGTATCATAATGTCCATAGCAACCGTTTCAACTTGTACTTCTCAACTCACCCCCGATGCCATCCGCCCTTCTACGAGCGACTCAACCGCTTAGTCCACATATACTCCATAAACTTTCCCATAATTTACTATCCCAGCAAAAACTCACCCCCACCATGGACCATAACCCAACCGCAAATAATAACAGAACTATCGAAATTTAATAAACACGAAATCTCAGCAGCCGTTATACAAAACCACTTCAGTAACATAATAAACAAATTCAACGACTATCACCATATTTACACTGATGCTTCGAAAACAGCCGAAGGAATTGGAGCAGCAAAACCCACAACGCCAATTTCAAGCTATACAATAACTTCTGCATTTTCAACACAGAGTGCTACACAAACCTAGAAGCCCTGAAACACATTAATAAATCCGACCAAAACAAATTCACAATTATAACGGACTCAATGAGTGTCCTGTGCGAGATCCAACGCATGTATCCCAATAATCCTATACACAAAGAAATTAACAGCGAACTCCAGTAGTCCAGAAAAAGAAGAAAAGAGGTAGTATTTATCTGGGTACCATCACATATCGGAGTCAGTGGAAACGAGTCAGCGGACCACCTGGCACGCGATGCAGCAACAAAAGACATTTGCGTTCAAATAAACAAGATAGTGCTCAATGATCTGAAATCGTGTATTAAAAATATAGTTCGCAGTGCGTGGCAAATCAAGTGGTCGCAGTGCTCCGAGAAACTAAGTGAAATCAAAGAAAACGCGCTACAGCGACCAGTCTTTCTACCATCTAGGAGTAGGCAAGTGACACTCTCACGCCTTCGAATCGGCCACACTAGCCACACACACCCTCATCTTATCACAAAAGAAAATATCCCTTATGGTGATATATGCCAAAGTAACTTAACAGTAAAACACATTTTAGTGGAATGTCAAAAATTCAACAACACCAGAAATAAATTCAACTTTACACAGAACATATCCGACATATTCAGAGACAATAGCAACATGAACAACATTATTACTTTTCTTAAGGAGATTAACATGAGAGATATTAAAATTTAAAACGATCATTCCTCATAACGTAAAACATAAGTAACTTCCATGAAATAATTATAACTGTTG
Source organism: Galeruca laticollis (assembly GCA_963921935.1). Lineage (NCBI taxonomy): Eukaryota > Metazoa > Arthropoda > Insecta > Coleoptera > Chrysomelidae > Galeruca > Galeruca laticollis. The sequence goes on along the minus strand of OY998181.1, from coordinate 156,687,783 downwards.
TAGCTTATAACCTAAGTAATTCGGGCGACATTAAATAAATAAAAATAAAAAATTATATAAAATATTAGTGTTTTAAATGGAACTCAACGCTTCTAGCTAATTCCACAATATAATGAAAAATGTTGAAAATTCTAAAAAATTAATAGAGTGGCAGAATGTATGAGAAAGCAGTTTCCTTTGGTCAAGGACCTAATTAGCAATGTAAAAAAAAAGTATTTTTAAAAGCTCCGACACGCGATCAATTTTACAAAGGAAAATTTCCAAATCTTGCCTCACCTCCACAACCTGTAATAACTCGTTGGATGCAGCTATATTTTATGCTGACAATTACCACGCTATTAAACTTGTGATTGACGATCTTAGTGACTATTCATCTACATCTCTTTTAAACTCAAAAAATCTTTATAAAAATTCAATAATGAAGAATAATTTAATATTTATAAAAACCAATTAAACTCCGTTTTTAAAAGGCATGGAGTAATAAATCTCTCATTTTGGCCGGAACCATAGGCGTACCACATTTAGTCATTTAAAAAAAGTTAAGGCTTCTAAAATTATCTCATTTCCGAAAATAACCGTTTTGTAATATTATTTAAAATAAAATTTCAAATTATCAATAATATAATAAACTGTGGATTATATCACTGACATCAATTTTCCAGAAAATTTATTATTATGTATAAAAGGGCGTAGACGAGTCCCTCCACTAAGCTCCAGGTAGTTATAATCCTACATACAATAAATAATAAAATAAATGTTTATAACAATTTTATACAAATACATATATATATATATATATATATATATATATATATATATATTATGAATTGGCTATGGTGTAATAAGAATGTTATACTTATTTTATTTTAGTTTAAATTTACTTTAAGATTATTGTTTGCCCGGTATATTGATGATTTTATATATATAATAAACAGTTTATATTACTAACATGAAAACTTCTCATCTCAGGGTAGAGTTCAAGTATTTAGGATAAAATGATTTTAGAATTCTATATATATATTAGCGCCAAAGTTAATAAATGCTTTATATTTCAAAAATAAATTTGTTAATCAGAATATGTTACTTGTTCAATGATTCCAAACTAAATACGGTCCTGTCCTGCTTAAAACAAATCTGCATAATTCAATAGATGCCATTCAGAGCTTCTGCCTATGGTAAGTAGATGGTGCGCAAGTCACCAGATGAAATGAATAACTGAATAACTCAAAAATAGTTTAAAAACGTTCTTCAAAGGAAAAAACGATATTTAATTTAATGAAAATAAATACATTACACTTTTGCAAGTGTTCTTGAAAAAATTCAACTATCTAAAAGGATGACTATTTCATACAACATACACGCACTCTGGTGAGATATTATTATAAGAGTGAAATACAATTATACAACTTCATAAACATATGATTTTTAGAAAATGGCGAAATACACTCCTAAAAGCGTCTATGCGTCACAAAATTTTAGTTCTTTGCATAAATTGGTAAGTACGCTTGACTTTTTAATATATTAATAAATTAACTTGTACTACCTCATTCACTTCACTGTTTTGTTTGTTCACCTCAATGATCCGTTTCTTTTATTTGTTTCAGATTCTCTTCCTGGAAAAACTCCATGCTGGCATTCCGTGCCTACCAGAACAGGAATCGATGCTGTACTTCATTCAAGGTCCAAGCAGTTTATATAAATTCCATTATTCAGTGTTTTCCAAAAGCTATTGTGGCTATTTTACTTCCACAAGATACAAGACACCATATTATAAAATAAAAATCATGGTTAGTACTGTACAACATTCGACAATTCCTTTTTTAATTATTAATATAAACTTAACTACTTACACTGATGTATATCTTGTAAGTATAATGTATTTGTTCTTGAATTCTATAGTCAAATTTTTAGCTTCCAAATAATTTCAAATGATTTTCTTTACCAAAGAGTTTTGCTGCTTACAAATTTTTCTTCCCAAAAAAAACCTCTAGTCAATAGCCCCCATAATCAACAACCTTTTTACATTCCGACTTTTTTTCGTTAGCAACATAATTGTCGCCGATATGATCTTCATTAAATGTTTATTTACCAATCAAATTTGACTATTTATTTTATCACTCAAATTCCTCATTTCAACCAGTGAAATGTTCATCCATTATATCAGGATATTGTATTCTAAGGTTTTTTAATTGCTTAGACTTCCTATATTATTTTCATTCAATAATATTTCCTAGTATTGTTAAAATGACATTTCCTAACCTCTAAGTATGTATGTCAAATGAATATTCTTAATGTTTTAATAGATGACAGCTGTTACCTTTAAATATATATGCAAAATGAAAATTCGTTTTTTTTATGAGTCATGTTCTCTGAAATTCAGATTATTATATACTTTTCTGCTCTGTTATGTCTAAACAGCTACACTAACTTACTTTAATGTTTTAATCAACAAATATTATGAGATTAGCTTGACTTTACAGAATAAAGCATTATTAGTTTCTTATCATGAACAAATTCTGATACTTGATCTTTTTAATAAAAGTTTGGTTAATTTATTTCACATAAATTGTTTATCACACCTATTCGCAATTATCCCTACATTATACAGTCTGTCCTTTCTGTATGCCTTCTCTATCGAATAGTGGATCGTACAGATTGTCTCCATTCAAATGTTAAAAAAAAATTTTTACTTAAAAAAAAATTCTTCCAGATTACAATGCACAATCTCAATTCTTTATTGTTTGATATACAGGGTGTTTCACTCTATAATATATATATATATATATATATATATATATATATATATATATATATATATATACATATATATATATATCCAAACCAACCTCATTTGCCGATTATTTCACCCAATTAGCAGGTAATTGAAGAAACTTGACAAACAGCTAGCTCAAAAATGGTTTTATTGTTGTGAAATATAGTCTTTTCAGTTCTAAGAAAATGCCCCCATAATACAATGTACTTACTAGAACTTTTCAACTATAAAAGTAGCGGAAAGGTTGAATATTTTCAATTTACAGTTCATCTGTTCTGGAGAAACTGCTGTGTTGATTGATTTCCCCAATATTACAGTTATTTGTTATTATTTTTTACCGTTATGGTTAACTGGTGTTTATTTTTGTTCATCTATACAAGTTCTCTTCTCATCACACGAGACAAACACCTAACTACACCTTCCAACTATATAGTGTTCCAACCAAATTCGACCAGATATGGAGGATTTATCACCATCTAAGCGACCTAAAGTTGGCCCATTGTCGCTGAACGAAAAAAATATGATATTAAATTGCTATTCCTCGTTGAAGAACGAAGAAATTAGAAGAAAAATCATGAATTTGACAGGAAGTGTTGATGAAACTGTGGAGATTACTGCAACAATGATGGGTGTTTCAAAAACAACAATTTATAATTTACTGAAGGAGAAAAAAATGGAAATATCACAGCCCCAGCAAAGTCCCCAGGCCGACCCAAACTTGAAATGGATGACGACTTGAAGAATGGAATAAGGCGTAAGGTGCATGCTTTTTCTTTAGAAAAGAGATCCCAACTCTCTCCAAAATTATGGCTTCGGTTCAAGAAGATTCAGATTTTCCGAAAATGTCTCGAAGTACATTATGGAAAATTTTGAAGGAACTTGGATTTGAATATAAAAAAATTATCGGAACGCAATGTTGATTGATAGAGACGACATTGTCATTTGGAGGAGGAGTTATTTGCGCATTATTCGGAAACCAAGGCTAGATCAAAAACGAATTTATTATTTGGATGAGACTTGGTTAAATGAAGGTCATACTGTTTCAATGTTTTGGCAAGACACGAATGTCAAAAGTCGGAGGCAGGCAGCTCTTGAAGGGTGGTCAACAGGCCTCAATCCACCAGCAGGAAAAAGACGTCGACTCATCATTACTCATATCGGAAGTGCCGAAGGTTTTGTTAAAGGTGGATTGTTGTGCTTTGAGTCGAAGCAAACCGGAGATTTTCATGAAGATATGGATGCAGACGTTTTCGAAGAATATTTCTCACAAATGTTAGATCTAATTCCAACGGGCTCAGTCATTGTTATGGATAACGCAAGTTATCACTCCATGTTAGTGGAGAAATTACCTTCAGCTGCATGGCGTAAACAAGATATCCACGATTGGCTAACCTCGAAACATATTGAATGCCCTGATAACCCGCTGAAAAATGAGCTCTTGCAACTGGCCAATTCACATAAACTCAAATATAGTAGATACGTTGTAGATCAAATGGCATCAGCGCGTGGTATAACGGTGCTGAGGCTTTCTCCTTATCACTGTCAATTCAATCCCATGGAAATTATATGGGCCCAAGTGAAAGGGGAAGTTTCAAGAAAGAATACGACATTCAAAATGAGTGACGTAAAAGTTTTATTCGAAGACGCGTTAGGTAACGTAACCAAAGAAAACTGGAAGAAATGTGTTGAACACTTGATACAAGAAGAACTAAATATGTGGGAAATGGATCATATAAGTGAACACATGATTGAACCATTTATAATCAATGTTAATAATGGAAGCTCAACAGAATCGTCTGATTCTGATATATAGACTAGTTTTTGTGTTAGTTATTACTAATATTTGTTAGACTTTTTTTTATAAATATTACATTAATTCGTACTTTATTCCTGCATTTTTCTTTTTTCCTCTCCTATTGTAAACGGTATATTAGTAGTAAAGTTGATACCTACTGCAAAAAAATTTGCTATTTTTTATATAATATTTTATGTTTATTGTTTATTCATAGGAACACAAAAAAATGTGTTTTTATTGAATCGATATTGTGAACTCTTTTGAATAGTTTTCGTAATTATAATTTCATATATGGTGCCTTCACATTCATATACCAAGTTTGTTTTGTCCTGATTGCACACCTCTGAGGATTAAATTGTTTATTTGTTCATTCAAATACAATAGAGCGACCCTTTCAATACAATAGGCGACCCAACCGAATACAGAGTTACGGGGTGGTGTCGTAACAAATGAGAAATTTTAGTACAAAATTAGATAAACTTCGGATATATTTTATTATACACCCTGTATCGATTTTGCATACCAAATGAGCTTTTATTACTCCATGCCATTTGAAAACGGACTATAATCAGTTGTTTATTCATTATAGTGGGATTACTTAGGTTAACTTCGTTGGCTGCTTCATCGGATGTTTCATTACATCTAAATTGTGAATGTTTGTATCTACAACAATTAAAAATTTAGAAAAATCTTGTATTACATTAACGGAATCAGTAGCTCTAATTAGCCAGTTTGAGTCAAATTGTAAGAGAGTCGGTAGCCAAATTGGGACCGTCGTTGTAAATAAATTCAATTCTGTGGCTCAAAATAATACAGGCTTTCAAATTTTGAAAAATATGTCGAAAATTTTTATGGGCGAAAACGATGTAAATATACCAAATTTAGAATTAAACATCATTTGTAAATATAAATATGCTCCCATTACATCGGTTGATGTTGAACGAAGTTTTTCAATTTTTAAACACATGTTTTCTGACAAGAGACAAAGTTTCCTCCTAGAAAATTTTGAAAAACACATAATTATTAATAGTTTTTACAATAACTGTAAGACGTGACTTATGTCTGTTTAAATATTGTTATTTTAGTTTTATTGTTACCATAATAATTTTAATAGTACCTATGTATTATTATTAATAAAATCTGAATAAATTTTCGTTGTATACCTATTTATTAAATCCCGCCCCCATTGCCTACCATAGTAAAATAATGAAATAATAGTATTATTCAACATTATAATATACATCATTTCTTGCATTTATTCTCAATTTGTGATGCATTTAAATGCGCTTATTTTTGGCTTTTTCGGTCTCATTTTTTCCGAGCTTCAATGATCAAATTGTACGAATGCGATTCGAATTACTTTCCCACCTACTGTATGGTCCGCATCTGATCCACAGCAATAACTGGCTCTTTGCAGATATGAAATAATGCTTTTAATAAATGGAGTTGCCTTAAATCAATGGTTCCCAACGGGGGCGAGACCGCCCCCCTGTGGGCGCTGCAGCCTTTTAGGGGGCGGTAGCGGATTCAGAAGCAAATAATAAGCAGTCAAGAGGAATGGTGAAATAAAAATGATTTATTAAGGGTTAATAAGCAGTTTTAAATTAGCATTAATAATAATACTAATATAATTATAATAATTTCTTTTAGTTCAGAATAGAAGTATATGACTTGATGACTAGATAAGCGAACGCGCGATGTTCATACAAAATAACATGTTTCGACATGTTCGCACATAGACAAGTTGAATCATGCACGAAATGCAACGTATAAAAGCAACAGCTCTACGAATTTTTAGTTAGTTAGTTGTATGTGCTTGGCCGCGATGCCCGCGATATATAGTCGTGAATCATAAGCTCTGCCGTAGTAAATAATCGTGTGTGGTGTGTCATTTAATAAACATTATTATCTATAAATTTATTGAGAATTTAATTTTCGTATGAAAATGGCTGAATCTACTTCTAAATTAAAAAAGAAATGCCGGCAATACAGTATTGAATATTTAAAATATGGATTTGTGGAATTTTCTACAAACAAATCATTACCTATGTGTTTAATTTGCCGAAAAGTTTTTTCAAATGAAGCTATGAAATCTTCTGGGCTACAAGAGCATTTACATAAAATGCATCCTGATAAGAAGAACAGAGATATATTCTATTTTCAAGAACTCGAAAAACAATATTTAAAACAGCCTTTTTGCATCGTCTTCTAAACGAGACGATGATGGGCTACGAGCCTTATATAACGTTTCATTGTTAATCGCAAAGTCAGGAAAACCACACACCATTGGCGAGGAGTTATTTTTGCCGGCAGTCGAAGAGATATTAAAAACTGTTCTCCATCATAAGACACCATTTGATATCATTAAAAAAATTCCTCTCAGTAATAATTCAGTGCAAAGAAGAATATATGAAATTACAAATGACGTTGAAATATCATTATGCGATTACCTAAAGACTTGCAAATTTTCAATTGAACTCGATGAATCAACTCTACCAAGTAACGAAGCTCTACTCTTATCATACGTACGATTTATAAAAGAAGAAAAAATTCATCAAGAGTTATTATTTGCTAAGAATTTGGTATCTGATACAAAGGGACATTCTATATTTAATATCATGCAAGAATTTTCTCAAGAAAAAGAATTTCCTATTAGCAATATTGTGTCTGCTGCTACTGATGGTGCTCCAGCAATGACCGGGCGTCATAACGGTTTTATAGCACATTTGAGAAAAGCAGTGCCAAATGTACTCGCTGTACATTGTATTATTCACCGTCAGCATTTGGTTGCAAAACAATTAAATGAACGTCTGCATGCGTCCCTCAATAACGTTATTAAAGCAATCAATATCATTAGAAGCAATTCATTGAATGATCGTTTGTTTCATAAGCTTTGCAATGAAAATGATGAAGACTACAATCGCTTGCTGCTGCACACAGAAGTACGTTGGCTCTCTAAAGGTGTTGGTCTGAATCGTGTTTTCAATTTATTTGACTCAGTGTTGGAATTTCTTGAAGAGAACGAACAATTGCGCGAAAACCTGATTACGTCAAAAAATGACATCGCTTATTTGACGGACCTGTTCAAAGTATTTAATCAAGTTAATCTACAATTGCAAGGTGATGATTTAAATTTAATTAAAACTAAAAACGTCATAGCTGCTTTTGCAGGAAAACTTCTTATATTCAAAAGAAATCTTGGTAGAGGTGAGTACAACCATTTTCCCACATTATCAACAGTGTCTGCAAAACCGGAAAATTTACTTACTTACTGCCACCACTTGGAAGTTCTTCATGTTGATTTAACAGAGCGTTTCCAAGATATTTTAAACATGGAAATACCAAGTTGGGTTATAGATCCTTTCGCAAACACAGATACTGAAGGCTCATCAAATTTGGAAGAGGAGCTATTAGAACTCACAACTAACGAAGAACTGAAAGTAAAATTCAAACGTGGATATCAAGAGTTCTGGCTTCAAAAACCAATACCAGTTCTCTATCCTGGATTGTGGACAATAGTACAGAAGTTGTTAATTGCATTTCCTTCGTCCTATATGGCTGAGCGTGCATTCAGTGCAGTAACTGATTTGCTGTCAAAGAAGAGGAACAGACTACACATCACTGAACGTGGCGATCTGCGATTGATGTTAACGAAATTGGAACCCGATATTAACAAACTGGTAACACTCCACCAGCCTCAACCGTCTCATTGATTTTTTCTTTATTATTAATTTTGTATTTCTTATTGTATTGCATTTCTTATTTATACTGTGATTGTATTTCTTATTGATTCTATGTTTATATTTAAAAGTTTAATAAACAATTTTATTGTACATTTGGTAGTCGTTCAATAAATTTCTACTTCATCATTCCTCTAAAATAAAATTTAGACATTAACTGAAATTAGAGCTAAATACAGATCAATTGGGACGGTACAGATAATATTCAAATTAAATTACTTACTTTGGACTAACCAGCGACTGGGGGGAGGGGGCGCTAATTTTTGTTCTCTTCTATAGGGGGCGTTGGTCCAGAAAAGGTTGGGAACCACTGCCTTAAATTATCAATAAGCTGGATATAACTAGCATTTTCGAAATTTCAGCAAAGCTAAATTTACGAATTAATTCCAGTAAACAGGTAATTTGCATGGGACGAAATTTTCCACGTACTTTACGTTACCAAAAAAGTAAATTAAGGAACCCATATAATGTATATTTTTAGTTGCAAGTAATTATTTCTAAAAGATAACACAACCTTAAGGATAAAGTTTACATAGCAACACATTAATGCAAAATATATCTTAATTATTATTCAACAAATATTTAACATATAAATAATGGTAAACCGACTTTAAACAAGTATTTACTATTCTGAATCTAGCACGCTATTGCACCTTGTTATTTTGCAGTTAATAGAACAATTTATTACTACAAAGTAATCCGCACAAGTTACGTAAGCGTTATATTGATATAAAATACATTCAACTTGTTAGTAGTAACTGATTTTGATAGTTATTTAAGAAAATCGCTTCAGTAAGCAAAGTTACAATATGGCTCTAAGTGGAAAATACGTTTTTTCAACAGATGATGGTTTTGACGACTTTTTGCGCAATCAAGGTTAGTTTATTATTTATTAAAAAACGTACCGTTCTTCCTTTTTATTTTTTTATTAGTACAACACGTCGACTACAACGGTCATTCGGTAAGTTTGGATATTATTTTGTAAACATTACATGTAGAGCTCGATCTTTTTCTTTTTGTATTTTCACATTCAGTGAGAGGATGATTCATAATTTCATATTCAATGAGCTATTTCAATTTGTCGACCCTGATGTTCGACTTCTATCGAACAAATAACCATAAGTAAGTTTTATATTAGTCCAAGCAAATGGCCAACGAAATACGAATTTTGAGTCTAAAACTTGAATTTTTGAAATAAGTTACTTTGAAGAATCCAAAAACGAACTGTGAAATTTTTTTTTAAATTCAACACAGAAAAAAAATTAAAGAAATCGTTTTTTTGAAATTTTGGGGAAACGGTAAGTTTTAGAAAAAAAACTTCAAATAAAAGTTAAGAATCAAGAATTTTTATTTACCTATTACCTAATTGAAGAGTAATTTCTTATTTTCATGAGAATGAATAGCTATTTCTTTGTAAATGAAACTAACTGTTACCAAATAATTCCACAATATATTTAAAAAATTGTAATTGTAATATATTGTGGAATTATTTGGGAACAGTTGGTTTCATTTACAAAGAAATGAGTAGATTCCACAAAGTTACATACATAGATATAATTTCAAAGGAGTCTGGCATGATGAATCTATAAACAAATTAACATATTTTAGAAGTTGACTGATGAATAAATACGCAGAAGTAAAGTGAGAAAAATTCATTTATTCCAAGAATAAAAATTGTTTTGTTTATAACAAAGTTATAACAATTTAAAACTTCTATTTTCAAATTAAATCAACTTAAACTAATGAAAATATTTATTTTGAATAAATTAATATGTCAAAAAATTAATCATACGCAATAAAATTTATTTTTCTACGCCCTATCTTTAAAGTACCTTGTATTTCATCGGTTTGCAGCGCTTAAAGTGGTTGTTTATGGTTAAAGTGAAAAAAGTAAAAAAGCGTTAAAAAAATGCCATAACGTTAACTTTATTTCATGCTTCCCATAAGCTAACACAATGAAGCTTGGCTGGGCATCGACGATGGACTTTCATGAAACTTGGAATACGAATAATTGTAATTTACCAAAGGAGCTAAATTAAAATATCCCAAATTTCTATTTGAATTTTATTTTTTTGTATAGGGCTGTAGAAAAAATAATGTATGCAACATGTGCATAAAGTGTCTTTTTTTCACTCATGGAATTGCCGCACTCGCTTTCCATTCGTGAAAAAAAGTACCACTTTATACTATTATTATGCATAATGCATAAGTGGCACTTTTTTTCACGAATGGAAAAAGTTGACCGCACGGGCCGTCAGGCGAGTGCGGCAATTCCATGGGTGGAAAAAGACATTTTATGCACATGTTGCATACATTATTTTTTATACAGCCCTATATAAAAAAATTAAATTCAAATAGAAATTTGGGATATTTTAATTAAGCTCCATCGGTAAATTATAATTATGTGTATTCCAAGTTTCATAAAAGTTCATCCTCGATGCTTATATATCGAGAAAACCTACCAACCCTCTCAGTGCTCGTTATAGGTATGCGGGTTGTCTCACGTGGTACAACCCGTGCTCGCCAGTCGACTAGCTTCGAGTCGAAGAAGAGGTGGATTCTTCAAAGAATTTACAAAAAGGGCGCCAGAGAAGTTTTGGAAAGCACTCCGCTGAAGGCTGTAAACTCAGAATGTAGATGGGCTGAAGGCCGAAATCTACATAAATCCAAAACTTTCTAACTAATTTATCAGTTACAACTTAAGTGATTAACTGTCAAGCAGATTCTATATACTCTGTGCAGAGCTGAAGGCTTCAAACTCAGGGTGCAGAAGAGCTGAGAGCCCCAAACTACACCGATGTCTCAATTCTAAAATTCTAGAGAAACGACCAAATAGTTCATGTACAATACCTCAAAAATACAACGATAATATATATCAAAATTAACAATGTACAGTTACAAGGGTTCACACTTCCGCAATTTATACCAATATGAATATAAATATATTTACTTGCATAAGCGTAAAATTTAAATAGCGAGCGAATTTAGCGTTGCTAGAGAAAATACAATTCAAAAGTATGTACGGCGCAAGTTATATGCATAAAATCGTCAGGATTAGAAAAATCCACTAAATGTCGCAGTACCAGGTACGTACCGTAGTATCTTAGCGTATTTTAAACTATAAGCAAGATTTCAAATTTTTAAATACAAAGTACAAGTTTAAAGCGAGATTATAATAATTGTCGCAAAAAAAAAGAAATAAAACTTTATATGAAAAACGGTGATATGTGACGCATAAATGTGAATGTTCTAATGAAAATGAGGAATAAAAAAAGGAAACTGTTCACTTATCCTTTTTCCGGAACCAGAACAGGAACTGATGTTGCTCCAGATTATTCCAGCTCTCCTGGAACTGGTCTCACTGGCTCATTAAATTCCAATCAGTGATTTTAATATCCACATACAAAAAACCCCCTCTATAATGAATCCTTCGAACTACGCCGTCTACGGAAATTTACCACGAATACGCAATTCCTCTAATTTCTTCTGGTATCCACAGTCAACGGCCGTTTCTGGACCAGAAGCCTATCGGGTCGGAGCTGCCAGCTGTCGGTTTCAGCCGTGTTTTACTTCCCCTACGTCGGAATTGTCGGGTTTTTAGTAAAATGCTTATGGCTCCCAGAGCACATGCAAGAATTTTAAATTGGAAACGTGTGTTTACACCTTGACGGCAAATGGAGGACTAAATTTCAACTTCGCTCCGTCAGCGCTGTGACTTCTCTCAGTCGACAGGCTAGCCAATATTAAATCTCCGACGGCTCGGCAAATTTTCGCGTTACACTTAGCCAAGCATCTTAGAAGTCCATCCTCGATACCTAGCCAAGCTTCATTGTGGTAGCTTATGGAAAGCGTGAAACAAAGTAAACGTTATGGCACTTTTTTAACGCTTTTTCACTTTTTTTCACTCTAATCATAAATAACCACTTTAAGCGCTACAAACCGATGAAATACAAGGTACTTTAAATATAGGGCGTAGAAAAAAATATTTATTAACAACATTTTCATTGCTACAGACGTTAGCGAACAAATTATTCAAGGGAGAAAGAAGGATACGGAGCTAGAGATTGTCGTGAATGGTAATAATGTTACAATGATACATACTTTGAGTGATGGAAACGCTAGAAAAATTGAGTTTGAAATTGGAAAGGAGTTTGAAGATAAAATGGGAGGTCATCCATACAAGGTAATATTATACAAAATATTTCAGGGCATGAGTAAATTCTAATTCCTTCCTAAAGGAACCATTATTCCAATAAATCTTTTCTGTAGATTACTTTTTCAAATTTAACTAACTGTTTCTAGATAATTCCACAATATATTAAAATAGTTATTTGTAAAACAAGTGTCACAATAACTCGTTTCGTAGTACGAGTGAAGTTTGCACAACGAACCGCGAAGCGGTGAGTTGTGCAAATCAAGAGTACTACAGAAAGTCATTGTGGCACAAGTTTCACACAATATTTTTTATAATTCGCATTTATTTAATTATTTAAATAAAATAGATTTTCATATAATCCCTGTTTTTAAACTAGGAGAAGTGGTTTGAATTAAGTTGGCAATTCTGTAGATTCCTAATTGGTCAGATCACAGATGGTTTTATTCAGCACTTTTGACATAGTATAACCGAATAATTGTGTAAATTGTAAACAAACTTTCATTTAAGTAAAAAGAGGATGATTATTTGTTTAAAAAAGAACTTATTCGTATATACTCTTGCGATCTATTTATATTAAATCATGAACAGAATTATTTCTGTAATACATCTTCACATAGATATCTGGTAATTCATCCCAGAAATCGAACGTTTTGAATACCTATATATTGATCCTATACAATATAAAAATAAACAATTGACAAATCATTGATAAATAACCGTTAGCGGACTTTATTCATTAATATTTTTAATATATAAATCATTCTAATTTACCTTTAATATACAAATTTGCTAGCCAGAAACAACGCTAGACCATTTTATTCAAAGTCAAATGTCAAATAAAAATATAACTAAAGACAATAACCAACTGTACACTAAAAATTACAAAAACAGTGTTCAAATAGCTTCATTGTGACACTGTAAACAATGTTATAATGAAGTCTCTTTTATACGTGAATTATAAAAAGATGTTTAAAATTCTAAGAAATTGACAATTGCTTTGATATCGCTATCGTCGTCAGAATGACAGAAGTTACATTTCATCTGATGCCTACCTGATGTTTAATAATTATTTTTGTATATACCAAGAAAAGAGCTACCTTGGGATTCACTTAATATATGTTAATAGAAAAAAAAAGAAGATATGATAGAACAAATATTAAAGCTTAGATAGTCCGGGAAAGTAAGGAAATAAAAGTCAAAAGTTTCCCATAATTGATTTTTCATTTTTAAATGAAAATATATTGACCCAGCATCACTCTCCTAGATTGTCTAATAATTTCCGCTGGAGCTTGCGACGCAGCTTGCAAGCACAGCTCTGACCACCTTAAATTCAAGTGATTTATGCTCGTGTCATTTCTGGATGTGTTCTTACAAAAAAATCGTAGAGATAAAAATTGAAGCAAATCTTATGCTCTTGAAGTTGACGTTAATAGTTTTTTCAAAAAAAAATGGCGGCTGCGCAAATTGGAAACAATTTTTTTTTCAATCGCTTCTAAATTTATGAACATTGACGATATTGAGTTTGTTGCAATCGACAGAGTGAAAGTTATATTTTTGTATATAACATAAACAAAATTTTTAAAAAAATTTTTACATAATTTTTTAGAACATTTACCGAAAATAAAAAATTTTACATCTAGTTTTTCTCATTTTGGCGTTGAAAAATTTGTTTAAAATATGTTTTCAAGTTATAAATATGTGTGTCTTTGAAATACAAGTATTCAAAAAAAAATTTTTTTTAGATGCGACTTGAGTTGAGATAAACAAATTCAAAGTCTGTTAGATTCTGTGATAATATTGATTGAAATTTTCAAATTTTGATCACTTCGCTAGGTTGTCGCATCCCAACTCAACTTAAACACAAATTTTTATTTTTCTACCGTCAATTGGTCCATTCAAAAGAGAATAGTAATCCTAGCTCGCTCGGCCAAACGGTGCGGCGGCAGCTGCTTGGCGTTGTGGTGGGGGATCAGCGCTCGTTCGCAGTTGAACGTAGCTCATGCTTTTATTTTGGTTTTCTTTGTAAAAATTTTGCATTTGTGGTTTGCTAATAGTATGGTTATTATCAACCATTACATATTGCTAGAAATAAGGTACAATGATATTTATAATTTATATCTATAAATCCATTTATTATATATATTATACATAATTCGAAACGTAGATACTAAGAATAATATTTATTTACAAATTTATATCTATTTTCTACAAATTCTCGCCCTTTTTGGTCTCTGAGGAAATGGCTCTGTACAATTTTTATCGTCATTATCATTAGCAAACAAATCCTCATCAATATTATTGCTACTATCAATTGCAAGTTCACAATCAACTAATTGAGTCATATCAAAATTTAACTCATTACTCAGAGATTCATTATCATCCTCGTCGTTGTCAAATACCGTACTTACAATTTCGATGTTACAACAGTTTTTGCCTTCGCAATTTTTACATAATACCGTACAATGTATGCCAACTTTTTTACAACCGCACCTGGTAGTAGAGCACCCTGTGGTACAAGAACACGAAATAATGTTCAATAATTCGTCGGGTATAAGTACGTCGTCTGTCATGTTAGTAAGGGTCTTTTGGGCGTTCGAAGAGAATGAGCGCTGACCCCCCACCAGAACGCCAAGCAGCTGCCGCCGCACCGTTTGGCCGAGCGAGCTAGGATTACTGTTCTCTTTTGAATGGACCAATTAACGGTAGAAAAATTGTGTTTAAGTTGAGTTGGGATTCAACAACCTAGCGAAGTGATCAAAATTTGAAAATTTCAATTAATATTATGACAGTATCTAGCCCCAAAATTACAATTCTGTAATATTCTTCAGTTCCTAGATATTGCTAAATCTAAATCGTTATGGGACACCCTGTATAAAGATTTGTTTTACCTCACGTAAAAAATAAGAAAATATTTAAAAAATAGTAATGTAAGTTCTGCTATTAGAGTGTACCTTCAAAGTGACCATCTGAAAATAAAATTCAATCTCTGAAAAACAAGATAGATTATCTGTTATCTTAACTTCATATGCAAACATATGTTCATTAAAGGAAATTACATTGCTTGTATCTTGTATTCCATTGTAGGCTTCGCCTAATAGTGAAACCAGAAAACACTCACCGCACAAAGAATCGTTCAGATATTCACTACACTCCACACGTGCTGTTTGTTCGCTGTCTTCCCGAATTTTTAAAATTAAATGATGCAATTTCTTGTCTGAAACCAACTTAACAGTCAGCCGATCAACCCGAGTGTTATCGGAATGTGTCGAAGACGTGATTCCAAATACTTAGATAACTAGAGATTAATATTGAGCTCACTTACGATAAAGGATAGATAGTTAAGGGTAAATGATTCAATTCTAGAAACTTTTTTTATTAAGTACAAATTACCTGGTGACTAAGGTTTGTCGATCGCTTTACCGGACAAAACTAGCTATCTGTTTCTTTCAACTACTGATGAATAATGTTTCTACCACTAATAAAAATTTATTTGCAAGCAAGCGATTTTTTTCTAGAAACTTTTTTATTTGGACGTGTTTTCTCTGTGTAATACTAGAAGAAATCATATCAAGTAAACAGGAATTGAAATCACTCATAGAAGCAGTAGAGGTTAGATTGTCCCTAAAAATCGAAGATCTGTACAGAAAACTGAATAAAGTAGAAGCAGAAAACCTTCATCTTTTGAATAAGATTGAGAACATTGAAAGGAAAGCAAAAGAAAATAATATAGTGTTTTTTGGACTCGATACCAATACCGAGGATATAACGCCTGAATATATTTGTAACGAGCTAGGGCGACTAGTACACGTTACAATAAATGAGAGCGACCTAAATAATATTTACTCTCTGGGTAGGAAAGAACGAGCCCCTGTAAAAGTGGAGTTTGTTTCATACTTGAAAAAGTCAGAAGTACTTAAAAACGCAAAGAATCTCAAAGGTACCCATATAAGCGTAGCTAATAACCTAACACTCATCCAGCGAGAGGAGCACAAGATTTTAAGAAAACACCTAATTCTGGCGAAAGCAAATAATCATATAAACTGCTACATACGAAGAAACAAACTATTTGTGGACGGGAAAATATATTCTCCTGAAGAATTAGAAATAATAGAAACTACTGAAATAAACAGACCGAAATCAAATAGCGAACCTGCTATCCCGAAGACAAGTTTAAATTGAACATTAGTTCAAATAAATGAAGATTTAAACAAATTATATTGTTTTATTTCGTCGTACAGTTGAATTATTGGATCTTTACCCGTGCGTCATCAAATATAACCGACATAATTATTAAGTGACATCTCTTTTTATTAATAGTGAAGAACAGAACAAAATAATTTGACATTTGTCAGTTGTTATCAGATATTAATGATGCACGGGTAAAGATCCAATAATTCAACTGTAGTGGTGCACCAAGAGTTTATTACACTAAAACCGAATGGCATTTATCATAAACCATATCAAGGTTAAACCGTTTCAATCAAATCGCACTTTGTATTGGTACCTACTTAATATGTGCTCTTGATACGGTATAAAATGCAAATACATTAAAACCCTTTGATCTTATCGTTGCTTTATAAATAGATTTATTTAATTTTCGACCATTTCATTTTCTCCAAACAGTGGGAAGCCATGACCAACAGAAATATTTAGGCCTCCGTAAAAAGACAAATCGAAAAATTAAGTGTGTAATTTCAATATATTTTATTAAAAAATATATAATATGTAAAATGATTTTTCTTTGATATTTCAATTTTTTAAGCTTTCAAAAATTTTTGGAATTATTTTTTAAATTATAAATCTTCAGAAATTTTAGGGCGGTCGAGTTTTTTAAGACTATTCATTAACATTTATCGATAAAGTGAGGTGCGCAAGTATTTTTCCATCCTAACATGAGTGAATCAGCAGGTAATAAACATATTAAAACTAATTCTCATTATTTTATATAGAAACCATTATACATAAATCCTTGAACAAGTATAGCGTGTTTGTTTGTACTTCTTGTAACTGCTTATGAATAAATAGTTTTAAAAAGGCATTTTCCATTTGTTTATCAGCAATGAAGACGATTGTATTTAAGCATGTATATTGAACTGTCACTTTTAAGACTACTATGAACGCGCATGGTTTTAAAACGTATTCAAAGTGGTTTTAAAAGTAATTGACGGAAGCCTTATAACCAGTTACTCAAGATGATAGTAATTCATGAGGTTTTTTATTTTTGGGTCTAAAAACCTCTTTCAGAGTGGGCCCTTTCATGCTGAAGGCGGTTTTATGACAACCTTAAAACTTCTTCTAAAACCAATTGGTTTTATTTACAGATTTAAAGCGTCCTTGTAATACTGAATAAAACCGATTGTGCTACTTGGGTATACTTACTTATGTTTTTGCGTTTTTATTTAGATAAACACATTAACATTTAAAATCTCTTTATTATCAATCGATTGTCATTCCCATATTACAACTTATTCAAGAATAATAGAAGCCGATGGTCTGGCGACTCTTGAAATCGTTGAGTGCTTCGTCCTTGGAGTGTATATAGCTCCTTGCGTTCCATAATTATGATTCATTTATTAACTTTGCCCCCGGTATATATTTCTAGCTCCTACGGTATTTCGGCTGGGGTTTCCCTGAAAAACAGATGAAAACAGGGTCTCAATAATTGATAGGGTTTTTAGATTTTGAGAACAGCAACATGGCAGATGTTTTACAATGTTTTATGAATTTGAAGCTGGGGGGTTCTTTCAGTCCAGTGTAAAGGGCTGGGCTTAAGTCGTCAGATAATTCTGCGTCTGACTCTTGCTCGCTTTGTATTTCAATATTATCTTCCATTTCGAAAGTATTTCTCACGAGAAAATTATCATCTTCGTCATCTTGCCAATTTTGACCCTCATATTCATTCTCTGAGTCTGAACTGATATGTTGTAACATATCTTGAAGTTCTTATGCAGTCAAAGGCTTATTTTTATTTTTGCGGTCCATTTTCACCATAAAGTACAGATATTATTTACAAAATTGCACATAAAAAACGTTACCTCTAAGTGCCCAAACGGGATCGTTGAAAGACCCCAAACAACTAATTACGTAATATCTCGACGTACACACATCGATGAGCAACAGCCAACTGACTGAACGTGAAGGAGATATTGACGAACGCATAGCTGACGCCAATGTTGCCATATATTTATACAAAGTTAGATATTGCAGAAATTATTTCTCTGGGGTCCCTCAAAGACCCCGCTTGGGTATCTAAAGGTTAATACTGGGATAATGTTGGCGATTTTGAGCATATCAGGATAGTGGCAGATTTTTAATTAATATATTGTGTATACCGTCGTTACCTGGTGCTGTTCTATTTTTTAATTGACTGATAATAGATAAAATTTCTGAATATATTACAAGATTGTGTGAATTTAAACTGTTCGTGTTTTGAAAATATTGCCAAACTACGGTTTGAATGTACTTGTGACGCGGTGAGTTAGGACAATTGTTTATAAAATTATTTTGGAAGTACTCTCCAAATAATTCTGCGATATCATTTGAGTTGGTATAGGTGTGACCATTTTTGTAAATTTTGTATATGTCTTTGCGTTTTCTTCTGAAATATCGGAGTTGTCTTCCGGTTTCAATGTATTTAAAAAGGTGGCCCATTTGTAGTTCTTACCCAAATAGCAATTTAAACTTGTTACAAACTTACATCATATTTGACACATCAAACTTCTAAACTTGCATTAAGTTTGCTACAGCAAGTTCACAAACTTGCTGCAAGTATAAAGCAAACTTGCTAGTTACCACATATCGAAGTTGCACCAAGTCAGCCATATGAAACTTGCTTAAAGTTTATAAACTCAAACTTGTCACAAGTCACAACTGGGTGTCAAATGTCAGAATAGTATATATCCCACAGGGACTTACTGGTATTCATTTCCTCCTTTATCATAGATGTCAACGACTTTTATCAGCATCTACGGCACATTTGTAGTTTTAAATGAAGTAGACAAACAAATTTAAGAACTTTTATTAACCTATATTATTTACAACATCATTTTTTCGTTGTTGTCTCTCAGCTCTGAAACAAAGGTTGAATTGTGATAAACTAATTCAAACAATTTCATTTGTGTTTGATTGAAAGACATTTTTTTCGAAAAAGAAACAAGTTTACAATAAGAAAATGTGTATCAATTTTGTTTTTACGAAAATATTAAACAAAAAAATATATAAGGTTAATTCAAATTCAACAATTTGTTTTAATTTTATTCAATATCTACCTATTTGAATTTGATTTAAAAACAAAAATTTGTTGCATATTTTCCCAATTGTCATTTTGATTTGGAGCTCTGGCAGTATTCTGTTTGGGATAAAATGGAGTCAACCTTCTACTCCACTCTGTTTAAGCCTTCTGTTAGGTCAGTCACTAATTGAATAGGGTAGCCAACTGAACTGAAGTTTTTTCAATTACAACCTGTAATAAAATAATAAAACTTGTATGACAATATAAACTACTTCAGAAGATTGTCAAATTCATGAAAACTGCTGTTTCCCCATCTCTCTGAATATGTTATATCACTCATCTATATTTGAGATAAATAAATTTATAGTTTTTGAAATGAGATATTACATCTTAGTATCATTTTATTTTGATTGTAATACTTTTACCCAGAAATCAAAAAATTAATAATTATCTATTATAAATAAAAGAAACCCACGTGCTCTATAACTTATTCTCCTACTTTATTTAATCAGTAATTGGAAATTGAAGTTAAATAAACACAATTCATATTAATAGACGCATATTCTTACACAAACAATATTTTTATATATAAAAATAAGATACTTACATCTATACAACGAAAATCACTATATAGAATCGTGATAGAATTTCAGGGTCTCTGGCAACTATTATAACGATATAGAATCATTAACACTAATAACGCGCGAAAACACTCTTTTCTAGATAAAACCACCAAAACTCACCATTAAAATCTTCATCTTTAATGGCGTCTGACCCTCAACGAACAGTTCATTGTGTAAGGTTATGTTAATCTTCTTCTTTTCGTAGTGAAACCCTGATCTTTAAATAAAATAGTATCCGGTCGCAACGATGATATGTCTAAATTTTATGAATATTTAAACATTATTCTATTACCTAATACATTTTATATTTTTTGAGCTTATTCGCATATAAGTGATAAAATTGATTACGGTTAAATACAAACACAAAATGTTTTTTTTTAAATTTGCAACAATTTTTCATATTCACCTTTGACATGGCAATTTTGTTGCAAACTTGTTTCACGCTTAATAGGACAAATTTGCTTGAGCAACTCAATATCAAAAATCAAGCAAGTTTGCAGCAAACTTGCGTGCTATCTGGGTACATTCTTTAATCAATGAATTTATTATGTTTTGGTATTGTTTGAGTATATTTTTGTCCTCTGGATTCCAACTTTTTCTAATTTTGTTCTTATCGTTTATTATTTTTCCGATGTAATCAGGAAGTGTGTTAGGGGAGGATAAATCGGGTTTTATGGAGGTGGACAGGTTCCTGGCAGTTAAGATGGTTTCTTGAAGAGTTTCAATGGTTTTTGTTAACTGTTCTGTATTCGATCTTGTCCGTGATATCCGTGTTTTTGGTGATATAGTTTCGGAACTTCGCCCAATTAGTAGAATTGTAGTCGTACATCTTAATGGAAGGGTTGTGTATTTGATGGAGAAGTTTAAGGTTGATAAGGACAGAATCGTGGTCGGAATTTAGGTCGGTAAGGGTTTTGATTTTTGAAAAATTGTTTAAGTTTCTGCCAATGGCTATATCTATAGTACTGGGGCGTGGTTTGTAAAAGGAAAGTGGGTTGGGTCATCGGTTGTGAAAATATTGCGATCAGAATTGTCGCAGAAATTTTTGGAGGGTACTTCCATTTTTGTTTGGGTAAGTAGCGTAATTATTTCATAAGGGATATTTACAATTTAAGTCCCCAACTAATAACACTTTATTATGAGTTTTCATAATGTTAGTGTAGTCTGCTTCTTTTAATTTATTGAATGGAGTATTATAAGCTCCGACTATTTTAGTTTTGTTTTCGAGAAGTATCGAGATATGCTCAATTGAAGAATTGTCCTGTTGTAGTGTTTTGAAATGTATGCCCTTTTTGATTAATAGAATGACACCGCCCCCTCTGGCATCGGAGGTGCGGTCTTGTCTGAGAAGCCGATATTCTGGAGTTTTTAGATTAAAAGATTTGTAACACACTTTCTGTTGAAGGCCCTGCCTGTGCTTCAATAGTCACTGGATTTCGCTAATCGGTGACTATCAATGAAACTGGAGTTAGAAATGTTAGAAGTGATGCTGGAAGTTTTAGATTGTGTCTCCAAATTAGGATCATATTGGGAATTACTTGGGGAATTATACACAACATCTTGTTCGAAATGAGATGCACAGATTGAAGATTCTATCTTGATCTCTGAACATTCAGATCTCAAAGCCTCGTTTATAGAAATAAGATCACTTCATATTGATTGCATTTGCGTGGCAATCAAATGCCGCTCTTGTCTCTTACTTATTTTATGTACAGACTCCATAATTATATAGGTTAAAATAGAATTCAGCAAACTAACATCTTTTGAAATTTAAGCTAAGTAACATTTGCTTGAGATTGTTACATTAATCACTTGTACCATAAGATACTTCACACTTGTACTTACAAATTATTTTGCACATCATGTAAATGCGACTGAGACATTATTTATATTTACACTTGTCTTCTGCCTACACTTTCTTGAAATAACAATAAATTAACTGGCAGCGGAGAAACACTAAAATGGTCAAATAATATAATTGATAATCTACGAGTATTATCACGGCAGCACGATTCACGATACTATATCCAAATCAGCACCAAATATAAAAACAACATAAAACAAGACTCTTTTTCCCTAGTTTAAGAGTAAGAGTTGAGTAATACAACACAACAATAAACAATAACCTCACAAAAATACAAAATATAAGCAAAATGGTCGTCAAATGATGCGGCGCGAAATTTAAACGCGAATGATTTGGTACCACTTTACGGCTTGCTAACCTAACGCGGCCCGGAGTCGGATATAGCCAGCAAAACATCCTGCGGATCAGTTTTGTCACGAAATATGGTCTGCCGGTAGCGAGAGTCCGAGGAGTAGCCACTTCTGGCCCGAAAACATAACAGCCGCTCTCGGTTTGCCGTTAAGTTGCCGAGTAAAAGCCGATTCTTTGTACATTAGTAACGGTATATCCGAACTGGGCCGACGGAGGTCCAGATCATGGCTACTTCAGCCACCAGAGTACCGTGCATGCCGACTGGCGGCCGTATGTTTTCCGATGGCGTTTGGTTTGTTGGGCTGTGACTGCTTTCGTGAGTTCTTCTAAATTACTCATTTGTTGCAATTCTTTGAATTTGTTGTTGAGTTCAGTAAAGTTGTTTAGATTTACTGCGTTGTTTGATATTACATTTTTATTTGTGCTTGTGCTAGGAGTGACTTGCGGAATGTTGATTGGGAGAGATTTGGAAGGGAGGCTGGGAAATTCGGCTTGATTGGTGTTTGAGCGAGTCCAGGGATTTGTAGTGGGAATGGGGGCTGGGATGAATTTGTTTATATTTGGATTAGCTTTCTGGTTTATTGAACGTTTTTCTTCTAACCATGTGCGACGCTTTATGTATTCCGGGCAGACCTCGGCGTTGGCAGGATGATATCCGTTGCAGTTTGCGCATCGAGCTGGGGTGGTCCTCTGTTTGGGGCATTCTGGCATCAGATGGTTGCCGGCGCACTTCAGGCACCACGGTGTCCTTCCGCAATTTCAAGGTGGCGTGGTCCCACAATTGACAAATATGGCATTGAATGATGGGTTTTCCTTGTCGTCTATGTTCCCACTATACTCTCGTATGCACTATGATTCGCACGTTTTTATTTAAATAATCCAGGGTGATTTTGGAGTCGGTGACAACGAGGTATAATGGGCACAATTTCGTGCTCATTATGTAGATGTCTTCAATGAGTATTTTGTACGCTTTTTCTAACTCATCTTTGATGTCGGGGGTTTGTAATCCCTCTGCTAGTCCACGCAAAACGAATGCATGAAATTTGTCTTCACGATTAGTATACATGTGAAACTGCACTTTTTCGCTTCCTAATGTTAATTTTAATTTCTCAAAATCTTCCGTATCCTTGGTGAATACTATGGAGGATTTGTTGGTATACTTAATTTCAAAGTCTTTTTGTACATCTTCTTTTAATTTAGCTATCATCTCTCTGTGTGCTGACACGTTACCCTCAATAACAATTGGGGGGCATGATGAGGGTTTCCTTGTACTTTTTTGGGGATTTTCTTTAGGTCGCTTAGCATGACCGGCGATTTCTTCATCTTCGGAGCTGGAAGCTGAAGGATTGAATTTGCGAAAAGTCTTTTTCTTTCGTTTTCTCTGTGTATTAGTATGTGTGACTTCATCGACGGTTTGCTCAGATAAAGACTGGTACCTGTTAGTGGAGGTTATTTGGTTGCTATTTGGTATTTGCTGTATGATTTTAGTAAAAGTGGTTTCTCAAAACCGGGTGGAATGGTGTCCATTTGGTTAGTTTGCTGTGAATGAGGGAGAGTGATGATTGCATATAGATTTTCCGGTTCAGCTTGTTTTCTACCGCTAGTCATTCTTAGTGTTCTGGCTGTTATTTGTTTGTTGTTATTAATTAGCTTTGCATATTGTGATATAAATTTGTGATTTGAATTAGGATTCGCATTTTCGCTTCCTTCCACTTCTTGTGCCCAGGACGGGGTAGATGGTTTGTGAAATTCCACCTCCACCGTTTGGGGGAGGTTAGTAACTGCATCTTCTTCATCTGACGTAGATTTGTGCATCTGGGGGCCGATTGTATCTTCTTCCATTTTATCAATGTTCTGATTGTTAATATTTAAATAATTCGGAGTAGAAGTGATGTTATCGTTATTACCCCTAATATTGGGGATGGAAAGCGACGGGATGAGTAATTGGTGCGTTATTAACTTGTTTTCTGCAAATTTATCGTTTTCTATACTTTTTCTTGTCTTGTTCTATACACTTATCTATTCGTTCTTTACACTGTTTGTTTGTTGTAACAGGTTATTGTGACGTTGTGTGTTCAGTATTCTTATTTGACGAGTTAATTAAACACTTATTCAATAATGAAAAGTCGATTGAAGCGATAATTTCGTCAGGAATTATAGTTTTATCTGAATTATTAGAATTGCTTAGTTTGCTATTTTCTGCGGACGTATCATCAGAGGATATCGAATCCTCGTTTAAATAAACTAGCCTTAGACAATTTTGGTTTTCAATTTTTAATTCTGCCTTTTTATTTTTAATTATCTCTAGTTCTTTTTGAAAAGTAGTCAGTCGACCCTACACTGGCTGCAGGGCGACGTGGTTCGTCTACTACAATCAAGTTTAGGGATTCACTGTCCATTTTTTTAGTTGTTATGTTTTTTTTATGAGTGGAAGATTTAGAAAGTTATTTATGTTTTTAGTTATTCTGTGAGTGAACGTACCTTTAAATTTTGCAGATTTCGGCTAAGTTTTCACTGTCACTAACCCTTTTTAACACTAACTATACTATTTGATTTTAAATTGTCACTGGTGAAAAGATCGGGTGTTTTTATATTGAGATTGTGAATATTTTCTCTGAGTCTTCGTGTGTACTCAGTTGTAAACTGGATTGTCCCCGTTGTTGGAGGAGAAGGCAGTGTGAAATCAATTGAGACTACTCAATGATTCCCTTGACAAATTCTCCAAGATTTAACGATAATTATAAAATGATTTAATGATTTAGTATCCAATACAAAACTTTATTACTATAAACACCAAAGTATGATGCTGAAGTTTTTATTTAGATCTCGAGTTCGATAAAAGCTATCAACATGCGGTTTGCGCCATTTTGTTACGAATTTAATCTAGTTCCATTATAATTTACAATAATTAGGTGTTTCCATTAACCTAGAAACTTGAAATTTATTTCCAGCGATTTCTCTTGGCCACTGTTACTACGGAATTTTTTCTCCTCAAGTTATAATATGAATAGTTTCTGACATATAGCCGAGAGATCGGCTAATTGGACGACCCAGCACATTCAGCCAGTCCTAGAAAAATACCTATATTTTATTATGCCCACATTTGAAGTCTAAATCTTTAACGGTTTAGAAGATACGATTTTTTGAAATTTGGACTAGGTATTATGTTCCTCTTAACATAGTAAATATTTTTTAATGAAATGCTTTGTATGATACATTTACTTAGCGAAATCATGATATAGGATTAAATTAATATCTAATTTTGGAATGAAAAATCTAGAATTATTCATAGTTAGCAAACAATTTAATATATGAATTCAATTCACATAAACAGTAATGTTATATTTTATTATCCCACACCATTAGTAAAAACTCAAAATTAAATAACTTATTTTTATTTACAGAGTGTAGGTTCTCTTGAAGGCAGCATTCTCACCATTACTTCAACATCAACAGAAAGATCAAAAACTGTAATAAAATCGTATGTACCATCAGCAACTGGTTTGGAAATTGTAAGTGTTTTTTTTACTTTCAATTACAGCCTACTCGAATCCTCTATATGTCGGGTATTTGGGGGAACAACAACTAATATACAAATACTTTAATCTTAAAAGGAAAGCACCACAGAGACCGAGTTCATCATTATGTTTTGATAATTGTGATATATTTTTCTATCACATTTATACGGTATACCTCAGCTAATGTTTACAAACTTAGTTTCCTTAACCACCTAAAAATTGTATTCGTCACTAATTAACGATTCTCAAAATAGAAGTAGAAGAAGGTTGATGGGTGTATTTTCTCCAAAGATGAAAGTGTGTAAATAAATTTTATTAAAAAATTTAAGCTAAGCGCTTTCGGCAAATAAACATGCCATCATCGGAGCTTTCGTCAATGGTAAAAAATACCTCTAAAAAAGGGAAACATTGAAAGGGGATCGGCATCACAGGCACAATAGTTAGATGTACCTTTTCACAAAATTAACAAATAAAATGGAACTAAAAACCCCTCTTTTATGGGGTGAAATTATTCACTCAGATCATTTTTATATTTTAAAGATGGAGCAACGAAGTATGCATACTTTGAACGCTTATGTAGAAAGGTTGGGCGGAAAAGTAAAAATAGTCCTTCCCATAGATCGATGCGCATTTCGCCAGAACTTTAACTTTTATATATAGTAATAGATATAGTCGGATTCAGGGACTACACCAGTGTGCTATTTCGTAACAATATCATTTACCAAAAGTGACACTGTCGCTGCCGATGATCCACCTGTCGCTGTCGGCGTCTGTGGAAGCATACCTTTAAAGATTAAAGAATGTCAATTTTTGCGCAAACAATTATTTGCTCTTTCCATGTTTTGTGTTGAGATACGTTTATTTTGTTTCATTACCTTACATTGTTTTTATGGAGAACCTCCAAACTAATTCACAATAAAGACAATTTATAAAGTATATAACATATTGAAATATATTATTCTCTTCCAGGTTCATAAATCCCCCAAAGGTGATGGTAAAATAATATTCAAACGACAATAGAATGAGTCATTGTATAAAATAATAATTATACAATTTTCCTTGCTTATTTTAATCATTTGTTTGTATTCAGCTTTTTGAAAATAAAAGTTAAAATTCGAAATTATGAAGTTTTAATAAAAATGTATTCCAATATTCCAAATGATGATAATAATGACGAATAAAGACTATTATAATAACTTTAGGTCATAGTCAACTGCCTCATTAGGCTGTCGCTGATTTACTCATTTTTTGGAACCATACTAACGTTACTTGTCTACAAGGATCATCAGCCAATTCCATCCCCTACTGAAATTATGTGTGCCACCTCTAGTGCAATACATCCAGTTTCCTACGTTTCTCCTCATATCATGACTCCATCTTTTTGGTGGCCTGCCTCTTCTTTTTTTATCCGTTCTAGCTCTCCATTCCAATATTCCTCCTATCCAACTATTATCGGCAACTCGAGCTATGTGTCCTACCCATTTGCACTTCCTTGGAGTTATAATTTTGATGATTTCAATCAGCTTGGTTCTTCTCCCTATGATTTCATTTGGAATTTTACCCTTTATCGTGATCCATAGCTCATCGCGCCAATCATTTCAAATCAATTCTGTAGTTCGTTTTGTCAGGATAAGCATCTACGCCCCATAAGTCATCACAGCTACAACACATTGCTCGTAGACCCCTATTGGCAAGTCACCTCTTCAGGTATTATTTAACTTACCAAAGGCTACCAATCCCAGTTGTACTTGACGATTTTTCCAGTACGTTTGATTGTCTTTTACCCCCAACGACATTTATGTTATCATTTGTTACCAATTTTGTCATAAATATTATTTGGTAGACATTGACTTCTGAGCCAACATCCATTGATACTACTCTTTTCGGATTGGTTTCCCCATATTATCCGTAATTGTGACAATATCATTGACGAATCTAGGATGGTTTAAATACTCGCCGTCGATGTTTATACCTTTTCCTTCCCAGTTCAATTTTTGTGTAAGAGTATTCTAGCACTGTTATAAAGATCTTAAGAGAGATGTAATCTCCTTGTTCAATGTCGCGTACTATATGGAAGGTATCTGCTGAAATCAAGATAGAAGAAGACAAAATGCTCTATCATTGATTGATTGAAATAATGGCACGGCAACAAAAATTGTATCCTCCCTCTACCTCTCAAGAAGGCGGTAAGCTTTCTGGCTGATTCGATACTACCTTACCATGAGGAATTATCTAGCAATGTGCTACTTCAGAAATTGAAAAATCTATGAATATGTTGAAGAAAAGAGGTATTGTTCTGTATCACATGGGTGCTATGATACTGCAACACTGTGCGCCAAGTCAAGCTGGCATATCTAATGGTAGTTCGGGTACTTCATTTATGTGGTAGCTCCTGGTCAAGAATACTAAAGAAAATAGGTTGTCTCATAAGATTATGCTGAGGGGAGAAGAATTGATACGTCATCGAGATGATAGAAGCCTTTGTTTGAACACAGCTGTTTATTCGTGTGCATCATTTGTGTGTATTTTTCTTGACTTCTTCTCATTTTTGAAGTTTACTTATTGCTAAGGGAGGACATATTTGTGAAAACTATACACAGCTTTTTAAATAGTATAGTACAAACATTAAGATTTGTGTGTTGAGATAGAGGTGCTCAAGGTTTGTTCACCTACACAAAGTTACATTAAATACATACATTAAATTGAATATTCATTTAGATGAGTGGCGGTGATATTTGTAGAATATCTACATGTAAAAGCTATTCCAAAATTTCTGATCCAGGTGGAAAAAAATATGTTTTTTACCTTTCCCAAAGACCCTAATATTGTGAAAGGATGAATAAAGAAATGACACCGACGGGGCGTATATTTGTATAGAGTTCTTACTTGTCATAAGAAAGTTATGGAGCATACATATTGTTGTAACAATTCCTTTCACTTTATCTGGCATAAGACATATGGGTTTTCTTAAGACCCAAAATCTGTTAGCCATTAGTCCGAATACATTTTCCACTATTCTTCTCGCTCTTAATAAGCGGTAGTTATACACACGATTAACGGCTGGCTGATTCTTAAATGGATACGGCTTCATTAGGTAAGGCTTTAAGGGGAAAGCATCATCGGGGACGCACAGCTTTAGAGCGACCATGTAGTGGTTCTGGGGAAGGTAAATTTATTGCATTGTCTTGGAAGGCCGACGACAAAGCACACTGATGAAACACTCCTCCATCTGACACTCTGCCATTGCAGCCAATATTGGCATAAGTAATTCTATACTGTGCATCAGCTAATGCCATTAAAACAATGCTATTCGTGCCTTTATAATTATAATAATAACTTCCACTTCCAGGAGTTGCATGTATTACTATATGTTTCCCATCTAACGCCCCTACGCAGTGAGAAAAATTCCATTTTTCCTCAAAGTGCTGCGCATGTTTCATCCATTCTTCTTTAGTTGTGGGCACCTAAAAAATAAACATATGTATGTTTTTCTTTCAAATTCAACTCTTGGTATGTTTTTAGGAGAAAGAAAATATCGAAACAAATGAACTGGAAGTACCACAGACTGAAGCACCAACAACAACGATTGAACCAAAATCTAATAAAAATAATAAAAAACAAAAATGTGTGTCCAACGATGACCTTCTTATTAAACAAGCCATGCAAGAATTACAGAGACCTGCGGACGAGTTTCAAGTGTTCGGAGACTTCGTTGCATCAGAATTAAGAGCATTGCGATCTGATAGTAACAGACGCAAAGTAAAACGTCTAATACACAAAGCTATCATTGATGTATCAACAATAGATGAAGATGAGGGATGCCATTCTGTACAGTTTTCAAACTCCGAAGCATCGAACCCTTCATCATATTCACAATCATCATCTCCCTACCCATACAACACGCAGTTAGTAAATTCACATCAACAATACTATTCTCAGGAAGCTGGTAGGTTCATTAAGTGAAAACAATGTTTTGTACTCACCTCAAAGTACTCTTCTTCTAGAACCTCATTCACAACGTGGCAGCACTCCGGGATTATCTTTGCAACAGTACATACGGGATTCGAAACAGATACATCAGTGAATGATATGAGTCCCCTGTAAAAACAAGACGGTTTTAGGTTTTTTTTAACAGTTGAATTTTTAGTTTTTTAGATAATTCATAACTACTTTATTTTTGTTCTTATTATTTGAAATAATCTTACCTGTGGCTAAAAATCTAAGTGTTATAGCTAAACGTTCCCTTGGCTTAATTGATTCACGCATATTTGTGTCTGATTTCTGTAATTTGGCGTGAACTAAATTTTCTTTTTCAGACATGCGCAAAAAATTTTTAAACTGTTTTGGATCTTCACTTCTAAGCTCCGACAATAACATTGAATATGCACCTAAAGTGGGTCTTCTTGCTATCCATTTTCTAACCCATATTCTCTTCGTCTTGGTGGACTTGTTTTTCTTATCTTTTCTTCTTTTCATTAACAGCAGTAGGACTGCTGCAGCTATTCTTCTTCGACGTGACATGAACTGAGTCTTCTCTCTACCAGAACATTCAAAGTACTACACTATCTCATGTAAACGCTGCTGCAAGAAGTTGCTAGAGAATGTAAAATGCCACTCTCGAGATAGCACTTGCCGCAAGAATTTGGCAAAATTATTTGCTTCGATGTACACGCTTGCCCATGTTACTCTAGGAAGTACTTGGCCAAGTTACTCTCCCGTGTACACAAAGCTTAAGGGTTTGTAATCATTTAATATCTTGTTAAACAAGCATTTTCATATTTTCTTTTGAAATTGTTACTTAAGAACATCGCACTATTTACCATATATATAGTCTTACTAGGTATGTCTCATAATTTTTAAAGAAAGCAATAAACAATTTGAATATTTTGTTTTAGGAGAGGACTCGGGTAGGTTTACATGATCACCTTCACCATTAAACGCTTTGTACAGGATCAGAATTAGTGTACAAACATTTAAATATGAAATTTTCTCCAATACTGCAAGACGATGAATTTTTATTAGCACGTGTGTAAGCGTTGATATTTCTGTAGAGATATAAGAACTGAATTACTAGAGAAGTCAATACTAGATGATGATAGTACATCATCGAAAAGTATAAATTCATATTTGAAAGGAGAATCAGATAAGGATGGTTTAGCTTATATAGCTAGATATTTAGCAAAAAAACACAAAAATTAATATCCGCATCTTGGACAATTTACACATGATAAATATAAGGCTGGAAAATTACATACCTACAGCTTCCCTTCATTGCTTCGAAGTCTATAATTCGCAGGGTTAACTAAGTCATCAGAACAATGGCTAGAGCAAGTTACACTCATGGATAAGTATTTTCAGAAGTATCATAAATACGACTTTAAAAATAAAAAGGCAATTTAAAAAAATAACTAAATATATATTGTTCAAAATTGTAAAATCTAGAATTTTATTGTTACGATACTTTTAAAATATGTAAGATATTTGTATGCTTCCTTTCTTTATTGTATATATTTGAGGCGTAAATTCATTTTAGTTAATAGCGTTGTAAAAATATGTTTCAGAATTGATAAGATCTTTTATATTGTTGTAAATTCAAATGATAGTTTCATTTTATTTTCAACTTTTGTTAAATACCTTTAAAATATCACGTTTTGCAACAATAATGGTAAATAGTTTTGTTTGGGCATTGAAATAGCACATTTTTGAAAGTCGACATCTTGTCGCATTGTCCTATAGTTAAGAAGTTAGGAAAAGGTCACGTTTCACCCTATTATATATTGTATTGTAAAAACCCTAAATTTAGTGTCACTTCTGCATGAATTTTATGGTCGACGGTCGGAAGATATGAAAGACATTCTTGAATAACCTTTCTGAGTAAAAAGGTTACAATTGCTATTGGAGTATTCAATAGAAATTTAACTATTTATTGGCGGACCCATAGTTGAATCTTGTCTAGGAACCCGACAAGTCAAATGATACTGGCCAATAGGAAATATTTATTTTCGTTTGGTCAACCCAATCCACATGTTAACACGCCTCTCACAGATTTCTATTTAACACGTCTCACAACGTGAAGAAATCAGTTTCTCTCTCATCAGTTTTACACTCATCGACGCGAGTTTTACACACTCATCGAATCGAGCTCAACGCTCAATAACAATCAAATCGAAACGTAAAGTGTCTTCCGATCTGAAACCACCGAAGTTCATCGTTCACAAATTTGTACCATTTTGTAAACTGGTATATAATAAATTATTAATTTCGACATTAATTTTGTCCAATTAAGATTATTCACCTAGTTGCATGTCTACGCCAGTTGACGAAGTTCAATTAGAAATATAACCAAAAACACATATCAAAAAAAGTAACGCTTGTACCAAAGAAACTTATGCATCTCGTACCTCAAAGAAAAATTGGTAAAAAATTTTAAAAAAATTGTTAATTAAACATAATCTAGTTACCTACCTAGAGTTTTATTCCTATGAACTGAAATACTTAATAAATATTATGTATTAGGTAATCATATAATTTTTAACCTACTTGGTGTTATAAAATAAATTCATCTCTTCAACATGTCAATCCGAATAAAAATTACTACTCATTTATTCTGTAACTTATTCATGATATTGGATTGCATATTATCATAATTCAATAATTTCGTTTCATTAGTATATATATATATATATATATATATATATATATATATATATATATATATATATTATTACGTAAATATTTATTACGTATATATTTTATTAAGGTTTTTTGTTTTGTTAGTGAATAAATATAAGTTTTACTGGAATAAATTTGTCTATAACATATATGTTTTTATCTATGATTTGAATCCTAAATTTTTATTGATATAACTGGATATTAATTGTCTAATTGCCCATGTTTTGGATGCCATTTATGACTTTATGATAATGTTTATTTGTTATAATGATATATAATTAATTGAGTGTTATAACAATATAATTGATTGAACATTTGAAATTAATGTATGTGTAGAGCATGAGATTCCTTTTGTTATTTGGGTTCTTAAGGTTGTGAATAAATTCAGTTGATAAATAAATAAAGAAACATTTTACTTGGAAACAATATTTAATTTTATTTATAAAAATTTTATGCGCCGCCCATGTATGGGTCAAATGAAATTATTGATTTATTCTTTCGTGTGGCGTTCTGTACGCATGCTTGAAAATATAAGGTGACGATGCGCTAGAGTAAACATTTGCTATACGCGTCGGTCTGTTCAGTT
The DNA here is from genome assembly GCA_963921935.1 of Galeruca laticollis. Lineage (NCBI taxonomy): Eukaryota > Metazoa > Arthropoda > Insecta > Coleoptera > Chrysomelidae > Galeruca > Galeruca laticollis. The sequence goes on along the minus strand of OY998181.1, from coordinate 156,654,474 downwards.
TCACAGCGAGCTTATATGCTGTGTGATAGAACGTACTTCAAATTATATACAAGTTAAAAGAATTTATGTTGGAAATTTATACATACAGAAACACAAATAATATGATACAAGAAATAGTTATGAAATTTATATACATAGAGTCTAAATATTACATAAAAGAATTGGATGCATCTTTCTTAAGCTTCTTATTTGAAAAATGCGTAAGTATTAAATTTTATTTATTTAAATTGGCCATTAATCATTGAGAAATTATTTAAGAATATAGCTATATTGAGTCTCTAATTTGAATTCTTTTTCAGATCGATCATTATTTAAAAGTCTATTTTACTCATGAGATTTTAAAGAAAACATTTGATTGAAGTTATTGAGTTTTATATAACTCTTGTTGTACAACAATACACTGACCTTGTGTTCAGGAACCAGGATCTGCCTCTCGGGATTCGGGAAAAACAGCTTCCGAAGTTTTAAAGTTGAATAGTTGTGTGAAATTATGATTTTCACTCTGGAAAATCAGCTACAATCATTGGGTAAGTACATGTGAATGTTTTATCAATGGTTTGTTATGTTTTTATCCTCATTTGAGGATAATTTCTTAAAATTTCTGGAGCACTTCCAAAACCCAACCTTCCAGAAACGAAGCCAAGCCACCGACCCTTTTTCTTCAACTTTTTTCAACAATCAACAACTAGTCTTTTGTTTAAATTCAGCTCACTATCTCCATAAAAATGTTTGTTACACTTGTTGTTGTTTGAAAGTTCCTTCTGTCATGTCACATAAACCAATCACCGTTTTTCTTTTTTAACGCACTTAAAATTATGATTTCACTTAACATTCTAATATCTTTACCTACATACAAAAATTAATCTCACTAAAATTGTTTATTCAATATTGAAGTTCATCTTGTTAGTATGTGACGAATAGTTTTTCTCAAGCGATATACAATAGCCTTTAATATCAATGTTCAGTTTAATTTCTTATTATAATTATCAATTGTGTTTAGTCATCAACATAAATTCTTTTAAAACATTTATTAATATTCCTTAATCTAATTCTTAATGTTCATTATATTGGATTAAATACATTAATTAATTCCTATTCATGTCATCTATGGAATTACTCTACTTTCAACGTTTGTCGCTGATACATATTGACATCTATATTTTGTCGCTAGCGTGTGTCGCTAGCGTATGTCGCTAAGCGTATTGGTATTACATCGTTAAATATTCTAACCCATATGTTTTTAGTAAACAATGTGTTATAATATTGAACAATATCCTTTTTTATTTCGAATATTTATTAATTCATGTTTCTTTTCTAGATTATATGTTCATCATTATTTCTGACATGAGGTATTTAATACGATGGACGATATTTACTCTATGGTTTTTGTTATATGATCAAGGTAATGTTTCTTTTGTCAATTCTATGTGATTCTTCTCAAATTATTAATTATATACATAAGTTGTATTACTTTATTTAGTTAATATGAGCACTTTTAATGTCTCATATTTATGATTCTAACAAAATATAGTCTAATGTTTTAGTTTCCAACTAATCTGTTTATACCAGTGTTTCTATCTTTATTTATACGTTATAATATATATATATATATATATATATATATATATATATATATATATATATATATATGGCTTGATACCCCTGCTGGGGTTTCGCCGCTCCACGCTTTCTAGATCCATTTTTTTTGGGGTGGATCAATCTCCGTTTTTCCTTTTAGAGTTTCTCTGTCAATGCTCTCCATAGTTTCCTATCCTTAACTTTGTCCTTACACCCCCCAATTCCGGCTCTCGTCATATCTTCCTTCACCTGTTCCAGCCATTTTATTCTAGGTCTACCCCTACGTTTTCTTCCCCCAGGATCCCATTGTGTCATTTGCAGTGTTATTTCTTGTTCTTCTGCTCTATATATGTGTCCCAGCCATTTCATTCTTTGCCTTTTTATTTTCCTTACTATGTCCTCTCCTCCCAGTTCTTGCTCAATTTCATAGTTCATTCTTAGTCTGTACTCGGTATCTCTTAATTTGATTGGTCCCAATATTGTTCTCATTATCTTTCTTTCTATTATTCTCAAGTCTTCTTCTTTCTTTTTAGTCAGTGTCATTGTTTCAGCAGCATACAACAGGACGGGTCTTATTAGTACTTTATAAATTTTAATTTTGGTTTGTCTTGGGAGTAATTTGCTTTTTAAAAGTTTTTTATTGGTATGGTAATCCCTATTTGCATTAATGATTTTTTCTTCTATTTCCTTTTTCCTGTTTCCAGTTTTTGTTACTGTTACACCTAAGTATTTGAATTTCTCCACTTTTTCAAATTCGAAATCTCCGATCTTTATTGCACTGGTTTGATTTATTTTACCAAAAATCATTATTTTTGTTTTATCTGCATTTATTTCTAATCCCATCCTACTTCCTTCATTTGTGATTTCCCTTATTGTGTTTTCCAGAATCTCTCTTGTCTTTGATATGATTACTATATCGTCCGCATAGACAATTATCTGTGTTTCGCTCGTCCTGAGATTGCTTTTTTGTATTCGCCTCATTGCATATTCAAGTGTTAGGTTAAATAATGTTGCAGATAGCGAATCACCTTGCCTTACACCCTTATTTATGTATATTTCATCAGTTTCTCCTCCTTGTGTTTTTATCGTAGCCCTTGAGTTTTCCATAGTCATCTTGATTAACCTTCTTAATTTATCATTAATGCCTAGTTCTTTCAAAGCAGATAAAAGTTTGCCTCTATGTATTGAATCGAAAGCTTGCCGAAAGTCTACAAATAACATTTCCAGTTCTATTTGATGTTCATATGCTTTTTCCATTATCTGCTTCAGTGTATATATGGCATCCACCGCTGATCTTCCTTTTACTGATATCGTCCTATAGTATTTCCTGTAGTGTTTCTAAACCTTCTGTTTATTATAGCTGATAGTATTTTATAAGCAGTATTTAGTAATGTAATACCTCTATAGTTTTGGCATTCATGCTGGTCACCTTTTTTGTGGATTGTAATTATCTGGCCTATTTCCCATTCTATAGGCATTTTTTCTTCTCTCCATATTTTTATTATAAGTTGGTATACTATATCATGAAGCTTCTCACCTCCGTACTTTATCAGTTCCATATTCATGTTATCTTTTCCAGGAGATTTTCCGTTTCGGCTGTTGTTAATAATCTCCATAATCTCTGCTCTTGTAGGTTCTTCCAATGTTTTCTCTTGTGATATTTCTTCAGTGTCTTCCTCAATATCTGAATCTTCTACTAGTAAAGTCCTAAAGTGATCTATCCATATTTGTTTGTATTCATTTTCTTCTTCGATGACTTTGCCATATTGGTTTTTTATATCTTTCGTTTTGCCCTTATAGGTTCGGCTTTGTTCATTTATATTTTTATAAAATTTCTTGGTATTACAATTCTTTCTTTCTTGTTCTATTTCTTTTATATTGTTATCCATCCATTCTTGCTTTGATTTTCTAATCATTTTGTTACATTCATTTCTGCTTTTTCTGTATTCTTGCTTGTGCTTTATTTCGTTTGTTCTTATCCATTTTATCTTTTTTCCTTTTTTTTCTACTGCTACATGGCAACTATCATGGTACCACTCTTTTCTTTTATCTCTATACATTTTGCTTATGTGTTTTCCCGTTGTTATTTGAATGGATGTTTTCATAGCTTCCCATTGTGCGTTAACGTTGTCTTCCTTTTTCACTATTTTGCTTAGTAATTCTTCTATCTGTGTTTCATATTCTTTCCTTACTTTCTCTTCACTTAGCTTTGTTATGTTCCATCTAATGCATTTCTTTCCCTTTTTGTTTTTTTATCTTTTGTTTTATTTTGGCAATAACAAGAAAGTGATCGGAGTCTGCACATGCTCCTCTGTATGTTCTCACGTCCTTTATTGATGTTTGTTTTCTCCTATTAATTAATATATGATCTATTTGAGATGTTGCTTTGTTATCAGGCGACATCCATGTTATTTTATGTTTTTTTGAATGTGGAAATTTTGTGCTACTTATGTACATATTCGTGCTTTCTGAGATGTTACACAGTCGCTGCCCATTGTTATTTGTTTTTTCGTGTATAGTTTCCTTTCCTGCTACGCATCTCGTACCTTAAAGAAAAATTGCTAAAAAATTTAAAAAAAATTGTTAATGAAACCTTTTCTTAGTTACCGACCTAGAGTTTGTATTCCTATGAACTGAAATACTTAATAAATATTAGGTATTAGGTAATCATGTAATTTTTAACCTACTGAGTGATATAAAATAAATTCATCTCTTCAACATGTCAATCCGAATAAAAATTACTACTCATTTATTCTGTAACTTATTCATGATATTGGATTGCATATTATCATAATTCAATAATATCGTTTCATTAGTTGGCTTTATTTTAATAAAATGTAGATAATTTCAAGTATATATTAGTAAAAGAATTGAATAGTTATTTATTTTTGGGTAATCAAAAAACAGCAACTTATGGCACTATATTGTTATAATATAATATCTTTCTTAAAGAAGTCTTTGTTTTTATAAAATTCATCGACTAATATATTAGTGTTCCAACTTCTTCTGACGATAAATTACGAAGAAAGTTACAAATGTAAGTAACTTTGCTCCTATCTTTAGCAACTGTAACCTTGGCTCTGGGTAGCGCATTTCTAAATTTTATTATTTTGAAAACATTGTTTACACAAGAATTGCTGTATTTAACGTACATATTATGTGTGTTTGTTGAAATATTGTATAACTATTCTCAGTAAATAAATAAATTACTAGACGAATTCCATGATTAAATTACCTACATATTGTTATTTATAGGTATTTGCTCCAAACTTCGATAGTTTGCCATGACAAATACGCGTATTAAACGTGACCAAACATATAAAATAGGTATAAGTATAAGTTCATAATAGGTCATTAATATTAAATTATAAGAAATTTGGTAGGTATTTTGTGCGGATTGCCAAATCACTATCAGCAGGGATATTGTTTAGATGGCTCTGTTAATTTGAGGTACTAGATGTATACAAAGGAAGAGATGGAAGTTAGAGAAAATCAAAAGTGAAAACAAAAACAGGCGAACTCTTGCGGCCTTTCCATCGTCTGTATACAATGGAATTAAAAGATTTAACGAGGTTAATGGAAAATTAAACTGATCAACAACATTTGAAGAAAACAAAAGACAAAGTGATGAACACAGAAAGAACCCGAAGAAAACAAATGGAAGGGGAGAAAAGGAAAATCACATCGAGAAGAGGATGTCTGCTAAAACCGTTATGGCTTTCAATAATTTCGGGGGTAGAATGTTGGAAGTATATTTAAATGTTATTGTAGTATTAATTATAGGTATCCCCTTTATATTCAGTGGTTCGCACGAGACCAACGAGACGAAATTTTCAAAAGTATTGTCTCGTCTCGCCGATGCAAAGATAAGTCTCGTCTCAAGTCTCGTCTCGCAGCCTCCAGTCTCGTCTCGTCTCGTTTCTCGTAAAAGTATCGAAATCTCATCATTCATAATCTTATTGTTTCAGTGCAATAAGGAATATTTGCTATAATATAAGAGTCGGAAGAGAAAATTACAGTTGGTGAACTAAAGAAAATGAAAACATAACATTATTTTATACATGAAATAACTGAAAAAATCAAAGGTAAAAAACAGCCCTTAGCCCTCTTGGTTGCAAATGTTTTTGTTTTTCACCCAGTCGTTTAGACATAACAAACATCGTGCAGATTCATTGTTGAGGCGATTTCGATGTTTTCTTATAGTTAATGCAGCACGTGAGAATAAGCTTTCCGCCGGGACTGAAGTAGCCGGTATGCTTAAGAGATCTCGTGCCATTAAACTTAGAATAGGAAATTCAGAAGCATGCGTTTTCCACCATTGTTATATATCTGTCTCTTTATTACATCGAGGCATAGAATAATATTTTTGAAGCTCCAGCATCCATTCTCCTTCTGCATGCGTAGGGTTTACTACATACAAAACATCAAAATCAATTAAAAAATCTGACTTTTCCGATCCAGGAACTTCTCGTTCCCTCACCGCCGTTTTTTTCATACATTGTTCTTCTGAATCTTCTGATTGATTAAAATAGGCTTTGTATATATCTTGAAATTTCTCCGATAACGTCGGCAGAGGCTTTTAAAAGAAATTCTTGATGTTATGCTTATAAATTTTTATCAAAATAAATTGATGTTCATTCAGAAATATTCACCTGCGAGACTCTCGCGCGAGACGCGATACCTTATGCACGAGACTCGAGACGAGACCAAACAAAAGTCTCGTTTCGTCTGGTTCGAGTATCGTCTCGAGTCTCGTCTCGAAAACGAGACGAGACCATGCGAGACTCTCGAAAACGAGAGTCTCGTGCGAATCACTATTTATATTGACTATCAATTGATGTATTTCTATAGTAATGTCATAATAAGTTCGGTCTATAGTTTTTCAAAGATATTATAACAGCCTCCATAGTAACAGACAGATTCCTTTTAAGTTAGTTGTCGATAACCGTACATTGGTAGGCAAGTTCCAATTTCGCTAATGAGTTAAAACGCCATTAAAAGCATAAATGATATTCGTAGTTCAAGGTGATAACAACGTTCTTCACATCGCTTCTGTTAAGCTGAAGAAAACTGTGAGTAACTCTTATTCTAACTTATCTGATTCCACTAAGTTGCTCAAGAATGATCCTACCCCAGATATAATATAAAACGGAGATTCATAAAACAGTATTTAGTTCACGAAATTAATATTTATAGCTGGGAACAACTAGACCTCACGAAATTTCTATGTTCAGAACTGGAAATAAATCATTGAGTTTTTATCTACAAGTAGTATTATTTACAATAATAAACTAAAGCAAACCACACACTATTGAATTTTTAATCTACACAATGAATGAATTGACTATTAAAAAAATATTAAAAGAAGCAACCGAAAAAATACTAGAAGAGCTACAAAATACAAAAACTGAATTGAAATGTGCCATTGATGAAACAGAGAAAAAACTTTTGTTAATAACTGAAGAACATAGCACAAGGATCAGACGTGTAGAAGAGGAGGTCGAAATTATAAAAGAACAGATAGATATGGAAAAACGACTTAACAATATTGTTATATTCGGTTTAAGCAAACCAATTCCCAACATTAAAATTGAAGATATCTGCACTGAAATAAATGAGAATTTAAATACTAATATAAATGAAAGTGACATAAATAATTTCTATCCGCTGGGAAAATTAGAGTCTGCTCCAGTTAAAGTAGAATATGTGTCATATTTAAAGAAAACGTCCATTTTTACAAATATGAAAAATCTCAAGGGTTCGGGACTATCAATTTCCAATGACCTAACACCAAAGGAGAGAGAAACTTACAAAAATTCGTACCTCATACATTTTCGTAAAACAGGGGAATACTCTAAATGTTTCATTAAAAATAATAAACTGGTTTTGGATAACAAGTCTCACACTCTTGAGAAATTGACAAAAATATCAAGAATAGAAACCATCAGCCCACCATCAAAAAACAACTGAGGTAAATCGACAACTACCACTGATAGTCAACGCTGACACTAATAAGCCGAAAACTCGCTCAGCATCACAGACTAAATGGAAAGGAACTATACTACCTAGATCTTTATAACAAATTTTAGTTTTATTAATTGAATATAAATATTTTAAATTTTATTCTTTATTATAACGTCTTTCTGCTTTTTAATTGCAAATTTTATATGTATATTAATATATGTAGCTAAATTTCCTTGTCTGAGTTCGTGATTGTCTCTATTTATAATTCTTGTTTAATTAGTGTGTATCTTTGACATGGAACAATATATACGAGATTTGGAAGTACTGAATAGAGAGACATATAAATTAGAAACTATTTTAAAATAGTACTTAATAATATTCGCAGTATCAACAAAAATCTAAATTAATTCAAAATTTTCGTCACAACATTAAATTCTGATATAGACTGCATTGTATTCACTGAAACATGGAATATATTGGATACAAGTATACACCATATTGAAGGTTATGATATCATTTATAATGAAAGTGAATACAACCAAAATGATTGTATTGCTATGTACATTAAGAGTAATTATAACTATACTTATAAAATAATAGGGACCTACCCAAATATAAACGTTCTACAGGTTGAAATCCAACTTAATAAAAGTAATAGCGTAGTTATATCTGCAGCATACAGGTCACCCGATACAAACGTGGCCGCATTTGTAACATGTTTGCAAAATTATTTTGAAGCAAGTGTTGATAATGTAATGTTTTTCTAATTTATTTAAACAATAAACGGGTGGGATAAATTTGAAACACACTGTATGGCTACTTACTAAACTAAACTCACTAAACACTTAATTTATATATACTCAGTATATTCACTTAAACTAATTTATATGAACACTTAACTAATTTATATTTACTGTTTGCTATTTCGGTGTATTTATTTCACGAGATCTCTTTATCAACTCCCCAGCTCTTCCTGATCAGTCCCCTTATATATTAAAGCGATTTTTACTAGTAAATTCCGGACTGCGGCTTACATAAAAACAATGAATTCTGGCCTTTTCTAGATAACTCTGGTCACAAAAACAATGTTTACATAAGATAATCTTAAACTCGTAAACAGTTTTTTATATCTGCGTATCCGCCATAATTTTAACTTTTATACCTGGCTTAGACAGAGTCGGTTTTAGGGACTATACCAGTGTGCTGTTTCGTAACATTACCCACTCCTTAAATGGAAGTTCCTCCTGGACCTTTTGTGTAGCCGAGACTGGATGTTTGAATCGGCAACTGGCCCGATTTCTACACTTTCCGAACTTATGGAAATAGCAGGGCACCGTCTTCATCGGATACTGATAACGGCGGTTGTAGCTGCAAATTAATATCTGGACACCGGTATCTTGAAAGATAATCTCTACCATGTTCCTGATGATTCGCCAATCCAACTGGTTACTCGCTATCTTGAGCATAGCCAGTTTCTTCACGTTGGATTCCAACACATGGTCTCGGAGGTTTTGAAGTGCTTCCCACACATCGCAGTAGGTAGATCGATCTTGGAATTCATTTTTAGTTACCACGTAGAAGACGTACCGCGAATTATGTTTCAGTTTCAGTGTCTTGCCAGAGGCTGGAATCTTGTTTATGCGATATATAACATCATTGATCCTTTTCTTGATTAAGTATGGACCTTCCCAGGATTTTTGTAATTTTGGAGAAAATCCTTTTCTCCTCGTCGGGTTGTGTAACCATACTTTGTCCCCTTCTTTAAAACCGCCTTCTGTGGCCTGCGTGTCGTACCGACTTTTCATTTTGTCGCTGGCAACTTGAAGATTGTTTCGAACTAATTCATGAATATCGTCCAGCTTTCTTCTCAATTGGATCACGTAGTCTTCGCCTGCTAGATCTTCTCCAGGCCGACAGCCAAATTCCAGGTCACAAGGAAGCCTCATTTCACGTCCAAACAGGATTTTCGCAGGTGTCTCACCCGTGGACTCATTGACGGCAGATCGATAAGCCAATGCGAATAGGGAAAGATAGTGGTCCCAATCTCTCTGATGGCTGGATACTACTTTGGACAGGTATTTTCCAATCGTCCTGTTCATTCTCTCGACCATTCCATCTGACTGTGAATGTAAAGCTGTTGTCCTGGTCTTCTTCATTCCCAGCTTGTCGCAAATCTCCTGGAATAGATGGCTTTTAAAATTTCTTCCCTGGTCACTGTGGACTTCCAAGGACCCTCCATATCGGCTCATGAATTCTTTCACCAATACATCTGCGACAGTTGTGGCCTCTTGGTTCGGGATAGCGTAAATTTCCACCCACTTTGTGAAATAATCCATTACAACCAGTATGTACTTGCTACCATTTTCTGTCGTCGGAAATGGTCGAGCGATATCTAAAGCAATCCTTTCGAAAGGGCTTCCAACATTGTACTGTTTCATGGGTGCCTTTCTCTTGCGATGTGGTCCATTACTCGTAGCACAAGTCATACATTTCTTACACCAGTCCTTCACATCGTCGGAGCTGTTCATCCAATAAAACCTTCCACGGACTCGCTGAAGGGTTTTCTTCACTCCCAGATGACCTCCCAATGGACTGTCGTGTAACTTCTTCAGTCCCTCAGCTACTCTCGCTCTCGGGATAACTATCTGTCTTCTCTTCTCGGAACCATCATCGTTCTCAAGGATTCTTTTCAATATGCCTTCTTCCAGGACAAGGGAGTCCCACTGAGCCCAATATGCCTTGAGTATCGGTGAAAATCCTGACACTTCTTGCCAGGTAGGTCGCCGATTTTCTTCCTTCCATTGCCGGATCATCTTCAGGTGAGGATCATTCTCCTGATCTTCTCTGATCCTGGTGGGTGACCATTCCTCGTTGACTACAGTAGTTCTTGAAACTGCAGCTTTCCTAGATTCCACCTTGTTGCAGTGGGAGCAGTCTGTTGGGCACGGCCGTCTGGACAAAGAGTTGGCTTTTCGGTGATTCACATCAGCAGGATGTTCACCTCCGTCTGATTTCCCCTGTGGCTGGAGTTCTTGGGTTACAGGAATCTTGGGGCGCTTAGACGAACTGCGTACTTGCTTTAGCTCGCCACACTCCCGGCATTTGATCTTCTTCGGCCTCTTGTCTGCCATACCTTTCAACAAGTTGACGATCTGGTCAAGTTTGTCATCGTCATCTTCTTCATGCATGGTCCTACCTTTGTTGTACCGCTAGCTTTTCTTGGCTGCTTTGCATTTAAGAGGTTCTTGGTTTCCAGGAGTCGTAGGACGCTTACACGAACTGCGTGCCTGCTCTAGCTCGCCACAATTACAGCACCTGATTTTCTTCGGCATCTTGTCTACCATACCTCTCAACAGGTTGACGATCTGATCAAGTCTGTTATCGTCACCTTTTTCCTGGATGGTCCTATTTTTGCTGTATCCCGAAGCCATCGTGGCTGCTTTATATTCAAGAGCAGCAGTCAATGCATCCTCCAATGTTTTAGGATGGGCTAAACGAAGCGTCTCCTCCATATCGTGGTCACATAATCCGTCAATAAAGGCCTGGATGCCTAAACATTCCATCATGTTCTCTGGTGCTGATGGATAAGCAAATCGAACTAGTCGGGCAATATCCTTTTCATACTCTTGAAGGGTTTCGTCACGTTTCCGCCTTCGGTTCTTCAGCTGGAATCTGTACAACTGTTCCAAATGTTGGTGACCATATCGCATGTCCAACTTCTTCTTCAGCAGCTCGAAGTCATCCGTTTCTTCCAAAGTTATCGTCTGAAGTACATCTAAGGCATCTCCGCGAAGCGCGATGGTTAAGTTCACTGCTTTCTCCCTATCGGACCAATTATTCACTCTAGCGGCTGCTTCAAACTGTTTCACATAATTGGTCCACGACATTTTTCCATCGAACGTTGGAGCCTTGACTCGGGTGAAACTGCCAATGTCTTCTAACTTAGGTAGTGTTTCTGGCTTGCAAGGTTTCGTTTGCTCGGTCTTCTTTTCTTCCTCTGGCGTGCCTCGCGTTCTTGAATCGGCAATATTTTCCTCTATCTCCTTGATTTTCTCGTCTATCGTTGTAATCTTATTCTCGATTTCAGATTTTAGAGACGAAATTTCATTTTCAACGTCGGCGGCAATGTCGTTTTTCATTAATAAGATATCGGCAGATATATCGTTCTTCAAAGTAGAAATATCGTTCTTTATAGCCGAAATATCGCTTTTCACATTCGTTGAAATCTTCTCTTCCATAGCAGAAATCTTCTCGTCCATAGCAGAAATCTTCTAGTCCATGTTCTTTTCCATGGCAGAAATCTTCTCGTCCATGTTAGTCGAAATATCATTCTTCATCGTAGAAATCTTCTCGTCCATGTTCTCTTCCATGGCAGAAATCTTCTCGTCCATGTTATCAGAAATATTAGCAGAAATTGACGAGATTAAGGTGGAAGCCTCGTCATTAAATAAAACTGTTTCTGGATCAAAGCCGTCATTTTCCAGTGCTACTTTAAGTCTTTCTACTAATTCACTTTTCTTACCGGACGTTTCCAACTCACGATCTTCCAATGCTCTCGTAATTCCGTGACTTTCAGATCCCTTAATCTCTTGGCCATTTTTACGTAGCAATTTATTTATATTACCCCATACCTGACACCAATGTAATGTTTTTCTAATTTATTTAAACAATAAACGGGTGGGATAAATTTCAAACACACTGTATGGCTACTTACTAATTTATTTAAACACTAACTCACTAATCACTAACACTTTATTTATATATACTCAGTATATTCACTTAAACTAATTTATATGAACACTTAACTAATTTATATTTACTGTTTGCTATTTCGGTGTATTTATTTCACGAGATCTCTTTATCAACTCCCCAACTCTTCCTGATCAGTCCCCTTATATATTAAAGCCATTTTTACTAGTAAATTCCGGACTGCGGCTTACATAAAAACAATGGATTCTGGCCTTTTCTAGATAACTCTGGTCACAGAAACAATGTTTACATAAGATAGTCGTAAACTCGTTAACAGTTTTTTATAATTGCGTAACCGCCATAATTTTAACTTCTATACCTGGCTTAGACAGAGTCGGTTTTAGGGACTATACCAGTGTGCCGTTTCGTAACAATAATGATGAAGATATGTACCTTTTCGTTGGGGATTTAAACATAAATATATTAGAAAGCAATAGTATTTCAACTGAATATAATAATACCCTTAATGAGTTCGGATATAGTTCTACAATTAATATTGTCACACGTGAAAAATCCTGTCTGGATCATATATTCATAAAATCAAAACAACATATTATAGATCAAATTGTGCCTATAGTAATCCAGACGAATATAACTGACCATGCAACTACTATCTTGTAAGTAATGCTAAACTCAATACACGCATCATGTATAAATAAAAAACATTATGCTGAGTATTAACAGTATTAACATTAATAAATTAAACAATGTCCTAAAGAATACAACGTGGGATTCAATTTATAGTACAACCAATGTAGATACTGCAACTAATAAAATTGTGACTATATTTAGCAACACTATTGGTAATTGTACTGAAAAGCGTCTAATAAGAAGAAAACACACAAAAATTGCACCCTGGCTGCACGCATTGCTAAAATCTGTCAATACAAAAAATAAAATGTTTGAAAAGCTACAAAAAATCCCAATAATCTACTACTTAAAACGCAATACCGAACTTATAAAAATAAACTTAATTCTTTGATAGCAAAAAGAAAATACGACTATTACACCACGGAGCTCAATAAAAACCATAATAATCCAAACAAATTGTGGGACATAGTTAATAATATAAGTAAAAAGAAAACACACTACAAATACAATGATAGCGACCGTTAAAAAAAGTATCGCTAATAAATTTAATAAAATATTTGCCACAATAGGCACAACATTAGCTAATAATATAAATAAAGCCATAAATTACGTACCAACTAGGAAAAGCATCTGTAATTCGTTTGCTATAACACCGCTTGATTCCAATGAGTTACTTACTATTATCCATGATTTAAAAAGTAAAAAAGCAGTTGGAGCAGATAATATTAGAGCGGAAGCAATCAAATCAGTCGCGGAGTACATAGTTGAACCATTAAATTTTTTAATTAATGAGTGCTTCCATGGCCCTCAACTTTTAAAAAATCAGTAATAATCCCATTGTATGAAAAAGGTAACAAAAGTACGATTACAAATTACCGTCCAATTTCTTTATTACCTAATATCTCAAAAATATTTGAAAAGACTCTCAAAAAACGATTAGTTTCGTACCTAGATAAATATCAAATACTTTCTAAACAGCAGTTTGGGTTTAGAGAAGGAACGTCAACTGAAGATGCGATTTTAGCTTTAACATAAAAAATTACCAAATCTATTAATGAAAACAAAGCTTGCTTATGTATTTTCATAGATCTGTCCAAGGCTTTCGATACCGTCCACCACGACTCCCTCCTCAACTCACTAGAGGACATAGGTATTAGGGGTAACTGCTTGAAATTATTTAAAGAGTATGAAACGTTCACTTAGCAGTTAACATTTCTAATAGAGTTTTAAATATATAATTCAGCGATGCATGTTAAATTTATTGGTGGAATAGACCACACGTCCTTCCTTGCCAATGTTTTAAACAACTATTTAAATGTTGGTGGAATAAACTGTATAGATATCTCACAGAAAAAAATCCTGAATAGAAATTCGGAATGCGGCACTATACGAGAGATTGTAATAGAGAATGGTAGTCGCAGAAATCCTGATAAAAGTTTTAAATATTCTGTATGGTTATTAAATAAACTTGTTCTAAGAACAAATTCGCAGGGATTACTGGTAGGTTTTATTTTTTTTTGTGTAATATTTACTTAAATTGATAAAGGTTTTTGTCCAGGACAAATCATTAAACTAGATTGTATATCTGTAAAAAAATGATAAGTACAGTTTCATATATGTCACTGGACAGATATCTAAATATCGTGTTAATTAAAAAAAGGTCTATCTGTAACACACTTGGTGTTCTTGTAGCGATACCGCCTGGAATAATTTAACTATTCCGGTAAATTTAACTAAAATCACCCGACGGAAGAACTAAGATGAAGATTTGTCGGCAATTTGTATAGACTCACAAGAAATGGTGTTTCCATAAGAGCCAATTCATGATCTAGATACTCAACTATGTATTATACTGAGAATTATTTAACCTAGGAAGATTTTACGGAGAATCGACTTCGACTTGCTACTTCAAGATAAGTAAAATTATATTGTATGGCTTCACCATTCTTATTTGTACAGCTTGTCTTAGTTTTTATTTATACTTTCTTTTTCTTCTCACATACACACTTTTACTAACCTATTATTGTCAAACTATGTAACACGTTTAAATATTTTTTCATTCATTATATTCATACATATTAGTAGTCTGTTGTTTTATTTATTATACAGAAAGACCTGTGAAATAGCCTTCAGTACATTTTTTTTGCTTAAGTATTGTCTAAAAACTAGCAGAGCACAGCAGGTAAGAGTTGACTGATTAAGGAGGTTGATTTTTTCTAATTTTGTTTAGGAACAAAGTTAGTGGCGCCCTTACTATTGATGTAACTTTACTGTTTTTTAGTTTTTCTCTCTCTCTCTTTCTCTTTCTTTTTCACATTTTCTTTCTTTAATTAAACTTCTTTCAGATAACAGAGCCCTGAGAACTGGCTCCGTTATCTCCAATCTCTTTGTCAGTTTGGAAAGAACCTACTCTCTTTTAATACTTTCAATTATTTAAATAATTTTTACCCTGAGAGTAAGAGGTTTTTGTTTCAAGTATCTACTTGACAGACAGCAAAGCGTTAAGATAGATGAGGTCTATAGCGAGTACAGGAAAGTTCAGTTTGGGGTACCGCAAGGCACAGTCCTAGGACCACTTTTATTTAACATTTATCTGAATGATATTTCCTCTTTAGGTAGCACCAATCATGTTATTGGTTTCGCTGATGATACAGCTATTTTTTATACCGCTAACGCCTGGAATGAGCTTAAGGAAAAAGCAGAAAATGATTTTAAACATATTAGAAAATGGCTGTCTCATAAACTACTAACAATAAATTTAGATAAAACAAACTATATCCCATTTAGCTGCAATAAATCTGCCCTACCCACTTTTAACCATATAACTATCAATGCAGATGATAGTAACTACCGCATCCAAGCTATGAATAATGTTAAGTATTTGGGTGTTACAATCGACTCACATCTTAGGTGGGATGAACATATAAAGTTAACTGTAAAAAAGTTACAAGTGATATTATATAAAATAAAGTATTTAAAAAAACTACTTCCTGCGCATTCCTTACAACTTTTATACTATGCTCTCGTCCAAAGTCATCTTCGCTTCGGAATAGTGGGATGGGAGCTGCATCAAAAACCCTCATACATTTGTTGGATATAACACAGAAACGTTTTTTAAAGGTGATTCTGAATAAACCATACCAATATTCATCTGATCAGCTGTATATAGACACAAAAGTGATGGATATAAGGCAATTGTTCTATTATTGTACAATTACTAAATTTCGCAAAACAAAGGATTCATTCCTATGATACCCGCCAGAAAACACACCAACCTGTACCCCATATGACAAAAACAATCACCCAACAATCTTATACTTACCTGGCTCCAAAATTATACAACACGTTACCGGAATCATTAAAAGTATTAAACAGCGAACATTCATTCAAAAATAAATTAAAATTGTATATTATGGAGAAATCCAGACATGAGGTACATAATTGTATAGAAATATTAATGTAGTATAGACAAACTCAACAAATAAACCTAAATTATTTTCTGTCGTAAATATATATTGTAAAATGTCAAAAGTTAGAGGTTACATGTAAGATAATAGTTATTTTTTCGTTTTTGTTTGCTAATGTGCTATGTATTTGATTTTTATAATATAAATTTTAATATTCTAATATTTCCACTCGAAACTAGTGTTCACTCACTTATCGAGTATGAGATAGATGTAGGGAATATGCCCATGCTAAGAAAAAAAATTAATAAAAAAATAAATAAAAAGATGCCAATTCCGGTTTGTGTGGAAGTTATTCTGTTATACCAATGTGTTCATCCTAAATATTAAAAAAATATATATATGACTTATGTATATGTTGTATAATTATTTGTATAAATTGACGTCTCTGGGCATATTACCAGCCTATGTTGGTAAAACGCCCATGGGTATGTTGGTAATATGCGCAGTCCTGTAAAATAAGAGAAACATTTATTTTGCTTTAATATTCTTGAAATAAAAATTGAAACCATGTTATATATTTTATTGATAATACACAAACAAAAAAGTTTTCCTGAGAAATATAAAAAATCTAAACGTTATCTTACTTAAAAAAATTTAAAAGAACTTTGATAAAACATAAATTCAAATATTAATAAACGGCAATAAAATGTTTATTGACAGTCCGGGTGGATAAAAACTAATTTGTCACTTTTCGTAAGTCCAACACAATCTTCATGCACATAAGTGGCACACACTGAGCATAGCCTCATGTCTTTTTTTACATCTTCTTGACAAAGTTTACAGTACCAAGACTCCTTACTTTGTCTTGGTTTTACTGCCGTATTTTTCGAAGTAGTTTTTTTTGCAACCCTTTTTTCTTTAAAAACTGCTTTTTTAACTACCAATGCTTTACTCTTAATAGCCTTTCTTTGTATGGTGTCTCTAGCATTTCAGTAAAACTTATCTCTCCATCTTCCGATTCTTTATCTTTAATATTTCCGTTTTTTATATTTTCTTGTTTCGTGGTAATCTCGGCATTTTGGGTAATGTCCAAATTTAGTTTTGTGGTTTCCACTTTGGCTGATTTAATGTTTCTATCTTCCGCTTTTTTCTCTTCTTCTGAAGAAAACGTTTCTGATAATGTGTCACTGTACAGAGATATTTCGTCT
The DNA here is from genome assembly GCA_963921935.1 of Galeruca laticollis. Lineage (NCBI taxonomy): Eukaryota > Metazoa > Arthropoda > Insecta > Coleoptera > Chrysomelidae > Galeruca > Galeruca laticollis. Next base: position 156,636,977 of record OY998181.1, on the reverse strand, counting down.
TCTGAAGAGCCACTTGAAGATGTCCACTCGTCCTTCTTATTATGTTTTTGTCTAGGTTTGAAAGATTTTTGGCTATGGATAATTTTTGAAGGGGGAGTATTTTCAGTTGAACTTTGGAAAGTCTTATTTTGACATCCAGAGGGTCCCGGTTCTGGAGAAAATTCTCTTTGTTGTTGGTTTTCCTGAAAATCTGGTGGGGGGAATTCTCTTTCGGTTAAAATGCTGGGGGCAAAAGCTTCTTCAGAAATTGCTTGGGGATTAAATATATGCCTGTGGAAGAAAAACCGGATGTGATGTTTTGGGGCGTAACTGCTTTGTCCCAAACAAAAGAAAAAAATTCTCCAAATCTTTGTTTTGTTATGCAACGATTCTTGTGTCGAGTCCAGTACAAAAGGACCTGCTCGTCCCAATAATACTCAAATGACTTAAACACTGCTTTATCCATCGGTTGAAGTTCATGTATCGTATTACTGGGAAGACAGAAAAGCGTAATGTCATGAGCTTCGGCAGTGTCTACGATAGATGTGTCCAAATGGCAAGATGCGCCATCAAAAATTAATAAACATTTGCCAGGAGGTTTATATCTTGCCAGATGATTTATCCAGGTATTAAATGTCCCGATCGTCATACTGGCCTTTGGTGTCATAAGAGTTAAAGTCCCTGCGGGTAGATTATCACACCATTCTGGTTTTAGTCTCTGACCTTTAAAAAGAATGGCAGGTGGAATTCGTCCCTCAATCGCAGACCCACAACTAACAATCGTCACATTTTCGGCGTGCTCTGGTGCCACTAGGTGCACCCTTTTTAGCTAAGACAGATTGTTGATGGTGGAGCATCAACCTACACCCCTTTTCATCTACATAAAATATTCTTTCAGGTTTGTCTATGAGATCTAATTCCAATAGAACAGCCTCAAGTTTATTAAAATAATCACTTACAATACTTTTATTAAGTTTTTGGGCCCGCGCCGGATTCATATTCTGGGCTCGCCTAGGAGAAATGCCCGGGTGTCTTCTTAAAAATGCCTTTAACCAATATCGTCCAGCTACTCGTTCTTCTCGTGAGAATAAATGAGGAATATGATTTTTTTCGCAATAATTGTAAACGCACCTTTTGACAATTCCTTTTGTCATAGGGTAGCCTACCTCAGCCGGTCTGATAATACGTCTTACCAGTTCATTCTCTTGGTCATCTGTGAGTATAGTTTTCCTACCTAGTCGCTGCTTTCTATTGGCACCTTTTTCTATGTAACGATTAAGGGTTCTCCTTGATATACGAAATTCTTTCGCTGCTGAGTTCTTTGACTGTCCATTTGCAACAGCATTTTGTGCTCGCTGAAGATTTTCTTCTGTCCATTGAGATCTTTGGCCTTTAGATTTATAAGGTGACATCTGAAACCCAGAAAAAATATATTAGATACCCAGCTGTATGTAATTCGCTGGGCTGTAGGCAATACGCCCAGTGGGCATATTAACTTCACCTGTATGTGGGCATATTACCTACAAGTCACTTAAACAATATTTCTAATTTTTTTTCATAATATCAACGTATTTATCAGAAAAATAGATGGCAATATTAAGCGCAAAAAACAAGCTTTCTTCTCATATATTCACCTTATTTTAAATGTTAATTACAAGCGATTTAAATACACAATTTTTTGTAACTGATGCCTTCCCAACACAAACCACGTGCACCTCAAGTCCGCTTGAATGTAACTGAGCGCGGGTTGGTTTAATATTAACTTTAAGCATGAACATAAGTGACTCGTCAGCCATCTGTTAATCAAAAGTCAAACTAATAAAAAATGGAGCCGGTGGGCATATTACCAACATGGGCATATTCCCTTCACCTACCTTACTATTCTTATCATGCGTTCTTTTTGTCTTTATAACCTGTATTTTTTTATTGTAAATTTTTTGATTAAGAATATACATACACCTTTATATTGACTATCAATTGATGTATTTCCATAGTAATGTCATAATAAGTTCGGTCTATAGTTTTTCAAAGATATTATTATAACAGCCTCCATAGTAACAGAGTTAGTTGTCGATAAGCGTACATTGGTAGGCAAGTTCCAATTTCCCTAATGAGTTAAAACGCCATTAAAAGCATAAATGATATTCCTACTGAAAGTTCTGTTTTATTTTCGTCGGACCGCTCCGTATTACAAAGTACTGCACTCTAGTGTTTAAACCCGAAACAGTAAATAAGTAAATTGGTATCATATATCACATAAATATGATACATGAGGTGAACTATTCAGGATAATAAACATGCACGCTAGTTTAGATAACTCTTGTTATATCCTTATTGCTCCTACCACTTTGTTGTTTGATTTCCTTAGAGAAACTGTTATTGCCTGGACTACAATAAGTGCCGAGACCGCACAATGCACAGTTGAAATTTATACTCGTTAACAAGGTCTGCCTAATTAAAATAAGGTAGAGTGTGGTCAGTGTGGGAATGGAAGTAAATAAAAGTCGACAAAATATTTTAAGTTTCATGTCACTCATTGTTTTAAGTTTAAGTTTTTAAGATAATAAAACAACACTCAGAAATGTAGACAACAATATTACTTTGATAATAATAGATCGGGTAAACACCTAGAAATTTAGCCACACTCCTTTATAAAATTGAGGTGAACAATTATTCATATCACGGATTGTTTTCAATAGTTAGGTTAAAATTTTCGTCGTTGTAATTTATTAAACACTCTGTATGTATATATAGATATCAATAGCATTCTCCAGGATCATTATAAGTTTCCTTCGATATGAAAAATGTTTAGCATAGATCCACTGTATAACTGACCTATTTTTCATCACAAAATATAAGGTAAGCGCTTTGAACAGTTACTACGAATATGTAGTTGTGCCAATGGTCAAATAGCCAATCCAAGAGACAAACTGAATAAAATAAGTACGTTGTTGAAAAAATTACTTGAAACGTTTAGAAATGTCTATTAGCCGATGGCAAACTTGTCTTTGGATGAGTCTATTTTACTGTTTCGAGGCCACCCAAGCTGTAGGCAATATATTAGGTATGTACAACTCTACCCTTCTTTGATACCGAGTTGATTCTCAAAAAACAAAAAAACCGCTGTCACCACTGTAATAAAGTCGACCCTGATAAAATCTGGACCCTTATTCATTTTAACATGTAACTGTAATAATCTTAGCCAACAAAACTAAATGATCAGTGTAATAATTTATCCTCCTGAAAAAAAAATCCGCTGCTCTAGATGTACTAAAAATATGGGTCAGAAAAAAAGAGAAATATTTCCTACCTATCTTTTGGCCGCTCTCTATTGATCCCGACCCTAGATTGTTGCCAATTTCTGCCTCCAAAGAGCGGCTGAGCGTGCAAGGCAATCCAGTCCGATTTCTTTTAGCTAGGTTCGCCTGGTCTTAAAACGGATGTATCCTCCTTTGCCAGGACAGGGCTGTCTTCCTCGTTTCTGTCGCACGTCCACGTTAATACACTTCCAAAGGGGAAACGTTGGGGTAGGGGAGTTGGGTGAAATAATATAGAGCCAACAAGTTATACAAAATACATATATAATAAAAAATAACGTTTCTAAATCCTTAGATACAGCTATGCATACTTAACCCTAACAATAATCCCGAAGGACTCAGTTCCCAAAATTCCCCGTTATAATTTATACCTTTACATAAAATTTGTCTAAAAATGTATTTATTGCTTATTCCTACCCCTGTATAAAACGATAATTATGAACGGAGTTCCCGTTTTTCCGGGGGTGGCAGTGAGCCTATCCCTGTTATCAGCTCGAACCTTTACAACAACTGCGGGAGAAGAGTGTAGCTTATTATTATTCGTTTCTCAATATTTCTATTCCCCTGCGACGAGAAAACAAATAAACCGTATGTGTAAGTTTGCTTTTAACCACAATAAACGTTTCACGTTATGTCGATTCAGGTCGCCATTGACCTTCAAAACGAAAGTGAAATTCTTGTTCTATACAGAAATTCTGAAGAGCTAATGAAATAGTTTAAATTATTTATCGACACTGGCGGTCCAAGTTGCGAAATTCCCCAGTAGTTTAATTACATATGTTAATGTATGCTTTTAACCTGGCAAAATATAATCGAGTTATAATTTATAATTACGGCTGAACGAAAGACTGATAACAAGGTTCTCTACAATCAATTTACTTTTCAGCATTAGTTCGCTGACACCCACGCAAATATGGCAAGCATCCGCTCCGGCCTTTTTGTTTCTTTTTCTTTCTACTGCCTACAAAATTAACCTTGCCTAACTTTCTATCTATTTCCTACTTTGGAGGTGGAAGAGAAAATACGTAACTCAACATATGATAATCTCCTACTTAACAAAAATGAAACCCAACTCGTGTCAGGGCGGCGAAACTCTGGAAATCGAAATTATTTCAGTACACACGGTAAATTAACTGTTCGTTAGGACGAAAAAACTCAATCTGAGAGTGAACAGATGTGTCCCGTCTCTTTGAAAATCAACAATAAAACAAATCAAATAAATAATATCTGCTATCGCTACACCTGGTATATAGAAATTTTCTTATGCTCCCAAGTTCAGACTCCCGCTCGACCAATAACGAGTAATATATATATATATATATATATATATATATATATATATATATATATATCACTAATAAAAGAAATTTATCCCAATCGAAATCTAATTCAAAACTTACTGTTTGACTATCTTCCTCCGTCACGTCGGGAGATTTCTTGATTTTCTCTATCTGTTTGGTCGCTACGTATCGTACCCGATAAACGAAATCGTTTTAGGTTGAAAGGCAATTAGCGTAGAGGGTAAATCTACCGTTTGTGTATCGAAGTAGGAGACAGTATCACCTCCTAACACAACGGTGAGAATTTCTACCTCTCGTACCGCTAACACTAAAACACTAGTTACCGTAGCAAGGGAAAACCTTTCCCTTCGCCCCGTTCGCACCCGGTACCCACTGCCGCTCTTGATCTCTCTACATTCTTTTTTGTTTTCCCCCGACATTGATTTTGGGGTTTTTGTCGACTTGCAAAAAACAACTTTTGTTTTTTTGAATCGTGCTAGTTTATGTTATTGAAATCCTTGTTTTTAAAACAATCATTTTGCTTTGACCCAGTATTTCTCTCTTCTGTTTTGGCTTCGTATTTGTTTTATTAAACATAATGTGGGTCGTGTTTCCATTTAATATTATGATTCAAAATAAAATATGTTTTACCGTGTGTTCTGAAACTTTCTACAATAAAATTATTCTTCTGAATATCCGTATTTATTACAGGTATGTTCCAACCGAAGTAAATACCGTTTTATTACCGTACAATCTCAGTAACGCAACAAATTTGATGTAAATTACACAGACTAATTATATTCACTAATCAGCAGGTCAACTGGGATTGTATCGTAATTGTACGGTTTTTGTGTTGGTTGGAACAGACATATTGAAAACAAAAAGGTCCGATATGGAATCAAATTTCACAGTGTGTGCACTAGAGGAAAGAAGCCTAATTTCGGATAGGATCCTAATTTCGGATACCACTGAATCTTGAAACTTACAAACGGCTTTAAACAGAAATCTTTATTTACAGGTCAGCAAAACTAAAAAAGAACAAGATATCGTACCACAGATAGATGAGACACTGATTGTGGCGCCATCTAAAGAGCCTGTCGACTAAACAATTGAGTAATGTTGAAAAGATTTCTGTAATTTTAGGTTTTGGCGGTATATTCAAATCTACTGTATTCTAATTATTTTATTTCAAAATAGCAATTTATAGTCCATCATTTGACATTTCATTCAATTTAATTCCATTAACTCAATAACGATTAGATGTTGAGTTAAATTAAATGATTGAATAGATGAGGCTTTTACTTGTTGAAGATCCATACTGAACGATGAAATAAAACAATATAGTTTGTTTAAATCTTCATTTATTTGAACTAATGTTCAATTTAAATGCGTCAACAAGTTTAAATTGAACATTAGTTCAAATAAATGAAGATTTAAACAAACTATATTGTTTTATTTCATCGTTTAAATTAAATGAAATATCAAATGATGGACCATAAATGCTTAAAATGGAAAAAATAAAACAATAATCATATAAACAGTTTATTTATTTTGGTATAAAAATACACAACTAATAATTTCTATCACAAAGTACTTTTCTTAACAAACAGAATATATAATGTAAAAACAATGCAATAATTAAAAATAATTTGAGTAACATACATTGTAGGTTGGAGTATTATTAGATTTTTAAATGATAATAAATCAAGATCAAAGTAGAAAATTATTTATGATAAGTTTATATTAATTTATTTATTATTATACTCCTATAAACACACAGAGCTGGACAAACTAGTAGAGTATAACTGCTAACCACTTAATCAAAAAAAGTGTTAGCAATGAGTAGTTAACTACTATTTTTGGCAACTTTCTACGAAAGAAAATATTTGAGTATAATTACTGTGACTGTTAGAACAAAAGTGATTAAAATATTTTTAAAGGAAACGTAGTTAACTACTGCCCAGCTCTGTAATTACAAGGTACCACGTAATAACATATAAGAGTGCTAAACAGCACTTATGACTGTACAAAATTTGAAATAATATATCTAACATTTCATTTCCACTTAAAACACATCTTTATTTCTCTACTGGAATTATTAAATAGGTCTTCATGGCTCTTAAAAATCCCACCGTCTTGTGGAAATCCTTTCTCGTTTCTGGATGGGCTTCTACAAATAACAACAGTTATATAAGTAAACGCACAAAGTAACAACAGTAAATAAGTAAACAAAAAAATATGATTGAAAAATATATCAACAAAAGAAAACAAAATGTGCTTACTATTGAAATAATAATCAAAAAATGTTTGAATGTTTAAATTTTGGAGTTTTCCATTTTTCTTTAATTAATGATTTTTTTTATTGCTGAATTATTTCTTGACTTATAGGTTTTTTTTTATTTTTTGTTTCTATTGGATATTTTAGATTTAAAAGGATACAATGTATATATGAATATGTAAATAAATTTTGCAAAAAAACCAAATAAGACATTGGTTCACAATGAAAATATACAATTTAAAAACTAATAAAAAAAGTTGTCATTGATACTTACGTTCCTGGAGTTGTTGTTGTTACCATAGGGACTTTAAAAAACGCGCGTGTTTGAAAGTTCGATTTAAACACGCTGAGGCGTGTTTTAAATAGGTAATATGAGGCATCAATAAAAAAAATATAATAAACAAGATTGTCAATTTTACATATATATGATTATGAATATTTACATATTTACTAATTCATTTCTTAAAACTATCTACTGATGTTTTTAATAACAATCCTCGTTCCAAATCTTCTGAAATAAATAGCAGAAAATTTGGTAACAGGGGCAGTAAGGAAGTAACCCTCATAGAGTGCTCAGGTACCGTATGGCCTGACACTCCCCTATCTACGACGGCCCGTACGTGAACAGTGATATTGTTTTGTTGTGATTGGTGATATTTCAAAACGTAAGTTTTTTTCTTTGTCATTATATTTAATTTTTTGAACAAATATCGTATTGGCATTTATTTGATTTGTCTGGGTGTCCAAAGATACATTTCCTGGTCATATTAAGTGCACTATTGACATTTGAGCCTATCACCTAACATATTTAGGAAATAGTACGATTTGCAATCGATTTAATAACCAAGGGGAACCCTAAAATTTATTCAAGGGAGTTTAAAGATTATACAGGGATATCCATATGTAAGAAATAAATTATTTATGTCATAACTAGGTCAGATTACCTTCAGATTTCGAAAGACTTTTTGCACTAGTCCTGATAGTTACTTTCTTATATTATACAGGGATATTCATATGTAAGAAATATCTTATTTATATCATAACCAGGTCAGATTACCTTTAGATTTCGAAAGACCTTTTGCACTAGTCCTGATAGTTACTTTCTTACATTATACAGGGATATTCATATGCCAGATATCTTTCATTTATGTCATAATCAGGAAAGACTACTTTCAGATTATGGAAGACGCTTTGCCCGAGTCATATTAATTTTTTCTCATATCTTATACAGGTATAGTCATATGCAAGACATCTTTTACTTTCGTCATAATAAGGAGAAACTACTTCCAGAACATGAAAGACGTTTTTCCCTAATAAATTTCTAATGTATTGTACCGAGACATTCTCCCGCGAGTAACTTCTATTTTGTCCCAACCAGGGCTGAATTACTGTACTTAATTATTTTGTGTTTGTAATATATATGTACATATTATCCACCCAGTCTGTTTCCTTTATCAACAACCCCTACCCTCGGACCAGCAGAATTGAACGGGTTGACGCGACCTGCCTTAGAACTCAGTCTTGGCACATTGTATAAGCCCAAGAGGCCCCACGGAGACCGTGTCCGCTAGTGCCAGGAAACCACCTCCACAGGGGGATTCCTGGCTCTAATTGTGCCATACGGCACTGGTGACAGCACGCTGCAAAATTCAAGGAAATAGGGATCCAAAGGTTGTCAGACACTGGTAACGGAGGGCTGTGAACTCTAAAACGACCACAGCGGTTATTACAGTGGTGACCAAATATTCATTACACTGGATTAACTGGATTATTACAATGGATATTACCGATTCATTACAGCGGTATAGCATTACGACACAGCACAACACGACAGTACAATGTGTTTCCGCACTTAGATATCAACAAATCACAGAAACTGAATTGTACAGTGATGATATCTAGAAAAGTGATCCTTAAATCTATTGAAAACCTGTTCTGGGCAGGACGTGAATATAATTCATATATATTATCAATCAAAATATTTATTATGTACGTTTCAAGAATAATAAACATCCAAGCGAATATTTTATATCTTTATTATTCCAAAATGAAAATAAGTTTACTTATTTACTTCGTTATTTATTTAACTTGCAGATACGATGTATTTTTAGATTAGATAAATGTTTCATAATGTAGTGACCTCATTTCCTTCCATTATTCAAATATAATTATGGAAATATTTTTATGTATAGGGCGTTTCTAAAGCTGGAATATTCTTGTTCTTATAAATACGTGTACATGGTGTTTTTTCTTATCTTGATATAAACAACAACATTGCGATGAACATTAACAAAAATAACTATTTTTAGTACAACTGAAACTAGTATGTCTTTTTCTCGTGCGTCTAGAAATTCTACTGAAATCGCAAGACTTCCTCCATCTGAACCCGCGATGCATAAACCCATTTTTAGAGCTCTTTGGCAAATCAATGAGTGGAAACAAGCAATCGAACCTTTAATCATTTCCAAAGATGTGACAGAGTTTGGCTGGGTGGTAGAAACAGGTAGATTGAGTTTCGATTATTACGATGGACCCACTGCTATGGAAATACTACAACAATACTTTTGTGCGTGCACTGGTAAAAATGCTTGCGAAACTGACGTTTACCCTTGTAGACAATCTAATTTGAAATGCTGTGATGTTTGTAGTTGTAGAAGTAGAAGTGATTGTAAATACAGATGAAATAAATGAAGATTGATATTTTAATGGTTTTTATTTTAATTGATATATTAAAACCGTATTTCGGACGCATGTTAAGTTCCGACTCGGATAGTCGCTGCTCGTGCTATAGCGCGCCGTGCAGCCGCACGCGACGGTCGACTTTGAAATAGCATATCTTTTTTTCTTTTCAATATTTAGATCTGAAACTTTCCCAAAAACTTCTTTAGGTATTGCATTTTAATACTGGATAATTAGTTTTTAGAAATTCGAAACTTCGTAACACAACTTTTGCATTTGTACGACAAAACTCGGAACACGTGTAAAAGTAAACAATTGTTAATTTACTGTTTAAGTATCAATTGTCGCAGAATTTTCGGAGTAGGCTTGTTGTTTAGATATTTAGATACGCAATAGTCATAAAAAATTTCATAATGATAAATGATTGATAAATGTCTCAATTTTACCCGAAATTGCCGTTTTTTCCATGTTCCCCCAATTTTATCGTGAAAATAATTTCATATTCGTATTCAGCGACCCCGAAAACATAAAAGGGGTCTTAGCGATTAGTACTTCCGTGGTCACTGTAAGGTCAATTTGGGGGGGCGTCCCGCTCGCCTACTTATAACCCTCAAGGAAATTGCCAAGTAGAGAGATACAATGGTACAATCCAGAAGACTATGTTCGCACTCAAGTCCCGTATGCTCTAAAGACCTCTCAATGGGAAATTGTTCTTCAAGATGCCCTTCATTGTGTCCGGTCACTTCTTTGTACTGCCACTAATGAAACTCCACATGAACGCATGTTTCAACATCCCCGGAGGTCACCGAATGGAGAGTCGATCCCATCGTGGTTGTTGACTCCCGGAAAAGTACTTATGCGTCGTCAAGTGAGGTCATCTAAATACGAACCACTCGTCGACGAAGTAGATCTATTAGAAGCAGACTCTAATCATGCCCTTGTCCGTCTTCAGAATGGCCGAGAACTGACAGTATCTCTGAAACACTTAGCTCCTTGTGGCGAAGGAAAAGAAGTTCCAACAGTTACGAATAGCGATCAAACTGAAGCAGATTCTCAATCACAAGGTGGCACCAATTACCCAGACTCTGCTACCATTGATATAATACAGTCTCTGAATATCTCCGACTCTTCTGAAATACCGCAACAACCTACACATTTTAAAACGACTAGCACTGAAGCCCAAGTAATTGAGCTGAGAAAATGTAATAGTGAACGACGTATTCCAAGTCATTTACAAGATTTTGTCATTAATACTTGGGAGGGGGGGGGGTATGTAGTTTATTTGATAAGCTGATTATTTACAGTTTAGCGTTTTAACGGTTCTTGTGAACACATACTTAGTTTTAATATTTGTCGCGAATGTTTCTTTACTTGACATAATACATTTCTACGTTGTCATTGATTATCTTAAATTATGTCGAGTAAAGTTCGTGTATTGAGAGTTTAATTATTTCTGTTCAGATTACCCCTTCCTCGGTAACCATCTCCTCCTCGGCCATCGGCGACTCCTCACCATCCAAGAGTTTAGAGATGTGTAGGCTCTCTGAACTTTCCGAGACGCCGCTCGCCTTTAAATTTTTTCTTTCGTATTTTTGTTCATGCCATGAATAGGTATTTTCCAAAATCTGTAATGAACGGTGTATCCGTTCTCATTGATTTTTTATCAGGATAGGTTGTCTATACCTGGTTTTAAGATCTGGCCTTCTTTCAGGCTCAAAATCTTCTATTGCTCTGTAGTTAAGCCTTTATTTGGGGATCTTATCAGGTGTAGTAGCTTCTGTTCCTACACACCCTGACTTTTTGGTAGAAAGAGCATGGCGGTGTGCATCTTTGGGATGTTTTCTCTCTTGCACACCATCAGTTCAGTTCCCTTCCAGCCTTCCAGCTGAAGCCACTCTGCATACTCACAACCTATGAGTATAAAACCAGGTGAAAAGTGTATGCTGCCGAACTAGAGCGTATGCTCCCATCATTTCCTCTACTATTGCATTCTCCACCAAAGTTTGGTCTCCTTCACTGATGATGGACTTGGGGTAGGCTTTGGGGAGAACCGCAATTTTAATTGCTATTACGGCAGCTGCACGGCAGCTGCGTAGCTGCCTGCTGAGAAGGAGGTACCGACTTTGCCCCTCTTCTTCTTCTTTGGATGTTTTTGCAGTGTTTCTTCCCGCTTTCTCTTTTTTTTTTGGGAATGTTTTTCACCTCTCGTTGGTTATTTCTCTCGGCTGGTTCCTGGTTTAGTATTTTTTTTAATAACATAATGGTTATTATTGCATTCGAATTATTTGAACACGAGCCGCAGGCGAGTGTTGTAAACTAGATTCTGCTTATGTGCTTGTTAAATAATATATTATTTGTGAACATATTATATTAAATAAAAACTGGTGTAGTAGAAATGAATTGTTTTTGTCGAGTTGGCCCAGTTGAAGTAACTGTCATGGGTCATTTTATTTATAACAAACGGTTTGTGATTTCGAATAGAGCTATAGTAATTTCCTGTTTTGGCTAACGACATATTCCGGCTTAATTATTACGGTTTTAAGATAATGTAGGTATATATTTTGTATAGAATACAAAACAATAGCCGAAATTTACATATTCTATGTAACCCTTTAATTCCCTAGTAAAACTCACGTTGCTTGATGTCCATTATGCTGAAATGCACAGGGGAATATGTCTCACTAGTGGATATTTTAATAATTTAAATGTTGTTTATGATGAGCAAAAGGTCTTTCAGCAGCGGCGCCCAACTGGAATAATTGAAAACATGATATAGGTCAAGTTGAAAACATATATAATTAAGACTCAGTAATATACTATTTTCAAAAATTACCTGTACATCCCGGAAAATAAACCGTAAGAGGAAATAAGCTTGACAACATTACTTTTTACACCTACATTTTCTCATCAATTCTATTATGCGTGTGTGTGTTTTTTTATAGAGGTAGGAAACAGTTATTTGTAAAACAAGTGTCACAATGACTCGTTTTGTAATACGAGTACTACAGAAAGTCATTGTGACACACGTTTTACACAATAATATTTTTTATAATTCGCAGTTATTTAATCTTTTAAATAAAATAGAGGAGTTCGGTCTGGCTGGGTTACTGCAAAGTGCGTTAAGAGTTAGTATCATAAATAATTATAAATTTAGAGGAAATACTTTAAAATAATTCAGTTAGTTTACATACAGGGTGTTTTCAAATGACACTTACAACGTTTGCATGTAGATACCTCTCGTAAAATTGGACAATGTGATATAGGGATGCGGGGTCCAACCCATTTACTTTTCGAAATACGGGGTGTTAAAATTATGAAAAATATAATGTTTTAATTTGATAACTTTAAAATGGATGAATATATTGATCTGCCATTTGGCAGGTTGTTTTTAAATGTAAAAGGGCATATTTTGATGAAAAAACATGTTTCAATTCTTGATCCAGTGGTGTACATTTGGAAGAATATGTCATCTTTTCCCTCCTATTTTTTACGCCACTGGCATTTGAAGCTATTTTTATTTGATTTTGTATTCCTCAATAGTTTTCACGTGAAAAACACATAACCTTTATCTCAGAACCATCATCGTTTTCAAGGACTCTTTTCAACAGCCCTTCTTCCAGGACAAGGGAGTCCCACTGAGCCCAATACACCTTGAGTTTCGGTGAAAATCTTGACACTTCTTGCCAGGTAGGTCGCCGGTTTTCTTTCTTCCATTGCCTGATCATCTTCAGGTGAGGATCATTCTCCTGATCTTCTCTGATCCTGGTGGGTGACCATTCCTCGTTGACTACTGTAATTCTTGAAACTGCAACTTCCTTAGATTTCGACTTGTTGCATTGTGAATAGTCTACAGGGCATGCCCGTCTAGGCAAGGAGCTTTTTGGTGATTCACATTAGCTGGATGTTCACCCCTGTCTGATTTCCCCTGTGTCTGGAGTTCTTGGGTTACAGAAGTCTTGGGGAGCTTAGACGGACTGCGTACGTGCTCTAGCTCGTCACACTTCCGGCATTTGATCTTCTTCGGCCTCTTGCCTGCCATACCTTTCAACAAGTTGACGATCTGATCAAGTTTGTCATCGTTATCTTCTTCCTGCATGGTTCTACCTTTGTTGTACCGCGAGCTTTTCTTGGCTGCTTTGCATTTAGGAGGTTCTTGGTTTACAGGAATCGTAGGACGCTTACACGAACTGCGTGCATGCTCTAGCTCGCCACAATTACAGCACCTGATTTTCTTCGGCTTCTTGTCTACCATACCTTTCAACAAGTTGACGATCTGGTCAAGTCTGTCATCGTCACCTTCTTCCTGTATGGTCCTATCTTTGTTGTATCCCGAAGCCATCGTGGCTGCTTCATATTCAAGAGCAGCAGTCAATGCATCGGCCAATGTTTTAGGATGGACTAATCGAAGCGTCTTCTCCATATCGTGGTCACACAAGCCGTCAATAAAGGCCTGGATGCCTAAACATTCCATCATGTTCTCTGGTGCTGATGGATAAGCAAATCGAACTAGTCGGGCAATATCCATTTCATACTCTTGAAGGGGTTCGTCACGTTTCCGCCTTCGGTTTTCCAGCTGGAATCTGTACAACTGTTCCAAATGTTCGTGACCATATCGCATGTCCAACCTCTTCTTCAGCAGCTCGAAGTCATCCGCTTCTTCCAAAGGTATCGTCTGGAGTACATCTGAGACATCTCCGCGAAGCGCGATGGTTGAGTTCACTGCCTTCTCTCTATAGGACCAATTATTCACTCTAGCGGCTGCTTCAAATTGTTTCACATAATTGGTCCACGACATTTTTCCATCGAACTTTGGGGCCTTGACTCGGGTAAAACTGCCAATGTCTTCAAACTTAGGTAGTGTTTCTGTCTTGCAAGGTTTCGTTTGCTCGGTCTTCTTTTCTTCCTCTGGCGTGCCTCGCGTTCTTGAATCGGCAATCTTTTCCTCTAACTCCTTGAGTTTCTCGTCTATCGTTGTAATCTTATTTTCGATTTTCTCGTCCATCGTCGACATCTTATTCTCGATTTCAGATTTTAGAGACAAAATTTCATTTTCAACGTCAGCGGCAATGCAGTTTTTCATTAATAAGATATCGGCAGATATATCGTTCTTCAAAGCAGAAATATCGTTTTTCACATTCATTGAAATTTTCTCTCCCATGGCAGAAATATCGTTTTTCATAGCAGAAATCTTTTCGTCCATGTTAGCAGAAATATTGGCAGAAATGTCGTTCTTCATAGCAGAAATCTTTTCGTCCATGTTAGCAGAAATCTTCTCGTCCATGTTCTCTTCCATGGCAGAAATCTTCTCGTCCATGTTCTCTTTCATGGCAGAAATCTTCTCGTCCATGTTAGCAGAAATAGACGAGATTAAGGTGGAAGCCTCGTCAGTAAATAAAACGGTTTCTGGATCAAAGCCGTCATTTTCCAGTGCCACTTTAAGTCTTTCTACTAATTCGCTTTTCTTACCAGACGTTTCCAACTCACGATCTTCCAATTCTGCTCTTAGTTCCGCCACTTTGAGATCACATAGTCTCTTGGCCATTTTTACGTAGTAATTTATTTATATTATCCCACTTCTGACACCAATGTAATGTTTTTCTAATTTATTTATACTGTAAACGGGTGGGATAAATTTTAAACACACGGTATGGCTACTTACTAATTTTATTTAAACACTTAACTAATCACTAACACTTAATTTATATATACTCAACTAGTCACTTAAATTTAATTTATATGTACACAAACTTAATTATTATTAATTTATATAAACACTTTACTGATCGATATTTCGGTTTATTTATTTCACGAGATCACTTTATGAACTCAACTAACTCTTCCTGATCAGTCCCCTTATATATTAAAGCCATTTTTACTAGTAAATTCCGAACTGCGGCTTAAATAAAAACAATTGATTCTGGCCTTTTCTAGATAGCTCTGGTCACAAAAACAATGTTTACATAAGATAGTCGTGAACTCGTAAACAGTTTTTTATAACTGCGTATCCCCCATAATTTTAACTTTTATACCTGGCTTAGACAGAGTCGGATTTAGGGTCTATACCAGTGTGCTGTTTCGTAACACTATATATGAATTCAACAAAAAATTGTATGAGTACACTATTAAAATTAATGAATTTTCATAAGGTGAAATCTTTATTAGATCTTAACAGTCATAATGGGATTAACTTGAAAAAATATGAAATGGCTCAAAATATTGTCAACTAAACAAAACCTAAAATTATACAATTCCAGAAAAACCTAATTTTTATACAAACTGCAGAAAATACAGTTACTAAATTTTTAGAAGCACCTCAAGTAATCACAAGGATAGACTGATAAAAAAGGTATATATCCCATTAACAATTTAAATTTTGTGCATCAAAATATACAATGTATTAGTAATACGATTTTAACGCTGAATGATAGATTTGATGATGAATTTTGCTGTGATGTTTTAATGATTTCCGAACATTGGCAAATAAAAAATGCCATTGAAACATATAAACTAACCCAGTTAGTCACGGATATGTGTCGGACTGTAACAACACATGGTGGAGTAGCCATATATAAAAACGAGAATTTTTCTGGAAGAGTGAATGAATATTGTATCAAAAAGTTTTTTAAGGAAAACATTCTAGAATGTTGTGGTATACGACTACCTCAATATAAAACTATTTGTTTAGTTATCTACATACCCTCTGGAGGAAATTATAATGATTTTATGTTACTTTTCAACGAAATTTGAATCCATGTATGTGCAGAGAGCAACAGCAATATAATTATTGGAGGAGATTTTAATGTAAATATTATGAAACCTACTACTCAACTTTCTTTGTTGGAAGACTTATTGTATAGTATTGATCTTGAAATATGCGTAAGAACTACAACTAGAGTTACAAAAGACTCCGCAACTTGAATTGAAATGTATTTATTAGAACAGCAAATCACTATAGTGTAACAGTAGTTGACCTTTGTTTATCTGATCACTATGCTCAATTTATTGATTCCCACACTGGTAATTCAGCTCAAAAAAGCAGTGAACCACCTGTTAAATTTTTCAAACGGTCATATTCTGAAGACAACATAGAACAGTTTCATGATTTGTTGGAGGATGAAGATTGGATTACTGTTGTTGGTCAGATCTGTGCCAATTTAGCTTACGATCAATTTACAGAGATTGTTTTGAAACTGCCTTTCTAAAAAAGCTAGTTACATTAGGACCGAAAACTAAATACAATAAGTCTAATGGCTTTACGTTGAATGCTGATTTATTGGAATTGAGAAATAATGTGGCATTATATACTACTCTTGCTAAGCACGATAGACGATATATTGAAATTAGTCTTAAATAATACATAATACATATAGGCTTAGGTTGGATCAGGCCTCTAAACAATTCTATGGTAATCGAATTTTAAACTCGGAAAATAAGACTGAAGAAACCTGGGAAATAATTAGGGTATTGCAAAAAAACTAACAAATCAAGTAGCCAACTTAAATTTTATGATCAGGGTAACCAAATAAGTGAATCTATTTTAGCAAATAAATTTAATATAAATTTAACTAAACCCCCTATTGATAGTTTAGTTTGTGATGCAGAGTTTGTCAATAAAAATATCTCTTCTAATACTAAAACATTTATATGGCTCCTGTTTCATAGGAGAAGGTTTTAAAATTAATACTATCTTTAAATAATACTAATGCAGTTGGTACTGATGGGTTAAATAATAAATTGATTAAAAAGTATGCCGTTCTATTGACAAAACCATTGAGTTTCTTATTGAATTTATCAACTGAAAATGGGAATTTTCCCTGAAAATTTAAAACTGGCTAGAGTAGTTTCCATTTACAAAAAAGGAGATCCTTATGATATTAATAACTATAGACCAATTAGTATCTTGTCTACTATCTCCAAAGTATATGAATTGAATATTAAAAATCAGTTATGCAATTTTTTTGCTGAATTTAAGCTATTATCACGTTATAGAGTTGCATATTGAATTGTTAGATCTCTTGATATTAAAAAGCACGTAATTGGTTTATTTATTGGTATTTCAAGCGCTGTTGACTGTGTGGACCATAAACTTTTACTGCTTAAACTGTCTAAATACGGGGTAACAGGTGTACCACTCAACGTGTTGGAGTCATACTTATTAAATAGAAAACAAATTGTTCAAGTCAATAACATTCTTAGTTTGGAACTAGAGGTCTGACAAGGTATTTCCCAAGGACCAATTTTGTGTCCATTTTTGTGTTTTGTTTTTGTTAATGACTTACTCAATACATTAAATGCTGTTCCTGGAATATATCCAACTTGTTATGCTGACGACAATAATATTATAATTATTGAAGATAATGCGGATGTTCTACCAATATCAACAGAGAGAACATATGATCAAGTTGTGATTGTGATGTGGTCAGAGAGGAACAACATAAAATTTAACAAAACTAAAACAAATACGGTGCAGTTTAATAATCATGGACAATTTAGACAGAACCAATCGTTTGAAAACACTGATTTTCCTATTACAACTAAGGAAAATATTAAATTATTGGGTATCACTATCGACTAAGGCATAACCTGGAATTATATACTGGAAAATTATAAAAACATTAAAGGCATTTTTATAAAATTCACAGGAAAAGTAAATTTATAAATTTTATTCTAACAGAGTAAAAACGAGACCAACCAAAAAGGAATTGTATTTAAAATTTCATTTTGAAAAGTTCTATATATCGTATTCAAATTAAAAGAAAATTGTCAAAATTGATTTGATTAACTATTGTAAAAAAAATATTCATTATTAAAATGTATTATGTTTTCTTAATTTATTCATGAAGGGCACGAACCGCAACCCAATTACGAGTCTTATGATTAATCATATTTAC
This sequence comes from Galeruca laticollis, assembly GCA_963921935.1. NCBI lineage: Eukaryota > Metazoa > Arthropoda > Insecta > Coleoptera > Chrysomelidae > Galeruca > Galeruca laticollis. Next base: position 156,618,553 of record OY998181.1, on the reverse strand, counting down.
CGCTTGCCGACATAAAAAAAGGAAGGAAATCAATTTATAACCTAATTTCATTATAATTAACCCAGTAAGTAGAATATATTATATAAAAATTAAAACCATTCTAGCAGATAACAACTACCCACTACAATTCACTAACAAAATTATCAATAAACGAACTCATTCTATATATATAACAATTCCCAAACCAATAAAAAATCCAATACTTATATTTCGCTTCCCTACGTAAATGGTCTGTCAGAAAAAATAGACCAAATAACAAAAAAGGAAAAAATATCAATTTCCCACAAACTGAATGACACCAACAAGATATTTTTCTCAAAAATGAAAACATAAATAAATAAAAAGAAACAAACATACAGTGTATCAAATTCCTTGCGAAGACTGCCCCAGTTCATACATTGGTCAGACTAAACAATATCTGCAAAAAAGACTACAAGCTCACAAATACTCCAAAACAGATGTAACAGCACTTTCACATCATAGACAACAAACAGGACACTCTTTTAACTATGGCCAAACTAAAATTCTCGCAAAGGAAAAAGAAGATAAGGTTAGATCTGTTTTGGAAATGATCCATATTAAACTAAATTCTAACAGCATTAATTCCAGAAATGAGATATTATTTATGACGGCATATTAAAAAAGAATAACACAGATAAGTATTTGAGTACCACCTCTAAAACTTTTTGTACCTTAATATTTAATATATACTAAAAATTGTGAAATTTCGCTTGTACTATCAAATAAAAATTCAAAGTGCAGTTGGTATGGGTTAAAAACCAATAATGTATGTTTTGCAAATACTATTTTAAAACTAATTAAGCTGTGATAAGGGAAAGATAGTATTTTTTAAAAAGCAATTTTAAATTTGTTAAAATCTTTTAACCATGTGATGTCCCAACAAACAGGTAATTTATTTCATTGTAAATGAAACTAATTTGAATATTTTACGAGTAAGAATTTTACTGTTTTCACTTTTTAATTATAGTGTAGTTTTTGTTGTAAAGATAGATTTTAATTGTATTGTAGGTGATTTGATAGTGATAGCATTATGTCGAAACGTACGTAATCAATAAAAATGTATTAAAAGAAACCTCCATAGTTTGTTTAATGACCTTATTCCAAGAAATGTCCATAAATGATATATATATATATATATATATATATATATATATATATATATATATATATATATATATATATATATATTAATACATATACTCTATCTAAATTCTAAAGAAAACATTGAAATAAAGAAAAATGTACATATTTGGATGTAATACTAGTGATATACAATGTATTATAAATAATTTAAAAGATTCAATATGCAAATAAAATTTGACATTACAATTTCGAATGACAATAATGCAGAAGATACTTAATGATACATAGATTTTATAAAGATTTTAAAAAAAGAATACAGATGTCGCTGGTACAAAAATTACAATTAGAATAAAAGAATGAAAATCTCTCTTTATTATATGAAAACATAAATTTGTATTTTTTTTTAAAAAAAGGAATTCTTTGGTAACCAAAGGAGAAGAGAATTATTTATGGAAAAAGTTTAGTTAGTTGATTTTGAACCCCTCTCGAGAGAACATCTAATATGAGTTCTCTCAAATTTGCTGAATAATATAATAGTAATTGATATATTAAAATAGCATCAGATTATAATAATTAGCATGATAAGATCAGTGCGTGAATAATTCCTTAAATAATTATATTGAAATAGTGTTAGTGATTTTTCCGGGTTCTAAATTATAAATTTAGAAAAGTGGTTCCGGCGATTCTAAAAGACGTGCTTAGAATCAGAACGAGTGATCCTGATACCTAGTTGGTGAGTCCAGTCCAGATTTTATAAATTATTTTTCAAGAATTAACAGGCCTTTAAATAAAATTAAGATAGATGCATCTATATCACATTTTTGAATACTGACAAAATTAACGTTAAAGATATATAAAATTTCACCTGAAGAGAAGAGAAAATTTTTTTGAATAGACAATTTTATCGCATATAGTTATTTGACATTTATACACGTCAAGTGTAATTTTCGACGATTTGAACGTTTAGAATAAGTAGTTAATTAGGTTGTTCTTCTAGTATATAGGTTGTTTTTTTAATTTTAAGGTTCGTAGAAAGTACGATTATTGTTCTTTATTATATTTTGGGAATAATAATTCATTTTCACTTGTTATCTGATGGTATATAATATATAATTTTTGATTCCAACTCACTTTGGTATTAATTCAACTCCTATTTCATTGAATTTGAAAAATTTTGGATCCTATAAAACTTTTGATATAATCAGTGACATTTAGTTAATTTTCAGTGACAGAAAAATTGTAGATGTCATTAGATAATTTAATGGTCTTAGAATATATTGAACAAGCAGTCACTATAGATTTGCAATAGTATAATTGACAATTTTGGAATATTCTTTGGAAATTTATAAATTTAAAATTTTAAATTATTAATTTTTTTTAATCTTTGAACCCTCCCTGAGGTGAGAGCGAGTAAGTCGATTTTGTAGTAATTTATCTTTCAGAATATAAAATTTCATATTCATCCGAGCCGGGCATAATAATTTGACAATTCCTGTCAAAATTTCAAATAGGTTATATTCAGTGATAAAGGTGTTTTCACATTAGTGTAGTTACTACCACGATTGTAACGACAGCATCTAATAATCAAATTTCAAATAAAATCATATAATACATAATTATAAAAACAGTAGAGCATTAAAAATATTATAATATATATATATATATATATATATATATATATATATATATATTAAATGATCACTTTGAGGAATCAAAAAGTATATACTTGTATATACTGGTATATCATTTTTTCCGATAATATGGTCATTTTGAGGAACTTTCAAGCTAATAAATAAAACGTGAAGGTTTTCGTTAAATTTATAGAGTCATTTTGGTAGGGATTTACATGAAGAAATAGTAGATAATTTAAATATTATTGACCTTATTTGGGCATGATTGAACTTTTCCAACTAAAAAATCAATTTAGTTTAAACGTTGAGTGAAAACGTAACTTTTGCACTCAACGGCTTAAGAAAACCTTTATACACAGGTATATTTGCATACTGTTGTGCCTATGTTTATTATGGAAATTTTGTAATTTATATCCTCAATAATATTATATTATCAAAGGAGCAATTTATGATAGCCATTAGTCGCGCAGGGTGACGTTTGCGTCCCGAACAGTAGGCGAGGGGCGCAAGTCACTCGAGTGAGTAATGGACATAAATTGCGAGTTGAATACTATACTTTGTCCTCGACCCTTGATTTCTTTATTAAATATAAGTTAAGTAAATAATGCGAGTGTAGAACGGAAAGTTATTATTGAACATCATTATTATATTTATATGTATATTTTCTGTTGGTTTACTAAATAGTTCATCACTATTCGAATTTATCTTTACAGTATGTATATCGGCGGATCTAACAAAAAAGAAGGACCGTGCCACCAAAGGTGACAATTTTTAAGCCTTACAGGGTCTAGGCTTATAGAAACGGTATCTGCGGGATTGTTTTGTGAAGAAACATGATGCCATTGATGATATTGACTAAATTCCTGGATTTCAGATACCCGATTCGCAACAAATGTGTTCAATTTGTCTTGGTTGTAGACCAAGCCAGGACAAGACTATTGTAGAGTTTGTCCAATAGTGATTTTTGGTAATATTTAAATTCAATTAACTGAGAGTCTTTTGGGCTAGTTGAACCAATAATAGAGCTGCAGACAGCTCTAAACGAGGTAATGTAAATATTTTTAGTGGAACAACTCTGGATTTCGAGCAACAGAGAGACATATGAATTTCTCCTGAAGCATTTATCGAGCGGACGTAGCAACAAGCACCGTACGCCGTTTCAGATGCACACTGAATCCATGAAACTCTATGAGTATAGGATTGTTAATTGAAATCCATCTGGGTATGTTTATGACATCTAGAACATGGAGTTGATCACACAAGCTGACCCAAATGTGATAAATGTCTTGTGGGACGCTTTCGTCCCAATTTAGGTTCAATTACCACAACCTTTGTATGATTATTTTTGCTATTATTATGCAAGGACTAATTAAACCCAAATTGTCCAAAATTGATGCGATGCTAGCTACTATGGATCTAAGAACGTGTGTGATTTGCTTTATGATAATATTGGCTTCGCCAACAGAGTCTGCACCTGCGAGTAAGTCGTCAACGTAAACACATGATGTGATTATTTTATAGGCCTTGGGGTACATTTCCTTATACTCAATAGCCACTTGCTGCAGACAACGAATGTCAAGAAAGCTGGCGCTTCCGGTATTCAACTGGAAATGTTATAACTTGTCAGACGAATTGGGACGCCTTAAGAATTTGAGCATAGGCATTTCGTTTTCCTGTATCATAATACAGAGATACATTTTTTCGATATCCACTGTAAACACAATTTCATGTGTTCTGAAATGAATAAGTATATCAAGTAAGTCGTTTTGAATCTTTGGTCCTACCTTCAGGGTATCGTTAAAAGAAAGACACCTTGTGCTTTATGCTGAGCCATCAAAAACGACTCTTAAACGTGTTGTCGAACTTGATTCCTTGAGAATCCCGTGATGTGGCAAGTAATAGTCCTTGTTTATGAAACAGCTATCATAAGGTGACGGTAGCCTGGTCATGTGACCCTAATCTGCATATTCTTGCATGAAGGCATTATATAATAAACGCATTTCATTATTCTTGTATAGTTTTCTTTCGAGTGAGTAAAATCGTTTGGCTCTCCAGTGAGCCGCCTAATTGGGCCAGGTTTTCCTTAAAAGGCAGGCTCACAACAAACTTACCGGATTCATCCAGATTGGTTGTTTTAATGAAATGGTCCACGCATTCCTTCTCCTCAGCGGAGGTAAACGATCTTGGACTGAACTCTTCTACAGACCAGAACCTTTCTAATTGATGATCAAGCTCATTGTAGGATGTGTTGATGGATGCATTACAAACGGATGAGAGTACGGGGACACGACATCGCCAAACGTCCGCTAGGTGGCGCGACGGTGCCGCTGGTTTGCCGTGACGTCATGAGGGGTTGGGCGTGTCGTCGTCCATCTTTTATTCCGTGACATCAGCTGCGCCATCTATCAACTATCACATGTGCCATATGTGTCATCTGTCATGTCTGCCATCCATATTGTGTTCTGTGATGTGCGTCTTCTCTCATATGTTCCGTGAACTCCAGTTTTTTCTATGTCAACATATATTTTGTATATAGTATGACGTAAGCAGCGTTTTCGTATATCATCAGTCATGTGCTCTGTGTCCTCCATTTTTTTTCTATGTCAACATGTATTGTGTATATAGTGTGACGTAAGCAGCATTTTCGTACAATTTATTAAATTGAAAAAAATATTTCGCTACCGGCGCCAGAATTCGATCCGCAAACACACACTCTCTTGCGTTGATATTCTGCGACGTTGCTAGCGAGACTATGAAGTTATTATGGTTTTATCCGCTTATTGTAAATGCGGATTTAAAATTTATCAGAATATTACTTTTATTTATTTTTAATTCATATAGGTAAGAAAACCACATTACTTTACTTTCAACGAAACAGTTTCCATGACCCCCCCCCTTCTCTTATCTATCACTAAGAATGAGTCATCGAACATATCGGGTTCTGGACAGCAACGTCGCAGAATATCAACGCAAGAGAGTTGTGTGTTTGCGGATCGAATCCTGGCGCCGGTAGCGGAATATTTTTTTCAACTTAATAAATTGTACGAAAATGCTGCTTACGTCACACTATATACAAAATACATGTTGACATAGGAAAAAATTGGAGGACACGGAGCACATGACTGATGATGCTATACGAAAATGCTGCTTACGTCACACTATATACAAAATACATATTGACATAGAAAAACTGGAGTACACGTAACACATGAGAGAAGACGCACATCACAGAACACACGATGGATGGCGGACATGACAGATGACACATATGACAGATGACGGATGACACATGTGACAGTTGACAGATGGCGCAGGTGACGTCACGGAATGAAAGATGGACGACGACACGCCCCTCCCTTCATGACGTCACGGCAAAGTAGCGCCACCGCCGCGCTACCTAGCGGACGTTTGGCGGAGTAGTGTCCCCGTACTCTTATAGACTATCTACTGATGAGGCTACTTAGTGTAATGGTAACGATCCCGAGATTATCCAACCCAGTTTGGTTTTTTACAATAATGCTGTTTCGTTCGCTAACATGATTTGTCCTACATAGAGTAGGCTCCATAAGATGCCTGCTCCTATGAGAAAATCAATTGGACCGTTTTTGTTGAAAGTATTGTAGCTAAATTGAGGTTGGGAGGAATTTGTAACTGACCCTTGCTGAATGAAACTTTGGGTAAATTTCTTGTCATTTTGTCAGCGACCAAACACGTAACACCGTCTAACGAACACGAATTGAAAATAGATTTAACGCGTACCGCGGTGGCCTTAAATATTCTTGTAGTATTATTTCCTAATCCTTGAACATAATGTGACATGTCATACGAAGGATTTTTGGGTTTTTTGAACAAGCTAGTACTTATAAAGTTTGACTGGGAACTGCTGTCGCGTAATGCGCGACAGGTGTATGGATTACTGCTCTATCAAAAATTACAATATTTGAATTATTTTGATCCAGAGTAAGATTGACATTTTTTTATTGCGGGGTTGAGGATACGTTAGGTGAATGTGCCAATGGGGTTGTGTCTAGAACTCGATTGATGGGGTGAGTTTGCATTAGCTGAGTTAGTGAAATGAAGTAAGGAATTGTGAGCAGAGCCACATTTCTTTCACTAAGATTTGCTTTTGCAATCTTTAGAAAAATGAACTTGACGCAGACAATTTGTGCACGCATGTATTTTTCTGACCTGATTCAACCGCTCTTGGAGCTATAGATAGAATATCTGGACAAGAATAAATAAGATGAGTCTTACAATACATACATAGCTGTGCAGAAATGGCAGAAAATGAAGAGCTGGAACTGGGTCTTTGTGAAGGCTTTAATGTTACGGATTTTGCTGACAACATATTTTCCAGAATTTGGAATTTGTTGTTCAAGAATGAAGTCAAATTCTCCATTGTAGATAGATCACTGTCCAATTGTAATGAAGCGTCTTCCCATTCTCTTCGAGTAACTGGATATAGCCGACTCGTTATGTTGATAATCATAATAGCATCCCATTTAACTGGAAGGCCCAAAGATTCCAACGATCTCAAATGCTGAATAGATTTGTCTATTAAATTTCTAATCTGAATTGGAGATTCCTTTGTGATGATTTGCAATTCAAAGATTGGCCTAAAGTACGATTGAATGATGACTCTTTTGTTTTCGTAGCGTTGGCACAAAAGTTGCCAAGCCTTTTCATAATTCACCTAAGATACCTCTAACGAGCTAAGGACATCTGCATCTCCGTTGAGACATGATTTTAAATACCAGAATTTCTCCATTTTGGTAATTTTTTTGTTGTTGCCAATCAAGGAATATAATAATTTATATACAATGTATATATGAATATATAAATAAATTTTGCAGAAAAAAAACAAATAAGACATTGGTTCACAATGAAAATGCACAATTTAAAAACTAATAAAAAAATTATTAAACTTAAAGGTGGGATTTTGTGTCATCTTGTTCATAGAAGAGAACATATGCTTCTCCACTGACTAAAGATTTCCACGATATTAATAGCACTTTTGAATCGTTATATTCGTGCCACTGTCCCGTGTAGGGATGTCGGCAAAATGCTGTGTAGTGACCATTATAAGTGGTTCCACAGTGATTTGATATAGCGTAGAGGTTGTACATACAAGGTGCCACATTATCAGCCGCGTAATGGTTCATATCAAGCCCTTCTATTCGAAAATCTATTGAAACATTAAGTTTTCCACTAAATCTTTCTGTTTGCGTAAAGCGCTTCAGGTGAATAACCAGTATTTTCGGAAATTTATGAATTGAAAAGGATTTTATGCATCGTCTTCGTTCCTTACATTTCGAACAAGTTGGTTTCTCATCACCGTCGAGAATTTCTTCTCTTGTAAACGAATCTAAACATTGTGAAGGTCGTAATTGACCTGTTATTTGTGGTATCGAAAGGGATAAATCCCAAAAAGGATCGTATGTAACTGAACAGTGACCACAGTGTGTGCACTTAATTGTTGATTTTAATTGACCGACAAAGTTATCCACAATCTTGGAGTTATCCATTCTCGCATATCTTAAACAAAATGCTTCTTGTACTTTCTCGATATCACTAAATTTGTCATCAATTTCTGTTAATATGGGCTTTGGTTTTTCATGTACCTTGTTGACATCTTCGTGAACTCCTGCTAATAGGTAACGAATAAACTCCTGTGCATCATGTTGAGTGTATCCCATGAACCTTGAAGTAAATCGCTGAATCTGACTTTTCAATGATACTGTATTAACCACTCTGTCTAAACCGTCTTCAGACCAAAGCTCTTGAATAACTTCAGCAAATGCTTTAATTAGTGTTCCTTTCATGCTAGATGTTTATGTTAATATCTCTTATGTATGCGTCTTTCTTTAGATATTCTAATAGACACCTTGTGTTTGATAGGCATTGGATAATACTATTCATGAAACATGTGTTACCAATATTTTTGAGGCCTTTGAGACCCAAAGAATCTTGGGGAATACCCTTTATGGATCTGAATGTGGAAATATTGTTAAAAGCTCTTTCGCAACTACTATCATTGTACGAATAATCTCGGATTCTATGATTGTCTTTCTCACTTGATCGGCGTGATAAGGAATTTGAATTGATGATGTTTGCTACTGAATTGGATGTAGATATTACGGATTTGAAAAGTTTGGATGATGTCGATAGATCATTGGTCTGGTTCACAATGTTAATATACTCCTTGTTATCTACATCATTTTTAGACGTGTCATTTTGTTCATGTTGAGTATCATTCCCTTTCTGATAACCTTTAATCGAAAATGAAATGTATGAAGAGAAGTTGTTGACACTAGGATTATTTTTAGAGAGAGAATTGATGTTAATTGATTCCTCAGTTACTACGACCCTATCGACTTCTGAACCATTATTTTTTTCTACGTCTTCATTCTCTTCCAATTTTGAATTTGATTGCAAAACATCGCGGTTATTTTGACACTTGTTGGAAGCAATGACATTTTTTTTGGTCAGCGAAAAATTATTACTCGATTTCTTAACTCTGGTTGATATAGATTTTGTATTTATTGGTTTCACTCTATTGGTCACATCAGATATTTTGGATCTAACCTCAGTTGTCTTATTGGCGAGGTTAGTACCATTTATTACTGCAGCCATAAATCATAAGATCCTGTAAATTCAGGTAATCTAATTTTTGGTAAATTTGTATTTTTGTTCGGATCAATGTTCGCAATAAAGGATTGTTGATTAGGTGGTTTGTAAAAATATTTGTCTATTAGACCTTTGGCTAACCCAGTGGAATCAAAGAATTCCTCTTCAAAGTCAATACGGTATTGTGAATGATCAATTTTTGTATCTGTTAATTCTAGTTCAGTTGGAACGTATGCGAACCTCAGATTAACAAAAAAATAGAGATGTTTATTTTGATCTTTTCTTGCCCCAAACATTGAGTCACATTCTGAGCTCACTTGCGGACACTTCCACTGCTTTGCCATATATACAAATCCTCTGTAGTTGCGGGAAAAATGAATGAAGTTTAATTGAAAATTTGTTGAGTTATGCAAATAAAAAAAATTAATATTAATTTATGCATTTGAGTCGCTATTTTTAAAATTAATTAATAATAATTTTATTTTATTTATTAAAGGCATATTCTTATATACAATATAAACAAGTATCTGTTGTATTCTTAGATACCTTTGTGGTTATAACTAAAAGTAGCAACATTGCTCAATATTTTAGTACCTGTTTAATGTGTCAATAGAAAACCGTGAGTTTCATTTAAAACACTAAGAAATCTATTTAGTAGTTTTGTCCTTGTTTAATTACCATTTAAAGAGAGATGCAAATATCGTCAGACTGTGATCGACGATCACTTCGAATAAGTCGTAGTATTGTAGTGAATAATGTCAAACGTGATTTGTTTATACGAGCGTCATTACGACTAGAGAGTAAACATTCAGTTCTTTCGTTTTGATGTGTTTTTCAAAACTTATGGTGACAAAATAAACTTTTAAGTTAATTAATTTAATGTTTTTGGATTATCATGGTTCGTCGGTGGCAAGTTTGTCAGAAAAACAACCGAAATTACCAAGGCCATGTAGCAACAATAACATCCCCACTTTTTGTAATTCATTCATTATTTCACTACTGGCGTTTAGAATTGATGGCCGCAAAAATAAACGTGTTTATGAATGAATAGCCCTCTCTATGTTTATTATTACTCTAAGATGCGAACTCATTCCATATAATTTGTATTTTCTCTAACCGAGATTGCAATTGATAGATTTGTTTATCGTCGATGAACGCGCTGACAAACTTAGTGAAACGAGCAAAAGCTTCGAGTAGCTTTCCTCTGATATAAGTTTCTAATCTTGTCCCTAAACGTAAAATTTTTTTCTATTATTGCATCGTTAGAAGTAATTTGGCAAATAAAATGAATACGAATTGAAATGAATGTAAGTTTTAAAACTTCAAACGTTGAATTGTATATTTAAACTACGATATTGCTTTTAAATACCATACTAATTTCACCATGTATTCGATTTACACAGATCGATGCAAATTTTACCAATGATTTGATTGTGCATAAAGGAATCAACGCCTTTATTTGGCACTTTTTACACTGTAACCTCCTGTATCTACGAATGATAATATAAGCCGAATAACCTGCTGCTTAATTTATTTCATCAAAAATTAAATGAATTGTCTCTGTTACAGATTATTTTTAAGGAATAATAATTTCTAGTAAAGTAAACATGTGATAAAAAACATAATGTAAATTAATTCTTTAAAAAACAGACAAACAGTTCGGCGACAACTGAAAAAAAGTCAAAACACTTTTTATACGCCTGGGAATGCTTTGTCCATGACCGCGCTGACGTCTCCTTCAATGTTGGAACTAGTAGAATCTCTGCTAGCTTGTTGTTTTTGATAGAAACGATGAAATGTTTTACTTGAATCATTATTTCTTATTATATGTACAAAATGTTTGTACTTACAGCTTGCCTTCTTTACTTGAATTATAATTAATGCAGTTGAACTAAATTACATATATGCGTATCCGGTCGAATGGCCATATGTAGATGTGTTCGAGCTTTTTCGATGCACTACGACTTAATTTCTGGTTCACTTTTCTTCGACAGCTTGCGGGATGTTAGGTAATGCATTTAATCAATTAATAATTTTAAACACTGTAAGCACAACTTTATTCTATAGTTGGCGTAAAACATATATTGTAGCAATGTAATCGTATATCCCCTTTAAGTTATGTTGTGAAGCGGACGCTTATTCGTAGAGAGAAGGATCTCATTTCCTCTACACTCTATACATTTTATATCATATTTACGTCCGCACGTCCCGAATCCATTGATGGTGGCCTTTTTAATGATCTATCTCTCTTATTTTCGAAGTTACAAAGCATAACGTCGTATAAACATGACGATTGATATTCATTTTGATAACGAATACTTTTGGTCTAAAGATATAAGTTTTTGTGTTATTTTTTGTTGTTTGTTTTTTGTATGCCATTAAAAATAAAAAAAGTATGACTTGTTTTTTAATAAAAAAAGAATTAAAAAAAATGCTAACGTAATTTTCAAGAAAATTCGATAATTTTGACAGTACTGCACGATAAATTCTTCATTGAGTGGTGGCAGCACTGTTGATGAGTGTGTTTTTAGTTTTTGGTGTTTGTGTTATAAAAAATGGGAAATATGATAGAAAAATTACTAATCAATATACAGGTGAGTGGATATAGTTTTGCATTTTATAAAAAAATATTTTTTGATTATTTTTTTCACTTGTCAAAATCTGACATTTTGGTGGTTTCAACCAATAGCAGTACATTATTCCAGCCAATCATTCGGTATTATACTGATAAAACTGCTTATTTATCGATAATACCTTGTTTACATTGAAATGTAAAAATTTTACTTTGAATTAGTCATTATTGACAACTAAAAGTTGATTATATTTCCAGTTAGCTTATGTATTCTTTGAATTCAATAAAATAATAAAATGAAAAAATAAAGCAAAATCCTTAAATTGTTGAAAAAAATAATCTTCCCAAATACAACTGGTTCTTCAAATTTTATCACATAATTCTTTATTTTCATCACTCAAACTTGTTTATTTGAGGCAAAAACATTCAAACAAACCGAATTTAGATAAAATCACATTTTATCAATCGGTTTGTTTCCATATGTTTTCCAAGTAAACAATGTTTAGTGGAAAAGAAAAAATTATCGATAAAATTTGAAGCACTCGTGGTATTACCTTTGAAAATTTGAACACTATTTTAAACGTAGGAATTGACAAAAGTACCAATCGATGTTCCAGATATTGTATTGTCAAACGGTTTTTAAACTCTTAAGTTTGCCTTTCAATGAATATACGAGTAGCATAGATAAATTTTAAGACTGGAATATAAAAAGAATTTTTTGATTATTATTTAAAGTTACCTACCTATATTATACATAATTATAATCTTGTTTTTGGTTCTTATTACAATCTTGGCACAATACAGGGCAGAGATGATTAAGTGTCCATTGACTAAACTTCTCCATTTGTTTCTATATGTGTGTATTGTATATTTATTATAAAATGTATGAATGGGCATAAATAAAGACGTTTATTATTATTATATACACGTTCATCTTAAAGTGAAACAGAAAATTCGAATTTTATACTTTAGAAAATTTATAATCGATTGATGTATATTGTGTTATTCCCTTTAAAAAATTCTTCTTTCAGTGGAATACCTTAGGGACATTTTGCACCAAATTGGGTTTTTAAAAAGCAGAGTTTCCGACCTACTTAACAAGCCAGCTGGTAAACCAAAAAATCTATACACATCTGAGCTAGATAATGAATGAAAATGGTATACTTGAGGAAAAGGATACATTTAAAACGGTGGTATGTAGTAATATTTATTATTAATCAATATCCCATTTTCTATAACTTATACACTGCGCGTTTTTTATAACTCGACGGCTTTCATAATGTAGAGTAATAAGCAAACTTTATGGGACACTCGAGACATTCGAATATGGAGTTTAAGTATAAAAATCTTCCTCTACTGAGAACCACTGTTTTCAGATTTCATGAGCCCCTGTGACTAGAAAAACGGTCACAAATTGCATACTAAATATACAATGTGCATGTGCACGGAATTTTTATCATATGGAAAATGTGACCTGTTCTATATTCGCCACAATTTTGTTACCAAACTTGTGAATGTGTCATACGGGCTTTACCGCTAAAAATAGATACCTATTTCAGAAAATTAATGTATTTTTTTTGTGTACTCAAATTGTTTCGACGGCTACTTATTATTGTTCATTTTAGATTGCTGAATTGTTCAACCTAAGGGGCTGGACCCGAACCACATATGAATTTGTGGCCAAATGTCTGCGTACAGTAATGACGGACTCCCTTGTCAGCACATATAGCTGGCTGTGACGCAGACAGAAAAATAAGTTTTGTGATAATTTATTTGCCAAGCTTACCCTACGTAAGTCTTTTATCTGGTTTACTTTTGTAGTCTGAGTATGGAAGTAAATTATTAACCTCAGAGTCTTCTTCATTCAGAATTCTGAGGTTTATCAGATCATTATGTGGGTGTGTCTGTCTGTAGGTGGCATAACTCCGGAACCACTGGCCCGATGGACTTTAAACTCGGTGTGCAGACACCTTAGGGTCATACCTCAATTGAGATTGGAGGGTTCAAAAGAATCCTTAGATATGAGGGCCATAAATAGTACATTACATATATTTATTCTTCGCATAAAATTTAATTAATGTGACATAGTGAGACCTTTAATTTCGTTCGATATCATTTCTTTTCACCATTTTACACGTCATACAAATCCCTATAGATAAGAGACCTAATAATACAATAATTTTTAGCTGCCGCACAGGACTCTAAAATTAAAAAAAGTAGGAAAGTGAAGTAAAAGCCAAGAATAAGTAATTTTTAAATAATTTATTATTCATGTAATTTCAGGATCATGCCTATTATTTTTTTTTGAGTTCGATTTATACTATTATTGTTTTGTTGTTTTCATTTTTTAGACTAGTTTTTTTATGTGGAAAAAAAATAAAATGTTTTTTTAATCCAAATGCCATACGAGGAAAAAAATTACCTCCTATATACTATACTATATTTCAAGTCATACAAAAAACATGTGCTTAATAATAACGAAAAGCTAACTAACTCTACGCTATGAGAAGGAAACGTGGTCGTTGCCGAAGTATTTTTTGTAAATTAATTATTTAGTTTCCTCTTCTTAATTGTATTGTTGACCCATGCTTTAATACTCGTAGTATTTCGACTTTTCAGGATGGGATACTTATTTCTGACATCAGAACATTTAACAAGGCTTGGTAAAATTCCATCATTCAAATATTGCTTGAATTCACGATTCATGATGTCTTTCTCTTCAGTGTTCCAATAAACTGAAAAAAAAAATAAAAGCACATATAGTTGCTGAACACCTATAGTCATCATGACCATGTTTCTAATAGTGATCAAATAACTAAATTATTCTTCAAAATTAGTGTAACAAAATTTTAATCATATTAAAGACACATTACGTTGCCTAGAACTATCTAGCTTTGAGTTTATTTTAAGGTAAAAACGTTGCAAATCTTTTTTGCACTGGCGTCTGTTTTAATCACAGAACTTGGGAAATTCGTGCGATTCCATTTCTATTATTACAGTAGACTAGATTACAGCCGCGTCAGTTTTGCCAATTGTTACATAATTATAGAATTCAACATTATTCATAAAATTGAGTTAAAGGTTAATGTATAACATAATCAATAATTGTTAACATTTTTTTAACCTAGGAATTTAAAATTTTTTAACTTCTTTGCAAGTTTTCTTCTTACTATAGCAAACCTATACACAAAGCTATATTATAATAAAAGTCAAAGCACCATCTATATAAATATTACCCTACTTCTAAAATGTATTTTGCTTCACGGAGCGGAGAATTCCCTCGAAAGTTTCGAAGTTATGAGGGATTTCGATATTTATACAGAGAAAAATTCAAATTTTTATATAGGTAAATGAAACGTCTATTCTTACTAAATGGACCGCGAAAAAAACTAATTTGACCCCTAAACGGAGGTAAAGTTTCTGTTTCAGTCCGAATCATATTTTGAGCAGAAAACCATGGTCCACTTATTTGTTTCGTATCTTTCAAATCCTTTATCCCAGAACCTAAATAAATTTTTCAGATTCAGGATAAATTTGTCTACAAAACGGTGAAATTTATAAATTTCCAGTGCCATTATTTTACAAAATATGGAGTCTCAAAGATGACAGTTATTTTATGTCCGAATTTTAAATATCTCCACTTTGACGCCCTGTATCTCAGAAATGTCAACCATTAGGTTATTCCTGATTTTTTTCCTTATAGAATATACTGTCTTAAAATTTAAGTTCAAAATTTCCATTATAGTTCATACGTTTTTTTGAATGAAAATTTTTTTTTTGCAATTTATCCCTCTATTTACGTGAGAAATTTTTTTATCATGAAATTGATTGTGACAATCGATTCCGTGCACTGGAAAACGACAATTTTCATAATTTCCCAAAGAAAAAAATATTTTCTCCAATTTTCATCTGAAGTATAGGTATGACAAAAACCCAATTTTTCCTCCCGAATCCGTTGGTGGCCTTTTTAATGATCTATCTCTCTATTTTCAAACTTTCAAGGGGATGCATAACGTAAATGCATGACAAAGATGAAAATATCGGTATTCATTTTGATAACGATTCATTTTAGTCTACAGATTTAAGTTTTGTGTTATTTTTTGTTGTTTGTTTTTTATATGCGATTGAAAATAAATTAAGCACTTATCCAAAAAATAACAAAAAAAAATTTAACATAATTTTCAAGGAAAATAGATAGTTTTGGCAGCACTACATGATCATTTCTTCATTGGGTGGTGGCAACACTGAGCGGCCTGTACTCAAATATTTTTTTAAATAGTTTTCAGAATACGTAATATTAATTTTTATGCAGTTCCCTCAAAGAACAATTTTTTTATCTTTACCGGTTTTTTATGAATAAGGCGACAAAACAAAATTGTGTAAATAATAGTTTCAAATATTCCCTTAGCCAACTTATACGTTAGTGTTGTAATATGATTCTTATTAATTGCTTCACGACGACACGTTTATTTGTATACCATACCAGACAAGATTCGTTCTCATTCCTAAGTCAGTTAATAAATGATTTTAGATTTTACCAGGGCGCTGCGTTAATAACAATGGAAATTAGACACTATTTTGGGAATTTAAAAATCGAAATTTGTATATTCAAGTTGAACAAGTATATGGTCTATAAAACAATTAGTTTGGAGAAATTTCTGACTAATGCAAATCTTATTCTTACACATTTGAATAGAACAATTTTTTTTTAAATTCTTAAATAATTTTAATTCTCTTTATTTATACCATACCATACCAAAAACTATCATTTGTTAAATAATAATAAGTTTGCTTACCCATAATTTCCCCACTTTCATCATTATGGATTACGTTTTCTTCCTTTTCTTCCTCTTCTTTCACTTCTTCAATTACTTCGTTATTACTACTATTTTGAAGCTTTATTAGTTTTTGCTTTTCTTTTTCAAGATGTTTAACGTTATTAGACTCGAGAACAACAACAACTTCGTAATAAGCTGAGCCCCACCTTGCACAAGTTACATTTTTTCTGTTTTTCACCTCATTACAAATATGATAATAATTATCACCAATAAATTTAACCAGGTACATTTTTGTGCTAAAAAAAATTTGAGATGTGAAATAAATACAATTAATAAATTTTTTCTTACTTGAAATAATTTCCTTTGCGACGTGCTTTGTTCTGTAACAACCTCTCACCAGTATTACCAAAGTTTACAGAATAAAATAGCAGTTGCCTCACTGGACGCCACCCGTTTACTGCTGTGTGGAAAATTGTACAACAAAACGAAATAGTGGTTTATCGTTTTTTCGGTGCCCAAAGGATGTAGCTAAGTATGAAGAAACGTATATGGACGATTCCTTCTCAACTGCGATTTTTTTTCATTTATTAATATCATAAATAGGTATATATTTTGAGTAAAAAGTAACAAAAAAATTTTAGTCTAAAAATTCTTCAATTTTCGAATGATTTGTATTGTAAATTTCACAGTTGGTAGAGAATCGGCTGTATAGACTTGTGTGATTTCTAAAAGATACAAGCTGCTCAAAAATTAAATCTGTTTTTAGATGCCAACTTTGGAAAACACAATTAGGATTTATCGGTGATCATCGAAATGCGCTTCTCACTCCAGAAGAATGTTCTAACCGCATTTACATTTGCAGCTTACATTTCACAGATACAAGTTTTACAACGCCTTTGAAACAACGTCTCGTTTCTAATGCAATTCCTACATTGTTGATATCCAAAACAACTAATAGTAAGTACCGATTAATCATCGTTAGTGGGAATAAATAAATATCTAAAAATTACTTCCGGTACTTTTTCCAGTCTTTTACAAATATCTTATTGTTTGAGATCTAGTTTATTGTCAAAAAATCAATTAAAAAAACAAACTATTTTTATTCTCTTCAGGTACTTCTAGAAATATACACATTGAAATGAAAGACGTGGCAGTTCAAACAAATGTATCATGTATGCGGAAGAATGTGGAGAGTCAGACAAACCTAGTTATTAAAATAAGTAAGGGTATGATAATATTTCGAGTATTTTTAATTGTTTTATTAATATATTTAGGTATTGTAGAAATTTGCAATTAATATTATTTTTCTAGACGAGTCTTGCCAAACGTCGCAAAAGCTTTCGTTGAGGAGCCCAAGGAAAGTATCGATGAAAAAAGAAATTGCGGCGATTAGAAGAGAATTATCAGGATCCAAGAAAAAACTTGAAACTGAAGTTAATTTGGACGACTTTGAACAGTTTTTAAAAGACAATTATTCACCAGAGTCATATGCCTTTTTGAAAGCTCAACTAACCTATCTCAACAAACCCCCAAAAGGTTGTAGATACAGCGATAACTATAAGCAATTTGCATTAAGTGTCTATTTTCTTGGTCCCAAAGCCTATAAAAAACTTACCTAGAATGCTAACTTTAATGTGATTTCTACCTTTTGAACACTCCTGGTATTGTAAAAGCACACTGTCGATCATCACTAGCCTTTTTTATTTATTAAACACCCCTTGTATTCGTTCGAGTGCCGACTTCGCTCTGCGTTATCTGCAGGTGTTAGCGACACGCTTGGATCTTGAAACAACAAAGTGCTGACATGAAGTGAGGCAACTGTTATTTTATTCTGTAAACTTTGCTTCTATTCCAATTTCCAATTCAACATAACACTTGCACTGATTGAAAAACACAATTTTTTATGCCGAATGTTTGAAAATTCCGATGTTTTAAAAACATCCTTTGAAAAAAGTACCGACCAGAATATTTCAGAGGCACTCAAAGCATGCAAAAATAATTTGCAGGACCGGATTACAGACATATATATATATTTTACTGTTTTAAATCAAACTTACTGTTTCTAGCTAATTCCACAGTATATTGAAAACTTTTAAAAACTCTAAGAAAATTGACAATTGTTTCGATATAACATGTCATCGTCAGAATGACAGAAGTTACATTTTATTTGATGCTTATTTGATGTTTAATAATTATTTTGGCTAGACCAAGAAGTGACCTACCTAGTGATTGACTTAATATATGTTAATAGAAAAAAGAAGAAGGTATGATATTACGAATATTGAAGCTTAGCCGAATGTTTGAAAATTCCGATGTTTTAAAAACATCCTTTGAAAAAAGTACCGACCAGAATATTTCAGAGGCACTCAAAGCATGCAAAAATAATTTGCAGGACCGGATTACAGACATATATATATATTTTACTGTTTTAAATCAAACTTACTGTTTCTAGCTAATTCCACAGTATATTGAAAACTTTTAAAAACTCTAAGAAAATTGACAATTGTTTCGATATAACATGTCATCGTCAGAATGACAGAAGTTACATTTTATTTGATGCTTATTTGATGTTTAATAATTATTTTGGCTAGACCAAGAAGTGACCTACCTAGTGATTGACTTAATATATGTTAATAGAAAAAAGAAGAAGGTATGATATTACGAATATTGAAGCTTAGATGTTACTAGCCCTATGGAGATATCCTGGATATCTTTTTCCAGTTAAGATCAGTATAACTGTGCAATGATATAGGAAACCAGGAAAACTATATCTGCTGATCTTTACAATTATCACTTAAGAAGACAATTTAAAAGTGGAGAACTCCCTAGATTTATCTGTTCATTGACAACTTGATATTGTGGGTTTCTTAAGTGTCTTCTAATTTCTAACTCTTCAAGGGAATCCAGTTCTTGCTTCTTATCACAAATATGCAGTACTTCTAGTTCTGTGTTAGGTGTCAATGAATGTTTGGTGTCAAGTAGATGTTTTGCGTAGTGTGATTTATCTGGTTGTTTTAATCTATATGCTCGTAAATGTTCACTGTATCTGATCTCAAAATTTCTAAGGGTTTGACCCAAATAGACAGCATTACATTCTGGACATTTAAGTCTATATATACCGGACTTCTATAATGGGGATATTTTTGTTTTTACATTTAACAATTTTGTACTCACATTACTCTCTGTTTTAAGAGAAATTGTTGTACTTGTAGCTTAAGATATTATTTTTGAAATATTATTAGAAATATTACCTGCATATGTGATGGTTTTATAATTTTTTATTTCATTAGTTTGTTCTGGAAATATTAGTTTTAATGTCACTTTTTCCTCTTTTTTATTAATTAACTTATTTATCATATGCAATGGATAACCGTTGGATGTTGCTATTTGTTTAATCGTATTAATTTCTTTATCAAAATTACATTTATTCATAGGAACTGAAAATGCTCTATGTATCATTGAATTATATGCTGCCAACTTATGTGAGACGGGGTGGTTGGAACTGTATGGAATAGTTACATCAGTGTGTGTTGGTTTTCTGTAAATTGAATAATCAAGTACATTATTAAGTCGTTGAATTTTTAAATCAAGAAAATTGATTGAGTTGTTTTCTTCAACTTCTAATGTAAATTTAATTGTTGGGTGTAAATTATTAATGTGGTTGAAAAATATATCCAATTATCGTTCACTACCTATAAAACAAGCTAATATGTCATCTACATATCTATACCAAAATAAAACATTTTTTGAAATATTACTGTCAAAGATTTTTCTTTCTAAACTGTCCATAAAAATGTTCGCCAAAATTGGTGATATAGGGCGCACATTTAGAGGGCGCCACAAGTATTCATTCCATACCAAGGACGAGAATGAATATTCTTGCCCTAGGATTAGGATGATGCTAGTCCATAATCAAAAACTATGTCGGAATGTAGAAATTCTATAATAGTCGTAGAAAAAATACATTTTAAAATTTCCCAAGAGTAGAATAGGTAATAACTTCATGCTAATAGTAGTAGTTTAGTGAACACGAATGAAACACATAACATGACGGTATCATGCATAATATCATGTATATCATATTATAATTTCATTTTTTATGAAAAAGGTAACTATATGGTGTTTTTTCCAAAAAATATAAATATTTTGAATTTAAAAAAAAAATCAACTAAACTGTATAAATGCTGCTTAATATTAGTAAATTGTTTGAAGAAAGTGAAATAACATAATTTCTTACAACAGTTTCAAAAAGTTTATTCTAATTTTGGCAAACACATTTCAATTTCAGTAATGGCTGATATCTTTAGTTTGATAAAATGTGTTGTGAAATACACTTAGAACTAATTTTCCTGCAACCGCCTCGAAAATAAAATTTTCAGTATGATTGGTTAAAAAATGGAAAGTACCACTTTACAGAAATGGTAGCGAAAGTAGCTATTTGTGGGACGAACTTTTTTGCTCACTTTCGAAACGATTTCTTTTTAGGGACAATGTTTGTTACTTCCGGGACAATTGTAGGTATTTATGTATGCGGCTTTGTTATAACATCAACTTACGTGTGTTTTTTCACTTACAATACAGCTACAAAAAAATATTGTAGTTAACATTCGCAGGATCCCAGGACTCGCCAACGGCTCGTTTTAGAAACTTTTGACTTATCCCGAACAAAATCTTTTATGATTAAAATCGACAGTTTTATCCTGGCGAAATACTTATTGCATTATCAGATTCCTCCTTATGACCTCATAAATCTACAAAAATTTAAGGATATCCTAGCTCACTGCAATCGGAAGAAAAAGAAGAGGAAGTGTCATCATTGAAGGAATGGTAAATTTAAAAGTAACATATGTACATATTTCTACTATACTATATTGTTAGTATCAATGCTAAGCGTACTAGAAAAGTGTTCCCAAGATAAACTGCAGAAACTGTAGAGCACTCGCTAATGCGCTTGTGAAAGTACCATGGCAACGAACTGGGAGATGTCAAAATAAAATTAGGACTAGTTAGGAAAAGAAAATCATAATTCCCAAATGTCGCGCATGCGCATTAACTGTAGCGTCACATACATTTGCCAAATCACAAATGACCACTGACTGTAGCGCCACGGACATCTTCCTATTCTGAACGGACCACGAATGTTTTTACGCTAATGGTATATTTTATATTATTAATATGTATATGAAGAAAATAACCCGGGAAGTAACAAGAAGCATCCTACTTCTTAAAAATATCCTAAGGCTGAATCTGAAAGCGCCCTCGTATTTATATAATTGATTCTGTTGTAACCTTTTTGGATTGTATAAGAACCAGCTGTAAGTATTATCATCGAAAAACAGTTATAATAAAAGTATTCAGTAGCACCGTAGCTTGATAAGTAGATTTGAAATAACTGCTATTTTATAATTATGATTCTTCAAATGCTAAACTTTAATTAACTATTTCATCCAAAAACATTCAACTAAATATGTTTTTCATTTCAACCATTACTTTTGTGGAATCTGTTCATGCTGTTTTGAAGTAAAACAAAATGCGTCTAAACAAATCCACTATATTAAATGAAAAAAATTGTATTGAACTTGGACAATTGTTTAAAAACACTTATAAATGATTAAACTAGAATTGCTGTATTGTAAACTTATCAATCGACTGTTGAAGCTCGTGTTAAAGTTATTATCTTGTTATTGTAGATACAAATGGTTGATGACGTATCAGTCACGTGATGGAAAAGATTCAGCGTTTCTACTGTATTGTAGTGTCATTTTAAATATTCCGTTAGGGAAAACAACGGAATAAAATCGAATTAAAATCAACTTTACTAACAGTCGCTGAAAGTACCAATTTGTAATTATACCTGTCAGATAAGTAACTAAAAAATAGGACTTGTGTTCATTGCTTAGTCAGACTTATAATTTGTTATTGAATCTTTTCCCATGCGTCATTAATATATGTTAACATAACCGACAAATGTCAAATTATTTTGTTTAGTTCTTCACTATCAATAGAAAAAGATACCACTTAATAATTATGTCGGTTATATTATCAGATATTAATGACTCATGAGAAAATATCCACCGGACCAACTGTATAAGGCTTTGTAATGTTGATTGATAAGCACAGTATGTACTCACAATAATAAATCTTATATTAAATTTATGTTTCAGAAAAACAAGTACAGACCTGTTTGACCGAAAGATAAAATAAGTGTTAATAGAAATTCTCAAATTTCATAAAAAATTATTTCATTTTCCTTGATGTTCTGTTTTTAAAATATTGTTAAGTTTCAACTTTTTTTTTATAATACAGTTGAACGTTAATATATCGAACTCCTTGATATATGGAATTTTTTCAAATCCCCTTGAAATTCAATATCTCTACAATGCTAATTTTACCTCAATATAACGAATGTATAGAAAATTATGGATTTTCATTATTTATCGATGCTTTTGTGAACATCTATAACATCCATGTCTACTGGTCGGCTGAAAATTGGCCGAGTTGAAAAAGTGTCTAGGAAAAATTAGAAAAGTGCTTAGAAAGAATTTTTAAAAAGGTGTATAGGGGTGCGAGTGGTGGAGCGGGATTTTCGCTAGAAAGTGGTCCGGAGGCAAAATTATCTCGGTTGGCAACGGGAAATTCTTTCTAGACACTTTTCTTATTTTTCCTAGACACTTTTTCAAATCGGCCGGTTTTCAGCCGACCACCCAAATACACCAAACTGCAGAGGAAACTAATCCTACATCTGGGCAACCAAAATAAACAAACTTTTCCAACTTTTTATATAAGAGCACCTTCAATTACAAACATTTTTCAAATTTCCCCCCCATACATTGTTCTCAAACATTTATAATGGCAGTGACGTGGTGATGTAGGCTTACCTACTAAAACATTCGAAATCAAGTAGCTGTCTTAGTACTATCTGTCACACGTCATTATTTATTTTGTAACGAACTCGTGAATTAAAATGGCAATTAACAATCTCGAAAATGAACGCTTCGCTTCGTTCCCTCGTTAAATTAACTCGATGGTTAATCGCCCTTATTAATATACACGTGTTCGTTAAATAACTATTACGCAACGATCATGTAATTATAGCCACTCGCATCTTATATACGAAAGCCGTCTGCGACTCGTTTCGTATCTTACAACATGCTCGTGTATTAATGGCCATTACATAAACGTTGCATACATTATTTTTTCTACTCCCATGAATAAGTATTATTTAATTAATAATTATCAATGAACAATGAAGGGAAATTCAACAAATAAATTTAAAACGTTTGAACATAATACTCCTTAATTCTGCTTTGTTTATATATAGCTAAATTATTTATTGTACAATTTTAAAAATGTATTGCTGATCTAAAAATATGGTAGGTTATGGGCGGGGATCGAACCCTTACTATAAATGTACATAAATTTCATAACCTACGGTTTACACCGCTGGGCTACGACTTTACTATTTAAAATTTCTTTATAAAATTTTAAACCCTTTCATTTGATTAAATTAAGTACATACTTTCGAAAAAATGAATAGATTTTGAGATGCTTAGTCCAAAAACCTCATAATTTCATCTGGTAAAAATATTTTCGATTTTATACAAATAAATCCTTACGATTTACGTTTTATTTCAGCATGCAAGTTGGGATATTTTGATATGTCAACATTAATCTTTATGTTTAAAAGATTTGGTAATTGAACAATGTGTCCATAGGGATGATTGTTTCTTTTTTTTTGGATAACTCCTAGTGAGGGTCGTATAATTTTGGATAATTCGAGTTCGACATTCGGATAATTTTTATTTTTGCATTGGTAACACTGTACCTAAGTATTTAGAATATTGTGCTGAAAAAGATGAATTCAGATAGTGAAAAGCTATAAGGTACACCTTCAGAAATAAGACAAGTGACTAATGGTACCATACAAAATTTATTGCCCGAAAATCCCAAGAACTATATAACCATAGTAATAATAGAACAACTATCCTTACTGTTAATTTTGATTTCATACGCGGAAGGTCCGTGAACTTAGCCCCCAGAGTTTTCACGATTTAACTAAATTTAGTGGCATCGGTTAGTGCATCATTAGTGCTTCTGTAAATTTCGTTATTGCTTCCGTGGTTTGGTAGATAATGAATATTCATTTATTTCACGGTCAGCCTCCAAAGTGTTAATTCCCAATTGATGTCATTCGTTAGTGCTTCGTTACTGTACTTTGGTGCTTCAATTATTTTCGTTAGTACTTTATTTGTCTTGGAGATATTTCATGTTCTTTTTTTGAGGTCAGCTCCCAAAGTATTCACGATTCGATTAAATTTAGTGTCATTCGTTAGTGCTCTTTAGTGCTTTAATAATTTTCATTAGTGCTATCTTCTTTTTCGATATATTTGATATTAATTTATTGGCACTTCCGTGAAGTTAACCCCCAAAATGTTCACGATTTAGTTAGAGTTAGTATCATACGTTCAGCTTCTACAATTGTTAACGGTTGATTGCAAATTAGGATCATGCATTCGTTAGTGCTATTTCGTTCTTCAATAACTATATTCCTAAATGATTTGTTGGTTTAAAGATATTTGTTTTTGTATTAAATCCCTGCGTTTTCCAGGATCCAATATGTTTAGTTCCATTAATTTCTTTCGTACTTCATATTTTTTCTTTAATTTAAATTATTTATATTGCAATGATGTAAAAAGAGAAAAATATCACATATCTTAATTTAATGCATATATCATTATTTCAATTTATGAGTAGATAAATTTTACCGTTAACAATTAGCCATTATTTTTGGCGTGTCTAGAAGCACAGGAAAGGACCGACTCATAAATCTATCGACTTAACTGTCCTTTTAGCTACCTACTTTTATTATTTGTCATGTTCTATAGTGGCGGATACCAAAATATTTCAATATACGAGGTATTTTTCATAAAACAATTTATAACAATGGAAGAAAATGAAAATATTGGATTAGTTTCTTCTTTTGATTAAAAATTTTTGACTTTTTCTGCGCCCGGTATCACTCAAGTTTGGTATGACTTGAATACGAAACCACCATTTTGTTTTTATACCCATCAACAATTAACCAAACAACAATCAATTACCAAGGATATTGATAAGGCCCAATGTTTCTTTTATAGAAACAGGTACACACGTCCAAATAAAAATGTTTTCAAATTTTAAGCCCTAAAACTGCATTTTCGCTTTGTTTTTCTTATAAAATTGTAGCTTATAGCTTTAAGTACATTTCAATCAAATAGGTTTACTGTAATTAGATTTTTTTTTTAATTTTTAGGGTTTGGGGCCACTCACTGTTAACTTATGGAATACTTTCTATGTTCATATATTTATACATAAATATAGAATAGCTACACAAATTTGCAAATTAGTCAACAGAAACCATAATGTATTCAACTGATGCCATAAAAACAAACATAAGGCCAATTCTGAAAAATCATTACCGACAATAGGGATGTTCACAGTTGTGACAAATTCATGTGAAGCTATGTTTTACAAATAAAAGACAGTTTTTAGAAACCTAAAATAACATTTTAAGAACCTAATTATTCCTCTTATCTTAAATAAAATTAGTTTGAATTGCGTTATTACCACATTACCACGTGACTAAACACCAATCGGAGCGCGATGACGTCACTGCACGAATAAGTTAACTTATTTCTCATAACCAAGTTAAAAGTATGAAATACTTTTCTTGATAATTTGTTAGAGCAACGATAATATTTAACTATTTTTATCACAATGGAGAGTGGATGCATCAAAAGAAATACTTGTATCCTACCGAAGAATGAATCTATAATGGTACGAGCTTCTTTGCTAGAACAATGGATTTTTGTGCAGTGGAGAAAAACGTGAAAATTTCTTATTTGGAAGTTTCTACAATTTTACATTGATATACTTTATTACAAACGAAAGATACACCTTACTCATTTTATATACCCTTTTATCATATTTAGAACTACTTACCATCTATATCAACAAGATAAAACTTGAAATTAGCTCTGAAAATAAACAAACTGCAAATGAATGATATTCTTCTCATTTTTGCCACTTAACCAAAGACATCTAAAATTATTTTAAATATATATTTGTAGTTTATCCAAACTTACCACTTTCATTAAAGTGATCTTCACAAAAATAACTGGCTCTTTTTGTTGTCAATAAAGCTGGATCTCGTCTAGCAAGTCTTTCTCCTTATTTGTACACTTTTTGGAACGTTTATGAAGAAATGTTTTTGTGATGTTCTGATTAACGAACTTTTGCACATCGCATTTGTAAGACGACCTATTCATGTTGACCGCTTTTATTTAATTTATTCGTAAAAACTCGGTAAAGATCTTTCATATAATGCGAGATTCCTTTATAATTTGCTGACGTCACGAGACAGTATGGAGCTTGTTAGCGGGAATTTTGAAACATATTTTTATTTACGTATGTTTTCATTGAAATTTGTGATATTTTTTATATAATTATTATTTTCATATTTATATAGGGTCTATCTTAAAAATAAACGCAATTCCAAAAATTAGTCAACATCCTAATTGCGCCTTATCTAGAGTTGTCATACTGACCGTAATGTACCTTATGACATATTAAAACATTAAAATATAGTTTCAGGAACTGCTACGTGTTCTTTAAAAAATTTATTAAGAAAAGCAATGTTGGTATTTTCAAAATACCTTCTTATTTATTTTATTTACTAAAAGCAATTTGTAGCACCGGCAATGTTGACTGTTCTGCGAGCATGATTACCAGCCTCTACCAGGGTATGTGCACGTATACTTATTAAAAAAATTCGCGTTTTTCACGCCATCTATATGTGTCACGAAGAACAAATCAACTTCGGTTGCGTTAGGCTGAATAGCCCTAGTAGCTGAGGCCTTCAAATTGGGGAAGAATTTCGGTCGCGTTCGTTCTCGTTCGTTAATCTCCTTGACATTCACAGACAAATAATTGAGGTTAGGCATTCAAATTTTGTCATTATAATTGATTGCATGTTGTTTGGTTAATAATTTATTTTATTTTGTTCCCATTTGCTTTAACCAAGATCAAGATGCTCAAAGGTAGGTTATAAATATCAGTATAATTAAAATGAGTAATTTATATTAATATTTTACAGATATTTTATTACCGCGGACGAGCATATACAAAATATTTGGTTGGAACGAATCAATAATTCCAGTTTATATAACCAGCCAAGAAGTATTTTAAGGGGGAAAGTAGTTTGTGGTAATAATTTTTTGGATGTACGTAAAAAAAGGGGTAAACTAAAAAAATGTACACTTACTGTTTTAAATTTACCTGGTAAGCATTTTATTGTAATATTATCAGATTTAAACTACTATGTATATTTTTTCAGTAGATTTCATTGATGGGGATAATTAAGAAGAAAGTTGCTTTTCCTTTCCACTTAAACCACAAAATGTGCTTGCAACTCCTCCAAAAATGAAAAAGTATGATATTAATTATAAAAGTTGTTAGATATGTATGTAATACGATTTTTTATAGAATTATACTCTAAACTAAATATGAACTAAGTTGTTGAATGGGGAAAGGCTTTCCCCATTCTTAGAAATTATAAATCAATCGAATTTAAATTTTCTGCCAACCACACAATTTGAATTTACCACCATAAAAGCTATAATCGACGACAGAACCCTACTTTTAGTTTTTGGTGGCAAATGAAGATGGCAGCACATCTGCCGAGGCATTTTTTGTCAGTGAGTTGCCTGTCTTACCTCTATTATTTATCTGTGGCTTCTACGTCGCAGAATGCCATTTTGGGACACTGTAGAAATCAAACATTGGATTGTTGTTGGTATTGTAACACGATAGTGGATATCTTGAATTGGCTTATTAACAAACAAGAAATACAATTTATAATTCGTTTACAATGTCTCGCTAAAACGTTCAACTTCACTCCCGTTATTGTTGTCAACTCGTCTTCTCAACTGTCGCACCTCCTTATATATTCATTACAATCTTCCAGAATGTTCCAGAATGACATTTTTAACCCACCAGAATCATCGATCGAACAATCCAGAACATACTATTGTTGTTTAACCTAACTGCCGTAGGACAACTTAACAGGGAAAGAAGAATATCTAACTAACTTAACACTGTCAATGTCATTAACGGGTTCGTTTCAGTATAGATAAATAACTCTAGAATCTCTATGTATATAACTCTCTACAAAAGATTTTTTCTACTTCCGTTACTAAAACCGCACTTTGAACACGGGTTTGACATGCAGAAAACTACTCTTTAAACACTAGTGTTTGAAATGCGAAAAGTCACATCTCGTTTATCTTTTGTTCTTTAAACGTCAAATCAAGTGTATCTTTTGTATGTTAAATTTCATGCTTCTTGATAATTTTGTTATGCTGCGTCATTTGATTTATCAGTCAGCTGTCAGTCATCGTTCGTCATGTAATGAATATAATTCAAATATAATATAATGTTTTCCTTTCCACGGGCGAAGAAAAAGTATAGTAAGCACCTCGTGTTAAAAACGTCTTTAGTCACTTGTTTCACAAGGAACTCGTTCCGCTTCACTTCACTCGTGCCTAGTAAAACTCGTGACTAACGTAACCGTTTTGACACTTGGTACTTAATATACTATTTGGAATTATTTAGGAACCTAATATCCAAATGGCTGTGTACTTATGTACGAGTCGGTTCGCTAAAAGGGAACAGTCCATTATTGTTATTGAGGGGAGTAATGGCACTTTAATAATTTTGATGTGTTCAAATTAAGATAATACTTTAATACCTATTTTGAATATTGTGCTAAAAAAGATGAATTCAGATAGTGAAGATGTATTATTATGTACACCTTCAGAAATAAGACAAGTAGCTAATGCTACCATACACCACACTTTAGCACTAAATAGAAAGCATCATAT
This sequence comes from Galeruca laticollis, assembly GCA_963921935.1. NCBI lineage: Eukaryota > Metazoa > Arthropoda > Insecta > Coleoptera > Chrysomelidae > Galeruca > Galeruca laticollis. Next base: position 156,588,921 of record OY998181.1, on the reverse strand, counting down.
CTATGGACTTTCTACACTCCACGATAAGAAGCACACTCAACGCAAATAATGGAATTAATTTAGAGAATTTTTTAAAACTACCCACGTTTCTTAAAATCAGAGAAATATGTAGATAAGAGACAAAAACTTTTACGCCAAAACAACTTAATAATTTCATAATGAAAGCTCGTGATGAAAAATATCAGGCAATAAAGGTAGTAGATTTCACAATATCTAAAATGTTTTGATCTGTACTTGTATCTTAGTATTTATTGTTATAGTCGTAGATAAAGTATAGTATTCAACTTGTGATAATGGTCATAACTCATTTGATAAATTCAGCTTTCGAAATAAATTAGTAAAATAAATTGTATTTTATTACATTTATGTATCATTGAAAATGTGTTTTTCCAATAATGTTCAATTGAAATCATAGTCCTATGTACCTATTTATATCAAATTTCAATATTCTAAAAATATTTGATAGTCCTCGAACTGATCTTAACGTGTACTTTATGTTGATCCCCAAACTCCCCCTTGTGTACTTTAGCAGTTCCTCGAAGTTCCTCTTCTGTACTTCAGTCGTTTCTCAAACTCCACTCTTCGAGAAATTCCTCAAAGTGACCTAAGCGTAACCTTGAGTTCCTCAAAGTATACACTTTATGACACTGTATATGTGTGGCACTTTGGGGAGTTCCTCAAAATGACCACATGTTCCTCGAACTGACTATTACGTTCCGATTTTATTCCCTGAAACGAACGCTACGTGTATATATATATATATATATATATATATAAATTTCGATTTTCTACTACACCTGTTTTAGTCGAAATTTCAATAATTTCGACTTATTGGCCTGACCGTTCTTCGAAGGGCAAAACAACTACATTCCTGGCTAATACCACGCAGAATATTGAATTACATCCCCTTCGAAAACCGTGACGTCGATCGGCCATTTTGCCGATACGGACATCTGTGGTGATTCGCAACTGATAGCGGAAGAGCATAGTACACTTACGCGTTTCGACCTTCTTGGGTCTCTTCAAGAGTGCCGTAATGCCTTCCAGTTCAGAATCTCTAATCCGAACTGAAGATTACACCCTCCGACAACCTCTCTTGGTTCGTGTAGTTACACAAGCGAGAAGTAGTCAGTTGGCGCCATCTTCACTTTCAGTTGCGAACCAACACCTCAGATAAATGCGACCGTATTAGTCGTATTAAATAAAAATGAATATAATTTCATAAAATACGAGGTGCTATATGAAATATAAATTTCGATTTTCTACTACACCTGTTTTAGTCGAAATTTCAATAATTTCGACTTATTGGCCTGACCGTTCTTCGAAGGGCAAAACAACTACATTCCTGGCTAATACCACGCAGAATATTGAATTACATCCCCTTCGAAAACCGTGACGTCGATCGGCCATTTTGCCGATACGGACATCTGTGGTGATTCGCAACTGATAGCGGAAGAGCATAGTACACTTACGCGTTTCGACCTGTACTATACAATATTTTATTATGTGAAACAATTTACTTTCTTTCTTTCTCTCTTTATAATCTCCGTTTTTAATCTAGGAGGAGTGGTTTGAATTTAGATTGGCAATTCTGTGGATTCCTGATTGGTCAGATCACAGATCACTTTTGACATACTATGCTCCAATAATCAGTCCAGAATTAAGGGGGGGGACTAACGGGGCTACAGCTACCCCGATGGCGTAGGGGCCCCGGCTTCGTGGGGTTTAGTGAATAGATATTTTACTTTAAATGAAAATACAAAACTCCAAAAGTGAGTAATTTCAGGTGTATTTCCTCACTTATTTTCAATAATCATTTTATTTTTCAAATTAAATATCTTGTGATCTGCTGAGTTTAAAAAATTCAACATCCTTATTTTCATTTGCTTTTTTTGTCAATAAGAATTGGTTATTGCTGACAATAGTAAATTCACAACTCTCCTAATACTCTCTGACCAAAGAATATACCAACAACAAGAAGCGAAAGCCGGCATAAATCGTTTGATGTTCTAGAGGCTAAATTTCGTAACCTGAAAACTAATAAATATTTACACTGAGAAAAAGGTTAAAACATTGTTAAGGTATATTTTACAGGCAGAAAAAAATCTGAACCATACATTCCAAAAAATAATTGTTTACTAATGTATTGTCAAAACATTATTCCGAGAATGTATTAATTGTCAATGAAAAATGTAAGCATGAAAAACCTGTTACATGGTCTTGTTAGCACGATACAGCCTTCGGAGTGCAACAAGTTACCAATTTTATAATTGAATATTGTTCAGAACATCTCACAGAAGAACATTTTTGATTTTTAGCTCACCAGAGCTAGTACAACGGGTGCTATGGTACTTGAAGTGCGACATTTTCAGTTTGTTAGCACGATACAGCCTCTGAAGTGTCTTCAAGTGATCAATTTTATGATTGGATATTGTTCAGGACGTCATATAGATGAAACTTATTGGAGAAATTTCGGGTTGTTAGCACGATACAGCCTCCGGAGTGTATAGAAGTGACCAATATTATAATTGGATATTTTTCAGTGTGTGTTTGTTAGTACGATACAGTCTCCGAAGTGTATATAAGTGACACTTTTATAATAGGATATTGTTCAGAGTGTCTAACAGATGCGGAAAAGTTTTGATCTTTAAAACAATTTATTTATTAAACAGAACGCGTTCTGCTAAACTTAATTTGTCGGTTGTTAAAGTTAATTTAACGAGACACTTGGGCTTAACAAATATTGTGGAAAATATGCTTTAGCATTTCTTTATACATAGTTTAAGTTTCTGTTTTTGAAGAACATTTTATTACTCAAAATAACATGCTATTGTTTAATCAAATGATTTTTATTTTCTTGTATTGATATTGGAATTCATTATGTGTAAATATGTATTTAAGTAGCAGTATGTGTAGGATAGGGTAGATAATAAAACCAATACAGTAATATAGAATACCAGATAACAAAAGGAAAAAATTCAATATACATGATGGTATAAAATTACGATAATGTTGGTGCTTATATGTAAAATTTGTATAATTTCCGTGATATAATATAACAGTTACACTCTACCAGATTCAGAATTTAATTTTTATGTGTATGTATTAATGTGTAGAAATGAACAACATATTTTAAATAACAATAATGACCCATATTGCTATATGATGCAGGAATTGATGTTGGAGGCGTGAACTTTCAACATGATGAGGCTTCACCTCATTTCAGGGTAATAGTGAGAGAGTTTTTGAATGACAACTATCCAAATCATTGGATAGTCAGAGATGGACCTCACAACTGGCCTGCAAGGGGACCCGATTTATCATGCATGGAAATATATTTAGTAAAATGGAGACCACTTTGAGCAACTGTTATGATTTCTACACATACAGGGTGTTTGATTGATAATAATAATTCGTCATCGAGAAATTAGAAGATTGAGAAATAGTTGATGATTTTATGGATTGAAGCTGGAAAAGTGCAACTTGGAGAAGAGTTTTTTTAATTTTGTATCACCTCATTGTCGAAGCATCTAGATTTGAAGTAAAAAAGCTGTATGTAGAAACATCAAATATATTTAGTCATACTCATTTTTTTCTGCTCTTCCCAAATTTAAAAAAAACAGTTCCATTTGTATTAGGGTACCTCGTACAATACAATATTATTTTCTCGTTTCATACACTATTGAAGCCCACTTCGGTCCAACAAAATAAATATCAACGGTTGAGTAATTCTACAAAATGAAATTCAATTTAATAAACATTAAAGAAAGTCGTTATTGAATCTTCCCACATCTTTGTACTTGTACAAATATTTGAGTAATAATGAAAAACGGAACGAATTTCTCAAGAGAAGTAGATAAGAAAAATATTAATCCCCCAAAGCTTGATCCGAGTTGAATGCGATCAGAACTGTTCTCTAATGCGTCTCGGAGACAATCGTCAAGAGTGTAAAACAATTCAGGCGTAGCATAAAGAATGTTTTTCTTAACTATAGAGATTAGTTCTCGAACAAAAAACGTTTGAGAATGGATGGATGAATTATTAAATAGAACTTGGAACAAACGTTCACACTTTTTATAAAATTTTAAAAATAAAAGATTAAAAGTTTCCGGGATCAATAAAACAATGAACAGTGTGTTGACAATTTCTATTGTGGCAAACATTTATAAGCTTTATTTTTAAATTTTGTTTCGAAACCAAGGAGACAAGTGACATTACTAGAGGAGTTGAATGCTTGTGTTGTTTTGGTTTCAATAGACCGTTTCAACGGAAGACATGTTGTGGTTGCAGCGATAGTTGTCCACCTATTGGTTTTTATAGGAACTAATAGAAGCTGACTGTAATTTTAAAAGGAGACTGTACCTTAGTTCTTTGACAGATGTGCCTAAGTTTACGGCAACGGTATATTTCTTTTCTTTTTTTTTTTTAGGGACTGGTTGAGAGAACGTCTCATCTGGTGAACGAGTAAACAGTGACACTTGTAACATAATGTTGGTTTTCTACCAGTTTTGTGGTTATGTATTATTTTATCTATTATTTCAACCCTTGAGCGTTTTGTGGTTTGTTATGTTTTTGATACCCGTGTTTATTTATTGCTTGCTGTTGTATCTATTTTAATATTTGATTGCTACTTTGTTCAGGGTGTACTGTTCAGTATATTTTTTCAATCACAGTACAAATGAATATGAGAAATTGAGAAATTCTTATTTCATAGCAAAGATAAGATTCATGTCTTTAAAAAAAATACCCCAGTTTTTAAATCCTCACCTGTTCCAAAACTATAAATCCTTTATAGATGAATATATAGCCCTTGGTCATGCCAAATTCATTTTCCGGATGAACTCAAAATTCGGACTAGATATTTTCTCCCTCATCATTGTGTACTCAGAGATGATCATCAAACCACAAAACAAAGAGTTGTTTTTGTTACGTCAAGTAAAAGTTCTTCGGATGTGTCCCTTAATGACATTTCACTAATAGGTTATCAGGTCCAACCTGGATTTATATGATATTTTATGTAGATTTAGACAATATTGTTATGCGATTACTGCTGACATTCAAAGGATGTACAGGCAAGTATTAACCAATCCTGAGCAAGATTTTCTTCAGAACATTCTTTGGCGACAATCCCCTGCAGATCGCCTCCAGTGCATTGAGTTGCAAACAGTTACTTATGGTACAAACTGTGCACCCTTCCTAGCAACTCGATCTCTTACGAAATCGGCGCGTTTTCCGTTGCATATGATGCACTGTTGCTTCAAACTTATGTTGATGATATTCTGTATGGTGGTGAGACTATTGCAGAGCTAGAGACGCCATACGATCAGCTGAATTCACTTCTTAATTCCGCAGAGTTTCAGCTTCATAAATGGAACTCAAATTCGTCCAAGTTTAGAAAAACTCATTGTCCAAATGAAGATACTGCAAACCATAACATTTCAATAGAGAATGTTTCCAATAAATTGAGTGAATGAAACGACGAGTACTCAGTCTGTATTTATTATTAATATTCAGCTAAGCGCTTTCGGCCATTCTCAAAGTTGTCGACATAAAAAATCCTACAACAGGTGTCAAAAAACATCCAATGAATACAGAATGAAGAAATATGTGATGATCATTATTAGAATAAAATGATTAAAAACATTAAAAATACCCATTCAAGAGGGTGTACAATTATATTTCACATAATGAAACGTCCTATTTAAAAGTGTAAACTAAATGATATCTGATGACAAGTTTGACGTTAACGTCAAAAATAGATTTCTGTTTCATAGCATATGTTAAAGGTGCAATTACTCGTAGTAGTTCTTTAGTGTTTTGGTTTGAGAAGCTAGGCCATCTCGTTCACATTGTTATTAGACCAGAATAGTTTGCAATTAATTCAGAAATGTTTTTGCTAATACTTCAGTATTACATCAGCTAGGTTTACAAGAACCAAAATCGTTCAAAAATGTTTCCATTATAAACGTATCGAATATAAGGAACAATTCGCTGATGATTAGAGGTATATGCAGTTTCATCGACATGCAAAGCAATGTAATTTGTAGATTTATTTTCTTTCATTATTTCCTGCTTGAAAATTTGCATCAAGAAATTCGTTTTGAATACGCCTTCTAATAATTGTGAATATTTTATGTTTGCAAGCACAGCATTTAATTCAGCTGCAAAGCTAATTAAACCCACATAAATAATTTATGTCACAAATAAGCACTGTCTAATTGTTCACGTATGTCCGCTTTGCCTAGAACACTGAAATCCATGCATGCATTCATGTGAGAAACGGAATTCTCGTGTTTCTTTGCCATCAAAATAGTTTATTTGTTAATTAACATTCTCTCGTATTTTTGTTGAATACTCTATTGGAAGTTTGGGTTTTACTTGCTGAAGTGTATTTGACATTGTTGGGTTACTAACAGGTAATTTATATTCAAGTGGACCTGTGACAAGGTTGTTACAACTTTCAAGTGCCCAGAAGTGTAGTCTATTTAAAGCTCTCGAATAAACCTTCCTTCCTAGATTTTCCGCTAAAGTAACTTGCACTTCCGTTATTACTAAATACACATCACTTCACGTCCACAGATGATACGAACACAAATAATAACAAATTGTAGCTTAATTCATGAATGCAATCGGATAACAGAACAAGAGCACAGACAAGGAGATTACTCAAAACTAAAAAGAAGAACTACCTAGAACACCAGATACGGGAAATAGACAGGGTTGAATCAGACAAGGAAGTTCTTTAGGGAAGTAAAGAGAGTGAGAAGGAATGTGAATGTAGGAGGAACGAAATGCATAAGAAATGATAGTGGAGAACTGATAATGACGGAAACGGAAATTGTTGAAAGATGGGAGGAGTACTTTAAACAATTACTAAATATTGAAAGGGAGACGGTGGAAGATGAAGCCATTACGTTCCACTCAGCGGATATAATAATACCACCACCAACACTCTGTAATGCGTATAGTTTTATAGTAATGAATTTATATCATTACACCTCCAAGAAGTAAAAAATGCGATAACATATCTCAAAGATCATAAAGCACCAGGCAAGTATAATATAAATGCAGAGTTGTTAAAAAAGGGAGGAAATGATTTACACCGAAAAATATATGAAATGATCCTGAATATATGGATACAACAGAAAATGCCTAAAGATTGGAGCGGAAGTATCATAATATCTATACATAAGAAAGGAAACAAAGGCGAATTTAGAAATTATAGAGGAATATCACTTATCAACACAGCATACAAAGTATTGGCAACAATACTACTGAGAAGCTTGACCCCTTATGCGGAAAACGTTATCGGCGACTATCAATACGGGTTTCGTGCTGGAAGGTCAACAATAGAACAAATATTCACGATCAGACAAATATTAGATAAGAACTGGGAATTCAACCGATATGTTCAACAAACCTTTGTTGATTTCCATCCAGCAAGCATATTACTCTATAAAAAAACCAGGTTGTGGGTGGCAATGCTAAAAATGGGCATCCCAAGGAAATTGGTGGAGCTAAAACAAATGTGTGTGGTAAACTCATATCCACAGGTGAGGATAGGAAGTAGAACATCAACTCAATTTAGGGTAACATCAGGACTGAGACTCTCATCGTTGCTATTCAGTTTGGCCTTGGAGTATTCGGTTGGTAAAATAACAACTGAAGGTTTTGCTAAGCAGGGTTCAAAACTATTGTTTGCTTTTTCTGATGATATGGATACAGTGGCTCATTCAACGGGAGATATGAGAGAAGTGTTCTCCCAACTCGAGGAGGAAGCAGATAACCTGGGTCTACGAGTACATGAAGAAACAACGAAATACATGGTAGTAACCAAGAACCCAAGACCTAGAATCAGGCAGAACATTTCCATTAATGAGTACAACTTTGAAGTGATTAAGGAGTTTAAGTACTTAGGAGCGATAATTACAGATGATAATCGAGTAGAAAGAGATCTCTCAGCAAGAATAATGGCGGGAAATAGGGCGCTATATTCTCTTACAATACTCTTGAGACCTAAGCTGTTAAGAAGACAATCCAAATTAACCATATACAAGTCAATTATTTGCCCGGTGGTTACATATGGCAGCGAAACCTGGACACTTAATCAACGGGAAATAAATAAGCTTCTTGTCTTTGGAAGGAAGGTTCTTAGAATGATATTTGGAGTGCAACAAGATGAGAAGACGCCACAATGCTGAGTTGTCAGCGCTGTATAGCTGTGAGAACTGCTGTGAGAACATAGTCAGACACATAAAGGCTAATCTAATAAAATGGGCCGGGCATGTATTGAGGTCAGAGGACCACAGATTCTTAAAACAGTATTCCTTGAGATACCAGATGGTAGAAGATCAATAGGCCAACCCAGGGAAAGATGGAAAGATGCCGTCGCAACAGATGTGTCTAGAATGGGAGTCCAACAGTGGGAAATGGGCGATAGTGGATGCGGCCAAGACTCACCCAGAGTTGTAGGGCAAGGAAAGGAAGGAAGTAACATTAAGTAAATCAAAGAAAAAAGGTACAATTAATTAAAAAGAAAGTAATAGATAATTTTTGAAAATATACTTCTTTTGGCACCTTCGGAATAAATTATGAGAGTGAATTATTACCATGCGTTGAACACTGATATGTGTTACATGTGTGTGTGTGTGTGTGTGTGTGTGTGGGGAGACAGGGATGGCCTCAGTCGAAGACTATTGGCCACAGGATTTTTTTTGTCATATGAATATACTTACAGATCTATTCTAGCTTCCTTAATGAAGTTTATTATTGCATCGAAAGTATCTTTATTTGTATATATATTTTATGAATATATGATTAGTATCACCTATCGACACGTTGTCGCAGTTGCACAATGGAAACTGTAGAATACCCAATTTATGTAGGTGAGCAGGGAAACGGCCATGGTTTAGTTTTAGTCGCGTTATAATTGTTGCGTATTTTTTCCTATAATCAAATATTGTTATATGAGGAATGTTATTTGGGAGATTTGGATGAAGCTAGAAATAGAAGCTTTTAGATATTTTGCTGTTGTTATTGTAAGCTTCTCTCCATCTGTTTCTAATGGATTTTTTATGTCTGTTAATTACGTCAGCCTGACAAGAATATTTTAATAACTCTTTTAATTTGCCAGCTTCTTTTGCCTGATGATCTACCTTCTCGTTGCCTATAACGCCGCTATGACCTTTTACCCATATGAGAGCAATTTGTTTATTATTAATTTTTAATTGAAACAGAAAGTTTTTTATTTTTAAGATCAGTTCCTGATTATAAATATTTATTGGAGAACCTTCGATAGCTTGTAAAACCGATTTCGAGTCTGTCATTATAGCAGCTGTTTGCACTGGATTTAGTGTGCACCATATTAAGCTTTGTTTCATTGCAAGAGCCTCGGCAGAGTATACCGAAAATATGTCTGCTATTCTGAATTTTTGGACATGATTAATGTTTGAAACAAAGAATGCTGCTCTTGTTCCATCATCATATTTGGACCCATCTGTAAATATTTTAGTTATATTGTCTCCGAAATCATTCAGTATAGTTGTAAGTATTAAGTTATTTAGATTAGGAATTTCGGTGTATAAGGGGTATATGACGGTTGGTCGAAATATAATACTTTTGTAACTGTACTTATATATAGGGAATTTAGGAGAATTTAAGATGAAATCTTCATCATAATTGGTATTAATAAAGGCCTCTGCCAAGGGAGGAGTAGATTTTATTCTCCAGTACGGAACTGTAAGGTTACACGTATTTATATAAGCGATTTTTTGGACCATTTCCGTATTAAATGCTCTATATTTAATCATTTGTTTTTCAGCTAAAAATTGTCTACGTATGTTTAGTGGCGGTTTTTGCATTTCTGCCAAAACTGCTTGGCTAGGAGATGACATCATTAACCCCATACAAATTTTTAAGGCTTTATATTGAATACGGTCGATAATTAGTAGGTTTGTTTGAGATGTAGCTCCATATAATGTACACCCGTAGGCTAATATGGAACGAATATAAGTCTTGTAGAATGTATACATCAAATTGACGTCAGCTCCCCATTTTCTTTTGGAAACCACTTTTAGCAAATTCGTACCTTTTTCACATTTTTTTTAACATATTTGATATGATTTGTCCATAGCAGTTTTTTATCTAAGATAATGCCTAGATATTTGAATTCGTCGACAAATGGAATCTTAAAACCAGCCAGGTAAGTAGCTCCAGCAGTCCTAAGCCGGTGTCGAGTAAAACATACCAAAGCAGTCTTATCAAAGAATACACCAACAACAAGAAGCGAAACTTCGGCTTTTTGACAAATCATTTTCTGAATGCGCATGTGTGATAGACGCCATTGTTTCATATGTGTTTTAAGTCAGTGTCATTCTTTGTTGTTAAACAAAAATATGCTTTTCATTTGTTTATTTACTTTGATTTTGAACAATACCGTTTAGAAAAAGTAATTAGTGCCACTCTTAGCGAGAAATTATTGTCTTTATGATGGGAAGAATACCTAAGCTGTGAAGTTCGTGGATGTCACTCAACAACAGGAGAAAAGATAACTATGTTTGGTTTTCCCAAAGACCCTGTGTGGTAAGAGAAATTGTTTCTATATGCAATGTATTATTTTTCAATATTTTACATTTTATTTTACATGTTCCTATGCATTGTAAGTTGTGTAAATCTATGTTTTTGTTTGTTAACGTTGATCTGTCCCTCTACCTTTAATAACATGTAATGACAATATTATGTGCTACAATAAGTTTTCTGCTGACGAGCCCTGTTCTGCAAAAAACATGTTGAATGAAAATACATAATATTCAATATAAATTAATAGTTGATTTCTTTTATAGACATGTGATAATATAAAAATATACCTACCTTTATTCACTTTTTAGGGTACAGTTACGGTTGGAAGCTTGTAACCGTAGAGATTTGTTTGGAAAGACTACAGATGCTTTACTAAAGAATTTATAGGTTGTGTGAACTTCACTTTGAGAAAAAAATTGTTTCCAAAGGAGGATATTCCAAGCGTTTGTTTCAGCTAGCTGCCCCTGCCAAATTTCCATGGTTAAAATGCAAGGGACATATTTTATTGAATCATCCACCAACAAAAATAGTTATTCAGTCTGGTAAATATGAAACTTAAGTAGACATTACAATCAACTGTTATTAATATTTATTTTTTGTCACCTGGCCACAGGATTAATTAATACTTTCTGAGAGGATTAATTGATACTTTACGACAGGATGAATTTGTGTAAGGGAATGATTACTACAATTACTTTTATAATTGCAGTTACCATACCATTACAGCAACAGCGACATTCATCTCTCAGGTCGCTGCAATACATACGAGTGACCGTGATGCTTCTCCACTGCTTGGTGAATATAATGATTATTTAGATTCACCTCTGTAAGTCAGTATACATCAAAATGGATGGCTTTCTCATAACTAGATAACTTAATAAAAAATTAAGTGTTTGCAACTGTGAATTTAACTAGACAAAAGTCTCACCTACAATGTTCAGCCTACCTGTGTCTCACTTAAAAGAATCTTGGTTTTGTTATAAAAGAGTATTTTTTATTATTTTGTTATTATAGAGAAATATTTTTTTATTTATCTCATGTTCACTTTGTGGCAGTATTAACTATCAGTCTCTGATATGCTATTAATGTGGAAGAGAATTCTTCTGGTAAAATAGATACTAGAAAATTAAAGTGTCGGATGAATAAAACAACACATTGTCTTTAATAAAACCTACTCATACACTTCTGTGTCCATTAATATAGTCTTCCTGTATTTTTCTTTTCAGATAATCAACCTTTTAAAATGGACGTTAGGGGGAAGTACTGCGTTACGACCTGTACCTTTACAATCTCCTTCGACTTCAACACAAAGCATGACTTTTGGCACACTACGAAAGCAAACGTCTCTGAACAAAATCCTCTTTATTAGCTGCTTTTAACCACGTTTTAGCTCTAAAAAGTAACAGTACATTCAATATGGGTTTGACTGACAAGTATACAGTTTGGTTTGGTTTACCTATACATCATCCTTGTCCAGTTTTGGAGGAACATCTACATCTACAACATAAGCAAACAAGTCCTCCTTTAGAAGCCATCACAAAAAATTAATCTAGTGCCACAAGAAATATTGTACAATTATAAATAAAGTAATAGATTACTATTTTACTTATCTACCTGTCCTATACAGTTGTAAATGTCAGGTATTATTATGATTATTTAATATACATTGATATTTCTACACATTATGTTGCAGACATTAAAATATTTTCTCTAGGTGTAAAATATTGAATTATGAATCTGGAAGAGTGTAACTGTTATATTATATCATGGAAATTATACAAATTGTACATTTAAGCACCAACATTATTGTAATTGAATTTTTTCCTTCTGTAATCTGGTATTCTAAATATATAATCTATATTACTGTATTGGTTTTAATATCTACCCTATCCTACACATACTGCTACTTAAATACATATTTACACATAATAAATTCCAATATCAATATAAGATAATAAAAATCATTTGATTAAATAATAGCATGTTATTTTTAGTAATAAACTGTTCTTCAAAAACAGAAACTTAAACTATGTATGAAGAAATGCTAAAGCATATTTTTCACAATATTTGTTAAGCCCAAGCGTCTCGTTAAATTAACTTTCTTAACCGACAAATTAAGTTTAATTTGTTTAATAAATAACTGTTTTAAAGATAGAAACTTTTCCACATCTGTTAGACACTCTGAACAATATCCTATTATAAAACTATCAGTTATATACACTTCGGAGGCTATATCGTACTAACAAACCGAACTTTCTCCAAAAATACAGTATATATGGATTTATAGGACCCGTCGTACTCGTTCTAGTTAGCTGGAAATCAATATGGTTCATCTGTGATACACACTGAAAAATATCCAATTATAATATTGGTCAATTGTATTCACTCCGGAGGCTGTGTCGTGCTAACAACCCGAAATTTCTCCAAAAATGTGACACTTGCAATGCCATATTACCAGTTATACTAGCTCCAATGAGCTGAAACTCAATAAGGTTCATCTATATGACGTCCTGAACAATATCCAATCATAAAATTGATCACTTGAAGACACTCCAGAGGCTGTATCGTGCTAATAAACTGAATTTTTTCCAAAAATGACTAAAATTTGGTACTGTAAGTACCATAGCACCCGTGGTACTGGCTCTAGTAAGCTGAAAATTAATACAATCCATCTGTGAGATGCCCTGACAATATTCCATCATAAAATTGGTCACTTGTATACACTCCGGAGGCTGTATTATGCTAACACACTGAAATTTCTCCAAAAATGTCGTACTTCAAGTATCATATCACCCGTTGTACCGGCTCTGGTGAACTGAAAATCAATAGGGTTCTTCTGTGAGATGTCCTGAACAATATTCAATTACAAAATTGGTAACTTGTGATACTCCAAAGGCTGTATCGGGCTAACAAGATCATATTACAGGTTTTTTATGCTTACATTTTTCATTGACAATTAATACTTTCTCGGAATAATGTTTTGACAATACATTAGTTAACAATTATTTTTTGGAATGTTTGATGTACATTTTTTTCTGCCTGTAAAATATATACCTTCTCAATTTTTTAACCTTTTTCTTAGTGTAAATATTCATTAGCTTTCTGTCAACTTCAGTTTTACAAGGTCACGAAATTTTGCCCCCAGGGGGTCTATTCTCGAATGTCGAACAAAATATGTCGAATTCGACATTTGTCGATTAAAATTGTCGCACAACTTGAAATTGTGGTAATCTCCATAGACCGAAAAAGTGTGACGTCAGAACATGGCCGCTGACAGTTACCGAGGGAAAACAAATCAATTATTTAACTTATGTCTTGTCTTGACCATTCTAATATTTTAAAAGTTTATTCGTTTTTTCATTTTTAAAGTGACACTGCAATGACTATCAAGTAATTACGCCTTATTGCTTCGCTCCTAAATTTCCATCATATACTCTATATCTACGACCGAAGCGTTATATATAAACAAGGGTTATGACTGACCGAATATAATCCTGTCAATTACTGTCAAATATTTCATGACGCGTGCGACATGAAATTGTTGACTGCTTCAAACCACTCTACAATTGTCAACAAGTTATCTATCGAAAATTTTCGAATTCGACATTCGAGAATAAAGAATAACGTTTTTTGTTCGAAAATTTAAAAATCTCGCATGCGACAAAATATGTCACCGTTTGAGAATAGACCCCCAGAACATCAAACGATTTATGTCGGCTTTCGCTTCTTGTTGTTGGTGTATTCTTTGGTCTTATCCTGAGAGACACTGAATCCCATATCATTAAACCAACTTATTAGTAACTGCATACATTCTCTTAGATCTTCTAAACATTGCTCATAAGAACTACGGGTAAAGTAAAAACATAGATCGTCCGCATATTGAATCATGTTAAATTTATCATCTTATCATCTACTAACCTGTGCAGATCTGCAGTGTAAATGTTAAATAAGATAGGGCTCAATATAGATCCCTGCGGTAAGCTATTATATACTATATTTGGACCATGTAATACGTTATTATGATCACGTATAAATATTTTTCTACTATGAAAAAGATTAATAATATTGGTAGAGACAGTTTTATTAATTCCAATACTCTCCATTTTATTTGCTAAAATATTAAGATCAACTACATCATATGCCCCCGTTAAATCAACAAACAAACATAATGTGTAGTAATTTTTAGAGAAACTTATTTCTATATCTGAAACTAAATGACTTACAGCGTCTATAGTGCCACTTCCTCTGCGAAAACCATATCGAATGTTTGGCAATAGAGACCTACTTTCAACAAAATGTTCCAAGATATCAACGAGATGGAGCGAAATGATGAAGACAAACCAGGGTCTTTATTCGGTTTAAGAATGAGACAGACTATAATATTTTTAAAACAATCAGAATACTTTTGCTTCCTCCACCAATCATTGAATAATTGCAATAAAATTTTTTTTGCTGAAATAGGTAAATTATTAATTATTTTGTAGGTAAAACCGTCTAGACCGGGAGTAGTGTTGAGACCTTTTTTAATTACTAAATCCAGTTCATGAATCGTAAAAGAAGAGCAATTCGTCTTCGTGATTGAATATAAACTTGACATCTGTTTTAACCCCAAAATTAGAAGCAGATGGAGGGGCTATTTTATTTAGAATATCGTCAATTAAATCTTTTGAAATTGGATTTTTGGGGCATTGAAAGATTTTATTGTTAAGCCTTTTAACAAATTTCTGTTAAAGGAGTATTTTTATTAAGTTTATTTAAAAAGTTAATCCAACTGCCACGTTGTTGTTTTTGAATAAACGTTTCGCTTGCGCAGCTAAGTTTTGATATATTATATAATAATTGTAACTGGAATGAATTCTATAATTTTTTAATGACGTTTTTCTACCATTCATACGCATTCCTCATCCCACCAAATAGGTCTAGGAGAAACGGGAGTAAATGCTTTTTTAACAGGCATCGAACGATCTGCTTCAGAAGCAATGATCTCAAAAAATGCTGCGACTTTGTAAGATTTGTATTATTTTCAGCAAGTAATTGATTTATGTCTGCTTCCAACACTTTATGAAATGTATCCCAGTCTGCTCGAGAGTCATTCCATTTTGTGGACGGATTTACAGTGAAGGACTTTGGATTAATCTGAATTCCGATAGCTATAGGGTAGTGGTCTGATCCCATTGTGTCGTCTATAACTTCCCAAGTTAACCTGTCTACTAAAACGTGCGAAGTTAATGATATGTCAACTGCTGAATGGTTTCCCCTGGGGTTAACTCTAGTAGGAGTGCCGTCGTTTAACACAACAAGCTCTAAATAATCGAGTGCATCTGCTAAAATTTTTCCATGCCGATCATCCGGTATAGGACCCCACATACCATGGTGTGCATTAAAGTCGCCGCAGAAAATACTATTGGAATCAAATTGCTGGAATAAATTTATCCAATCGTTGTAATTGACGGCTATATCAGATGGATGGTATAAAGATACTATCGAAATGTTTAAAGAGGACAATGTAATTGCGCATACTTCTAGATCTTCATTAAACGATTGTATAATATCTACCTCTTTATAATATATACCCTGCCTTATAAAGATCCTTACTCCACCATAACAATTGATTCTTCACTTTTTAATTAAGTTAAACCCTTTTAAAACAAAATTTTAGTCTGGCTTGAGCCGTAATTCTGATACTACTATAATGTCAATATGTGTTTTATTAATAAAGTTACTCAAACTATCTCTATTTGCTTTTAATGACCTACTGTTCCTTTGTAATAATCTTAGTTTATTCTTTATAATTTTATGATTGCTAGACGGGAAGGTTAATATTCAGATGCGGATCCGGATGTGGATCCGGATCCATTATAACTCAAATCCATCTTTTCTGTAAAATTATCGGCGTCGTACATATTATCTACAAATTCTCGTATTTCCGAGTCTGCAAAAGAGACTGCAGTAGCAGGGAAGTTTTTTTGCAATTCTTTGACAAATGTTTTTTTTCATTTTTTGGCTTTGGGAGTTGGATCCCGTTCAGCCACGAACTAAGTAAATAAGTAATAGGACATAAAAAGAGAAACAGAGGACACGTCGCAGCAAACATATTTACTCATATCCAAGTCACACATCATTCATTGCCCTATACAACAGAATTCGTAGAAAACGAAGAAGAAAGGATAATAGACATGGACACTCATTTCACGCTAAGGTGCCCGTCATAGCGACTTTATTTACAACACACAATAAAGGCAACGGTAAGAGGGTATATCATTGTTACAAAGGAAAGACAATAGGTATACTACAACTAACCTCTACCATTCTACATCTAAAATACAGTTGTACAGGTTTTTATATTTTTCTTTTGGTGCGTTCAAGAAATTCTCATAATATAGTGCGAACCATAGTATGTCGCCGACTGAGAAATAACAGAGAAACTTGACTTTGTAGGAGAGGAACCTTTTCAATCAGATATCTTGTAGCTTGACTATTATGTTGACAGCTAAACATCCAATGATTAATATCATCATAACTTTGATTACAATCACACAATTCGGAGTCGCTCATTTTAATTTTATTAAGGTATGCGCGTACTGTTGCATGACTAACGAGACATCTGAAGTACATAGCGTTAATCTTTCTTATAGGATGAATATGTTCCTCAAGTCTTGTGGATGGAAGAGTGGGGTGTATTTTGCAGTACGAGTTATTGCTTCTGTTGCAGAATTGTGACCATTCTATTTCCCAATTGTGTCTCATACTCTCTTTTCTTGAGCAAATGACGTCACTCCATGGTAAACAAAGATCTTCCGATCCGGAGAGAACTGCGGCTTTCGCCAGTTGATCAACTTTTTCGTTTCCAGAGATTTGAAAGTGGCCTTTGACCCACATAAACGTTACATACTTGTTAAGTTGTCTTAATTCAACTAATATGCATAATATTTTTACGATTATACTATTGCGATATATACTTCTTGCAGAGTTTTTAATGGCTGTTAAAGCTGACTGGGAATCCGAAAGGATGACAAAGTTTTGATATCGGAGATTACTGTATAAAGCCCAATATAGTGAATAATATATGGCCAATAGCTCTGCAGTGAAGATTGAGCAATGACAATTTAATTTATATTGTAGTGTTGTTTCCTCGTTAGATATGTATACAGCACATCCCACACCTAAAGAAGATTTGGACCCGTCTGTACATATTTTGCAGAGATTACCCAGCTTTCCAAAGTATTCTTCCATAGTTGTGCAATAGCTACTTGGTACGTCGTAATTAGGTATAACTACTGTACACGAAAAAAAAGATGTGTCATAAGGCGCTGAAAAAGCACTATGTTCATCTCTATTAATTGACAGGTGTGATGTATTGGGATATGCAATAGCTAAAATTGGAGAGTTTTTATTTAGCCACCATTTTTCTGTTAGGTTGCTGACTGATAATTGACCTATCTCCTGTAGAAGTACTTTTTGGTTATTAGATGTACATTTAAGAATAAATTTCTCTGCAAGAAATAAGCGCCTCAGGTGTAAAGGAGGTTCACCACATTCAGCCAACAGTGTGTTAGTAGGTGTGGATTTGAGAGCACCTAAAACCAATCGTAAAGCCTTGAATTGTATTCTATCTAATTTGATTAAACGAGATTTTGTGGCTGAGCCATATAAAAAACTTCCATAATCCAAGATGGATCTCGTATAGGCCCTGTAGAACATAAGATTTCAGCATATTTAAACTTTTTTCACATTTGACAATACATTGGTTTATGTGATCATTCCAAGTTAGTTTTGAATCCAGTGTGATACCTAGGTAAGTATAATTTCTATTAACTGATATCGTCATATTAGTGAGTTGCAGGTTGGAAACAGCTGGTAGACGATGTCGTGTTGACAAATGTAGATAATATAAACACTGATTTTTCTTTATAGCTCATATATTCATCCCTGTAAGGGTTAGTGCGAACTGAATTAATCTTTACTTTTAATTGAGGGCTTTTCTTTACAGGCAGTGATTCCATGGTGGGGGATATAGGGGAAGTTTTACGTTTTTTGGGAGAAGGAATATTGGACTTGTTAACGGGTTTTTTTAAGGTTATTGGTGTACTTTGGAAAGATGTCTGATTAGAATTAGGTATGGGAGGAAAATTGTTAGTGTTATTTATATTTAATACCGCGAATCGGTTATTTGTAACAATTTTAGCGTACGATGTAAATATTTTCAGCTTCCCTAAATGATACATTTTCTTGTGCCATAATCTGTTTTATTTGTTTTTGTTTTATGAACACGAGGCATTTCCTAGAAACTGAAGGGTCATCATTCGTTTTACAATATTTACAGATATTGTCAGCTTTACAGTCCTCCTCACGATGCTTTATATCGGTGCATTTTTTACATCTGCTCTCTTTGGATTTGCACTGTTTGGCCGAACGGCCATATCGCAAGCAATTGTAACATAGTACCACTGGTTGTATGTAGGGCTCTACATGGAAATTACACAAGTTGATCTGTACATTCTGTGGGATTTCATTGCCCAAAAATTGTACGATAATCATTTGTCTTTTAACTAGACAAGAATTTCCATCTGAATCTATTATTTTTCTTTTCATACGTTGTACACCTACTACTTTTTTACTCTTCGTCGAAGCAAGTATCCACCATTCTTATAAGGCCTTTTTTGTGAGTATAGAATCTAGGGATATATGCTATAAGATTGTTTTTTTGTATTACCAAATGATTAACAAGAGAGTTTGCCGTTTCCCGGGTTTTAAATATAACTTTTACTCGGTTTATTCCCACTGATTTAATATCCTCAACCTCTTTTTTTAATGTGTCACCTATTTTAATAGGGAATAACCTACCAATGTTTTTTTCTTTATGTTCCACAAAAACAAAAAAGGGCCTTTATCGCCTGGACTATAACTATTTTCTAAATCTATAATATTATAAGTTTCATATTTTTTTCCTGTTTCTTGATTTATCTGGTTTTAACCAGATTCTTTTAAATCGGGCGGCTTATCGCCGCCCGTTTATTCTCCCATATTCAACTAATTAGACGTTTTTCAGATATGTTGTTTTAAAATTTATAATGATATGATATTAAAAATATTATTAAATGGAAAATACTTAGTTAGATTAAATCTGACTCCAGTAAAATCACAAACAATCGAACACGTCCACTCACTATGACTGTCGAATTCGAACTGGTGTTACATGTGATAAAGCACATCCTGAAGTTGGTTGGTCAATATGTCTTTTTAAGTTTTCTTGGTAACTTAGTTATTTTGTTCCACCAATGAGGTATAACTTCTTACGTACGTACATAGGTACAAACACTTTTTTTTAAATGGTTGCGATTGAATCCACCAACGTCTGTCAAAATATTTTGCTACAGCATTATGGACTTGTTTAAAAATATCAACAATGGATAACTTTCTTTTTTATTTTCACTCCACATAAACAATTTTTTTTGTTCGAAGGTACTTATAAATATATTTAGCATTATTCTTATTTAAATTGCATCGACTTCTTGTTATGTAGTAGTTTTCAAACAATAATAACTATATCATTTGTTAAAATCCAATTTAAATGAGGTAAAGTGGAATTATTTGCAATTATATCATGCGTTGAAACGGTTTAATTAACTCCACTCTACCCCATTTAAATAGGTTTTCATTGCCGTGATAAATCTGTTGTAAAAGTCTAGCATCTATCATCTCAATAGGTAAAATAAACAGATTGAAAATGCATAGAACAGATAAATTTGTATTACCTATATCATGATGTAACACAAAATACGCTTATTGATAAAGTAGATAAAAATCAAACATATGAACAAATCTTGTAAGTTCATAACGAATTGTAGGTGACATTGAAACAGAAATATGACTAGTAACGAAATCAAAAATGTTATTGTTAGAAAAGCTGAAGTGAAAGATATGGCAATAGTTTTTCAAATGATTCAGGTAAGCGTAAGGATTAATGATATGTATAACATAGGTCACCATTCTTTTGTTTTGGAAGAGTGAGGGATTATGAGATATTTTAGGTTATGTAATGACAAAGTAGATTTAAGATTATGTATAGAAGGCACATAATTTTTAGGGGTGTTCAGCTCAATCATATCGTTTAATTCTATTATTAGTCTTCAATTAATGTATCCAAGAACTCAATTTCGATTTTTGTTATCTTAATGTAATTAATTTGAAGTTAATATGTGAATGATTAATGTTATGACCTTTTATATTAAAACTTTTGAAAATTTGTACTCGGGAGTTTTGGGAGGTCGCTAATTTATATATATTTAGTTTATAAAGTGAAATTTGAATTCGTAATTTAGAGAATTAGCCCCTATCCCGCAAATCCACATTCCTCAAGCGACAAGAACAATCAAATTACACATTCCTCAAGCGACAAGAACAATCAAATTATTCAGATTTACTGACTAAAGATATAAACTAAAAATAGTTTTATTTCAAGGCTACAACGGAATCTTCAATTAACGATATCTGGATGAAAAAATGTTTTATGAATTATGAGAAGAGAAAAATTAATAAACAAATTGATCAATATGTAGCACATCCTCTAATTTAGTGGAAAAATAGTGGTTTTGGCAGTTATAGCATGGAATTAATTAAAAACTCGAGGTGATGGAGCAATTCTGAGCCAGGATTCACAATTTGCACAAGAGAAAACGTTTTTCAAGTCCAGTCATGTGTAATTAATTCTGAAACAATATCAACGTCAACAAATTTGTATTTCATTATATTATTTATCACCATCACCGATGAGTAAATTGGAAACATGATTTTGTTATAGGAATTACAAGATTTTGAGAAATTAAGTAAAAATATGCGATTAGACGCAGAAACATTAGAAAAAGACTATGCAGAAAATTCCCAATCATTTCAATGTATTGTTGCAGAAGTGCCTGAACATAAATTGATAGGATATGCAATATATTGTCAAATTTATTCGACTTGGGATGGTAAAGCTGTGTATTTAGAAGATTTGTATGTTAAGCCAGAATATAGGTAGGTTTATTCCAATATTCTTAATTTGTATTCTTTATGATGTGATAATATAAAAATGTTTGTTTGGAACGTCAGGTGAATTTAAAGTGGCATTGAAGTAATTGCTAATGGCAATGTCAAGTGATTTCTTAATTTTAGTTACCCCCTGGGCAAATTTGAAAATTTTACATGAAATCAGGAACGGATTAATCTATTTTCTAGCCTCAGAAATTTTTTCTTTATCGGCTTATACACCCGGATGCTTTTTACGAGAACTTTCTAACAAAATAATAAGTTTCTCAAAAATCTTTAAAAAAGTTTCAAATGTTAGTATCATAATTTATAAACATGTGTTTATGTATTAATAAAATCGATAGAATTGGAACTTTATGTATCTTTGTAAGTGAAAATTAAGAAAATGAAAGTATTCCTTCTCAAAACCATAGTTTTAAAAAAATTATTATGAAATTACTCGAAGTAGGCTATAAATTTTCAAAAAGGTTGCCATAGGGGTAATAAGTTGCCTTCTCGAACGTTTCGATAGGGGGACATGCAGAAAAGGATGTAGAATCACCCTAAAGTCGTACAATAATAGTCGAAATTTTTATTATTGCAAGTCGGTTGAAACTACGTATTTTGCTTAAATTGAAGTATATGAATAATATAAAAAATATAAAAACTGTCAGACAAAAATATCAGGCAGAAGTGGGTGTAAGAGTACCCCAAACCTGTATTGTTTTCAAATGAAATTATTAATATTAGGTCTTGTCTGACAATTAAATATGTTATTCTAGAGATTTTTTTGGGAAAGAACTTATACGAGCTTTTTCTGGTTTTCAAACTATCAAAGGCTGTGATCACATTCCCACATTCTATCGCAAGGGAAAGCTGAAACCATGGACTCTACTGAAAAAATCTCCCATTTATCAACACGCCTTTGGAGATCTAGACGAGGGTGAAATAGATCCCAGTGTTGTCGATACGCTGCATGAATTTGTATGCCGCATGTATAATATACCAAATGTCGATACCATTAATGAAGCACGACTGGCGATCTTCAATAAAACATACAAAGTAGATGACTCAAACGAATTATTCAACAAATAAATTCGTAATTTGGATGCATCCAGTTTTCCATCATGCTAGTCATAGTTACAGCATCTGTTAAAATCATTTTAACATTTGCGTCGACCCCGCCAAATTTCAAAATTAGATTCAAATCCAATATTATTGAACCGCCGTTACCTCGGCTGCCTTCGACCCGAGGAACGTCGATGCATAGCGAGCAATCGAAAATCGATATTCCATGTCCGAGTACCACCACGGCACCATGCGAATCATCATTCGTCAGTTTAGTTATGTATATTGTAGTTTTCCCGGTACAAAGCTTTTTTGGAAAGAAATATAAATAGTGATTAGTTTTAGAGAGTGAAACTTAAATTTGGTAAGATAACCAATAGTTATATTTACTTGGAAATATTCATTTAATTGCCGGTTACCGCCAGGCAACATCAATTTTTTCGCGGTGTTGCCAACTCTGGGGTCCATTTGGATGCGAGGTGGATTACACCTTACTTTACTCATAATTTATTTTTTGAAGAGCGATTTATTTGTGCGTGATTATTACGTGATTAACTTTTCATATTATGTACTGATGTAGACGTGTATTACATTCATAATTTTCCATTTACTTGTTTTATGTACTGTTGGAACTTAAGAAACATAAATAGTCAAAGACATTTTTCAATGGTTTTATTTATTATTTTCCGTGGTAACACGGTGGTCCTTCGATATTTATAGATTCTTGAAGGCCACTATCAATTAAAAACTATAGGGATTTCTTTGGCAGCCTGCTGCAGTCCACTGGAAACTCAATGTCAAAGGAATTTTATTCAGCATCATTTGTTGCGAAAACGATTTATGGTCACACGCGGATCTGAAACAACCAACTGATCGGCACCCAAAGGCATCATGGTTGATACCAGAGATTCACGGCTTGACTTGATATTCAAGCTACTTGATTTAACTTGACTTGAAATCATGTCAAGTTCAAGTCAAGTAGTAGTTTTTAATGTCAAGTCAAGTCAAGTATTTATTTATCATGTACTTGAAAAATCAAGTACTTGAAAAATCAAGTACTTCTATTAAGCCACTTGATTTTTAGCAGTTTTTTTAATTGATGAAAATAATGAGAATGAACGTTGCGAAAAACCCTTTTATTTATGAAACTTATTGTAAAAATGAACCTAAAGTATAAACTATTTCAAAATGGAAACACAAATTAAATCGCTATAAATCATTTAAGGGATTTAAGGCACATGAGGTATCTTATGGATTTGTCGCCTAATCTATTGCGGGTTTTTGTAACAATCAGAACAGCTCTGGAGAAATATCTTTCAACAGGAGCTAAATATGCTGGCGTTGATGAAAATTCTTTGGATATTCTGGTCAAGTTTGGAAAAATGTTTTCGTGCCTCTTCCGCCATTCTAATATATCTTCAGAACTGTTAGCATTTGAAGCTGATCTAAAAAATCACATGTTTTAAAAGAAAAATGGAATGAAATAAAACAATACCCATCACTTACCTATGATGAATTTATAGAAGGTATTATGCTTATTCAAACCAATAATTATTTTCAATATAATGATACTTTCTTCCAACAACTAAATGGTTGTACAATGGAATCTCCAATTTCCTCTAGTTTAGCACAAATTGTAATGGAGTATGTAGAAGAAAAAGTATTAGAAAATATAAAATTTGATACAATATTATATTTCAAACGCTATGTTGACGACTGTTTAGCTACTATTCCAGAAGACAAATGTAATTGATTCCTCAATATTTTCAATTCTTTTAACTCTAAAATACAATTCACCATAGAAATTGAAAATAGCAATAATATTAATTTTCTAGATATGACACTAAATTAAAACCAATAACAATAATATTGAAACTAAATTATTTACAAAAGAAACTTGGTCAGGACGATATCTAAATTATAATTCATGCCATACAAAAATACAAAAAAATAGTGTTATTATATGATTAATAGATAGGCTATAAAGCTAACCTCACCTAAATATCGTCCTGAAATAATTAAAAAACTTAAGATCGTTTTAGATAATAATCAATATCCTTCATATCAAATAAATAAAATTATTCAACAACGTACATACAAACACTACAACAACAATATAAAACCAAATTCACTAACAACTCTAAACCACAAAAAGAAATATATATATATAGCTCTACCTTATATGCAAATCAATTATCAGAAAAACGAAAATATATATTATCTAAACATAATATCAAAATATACCATAAACCAAATAATACACTACCATCACTATTTACTAAATTAAAAAACAAAACTAAAAATTATAAAAAATCAAATGTTATATTCTTCCTACCATGCTGTTCAAAAAATTAAGTAGGAACGACTACACAATATCTAGAGAGCAGAATAAATGGCCATAAATATAGTAAAAATGCATCAAGAGCGTTACCCAAACATGAACATAATGGAAATCATTAATTCGATTTCAAAAACACAAAAATTTTAACACAAGAGAAATGATCAAAAACTCAAAATCAAAGAAATTATAGATATAAAACGTGATAAATTATCAGTAAATGACAAACAAGACATAAAAAACTTGAGTCAAATTTATTACAAACTGATTAGTTAAATTATTTTTATCACTCCCAACATAATATCGTTGCATAAATATCTAAGGTAGGTATTCTATTATTATTGGCATTTCTTTCATGACATGTTATTGACTTTTTCAAAATCATTTTTGCAATAACTGTATTCTATGTAGTTTAATTTTAATATTTATACATATTATTTTGAAAATGCTCCTGAAATAAGAGCGAAACGTCAAGTTTATTAAATCTGTATTTCGAAAATATATTATAATTAATGTATTTATTTTATACCACAACCTTTGAACCACCCAAGAAGAAATAATTCTAAATATTACGAAAGGTTGAAGAACATAAGTGAATTATTTATATAGATATATATATATATATATATATATATATATATATATTTAGAATTATTTAGAATTATATCTTCATGGGTTCAAAGGTTGTGGTACGAAATAAATATATTAGTTAAAATATATTTTCGAATAAAGATTTATCAAACTTGACGTTTCGCTCTTATTTTAGGAGTATTTTCAAAAGAATATGTATAAATATTACAGTTACAGTTATTGTAAAAATTATTTTGAAAAAGTGAATTTATATATATATATATATATATATATATATATATGAACAAACGAACTAGGTTCACGGGTTGAACCGCGTTGGAAATTTGAAATTTCTCGACGTTTCGGCTTCCACTTTGAAGCCATGATCAAGAGGGGGGGTAGGTTATTCGTTCATTAATCTAGGAAGTGATCCGATTCCGTAGTCTCAATCTGCCTACTCTACGCAACGAATCACCCCCTTCGGCTAATTCCAAGGCCTCAATCTGCCGACTCCTTGGAATTTCACCGAAAAAGGACATAACAATGAAATAAATAAATTAATAAAATAAAATGTAATGTAATGTAATGTAATGTAATGTAATGTAATGTAATAAAATAAAATAAAATAAAAAGTGCTTCCAGTTGAATCACCGTAGAACACTACACTCACTACTGGCTTGAAGCCGACTGACCGATAATTTGTCGGGACCGTGTATTTATGGGGGACCTATTGGCGGGTATTGTCTTTTTGGCGCGCGCGGTGCGTGTGCTGCTGGCGAGAGTGGCGCAGGCCATGGTGGAAGGGGGCGAGGTGGTATCGGAATGGGGCGGGTGGAGAAGATGTTTCCAGGTTGATGGCAATCTCTGGCTGTCGTCCCTGGTATTTAAACAGTTTGGACGTTTTTCTATTTCGATAGCTTCTCGAATTATTCGGGACTTAAAGGAGCGAGTGGGGGCGATAGTTATGGTTTTATCGAAATTGATTGTGTGCCCTGTTTGGACACGATGTTGGGCCAAGGTGGAAGAAGGATCGGAATTTCTCACAGACAATGAGTGTTCTTTTGCTCTAACCGAGATACGTCGGTTGGTCTGACCTATGTAGGTGCGAGGACAATCTAAGCAGGGATTTCATATACTCCATGCTGTTCATTGGGAATTTTGTCCTTGACAGATCTGATTAGGTGGGAGATTTTTTGTTGGGGTTTGAAGATTGTTCGAATGCCGTGGGGTTTGAAGATTTTACAGATTCTGTCTGTCACTCCTTTTATGTAAGGAAGGAATATTTTTAATTGACTGTCTAAGTCTAAGTGGTGGAAGGTGATCGAGTGGGAGTTGAAATTTTCAGAATGCTCTTGTTGATTAGACCTGCGCCAAGAATAACAATTATCCTCCTAAAATATCGTAGGATAACGAACGTCCCATATCTATTACTACTCCCGCCAGTAGCACACGCACCGCGCGCGCCAAAAAGACCATACTCGCCAATAGGTCCCCCATAAATACACGGTCCAGACAACTTATCAGTCAGTGGGCTCCAAGCCAATAGTGAGTGTTCGTGTTCGTGTTGGTGTTGGTGTTCTACGGTGATTTAACTGGTAAGCAATTTTTATTATTATTTTTATTTTATTTCATTTATTTATTTTATTGTTATGTCTTTTTTCGTTGAAATTCCAAGGAGTAGGCAGATTGAGGCCTTGGAATTAGCCGAAGGGGGTGATTCGTTGCGTAGAGTAGGCAGATTGAGACTACGGAATCGGATCACTTCCTAGATTAATGAACAAATAACCTACCCCCCCCCTCTTGATAATGGCTTCAAAGTGGAAGCCGAAACGTCGAGAAATTTGAAATTTCCAACGCGGTTCAACCTAGTTCGTTTGTTCATAATTCTAACCGCGGAAACCTTTCCGAATATATATATATATATATATATATATATATATATATATATATATATATATATGATTTTCTATTGCACCTACTTTTTAGTCGAAATTTCAATCATTTCGACATATTAGCCTGACCGTTCTTCGAAGAGAAAAACAACTACTTTCCTGGCTAATACCACGCAGAATATTGAATTACATCCCTTTCGAAGAACGTGACGTCAATCGACCCTTTTGTCGATACGGACATCTCTAGTGATTCGCAACTTATACGTGAAGGGTATAGAACACTGACCGGTTTCGACCTTCTTGGGTCTCTTCAAGAGTGCCACAATGCCTTCTAGTTCAGAGTCTCTAATCTGAACTGAAGATTCCGCCCTCTGACAACCTCTATTTGGCTCGTGTGGTTACACACTTGGCGGAAGTAGTCAGTTGGCGCCATCTTCATTTTCAGTTGCGATCGCCGTCGCGTTCTTCGAAGGGGATGTAATTCATTATTCTGCGTGGTATTAGCCAGGAAAGTAGTTGTTTTTCTCTTCGAAGAACGGTCAGGCTAATATGTCGAAATCATTGAAATTTAGACTATAAAGTAGGTGCAGTAGAAAATCCAAATTCATTTGTCATATAGACACACCTCGTATTTTATTAAATTTTTATTCATTTTATATATGTATATATATATATATATATATATATATATAAATTTATCTGAATAAATTTCAGTCAATAAATTGAGAAATATAATTTAATAAACGACATGGTATTTTACGTGATTTCAAAAATTTTTGTGATTTAAATTCGATTAGGTATATTAATTGTTTATTAAATGAAAATTTTATTATTTCTAGAGTAACTTGAGACGTGTACATAGAGCAAAGTTTCACTGGCATATGTAGATGGCAGTTTAGGTAGTATTATTATTACTATGAATTTTAATTATATTATCGAATGATGCAAAAATATCTCAGTAACTCATCGTAATTTGATTTGCAGTGTTTAAATAATTTCAATTCTCTTTCAGGCACCACAAAATAGGCAAGCAGCTTTTCATTTCCGTTATGAGAAAAGCTCACGAGGTTGGTTGTAAACGCGGACTACTAAAAGCACTTTCCTGGAATCCAGCAGTTAATTTCTACAAGATACTAGGAGCCACCGATATCACTCAAACGGAAGATTTCCACATTTTCCGAATTGAACAAGACGCATTTCAAAAATTAGTTAATATGAACTGATTAAATATATCAAATAACATAATCCTGAATATGTCTTTAATTTAAATCAATTCGCCGAACATAGATAATCAGGGCCTTCTTTTACTCCGGGCACGTGCACACACACCCCCCCCCCCCCAATCGATAGGGGTCTTGTAATTCTTGTCGGATCAATAAATAATAACCGATATTTGTCACCCAATATCTCAAAGCCATATTTATAACGAAAAAATGAAACAACAATTATCTACGATATTACCGACTTGCTTTTCAGTTGTTAAGAGGGGACTCACGTTTTAGGAACTTGAAAACAGATGGCGCCCGTGACTTGCAACAAAATTTAGGTCATTTTGTAAACAATAAATCTAAAGAACGCAGTGAAATTAAGAGTTGAAATTTTAACAAAATAGAACTTGGACCTTTCTCTTGGGGATCAGGTATTTTGGTTAAGTTTTATATTGCCATAAAAATGATATAAGCCATTAAGTGATTTTGACAATTTGTGATCACCAATTTGAACGCCAAAACCTGATCTTCAAAAGGAAGCCTAGAGAATTCGATTCTGAAAATATGAAATCTCAAATGATTGTATTTTTTGAGATTTGTTGCATGCAAATTTTTGCAAACGAACAACTTTTCACTTTAGTTCAACCGTTTCACCGTTTTGATGGATGGCGCTGTATATAACTGTGCATAAAAATATTCGAAATGTATAGTTTAGTATGTATTGTATTTGTAGGTGGTTATAATTGCTGTTTATATTTACTCCACATGTGCTTCACCACAAGATTGTGTTTAGTGTAGCCTAGATGTAAAATGAACCACAAATATTTTTAGCTGTTGCTAGTGATTCCACATATTTATTGATCCCCATATCGGGGCCTTTTGGTCCCGCCAAGGTCCTGTAGACAGCCACAGATTGCATCTGCATACATACATCGGCCTTCCGAGTTAGTGAGAAAAACTACATTGGTAATATTGCATTTTACTAATTTAACAAAATAGACATTTCGTATTCTATTCAAGACGTAATACAATATGTAATTTTATATTTTCGAAACGCAGGAATAACAATGTTATATATTTTTTATCTTCAATTTTTCTAGGTTATGTATTGAAATGTTATACTTTTTGCACTTTACTCCAGTTTGTATTAAACGGACATGCCTGTTTTCCCTTAGACTCTTCTCAATTATTCAAGAAAATTATAGCAAAAGTGTTTTCTTCTATTGAAAACAAAATCAAATTATGTATACAATCTAATTGCAGTATTAAAAATTTGAAATATAGAATAACTAAGTAGGTACTTTTTATATTTATTATAATACAGAATTTTTGATTTTCCACTGACCCCTCTTAATCATTTAAATGAATTGTAGCAAAGAAATGATAATTAATTAGGTAAACTAAAAATGTTTATTATTTCAATGAACAGACATGTCCACTTTTTCAATGACTCTTATTAATTATTCAAAAAAATTACAGCAAAAATTGGTGAATATTTCTATTGAAAAGAAACAAATAAAAAATCTGTCATAAAAATAATAATAAAATTATTATTACAAATTTAATGTATTTGTCTTCATATTTATTAATACATGGCCACTGAAGTCCGTCTTCCATTTTTCTCTACCATTTCTACTCATAACAAAATAAAATAAAAAGTTTATAAAAATATCCATTTTTTACAAATTCATACTCACATATTACACATGTAGTTATAGAGACTGAAAAAATATTATTTAAATCATTTCTTTAAATATATAATATTTTTACTCAGAAATTTTTTTTCTAAATCCCAATTCCGCAAAACTATACAAATAATCCATTTTCTTTATTTTTATGCATACATGGCAACTGAACTGCATCTTCTATTTTCTTAATCCTCAGACAAAAAAACACAAAACGTTCATAAACTAACCGTTACAGTTACATCAGGCTTCGTTTTAGTTTTAGTTTTTACTTACTGAATAGCTATAGCAAACATTGCTATATGAAAAGTAATTGGACCTGTGCGGGCAGTTACATCAGGTTTAGTTTTAGTTACATAATCAGAAAATGGAATAAGAAAATTAGATGCTTCTTCTAAGTAGATGTTGTCATTTTTTTTCTTACAGAATAGTTATAGCGAACACTGCTATATGAAAATTATTTGGACCTGTACGGGCAGTTACATCGGGTTCCGTTTCAGTGAAATTGTCAGTTCTGAAACTGAAAAAAAAATTGATTTTTGTAAATAAGTCTTGTTAGTGTTTTTACTTACGGAATAGTATCGGGAAACTCTGTTTTATGAAATATTAATGGACCTACGGGGCAGTTTTAGTTACATCATCAGAACTGTAAATGAAATAAGAAAACTAGATGCTTCTTCTAAGTAGATGTTGTCATTTTTTTACTTACAGAATAGTTACAACGAACACTGCTATATAAAAAGTTTTTGGACCTGTGAGGGCAGTTTAATCGGGCTTAGTTTTAGTTACATAATCAGAACTGTTAATTTAATAAGAAAATTAGATGCTTCTTCTAAGTAGGTGATGTCATATCATTTTTCTACTTACAGGAAATTTGTAGCGAACACTGATATATGAAAATTATTTGGATCTGTACGGGCAGTTACATCGGGTTCCGTTTCAGTGAAATTGTCAGTTCTGAAACTGAAAAAAAAAATGATTTTTGTAAATAAGTCTTGTTAGTGTTTTTACTTACGGAATAGTATCGGGAAACTCTGTTTTATGAAATATTAATGGACCTACGGGGCAGTTACATCAGGCTTCGTTTTAGTTAGTCATCAGAACTGTAAATGAAATAAGAAAACTAGATGCTTCTTCTAAGTAGGTGTTGTCATTTTTTTACTTACAGAATAGTTACAGCGAACACTGCTATATAAAAAGTTTTTGGACCTGTGAGGGCAGTTTAATCGGGCTTAGTTTTAGTTACATAACCAGAACTGTTAATTTAATAAGAAAATTAGATGCTTCTTCTAAGTAGGTGATGTCATGTCATTTTTCTACTTACAGGAAAGTTGTAGCGAACACTGATATATGAAAATTATTTGGACCTGTACGGGCAGTTACATCAGGCTTATACTTTTTACCTATATAGGTAGGTACTACTATGGGAAAGCAAAAGATTTTTTACTCACTTTAACTTTAGTTTTGCCTTCTTGTTTCGTTTTTTGTTCCTGCACTTTTCTCGCACCATAATAAGTATATTGCTAAAAAAAACTACAAAAGGTGTCTCTGTCACCAAGGGTTCACAATAATGAGAGATAGTGTCCTTTTCACCAATGAAGAAACAACAATATCGCGATAAAAATAATAAAAACGGTGTTGTTTTCACCTTATAGGCAATAAAAAAAAATAGTGTTTTAAATGAAACTCAACGTTTCTAGCTAATTCCACAATATAATGAAAAATATCAAAAATTGTAAAAAATTGACAATTGTTTCGATAACTGAATATCATCGTCAGAACGACAGAATTTCATTTTATGCCTACCTGATGTTTAGTAGTTATTTTTGGCTAGACCAAGAAGTGACCTACCTTGTGATTGACTTAATATATTATGTTAATAGAAAAAAAAGAAGATGTGATATTACAAATATTGAAGCTTAGATATTATTAGCCCTATGGTGATATCCTGGATATCAGTTTTCCAATTAAGATCAGTATAACCAGAAGAACTATATCTGCTAATCTTTACAATTATCACTTAAAAAGACAGTTTAATAGTGGAGAGCTTCCTAGATTTATATGTTCATTGACGACTTCATATTGTGTGTTTCTTAAGTGTCTTCTAATTTCCAACTCTTCAAGGAAATCCAGTTTTTGTTTCTTATCACAAATATGTAGTACTTCTAGTTCTGTGTTTGGTGTCAAGTAGATGTTTTGCGTAATGGAATTTATCTGGTTGTTTTAATCTGTGTGCTCGTAAGTGTTCACTGTATCTGATTTCAAAATTTCTAAGGGTCTGGCCCAAATAGACAGCATTACATTTTGGACATTTGAGTTTATATATACCTGATTTCTTTAATGTTGGTATTTTTGTTTTAACATTTAACAATTTTGTACTTACGTTACTTTCTGTTTTAAAAGCAATTGTTATATTCGCTGCTAAAGATATTATCTTTGAAATATTATTAGAAATATTTCCTGCATATGTGATGGTTTTATAAGTTTTTATTTCTTCAGTTTGTTCAGGAAATATTAGTTGTAATGCCACTTTTTCCTCATTTTTATTAATTAGCTTATTTATCATATGTAATGGATAACCGTTGGATGTCGCTATTTGTCTGATTGTACTAATCTATCAAAATTACATTTGTTCATAGGAACTGAAAATGCTCTATGTACCATTGAATTGTATGCAGATAGTTTATGTGACAGGGGGTGATTGGAACTATGAGGAATTGTCACATCAGTGTGTGTTGGTTTTCGGTAAATTGCATAATCAAGTACATTATTAACTCTTTGAATTTTTAAATCAAGTAAATTGATCGAGTTATTTTCTTCAACTTCTAATGTAAATTTAATTTTTGGGTGTAAATTATTAATGTGGTTGAAAAATATATCTAACTGTCGTTCACTACATATAAAACAAGCTAATATGTCATCTACATATCTATACCAAAATAAAACATTTTTTGAAATATTATTTTCAAAGATTTTTCTTCCTAAACTGTCCATAAAATTGTTTGCCAAAAATTAAGTATAGCACTAACAAAGTGGGTTGAAACAGTCGCTAACCATCAAATAAATCCTCCTAATGTTCTGCTACCTTTAACCAGTCGAAGTTGTTGGTTTTTTACACAAAACACGTAAATGTTTAGAATTTACGTAGTTGCCAGATTTAGAAAAATAATGTTTAATTTACTTATCTAGTAATTGTAACGAGAAAATAATAATGAAAAACCTACAATTATCTGAAATAAAACAATAACATAAGTACATATTTACCTGATATATTTCTATTTTGGAAACCCAAAAATTAATTACAATTTGCCTTATGGCTAATACACAAATACACTACGAAGTCGAAAATCGAATTTTTAAAACATAAGATACTTAACATATAGGTAAAATGCTCACTATACGAGTATAGATGTTGCAAGTTCCAGAATATACCTAATAATATTATGACCTGCATAATTTTTCTTGTTAAAAAATATTGTTTTTTGCTTTTTTCTCCTTGTTTGAGGATTTTCGTATATTTTAGGAACATCGGTTATAAATGTCGCAGTATTGTGCAATTCAATTATAAACAGTACCTAACAAAAGTTGTAGCCAAGATTACTTATAAGTGAGACATGAGGAGGAGTCGAGTGCGGCACTGAGAGAGTATTGCGTTGCATTTACTATAAGGACAATGATTGGTTTATTAGATCATTGCCTGTTATCGTTTATTAATGGAATGCCGCACTTCAGTTGTTTTTAAGTTATAGAAGACAATTAATATTTTTTCAAACCTTAAATTACAATGCAAACCTTAAAAAGATATGTTTAAGTTGACCTAAGCGATTACCATTACGTTTTCACTTATAATTGCACAAGTGGTTTGTATTTTATCGGGTAAATTTGGGTTGTTTAATGAGAAACTGTTTCCTAGCAATTTGACGAGAATAACTGTCAACTATTAAAAACACGACACCGAAGGTGGAGTGATTTTAGGTTGACAGTTATTCGAGTCAAATTGCTAACGGAAACAGTTTAGAATTTGAACAACACAAATTTACCCAATATCAATACAAACCTCGAGTGTAATTCGGCAGGACAATTTAATGAATGAGAAATTTGGAAACATATCTTGCAATATTACATTCAATTTTCATTTATACAGTGTGTTGCTTGTAATAGCATGTCTGTGAAACAAACGTGCTTTGATAATTTTTACATTTCAACACGGTTGCAAGTGTTCTCTAAATGTTTTTATTGTAGTGTTGTTTTTAAAATGTTTTTAAAATGATTAATTGTTGTTATAACTATTTTTATTTGTACAATGTGTTGTTTGTGGCAGTTTTTTTGAAATAGGGACATACTTTGATGGCTTATGTGTTTCAAATTGATTGTACTTTTTAAAGTTTTTTTTGTTATTGTATTGTTTCATAACGGACAATTATTATTTATCTTTTTTAACTGTGCTACTTGTTTCGTTATTCTGATATTGTGTTGAATATTTTTTATACTTAAGTAATACTGTATTTATATTTATACAGGGTGTTCATTTCAGGACTTCTCACCCTAATTTTCTCGAAATGTGTGTATTTAAAAAAAAATCCTGGGACACGTCAACAAATATATCGAAGGGGACAACGTTTTATCATAAAGGCAACGCGCCCCCTTTCACCCCCCGCCAGGGGGAGATGCCAACTTCAAAATCTTAAATGGGAAGGGGTATCGAGTTATACCTCATTTTAAACGTCTTTTTAATCTCTACACGTCGGCTTTTGTTTTTTTGATTGATCGATTCGTTGTCGAAATATGTAGGAAAATCTCTTTGCTGCTCCGTACCATTAAAATAAAAACTGCAATTGTTTGTTTTGTTATTCCTTTCAACTTTTTTGTATCAAAAAATGCGAAAAAATATTTTTGATAGAGAAAATAAAAGACGTGATACCTATTGAATTGTTTACCATACTTACCAGTTGTGTGAAAAAGCAATTTATTAAAAATGGTTTACACTTTAGCTGAAATAGTGTTAATTTACGGCGCCGAAAACCAATGTGCTCGACGAACTGCTGCAATATTTAACGAAAGGCACCCAGATAAGAACACCTCTCATAGGTATGTCCTAAATCTAATCGCCAAATTTACTCAAATAGGATCTGTTGCAAATTTAAAACATGATCAGCCAAGAGTTTTGAATGAAGCTACTCAAATTGAAGTGATAGGTTGTTTTGGTATGAATCCTAATACTTCGTTACGTAACATTTCTGCTGCAACTGGAATTTCCTTAGGCTCTGTCCACAAAATTACAAAAATTAATAAATTCCATCCCTATAAAATGAAAGTATGTCAAGAGTTAAGTGAAGACGATTTTGACAGAAGAATTGAGTTTTGTGAACAAATGACTACAATTATTAATAACAATAACGAATTTTAAATAAATATCTGCTTCACTGATGAGTGTACTTTTTATTTAAATGGTTTTGTCAACAAACATAATTGCAGATATTGGAGCAATGAAAATGACCATGTATTTGTCGAAGAGCATACCCAGCATCCCCAAAAAATTAATGTATGGGCCGGTATACTGGGAAATCAAGTAATTGGTCCATTTTTTATAAATGGAAATCTAAATGGTGAGATGTACTTGAATATGCTAGACAATACGATCAATGCTTTAATTACCGAAGCAATTGAAAATCAACTGGATATAGATGGCAACAACTTTCTTGACGAAAATGAGTTATATTTTCAGCAAGATGGAGCTCCCCCCCATTATGTGCTTCCGGTCCGTCAATGGTTAAACAATGTATTTCCCGGTAAATGGATAGGGCGAAGAGGACCTATAGAGTGGCCAGGTAGGTCCCCAGATTTAGCACCATGTGATTTTTTTCTATGGTGACATTTAAAATCAGTTGTTTACACACCCTTGCCACAAAATATAGAACACCTTCGACAAAGGATTACTGCAGAATGTCGAGCAATTCGAACAGAGGTGTTTGAAAATGTGCGTCACGAATTTGAACAGCGGTTATACCATTGTTTGGCCAACAATGGGCAACATTTTGAGCAATTATTAAATTGAAAATCTGTGTACAATACTGTAATTTAGTTTTGATAAAAGGAATGAGAATAAACAGTTGCAGTTTTTATTTTAATGGTACGAAGCAGCAAATAGATTTTCCTAAATATCTCGACAACGAATCGATCAATTTAAAAAACAAAAACCGACGTGTAGAGATTAAAAAGACCTTTAAAATGAGGTATAACTCGATACCCCTTCCCATTTAAGATTTTGAAGTTGGCAACTCCCCCTGGCGGGGGGTGAAAGGGGGCGCGTTGCCTTTATGATAAAAAGTTATCCCCTTCGATATATTTGTTGACGTGTCCCAGGATTTTTTTTTAAAATACACACATTTCGAGAAAATTTGGGTGGGAAGTCCTGAAATGAACACCCTGTATCTTGAAACAAGTGTTCACTCACTTATCGAGTATGTATCATTTATACACTTTTCATTATTGTATACGTTTCATTTTCTTTATTCGTCAATAAATGATATTATTATTATTATTGTTAATGAAATTGACTGTCTCGACCCTTACTTCGTGGAATATGCTCATATTAGTGTTTTTAAATGAAACTCACGGTCTCTAGTTAATTCCACAATATAATACAAGTTATTGAAAATTCTAAAAAATTGACAATTGTTTCGATAAATCAATATCATCGTCAGAATGACAGAAGTTACATTTCATTTTATGCCTACCTGATGTTTAGTAGTTATTTTTGGCTAGACCAAGAAGTAACCTAACTTGTGATTGGCTTAATATATGTTTATAGAAGAAAGAAGATGTGATATTACAAATATTGAAGCTTAGATATTATTAGCCCTATGGTGATATCCTGGATATCATTTTTCCAATTAAGATCAGTATAACTGTGCAATGATATAGAAAACCAGGAAAACTATATCTGCTGATCTTTACAATTATCACTTAAGAAGACAGTTTATTAGTGCAGAATTCCTTAGATTTAACTGTTCATTGACAACTTCATATTGTGGGTTTCTTAAATGTCTTCTAATTTCCAGTTCTTCAAGGAAATCCAGTTCTTGTTTCTTTTCACAAATATGCAGCACTTCTAGTTCTGTGTTAGGTGTCAATGAATGATTGGTGTCAAGTAGATGTTTTGCGTAGTGGGATTTATCTGGTTGTTTTAATCTGTATGCTCGTAAGTGCTCACTGTATCGTATTTCGAAATTCCTAAGGGTCTGACCCAAATAGACAGTATTACGTTCTGGACATTTGAGTTTATATATACCTGACTTCTTTAATAGTGGTATTTTTGTTTTTACATTTAACAATTTTGTACTAACTTTACTTTCTGTTTTAAAAGAAATTGTTGTATTCGTTGCTGAAGATATTATGAAGAAAATAGCTCAATCAATTTTCTTGATTTAAAAATTCAAAGAGTTAATAATGTACTTGATTATTCAATTTACCGAAAACCAACACAGACTGATGTGACAATTCCATTCAATTCTAACCACCCTGTGTCACACAGACTAGCAGCATATAATTCAATGATACATAGAGCTTTTTCAGTTCCTATGAACAAATGTAATTTTGATAAAGAGATTAATACAATTAGACAAATAGCAACATCTAACGGTTATCCATTAGATATGATAAATAAGCTAATTAGTAAAAAAGAGGAAAAAGTGGCATTACAACTAATATATCCTAAACAAGCTGATGAAATTAAAACTTATAAAACCATCACATATGCAGGAAATATTTCTAATAATATTTCAAAGATAATATCTTCAGCAACGAATACAACAATTTCTTTTAAAACAGAAAGTAACGTTAGTACAAAATTGTTAAATGTAAAAACAAAAATACCACTATTAAAGAAGTCAGGTATATATAAACTCAAATGTCCAGAATGTAATGCTCTCTATTTGGGTCAGACCCTTAGGAATTTTGAAATACGATACAGTGAGCACTTACGAGCATACAGATTAAAACAACCAGATAAATCCCACTACGCAAAACATCTGCTTGACACCAATCATTCATTGACACCTAACACAGAACTAGAAGTGCTGCATATTTGTGAAAAGAAACAAGAACTGGATTTCCTTGAAGAACTGGAAATTAGAAGACATTTAATAAACCCACAATATGAAGTTGTCAATGAACAGTTAAATCTAGGGAATTCTCCACTAATAAACTGTCTTCTTAAGTGATAATTGTAAAGATCAGCAGATATAGTTTTCCTGGTTTTCTATATCATTGCACAGTTATACTGATCTTAATTGGAAAAATGATATCCAGGATATCACCATAGGGCTAATAATATCTAAGCTTCAATATTTGTAACATCACATCTTCTTCTTTTATCTATAAACATATATTAAGCCAATCACAAGTTAAGTTACTTCTTGGTCTAGCCAAAAATAACTACTAAACATCAGGTAGGCATAAAATGAAATGTAACTTCTGTCATTCTGACGATGATATTGATTTATCGAAACAATTGTCAATTTTTTAGAATTTTCAATAACTTGTATTATATTGTGGAATTAACTAGAGACCGTGAGGTTCATTTAAAAACACTATTATTATTGTTATTTACTTCGGCAGTCGGCTATTCCTTAGCTTGCACCTTAGTATTTCTGGTATTTACTTAGCTTTTACCACCACTTCTGATCTGTCTTCCTTCACATTTTTTACGCCTTTCCTTCGGTAAAACAGTATTTTCCATTTTTAAACAGCAATAATAAACAATAGTTCTTCAACTGCCCAGTTTTTACTGCCAAAACGTCTACTCTAGCACAAATTAACCAA
This sequence comes from Galeruca laticollis, assembly GCA_963921935.1. Taxonomy (NCBI): domain Eukaryota; kingdom Metazoa; phylum Arthropoda; class Insecta; order Coleoptera; family Chrysomelidae; genus Galeruca; species Galeruca laticollis. The sequence goes on along the minus strand of OY998181.1, from coordinate 156,549,752 downwards.
TCTAAAGTATCTGGCACTCACCCCGTTATTTACTAATTCGAACTCGAAAGTTCCTAGCGATGGAAAATTTAATTATTAGCATGTGTATTTTTGCATAGCCAGTTTTTACGTTAAAGGCGATGGTGCATAGCCCACTTTAAGCAATAAAACCAGTTTGTCAATTATATGCAAGTGACCAATTTTATGATTGGATATTATTCAAAGCGTATCAAAGATGAACCCTATTGATATTGAGCTCACTAAAGCCAGTACAACGGGTACTATGGTACTTGAAGTACCAAATTTTTGTCATTTTTGGAGAATTTTCAGTTTGTTAGCACGATGCAGCCACCAGAGAGTATACGATTGATGAATTTTATGATTGAATATTGTTCAAGGTGTCTCACAGATGTACCCTATTGATTTTCAGTTGACTAGAGCGAGTACAGCGGGTCCTATTAATCCAGATATACTAAATTTTTGGAGAAATTTTGGTTTGTTAGCACGATACATCCCCCGAAGTGTATACAAGTAACAATTTTATTATAGAATATTGTTCAGGCCCACAGATGCGGAAAAGTTAGTTTTAATCTTTAAAACTGTTTATTTTATTTTTATTTTGGAATGAACACATTTATTTTCCTATATGTGCCTTATTGTTTCATTTTCTAAATTATATACTTATGTATGTCTTTTGGGTTATTATTTTTAGAAAACTCTGGTTCATGACTACCCCTTACCCTTTACATGTAAATACATATACTTATTTGTTCATTTATATGATAAGCCCCGGTAAAATCCTTGCGGGGGGCCCCGGACTTGAAGTTACGCTACTGGTATTGGATTTCAAAACTTCTAAGGGTTTGACCCAAATATACAGCATTACATTTTGGAAATTTCGTAATCCGATACAGTGAACACATAGGAGCATACAGATTAAAACAACCACATATATTCCACTACGCAAAACATCTACTTGACACCGATCATTAATTGACACCAAACACAGAACTAGAAGTACTACATATTTGTGATAAGAAATAATAACTGGATTTCCTTGAAGAATTGGAAATTAGAAGACACTTAAGAAACCCACAATATGAAGTCGTCAATAAACAGTTAAATCTAGGGAATTCTGCACTAATAAACTGTCTTCTTAAGTGATAAGTGTAAATATCAGCAGATATAGTTTTCCTGATGTTCTATATCATTGCACAGTTATACTGATCTTAATTGGGAAAAAGATATCCAGGATATCCCTATAGGGCTAAGAATATCTAAGCTTTAATATGTATAATATCATATCATATGGTCTAGCCAAAAATAATTATTAAACATCAGGTAGGCATCAGATGAAATGTTACTTCTGTAATTCTGACGATGAGATTTAATATCGAAACAATTGTCAAATTTCTTAGAATTTTTAACATTTTATTCAATATATTGTGGAATTATCTAGAAACAGTAAGTTTCGTTTAAAACAGGAATACATACACTTTTTTTTCAAATGGTTGCGATTGAATCCACCAACATCTGTCAATAGCTATTTGTATAACTAGGGAGGAAAGTGCTAATTTTCCTCTCGAGGATGAAGTAATCATTCGAGGGAGGAAAAGGCACTTTACACCCATGTTATACATATGATTTTTCCGCCTTCATCAAATAACAAGACATTTTCAATGATTTATTTATGAAACTAACAAACAAAATTAATAAATACTATTATTTTACGAAACTTGGCTGAGCATCGAGGATGGACTTTCATGAAATTTGGCTGGGCATCGAGGACGGACTTCTAAAATGCTTGCCCCTGCATCGGGGGTGTACGTTTTTATTTGTACTTCAAATCCCTTGAGATTTCAACTGTCCCTTTATATCCCTTGGGTCTAACAGAGTTTCTAACATGTGAGACTAAAGTGACCACTTTAGTATCGGAATTGCAAAAATTATTTCATTGATAACGTACTATGACGTCACTTTTACTTTTCCTCCCTAGGGAGGAAAAGTACGACTTTGCTCCGTACAATAAGGCTAGGAAATGTATACTTTGGATAGAGGTAGGCAGAAAAATATTTTGCTACACCATTATGGACTTGTCTAAAAATTTCTTTTTTACTTTCACTCCACATAAACAATTTTTTTTTGTTCGAAGGTACTTATAAATATATTTAGCATTATTCTTATTTAAATTGCATCGACTTCTTGTTATGTAGTAGTTTTCAAACAATAATAACTATATCATTTGTTAAAATCCAATTTAACTGAGGTAAAGTGGAGTTATTTACAACTAGGTATATCATGCGATGAAACTGTTTTAATTAACTGCACTCTACCCCATTTAAGTAGGTTTTCATTGCCGTGATAAATTTGTTATAAAAGTCTAGCATTTATCATCTCAATGAAATAAACGGATTGAAAAACCATAAAATAAATAAATTTGTATGTCACTATACTATGATGTAACATAAAATACGCCCATATAAAGTAGATAAAAATCAAACATATGAACAAATCTTATAAGTTCATAACGGATTGTAGGTGACATTGAAACAGAAATATGACTAGTAACGAAATCAAAAATGTTATTATTAGAAAAGCCGAAGTGAAAGATATGCCAATAGTTTATCAAATGATTCAGGTAAGCGTAAGGATATTAATGATAACATAGGTCTCGATTCTTTTGTTTTAGGAGAGTGAAGGATTATGAGATATTTCATGTACTGAAAAAATTGAGTAGATTTAAGGTTGTGTATAGAAGGCACATCATTTTTAGGGGTGTTCTGCTCAGTCATATCGTTTAGTCTTCAATTTATGTATCCAAAAACTCGATTTCGATTTTTGCTATCTTAGTGTAACTAATTTGAAGTCAATATGTGACCGATTAATGTTATGACTATTTATATTCAACCTCTTGAAAATTTGTACTCAGGGGTTTTTGTGGGTCGCTAATTTATATATATTTAGTTTATAAAGTGTAATTTGAATTCGTTATTTAGAGAATTAGCCCCTAGCTCCCAAATCCACATTCCTCAAGCCACAAGAACAATTAAATTATTCAGATTTAGTGACTCAAAAGCTAAAGATACACAATAAAAATAGTTTTATTTCAAAGCTACAACGGAATCTTCAATTAACGATATCTGGATGAAACAATATTTTATGAATTTAGAAAAGGGAAAATTGATAAACAAATTGTTTACTATGTAGCACATCCTCTAATTTGGTGAAAAAATAGTGGTTTTAGCAATTATAGCATGGGATTAATTATAAACTTCAGGTGATGGAGCAATTCTGAGGCAGGATTCCCAATTTGCACAAGGGAAAACGCTTTTCAACTGCAGTCCTGTGTAATTAATGAAACAATATGAACGTCAACAAATTTGTAATTTATTGTATTATTTATCACCATCACCGATGAGTAAATTACAATCATAATTTTGTTATAGGAATTAACGGAGTTTGAGAATTTAGGTAAAAAGATTCGATTGGATGCAGAGACATTAGAAAGAGACTATGCAGAAAATTCCCAATCATTTCAATGTATTGTTGCAGAAGTGCCTGAACATAAATTGATAGGATCTGCAATATATTCTCAAATTTATTCGACTGGGGATGGTAAAGCTGTGTATTTAGAAAGTTTGTATGTTAAGCCAGAATATAGGTAGGTTTATTCCAATATTCTTAATTTGTATTCTTTATGATGTGATAATATAAAAATGTTTGTTTGAAACGTTAGGTGAATTTAAAGTGGCATTGAAGTAATTGCTAATTGCAATGTCAGGTGCATTGCAAATTTTAGTTACCCCCTGGGCAAATTTGGCAATTTTATTTGAAATCAGGAACGGATTAATCTATTTTATGGAATTTAGTGTCTCGACCCTTACTTTGTGGAATCTACTCAGATTACTATTTTAAATGATAATAAGAGGCCTATCCTGGCAACGTTCTCGACAACGTGTACGAAAGTTTGCTCTGTATTAAACAGTGATTTCTAAAGTTTAATAAACATAAACAACTTTTTGTAATAATCATAAGTGCAGTAGCCACCAGTGCATCAGTAATTTGAAAAACAGTGCTTTTTAGGACTATTTACAAGGTAAAACAAAAACTTTGTATCGTCACATAGTCGTAAATATATACATTCCATACCTAATTACCATCGGTTATCTGTAAATTCCAAAGGAAGACAGGGCCGCACTTAACAGGCAGGTCCACGTCATTACTTAAAAATTGATGAATTTCCGTCTTTAAGAACTTCAAATGGGGGAGTTCAGAACACAGCAAGCACATCATCACTGCCTTATTCATATATAGCCAGCCAAGGCAATTTAACCTTCCCCAAAAAACAGCAAGCGGTTGTCTTTAATGCACTGGACAATACAAAATTGGAAGAATATATATGTGCGGTGAGAGATATAATTACGCCAAAAAATATTTTGTTCGCTTCTCGGATTTCTAACAATAGAATAAGTATTTACCTCACCAATGAAAAAATTGTTAACGACTTCGTATCTACTAATAATGGAATTATCACAGTTAACCATCAACGTATTCAAGCACGAAGATTATTAAACCCAAACATACGATTGATTATTTCAAATGTGTGTCCCTTCGTACCACATAGCATCATTGAAGATGAGCTTGTTAATATTGGACTGAATTTGGAAACTCGATTGAACTTTCTTAAAATTGGCACACAAAATCCGGAATATAAACACATTTATAGTTTTCTTAGGCATATTTACATCTCTCCTCCTGGTCAAATCATTTCTGGACTTCAATTATGATAATACATCTTACCAAATATTCCTATCTTTAGACAATATCTGTTTTACTTGTAAACAACCTGGTCACACAGCAAATAATTGTTCTCACTCTAAAGTACTTCCAAATATGGTATTACTGGACTCAACTCCCAAATTTTCAGTATCCACAAATAAAGTTAAACCAACAAATATCTCCACTCTTGCACATTTACAATCAAGCTGCATTTCTAATCAAGATAACCTTATGGTTTCTAACGTAATGGAATGCTCTAACAACCATATAAGTATAACAAATTTAGATGTGGAGCCAGATTTCAATCCAGTATATAAACCGTCAAACACATTACTTGAAATTATCAAATCACCAGAGCAATCGCAAAGGCAATCAAATTTATAACTTGACATTCCAAACTAATCTGAACAAACTAAAACGATTTCTGCGGCTTGTAAACGTCAAATCTCTACTTCACCTGATTTAGAAAACCAAAAACCTGATGAAGAATCTTTTAGACGTCCGAAACCTTCAAAAAAATGTAAAACTATGAAAAACGCAGAAGAATTAACTCACCTTTTAGAACCTATAAAATATCTCCTAGTTACTTTCAAACCACCAAATTATATGAACTTTACCGAATTATGTGATTTTATAGTTAATGCATCTGGGTCTAAGCATGCTGCAAGCATAGCAAAAAACTACACCAACGACTTACACAATTTGAAAAATCTACTAACATTCGTTCATAAAAACATCGATAACACATCTGTAAAAAATAATAAAACAAGGATTAAGGAAAAATTGACGGAAGATGCAGACCTAACACCAACAGACGAAGAAAGCGATATCTCTTCTCACTCTGGTTCTTCAAGATAAAATAATGGTTCACTCAAATTTTATTCTTCAGTGGAACCTAAATGGTTTTTATACCCACCTACCGAACATACAACTCTTAATCAATGAATTGTCACCGATAATACTAAGCCTGCAAGAAACTCGCCTCAAAGGAAATAAGCTTCCCAAAATTAAAAACTACGCCATTTTTTGTAAAAACAGACCAGTTCAAACAATTGCTAGTGGAGGATTTGCCATGCTAATGAACAATTCTATTGAAGCTGCACACATTCCTCTCAACACCAATTTGGAGGTAATAGCCGTATCTGTAATTCATCATGTTGAGTTAAACATTTGTAATTTTTATCTGCCTCATCCAGATAAACAGTCACTCAACTTCAAAACATAATCGAATCAATTCCAGCTCCAAAGATTATTGTCAATAATGTCAATTGTCACAATGTTTCCTGGGGTTCGCAATCCACCGACAGCAATGGGGACTCTTTATTAAATTTTATTAATAACAACAACTTAATCCTGTTAAACTCCGGCAAACCTACGAGGTTTAACGCCTATAATTGTACCATGTCAGCCTTAGATTTATCTCTCTGCAGTCCATCAATATCATCTTCTCTAACATGCGATACTCTAGATGATCTGCATGACAGCGACCACTTTCCTATAATTATAAACCATACTTCAGATATAATTCCTGAAGCAATACCTCCACAAATATGGAAAATAAAATTAGCAGACTGGAATAAATATGCAGATTTGATAGACCTCTACACGTCAAACTACATAGTGACATCTAACGTAACAAGTAGCATTATGTCCTTCAACGAAATTATTACAAAAGCGGCTATTGAAGTAGTAGGAAAAACAAAAATCATCAAAAAGCGTTTTGTACCATGGTGGAATCCAGAGGTAGCAGAAGCAATAAAAATCACTAAACATGCGTTTAACAAATATAAAAGCCTTAAATCAGCGGAGAATCTTAACGACTTCAAAAGATGTAGAGCTAAATCCAGATACTTGATCAAGAAATACAAAAAACAAAGTTGGATTTCGTACGTATCAACAATAAACTCATCCATACCACTAAGTATGGTTTGGGATAAAATTAGAAAAATAAAAGGATCAAGTTCAATCAAACACATAAATAACCTTAGCCACAACAATAAAATAATATCTGACAATCAAGAAATAACAGAAGTTTTAGCTGAAACTTACGAACAAAATAGCAGTGACGCTAATTACACAAAAGCCTTTAATGAACATAAAACAAGCACCGAACTGGTAGACGTTATAATACGCGACGTTGAAGAAAGCCTTATGACTACAAAAAATTCTGCAGTAGGTCCCGATGAAATTCCTCCAATATTTCTGCAGAAACTGCATTTTAGGGCCAAATCAATTTTAACCGAACTTTTTAATCTGATTTTTTCCTCCCAAAAATTTCCTCCTTTATGGAGAGAAGCCATAATCATACCAATTTTAAAATAAAACAAACCAAAATATCTTCCTACATCGTATCGTCATTTCATTGACATGTAGTATATGTAAAATACTTGAGAAAATCTTAAATAACCGACTCAAACGGTACTTAGAGAAACTAAGTTATTTTAGCTCAATACAAAGTGGTTATAGAAAAGGTAGATCAACAACAGACAACATAGTTCTCTTGGAAACTGAAATCCATGAAGCTTTTATGCATAACCAACACCTCGTTGCAATATTTTTGACATTAACAAAGCCTTTGACACTACTTGGAGATACCATATAGTAAACACTCTAGGGGATCTAGGTATTCGGGGCAAAATGTTAGCTTTTATAAAAAAAATTCTTACTAACGGAACTATACAAGTCAGAATAAATGGCAAACTATCAAGTAAAAAGATAATCTGACTTCCACAAGGCGCAATAGTAAGTCCAACTTTATTTTTAATTGCAATCAACAGTCTAGCAAAACAATTCAGTTTACCAGTAAAAGCGAGTCTTTACGCAGATGATCTACCAATTTACACAAAAAGTAAAGACTTAGATTCATCCAAAAATATTTTACAAAACTACCTCAACAAATTAGAAAGATGGTCTATCACAACGGGGTTAACCTTTTCCTCAACAAAAACTCACTGTATAGTTTCTAGGAAAAAAGGCCAGGCCAACATTAATTTACATCTGAATGGAAAACAATTAGAACAGTTGGAAAGCGTAAAATTCTTGGGAGTAACATTTGATTATCAGATGAAATGGACACTGCACATCGAGAATAAACATACTTAAAATCCTTTCAAACCAGTCCTGGGGAGCCGACACCAAAATATTGATTAACCTATATCAGTCAATAATTAGAAGTAAACTTGACTATGGGAGCATTTGCTACAACTCAGCCAGCAGCACTCTTCTACACAAATTGGATGTTATTCAGACCAGTTCCCAAAGAATAGTTTCAGGAGCCTTTAGAACAATTCCTGTTAATAGTTATCACAACCACCTTTATATCTAAGACGTCTAAATTTATCTTTATGCTATGCGTCTAGAATTTCAGCTCAAAAATCCTTCTTTTTTAACAATAGTTCATGATACAAATATCATTCCAGACACCCAGAAAAAATACTTACCATTTTATGAAAGGTTGAAGAGATCTGATTTCAATATTGAACAATTTCAACTGTCTTTACCATTATGTCATGAAACTCCACCTTGGACAATTCAAATACCAGCAGTCAACTTCTCAATTGCAAATCAGCCCAAACACTCTACCAGCGATCACATATTCAAATTAAAATACTATGATCTCATTTCTAAATTCACCGGTTATGATCATATTTTTATTGATGCATCTAAATCAGAAAATGGAATCGCATCGGCATTTTTACAGGATGTAAATAATCTTGGAATCAGGCTAAATCATCACTGTTCAATATACACAGGAGAGTTATTCGCCATACTTGAAGTCTTGAGAAGCAAGCAGCCAGACAAAAACATATTAATAATATCGGACTCCTACAGTGCTCTCAAAGGAATAAAACAACTATTTCCTTCTCACCACGATACACATACCACAGATAACCCACAGATAGATGAGACACTGATCGTGGCGCCATCTAAAGAGCCCGTCGAGTAAACAACTGAGTGATGTTGGAAAGATTTCTGTAATTTTAGGTTTTGGCGGATTAGCGGTATATTCAAATATACTGTATTTTAATTATTTTATTTCAAAATAGCCATTCATAGTCCATCATTTGACATTTCATTCAATTTAACTCCATTAACTAAATAATGATTATATGTTGAGTTAAATTGAATGAAATATCAAATGATGGACCATAAATGGTTAATTAAATAGGAAAAAATAAAACAATAATCATATAAGCAATTTATTTATTTTGGTATAAAAATACAGAACAAATAATTTCTTTCACAAAGTACTTTTCTTAACAAACATAATGACAACAAATAAATTATAGTGTAAAAAACCATGCAATAATTAAAAAATATTTTGAGTAACATACATTCTAGATTGGAGTATCATTAGATTTTCAAATGATGTTAAATCAAGATAAAAGTAGAAAATTATGTATGATAAGTTTATATTAATTTATTATTACACTCGTATAAACACACAGAGCTGGACAAACTGCAGGAGTATAACTGCTACTTACCTAATCAAAAAAAGTGTTAGCAATAAGTTGTTAACTACAATTTTTGGCAACTTTCTGTTAAAGAAAACATTTGAGTATAATTACTATGAACGAAAGTAATTAAAATATTTTTATAGGAAAAGTTGTTAAATACTGCCCAGCTCTGTAAATACAAGGTGCCAGGTAATTACATATAAGAGTGCTAAACAGCACTTGTGACTGTACAACATTCAAAATAATATATCTAACATTTCATTTCCACTTAAAACACATCTTTATTTCATTACTGGAAGTATTAAATAGGTTTATAACACAAGCTTAAACCTAGTATATTGCATATTTGTATATTTCTACATTTAAAAGCATTCCGTTCTTATGAAACCATGGCATAAGGCAGTTTAAGTTACTCTGCAGCTCCTGGCAGTCTATGATTGTTAAAATGTTTCTTAAGGGCTCTTAAAAATCCCACCGTCTCATGGAGTCCTTTCTCGTTTCTGGTTGATATATATATTTGAAAATGTATGTCAACAAAAGAAAACAAAATGCGCTTACTATCGAAATAATAAGTTTACACATTCATGTTTTTGTACTAAGCCAAAAAAATATCAAAAAATGTTTGAATGTATACATTTCTTTGGTTTTTTTATTCCCTTTTTTGAAGCTTTCGATTTTTTTAGGAATTCTTGATTTTTAACTATTTTTTTTATTTTTTGTCTTTATTGGATTTTTGGTTACCGCTAGACCAAATACTTAGACGTAATGCCTCAACAAAAGTTAATACTCACTTTAATTTCCCATAAATTGTCCCACCATGGGATATATATCAAAATCGGCAAGGGATCAATACCTTCCATCCCATAGCTGGTAGAGGGAATATAACTATAACATAAAATAAAACCCAGATTTTTATTTTTTCAATGGATACATTTTAAAATGGAATTGTCTGAGTATGGTGTACACACTAGATATAAATTGAGTGAATGAAAAGACGAGTACTGAGTATGTCATTTGACTAAAATTCCAGCTAAGCGCTTTCAGCCATTTGGTCATTCTCAAAGCTGTCGACAAGAGAAAAACATACGACAGGTACAATGTACACACAATGAAATAAAATGTTTGATATTACATCATTATTTAAGTGAAATTTGTTAAAATTACCCTATAAAGAGGGTGTGCACACATATTATTTAGTTGGTAATAAAATTAGACGTTTCGTTATGTGAATTACAATTGTACACACTCTTTATAGAGTAATTTTAACCAATTTTAGTTAAATAATGATGTAACATCAAACATTTTATTTCATTGTATGTGGCAGTTACAGGGTTTGATGTTTTTTGACACTTTCTGTATATTTTTTCTTGACGAGAGCTTTCGAATGGTCTAATGGATGAAACCGCTTACCTGGAATTTTAATTAAATTACACACTCAGTACTCGTCTTTTCGTTCACTCAATTTACATTTTAAAATGTCCAAAATTATAGCATGCTATATTGAATACAATAAAACTTACCATCAATTTCTGTTAATTTCCACTCATATGGGAAGGCACATGAAACTGTCTTAATAACCACTCTTCGTCTTTCTCAAATCTAAAGAAACACTGTTTTTGAAAATGGAGGGATCATATCCTCCATCGTTTCTTCGTCGACAAATTTAATGATTTATTACCACTGCTTTTCAGCCATATTAATTTTATCTTCCTGGGTTGGAGGAACAAAACTGTAAAAAGAAATATTTACTTTATTAATGCAGCAATTTTCAGTTTAGCTAATGTAAAGAAAAACCATGATCTCTAATGTTGTCGATTAAATTAGTAAAAATTCTCTGTGTTTTATAAAAATGAAGATAATGGTTAGTGTTTTTAAATGAAACTCAAGGTCTCTAGTTAACTCCCCAATATAATACAAGTTATTGAAAATTCTAAAAAATTGACAATTGTTTCGATAAATCAATATCATCGTCAGATAATGGTTGTTAATTGTGAAAGAAAAAATGCTCAAATTTTTTTAATAAAATTTACCGAGTGCACCGCTTATTAGACTCCTTCAGAATACACTTTGACATTGTCTTTTCAATTAATAACAACGAAACAACAGATAAATATTACACTATAGCAATTAAAAAATACACCAAAATACCGTAACCTTAAAATAACCTCTACACTTGAACTAAGAAATGATAGCAGTATAACATATAACATGCGGGGATGGGGACGACCAATATGATATCGCGCATACGCAGTTATAAAAATCAATAAAATTTGATTACTAACGACGTTACAGTTATCGTTAATTTTTTGGAATTATCTACCGATTTTAGTTACTCGACGGGCTCTATAGATGGCACGGTCTGCAGTGTCCCTAGCCTGACACATACACTGGTATGCTACTAATTGGTGCCAATTGCGTCCGACACGCGCAGTGACGTCACATTCGAGAAACGAGACTCGCCATTCGCCTTGCAGATACATACCGTTTACATGTTATTTTCATTTGCGGAGAGAATATTTTAATATTTTGAGTGAACTAACACATCTACATTTGTATTGTGTTTTTTCGGTTTTATGTGGGTGTGCGATTAATTACAATTTATAATGCCGAATTGTACCGTAGCTAAGTGTAAAAACTGTAATCAAAGTACCAAAGGTGCCAGTATAGAAGACTTTACTTTTCCAAAGAAAGATTTGGCACAACAATGGGTAATCGCTTGCAGGAGAGAAGATAAAATAAATTTGAAAAATGGTAAGTTAGAATTAATGAGTGAGTTTCACACCCCTTCAATGCTATCAGTTGATTTTGTTCTTGGGTAAAACAGTAAACAAATCAAACAAGTGTGCGAATTATAATTGTATTTAAGTCTTTATGTTGCAATAATAAAATTCCATTGGAAGTAACCATATTACATATAACATAATAAAGGTAGCTTTAATCCGATTATTTATTGAAACTGTTTGGAAGTGACTAACAAACTTCTGATTTAAATTTCAACTTTCTTTACATGTATCAACCTTTTAGTTATTTTAGAACGGTTACAATTATTGACATTAATTTTGTAAGTCAATTGATCTGAGCTGGGGCTCCAAGTTACTTCCAGCGTTTTAGCATTTTCATTCTCCCCAAAATCTACAAAGAAAGCTTCTTCATTGTCGGATTCAACGTATTTTAGCACGTCGGTGTTGTTGGAATAGAATTTTCCTAACTCAAAACAACCTTGTTTTAAAATATTTGCAACTCCTCTGCATATGCAGGCTGCTTCCTCAATGGTATCTGCTCCGCTTAAAAGATCATTCACGTAGAAATTGGATCTTATTATGTTTGCCAAAATAAGATGCTGCAATTCATTATCAGCTGCTAGTTCAAAAAGACATCTGATAGCCAAATAAGATGCTGCCGCTGTGCCGTACGTAACAGTTTTCAACTCAAATACACTTAGTGGATCGTTTGAATTAGCTCGCCACAAAATGCGCTGTAAACTTCTTTGTTCTGGAATTATTAACACTTGCCGATACATTTTGGCAATATCGGCGGAAAAAACATATTTATATTGTCTGAAACGAAGCAAAATGGAGAATAAATTCTGTTGCAACGTTGGTCCGATGTATTGTAAATTATTCAAAGAGTATCCCGAAGAAGTAGGGCAAGAAGCGTCGAAGGCCACACGCATTTTTTGAAGTAAGACTATTTTGCCGAAGAACGCCGCGATGGGGCATATAATACGATACATTCGCGGTGTTCAAGCTTTCTATCTTTTGCATATGTCCTAAATGCAAGTATTCCTCTATAAACTCTGTATATAATTTTTTAAGCTCTGGGTCGGAGTTTAGTTTACGCTCTAAGTTTAAAAATAGCTTGTATGCAATGTTGTAAGAATCCCCTAGCTTTTCAACACTTTCTTTCAGTGGTAAAGTTATTACAAATCTTCCATCAGGAGTGTTCAACGAAATGTTTTTCGCATTTAGATTCGTCCACCGTATAGACCTGATTTGAGTCGGCTTCTTCAATTTCCCAAAACCGGCTCAGAGTTTTATTTATATTGATTTCGTCACTTTTTAATATTAAATTACACGATACATTATTCGTTTTCTGACCGATTGGTCCGGATACTACCCAGCCAAATCTAGTTTTTTGCAATAAAGGTTTATTGGGACCTAGCGAAATTTGCCCAACACAAATGAGGTTCCAAAATACATCTGACCCGATAATCATTTGGAGCTTGTCTGGTTTAAAAAATGACGGATCAGCTAGTTTTAAATGACTGGGTATTTGTAACTCTGATAGATTAACATCAGCCACTTGTAGACCCTGAGATATTGTGTCTATTACGAAAAAATTATTTGTGAATTTAAATGGACTGTGCATAGCTTGGACCGTTAATTCGCATTTAGCAATAATATTGGTAGCGATACCATTTATGCCTCTTACGATTATGTTTGTCGGTTTGTTTTCTAATTTAAGGCGAGTGAATAATTATTTTGAAATAAAACTAGACTGGGCGCCTGAGTCAAGCAGTGCCCTTACTGTATGAGATTTATTACTTTTATCCAAAATTTCAACGAGTACGGTAGACAGAAAAACATGCTCTACGGAGCTATACGCTGAAAGAGCTACCTCTGTTGGACGTGCTGGCACGATGTGCTCGGGTATAGGGCTTTCTGAAGAACTATTAATAAGTTGTATATTGGCGTTATGTGGATTACGATTTTCTAAATGTAAAAGAGTATTATGTTTCAAGCCGCATTTAGTGCAATTATCTGATATTTTTAATCTTATCGATCCGGTCTTTAATGCTTAACGCTAAAAAATCATTACAATGCTGAATATAATGGTCTTTTTAACAAAATGTACATTTCGGAAACTTTTGTTCACCCCCGGTAACAATAAATCCGGGAGTATTATTATTCGAAAGTTTTCTTTTATCCGGATGAGTTTCAGATACTACTTCTAGAAGATTAGCTCGTGATTTTAAGAATTGTTTAAAATTTTCAAACGTAGGGTTTTCTAGATTTTCTTTAAAACCTTACCATTCGCGAAGGGTAACTGAATCTAGTTTAGTGGAAATTAAATATATAAGTAATGTATCCCATTTGTCAATAGGTTGGTTCAATTGCTCTAGAGCCCTTAAATTTTTAGTTATCACGCCTAGTAACTTTCGAAGGGCAACAGCTGATTCCTTAGCCACTGGTTCTCAATTGAATAAATATTTTACGTGATTATGAATTAACAGCTGATCATTATCGTACCGTTCGGAAAGTATCTTCCAAGCCACCTCATAATTTGCGGTGGATATTTCTAGAGATTGTATTATTTCGGCCGCAGTACCCTCTAGGGACGCCCGTAAATAGTGAAATTTTTGTATAGTACTTATCGCATTATTATCATGAATAAGTGATTTGTATGTGTCTCTAAATTCCAGCCATAATTGAATTGAACCGTAAAATTTAGGTAAATTGATTGTCGGTAACTTTATTCCCGAGCCTTGATCAAAACAATGAAGTATGTTATGGGTATGTGAATGATTGTCCGAATTAGAGAGATCTATCGTTTCGTAACCAGATATAATTTTTTTGGATATAGATGTTTGCGTGTAATAAGCCGTTTCAAATATTTCCCTCTCAGTTAATTGAATTTCAAGAGCCTCCTGGGTGTCAGTATCAAGTTCTATACGCGACTGCACTTCCTAAAATTCCGTTATTAAATTATTTAAGTCTAAAAGCCGTGTTTTTAGCTGTAATATTTCTAAGTCCGATACGATTTGCGGTAAACTTTCAATATATTTTTTAAACAAAGTTAACTTAGATTTAATTATTCCCCTTCGTCTAATATCTGACATAATTGCAATTAGGCTCAAATCAACACAAATCGAGACAATAAAAACTCAATACAAAATACGATATGGATAGTAATAAAGGGAACTCACAATTTTTGATCCTTTATGCTTGGCCAAATTGATCGTCCAGATGAATGCGTTTCCAATTTACTTTCCAATTCCTCATTCCACTGGGCCGCTGTAATAAATCGACCGGGACTTGAGAACTCAACAAAACCACGCTCTGCTACCAAATGTTCATGATTGAATACACTTCTTGTACTTATCGAATTGGACGGTGTAAATGAAAAACTATCTGGTACAAACACTTTTACTTGGTATCGATCAATATTGTTCTTATACACTGAATAAATAAAAATAATTATGCATTTTCGGCTTATTTTAACTACCGGCTACATCAACAACATGACGAACAATGGCTTCAATATAGAATTCGTGTGTCGACATGTTGTTGATGTAGCCGGTAGTTAAAATAAGCCGAAAATGCGTAATTATTTTTATTTATTCAGTGTATAAGAACAATATTGATCGATACCAAGTAATAGTGTGTGTACCAGATAGTTTTTCATTTACACCGTCCAATTCGATAAGTACAAGAAGTGTATTCAATCATGAACACTCACATTTGTGTAATTGTATTTTCAGTCTGGTATCTCGGAGACGTTGGAATATTTTGGTGAGATTAACTATGTGTTCCTATAGAGATGTGTAAAACGCGATAATATCGCCAATATAAACCAAACATATTTCGCCTTGGAGTCCTTTCAAGACATTATCAATTACCAATTGGAATGTTGCGGGTGCATTTTTAAGCCCGAATGGCATTCTTACATACTCGTAGTGCCCGTTCTCGACACTAAAAGCAGTTTATCGAATATCTTCTTGGACATTTCTATCTGGTGGAAACCGCTCGCCAAATCTAGGGTGGTGAAAGATTGGCATCGGCCAAGTTTATCCAATATGTCTGCTATGTTGGGTATTGGATACCGATCGTCGATGGTTTTTTCATTTACTATACGGTAGTCGACAACGATGCGCCATTTAATTTTTCCTGAGAAATCGGGTTTTTTGCGACTATCCAAATATGTTCGCGCATGGAGATAGGCTAGGTCTAATTATTATACCTTGATCTAGCATCGAGACTATTTGACTTCTAACTTCTTCTTTGTGGATGTATGGATAGCGGTATGATTTAGTATATACCGGTATTTCATCCTTCGTTCTTATGTGGTGTTTAACTTGATTCGTAAAACTAAGAGGTGTATCTGGTTTATGGAAGATATCTGAATGTTTTCCGAAGAGGCGGGGGATGCGTTTTTTTCTTCCATATTAAAATGGCCGTTTGGATAAAATGGTCTATGCTGTTCTTCGTACTTTGTGCTGGTGTTGTTATCATCGAAAATATGTGATATTCTTCGAGATTAATCTTCTTGCAATCTATCGGTTCGGTAATAGTGAATTCAATTGGCTCTGAGACAAAATTTGTCCAGGCTAGTTGGTTTTTTAAGAGTTTAGGTGGAGTATTTATTTTCCTAGCTTCATGCTAACTTAGCATCCTATTAAAGCTCTTTTCGATGCTTAATCATTTCGTCATTATTAAGATGTACCTTGATAGAATGGACCAGGCTCCCTGATTTTTCATACTCTCGTTGCCCGAACTTTCCCTAGATATTTTAAAAATGGCCTCATTTTCTGCTGACCTTTCTTCCATCAGATGAAGAGTTGTGCGACCTATAATGTTCTCAAATGCCCCTAGTTGGGCACTTTCAAATGGAAATCAATTTTTTGCAAAATGTTTTTTAGAAACCCGCTATCATTTGAGAAAATACTTCTTATTAAGAAGAAAGAAAGACATTATCCGAATCTTCAAATAAACTACACCTCAACATAATAGAATATTCAACAAGAATATTTATAAAAAATATTAGTGTAGGTGTGAATGTTAACTAACAAATAAACTATGTTGTTTTTTCTGCTGTTTGGGCAAAGAAGCACGAGAATACCGTTTCTCACATGAATGCAATATTTTAGATACTTAAGAGCCCTGAATATTTAAATAAATTCAGCTTTCGTGTTAAATTATTATTACTATGAATTACGCATAAATATCTGGCTCAAAAACTAACTCTTCGTAATTTGATTTGCTGTGTTTAATACAATTTCAATTCTCTTTCAGGCACCACAAAATAGGCAAGCAGCTTTTCATTTCCGTTATGAGAAGAGCTCATGAGGTTGGTTGTAAACGCGGGCTACTAAATGTACTTTCCAGGAATCCAGCAGTTACGTTCTACGAGAAACTAGGAGGTACCGATGTCACTCAATCGGAAGATGTCCACATTTTCCGAATTAAACCAGAAGCATTTCAAAAATTAGTCAATATGAACTGATTAAATATATAAAATAACATAATCCTAAATATATCTTTAATGTTAATCCCAATACCTCAAAACCATATTTATAACGAAAAAATAAAACAACAATTATAAACGATAATACCGACTTGCTTTTCAGTTGTTAACAGAATCATAATCAGCATTTGAAGAAATGGCGTTTGTTAAATATTAAAGAAGCCACTTAGAAAACCGAACACATTCAGTAACGGGCATAAAAGAGTAATGAACCTTGCTTTTGTTCTTCCTTTGTCTATTTTAAAGAAATTCTGCTCTATCAAGGTCATCCTAATATAATATTGAACTATGCCAATGTAACTCAAAAGTCTAGGGTAGATTGCAGAATTCTGTTACTGAATAATAAGGTCTCTCAAGCAGAAACGCCGTTGTCAATCTCCGGAACCTATTAAATGTATTTGCCACTTTTAATTCTAAAGGTAGCTGATTGAATAGTTTTTTGGCATTTAAGGTGATGGAATTTTTTACCAAATCAGAGGTGGGTATTGTTACAGTGACTATATACAAGACAGTGGCGACAATTGAGTATAAGCTCCGCCCATCCGCCATTAGTTTGCTAATTTTGGTTTGTTTACATTTGACTACATGCAACTAAATAACCCTTTTTAAAAGAGTTTTACCACATTTAGACTAGTTTTGAATCTGTAATGTTAAATAAAAGCTCTTTTATAAGGCGTATCATAAAATATTTTTGGAAAAAGTGGACGGATGTTAATAAAAATCTTCAAGGATGTAATGTTGTTGCACACAAAATTATGGATGTATCTTTATTTACCATGTGATAAAGATATAAGGTAAGCTCTTATATTCTGGATTATAATGTTAAATGTCATGCTAAATAAATACTACAATAAATCGTAATCTGTAGTGTACTAGGGAGTCTGTCCTTAATCTATGATTACCGCAAATATACTCGGAGCGGAAAGAATGCACCCAGGCCTCTTAATAAAAGCAGGTAGTTTAATTAGATAGATATATGCCACAGAGGGATGTTAGTCCCTATTCTTGTGTGAATAGAAAAAAATAAAATAAGTAATAAAATATTTTGACTATAGTTGGGATACAAATTTGGACTATAACGGTTTTAGTCAGAATTATATCCAATTTCAGTACATAATTAGGAAATAATTACCATATGTTTATTTTTTCATCTAATCTGAAATTAATCAATGAATGTTTTTATATGTTACAGACTGTACGTGCGATTCTGACATTGAAACTCCACCAGAAAAAATGAAACACATACCTATTTAATATTTATGTAATAAAAATGTTTTACGCTATTAATAAAGAAGATAATATGAAGCTTACCTATATCTTATATTTTTGGCCAGTGTACATGTCATAATGCCCCAATATTTTTGAATTTGTCTCAAGATTTTAAGTTTAATTAAAAAAAACATCAAGCAAATAAATAATAAAATAAAAAATGTTCTATTGCAATTGTTTATTGAATATTCATAACAAATGACCAGCAACGGACTGACTAGCTAATTTTTTAGAAGCACTCTTATTCTTTTTTGAACTTATTTTTAATCTGACTACAATGTATCATTTAATAATTTTATTACAATCAAGTATATTTAGAACTAAATTTTCTTCACACATTTTTTGACAAAAAAATCTTGCCAATTGCCCTTCTGATTTTAATGAGCCACTGCCTCTTTCTTTCAGGATCTTTTGGAAAGTGTTTCATAATAAACCCCCCTTTCTTGCAAAATTACTGCAATATACATCAGCTCAGCCAGACATTGTCCTATTACAAATAAAAACAAAATAATTTTTAAAATACTTCAATTCTTATGCAACGTTTGATACATCTAAGAGGTTTTAGAAATAACAAGAAACAACTGGTAAAACTCGAGAATACATTTATGTTTTAATTTAATCGATGAATTCAATGTCTAAAACTATGCTCATAATCCACTGTAAGAACCAAGGACATTTGGTTATAAAAATAATAATAATATATGCATTAATCACTAATTTTGATACTCTAAACCATAGATAAATAAGTCTTCAGTCTATAATTTTTATAAATAGCACTTAAACACCAAATTTTGCACGAAAACTTTCAAAAACCAGAAACTGTGGTAAGAACACAATAGAACCCAATGGTAAATAAACAAACATTTAGCAAACTAATGGCAGCCGATACCACGTGACATAGGTAACCAATCACTAGAACGACCATAATTGTCGCCACTGTAGTCACTGTAGGTATTGTTAAGTAAATATCGATTTTTTTTCTTCTAGTAGGGTAACTATGAATTGGTCTCTCAGTTAAATTGTGAAAGTGTTTGCGAACCAAACACACGGATTTCAAAATGAATAGAGTGGGAAGAGTTGAAATTTTGTATTTTTTAAAATAGAATTCGCAATGCATCCTACTACTTAAACCATAAATGTGACGAATAGCTCTTTTTTGTAGTTTGAAGATAGAGGCGGAGAGGTGCAAACTACAAGACCCCCAGAAAGGCAAACCATCGCGAAGGTGCTCTAATAAACGCTGGGTTTTCCCAGTTTTTGTAACTCTCTCTTAAGGCAGCGCCGTCACCAGTGCCGTCAGGCATGGGGGAGAACGAGTAATTCGTCTCCCAGAAAAAAATGAGAGAGGGGCGTTGCGGGCTCTAACGGCAAAGGTTTCCGTGGAATTCGCCTGGGATCAATCATCCGCCAGGACCAGGTTGATTTGGTCAGCCTCGTTCCTGGGACATCAACAGAGGCACCTATAGGTATGAGTCTAGGTGCGGGAGTGAATAAAACAGATTGAACTTAAAAAAATATATGCCTCTATATTATCAACAATAACATTATACTATAACCCTTAACTAATGATAAACGATGAAAAAAATATGTAAAGGAAATTTAAGGACCAGAGGAGGACAAATAATAGCATATGCCGACGACGTAGCACTAGTGACTAAAAACAGAATGGTAATGGAAGAAATGTTGGAGGAGATAATAAGGGAGGGAAAGAAAATTAGACTGGTGATAAATACACATAAAACCAAATTACTAAGACTCAAAAAAAATTGTGAGTACAAAAATGTGAAAATTGGAAGATATGAATTTGAAGAGGTGGATAGAGTTAAATATCTGGGAATAACAATAAGTAGTGTTGGAGACAGAGAAACTGAGATAAGAGAGAGAATCGTAGCCACAAACAAAGCATTTCAGGCTAACAAAAAATTATTAAAAAATAAAATAATTAGCAAGCGCACGAAAATAAGAATATATAACACAATAATTAGACCAGTGATGATGTATGGGGCAGAAACATTAACTATGACTAAAAAACAACAAGAGGATATGAGAATACAGGAACGAAAAATACTATTGGGGCCAAAAAAAATAGGTGAAGAATATAGAAGAAGAACAAATATGGAACTATATCAAGAGATACAAAAAGACATAGTAAGAAAAATTGAGGAACAAAGATTAAAATGGTTGGGACACATATGGAGAGCAGGTAAGAGAGCAATAATATACTCCATGGTAGAGTGGAAGCCCTTAAGTAAGAGAAGAAGGGAAAGACCAAGGATAAGTTGGTTGCGGGAGGTAGTAGGTGATCTCAAGACTATGGGAATTAGATACTGGGAAGAAAAAACGCAGGACAGGAAGCAATGGCAACAAATAGTAGAAAAAATATGAAAAAGTAAATGTGGTGGCTCTAGAAAGCTCGTAAGAGCGGCGCTACTCCCACGGGAGTGTTAAGCCACTATATATATATATATATATATATATATATATATATATATATATATATGTAAGCAAAAAAGCGATAAACGCCTATGATCGTTGCTGATCAATTAAGACACAAAAGGACAAATACTATTGAGGTTAGCAGCAAAAGGAAAAGTGTACTATTCTTAGATTTCCAAGCTTTCGCAAATATTTATTTGCATCTTCAGGGAACTACAAAGACAGAGATTCTACCGATGATCTCCTTTCTATATTCAACAGTTACGACCCCTACATCCAGTTTACTCTAGAAGTGGAAGACCATAATATGGCTGTGCCTTTTCTGGATACTCTTTTTACCAGGACACCGGATAACGTGATTATAATTGATTGGTACAGAAAGTTGAGTAGCTCTGGGAGATACCTCAACTACAACTCTTACCATAAATTCAGCATGAAGGTAAACTTGGTTAGACAGATGACAACAAGGGTTATGAGTCTTTCTGATTCCATTTTTAAGAATAAAAATCGTGATATACTCTTCAATTTGTTCCTTGATAATGCATATCCCAATCCATTGCTAAGGAAGATTATTTTCAACACATCTTCTGTTTTGACACAGGTCCCGGCGCATTCAGGAGTTGAAGCGAGTGCAGCTGGTCGGGATGCCCTTTCAACTTCGGAAGGGGTACCGACCATTTCAATTGTTTCTTTGCCGTACATTAAGGAGGTTACTCCCAGACTTACTAGGATTTTTTCAAAATATTTACAAAATGTTAAGTTTGCTTGTAGGAGTGCCGTATTGGGGAAATCGATTTATAGTCCTTTAAAAGACAAAATACCTACCTTAGATAGTAGTAATGTGGTCTATAAACTTGTTTGCAATAGCTGTGATCATACATATATTGGCCAGACCTCTCAAAAGCTGTCTAGTCGTGTATCTCTCCATAGAAGCGATATAAGACTGCATCCAGAGAGATGTTCTCTTGCCAATAATGTTTCCTCCTTAGATCATGAAATAGATTTTGAAGGGATTAATATTCTATCATGTGAAAGAAACTACAGTAAAAGATTATTTTTGGAAATAGCCTTAATTTTTCAGGAGGATTTCCGTATTAATAAGAAAACAGACATTCAAAATTTAAGCAATTTGTACTCTCTCCTCTTGACTCTAGACAAGCAAAATTCCTGTAAGCAGATTGGTAATAATTCTAACAATATTTCTACATAACATCGACCGAATTATTGTACCTCCCTCGTATTCGTATTCTATTCAAATGTATATATTATTTCGATCGTTTTTAGTTTAGGTCATTATGGTCGTTGTAATTAATAATTTTTTAATAATTTTTCTTTTCTATTTCATAGGAAAGAAGAACCTGTCCTTATTCTGTTTTCAAATTTAGATACAATTTAAAATAGATCCATGTGCTTGTGTGAATTCTCGCTGTTTTAATGTTTCAACCTTTTAATGATTTTAAAATATTTTAATATGTGACTGTTAGTGTTTGTAATGCAATCTGGACTTGTTTCTTTCTTTAATTTTAACTGTTTGACGATTGTCCTTATGTTAAGATCAAGGATACATTCTCAATCAGCGTAAGTTATGAAACTGTTGTAGCGGACTGTTTTTGTAATTTATGTTTTTTTCTCTGTCTTTGTAGTTCCCTGAAGATGCAAATAAATATTTGCGAAAGCTTGGAAATCTAAGAATAGTACACTTTTCCTTTTGCTGCTAACCTCAATAGTATTTGTCCTTTTTATATATATATATATATATATATATATATATATATATATATATTTATATAGGGTAACTTTTTTATTGGGGAATGCGGCAATGTGATAAAGAAAACTCTGTTTAGTTAATCCTAAGCTTTCGATAATTTATTATTATCATTATCAAAGAATCTACAAAATAAATATTATATAAATTTGAAATATTTTTTAAAGTAAAAATATTTTTTACTTACACTTATTGAGGTTGTTCACAATAATATGATATCTATATATATGAAGAAATATCATTGTACAATTTAATCGTTAAAATATTCAAATTGGCATGTTATCAAATTGATGACAATTTTTGACAAGTTGATGTTGTCATAGAAAACATTTTTTTTATATATATATTCAGTACATCAGTATAGTATATAATAAAATGTTTACTATACTCTTATTATATTTAAATGAAATGTAAGTAAATCAATAAACAGAATTATCCTCTATAACGCCTTCATCTTCATTATTATCTTTTTTGTCGAATGATAATAAATAACTATAAATTGAATTTAGATTCTGAATATCAGTTCTTTTATTTAAACAATTATT
This sequence comes from Galeruca laticollis, assembly GCA_963921935.1. Lineage (NCBI taxonomy): Eukaryota > Metazoa > Arthropoda > Insecta > Coleoptera > Chrysomelidae > Galeruca > Galeruca laticollis. The sequence goes on along the minus strand of OY998181.1, from coordinate 156,526,278 downwards.
CTCCTGAGCAATGAATGTCATTTCCAGGAAAATCCTTTTAGAGTAATTGTCTTCTTTACACAAAATTTTGAAGTTTTTATAATCAACGAACTACTTTCGTCTATATTTATATATATATATATATATATATATATATATATATATATATATATATAAGTCAATCACAAGGTAGGTCACTTCTTGGTCTAGCCAAAAATAATTATTAAACATAAGGTAGGCATCAGATGGAATGTAACTTCTGTCAATCTGACGATGATATTTAATATCGAAATAAACGGTTTTAAAGATTAAAACTAACTTTTCCGCATCTGTGGCCCTGAACAATATTCTATTATAAAATTGTTACTTGTATACACTTCGGAGGATGTATCGTGCTTGTGTGGGCAGAAGAGAAAATTATATATCGTCGCAGGTATCAGAAGCCAAACAATGTAAAATTGCTCATCACATGATAGTTCTTAGCAGCTTCGAGGAAAAAACGAAGGACCACCTGCATTGCGCTGCAGGAGTTTGTTACCCGTACCAGGAGCAGAGGGATAACCAATACATAAATATATGAAAATAAATAAAAGTCAAATGTTATGAAAGATTCTTTACTTTAGTATGCAAAAAAGAGATTATTTACAAGAGCGAAAACAAGAGTGAAATATCTAGAGGTTGCATAAAAAAGTAGTCCGCTATATATCAGGAAATATGTTATGAGTAAATACTCCGCTAAATATACACACGCTGCTAATTGAGGAAACACGCAGCTAATACAACATTGCAGTCCAAATCAACGTTTTACTATTAAAATCATTGTTAGGATGAATATAGTCAATGGAAAGTCTAAAATTACACTAATTTATACAAATTTACAATAGTTACATTTGAAGCTAAACCCGCACTTAGCTTCAATCAATCAAATAATGGTCAGGTGAATATAAATTCAGACTTTTACATAAAATAATAACACAATAAAACGTTTACAAATCGGTTGTTAACAATATGTATGGCATCAAAACCAGGACATCTTGAAATTAGCTACTAAAATTCTCCGGCATTCATAAACGCGCGGTGCTAGGTGAATGGATTTCCGACTTGGAGACAGTCGGCAGATATTATCGGATATATTATCCTTCTAATAATAAAAAGGTACTTACAATTAGTTCCAATAAAAGGTATATACTATTCTTATTAATTATTGGCAATTACAAGCGGCACAATCCCCATATTATAAATGAAAAAAACTAGACATTTTTTAGCACAAAGAACAGACGTCAGTTATATATGACATTGTCAAAAAACAAGTTTTGTTATTAGCGGGTAAACGAACTAGACCAGCAAGCGTTTGACGTTTTCACTCAAATATTATCCAACGGGACTATTGTACGAATTTAATGAGAAATTCGTACAGTGCTAACAAACCGAAATTTCTCCAAAAATAACCAAAAATTTAGTATATCTGGATTTATAGGACCCGTTGTACTCGCTCTAGTCAAATGAAAATCAATAGGGTACATCTGTGAGAAACCTTTAACAATATTCAATCATAAAAATGATTAATCGTATACTCTCTGGAGGCTGTATCGTGCTAACAAACTGAAAATTCTCCAAAAATTACCCAAATTTGGTACCTCAAGTACCATAGCACCCGTTGTACTGCCTTTCGTGAGCTGAATATTAATAGGGTTCATCTTTGATACGCTCTGAATAATATCCAATCATAAACTTGGTCACTTGTATATACTCCGGAGGCTGTACCCTGCTAACAAACTGAAACTTCTCCAAAAATGACAAAAATATCGTACTTAAAGTACTGTAGCACCTGTTATATTGGCTCTGGTGAGCTGAAAATCAATAGGGTTGATCAGTGTGAGATGTCCTGAATAATATTCAATCATAAAATTGGTGACTCCGGAGACTGTATCGTGCTAACAAAATGAAATTTCTCAAAAAATTACAAAATGTCGTACTTCAAGTACCATAGCACCCGTTGTACTGACTCTGGTGCACTGAAAATCAATAGGGTTCATCTGTGACATGTCCTTTAACAATAGTCAATCATAAAATTGCTGACTTATTGCACTCCGGAGGCTGTATCGCGCTAACAAGACATGTAAGGAAAAGTTGCCGACGACAACGATGCCCAGCCAAGCATTTTAGAAGTCCATTCTCGATGCCCAGCCAAGTTTCGTAAAATAAGTAGTATTTATTAATTTTGTTTGTTTGACATTTGAAAATGTCTTGTTATTTGAGAGAGGCGGAAAAATCATATGTCTAACATGGGTGTAAAGTGCCTTTTCCTCCCTCGAATGATTACTACCCTCCGCTACGCGTCGGGCAGTAAACTTCATCCTCGGGAGGAAAAGTAGCACTTTCCTCCCTTGTTATACAAATAGCTATTGCTACAGCATTATGGGCTTGTCTAAAAATCTCTTTTTTATTTTCACTCCACATAAACAATTTTTTTTTTGTTCGAAGGTACTTATAAATATATTTAGCATTATTCTTATTTAAATTGCATCGACTTCTTATTATGTAATAGTTTTCAAACAATAATAACTATATCATTTGTTAAAATCCAATTTAAATGAGGTAGAGTGGAGTTATTTACAATTACCATGCGTTGAAACTGTTTTAATTAACTCCACTCTACCCCATTTAACAGAGACATGCATTTAAGTTGGTTTTCATTGCCGCGATAAATTTGTTATAAAAGTCTAGCATTTACCATCTCAATAAAATAAACGGATTGAAAAACCATAAAATAGATAAATTTGTATATCACTACACTATATTATGATGTGACACAAAATACGCCCATATAAAGTAGATAAAAATCAAACATATGAACAAATCTTGTTCATAACGAATTGTAGGTGACATTGAAACAGAAATATGACTAGTAACGAAATCAAAAATGTTATTGTTAGAAAAGCCGAAGTGGAAGATATGCCAGTAGTTTATCAAATGATTAAGGTAAGCGTAAGGATATTAATGATATGTATAACATAGGTCACCATTCTTTTGTTTTGGTAGAGTGAAGGATTATGAGATATTTTAGGTTATGTACTGAAAAAATTGAGTAGATTTAAGGTTGTATATAGAAGGCACATACTTTTTAGGAGTGTTCTGCTCAGTTATATCGTTTAGTTCTATTATTAGTCTTCCATTAATGTATCCAAGAACTCGATTTCGATTTTTGTTATCTTGGTGTAACTAATTTTAAGTTAATATGTGACTGATTTATGTTATGATTATTTATATTTAACCTCTTGAAAATTTGTACTCGTGGGTTTTTGGGGATCGCTAATTTATATATATTTAGTTCATACAGTGAAATTTGAATTCGTAATTTATAAAATTAGCCCCTAGCTCCCAAATCCACATTCGTAAAGCCGCAAGAACAATTAAATTATTCAGATGTACTGACTCTATTGCTAAAGATATATACTAAAAATAGTTTTATTTCAAGGCTACAACGGAATCTTCAATTAACGATATCTGGATGAAAAAATGTTCTATGAATTTGTAAAAGGGAAAATTGATAAACAAATTGTTCACTATGTAGCACATCCTCTAATTTGGTGAAAAAATAGTGGTTTTGGCAGTTATAGCATGGGATTAATTAAAAATTTGAGGTGATGGAGCAGTTCTGAGACAGGATTCACAATTTGCACAAGAGAAAACGCTTTTCAAGTGCAGTCCTGTGTAATTAATTATGAACGTCAACAAATTTGTAATTTATTGTATTATTTATCACCATCACCTATGAGTAAATTGCAATCCTAATTTTGTTATAGGAATTAACAGAGTTTGAGAAATTAAGTAAAAAGATTCGATTAGATGCAGAAACATTAGAAAGAGACTATGCAGAAAATTCCCAATCATTTCAATGTATTGTTGCAGAAGTGCCTGAACATAAATTGATAGGATATGCAATATATTGTCAAATTTATTCGACTTGGGATGGTAAAGCTGTGTATTTAGAAGATTTGTATGTTAAGCCAGAATATAGGTAGGTTTATTCCAATATTCTTAATGATGTGATAATATAAAAATGTTTGTTTGGAACGTTAGGTGAATTTAAAGTGGCATTGAAGTAATTGCTAATTGTAATGTCAGGTGCATTGTTAATTCAAACTCACTTTCAAAAAAACACTTATTTACTATTAACAACTGCTACAAAACTACGCAATAAAACTGGTAAAAATAATATAACAAAAATCACACTAAATATAATACAAATCGATCGCTTAATTTATACAAAAATATTAATCAGTCGGCATTGGATGTTTCATCGAATGTTCTTTTGTAAGGGAAGAACAAAACTTTGTTGTTCTCTTCACCTTCCATTAGTTTGGATTTACTTTGGTCCCTTCTCTTGCATCGGTTGTTTTCAACCTATAACAAAGATAAATTAGGAGAACTGTAATGCCTATATAAATGGGGCTCATCCAGAAACGGTTGTGGATGTGGTTCCATTTTTCAGCCTCTATTGGTTCCATTTGGTTTGCTTGCTTAATGAGTTCATGAAAGTAGTCTAAGGGTACTTGGTCTATCCTCAGTCGTTTAAATTTTGTTGGTTTTTGTATGTAGCTTGTTTTAATTTGTGGTAACGTTAATGGTTCGTCCTCGATAGTGGTTTTGGAATTAATAAAACTTTGTTTGATCAAGTAGGTACACTCCTTGCAAAACCATTGGTTTCGTTGAGGAACATTTAGTTGTTATTTTTGTGGGTCCAGTAAATATTGCTACGTAGTGGGAGTTCGATAGACTTTGGATGATTGTGTTCTGTATTTGCACTGGAATATAGTTGTAAGATGCTTCTGTATTTTTCAGTTGAAGAATCTGGTTGATGCAGTCTTTGTCAACTACAGTTCTGGAGGAATAATTATGGTAGAATTTTGTGTAGGTATTGGGAATAGGGGGTAGTATGTGAAGGTCTCAGGATATAAAATGGGAAAGTGTAGGATAAATACGATAGTGTGGTTTGTGTAGTAAGCATTTACTCTTATTATATCGTAATAATTACAGACGTCTTTGTCTTTTGTATATAAGAGATGATCTTCGCTATGGTGTTCTAACATTTTTGTCACTAAGCATTCTAATTCATCTTTTCTCAAGAAACTATTGTACCGGGTGTTTAGTGTGGAAAATGTAATTGCCTCTTCTAGATCATTCAGGAGGATAATTTGGAGGGATGGGTTTAATTCGTCTAGTACATTTCTGGCTTGAAGATAGTGGTTGTAGTTGAATACAAATTTGTTTAGGTTTTTACTGATTTGATCTATTTCTCCAAAATCCTTAAATTTAAGCTCGTGTGATGATTTACGGTTTTTATAATATTCTTTCGATTTATTTGAAGAGTTTGTATGGCTGTATTGTAAATTTCCCTGCCTTCCTGGTCTAGGTTTTCGGAGATAGACTTGATAATACTTCCTAAGCTGTTGAGAATGCCTTGTTTCCTTTTTGAAGTTGTATAAATTGAAAGTATTCTCTCTTTGGCTGATTTTTGTTGAAATTGATGGACTTGATCGCAATTTTGTAGGCCGGTAAAATAAGGGTAGCTGAGGCCTATGATTTAATCACTGCTTGGTATTGACTAGCGATAGTTTTGATTTCTGGCATTATAGGTTCTAATTTGAAAAAGTGTATAAAGTCGTACGAGTTAGAACGTATCTCTGCTTGTCCCACGTTGAGGGGAAGCACTCCTGGATTTTTTTTTCAAATCTCATTTTGATTTCCTCTCCCATTAGGCAAGCGAATATATGAGGAAAATTTAGAATTTTCCTTTGAAATTTGTGTTTTATGGTTTTCTTATGTTTAGTGGCTGTCGGAATGTCTATCGTTATAGCGTTATCTGTGAGTACTGTCTTGGGTAGAAATCTTGGCAATAGTTTATTTTTTTTCAAAGTTTTTCTAGTATAAATCTCAGTAGCGGGTTTGTACGATATAGGGACTTGTCTCGTTTTATTTCTGTTTTCTATAATGGCGTTTTTATTTTCAGAAAGGTTTTCGTTGATCTCCTTATAAATCTCTTTCGTTTTCTTACGATGTTCTTCTATGTAATCGTTTAGTGAGGTTCTTTTTATATCTATGTCAAAAGGATCTCTTGCATTTAGGTGTCCGGTTAATACTTCGATGGGTTTTAGTTTCATTGAGGAGCAGACGGAGTTGTTGTAGCCTAGTAAAGCATATGGCATTTGTTCTTTGATGGATAACATTGTTTTTGTGTTTCGGAGTATTCTTATGTGTTCCATCAAAGTTGAGTGTAAGCTTTCAATCATACAATTGGGCTGAGGACTGTCTGGGGTTGTGTAGTGGATGGATATTTTATGGGAATCGACAAATTCTTGTATGATTCCATTTTAAATTCTGTTAGGCTATCTGCAACTGTCATAGAGGGTAATCCTGAGTTACAAATGTAAGGAAAGCATTGATTATGTTTACTGTGTTTCCTCCTTTTATTGGGTAGGCCTGTCCATATTTAGAAAATGCATCTATTATGGTTTGGAACTTCTGTCCATTGGCTTGAAATAGATCGACATGAATGATTTCTATCGGTTTGGTGGGTGTGGATTAGACCATAAATTTTGGTTTTAGTGGAAGTCTGTCATATTTCTTTTTCTTGACAGATATCGTAGAAATTAATGATGTCTTCGGTATCCTTCTTCAAATTAGGCCAGAAATAACGTTTTCTGAATTGAAGTTCTACTTCAGTTATTCTTCTATGATTAGTTATGCTCTGATGGTATTTTTTTATTAAGTCTTTTTGTTTTTCTTCTAAACTAACATCTTCCAGCTGTATGTTACATTTAATTAGGTCGTAAGCGTTGTTTTTGAATATTTTCCAGAAGGTTTAGCAAATTTGCTCATATATTTCTCAGTTTTCGAAGAGACATGCATATTTAATTTTTGGTTGGAGGTGGTTCTTAAAGAAATTTATAATATCTGGTTCTAGATTGTTTTCCGAGAGTTGGATGTACATGCGTTGTTTGTTTGTAGAGATGTGTAATGTTACTGGAGATCGAGGATTGTAATTAAATGTTTCAAAGACGATTTGCTTGTTATAGTAGTTGACTGGTCTCTCAGATATAGGGATGCCTAAAATTGGGTTTTCTATTGCTGTGTGGTTCGTTTCGCCGTCTCATGTGTCTCGTTGTTGATCTTCCTGTAAGTTTTGTTGTGATTCCTCTTGATTTTCTTCTCGGTTTCTATATGCTTCATTTATTTGTAGAGGGGGTTGATCTAAGTTTGCCTGTTCTAGTATTTCTTCAATAGTGTGGGGTAATTCCGGAATATCTTCGTTGACAAAATCTGAGAGTCTTTCCTCGGGTGGATTATTATATAAAGAGGCATTTTCTTTGTCCGGGGATTCTAATTTTTTATTCACTTCATCGACGTATTTTGCTAATTCAAATAATTCTTTGCTGTATATTTCCACTCTTGAAAGGGCATCGGCGTTGGTATTCAATTTTCCTTTCTTATACACAACTTTGTAATCGTACTCTTCCAATTTGAATCTCCATCTTACTAGTTTGAATTTTGGTTCTGTCAAAGAAAAGAGATACTGAAGCGGGTGGTGGTCTAAGATAGGTATTTAGTGGCCCATACTATAGCTAACATCTCTTTCTCAATTGTGGAATACTCAGTTTCTGTCTGGTTTAGCGTTCTGGAAGCGAATTCTATGGATTTATCGCTGCCCACTGGTCCTTGGGAAAGCACTGCTCCTATACCAAAGTTACTAGCGTCGGTAGTTAGATTGAAGGGTCTTGTAAAGTCCGGGTATTGTAGAAGAGGTACGTTCATCAAAATGTTTTTGCATGTATTGTAGCATTCTAAAAATTCTGGAGTATGTTTAATCTTGGCATCCTTCTTCAGACAAGTTGCTAGAGGTTTCGTCATTTTTGCAAAGTCCTTTATAAACTTCCAGTAGTATTCTAAAAGTCCTAGAAATCCTATGATATTTTTAGCTGTCTTTGGTGTTACATAATTGGCAATGGCTTTAATTTTGGTAGGGTTCGGTTTTATACCCTCTGAAGTGACAATAAGTTCCAGGAAACTAACTTCTTATCTTAGGAACTCACATTTGTCTAATTGTATTTTCAGTCTGGTATCTCAGAGACGTTGGAATATTTTGATGAGGTTAACTATGTGTTCCTGTAGAGATGTGGAAAACACGATAATATTGTCCATATAAACCAAACATATTTTGCCTTGGAATGCTTTCAAGACATAATCCATTAACCGTTGGAATGTTGCGGGTGCATTTTTAAGCCCGAATGGCATTCTTACATACTCGTAGTGTCCGTTCTCGACACTAAAAGCTGTTTATGGAACATCTTCCTCGGACATTTCTATCTGGTGGAAACCGCTCGCCAAATCTAGGGTGGTGAAATATTGGCATCGGCCAAGTTTATCCAATATGTCTGCTATGTTGGGTATTGAATACCGATTGTCGATGGTTTTTTCATTTACTTTACGGTAGTCGACAATGATGCGCCATTTAATTTTTCCTGAGAAATCGGGTTTTTTACGACTACCAAATAGGTTCGCGCATGGAGATAGGCAAGCTCCCTGATTTTTAATACTCTCATTGCCCGAACCTTTCCTAGATATTTTAAAAATGGCCTCATTTTCTGCTGATCTTTCTTCCATCAGATGAAGAGGTGTGCGACTTATAATGTTCTCAAATGCCCCTAGCTGGGCATTTTCAAATGGTAATCAATTTTTTGCAAAATCTTTTAAGAAACCTGCTATCATTTGAGAAAATACTTCTTATTAAGAGGAAAGGATGACATTATCCGAATATTCAAATAAGCTACACCTCCGCAAGTAACATCGGAATTCATAATAGAATATTCAACAAGAATATCAATAAAAAATACGAGTGTATGTGTGAATGTTAACTAACAAACAAACTTTTTTGTTTTTTTCTGCTGTATAGGCAAAGAAGCACGAGAAATACGTTTCACATATGAATGCAATATTTTAAATACTTAAGAACCCTGAATATTTAAATAAATTCAGCTATTGTGTTAATTTATTATTACTATGAATCACGGTCGGGCTGATTAAAATCACGGTTAAAATCATGATTTATATCGCTTGATTTTTAAAATTAAAATCATGATTTAAAATCAATGTTTTTCTTTTTTATTCAGTACCAGGTAACAACATAATATAAAAGTTTTCTCAAAAATCAAAAGAAGTACCTGCTTTTAGCAAAAACAACAAAAAAGAAGTACATAATTCCAAATTCTTAAACTAAACGTAACACCTAAACTTTATTACTGTATATTTTCAGTCTATTCATTTTCTTTATACAATTTAAACAAAAACACGAGTTTTCCTCCTTTTTCTATGCCTAATCTGTTTCTAATATCCGAGTGTACAAGACCAAAAGAGCTAAATACGCGTTCTACTGAAGCTGAATAAGCAGTTGCACACAGGAACTGTTTTATTATTGGTAACTCTTTCAAGATTTCCGGCTCATCATTTTGTGGTAACCACCATTGTAGTTCGTTTACATTTTTTATTACTTCGTCCGAAAATATAACTTACGTAACAGTCCAGTGTTTTCATATAACTCGTTAATTGTTTCTAAAGCTATATTCTTTTCTTCTGATGTTGACTGGTATTTTGTGGATTCAACATATACACTATAAAATGATATGGCGTTAGTCCTTGCTTATATCGATTATTAAATTGTTATGTTTTTTGTAATAGTAATTCCACAGATTCATCAAAGATATATTGTAAATGTTTCCACTGCTCTACAGCATCTGCGATAGTACCATTTTTCCTCTGCACAGTATCAAGAGCAACTGATATAGGTTTTAAAATGTTTAAATAATCTTGCGCTGCATGTTTAATCACAATATTTGAAACTTTTTGGTAAATAGTGGAATCAATCTCCTTTTTATTTTTTTCACAGATTTTTAATATGATGTCCCACTGAGTGACATACATCTCTAAGCAGTCGCCAAGGCTATTCCATTCACATCACTTGGAAGGACTAAAGCGCTGCCTCCTGCTTGACTGAATTTAGCTCTAGCCAAATGGTTATTTTGAAAATACTTAACAATTTGGACCACATGTTCTTTGACGTCTTTAACTTGAAAGTCCTTGCACAGTAAATTAAAAATATGTGCAGAGCAGCCATAAGTTATAACTTTTGCTTTCGTTTTTTCTTCTAATGTTTTTCTCATAAGTGTCATATTTGCGGCATTGTCTGTCACAAAAAATTTTACGGTACACTTGTATTTTAATTCACATGAAGAAATCAGGTCACAAAATATTTGAGTTAAATATTCTGAAGTATGTGGATTTCTTGATGTGTCTATAGTTTCGTATAGGAGGGCTTGTCTATCTTTAGTGGTTATTGATGCACATATCACTGGTTCGTTGTGCACGTTTGACCACCCATCAATTGACATATTTACGGACTGTAGATTTGGTCCAAATGACTTGTTGCTACCGTTTTTCTCGAGGGCGGTGTGTAACCATGCCTTAATAACTGAATAGCTTTTTTCACCTCTAAATTCTCAATACATCTGAAGCTCGAATTAGTAGCAAAAATAGCCTTCACTATTTGTTTGTCAATTTTATGTTTTTCAGCACTTGAAGTCCGCATTACAAAACCACTTATGGTAGGCTGAGTTTCGATTGCTTTCTTTTTTTGGACTGGCTCAAAAGTTGTTGGACTTGTTGGTACTTTCGGTGGAGTTTTTCTAACATATGAACTATCCGTCATGAGTGAACTACAACTTGAGGCAGATGATGTGCTAGCAAAACTGTCAAGCGACATTCGACTCTCTGGAAAGAGAAAAAACATAATTGAAAATTGATTAATTGATGATATATTGATATAGTATTGAATTATTGTAAAATAAAGTGAAAATGTTCAATACAGATGTAAAACAAATTTATTTTTTTAAGTTGAAAAAAATTAAAAATTAAGTCAGTATAGAAGAGTAATGATAATCTCCAATTAACCTGGGAAAGATCGCGTTAAAAAAGTTATATTAAAGGCCACGTGTTAGATTTCACCTAACATTTAAAAACAATCCTGTATGCCTAAAATATATATCCTAAAATATCTATAAAATAATACTTAAAAATTATATTATCTTTGTTAAAAATAATATCTATCAAATTTTTTTTTAAATTATCTCAAATATGTATCTTCTTCTTCTCATTGACTTTCAGACCTTAAGGTCCATAGTCTCCCTATTGGGATTCCTAGCCTCATTTTTCCGGCAGCGGTAGTCAGCCGGTTGGCCAACCCTACTGCTTTAAATCAGTAGGGAGTTTGAGAATTCGGTGATTTAGTATCTGCTCTGGAGTCTGTCCTTTGCTTCTTCTACTATTCTTTTCCATTCTTTCTGGTCTTTTGCTTTGTTCTTCCAGTCATTTATTCCAATTTCTTTAAGATCTTCTTCTACACAATCCAACCATCTAGTTTTCGGTCGTTCCCTTGCTCTTCGTCCTTTTCTTTTAGTTTCCTGTATTTTCTTGACACACCTTTCATTACCTAGACGTTCTACATGTCCTACCCACCTTAATCGTTTACTTCTTATTTCATTTGTTATTATTGGGCTATTGAATTTTTGATTAACTTCGTAGTTTCTTAATATTCTCCATACTCAATTTTCTTTGATTGGGCCGTATATTCTTCGTAGTATTTTCCTTTCCCAGATTTCTAATGTGTTTTCCACTTTTTTGTTAAATTCCAGGTTTCTGCGGCGTAAAGTACGACTGGTCTAATTACTGTCTTGTATATTTTAATTTTTGTGTTTGTAGACAATATATTTGATTTAAATGTGTCTTTTAATGCATAGAAACATTTGTTACCTTGTTGTATTCTGTTATTTATCAAAAATGTAGCTACTTATAATATAATACGTATATATTTAAAAAATATTTCAAAATATCTCAGAATATATAATTAAAAATTATGCTATGTTACTTAACTCATAATTAATATTGTCTATATCTAATTATGTCTCAAAACCTTCACTAAATTATCTCAAAAATAAAATATCTATTGCTTGGAGAATCAACAAAAAACAAAAAAATGTTTGGCAAAATCTAACCACGCGATAATTCCCGGGTTAATAATAAAAATCTTTATTAAATATAAATAAAATTAAAAATTTAATTACCTGTATTCCTCTCTTGATAATTACAAACATCGTGGTGTGCTTTAAGTCTTTGGACTAACCCTTGAATATATTTCTGGCACTTTCTACAAATAACCCTACACCTCAATTTATTTGGATTTGTTGTCTTAATATAGAACTGCCATATTGGGTCCTCTTTTCTTCCACTCATTTTAGTTTATTTATATCTTTTCACTCGGCAGTACTCGGCACTGTATAGTGAGTGTATAGGACAGAAGGAAAACAAATCGCGACAAGAATTTTCTTGCAAGAAGCGCGACAAATGCGTTGTCACAAGTTTTTGAGCCGCAAATTGTATTATAATTTTTAGACTTATACATTAAAATAATTAACAATAATTTCAAATAATCAAAATTTTCAAATTTTATATTCAAATTTAAAAAATCAAAAAAATCAATGGTTTTTGATTATTTTAATAAAAATCAGTTTTTGCCTAACCCTACTATGAATTATGCAAAAATATCTGGTTTAAACACTAACTCATCGTAATTTGATTTGCAGTGTTTAATAAAATTTCAATTTTCTTTCAGGCAACACAAAATAGGCAAGCAGCTTTTCATTTCCGTTATGAAAAGAGCTCACGAGGTTGGTTGTAAACGCGGACTACTAAATGTACTTTCCTGGAATCCAGCAGTTACATTCTACAAGAAACTAGGAGGTACCGATATCACTCAAACGGAAGATTTCCACATTTTCCGAATTGAACAAGACGCATTTCAAAAAATAGTTAATATGAACTGATTAAATATATCAAATAACGTAATCTTGAATATGTCTTTAATTTTAATCAATTAGCTGACGATAGATAGTCAGGGCCTTCTTCTACTCCGGGCACGTGCTAAGGGCCCGATAGGGGTCCTGTAATTCTTGTTGGATTAATAAGTGATAACCGATATTTGTCACCCAATACCTCAAAACCATATTTATAACAAAAAAATAAAACAATTATGTACGATAATACCGACTTGCTTTTCAGTTGTTAACAGAATCAGCATTTAAAGAAATAGCGTTTGTTAAATATTAAAGAAGCCACTTCGCAAACTGAATACATAGTCCGGTCAATTTAAACATTCGAAGCTACATAGATTCCCATCAAGCTGAAAATCAGTAAGGTTGTTAAAAATATGATTAAAAATAAAATTTGAAAGTTCCCCATCTTTCCCCTGCATGGAAAAAATGTTATTCAAGGTCAAAGGTCAAAAAAATGAGTCACGATTTTCAGCGAAACGGTAAGTTTTATCATAAAAATATCTCGGACAAAAATTGTAGATCTTAAAATAATCTACTAAAAATGTATCAATACTTTTTTTCTTACGAGCCACCGTTTTTGAGATATAACGATTCAAAAAGTTGTACAAGTTGCAATCGTCATAATATGCGCACCTTTCCACGCCACCTATGAGGTAGTGTACTTATGTAACGCGAAAATTTGCCGAGCCGTCGGAGACTTAATTTGGCTAACCTGTCGACTAAGAGAAGTCACAGCGCTGTCGGTACGAAGTTAAAAGTCAGTCCTCCATTTGCCGTCAAGGTGTAAACACACATCGTTCAATTTAAAATTTTCGCATGTGCTCTGGGAGCCATAAACGTTTTATTGGAAAACCCGACAATTCCGACATAGGGGAAGAGAAATACGGCCGAAACCAACAACTGGCGACTCCGACCCGATAGGTTTCTGGTCCAAAATCGGTCGATGACTGTGGGTACCATAAGAATTTAGAGGAATTGCGTTTTTGAGGTAAATTTCCGTAGACGGCATTAGTTAGAAGGATTCGTTAACAAGGTAAATAGTTGAAAATACTTTCTCGGAATTAACAGTTTTATAGGTATTTTAACGTAGAAATTTTAGCTTTGATTCGTAGTTTATTGGAGTATGTAATCTGGATTTCACGAGATAGTTTCGATGCATTTCATAAATTCTTATTAGTTCATATTCTTCATTGCTTATTATTTTGTTGAAATAAGAATTTATCACGGGGGTTGTATAAATATTCAGGGATGTGTCCAACGACATAGTTTTTTTATTATGGGTTTTTTTGGTATCGTAGTTTTTTTGCTAAGCGGAAAAAAACCAGTCATATAGTTTTTATCCTCAGTGTAGGTGGCTTTTATACAGTTAAAAGTCATGATTTATGATTATTTGCGAATTTCGGGTGTTTTAATATAGTCAGTATGATGGGATATTACGGGGGTACGTCGAAAATTTGACCGGGGTAAAATGTAAACCCTATGTAGAGGCTAATTCGTTTCTCTATATTAGGGGGGTTTTTGTACGTGGACATTAAAAAAAATCACTGATTGGAATTTAATGGGTCAGTGAGACCAGTTCCAGGAGAGCTGGAATATTCTGGAGAAACTTCAGTTCCTATTCTGGTGCCGGAAAAGGATAAGTGTACAGTTTTCCTTTTCTCTATTCTTCAACTTCATTAGTAAACTCACATTTATGCTTCACATATTACTGTTTTTCATATAAAGTTTTATTTCTTTTTTTTGCGGCAATTACTATAATTTCGCTTACACTTGTACTTGATATTTAAAAAAAAATTTGAAATCTTTGCTCATAGTTTAAGATACGCTAAGACACTACGGTACGTACCTGGTATTGCGTTATTTAGTGGTTTTTTTGCCTATTTCTGATGATTTTATGTATATAACTTGCACCGTACATAATTTTGAGTTGTATTTTCTCTAGCAACGCTAAACTCGTAGCTATTTAAATTTTTGGCTTATGCAATTATTTATATTTATATTGATACTGGTATAAATTGCGGAAGTGTGGACCCTTGTAACTGTACATTGTTGATTTTGATATATATATTATCGTTGTATTTTTGAGGTATTGTACATGAACAATTTGGTGTTAACCCACTGAGGAGTTGTGGGCTAACTTAGGAAGTCTTGGGTGCTTGCCGAAACTTCACTGTCGCCCTTTTGTAAACTTAATCATTTTTTTTTGAAGAATCCACCCCTTCTTCGACTCGAAGCTAGTCGACTGGCGAGCAAGGGTTGTACCACGTGAGACAACCCGCATACCTATAACGAGCACTGAGAGGGTTAGTAGGTTTTTATCGTTATACTTAGCGCGTTTTTTTAACGTGGTTTCTCCCGTAGGCCTACTCCACCAATCAGTTGTGATCCTTTAAATATTGGAAAAGATAAAAAACGATGTAAATTAAAAAAGTGGTGAATTTTATTCGTCTGAATTGTAACCGTCAAACTCTTCTCGTTCTTGTTCTTCTCCATTCTGAGTGCGTCAATAGCGATGTATCCTCGTAGGAACCAAACGAATCCTCCTCTGTTAGTGATTCAACATTGGAGCACGACCGGCCTTGACAGTTTGTACATGCCAGAGTACAAAACAGTCCGACTTTTTTGCAACCACATTTAGCACTGCATCCCTTTTTGCAGTTGCAAAAAATGGTGTTCAGCAGTTTTTCCGGTGCAGGTAGGAGTAAAGTTTGAACTGGTTCCAATGTATTGTCGACCAACTTCCAACCCCAGTCTGTAGGGTCTAGCTGATAACCAAGCCACGCTTGAACTTGGTTATATACCCGAAGAAGATGTTTATGAGCAGCAACTGAGGTTGGAGGAAAAGAAGCTAATTGAACTTGTTTTTTATTCTTAGTGTTTTTAACGAAACATACATATCGATGCTTATCTAAGCAGGTAGTTTTTTTAGGAGCTCCGTACACAGAAAGAAGAAAGCGGATGCCGTTGGTGATAACTTCTTCTTGAGTTGAATTATTGTTTTTAAAAACTGAGCACATTGTACAAAATCTAGTTTTTCAAACATTTTGTTAACTGTTGTTTTACCCCTCCTGTAAAATGCAGATGACGTATCACAGCCAGTTATTGCGTGTAAAAATAGTACGTGATTTTGACACTTTGCAAAAGTAGATAAACTTTTTGATGAATATATTTCCGATTGATGTTGAGCTTTTCCTGGTTTTAAGAAGAAAATAGTATTTTCGGTTGGAGTTTTATTTGTCAAATTGAATTGCTTTATTGCTGTTTCAATAATCAATAACATCAGCATCATTATTAGCTTGTTTTACCAATATATTTTCAGCAGTAAACTTTTCTTTCAACATGGAAATGAACCGAGACTTGTTGTGAGTATTTGTAAGAAATTTCTGTTGACTGGTTGGAACTGTCATATGTTCTTCAAATAAAACATCAGAAGATGAAGATGTTGTTAAAGTTCGACGACGTTGTTCTGCAGCTTTGATATTTCTCGTGCAATCATCATAGCCATCAAACACGACAGTAAGTCTGGAACCAAAATGTCGACGTACATACTGAACGTATTTATCTAAGATAACGTTGAGTGTTTCTTCGCTATCCCACACAACGCGATGTAGTAAGTATCCTCCGTCAATGATGTATGTCGCATTAGTGTTGTTAATATCAATATTTACCTTTTCAAAACAATCGTAAATGGCAGACATCTGTGTTTTACGCATCCCGATGTCATCAAATAACAATAAAGGGTAGGGAGCTAATTCATATTCAATAGTATATTACGTAACGAGTGTTGTAAGAAGCATTTTACGCACAAAGACACGTAGCGGCGAGTGCGTAAAATGCGTTACAACACGTGTTACGTACTATACTTTACCTACGACCCACTTGTACTTGTGTTTATAATCTTATTAAGGTATTTAAAGTACAAGTAAAAACGTACATCCTCGATACCCATCCAAGTTTTATACAAGTCGCTCCTCGATGCCCAGCCAAACATCTTAGAAGTTCACCCTCGATGCCCAGCCAAGTTTCGTAAAAGTCCATGCTAAGTAGTATTTAGCTTTATTAAAAATGTAGAATAAAATTCAACGTCAAATATCTAAGTAATACATTTTGAATATAATGGCTACGTCTATTGACAGTTGCTAAGTGGTTGCTACGGAAGCCGTGCGTTTTGTTTTACCGTGCGTAATAGACGTATTACATTGATTGCCGACTGTGTGTTTTTGACTACTTACAGGGGTGGTCGTAGGTAAAATTTATAAGCTCTATAGGCAATAATAACAATCACAGGGGAAGAGAAATTTATATTGACTACCTATACAATGGAAGAGAAAGAAAGAAATCAAGCGCTTGAACAACAATTACTTAAAATATGAATGAAAATTGAAGGAAATATATGCCCCATTCGTTTAACGTGCGAAGCAATTTTACCTGGGTGAGAGCTATGAAAAATGTTTAGCTAATCTTTATAAACCACAACCGTCTGTTCTAATTATTATTATTACTATACTGTGCCTTGGTCTATAAACTCCTAGGAGCAGAGCAGCAAGAAAAGTAAACTAAATCTTAGAATTGTGAGCTCTTGTGCCAAAGATATCCACAGCTCTATTTTCACTTATATTTTGATAATTTTTTACTGGTTTTCAATTACTAGAAAAATTATTATCTTTGAATTTCAAAACTACATGGACAATTCGAGAAAACAGGTTAGGAAAAGCGTGTCCATTACCTCAACCAGTAGCATTGAAAAAAACTGAAAGAGGAACATTCAAATACGCTTTCTGCGAGAGAGCCAGTAGCGTTGTATGCAAATCGCATGACAATAATATCGTTAGTATTGCTTCAAATCACTTACAAGTTATTCCTCTAAAGCAAGTGAAAAGATTTTCTCAGAAAGAAAAGAAGCATATAATGGTAAATCAACCTGCCATTATAAGAAAATATAATGAATATATGGGCGGTGTCGACAGGACAGACCAAAATATTAGCCTTTACAGAACAGGAATAAGGGGCAAAAAATAGTATTTTCCTCTAATTTGCCATTGTTTGGATATGGCTGTTCAGAACTCCTGGCAATTGTATCGAATTGGAGGCGGAACAAAAGATCAGTTGCGTTTTAGACAATCGATAGCGTGTGCGTTTTTGGAAACATATAAAAAACAACTAAAAGATGCACAAGTAGGCAATCTAAAACTATACATGAGCACTCTCGATATGATACAATAGATCACCTAGTCCAATATAAAGAAAAACAGACTAGATGCTCAATATCTCACAAAAAGTGTAACTTTTTTTGTAACAAATGTGAATTAGCATTGCATACTAAAAATTGTTTTATTAATTACCACACCAAGGAATGAGAAAAATTCACCATTCTGGTAATTCTATGTCTACTTTTGCTTTAAGAATTTACTTTTTATCGATTTAGCATTGTATTGTATTTTGCCACTTACCTTTTAAAAGGACATCATTTTGGGTTGTTTAATGAGAAACTGTTTCCTAGCAATTTGACGAGAATAACTGTCAACTATTAAAAACACGACACCGAAGGTGGAGTGTTTTTAGGTTGGCAGTTATTCGAGTCAAATTGCTAAAGGAAACAGTTTAGAATTTGAGCAACACAAATTTACCCAATATCAATACAAACCTCGAGTGTAATTCGGCAGGACAATTCAATGAATGAGAAATTTGCATCGCAAAACGTAGAAAATTGTCGCCAGATTGATGATTGCGTCGCAAGTGTATTAGTAGGCACACAGGTATTAACAATTTGACTAATTTCAGCATTCGTAGACACACCGAATCGACTCATTGTTAGTTCTTGAAAATTCAATAAGTTGTTGACAAACATGCCAAACTATTTATTCTGGTTACCAACACCCCGATAATTGATGAACAAATGAATAAGTGAAAAAACCACTAGTGTATTTGTCGCTGTAAAAGTTAAAGCTAACTTTTGCCGCTGTCAAAGTAACAATTGCACTGTAGCATATGCGATTTTTTATACATGAGTTAAATTGTCATACTTAAAATTGTCAATAAATTAATGCTATATTTTTTTGGTGATTTTTAATCCCTTTTGATAACAAAACACGAAAAAAAAAATAATTATTTAAAAAAAATAGTTTCGGCGCTATCTGGGTTAATAATACGGAAGTCGACCGCTACTTTGAAAATTTACAAAAAGTGCAACATAATTATAAGTTTCTCCCAGATCGCCTGTTTAATATAGATGAAACCGGTATATCTACGGTTCCTAGAAAATCAAATAATAGACTTGGACCTAAAGGAGTCAAGCAGTTTGGGATCATTTCTTCATGAGAACGTGGAAAAAATATAACAGTGATTACCGCATTTAGTGCATCTGGTAATTATATTCCTCCTTTATTTGTGGCGTAATTTATACTTGTACAGATAATTGGTGGAGCAATGAAACAGTATTTTTTTGTGGCTTCAACATTTTCAAAATAGAACCTTATCGAGCACTGATAATCCGCTATTACTTGTATTAGATAACCACACAAGCCATATTTCACTTAAAATATATTACTTTTGCAGAGAGAATAGGATTGTGATTGTTAGTATTCCACCCCATACATCCCAGATATTACAACCTCTAGATGTAACATTTTTGCCGCATTAGTCGGCAATTTGTTTTTAAAATTGATGATTAGAAACTCTGATTTTGAAAATAAAATAACTCCATACGATGTAGCTGAGATTTTTAAGTTAGCGTACGACCAGGTTGCAAATATTGAAAAAGCAGTTTCCGAATTCCAGGCATGTGGTATTCATCCGTTGAACAGCGATAAGTTTACAGTGAATGACTTTGCACCTGCTGATAATATGAACCATTCTAATTTGGAAAGAGATGTTTCTCTTGCATCACTACCTGTAGATATAACAATGCCACAACAAACAGTACCCCAATCGCCCAGAAAACAAAAATCACCTCTACCATCAAACAGCAGAGTCACCTCCAAGTCACTGGACTCCCCCGAAAGAAGATTCACAGAACGAACGTGCGCACACTTCAATAGCCATCATTTCTCCTGTTCCTGTGCCTAATAAGAAAGTTAAAGGAAAATGTAGTCGACAAAAGAGATACTAACCAGCACTCCTTTAAAAGAAGATTTGGTAATTAAACAAAAAAGAAAGAAAAAATTACAAAGTTGCAAGAGGCTAAGAAAAAGATAACACTGCTGGTTCAAAAAACGCAAATACAATTAATGTGAAAACCGGCGCAATCAAGAAGAAAATATCCAGAAAATACGTGGAAGATAGCGAGACCGACGAAAGCAATTTTTCTGAAGATGGGCGGGCTGCATATATATATAATACAAGTATAGATACATTTATTTACATTGAAAGGCGGTCAATCATTAAAAAAAGACGTAATGCGTAGCTATTTCGTAAACTTAAGAAATACGAACCGACATCCCTTGTGATTTGACGTGATGGGCGCAATTGCCAGATTGTACTTATCCATAGCACTGATCGATTTAGTGAAATTATTTTGATAGGTAAAATTACTACATGTTCTTATTTATTGGTTCGGCATATTACACATGGATACATACTGTTTAAGCCAATGCATATATTTCTGAACCTAAAAAACTGTAAATGTAAACTAGTTTTTTAAATATAGTTAATGTAATAAAATATAACATTCTTGTTAAGTACGACAACGTCGCAAGGAAAATAAATTTTTAAGTGTTCGCTTTTCATTCATAAACGATTTATAGTAAGGTCCGTCAATTTTGTAGTTGTGACGTTGCCAGAGCGGTTCTGTTGTTGTTCTAAGTGTTTTTGTGTTTAGCAAAAATTCAATCCAAGTTTGAGATGCTTTGCTTTGAGTTTAGCATTTTATTCCCCCAAGGCATACAACTTTGTCCGTAAAACCTTTAATCGTACATTACCACATTTGGAGACAATTAGTAAATGGTATAGATCTATTGATGGTAGTCCAGGGTTTAGTAAAGAGGCTCTTGATGCTCTCACCCTTAAACAAGAATCAGCCAACCCCCTATACTGTAACTTGGTATTAGATGAGATGTCCATACGAAGACAAATTGAATGGACTGGACAAAAGTTTACAGGATATGTTGATCTTGGGACAGAATTGAATACAGACTCATTACCGGAAGCAAGAGAAGCCTTGGTTTTCATGCTAGTCTGTTTAAATGGATCTTGGAAGATACCAGTCGGCTATTTTTTATTGGACGGGTTAGCTTCCACTGAAAAAGCTGGACTTGTAAGAAAGTGCCTGGAGTTTATACACGAAAGTGGAGTAACTGTGACATCGTTAACATTTGATGGTGCACCAGTCAACTTAAGGATGGCTGAAAATCTAGGAGCAAATTTTGGTGATCCAAATAATTTGAAAACTAGTTTCATACATCCAATTACTGGCAAGGAAGTTTTTATTTTTCTAGATCCATGCCATATGTTGAAGCTGGTACGAAATTGCTTTGGGGCTCAAACAAACAAGCATGAAATAAGAGACCAAAAAGAGCACCTCATAAAATGGTCTTTTATTGAAAGTTTATTTGAGAAACAAAGCACAGAAGGACTAACTTCTGCTACTAAAATCAAGCTAAGGCATTTACAATGGGAACGTGAAAAGATGAAGGTACGCCTGGCAACGCAAACTCTTAGTAAAAGTGTTAGTGATGCCATTGATTTTCTTCGCGAGGACCTACAGTGTCCCGAATTTGCAAATTCCGAACCTACATCCAATTTTATTTTAGTATTTAATAACATATTTGACATATTTAATTCAAAAAGTAGATTTGCAAAATATTTTTATAAAAAACCTCTGTCTAAAATAACGTCAAAACCATTTTTTGAATATATGGAAATTGTAAAAAATTATATACTTGGGCTTACCTTAAATAAGACTCCAATTGTCAAATCTGCAAGAAAGACTGGTTTCCTCGGATTTCTTATATGTATTGAGAGTCTAAAAAACATGTTCAACTTCTATGTTGAACAAGAAAAACAACTAAAATATTTATTGACATATAAGTTATCTCAGGATCACCTTGAATTATTTTTTGGAGCTATTCGTAGCAAGGGGGGCTATAATAACAACCCGACAGCCAGACAATTTGAGGCTGCCTTTAAAAGGCTGTTAGTCCACAGTGAGATATCGGCGCCAAAAACAGGTAACACTGTAGACTTGCAAAAAATTTCAATCCTCACATGCGGCTCAGGTAATTTACTCAGTAGGTCAGATGATGGGGAAAATTTAGAAGAATCTGAAGACTATAAAGATTTTTTAGTCAAAGTAAATATGGAGATAGCAGAATCAAATTTTTTTATGTCGCTATCTTGGGACTTAACTTTATATGTCCAAGATATTGTATCATATATTGCTGGTTTTGTGGTTAAATCATTAAAAAAGTGTATTACTTGTTCTAAGTGTGTCAATATGTTGGAACAGGATACAACTTGTTCAAAACTGCAAGTAAGAAAGACTTATGGTAGACTTAAAAATCCAAGTGATATGGTAATTAATATATGTAAGGCTGGAGAAAAATATTTCAGATTTTTTCATAAAACTCATGACATATTTAATAAAAATATTACGGGTTTGTTAAATTTATTGATTTCTAAAACCATTAGCGTTTTACCATCAAATGTACTCGATTTTTTTGGTGAACATCTTTATGATGGTGATATTTTAGACAGTCATGCTATGGAATTAATAAAATTAATTCTCAAAAGTTATTTTACCATTAGAATCCATCATGAAACCACCAAAAAAGTTGATTTACTGAGAAAAAACCGATCAAGGAGTATTAATACAAAGGTAATTTTATTTAGAAATGAATAATGTAAATATATTTTTTGTTAAAACTGAAAAACGAGTATTTATTTTACCCTTAGAATAATTCCAAGTTGTTTTGTTTTATTAAATCCAAAAGTTCCTTATCACTGAAAGGTATCAAATTATTATTTTATTTGTTCTTATGAACAAGTAATAAAATTTTATATTTTTTATAAACTGAAAATAAAGAGTATTTTTCTACCCTTAAAATCGTAGATTTTCATATTATTGAGGCCAAAGGTACCTAAGTCCAATAAGTTGAGTAAATATGCTTTATCAACACTGAAAGGTGCTCTAAATGGTATAATTTTTTTTGAACATTGAAATTTCAAGTTAAAATATTACAAAGTTACAATATTACATGTTGAACAAAATTTTAAGGTATAGTTTAAATTTAATTTAAATGAATGTTTTTGTTTGTTTTTATTTCCTCTGTATATATAATTAATTTTGCAGTATTATCTATATTACTGCTACTTGTTTTTTACTCACGAATTAATAACCTATACGTATTTAATTTATTGGGATACGCCACTGATTGTGTTTGAAGCGCGCTTATATCTCCTTCTCTAGGCTTTTGTGCAGCGTTGCCATGCGAGTTCCAACATTAGAGTCTCTCTTTATCTAACCCACTTACAAAATATGTTGTTTCTTTCTAAATGTTCAGGTCAAAACAAATATCAATTTATGAATGAAATGCTTCATCTACTGTGTATTATATATCTATGGCGGGCTGTGTGATGACGATGAAATGGACGACATGAGTGACGAGGTATCCAATAACTGACATCTACATAGTATGTGGAGATTTCGGTAGAATAACCGAAACATGGTTTCGATGTACAAGTTGTGGAAAGTGGGTACATAGGGAGTGCAGTGGTGCAGACAGTCCCGAAAACTATATTTGTGACTTTTGCGAAAGTATTAAGATTGTTATTTTTCTGAATTTATGAGCATCAACATTTTATCTTTATTTACGGTTTATATGTTTTTGCTAAATACCGAGGAATATGGTTATTTCTTAATGTACGTTTCCATTTTGAACTTCCATACTTCCCCACAACAATGCGTCATCTCATCCTCTATGGTGCATCATCTTATCCTTACTGGAGGGAAAGATGACGCAAATTATTAATTTTTTAAAACAGCAAAAGATTACACCTTTGATACACTAGAACTATTGCAACTCTTAACTCAAATACATTCATATACCTCAGACCGCTAAATGAAGACCAAATGCGCCAAAACAAAAAAGAGAATTATGAAACAACTGAAGCTTTTAAAACTATGCCGAATCTGAGGAATCCCTAACTTAACTTACATAATATTACCTTCAATTTAATGCAATAGAACATAAATGGGTTTTACAGCCATTATGAAATGCTCAAAATACTTATACACGAAACTTCACCATCAATTATTTGCCTTCTAGATACTAACTTTAAAGGTCGACACATTCACGACTTCAACAATTATTCCTGTTTTTACAGAAACAATGCGGGAAAAGCAAGCGGAGGCGTAGCCATCTATGTGAATACTTCATACGAAGCACACAATATAACATTAAATACAAATTTAGAAGCAATTTCTATCAAAATTTCTCAAACAATTAATATCTGCAACATCTATATCCCTCCCGATCAAGTAATTACCTCACAAGACATCACTAACATTTTGTCACTAGTTCCATCACCTCTAATTTTACTGGACAAGCTTAACAGCCACAGTCCTATTTGGGGATCAACAGGATTTAACGCAAAAGGTAGAACAATCGGAAACATCCATAATCTAAATATTTTAAATGACGGAAGGCCTACAAGAGTTAATGTTCACACAAGCACTAAATCAGCAATCGATTTCTCAATATGCGAACTATCTCACCTCTAATTTTCTGGGACATCATACCATATTTATATGGAAGCGACCGTTATCCAATCAAAATAGCGTACTCCGATCAAAACTCCTCCACTACATACCCTACTGTTCCAAAATGGAAAATGAAACATGCTGATTGGCCAAATTTCAGTAATTACATTGAAGAAAACGTCGTTCTGCTACCCGTTAATCTAGAAAACTATAACATTGACAACATCTTGAACTCATTCACAAAAATTATCACCGATGCAGCAGAAAAATTTATAGGAAAAACAAAAGCACTAAAAAAACATACACCATCGCCGTGATGGAACACTAAATGCGATAAAGCTATTAAAGAATACAAAGCGTCATTTAATAAACCAAAACGAAATAAATCAATGGGGAACCTAGTAGACAATAAAAGAAGAAGAAGAGCCCGAGCAAGATACATCACAAAAATACAAGAAAAAAACTCCAGGAAAGCGTGCACGTCCAACATAAACAGCTCCACATGTTTAAGTACAGTGTGGCAAAATCTAAGAAAAATACTACGAAAAAACAAATCTAGAAAAATTCCTTTTATAGCTCATAACAATAGCACAGTACCAAATAACGAAGACATGGCCGAATTATTTGCAACACATTTTGAGCACAACTCGAACTACTCACAAGAATTTCTGGAGTTTAAAACTATTAAAGAAGCCGAATACTTAGATTATGATGACCATAACAACAACATACTTAATATCACGTTAACTATAGATGAACTGAATTTCTCCTTAGACACAACTAAAAATTCTGCCCCAAGACCTGATAACATTCCATTAATCTTTCTCCAAAAACACCCACATATTGCCTTGCCTTGCAGTTTTTATCGATATCAAAACTCTTCATTCATGGGACATCAAAGGAAACATCCTAAAATTCATACATTTTTTTTAAATCGTTTTTTCGTGTCCGTACCAATAACACCAGTTCAATTTTAAAACAACAAACCAAGGGAACTCTCCAAGGATCAGTCATTAGTTCAACACTTTTCCTGATTGCTGTCAACGATATATTAAACCATCACTCCAAACTAGTCCAAGGCACGTTATATGCTGACGATTTGGTAATATTCTCCAAGGGTAAAAACATCCACTCAATTCAGAAACACATCCAAGAAACTTTAAACCAACTTCAAAACTGGTCTAAACTCACGGGACTGAAATTTTCAACAAAGAATACCAAACGCATATTAGAAAACACAATCCTGTATCTCCAGAGCTCAAACTTAATAACATTTCCCTTAACTATATCGATAACACCAGATTTCTTGGAATGATTGTTGACAAAAAACTCAGCTAGAAGAAGCACATACTACATGTTGAAAACTCATGCCAAAACGGTATAAACCTTATGAAAACACTCTCAAGCAAATCCTGGGGATCTGACTATACCTGTCTAATGCACATATATAAAAGACTTATTCGCTCAAAGATAGACTACGGCTCTATAGTATACGCGACAGCTAAAAAAACTAATCTAAACCATCTCGAAACCATTCAAAACACAGCACTAAGAATAACAACATGAGCATTCTGTTGAAGTCCAATAAGTTTCGCCTACAGTGCGAAACCGGGGAACCCTCTCTACAACTCCGGAGAAAAAACCTTGCCGCTTCATATGCACTATCCAACAGCACAAACCAGCAGAATCTAGTCTACAGTAATATACTGACCAATCACTACAAAACTCTACATTCGGCAAAAATCAAAACAGACCCACCATTCTATGCAAGAACTAGTCAAACTCTCACAGAACTCCAAATCAAACGTCCCTTTTCCTTTCCAACAAAATTAAAACTCCCCCTCCATGGTCGATCAATATCCCTCCCACCGACACTTCACTGTGCAAATTTAACAAATTAGAAACTCCCATACCCTAATTAGGAAAAAAATTGCCTCTATACTTGACAAATATCCACAATTTCACCTCGCATATACAGACGTATCCAAAACCTCTGATGGCCTAGGCGCAGCAGTGATCATACAAAACAGTGCACTACAATTCAAGTTACCTGAAATAAGCACCGTCTGCACTGAAGTACTATATGCCATTCTACAAGCACTTACATAAAAACAAAAAATATTTCAAGATTCCTCACAATAACAGACTCTCTTAACTCAATCCATATTACCAATCAACTTTATCCGACACATCCAATAGCACTCCGAATTAAAGTCGAATTATCACATTTGCAATATTCCAATAGCCTTGTGGAAATATTTTTGGGTCCTTCTCATACTGGCCTTCAAGGAAACGAAGAAGCCGACCACGAAGCACGACAAGCAGTAATTCGTGAATCCGTGAGTGAAGTGCAGACGGTAGTGTACAACGACATAAAACCGCTACTTAAATCAAAAGTGTGGCAAACATCCCAATCGAAACTACGCGACGTGAAACTTCGGTCGCAGTCAATAAACAAAAGATCGCTTCAAGTTAAACTGAATAGGTCACACCAAGCTTACTCATAGTTACTTAATTACTAAAAGTGAATCGCTAAAATGTGAATTATGCAAGACTCAGCTTACTGTCAAACATTTAATAACCTATTGGCAAAAATTTCAACAATCAAGACAATACAACAACCTCAGCATCAATTTAGAAGAAGTTCTTGGCGAAAACTGTAATACACAGAATTTTTGAAATATCTAAGTGGCATTAACATATTAACAAAACTAGAAACCACCCGTATTTGGGTCGCTAATTACCCCAGTAGTAGATGCGACTTGCTTGTAAATAAAAAACAAGCTTAGGTTCGTCATCTTCGACATCCTTCCCCTAACCACGAAATCAAGTAATAACAAATTGGACGTTGTTTGTTTACACAACTGATCGATCATAATATATGTCAAAAGTGTTGCGTAAAACTGGCTGCGACCTGACCAATCAGGAATCTACAGAATTACCAACTTAAATTCAAATCAGGCTCCCTAGTTTAAAAACAGAGTATATAAATATTTATGTGATACAGGCATTTCAATACACAAATTGTCTAGTTTCTTCGGAACTCATTATTGTGATTTTGTCAAATTCTAACTGGCCAGTGGATAGTTGGTGTAATGTACCTAATCAACTAAATTAATCTAATTACTGCCGTTGCATGTGATTAGTTTAAGTGAACAGCTTGTCTAAGAATATGAATTTATTGCAAATTAGTACAATAAATAGTTTCGTAAATTTTTATTGTACCATTTTTTAAGACATTCTTTATTTCCAGGTAATAACTTTTGCATGTAATTCTCTACTACATAAAAAGTCGTTACACTATTCTGTTTTAAAAATTCACTTTTTAGTGCAATTAGATACTTTTCGGTACATGCTGTACATATTTAACAATATATTTGCAGTAATTGCCGATGTTTTTGAAACACTTTTTTTTCCTCATATTAATCCATACATCATGTTATGGATGATGTACCTTATAGACGTAGACTGTCAATGTGGTTTATGCACGATGGGACTTTGCATTTTACACTGCAAACTAGGAAATGGCTAAATGAAAGCTTTACGGGAAAATGGATACGACGTGGAGTAGATACACCGGTTAAGTGACCAGCACGGTCTCCTGAATGTAATCCAATTAATTGTGCCGTGTGGTGAATATTAAAACAAAAAGTAATTCGACACTAGTCAATACGGTGATGGAATTTAGAGATAGAATAAGAACTGATTGCAGAGAGTTGACTGTTAATAGATTTGATGAAAATTATCAACCAAATGAAAAAACGTATGCAAAAGTTTATTGAAGCTGAAGAAAATCGTTTTGAACAATTAATGAAATAGTAACTTAGTAACTTTTGTCAATGTCGTTAACTACCATACAAAATAAATTTTTTTCTATATCAACCATTAAAAGTGACGTATTTAATGCCCCCTTTAAGTTTTAAAAGTGTATAAAATATAGTATTAAAAATACGTTTAGCACTCGTGTTGAAAATATTTTTAATACTTAGTGTTAAAAGGAAAATCTTTATAAAGGAACATTTTTAAAATACAATGTAGGTATAAAATTTTCGTACCGAATCTCCCTTTGCTTGAATTATTCTCGGTGAATTTTTTCTCGGTTGCGATTTTTTTTAGAAAATTTCAAAAGATTCGCACGTCGAAAAAATTTTCGGAAAATATTTAATCTCTATAAGTGTGAATTAATAAAGTATAAGAAAAATAACTTCCAATAAACAATACTTACTTAAACATAATATGTTATACTCACAGTATATGTATTGACCCAAAAGTTATACCAATCCACACACACCTGTCTAAACCCGCCCCTTCCAGAATAATTCCTTCAAAGAACGTTGCATTCCGGGAAGGACATTCCACCACCCCCCATCTCATCCGATGCGGACCTCAGTCGTCGCTGTTGATGACTCCTCCATTCTACTTCCCTGGGTTTTTGTGAAAGTGTTTGTCAGTCCTCTTTTTTTCTTCAGGGTAGCGCAACGCACTTTACTCCTTTTTTTGCTTCTTTTTCTCGTCGTTTGCGTTGGGTGTGTGTGTTTCGCGGCCTCTAGAAGGGGCAAATTCTTAGAGGGCTTACTACGTCTAAGAACGACCTTAAAGAGTGGATCCACTTGCTTAAGCTGTCCCTACTCGAGATCCTGCTCATCTTTCTAGGGATGGTCAGGCCCTCTAATAGGTGGTCCCTCATCTCTCTTTGTTCTGTGATTCTTGGTCTTCATTTCTTGATGCGGTCCAGCTGTTTTCTTGGCCGTGGATGCCTGGCGTAGTCATATCTAGTGTAGTTCGTCAGCTCCTTCATATGTATGTTGGGGTGGGTCTTTACTTCTTCGAATCTTCTCCTGGCTGTCTCTTCCATGATATCCTCGATCTGCTCTTGGTCCAACTCTCGGTAGATCTACGGGCTCCTGATGTACCGAGGGGCGTTCACTGCTTGCATCAGGCTGATGTTCTGCTGGGCTTGAAGTTTCCTTCGGTGATTCTCTGCATTGTACCCCCATGCTGTACATGCATACAGCAAGATGGGGATGAAGATGGCCCTGATGAGTCGGAGGTTGGTCTTCAGTTCCAGTTTGGATTTTCTTCCGATGAGTCCTCCCATTTGCCATTTCTGTCTTGTCAACCAGGTAGTCCATGTGGTCCTTGAACGTTATTCTTTCGTCTAGGATGACTCCCATGTACTTCGCATTTGTGCTTCAGCTGACTTCTTCTCCCGCTATGTCGACATCATCTTCGGGTCTTTTCCTATTCTTTTTTAAGAACACAGCTTGGGTCTTCTCAGCGTTGAGGCTGCACTTCGTACACCAGTCGTCGATTCAGTCCACGGCTTCTTGTAGTCTTCTCGTTACCATCGTTGGCTGGGTGCTTCTGGTTGCGATGACAGTGTCGTCTGCGTAGAGATCTGTCATGGTGTTAGGGTTGTCCGCCGTATAGATGTTGTAGAGCAACGGAGAGAGGACTGCTCCATGTGCTACTCCTACCTCCATCCATCCCAGTTCGGATTTTATCTTGTTGATCTTGATCCGGAAGCATATGTTCTTCAGATAGTTGCGCACCAGCTTCGTGGAGTATCCCGCTTCTCTCATCTTGTATATCAGGCCTTCGTGCCAGACACGGTCCAAGGCTTTACTGACATCCAAGAAGATGGCTTCCGTTGCTTGGTTTCTGTTGAATCCTTGGGTGGCGTATTCTACTATTTCAGGACTTGGTCTTCGGCTCTTCTTAGTTTCTAGAATCCAAACTGTTCTTCTGGCAGGATCCCGATGGCTTCTGTTTCCTCTTGAAGTTTCTTCAAAATGACCCTCTCGGCTATCTTGCTCATCGTGGTGAAGAGATGGATAGGCCTATAGTTCTGGGGTAACATCGTGTTCTTTTCGCTCTTCCTCAGCATGATGGTATCCCCTTCTTTCCATTTGTCTAGGAAGTGCTTGGTCTACAGTACTCCGTTGATGATGGCTGTCAGGAATACCACTCCTTTTCTTGGTAGATGCTTCAGGGCGTTGATGAGATGCCATCTTTCCCTGGTGCCTTCCTCTTGTGTTTCGTTCGGATGATCTAGGCTACTTCCTCAAGGGTGGTGTAGCCTAGGTTTCTGTGGTCGTCGTTTTCATCATCTTGTTTTGGACATCTTTCTCGACTTGGTCTGAGAAGTCCATATCCTCGCCTGAGTGCTCGTTCAAGGTGAATTGGCGTTCCATGGTTCTTCTGAAGGCTTCTGCTTTTTTCCTAGTCTGTGTGGGCTAGTTCGTTGACTCCGTCTATTGTAGGGGTCTCTCTTCTGTCTTGTCTAAGGGTTTTGGCGAGCTTCCATAGTCCTGGCGTGTCTGGGTCCAGTTCTTCTAGTCTTTTCTCCCTGTCCTTAGAACGGTGTTGTTTCAGTTCCATCTTGACCTCTTCCTTGAGTCTGTTCGCTTCTCTCTTGTCTTCGGGGTTTCTTGTCCAGTTGGCTCTTCTTCTTGCTCTATTTTTCACCCCGATGAGCTCTCGTAGTTAGTCCCTGATGTTAGAGAACCTCTTGTAGTGGTCCACCCGTCTCATTGTCGTACTGTCCTCCAGTGCTTGTTGGATAGCTTCTGATACTGGTCCAATCAGATGTCCGGCTCTGCACTTGAACTTTTTCCAGTCTTCCTGTTGTTCTCTACCCTTTTCTCAGCGTGAGGATGACTGACTCGTGGTCGGTGCCTCCATCGTTGGTGATATCCCATACCTCTGAGATGTTTTGTAGTATACTGCTCCTCTGGCAGGTGTGTGTGTGTTGTCCTAGTGGTCCTATGACGTGCAGCTCTGGTCGCCTGTCTGCGATGTTTGTTAGCTTTCTTCCTGCTGTATTGTTCCGGGCTCTGGATTTGGCGTTGAGGTCTCCCATCAGGACACCTTGCTTGCCGTCTGGAAGGAAGACTTCTACGAGGATATATTGAAAAAGTCCTAGCCTACTATGGAACCAAACAAAATTTCAATGTCAAAATATTTTATTACTCAACATATTCTCCTCTTAATTGGATATATTTATGACAGCGAACCTGCAACGTCTCTAGACCTTTAAAAAAAATGTTTCTTCTTGCTCTGCAAACCAGACCTCCACAGCTTTCATTACCTCCTCGTTGGAAGAAAATTTACGACCTTTAAAACTTTTTTTCAGTTGAGGAAAAAGATGATAGTCGGACGGAGCCAAATCTGGTGAATAAGGGGGGTGTTCTAGTAATTCAAACCCTAAATCACGAATTTTTTGCTTGGCAACATGAGATTTGTGTGCAGAGGCGTTGTCCTGCAAAAACAAAACACCTTTGGATAGCTTTCCGCGTCTTTTCTATTTAATTTTTTCCCATAGAGTGGTCTACCCTTATCCAAAAAATCAATCATGATTACTCCATGGCAATCCAAAAAAACTGAAGCTAGAGCTTTTCCAGCAGTTTTTGGACACGAAACTTCTTAGGTCTTGGAGAACCAGAGTGTCGCCATTCCATCGAAGGTTGCTTTGTTTCTGGATCGTAGAAATGTACCCAAGTCTCATCCATAGTAACAATTCGGTTTAAGAAGTCTACATCGTTTTCAAATCGAGCACAGATCGAACGCGATGCTTCCACCCTTTTGGTCAACATTCAAACATTTGGGGATCCATTTTGCAGCAATTTTTCTCATGTCCAAATTGACGTGAACTATAGATACGCATTCGTATAAAATATTCAGTGCTTCGGATATCCGTTTTAGCCCAATTCGACGGTCTAATGAAATCATGTGCATCGATATTTTCGGGGACTGACACAGAAACTGGCCTTCCCGATCTTCAATGGAAAATTTACCTCTTTCGAAGCTTGCAGTCCAATTTTTCACGGTCGCATACATTGATCACCAAGGGTATTAAACATATATTCGTAAATCTGCTTACCTCTTAACCCTTTAAATACAGGTACTTGATGATGGCTCGATACTCCAATTTTTCGATTTTCACAATTTCGGTGAACATCTTTTTTCTTTTAATTTCTTGCGTAACTCTGGTTCACTTTTTGACGTCAAACTTTACACTGACACTTCTAATAAGTTATTATTCGTTGTTATGGTAACGCAATATTTTGTTCATGTATGGAACTGATCTAGGCTAACTAGATATCAATACATCCTCCTACATCTTCTTCGTGCAGGTCGTTTGCAGGTCTCTTGTAGGCTGATACGATCCGTATTTAGTCGAAACCTGTTTGGACTGCAATGATGGTGGCTTCCATCGTCAGGAGGTCCGGTGTAGTTATTCTGTGGTGGTTCAGTCTGGTCTTCACTAGGATGGCAGTTCCTCCGCTTCTGACATTGTTGTTGTCTCTGTAGTCTGGCCATCTGATTTCGTAGCTTTCTCCTGGTAGATTCGTTTCTTGTAGAGCGAATACGTCTAGATCCTCTTTTTCTAGTACGGTCCCCATCAGGTTGATGTTGGCTGGTAGTCTTCCGCTGTTCCAAGTTCCTATCTTCAGCTGATTTGGTCCGGGACGGTGTGGATACATTAACGTTTCATCAGACTGATGAAGATGTTCATCATCTGTTGCATGTGCATTGAGAACATCTTCGTTGCTTCAAAGACGTCTGGCTTTTGTTGGGATGTGATCGTCTTGGGTGTTGTTTGGAGTTCTGCCGTATTTGACACTGTCACCTTTCTCTTGGGTACTTTGGGACATCCTCTGTAGTTGGCTGGATGTTCTCCTTCACAGTTGGCACAGGTTGCAGGGCTGTTCGTCGGTCTTTCGCAGTCTCCGAATCGGTGGCTTCCACCGCATCTGACACATCTTGTGTCCATGTGGCAAGTCGACTGTCTGTGATGGTAGCCTTGGAAGTTGTAGCACTGCGTTGGTCCGTTGCTTCTTCTAGGGTCTTCTTGTCTCACCTTGGCGCTGAAGAGGAACTCCAGTTTCT
The DNA here is from genome assembly GCA_963921935.1 of Galeruca laticollis. NCBI lineage: Eukaryota > Metazoa > Arthropoda > Insecta > Coleoptera > Chrysomelidae > Galeruca > Galeruca laticollis. The sequence goes on along the minus strand of OY998181.1, from coordinate 156,492,771 downwards.
TCATTTTTTCTAGGTCTTCTTTGTTGAGATCCACCATGATAATTGGAAGTTTTCTTTTCTCTCCGTACCTAGAGTGGGTGATCCTCTTGACGTGTAGTCTTTCTCCCTGGAGGTTCTCTTTGATGTCCTCGACGTCTTCGTCTGGGGATAATTATTTGATGACGGTTTTCGCCACCTTGTCTCCTGGGTCGGTAAAAGTGTACCAGTTTACACCTTGGCCTTGGACTTCTCCTAGATACTTACTTAGCTTCCTGTAGTCATCGGCTTTTTTAGGATTATCTTGATCCCTAGTCTCTCGTAGAAGGTCTTCATGTTGATTCCTCTTGATTGTGCTTCTCTCCTTATCCTCGGGAAGTCCTTCGTCGTCTTTAATGTTATCGGTGGTGGCCTCATTTCTTTGAACTTGTACTTCTTTTTCTGCTGGCTTTGGATTTCTTGTATGGCGGTTTCCATTGCTTCTTCTTCCTGTTGTTTCGTCGTCATCGTTGCTGCTTGGCTGATCTGGGTTGGTCCATTGGATCTCTTTCTCTTCGGGCTTGTCGGGCTTCTGCTTCTCTCTTTCCTCAGTTGGCTTGTTAACTGGATCATCAATTGTGCCTGTGACGCCCTCATTTCTTCTTGGAATTGGCGGTTTTCCTTCCTTATTTCGGCGAGGTCATTCGTCAGTGCGTTGACGGTTTTCTCGTCTGCAGATCATCGCTTGAGCTTCGGTAAGCGTCGCTTGAGATTCTATGAGCTTTATTTTCAGCTCCTGGTTCTCGTGTTCGAGCTCCATTTTTTTCTTCTTCCTCTCCAAAGAATAATTGCGTTTGGATTCGTCCATCTTCGGCGCTTCCTGTTCCTCCACAGGCGCTAAAAAATCAATATTAGTATTTAACTTACCTTTCAAAGTATCCGTTGTGTTCAGTGCCTTGCCTAATTGTAAAACGCACGTTTCACGCTTGACAGTTTTTTATAGTTGTCTTCTTATTCTCGTTGGATCGCTGTATTTTGAAAAATAATATAGTTTATTTATTTCATAGATAAAAGAGTGAATCCCTAAAAACGCATCAACAATACTAGGTTGTGTTGACAAACACAATTTTTATAAATATGGAAATGCGTTAAGAAACGCGGCATCAGCAGGTAGTTCGCTTTGTAAATCTTTTTTTGTACAAACCCGTCTGTTCAAGTCGAGATCTAGTCGCTAACTGCATACCGATCCCAACCCTATGTTATAAGAAACTGACGTTTTAAATTTGGATTTTTCAACACGTGAACAAAATGTTCTTGAGAACTGTAGAGGCTGTTAAACAAATGAAGGATTTAATAAGAAAGAAATACGAAAAAAGAAAACGTTCGTAGAGGGAAGAAGACCCATTTACTCTATAATTGGTGCGTTCTTTTTGACTGAGATCTCAGATCACTTCAGTTAAGGTGATCTGAGATAAAGTGATGTGAGTAAGCACCAAAAAGAACGACATCTCAATTGAAGCGCGCGATCTGTCGATAGATTTAAACTATACGACAGATTCGTATCAGCATCTAATAATGTTAATTAATGTATCCATAATTTGTAACAAAAGAAAAATAGATTATGTGTGTTTATTATTTATATGTCAATGGTTAAAACCTTAGATAACCTTGGTTAAAACTACATATAAACCAAGCAAATCAAATATTTCTTCATCCCCTCCACTTTATTTCCGACTCAATTCCAACTGATACCCCCTTACAACACATTCAGCATCGGTGAAGGGGGAGGAAAAATCTCAGCTCACTTAAAGTGAGTAAAACAAAAAGAACGCTCACATTACTGATGTGAGCTGAGATTAACTGAGATCTCAGTCAAAAAGAACGCACCTAAAGTGACAAATAGTTTATATTGAATGTTTCTTTTTCTAAATATGGTGTCCGGTTTCTACCTATAATAAAAATTCAATTGCATTATCAGAGACTTGTACTTTAATTCGTAAAAACGTAGTAGACTTACTGATATCTTTAATTATAGAGATGGTTTGTATACCTACCTTTATGCATAAACATTGTTACACAAAATATTGAATGAAAATACAGACTGTTTTAGCAAGTGTTTTTTATTTTACTTGTATTTCAGATACAAGATTATGCTGCAGATATGCATGGCTTAACTTAGCAGAGGTCAGTTAAGTTGCCCCCTCGCCCAATATATATTTTCAACAAAAACGTATCTATATGGTCGTAATGCACCAATATTCTCCATGAATGATTTCCTTTACACCATATTCCCCGAGACTCTACAGCTGTTTGTTTATGGGGGGCTAAATAAACGCTAGACCCCCCACCAATGACAATTTGCAAAAAAGATATACTGCGGACGAATCCACTTCAAATGCACTCCTGTGCACCACCAAGAAAAACAAAATTGGCCCTCCTCCTACTTAGTTAAACCTCAATATATAAAGTATAGTTGCCCCCCCCAATGATAATTTTCAAAAAAAATAAGTGGCATCGGAAGCCACTTCTAATCCAACAAAAACAAAATCCCCCCTTCCCTTACTTGGTTAAACCTCATAATTTAAAATAAAGTTGGCCTCTCCAATGACAATTTCGGAAAAAAATATATGGCAGCAGCATCCACTTCTTATGCACCACCAACAGAATCGTCAAAACCACAAAAACAGTTACTTAATGAAAAAGGGTGTATTAATGGCGTTTGTTAATACATATATCCTTTTTTAAACAAAATAATTCTTTAATATCGAAATTAATAAACTGTCACCGAAATAATTATTTAAGAAACGTCTGCAACTAGTACAGATGTTCAATTTACAAACTCATTGCAAAAAAAAGAATATGGTACAATGAGAGTTTACGAACCATTGGTGTCACACCACTGTCTTATTAGAATTCGACAAAATTACTATTGTCGATATCTTCTGAAGATATTATAACCTAGAAAAAAAATTAAATTCGTATTTCTATCCCCTAGAAGATATGCACTAACACTACACACTTTATTATAGTCGGGGAGCCCAAGCGGGGATTTCGGGATTTACTAAAGCGCGGCAGATTAATATACAGGGGGATACCTTGTACCCGGTTAAGTGCCTCCACAAAACATGAGGCCCATATATAAGGCCGCCCGTGAAGGATACAGGATCAGATTAGTAAAAAAAAATTGACCATCAGAAATTCTCGAGCGCGTCAGATTAAGGTAGGGTGAGTTAATTACATCCTAAAAAGTGTATATTCCACTAATCTGACAATGACGTAAAAAAAGGGGAGGGCAACAAAGTTGTAAAAAAAACGTCATCTCGACATTCTCGAGCGTAGCTAAATTTTTTTTTATTTTGAAGGAAATAATTCAAGAATAATGAAAAATATATAATCTGACGATTTCCGCAAGCCGAAATAACAAAAATTCGTCGATAAAGTTAAATGCGTGCAGCCGCGTGATGCCTACATTTCCTTCTCCGCGTTTCTATTCCTCTCTCACTCTTTCTCTATCTATTACTCTCTCACTCCGTCCCCACTCTGGTTTCTGTTGCCATGACGCCATCACAGCTGATCATAAAGACTCGTTCGTGGCATACTGTTTACAACGTGTTTCCAACGTTTTGGCTTTTTTTGCTATTTTAATATTATTTGTGTGAATTAAAGTTTATAAATATTTAATATGGGGTTTTACCCCGTTTTTCGAAAATCGAGTTTTCATCAGATCTTGACGTTTTAAGGTCATAGGAAGCTTCCCTGACTACCTCCGTGATGTTGTCACTATGTCTGTATGTATGTGTGTGTGTGACTAGCTTATAACTTTTGAACGACTAAACCGATCGGAATCTAATAAACGGCGTTCTAAATATTTCCCTCAAAATTAGATTTCCTGTGAATTTGAACCGATTCGGACCGATATGTTTTGAGAAATTTTGAAAAATCTCAAAAAAAAATAAGATACATTTTTTTTTAAAGCGGTTTTTTTGGAATAACTTTTAACCGGCTTTATCGATCAACTTCGAAAGCTAGTCCGCCTTTGAGCTTGAAAAACCACGTCGATCGCCACCAAGCTGGTCAAAATCTGTTGATTCGTTCAAGAGATATCGTGAACGAAAGAAACCCGAAAAAGTGTTTTTTCGGAATTACTCCGAAATTTGTGGTTCGATCAATTAAAATTGCAAAATTACTTATGAGGATGATAAAACTGCGTCGAATTGCGCCAACCGCGTGAAAATTTCTTAATCCATTCAAAAGTTAATGCGGTTTGAAAATTCCAAAAATAGTGTTCTATGAAACTTCTATCAGACTTTCGAGCTGGGAGAGCTCAAATGCATAGAAATATTATTTCTTTGAACTCAGCGAGCTCAAAATATCACATAAATTATATTTTGAGCTCAAAAATGTCATAAGTACAATTTTAAGCGCCCAGGAATGGAATTATCGGGAAGTTGCAGGGATGGCCTTTAAGGTGAACCGTTTTTCTAATTTTTTTTTGTCAGATCAGGCGAATCCCTCTAGATAATCGTCAGATTATGAGACAGTACGTTTAGAACATAAAGATGAACCATATATATCTTAATCTGACGCGCTTGAGTATTTCAAAATGGCGATTTTTTTTTGCACATTATGAAAATGGCCGCGAGTTTGCGTCCCATCGAAATCGTCAGATTAGTGAATGAGAGCTTTTTTTGGTGCACTTAACACTCCCTTAGAAAATCTGACGCGCTCGATTAATTTTTTTTTTCCATTTTCAACCCTTAAATACAACCACCCGGATCATGCAAACGATCAGATTAATATACGTACATTATTAAAAATACGTAGGGCATTGATGCTATCAATATCTGACGCGTTCGAGGATGTCCATGCAACAGTTTTTTTTACATATTTAAAAATCTATAGCCGCTTCCCCCACCGATGTAAAGGTATATATCATATAACATTTTTTTCTTCTTATCATCTAAGCTTTGCATCCCAATAGGTCTCTACGACGCTCGAGTAAATCCCCATTTAGCCTCGTGGGCTCCCCTACTATTAGCCCGTATCTAACAAAGTTAGAGAAAACTTGTATTTGAAATATTTCTTAAGGATCTCTGCCTCTAATTTATGGTACTTATATACTTGTTTTTGTAAAAACGAGCGCTTAAATCAAAACCCAAAACTCTCTATTCAGTCAAATTTCAGCGGAAATATTGAACGAAAGCTTTTTAACAATCTTTTGTTGAGTTGAGACTCTTCGTGAGCTTATCTGAAATTAAAACCCTTCAAGAGTCCTCTTCGGGTTCCGTTTAGTATTTGTATAAAGTTACCTAATTTCAAATTTACTTGTTTTTGTTGTGCAGGTAGGATTTAATTTGGTAAAATATTTAGGTATCTAATTAAGATTGAAAGCGTTTAAAATATATGATTAAATATCAGGACCGCACTGGAATATATGTATCAAGAATGATTTAATGAAAAGTATGTCCACTACCAATAGCATATTCACAAAAATTAAGCAGCATATCCAAAATTAATTAAAATAGAAAATGAAGACCTAAACGACGGCATTAACGACGTAATAAATCTTTGGTTAAGGTTGAAGGTAGTTGAAGTTAGTCTCTTCGTCATGTTAGTAGTGTAATATTTTTCTTCTGCAGTCGTTAGGATACAGTTAAGATCTTAGAGTAATAATAAACATAGAGAGGGCTATTCATTCATAAACACGTTTATTTTTGCGGCCCACAATTCTAAACGCCAGTAGTAAAATATTGAATGAATTACAAAAAGTGGGGATGATATTGTAGATACATGGCCTTGGTAACTTCGACTGTTTTTCTGACAAACTTTGCACCGACGAACCACGATAATCCAAAAACATTAAATTAATTGACTTAAAAGTTTATTTTGTCACTAAAAGTCTTCAAAAACACATCCAAACGAAAGAACTAAATCTAATTGTAATGGCGCTCTTAGATACAAACCACGTTTGACATTATATTTACTACAATACTACGGCGTATTCGAAATGATCATCGATCACACTCTGATTATAATTTCATCTCTTTTTATATGGTAATTAAACAAGGACAAAACTATTGACACATTAAACAGGTACCGAAATTTTGAGTACTGTTGCCACTTTTAGTTATAACCATAAAGGTATCTATGGATACAACAAATACTTTAAAATTTATATAAGAAATTGAAATTGAAATTTTTTTTATTAAGTACCAGAATACACATCCAAAAAAAATACATTTTCTATTGCCACGGAAGAAAATTCTTGTGTGTGGCTCAAAAGATAACAAAATTAACCATTCGTGGGTAACGTGGTTAAATTGGTACATAATTGGTAACGTCGGTCTATGAGACCAATTTTAGATCCGATTTTTTTACGTCTCTTTTTTTTTCATTAAAAAAAATATATCTTTAAATTGTTGGCCCTGTAACAGTTCCGATGCTTTAAAATATGCTATGATGTATTTCCCGTTATTTTTATAATAAAAATCTTAATAATAAATAATCAATTGAATTTTTGGTAACCTTGTATTTAAAAATTGAAAAAAAATAAAATATACTTCTTAATACAAAAACGAATGCTAAAACTCTTAACTGATGAACAAAATAACATAATTACTTCAATATTTTCCCTCAGGTGTCCATAGATAAATGAACATTTAAACCAAACTAACACAAACTTATACACCAATCAACACAAGAACTTACATTATCATCTTCTGGTTCGCCGGCCTCGGAATCAGTTGGAACCTCAGCAAATAATTTTTGCAATGCCTCTTGCTCTTTTTCGTAAGACATAGTTGATTAGTAGAAACTAAAACGTAATTTTATAAGCAAAAATAAAATAAAAAAGCATTTAATGCTTACCCCGAAAAAAAATACGAGTTTGGTAACGTCGGTGTCTCACACCGCCACTTTGCAAAGCATAAAAACGATACGCACTACACATAAAACGAGTCTATACTGAGTGGCCAAGGATAAGGATAAAAGGTACCTGGCGGCGCACAGCGAGAAAGAGATGCGTTGCGTTTTAAAACGAGAAACAAATTTTTCTTGGTCTCAGGGACCGCGCGGTACCAGTGAAAGGTTAATGACTTACATATGTAATATATAATGCTAATGTAATATTATAAAACAAAACCAAATAATTTATTAAACTTCCTTAATATTTTATAAATTTTCATAAATTTATGAATCTATGATCCCCCCTAACGGCACAGGTCCAAAAAAGCAATGCTAGGTGAGAATAAGTTTTTTCCTGATTAATGAGAAAAGATGTTATTAATTTAGTCATAGTTAAGTTTAATCCATTCAACAGAATGTTTCTTAAAAACATTAACACGTTCTAAATTTCTAATATTATTATCGATAAAATTTATAAATATATGAATGTAATGTAAGAAAGTATCTCCCCCCCCCCCCAATCTAGACTTTGTACTAAAAGAATAGGCATTATCGTTACTAAAATTTCTTGTGAAATAATTATGAGGTAATGCATTAGTGTAAATTTTTTTTCATATACCAATTCATTAAAAGTGTCTTTACATATATATGTCTAATATTTAAGAAAGAACTAATTTGAAACAAATCTTTTGTAGGAAAATCGAATGGTTTTTTATACGTCATTTTAATTATTTTTCTATGAAGAATATCCAGCGGCTTTAGAGTAGTATGAAAAACTCCAACCGAGACAACCATACCCTAGAATAGAATTTACAAGTCCATAATAGATAATTTTTAAGGAATGTATATCTGTAATATTTGCTAATTTTTTAAAAACATGTATTAAATATCTTAATTTTTTGCACATGTTATCAATTTGGTAAGACCAACTTAAAAAGGAATCTATTATTATCCCAAGATATTTAGCCTTATTATGTAAAAGTAAAGTATTAGAGTTACACGTGCATGTAGAAGTATTCGTAGAAGATGCATAGCAGTCACAACTGAAATGTGTAATAATTTTGTTATATGAAGGTAAGCTTGTTTACGTTTGGCAAAAGGGATTATTACTGTTTTTGCTTCATTAAGAAGTAGACCATTAATGTTCATCCATTTCTTAGCTAAGTAAGCCGTAATCTTGCCAATATTTTTCAGGCTAAGAAAGTCATTGATGTAGCACAAAAAAAGAAGCGGCCCCAAGACTGTGCCTTGGAGCACTCCTCTTTTTACAGTCATTTCTTCGCTAATAATATCTTTGATTTTTACTGCTTGTTTCCTTTTTGTTAAATAACTTTTTAATAGTTTTAAAGCCTTACCCCTAATACCAAATTATTTGTCTAGCTTCTCTAATAAACGCAAATGTGGCACCAAATCGAACGCTTTGGTTAAATCTAATAAGGCAGCAATAGTTGGAGTGCTACCATCAACTGCTTTATACAACTGACCCACTACCTTCATAATTGCATCACTAGTAGACTTGCCCTCAATAAAACCGAACTGATTTGGGCTTAACAAATTACGATCAGTAAAATATCGAGTAAGACGTCTTTTTTCACATACTTTAGAAAGGCTAGTAGTTAAGGATATAGGACGATAATTATTTATATCAGTATTTGTACCTCCTTTATGAATAGGAACAAGATAGGTTTTTTTGAAAGCATTCGGGTAGACACCATTCAGAAAAATATTATTGAAAATAAAAGTTAGAGGGTGTAAAAAATGACTTGAAAATGTTTTCAGTATAATGTTTGATATTTTACTTGGACCAGTTGAAGGAGAGTTCTTAAGAGAAGAGATTATTTGAGTGAGTTCCTCAGTATTAGTTTTATAAAGAAAAAAGGATTGATCGCAAGTCGAATTTATTTTAAAATCGCTTAATTTCAAATTTTTATTTGAAATATTATTTGACAGTTCATCACCGATATTTACAAAAAAGCTATTCACTTCGTTTGCAATTTCTTTAGTATCAGTAATAGTTTTGTTATTATTTATTATTTTATTTATTTTTATAAATATTAGAGGATTCCATGGCCACTTTCCAGAGCGTCTTACTGTCATTTTTTCCCGACAAAATTTTATCTCTAAAGTAATTTTGTTTGCTAATTTTAATTAGATTATTTAATTTATTTTTGTATAGTTTATAGTCTTTTAACAAACAAAGATTTGTAAGAGTTTGTTTATACATATAATTTTTTACATAAATAGAATTAACAAGTGCTCGCGTTATCCATGGTTTTCTAATAATATATTTAGGTATAACAGTGTTTGTAGATTTAACAATAGCATTTTCAACTTTATGTGTGAAGTATTTAACCAGATTGTTAACGTCCAAAAGAGTATAAAGAGGATCCCAATTAATATTCTCTAGTTCGTTTATAAATTGACTCTCATCTAATTTTTTTATGTAGCTACTCTCGTCTATATTATCATTAGTCAAAGCCAAACTTTTCTCAAAGTCTAAATTACAAAAAAAAGGTAAATGATCAGTGATACTATAATCCAAAACAGCGGCTTCTATTTTTAAGTTACTTCTATTGTATATAAAGCAATGATCAATGCAAGTGCCTGTATTATTAAAATGACCTCTCCTAGTGATGCAATTTATATAAGATCTAAAACCGTGCGTGTATAATGTATTTAGATACTCCTTTTTAATTCTTCTATTGTTGGCACAATTTAATATATTAATATTTGTATCACCCAAGAATACTTCCGCATCACTTTTATTCATATTTTGGAGATACTCATTTAAATTTTCAATAAAAACATCAGCATTTATATCGTGTGACCTATATTGACAGGACACATAAAAATTAACATTATTAAATCTAAATTTAAGATTCATAGTATCTAATAAACCGCAAGTAGTATAACTTATGAACTCGCAAAGCTCTGACCTTATATAGCACACCACTCCGTCACATTTATTTGGCGAATTGTTACTACTAAAATACATATTGTAGCCTTTTATGTTAAAAAGTTTTAAATTTTTTTGATTAATCCCATTCCAGCTTTCTGAACATACTATCTGAAGAAAAACTAGGGTTTTCTTGAATGAATGAACTATATTTACAAAATGGCACTGTACATTACAGTACAAATCTCACTAAATTTACACTCTTTACAGAGGCTAAACACATTACACATTGGTTCCAATAACTATCCTACTTGTTGTACTATTGGTTGATTTCACTTTAATTTTCTTATGTTTTTTAAGTACATTGATTGAGGATGGATGAGATATTAAATATATATTTTTTGGTTATGCTGCCACATGTTGATTTTGATTATAAGAATTCCCGTTAGTAGGTTAGGTACTTGTCGGTTAAGGGTAGAATTATAACAGCGAGAAACGGTGGTTGGATGTTGAAAATTGAATCATTTTTAGACTGGTGTCGAAAGTCAAAACTATAAGGAGGAAACAATTAGACGTAGATGAAGATGAAGGGTAAGTTCGCTACTAACGGGGAGGTGGCGTTAGGAGTATGATTTATAATTAATTAAAGGGTGGTTTATCACAGTTGAAGCACTAGTTTTTCAACACTATCAAATGGAATTCCTCCTTAAAGGAATTAATTAAAAATTGCAAAAGATCAAAATTTTTACCCAGACTTCTCACATTGCAGTGCAATATCTTCAGACCAGTACCACCAAGAAATATCGAGTTACAAACATCCTCAGGAGTATCACACTCGTAAGTTTTATAATCTAGATCTTCAATATCATCAATAAAGTTTGTATTCATTCTAAATTATATATTATTCTAAAAAAAACCGAGTGAAAATAAAACTAAAATTATTATACTCTAAAAAATATAAATAAGCGGTTTTAAATTTAAATATATTTATAATACCAATGTTTTCATGGTAGAGCCCAAAATTTTCTATTACATTTTAAACAAGTCTTCTTCACATCTAATTCTAAACTCTTTTGCACCATCCATTTTCCTCAAAAAAATGTCACCATTAACAATCCATAGAAATCTGTAACCTAAACGCTTTTTAACTTCTTTGGCCTTAGCAAGCAAAATTCTTCTATACGCAGTTAGGTCATGGTTTATGTAAATTTTATCAAACTTTCCATTACCGTTAGTGTAATCCAGATCCTCCAATTTGATATATTTCTTTTCTTCAAGTTTTCTTATCATATTCGATTTATTTTTACTATTGTCAAATTTTACCAAAATAGGGGCACCAGGCTTAGATGACACCCTGTAGGCCGAAAACTTATTTAATTCTTCCATATTCAACAGACTAGCAAATTTCTTCACGATTCCGACACAATTTTCATCATTTATTTTTGGTATGTTGCGAATGACCATATTATTTGATAATTTCTCCTGCTCTAAGCAGTCAATTTTATGCTCTTGTGAACTAATCTTCGACCTGCATTCCACTAATTCATCATCCTTTTTCGTGAGAAGCTGGATCAGGTTGAGATTATAATTCAGCAGTTTTTCCATCTTTATGCCCAGTTCATGTATTAGACGTACAACACTTCATTATCGCTAGAATCGGCTCTATTATGCTCATCTTTTCTATTCCCCGGCGTTATAGATTTTCGTACTCTTGTACATTGAGAGCAGACAATATCTATATCGTTTTTTTGGTAATCTTTGATAGTTAGAATTGATAGGTTCGAACATCCACTGCATTTAGCACATATTATTTGATAATCTTTTTTTGTAAGTTTTCTGTCACATTTCTTGCATTCCACCATTTTATCAGAAATAATAATCATCAAATTAATTTGTAAACAAAATCCAAAACCAGTTCGAAGGCACGGCAATCATACATATAAAATTGTACTTTAAACCACAAAAAAAACTGGTTCGTCTGATAAGGATAAACAGGTATTTATTAGCAGCACAAATTGGAAGTTTCTATATAACGTAATTATGTTTTTAATTACTTACACGTAATTAGCGAAGATATTATGATCACACCAACAGATTTTGATGGTTACTGGTACACTGATTAATATTTACTTTTTCACAATTTTTGGAGCTTGATTTCCCATGAAAAAACTAGTTTTTATACGAGCATTGTTGATGCGTGTGATATGTTGTAAATATCAATACATCTACTCTCTACTCTAAGAATATGCCTTTATTAAATAAAATTCAAGTATTATTAATCAATTTCAAAAGCAGCTACTCAAATGCATAAATGAGTGTGAATTTTTTTTATTTGCATAAATTTTTAATAAATTTTCAATTAAATTTCTAATTTCATTTTTCCTGCAGCTAAAGAGACTTTGTAAATATGGCAAAGCAGTGGAAGTGTCCGCAAGTGAGCTTAGATGTGACTCGATGTTTGGGACAAGAAAAAATCAAAACAAACATATCTATTTTATTTGTTAATCTGAGGTTAAGATATTGCTAAGATCACCGTTAAAACACTCCAGGATTTCGCTTACGCAGTCACCGCTGACGCAAGGATACCACGTTCCTATTGGTCAACGCTGAGAGCTGCAACACCTCAGTCTTTATAAGATAAGTTTCTTGCCTTACCTCAGCTTATATAAATCTAGGGTTGGTATTTATTGTTAATATAACTGCATTATATGAGTCCTGTATTTTGAACACGACGTTAATGCAAATTTTCTGTATTTTCCACAAATTTCCTATTTTTGAAGATTTTTAATAACTTATTTAAGGGGTTAATTATTCACAAGGTATTTCCAGCTTTCCACCATTTTCATGTTTTGTAGATTTCGTTCCGTTAAAAGTGTGGTGGCGCCCAATTTAATATTAGGTAATTGTTCACCCCATCCTAGTATTAGCAAATAGTGATAATTTAACTGAGGCATACCACTCTCTGAAATATTACTGCTTTATTTTGGTATAGATATGTAGATGACACATTGGCTTGTTTTATAGGTAATGAACGATAATTAGATATATTTTTCTACCACATTAATAGTTTACACCCAAAAATTAAATTTACATTAGAAATTGAAGAAAATAGCTCAATCAATTTTCTTGATTTAAAAATTCAAAGAGTTAATAATGTACTTGATTATTCAATTTACACAAAACCAACACACAGTGATGTGACTATTCAATAGTTCCAATCACCCCTTGTTACATATATGAGCAGCATATAATTCAAGCATTTTCAGTTCCTATGAACAAATGTAATTTTACTAGAGAAATTAATTCAATTAAACAAATAGCAACATCCAACGGTTATCCATTACATATGATAAATAAAGTAATTAATAAAAAAGAGGAAAAAGTGGCATTTCAACTAGTTTTTCCTAAACAAACTAAAGAAATAAAAAGGTATAAAAACCTTCACTTATGCAGGAAATATTTCTAATAATATATCAAAAATAATATCTTTAGCAACAAATGCAACAATTTCTTCTAAAAAAGAAAGTGACGTAAGTACAAAATTGTTAAATGTAAAAACATAAATAAGGTAACGGCAACTATTATCGGCACTGACCCCTTTATCGGCACAGTAGGCCCATTTTCATTAATAATGTTACATTACATATTAGACCCATTGTAAATACGTCTTACGGTTCTTTGTTCCTTCCCTTAAATTATACAAACGCGCATGATCAAAAAAGTGTAAACAAAAATTGGAGCGAAAAAATGTTTAGGCAGTACAGACCACAGATAACCCACAGATAGATGAGACACTGATTGTGGCGCCATCTAAAGAGCCTGTCGACTAAGCAAATGAGTGATGTTAAAAAGTTGCTGAGCTTTTTCATAGACCTTAATACGTTCTACAACTTTTGTATTTAACATTTTTCTCTAAATCGTACATTAAAACATTTATTTGAGAAAATTCACAAATTTACTAGAATTTTTTTTGTTTATGATTTGATGCCAAAATGTTACTTTGGTTTTTTGTACATCTCAAAACATTCTATTACTTTTTTATCTAATTTTTATTTTGAGTTTTATGCAAAAATGTTACTGAAATAAGCTTGTCCAATTGGTCCTGTGCCATTGGGGTTTTTTTACTTTCCTTTCTTGGTTTAGCTTTAGGAAATTGACATATTTGTTCTGGAGAAATGAAGACAACAGACTGCGATGACTTGGGACTTGGCGATGAAGGAAATTCAGTAGTTGACGTTGAGGGAGTACAATGCAAAGTCTCGGGATTGTTTCAGTGGAGTGGTTTCAGTCTCTCCTGACATTTCTTCTGCTTCTATAAGGGGTGCTGAAAGGGGTATTGTACGATCTGAGCCTAAAGAGCACAGAAAATCGTAGCCATGAAAAATGTTCCTATCGAATGGTGATATACCACATTTTGAAAAACCTGATTTTACATTGTGAGTGCATCTGGAAATGCTGCACTGCCAGTTTTTATTTTTCCGCGTGCCAGATTTCATGAAACCTTTATGATAGGTTTTCCACCAGACAGCATAGATCTGGTGAACAGTCCAAATAGGGGGTGGATGAACGCATCACTCTTTTTGAAAACTCTAGAGCATCTAGTCACTCATACGAGATGTTCCATGCAAGATCCCATCTTACTTCTCATGGATAACCATGAAAGCCACTGTTCATTGGAGGCTGTAATCTATGCAAAGGAAAATGGAATCGTAATGGTAACCTTCCCACGTCATTGTACACACCTGCTGCAGCCCTTAGATGTATTGGTCATGGGACTGTTTAAGGCAAAATATAAAGTGGCTCAAAATGACTGGATGCTTCCACATCCAGGCTAAACGATAACTATCCACAATGTTGCTCATCTAGCTGGCAAGGCATTTGAAAACTCTTTTACCATGAAAAACATAATTGCTGGTTTTCAAAAACCAGGAATATATCCTTTTGACCGAAATGCATTTAGCGATTAAGATTTAGATGCTTCAAATGTCACTGACAAGCCCAACGTATTAGCTCCAGTACTTCAATAATCAAATCCAATACGTCTGCCACCTGAAGAAATTCCATCATGCAGCACCTTTCCTCAAACTGCACACAACTTATCGCTACCATCTGACAACTCAGTCAATGTATCTGTCGAATCCATACACCCGTTTCCTAAAGCACCCCCAAGAGTCGAAAACTATCGTGGCCATAAAAGGGGAAAATCCAAAATTCTCACGGAAATACCTGAAAAAAAAGCATTAAACAACAAATAATTGACAAAAAGAAAAAAGCCAAGGTAACAAAGAATGTTTTCAACACCAAAGAAACATCCAACGATAGCGATTCATTTTCTGTTCACGATGATTCGGACGGACCATTGTCCGAAGGTTCTTTAGAAGAAGATTGCCAAATTGGAGTGAAAAATGAAGATTTCTCGGTTGGCGAATTCATTGTTGTAAAGTTTTGTACAAAAAAAAAACAGTTGTGCACTTTGTGGGACAGATAATGGAAAAAAATTATAATGAATTCGGGTTAAATATTTAAGACGAAAATGTTTCAAATTTTATTTTCCTGTCATTGATGATATTTCAACGGTTGAAATTGAGGATGTGCTTCGAAAACTAACAGTTCCTTTAAACATTAAAGGTACTGAGAGAACGCAGTCTCTAATTTCCTTCAATATCAACCAATCAATGTACAATTTCCGATGTTTATACTTATCAAATTTGCTTTATTTCATGTATTATTGAATAATTTTCATTTGAGATTTTTAAGAATAAACTTTTGATTTGAAACAGTCTACAAGTTTATTGAAAATTGTGTACTTTTCATACTGTTCATATGTGCCCCACCTGCGTACAAAAGTGCCCCCCTGCGTTCAAAAGTGCCCCCACCTGCGTTCAAATGTACCCCTTGAGGGGGCACCTTTCAAAAATTACATTTTTGAAAATTACGTAAAATCGAATCATACTAGATTAAGCCATCATTATCTGTGAAAAACCATTGATTAGACTTAAAATAATGCCTCTGTATATTGGTTACTGATTTATTGCTTTTTAATTCAAAAAACCACCACTCCAAACACAAACATGTTGAAAGGTTCCCCCTCACCCCTACTTGTAACTAACTGAAAGATTTCTTGTAATATGAATATAGCATTTCTGCAGGACCTGTTCTAATTTCTAATATTTGCCTTACTTATTTTTCTAGTCATTGATATCTGCGAAATTGAAAATTCTATAAAATTTAAATTCTCAAAATTAATGGCTAAAATTGTCAGAAATAAAATACATGTCTTGTTATTTCTTTCAAAATGTTCACTTACATGATTTAATTTCACTATTACAACTTTATTAAAAGTATTGACATATTATAATCAACTGATTTAAACATTTAAAAAAGAAGACATTCCATTCTTTTGAGTATTCACGTCTGTTGGCAGTCCTTATAACAGTCTATTTTAATTTTTGTGAAAAAATTAGCCATAGCACCCCAAAAAATGTTTGCTAACTGTAGCAAGCTATTTTTAGGCGTTATTAAATATGTCAAACCTGCACAACCACCTAATGAAAATCCTGGTTCTGCGGTTGGTGTAGGGATCTCGGGTCTAGCATACTTCCATATTTGATAAAAAAAAATTTTCAGGGGATTGTATTGATGAATGATTATCCTTCCTTTTAACCTAAATCATGTTATTTTCTGAAAATACGAACATATTGTACATACTCTATTTACATATCAAAAAGTGTAAAATAAATTTGTAGCTATACTAACAAAATATTGTAAGCAATCTTATTATCAAGATAGAAAAAAGGAAAAAGAAGAAAGAAAAAGGAAAACAGAAAAAAGAGAGAAAAAGTAAAAACATATTGTAATATATCTCAAATAATTTAACAAAATCAGCCTGGCTAATTGGCAATCGCCAAAGCCATAAACCTAGTTAAAAAAACCTAAATCAGTCAAACACCTCCCCCCCACCCCCTAAGGACGGGGGGTGGGTGACTTTGTAAAATAATTGTAAAAATAAATTTTTGAATTTGGAATCAAATTCTACGTATACACCTAAAATTTCATTTTGTTACCTTTTATTTTTATAAAGTTATGCAAAAAAAATGTGATCAAAAAATTGATTATTCAATGGTGTAGGACTCTCGGGTCTAGCATACTTCCTTATTTGATCAAAAAAAATTCACGGGAAAATAAATTTTTTAATTTGGAATAAAATTCTACGTAAAGTTAGAACACACATACGGCCAATCAATGAAAAAAGTCTTCAGTGATGACAAACGTTGGTTTAAGGTTTTGCAATTTTAACTGTCTCGACCCTTACTTCGTGGAATCTACTCATTTTACTGTTTTAAATGAAACTTACTGTTTCTAGACAATTCCACAATATATTGAAAAACTTTTAAAATCTCTAAGAAAATTGACAATTGTTTTGAAGATATTTATATCGGGGGCGGGGGTGGTAGTGACTTTGTAAAATAATCATAAAAATAAATTTTTGAATTTATAAACATGCAGAGGATGTTGCCAATGTCAACAAATCCCTCTACTGTCAAAATTTATCGAAAATCAATAAAATTGCAAAACTGTTTTAAATGAAACTTACTTTTTCTAGGCAATTCCACAATATATTGAAATTTTTTTAAAACCCCTAAGAAAATTGACAATTGTTTCGAAGATATTTATGTATAAAATATAAAATGAGTAGATTCCACGAAGTAAGGGTCGAGACAGTTAAAATTGCAAAACCTTAAACCCATGTTTGTCATCATTGAAGACTTTTTTCATTGATTGGTTGTATGCATGTTCTACGTAGAATTTGATTTCAAATTCAAAAATTTATTTTTAGGACTTTTTTGCAAAGTCAACAATCACCCCACCCTTAGGGAGTGGGTGAGGGATGACTGATTTAGGTTAAAATGAACAATAATCATCCATCAATACATTCCCGTGAAAGTTTTTTTTCAAATATACGAGGGCAATTCAGAAACTAACCTCCGATTGGTCACAGTGCGGGTAGTGGGGGGAGTAGCGCGCCATCTGTGCATTCACACGCTCAGCAGGTCAGTCGGCATCAAGCCGTAGTCGAGTGAACATCGTACCTGCGCTAGTTTAGTTTTTGTGGCAGTTTGAAATGTGTGCTGCAATAGAAAATCCCGCCAAATGTGAAGTGCGTGCTGTTATAAGGTTTTTTACAGCCAAAGGATACTCTGCAGCAGCTATTCATCGTGAGCTTTGTGCCGTGTACGGACCAAAAGTTATGAGTGAAGGAGTTGTCCGTGAATGGGTACGTTTATTTAAAAGTGGACGAGAAAACGTTCATGATGAAGAGAGGAGTGGTAGACCATCCTTGGTGACTGACGAACTCGTTCAGACAGTTGATGCAAAAGTTCGTGAAAATCGACGTTTCACAATGGCGGAGTTGTCTACTGATTTTCCACAGATTTCTAAGACTCTTTTGTACGAGATAGTGACAGCAAGATTGGGTTACCGTAAGTTCTGTGCACGATGGGTGCCCAAAATTCTTACCGACCACCACAAAAGTCAAAGAATGGCCTCTGCATTAGACTTTCTGTCACGTTATGAGGACGAAGGAGAACCATTGTTAAACAGAATCGTGACCGGTGACGAAACCTGGATTAAGTACGTGAACCCTGAGACAAAAGAACAATCAAAGATGTGGGCACATTCAGATTCGCCTACCAAACCAAAAAAGCCCGGCAAGATTTTTCTGCCAGAAAACTGATGGCAACGGTGTTTTGGGATGCCAAAGGGGTGTTGTTGGTTGAATTCATGGAACGTGGGACGACCATTAATCAAGACGTGTACTGTGAAACACTAAAAACATTACGACGGGCTATACAGAACAAACGCCGTGGTATGCTGACTTCCGGTATCGTTTTTTTGCACGATAACGCCCGTCCTCACTCTGCTCGCAGAACAACAGCCCTTCTTGAGTCCTTCAAGTGGGACGTTTTCAACCATCCACCTTACAGCCCAGATCTGGCGCCAAGCAATTATCACCTCTTCATGCATATGAAGAAATGGCTCGGGTCCCAGCGGTTTGATGACGACGAAGAGCTCAAAGATGCGGTCACAGGCTGGCTCAAGGCACAAGCGGGTGATTTTTATGCAGAAGGAATTTCAAAGCTTGTGAAGAGATACGATAAGTGCCTCAATCGTTATGGAGACTATGTCGAAAAATAGTGCAAAGATGTAGTTGTAAGATGTATATATTAAAATATTTTTACTTAACTTGGTGTATTTTTTTCAATCAACCGGAGGTTAGTTTCTGAATTGCCCCCGTATGTCTGTCTGTCACAGTTATGTAGTGAAAGTGAAAGTCTTTCTTAATAAATTTT
Organism: Galeruca laticollis; assembly: GCA_963921935.1. NCBI lineage: Eukaryota > Metazoa > Arthropoda > Insecta > Coleoptera > Chrysomelidae > Galeruca > Galeruca laticollis. The sequence goes on along the minus strand of OY998181.1, from coordinate 156,473,667 downwards.
ATATTTTCTAATAAACAAAAATTATTTTTCCACATTACTGATAATCAATTCATCTTACATTTGCGTTTCTTCTATAGAACTTCATTATCACTTGTTTCTTTCAAATCCCTAAAAATTTAGATAATCTTCAAATTTGTTCACTTTCTTAGTATAATACTTACTGAACACTGTCTATATCAAGAAGTGGATCACACATTTCAAATATATTGTAAAACCTGGAACTTCTTGTAGCTATATCTTTAGCTGTCTCCCCACTATTATTTTTTATAGAAGGATCAATAAATGGATGCATAAGAAGCAGCTGAACAGTTTCAAATGAAGCCCCGTGAGACGCAGCTATATGTAAGGGCGTTTGACCTGTAATATTCATAATAGAAAAATGCCACATTATTTTTTCATAAGCCAGGTACCTCCTTGGGACTCGGCATTAACATCGGCACCATGTTGAATTAAAACGGCAGCACATTCTTTGTGATTCCACTGACAACAAGAATGCAATGGTTGCCACTGCATTTCAGTTTTTGCCGCAATATTAGCTCCATTTTGTAGTAAAAATTCAACAATATCCACATTGTTGCTATAACATGCTCTGTGTAAAGGAGTATAACCATCTTTATCTGTAGCATTTATTATATTTGGGTTAGATTCGATAAGCGTTTTCACTAATTCAAGATCACCTTTTTCGGAAGCCTCCAGAATAGACTTTTGTAGTTTTTCTAAAAGTTTAGTAGCATTAATTAGAAAAGTTGAGGAACTGTAGCTTGAGCTCCATAAAATTATTTTTATTCTGGTTTATAGTACCTTCAGGATTTCTCGTAGTATCAATATCATTAAGATCATCTTCCCATCCACTTACCAAGAATCTCTCATCGTTCATCTTTAGATGGTGTACAATATACTTTTAAAAATTTGTAAATATTTGAGAATAATTTGGGTATTCACAAACAAAAATTAGAATATTTTTAATAGGTTATGTTTTCGATTCTTCATTTTTGTATATTTAACAAATTACCATACATATTTTAATACAGCTAACTTTATTTAATAAGTACAGAAGATCAGTGCTATAAGAGTATTAATTATCTAAAGTGACTCTAAAACATCAAAACTAATGGAAATTTAAATATTAATTAATTATTATATGTTAAAATTCAAATTTAATACATTTTATTTGACTTTTCGCTGCTGTTAACTGATAAAACAAGACCATAGAGAAATGTAGACTTATTTCAACAGGTTCTACCACAAATCAGAATTTGTGGGTTCTACTAAACATCAATAGGCCGATCCCAAACCATGACCTGCGCAACACAAAAATGGCGGCTGTAGGATAAGCAGTTACAAAGTAAACATATAAAATTCCGTGCATTGAAAGCAAAATTTCTTATTCGTAGTGATTTTGAGTGGCAAATAACCTTTAGTGACTGGATTTGTTTCTGTAATAATACTATCCATGGCTGGAAACACAATGTTGGACTATTATAAAATATTGCTGGATGAACATCCAGATGAAGCTACCCCATACAAAGCTAAAATATCCAAAATTAATGGAGTTTATCCATTTTCATTAAATAACATAATGAATATTTTTTATGTTTGTTGTAAACAGAGTAGAAACACAGAACAAGGTAGTGTTTTTAAATGAAACTCAAGGTCTCTAGTTAATTCCACAATATAATACAAGTTATTGAAAATTCTAAAAAATTGTCAATTTTTTAGAATTTTCAATAACTTGTATTATATTGAGGAATTAACTAGAGACCTTGAGTTTCATTTAAAAACACTAATATGAGCATATTCCACGAAGTAAGGGTCGAGACAGTCAATTTCATACAGAACAAGGTAGCTATATCATTTTGTAAAAGCTGCAATGCATTCTAATCAACTTGAAACAATAAAATTAGTAGATATTAAACAAAACCTAACATTTTTCTATCAACACATTTAAGAGTTTTTAAATCTAAATGCTTTTAAATTGCCTTTCATACTAATAACAGCCAATCAAATGATCAGGTTTTAATTAGTTTTAAATGACTTTCAAAAATTTGCAGAATGCAGCTCCTTACAACTAAATGCAAATATTAGAAGTATCGTAGAATTTTATAATCAAATTTAAAGCCCCCGTTGGTTAAAATGGCATAGGAATATGTGTACATGAGAGATGTGTCACCCTACACATTTTCACGTCAGTTTAGTGAAAGATAATTACAAATTTGATTATGAAATTGGTCCTAAGAAACAAAAGGGAGCAGTGGAACAAGGTTGCCATGTGAGCCTGTGTGCGAAAATTTTGCTGGACCTCCATGATGAGACGGTATATTGATAACCATATTAATTTATGAATTTTGGGTGCACAAAAAAGCAATTGTTATTATGATAAGGGTTTATTTTCCAGAAAATAGAAAAATATCTGCAAGTACAAATCAAAAAGAACGTGTGATAAGAATAATAATTTATATACATACAGTTAACGATACTGAAACAAAACCAAAAATATATTTTCTAAATGAATATGATAAAATGGAAATAACAAAATATTGGAAATACTTCAACAACAAAAATAGAAAAACCTATCAAATATTTACAAATTAACTAGTAAAATATTTTTTCTTGCTCCTTTCCGAAGTATTGGAATTTTTTCTATGAGAATATTTGTTTTGCATTTGTAACTCTGCTCCCTGACCAGTGTGCTTTGCACACATTACAGACCAGTAGTTCGGCAACTGTGTAGGAGGAATAGGAAAAAGATAAATTAGTGTTGTTCAACTATCTTTACAGAACACAATTCAACATCACAAAATATTTTAACTACCTTTGGCCATTTAATAGAACTCTCAAATATTTTTCTTTTGAAAGTTGTAGTACTTATTCCAGTGTCTATATATCCCATACCATATTCACAGAAGGTATTCAGTCTGGATTCAATGTATCATGCAACTCCACAGGTTTGCCTAAAAATAAACACATCAGTTGTAATATCCTTACCCTAATGAGTTAATTCAACTGAGATAAAATGCTTCGAGTACACTCTTGCATTCTTAATTTATGTATCCGAGAATTCTTCACGTTTGATTGCTTTCAGCCATTCTTGGCATCGGAAGGCAGATAATTCCTTAAGATTATTTCTGTTAAAACTACAACACTACTTGTAGAATTCGATAAAAGTTTACATTATCTCGGTTACTTCTGCTTCCACACTGAACTATACAATAAAACGAAGACATTTATATGTAAGCAAGAGCCACGCAACCACTAAAAACTTCCAATTATCACTTTTGTTTACAGAAACTATATGGGTACGTTCCACTTAAGGCCCATAACGCCCACGACCGCGACCGCTGCAACACCCGTTCCACTTAAGTAAAAAGACCACGGTCGTTGTAGGCGAAAGTTGTAAGTGGAATGCATATTTGAGCGGAGTAGGCTGACAATATGGCGGCTTGGTGAAAACGTGCAGTTTGTGTGTATAATAATAAATAGAATAATTTTGGTGCAGTTTGGTGTAAAGATTTCGCATAGGCCGGTGTAAAATTTAATTCATCATGGATTCCCATGAATTTATGGTTGGGTTTTTTGACAAAACTAATGAAAGAATATCGCCATGTTTGAATTGTCGCCAAGCTTTGATGAAAGCCCACTCAGACTCACCAATTTGTATGGGCGAAGTGGGCGAGACACGGTCGCAAACAGTGACGTCATCTATGACGTTGACAACCACGGGCCTTAAGTGGAACCATTGAATAAAAAGTTAGGTTAGGTTAGGTTATTCAATGAGTGGAACTGAAAAGTGGGTGTTGCGGTCGTTGTGGGCTTAAGTGGAACGCACCCAATTTAACTTTGTACCACTGTTTGTCCTCCAGCCGTCATATTGGTATTAATTTGATAGGACTGTGGAGTGGCCTATTATTATTAAAAGAGAAGAATAAAACATAACCTCTAATAACTAAAAACATAAAATACATTTAAAAATGTTTATATGTGAAAATGGTACGTTTCTCTTTTAAAAAGAATAACGGTTTCAATAAACCAACAAAATGAATGATTCAATAAAACATGTGAGTGCAGTTACTTATAGTTATAACTGTTCACTAATTAAATTTTTAAAATCTTATTATTAATGCATTGAGAATCAATGTGTTTACTTACTTTCAGGGAGAAAAAAGTTTTTGCGTCAAAGGTATTAAAAGATTGGTTCCAGTTCCTAAAATAACACCAACTGAAAATTTTAATTTTTCTGAAGCCTTAGAGTCCATTTATCCTTTATTAAATATAATATTTAATTATCTAGATTGCAACGATTTACGAACCTGTAGCAGAGTAAATAAGACGTGGAAAGAAGTTGCAGAAAATATTTTAAACAAGAGGGTGCAATCCAGCTGGTTTACATGTTATAAATCGAAAAAATCAAATATTTTTGAATGCAGCGACAATCTTAATTATAATAATGTTGGATTTGGAATAATTCTTTATGATTTTAGGAGGATCAAACTAAATAAGTATATATGCATACATTCAACATGGGGTGAATTATCAAGAAAATCAGGTAATAAAATCCTGAAATTTATTCAAATGATCATATAGTGTAAATAATGCCAACGATTAAGTAATAATCCAGTTATTAATTTTACAGTAAAATAACATTATTGCTTTCCCGAATCACGCATTTATCATTGTTTTGATATGCCGCCTCTGTAAGTTGAGTTCAATAGGTATAAAGTGAATAATCTTAAGTATAAATAAACTGTGATAAACCTGATACTAAGTTGAATTGAACAAGATTTACTGCTTAAATTAAAAATAAAGTTGCTAGTTTGTATAAAATAAAATACATTTAAGGGTGGCTAAAAAGTTGATATAATATATTTGTCGTAATATAAAACATGGTTAGAAGGGAGGGTTTCAGACGGGTTGTTTAGGATGCCTATTTTTTGTGCCGTGTAATAAAATAATAGTAAAATTTAATTTATTTAATCAAGAATGGCAATTAACTAGCACAAATACACAGAAAGAAAAAAAACGGGAGGGAGGGAGACGAAGATACTGAGGAGGAAGTTGCTAAAAAAAGTAAAAAGATGAAAAGATCATGAGTTAAAAGTCAAAAGAAAATTGAGGAAAATATGGAAATACTGACTAAGATGAAGAGACAAATGGGGGGAGACCATGAATACCATAAAACAACAGAGCTAACCGAGATGAGGAATGAAGAAAGGTATTTAGAAAAGATATTAATAAGTTAAGATTAGCAAATATGGATGAAACGTTGGAAAGAATTGAAAATGAAAAAAGAAGGAATAATATTGTTTTGCGAGGTTTAAGAATAGATAACAAAGACAGGATAGAACTAAAAATTCATGAAGTGTGAATTGAAAATTTATACAGAGGTGTTGAGAGCAGCCAAATTATGATATAAAAACTGTATAAGACAGTTAAAGGAACAGATACAAAAGAAAGAATTTATGAAAAATAAAAGTAAATTGCGAACAAAAAGGGGTCAAAAGATATTCATACAGGACAATTTGTTAAAGAATGATACAGAAATAATGAAACAAGTTAGGTATGAAGCTAATAGAGAAAGAAAAGCAGGAAAAATCCTTAAAATCGACTACAGGACATTGTACCTTGAATTTGTTGAATACAAATGGGAAACAAATACAAATAACCTCGTTAAGATACAAAAGAATGCTTACCAGCAATTAAAAGATAAAGCAATCATTGCAAAAAAATAACAGTAACCCATAAGGAGACTGAAAATGTAAGTGACCTGGCTATGGAAAAGGATATAGAACAACAAAAAATGCATATGAGAATGCAAAGTAATTCACAGGAATAATAAATAAAAATATAAATGAAGCACAACCATAGATATAGAAAAGTACAACACAAAATAATAGAAGCTAAAGAAAAACACAATGGTAAAAGTAGTGAATGGAAAATTGGGACATGGAATAAAAGTAAAAAAGTTGGAAGATGAATTTATACAAATGGGAGTGTACTTGTTAGGAATAAGTGAAACTGAAAAGAAAGGAAAATGCGTTATAACAATGACAAAAAGAAATATATTGATATAAAGCACAGTAAAGCAAGACAAATGGGCATCATCAAGAGTAGGTTGTATCATAAATAAAAAATTAGAAAAACAAATGGTTGGGATGCAATATCAGACAAAATATTAAAAATAGAAATAAAATCAGATCGAAATACCAAAGAAACAATTATAGTAATTTATGGACCCAAGAGGACAATACAGCAGCAAATAAGGACCAATTCTGGAAATAATTACAAGTAGCTACAGAAGAAGCCAAAGAAACACTATATATATTAGTGAACTTTAATAGCAGGATTGGCATAGATGATCGAAGGTATAGAAATATATTAGAAAAACATGGTGAGCAGGTAAGAATTAATAATCGAAAGAGAATTGCATGATAAATCAATTAGTAATAACAAATACGTTCTTTGAGCACTCAAATATACATAAATACTCCAGAGGGCTAAAAAATAAAGGAGAAAAATCAACAATACACTATATATTAGTAGAATAGAAGAGTAGTACAAGATGCAAAAATAAAAAGAGGACTCGAGATAGGTAGTGATCATTATGTAGTACTGAGCGCAATAAAAATGTATGTAACGAAAAACAAAGAAAAAAAGAGAAACACAGCTCAACAAAGAAGAATGGGAAACAATTAAAACATATAAATTAAGAAACAAAGATATGGCAAAAAAGTTTGGTATATACCTGAGTAAAAATTAGAGGATGTAGAGAAACAACTAAGCAATGGCATTAAAAGATTTTGAATTTCAATTAAAAATACCATCACAGAAACAGCAAAAGAAGTATGTTGAATAAACAAAAAACTAAATCATAAACAACTAACTGGTGAGCGGACGAAATTAGAAACCAAATTAAAATAAAGATTTGGAGAGATTACCTTCCGTCTAGGATAATTGAGGATTATGAATAATATATAACCAACGAATTAGTAAGCAGGATAGCAAAAGTAACTAAAAACTTTTTAACAGTGTACTAAAATCATGGAGGACTGAAAATAACACAAATATAAATAATATTAAAAACTGCAAAGTAGAAATATTAGTATAATATACAAAAATAATGGATAGATGTAAAGAATATTTTCTAGAATTATTAGATAACAGAGAAAGCACAACTAAATCAAATAAAGAAAAAATACAAACATTACAGGATTAATGATGAACAAATATCCATGGACGAATTCATGGAAATAGTTAAAAATGAGAAAGCTTTGGGATGCTACAAAATATCTGGACAACTGATCAAAACCGTGGGTAAAAGTGGAGAAAGTTGTATTTATTCAATTTTATTCTGGAATAAATATGTAATGTGTTGTAAATGCAAATACTTTAAAGATCAAACTACATCTCGTTTCTTGTGAAGTGCTCACAAGATTTACTGTTAAAAAAATTGTAACGTGGTTAACCGAACTAAAAAAATCGTCAATCCAAATTTTTTTAAGATTTGGTATTGCATTCTCAAAAATTTTAAATTTTTTCTATCCAAAGTACAGCAATAAAGTTAATGTAGGTTATATACCAGATTCGATTTGCATTATTGATACAGGAGTTACTCGGAGAAAGTATCTCCTTAGTAATTTATACAATTATTTGAATTACTCATTGAAGTATCTTAAAGCACTTAATTCTTACATAATCAAGAAAATCAGTATTTTTTATAGAAGGGTCGTCTGATTTTTAATCTGGCGAACCTTTTTTTTTGTTTTTGTTCATTAGTTAGTGCAACTAATTTATCATTTGCGCACCTACAGTGCGTAAAAAGCCCCGAATTTTGACCTAAATTTTAATCCATTTTTCCAACTTGGTCCTGCCATTTTTAGGGGGGTCTCTTTCACTTGCGCCCAGATTCATTCTATATGTTTTAATTCGCACTGAAAAGTAGATAATCTTCCAACTGTTATTCCAAATATTATTTTAGTCTGTGTTGGAAACAATATGTATAATTTAATTCACAAAAATCAATTTTTGTTAGTTCCAGAGTATTTTGAAGATGAACTAGTTCCACATAAAACTAATTACTGTGTAATATCATGCCCGAAAGTTATATCGTTATTTGATATAATCGGTAAAAATGTATGCCAAGCCTCGTATTTTGACGGTTTGTTTTTTCCAAACATACCAAACATTAGAATGACAATGTTCCATTGTAATCCAGTTAAAAAAGAAAGCTTACAAAGTATTACTGAAGCATACATTAACTCAAATGAAGAAATAAAATGTTTACTGATGTTCTCTACAACGGATCAGAAAAAGTCAATGTATAATTTGTTAAAGCTGCTTATACCTGAGTAAGTAATAACAGTTTTTAAATTATCTCAATTTACAGTAGAAATACTCTTTATATTTTAAAGATGTAGGACACATCTCTAGATAATGCCAGTAATCTTAGATTGCAACACAGCATATCATCATCAAGGTGGGATGGATTGTATCCCTTTTCTGGTAGTTTTCACCTCGGTTTTCACAGTTTGTTATGCTCAATTCAGTCCATAATTCATATTTTCCTTTGATTATTTTGATTATCAGCAGTTTTAAGGACTTTATAACACGTACCTTTGTGTTAGGTGATATATTTGGGCATTTATAAGATCTTAGACAACCAAGTGCTTTGGAGTAGATTTGCTGTGTTGTACTTAGGAAAAAAAAGATTAATTTTAAGGGTCAGGGACCACATTCATTCTGTGCCATTATTTGCAAGATATTAATTATGTATTTTTCAATTGATTTTCAAATAGTTTCTTCCTACAGGAGTTATAATTTGCTCTATAAATATGCTATCTTCATTTTTTATTGATGTAGAACAAATGTGGGGTGGATTGCATCCCTTTTCTGGTTACTTTCACAATTTTTTAGGCTCAATTCAGTACATAATTTACATTTTATTTATCTCATCTTGCCATATTTTCCTGTCTTCCTTTTCTCCTTGGCCAGTGTGGAATTCACTGGTAATTCTTATCATATCATACCCATTTAGGCGACAGGCTTTTATGTATCCTTTTATCTTTTCCCATTCATTTCATATATACATTTATTGTGTTTTAGCCTACTTTCTTTTGTATTTATTATGTTTGCTCCTAATGAGGATACTTTTTTAGCAGGGTTGGGCTGATTAAAATCATGATTTAAATCGCTTGATTTTTAAAATTAAAATCATGATTTAAAATCATTTTTTTTTCTTCTTTATTCAGAACTAGATAACAACATAATATAAAAGTTTTCTCAAAATCAAAAGAAGTATCTGCTTTTAGCAAAAACAACAAAAAAGAAGTACAGAATTCCAAATTCTTAAACTATATGTAACACCTAAATTTTATTACTGTACATTTTCAGTCTATTCATTTTCGTTATACAATTTAAACAAAAACACGAGTTTTCCTCCTTTTTCTATGCCTAATCTGTTTCTAATATCCGAGTGTACAAAAGCAAAAGAGCTAAATACGCGTTCTACTGAAGCTGAAGAAGCAGTTGCAGGAACTGTTTTATTATTGGAAACTGTTTCAAGATTTCCGGCTCATAATTTTGTGATAACCGCCATTGTAGTCCGTTTACATTTTTTATTAGTTCGTCCGAAAACATAACTTGCTTAAATGGAGCACTGAGGGCATTTAACTTTATTGCTAAAGGTAACAGTCCAGTGTTTTTATATAACTCGTTAATTGTTTCTAAAGCTATATTCTTTTCTTCTGGTGTTAACTGGTATTTTGTTTTTTGTGGATTCAGCATATACGCTATAAAATAATATGGCGTTAGTGCTTGCTTATATCGATTATTAAATTGTTGGGTTTTTTGTAATGGTAATTTCACAGATTCATCAAAGATATATTGTAAATGTTTCCACTGCTCTACAGCATCTGCGATAGTAGCATTTTTCCTCTGCACAGTATCAAGAGCAACTGATATAGGTTTTAAAATGTTTAAATAATCTTGTGATGCATGTTTAATCGCAATATTTGAAACTTTTTGGTAAATAGTGGAATCAATCTCCTTTTTATTTTCTTCACAGATTTTTAATATGATGTCCCACTGAGTGACATACATCTCTAAGCAGTCGCCAAGGCTATTCCATTCACATCACTTGGAAGGAGTAAAGCGCTGCCTCCTGCTTGACTGAATTTAGCTCTAGCCAAATGGTTATTTTGAAAATACTTAACAATTTGGACCACATGTTCTTTGACGTCTTTAACTTGAAAGTCCTTGCACAGTAAATTAAAAATATGTGCAGAGCAGCCATAAGTTATAACTTTTGCGTTCGTTTTTTCTTCTAATGTTTTTCTCATAAGTGTCATATTTGCGGCACTGTCTGTCACAAACTATTTGAGTTAAATATTCTGAAGTATGTGGATTTCCTGATGTGTCTATAGTTTCGTATGGAGGGCTTGTCCATCTTCAGTGGTTATCATTGCACATATCACTGGTTCGTTGTGCACGTTTGACCACCCATCAATTGACATATTTACGGACTGTCCTGACAGGGAGAAGAAACATTTTTCTTTTTCCTCTTTATAGATTTCGTCCAAAAGACTTGTTGCTACCGTTTTTCTCGAGGACGGTGTATAACCAGGCCTTAATAACTGAATGGCTTTTTTCACCTCTAAATTCTCAATACATCTGAAGCTCGAATTAGTAGCAAAAATAGCCTTTGCTATTTGTTTGTCAATATTATGTTTTTCAGCAGTTGAAGTCCGCATTACAAAACCACTCAAGGTAGGCTGAGTTTCGATTGCTTTCTTTTTTTGGACTGGCTCAAAAGTTGTTGGACTTGTTGGTACTTTGGGTGGAGTTTTTCTAACATATGAACTATCCGTCATAAGTGAACTACAACTTGAGGCAGATGATGTGCTAGCAAAACTGTCAAGCGACATTCGACTCTCTGGAAAGAGAAAAAACATAATTGAAATTGATTAATTGATGATATATTGATATAGTATTGAATTATTGATTTTAAAATAAAGTGAAAATGTTCAATAGAGATCTAAAAGCAAATTTATTTTTTTAAGTTGAAAAAAATTAAAAATTAAGTAAGTATAGAAGAGTAAAGATAATCTTTAATTAACCTGGGAAAGGTCGCGTTAAAAAGTTACATTAAAGGCCACATGTTAGATTTCACAAAACATTTATAAACAATCCTATATGCCTAAAATCTATATCCTAAAATATCTATAAATGAATACTTAAAAATTATATTATCTTTGTTAAAAATAATATCTATCAAAAAAATTTTAAAATTATCTCAAAAATGTATCTTCTTCTTCTCATTGACTTTCAGACCTTCAGGTCCATAGTCTCCCTATTGGAATTCCCAGCCTCATTTTTCCGGCAGCGATGGCCAGCCGCTTGGCCAAACCTACTGCTTTAAATCAGTAGGGAGTTTGTGAATTCGGTGATTTAGTTTCTGCTCTGAAGTCTGTCATTTGCTTCTTCTACTATTCTTTCCGGTCTTTTGCTTTGTTCTTCCAGTAATTTATTCCAATTTCTTTAAGATCTTCTTCTATACCATCCAACCATCTAGTTTTCGGTCGTCCCCTTGCTCTTCGTCCTTGTCTTTTAGTTTCCTGTATTTTTTTTACATACCTTTCATTACCTAGACGTTGTACATGTCCTGCCCTACTTGAACGTTTACTTCTTATTTCATTTGTTATTATTGGGCTATTGAATTTTTGATTAACTTCGTAGTTTCTTAATATTCTCCATACTCCATTTTCTTTAATTGGGCCGCATATTCTCCGTACTATTTTCCTTTCCCAGATTTCTAATGTGTTTCCTCTTTTTTTGTTAAATTCCAGGTTTCTGCGGCGTAAAGTACGACTGGTTCAATTACTGTCTTGTATATTTTAATTTTTGTGTTTGTAGACAATATCTTTGATTTAAATGTGTCTTTTAATGCATAGAAACATATCTCAGAATATATAATTAAAAATTACACTATGTTACTTAACTTATAATTAATATTTATGTCTTAAAACTTTCACTAAATTATCTCAAAAATAAAATATCGAGTGATTGGAGAATCAACAAAAAACAAAAAATGTTAGGCAAAATTTAACACGCGATCATTCCCGGGTTAATAATAAAAATCTTTATTAAATATAAATAAAATTAAATTAATAATTTAATTACCTGTATTCCTCTCTTGATAATTACAAACATCGTGGTGTGTTTTAAGTCTTTGGACTAACCCTTGTATATGTTTCTTGCACTTTTTCAAATAGCCCTACATCCTTATTTATTTGGATTTGTTGTCTTAATATAGAACTGCCATATTGGGTCCTCATTTCTTCCACTCATTTTAGTTTATTTATATCTTTTCACTTCACTTAACTAACCTAACTAGCGAAATGCGTGAAAATGTTGGGCAACGTCAATTTATAGGTTGAGGAGGAAAACAAGCCTCGGCAGGAATATTCTTGCAAAAAGCACAACAAACGCGTTCGTGCCTCACTCGGCAGTACTCGGCACTGTATAGTGAGTGTATAGGACAGAAGGAAAACAAATCGCGACAAGAATGTTCTTGCAAGAAGCGCGACAAATGCGTTGTCACAAGTTTTTGAGCCGCAAATTGTATTATAATTTTTAAACTTATACATTAAAATAATTTCAAAGAATCAAAATGTTCAAATTTTATATTCAAATTTAAAAAATCAAATAAATCGTTATTTTTCTAAAAAATCAATGGTTTTTGATTTTTTTAATAAAAATCAGATTTTGCCCAACCCTGTTTTTTAGTGACTTAAATCTACTTCCTCTTATTCTTAATACTGCTGTTCAGATGCATGGTTAATACTGGTTTTATTAGGGTCTTGTATACCTTCATTTTAATTTTTTTGTATTGATTCTTTTGATTCTTGGCAGTTTTAAGAATTTTTTATAACACATACTTTTGTGTTTGTAGATTTCTTTGGCTATTTCTAAGAGTTACAGACCTTAGACAACTTCGTGTATCAGAGGTGACTTATTTTTGTATGTTAGATAGAAATTGCTAATTATTCAGTTGTACTTTGGAAAAAGCGTTGATTTTAAGGGTTAAGGACCAAATTATTTCTAAGCTGTTCCACTGTTTGCAAGAAATAAATTATATATTATTTTTTCCGCCCAACCCTATCTAATATGTGAGAAAAGTATTGGTTTACCCCAAAAATAGTTGGAATTTTGGATTTTTCTGAGTTATTTTTTCGTTTGTCAGCAAGAAAACCTATTTTTAGAAAAAAATCCTGTGTGTATGTCATCGGCTACTTTTCATAATGTGTCTTATTAGCATGATACAGCCTTCGGAGTGCAACAAATCACCAATTTTATAATTGAATATTGTTCAGGACATCTCACAGATGAACCATATTGATTTTCAGCACATCAGAGCCAGTACAACAGGTTCTATGGTACTTGAAGTAACACATTTTTGTTTTTTTTGAGAAATTTTGGTTTGTTAACACGATACAGCCTCTGTAGTGTATACAAGTGACCAATTGTATGATTGGATATTGTTCCAGGTGTCTCACTGATGTTCCCAATTGATTTTCAGCTCACTAGAGCCTGTCCAACCGATTGTATGGTAATTGAAGTCCCACATTTTTGTCTTTTTTGAAGAAATTTCAGTTTGTTAGCACAATACAGCCTCCGGAGTGTAACAAGTTACCAATTTTATTATTGAATGTTGTTCAGGGCATTTCATAGATGAACCCTATTAATGTTCAGCTCACCAGAGCCAGTACATCGGGTGATATGGTACTTGAAGTACCACATTTTTATATTTTTTGGAGAAATTTCAGTTTGTTAGCACAATACAGCCTCTGTTGTATATATAAGTTACCAATTTTATATTTGTATATTGTTCAAGGCGCCTCACAGATGAACCTTATTGATTTTCAGTTTACTAGAGCCTGTACAACAGGTGCTATAGTAATTGAAGCCCTACATTTTTGCCTTTTTTGGAGAAATTTCGGTTTGTTAGCAGGATACAGCCTCCGGAGTGTAACAAGGCACCAATTTTATGATTGAATTCTATTCAGGACATCTCACAGATGATCCCTATCAATTTTTCTGCTAACTTGAGCCTGTACAACGGGTGCTATGGTAATTAAAGTACCACATTTTAGTCTTTTTTGGAGAAATTTCACTTTGTTAGCATGATACAGCCTCCGGAGTGCATATAGGTGACCAATTGTATGATTGTATTTTATTCAGGGTGTCTCACAGATGATCCCAATTGATTTTCAGCTCATCAGAGCCAGTACAATGGGTCCTATCTATCCAGAAATACTAAATTTTTGGTAATTTTTTGAGAAACTTCGCTTCGTTAGCACAATACAGTCTCTGAAGTGTATGCAAGTGACCAGTTTGATGATAGGATATTGTTCAGGGCATTAGTTTTAATCTTTTAAACCGTTTATTTTTTATTTATCTTCAAATAGTTTCTTCCTATGGCAGCACTAAATTTTAACATTCAAGCTCGTTTAGTTTTAAATAATCTGGTATTCTAGGAATGAAGCTTCTTCAGTGGCAGTAGGAGGAGGGATAATCAGAGGAACAAAAACGTTTCGACAAATTCAACCGCCGACATTTGCTACAAAACGTATATATTCTAGTAATGATATATTTTCTATAGTTTTTTTAAAAGAAAAAGATGTTGAAGCTGAGTTTAATGCTTTTTCGTACGTTATATTCGGAGATGATTTGTCTAAAGATGAATTTACAGAGGAAATAATGAAGGTAATTCAAGTAGAGACACAGTAATTTTAGGTTTTTAATTTTTCGTTAGCCATATAAATTTGGAAATTACAGTCAAAGCCAATCTAATAAGAGAATTACATGTTAGATGGAGGTATGCATACAAATATTTCCAAAAAACTAAACAAACAGGCCCAAAAAAGAGTTTTAATTTTGTTCTGTTAGAAATTAAAGAATGTTTGCCAACTTTCAAGCTCTAGTTTGTTTTTATTTTTTTAGTTCAAACAACAAATATTATTAAGGACTAACACAGTAGCACTTAGGATATGCTGTTCGGCAAAAATTGATGCAGATGAAGAACCGCTCCTATTCAATAAAATATTTCCAGGAGTACCAATTTTTGGGTTCCACGCTGATGGTGAAATCGGTTGGAATAGTGTGTTAACAGCAAGTAAAAGAGAAGGTAAATTATTTATTGCATTGATTAAAGGCTCTTTAGATACAAACGGGGATTTGATCAACACATTATCTAGTAAAAAAAGAAATCCGCAGATGTCTCTAGCACCCTTGATTTATTCGAGTTTCAAACCAGTTTGTTGTTTATTTAATTCTCGATTTTTATTGATCACCTTCTTGGGTCTGTTAACATACTAATACTACCTAAGAAATTAAACCAAAATTTACATTTGGCAACTTTGTTTCTCTATGCCGAATATGAAGGTACAGAAATCTGTATAATTGAATTTGAGGATGTTCACAATATTGTCGACAGGTGGTCAAACTTCTTGGTCCCATCAGGGTCCCAAACAAGCGTTACATAAAAATACTTCACTGGTGTGTATCTAGGGAGTCTTTAAGTTTATTGTTACTTGTTGCTTTAAAATTCTATGTAGCATAATTTTGATTAAAATAGTAGTTGCATCGGAAAATAATTTCACAACAATCTACTCTGCTGCCATATCCTATTACTATTTCACAGATTAATCCTGAATGATACATGTGATGAGATCCTGGTTGATATAAATAAAATATTTTTTTAGTATGCGGGGTGGCACAAAAATCAGGAAATGTCTCATTATCTTGAAAATTAGAGCTATACTTATTATGGTGCTGACAGATTCCAGATTTATCAATTTAGTGCATTTTCCATTTATTATCAATGAATCAGATACCAAATAAAAATGGAAGACATTGTGATGACCATAACAAAAGCTAAGTGGAGATGGGCAGGACAAGTTTCAAGAATAGACGGTGATAGATGGACAAAAATAACAACAGAATGAATACCATGGGCGGGAAAAAGAAAATTCGGAAGAGCGCAGAAAAAAATTTGATATTAAAAGCTCAGGACAGAATAGTATGAATGAAAACAGAGGGGGTGTATATGCACATGTGGAAATTACATTGTAACAATAACTGAGTGTATTGTGTAGAAATGATGCATTATTGCAATGGCTTATGTATTGTTTCAGAAAGGAATCTGATAATGCGGACTGTGCATTTTAATGTTATAAATTCTCCAGATAGACTTCATTATCGAATCCGACTTAATCATATATACATTTCATTCTGTAATTTTATTTTTGTTATTTTTAGTTCAGGTAATATATTTTTTGTTTTTAAAAACTACGAAAGCGTGGAAGGGCCACGTCACACAAAAACTTGTTTTTCTGGTTTTTACAAAATTTCCTAAAAAGTTTGTGAATTCACACTTTTTTTGAAAAAATTTCGTTAAAAAAGTGTAATATTCAGCTTGTTCGTAAAAAAAGTGTGAATTTTCTAATTTGTTAATTCACACTTTTTTTACAGAATTTCGTTAAATAAGTGTAAATTTCAGCTTTTTCGTAAAAAAAAAGTGAATTTTGTAAAAAGTTTGTGAATTCATACTTTTTTACAAAATTTCGTTAAATAAGCGTAAGCTTTTCGTAAAAAAGTGTGAATTTTGTAAAAAGTATGTAAATTCACTCTTTTTACAAAATTTCGTTGAATAAGTGTAGAATTCAGCTGTTTCATACGAAAAAGAGTTAATTTTGTAAAAAGATTGTGAATTCACGAACTTTTTACAAAATTCACTCTTTTTTTACGAACAAGCTGAATTTTACACTTATTTAACGAAATTTTGTAAAAAACGTGTGAATTCACTAAATCTTCACAAAATTCACACTTTTATTCGAAAATTTACATTTTTTCAACGAAACTTTGTAAAAAAATTGTCAATTCACTAACTTTTTACAAAATTCACACTTTGTTTACAATTAGCTGAGTTTTACACTGTTTCAACGAAATTTTCTAAAACAAATTGTGAATTTCCATACTTTTGACAAAAGTCACACTTTTATTACGAAAAACTTGTGATTTACACCTTTTTTAACGAATTTTTCTAAAAAATGCTGTGTTTTACACTTTTTTAACAGATTTTTTTTAAAAGTGTGAATTCACATACTTTTGTCAAAATTCACACTTTTTTAACGAAATTTTGTAAAAACGTCTGAACTCACTAACTTTTTACAAAATTCACAATTTTTTAACGAAATTTTTTTATAAAAATGTGAATTCATATACTTTTGACAAAATTCACACTTTGTTAACGAAATTTTGTAAAAAACGTGTGAATTCACCAACTTCACAAAATTCGCACTTTGTTTGCGAAAAAGCTGAATTCTACAATTTTTTAACGAAATTTTCTAAAAAAAAAGTGTGAATTCCCATACTTTTCACAAAATTCACACTTTTTTTACGAAAAACCTGTGTTTTACACTTTTTTAACGAAATTTTGTAAAAAAAAGTATGAATTCACAAACTTTTTTGGAAGTTCACACTTTTTTTTACGAAAAAGCTGTGTTTGACACTTTTTTAACGATTTTTTTAAAAAACGTGTGTATTCACATACTTTTGACAAAATTCGCACTTTTTTTACGAAAAATGTGATTTTTACACTTTTCTAACGAAATTTTGCAAATACGTGTAAATTCACTTACTTTTGACAAAATTCACACTTTTTTAAGAAAAAACTAAATTTTACACTTATTTAAAGAAATTAGGTAAAAAAGTGTGAATTCCCAAACTTTTTACAAAATTCACACTTTGTTTGCGAAAAAGCCGGGTTTTACACTTTTTTAACGAAATTTTCTAAAAAAAAGTGTGAATTCCCATACTTTTCACAAAATTCACACTTTTTTACGAAAAACCCGTGTTTTACACTTTTTAACGAAATTTCGTAAAAAAAGTATGAATTCACAAACTTTTTTGAAAATTCACACTTTTTTACGAAAAATCTGTGTTTTACACTTTTTTAACGATTTTTTTTAAAACGTGTGTATTCACTAACTTTTTACAAAATTCACACTTTGTTTATGAAAAAGCTGCATGTTACACTTTTTTAACGAATTTTTTTTTAAAAGTCTTAATTCACATACTTTTGACAAAATTCTCTCACTTTTTTAACGAAATTATGTAAAAACGTGTGAATTCGCTAACTTTTTACAGAATTCACACTTTGTTTGCGAAAAAGCCGGGTTTTACACTTTTTTAACGAAATTTTTAAAAAAAAGTATGAATTCACAAACTTTTTTGAAAATTCACACTTTTTTACGAAAAAGCTGTTTTACATTTTTTCAACGATTTTTTTTTAAAAACGTGTGCTTTCGCATACTTCGCACTTTTTTACGAAAAATTTGAAATTTACACTTTTCTAACGAAATTTTGTAAATACGTATGAATTCACTAACTTTTGACAAAATTCGCACTTTGTTCACGAAAAAGCTGCATTTTACACTTTTCTGACGATTTTTTTTTAAAAAGTGTGATTTTACATACTTTTGACAAAATTCACACTTTTTTAAGAAAAAACTAAATTTTACACTTATTTAAAGAAATTAGGTAAAAAAGTGTGAATTCACAAACTTTTTAGAGAATACCGTAAAAAGAGTGTAAACTCCAGAAAAAAAAGTTTTTGTAATGTGGCCCTTCTAGGCTTTTGTAAAAAACTCACTTTTCGAAAACAAAAATATAATTTGGACGTCAGATACTGAATGGAGAGAGAGAAGCATTTTTAGTAGTTATCGTAATTTTCAGAATTTCTGTTCCGTTTTCAAGGCTTCAAGTAAAATAAATTCTAATACAGTGTTAAACAGCGGATTTTATTGTTGCTCCTATGTTTGTTTCTAAACAATCTGATATTTCTTGTATCCATTAATATTGACCCTAAAATTGAGGATTGTCCATTTTTTTGGTGTTCAGATAAAAAACCAACCAAAAGTATGTAGTAACAACTATAATCATTTTGCAATTAGATGAAAGTGCGTTGCTGTTTGTGTATATTTCAGAAAATATTTTGAAAGCCATTGACGGTTCTGTTCCAGCAGTATAAGTAAATAACTCTGACCTTAACTTCATTGTTACATATATTTGTGGTTTTGCAGATTTAGAAGAAAGCTCTGCAAAAAAGGCCAAACACAAATATCCGAAAGTCAGTCACCAATGGTCGACAGTATTCGTTATAATTACTTGGGGTACTGAACTGTCATAAAACTGTATTTATTTTATCATTGAAAGTATTTTAGAGTATTATATTTATAAGTAATACAAAAAAGGTGTTGGATTGTTTTTGAATATTAAATCTAATATACGAAGGCTGTTACCTGCTAACCCTAGTAGAGTAATAAATAACAGTTTATGTTGAAATTGAGTCTTCATAGTTTTCTGAGAAAAATGGGAGAAAAATGGTTTTGTAAAAAAATATTGCATGAGGGGATGAATTATTCCCTTATGCTTGTATCAAAACATGTGAAATAACACAATAATCTGATATTTATACAGTACTGGCTAGTATTTAAACGATGAGGTAGGTAAAATTGAACATTGTACGGATTATAAATGCAAAAAATGAGAAGAATCCAATGTCGAAATGACATATTGTGAAGAAAATGTGGAGGAAGATTGGAATAATAATGACACCCTAAGGAAGAAGGAAATGAGACAAATGGAAATGAGATATATCGACAAATTGCAATGTTAAATAGAACAAACAAATATAAATCTTAGCAGTAAATATTTGAGAGAGAGAAAGAGAAATGATCAAAATACACTAGATACATCAACAAATTAAAATTATATACAACAAGTTATACTATGGAATGAAGGGCTTGAAGGAAAGTTGTTTATCGATTTGTTATCTTCTGCCAAGCTCATTCTTTCCAGATGCTTGTTGCGTTTACAATGCCTAGCGGCTGTTGCTTAGTAGATCGGATGTGAACTTGGGCAAGCAATGTTTAATAAACTGCTTTGCCTGTCATCTTTTTTTGCAGCCACCAGCTTCGAAACTATCTATCCATCCAGTTCTTGATTGCTGTTTTAAGCGACCAGCTGAGATTCAGCAGAATTTTTCTGGGACTATCATCTCTGTGGCCGAGCCTGCTTTGACTAAGTCATCAGTCCCCATGTTTCCTAGAGGACCTTCATTGCCTGGTACCCAGGCTATGGTAAATTTGTTAGACAAGCCAAGTTCTTCTAGGGCGTGTATACAGTCCCTGACCATTTTGGAACTGATCTTCTGAGAGCCGATTGCTTTCAGGGGCTCTTGGCTGTCTGAGTAAATAACAAGGTTTTTTTTATTCTCAACTTCTTTTTGTCTTATCAACAAGGCACAAGGCTGTCCGAGGCTTATAGATACCTTCACCCTCAATCTGTGTCCGTAGATACCAGCTCCCATCCCCATGTTAGTCTTGGAGCCATCGGTATACCAGATTTGGTCTGCTTTAATTGGGAGGCTTCCAGTCTCCTCTTCGGTATGGCAATCCGAAAGCGCCTGTTGAAGGTGAAAACAGAAGTTATTTTATCTGAGGGCATCTCAAACAAGGAGCTGACATTGTGATCCTCTATTTTCCAGCTCATGGCCCTCTGTTCTATAATCTGACCCTGGCCTTGTTTTGGTCTGCAACATGTTCTAGGTTCCTGCCTCTGATTACTAGCACTATGTCATCCGCATAGCCAAGGCAGTCAAATCTCTCCATGGCCATTTTTGACAGGAGATCGTCGACTAGGACCGCCCACTATATCGGCAATAGAACACCTCACTGTGGACAGCCCTTTCCCACTTTTGCTTCAACTTTGTCGTCGCTTATAGTGGATCTGATGACCCTATTTCTTAGGCTGACCTCTATCCAGTCGCATATGGTGTGTGGAATGTTCATACACATCAGTGCATTCATTAGTGATGTTGAAACATTGTTGAATGCCCCCTCTATATCCAGAAAAGCGCATATTGCCACATCTTTGTTATAATTGACATTGTCATTAGTTTATTAAGATCATCCAATGCGAAGTCTGTGAACTTTCCTGGTTGATAGGCGTATTGGCGAGCGTTCAGGGGATAGAGTGTCAACGTGTGGTCCCTAATATATCTATCCACAATTTTTTCCATTGCTTTATGCAGGAATGAGACGGTCATATAGGTTTATATGACTTGGGCGTTTGGTGGTCTGAAATCCTGCCGATTTTTGGTAGATAGAATACTGTCGCCTTTGCCATACTTCAGGTACGTAGCCCCAATCGATGCATGCTCGAAAAATTTTGCATATGAGTGGCAGTAATATGTCCTGACCTTTCTGGAGTAGTACTGGGCAGATTCCATCTGAGCCTGGCGGTTTGAAGGGATGAAACTCGCCTATGGTCAGATTGCTTTTCTTCTGTCTGAATCCACAATGATGTACTCCAACTTTAGCTTCAAACATCATTTTTAAGTCTACTGTTTAAAATGGAGGTTTGGATTTTGTCGGATGTATTTAACACTGTATTACATCCAGTCTTGTCACCCTTCTTGTGTATTGAACACAGTATGTCAATGGTCTAGCTGACTGCCATTTTTCTAGATGGAGTTGATTATTCTCAGCACCATTGCTTCAAGAGCTTCGCCTCCACATGTCAACAACTCAGTGATGATATTATTTTCCTGACGGCCTGTTATATTTCACTGAGTGTTGGGGTGTCTTCGTTATCTACCAGCAAATATAGCTAAGAGTTCTTTTTATTCAACTTCACATTTTTTGAGAAAATATTTCGACTTGAGACTTTAGTAACTGATACCATAATAAATAAACAACTTAGTTGGGATGTAAATTATTATTTCTTAATAATTATATTTTTGCAAATATCTTTAATTTCACTGGATATGGATGGAAGTTAAACAGCCTTCGTATAAATGTGTCAGTGGCCAAATGTAAAACAAATTTGTAAATATATAATAATTTTTAATTTTTTTTCCATTACATCACTGTGAAGGATAATGATTATTATTATAAATCAATTAGGCAACTTACTGTTCGTTATGTAAAGGTTTTCTAATACAAATACCGTTGTAGGTTACAGATTATTCTTGTTGTCACAAACTTTCCTTGTTCCCGTGTTTTCTGAGATTTCACTCTGGTACTATTATAACCTAAACTAACGTCATTCATAACATGCAACGGTATTTGTAGGTATTAAAAATTCTGTATTTAGTTTTACCATTGTCTAAAAAAGAAATAGTCTGTCAACCTAATGAGTATAACAGAAACCCTAAAAAGAGAGATGCATATATACTGAGAGATGAAGGTTTACGTTAAATTGCGGTGAAAAGTGGGACTTTCAGAAACTTTCAAATATTTGCGTAGCTGAATTGTTACTGACCGATAGGCGGCACCATGATCATCTTAAAATATTAATAACCCTTAAAATAACAAAATACATTTCTACTCATCAAGGATTAATAAAAATTTCTCTATGTACCTACCTAACCAAAACCAACCAAACAATATTTTAACATTATGCGGTTTTTTGCATTCGCTTGCAAACATTATTTATATCATTAGTACCTACTTTGTACCTATTAAAAACCGGAAGTTGCATTGCTGCAGCCAAAAATGCATTTTTTGAGAGGTCTTTTGGCAAATTTAATAACTCCGTCAATAAGAGTCAGAATTGGCTCAAGTCGGGTTCCCGGGGGTTTTCGAGGTCGCTGATCACGATTATGATGTTCAAATTGACAAACCACCCTCCCCCCCCCCCCGAACACCTGGAGCTCAAGAGCGCCGACGAACGTCATCTCCGGAGACTATCACGAACTTTATGCGAGAGACGAGAGAAACTGGGCACCTGGGGGTTTTTTGGGTCGCTGAATTCGAATATACCATCGGCGGACACCTGGTGGGCCCCAACCTGGACACGGTCGTCATCTTCGAGAATTTTTCCGGAAATATCGACAAAAACGAATCGAAAGTCGGTATGGGGGCTTTTTGTGTGCGCTGAATCCGAATTTTATGTTGAAAAGGACCACCCGAACACCTGGTGCGCCCTAACCTGGCCCCGAACGTCATCCCCGAGGGTTTTTCAGACATAATTGGAAAAAACCACCCGAAAATCGTTACGGGTTTTTTTGGCTCGCTGAAATCAAATATGGCACCGGTCAACACTCCACGAACACCTGGTGCACCCTACCTGGCTCTGAACGTCATCCCCGAGGGGTTTCCAGACAATTGAAAAAGACCAACCAAAAATCGTTACTGGGGGTTTTTTGAACCACTGAATTCAAATATAGCGCCGACGAACACCCCACAGACGCCTTTGCCCTGAACGTCTTCCCCGAGGGTTTTCCAGACACAATTGAAAAAATCCACCGAAAAATCGTTACGGGGGGTTTCTTGGGGCGCTGAAATCAAATATGGCATCGGTGAACACCACACGGACACCTAGTGCACTGAAACTTTTACCTCGACATCGACGTCATTCACATGAATGTCTACTAAACCTGATGTTTAAGCGATTTACGGCAATGTACTGTAATAACTACATGGAATTGCTGTTTCTATGTATACTTACACTGAAGCGTTTTGAGCGTTGGGAGAAAAGTGAAAGGCCGCTCGGCAAGGTTCGGAGATCCATCCGGAGATTATTCTCGTCGTTTTTAAAGGACTGAATCGCATTTTTTGAGGGCCCCGGAGGAGAGTTGTCCATGAATGAATGTATGAAATTATGGGACGATTTTTGGTTGGTCTTTTTCAATTGGGTCTGGAAACCCCTCGAGGGTGACGTTCAGAGAAAGTGTAGGGCGCACCAGGTGTCCGTGGGGTGTTCGTCGATGTCATATTTGAATTCAGCGACCCGAAAAATCTCCAGTAACGATTTTTGGTTGGTCTTTTTCAATTGTGTCTGGAAACCCCTCGTGGATGACGTTCAGAGAAAGGGTAGGGCGCACCAGGAGTCCGTGGGGTGTTCGTCGATGCCATATTTGAATTCAGCGACCCGAAAAACCCCCAGTAACGATTTTTGGTTGGTCTTTTTCAATTGTGTCTGGAAACCCCTCGGGGATGACGTTCAGAGCTAGGGTAGGGTGCACCAGGTGTTCGTGGGTGTGAGCCGGTGCCATATTGGATTTCAGCGAGCCAAAAAAAACCCGTAACGATTGTCTTTGCAAATGATTAGAAATACTAATTAATTCTCGATGATTTATGTTTTGATTAATTCCAATATCTTTCGATTTACAAAATATACAAACTTTCAAAGAAATCACTACAATTTTTGCGACGTAAGTTAATATTCTATGAAATTAAATTATTAATTCTTAATAT
This sequence comes from Galeruca laticollis, assembly GCA_963921935.1. Taxonomy (NCBI): domain Eukaryota; kingdom Metazoa; phylum Arthropoda; class Insecta; order Coleoptera; family Chrysomelidae; genus Galeruca; species Galeruca laticollis. The sequence goes on along the minus strand of OY998181.1, from coordinate 156,449,350 downwards.
CAACAGCAACAATTATTAATTTAAACATAAACAAATAACAAATTAATGAAGCGAAATTCCTCCTCGTGTTCTTATAACAGCTTGCATTAGTCGAGGTAAGCTTGGTATTAAACTATTGATAATCCGCTGAGAAATGTTCTCCCATTTTGCGGACCGATTTTTTAGAATATCCCAAAGATGTTCAATTGGGTTTAAGTCGTTTGGATGTGTATTTAATTTAATTAATCTATCACAGGTCTTGCTATGTAAGTCCGTGCATTATCTTGCATGAAATTATCACCTATAAATGTTGCAAATGGCGTAACGTGCTCTTCAATAATAGTCTCCAAATAATACTCTGCATTCATAGACCGGCGATGAATGGGTACTGAATCCGTTCGTGCGTTATAACAAATTCCTGCCAAAAACATTTTTGAGTCACCTCCAAAAGGTTCTATGGTCGAAATGGTACACTCACTAAATCTTTTCCCAGGTCTCCTCCATACTATGTCACTTCCATCAGGTGATTTGAGATTTATTCGAGTTTCACGCTCATGAGCCCATGTAAACATCAACCTGCGTTGTTTGTGTTCTCTTGTAGACAAAGAACGACGGGCTACTGGTCAATCCGACAGTTTTTATCTTTCTTCTTTTTTTTATTTTTTAGTCACGAGGGGGTTAGGGTTCAGGTGCCCTAATGGTTGCCGCTCAGTCATTGATTGGCTTATTGTGCACCCCCACTCACAGGTATTAAGCAGAGTCCCATCCTAAATTCTTAGCGAACATTAAGATTCGTCGGACTACGTTTTCCTGCATTCCCTCCTGATTTGTGTCTAGAAAGATATCTAGACAGGAGGCTCGCCTTCTGCACAGGGCAGGGCAATCGAGGACCACGTGCTTTGCGGTTTCTTCTACTTCTCCACACATCCTGCAAATGGGATTTGTTATTTCAATTCTCATTTTCACTAGGTGTGCGTTAAATATCTAGTGGCCAGTTATGAATCCTACCACTTTTCGCAGTTCTTTCCTACCCAGTTTAAAAGCATTTGCTGCGTAGGAACTCGATGGTCCTTTTAGCAATCTTTTGGACTGAGCATGTCCCGTGATTCTGATCCAGCGTTTTTGGTGTTCAAGCGACACCCAGTTGGAAACAGTTTTTCGCACGGCGCTGTATGAAACGCCGTATGCTGGTTCTGGTCCCATGAGGGTGAGATGAGCTCCTTTCTTGGCACACTTATCAGCTCCCTCATTTTCAGCTACCCCTATATGGCTTGGCACCAAGTAAGAATTGCTCTATTGTCTTTTGCCAAGGTTTTCAAGGTATTGTGACAGTCCCGCACTATATTCGACGTATAGCTGTGGCTTGCTAAAGCCAAAAGGGCCGCCCGACTGTCCGTGTTCACATAGATGGTCTTTTTGTTATATTTCCTGTCTATGCATGTTCTGCTGCATTCGATTAGTGCAGCTATTTCTGCTTGAAATACGGTCGTCATTTTGCTAAGGCAAACACTTATGCTTTGCCCGAGTCTGACGCCGTAAACGCCTGCTCCTGTACCCGTTAGGGTCTTTGACCCGTCGGTGTACCAAGTGATACTGTTCAACATGCATTGAGGTTCTCCCTGGGCCCATTCGGATCTGCCACTCAAGTTGACACGATATGGTATCTCAGTTTCCACGACCTTGGGCATTCTGTCAGGTGGCATTTCGATGATGTCGCACCTCATGGTGTCGTGTATTTTAGTATGTTTCATAGCATGGTGCTTGCACCAGTTGCCATTGCACTGCATTCTGTATGCAGCCATTTTAGCCTCCCCCTGTATATATAGATCTAATGGTGGGATGTTTAGCAGTATTTTCAATGCTGCGGTTGGGGTGCCCTTCATGGCGCCTGTAATGCTCAGGCACGCAGCTCGCTGCACTTTAGAAAGCGTTTTGGCGGCTGTGCTTTGCTGAGCTTTGGGCCACCATGCGATCGCACCATACACCATCATTGGTCTGATTACTCTGGTGTACAACCAGTTTACCATTGTCGGAGTTAGTCCCCAGGTGCACCCAGTTGCTCGTCTCATCGTCATTAGCGTAATCTGAGAACGGCTTGTGATGCTCGCTAGATGGCTGTTCCAAGTTAGCTTGTCATCTAACCGGATTCCTAGATATTTTGCCTCCCTGGCAACCTTTATCTGATTGCCGAAGAGTTTTGGCACACTAGTAATCTGTGCGATTCGCTGTTTTGTAAATGGTACCATGATGGTTTTCGAGGACAGACAATCCCTCCGCATCACACCACCTCTCAACTACGGACATTTCCCTCTGCATTAGTTCCAGGCAGATGCCCACGTGTTTTCCCCGTATTAGAATGATGATGTCGTCAGCATATCCTTGAACATACCACCCCTGCTCGTTTAGTAAGACAAGAAGGTCGTCGACTACCAGATTCCACAGCTTTGGTGATAGAACGCCTCCCTATGGGCATCCTCTTACTGTCTTCACCTCTCTTGTGACACTACACAGGGATGCTTGTGCTCTCCTGCTGCTTAGTATGTTCTCTATTCATCGGGTGATTGTCCTGTCTGTGCCTCTGGATTCCAGCTTTGACAATATTGAGCGAGTGCTCGTATTGTCAAATGCTCCTTCGATATCCAGGAACACAGCCAGTGCAACTTCTTTGTAAGTAATGGTTTGCTCTATCTTGCTCACCAAGCTATGCAAGGCTGTTTCGCAAGATTTGCCACTTTGGTAGGCATGTTGATTGGGGTACAGCGGCTTGTCGCCCAGAACCGTGACCCTCAAATGCCTATCTATCATCTTCTCTAATGCCTTAAGAAGAAATGACAAGAGACTTATCGGACGATAAGCCTTTGCAGTATCGTAAGAGGGTCTTCTAGGTTTTGGTATGAATACCACCTTGGAGATTTCCCACACCGTAGGTATAACTCCTGTGGCTAGGCTTAGTCTGAACAGATTCACAAGTCTTGGAGTTATTATGTCGGTGCTTTTTTGGAGTAGTACAGGGTAAATTACGTCCATTCCAGGCGCCTTGAAGGGATTGAAAGATTGAATAGCCCATGTCACAGACCCATATGTGACTATGGACTTTGCACAAGTCCAGCTATCACGAGTTGCCAGACCGCGGGCAACTTGCCTGTTCTTCTCTGACTTCGCTCGTTGCTTCGACTTGTATTTCGGTGGATCCTGTGAAGTGCGTATTGAGCATTACTGACAGTGTCTCCTCCGGTCCATCCGTGTGTGAGCCGTCTTCTTTGAGTACGGTCTCTGGAGTGTTAACTGAATTTTGAGCCATGACTCTGTGGAGTTTTGCACAGTCAGAGACACTTTCAATGTCCTGACAGAAATTTCTCCATGAGCTTCTCTTGGCTTTTCTCACTGCTCAGTGAGCGCCTTCGTATGACTGTCCCAATTTCCTGTGCGTTTGCACTGATTGTACAGCCTTCGAACGTTCTTTCTCATCGATTCGAGCTTCCTGTTCCACCAACGTGCATTTCTGTTGGTCGTTCTGACCGTCTCAGGGCAGTTCTCGGTATATGAGTTCATTATGGCATTGTTAATGTCACATCATTCTTCCTACCGGTTCAGATGAAATTCTAACATTTCTGACCGTTTCAAGTTCTCAATTCTCTGTCTGTCATTTTTCGATATCGGTTGTCGAAGAAAACGCTCATCAAGTTGGTTAGTAATCTTTTTCCTGCCCGGACCACTGACTAGATGGTGTGATCCTGTTTCTCTAAATTTTCTGAACATTTGACTGATGGTTGAAGTACTCAATCCTAACAAATTGGCCACATAACGCATACTTCTTCCCTCTTGAGTCAAAGTTGTATCTCTTACATATTCGTCATTGGTTAAATCATGTGCCCTATTCATGATACCTTGAACTATATTACCGTACAAACTGCTCTATTTGTCTATCAATCCAAAAACTGGAAAAACAAACACTCTCAAACCACACCTTTTATGCTTTAATATTGACACAATAAAAGAAATATTAATTCCTGTTCTTTGTCAAAATAGACACCAGCCACCTACGATTTATTTTGTAAAGAATTCACACTGTAAATTAAATTTGAATTACAAAAATTGTAGAGATATCTTTGAAAATTTGTATATTTTGTAAAAAGAAAGATATTTGAATGAATGAAAAAACAAAATATCGAAAATTAATTATTCTTTCTAATAATTTGCAAAAAAAAATTTAGTAGCCTTCAGTTTATCACACAGGATGTACGGTCATAAATACTGCTTCATTCCACCCGGTATAGTAAATTGTCAAATCTAGTTTTACAAAAATTAAAAATGCTTTCATAATTTCAATGAATTTCCCACAATATTCCAAAAACATCATTTTAATCAGGTGGAAATTAAAAGAGTTAAATCAAAAATAAGCAAGTGTTGCGTTAATTTTGTCAATGAGTTTAATTATGAATATATTATTTGTGTATGGATTCTTACATTGAATAAACTTAAAATACTGGTTAATGGCACTTAGTAGAGACAAAAAGCAGTTTTAAAAATCACCACTTATACGTATCCGTATCGCAATGCGCATGTGCAGTAGCGATAAGTGGGTTTCGTTACGTTACGTGAAATGTATCAATCCGTCACACGTACCGTATTGCATTCTTATGTTGTAAGTTCGCGTTTTTCAATGGCCAAACGACAAAAGTGATGTTGTATGCTCAAAAATCATAACCATAGATATAATAATGATCATAACCTTATTTTTAATGAACATAACAAACTACTTATTTGATATAGAATAATGGATTTAAAACGAAAAAGACTTTTTTACAGTGGCTATGACATTATTTTGCTGAGGGAGATATCGGGGCACAATTCATACGAAGATCCAAGCTTGTGGAATATTTTTTAGATTAAAAATTAAAACCCAAGAAATGGTTACGTTACGAACGCATTTGCTTTATACCTTTTTTGATTAGTCACGTATCTCCGTTACGGATAAGGATAAGTGATGTATTTTAAAAATTGCTTTATGTCTCTAGTGTCCTTGAACAAGATTAAATAAGTAACAAACTATTTGGTAAAAGCAATCATTTCAACACGATGTACGTTTTAAAACAATCACTATTTATAATTTAAGTAGAATTACATCAAAAATATCCAAAATTCAAGAAAGTTATGAAAACAATCCATGCAAAATGCAATGCTAAAAATAAACTTAGATACTAATTGTCGTCAGTGACATCTAGCGTTTAGTAACATAATTACTTAAAATAAACAGACATCTTTCCTAATTCGAAGTGAAGTATTTCATTCAGTGCCAGCATTTAGTCTACCTTTCACAATACGCCATCTATACGTTTAGTCCGAAATTACGTAAAACTGTTAAATTATTAATCTCTATGGTTGATAGACTATTTCTTTTTTATTAGACAATGGTTTTACAGCATGATACAATAAAATAGATGATATGATTTCACGCATGCTGGCTCTGACGTCACGCCGATAGTGAACGCCTTGAATTAGTTTGCAGTTACATTATTGGATATGTTTATGTCGGTTAATTTTACATTTTTATTGTTGAAAATTAGCAAAAATTAGTCAAAATGAGATGTGTAGTGTATGGTTGTGATTCAGAAAATCACGTGAAAGGCTTTGCACACGATGTCAGCTTTTCTACCTTTCCAAAATACAAAAAAATGATACGGGAGTGGATCCGTTTGTCTAAACGCAAAGATAAATTTAATACCATAGAATATTAGACCATATAATTATGATGAAATTGAAAAAAAAGTCACTAGCTCCTCTTTATAATCGTAGAGATATGTTGGGGGCTATATTTATATTTAAACTCCTAAATGGGCAGGTTGATTGTGCGGATCTTTTGAGTCATATGGGGATTAGCATTCCTTGTCAGGGTCTTCGCCATCAAGTCACCTTTCATGTGCCCTTTCATAGAACAACATATGGTGCTATGAGTGGGGTTTTCCCGTAATAAATATATAAATAAATTTCTTAAATCAAAGTTGACAAATAATATTTTTAAATCTTAATTTGATATTTTGTTATTACCAATAACAATTTCATTATTATTATTATTTTGAAGAATGCTCCACAGTACCTGAGTTGTATTTTATTGTTGTTCTGTAGAACACTTATTTTGGATTAAACAACCGATTAAGTATTAAAATTTGCTAATTGTTTTAATCCTTATATTTATTTACAAATTTAAATGTTTATAAAATCATGTCAAAAAATCCAAAAAGTATAATAATATGTTTTTTTTTGTATCAGTACAGTAATTATTTACTTTACGAAGTGAACAAACATATTTCAATCAGATCTTAGAATTATTGTTTTGCTCTGGTAGGCTCTCCGATTCCATATAACACTTTTACATGAATTCTCTTTGCCTTTATAATACTAATAATATCTCATTCAACCTGAACCATCCTCATTTTCGTTCAAAATGCATTAGCAACGCATCATACGCAAGTTCTATTACATTAAATGCCTTAGCCCGCGCTCACGGTTTTAAATTGTACTCTCTGCGTGACGTCATGCGCGCGGTGAACGATATTTCGAACGGCTAGAGATCATATCTTCTATTTTGTTGTATCATGGTTTTACAGTATCATTAAAATTGTGACTTGAAAAACAATTGAGGTTAAAACATTAAAAAGTTTTGAGGAAATGATTATTTATCAACGTCGAGCAGTGGAAGAAACTGTTGAAAAGATTATAATTCAAACTTGGTAATGATTTTTTCTGAGATTCTGTGAAACAAACTGAAGTAAAAGCAGCCATTAGAAGTTTGATTACAAGCCGACAGGTCTTCTCAAATTATATACATATTTAGTTTTAATCTTCATATTTCTCGAAGACAGTAGAAAATCGGGGAATCAAACCAAGAATTCCGATGAAAGAATGTGTTTTCTTTGATTTTGGTCACAAACTGAAGTTAGTATCAGAACAAATATTTCTCTGTTGATGACAATTTTACAAGCACAAAGCTTCATCTGAAATTTGTGTATATTTTATTCATGACTTCCAGTATTTCTAAAAATCTTTATCTTCTGATAGTTACTATTTTCCGACCAAAGTAGTCATAGTAAATTAATGTCATACATAGTTAAAACCCAAAGTTGGACAAACAAAAAATATATCTTTAGAATAGATATGCAGTTTTCCGGTGAATATAAAATTGAAACCGAGCATTTTATCACACTTAATTATACAGTGTATTCAGACAGTAATGTAATGGCTTAATAACATAACTCGGTTCTTGACAGCTTCACTCAAAAAAGTTAGATACAACGTGATCTGTTTCTTTTTTCTATAGCAATTAACTGACAAATAATACAGTAAGAACTTCACATCACTGAGAAAGTAATAAAATACATTTTTACCGTAATCAAGTGTGTGTGTTTCAACAAGTCCTTGTTGCTATTAATTATGATAATCAAAGTTTTGTTAAATTTCCCTAAATAATTTTAGTTCTCGCTGTCATCATTTTATTAAAGTTGCTATTTAAAAATATTGTTAAGGTAAGTTTACACATGCATGGATTTACCATTTTTTGTGTTCTCTTTCAATAATGAGAGTGATTCTATTGTTTTTTGGCAAGATTATGGGATGAATTTGATCATATTTTATATCAGCCTGCTGTATCCTTCCACCAACGCGAAGAATGTTGTTTTTGTCAAGAAATGGACACGGTGATTTAATGCTTGAATTTAAATCCCTTTTTGATTTTAAATTATTAATTTCTTCAGAGAAATTTTTTTTTGAACTTCTCTAATGATGATAGTCATTGAGTCATTTAATTCACCTATTTTTAAATTGTCAATCATTTTATTGGTCGGATTTTTGATGTTGTGAATAAATCTATTGATGTAAGCCATTATTTTTTGCAATTTTGAAATTGAAGAAAACCTTTGAAAAATGTCTGTGAAAAACAAAGAACTTGTGAGTTTTTTCTTCAGGTAGAGGATAAGTGATATCAATATTGAAATCTTTGTTTTTATGTATAAAAGTAATATCTGACAAATATTGTGGTCCATGGAACCATAGGTTGTCTGATTTAAATTCGAGATGATCAGCACCTCTTGACAAAATGTCAGCGGGATTGTCTTTAGATTGAATATAACACCAGGTAGAATGTTGAGTTATTTTTTGAATTTTTAGTATGCGATTTGCTACGTAGGCATTGAGCCTCATTGGATCGGTGTTTAGCCAAGCTAATACTATGTTAGAGTCACAATACAGATAGACATTATTATTTTGTATTTTGAGCAAGTTGGAGACTTTGAAAGCTAATTGAGCAAGTAATAATGCTCCATTCAACTCTAATCTGGGCACAGTCAATTTTTTGTTGATTGGTGCAATACGTGATTTTGAGCATAATATATTGACAACTGCCTTATCCTTGAAAATTGCTCTAACATATAATACAGCACCATAGGCTATGAGACTGCTGTATGAAAAACCGATTAATTCCATGTTTTCCGCACCGTAGAATTTTACATCTCTGGGTACTTCAATTGTTGGCATATTTTTAAGTTTGTTTGGAATTCTTGCCAAGGCCCTTTAATATTTTCTGGCAACAGCTCATCCCAGGAAAACTTGTCCAACCACAATTTTTGTAGGAAGACTTTTCCCTGAACCATTATTGGCCCGCTGAGACCTTGAGTATCCCAAAATTTAGAAATATATGACAGTATTTGCCTTTTTGTCAGACAGTCATCATTTTCAGCCTTTGGGAACTAGCCCGATTCTTTTAATAATTAAAATTATGGTACATCGTAGTTACAACGCATTCGTACGCGAGAGCTCTTGCTTGCACCATGTTTTGAGTTATACTGCCGCAGGCTATCTTTTGATCTGCGCATGATTCAACCTCAGATGCTTGCCGCAGATGACATCTAGGATAAGAACTTTACACTTATAAATTTTAGCTTATTTCGTGTTGCATAATGTTTGCAACACACATGATGCAAAATTCTATCAGCTGTTTTAAACCATGGTAAGTATTTCTTATGCTACGTATTTTGGCTTTAACGTCCAATGAACCAAATCCTTCAATATTCATTAAACGTGCTATATGTAAATAGCCATTTTCCCTAGCATCTTTATTTTTGTACATTCCAGAATGCACATCCCACAAGAAAGGAACTTGTTCATACAATTCTAAAAACTGTATAATGGTTTCTGATTTCCATTTCTTCTTGTTCATCGTGAAAACACAAAACTAAGGAACAAAGTACTATTAATTATTAAACTGCCCCTAACCTCAAAAGTGATTTCTTGCCGTTAAATATAAATTATCATCGTCGTGCACGGAATGTGTTTACACTTGCAAAATTTTACTTTCACTGGCGCATAAAATTTTGGAAGCCCACCAAAATTTTTAATCCATGCATGCATGGATGACGCTTGCACGCCAGTAAGTGTTATATATGCATTTTAAATTTTCTGGCACGCCATGTGTCACTAGCGCCAGTAAATCATTGCATGTGTAAACCTACTATTAGTTCCAAAGAAACGGATTGCGCTGTATGATTAACAGCAAAATGATCTAATAGAATACATTTTAAACAGAAACTTTTGTATCCAATTTTTTTCCATAAAGTTATTTATTAAGCTTTTTAGTTTACTTTTTATACACATTGTATAAAAAAATGATAACTGCCATATTCATCCAACAGATGTATTAGAGTTATTTTCGGAGTTTTGTCTTCTTTTCGACTGTCATTGAAGATCTAACTGTTGTTCCTAAAAAAATTGCTACTTGGTTATTTTTCTGTCATGTTAACAGTCAATGGTTATGTGCCAATATAAGTCCTATAGAGTAAAGATGAACTCAAAATGCAGGTTTTCCATTTGGATTGTAACTTCAATCTTCATTTTGTCAACAATTTATAACTTATTGTTGATACAAATTTGGTTTATAATTAAGATAAGCAAGCGCTGTTTGGTTATTTTAAAGCTCAAAACCTAGAATAATGAAACAGTGTTTCACTAAATTGTGTATTTGTGTAAAGTATTGATTTTATTATTTTCCATTAATTTTTAATGTGATCAGTCTTGTTCAAAAGCAAAATGGTATTGTACTTAACACTACAGAACCAGATTGGGTTAAATCCCAAATTAGTATTTATAAGTATACAGCTAATTGTGAATAAAAAGTTCAGAAACCTTGTTAGAAAGTGTCATGACTTTGTTTCCTAAGCTAGAAACATAATTAACAACCCTCCTAACAGTTGGAGCCCAAAGTGATACGAGATATTATTTTTTTATAGCCTAAAATAATTTAGATTTAGAACAGATTCTGATTTACTTTATTTCTCCAAACAATTATTACTATTATTATGCTCGAAAGAAATCCACTGATTACTCTCTCTTACATATTTAAATAATAACTAGATTAATTAGTTTTAACTATTGGGAACATATGAATACTCTATTTCACCAACTAATTCCTAAATGAAATATGCGCTTTACTGTGCGCTAATAAAAATAGAACGAAATATATGTAACCTCTCAACAACTACTAAAAACGTTAGGGCTTTAGGAGAGGGTTGTCAGCTGTCCTAATGTTAGATATTTCCTACAACTCTTGTATCACTTATTGCATGGTGAAACACATATTTCATTTAGGAATTCCTTAGTTTCAAACCCAATTGTTTCCGTTTGTTAAAGATTGTGAATATGAAAACATTATGGTTCTCTTATCTAAAAGTGAAGCCTTCCAACCTAGGACATCTTTGTCTTCAGTAATTATTATGGCATATATATGTTTAGAGGGAAAAATTAAATTATATCATCTTTTATTATTGTAAGGTATGATTTTTTTGCTTATTTATTTGAAAGATTTTGTAACTTTACCAATTTGCTTAGGAGGACAGAAATATTTTTAAAAATCGTGCGTTTTAAGTATTCTTTTGTCTTAGCTTTTTTCTATTATCTGTAGTATTTTGTAAGTATTATATATTTCTACCTTTTACAATAAAGCTTGTTAACTTGAATGTTTTGTAATTTATTTTCTTAAATCGAGATACAACTATAGGCTTTGTACGAATTTGATTTAACAACCAAATTCTTCCTGTATTCTTTAATTTAACTTCCCCCTGTATAACAAATTCATATATTCTGCCCAGATCATATAAAGAAATATATCATTCTTCTCAAATATTCAATATTTCTTTAAACAGACAAAAATCCATTTTAACGTTAATTTCACAGAAGAAACACAGATAATTATTGCCTTACAAGTTTTTTCCACTTAATATTTCAAAGCAACCGACATCAGTTCAAACCTTATCGCTTCACAAAAACTATATTCCAAACTTCGTTATCTGTAACAAATTTTTTTATGCAAGAAAACCAACACCAGCGCGTATCTTTCGCCCGCTGTATGTGACCATTAAATTTCAAACTCTCTTCTCCCATTGGTCAAATCCTCACATGATTCTCCTTCTTCCCACTCACTTTATCCCGATCTATAAATAGGAATAATACCCACTTCTTCAGTCACCCTTCGTGAATAATGGTACTATCGTTATAAGAAAATACCGGCTTTAATACCGGTATTTCATTTTACCTTACATTAACATCATACAGCTAGTTACATCAGATCAGGTGATAACAATTCAGTGAACTTCTTAATTGTTCAAGCAATGAACAAGTTATAATTTACTGCAATATATTATAAATGAAAGTGACGTAATAGTTTGATTTCTTAACCCATCATACACCTACAAATAATACAGTGAACAAAAAATAAGGTCCTTCGAGTTAAACAGTGCAATATAAAATCTTTCCGTTCCATTTATTATCTCTAATATAAAAAAGGTATAATAAAACCTTCTTTGATACGATAAATACAAGTATCATTACATTATATCCAAATATCAAGACGCATCTTAGAGGAATCAATCACTAACATTACTGTGGTGACGATAGCACTTTCATTTTTGTTTTATGTGGACTGTATTTTCGTAGAATGATCAATTTAATTACGAAATTACACTTTACCTTGCTTACTCCATTTCTCTTGGTGGTCTGTTGGCCGACCTGCGTTGGGGCGATGTACCACAGGATGATTTCTATATTGGCACAAGCACGGTTTTGCTCTGTACAGAGGTAATTCGAGAACTATTTTTAGTCTAGGTCTGATCTTGACCGATTGACCCATTACATGACGAGGTGAAAATGTCATCGTAGCGCGGTTGACTTTAAAAATATGAAAATGAATAGAGAAAAATAAAATATGGATTTTATCGTAATGCTATCAGGACCTACAAACCGAGCACCTTGTCGGGGCGGAAAATCAGTTAATAAAACAAAGCAAAGTTATAGTGAAATCTAAAAGGTGCCTTTTCTATTGAAATCAAATATACTCATGATATAGAAACCCGAACGCCCAGTAAAAATTATTTTATTTCGGTCATGTTTGGCATACCTATCAAGGAGTTCGTAATATGTTAGTAATTCACTCCACTCGGAAGTTTCTGTTCACCAATTTTAATATTGGGTTGAAGCTTCACAATTTCTTACACATTTCCTAAAGCGTATGTATGGGCATACTCATAATCAGGCGATGAATATCCTCTTGGGGTATCTCATTTCATGCCACTTCTCTATCTCATGTCGAAGAGCCATCAGAGTGAGGAAGACGCTGTAAATTTCTTAACATTCTACCGATTATGATCAATGAGGAAGTTATCTCGATATATCCCCCGAAGTGTATACAAGTGACAATTTTATGATAGAATATTGTTCAGGGCCACAGATGCGGAAAAGTTAGTTTTAATCTTTGAAACCGTTTATTTTTTAACTACTTTAATTACATATTCATGTTTCAACGTAGTGTTATTTCCGAAAACATAACAGTTGAAGTTATAATTAGAGAACAATTATTACTCAAAGTGTTGAACAGATGCAGTCATCAAAAGAATTTATTCTAATTATGCACCATACAAAGTGCTCTAGATTCTTATTTCAATTTTGGAAAAACTCAATTTTTTAAATTGGAAGACTGAATATTTTCACACATTTTCCAATTTTGTAGATGCTCTTTAATGGGGGGTTTATTTTAATTTTTAAATATTTTAAAAATGATAAAATATTGACATGTCTGCACAAAGAAAACTTACCTAGAATTAAGCATAAAATCCAAAAATTATAAAATTTACAATTTGAAATATCAACGTCCGGTGTAACAGCCCTATAATAGCTGAGCAATTTCAATAACATCGATTTCTACAAAAATTTGTTTTGTATTTCTCCAGAATTCGTTTCAGCGTTTGAATCACTGACAATTATTTTGGATATACAGCACAGTCATAAATTAGACGGTAGAAAGGTGGGGGTAATATATCTTTTTAAACATTAATATTGTATAGCAATAAATATACTATATTATAGGACTTAAATAATTTTTACGTAGCATTACCATGATCTAGGTGTAAACATATTTTGGGTTGATGCTAATCAAACTACCTAGATACAGGAAACGTTGTTGTATGAATCAAATTATTGTTTTATTTTGATACGTACCAAGGGGAAAATGAACACAATAAAAAATATTTCTTTAGCTTTTATACAAAATATTATATACATGCGAATTTAGTAACTAAACATAAACATATTTATAAAGTAATATCACAGCTACAAAATATTATCTAGATCTTCCAAAACTTTAAATATTTTTACTTTCTTCGCTTGTCGTTCGTCTAAAGAAAAATCCAAGAGTCTTGAAGCCACGTAAGCTCCAAAAGCTTCTTCGGACGTCCGATATCTTACAATATTAACAGATTTTTCTTGTTGTTGATTGATCTGAAATAAGTGCTACGTTAGTTAGTCACTGTCGATTTCAATATTTTTCAGATATACACTGAGTTTCAAAAAGTCTGCAACATAGATATGGGAAACTTTCTTATTATGCATTTGTCAGAAAATGTTATTCTTAATAAAAATTTGTGCATTGCTGAAAACTGGCATTTGAGTTGCAGGTGAGAACAAAAAATAGGAATTTCGATCAAGAGTCAAAGCCTACCATTACTTTCGACATTACCAAAAAAATTTATTTAGAAGAACTGTTTACAACAAGAAACAATATTTAGATTTGAAATCACAGCTAGCTACACAACAAAAAATATTTTACTCTATTTTTCATGATTCTACCCGCATAAAAAGTACTAGTATCTAATATACACCTAATAGGCGACTCCTACATAATAATATTTTAATGAAAAATTTGGTCTAATTTATTGTTTGTACTATTTCACTCTGAATGTATGTTCATATTGTTTAAAATTAATTAATTCAGTTTATTTAATTATTTTCTTCCATTAATCCTGACTGATAGTTATTATGGACATACATAGTACGTGAAATATCAAATTTGCATAAAAGAAAATAGTAAAAATTTAAAATATTTTCATCAAACGTCGATATCATAGTACAAATTATAAATTAGACCAAATTTTTCATTAAAATATTAGTATCGTAATATGTAGGAGTCGCCTAAGGTGATACAAAGTTAGTTAGACATTATCGTCAATTAATAAAACGAAAAATCCATTTTGGATATTGTTTTTAATATTATGCTACTTAGAGCGGCTAAGTAATTGTGACGAAAACTTTTCATGCCAAGCTCGCCCAAAATCTTGCCTAATTTTTCAACATTTTTGTGAAAAGTGTAAATAATTTATATTTTTAGCAGATATCTCAGGTTCAGGAATGGCGGTTATTGCCTGAGTATTTAAAAAATGGGCAGGCGTTAAAAATATAAAATCTGAGGCATTAATACTGAAGGGTGTGATGGGTCTCGAATTTAAAATCCCCTCTATCTGAATAATAACTGTATTAAATTGCTCATATGTTAAATTTCCAAAAATTCGTTTAAAATGAAATTTTGCTGATTTTACCCCAGTCTCCCAGAGCCCTCCCAGGTTGGGATAAAGCTAGGAATGAATTTGAACTCTACAGAGTGTGCATTACAATAATCTGTAACATCCATCTGATGAATCTGAGATTTATCGTATATAATGTAACGTGAATTTCGTTCACCACTCGTAATATTTCTCGTCGATGAAAGAGTAACGTAAATTTCGTTCACCCCTCGTAACATCGAATAATACTTCTTGTCGATGGTTGTCGAATTTTAAGTTTTCGGATGAGTTCGTTTTCATTAGGATATGTAAGTCGAGGCGCGCTGAGCTTCTGCCTATCGAAGTGCATTCATATGAATGGTGAGTAGTTTCGCTTAAAATGTATAATATTCCTTCGCTAATTCTTTCTTTCATTGTACTTAACAGTTTCAAATTAATTTTCTTTAAAACATTCAGTACCAGAGATATATTATATCGATTTCGTTTTTTTTAAATATATATTTCGTTCTGGTTCTTTATATTCTTTTTTTTAACAATGCAATTTTACGTTGAAGAAATGTTAAATTAAAATTAAATTAATTAGTAACTTTTCTTATGATTCTTATTGTGCTTTTATTTCTAAAATCTCTATTAAAATATTGCAAGATACAGGAAACATGAACCACGTTGTTCTGGTTCTTTATATTTTTTTTATAACACTGGAATTCTACGTTGAAAAGCCATTCAAATAAAATTTAATGAATTAGTAACCTTTCTAATGATTTTTATTGTGCTTTTTATTTCTAAAATAAATAAATATTGTAAAATACAGGATATATGAACCACGTTTTTAGATATCATTTCATAATTTTGTACATATGTTACTTGTACCTACGGCAATTTCAATCTACAGATATCCTGCATTTTACTGAATTCAAGAATTATATCTGATTCTAGTGTCTTTTCTAGCACTTTTTTTTACCGGCCTAAACCTTTTTTACCGGCTTAAGCCTTTTACCAGCTCGAACTTTACCGGCTGGGAACACGGCTTGAACTTTCTACCGGCTTGGACCGAGGTCTCTACTCAAAGCCAACTTGATGCAGCTGATTGGTTCCTGATTCCTTTGTAAGTCAAGAGATTCATCGTTGGAAAAGAAAAAAATGCAAGGAAAGTACTAACGTCCATAATCGTATAACATTATCGATTATTTCCAACTACAGTTCATATATTAATTAACTTCATAGTTTTGTACCATATGTAATTTAATATCTTCTTTTGTAAAATTCATAATTGGTGTTTAAATTTCAATTTTCTTTCGGTCTCTAATTTTTTTTAATAATAAATCTAGTTGTAAATATTTAATAACATTTTTAGATTTCAATTTTCTTTCAGTATCTAATTTTTTTATTTTTTTTTAATAATAAATATATATTTAATAAAGTTTTGAAATTTCAATTTTCTTTCAATATTTAATTTTGATTTAATACATCTACTTGTAAATATTAAATAACGTTGTTCAGCTTTTTTATAACCTTCCAACTTGACTGGGATTCGTTGATTTGAGGTAACTTATAGACTAGTAGGACTCATGATGCCGCCCACTTGTCTTTCCGTCTCGTAACGTAAAAATAAGTAGGATTGCCCGAGAACCGGTAACACCTACCCCTTGAGTCTCTATTAGCATATAACCCACGCCTGAGTAGCTCTTCGGCGGAGTAGCCGTTGCAATAAGTCATAGAATTGCTTTAATTGGTTTTTGGCACCCTGGAATGTCGCAACATTATTGCAGTGTACAGTATGAGGAAAGCCTTTTCGCGAACAATACCTTTTAAAGGCTGCAAGGAAGCATTATGTTGTCATATCATATCCGACACTAATTCCAAAGGAATACATTTTGTGATAAAACATACAAAAATGCAAACATAAATATCCTTTTGCGATTACAGAACGTCTCATGCTTGCTTTACATTGAAAAATCCACACTATATAGTCTATACCTAGTTTATTAAAAAATATATTTTGTACAACCCTCAGATTAACAAATAATAATAAATGTTTGTTTTGACTTTTTCCTGCCCCAAACATTGAGTCACATTCTAAGCTCAATTGCGGACACTTCCACTGCTTTGCCATATTTACAAATCCTCTTTAGTTGCGGGAAAAAAGAAAGTAGAAGTTTAATTGAAAATTTGTTAAAAGGTTATGCAAATAAATAAAAGTCATACTAATTTCTGCATTTGAGTCGCTGCTTTTAAAATTAATTAATAATACTTGAATTTTATTTAATAAAGGCATATTCTAATATAAATTTTAAACAAGTATTTGTTGTATCCTTCGATACATTTATGGTTATAACTAAAAGTGGCAACATTGCTCAAAATTTCAGTATCTGTTTAATGTGTCAATAGTAATCTATTTAGTAGTTTTGTCCTTGTTTAATTACCATATAAATAGAGATGCAAATATCGTCAGAGTGTGATCGACGATCATTTTGAATACGCCGTAGTATTGTAGTAAATAATGTCAAACGTGTTTTGTTTATACGAGCGCCATTACGACTAGAGAGTAAACATTTAGTTCTTTCGTTTTGATGTGTTTTTCAAGACTCTAAGTGACAAAATAAACTTTTAATTTAATGAATTTAATGTTTTTAGATTATCATGGTTCGTTGGTGCCAAGTTTGTCAGAAAACCAGCCGAAAGTACCAAGGCCATGTATCTACAATACCATACCCACTTTTTGTAATTCATTCATTATTTCACTACTGGCGTTTAGAATTCTTGGCCGCAAAAATAAACGTGTTTATGAATGAATAGCCCTCTCTATGTTTATTATTACTCTAATGTACAATCCTATTGTAAGGAAACAGAGGTATATTAATTGCTGGTTCCAGAATGAATCCAAAGTTGCTTAGTTTGGGCGGGTTGCCCTATATAATTCTGAGCGGGTCAAAAATAATATTTCTTGAAGAAATGGGTATCAGAAGTCTGGGAAAAACCTTCTGATCAGGCATAAAGAACCGGTAAAAAAGTACACACTTCCGGTTATACCTTATAAATAAGACGTTTTTCCAAGCACCGGAAAACGTTTACAAAACCAGACACGTGATGATGCGTTCCTCTGTCCTACTTGGTAGCCAGTGATAAATACAAATACTAAAATGAACAGTTCCTCATTCAGAGGTCCAGAAATAATACATACAATGTAAATTCGACAATATAATAGTATCTTATATTGAAAACAGTTCGACGTATAAATTAAATAAACAATTAAAAATAAGCTTGGTAGAGCAATATGGCAACCCTGCTTGTGCCAGAAGACTAATACGGCAGATAAAGTTTGTAGTAATATTCACAAATGAATGTTAAAAAAGGTGTTGACGAACTTGCATAACAATACCGTCGCGATCAAGTTATAAAAATAAAAAGTATACTACATATTTACAGTTTAAATGAAATAAGCTGATATTGTAGCTTAATTGGAATATCGGTTATCGATGCAGGGGTTTGGCACGGTGACACAAATTGTTTTGAAAGCAGGAGCGTATAACACTTTTGAAAAGAAACACTCTGTTTAAACAGTGGTTTAAACACCTATCTTGATGTAAGGAAATCATTAATTGATGTGCTCTCTGTGCACGAAACTTATAAATTATTCACTTGTTTACGAGGTTTTTAACAAGAATATAATAGCAATTATTATGTAATACTTTGTGTAAAGACTGGAAAATGTCAACTTTAAACCAGCCTGTAATAGATTACAATCCTCGTGCTGAACAACTAAAGTTGTAAAATGACAATTTTTTGGCAAAATAATAGGGTGTTTTTGCGAAAATGGTATGTTAGCATTTGCCAATCTTCCCCGACTCGTAATATTTCATCACTATCTACAAACGGGCACAGTTTGTTTGAATTAGATTTAATACACTTATTGTTTTGAATGCAATCAATTTCTTTATTGAAATGTAAAGGCCTGAACTAGCCTTATTATAAACTACATAGCAAGTCTGTAGTCCATAACATGTAGTTGTATTGAGGAGATACGGTCTACCTTTTTGATCTACAATTCTTTAAAAATCGTAGCATGCTGCAGTTCTTCAACCAAATTATAATTGACAGCCTTTGAATTGTCAAAATATTTGTTGCGTTGTGTGTCTATGATTTAATTTGTACTTTTAAAATTAAATTCAGTTGAGAAAAATCCAGGTTTTTTCATTCTGGTCCCTCTTGCCACAATATTACATTAGTGCAACTCAGAAGGCATGAATTCCCTTGATAGTTAATCTGCTGAATTAGAAGACCACTTATAATTGCTAGTTTCTTCTTGAATTGATACTATACTATTCGTTTAATATAATCGCCTTTTGCAAGTGGGTTTTGAATACAGCAGAGTGTGAGTCACTGTATAAAATCTTATGTCCTATGTTCCAATTATTTGGTACACCGAAAACTCTATACAAACGATGTGGATAGAAACAAACATGTGTTAAGCTCTAATCGCAGTATAGTTTGTTTAGTGTCCGCTATAGCTACATACTTGTATGTGCGTAATAATAGGATATCAAAAAGTTCTTTCTGTAGAACAGGACCTTCATATAATGTGTCATTGAGACTATAATTTAAATCTGTTTTTGTACTGCCGTCGAAGACAACGCGAAGCATTATCGTCACACTGCCCTTTTTTATAACGGCATGATGAGGCAAAAAATAACAAAAATCTAAAGGCTTTCCCAGCTTGAATAGATCAATTTTTTGCATGACTTAAGATCGAGTATTTATTGATAAATTTAATGTATTTATTTTTTGAATCTTCGTTTTTAGAAAAATTTTTGCACAAAACGTTAAGTCTTTGCAGCACTATGTTGAATAGATCTCCTAACTTAACCTCTTCTATAGGTATTTTTACAGGAAAACCAATTCTCATTAAGTGAGACAGACTTTTTAAAATCTATTTCGCCCACATCCTTTTCTATACACTCTGTTTTGATTTCGAGAATGTGTTGGTCGTCCCAAAATTTTTTTAAGAGTCCACTTTGTACTCATTTATTATGGCATGTATGATCTGATTTGTAACTCCTTGTGAATTATTAGTCGGCCTAACTTAAAGGCGATTCAATGAGTTTTTTGACTTATGAATATGGCGAGAACAGATTTCAATGCAGTGATTAAAAAAATTAACCAAATGTTGACATTTGCTGGATTCACATACTATATTAAGAGTGTAACAGTCTAGTTAACTTTAACGCTAGAATTTCTATTGTACGAAAAGAAAACAATATACTTACAGGTGTTTTATTGCCGCTATAAAAGGCAAATTTAAAAAAGATAAAAAAGTATCGGGCATTACCTACCTCTTTCACTGGTAAATTGTCCATCAAACCTAATCTAATTGCAGCCTCTTCATTGTCATCGTTTTCATCCTCTAAAAAAGGTAAATTTTTAGTGTAGATGTTTGAATCAACGGTCTCTTCTTCCCATACTTGAATCTCTTCAGCTGAATTATCATTGTCTATTTTAATTTCAATGTTGTTAGTTGTATCGGTATTAAAGTTCCTAAAACGTTTAAAACGACCACTGATATATATATATATATATATATATATATATATATATATATATATATATATATATATATAAAGGAGTAGTTGATAAATAAAGTAGGGGAAATGTGTCCATGATAGACAAATTTACCGCGTATCACGGACTACCGACATCTTGGTTAGGACGATTGACGTTTAAAATCAGTTTTTTACAAGCGTTCATGAGGATATAAGTCGTTTAGGTGAAAACAAAAAATTAAGTTTAAACTGGTAAGTATTGATATAACAATGTGGCTTGGCATGATGTTAAGTATTTTTTTTATGCTCAGTTAGAATCTGCTTTTGTTACTGCAACTTACAGAAACTGTTTCATGTTGACTGTCGGGCACAAATTGAGGTTATGGCAAAGAATAAAAGAGCTTGGCATTTTTTAGTGAATTATGTCTTATTGCCTATGACGGACCCTTGAACTGTGTCTTGTGATGGACCAGGGATCCATCATTGGCAATGCATTAGTTACACTATTTTAATTATGTCTTTCTTGGTTTTGCAGATATGACATTTAAGAAAAGGCAGCAACGGGACGAGGATGACATGCGACAAGCTATGCTCAATGTTAAAAACCACAATATGGGCTATAAGTTGGCAGCAAGGACGTTTAGTGTTCCCAAAACAAGCTTGCGAAGACGCCTGGCTAAACAGGATAGTTGTAAGGGTGATTTGGGAGGTCGAAGAGCAATTTTCTCTAAAGTCATCGAACAGGAGATTGCGAGTCATATCATTGATATGGAAACACGTTTTTTTGGACTGGCGTCCAAAGATTTGCGACGAATGGTATTTGAAGTAGCCGAAAAAAATAAAATAGAACATGGTTTTAATCGCGAAATAAAAATGGCAAGTTGGAAATGGGTCAGGGGATTTCTGAAGCGCAATCCACGAATATCTTTGAGGAGCCCAGAAAGTACAACATTAGCTAGAGCCCAGGCTTTTAACAAGCCTAATATCGAAGCCTATTTTAATGCACTAGCTAATATTATGGAGAAAGACAAGTTTCTCGCCGAAAATATATACAATATGGACGAATCAGGTATGACTACGGTCCAGAAGAAGTGCCAGAAAATGTACGTAGCGAGAGGTCCCAAGCAAGTTGGTGCGCTTAGTAGTGCCGAGCGTGGGCAACACGTAACTGTAGTGTGCGCAATGAATGCCATAGGCAATTACGTTCCTCCTGTTCTTATTTACTCTCGTCAAAGAATGAACGATGAGTTTATGAATGGTGCTCTCGCTAGTAGCATAGCTTTTGCACAAGAAAATTTTTTTGTAAATGGTTAAAGCATTTCGTAAGGTACGCTAAAGTTTCTAACGAGAATAAGGTGCTTTTATTACTAAATGGCCACAATAGCCATAAAAGTCTTGAATCTCTGCAGTTTGCGAAAGAAAATGTGTAATTGTATTTTGCTCTCCTGCACACTGCTCTCATCACGTTCAACCATTGGACGTTGGATTCTTTCATCCTCTTCATACGTATTTCGATCAAGAAATCCAATTATGGCTGCGTCAAAACCCGGGAGAGGCAGTGACTCAATTTAAAATAGCAAGTCTTCTCAATCAAGCCTATTTGAAAAGTGCAGTACCATCAAATACAATAAACTCGTTTAAAAAGACTGGCATATATCCTTTCAATCCCCATATTTTGAGGACTGGCAGTTTGCACCAGCTTTGGCAACTAATAAGCAGATTTCCGAGAATCCAGCTGTCATCAACGAAAACCAAATGGAATTAGAAGTTCAAGATCAACCAAGTACATCTGGTCATAACTTGTCTTCATCATCAGCTCTTGACATCTCTGTGAGTGAAATTTTACCTCCTCCCAAAGCTGTAGCTATTGGTACTCGTGGAAGAAAAGCCAGAAAACGTGGAAAAACTGGTCATTTGAATTCAACACCAGAAATGCATGAACTTAAAGTAAAAGTGATTGAAAAGGAAATGACACTAAAGAAACAACAAAGCAGGGCAGTTAAACGCCAACTTGTCATTTCAAATGACGACAATTCTAATGATGAATCCATCTTAGAAGAATATTTAGGGCAAGAAGAAGACGACTCTGACGCTAGTTGCATTTACTGCAATGAGTTATACTCTCAATCACGAGCGAGAGAAAAGTCGATTCGTTGTCAGAACTGTCAATCTTGGTGCCACAATGAGTGCGCTGATGTCATCTATCCTTGCAAATCATTCATTTGTGAATTATGCATTTAATTTTGGTTTATTCTGTTTTGTTAAAGCAAAAAAAATGTTTTTCGTTTATTCAATGTTACTTTGTTCTTGGTACAACGATAATTTTGTTTAATAAACCTTTTAAAATAATTTTATTTGTTTTATTTTTTTGGGCGGCCGACATAGGCACATATGCGCCAATGATGGACCCCTTGGCTTCATAAAAAAAACTCTAGTGCTATTAAACAGACAATTAATTGTTAACAAATTCACCCTACACTATGATCATCTTTGTATTAAGTAGAGATTTACATAAAAAGAAGATTAATAATTACAAAAGCAAAAAAACTCCTTATTTACTCTACAGAGTGTTCATAGTCCAATCAAACGGTGGTTTGAGGTAGAAAGTTTTGGTTTAATTGTTTTGATTGATTTATTCTCTGTTTTTTGGGGTGCTGCACAGAAATCTGAAGTTGTCCAACAAAAATTTACTAGGCAAATAAGAGAAATCATCAAAAAACCACTAAAAACAATGTTTTTTAGTGGTTTTCGGCTTATAATTTGCAAAGCAAGCTATTTACACAAAAAATGGTTATCTAGTAAAATAAAGAGAGAACATTTCCTATAATTTATGTTTGTTAACATTTTATGGTTTCCACGCAAAAGAGTGCTAAAATATGAGAGATTCGCATTTAAAAAAAATAGCAGAAGACACCATTAGTCTTACGAAACAGCACACTGGTATAGTCCCTAAATCCGACTCTGTCTAAGCCAGGTATGAAAGTTAAAATTATGGCGGACGATTGTTTACGATTGTGACTATCTTATCTAAACATTGTTTTTGTGACCAGTCTTATCTAGAAAATGCCAGAAAGCCAATTGTT
The DNA here is from genome assembly GCA_963921935.1 of Galeruca laticollis. Lineage (NCBI taxonomy): Eukaryota > Metazoa > Arthropoda > Insecta > Coleoptera > Chrysomelidae > Galeruca > Galeruca laticollis. The sequence continues at coordinate 156,425,878 of OY998181.1, read as the reverse complement.
TTTGAGTAAGCCGCAATCTATCTGGTGAAAAAGGCATTAATATATAATGGACCGACCAGGAAGAGTTAGTTAGTTGATAATTTGACATCGTGAGATAAACAAGTAGATATGAAAAATATCAATTTATAAGTACCTATCTATTTACTTGTACGAGCCCTTTTAGGTACCGGTTCCATGCTTACCTCATGCAGCCATCCAGTTCTTCAACGCCTGAAACAAATTTAAAACACTTGTCAACATATTGAATAGAATATATGAAAGCAGTAGCAACATGTTTTGACACACAAATAAATAGTAAGTTGATAAATGATGGTAAAGATAGAATTATCCATGCACATTTACCTTCAAGTAACTCCGGATCATCCTCTGTTTCTTCCTCAATTTCTGCAATAGGCATATCATTGCAGCTATTCTCACAGTTGAGGCACATATTGGAACAGTTAAGGCCATCTTTTCTACATCCACAGTTGGTCTGACTGGTCTTTAGGTATTTGCAAGCTATTAGTTTCTATACTACGTCTGGTGCTGGTGGCTTAAATGTTGTTGCTGGTTGCAGACCTCCTTTGATTTTCTTCCAACCCCATTGTTCAGCATCTTTTTCATTTCCAAGCCATTGTTGTACTTGAAAGTAAACTCTCAAAGAATGTTGCTGTTGTTTTTTATGCAGATCTAAGGTAGCATTTATACCTCAATTTGTTCAAGGCTGCACTTTCCTTGTCAGTTAATTTGTACAATGCAGTGAAAAAGGTAAGGTCAGCATTAGTAGCAGCGTCAACATGTGCCGTAGGAATTTGAATGGTCTTGGTTAGGGCAGGGTTTTTCTTGAGGGTTTGAAGAAAACTCATTTTTCCGACTTTGAACCAGGGTTGGAATAAGTCATGACTTTTATAAAAAAGTCAGACTTTTTGAAATAATTCGGACGTTTTTGAATTAATTCACTTTGAAAAATTCAACTTTTATTTACTCAAACAAAAAAATCTCAATTTCTGCAAAACAATCTGAAACTATTGATTGAATAACGAATGATAAATACAAATGCAACTTATTACTTATTCAGAATCTTCATTAGAAAGGTCAGTTTACCGGCTTTTTCTACTCCTAGTCGGTTGCGTAGATCCGAATGTACCAATCCTAAGGATGAAAATATTCTTTCCACTCCTGCAGATGAAGCTACTGCTGTCATAAGTTGTTTGATACTACTTTTCGCTGCAGGATCTAAATCTGTTAGTGAAAATGTTGACATCCACCACTCAATATCTGTCATACTTGAAATAACAGAGTCTTGCATCAGGACCTCATTATAAGGGGATAACTTTCCATGGAATCTTAACAATACTGGTAACATGTTTGGAAACTCTGCAGCTGCACATTCCAAGGCCATTTGCATTTCTTCTTCGGTTAAACTTATATTTTCCTTCATATTCGTTGGACTTAGCATGTGCGCAATGAAGTGGTACTTATGAACAGCTTGTGTGTACCTAGAAATAACTTTTTTTTTCGCAGTGCTGTCGTGTAGCCCCTCATTTAAATCGTTTATTAATTTTTTCCAAATAACAACAGATCTTGCGATTGTGCAATTCTCTTTTTGAATAAAATCCAGTGCGCACGATATAGGTTTTAGTCGAGCCATCAGATCTTCAGCATTACGTTTAATGGCTATGTTAGAAACCAATTTATTTATCTCATTATCAATATTATTGCGATGTTCTTCGCAAATTTTAACCAGTGTATGCCAGTTTTTCAAATATGCCTCAAGTGAATCACATGAGCTGTTCCAACATACCTCAATTGGCAATGGAAGTGATGATCCACCTTCAGAAGATAATAATGCTTTTGCCAAATGGTTATTTCGGAAATACTTTATGATTCTCACTATATTATTCATAACTCCTTCAACATTTAAATCTTTGGCAAGTAGATTCAATAAATGGGCCGAACAGCCATATGTAATAATATTTACATAATCACTTTTTTTTTGTTGTTGTACTTGCAGTCTCATTCTTGACATATTGGAAGCATTATCTGTTACTACACTTCTCACAAAACATTTGAATTTTTTCTCAGTATCTTGAATAATTTTTAAAGTTAAACTTGTCAAATACTCACTGGTATGAGGACTACCAGAAGTATCTGTTGTGTTAACCAAAAATACACTACCATCCTCATTTACAACACATGCAGATATTATAGGTTCGTTTCTTATGTTGGACCATCCGTCAATACTCAAACAAACTGTCTTATTTTCTAAGTAAATTTGACACTTTTCTATTTCCTCCTGGTAAATTTGATCCAACAAAGTATCCGCAATCAATTTTCTATTTGGAGGCTTGTATCCTGGATGTAGCATTTCCGAATACTTCATAAATTCGGGATGCTCCACAAATCTGAAAGCTGAATTTGTAGCGAAAATAAATCTGGCACACTGCTTATCAAATCTATCTTTGTCATTTGCTGTAGTTTTTATTATAAAGGAGTTCAATGTTTTTTGTTCTGATTTTTGGATTGTACTGGTTGTAGCTTCATTAAATGTTTTGCGAATTTTTAAAGTCGGCGGTTCTGCAAAAAAAGTGTAAATCAATACATTGGTATCAATAGGAAATTTGAAACTATCTTCAAACACTTTAAATTTCTAATTAATTAAATATATCTGTTTTTAAAAGCTCACCTTCTCTAGTAGATCCATCTTGTGAAGAATTTGTAATTTTTCTTTTTATTACAGCTAACGGCATTTCCTCTTCCTCCTCTTCTTCAGTTCCACTGATATCCTGTATAATTGTATTTGTCTCTTCAGGATCATTTTTACAACTAATTTTGTGTTTTTGCATGCGGCTGACCATAGCTTGCAATGTTTTACCGCATGATTTGCACACTGCTTTTTTGTTGGTTGGATTTTGTTGATTGCACTCCTCAAAATATTTCCAAATAGGATCCCTTTTTCGTCCACTCATTTTTCACACGTTAATAAACAAACTTTAACACAATGTAACTTATTAAAATAATAAAAAATTTTGAAGTTTAAAGCACAATCGGTCCCAAAAATAGCCAAATTTCACGATAACACTATCTACTCAACACTCTACATCTTAATAGTAATGCCGCAATGCCGGTATTTTCGGGATCCCTCTTTGATTTCGGTATTTCGGTGATTCCCCGAACCCGACGCGCGGGCGCTTTGCATTGTATTGTGTTGTGGGCACTCCACGGTTGTCGGATGTTCATGGTGGTCAGGTTTCGATAATATCATCGGATTTTTCAAATCAAACTTAGTTTGAAATGTTTGAATTAAATGCGATTTTTCCCCATTGGAAAAAGTTTGAATTAATTCATGACTCTTTTAAAAAAAGTCATTTGAATTAATTCACGAATTAAATCACTGACTTAATTCATATGAATTAATTCGTGCCAACCCTGCTTTGAACGAGGCTGAAATTGTGCCACATCCCACCATGGCATGCAAAAACAATGTTGTCACTGATGGAATGGTCTGGATGAGTCAGGGAAAAAAATGAGTTGTGAACCTGCGCCTTTACCTGGCTTCAGAAAGTATATATTTGAACGACCAATCATGATCACTAGCAGATCCTCATCTTCACCCATAATTACAGAGGCGCTGCAAATGAATTCTTTCACTTGTAGAGAAAATTGCATTGATTCATTCGTTATTTTTTGCTTTTTTCCAAAAATTACTGATTTCTCCCATATTTCACTACTCTTTTGCGTGGAAACCATACGACGTACAAAAAATGCCCATTTTTTGCGTAAATAGCTTGCTTTGCAAATTATAAGCTGAAATCCACTAAAAAACATGATTTTTAGTGGGCTTTTTGATGATTTCTCATATTTGCTACGCAAATTTTTGTTGGGACAATTTCAGGTTCATGTTCAGCGTCCCAAAAAACATACAATAAACCAATAAAAATAATTACACCAAAACTTTCCACTCCGGCCCCTTTTTGTGCACCGTTTTACTAGCCTATCAGAAAATAATGCAACATAATAACTTGGTTTTCGATAGCTTTACAAATAAAATTGAATACAAAAGAGGAAGCAGAAAACGTTTTTTAAATATTTTTCCATTTTCTGGTACTTTATTAATTGACAAATAGAACAGTGGAAATCGCGTACCACTATCTTTATTCGTTTGTAAGTTAGTGGGACATGAAAAATAAAAGTACCTAATCAAGAATGTTTTTGCTGCAATTCAGTAAGTATACGTGTCAGTCAAACAGTCATTGTTGCATTATAATGTGATATCAGTTTATTATCAAACCTGTTTTTCTTTGCTCTTCTTCGACGTCGTACGAAACAGTCCAGAAATTTCATTGATTCATAAAATTCCCATGCGGAACATCCTTGTCCATTAAGAGACCTTCTCTCTCGACTATATTTGTCTCTTAAATTTTTCCAAATTCTTTGACAATCACTTACTACAAAAAACATTTTCCATTAACTAAAATAATACTGAAAATGTCGTACTTATACTAATACCTACTAGTGAACTTACCAGAAATTTTAAGGTTTGTAGAAATTTTGGCCCACGTTCTTTCTTTTAATTCTATGTTTTTAAATTCTTCATAATTTTGGTTATAAAGGTAAGGAAAATTTTTAACCAGTTTTATTAATACTCCAATATCAACATCTAAAATTGATAAAGTACTCATAGGTACTCATTTTATAATCTATATCTCACACAAAATCTTACCCCACACGGAAGACAAGTCTGTTTCTGTCATTTTGAAATATTTTCAGTTCTATCTAAAATAAAATTAAACAAGATAAATTCAAGAACAATCACAAAACAGTGTAGTTATGTGTAATAAAAATGTAACAGCCATATTAGTATCTCCAATTATTATTTTATTAATGGAAGACATAGATTTATATATTTTAATTATTATGCTGGAGATCTGTATATAGTTTTCTGGGACTATTCATGAAAACAAGAATCTCATCCAAAACGTTTAATGAAATTCACGTTCTAATCGTTCTGAAATATCGTATATATTTTCCTTGATAGAATTTTTTTTTCCACATAAACTTATTATTTTCAATAGTAAGCCATTTTCTTTTCTTTTGTTGATAGAAATTTTGAAACATATTTGTGTGTTTACTTACTTATTGTTGTTATTTTGTGTGTTTACTTGTTTTAAGCCTACCATATTTCTTTCCTTGAAATACGGGACAGCCTAAAATAAGGATGGCAAAAATTATAGGCTGCGCGGTTTTATATAGGGCATGAGCTTTGAAAATGGATAAAGAAGAAAATCGTAATTATCATTAAATGAATATGTATTTATTGTACCTACTAAAACTCAAATATATAATAGATATGAATTGCACATAATAAGGCAAATACCTTGTTACAAGGTAACAAAGTTGAAACAGCAATTCAGTCACCTAATTACATTCTTAATTTTAATATTTATCACTTGTGAATTTGTATCGGTCATCAACTTTTGAAACATTTGTGGACAAGATAAATTTAAATTATATTGTAAAGTTAAGACATTGCCTACTGTACTTTCCAAAATGTTTGTTTTTTCGGTGCTCCAATAAAGGTTCATTTTAGAAAATAACACAACGAGGAATGACAGCACTGACGCCAAGATGTAAGATTCTTGAACGTAGGCGTAACAGGCAGGACAGACTGACAAGTTGGATGCTCTATAGTCACAGAATGAAGAATGACAGCGACAATTTAAATTTTTGGTTGCAATGATTGTATAAACGGTTATGTGGAAAAACGGGACATTTAGCGTCCCGGTAGAGATTAGCGGGGACACGGGACAACGGGTGTTGAAAACGGGACTGTCCCGTTTTTACGGGACGTATGGTAGGCTTAACTTGTAGAAGCTCAACCAGAAACGAGACGGTAGGATTTTTAAGATCCCTTAAGAAACATTCTAACAATCATAGACTGCCAGGAGCTGCAGAGTAACTTAAACTGCCTTATACGATGGTTTCATAAGAACCGAATCCTTTTAAATGTAGAAATATACAAATATGCAATATACTAGGTTTAATCTTGTGATATAGACATATTTAATACTTCCAGTAAAGGAATAAAGATGTGTTTTAAGTGGAAATGATATGTTAGATATATTATTTTAAATTTTGTGCAGTCACCAGTGCTGCTTAGCACTCTTATATGTAATTACTTGTCACCTCTTGTATTTATTGAGCTGGGCAGTAGTTAACTACTTTTATTTTAAAAATATTTTAATTACTTTTGTTCAAACAGTCACAGTAATTATACTAAAATATTTTCTTTCACAGAGTTACCAAAAATAGTAGTTAACTACTCATTGCTAACACTTTCTTTGACTAAGTAGTTAGCAGTTATACTCCAGTAGTTTGTCCAGATCTGTGTGTTTATAGGAGTATAATAATAAATAAATAAATTAATATAAATTTATCATATGTAATTTTCTACTTTTATCTTGATTTACCATCATTTAAAAATCGAATTTAACCATTTATCATTTCATATTTTATTTAATTTAACTCAACATCTAAACATCATTGATTTAATGGAGTTAAATTGAATGAATTTTCAAATTATGGACTATAAATGGTCATTTTGAAATAAAATATTTAAAATACATTAAATTTGAATATACCGCCATAACCTAAAATTACAGAAGTCTTTTTAACATCACTCAATTGTTTAGTCGACAGGCTCTTTAGATGACGCCACAATTAGTGTCTCATCAATCCGTGGGTTCTCTGTGGTCGCACACACTCTCTCCCCACCCACCTCTTCTCTAAATTTGCTAATGACTGGAGGGCAAACGACGGACGGAAACGAGATTATTCGATATATGAAAATAAAGCATTGAATTTTGCTTACGTTTTGGCGAGGCCTTCCCATCTGTTAAAATGTGATTTCAACATCGCCGTTAAATTCTCTACAACTTTGATTACAAGTGTGTTTTGAGGTGCCTCCCGTCAGGTCTAATTTTACTGGACTTAGGTGAAAGCAGTTTTGTTTTAATAAAAAAAAATCCGCAAAACTATTGAATTACCCCTGTATGCATTCTTAATGCAAATGTAACATTTTGGTATTGCGTAATTGAGTTTAAAAACTGTATATTTGAATAAATATTCCAATATAATGTTTCTAAACATAATTTACTCCTTATTTTGAAAAATTGCTTTGCTATTAATAAAAATCTTATTATACATATACGGATTATTACTTAATGGTTACTATTTACGTGTTGTGATAACTTCACACAAAGTTTTTTTTTAATTATAATATAATCAGTATTTATAAGTAAGAAAAATGTGTCATTTACATTTAATCTAAATTATATACTTACATTTTATACAATAGCGAGTGTAGATATAAATATTTAAATTTTCAATGTATGTCGTTTTTAGGTTACGTCTTACAATGGACATATGACATATGGTCTAAAACTCAAATCATACATCATTCACATAGATAAATTACAGTTTGTGGTTTCCTTAAGACTACGTAGAGTTTCATACGTTTTAATAAATTAATAAATAAATTTTTTATTGCAAATATAATCGGTTGATTTTTAAATTAAGTACATAATATAATGAAAAATGAAATTAATCAAAATATCACTTTAATAATATTTGCAGTTTATGTTGGCTCCCATGGAGAAACTGAAGTGTCAAATTACAGTTATCTGTCATCTTTCAGAATAGTTGGGAATATTTTCTGAATTATATAATTGTTTAAATCCATACGTATTGAACTGATTTCCAAAATTATTAACGATGGCTTACGTGATTAACCAAGTAATTCGTAGATTGATGCAGACATCTGCAAGAAGATCGGTTCAAGTAGAAGGTCCATCGGCAGTTTCAGGTCAACATGAAGGTGGTTATAAAATTTGGAAAAATCTCACATTTTTCTTAGCTTTTCCATCGATTCTATTGTGTGGCGTAAATTGTTACTTGTCTCACAAAAACGGACACCACGAACCTCCAGAATTCGTTAAATACGAACATTTGAGGCTACGTACCAAGAGATTCCCTTGGGGAGATGGAAACCATTCATTATTCCACAATCCTCACGTTAATGCTTTGCCAGATGGATATGAACATCACTAGAAGGTTGTTCTTGTGTTTAGACTTATATTTAAATTGTATTCTATTTGTCAATAAATAATTAGTGTTAAAAGGTATTATATTTATATTCAATTTACTTTTTCTACCCTTCTGTGTGGAACCTACTCACGTTACCATTATAAATGATGCTGTTTCTAAATGATTCCACAGGATAATGTAATAATTCTAAAAAATTGACAATTATTTTGTTAGGAAATATCAGATATTTCATATTGAGAAACAATTGTCAATTTTTTAGAATTTTTATCATTTTTTCATTATATTGAGGAATTATGGGGTTATATATTCCATGGGAATCATTTAGAAACCGTTTTATTTATAAGGGTGTACCTATATTCCTTTTTGTACCTATTTTTCATTAGGAAATTTTCACTTTTTACAGCAATCATTGGTAAGGAATCAAAAGGCAGTGCTTCACATTATTTCCATTTAATGAATTAGTAGTAGTTAATGACAGATTATAATTAAGTGGACAAAAATTCATACCACTATATTAAGTAATACTATTGCTAGTAGAATTTTACTTAGGTATTTCAAAGAACAGAATTAATTGAATCCCTATATATTTTTGATAATTTTTATTTTAAAGAAATCAGTATTTTGAACATTATGTTATGATTACCATCATTCATTACAGTTTCCTTTGTTAGATGTATTAAGCTGTTCCTACTTTGTCAGTTGCTGAATTAAATAAACGAAGACTTTGAAAGTAAATGTATTGATTTCCTATTTTTCACATTTTTATTGACAAGGCGTATTATTTCTTACATGACATAATATTTTTAAAAATATTGAATGCACTCTATGATTTCAATCATAGATGAATATGAATTCGTAGTCCCCCTGTCAATTTTAAATTTGCTAATATTAAAAATTAAAATTGCCATCAACATTCTAACAAAGATACAATAAAAATATGTATGACGGCATGATAAAAGTATACCAAATACACATTTACATTTCAAATAACACATAAGATATCTCTAAATTTAGTAAATTTCTTCTTATAAAGTGCTTTAGTGAACATATCAGCAATGTTAGAATCAGTTTGTATATATTTTACATTAAGTAATCCTTTGTCTACGATATCTTTGATAAAATGAGATTTAATATCAATGTGTTTAAATCTTTTTATAGTCCCATAATCTTTCATCATTTTTATTGCTCCTTGGTTGTCCACATTGAAGGAACATTTCACTTGTTCATTAACAAGATCATTCAAGATACCATTCCGATAAATCACTTCAGTGATACAAATACTACACGAAATATATTCTACCTCAGCAGAACTTAGGGCTACCACTTGCTGCTCCAGGATATTAGATTGCCACAATGGAATGTAGCCATTCCACTAAAACTTTTTCTATCAGATACATCTGTCCAATCAGAATCTGAATATGTGTGAATTTGAGCAATTTCTTCTGGTCTATGACAAATAGATCAGTCCCAAGTCTTTTGGCGAATGTAGATATTGCAAGATCCTTTTTGACTTCCAGAGTGACTGTGATGGTGCATGTAGAAATCTGCTCAGATATGAAGATGCAAATGTGATGTCAGGCCTACTTACTTGTCACAAATATGTGAGTGTCCCAACCAATTCTCAATATGGTATATTAATAACTTCAATTTGTAATTTATATTCCATTGGTGTATTTATTCCTTTGCAATCTTGCATATTGAACTTTTTCAGCAATTTTTCAATGAGAATTTTGTGTGATATTTTAATAAACGTACCTGTTCTTACTATGTCAGTTCCTAAAAAGAATTTTAGTTCACCTATATGTTTTGCATCAATTTTTTTTTAGTTTTCTGCATAACCTATAAACTTTATCTTGGTTTCCACACAGTAGAATATCGTCTACCCATAATATTAACTTTATATTTTCACCAACATATAAACATACATCTGTTTTGATCTTTCGAGACCTTTGTTCAATTGCAAAAGTATTAAATGTTTGATTCCACCATCGAGGGGATTCTTTTAGATCATATAGTGCCTTATTTAGTTTTAGTACTCTACTCCTTCTGGTATATATAATTATATAAAGAATATGTAGGTATATCGCGTGATATGTTAACAACAACAACAAAGAGATTCATGGGTAATTCACGCAATACTCTGTTTCAGTAGCCCTTTATTTTGCGTGAATTACCCATGAATCTCTTTAAATTTTTTGTAAGTTTTTTTACTAATCTTAATGCAAAGTTAATGATTGTGTACCCTTAATAAAATTCTGATTTAAGAGACCTTTCATTTATCAATAATAAATCATACAACAAAGCACTTACTGTCAAAATATCAAATTTTTAAAAACTTTCCATCCGAGTATCATCATGTCATAGACAACTAGATGTAAGCCAATAATTGAATATTAAAATACAAATTTAAAATTTCTCGAAAACTATGAGAGTTAAATATAGGCAACCCTAATACCAACTGAAAGATAATAAATTCCCACGTTGAACAGACCCAACAGATATACGTGTTACATTTAAATTAAGCCAGAAATTTATGTATTAAATGGTTAGTGTTATACTGTCATATTAAAAACGCCCTGTATATTATAGCATACCAGAAAATATTGGAAACAGAATGTTGAAAGCTTTTAGTGAGATAGTGTGAAGCAAATGTGGTTTTTCGTTTTTCTTTTGAAGTTATTGTATTTTCATTATTTTTAATAGTACAATTCAAATATGTGATCAAATACAGGGTGTTCTATTTAACTATTGTACAAAACCACTTTACCCCAAGATCACCTACATTTCATATTCTTCATATCGTTTTGATACCTTTGTCTCTCTCTCTTTCTTCTCTCATTTTGATCAACATCCGTGTTTATCTTTTGATTAGATTACCGTCACTCATTTCCTCTATTTTTTCGCTTTCATTTTCTTCGTATTCTTTATCGGGCAAGTGTTTACATTCATTCTGTTTCTTTTTCATTTAGAGAGTATCACTCTCGTCAAACATTACATGTCTTGATATTTTTATTTCGTCTGTAACAGGGTCCTATAAACGATAGGTGCGTTTTTTTTACTGAGATCTCAGTTAATCTCAGCTCACATCAGTAATGTGAGCGTTCTTTTTGTTTTACTCACTTTAAGTGAGCTGAGATTTTTCCTCCCCCTTCACCGATGCTGAATGTGTTGTAAGGGGGTATCAGTTGGAATTGAGTCGGAAATAAAGTGGAGGGGATGAAGAAATATTTGATTTGCTTGGTTTATATGTAGTTTTAACCATTGACATATAAATAATAAACACACATAATCTATTTTTCTTTTGTTACAAATTATGGATACATTAATTAACATTATTAGATGCTGATACGAATATGTCGTATAGTTTAAATCTATCGACAGATCGCGCGCTTCAATTGAGATGTCGTTCTTTTTGGTGCTTACTCACATCACTTTATCTCAGATCACCTTAACTGAAGTGATCTGAGATCTCAGTCAAAAAGAACGCACCAGATATATCCATTGCTGTTGTAACCTACAAAAGCTGACAGCTTTGGCTCGAGCTGTGAACTTACCTTCTATCGGTAATTTTAAAGCTAACATTCTCTTTTTAACCAGTTTTTCTATGATTTTCGAGTGTTGAGGGCAGAGAGATTGGTCTAAAGTTACTCAGATCTTCTGAATTACCACCTTTGAATAGAGGAATTACAAGTGCTGTTTTTAGTCACGGAGGGAATTTTCCAAGATAAAGGATTTATTTATAGCCATTACTAGAGTAATCAATGCTGAATCGGGAAGGTTATTTCAAATTTTAACTGAAATTTTTTTCAATGCCTGTTGAATTCTTGTTTTCAACTTCATGTAAGATTTCTTTTCAGCTCCAATGAATTTGTATCTTCAATATGAAAATTGTTGGGCATATTTACATTATTTAAATAATCCATTGGATTCGAAGTAGGTACAAGGGATGAGGTTAGTTTATCAGCAGCAGTTAACCTCTAGCGTCACCCAGGTGAAATATTTTTCACGAACACCGCGGTGGGGTGTCACACCCCATTGATATAAATTTATAAAATATAGGCAAAACATTTTTTGCAAGAGATTTATTTTTTTTGTTTTATGATGTGTTGTCTCTTAGGAAAAAAATCCACATAATCAACAAAACTTTAAAAATTAAAGAAAAACTTCATTTAATAGAATATACAATTTTTTTTAACAAAAAAACATCAACTCCTTAAACCTAGTATAAAATTTAAAAAAGTAATCCAGTATTCCAAATAAACAACAAATCAATTAACAAAACAATAATCCTACTTAACAAAATCAAATGTTTACTTTTAAGACATTTATTTTTTAATTCTCGAGCGCAATTTTCGCAGAAATAATTCGCGTGTTCTAAACATAAATATACATTACAACACTCACAACAATATTTAGTCTTTCTATATGAACTTATGCCTGTAAAATAATTGGTGTTGCGAAACATTTCGGCGTCTGTAACAGGCGGTTGTTCAATATCTTCTGTATCCGAGTGATCACTCTGGATGCTGACGTGATCTACTTCATCTTCAGATTCTGATCCACCGATATCTGAATTACTACCATCATCACAACCTCTTCACAAAGGGCTTATAGGCGCCGTTGTTCTTTTTCGTAGTCTCCCATAGCTTATGTATTATTCGGATTTTCTAGTAAAATAAATTACATTACGAATTTACGGAAAAAATAAAAAAAAAATATTACCTGTTTAAAAAAAATGTAACGTCATCACACTGGTGGGGTTTCACACATCCCATAATAGTTTGGACGACGTCTAGACACCCCTACAGTCGTTATTATATTAAAGTTGTGACTAAAAATTCTTGATAAACATCTAACAGGAAGCTATAGGCAACCATTCTTACATATGTGTATTCATATGCTGTGAGCGTTGATTGAAACAACCGACGGGGTGTGTCACACCTCACCGGGTTAAAGTCATTGATGGTTTCAGAATCTATATTGATGTGTTCTAGAAGTGGGTTTGATTTACCTCTTAGACTATTCACTATGGCCCAGTTTTCTTCAATTTTATTACCCGCATTTTTTATTCTATTCTTGTAGAGAATTTTGCATGTTTAATTACACGTCTGTAAATTTGGCGATAATTGTTAAAATATATGTTATTAAAAATTCATCAGAAAAATATTTTCGTATTGAATGTAACGATCTCAAATTGTTAGCCGAAATTTTTATGCCTTGAGTATTTCAAGATTTTTTTATTTTAATTTTTCGTTTGAGAAAACATTCTTCACAGACTTTTATTAATAATTCTTGAAAGGATTCTATGGAATCGCTTTTAGACGAAACCTCTTCCCATGCAATTTTATCGCATTCATGTCTAAATTGGTCAACATTTTTTGAGCTGTATATTCTACCAAATTTGCATTGCATTTAATAGGGAATTTTAGAAATACAGCTTCATGTTCTGACAGACTGGCTGGGGTAACCCCGCAAGTCAACCCTTCCCCGTCCAGGTTTGTGCAAATATAATCTATAGTAGTAGATGAATGTTGTGAGATTTGTGTTGGTTCTTGAACTCACATTTTCAAGTTATATGATAGGAGCAAGGCGTTAAGTGCCTGAGTAAATGTAGAAGTCTTGTCATCATAATTTATGTTTAAATCTCCAGCTGCAATAAGCTATGAATTGACTCGAAGACTTGACAAAAGGACGTCCAATTTACTCAAAAAAAGCTGAGACATTACACGTTGGTGGTCTATAAGAGACTCATCTTTTATCGCATTCGACAGTACATATAAACACGGAGAATGTGGCGCGAGTAGCTGTCATGCTGGGCCCTCCTCTATGGCACTTGATATTTTCTTACTCGCACACTTTCATATGTGAAGAAGATGATACGAAAAGCTGGAGAAACAATGGACTCATTGATAAATACATTAAAAGAAAAGGAATCACAGCTAGAAATTATGGAAAGACAACGAGATGACATGGTCAGGGAACTTTTGGAGGAAATAGCGGAACTAAAGGAAGACGATAGAGAAAGAGATAAATTTATTCAAAAATTAAGGAGAACACCAATGGACTTTGAAGATGAAGTTGCTGAACAAAATTAGATTAGCAAACCTAACGACCAAAAAGGAATGATCTCAGAACAAAAAAATTATATAACTAATCTCATTCAGAAAAATGCTGTTATACAGGAAGAATTGGAAACATTAAAAATTGACTCAAGCGGATATCAAAATGATATAGCGGAACTCAAAGCTATTATAAGAACATGATGACATTTGAAACAATGACCCAGGAGAGTGAATGCTATATAGAAAAACTAAAAAAATTAAATTACAATTATGCTGTTTTGAAGCAAGACCATAATAATAGGAAATTATTAGAGACAGTATCTCAAAACGACTGCACCTTGATAATAATCTAGTGGAAAAGGAAAAATATGAAAACAAAGGAAACATTCGTCTTAAAGTGCCCTTGGAGGCCGGCACTTCTAAATCTAGTATATTATTTGTGTCAGGATATCATGGAAGGGGAATGTTAAACCATCTAACTCAAACCAGGGAATATTTTGTTCAGTCAATCAGGAAACTCGGAGCGAGTGATGAAGAGCTGATTTATACACTGCTATCACGAGCTCAAGACACTTTTCCAGAAATTATATCATAGTACTATGGCTTGATAGAACAAATGCAAGTATGTTAGATACCTTTGCTAAAGAAACGTAACACACAGAAATGCTGATTATTTCAGAGCCATACAGATATGATATCAGCATAAATCAGAGGATATATGTTAATAATATGAGTTTCCACAAAAAACTACATCTCTTGAAGTATGACAGTATCAACTTTTTGGAATGCAATAACTTTATAAGGCGTTCAAACTACACAAGAGATGGATTCGGACTGAAGGCAGTTGTAGCTCGCTTTTTGGGTAGGGAAATAATGAAGAGAATCAATGATTTAATCCACAAAAGAGAAAAACTGGAAAACCTGCATATAACTGACATATTTCAGGGCAACCAAGACAATTACAAAAAAACTTTTGATATCTCATGAAACGACATGCTCTTTTTTAGGAAAAGAGCTACCTACAACCACACCACCAGAAGACTCGACAAGACAAAAAAACCTGTAATAGCGAAAAAATGTAAGGTTGACAAAAGGACGATGATATTGATTTATCGAAACAATTGTCAATTTTTTAGAATTTTCAATAACTTGTATTATATTGTGGAATTAACTAGAGACCTTGAGTTTCATTTAAAAACACTAATATGAGCATATTCCACAAAGTAAGGGTCGAGACAGTCAATTTCGTTGACAAAAGAGTTTCATTGGTATTGTTGACCATCCAGTCCGTATGTAATAAGGGTAATAAACTTTATATTTTTCTTGAACAACAAAATTTTCTCTCTCTCTCTCTCTCTATCTGTCTAATAATTTACTCAGATACTTGATTGGTAAAGATACCATTTTTAATGTACCTGTTTAAAGCTGGCAACTGAAAGCCCATAAACAAAAAACCATATGTTACCATATTCTATAAACTTTATAATTTCAATTTGTGTAAATTTTCTTAAGATAATATATTGGTGAAGATATGGATTTTTAGTTAAACATAGCCATGCCCAAATTTTCTTAAGCAACCTATCAACATTTTGTTAACATATTATTTTATTTCATAAAAAATATATTTCATTTGATTACTTGATCAGTAAGGGTCGTTTCATATATGTAACTTGTACTAATAGAATATTATTTTTTTAAGAAAAAGCTTCAATAAATATCTACTGGGAATATAAGAAGTGACACACAATGAATAAGAAAGAAAAACAAATCATTATGTAATCAAAATTTATTGTATTTACAATTAAACAATCTAAAATGCAATCTAAACGAATAACCTTTAGTTTCATTTACTTTCAAGCAAGCAGTTTCTTCTCAAATCAACACATTCTTGAAAGGCTTGAACTACTCTTGCACATTTCATTGATTCACTTGGATTACATCTATAGCATTCCAAAACAGCACGTTCTGTATTTTTACATGGAGGCAAATTCTGTGTTATTGCCGCAACAGTTTTGGAGGACATTTCTTGCAACTGAAAACAGTTACATAATATAGATACAGGAACAATTAATCATTGTTATTAGAGGATGATCAAACTTTCGTTTGATAGATTTAAGTGTTGAACTATGGACTAAAACCCCAATATAGTTTTGCTAAGTAGATGGATATATAAGAAGCGTACATGATTTTTTATTGACTTTTTATAATTGGTGCAGTAGAAAACTTCTTTATGAAGTACAACAATCTAATCTAAAAAGTTTTCTGCCATCTATTACATCCTTAAACCACTATGCCATGAATCAAAGAAAGCACCTTGTAGAAGGTCATTTTGACTTTGAAGAACAAAACATTGAATCGGATATGTTTGGCCCATGGCTATTTGGAAGTCAACGTTTCGAAAACATTTTCAGAAGTACTCGCTCCTTAACTAGCACATTTGATACTGTTGTTAACTTCAGCAGTAAGAACATTATTCAGTGAATAGGAAGAATAAAGCTAATTAACGAAATAACGTTCGATCTACAAGATTCCCGAGAGAAGAAAAGTGACAAAAAAGGAGACTCATAGTGATGAATTTCTAATAAATTTTTCCGACTTTACGGATGAAGCAATTATTGAAAATGCATTGCAAGATGCCAGGGCAGCTTTAAATGACCTGCAAATAAATGAAACTACAAAAGAGCCTTGGCAACAACACAACATGTGTGGAGAACACGCTCCAAAAAAATTGTATTTGCCAAACTATATAACTATAACCAATATGTTTTCCGATTTTAAAAAATGCTATCCCAATTTTAAAATATCTTATGAATTATATAGGAGCATAGTTAAAGAAATGTGAATCAATTTTGTTACACGATCCTAACCATAATAAGTCAGTTAACATAGATTGTTCTAAATGCTCCCAGTGGCTGCAACATATTAAAAAAGTTGAGGAAACTAGAGAAGAGTACAGAGTTGACAAACGGGAAAAAATGAAGAGAATATATTTTTTCTACTTTCGTTACTAAAACCGCATTTAAAACACGGGTTGCAAAAATTTATTTCATAAAATAAGGTTCAAAGAAAACGATTACATTGAATTAAATATACTATCAAAGAAAAATTTATCTTTGCAAGAACCCGAAAGCTATACATTAAATAGAGGCATTTCTTCTGAAAAAAAAAGAAAATTTTAGAGAATTTATCCTCAATTATTCCAAATCAGAAATTAGTTTTCTGAAAGAAATTAATGGAAAGCAATGTGGTGGATCTGATCAACAATACTGAAGATGAATAGAATTTATATTATCTTAGCGAGAAAACCAATTTATTTTTAAAAAAATTATTTTTTCATGTTACACATTTGTTTTCCTTTTTTTGAGAATTAAAACTAAATTAAATCAATTTTGCGTTTTTTATTCCAGAAAATATAAATAATAAAGATATTAAATAGAAGTTTGATTGGTAAATATATCTGTGGCTTGGTCGAAAAAGTGAAAATTTTCAAAATATGGGATAATGGGTCTCTTGTACTAAATAAAACGTCACTGTTCTATTGAAAAGGGTCCTAAGTGCATAAACCTACCCGATATCCACATAATTAATTTAAAAACGGCCAACTGCACCAGTTAGCCTATAATATAGTCCTATATTCATTTTAGACCCATTTTAATGGACCTATATAACTAAAAAATTAAGTTTCATAAATGTTAATCGGTTTAAGTGATAGATAGGCCACAAAAACTTGGGCCTATGTAATCGCATACTTTTTTCCTTTTCCTTTCCATTTTCGGTATAGGACCCAACTGCAACTGAACTTATATACAATTAAATGTTTTAGGCCTATGTTACCTTTGGCCCTTTTTGCTTTTTCAAGTAGTAAATAATACGGGCCAAAGTGTGAGTTAATGAATATTTTACGTCCGGGTCCAATGTGGTACATAGGCCTTTTTCAGTTTAAAACAATTAACTTTGCTTTGGGTAATGTAACACATACGCCTTTACTACATGTTGGTAAATAAACAACATAACCTTAAAATTTTGTTTTGAACACACTTGTGCGTGCTATGTAATCTTGAGCATTATTGCCAAATAATAACACTGTTATATTGTGGATTTTTTGTTTGTGGTGGTAGTGGTAAGTTCTACAATAAACTAGTACTTGTACTTTTTAGAAGTTTTAATACCAATTTTGTTATTTGCTAGCAAAATTTATTTTCAAAATGGAATTTTCCAACAACCATCAAGACGCCACAAAATAGTTCATATGGCCGTGGGAGTTAAGGAAACAAATTATGCAGTTATGATTAATAAACCTCAGAGAGGAATATCAAACATAATGGTACAGGAAATAGATAATACTGACCATAATGAAGAGTTAATGGCCGAAAAAAACTACAATTCACAAGAAACAATAAATGAGAACGAAATCGAATTTGTAAGTACTTACAGCTTATTATTAATAAATACATGTTTAACATTTTTTTTTGGACAATCAATGGAAAATGTCTACTAATACTAAAAATATTGTGACAGAAAACACGGACATTACCAAAGACGATGTAAAAAAAACGAAAAGTTTAGATACTCCTGTGATTTGAGTAAGATATTATCAATTGATTAAAGCACTTGTTTCTGAACTAACTTTTAGCGTATTATTCTTTGTAGAATCTTAAACTTCTTCCAAAAAGTTCTATACTTTCTTTTGCACATTACTGTTTAACAGTTAAAATATATATATATATATATAAAATTTCAGGAACCATACCTAACAATTAGTGGCATCCTTAATGAGACTAATTTTGATCACCATGAGCTAGTTTCGATTTTCAGCAAAAATCAAAAACCAGATAAGTCTACATATAATCAGAAACAAGTAAATTTTTTATCTTTATGCAAGGCTAAAAAATAATTTAATATATTTTTTCATAGAACACAGATCCTGATAGACAAAAGCGACCCATTTGCGACTGACTCAGATGACACCTATAGCGCAGACAGTGATGAACAAAGTAGTGATACAGAGGAAGGAGAGAAACAATAGAAAAAGAAAAAAGGAAGTCGAGAAAAAGAATGAGGAATGAGAATAACTGGAAAGTAAATAAAAGAAAAATATTTAAAGCAATAGGAAAAGAGTACAAAACAAAAAAGGGGAAGATTGTTAAGTCAAGATGTTTGAAAGCACATTGTACATGCAGAAGAAAATGGTTCGAAAGGTTTAGTCATGAAGACCGGTTACGCCTTTTCAATGTTTTTTATACATTATCGTATAATGAACAAACTCAGGTTTTGGCAACATCAGTTATAGAATATGAAAAGTTACGATGAACTAAATCAGGTGTAGATAGTTGAAGAACATTTACCCCTAACTACATGTTAAAAAAAATGGAAAACATAGAAGTATGTAAAGTGATGTTTTTACATACTTTTGATATATGTTTCAAGCTTTAAGATATACAGTCGAAAAAGGTAGATTTGGAAGTGGTATATGTGGACCGGATCAAAGAGGCAGAGATGGCAACCATCCCAAAATAAAGGATGAGGATAAAGATATTGGTAAGCTACATATATCAAAATTTCCCATCTACAAGAGTCATTATTCTAGGTCTCATTCTGACAAGCGGTACCTATCACCGGATTTGTCCATTCAGCAAATGTATAGGTTGTATTTGCAGTATTGTACAGATATTGAGAAAAGTTCGGAAATCAGAACATTTTTATAGAAATATTTTTGTCTCAGAATTTAATATTTCATTTCATCCACCGCATAACGACACGTATAGCAAATGCGATAAATTAGAAATTTTAATAAAAGCTTCAATAGATGAAGGAGAGAAAATCAATTATGAAAGACAGAAAAAAGAACATTTAGATGCAGCAGATAAAGCGTATAAGGAAAAAAGAAAAGATAAAGAAAACAGTAAAAGGTGTGACACTATTGTTACTAGTATGTTTGATTTACAAAGATTTTTACCTACTCCACACCTAAAAAGTGGGATAGCATTTTATAGAAGGCAGTTATGGGTATTTAATCTAACTGTGTATGAGGTATCAGGCACTAGTGACAGCAAATCGTTTTGTTTTATGTGGGACGAAACCACTGCAGGCCTCTTGTCTTTTAAAATATATACAAAACTTGCCTCCAGCTATAACTTGTATAGTGATTGTTGTTCAGGAAAAAATAAAAACATTTATGTTGCTAGTCTGCTCTCCTTGGTATTTGAATTTTTGCCACCTGGTCACAATCTGACAGAAATTAATTAAAAATCTTTAATTTCTGGACATACTCATATGGAAGCAGATTTTGTTCATGCTTCAATTGAAAAAGCATGGATATAGAAATGACCAGAGACTGATCTATACTGATTAGAAATATTCATCGAAAAGGAGGTATTAAAGTAATTGACATGATACAAGATGACTTTTACAATATAAGTGATCTGCAAAAATCATGTTTTATAAACCAAAAAAAGAACACAGAAGGTGAACAAATGTCTTTCATAAAAGCAAATTATTTTCAGTACACCAGGCATAATCCAGGAAATTTTTTTTATAAAACAAGCTTTTCGGAGGAAGAAGAATTTAAAGTGTGGGATATAATGAAGAAAAAGAAAGGACAATCAAGTGAAGTTTTTCCTACTTTAGAAAAGCTACATACTTCGTACCCACTCCCTCTTCCAAAAAACAATTGGATGATATTAAAAGTTTATTTTGTTATATACATCCTAACAGTCGACTGTTCTATATGCATTTAAAGGCACTAAAAAATAATAGCGATGAAGATGAAATATTTTGTCCTACTGGTTTGGTAGACGATGACGAGTAATGGAAACTTATTTTTAATTTTAATGTTGCGAAAAATGTTTTCACCTATTTAGAATTCATAATTTGTTTTTATCTTTAAATAAATAATGTATTTTTCTAATAAAGGTATTTTTAAAAATCAATATAACTCTTATTAGTCTTTTTTTAAGAAGGGCCTAAGTAACTTATTCTGTACATCAGGGCTCAAGTAGCTATTTTCGTGGCCTATTTACTAGAAGGAAGATTATATATTAGGGCTTATGTAAATTAGTCCAAAACTGCAGGGGCCTAAATAATTGAAATTTTGAAAAATTTTTGGCAGGTTTAAGATGACTGAAAAATTAATGTCATTAGAATTATATTCTCTGTCACCAGACCCTGGCAGAATTTCGCTTAATTTGAATCAGACACATTGAGATTATAGGCATTTTAAATTGAGTCATAAATTATCTCAAAATCCGTTTTTTTTGTATATAGGCCCTTTTTCAACCAAGCCACAGATATACACAAAATATTAGTCATAAACACCTTATCTGCATTATACGGATTTCATCACAGGTAAGATGGTTCACTCATATGCAACAACCTAGACGTATAAGAACATACGGTTGTTATGCCTAGTTTTGAGCACTTGCATATTAACGCAAATTCAAGTATATGACCCATTTAGTCAATTTACTTAAAAATTTCAGGTTTTATACAAGACATTTGTATCTCATTACATATATCCATTAAATATATTCGTTTCCATGCATAATCATAGTAATTTTTACTCTTATAGAGACATTATGACAAATTTCCTAATCCAAAATTTCAATCACCATTTTCTCGGAAGTTACATTATTGCAGATACGGTGTTTTTCTTTAGCACATTAGTGAAGAAGGGTAAACCTTAAGTTCTTTATTACTGTAAACCAACCTTTAATATAAATGTTATGATTATCAGGTAGAGGTCGCAAAGGTAGACCAACCAGTGACAGATAAGTGTAATGTATGCCAGTCTCATACAATTAACAATATGAATCAATACATTTTGGATAATTAAAACCCTATAAAACCTAAAGTGGTTTAATTAAAGACCAAATATGACAAATTATAGGAAATATTAAGGCAATATAGATAATATTAGTCAAGTAAAGGAAAGAATTACGTATTACCAATAGGCAATAAAGGGAAATAATAAGGCAATATTTTGAGTAAATACGAGTAAATTTGGCACAAAAAGGCAATATTTCCCGAAAATTGGGTAGGTGGTTTCCCCCTCGTTAATATTTATAGGTTTAATAATGGTTTTGGAGATCAGTTGTTGGTTTACTAATGGTAATTTGAATTTGCGACCAAAGTTTGTTTATATATTTGGATTAGATGAAGTATTTTTTCCATATTTAACTTTGCCTTTTCCAGGTAGTTGAGTGTTAAAGACGCAGTAACAAAAAATTGGGATAATGGAATAAAGAGAAAAAGAAAACAGCATGTACATAGATACAAGAATATCAGAAGACAATACAAAAATATGTATTTATAACGCTAAAATAAAACATAAAACTTCATTTATTTGAACTAATGTTCAATTTAAACTGGTTGATGTGTTTCACTAACGCAGTAGCTTTTTCAAAACGAAATGTAACTAATGTGTTAGTGAAACACATCAACCAGTTTAAATTGAACATTAGTTCAAATAAATGAAGTTTTAAACAAATTATATTGTTTTATTTCATCGTTCAGTATGGATGTTCATCAAGTAATAGCTTCATCTATTCAAATATGTATTTATACTTACAGCTTTTTCATACTCTTCATCTAATACTTTATCCATTTCCTTATGCTTTTCTTCTAAATTTTTCAGCCTTTGCTGCCAATAGTCATCATTCTTTTTTAATTCTGCACAATTAGCTTGCCGAACTTGGTAAGTATTTAGATTAGGTTCATGCCAAAACATGGGAAATGGACCATGACCTCCATGGGGTGGTGGCATTGGGGGTGGTTGCTTTACATTTTCACTCTTTACAGCTAAAATATATATTTATTTATGCACGGGCAAGCCCTTTTAAATTACAGTGAGAAAAATATATAATCTAGTCAAATCTAAACATATAAGTACACAACAATGAATATAGTTTTTAAAACAAAATATACAAAAATCATGGGATGGTAAAATATAAATGACTGAACATTCAAATCACGAATATAGCTTTTAAATTTACTAATTGGGACATAAAAAAGTTGAAGGTCTTCCAGTGGGTTAGCAAGTCTCATAGATCTAGGAAGAAATGTGTAGAATGCACGATTATATATATGGCAAGGTATGTGAAATGTTCAACTCTGCCCCGTAGTCCGCGTTGGAACAAACAGACTCCATTTATTTAGAAATTGTGGTCAGTTACATGTACAATTTATGATATTAAAAAGTATTGTAAGATATTTTTGTTTGCTTTATTTCTCAAGAGAGGAGATTTGCAGCTGCTGCAGCCATACAGCATAGTCTTGATATACATATACATAAAACATGTTCGAGTTCCCTAATGTAAACTAAGTAATGAGGAGACCATACATAAGAACAGTAATCAAGGTGTGACTTAAGAAAAAATACATAAATTTAATAGAATTAATGCCAGTAAAATCATGAGTAGTTTCCTTAACAAAATCCAACATTTTCATGGACTAACGCACAAAAGTAGTGATGTGGTGGTTGAAGGTAAGTGCTCTGTCAAGAACTACTCCTTAATCCCTTATCTGATTGACTGCATGGAGCAATTGACCATTTATATTATAATTGAAGCTTAAGAGTTGGGTATGACAAAAGCAAATTATGTGACACTTACTGGCATTAAGAGTGCACCATTCAGGCAAGTTATTCAATACTGAATGCAATATTTTAAAATCCTCATAATTTTAAAACACTTCAAATGATCTGTATGACGAAAACAAGTAACAATATCACTGATCAAGATTAAATAATAATGGACCTAAATTTGAACCCTGGGGAATACCTGATGTCACTGAAAATTTATGGTAATAGAAATGGTTTATCAGATCATGTTGAACCCTATTGGTTAAATAACTGGCTATAAACAGTGAAAGTGGCGTTATAAAATCGATTCTATATAAAGAGATAAACGGAAAGTCAATAATCTTGGCTATTACACAAAATATTTTATTTGAATACAAGTTTATGTAACATTTCGAACCTTACCTTGGGATCCAGTAAGTCTATCTACTACTTCTTCTGAAATTTTAATGACACTTGTAGGATCATCATTTTCTATAGTTAATTTTCTAGTTGCACTCGATGAAGCACCCATTATTTGTTTTTTATTATTTAACTATTAACTACATACAGAATTTTGTTTAGAAGTTACTTTCCCATGATTAAAAACTTCAATCACGGCACATGAGAAATTCGCCGGATGACAGACCAATCACCACAGAACACTATTTAGAGAAGATCACAGATAAAATCCAAGGATAAAACCATTGTCTAAGGAAAAGCTTACACAATGAAAAAACCAAATAATTGGTGCGTTCTTTTTGACTGAGATCTCAGATCACTTCAGCTAAGGTGATCTGAGATAAAGTGATGTGAGTAAGCACCAAAAAGAACGACATCTCAATTGAAGCGCGCGATCTGTCGATATATTTAAACTATACGACAGATTCGTATCAGCATCTAATAATGTTAATTAATGTATCCATAATTTGTAACAAAAGAAAAATAGATTACGTGTGTTTATTGTTTATATGTCAATGGTTAAAACCTTAGATAACATTGGTTAAAACTACAAGTACACCAAGCAAATAAATATTTCTTCATTCCCTCCACTTTATTTCCGACTCAATTCCAACTGAAACCCCCTTACAACACATTCAGCATCAGTGAAGGGGGAGGAAAAACATCAGCCCACTTAAAGTTAGTAAAACAAAAAGAACGCTCACATTACTGATGGTGTAATATGAGCGACGCTCGAGTGACGCTCTTATGAGTTCTCGGACAGTAGGTAGTAGACAACTAGAAGACGCTTGTGAGTTCTCGGACACAAAAATAGCTGGATTTTACACTAGTGCGATGTTCTCGAACTTGGCCAGAACATGGCGTCTAGCGTCTAGCCCGCGCAGTAAAATCTGCGCGACTTTTGCCGCCTGTCCAAGATTATAACCTAACCGCAGTACTACTACTGTTTGTATTTTACAATGACTAAATAATACAGTATTATTTAGTCATTGGTATTTTATATATAATCTTAATCTTTGTATTTTATATTGTGTGTGTATACTTTACTGGGTGATTTGTGTACTTTACTGTGTTGAGGACGCTGTTATAAATTATTTCAATTAGTTCGTTCATTAAAAGTGCCAAGAATTAATATACGTAAATAGTATTATTTACCATTAAATTCAAGCATAAACAATGGAATTTAATATATCTGAAATTCCAATTTGTCGTATTTGCCTAAACAAAGTTAAAATTGGTGAAACATTTTTTTTAGTAAACGATTATGCCAAAACCTCCAATTTTGAAGGGTTACTTATTAAAAATATGATACAAAAAATCGTTTCAGAAATAGTAAGATTTTTAAAATTATTTTCTTGATACAATTAATAATTCTATTATTTCAGGACTTTGACATTTGTAATAATCCAATTATATGTGGCCAATGCTATGATCTTCTAGTTAGTACTTACACATTCAAATCTAAATGTTTTCATACTGAAGAGAAAATTCATGATTATATGAAAACAAATGGATTTCAAGTAGGAGATAAAATAAGTCTTACAGATCTTATTGGATCTGAAACTTTCATTGTGAAGGAAGAAAAAAGTGATAATACTGAAAATAACACTGATAAAGACATTGGAGGTTCAACAGCTAAAGATTGCAAAGAAGAAATTGACTCAAATGGAGATGGAATTGAGATGGAAGTGGAGGAAGAAAAAACTGATGGTACTGAAAATGACACTGATGACCATGATGCAGATAACGAAGAAGTTGCCATTGATATTGAAGAAGATGGTCAAAAGCCAAAAAGCAAATCTAAGTTAGTTGACAAAATTATATTAAAAAGTAAAGCTAAAAGATTTTTGGTTGGAGTAGGGCTGTTGGGTCTAGTATACTTCCATATCTGATAGAAAAAAAATTTCACTGGAATGTATTAATGGATGATTATCTTTCATTTTAACCTAAATCAGTCATCAGTGACTTTGTAAAATAGTCATAAAAATCAATTTTTGAATTAGGAATCAAATTCTACGTAATTTTTTACGTATACACCTAAAATTTCATTTTGATTACTTGTTTTTTTATAAAGTTATGCAAAAAAAATTTTTAGCAAAAAACGAAAACGTCGTAGGAATTTCATTTTTTCCAAAAATAAGGGTAGCCACCTCCCAAAAAAACCAGAATCATTGCATTTTCTCTGAAATTTTATCTAAGTCCATACTTCTAGATCTGGGGACACTCTGTTATAAAAGAAACGGGAAGACATGGAGACCTCATTTTCGGGATAGGGCATAAACGATGCGTGAAGTCTCAAAAAAATACACTAAATAAAAAATTCCCTCTCGGCGGTGGTTTTTTTGGGGGGTGGCTACCCTTATTTTTGGAAAACATTAAATTCCAACGACGTCATCGTTTTCCTTGAATTTATTTATGTACGGCCCTAAATTTTCATAATTTTATCTTAAACTTGAAAATTTTCTCAAGTCATCACCCCTTAGGGGGTTGACTGATTTAGGTTAAAATGATAGATAATCATCCATCAACACATTCCCGCGAAAAGTTTTTTTCTATCAAATACGGAAATATGCTAGACCCGAGAGCTCTACACCATTGAATAATCAATTTTTTGATAACATTTTTTTTGCATAACTTTTATGCAGTAGAATTTGATTCCAAATTCAAAAATTTATTTTTACTACTATTTTACAAAGTTGCACGCTGTATGTCCATATAGGTTTTAGCATTACTTTGCTTTAGCTGCAGCTTGTTTTTGGTTGATAGTTTGGATTTTCGGCCCATTAACCAGTACATTTGTTTGATTTAGATGTCTAGTTGTCTTTGTTTTGTTTGTATATGTTTCTCCCAGGTTAATCTTCGATCTAGATGCATGCCTTGATCTACATTTGTTTTTACCAAGTTGTTAAACATCTCTTTGTCATTCACCATGTGTGATGTGCTTCCTGAATCCAAAACAAATAGTTTGTTGTCTGAGTTTTCTGATATTATTGTTTCAGTCAAGAAGGATACCTTTTTATCACCTGTTTCATTTTGTTGCTTGTTTCTAAAGAAACATCTTGATTCATTATGATTTGTCTTTTTACATATTCCGTAAAACATTTCAGGTACTTTGTTTTTTATTTGGTTGTTATGTTTACTTGTACTTTGTTTATTTTTACAGAAACGTGATATGTGTCCTGTTTTTTTGCACAACTAGCATAACATCTCAGTACTTTGGAATGGGTTTTTCTTTTCCATTTTTAGTTTTATTAGAGTTTTCTTCAGCCAAAAGTCTTGCAGTGAGGTTATCTATAGTTTTGTCTTATTGATTCCCAAGCAGTTTTAAAATATCTGCATCTTTCTGGCAATGTACATAGTATTTTAGACATTAACATGTCATCATTTATATCCTGCTTTAAGGATTTTAATCTGAAGGCCATATTTTTCAGCTTACTTAGGACAATTCAGTTCCCCTTTCAAACTGGCAAGTAAAAAATTCTTGCAATAGTTGACATTTCTGATCTTCAGTATTATTTTTAAATATGTTTTTTAGTTTTAGATACATTTCAGCAGATGTTTTACAGTTCAGCACATGAATTAAGGTCTGCTTGTCAATTGTGGATATTATTTTTTTTGTGCTCTTGCATCTCTCTAAATCCATGACTTTTTGTCTTTTCCGGCAGTCAAGTTTTCGCATCTTTCATTGCATAGAGTCAGCTTGCTTTGAAAAATATTCAGATTTGAAATTCCCATAATTCAAATGATTCGGCATTTATCAATTTTTCGATGCTAGCAATTTCTTCAGTTTCGTTATTAGCCATGACTTTCTTCTTGTTTTTTAGTTCTCGGTTTTTTTTATAAGTTTTAGTTTTTATTTAGAGAGTTCTCTGGGCCCATAACCTATTGAGTTTTAGTTTTTTAATAGAAGCTTTTTACTTTAACAATATTTTTATTCCATATCAAATACCAATCATCACTTAACTTAAAAGCAACAACGTGATCATACTATATTTTTTACTTAAAAAAAACACTAATCAATTTTTTAAACT
The DNA here is from genome assembly GCA_963921935.1 of Galeruca laticollis. NCBI lineage: Eukaryota > Metazoa > Arthropoda > Insecta > Coleoptera > Chrysomelidae > Galeruca > Galeruca laticollis. Next base: position 156,397,685 of record OY998181.1, on the reverse strand, counting down.
CTTACAAACTAGCCAACTTAAGTACATTATGCTAAAGGCAGTTTTTCATGAACCTAAATAGGTCGCTGATTACTTTATTTCAACAGTACAATGTCATAAGGCTTATTTGAGATGCAGTATGAACCGTCAGTCTGCTTTCCAGAGTAAACTTTTATAGATGAGGTGTAAAAAGTTTTAGCATCACTTATTGCAAATATTTTTAAACCGTACTTAGCAGGTTTCCTCTATAAGGCACGAACTTCTCGTCTATTGTAACAAATTCACTATGATTATAGCTATTTTTACAATTATCAATAAAAGCGTCTAGTAGTGATCTGATTGCTGCCAATTTATCGTGCTTTTGTCTAAGGAGAAACAAAAATCTTTTGTAACTCTTGCAAGCTCTAATTGCAATCAATCTCGTACCATCCTTATTCCAAATTTCTTCAACATTGCTATGCTGCAAACCTTTCAACCCAGTCAAATACAGCAATCCTATGAGGGCACATATTTCCTTTCTTTTGACATCTCTCGGTCTACTGTAACTTGTAACTCTTTGCTTTTCTGTAATATACTGATTTGTATACCCCACAATTTCATCAGTCATATCGGTATTGAAAAATTGATAGAACACATCAATATTGGTGGTAATTTTTTTGCTTCGCCTTTCGAGTCTGTCAATGTTTTGACAATATTTTTAGACCTAACACGGCAGTTTTCTTCGGACAAACCTGAGTTGCACCAGATAGTTTCTTTATCTTTTCCCAAAAAAAGACTCTCCTGATCATCTTCATCATAGATACCCTGGGCAGAATCACCTTCCATTTCGGAACTGCTGTTGTGATCTGAATAGTATACTTCTTCCTTTTCATCATCAGATGAATCCAATCCCCATCCGTAATCGCTTTCATGTAAGCTTACATTATCCTAATCAGAAAGTTCGTGTAAAACTCGTAGATAGTCCTCTTCTTTAAAAAATTTTAATCTTAAAATAAAATGAAATTATTCCAATACTATTTTATGGGCAACTAACTTCAAGCACATTAAAATGTGCACGATAAAACATATGGAAAACTATTTACATGACTGGACGCACTGGTGAAGTAAGTTCACCCACTTGACACATGTTGATTTTTAGATTTCCAGATGATGTATCTGCACTTCCTCACAGTCAAAACTCAAATGCTCTTGGAGAGTCAGTTGAAGGGTACTATGAGAGAATAGGGGATACATCTACGTTTTACGTACATAAACACAGAAGTGGGGTAAGTGGTGAACTGAGTTCACCAGCGCGTCCGCTCAAGGGTTAAATGTCTTAACTTACTGGCATACTTGATTAACTTTTAAAATTCAAACTGACGTGTATATCCATCTGCGGATGGCGCTGTATGCAAATACGAATAAATATTATTATTATTATTTAAAAGGGCAGTCACTTCCATAACAGAGGCTAAGGACAGTGTCGATAATATAAGTTCCTGCTTAGAGTCCAGTGAATCAACAACTTCGGAAACACCGACTCCGTTAGAACCACGATCTGTTACAGATAATGTCTCGGATACTTCCAAACAATCACATTTACCAACATGTAAGTATCAAAAAATTTTTTTCTTCCTTTGGGCAAAATGAAAAGAAAACGAAAAAAATTAATTTGATATTTGTATATTTGACATTAATATGTTTCCCCTTCTTCTCTATATCATAACGAATGTCACACTGTTTTAAAGAAATTTCACTGTTAATATTTATGTACATGTTAGAAGGTATTTATAAAATTATTACAAACTCTTCTTTGTAAGGAAATTTAAAAAAATTATATTGCATTAAAATGTCACTGACAATTTTAAGAAACGTACATAATAACAATTCATATTGTGTGTTTTTACATATTTTTTTTGTTATACATGATTGAAAGTATTCTTGTTAAGTTAACTCAATTGATAAGTAAATATCGCATGTACTTTTATTTCCTAAAAACAGCGCCCGATTATTGATATTTTGCACCCTGGGCAAATAATTTTTTCCACCCCTTCCATCCATGTTTCAGATAACATATATGACATACATAAAAGGTATATGTATTTAGACAAGAAAAAATAGTCATAATAACGTTTTATTATTGAAATTAAATATCTCAAGAAAGAAAAATTAAAATGAACACATATAGAAAAAACGATTACGAGAAAGTTATGAGAGTGATGACAATGAGACAAACATTGTAACACTGTAGAATAATAAAACATATCAGAATTTAGAAATATCAATATTTGGGGGAAGGTGGGGACCCTTTGTACGGTTTATACATTTTATTTTTTATTTTTTCATGAATCAATCACCTGACAGCTTAAATTTATAGTCTAACTATATGAGATTCATATAAAAAATGACAGATGATTTCATCTGATGTTTCAACCATACTTATGTTTTAAACTAAATCTGGAAAATGTAGGAATGTGCCCCAACAACACGGGTGTGAAGTTAGCAGTTAAAATAGTAAAATTGAAAGTAATTGCAACAAATTGTGTTTTAAAATTTAACATGCATAATATAGTATAGTTGTCTTTAAAAATCAACTACCGTCCCCCGTACCCACTTAAAAGCCGTCGGGCTGTATGAAACCACCCCTAAACAATAAAAATATAAATAAATAATTCAGAACATTGACTTCTCGTTCGAGTTCCAGGATGATATTCACAGAATACATTGCAAATGCTCCTAGAAATCATTTACCGTCCCCCCTGTTCCAGCTTTTTCAATTGCTTTTCATTGTGTTTCTCTTCAATTAGTTTTTTTTTTCGGGTGTGAGTATAAATACGTGATTTTCCTGGCCGACGTCCTTTGTTTGTTTTATTACTTCTTACAACAGTCGGAATTGCCGCTGGTGTCAAAACTGTCTTCAAAGGAGCTACTATTTGATGGATTGGTGAATTATTCAAAGCATCTGGTTCACAAGCATCTAACTTAAACCTTTGTAGCTCATCATCATAAGTTATCAATGGTGAGTTAATAGTTTGTTCTGTAGATTCTCGCGGAAACTCCAAGAAATCCTGTGATCTAGAAATAGAGGGTTGGCAGATATTAGAGACACTTGGCTGCGGAGAAGGTGCTGACAAATCTTCAACGACATTTTGAGTAGGAGACACATGTTCTATGTTACCGGATGTATACAGTTGGAGCAAAATCTTCGTCACTAAAGCCTAATTCATTAAGAGGCCATATTCCAGGTTTGTTAATTGTGATATTTTTTGCCGTAAATGATTCGAAAAATACAATTTTCACAAGCTTTGGAATATTGTAAATTGTGAATGCTTTGCCTGGGTTCATTATATGCCAATTATTGCAAGCAATTTTCAAATTTGACTTATATGGTCCAAAGACTCCCACATCAAGTGGTTGTAGGCGGTGAGAAGTATGTGGTGGAAAAGATAGGTAAATTATGCCATTTTTTTTGGTGTAGTTGATGGCTGCGAGAAAAACATGGCTTTCATGATTGTCACACAACAATAATATGCGGTTATCTTTTGTGCAGAGTGTGTGCTTCTGGATATGTTTTAAAACAGAGACGAATATATCGCTATTTATCCAGCCACTTTTATTTGCAGCGTCAAGTCTTCCTTCGGGCGGGAGCTCCTTCGAGAAAATGATCTCCCAGCCATCTTATTTTCTTCCCACTTCCCACTGGCATTAACTTTAGTAGCTGCTCCCTGGTTTTTGTCATTAATAATTTGCTCTTAGCCATTTTCAAAAAAGTCATAACCATTATACAAGGCTTTAACAGCATCTACTCTTGCCTACTATCGAGTAGTAGACATTCTTTTTGGACAAAGCTTGGATTAGAGTTTTGAAAGTAAAACTAGAATAATTTCCCAATGATATGTGGATGCAGAAAATGTATATAAATCGTTGAGAAACATGAAAAGTTTTGTTGCAGCAAGACAACACTCAGCACAATTACCAACTAAATTGAGCGAATGAGCTGCACACAGGATGTAAAATGCTAAATTATTCCGTGCTTAGATTCGCTGTTGTAGACCTGAATATGACCCAGACATATTGTTGGCATTAACGCATGATTGCCCCCTGCAATTATTAATATCTAATTTTAAATAATCATTCGTTTTTATTATAGCCTCTTTCATATCGGAAGCTTTATTTACAGTGTTAAAGATGGTTAATTTGTACCATTGGCAGAGATGTGGAGAGCATCGTCTTAAATCGTTAATTTTATAGGCCTTGATTTGCATGCTCTTTAAATTTCAAATTATTGTCAATAGTTACTCCTGAATAGACACATTTTTTTATTGTCTCTACCGTTTCATCACCTAATCCTATATTTAAACTAGCTTCCCTATACCTATCTTTTACGCCCAATACCATACATTTCGTTAGGTTAGGATACATTTTGTTTTCTGTATATTAATTTTTAATAAATTTGCACAGCTATACATATGCACCCAGTGTGTGTGTTTTAGTTATTGGCCTTAGTCGTGGACTAATTGGCCAGTGCTATATTCTTTGTTAGTACTATATCTAATACAGTATAATATATTTTTTTTATATATATACATATTTTTTATACATACATATGTTTCTTTTAAAAAAACCATTTCTTATAATATAACTAAGTTAATCTGTTATAGGGTGGCATAACATTTTTTTTTCATTTCTTCTCTTTTTTTAGTTTTATAATTTTTTTTGTATTTTATTGTCATTTTTTTTAATTATTTTTTTATTTTCTCTTTTTTTTTAAATGTTTTCATATATCTATTTTCATTTTTTTCAAATGTTGGTAAACTACATAATATACATTATCATTCCTTGTACTCAAAATACTGTCTAAATTAGTGGGTAGGTCTATCCCATTTTGTCGCAGTTGGTGTAGGAATTCTTCAATCTCCCGATGGAAGTTTTGGCGACCCAAAATTAAGTGTTGCAATGTTCCCCACATGAGCAATCTGGTGAATCTGCCAATCCAATTTTATATAAATGTTCTGGATATCGTCCATGTCCACATCTAATTCTGTTTAATGTTTTTATAAACTGCCGATTGGGAGTAACTGTAAACAGTAAACTGAAATTTTTCCCCTGTTCTTTTAGTGTTCTGGTGATTTCTAATACGCGAGTAATGATTGGTGAAAGATTAGATGTCTATTTTAAATTTTTTATAGAATCTATTGAACTTTTGCTGTCAGAATTACGAAATTAGTTTTCTCATGATTATTTATGTATTTTAATGCTTCTAATATTGCTGTTAGTTCTGCTGAATAGATAGACATCTGGTTTGGGAGTTTTACTAATTTGGAAACATTATCGTTTGGATGGAAAAAAGCACATCCAGTGGCTTCTGTATTTTTTGACCCATCTGTGTATATGTAATCTGCATTTGGCTATTTGTTATGTAAGCTATTGTTGATATAAGCATTTATAGCAGTAATATTTGGCATATCTGTATGACGGTAACATGTTGGCACATTAATTTCTAATAATGTGTAGTCCACATTGTAACAAGGAAGAACATCACTTTTATACATATTTCCTTCAAATTGCCTTAGGAACCAATAACTTGTTGTGAGGAGGGGTTGCTTTTTATTTCTCCAATAGGGAACATTTAATAGTGAGGATAGTTCGTGCAACTGTTCATGTCTATTTTGGGCTATAAGTTTGGATACCACCAGATCACGCAAGTATTTTCTTCGTAAGTGCAAAGGAGGCTCCGCAGCATCGACTTCTAGGACATTTAGTGGTGTACTCTTTGAGACTCCCAGGCATTAAAATAGACATTTGTTTTTAATTAATTCCACTTTTCTCAATTTATTCATTGCTGAGTTTCCGTATAGAACCGAACCATAGTCCAAGATTGAACGTATTAGAGCTCTATAAAAGATTAAAGCAATATTTGGATCTGCTCCCCATTTTGTATTGCAGAAGACTAATAATATTTATGCTATTTTCACATCTTCCTGTCAAACTATTAATATGGTTTTTCCATGATAGTTTTTGGTCTAAAGTTATGCCCAGATACTTAACCGATGTCTTATAAGGAATGTTCAAAGGCCCTAGTGCAATATTATTTTCTGGCTGATAACGTTTTTGGGTGAATGTGCAGAATATGGTTTTGTCTTGTGACATCCTGAATCCATGAGTATCTAACCATTTTTTTATTGCATCTCCGGCTTGTTTAAACCTTTGTATTGTTCGTTCTATTGTTTTCTCTTTGGCAAAGACACAAAAATCATCGGCATATTGTTGTATTTGGTCCGAAGATATCTACAAAATCTAGGGTGTAAATGTTGAATAGTAATGGGCTTAATATGCTCCCTTGTGGAAGTCCCGTTGAGGATATTCTTACATGGCTCTTTTCACCATTTAATTGCACAGTTATTTCTCTGTTAATGTAAAGGTTTAATATTTTTTCTATTAGATTGTCGGGAATATCTAATGTTTTCATTTTGGTTACGAGGATTTTTAAATTCACTGTGTCATAAGCTCCCTTCAAATTCAAGAATAGAGCAGAAACTGAACTGTTACGGGAAAAGGCAGCTTGAATTTCGGATGTGACAAGAGCTGTGGCATCTTGAGTAGATCGACCGCGTCTGAAGCCATATTGTTCTTTAGGAAATACTTTGTTCTTCTCAATCCAGTGCTCTAGTCTATTTTTCAAAATTCTTTCAAAGGTCTTCATGACGCATGAGCTCAATCAGATAGGTCGGTAGCTTTCAGGAGATTCTTTGGGTTTGCCAGGTTTAAGGATTGGGACTATTACATATCTTTTCCATTGTTCTGGTACTGCTACTTTATTTGAATATATATTGTTGAAGATGTTTAACAGACGATTTTTTGCATTAATTGGGAGTTCGTAGAGCATGGGATAGTGAATATTATCTATACCTGGTGAAGTATTGGAGTTTTTCTTGAATGCCCTGTGCAATTCAGGAAGTGTGAATATGTTATTCAAAAAATGATTATTTTCCATATGTGGGTGTAATTCCATGGGCTCTTCATTTACCCAGTCGGGGGATGCATTTTTATGGAATTGTTCTGTCCATTCTCCCCATTCTGAAGGATTTGTGTTCGATTGTTTTCTGTTTTTATATTTATTTAGTTTTGACCAGACTAGTTTAATGGGTGTGTTTTTATTTAAACTAGTACAGTAATCTTTCCAGCTTTGTCTCTTTGCTTGATTGGTCGTTAGTTTGACTAATGCATCTTGTTTTTGTAGATTTCTAAGATTTTCTATGTTGGGATTTTCTTTGTATTTTCGGTAGTAGTCTTTACACTCTGTAATAGCTTTCTGGCAATTTTCGTTACACCAGGGCTTACATTTTTTTGGGTTATGCAGACCTGAATGGTTTAATTTTGGAATTGTTATATTTGCTGCTTCGTTAATGTACTGAAATCAATTGATCGTAGCTCTTTGCATATATTTTGATTTGTTGTCAATATAACTACTATAGGCAGATCAGTCTGCTCTTCTCTTATTCCAAATTATATTTGTTTTATTTTTAATTGTTTTTCCTTGTGCATTGCTTCTTAATAGGATTGGCAAATGGTTGGATCCCGTGGGGTCTTGAACTACTGTCTATTCAAAAATGTGACTTATGTTTTGAACTACTGTCCATTCAAAAAGGTGACTTATGTTTTGGGAACAGAGGGTAATATCTATGGCACTTTTTCTTTGTTCAGGTCTAGTAACCAATGTAGCTTCTCAATTATTTAAAAAAATTAAGTTGGAAGAATTGATTGCCTCCAATAAGTTCCTCCCATCTGTATCTTCTGCTTCTGAGCCCCAAGCTGGGTGATGTGCATTGAAATCTCCACCAATTAAACTAGGCTTTGGAATGGAATTAAAAAATTGTACACATTCATTCTTACTTATTCTAGATACAGGTTTAATATAGAGAGATACAATATATACATTTTCTACATGACCAAAACCAACACACACACACCTTATAAGAAATATTTGAATTTATTAATACTGCTACTCCCCCCTTGCCGTCATCTCTATCAACTCTTAGACAATTATATCCTGTAAAGTTGTAATAGATATTATTTTTAAACCAAGTTTCAGATAATAAACCTATACCAATTTTGTTATCGTGTAAAAAATATTCTAGATTCTTTTTATTTGCAACCGCAGATCTGCAGTTCCACTGTAGTATATTGATATTTAACTCCCCGAATTTAACTCTAATTCACAATGTAGCCTATCCTTAACAATATTTATTAAATCTGATTTTTGAAATTGAAAATGATTGTTATTTAAAGACCTTAACATCTGTGATTATGTGTACCAAAGAATCTACAATGTCTTCATCAAATTCAGTTCTGATCCCTCCCATCTTTTTTTATATGAGCTCTGACTCATATAAATAATGATTTATGGGTTTAATTATTTCATTTCGTTCTGTTAATAAAGGATTGGGAGATGAAGGTCTAACCCGCTTAGCCGGAGTTTTATGGATAGTATATTTATTTTGTTTTGATGTAGATTGGGAGTTGTTAGTTAAGTTTTCTGGGCTGTAAGTAAGATTTGTTAATGATTTTAAAGAGTTAGCAAGGCTAACAACATTCTGAGAGTTATATGTATTAACTAGAGAATTAGTACCATTATTACTCTTAACCGCACTTGCGTATGTGTTTTTGGGAACAACTTTATTGCGTCATTATATACTCGATAGTCGAAATTGTGTAAAGTGAGTCAGAGCTATCTAATCAACACTTTGGTTAAAGCGCAGTTGCCATATGTATTCTAGAGAGAAATGCTGTATTTTATAAATACACTTCAAATCCATTGTGTCAATATTTCAGGTACAAAAGATGCAATGTAATTAAGTCAATACCAATTTAATATATTTATTTCAAATTTCAAGCAGACTAATAATAATTAGTTTACTTGAAATGTGAAATAAAGTGTTTATGTATATTTCTTGAACGCAAAGTTTGTTGTGAAAAACTCGCCGATTTGACAATGTTGGAGAGTCGCTTCTCAAAGCCGGAACAGGCTTTGAGAACGAGATAGATAGATCGAGCTACGCGAATGAGACAGTGATAGTAAACATTTATGTGAGGTGTTTATTCTCTTCATGAACGTAACATCAGTATTTGTGTTGTGGTTTTGTGTGATAAATCGGTTATTATTGGTATTTATTGTAATATTTATATCGGTATATTTAGTGACAATAATGGCGGTGTGTAGCGGTGTTGGCGATAAAAAACGGCGTCGTAACAATTTAATTCGGGAAGAAAAAGTCCTCATATTAAATGTGTACGAAGGACTGCGTGCCATGGACAAACAGTTGGGTGTTAGTGACGCTGTGATTAAGTGCAGTTATTTAACTAAAGTTTCTGAGAGTACTATATACAATATTCTAAAGAAATCGCGGGACGGATCTTTGACAAGAGAACGAGGTGAAAACTGTAAACCGGAAAGTAGGGGAAGAAAGAAAATTGTTTTGGACGACCAAACACGGAATGCTATACGTAGGGAAATACATTCTTTTTATTTTAGGAATGAAATCCTCTCGGTAGCTAAATTGAGCAAGGTAATAGAAGCTGATGATACTTTACCAAACATCAGTGATAAAGTTTTGAGACGAACTTTAAAATTAATGAATTTTCGTTACCAAACAAGAAGTAGAAACAGTGCCTTAATTGAACGAAATGACATTGTGGAATGGAGGAGAAATTATTTAAAACAGATACGACAGTTTCGTAACGAAGGACGGCACATATATTATCTTGACGAAACATGGTTAAATGAAGGCCACACTGTGTCAAAAGTGTGGCCAGACATGAATATACGAAGCAATCGACAAGCCTTTATGGAGGGTTTCTCTTCCGGTTTAAAAGCTCCCTCTGGGAAAGGACGTCGACTGATTATCACTCACATTGGCAGCGAGGAAGGATTTGTAGAAGGTGGATTACTAAGTTTTCAGTCCAAAAAAACTGTCGATTACCATGAAGAGATGGATGGTAACCGGTTTGAAACTTGGTTTAGATCAATTTTAACAAAGGTAACTCCTGGTTCAGTGATAGTTATGGATAATGCTTCATACCACTCTCGTCGACTGGAGCAAATACCTACTTCAGCTAGCCGCAAGAGGGTTATAATTGATTGGTTAGAGAGTAAAAGCATTCCGCACAACGAGGCAATGCTAAAAGTTGAATTATTATCTCTCGTACGGAAACATAAAAGCAGTTATATTAAGTACGTTGTCGATGAAATGGCGGAAGATTTCAACGTCTCAGTTGTTAGACTTCCTCCCTACCACTGTGAGTTAAACCCCATCGAGCTGGTTTGGGCCCAAGTGAAAAATTATGTTGCGAGAAAAAACAGTACATTCAAAATGGCTGACGTTGAGAAACTGTTTGACGAGGCGCTGCATACCGTTACTGCTGAGAGTTGGCGTAAATGTATTCAACACGTATTAAAAGAAGAAATAAAGTTTTGGGATTTAGACATACGTGTAGAAGTAATGACGGAACCGCTCATTATCGATATAGGAGGAGAAAGCGATGATTCTGAGGAGTCGTCAGGGAGTGATACCGCTTCCAGTTAGTCAGACATTTTACAAGTGACCTCGCAACATACCTATACTTATTGGTAATTTATTTTGGTCTTGACAAACAACTTTTTTTAGTTTTAGTAGTAGTAAGTTGGAATTGACTTTTAAACATTTTTTTATTTTGTTTTAACTTACTTATGAACAACTTGTGATAAGTTATTATTTCAAATGTTAAAAATTTAAATTCCAGATATTTCAGTATTCGCACCCTTAAACTATGATACGCTCATGGAGTTCACTTTAAATCGGTAGATAACCGATGACGTCACTTTACACAATTTCGACTATCGAGTATAGCTTATATTTTTCTCAGACATAACATCTTTTATTCTTTTTTGTCTATCATATTCAGGGCGTTTGTCGTATTCGGTTACCAAATGATTACCTCCGCATTATAAACAATCTTTCAAATGGATTTAACAAGTATCTGATTTTTGTTCTTGGTGACATTTGCAACATCTTGGTTTACTACGGCATTGTTTTCCCGGATGTCCGAAGCGGTAATAATTGTAACATAATATAACCCTCTGCTTATAAGTCTCCACGTGAGTGATAACTTTATTCAACACAATATATTTGGGTATGTTTGAAATCTAAAATTTACAATGACACTTTTGGTAGGAACATATTTTACGGAATCATTTTCATTTATTTTTCTTTTTAATCTCGTTGCGCTAATCACTGAAAATTTGCAGTGGAAATCGTTGAATTCTGCTTTTTAAATAGTTTTCATCATATTCAATTTCTATTTTCCTCAAAATACCCTGACGGTATACCAAATATTTCGGAATATACACTTCCAACTGACTACTTTTGAAGACATCTGGAGAATTTTCTATTAGGTAATTAGCCCATTTTGCTTCTTTGAATTCACCTTTACCCTATATCTACCTGCAAAATCTATAGTTTTGATTTTATTATCTAATTCCGGCCAATTTTTTAATATCAAGTCTCCATTTTTTATTGCATTTATTCTTGATTTCATATTTATATTTTCTATTATTACCTGATACGGACCTGTAACTGATAGCTTATCGTATTTAATTAGGATGTTTGTTTTATTAATATCATTTCCGACATTAATTTTACTTTGTTGTAACTGACTGAAAAACGCTTTCATAGTCATTTCATTTACCTGGGTATTGTTTATTTGAATTTTATTTTTATCTACATTACCGGACTGAATCTCAGAACCTGAAACGCCAACCAAATCACATTCCGATTGATTCCGGTTTTAAAAACCTGTGAACCCGTTTTCACCCAGATCAGGTGGATCACCCTACTGATGACCACTCATTACACCCTTATTTAAGTTTTTTTTTTTCGTTTATTGTCTTTGGGAGTTGGATCCCATTCAGCCACGAAATAAGTAAATAAGTAATATGACATAAAAAGGGAAACAAAGGACATGTCGCAGCAAACATATCATCATCATTTAATCATTCCAATCCGTCCCTATTTGCAACGATTCTAACGCCATGATATCTTTTCTCACTGATACAATAACGGCAGCTGCAAATAAGTCTTGTAAGGTAATAAAATCAACTACTCATAATTCGACTAAATACATTCCCTGGTGGGATCAAGAATGCCTCAAAGCGACAAATTCTAGGAAAAATGCGTTAAAAGCTTACGGAACAAACTTATTCCCTTCTAACTTCATTGAATATAAAAGATTAGATGCTATGTGTAAACGGTTATTCAAAACCAAATCAAGAACAAATTGGGCCAAATTTTGCTCCTCACTTAACAGACAAACTCATCCAAGCGACATATGGAGAAGGGTTAATAATGTTCAAAGTGTTAAAAAATCTTGTATAGTCAACGAAACATTAGTTGAAAACTTGCTTCAAAAAATTGCACCCGACCACGTCCATTATCCAATATTAATTCTCCAGAACAACATTGTTTACTAGCACCGATAAACATCAATGAAATAAAAACAACTATTAAAACTTCTAAAAAGTCTAGTCCAGGAATTGACGGAATTAATTACCTTATGCTAGGAAACATGCCGGACGTAGTGTTACAGTTCTTATGCAAAATCTATAATAATATCTTGATGAAAGGAGACAATTGCGACTCTTTAAAACAATGTCTTATCGTTACAATTCCGAGGTTAAATGATTCAACTGCCCTCAGACCCATTGCCCTTATGTCTTGTTTATTAAAACCTTTTGAAAGGATCATGAAAATTAGACTGGAATGGTGGTGTGAAAGCAATAATGTTTTTCCAGACACACAGTTTGGTTTTCGTAGGAAAAGAGGCACAGTTAATAGAAATTATACTTACTTAGGTATCACACTGGATTCAAAACTAACTTGGAATGATCACATAAACCAATGTATTGTCAAATGTGAAAAAAGTTTAAATATGCTGAAAGTTGTTAATCGTTATGATTGGATGATTGGGGCGCTGACCCCAAAACCAATCTTATGTTCTACAGGGCCTATACGAGATCCATCTTGGATTATGGAAGTTTTTTATATGGCTCAGCCACAAAATCTCGCTTAATCAAATTAGATAGAAAACAATTCAAGGCTTTACGATTGGTTTTAGGTGCTCTCAAATCCACACCTACTAACACACTGTTGGCTGAATGTGGTGAACCTCCTTTACATCTGAGGCACTTATTTCTTGCAGAAAAATGTATTCTTAAATGTACATCCAATAACCAAAAAGTACTTCTACAGAAGATAGGTCAATACATCACACCTGTCAATTAATAGAGACGAACAAAGTGCTTTTTCAGCGCCTTATGACATATCTTTTTTTTCGTGTACAGAAGTTATACCTAATTACGACGTACCAAGTACCTATTGCACAACTATGGAAGAATACTTTGGAAAGCTGGGTAATCTCTGCAAAATATTTACAGACGGGTCCAAATCTTTAGGTGTGGGATGTGCTGTATACATATCTAACGAGGAAACAACACTACAATATAAATTAAATTGTCATTGCTCAATCTTCACTGCAGAGCTATTGGCCATATATTATGCACTATATTGGGCTTTATACAGTAATCTCCGATATAAAAACTTTGTCATCCTTTCGGATTCTCAGTCAGCTTTAACAGCCATTAAAAACTCTGCAAGAAGTATATATCGCAATAGTATAATCGTAAAAATATTATGCATATTAGTTGAATTGAGACAACTTAACAAGTCTGTAACGGTTATGTGGGTCAAAGGCCACTTTCAAATCTCTGGAAACGAAAAAGTTGATCAACTAGCGAAAGCCGCAGTTCATTCCGGATCGGAAGATCTTTGTTTACAATGGAGTGACGTCATTTGCTCAAGAAAGGAGAGTATGAGACACAATTGGGAAATAGAATGGTCACAATTCTGAGACAGAAGCAATAACTCGTACTGCAAAATACACCCCACTCTTCCATCCACAAGACTTGAGGAGCATAGTCATCCTATAAGAAAGATTAACGCTCTGTACTTCAGATGTCTCGTTAGTCATGCAACCTTTATAAAATTAAAATGAGCGACACCGAATTGTGTGATTGTAATCAAAGTTATGATGATATTAATCATTGGATGTTTAGCTGTCAATATAATAGTCAAGCTACAAGATATCTGATGGAAACTCTGTCTAAAGAAAAGGTTCCTCTCCCATAAAGTCAAGTTTCTCTGTTATTTCTCAGTCGGCGACATACTATGGTTCGCACTATATTATGGGAATTTCTTAAATGTACCAAAAGAAAAATATAGAAATCAGTACAACTGTATTTTAGATGTAGAATGGTAGAGGTTAGTTGAGCTGCTCAGTGGAATAACGGCCTAAGCCTCTTGAAGGTGATATGGAAATAAACGTAAAAAAGGAATGAACGAGTTTTTTTAAATTTTTATTTCAACTGTACGTAACATTTTCAATAAACATTTAATGTAGCCCAAATAAATAAATTAAAAGCTAATGTTTTAATAAAAGTATTTTTTTAAATTCTGAAAACTAAAGCAAAATTATGTGGTTTGGGCCACTATTATATATAACAAAAAATTAAAAATCTCTCTCAACTGTGGCTTGGGCTCGTAACCGTACACACATCCACTTAGGTTTCTGACACTTCCTCCAAAACTTCGTCATCTAAAGCATTGTCAAGATCATTATCTACGGCATCCTCACTGGTATTTAAATGATTATAAAATGAATGATGGATTTCCGGAATGTATGGAAACAGAGACCGTACATCTTTCATTTTATTTTTTTCTATTTTTCGTCCTTCAGGATATAGCAAGTCCAGTTCCATGTTCTGTAAATCTGTTCTAGTTTTTCTTTTTTTAACATTTACAGGCATAAATGGTGCTATAAGGTCATCGTCCACGTTCGTATATTTATAAAATATTTTATAAGGTTGAGATTTACACAACCGTATCCATTGAAATTTTAACCATTCTACTTGCCTTCTTTCATTTTTTATTTCGTTAACGTCTAGTTTTCTGTTCGTTATTAACTGTTCTAACTTTTTCGTGCGAATAAAATCATTTTCGGTCATCTTAATTACCTGAAATTTAGGATGTTTCTTCTTCGCAGATGCTATGACTTTCACCCAATCATCAGGTATGTAAATATTTTCATGATATCGTCTTTCTCTTTCAATCAACCCAAAACTCTATCGCACGTTAAGTATGAGTGACCAGACACTAAAAATGTATGGTCAATTTGTTCAATATTATACTGGTTGGAACTTGTTACAAAATTACAAATGGCAGCAATTTTGATATTTCTATTCTGCCCCCCACATTGATCACTATACATTATAACTTTTTTGGTGGTTACAAAATGATTAAAAAAATGTAACAGACAGGAACCAATTTCAGGTGGCCCACGAGATGCTAATCCTTCATGCCATGTATACATGTATGCTTGATTGGTTGCCAAATTATGAATACCCAAGCAATATGTCCATAACTGACGTTTATAGTAAACAACACCTGTAGATAGATTTGGTGTGGGTAATGTTTTCATGAGGTCAAATGCAAATATTGTGGTATCATTGTCCAAAGTTTGGGCAAAAATCGTATCTTTCTTTAAACCAGACCGTGCAGATTCGACCTTTCTTAAATGAAGTTCCTTTTGAATTGCGACTTGGGTCTTTTCTATTTGTGTACCGTGCCGTAACTTAACGTTAAACGCATCACACTTTTTACAAGTGTCTTAATATGGCTGTCGAAAATGTAAATTAAATCTCTCAGTAAATATTTTACTAAATATGAACCTCGATACTGCATTATTTCCCATTTCTTCCTTGTAAAGACTATACATGTTAGCAATACATAAGTCAGGAGAAAGATATTGGGCATTAGGACTATTTGTTCTTCTGTAGTGACTTCTATAAGTAGAAAATTTCTTAATGAATGAAATCACACCATTCTCCGCTCCTTCACTGGTCTTCTTGTTACATGGCTGTTTTCCTCTTCTATCCAATGGAGCTGTAGTCTCAGTTGAATAACTACCTGGATTTTTAGATCTAACTGCCCGAGAAATTCTTCCGTCCGAGACTCCTAAACTTTTTTTAAAAAAAGTTTTACAAACGGTAACATCCACACCAGCTTTCGGTAGTAGGTATATGCGAGTATTCTGTCTTCTTGTTAAATCGGTCAGCGCTCTTCTGCTGTAGGTTCGTAATATGGGTTCAACTTTTATTTTACCAAAAATAAAAGCTGTCTGTAAATTGAAATTTTTCAGTTCATAGAAGTTATCAAAAATAAGTTTCCATTCTTCTAGTGTGAATAAACTATGACACTTTTTAGGGCATGTGCAATCACCATCATAAAACTTCTTTGCAGGAACAACCTGACCTCGTACATTTAAATACTCTTGACCTGCAGCTCTGGCTCTTTTTGCCGTCTCTCTTTTCCATTCGGAATGATGTCGTAGTCGTTTTCTACTCAGCTTTCTTTTTTCTTTGAGAAACAAAACATCTTGAAGTTGACTAGGGCCAGGGATCACAGTAGGGTTGTCAATCGCTGTTTCATGTTCATTCAAATTATCAGGCGAAAAAAGCCCACGTTCTTCATCTGACGGAATGTATTCAGATCCCGAATCCTCAAACTCGGAGGGTTCTCCTACGCTGGAATCCTGACATTTCGTTTCTGAAACAGCAATAAGTCCAGTTACTATAAAAACAATGACCAGTTGACGCTCCGTATCATTTTCAATAGGCCACTCTGTATAACACAAGATTCAATATTTTATTACTGGCTTTACATCGTACTCCCAAAATAATTAAATTAATTTTTGTGTTTTGGATCCGGTTAAATATCCGCAACGTAGCAGACAATATAAGAAAGTTTTCCCAAAAGTAGTGTTGTGTTACCAGACTATAGTAAATCACTATCATCTTATAAACACAACGTCAAAGTTTTACCCTAAGAAGAATGTCAACACAATAGTCATACTAGAATTTGTTTTAAAATAATTAATTATTGTTCGTTAATATTATTACCTAACCTAAGAAAACAACACAGGACTAAAATAAATCATAATGATGATATTATTATAATAGATACGATAGTATTTAGATTATGTTGTCTATAAGATAAAAAATACAAACCTCCCTCTTTTTTAGATGACACAACACAACAAAGTAACTGCACAATAAAAATAGTCACAAGGATACAACTGCAGCAAAATAGAATATAAACATAACCACAAATCTTACCAAACGACCCACAAAGCTTGTTATATAGGGTGACTGCACCAGTAATTGCCATTATTAGCAGGTGATTTCATGGAATATCTTGTAAAATCATAAAACATGACTTTTGTTTCTACACAAAATACAGATATGTAGTAATGACTAAATAAGAGATATTTACACATTAAAACCTTACAAAAAATGTGTATTTTTCTATAGTATAAAATATTTTTGAAGTTAGCCCAGAGTACCAGTAATTGCCATGATCATATTTTAAAAAATCCAGTGGTTGCCACTGTATGTGCTAGTAATTGCCACTACAAATTTTGGCATGTACAAACAACAACAACCTGAAATAAAACGGAATGTACAATTACACTTTTAATTCTTAAAATACAATTAAAACATTAACCATAAACAGTTTTAACCATCAACAAAAAATTCCTTTTGAAATTCATATTTTAACCGATCTCCTGATATGATTATCTTCGGAAATGGTAGTCTGTCTACAATTTGGTTTATGCTAATAACACTCACATCGTTTTCGTTCAGTTTAAATGATTTCCAATCTTCGCACTTTTTTAAACCCACTACTTCTGCTTCATTGTTGGGTAGAAGGGCTTGAATCACACACATGTACTTATGTTCTCTTTTTTTCCCAGGGAAGGCCACCACTATGTAGTCATTTTCTTTTACTTTTGAAGGAGTAGGTATCACTTCCAGAAGCTGCCCATTCTTCAGATGTATTAGAATCTGATGTGCTGTCTTTTCTTATCTTTGCTTTTTTCTGTTTATTTATGCTTTGAATTTTATTTAAAGCTAATTGTTTATTTTCTTTTTCTTGAAGTTTCATTTGTTTTTTCTCTTGTCTCATTCTTTTTCTCTCTTCTTTCGCTTTTTCTTCTTTTCTTCTTTTTGTGTCATAAATTTTTTCCACTCTTTGGACGTCACTACAGATGGTGTCTTTTCTAAGTTTCTCTTTCTCTTTACTTTTTCTTTCAATTCTGGCCATATTAGTGCTCTTTTAAAGGGTGTTCCAAGACTTGAATTTGAGTTTTCGTTGAGTATTGGAGTTCGGTTACTACAAGATTGCACTGGGATATCTGGTGTTCTGAGATCCTCAATCAAATTATTTGTAATGTTCTTTAGGGGAGTAGTTTCTTTGCTAAGCCCAGAAGTACTTATTTCGGGCACATCATCTTGTACAGTTTCAGTTTGATCTACTTTAGACAAAAGCTGATGACTTGTGGAAGCACCCGAGGAAGTACCAGAAACGTGTTCTTCTCTGTCAATGGTGACATTGTTTAAGTGATATTGTTTCCTTGCCTTAAGCCAAACATTGAACAGTTCCAACCACTTTTCTTCCCCTTTCCAAATTTCATCTTTGACACATTCCTTAAACATATTAATAATATCAGGATCAATCAGAGTTTCTATATATTCAAAATGTGTTAGCTTTTTTTGTTGCACAGGCATAGCTTTAGGTGTCACTTCTGATTTGGTGGCTCTGTCCTTCATGCATTTAGAATAATCTACGGCATCAGGTGACCAAGGGAACAGCCCACATCTTTTGAACCCATTGACAATGTGTTCCTTTTTAACCCCATCTATTGCTTCCCGAAGCATTAACGGAAAATTGATTTTGTTTAATATCTCAATATTGCTGTCCAATCTCCACTTATGAACAGTTTTTTTCCAATTTTCCTTTAATGGTTTGAAAATAGAAACGTCACACGGCTGTATTATGTGTGTTGCGTTAGGGAATAAAGCCACCAATATAATTTGGTGGTCTTCACAAAAATTGCTGAGGTGCAAAGTCAAGTGTAACTTGTGTCCGTCAATGAATAAGATAACAGGGAAAGCCAAGGATAGAATACATTAGCTACATATTCAAAAAAAGACTCTCCTGTCATCCAACCTTTTTCACTTTTTCCAACTGCCCAGTCATCTGGAATATTGGACACTAGTGGTCCCGGTAATCGAGAATATGCAAACAAAGGAAAGGGCGGCAATAAAACACCACTAGCACTAACTGTAATAGCTACTGTTACAGATTCCTTGTCAGAGCCTTTTGCGATTTCATAGATATTTTTTTCACCCCTAGGACCAATTACTTTATTTGATTTAGGACAAATTTGGAATGCCGACTCGTCACAATTAAAAATCGTTCTGGAAAATTTAAAGTGTCTTCTAGAACCATTTTCTAATTTGGTGTTCTGTTACTGAAGCTCTTGTTGTAGTTAAAGTTTCAGGAGTTCTGACAACTACACCAGGATTTCTTTTAAAAAAAGATTCTAACCACTTGCGACCAGGCTTGTCATTAACAAATGGATTTGTACGTTGGGTGTTTTTCATTATTTTTTGTACTGTTATTAGCACGTCATCTTTGTGAGGAGAAAATCCCCTGCTTGAAATTGTGGTGATCCATTTAACGAGAGCATTTTCTTCAGTTTTAGACAAAACACTTGAAGGGCCCATTTTTCTTTCCATTGGTGTTTTTCCTAACACTTTGTTTTTTAATGTATTTCTCGGAACTACATACATTTTCGCAGCAGTAGAAAACGGCATACCATTGCGACATGCTGCTACAGCGGCTTCCATGGTTTCTTGAGAATATTGAAAGAAAGGTTTCTTCCCTTTTTCCATTTTAAAAACCTAAACCAATAATTGCCACTGTAATTACCCAATAATGGCCACTAAAAAAAGTGGTGGCAATTACTGGATTTCTTCAAAATTTCTTGCACATATTTCAAACATATAAATTTGGAATTATGGAGTTTATAATCTCATTATTTTTAGGGTTATCCTGTATTATTTTAAAATTCACCAGTAATTGCCATCCATGACCATTACTGGAACATTTAATTAAAATAGGTCCAGTAATTGCCATCCCCCCTTTACTCAAAAAAGTTGTAAAATCAGCAAAATTCTTATAAAATATACATATTCCCTTACCTTACTATTTATTTTGACGTGAAAACTATAACAATCGGTAAATTTTGTCTCCTATTATATCGAAAATACTGTTGAGCGTCTCTTAACACAGCTGACAAGAAAACCTAACCTAACTAAAACAGGAGTGACACTGAATAATTAAAATGTTCCACCACATGTGACGCCATCTTATAGTATTATTTTTAGATACAGGCTGTTAGAAGAGAGATCACTGTACATATTAATTACAGATTTGGTGAGATTTTGACTAAAATATTCTTATTTCAGGGGTTATAAATAGGAAGTGGCAATTACTGGTGTAGTGTCAATTACTGGTGCAGTCACCCTACCTTGTATTTTTACAAGTATTGTGGCCTAAGTGATTATAGGCCACTGTTATATTGACTAATTGTAAGAAACTACAGTGGCTCAAACGATATTGGGCCACTCTTCCATATAAAAATATTGTAATTATGTGAGAGGAATAACTACTGATTCTTTTCCCTCTACCATATAATGTCAGTAATAAGGATAGGCCACTATACTTTTAAAAGTTTACGTACTTCGCCAATAGATGACAGTAGTAACCCAACTTTGTATATTTTGTGGGTTGCGCCACTATTTCCCTGAGCAGCTCAGTTGTAGTATACCTATTGTCTTTCCTTTGTAACAATGATATACCCCCTTACCGTTGCCTTTATTGTGTGCTGTAAATAAAGTCGCTATGACGGGCACCTTAGCGTGAAACGAGTGTCCATGTCTATTATCCTTTCTTCTTCGTTTTCTACGAATTCTGTTGTATAGGGCAATGAATGATGTGTGACTTTGATATGAGTAAATATGTTTGCTGCGACATGTCCTTTGTTTATTTTTTTTTAATTACACAAATTTAGATTTTATCTCTCTTGATTATATAAACACGTCTTACTCTGTCGATTGTTAGAGCCGAACTGTGATCAAATAGCTTGTCAAGTCAGTAAAAGTCACCGATGCGGCTTCCGATAAAAAGCACAAAGGACGCCGCGCCATATTCGCCACTTATTGGTGTATAAACATGAAACATTATTTCCCTATTCAGATTTAAAACTTTTACCTGCGCTGCCTAAAAAACAACCTGTACCTGTAATTTTGCATACATTTCAACTAACTTATATTTATAGCCACTCCAGTTGATGTCAATGGAACTGAAGGCAATTCCTTCTCGGCACTAGAAGAAGATATGTCAATTGAATTCGACCAAACACTTAACGACACCATGTTACCAAAAGCAGATAACATTCAAAACGAAATTGGGTCCTTAGCTACTGGCAAAAAACCTTTAACAGCCGATCGTTTCAATGGTAATGCTCAATTCCAACAATAAATTTACTTTTACTGTTATTGTAGGTATACAAATAGTTAACAATGATTTAATTTTCAGATTTTGAGGAGAAGTTTGCCAATATTATGGAGAAACAGGAAAAAAACTTGGGAAAAATACTTAGTGGCATTCAAGATGAACTGAGGGGGTTGCGTGAACAATTTTCAAGTTCAAACGTTGCTATACTAAAATTTAATATTTCACAAGATGATGCTGAAATAGCTTCAATGTTTCCCATTCAGTCTGAAGAGAAGCTTCGGGATGTTGAAGTGAAGCTTAAAAATAATGAATTTTTCCAAAAAGTGGTGAGTATATTTTGTAGAGTATACATACTACTCAATTCGATTATGATGTTACTTCAATAATTATTAATGTTTTCTTTATTATGTTTTAGCTTGCTTGTGTCTCTCTTGTTGGAGGAAAAGATATTAACAACTTAATTTCTAATATATTACGAAAAATGTTGTCTAAGGAACTCAGCCTCGGATATAGCGGTGTTGGTAGAAAAGGAAAGAAGAATTTTTCTAAATTACAGCTCTACAAGGTTATACTGGCAGCTGTTAAAATACATTACAAGGACGTAGATGATATTGCTGTACTAAAAAGAATATCGTTAGTACTGGCAACATCTGGTGATCTTGAAGGAGGCAGAAAAGCAAGATCAACGAAACGTTAAGGCGTGTCTCTGGTCAGGATTTATTAAGATTTTTTTTTCATTAAATATGCTTTTATTTCAATAAGTGTACAAAGTCACAGTATAATGTATGAAAAAATAATCTCTTATCCCATCACATCATGTTCAGACTATAAAGTATTCTTCTTTAATTAGTGCTCCTTTCATGCTAGATATATTTATGTTAATATCTCTTATGTATGTGTCTTTCTTTAGATATTCTAATAGCCACTTTGTATTTGATAGGTATTGGATAATACTATTCATAAAACATGTGTTACCAATATTTTTGAGGCCGATGAGACCCAAAATTTTTTTGGGAATACCCTTTATGGATCTGATTATGGAGATATTGTTAAGAGCTCTTTCGTAACTACCATCATTGTCCGAATGAACTCGGATTCTATTATTACCTCTATCACTTGATCGACGTGATATGGAATTTGAAATGATGTTGTTTGCTATTGTATTGGATGGAGATATTGCGGTTTTGGAAAGTTTGGGTGCCGTCGATAGATCATTGGTCTGGTTCACCTTGTTAATATATTCCTTGTTGTCTACATCATTTTTAGACGTCTCCTTTTCCTACTAAATTCGTACAATAGTGGGCCTAACTACGGCCCTGTAAAGTTATATTTTACTCATCTGGAGTGGCGCAATGCAATCTCCGCCGAAGTCTCTCGAGGCGTGCCCGCAAAAATCATAAGTCAGTTAGTCCCCAGTTGAACTCTCGATGGTGTACTCATCTCAAATCAGGAGCTCATGCTCTCTTGTGTTGTAACAAAGTAGTTCATTTTAAATGTTTAATTATTTCCCTTACAAAATGGGGTCTAAAGTCTAACTTTCAATTCTTTAATAATTTATTGTGCTATAAGAATTGAAGACACAAGTGGATAAAGGTGTCATGTCGCAAATTCATTTTTTTGAGATAATTAACTTTAAACATTTTTTATTGGAACTTTTTTATGTGATTGAATTGAAAATGTTAGTTTCAATATTTCGTTAAGGATTATAATATACAACTTTGAATTATATTTAAATTTTTGGTGAAAACTCATCTTAATGAAAAAATGAAGTTTGAATGTACATGACACCTTCATCCATTGAAGATTAAAAAAACATTATTATCTATTAAAAAGTAAAAAGGCGTCATGTACAAAAACATGTATTTTATTAAGTTAAACAACTACAAAAAAATGACAAAAATATTCTTATTTCAATGTTATTTCGTCGTTGCAAATTTAAAACCTCCTATGTGTTAAAAGTGACTTTCATAGAAAAACGAAAAAAACTTTCCCGGTAAAGTGTTTCTTAGAAAATATTTTTGTTCTATTAGTCATTAAAACAAACACAGTGAGTAACGTGAATGAATGAAACGTTATTGCATCATAGTAAATACAGTCGAAGCTAAGGCCTTTTGAATTTGGTATTTTACGCATAAGAAATTTTAATTGCAATTTTCTAATCACATGAGAGGTTTTAAAGTGATTTAAAGTAAACCAAAACAATTTTTATCAACTTATTTAATCATTTTTATTGAATACAAAACTTTCGTTTCAGTTTGAAGGTACTATGTTCCTGGATTAAAAGAAAGCGAGTCATAAAATGGGTGATAATCCTTGTCAATAATGTGTTTGAGTTCTTGTAGCTGCTTGAATTTGCTCTCTGTAATTGCAACCTGCTGTTGATATAAGGGTTTTGGTAGAAAACTTTCACGGGAAGTAGTTCGTCGCTGTGGTAAGATAATCCACTCCTCATTATGTCGCAACTTATACAACACAGACCAATTTGGCAGATACTTGTGGCCTCTTATGTCTACCACAACAGGATCTCCTTTTTTCTTACCGGGTCTTATTGACTTGAAATTTGAATGGAGTACCTCGTAATTGAGGAAGAAGTCGTAATGAATTGATTGAACATTATAAGGGTTCCTTGGGCGAGCTTGTTGCATTCTGGCTACATAATCACTGGGTGCGTAAATGGGAGGTTTTATGTACTGCTCAATTGTTGAATGCACACTGTCCACCTCCATCATGGTATGACCTTTTTCTAAATATAGCTGCTCAATAATAATGTTTGTTTTTTGGGACACATCACTTAATGCACTGGACTACACGCGATTTCTATTTTGATGGCCACATCCGTCTATATGATAATCACTCTTTCAGTTCCTGTTGCTAGGTTTGTTAAGTAATTAATCAAACAGGACGTAAATTCATTCGCTGTTACACCACCATCAGCTTCATGCCAAAAGTAAATAGTTACTTTTTTTGTTCTGCAGTCATAGACAGTAAAATTATGGCATTGTAATTTAAGTTTATAATATAAGGCGCTGGCTAAAAGCTTAGGAGCAAGCAAGACACTCTGCACATCCACCGTAAGCACTACCACCTTATTGTTGGCCGAATTGATAGCATCGTGTTTTGCTTGGCGAGCTTCATTCTTTTTAATGATGTGGTTGTTATACTCTTGCTCTGAAATATTACCCGCTTTGAAACTACAGCAAGTTTCACATTGATCCTTACGTGGATGATGAATTGCTATATTTTCTTGCTGTAAAACTCTTAGAAAAGTTGGTCTACTTGCTGCTTGATAGTTATGCTCTTCACACCATGCAACGAAAACGTCGTGCATATATTTCTCCGACCTAAAAGTTGACTCTACATACACCTTACTGGAACTCGCTCGACAGTAATGACTGGGCACTAGATCTAACCAAGTTTTTACTGTTTTTGTGCGATGTGTGTATTTTGGTACGAGATCTACTATCGTATTTTCAGTAACATCGGTGATTGTACAAGCAGGTGAATCATCACTGATTGTTCATGATTCTTTGGTCCAGCGTCTGAAACTGTCTTCACCTAAAGATAGTGTATTTAGAAAGAATAATTTACACACTTTCACTTTTGAACATGTCTCATCATTTTTATTAAAATAAATATCATGACCACTTCCTTTTTTTGTAGGCATCTGATTTTGCTCTGTCGACGTTTTATTCCTCTACGAACTGCAGCTGCTTTTACAAACGCTTTCTTTTCAGCCCACGTCTTGAGATTCCAGAAATACGAGTGAGTCGTTTTACGCTCATTTTCTGTTATTAGTGCACACATAAATGCATTTTTTGATTTTGGATTTGTGGTCTTTATATGCGAACAAGGTGGTTTCATAATTCGTGCAGGTCTTTCAACACATGGTTTATATTTGTCATCATTTAATTTCTTAAATCCTAAGTAAGCTCCTCCTGAAACTCTAGCTTTACGGTTCACATGCACGATATTAATTTTTTGTTTTTTATTTCTCTGCGTAGCTCCAAGTTGATGCCCAATTTCATCGTCGGTAGACAGTGGAATGTTTTCCCGAGAACTTGTATCGCTTGTTCTTGATGCCAACTGTACTTCATCTTCATTATGTGATGAAGGAAGTTGATATACTTTCCTTTTTCTCGAGAGTGGAGTCCAGTGTGGATCGTCCACACTATCGTCGCTATCAATTAAAGGCAGAATCTCATTTGAGTTAGGCGATGACGGCTTAGGCAATGGTACTTGTGATAAAACTACAAAACTTTGGATATCGTCTTCTACACTTCCATTCCAATTTTCTACTTTGCTAGTTACATCATGAACAGGATCTAAGGCTGAATGTACGATAGTTTCAGTAGCTACAAGCGGCACTTCGACATCAAGCGAGAGTGAAGAATGTGATCTCGAACGTACAGCAGATGTGAACACAGGATCTTCTGGCCTAATTAATACGTCGTTGAAATGTGGTGAAGAGTTATTTGAATCAACGCTAGCACAAACACAATTTTCGTCGTCATTTTGGGTAGATAACTGAGGCTTTAACACTAAATTCAGCATTCTTAGTCCTCGGCTATTACGAATATTCATATTGTTCATTTTTAATGTAACGAGAAACGCTCACTATGTACTCAAAACTTAATATAACAACGTGGTTGGTACAGTTTAGGTAGTGTTTACGCAAAACAGGTTGAAATTATACTGGTGAATAACCTCACTGTTGCACTTCACCTAGCAAGCGAATGTTGTGCCCATCTCACTTTTATGCATATATGACGTACTATAGCGCTCTCCGTTTAATCAGTGTCTGACAGATCACATAGGAGATTGCAAGTATTTGTAAGTAAATTCTTATTAAAACCTCTTATGTGTGTGTGTGTCAGACACATAGGAGATTTTGATGAACAACAAAATGTAGACTGTCACATAAGATATTTTAAACATGAGACACAATTCAAAGACACGCGACTTTATTCACATGAGAGTTTTTCTGTCGATAGCAATGTACAAGTAGTTGTCAAATATTTGCATAACTCATTTTTGACCTAAATTGCACATAGGAGGTTTTAAATTTGCAACGACGATTTGGTTTTTCTCCTTTCCTTAGGAGATACGTTCATAAAACCATTTATATTCTTCTTTAATAAACACCAGTTCACGCAAGTTCGACAGATTTTCAGATGTGAGTCCACCCCTTTTTTGCGTAATTCTTTGAACTTTAATATTATCTGCTCTAGTCACCATCCTACTTCCTTTCTTCAATAGGTCAACCTTGTCAAATGGTGACATTTCGTCAAGATTTTCTTTGTACATGTAACTTCCAAACTCATCAACTCTGACCCATTTAACACCATCTCTAAAATTAACTTTTTCATTCAATGCATTGTGTTTTTTATTCCAAATATGTAACTTTGTAGGTAGTTCGTCGAAGGCAAAAAAGTATTTTTCCATATTACTACATACAGAATTTTTGGCACTTGCAGCCTTAATAATATCACTGTATTGTTCTGGCACGTAGATATTCTCATACTTCCTGAGTTTTTTCTCTATTCGCCTAAAATTTCGATCCGAACCTAAGTAGCTCTGACCCACTTCTGGGTACTTATGGTCAATTACTTTATATATGCCATTTAAAATTAAAAGCTGATAGAGGCAGATTATCGTAAAATTTTTATTTTGTCCGGAACACGAGTCCGACCAAATGATAAGGTGGTCGAATTGTTTATAGTCGTCTTTCAGCAGCTGACAAAATCTAAACAAACAACTTGCTATCTCAAGACTTCCCCGATTGGCCACGTCTTCCATCCAATTAAAAAAAATGGTTTAGGCCCGTCAGGTGTTATACAGTGTATTCCAAAATTGTATAACCACATTTGACGCAAATAAAAAGCTTTACTAGTAGACAGTTTTGGAAGGGGCATGGTCTGCTGTAAATCCATGGTAATAAAGCAGGTATTGTAATAAATACCAATAAGAAACATGGGGAGAATCATCCTGTATAACAAATTACTTTTTACATTGTAACGTTTAAACTATAGAAAGCGGTCGTTCACACTCATACAATGAAAAAAATACTTATCTAAGCGTTTGTCTGGCTGAATAAAAGTAAAACAAATAATATTTTAACCGGAAATAATAATTGCGTCAAAATAACGAAATTTTGCGGGCTCAAATAAAAATCCAAGTGTTAATCGAACAATAAGTTCCACCAATCAAAAAGTAACAGTTACAAAAAAAAAATGAAAGATCGCTGACAAAGGACAAATGCCGAAACTTCGAAAGGGTAAGAATTGAAGTGGCAGTTGGTAAAATCTCGCGGTCGGGAACGGTCCAGTTTTCTTTTGGGGTTTCGCGGATAACGGTTTTTGAGGAGTCCTGAGTTCCAGTAATTTATAATTAAAGTAGTGTTTTAGCAATCAGGCATAATTATTTTTTTTCTCGAAGAGGGAAAAACAGATTGCAAAGGAGCGTCTACTGTACGCGCTCTGAAAGGGTTTCTTTTTTGTTCGAAACGCGAATCGTGTCCGTCGGCGTTTTTGTGAACACCCAGTCAGGGAATTGGTAAGTCTGATTTCAAAATTATACTAACTGTGTATTATGACTTTTTTGTAATTTGGTTAAATTATTAACATTGCCAGCCCGCTTCCTATGATATTATATTTATATAATTTATTTTGTGTATGATGGTTCATATCGTATACTAGTATTTAATGGTGATATCTCACCGTATGAATTAGGAATAGGGAGCACATTTGAGGTTTAATATTAAATTATTAACATTGCCAGCCCGCTTCCTATGATATTATATTTATATAATTTATTTTGGGTATGATAGTTCATATCGTATACTAGTATTTAATGGTGATATCTCACCGTATGAATTAGGAATAGGGAGCACATTTGAGGTTTAATATTAAATTGTTGATATCAAAGTTCATATATAGGGTACGCGAAAATATGCAGGTTCTGGCGAACATTTTTTTTTTAAATACCAAAATTTTTTTTTTCTGCGAGTCATTCGCGCTGATTTAAAAGGGGTTTCTCAAGTTTTCTCCCGATCCCATTTCTGGTGTTATTTAATTACAGTCACAAGGCACTATATGCGATTGTTCCTGACGCTTTGTAAATTTGGTGCAATTATTTCTATTTTTCTTATATTTTTTTTATTAAACTCGTTTAAGAAATCGTTATCGGTTAATTTATTTACTCAACCAGGAGAGAAGGAATACCAAACCTATATACATAAGATCTACACCTAAAATTTTCCCTCAACACACCCCTCTAACTGACGTAACCCCATAATACAAGACCTCTCATTACCAACGACAACTGGTAGCAGCGGAGGCCGAAACCAGCTCTTTCGGACATTTCTTACAGGAGTCACTACTTCTTCAATAATCTTATGGGGCCGATTTCCGTGTCGGCCCCTCATATCTGGCGATGGCGCATTCAGTCCCCTTTTTAACTTATTTTGTATTACTTCGATTTTTTTTCGGCTAAACTGATAAAGGGAACACATCGCATCTCGGCATATTACCTCTGTTTTTTTTTATTAAAGACAACTGAATAAGAAAATGTAAAGCTTTTCCCTTTTTTGCATCAGCTCTATGTCTTTTAACAGGATGAATGTTAATACTTCTAAACAACAAAGAATTTTTGGAGTTTACGTCTAGTGAATAAGATTTTTTAAAATCGCTTCTCTGTTTTGTTCGTTAAACTTTTCAGAGCATTTTAACCTACACTTTTCTTTACATGGCAATCCTACCTTTATTGAAGTGAAACTTTTTATGGGACACTAGCGTTTTGTCATGAGAGTTAACTCGTCGAGCTAACAAAACTGTTAAACTCCTTGTGAGAGAGGCGGAAAAAATTAACGAAGATTCGCACAAAGAGGAGACGCCGAGAATAGTCGCAGGGCATTGTTTATTGATGGCGATCATATTATTCCGTTTATCAATCCCCACTTCGCTGCGCGAACGATAAAGTGAGAACGCATTCGGGGGGAAAAGGATACCAAAAGCGCTTAATAATTTCTGCCGATATTGGTATAATCCAGTGCGAAATTAATATAGAAATTGCTTACCTTTAAAATTAAGGCGATAAAAACTAGGAAATTTCTTTGCATTGTGTATTTATTTGTATTATTTTGAAAAAAATATGTAATAAAACGTAACAAGAGTATTGAAATATATTGAAAAAGGAAATAAACAGGTATACTTGTCCGTACAGATAAGTTCTGTACTCATTAAAGTTTAAGCATAAACTGTGTTATCTCCTACTTTCCGCATTGAGACCAACGCGCATCGTGGGCGTGTCCACTTTCAAACTTTCAGCTATATTTGGTAACCTGTACGTAGAAGAGCAAGTAAGTCTCAGTTCATCAGAGAAAGTCGTTGTAACTAGTGTTGCTTTATTTATGGAAATATTTTTTTTGTAATTGTAATTTAAAATTATTTTTTGATAAATGAAAATGAATGGACAAAAAACTTCAATTTCAGTCGTTGGCGATGGAAATTGCTTGTTCAGATGTTTGTCTTATTTTATTTTTTCAACTCAAAAATTTCATTATTTGATACGATTAATAATAGTGAAATTTATTCACGATCATTGGGACAATTTTAAAGAATTTATATGTGGAGAAGGAGTATATGATATACAAATTTCAAATAATGAAGATTATTACAACCATTTATCGAAACAACGAATTTATGGAGGTGAAGTGGAAATAGCTGCTTTTTTACATATTTTTCCCAATATAAAAAAAATTGTCATACATCAAGATAATAGGCCACCTGTCGTACATGGAAATACAACATCTAATTTTCAATTAATATTGAAACTTAGTGGTGTAGTTGATTCTGGACATTACGATATAATTCAATGTTATAATGAAAATTACGAGGTAGAAAATATTGAAGATCTGAAACATTCAGCACTTGATACAAAAAAATGTATGCGTCAGTCCAAAACTAACAGCGTCAAAAATGAAACTTTTCATGTAATTCAAAAACTGTCAATGAGTGTACAAAAAATGTATGCGTCAGTCCAAAACTAACAGCGTCAAAAGTGAAACTTTCCATGTAATTCAAAAACTGTCAATGAGTGTACAAAAAAATACATTGCAGCAAAGAAAAATTGACTGGAAATTATAATAAAAATGATTTATAATAAAAATCAAGAAAAATCTACGGACTATCCCGAATTAATTACTACGGAAGTTTCACTTGTACGTATATGTATATAGTTTTATGTATATGTAAATAATAGTACGTACAAGTGAAACTTCCGTAGTAATTAATTCGGGATAGTCCGTAGATTTTTCTTGATTTTTATTATAAATCATTTTTATTATAATTTCCAGTCAATTTTTCTTTGCTGCAATGTATTTTTTTGTACACTCATTGACAGTTTTTGAATTACATGAAAAGTTTCACTTTTGACGCTGTTAGTTTTGGACTGACGCATACATTTTTTTTCTTTTCCGGCATTAGTTTTCCTCTCTGAGAAATATCCTTTTTGTCTAGCGATGGCAGATTTATTTTTCTTCCAATTATCTGGATATCTGATACGAACCTTTGCAGTTTTTTCCTTAAGTTGAAATATCTTTTTCTTTACTTTCTCTCTTTTTTCTTCAAAAATTTGGTTTTCATTTAAATCTATCCATGTATTACTATCGCCTGTAACATGACCACAAAAATAATTTTCTGGAGTGGCCAAACCCTTTTCCAAAGAGTTCTGATTCATTTGAAACGCTTTATTACGAATGTTGGATAATGGTTCATTATCTGAATCATCGCTGGATTCGTCCTCAGGCATATATTCACTACCAGATGGATCATATTCTTCACTGTAATCGGTTTGTGACAATGTGGAACTATTAAGACCTAAAATTGCATACCAAAAATTATTAAGTATGTTTCAAAACAGTTTAATTTGAAGCATTTTACCTGATGTGACGATCGTATTAGCAGACATTAAGGTTTCAGCTGCAACTACTTCTTTGCTGGTACTAGGTAGGCTAGGAGTATATCTCGGGGTAAGTTCATAATTTTCCGTCGCGACTACTATTTTGCAGGTAATATGTAAATTTTGTCTTCCTCGTTCAGACTCGACTATCACTTTTTTTGATAGATTCTCGATATGTCCACAGATTTCTGTTTCAACAATTGCATTTCCGAAAGGTGTTCTCGTATTATATAGGTTATGGAAGAAATCCGTATGGGTGTCTAAACCAAAATTGAAATACATTACAATATATTAGATAGCAAAAAATCTAGTAATTTCTTACCTTTTGTTGAATGATTTTGTTTCTGTTGCTTCTTGAGCAAAGACAATATATGTTTTCCTCGAGACATCACTTTTTTACTGAACCCTTTAAAAGATATTCAAAAAAACGTTTGAGCTCACGTTCACTTTCACACACTTTGTCATGAAATATTGATTTGGCATAACCTCAAAATAATGTGTCATGTACACTCTGGCTCCACCGACCTCCAGATAAATTTTAGTGGATAAAGGTGTCATGTTACCTTGACACCTTCATCCATCGAAATTAATCTAAATATCGGAACATAACACTTTTATCCATGAAAAATCTGAGCTATTTACAGAACTTTCGAAACAAAAGTACCACAGAATAAAAATATCCTATATAATATGTCTAATAAAAAAAACCGTTTTTTGAAAAAATGTTACATGACACCTTTATCCACTTGTGTCTTCAATTGTGTATTTAAGCTGTAAGTAACGTTTTCTTTATAATTTGGATACTTCAGTTAACCGGTACTCTTACATGGTTGCCAGACGCTAGTGGCTGTTTACTGGTTCAACTATTTAACGATTTAAACCTTTTATCTATCTACACCGGATGAATTGCCGGATAGTTCTACTTTAGTAATTTACACCAATTTACTTTTATAATCTCACATGTGTTTTGTTGTAGATAATAAAGACCTTATTGTTTTTGTTAAATTCGATCTCATCTTTATTCTCCTGCCTTGTATTACTCCTCCAGTGTTCAATTTTGCAATTGATTATCACTGGCAATTTTATTGGCAAGGATAACGGGGTCCGATACCGCAATATCGGTGGTCCTTCGTTTGCATAAAAAAATCCGCTAAAAACTGTAGAGGTGAGGATCATAATCAGCGGCCCAGCATCGATTCTCCTTTTCTTTATCATCTTCCATAGTTTTGTTGGCCTTCGAGCCGGATATACCTGTCATTTTGACATTCCAGATCTTGAAATCCTCATTGTAATTATACACCTACTTCTCAGGTTGTTAGTTCTTCTACCTCTGTCTGAACTTTGAAATAAGGAAAAGTATCTATCCTATCAGACTATTCGGATCCAAGAGCTAAAACTAAGTGATTTAGTTTAGTGAAGTGATATTGTACTCATTAACTCGCATCTCATTTTTCGGTCGGCTTACGGTGTTTACGGGATTGTATGGTAGAGTTGGCAACGTTGGTTTCGGAACGGCGATCACCGTTAAAATTGAAACACATCGGCTGGCATCTGACCTCTATCAAGGTTAGCTCAATTGTTCTATTTGGAACATAGTCACCCGGAAAGGGGGTGAATTGTGAATTATCATCTATCATCAAACGGTGAATTTGGAGGTGTCCATACTAGAGATTACCTAGTTGTGATTATATTATATTGTACGGTAATTTGGGGTTACTTGAGGCACTTTTTTTACTTTAAAGTGAAGTGACATACCTAGAATAACTGAATGTTTAAAACCTATTTAAAAACATTAGTCATATAGGTAACAATGATATGTTAATAGAATATTTCATTTTCTTTTGTCATAAGTATTTTTTTCTTATTTTTTTTAAGTGTGTCTCAAGTTACCCACTAGAATGGGGTAACTTAAGACAGCTATATAAAATCAATGAACGGCTCAAATTATGCGTTGTTGGGGTAACTTGGAACAATGGAAATATAAATAGACAGTGTTATGTTAAGAGGGGTCTCACGTTTTAGGAACCTGAAAACAGTTGGCACCCATGATTTGCAACAAAATTTAGGTCATTTTGTACACAACAAATCTAAAGAACGCAGGGAAATTAAGTGTTGAAATTTTAACACAATATAACTTGGACCTTTGTCTTGGGGATCAGGTATTTTGGTTGAGTTTTATATTGTTATAAAAAAGATATAAGCCATTAAGTGATGGTGTGATTTTGACAGTTTTGACAATTTGTGGTCACCAATCTGGACACCAAAACCTGATCCCCAAAAGGAAGCCTAGAGAATTCGATTCTGAAAATATGAAATCTCAAATCATTGTATTTTTTGAGATTTGTTGTGCGTAAATTTTTGCAAACGAACATATTTGTACTTTAGTTCAACCGCTCCACCGTCTTGATGCATGGCGCTGTATAGAACAATATAGAACTATGACAGAAGACGACGGTCAATTCATAGACAAATAATATTATAACTTTCTCTATGGGTCAAATGCTGTTGTCATATGTTTTGTTTTCATAAAAATATCCCAAATTTATAGTTTAGTGTGTATTGTATTTGTAAGTGATTATAATTAAGTAATTTTCATGCTAAATAAGTGAATTTGTGCTTCGTAAATGCTATTTATATTACTCCACAAGATTGTGTTTAGTGTAGCCTAGACATAAAATTATCCAAAAACATTTTTAGCTGTTGCTAGTGATTCCGCAAGTGCATTATATTTATTGATCCCCATATCAGGGCCTTTTGGTTCCTCCAAGAACCTGTACACTGCCTTCTGAGTTAGTGAAAAAAACTACATTGGTAATAGTATTAATTGCTTTCTACTAATTTATCAAAATAGACATTTCCTATTCTATTCAAAAAGTAACACAATATGTAATCTTTTATTTTCGAAATGCAGGAATAAAAATGTTATATATTTTTTATCTTCAATGTTTCCAGGTTATGTATTGAAATGTTATACTTTTTGCATTTTCCTCCAGTTTGTAATAAACGGACATGCCTGTTTTTCCATTGACTCTTCTCATTTATCCAAGTAAATGATAGCAAAAGTGTTTTCTTTTATTGATAACAAAATCAAATCAATTATGCAATATGTTTGTTTAATAGTATTACAAATTTGAAGTACAGAGAAAGTAAGTAGGTAGTTTTTATATTTATTATAATGCCAATTAATTAGGTAAACTATAAAAATGTTTATTATAGCAATAAACAGACATGTCCGCTTTTTCATTGACCCTTATTAATTATTCAAAAAAATTAAAGGTAAAATTGGTGTATGTTTTTATTGAAAAGAAACAAATAAAAAATATTTTATAAAAATATCAATAAAATTATTATTACAAATTTAATGTATTTGTCTTAATATTTATTAATACATGGCAACTGAAGTTCATCTTCTTCTCTACCATTTCTCCTCATAACAAAAAGAAAATAAAAAGTTTATAAAAGTATCCATTTTTACGATTCTATACTCACAAAGGGGTGGTGACCCCCCATCCACATTATTGAAGTCTGGATCCACGTAGTTATAAAGACTGAAAAAATATACTTTAAATATTTTCTTTAAATAAATAATATTTTTACTTACAAAATTATTTTTCCCCCAATTCAGCAAAAGTATACAAGTAATCCATTTTATCTTGGACATAGTACTGAATACATTTTCTTTATTTTTATGCATACATGGCAACTGAGCTGCATCTTCTATTTTCTTAATCCTCAGACAAAAAAAACAAAAAGATTATAAACTATCCCTTACAACATCAGGCTACATTTTAGTTTTTACTTACTGAATAGCTATAGCGAGCATGCTATATGAAAATTATTTGGACCTGTGCAGGCTGTTACATCAGGTTCCGTTTTAGTGAAATTGTCAGTTCTGAAAATGAATAGAAATTTGATTTTTGTAAATAAGTCTTGTTAGTGTTTTTACTTACGGGATGGTATAAGGAAACTCTGTTTTATTAAATATTAATGATCTGTGGGGCAGTTACATCCGGCTTAGTTTTAGTTACATAATCAGAACTGTAAATGAAATAAGAAAATCAGATGATTCTTCTAAGTAGGTTTTGCCATTTTTTTACTTACAGTATAGTTGTAGCGAAAACTGCTATATGAAAATTATTTGGACCTGTGAGGGCTGGGCTGTTACATCAGGTTCCGTTTTAACGAAATTGTCAGTTCTGAAAATGAATAGAAATTTGATTTTTGTAAATAAGTCTTATTAGTGTTTTTACTTACGGAATGGTATAAGGAAACTCTGTTTTATGAAATATTAATGGATCTGCGGGGCAGTTACATCGGGATTAGTTTTAGTTATATAATCAGAACTGTAAATGAAATAAGAAAATTAGATGCTTCTTCTAAGTAGGTTTTGCCATTTTTTTACTTACAGTCTTGTTAGTGTTGGTACTTACGGATTAGTATCAGGAAACTCTGTTTTATTAAGGATTAATGGAGCTGAGAGGCAGTTGCAGCAGGTTTCATATTAGTGAAATTGTCAGTTCTGAAAATGTAAAGAAATTAGATTTTTCGTAAATAAGTTTTGTTACTCTTTTTACTTACGGAGTAGTATCAGCGTCCACATCTAGATTCTATCGTGCCAGTCTTTTCATTTTCTTATATTGAGATATTGCTTGCTTGCTATAAGGGGAGTCAATACATTTCTGCCCTTTTCCTATTTGATTTCTGATTATTTCAGGGGCTATACATTCTGTATAGAATTGCTTAAGTTTCAGAAGCATTTTTTCGGCCCATATTTTTCTATCGATCTCAATTTCTTCTATATACAGATCTATATTATCGCAGACATACACAACAAAGTAACATCTGCTCCTATTAGTTATATTCAATTGCCCCTGGATCTAAAAACACACATTTTAAATAGACCACATAATATTTTTATCTGTGAAAGTGCCTTTTTGCTCTATCTACTGTGTCAAAACTTTCTTTTTTGCACTGGTGCAAAGTAGTTGTTACTTTTTATCATAGACAAAACGAATGTTTGTTGCACTCAGTATGATTGTAGCTCTTGACTTTGTCCCGAGCTACAAGCTTCATGCTTCGTTGCAATGAAAATGCACTTTTTGCACCTATTACACAAATAACTACTTTTAATGTTATTCTTATTTATTGTTGGTAAATACATCAAAGTGATTAAATATATTATGTGAGAATGATTTTGAGCTTTTGTTCTTTGGAATAAATATATCAAGTTTATACGTGATAATTGTAATTGTGATTCCGCTTAAGTTGAATTTTATTGTTGTGTTTTTCTAGACAAATGTTGTTCTTCATGAGTTCAATTATTTCGCTTATTGTATTTGTTTGTAAATTCAGTTTTATGCAGAGTGGAGGCATTTTATTTCAAGTAGTGCATCATCACCTACAAGCCCTAAAATATTTGTCATGTCATTTAATATGCAAAAAGAATGTATAACACATGGTAATTATTTGTTATGTTAAATATATTTACCATCAGGAGAAGCAACTAGAAAACCGTGTTGAACATGTACCCACAATCCTGAATCAACCACCACAACACTTTGTACTTGTTCAAAAATGCTCTTAGCCACTTTTTCCTTAAGAATTCCATACTCCATTGCCTCCGTCATACAATAAGTCTTTTTAAGAACAGTTTTAACAAGAGAATGACAAGGTGTATTTGTTTTTCTCTTAACAACCTGTCCAAAGAGAGAAGCAGTCAAAAAAATATTTACCATTCAGGTGATCACACATATGTGTATCTGTCATGGAAAAAAGAAAATGAACCAACTATTTTTATGTATAATGAAGGAAAAATGTTTCAGTTCCAATCTCCACAACACATATGATCAATCTTTGCAAACAAAGTAGAAGCAAACTTGTACATGTTGATTGTATGTTTGATTTTGTACTGTATATATCAATCTCCCCACAATATATAGTATTATTTGTCATTACAGATCTTTCGCTTTAAATTTTTTATTAGTTATAGTTGCTTTGTAAGTTTTTTAAACGTTTGCTATTTTAAATTGAAATTCCTCACTGCACCTTACTTTCTTCTTTCTATTAAATGTAAAGCATTGTATTACAAGTAAATATTTCTTTGTATAATAAATTTGGAAACTCTTTGTTTATATTATTTGTTTCTAAATAAAATTGAATATATTTACACATGTAGTTGAAAAAAGAGCCTACATGTCAAATAAAATTTGAAAGCAACCAACAGAAACTCTGTACTTATACAAATATGATTAGATTGAGGGAAAGTTCTGACACGACGTTCTGTGTTTTCATACTAAATGGCCTATTTTAAATCATGTAAATTTGCAACTTTTCCGCAGTTTAATTTTCTTAGCATTAAACAAACAAAAATGTATAATCATGAAAACATTTTATTATGTTAATATAAATGGTACAAATTTTGAAAGGTAGAATGTTTTTAGAGTATGTATATTTACATTTATGAAACTCTTAAATAATCAAAAATCTACACTCAAATGGAAATTATGTCAACAAATTTTGTTTGTATCTGTGTATATAATATTCTCTTATCTATGCAGTCTATGCACAGCTCTGCTGTGGTTTGGATGAATTGGATGCAACATAAAAAACAGAGATAAGCACAAATCACCCATGGAGATAAGGTTTCTGCACTCACAAATAGTTGAAAAATTTAAAATCAAATCATTCGAACAGAGATGCGTTTCTTTGAACCGTAAAGACTGGAAAGACAGAGAGAGAAAATATGCTGAATAAGTAAAAGCCGATTCAGTACTACTATCGACATCTATCGTAAATATTTGGAACCAAATAATTATTAAATTAGTAACTAGTATTGTGTAGGTTTTTAGGTTCATATACCTGTGAGGAGGCCCCTCTTAAGCCTTGAGCGCTTGTCCGATATCAGGTTCCCGGAAGCACTGAAAGTCCTTTCCGACTCGAAAAATATTTCTGACTAATTTCAGCCATGGTTTCCAGTTCTTTTCCTGTGACCTAGAAACCATAATAAATAAAAGGCCCATGGATGTACTGGCTGAAATTGTGAAAAATATAAGACCATTAAAGTCCCTAACCCGTCACAATTAGAGTTCAGAGACTAATGATGAACTGGCTATGGGATTCTGTTTTCCGATTCGAGTCGGGTCGATCGATTTTTTCGGTAAATTAGATTCTGTTTCACGTTTTTACGGTTCGAGTTCCTAGATAGCTAGCGAGGAGTCGAATCATAGATAACCTTTATTAGAATTACTTGCATTTCCACAAACATTATAGGATAATAAGTTTATATGTGTTCTGTGAGGTGAATTATAAATATTTATTCTATGGTTGTATGTTTCATTTGGATTTTTGTTGGAAAGAGAGTGTTTACGTTTATCTGCCTCGACACAGTGTTAACTTTTCAATAAGTATAATGTTGTCAGAGATCCGATATTAGCAGAACAAAACGCACAAAGAAATAATATCATGAGGCTTCGTAGGTGTGTTGTCTCTGCTTCGTAGGTTACAAATTCGTAATAATAAGAGTAACCCTTTCGCTATCTCAGCAGCAAGATTTATATTTCGTTTGAATAAAGGTGAGATAAGAACTTCTGGCATTTTAAATTATTATTTTTCATTGGCTTTGTTTTAGGTTAGATAGAAATCTTATAAATATATTGAGGAATCAAATAAAAATTTAAATTATGTCAAGCAGTATATCAAAACTATAAACATAGATTTCCGAATGAATTTGAACCAACTTTTTGCCACTTTTCAGGAGATATATCACCAAACTCAAGAACATTTAACTCAGTAGCTAATTTTTGCCATATTTTCTTAAATGTCTCCCTATATTGTAGAGCGAACACTCTACCAACAGCAACATCCTTATTTTCCTTCATGAAACAAATTAGAATTTCCCAATGGAGCTTATCTAATTTTAAAAGACATGACTTAATAATTTATAATCAACGATATTAACAAAGAAATAAAGATTATCTACAATATAAATAAAGAATTGGTGTATTTGAATAGATGAAGCTTTTACTTGACGAAGACCCATACTGAACGATGAAATAAAACAATATAATTCATAATAGTTCGATCCACCCATTCATTCATAAACTAGCAGCTTTCAATAGTATGATACAAAGACTCTTTAACGGTCCCATTAAATATTAATAATTATAACAAAGAATTAAATATAAAACAAATAGCAGTTAATAATAATCACGATCCAAATTTAATTGACAATATCATAAATAAAAAGATAAAAAAACAGACTCTAGAATAAGTATTTCCTTCTGATAAAAATAATAATATACAATTTAAAAGCTTAACATACATTGGAACACCATCTTAAAAAATTAAATCATTTTTAAAAACTTTAGACATGAATATTTCCTTTAAAACTGATTACAATTTATCCAAACTCATTAAAAATAACAAATCTAGATCTTCAAAATTAAACAAATCAGGAGTTTATAAATTAAAATGTGGTAATGACAACTGTGATAAAATTTATATCGGTAGAACTTTTAGAAATTTTAAAACTAGAATTTCGGAACACAAACGCAGCTATAACAACAAAAAAATAGATTCTAACTATTCAAATCATTTATTAGAAGACCAACACATTTTCGACCCAAATTTTGAAATTCTCCATGTAGTCGGTAAATCCTTTAGTTTAACTTTATTAGAGGCCCTTGAGATTAACAAAAATAAATATTCAGGTAATCTTAACGACCAAATAGATATCAATTACTCTCCTTTATTAAACCTTTTTACCTAGAAGATCGCTTAGGAATGTTTGTAGTGAATTAATTTCCAGGTAATTTCTTTCAACACCTTTGTTCGAATTTGGTTTTAATTACCAAATTCTCCCGTGATTCTATTTCAATTTCCCCTGTATAATACAAGTCGAATATTATGCTCAAAATACATAACTAAATATATCCTTATTTTCAACAGTTAATATTTCTTTACTTCACTAAAAAAGTCATTTAAATTTACTAACACCTAAGAAAAACAGATAAATATCGTTTTCTGAAATTCTACTGAACATATCAAAGTCCCCGACATCTTATCTCTTCATAAAAACTCTCTTCCAAACTCTGTTATCTGTATCTACGAAACCGTTGAAAACCCCACAAAAAACATCTTCATATCTGCAACATTCACTTGTTGTTCGAACGTTACATTTTAAAATACTTTTATCCCATTGGCTAGTTTCTAATAGTTTACTCATTCCTCGATCCTACGTCATCAACCATATAAATACGAAAATAGCCTCATTTTTACTTCACTTCCCAGATAGCTTTCACACTTCTCAGACACCCTCTTTCATCATATAACATGCTACAACTTCGTAAAACCAGCCGGCGTTTTTAACCCGGGAACCACCATGTGTCTGTAATCTTTATTCTTTTAATAAACCAACATAGTATGTGCACAATACTTTCAGTTATCGCGAAAAGTCAAGTGAATTCTTAATTGTCGAAGCAACAGTAAATAACTTATATTTCATGACAATATAAATCATAACGTGATAACAGTGTTTAATTTCATTCTACGGTTCATCGTTACTTCAGTGACAAACGGCCGTAGTGGTCCTTCGCAAAGCCAAAAATACATTCCCTCTAATTAACCCTAAGTAAAGGGGTTAAATTAGAACATGGTCCTGATTCGAGACCGGATAGAACCAGAAAATAGTGAAGCACAGTCCTAGCGAGAGCAGTGAAACAGCCCTTGGAGTCCAGAGAATATAGACCCTCAGCGTTCCCGAGAACTCTTCGAGAATTTCAGTCAGCAGAAAACAGACATTAGATAAGGTATTTATCGATAATAAAAGATTTTGTATATTTGCTTATCAACCAACGTAAAATTTTGTAAACATAGAATATAGTGTGATACGAAATTCAGTGATCTAACAATGCAAAAACATTTATCACATTTTACAATTTAAAATTACAGTCATGTATATTAATATTATAAGATAATATAGTTAAAACTGATGAATATTTTCATATATTTGCGTATCAAACGATGGAAAAATCTCATAAATTTAACATACAGTGGTAGACGAAAGTCTGCACTCAAACACTTTAAAATAATTAACATTGCTATGGATTTATAATAAAAGTCTTTGATATATTTTTTATGCAACATAAACTTTAAATAATTTCACCTTAATATTAACTTGGATTTATAATAACATTCTTTGATATTGGTTGTGTAAAATAAAATATTATACAGGGTGATTTAAAGAATTGCACAGTAACATTGATTTGGAACTATAATAACATTATTTGATATTTTTTATGTATTAATAATAAAACCGTTACACTAATGGACAAAGTGAATTGATATTTTGTATATAACATGCATTAAATGTAGAATATCATTTTAACTTGCAACTAGTCGTAGAAAACT
This sequence comes from Galeruca laticollis, assembly GCA_963921935.1. Lineage (NCBI taxonomy): Eukaryota > Metazoa > Arthropoda > Insecta > Coleoptera > Chrysomelidae > Galeruca > Galeruca laticollis. The sequence continues at coordinate 156,355,851 of OY998181.1, read as the reverse complement.
GAACAGGCACGGCTGGTAGCAAAAATATAAAACAAATATATTACGCTGATACAAAATAAGCATTGTTCAAACATAGCCATTAATTTGCATTTCATGTTAAATATAATAATACACGGCAGATTGTTACTGCCCATGTTAACCGTTTGACAGATTGTAATAACATTTCAAAATGTACTGCCCAACAATTAAGAACATTCACGTCCGAAGCTAGATCTATCGTAAAGTCATTGTTAAATTTAAATATCAATAAGGAAGAGTATTTGATGCACTAATCGTTCACATATTAAAAACAAAGTTAGATTATAATACAAAAAGATCTCTTGAAGAAAAAGAGACTGATCAAAATTTAATTGCTAGTGATATTTTTTTTGATTTCTTGAAAAAAAATGTACAGTCTTGGAAAACTTGTTAACCCAAGATCCCAAACCCTAACCATTCACCATCAATGCAACAATCTCCAGAATATTATCGTCAGGAAACATAGTGTTCTGGACAACTCATTCACAATACCTTACGGATAACCCCTCTCTTACTCATTACATACATTCTTCCGGTGTGACCAAACCACTTTTAAGAAAAACTTACCGTAACACACATTCTTAAATCACAAAAACAATTATAAAATCAAAACTTACTCTCACATTAAAACATTCTTGCTCATAATTCATTATCAAACTAACACTTACACTCGAATAAACGATTCACTTGTACTCAACGCCCTTACAGTGCAGAATAGCACTCACTCATCATTGCTTAAACTCTTTCTCGTCAAGAAAACAATCCTTTAGTCCTCTGGAAGAGGACAGTGATACTTATATACTTGAAACTATGTGAAAAACTTAAACTTATACTTGAACATTGAGAAACAAATACTTTAACACTTAAAACCCTGGACGATTAACAAAAAAAAGCTTAGACACTTTGACATGAACATTACTCTTATGTGAATACCTGGATAAAGGTATTGAAATGAAGAAGAAACTTGGTTGAAAATGAAGATACTTGGTTGAAAAGATGAATATACTTGGTTAAAGATGAAGATACTTGGTTGAAAAGATGAAGAAACTTGGTTGAAAAGATGAAGAAACTTGGTTGAAAATGAAGATACTTGGTTAAAAAGATGAATATACTTGGTTAAAGATGAAGATACTTGGTTGAAAAAGAAGATACTTGGTTGAAAAGATGAAGAAACTTGGTTGAAAAGATGAAGAAACTTGGTTGAAAATGAAGATACTTGGTTGAAAAGATGAATATACTTGGTTAAAGATGAAGATACTTGGTTAAAGATGAAGATACTTGGTTGAAAAAGAAGATACTTGGTTGAAAAGATGAAGAAACTTGGTTGAAAAGATGAAGATACTTGGTTGAAGAAGATGCATGGTTGAAGAAGATGACACTTGGATAATATAAACACTTGGGTGACGTTTAGAAGAAAACGGCATCCCCCCTTACTCATATGTTACTTAAACAATCACATTGACGACACTTTGAATTTAACACAACTTGACAAAAACATTATATACATATCTTACCCTCCTTTTCTTGGCGAGAACAGAAATAACTCCTTTACATTAATTAAAACATTTTAAAAACTCATTCTTACCCGCAAAAGAGTCGGGTCCCCCTAACACAAACATCTATAATCATAAAAACATATACAAAAACAATCTCAAAAGAGTTAGAAAAAACTCTCTCATCATACTTAAACACTCGTGGTCACTACCTTACATTTACTTTTATGCTAACTCACACTTACATTATTACTTGCACTCGCATACAATTGCACCTTAATCAAACTCATACTCATATTGGCACTCAAAGCTCACATTCATAATACTTTTACACTTATTCGTACATACTTGTATTTACATTTGCATTCACATTCATTCATACTTACTCTTACTCACTTGTTGTTGCACGCATTCGTACTTGCTCTAGTCTCATGAGCATACTCTCTTACATTTCTCTCATTATCTCATTAAACACTGGGAAGTCCGAGGTTCCTGGACCGTTACTCGTAAAACAAACTGGTACCACACTTGTCGAAATAGAATCGACTTAAACATTCTCTTTCGTTTCTCTCATTATCTCATTAAACACTGGGAAGTCCGAGGTTCCTGGACCGTTACTCGTAAAACAAACTGGTACCACACTTGTCGAACAAGAATCGACTTAAACATTCTCTTTCGTTTCTCTCATTATCTCATTAAACACTGGGAAGTCCGAGGTTCCTGGACCGTTACTCGTAAAACAAACTGGTACCACACTTGTCGAAATAGAATCGACTTAAACATTCTCTTTCGTTTCTCATTATCTCATTAAACACTGGGAAGTCCGAGGTTCCTGGACCGTTACTCGTAAAACAAACTGGTACCACACTTGTCGAAATAGAATCGACTTAAACATTCTCTTACATTTCTCTCATTATCTCATTAAACACTGGGAAGTCCGAGGTTCCTGGACCGTTACTCGTAAAACAAACTGGTACCACACTTGTCGAAATAGAATCGACTTAAACATTCTCTTACGTTTCTCTCATTATCTCATTAAACACTGGGAAGTCCGAGGTTCCTGGATCGTTACTCGTAAAACAAACTGGTACCACACTTGTCGAACTAGAATCGACGTAAACATTCTCGTTCTTTACTTCATTTACTTAGTCTTTCATGTGAATACCTGGACAAAGGTATTATTCTTTTATGTGAATACCTGGACAAAGGTATTATTATCTTCTTATCGGTTACAACTCTAGTCCATTTCTAGAGTATATATCTTACACTCTTATCGTTTACAACTCTAGTCCATTTCTAGAGTATATTGCTTATCTTCTTATCGTTTACAACTCTAGTCCATTTCTAGAGTATATTGCTTACAATCTTATCGTTTACAACTCTAGTCCATTTCTAGAGTATATTGCTTACACTCTTATCGTTTACAACTCTAGTCCATTTCTAGAGTATATTGCTTATATTCTTATCGTTTACAACTCTAGTCCATTTCTAGAGTATATTGCTTACCTTCTTATCGTTTACAACTCTAGTCCATTTCTAGAGTATATTGCTTACACTCTTATCGTTTACAACTCTAGTCCATTTCTAGAGTATATTGCTTACCTTCTTATCGTTTACAACTCTAGTCCATTTCTAGAGTATATTGCTTACACTCTTATCGTTTACAACTCTAGTCCATTTCTAGAGTATATTGCTTACATTCTTATCGTTTACAACTCTAGTCCATTTCTAGAGTATATTGCTTACATTCTTATCGTTTACAACTCTAGTCCATTTCTAGAGTATATTGCTTACATTCGTGCCCTTACCAAACAAGAACTAGAATGCATCTAGGCCTCTTGATCATTGTTACATTCATGACGTTAGAGTCCTTACAACACTCTAACCTCAAATCTTATTCATTCATTCACTCATGACGTTAGAGTCCTTACAACACTCTAACCTCAACTCTTATTAATTCGTTACATTCATGACGTTAGAGTCCTTACAACACTCTAACCTCAAATCTTATTCATTCGTTACATTCATGACGTTAGAGTCCTTACAACACTCTTACCTCCAATCTTATTCATTCGTTACATTCATGATGTTAGAGTCCTTACAACACTCTAACCTCAACATTTATTCATTCGTTACATTCATGACGCTAGAGTCCTTACAACACTCTAACCTCAAATCTTATTCATTCATTACATTCATGACGTTAGAGTCCTTACAACACTCTAACCTCAACTCTTATTCATTCGTTACATTCATGATGTTAGAGTCCTTACAACACTCTAACCTCAACATTTATTCATTCGTTACATTCATGACGCTAGAGTCCTTACAACACTCTAACCTCAAATCTTATTCATTCATTACATTCATGACGTTAGAGTCCTTACAACACTCTGACACCAACATTAGGTTACTTTACAACCCATATACACCTATTTACATAGTTACTCTCAAAATTAGTCACTTTCATTCACAAACCTGCATCAACACTGTACACACACTCACGCTCCATACCCTTTCACTAACATCAGCATTCGATGTCTGAGAGCAGCCATCTCTCACCTCTCTTCCATTTTTCCCGCGCCCCCAATATGTTCGAATTTGGTTTTAATTACCAAATTCTCCCGTGATTCTATTTCAATTTCCCCTGTATAATACAAGTCGAATATTATGCTCAAAATACATAACTAAATATATCCTTATTTTCAACAGTTAATATTTCTTTACTTCACTAAAAAAGTCATTTAAATTTACTAACACCTAAGAAAAACAGATAAATATCGTTTTCTGAAATTCTACTGAACATATCAAAGTCCCCGACATCTTATCTCTTCATAAAAACTCTCTTCCAAACTCTGTTATCTGTATCTACGAAACCGTTGAAAACCCCACAAAAAACATCTTCATATCTGCAACATTCACTTGTTGTTCGAACGTTACATTTTAAAATACTTTTATCCCATTGGCTAGTTTCTAATAGTTTACTCATTCCTCGATCCTACGTCATCAACCATATAAATACGAAAATAGCCTCATTTTTACTTCACTTCCCAGATAGCTTTCACACTTCTCAGACACCCTCTTTCATCATATAACATGCTACAACTTCGTAAAACCAGCCGGCGTTTTTAACCCGGGAACCACCATGTGTCCGTAATCTTTATTCTTTTAATAAACCAACATAGTATGTGCACAATACTTTCAGTTATCGCGAAAAGTCAAGTGAATTCTTAATTGTCGAAGCAACAGTAAATAACTTATATTTCATGACAATATAAATCATAACGTGATAACAGTGTTTAATTTCATTCTACGGTTCATCGTTACTTCAGTGACAAACGGCCGTAGTGGTCCTTCGCAAAGCCAAAAATACATTCCCTCTAATTAACCCTAAGTAAAGGGGTTAAATTAGAACAACCTTTGTTAACATTAGTAAATAGAATTCTGTATTTATGCACTGTATATACTAAAACATTTTTATAGTATACCTTCATTCGTTTTGACAAAGCTACTGTGTTAGTGAAACGCCTCAATCAGTTTAAATTGAACATTAGTTCAAATAAATGAAGTTTTAAACAAATTATATTGGTTTATTTCATCGTTCAATTGGTGTATTCTTTGATATAAATATATTTTCGTAATTGACTTTCACATCACTTACAAAACATCGTTTTGCACTTAGAGTAATATGAACATAGAGAGGGCTATTCATACGTTTATTTTTGCGGCCAACAATTCTAAACGCCAGTAGTGAAATAATGAATGAATTACAAAAAGTGGGGATGGTATTGTAGATACATGGCCTTGGTAATTTCGGCTGTTTTTCTGACAAACTTTGACCCAACGAACCATGATAATCCAAAAATATTAAAATAATTAACTTAAAAGTTTATTTTGTCACTAAAAGTCTTGAATAACACTTTAAAACGAAGGAACTAAATGTTTACTCTCTAGTTATAATGGCGCTCGTATAAACAAACCACGTTTGACATTATTTATTACATACTACGGCGTATTCGAAATGATCGCCGATGACACTGACGATATTTGCATCTCTCTTTATATGGTTTTTAAACAAGGACGAAACTACTAAATCGATTACTATTGACACATTAAACAGGTATTGAAATTTTGAGTAATGTTGCCACTTTTAGTTATAAACATAAAGGTATCTAAGGTTACCACAAATACTTGTTTAAAATGTAAATAAGAATATGTCTTTATTAAATAAAATTCAAGAATTATAAATTCATTTTTTATACGCCCTATCTTTAAAGTACCTTGTATTTCATCGGTTTGTAGCGCTTAAAGTGGTTGTTTATGGTTAGAGTGAAAAAAAGTAAAAAAGCGTTGAAAAAAGTGCCATAACGTTAACTTTATTTCACACTTTCCATAAGATAACACAATGAAACTTGGCTGGACATCGAGGATGGATTTCTAAGATACTTGGCTGGGCATCGAGGATGAACTTTCATGAAACTTGGAATACATATAATTGTAATTTACCAAAGGAGCTTAATTAAAATATCCCAAATTTCTATTTGCATATTATTTTTTTATATAGGGCTGTAAAAAAATAATGTATGCAACATGTGCATAAAGTGTATTTTTTCACTCATGGAATCGCCGTACTCGCTTGACGGCTCGTGCGGTCATCTTTTTCCATTCGTGAAAAAAAGTACCACTTTATGCACTTGTTGCATAAATTACTATTAAAAGCAGTGACTAAAATGCGTAAATTAGCATTACTTTTTTTTTTATTTGCATAACTTTATTACACGTGATCAATTAAACTTCTAATTTCATTTTTCCTGCAACTAAAGAGACTTCGTAAATATGTCAAAGCAGTGGAAGTGTCCGCAAGTGAGCTTAGAATGTGACTAGATGTTGGGGCCAGAAAAAATCAAAACAAACTTATCTATTTTATTTGTTAACCTGAGGTTTTGCACATCACTTATTCGTTAAATGTCTAAATCTGTAGTTTATTTATTAAAACTAACTGTCTCTTTCGAGTTTGAATTCGATCGACAAACAGAATTGCCATTACGATAAAGACCGTATTCGAGTCGGGTTTCGAATCGAGTCGATCGACCGAAAGTTGCCGTGAAATAGAAACCCTTGGGTAAATTGTCCCACAGGATATAGCCCAAAAAAGGAACGAGAAGAAGAAGAAATAGAATCCCCGTTCCTACTCATGTGATAGAATACTCACTTCTATGTTCTATCGATGAGAATAAGGGTCCTGGTATATTTACTTATTTGCCAAACTATTCTGACTGGTCATCAAAATTCACAGCTGAAAACAAAAATCAATAAGTTGTAACGTTATATCTTCTTCTCCACCCATACTGGCAAGGTCTGTGCGTCTGACAAATCTAGTTTTGTGTCTTTTAACTATCGAAAAATATCGATAGTGTAAATATATCGATACTGTGTCACCTATCCTCTAATCCTTAGTGCATAGATAAGATAATATACAATAGATGGGCCACTCTACTGAATAATTATTCAATGTTATTTTACTTATTCAACCCACCGCTCTAGCGCTGCATATAGAACCAGCGGGCTTTTTGAAATATATGGAAATAACTATTTTTGCTATTTATTTTCAACAGATAGAAATAGTGAGCTCTAATGTATTTTCATGCACCTTTTTAAAGGGCTCGAGAATACATTAGCTTACACCAATTTTATCAATCGACAACGCTATTAATAAGGAATTTTATGAAAAGTGGAATTAATATTCCAAAATAAAAGACTGCTTGAACACATTATTTTTATTCATGAAAAAACAGGAAACAAATCAATTTACTTATTCCAAATTTAGATTTGGGATTGTAAAAAGTTCAATGTAGTATAATTCACTTTGTCCATCATGAAATCACCAGATTCAACTCTTTTTTTAATCTCAAACAGTTGTTTTCGTACACCGGAATTTTGTCTGTCAATTTTTCTGGCTAGTGAAACCATGTTTTTGGCAATGCCATAAAATTTTCTAGCTTTGGGCGTTAGCTGAATGGCTCTACTTGAATCTCCATGGCTTAGTAAATTCAATCTTTGTTTAATATCTGAAAAAATATTATATGTACTATTTTTTACTTACATTTATTATTGCGATTTACTTTTTACATATTACTTTTTAAAATATAGTCTGGAATTATTTAGAAACAGTTAGTTTCAACAAAGTAAGGGTCAAAACAGTAAACTTTCTACATACTCTAAAAATTTACCTTTACGTTTGCTGGGTGTCTTTAATGTAGTAAGAATGGTGTTCGAGGTAGTTGGAGTGCTGCAGGAGGCAATGGCAGGATATGACTCTGAACCTGTAATAGTAAAAGCTTTAGTTATATTTGCTAAGTCAAAATGAAACTTTTTTAAAGCATCATCAGAAAATTTTTTTTAGCAATACAAAAATAAATAGGCCAAATCGCTTTTAACTTTTGTAATATACAACAAAGTTTGTGGCTTTGTCTATTTTTGACATATTCAATAGCACACACTGAAAACGATTCCTAGTGAGAACTTCAATTATAGTGTAGCAAATCTAAATTTTCATATTTACTGGGCTGCTCCTCATAATTATGAAGCAAGCTGATGAAACTACAATTAATTACTTTTTTGTGTTTTTCGCTGTCAGATTAAAATACATTTCCTAAAACCAGTTTTTGTTACGACTACTTATGATATGGGTCAATTTCCACAATAGTATTGTACATTACCTTGGGATTCAACAATGTCCTGGTTCTTCTCAGGTAATTCCTCCATACTTCTTGTTGGTGCTGGTATATATAAGTTTGGAACTGCATTTGCTTTTAAGTTTGTTTTATTATGATGTGCAACAAACATCATTTCTTCGGAAAAGTGATGCATTTTAATGTCTTTACTTGTATTTTTACAAGTGGGAACAATACAGTATTGAACCATATTGTTAATGTTTAATATACACAATCACTTGAAAAGCACAAAAATGTCTGTTTATACAAATTAATATAATAATAACCGTATAATATACAAACGAAAGCAATGGTTGATAATGGCGATCGAAGTATCGAAATGAGATGGAGGTTATAGAAATGGCGAGATTTTAAAAATCTGACAGTTCATTGATTATGTAGCGCTACCGGCGACGGGTGGTATAACTAAATAAACGACAAAATTTATAGTGGGAGTGAGCATAGCATGCCTTAGTGACGGCGCTGTTACAAAATAGTTCGATGTTCGATCACTTCGCTTATTAAAAGTGCTAAGAATTAATAAACGTAAATATTATTATTTACGATTACAATTGAAGCATAAACAATGGAATTCAATATATCTGAAATTCCAATTTGTCGTATTTGCCTAAACAAAGTTCAAATTGGTGAAACATTTTTTTTAGTAAACGATTATGCGAAAACCTCCAATTTTGAAGGGTTACTTATTAAAAATATGATACAAAAAATCGTTTCAGAAATAGTAAGATTTTTAAAATTATTTTATTGATACAATTAGTAATTCTATTATTTCAGGACTTGGAAATTTGTAATCATCCAATTATATGTGGCCAATGCTATAATCTTCTAATTAGTACTTACACATTCAAATCTAAATGTTTTGAAACCGAAGAGAAAATTCATGAGTATATGAAAACAAATGGATTTCAAGTAGGAGATAAAATAAATCTTACAGATCTTATAGAACCTGAAACTTCCATTGTGAAGGAAGAAAAAATTGAAAATAACACTGATGAAGATATTGTAAGTTCAACAGCTAATGATTGCAAAGAAGAAATTGACACAAATGGATCACAAGTAGGTGATAAAATAAATCTTGTAGAATCTGAAATTAAGATGGAAGTGGAGGAAGAAAAAACTGATAGTTCTGAAAATGACACTGATGATGATGATGATGATGATGATGAAGATTACAAAGAAGAACTTGACATTGATATTGAAGAAGATGATCTAAAGCCAAAAAGCAAAAATAGGTTAGTTTACAAAATTATATTAAAAAGTAAAGCTAAAATATTCTCAATATATAGGAAGTATATTATCGCTACTTTATAACAGAAGGTCGCATGTTCAAATTACTAGTTTTGAGGACATGGGTTTGGAATTTTCAAGTCATTGCACCAATTAATATTCTTTTTCTAGTTGACAGTACTGTTTAATTAATTTTCACATTTTATTTGACTAGGAAATTGGTACACATGATTAATAGAAAATGTGTAAGTTTTTCCGGAATTTTCGAAATATTGAGGTAGATACAACCTTTTATCGCATATAAATCGTTACTTATGATCTTACTATATTTGTTTTTTTGAAATGGTTACCTAACGGCATGTAAGGGAGAGACATACATGTGCATACGTTGAGGAAATATGAGGGTATTTTATAGGTTAATGATTAGGACGATTTTAGATATTCGAATATTCGTAGATTTTACACGAATTATTAGAACTATTTGAATACTAGCCTTCTGCCTTGTAGATTCATCCGAGATTAAATTTTTCACATACAAATTTAGCTTTTTCTTATATAATACAGGTTTAGCAGAAGTTAAAAGTAATGCAAAAGTTTGTTGCTTTTTTTATTATTATTTTGACAATATAACTCATGTATAAAAAATCGCATATGCCACAGTGGAATTGTCACTTTGACAGCGGCAAAAGTTAGCTCTAACTTTTACAGCGACAAATACACTAGTGGTTTTTTCATTTATTCATTTGTTCCTCAATTATCGCGGTGTTGGTTACCAGAATAAATAGTTTGGCATGTTTGTCAACAACTTATTGAATTTTCAAGAACTAACAATTAGTCGATTCGGTGTGTCTACGAAAGCCGAAATTTGTCAAATTGTTAATACCTGTGTGCCTACTAATACAGTTGGGACGCAATCATCAATCTGGCGACAATTTTCTACGTTTTGCGATGCAAAAAGATACGCATTTGAGCCAGATACTTCCATCGAGAAATCAAATGTAATATTGCAAGATTGGGCATTTAATATGCGAAAAAGTAACGGAGAAGACTACAAAGAAGCGGTAGTTAAAACAATTTGGAACACCACCGCTAAAATGCTACAAAGTAAATATTATAACGAATTTAATATTGTATTCAACCCTTTCACCCATGTTCAGTTTAATTCATCACGAGCTGCACGTAATGCTAAACATAAAATCCTACAAGCACAACCCGAAAAGAGAAAATCTAGTGCATCAGCTCTTAATAAATCTGAAGTATTTGCAATGGCTAGATTTTATAACGAGAATGAACCGGAAGGACTTCAAAAGAAATTATATCACATTTTAGCGTTTGAACTAGCTTGGTGCGGAGGAGAAGCAGCTTACTGCAAAACCACTTATTTCGTATCTGAAATTGAAAATAATGGAAAAGAAACTGGACGTATCAAGTATAATCCTCTATTTTCAAAAACGAAACAAGGCAGCAACAATAAATTATGTGACAGCAAATGGATCACGCCTAATATTTTCGATGAAGATATTTGCCCAATACGTTTATTCAAAAAGTTAATGGAAAAACGAAACTTCGGACAGAGTATTTCTTACACCAAATCCCTTTTGGAAAAAGAAATATTCTAAAGGTTAGTACATTAATTATTTCAGCGGTACTCCTAAGATCGTTCAAGATTTAAACTAGATGTGCCCAGCAGTAATGATGGACTGATTTGTCTTTACCAAAATGTTAGAGGTCTTAATTCGAAAATCGATGGTTTTTATTCATATGTTAGTGATAGTGAATGTGACGTTATTGGGATTACTGAAACTTGGTTACAACCGTCAGTTAATGACTCTGAATTATTCTCAGGGGATTACCGGGTCTTCAGGAAAGACCGCAATCTTCAATTAACAGGTTAGGCTACTGGTGTAGGAGTTTTATTAGCTTTTAAAAACACAATTATATGTACAAAAATTGACACAACTTTATTTGATCAGAGCTTTTTGAATATTGATTTATTGATCTGTAAATGTCAGATTGCAAATCAATCTTTTATAGTTCTTTTAGTATACATACCTCCTTCTGTTTCTATTGATGTTTTGGAATCTTTTTTTGAATGCTTGGAAACCGTTGATATGTTACATAACCATAACCTAATTTGTATGGGTGATTTTAACATCTCCGAATATATTAATCACAACTTTAATAATGGAAATTATAACGCGATTAATCAGTTCATTACTTTTTATGATTTACTTACAACAGATGAATAATATTAGAAATAGTTCTGGTCATCTCTGGATCTTGTCTTATCTGATATGGAATGCGACGTAATTCAGAATGTTCCTCCTATTGTTCCTGAGGACAGACATCACCCCTCACTATTTATACAAATTTACAACTTACCCAGTAAGTCCAGTATACTTCAACTAAATACACATAGAAAAACTTATAACTTTAAACGAGCTAATTATACACATTTGTATAATTCGTTAATAAATATTAACTGGGAGTTTTTATTAGACTGTAACAATATAAATCAAGCAGTATCTCGTTCTTACAATACTTTATATTCAGTGTTTGACTGTTTTGTCCCTACCTTTAAACACTTTAAACGTAATTTTCCTCCTTGGTTTAACAGTTCTATTATTAGCAACATAAAAAAGAAAGAAAAATATCTCAAAAAGTTTAGGAGAACACATAATGAGCGTTTTCTGCAACAGTTTAAGGAGCTTCGTTCACAAACTAAACAGCAAGTGAGACGTGCTTATCAATCCTATATTAGTAACATTCAAAATAATATTGCTGCCGACTCAAGACAGTTTTGGTCCTACATCAATGCGAAAAATAGAACATCACGCATACCTGGCATTATGTCTTTAGATAATGAAACCTATTCAATGCTACAGGATATAGTGGATAAATTTAGTCAGTTTTTTGAAAATGTATTTGTGCCTTCATCAGTACCACGAGCTGATTTAGTTGACTTATATGAGTCGCAGTTTTATGGGGACATCATCAACATCAGGGATATTACAGAGAGTGAAATTGTTGAAGCTGCTAAAATATTGAAAAATAAGATGACATCTGGATCAGATGATATTCCGTCATTTTTCGTGAAGGACTGCATTTCTTTATTAGCTTGTCCATTGAAAATATTATTCAATTTGGCGTTAGAATCTTCCACTTTCCCTGATCAATGGAACGAAGCTAGGGTTGTTCCACTTTTTAAATCAGGTGACAAGTCTCTAATTAATAATTATCGCCCAATATCCATTCTGTCCGATTTTTCATAACTTTTTGAAATGGTAGTTTACAATCGTTTATATCCATCCATTCGTAGCCTTATTTCACCTGCACAACATGGGTTCCTCAACAAGAGGTCAACTGAAACTAACTTACTTCTTATAGCCCAAGAAATATCAGAAATAATGGATGCCGGTAAACAAATAGACGCAATTTATACTGATTTTTCAAAGGCTTTTGACAGAATGGATCATGGGATTTTAATCGAAAAGCTGAAGTTCTGCCAATCTTACCTTCATAACAGGTTTCAATTTGTTTTTTATAATTGTTGTTTCTTTTATTTATTAATGACCTGGAGGTACACTTAGATTCGGGTAGACTCATGTATGCAGATGATTTAAAAAAAATTCTTCCCATAACATCCAAAGACAGTTCCTTAACACTGCAATCCGATTTGGATAGAGTATCCGAATGGTGCTTACAGAATAAACTGACATTAAATATATCAAAATGCCAAGTAGTGACCTACACTAAAAAACTAAACCCAATTCACTTCTACTATAACATTAATGGAAATTTGTTATCTCGTCTTACTTCTGTAAAAGATCTAGGAGTGCTATTCGATTCCAAACTTAGTTTCACTGAACATATTAATTCTAAGGTTGCCGAAGCATCGAGATTTTATGGATTTGTGATTGGTCTCGAACAAATGTTTTACTTCATTCACCAATTAATGTTATGTGTAATAATTTTAATTTATTGTGCAACACATGAGACTATTTTATAGATAATTTTAAAGTTATTAAAGCTTGTGCTACTGAACGTTATACAACTATGTGAAATGTGTTTTTAAATTTTTAATTTTTTTTTATTTCTTTTTTTAATTTAATTTAAGGCTGTTTCTTCTTTTATTATATATTCATTGTTTTTGCTCTGTAAAGGGATTTGTATAAATCTGTTGGGCAATAAAGGCTATTATTATACAAGAATTTGCCGATTGGAATTAATGAAATTTCCAATTGGACTAAACGCTCAGCACAACGCATTGGTTTAGATGTCAAACGTGTCAAAATTACAAATAACTCAAATCGAGCGGCAGCAGTTAGCGAATTAAGTAAAAGCGGAATTGAAGAACAAGCTCTAATAAAAATAACAGGACACAGCAATTCATCATCAATAAAACCATACTTACAAGTTGACAAAGAGTATCATTCATTCAAGCATTATTCAATCAATTCGTTTGGAAAATGAAAAAACTTCAACATCTACTACAGAAACGATTAGCTGTGGCACCCGCAGCGATATCACTGTTCCTAGTATGAATTTCAATAACTGCGTTTTTAATAATTATACATTAAAATAAAAATGTGTTTATTTTTAATGTTTCATAAATAAAGTTTGCATTGATATGTTTCCAAATTTCTCATTCATTAAATTGTCCTGCCGAATTACACTCGAGGTTTGTATTGATATTGGGTAAATTTGTGTTGTTCAAATTCTAAACTGTTTCCTTTAGCAATTTGACTCGAATAACTGTCAACCTAAAAACACTCCACCTTCGGTGTCGTGTTTTTAATAGTTGACAGTTATTCTCGTCAAATTGCTAGGATATAAGTCATTTAATTAGATTTAATTAGATTAGATATAAGTTAATTTAGTTAGATTTGATATAAGTCATTTAATTAGCTAGGATATAAGTCATTTAATTACATGGACTATTATAAAAGAGCCTTGTGGATCTGATCACCTGCCAATACATATTAAGATGGCCTTGAACTCCTCACCAACAAATATGCCCACAACGGTACATAATATATGGAATCTGAAGAAAGCCAATTGGGAACTATACACTTCAATATTAGATTCTATTGAACCAATACCAACATATGAAGCCATAATTAATAACATAAATAGAGCCGCGAGTATTGCAATTCCTAGACACTCCTCGTATACGACAAAGCGAAACCACACGTCTAAACCATGGTGGAACATAACTTGTGATATAGCTGCAAAAACACGGAAAGAAGCTTACGCCCAATATCAACAAAATCCAAATGTTCAAAATCTGACAGAATATAAACGATTGGATGCAATCGCCAAAAAAACTTTCAAGGAAATGAAGAAAAAAAGCTGGATAGAATATTGTCAAAGCTTAAATCAAAATACCCCAATCAGAGAAGTGTGGCACAAAGTTAACAGATATAAAAATCGTAAACAAGCAAATAAAACGCCTATAGACCCTAAAGATGCCTGGATAAACGACTTTCATGCAAAAATTTCACCTCCAGGGTAGAAAATGAGATAATGCAAGAAATGTCCACAGTATACAAAAACAACACACATTTGCTACTACCCTTCAATTTTTGGGAGCTCGAACAATGTTTAAAAAATACCAAAAACACCTCACCTGGGGCAGACAATATCTCATACATAATGATACACAAAATGCCCCTAAAACACAAAAAGGCATTATTAATTCTATACAACTCTATTTGCGCTGGCAACAACCAATTCCCAACAAATTGGAAAGAGTATATAGTACTGCCTATAAAAAAACCAGGTAAACCATCAGACAATCCAAACTCGTATCGTCCCATAGCTTTAGCATCTTGTTTATTTAAAACACTTCAAAGATTGATCAAAAATAGATTACAACATTGGCTGGAAAGAGAAAAACTACTTCCGGAATCACAATATGTTTTCAGAGTGTCCAGATCCACTCAAGAACCCTTAACAGTTTTAACAAATGATATCTACTTAGTTTTCACGAAAAAATTACCAACAGTAGCCGCATTTATAGACATTACATCAGCATTCGACAACGTTCAACTTAATATTCTTTGTGAAAAACTCACCCAGATCGGCCTGCCAACATCCTTAGCTAATTTTATAAACATAGCATATTCTGAACGCTCAACCTTTCTCAAGATAAATCATGAAATTACTCAGCCCAGATGTTCCAAATTCGGACTACCTCAAGGCAGCATCCTCAGCCCTCTTTTATACATAATCTATACCATGGACTTAGAAAACATTATCTCCAAAAACTCCAACATTATACAATTTGCTGATGACATAGTAATATACACATCAGACAAAACTGTAGAAAAATGCACAGACACATTAAAGGCCGAATTTATAGAAATTCAACAATGGTGCAACGTAATAGGACTTTCCATCTCTGTACTGAAAACTGAAATATGCATTTTTTCGAGAAACAGAACCAATTACCAAGGACAACTTATAATAGGGTCATATAATTATCCCATAAAAAATACAGTTAAATACTTGGGCTTATTACTTGATAAAAAATTGTTATGGAAAGATTGTATTCAACAAACAATAAGAAAGAGTGGAAACTCCATAAATATACTAAGGACTTTCTGTAAAACTAAATGGGGATCAGACCCAAATATTGCACTACTATTTTATAAATCAATGACAAGATCAATAATAGATTATGGAAGTCATTTGTATGGCGCAGCATCTGAATCTCACCTACGTAAAATTGAGACCCAAAAAAACAAATGCCTCAGAATATGCCTAGGTTATCTAAAATCAACACCTATTAATGTCATGGAAGCAGAATCTCGAGAACCTCCCCTCAAATTGAGGAGACAATTACTTTGTGATAATATAATTACAAAAGCAACATCAAAAATGGCATCATATATAAACAAATTACATGAACTAACAATTTTAACATTAACACATAGGTATTGGCATCTCAAAAAAATCCCACCAATAGCATTACTAAGCTTGCGGATTGCAAACATCTACTATATACCAATCATCACCTACCTTATTATTTACATAAACTGGAAGAATTGTTCTGTTACAATATACCCTGCAAATACTTTGAACCAACAGTAGATGTAGCCAGCTACATTCCATCAGCATTCAAGGATGCGATAAGAACACACTGGTCTGATCATCAGCAGATATATACAGATGGGTCAAAAAAAAGTGGTCACTCAAACAGAAATATAAGCCTAAAATATAGCCTACATGAAGATGCCTCAATCTATACTGCAGAACTTATAGCAATACTTCAAGCTATGAAATATATAAAATTAAATTTGGTTGAAGACAAATGCATCATACTTAAAGATAGCAAAAGCGCCGTGGATAGATTTAATCACATAGGTAGAAAAACAAAAATAAACCACATCGAAGCCCAAATATTAAAACCACCACGATATAAGAAGTAATAATAAATCGGTCTGCCTTATGTGGATAAAAGGTCACTCGGGTTTTCAGGGAAACGAAGTAGCAGACAGATTAGCAAAAGAAGCCCTTCTCTCAGGAGAAGTCCTACAGCACGATCTATCAATATCTGATTTATACAACAAATTTAAACAACAAAGCAATAAGGAATGGCAGCAACACCACAGAGATGCAGTGACTGGACAAAATTATATTCTAAACCAACCAAAAATTCCAAATCAAAGATGGTTTCACAAATAATCTAATAGAAACTTCATCATCACAATAAATCGAGCTCGTTCAAACCATGCCTTAACACCAGAATACAAATTCAAACTCAACATGGTAGACAACCCTTATTGTTCCTGCGGCAATGTAGGAACTCTGGTTCATATATTGTTGGATTGTCACATAAACACCGTTGAAATCAATAGCTTATATAGTAGTTCAATTAAACATGAAATACCTCTCCCAACAGACCTCAACTGCTTGTTATTTTCTGAAAATACTAACATATTGTACATACTCTATTTACATATCAAAAAGTGTAAAATAAATCCGTAGCTATACTAACAAAATATTGTAAGCAATTTCATTATCAAGATAGAAGAAAGAAAAAGGAAAACAGAAAAAAATAGAGAAAAAGTAGAAACAAATTGTAAAATATAATCCCAAATAATTTAACAAAATCAGCCTGGCTAATTGGCAATCGCCAAAACCATAAACCTAGTTAAAAAAAATTGCTAGGAAACAGTTTCTCATTAAACAACCCAAATTTACCCGATAAAATACAAACCACTTGTGCAATTCTAAGTGAAAATAAAAAATTAGACAAAATTAACAACTCTCACTCTTGTATCCATTTTTAGTTATCTTTCAATAATTATTTAGACATTTCAAATGAAAACAAACACAACAATAAATCTTTTCTCTAATTTAAACAAACATAAGTAAATTAAACCAAAATAAAAATTAACTTCCACTGCTTAAGTAAACAACAAAATCTTAGGTATTATCAATTGGGATCACAAAGTATTTGTATAGTATTAATCAAACATAATTTTACGTATGTAACTATTAATAAAAGTATAGAATATACGAATATTCGTAATGGCAGAATATTTCAAGTATTCGAATGTTCAAATATTTGAATTACAAGCCCTATTAATACCTCTCTTAAGCTGGCAGGACGAGCAGGGCAGAATCGATTTAACTTATTGCATTATTTAGTATTTTGTACCAATTTGTACCATCACTCTAAATTTTGTACCATGTGCCATTTTAAAATATAACATAGCGCTGCTAGCTTAATATAAGCTCTGCTAGCAAGATCACATCTGAGGAGTTACCTGAAATAACAGAATACCAATGAATTAGAATGAATGCTAAATGAACTCAATGAGGCATCACTACAAATAGGTTTCAAAATAAATATCTGTAAAACAAAGGTTACGCACAATAGAGATTTCATCATACGAGTTAACAATCACCAAGTAGAGAATGTCGAAGAGTATATCATGGGCAGCATTTGGGAAACTAAGTAACACCTTAAAAAATAAAAACATAGCGATACACCACAAGAGAAAAGTATTTGACACGTGCATCCTTCCGGTAATGTGCTATGGAGCTGAACTTTGGACAATGACCAACAAGAACATAATTAAATTATGAATAACTCAACGTGCCATGGAATGAGTGATGATGGGAATATCCTTAAGAGAACATAAAAGAAATCAGTGGATTACACAAACCACAAAAGTAACTGATGTAATAGAGAAAGCGGCAAGATTAAAATGAAGTTTCGCGGGAAATATTGTGAGGGGCCAATCCGACGCGATTGAAAAAAAAAATTGATTCAAATTTGCGCAGCCGCCATTTTGAATTTTCCAAATCTGAAAAAATGTAAATTTTTAGAAGTTTGCCCTCTATGTTTATCTATGTTTTGACCTCGATATTAATATTTTATTTATAATTACCAACCAAAAATATAATTTTCGTAAATTTTTTCAATTTTTGGAAAATTTAAGATCGGAAATTTTTTTTTTTTGAGAAAACTATTTACGTCACCTTCAAGAGCATAAGATTTGCTTCAATTTTCATCTCTACGATTTTTTTGTAAGAACACATCCAGGAATGACACGAGCATAAATCACTTGAATTTTAGGTGGTCTGAGCTGTGCTTGCAAGCTGCGTCGCAAGCTCCAGTGGGAATTATTAGACAATCTAGGAGAGTGATGCTGGGTCAATATATTTTCATTTAAAAATGAAAAATCAATTATGGGAAACTTTTGACTTTTATTTCCTTACTTTCCCGGACTATAGGGAAATTCTTATAAAACACTCTGACGTCTGCTTCTAGTTTGTCACAAATTGATAACAATTTTGGCTTCTTCTTTTCTGAAATAGGCAGTACTTGTTTGTGAGGGCATGAAATTTTATAAATGTTTTTTTCTTCTATAACTCATTAATTTAAAATCAATTTCCTCAGTGTTATATAATTTACAACATGTAACCCGAACTAGGCTTTATTATACAAACATTAACTAACTGACAAAACTAAATATGATTGAATACATTAATTAGGGAAGTAGCATTAGAAAATACACTCTATGACACTAATTGATAGCTCAGGACTCAAGAAGCACCTTCTCGTTCTTTTGCGTCAGTAGTATTTTCCAAGCAAATCTTCTTCAATAAATGGAGACCTTTCTTCAAATAGCTTCTTTGGATTACAAAAATGTTCTTTCTTCAACATCTAAGATTTTAAAAATAAAATAATTGCATATTTTAATATTTTCGGATACTCCTTACTTAGAAAAATGGTAAATGTAGGTCAATTGGCGTTAATTGTTTTCAGGTAATGTTTTTCGTCTTCTTATTACTGGCATGCAACTTACCATTTAACATAATATACCTTGTGTTACATACGACGTTCTTATGTCAGACAAAAACAAGTTTTTGTACATGCGTGAATTCATTTAGAACAATCAAATGCAGAAAATTCCACATACGACCTTCTGCCATTAAAGTAGCGTTATGATCCTGAAGTTGGCAGACTTTCGAAAAAAAAATGTTCACCTAGAGATACCTTGAGAGATAATAAAGTTACTAAAAATTCAAAGGTGAATTTTGTCCATTGTCTCGGCAATCTTCATTCATGTAATTAATTTAAAAAAAATGTTTTTGATAAATAATTTTTTATAATAAAAAAATTGTTCTGTCTGCTGTCAAAGTTTATTAAATTGTTCAAAAGAAATGAATCTACTTCCAGTTATTTTAATCATTCGACGATTCTCTAAATATAGGTTCTTTCCATTTTTCGAAATTTATTTAAAAATTTTTGATGAGAGATATCTAGCTGAAAAATTACTTTAAATGAAAAAAAATAAACAATTTGAGGATTTTTTGAAAATTCACACGTGTTTTTTTATTTTTTCTATTTTTTCTATTTTTTAAGTTTTTTTGAGGATATAAGATAAGATCTCGGATAAGATATAACAATTCAAAAAACTTTGAGAGCAAAGACAAAACTGTTTTTTATTATAAAAAATTATTTCTCAAGACTTTTGAAATTAATTACATGAAGATGCCGAACCAACAGGTAAAATTCACCTTGAAGTTTTTAATAACTATTTTTCTCTAGGTAAACATTTTTTTGTCGGATGTCTGCTAAATTCAGGATCGAACTGTCTCTACTACACATCACATTTACTTCCATCAATACCAGATCAAAGTAATTGAATGTCGAATATTTATTGTTTTGAAGCGTATACAAATTTACTCTGAACCTTCTTTATTTTTTAGAAACTTAGCGTATATGAGAAGGCCTCATAAATGTGATATATGTGAATACAAATCATACAATTATGCTTATTTAAAAAAACATCTCAAAAAATGTAAAGTTAAACAAAGTAAGGAAATTTTCAAATGCAACAAATGTCCATATTCTACTACTCGCAATCGCAATTTAAATAGACACATGATGATACATGGAGGAGATAGACCGTATAGTTGTGGGATTTGTAAAAAAGGATTTACTGAAAGGTCTCATGTTAAAAGACATATTGCCAGACATTCAGGTTCAGGTTAGCTTATATGTTAGTTTAGTTTATATGTATTTTTAGAAAAATCAGGGAAATTCAAATCAACATTTGAGAGAATTAAAACTGATCTTTTTAACAACGTTAAATATGACGAAAAATGGCTTAAGATCTTCACTTTCCGAACAATATAAAAAAGTTTCTTTCATTAGGTCCTAGGTTTTGTGTGGAGCCGTCAATGAGTGATTTAAAGATATCAAAAATTTTAGCTGATTTGGAAAATATTATTAAAAATTTAGATGATAATAACAAAGATTTGGGGAGATCTTTTTTTACTAATATTCTTACAAATTTATCACATAAATAAACAAATAACAGGGATTTCATGAAGAAATATTTTTTGAGAGTAGAGATTTCCTTAGAGAGCATCCACATTTATATATACAGTAGAACTCCAATTATCCGAATTAATGGGGACCGGGACCCATTCGGATAATCAAATATTCGGATAATCGGAATCTTTTTAAAAAAAATGCGTTTTGATATTGCACTATTTTTTTATTGAATTAAATGAAAGAAACATGATATTTTCACATGTTTTAAATATAAATAAAATGTACTTATGTACAAGTTTAGAAATAAAAATAATTGTTTTTCAAACATCTCCGTCAATGTAAGCTGTTTTGCGGTCTTCATCCGTTTTCGGGCAGCCAGGTCACGCATTCGCTTGACGGTGAGCAGTTGCAAGTGGTCACACTCGGGCTGACGCTCCATCCACTTCAAAGCAGTCTCGAGGCCGGCAAATGCTTCACTAGCTGATGGTCCAGCGTCTACTTCAACATCAGCAGAAAGTTCTTCTTCCACTTCCACTTCAACATCTTCTCACCTCAACAATTTCATCGTCATTGAGAATTTGAAAACCAGGGTCAGACGTGTCACAAGCCATCCACTCTCCTACATCTTCAGCACTTACTTCTGTACAACCAGGAATTTTTACAATCATTTTTCTTATTTCCTCTAGTGGCAACGCATCTTCATCCTCTCCATTTTCTTGTTTCTCATTTTCTTCAGATTCTTTTTTTTGTTCTTCTCAGACGGTAGGCCTTTCAGTTTATTCCACGCACGTCTTAGCGTCACTGCCGTAACCAAACTCCAAGCTTCCACTACCATGTAACAGCAGTCCTTTAAATTTATTTTGCTATGATTTGCCAAAACCAATTCTTCATCTTCAGCACCTTCGATCAGCAGTTTTCTCAGCAGTTGCCTTCTGTAATGGCGCTTCATTGTTTCAATAACAGACTGGTCGATGGGTTGCAGCAAACTTGTAACATTGGGAGGCAAAAACGTCGTTTTAAACTGCCCATTCTCTCTTTCCAACAGTTCTGCTGTAGGATGAGTGGGTGCGTTATCAACAATTAAAAGCACCTTACTGCCTTCTTTTCCCACCGATTTTTGGTGCTTTTTCACTTCAGGAATAAACACTTCATCATACCATTCGGTAAACAAAGCTGCAGTCATCCAGGCCTTGGGTTGACTTTTGTAGAAGAGTGGAAGTTTTTTTACGTTTTTAAATGCTCTTGGATTTGTTGATTTTCCTATCAAAAGAAGTGGTAGTTTATGATTTCCAGTGGAGTTGGCACAGTTAAGCACTGTAACACGTTCTTTACTGACCTTATGTCCAGGGGCACTAGATTCCCTTTTAGAAGCCAAAGTGGTTTTTGGTAATGCTTTCCAAACAAGGCCAGTTTCATCGGCATTATAAACAAACTCTGGATCATAGGATTCTGCTGCAGTTTTAAATTTTTCAATAAAATTTTCAGCAGCTGCAGAGTCTGCTGAAAGCTTCTCACCAGCCAAATCTAACTCGCGTACACCATGCCTGAATTTAAAGTTCCTTAGCCAGCCGGTACTAGCCTTAAAAGATGAATAACCAAGCTTTTCTGCTAAGATTTTGGCTTTTTCACAAAGGATTGGACCTGAAATCGGATTTCCCATAGAACGTTGCTGCAAAAACCATTTAAACACGGTATCTTCCAAATTTTTGTTGGTTGCTGTCTTCATTGTTTTCCTGGAGGAACTTCCATCTTCATTTTCAAGCACCGAAACAAAGTTTAAAAGTGTTGACTTACTGTTTTTAATGTCACAAATTGTTGCTTGTCCAACATCATAAATCTCAGACAACTTCTTACCCGTTACACCTTTATCGAGTTGCTCCATAGTTTTCAGTTTGTCCGCTAACGATAGCACAACACGTTTTCTTTTCGAAGCCATGGTAAAAAACAATACAGTATTGTACACGCACTGACTACAATCAAAACAAACAATGACAGGCGCGCCGTGACTGCAATGCGCCGGAACTGGAGTGGGGACTCATACCACGTGTTGTGCCTACACTGACTTCGCGGAGGGAAGGACAATAGTGAGCGAACGCGCAAACACTGGCTTCGCGGGGGGAAGAATAATAGCGCACTTAGACTTTTTTTGGACAAATTTTTTTCTGAAAGTGATTCGGATAATCGGCGATTCGGATAGTCGGAGTTCGGATAATTGGAGTTCTACTGTAGTTAGAAGTGATAAAGGTAATGCCACTGTTGCCATGTATATAACACTCTCTGAACAACTTTTATCTAATATTAAATATTATAAAAACATTCCTAGCAATCCTGTCTGTATATTGCAGCAGAAGGCAAATAAGTTAATTATGTCATTTGAGAAATCTAAATTAGTTCGTAAGGAGTTGGCTCAAAAATTTTACAATGCAATAATTCCTAGATTTTATGCACTGCCAAAGATTCATAAGCAGAATTTAGCGATGAGACCTATAATATCATCACTGGATTCTCCTAATGGGACACATTGCACAATATTTAACTGCCATTCTGACCAAATCTTATAATCTTTTTATGTATAGGTAATACACATTAATGCCGCGTAGAGAAAGTATATATGATATTATATCTATATAAATGTACATCGAGCGAAATTCGATGATCAAACTCTTGATTTTTGTTCATATTTTTTGAATGAATAATTGTTTTGGTGTGTAATTACACTATTAATACTTAATTATTTATACCTAGATATTTTCTTTTTATAGAGAAGAAAAGCATAAAAAGCTAAAAGTTTTATGTCATTTACAAAAAGTTTTAATTCCAAGTTTATTTTTGAATATTTCATTATTTTTTAATTATAAAGTTCGTGGGTTCAGTCACGTTTTCACTTCGTATAATAAGCTTTTTTGTATAACAATGGAGTATATGAAAAAATAATAGTTTTTTATATTTTATTCAATAAATTTGAGTGACAGATAAGCAGAAATAGAAAATGGATGTACATTTATCAACGTGAAGCGGACGGTAGAATTTTTTGCATAACTCCAAACTCTATACGATATAAGCCTTATGTCAGCGCTAGTGACAGTGAAGTGCGAAATCTGTGGTAAATTTTTTAAGAAGCGAGGCCTAAAATTACATCGAAACAAGACGCATGGTAGACAAAATTTAAGTTCGATTACAGTAGAAAGTTTTGAAAATAAGGATATAAAAGATACGAATTTTCATATAAAGTTGGCAAAATTGAAGAGCCAAAGATCAGTAATAAGAAAAGTCCCAAAAGCTTCAAGGGCTCTTTGTGCCTCAACGCTATCTAATCTGATTGAAGAATGCGTAAGACAAAATTCTATTACTATACTCGATAGTCGAAATTGTGTAAAGTGAGTCAGAGCTATCTAATCAACACTTTGGTTAAAGCGCAGTTGCCATATGTATTCTAGAGAGAAATGCTGTATTTTATAAATACACTTCAAATCCATTGTGTCAATATTTCAGGTACAAAAGATGCAATGTAATTAAGTCAATACCAATTTAATATATTTATTTCAAATTTCAAGCAGACTAATAATAATTAGTTTACTTGAAATGTGAAATAAAGTGTTTATGTATATTTCTTGAACGCAAAGTTTGTTGTGAAAAACTCGCCGATTTGACAATGTTGGAGAGTCGCTTCAATGTTCCGGCTTTGAGAACGAGATAGATAGATCGAGCTACGCGAATGAGACAGTGATAGTAAACAGTTATGTGAGGTGTTTATTCTCTTCATGAGCGTAACATCAGTATTTGTGTTGTGGTTTTGTGTGATAAATCGGTTATTATTGGTATTTATTGTAATATTTATATCGGTATATTTAGTGACAATAATGGCGGAGTGTAGCGGTGTTGGCGATAAAAAACGGCGTCGTAACAATTTAATTCGGGAAGAAAAAGTCCTCGTATTAAATGTGTACGAAGGACTGCGTGCCATGGACAAACAGTTGGGTGTTAGTGACGCTGTGATTAAGTGCAGTTATTTAACTAAAGTTTCTGAGAGTACTATATACAATATTCTAAAGAAATCGCGGGACGGATCTTTGACAAGAGAACGAGGTGAAAACTGTAAACCGGAAAGTAGGGGAAGAAAGAAAATTGTTTTGGACGACCAAACACGGAATGCTATACGTAGGGAAATACATTCTTTTTATTTTAGGAATGAAATCCCCTCGGTAGCTAAATTGAGCAAGGTAATAGAAGCTGATGATACTTTACCAAACATCAGTGATAAAGTTTTGAGACGAACTTTAAAATTAATGAATTTTCGTTACCAAACAAGAAGTAGAAACAGTGCCTTAATTGAACGAAATGACATTGTGGAATGGAGGAGAAATTATTTAAAACAGATACGACAGTTTCGTAACGAAGGACGGCACATATATTATCTTGACGAAACATGGTTAAATGAAGGCCACACTGTGTCAAACGTGTGGCAAAACATGAATATACGAAGCAATCGACAAGCCTTTATGGAGGGTTTCTCTTCCGGTTTAAAAGCTCCCTCTGGGAAAGGACGTCGACTGATTATCACTCACATTGGCAGCGAGGAAGGATTTGTAGAAGGTGGATTACTAAGTTTTCAGTCCAAAAAAACTGTCGATTACCATGAAGAGATGGATGGTAACCGGTTTGAAACATGGTTTAGATCAATTTTAACAAAGGTAACTCCTGGTTCAGTGCTAGTTATGGATAATGCTTCATACCACTCTCGTCGACTGGAGCAAATACCTACTTCAGCTAGCCGCAAGAGGGTTATAATTGATTGGTTAGAGAGTAAAAGCATTCCGCACAACGAGGCAATGCTAAAAGTTGAATTATTATCTCTCGTACGGAAACATAAAAGCAGTTATATTAAGTACGTTGTCGATGAAATGGCGAAAGATTTCAACGTCTCAGTTGTTAGACTTCCTACCACAGTGAGTTAAACCCCATCGAGCTGGTTTGGGCCCAAGTGAAAAATTATGTTGCGAGAAAAAACAGTACATTCAAAATGGCTGACGTTGAGAAACTGTTTGACGAGGCGCTGCATACCGTTACTGCTGAGAGTTGGCGTAAATGTATTCAACACGTATTAAAAGAAGAAATAAAGTTTTGGGATTTAGACATACGTGTAGAAGTAATGACGGAACGACTCATTATCGATATAGGAGGAGAAAGCGATGATTCTGAGGAGTCGTCAGGGAGTGATACCGCTTCCAGTTAGTCAGACATTTTACAAGTGACCTCGCAACATACCTATACTTATTGGTAATTTATTTTGGTCTTGACAAACAACTTTTTTTTAGTTTTAGTAGTAGTAAGTTGGAATTGACTTTTAAAGATTTTTTTATTTTGTTTTAACTTACTTATGAACAACTTGTGATAAGTTATTATTTCAAATGTTAAAAATTGAAATTCCAGATATTTCAGTATTCGCACCCTTAAACTATGATACGCTCATGGAGTTCACTTTAAATCGGTAGATAACCGATGACGTCACTTTACAGAATTTCGACTATCGACTTTTTTATATACATCTTATTATAGCTCATCCTTAAAAATGTGTATTATTCTTGGTAACACCCTGTATATACATAATGATACCTACCATAATAATTTCGTATTTCTGTTCTCTCAAATTTAAACGCCAGAGCGTACAAGAACATTTTCTATTTATTTTTTATTTAGGACTATTAAGAACCCTTCAAAAATGATGCGCTCATGAAGTTCGCTTCTGCAACTGATTTTATGGACAGTAAGAGCGATGAGTCACTTTACAGAATTTCGACTATCGAGTATACCTGGGAAAATCTATTTGCAACAACTACCTCGTCGGAGAGCTACTCAGGCGTGGGTTATATACTAGTAGAAACCCAAAGAGTAGGTCTTACCGGTTCTCGGGTAATCCTACTTATTTTTACGTAACGAGACGGAAAGATAAGTGGGCGCCACCTACTAGTCTATAAGTTACCTAACTTCAACTAATCTCAGTCAGCAACGCAAGAAGTTGGAAGGTTATATAAAAAATATGAACAAAGTTGTTTAAAATTTACAAGTAGTTTTATTGAATAACAGATGAAAATTGAAAAGTTATTTACAAGTGGTTTTATTGATAAACAAAATTATAATTTGACTGAAACATTTAAAAAAAATGTTATCAAATTTGACAATTTAATTTATGAGTTTAGGAAAACAAACTAGAACTGAAAGTAAATTAAAATACAAAATAAAAAAAAATAGATTCTGAAGGAAACTAAAGTTTAGCCAAGAATTAAATATTTACAAAGTTATAATTTACATAGTACAAATTATTAAGTTGTTATATGAAAATTCGTTGGAAATAATCTATAGCTGTCAAAGATTATGGACGTTAGTACTTTCCTTGGTTTTTCTTTCCAATGATGATCTGGATGACTTGAAAAATGGATCTGGAAACAATCATCTGGCTGTGCTACGTTCAATCCCTTCGGTTCTGCATAGAGCTGTGGTCCCAGCAGGTAGAATTCATCCACAAATAAAATGTTTCTGTCGCTACCAAGGCTTAGTCTAGTCAGATGACTTTAGGCCGGTACGGAAAGTTTAGGCCGGTAAGGCAAAGTTTATGCCGGTAAGGAAAAGTGCATTTCTATGAAATGCACTTCGATACGATAAAATGTTGAACACGATAATAAGTAATTGAATAAGGCCCGAACCTTAGCGTGCATTGGCTTATATATCCAAATGAGACGAACTCTTCCGAAAACTTAAAGCTCGACAAGCGTCGCCCAGAAGTATTATTTGATGTTACGAGGGGTAAACGAAATTTACGTTACTCTTTCATCGACGAGAAATATTATGAGTGGTGAACGAAATTCACGTTACATATTGCTTTTTCCGTATAATATTTTGAGTCTTCCTTCTAAAAATTCTAATAAAAAAGTATCTCTCTCTACTATAATCAAGAATAATTTAAAAACTTTTGAAAATATAGATCATCATTTAAATTTCTCTGATCAACAAAATAGAAATTTCTCAGTTCGGAAAAACATAAATTTATCAAAAAATAGTAAAATTAAAAATGTCATTAATAAATTTTCTGACGGTGACTTGACATCCGCAATCAAAATCTTAGCTTCAGATGACAGTTTTACTGATATCAGTGCAGCCACTTTAACAGATTTAAAATCGAAATATCCTGTAGAGAAACTTAATAGTACGTTCCCTACTCTGATTTCGGAACATCTTCCTTTTTTTATAACAGAAGAATTTGTGAGTAGCACAATAAACTCTTTTAAAACAAGTTCTGCTGGTGGTTTAGACTCTTTAAGACCTTCTCATCTACAAGATTTAATAAGTTACAGTTCTGGCCCTTCAGGAAAAAATCTCTTATCATATTTGTGTAAATTATGTAATTTTATTTTAAATGACACAGTAAACATCAATATTCGTCCTATTTTATTCGGCGCGCCACTATTAGCTTTAACTAAAAAAGCAGGAGGTATCAGACCAATTGCTATTGGTACAGTTTAACGTCGTTTAATAGCGAAAATAATTTGTTCAAACATCAGAGACAAATTAGGATATTTACTTCGTCTATTACAATTTGGTTTCGAGTCAAAAAGTGGTTGTGAAGCAGTTGCACATGCAGCAAGACGTTACGTCTCTAATCATCCAGACGTTAATAATAAAGTTTTTCTGAAAATTGATTTTAAAAATGCTTTCAATACAATTCATCGCGATCATTTATTAAAACTTGTAGCAGATATTCTACCTGAAATTTTTCCTTTCATCAATCAATGTTATCGATTCCCTTCATATATTTTATTTGGCGAAAACTTCATTTATTCGGAAAGAGGCGTCCAACAAGGGGACCCTTTGGCACCTCACCTTTTTTGCATATCGATACACAAACTTATTAGCAACATTGACACATAATTCAATGCTTGGTACCTTGATGATGGTTCTTTAGGTGGTAATACTAATTCCGTGTTCAAGTCTCTTGTCTATATAATAAACAATTCCAAGGATATTGGTCTTGAACTCAATTTCAGCAAATGCGAGTTATTTTTCTTAGAATCACCAAATAATCTAACCATTGATAAATTTAATTCTGTAGCACCAGGCATAACAATTACCAACAGACAAAATTTATTTCTATTAGGTGCTCCTTTATTAAACGAATCCTTTCTATCAGCTTTCAATGAAAAACTAACCTTTTTCAAAAAAATGTCATCTGGTTTATCCTGATTAACGACACATATTGCTTATTACCTTCTCAAGAATTGCCTATTAGTTCCAAAATTAACATATATCTTAAGATGTAGTCCGACCTGATCACATAATTATATCCTAATCAATTTTGACAATGCCATTCGTCATTCATTAGAGTCATTAATTAACATTAAATTAGAGTACCTTTCTTGGAAACAAGCTTCACTACCTGTTTCATATGGTGGTTTAGGAATTCGCTCAATCGTTTCAGTAGCTCTTCCTTCTTTTTTGTCATCATTAAATAGTTCAAAAAATTTCATTAATTACATTCTGCCTATATTTTTCCACACACAACACCCTTTATTAATGGAGGCAGAAAATATTTCGTCATTAAAGTCTAACAAAGTTGTACCCGATGATTATAAATCCTTTCAAAAATCCTGGGATATTCCTTTATTGAACATTGAAAAAGAAAATCTGCTTCAGAAAGCTATCAATTTACCAGACAAGGCTCGTTTGAATGCAGCATTTTCAAAGGAATCAGGAGCATGGTTGAACGCTTTACCGTCGGCCCCATTAGGTACGCTTTTAGATGACGAAAGTTTCCGTATTTCTATTGGTCTCCGTTTAGGTTGTCAAATTTGTGTAAAACATCGCTGTCGTTATGGAGCTGATGTTGATGAATATGGTAGACACGGTCTAAGCTGCAAATTAAGTGCCGGCCATTTTCACGTCATTCTGCAGTAAATGACCTAATCAAACGAGGCATGGCATCTGCAAAGATTCCCTGTTCGTTGGAGCCGTTAGGTACTTGCCGCGACGACGGTAAACATCCAGATGGTATGACCCTCATTCCATGGCAATGCGGCAAACCATTTATATTGGATTTCACTTGCACTGACACTTGGGCTCCGTCCCATGTCCGATCCACATCTACTTCCGCAGGCGCTGCAGCTTTACAAGGCGAAAATCAATAAATACAAAAATTTGGAGAACATTTACATTTTTATTCCTGTAGCAATTGAAACCTCTGGTGTTTTCGGTCATGAAGCTTTAAAATTCATTAAAGAAATCGGTAAAAAAATATCAATAGAAACCAATGATTGAAGAGCAACTTTGTTCTTTATACAACAAATAAGTATTGCAATTCAAAGAGGAAACGCTTCATCTTTTCTCGGTACGTTTCCCCGTTCTAAGAACTTTTTATGAAACCTAATCATAAGAAGAAACGTAATTCTTCTACAACTTTCAAACTTTCTCACATTACAGACCCTAAAACATGTGATCTTTCCTTTTTCCGAAATTCTTATTTAACATCTTCATTCTCTTCTTCAGAATGTGTGCCTTCTGATAATACATGCGTTGACAATTTAATAAATTATGCCCCCAACAAACTTTTCGGCCTCAGTGTACTAAAAAATACAGATAACCACCAGCCAGATGATGTCCCATTCATAGGAATACTGAAGAAGATGAGTATGCTAGAGAATGATGCGATTCCTATACGCAATAGATTATCTCTAACCAAAACAGTTTTCAAATCCGTAATATCTACATCCAATTCAGTAGCAAACAACATCAATTCAAATTCTTTATCACGCCGATCAAGTGAGAAAGACAATAATAGAAACCGAGATTATTCGTACAATGATAGTAGTTGCGAAAGAGCTTTTAACAATATTTCCACATTCAGATCCATAAAGGGTATTCCCCAAGATTCTTTGGGTCTCAAAGGCCTCAAAAATATTGGTAACACATGTTTCATGAATAGTATTATCCAATGCCTATCAAGCACAAGGTGGCTATTAGAATATCTAAAGAAAGACGCATACATAAGAGATATTAACATAAACATATCTAGCATGAAAGGAACACTAATTAAAGCATTTGCTGAAGTTATTCAAGAACTTTGGTCTGAAGACGGTTCAGACAGATTGGTTAATACAGTATCATTAAAAAGATTCAGCGATTTACTTCAAGGTTCATGGGATACACATGAGTTTATTCGTTACCTATTAGCAGGACTTCACGAAGATGTCAACAAGGTATATGAAAAACCAAAGCCCATATTAACAGAAATTGATGACAAATTTAGTGATATCGAGAAAGCACAAGAATTTTGGTTAATATATGCGAGATTGGACAACTCCAAGATTATGGATAACTTTGTCGGTCAATTAAAATCAACAATCAAGTGCACACACTGTGGTCACTGTTCAGTTACCTACGATCCTTTTTGGGATTTATCCCTTCCGATACCACAAAGAACAGGTCAATTACGACTACACAGCATTTTG
Source organism: Galeruca laticollis (assembly GCA_963921935.1). NCBI lineage: Eukaryota > Metazoa > Arthropoda > Insecta > Coleoptera > Chrysomelidae > Galeruca > Galeruca laticollis. The sequence goes on along the minus strand of OY998181.1, from coordinate 156,324,080 downwards.
CCGACATCCCTACACGGGACATTGGCACGAATATAACGATTCAAGAGTGCTATTAATATCGTGGAAATCTTTAGTCAGTGGAGAAGCATATGTTCTCTTCTATGAACAAGATGACACAAAATCCCACCTTTAAGTTTAATAATTTTTTTTTATTATTTTTTATATTGTATATTTTCATTGTGAATCAATGTCTTATTTGTTTTTTTTCTGCAAAATTTATTTATATATTCATATATACATTGTATCCGTTTAAATATAAATAAAATTGATTTTGTTAAAAAAAAATTTGAAAATGATTATAACATCAATGATTCTTTCATGTTTAGTGATTTTATGAATAATCTCGTTATTCAAGATGGTTTCATTCTTGTTCGCTTTGATGTGATCTCACTTTTTACAAATTTACCTTCAAACGTCATTTTAGACAGCATTCAGTACATTGGGATGATATACAACCTCATTGTCCACTTCTTTATCAGGTTTTAAAGAGGCATTTATATTTATTTTTGTCTCTAATGTTTTCAATGATAAATTTTATAAATAGATTTCTGGCACCCCAATGGGGTCTACTATATCACCAATATTAGTAAATTTCGTTTTGGATGACCGCATTAAGCATTCTATTGACTCTTATGAATATTCCAATTCCTTTCATTAAAAGGTAAGTGGTTCATCTGATTCTCGCTCTTCCTAATGATAGGGTGCAGTTTACATTGAATTTGTTTAACTCTTATAACAAGCACTTACAATTTACAGCCGAAAAAGAAGAAAATGGTATTTTACCTTTTCTAGACATGACAGTACATAGGGGAGACGACAATATTATAAGAACTTCTTGGTATAGAAAACCGATACACTGTAATAGGTTTATCAGTTATTGGTCATGTCATCTTCCCAAGTCAAAGTTGGGCATAGGCGAGGTTTCAAATCTTGTTTACAGCATTCCTTGTAACAAATGTAAAAAAATATATGTAGGCCAGACTTCTAGATGTTTATCTGGGACCAATTGATTTCACATAAGAGCGACTGTAATACTGCAAAGTTGTCTTGTTCTTTGACAGAACACGTTATTGTTGGGTAAACATACTATGAGTTTTGATAATGCTAAAATAATTGCAAAAGAAGAAAAACTATAATAAGAGACTTTTTCTTGAGATGTGTCATATACATAAAAATTTTAAATAACTGCCTTAATAAAAAATCTGATCTTGATGGACTTTATACCTATCTATTATCTTTGTAGAATTACTATATTATTTCATTTCTTGACATCAATATTTATACGTAATCTTGTTTACTCTTCTACAACACCAATTCACATCCTCACTGTATTAATATATTCAATACCTTATTTGCTATTAATATCATTAGAATATTTGTTCTTCTTTTTGTTTCATGACAAAAACCAATACAGACTTAAAATAGGTACTTTTCTCCCTTGGTATATCGTTTTTAATATTCATTTTAACTGTATTTTAATTATTGAGTTAGCTCAAAATTTTACATTTCTACTTAATATTATATATTTAATCATTTTAAATGTTTAGACCTTTAGAACAGTGTTTTTTTCCTCATGTGTTTTTAAAAAATGAAAAAAATTCTTGCTCCAGTAAAGTTTTGTGATGTTCTTGGTGCATAATTTTCAAAACGTATTTTGGTAAGTCAATAGTGTTTTATTCAAATAGATTTTTAACTTGATTAACTTGAAAAATTTTCTCCATTGTAGATGTTCTGATGAAGGAAATAAACAATTTCCAAAAGCTCAACTAGTCAAAAAATAGTTTTCTTTTGATCAGCCCTATATTGACTGCATGTCTACTAGATTGATTACACTTATATATCTATTTTTCAACAATTAGTCTATATTTTTGACGTTTCACTCCTTTGTTTGGAGGATTTTCAAATTTTTTTAACACATGTTGGTTAACAATTGGACGATGATTAAAATTTAATATACACACAGAGATGACAAAAACAAGTAACTGATAAAATAATGTTCATAAATAATAAAATCAAGGTTTTTAATATCTTGTTTATCCTTAACTGCATTGTTGTCTTTGTTTATGTATATGTATATCATTTCTTTTATTGTTAGTTTTTGTAATTAGAATCTTGGGTTAATATTTTAGTATTATTAAAGTCAAATATATGTTTTTCATTTTTCTCATGTTTGTGGATGCATTTTTTGTATATTTATGGCCATTAAGTCTATTTTCAAGATATTGGGTTGTCATACCTATATACTTTTTGGGACAGTCTAAACATGGTATAGAATATATTATGTTTGATTTTTTTGAAGCTTTTATGTGACTTTTTAACTTTGAAAACAATGGTGACAAAGTATTTTGTGTCTTATGACAAACCTTTACGTCATGTTTAGATAATAAATAGTTTCGTTTTTCTGATAGTTGATTTGTGTATGGTATTGAAATATATGTAAGAGGAGCTAGTGTATTGGTTTGTGTTGATTGAATTTGTCTTTGATTGAAAAATTTGTCTGTGAGTTGTTTAATAATTCTGTCAATATGTTTGGAAGTGATTGTTTTTGTTTGAGATAAAATTTTTGAACGATATTCAGGTGATGTAAGTGTAATGGATCTATCTACTAATCAAATAATTACGCTGTTTTTTTGTGAATTGGGATGTTGGGAATGGTAATTTAAGTTCAGACCTCATGTTTCTTTGATAAAAGTTTTGTTGCAATTTTATTTTCTGTAGTTTTAATAAGTGTCATGTCTAGAGAATGTATGGTATCCTATTCTGAATTGAAGCTTTGGATGAAACTGATTGAAAGCAGTCAGTCTTTGGTTGGATGGAATGGCAGGTAAGCAATTATCAACATATCTTTTAAAAAATAATATATAGAAAATTTATTTGATTTAGTACATTTTCTTCAAGGTATTCCATTGCAATTTGTGCGAGACTTGATGAAATTGGCGAACCTATAGTGCACCCATTGAGTTTAAAAAAGAAATAATTTTGATATTGAAAAAAAGTATTGTTTTGGATTAGCAATATTCCTTCTACGAATTCTTGGTATGTGAGAGTTGTGTGTTACTTTAATGATTTCCACTTATGCTTTAATATATGGGTTATTAGTTCGTTTTGAATGTTGGTATATATCGAGAATACGTCTTGAGAAATAATGTTATAATTGAAGCGTTTATTACAAAAACAGCCTTTGTCAAAATTTCAGAATTGTGGGAAATTAGTAAAAACCAAATATGTTACTAATTAAGCTGAACATTTCAAATCTGATTATATGGAAAAATCGGAAAAAATTAGACATTAAGTAGGGCGGATTATGAAAATGAAGACTTGTTTGCACTATTACCGAGAAAAAAAAAGTTTGACTGACATAGGTTTTTTTGCAAGAAAAAGATTGCAACATTTCAAAAAATTTATTAGAAACTATAAAACTGCACAGTATTACAAACGAGTTAACTTTCACATCCACTGCTGTTATCTGCAGAATCAACCTCTTCAATATTCTGATTTAATTGCTGACTCCTATTTAGATCGAAGGATTCATAAAATGCTTTATTTTCACTTTTGCTTAGAGTAGGACATAAATCCAGCAAACTCTTCACCTTTAAAGGGTTTATAGCGATAGGTCCTGTGTATAAAGGTTTCAAGGTAAGCTCTTTTGTAAGCTTGGTTTTGCTTCTAATTAATGATCTGCTCCATGGCCCAGAGTATGATTCGCGTACTAAAACAATATCAGGATTTTCTTGTGAAATTTTGTACATTCTGAGAGTTTTCATTTTCAGTGGTGGTTTTGGTGTTTTTAAAAAATATGGCTCGATAGCTTTCTTTACATCAAAGAGGTTTGATTGATTAACATTGATGACTTTAAAAGGCGAAGGCTTTGACCGGCAGTTTGCGATAATGTTATCCCACTCCTGGGGTGTCTCAACCGTCACTTTTTCTTTCTTTTTGCTAATAATGGAAATGTCTTGATCATTGGGCATAAAAGAGTGACCTCTTATTGGGAAGATATGGACGACACTTTTAAAAAGGTTTAGCACGTGGACGACGAAGTATAGGAAACGTACCATCGCATAGTTCTTATTCTGGCCAGCGCACCCATCACTAAAAATTACCAATGTTTCTGTCGCAGTAATCTCCTTATGTCTTAAAAAGTGAAATAAGTGTGAGGCTACATCGTTTTGACCTTTTTTTCCCACGCTTTCATCATATACGTACATTGACGCAGAGTCATCAGCAAAGTCATGGACCCCAAACACAAAGTACCACAACTGGCGAGCATAAAAAACGGTATTCGTTCTAATGTGAGATAATGGCAAATTTTGCATAAAATCGACGCTTATAACAGTAGCCTGATTTGTGCGAGCCTCCTGTTTCCATTTTCGCTTCAAAGTATAAAAAGCCTCAGCTTTCCGCAGATGGAGTTCCTTTAGAGCCTCTTGCTTCTTTTCCTCTTGCTTATCTTTGCTGGCATCAATTTTTTGGCGGAACATGTCACACATCGTACATGTATCGGTTCTTGGTAGACCAAATTTAATGTTAAATTTTGTGGTAAATATTGACCAATAAACCTTGTAAGAAACATTGATTCTATGTTTTTCTAGGAAAAGACTATACATGTCTTTTACGCTTAGAGTTTCAGGCAAATAAAACCTATGCGGATTGTTTCGTAACGAATAATGAGATTGCCTAGCAGGGAATGATTTAATGTGCTGCTGAATAAGAACATCTATTTCAGGAGGAGTTTTGTTTGGTCTGTTTTTATGATGGCCCCTTTTGTCTAAGGGAGATCCATTTATTTCAGAAAGACAGCTTTGAATCCTTCGCAGCCTAGCCCTGGTAATCCCATGAAAACTAAGGAAAGCATCTCTCCATATGGTTACATCAACATATTTGGAAGCAAGTTCGGTTTTGGTGCGTACTGTGTATGAGAAGGACACAGAATGGTAAAATCTCGAATGTGATTCATCATCACTAGATTCACTATGGCTGTGAATTTTAGATTTTCTAGGCCTTCTTTGCTTCACAGGTGAAGTTTTTATTAAACTAAGTGACTGTCTTGGAGATTTTTTGTTGGAAGTTAATAAAACTCTTTCAATATCTGTTCCCTTTTATCTTTTGTCATTATACTAAAGCACTTGAATCTTTTACATCTAAAAAAATTAATACATATTTACAGCATTTCAGTTTAATAAATTTCAAGAATTCGCTTACTTGCAGTCTGGTCCCACTTTTTTCTCTTCGATAAATCTACCCTTATGGTTAACATGTGCTTCTCCTTTCACTTTCTTATCCCTTATAGCTGTTTCTTTTTTGTTTTTTTTTTGTTTCTTTACCGGTACAACCGGATCTTCAACATCACTCATGGCCACAATGAAATGAAACCACTGTTATGTCAGTAAATGAAACTTAACTAGTCACAATGATGTTTCTCGACAAACTAACCTAACAACGCCAAACGTATAATCGCAACTACCTACGACTATTTCTGGCAATAACAACCTATGTCATTGATGTAGGTTGTTTTTGCTGGAAACGCCGATGACATGGGCTATTTTTGTAGAACCATAGAATATAACTCTTAGCATTACATCGCATATAGGTGGTTTCTGTGGAATATTTTACTCTAGGCAAATGCACAGTGACTCCGCGCCACCTGCCGATAAAAAATTAAAAACTTTACTTATTTTGACAAGGGGTGTTTTGTAATAAACGCTTCAATTGTTGGGTATTTCAACAATATTTAAAAATTGTTTATGTCTAAACGAATCTTTTATATAGAATTCATTTTCGTTAGTTATTATTGGTGTGGATTTTCTTTATCAATACGGAATTTTAATTGATATTAAAAATAAATGTCTTATTGTCAATTGAACGTCAGTTAAATCAGACGGTCGTGTTTTAGAAACTTAGATTATTTGCTGTTTAAAATAAATATCCTGAATTATTTAAAAAGTATTCCCTAATTTTTTCTTCTGATTTTTTTTCAACCTGGTGTTCATAATGTTAAACATTATATTGTCACTGAAGGTCATCTTCTTCATAGTAAACCTAGTCGTTTAAATTCTAAAAGACTAAAAATTGCAAAGAAGGAATTTGAAACTATGGTTGAGTTAGGAATTTGTCGACCCTCTTCATATCTAGTTACATCACCATTACATATGGTTCCTAAAAAGGATTTTGACGATTGGAGGTCATGTGGAGATTATAAGCAACTTAATTCATTTACTGTTCCGGTTATATATCCGTGAACTTTTGTGTCAGATGTTAATAGCAGAATTGTAATATTTTTTCCAAAGTTGATTTAGCTAGGGCTTATCGTATAATTCCTGTCCCTGAAGAGGAAATTTTCAAAACTGCTATTACTACGTCTTTTGGAAGTTTTAAGTTTACCAGGATGCCTTTTGGTTTAAGTAATGCAGATTAAAGTTTTCAAAGATTTATTAATGAGGTTATTAAAGAGTTAGATTTTATCTTTGTTTACTTTGATCTTATTTAGAAAAAAACGAAGAAATGCATTTACGTCATTTATAAGAATTGTTTGAGAGGTTAAACACTTTTGACGAGAATGTGAAACCATCTAAATGTATTTTCCGAATTAATAAGTTAGTTTTTCTTGGATACACTATTTCTTCAGATGGAATTTCACCTTCCGAAGACAAAGACATTATTAATTTATTTTTCCAAATCCCACATATTAAAGAAATTACAAAGGTTTATCGGAATCATCCATTTTTACCACAAATTTTACGAAAACATTAAGTCCTTTACATAATTTTGTAGTATATTTGAATAAGATTAAGAAGAAATATTTTGATTCGCAGCTGGACGCTTGTGAAAAAAGTTTCAATGTAACGAAAAAACTTTTTTCTGGCGATCAGTTAAGGGTAGCGAGTGGCCATATCTCATAAGATATTAATATATGTTTATTTCACAACAAAACAGAAATATACAAACTACAAAATTTAACTAACATTTTTGATGTAGAAGTAAACAATTAATCACTGAAGCTGAGAGTAACTAGGTTACCAACAACTTGTGTGTGATATAATGAATAGATACACTAAAATTAAATTATAAAGATACAATTAAGTAAATATTATTTTTAGTATTGACAGTGTCAGTATAATAATAATGATCAATTCGGTATAGTATTGACAAATTTAGTAATATTGACAAGTTCAGTAGATATAGTGAGTCGGGTAGGTAGATATACATTAATTCTCAACACATATATTCACACACACATACAACCACATATTTTTCTTTTTATATCTTGTTTATTATATTTTGGAAACAGTCTCTATTTTTTGATAATATCCATTTTTTCATTTCACATTTAAAGCTCTTATATCCTTCAATGTTTTGTAGTTCTACAGGTACAAAGCAGTGTTGTCCAATAGTTTTTTCTATTTTAGGTAAGTTGTATGTGTTCTGTTTATGTCTAGTATCATGAGTGTGTTCAAGACGTTCTAATATATGTTCATTTCGTTTTAGGTAGAGCAGTATTTTAAGGCAGTATAATTGCCTTAAATCCATAACTTGGCTCATTACATATAACTCATCACTTGGAAACCTGATACTCTTTTGGTAAATAATTCGTAATATCCACCTTTGTAGTACATTTACATTTTCACTGTGGCAATCATATACTCCACCCCAATCAGAGATGCCATAGCTCAGCTGTGACTGCACTAACGAAAAGTACATTTTCAAGTGGTGTATATCCAAGATGTCTCTCAAGTATTTAAACCTTGACAGTAATCCTCTTAGTTTGTTAGCAATATTTTTTGTTTGCAGATCCCATTTCAGATGACGATCAATAATAATTCCAAGATATTTAATCTTATCTACTTCTGGAATTTTAGTAGTCATGTCAATATACAAATATCGGAGATTTGGTAGACCTGTCTGGTATGATGTGAAAGGCATATATTTTGTTTTATCTACATTTAGTGTTAGTTCATTAAATTGAAACCAGGTTTTTATTTTTTTAAAAGCGATTTCAGCTTGTGTTTTCAACTGATCCCAAGTAGGAGCGGTAAAAAGGATGGCAGTATCATCGGCGAAGCTAATAATTTTGCTCCTTATGTCCAGGAAAAGTAGGCTATTTAAATAGATATTGAATAGCAGCGGGCCCAGTACAGAGCCTTGTGGCACGCCATAGGTAACATTTCTAGCCTCGCTTATGCAATTGTCGATGGTTACATATTGTTTTCGCTCACTCAAATAACTCTAATAGCTTGGCCGTAACAACCAACACTAAGTAGAAAAATGGGATTTTTATAGAATTTTGCCTAATGAAAGTATATCGATGATATCATTTTCATATTTACTGACTATTCACCTACACTTTTTGACTAAAATGTTTTGTTCTATCTATCAAAATAAAGCGGTGGGGGAGGCTCAATTGTTTTTTTAAACAAACCAAGATTTCTCCCGTTTCGCTTGACCGATTTTAACAAATTTGGGATCATATGAAAGAGCATAATTTACACTACAAAACGCTTACTTGGTTTTGACTTTTTGACTTCCGTCTTCACCGCTAGATGGCGTTAACTGAAATGGTAGCAAATTTTTGAGTTTTAAAAAAAAAAAAAGTAATGGTATATTCATTTTTACATATTTTAAAAGAGGATACATTTTTCTAAAATTTAATGAAAAAAATTAATCATCTACCTTTTTTTGAACCGTTGATATTGAACAAAATATAATTTTATTACATTAAAAAATGGAACGCCACTGCTTTTTATTAAAATAAAAATCATTTTCGTAATCACTTATTAGTTGCTAACAAAAAGAACCCCCTGACTTTTTTTCGTTAGACGAACGGTTTTGGATTGAAAAAATAAGATAGGTTTACATACTGTTTAAATTAACATCGTGAAGCAGGCCATGATCTATATTAAGAAAGAAAACACCAAATTGTCAATCACGCTGATATTCATTTTGACAGTTCCTGCTATTAACATCTATTTTAATGTTATGTAAAAAGTATTTTTACAACAAATAATGCCTTTTACGAATGAAGAAGCCTTTGATACCTATATTGAGAATTTATTTTCAATGTTTTGAAAATGCGGCGATTGCTTCTAGGCAGTATGCACTGCGTTATCCCCTCCGAAGCCTTACGCTTGAGGCAACATGGCCAAGTGCAACCAACTCCAACTTTGAGAAGAAATCGTAGAGTAAGAAGAGAAGATAACATTATAAATGTTGTTAGCGTATATTCATGCAGACCCCCATTTAAGCATAAGACAGATCTCCAGATATTTAGGAATATCCTATGGCTCAGTGCAAAAAATATTAATCCGTCATATTCTGTCACAAATATTGTGGACAGCTGAAGCATCTTTTTGCAGGAATGGCAGGTTAAATCTTCATAACATGCATTACTGGTCGGACACTAATCCACACTGGTTACGTGAAGATTATCAGCAGGGTCGATGGAGCGTCAACGTCTGGTGCGGTGTTATTAATGGTGCTATTATCGGTCCGCACATCTTTAATGGCAATCTAACCGGTGACATGTATTTGAACTTTTTATTGAACGATTTACCAGGACTCTCTGGCCTCAGTGAATAAACAGATAAGTCAAATTTGAGAAATTGTTCAGGAGAGCCAAAAAACATTTCGGACAGTTGTGGTAAATCGCAATACCTATTTGTTGTATATTCGATAATATTTCTGCATTCTGGAACATAAGATTTGTCATTGGTAACATATTTTTGAAATATTAGTTTTCAAATTACAATTTTAATCGACTTATCCTGTTACTCACAACTGAGTTTTTAATGATAACTCAAGATATTTGAAATAAACATATTTATTTTCATACATAGTATGTTATTCACGAACATTATTTTTTATAATATAAGGTAATATACAACACTAAAACCTGAGACAAACGACAATAATCAATTTACATCAGTTCATCGATGGAAATAATCAATTTACATTAGTTCATCGGGATCAACCTCAATCAAATCTGGATCGGTATCTGGAACATCAGCCACCTTTAAGTTCTCATAGAATGGATGAAATTGTTTATCTATGAGATGTAAAACTGCCATGATATCCTTTTTTTTTTCTTTGTTAATTGGAATAGGTCCATTGTGTATTTTTGAAACAGTTAATGCACCTGATAGTTGTTTACCACCACGTCTAAAATTTACTGATTTAAATTTCTCCTCACTTTTTAGAGATGATTTTTTATAATAAAGTATACCAATGTTCTCCGAACAATAACGTGCCCATTGCAAGTCTTTCCAGAGAATTTTTTTACCACTTTCAGAAATCTTTTTATTTACAAAACAACTTTTTAATAAATCGGCAAAATTTAAGAAATCATCGCATTCCATTAATTTTACTTTAAATGGTTTAGTGCTTTTACACCCCCTTATTAGCTGTACCCAGTCATAAGGGTTATTTATTTTCATTGTGGTCCTTTTTTTTGCTTTTTCGATGACTGAGTGATCCACATCGCATTCCATATGCGTATGGCCAGGAACCAGAAATTTGTGATCAATAGATTGTATTGAACTTTTTTCACGTAATACTGCCATGAACATAGCAGCTACGTGGGTATTATTATTCTGACCCCCGCATGTATCCGAGTAAAAGCACACTTTTCTCACATCACTAGGAAGATCCACAATATGACGATATAGACAAGACGCTACCTGATTCGCACCTCTTCCCGAAACAGATTCATCCCATAGATAGCAGGTTGCTTCATTTGTGGCTAAGTTATGGACGGTGAGATTATAGGTCCATAATTGCCTTTTGTAAAATGAAATTGATGTTTTAAGGTAAGGAGTGGGTAAGCATTGCTGCAGATAAAAAACAAATACAGCTACTGATCTATCTTCTTTCGCAATTTTTTTGTCGATGAAATAAAACAATATATTTTGTTTAAATCTTCATATATTTGAACTAATGTTCAATTTAAACTTGTTGACGCGTTTCACTAACACAGTAGCTTTGTCAAAACGAATGAAGGTAAAATATAAAAATGTCTTAATATATACAGTGCTAAATCTATTTACTAAGGTTAACAATGGTATTAAAAGATATTACCTGGAAATTCATTCACTACAAACATTCCTAAGCTATCTTCTAGGTAAAGAGGTTCAATAAAGGAGACTGATTGATATCTATTTGGTCGTTAAGGAGATTACCTGAATATTTATTTTTGTTAATCTCTAGGGCTTCTAATAAATTTAAACTAAAGGATTTACCGACTACATGGAGAATTTCCAAATTTGGGTCGAAAATGTGTTGGTTTTCTAATAAATGATTTGAATAGTTAGAATCTAATTTTTTGTTGTCATAGCTACGTTTGTGTTCCGAAATTCTAGTTTTAAAATTTCTAAAAGTTCTACCGATATAAATTTTATCACAATTGTCATTACCACATTTTAATTTATAAACTCCTGATTTGTTTAATTTTGAAGATTTAGATTTATTATTTTTAATGAATTTGGATAAATTGTGATCAGTTTTAAAGGAAATATTCATGTCTAAAGTTTCTAAAAATGATTTAATTTTTAAGGATGGTGTTCCAAAGTATGTTAAGCTTTTAAATTGTCTAATATTTTTATCTGAAGGGAATACTTGTTCTAAAGTCTGTTTTTTTATCTTTTTATTTATGATATTGTCAATTAAATTTGGATCGTAATTATTATTAACTGCTATTTGTTTTATGATATTTAATTCTTTGGTATAATTATTAATATTTAATGGGACTGTTAAGAGTCTGTGTATCATACTATTGAAAGCTGCTAGTTTATGACTGAATGGGTGGACTGAACTATTATGAATTGTAATATCTGTATGTGATGGTTTATGAAATATAGAAAAATCATGTTTATTATTTATATTTGAAATTGTAAGGTCTAGAAAGTTTATAGACTTATTTTGATCAAGTTCTACGGTAAATTTGATATTATTGTGAATCGAGTTTATGTAAGTAATGAAGCTCTCTAATTGTCTATTTGTACCGATGAAGCTAGCTAAAATATCGTCCACATATCGGTGCCAGTACATAAATTTTTTACTAAGGGGGTGTTCATGAATTATTTTTTCTATATTATCCATGAATATTTCTGCTAGTAGGGGGCTGAGAGGGTTGCCCATAATCAAACCATCTTTACTGCTATAATTCACAATAATATCAAATTTACCGTAGAACTTGAACAAAATAAGGCTATAAACTTTCTAGACCTTACAATTTCAAATATAAATAATAAACATGATTTTTCTATATTTCATAAACCATCACATACAGATATTACAATTCATAATAGTTCGGTCCACCCATTCAGTCATAAACTAGCAGCTTTCAATAGTATGATACACAGACTCTTAACAGTCCCATTAAATATTAATAATTATACCAAAGAATTAAATATCATAAAACAAATAGCAGTTAATAATAATTACGATCCAAATTTAATTGACAATATCATAAATAAAAAGATTGAAAAACAGACTTTAGAACAAGTATACCCTTCAGATAAAAATAATAGACAATTTAAAAGCTTAACATACTTTGGAACACCATCCTTAAAAATTAAATCATTTTTAGAAACTTTAGACATGAATATTTCCTTTAAAACTGATCACAATTTATCCAAATTCATTAAAAATAATAAATCTAAATCTTCAAAATTAAACAAATCAGGAGTATAAATTAAAATGTGGTAATGATAATTGTGATAAAATTTATATCGGTAGAACTTTTAGAAATTTTAAAACTAGAATTTCGGAACACAAACGTAGCTATGACAACAAAAAATTAGATTCTAACTATTCAAATCATTTATTAGAAAACCAACACATTTTCAACCCAAATTTTGAAATTCTCCATGTAGTCGGTAAATCCTTTAGTTTAAATTTATTAGAAGCCCTAGAGATTAACAAAAATAAATATTCAGGTAATCTCCTTAACGACCAAATAGATATCAATCAGTCTCCTTTATTGAACCTCTTTACCTAGAAGATAGCTTAGGAATGTTTGTAGTGAATGAATTTCCAGGTAATATCTTTTAATACCATTGTTAACCTTAGTAAATAGATTTAGCACTGTATATATTAAGGCATTTTTATATTTTACCTTCATTCGTTTTGACAAAGCTACTGTGTTAGTGAAACGCGTCAACAAGTTTAAATTGAACATTAGTTCAAATATATGAAGATTTAAACAAAATATATTGTTTTATTTCATCGTTCAGTATGGATCTTCATCAAGTAAAAGCCTCATCTATTCAATTTTTTTGTCATTTGCTTTTGACTCATAAGCTTCTTTAGCCAAAATGTGGCGATTATTTTGTTCCAAAATCAAGTTGGCCTTTTCATCTTCATTTGCATACATAATTTTCATTTTTAATGTGTCACATTATTTTTTATATTGCCGTCAATGTTAGGAGCATAGTGTTCCATATTTGAAAGATCTTGTATAACTGGTAATTCAAAATTGTCAAACAAATTTGAACTGTTCACGTCTATGTTAGAGGTTGGCACCTGGTTGTCTGTAGAACTTAACTCCTTCTGGGCTACCGAATTATGTTCTACAACAGTTTCATTGCAGGGCTTGAGTGAGTTTTGTGTTGAAACCCATTCTCGACTTCGTTGGTAGGTTGATATTTCCGAAGCTATTTCATTCTGGAATACGAACTTACCTGTACCGCTTTGTTGTTTCTTGCACACAGACAAAATATGTGATGTTCTTGTATGCATTGTTACAAAACTCTTTGTTTTATCACAAAAATTATTAAATATGCACCTTAAAACACAGAATACCGACCGGTATTATCAAAACTCATCAGACTGCATGTGGCTGACACTACTTAAAAATACAAACTGAATTGAAAAGCGTGAATAAACAGACATGTACACACATGTACAAGTCTTGCAATAATCGGAAGGCGTCTATAATGAGATAAGTGTATTTGTGCGATTCAGATCTTACATGTTCAGACGTGAATAACCCGATATGTTGACTTATCGGCTTATTAAGAAAATAAAAATTCTGCCTTAAATAAGACAAGTTAAGTTATACTGTAAAAGTCAAAATTTATTAAGATGTTTGAATATTCACATAGCTGTCTATGCCACAAAAATACACCTTTTGACTTATTTGCTTATTCACTTGCTGGGGATCAATATCAAATAAATAAACATGAAGACATTTTAGCCATTTTATGGACTTATCTGCTTATTCACGGAGGCCAGAGATATGCCTTTAGAAGTAAGAAGAAACATGTGGTTTCAATAAGACGGATGCCCTGCATATTATTCTCGAAATGTGCAAGATTTTTTGAACAGGCATTTTTGTAACCGTTGGATTGGTAGAGGCAGTCTATTTTTCTGGCCACCACGGTCCCCCGATTTAACCTGCCTTGATTTTTATCTGTGGGGCCGAATAAAGGATTTGGTGTATAAAACTCGACCAACTACTCGAGAAGACATGATAGTCCGAATTCAAAACGACATAAATAATATACCAAGAGCGGAAATTGAGGCAGCTGTCAACTCCACCCAGAAAAGATCGGACCAGTGCATTCAAAATAATGGACAACATTTTGAACATTTACGACAAAACTATTAATTTATTTTTAACGTTTATTTTTAAAGTTCTCTGTTCTTGTTTTTAGTGTTATTGCTCCTGCTGTTGTTGGACAGTTTTATTAATATTTTTTTTCCAAATATGTAAATTAGTATGTTTCGAGATATGGGCGCCCCATGTAAATTTATTTTATTTTTTTAATTCAAAACCGTTTGTCTAACGAAAAAAAGTCAGGGAGTTCTTTCTGTTAGCAACTAATAAGTGATTACGAAAATGATTTTTATTTTGATAAAAAGCAGTGGCGTGCCATTTTTTAATGTAATAAAATTATATTTTGTTCAATATCAACGGTTCAAAAAAAGGTAGATGATTAATTTTTTTCATTCAATTTTAGAAAAATGTATCCTCTTTTAAAATATGTAAAAATTAATATACCATTACATTTGTTTTTTTTTGAAAAAAAACCCAAAAATTTGCTACCATTTCAGTTAACGCCATGTAGCGGCGAAGATGAAAGTCAAAAAGTCAAAACCAAGTAAGCGTTTTGTAGTGTAAATTATGCTCTTTCATATGAGCCCAAATTTGTTAAAATCGGTCAAGGGAAGCGGGAGTAATCTTGGTTTGTTTAAAAAAACAATTGAACTTCCCCCACCGCTTTATTTTGATAGATAGAGCAAAACATTTTAGTCAAAAAGTGTAGGTGAATAGTCGGTAAACATGAAAATAACATCATCGATATACTTTCATTAAGCAAAATTCTATAAAAATCCCATTTTTCTACTTAGTGTTAGTTGTTACGCCCTCTAGCGGGTGTTTGACAAACTCGAAAATAATTTCCAACAATTTCTCTTGGCGACTTTCATCATCAATTTTTTTTTTAATCTATATGACCAATATCTTATGAGATATGGCCGCTCGCTACCCTTAATTGATCACCCGGTACATTCCAAGTGCGTATTCAATTAAGAAACCTACCACGTTGCAATACAGATTTTCATTTCCCACGGGCTACCTGTATCAAAATATTTCATTTCCCACGACTTTCATGAGCTACTAGACTGTCATTATATTAACGAATATTATGATCATATATGTATAATATAATATCGAATCAAGTTTGTTAACGTCTGTCTAATAATTTGACATTTCACGTCAGTATTTTTTACAAAATTCGTTTAAAGAAATAAGTAATTGAACATGAATAGCGATAGTGAAGATGATTTGACATTAACACCGCCTAATATTACCGAAATGGCTATACTCACCTCATTGAATTTATTACCAGAATTATCGAAGAAGAAATATGAATCTGCTTTCAAATCTTTTATGGATTGGCACGCTACGCAGCATACATCATCTTTCTCCGAAAGCGTCCTTATGGTATATTTTGTCGATATATCGAAGAAATTCAAGTCGTCCACCCTTTGGAGTCAATATTCCATGTTAAAAACGATGCTAAGTATCAATCAAGATTTGGACATATCTGATTATAAAAAGTTGAAAGCTTTTCTCAAGAGAAAGTCCGACGGGTATCAAGCAAGGAAATCCAAAACATTTTCTACAGATCAAATCAATAAATTTATATCGGATGCTCCTGATAATGACTATCTTCTGACAAAGGTATGATTTACTTTTTATAAAGCCATAATAATTTCAATACAAAGATTGATGACAATCGAATTCAATAATTTCGAATAGTTGATAGCAACAAATTAGTATGTATGTTCATAGCAGCGAGAGTTGATTCAGGGTCATTCGAGTTCACATCCAAATAACCGATTTCTTTTTTTTTTCTTTTATGATTAGTGTTCGATTTGTGTAATAATCTTCAATATTTGTATCTTCAATTCATTTTTTAGGTTGTATGTATTATGGGAATCATGGGTGCTTGTTGCCGTCAAGAATTATATAAAATGAAAATAACTGACGTGAAACGTATGGGATCAGCTGTACTAATAACAATACCTCATACTAAAAACAAAATTACCAGGAACTTTACAATAACAGGACTGTTTTACGAAATGGTTAAGAAGTACATAGATCTTCGTCCCTCATATATTAAGGATACTAACTTTTTTTTAAATTATCAAAAGGGAAGGTGCACTAACCATAAAGTTGGAATCAATAAATTTGGGAATATGGCAAAACATATTGCAGCCTTTCTAAAACTTGCTGATTCCGATATGTACACTGGCCATTGTTTTAGAAGGACATCGGCCTCAATCTTGGTAGAAGCTGGAGGTGATATAACCTCTTTAAAAAGACACGGTGGGTGGGATTCCACCACCGCTGCAGAGACATATATAGATGGCTCGATCAATAATAAATTAGATGTGGCTGATAAAATTTTCAATGCCATTGGAAACCGATATATAATGCCTTTTTCGTCCCGAAGCGAAACTATCTGTGTTAATGGCGTAACTTTCAACGCAAAAACAAACCTTCCTCAAATATTATTAAACAACTGCACAAATGTTACTTTTAATTTTAACGGCAGTGCTGATAATACTTGTAAAAATGTTTTTGATAATTGATAAGTATTGTTACGTAGGTGTACTTGAATTATAACCATTTTTTTCTGCATAAAGTACTTTTATTTCCGCGAGATAATAATTTCAGAGAAAAAATTCTCTAAACTAAACTATGATAAAAAGTGTTTTGTTCATAATTCAAATGGTCGTAGAAAAAGTATAGTGTACACTTTGCATGAAATGACCCATTTCCAACTCGTAGGTATATGAAATCTTATAGTACTCGTGAGAAATGTATGTCATTTCATGCTCATTGTACAATATACTATTAATTGAAGCGTCTTCATTGTCACATCCTATTGAAGGAGCAAAATTAAGTTTAACTACTGATGCTTCAAACAGTGCGATTGGAATTCGCGGGTGTATGGGTAAAAGGTAGTAAGTCAAAAAAATGTATTCTGAGAAATTAACAATTTAAGTTTGTTCTCTGGCTGTAAAAAACAACAGAGTTTTGTTGGATTGTGTAGCTTTAATTTGATGTATTAGACTTAGTTCTTATAAACAGGTGTTTAACTTTTTTTTGCATTTTTTCTCAATTTTTTTTGACATGACATTTGGCACCCTAAAAATATGACTTAAATCCTTTTGCACAATAAAACCTCAAAAATAAGTTTTATTTGCTGTAATTGGAAACAACTGTAAATATTAAAACTATATGCTTACACATCTGATTCTTCAGAACTGCTATCCGGATATACATAAAGCGTGTCACTTTTTTTTA
Organism: Galeruca laticollis; assembly: GCA_963921935.1. Lineage (NCBI taxonomy): Eukaryota > Metazoa > Arthropoda > Insecta > Coleoptera > Chrysomelidae > Galeruca > Galeruca laticollis. Next base: position 156,306,271 of record OY998181.1, on the reverse strand, counting down.
TTCATACTGCTCGTAGACAAATGTACCTACATACATCCCGGTATTAGTCTGACTATTTCACTAGAGTAAATTGATAACTGACAAAATTTGAAGGTTTTGAACTGGCAATTTTTTGTCTTGTCGCGGCAATTTTTTGACGTTTAATATATCAAATCTATGTGTATAAAATTCTATCACTCTGTGATAAAATTCAATATAAAATCTTTGTTTCTAAGGAAACTAAGCTATTTATTTATTTATTTAACTGTCTAAAAATTATTAAAACTGTTTCAAAAATTTAAATAAGTATTATTAACATGAATAATACAAGATTTGGAAATAATTCAATAAATGAAATAGAGAGTACAATTAAGCAAAGTAAACCGCGAAATACAATGAAGACAAAAAAGTCTGCGTGGGAACAGTTTAGAATGTTTCTGGACGCACGTAATTATACGTTAGAAAAGGATACTTCTGAACAAGTTATAGCAAAAATTCTTGAAGATTATGGTTTTAACATGAAAAAAAGAGATGGAACTGATTATACTGAAGCTAGTGTGGAAACACTTTGGAATACGACTGCTCAAATGGTTCAGGAAAAATATTTTCTAGAATTTAACATCAAAATTGATCCATTTAAAGATATTACTTATAAATTTGCTAGATTGGCCAGGGATACAAAACGTAAAAATCTTCAGGCTGAACCTGAAACCAGAAAAAGAGGTTCTAACGCGTTTACCAAAGAAGAATTAATGGAAATGGTAGAAAGCTATTCTGAAGATAATCCTGATGGGTTACAAAAAAAGTTTTTTCATTTATGTTCGTTCGAATTAGCATGGCGTGGAAATGAAGCTGCTAATTATGATATTAATTACATTCAAAAAGAATATGATAATAAAGGTAATTTTACTGGCAGGGTAGAATATAATCCAATCTTTTCCAAAACGACACAAGGAGGATCAAAAGCTTTATCTGGCAGTAAGTGGCTGGTGAGAAATAATGCTAACAACAATTTGTGTCCCGTTCGTTTATTTTTAAAAATTATTGAAAAAAGAGAATCCAATCCTTATCTAACAACAACAAGATTATTTTTAACAGTACATCCAAATTGGGAGAAAGGAATATGGTACAAAAATTCACCATTGGGAATTAATACAATTTCAAAGTGGACGAAAATATCGGTAGACACAAAAAAAATAAAAATAATCAGTCATTCACATAGAGCTTCTGCAATATCTGCATTAGCAAAAGAAGGAGTTGGTGAACAAGAAGTAATTAAGCTTACAGGACATTCTTCTGCCCATTCTTTGAAACCATATTTACAATTAAATGAAGAACACCATTTCCAACCTATAGAGAACCTTCGAGAAAATAAAAATAATGAAAAGGAATCCTCAGTTTCTAACTTAAATTCATCACAGGTTATGATGCAAAACAATCCCCAAAATAATGCTACAACGTACAATTATAATAATTGTACTTTTTACATAAGTAATTTTTTTTATGTTATTCTTTTTTTGGCTTTGTATAATGGAAGTTTGTAATAAATAAAACGTTTAAACATATGATTTTTTAGTTTTTCTCTCGTGAAATAGTCATGTCGAATACCACTCAATTAAAAATTTTGTAAGGTAAAATTTTTCTCTTGTCGTATTCAAGTTTGTTGCTTTTAGGTAATTTTGCTCATGACATTTAATCCAATACCACTCGCCTGACGGCTCGTGGTTTTGTTAAAAATGTCATTCGCAAAATTGCCAAGCAACTAACTTTCATGACAATCGAAAAATTTTGCCGACAAAATTTTCACTCTCGTGGTATTATATATGACAATACCATTTCCACAAAATTTTTGACTTAAAACAAAAGACACATACAAATGATCACTTTCTATATTTTAAATTGACTTGTTTCATTTTACCCAAACGTTCTACAATGAATTTAAAATCTAGTGACGACTTGAACACATTTTCACCAAAAATTGACTTATGCTCTTTTTCCCATGCACCCGCGAATTGTTTTTGAGCAAACATTTGATGGATTAACGAAACCATTAGCTTTTTATTAAAAAAATTAAGTAAATCACAGTTGAAATATTCAGGCTATGATAAAGAAATATTTGCAATATACAGGGTGAGTCACCTGTATTTATGTGGTCTATAGTGGGCAAACGGTGATATTTTTCAAAACTTTTTTCTCATAGCCCTATAGACATCAATTACGGCTACCATCTAAAATTATTTACAGCTATACAGGATGTCCCAAAAGTAGCTAGACAAATCAAATATACAACTTTTGAAATGGGACGCCCTATATTTGATCACTTCAATCGGCTTACACAGAAAGCCTACCTGTTTAAAAGAAAGAATACATGTACTTACAAAGTCTCCTAAAAAATGAATCCATACCAATGGTACATTAAGATTTTTGCCAAAAATTAAAAAATGAAGATTGAAGAACACAAAATAATAATAATTAGTTACTTTAATACGTTTTGTTACTAAAAATTATATTAATTTAATTTTATACTGTTTTTAGTGCAGGTTCTTTAGTATTTTCACTTTTTTGTCGTGAGATTTCCTTATAGTATACTTTTTGATGGTGCCATAGGTATGTTGAATATAATTACTTTTTTTTGGCAGTAAGTCTGAGTGTACTAAAGGTCTAAAAAAAGTATTAGTTACAGAAAAAATTAAAAAACAAACAAAGCAAAAGTATTATATAATTAGTATCTTCTAAGGGTACTAGTATCAAGTACTTACATCAGGGCCGAGACCAAGGGGGGGGGCAGGGGGGAGCCACCCCCCACCAAAGCCCAGGCAGTTGGTTCCAAATCCAAACACAGTTGGCTACAAATAATATTTTTTTCGTTAATTTCTTTTCAGTTTTTAAGTACCGTAAAATGGGGCTACTTGAAAACACCGGGGTGAATTGAAAAATTTTGCTTTTTCCAGTTAAAACCGATGCTGCGCTCTAGCGGTCGAAATTTTAATCTCAAATTGAGTCTGCATCTATGCCTACCATGCTTCTTAGTTGAGTTTATGTTGTGGTACTGGTTATTTACTCACTGTTATTGTGTTGTGCATCTCCAAAAAAAGGTACGAAGCTTGATTTTTTTTAACCTGCAAACTTCCTATTGTACAGAGATCCCTAAAAAGACTGTAATATCGCCGTATTTTTTCAAAGAGTAGTAATATATCAGGCAATCGTTCTCTAACCTAAAAGCCTTACTTTTCCATCTTACTTGCTAATGTTATTTCGAAATGTACGGAGAATGACATTCGTTTTGTGCTTTTCCCTCCTAACAGTACGCACCTTACGCAGCCATTAGATGTTAGCGTTAATCGTCCAATTAATATCGCTTGGAGAAAGATACTTCAAGAATGGCAAAAACATAATAAAGGAACTGTAAGAAAAGAAGTATTCCCACGCTTATTAACACAGGCATTAAATAGACTTTCAGAGAGTATGGAAAAAATATTCAATCAGGCTTTGAAGCGACCGGTCTATTACCACTGAATAGAAATAAAATTGTATGCAAGCTACCAAAAACAGACAAGCAAAAAACGCAAGAACAAGATGCAATTGTCGATTTACCAAAAGAAGTGTTTGAAAAATCTAGGTTTGGAGCACTAACCTCTGTTGGTAGGAAGAAAAAATTGTTTGTTGTTGCAGGTAAAAGCATTTCACAGAAAGACCTACAGCTACCATCAACATCAGCGCCATTCAAGCCAAATAAAAATAAAAGCACGCCCAAGGTTATCATCATCTTCTTCCGAAAGGGACGTGGATGAAGAAGATTTAACCGTCGACAGCGACAAAGATGTGGACCCAGAACCGTTTTCCGACACAGACACCAATAAAATTGATGATAACATGTCACCTATGCAAGATTATTCTGTCTCGACAGATTTTAAACAAGGTGATTTCATTCACGTTGACATGAAAACTGAAGATGGTACCAATATGTGGCAAAAATAATAAATTGCGAAAAAAATGGATCTTATATATCTATGCTCATTCTTAAGATTAAGTGATGAAATACCTAATGCATATGTTTTTCCCCCGGCAGAAGACATCGGACTTGTCGAGCAAAAAGAAATTAAGCAAAAGCTTTTAGAATATGAAACATTACGACGAGGGCAGCTAAAATTTAAAAATATGTGATCTTAATTATTAATTTGATTGTAAACTGTCAAACGAATTTGCTTTTATTTATTTTTTTGTAGTCTCTACTATACCAAAGAAGGTTTATTTTGGGTTATTTTGAAGAATATTGTTTTTAATTTTTATAATAAATATTTGGTAACAATAAACTCAATTTTTAAAAAATGTTTTTTGTGTGTAAAATAATGAAGAAATATAAAAATAGTAATTTATGCAACAAGTGCATAAAGTGGTACTTTTTTCACGAATGGAAAAAGTTGACCTTGTGCTGACGTTCGCAGGATGTACAAAGATGCCATAAGGGCCCTAGCACATATCTCTGTTATTATTGGTCGGATTGAAGTGTAATAAACGACATTATGAAGAAGAGAGGACAAGAGGTAAACATGTAAAGCCATAAGGGCACTAGCATATATCTCTGTTATTATTGGTCGGATTGAAGTCGAACAAACGCCACAGGTAGAGTATTTTTACAGGATGTACAAAGATGCCATAAGGGCACATCTCTGATTGGTTGGGTTGATTGAAAAGAGGTGTATCTCAGTTATTGTCAAAAGAAACGCGAATGATGCCGCAGATCGCCTCTAATTACGACAGATCGACTCAAATTACGTCAGATCGCCTCTAATTGCGTCAATTATAATCAGAACAGCCTCGATCTATAAAAAAGTGATTGAGATGACTGTAAAAATAACGTATTACTAAAAAAAGTCGTCTACATCACGAATAACATCAAAAGGGGAAACACACATCAGAGGGGTACCAGACGCACGTCAGTTTGACAGCAACCCTTCAAAAAGAAACCAATAAGGGTACCATATAATTAGTCGGACGGAAACGGTAACCCAAAAAGACTTTATGTCTGTTTTCCCATGAGAAAGCATGTAATAATGATCGAGCAAGAAATTTAGATACCTTCTTTTGAAGATGCGTATTAAAACAATTTCAGTTCTAAAAACAGACCTTAGAACACGGGGCTAGTATTAAAAAATTCAATCTGTATGGCTAGTTAAACAATAGATCTAAGGAAATTAATGAATAATGCCATGTTTTGGGGGAAAATGTACGGAATGGTATTTGTAAATTGGTATACCGATACGAGGGTCAATAGTTTTCGATAATAATCCACGATCTTTCACGACACAATCATCAATCTTCACACACCGTCTTAAAAAATGCTACAAAAGTCATTCAAATACAATATCATTGCTTAGTGTAATTCTTGTCAACATGTATTTAAATAGACCATTCGCGATTATAAACATATAGTTATCAGTTATTTTTAGTGTTTTGATTTTATATATCACATATCCATTCGTTCTTTTTTTTGCTTCATCACTCTGTATAATTTCTTTATAATTACATTAAGATCGTAACCAAACCACAAAGATAAATATATTATTCATCAACTGATTTCAATACAAAATTGTTATCGATTTGAAAAAAAGAAAGCGTGTAAAAAATGAGCAACTCTGTTAGTTTTGCGCAAATATTGGTTAAATCGTCAGACTAATGTTTCATCTTATTTACTATATAGACTACATATTTTCACTAAGATAAAAAAGTTATCGTATTGGAAAAATTATGATTTGGGTTGAAGTAATTCAAACAAATACTACGCTAATAGATTATACTTCGTTTTTAAAAGGCATGGAGTAATAAATCACTCATTTTGGCCGGAACCATAGGCGTACCACATTTAGTCATTTAAAAAAAGTTAAGGCTTCTAAAATTATCTCATTTCCGAAAATAACAGTTTTGTAATATTATTTAAAATGAAATTTCAAATTATCAATAATATAATAAACTGTGGATTATATCACTGACATCAATTTTCCAGAAAATTTATTATTATGTATAAAAGGGCGTAGACGAGTCCCTCCACTAAGCTCCAGGTAGTTATAATCCTACATACAATAAATAATAAAATAAATGTTAATAACAATTTTATACAAATACATATATATATATATATATATATATATATATATATATATATATATATATATATATATATATATATATGCTGGAAATATATCAGGGAAGGTAGCTCAAAAATGGTTTTATTATTGTGAAATATAGTCTTTTCAGTTCTAAGAAAATGCGCCCATAATACAATGTACTTACTAGAACTTTTCAACTATAAAAGTAGCGAAAAGGTTGAATATTTTCAATTTACAGTTCATCTGCTCTGGAGAAACTGCTGTGTTGATTGATTTCCCCATTATTACTGTTATTTGTTATTATTTTTTACCGTTATTGTTAACTGGTGTTTATTTTTGTTCATCTATACAAGTTCTCTTCTCATCACACGAGACAAACACCTAAATACACCTTCCAACTATATAGTGTTCCAACCAAATTCGACCGGATATGAAAGATTTATCACCATCTAAGCGACCTAAATTTGGCCCATTGTCGCTGAACGAAAAAAATCTGCTATTCCTCGTTGAAGAACGAAGAAATTAGAAGAAAAATCATGAATTTGACAGGAAGTGTTGATGAAACTGTGGAGATTACTGCAACAATGATGGGTGTTTCAAAAACAACAATTTATAATTTAATGAAGTTTAAAAAAAATGGAAACATCACAGCCTCAGCAAAGTCCCCAGGTCGACCCAAACTTGAAATGGATGACGACTTGAAGAATGGAATAAGGCGTAAGGTGCATGCTTTTTTCTTTGGATAAGAGATCCCAACTCTCTCCAAAATTATGGCTTCGGTTCAAGAAGATTCAGATTTTCCGAAAATGTCTCGAAGTACATTATGGAAAATTTTGAAGGAACTTGGATTTGAATATAAAAAAATAATCGGAACGCAATGTTGATTGATAGAGACGACATTGTCATTTGGAGGAGGAGTTATTTGCGCAATATTCGGAAAGCAAGACTAGATCAAAAATTATTTGGATGAGACTTGGTTAAATGAAGGTCATACTGTTTCAATGTTTTGGCAAGACACGAATGTCAAAAGTCGGAGGCAGGCAGCTCTTGAAGGGTGGTCAACAGGCCTCAATCCACCAGCAGGAAAAGGACGTCGACTCATCATTACTCATATCGAAAGTGCCGAAGGTTTTGTTAAAGGTGGATTGTTGTGCTTTGAGTCGAAGCAAACCGGAGATTATCATGAAGATATGGATGCAGACGTTTTCGAGGAATATTTCTCATAAATGTTAGATCTAATTCCAACGGGCTCAGTCATTGTTATGGATAACGCAAGTTATCACTCCAGGTTAGTGGAGAAATTACCTTCAATATTGAATGCCCATATAACCCGCTGAAAAATGAGCTCTTGCAACTGTCCAATTCACATAAAAACAAATATAGTAGATACGTTGTAGATCAAATGGCATCAGCGCGTGGTATAACGGTGCTGAGGCTTCCTCCTTATCACTGTCAACTCAATCCCATAGAATCAATATGGGCCCAAGTGAAAGGGGAAGTTTCAAGAAAGAATACGACATTCAAAATGAGTGACGTAAAAGTTTTATTCGAAGACGCGTTAGGTAACGTAACCAAAGAAAACTGGAAGAAATGTGTTGAACACGTGATACAAGAAGAACTAAATATGTGGGAAATGGATCATATAAGTGAACACATGATTGAACCATTTATAATCAATGTTAATAATGGAAGCTCAACAGAATCGTCTGATTCTGATATATACGAGTAGACTAGTTTTTGTGTTAGTTATTACTATTATTTGTTAGACTTTTTTTTATAAATATTACATTAATTCGTACTTTATTCCTGCATTTTTCTTTTTTCCTCTCCTATTGTAAACGGTATATTAGAAGTAAAGTTGATACCTACTGCAAAAAAATTTGCTATTTTTTATATAATATTTTGTTTATTGTTTATTCATAGGAACACAAAAAAATGTGTTTTTATTGAATCGATATTGTGAACTCTGTTGAATAGTTTTCGTAATTATAATTTCATAGTGCCTTCATATTCATATACCAAGTTTGTTTTGTCCTGATTGCACGCCTCTGAGGATTAAATTGTTTATTTGTTCATTCAAATACAATAGAGCGACCCTTTCAATACAATAGGCGACCCAACCGAATACAGAGTTACGGGGTGTCTACCTGAAATTCGTAACAAATGAGAAATTTTAGTACAAAATTCGATAAACTTCGGAGATATTTTATTATACACCCTGTATCGGTTTTGCATACCTAATGAGCTTTTATTACTCCATGCCTTTTAAAAACGGAGTATAGTTGAAAGCATTCTTAAAGGAATGATAATTTTTTCACAACTTAAAGGTTCAGTTTTATTGAATTTTACTCTTTTTCAAAAAAATATGAAATATTGTTATAACTTTCAACGTGTATTATCACTTATAATTTTAAAAACTAATAAATTTTTTTGAGTATTATCGTTTTTTAGCTTGTCAAACGAAAAGTTTTTTTGCAATTTGCTGACGTAACTACGCTAAATATATTAAATGAAACCATTCTTTAAAGCTATGATAATTTTTTTTGATAACTTAAAGGTACAGTTTTATCGAATATTACTCTTTTTTCAAATATGAAATACTGTTAAAACGTTGATTTTTGACCTCTTGGCGTAATTCAAACTATACAAATACTACTTACTATATAGATAAAGACTACATATTTTCACTAAGATAAAAAAGAAGTGTGAACGGTTATCGTAATGAAAAAAAGTTACCAAATTTGCAGATTTGATAATGAAGATAACGATTCATACTGAATTTTTATTGATGTTCTGTATATTTTTCAAACGATGATAACAACTGTTTTAACGCTTCTGCTGAATTATAAGAAACTCTACGGACACGTGACGTAATTGGGTAATAACGAATGATTCACAAAATTTGTTGACATAACGTTTTTAATCTGAAATACTATTCTTAAAAGAATGAAAGAGCAAAAGCAAATTTTTGAGGTTGGATGGAATATTTTTTTATGTAAAGAACATAATTATTTGTTTATATCTTGTTATATGAAAGAGTATCCTTCATAACTAGAGCCAATAATACCTCGCAAGGTACTCATTTACCAAACAACGTTAAATCCACATTTTCATATGAAAACACTCATTTACATACTGTTAAACTCAATACCTCCAGACAAAACAGATCACTTCAAATAAAACACACACAGATTGGATAGGAAATAAAACAAATTGTTTCACTTTAATTGTTTTTTATTTCTGTAAAATACTTTCTATAAGGATGCTTATACACATTTTTTATTGAAAGAAAACGAAACCAAACCTAAAATGTCACGTGACAACATGGGCAGTAAGGGTTTCCCTGACGCCCTTTTACAATGATCTGCACTGAATAACACGTTAATCTATGATAATAATTATACACTTTCATTGTTTTTATTTCGCTTACGTACAATTCAGAATAAACCATTTGGAAAAAGCATAATAACTGAATTTTGCATTTTATTTTTTCATAAAATGAGCTTGGATAGATACTTTTCAAATCAATTGTTCCATATTTTAATTGATTTTTCTGTAAAGAACATAAATAACATTCTATGAAAAATATAAATAATATTCTATAAATATGTATACATATCTTATTATACATTTAAATCGTTTATTTCAATGAAAGAGCAAAAGTTATCAAAACTAGATCCTATAAGGCTCCGCTCAGTTTTGATAAGTTTCATTTTTACCAACAAGGCATGTTTTTTAATAGTTTTTTTCAACCATGCCTCCAATGAAGAAACCGCTCACTTCTTAAACTTTTTATGATCGAAAATATTAAAACACTTGCTTGTATATCGTTTATGCACAATTCTATGTTCTGTATTGGAGGCATTGAGTTTAATTCAGCGAAAATCATATATAGAATTGTGCATAAACGATATACAAACAAGTGTTTCAATATTTTCGATCATAAAAAGTTTAAGAAGTGAAAATAAAATGGTCTGATAATAAATGTGGTTTATTGGTTGTGTCCGCCATCTTAAACATGTCGGAAAAACGACTATAAGAAAATTTATTAATAACCACCTGATTTTCGCTGTATCCGTTTATTAAAAAATACGAAAAAATCTTGTTGTATTGTCTGACAAAAATTATTTCGCGATTTCCCAGTCTGACGCGTCAAAGTTGTCGATTTCCTGACAACAAAAAATTTATTAATAACTTTTGTTTATGATTTTTTTTAGTTTTTAAATTAAATTTGGAATATGTTAAAAAAATTGTCTGACAATGAAAGAGGGTCTTTTAGATAAAAATACCTATTTTGCCAATATACGCTTGGACCTTGCGTTCTTTTCTATATATTTATTAATAACCAGCTAATTTTTTGTTCATTGCTTAAAAAAAATAATACAATTTTTTAGATGTCTGATAAAATGTGTTTTTTAATTATTCAGTCTGACGTGTGAAATACAAATTTTTAATAATTATTAAAATTTACCTTCAAAACACGATTTTCTCTTAATTATAATAAAAAATAATGTTTATAACTTCAAACATCATAAATATTTTTATTAAAAAAAATGTTTTTGGTCCTACGACCAGAAACAATGCTATTTCATGCTTCAAAATCGTCCGGAAACAGCTTCATTTATTCACTAGGCCGGCAATAAAGTTACCAAGATATTACTCACTACAGTAATTACACTACTTACATCAAATAATAACTTAAACTATATGTCATACCTTTATGATCTAATGAAACTTTGTTTTTCTCATTTGCTAGTTAATTTAGGGTACACCACTTCATAAATTAATTAAATAAATCTCAATATTTGCGTAAAGACTTTTTTGGAATTAAAAAGAGTACTAATAAATTGTTTGTAATTAAAAATTATATTAAATAAAAGTTTGACATTTAATTTGACATTTGTGAAATGACGCGTTTGTTTACAACAACCTTTCATTCGATTATAATAATATATCGATTGTATTTTGCTGTGTTTATTTAAAATTAAATGGTTTATGCCTAATAATTATTTGTTTTTATCAATTTTATCTTAAAATAACCTTTACTGTGCTACTTTATACGACATTAGGCACATACCTACATATTATTATCTAATAATTAAGTAGTTAGATTTCGATTGAGGATCATTCATTACTAATTTTATTAATCATATAGTAAATGTCATTTTAGTCGATTTTTAGATATTTTAGTTTTTAGTAGAAAATTTATCAACTTTTTATCAATTTAAAAAGTGGTCGGACCAAAAAAATGTGTGTATCACACATCCAGAAAACGTTTCGCCTCGATGCTTCGCACAATATCACTCTCATACTCGCAAAAGGTCATTTTCTGGACTAGTGATACAAACAACTATTTTCCGATTTTGAATTTCCTATATTTCGCGATTAAACGCTTCATGTCTTGACTTGTCAAATGTAGCGGAGGCAAGTACCTTGTAAAAGATTTCAATTATTACTGTAACGAGGTTATATTAAAATGAGGTGTTTTTTGTGTAACTTAAATAATGGAGTAACAAAATTTACACCACACATATTAGAAAGATGTAAATTATTTTTAAGATCACAAATTTAATGACGTTATACTACCAGATAATTGTGATGGCAACTATTAAAAAATGATGTTTTTTCGTCAGACTCTAGTTATATTTATCAGACACTTATACCAAAAATCAAATATTTGTTTTCTTAACATAATTTTTAGGTGTCTGACGGTTATTAATAAATTTATTGTTGACAGGAAATCGACAACTTTGACGCGTCAGACTAGGAAATCAGGAAATAATTTTTTTCTACAACTACTATGCAAAACACGCTTTTCCACACAAATTTTTATGCGCAAAGCAAGCCTTTTCTTAATTAGTTTGATATCCGTTAGAAAAGTAATAATGTAGAGTGGGGGAAAAGTACACGTTATGGTACTTTTCCGCACGGAAATATCACTTTGCCCACGGAAATTTTTTTGACAATACTTTATAGTGGATTTCTGGGTGTTCAAATTTTAAATTTAAACTAAAAATTCTGTAAGTAAACTATTTTTTAGATTATGTATTTCAGTTTATTGATTATAGATTATAAACAAATTCATTTTTTACCCATTCTTTTAGGAACTATGAACCGAGATCATAATTTATCTTTCGAGTTGTCGAATTCCGATATTGAGAATACTCCTCCAGATATTATCGAAAAGGCTCAAAATGCAATCGAAAATTTGTTACCTGGAGTTTCAAAAAACAAATATCAAAAACAATACAGCAAATTTATGAACTGGAGGAAAATAAACAATATTAAATCATTCTCAGAAAATGTTTTGTTGGCTTATTTTCAAGAAATTTTTGCAAACTAAACCGTCTACACTGTGGTCTATATATATTCAATGATAAGGAGCCTCATAAGTATCAAACATAACAGAGATATTTCAAAGTATACAAAACTTCGAGCATATTTAAAAAAGCAAAACGAAAAAAGCTGTGACAAAAAAAATCCCTTACATTGACATCTGCTGAAATCAATAAATTTTTAGAAGAAGCGCCAGACAATATCTATCTACTCGTCAAAGTAAGTCATAATTTTAAAGATTATATTTAGTTATTCAATCTATTATTATTTAGTAACCAATATACTTCATAATATAGTAAAATCGAAATAAAAAACTTAAAATAAAATAAAACAGCGGAAAGACCTAAATACAGTATTTCATAATTCTTGCCGCGATAGCTTAGTGGAAAACACATCAGCATTGGAACGAAGATGCCCGGGTTCAAATCCTGTCGACTTTTTCATATATTTGCAATTTATTTAATCTTTTTACTTTAATTTTGGATCTAAATTAAAATTTTAATTTCAATCACAAATTTACTTGTAGGTTGTCATGGCCTTATGATTAGCCGGAGCATGTCGAAGGGAAGAATTATGGAAATTAACTATTGATAACATAAAAGATTTACAAGAAGCCTTATTGGTTACTGTTCCAATAACCAAGACAAAAATACCACGTACATTTATTGTAGTTGGAAAATTCTATGATTTATACAAAAAATATGCACGTCTGCGTCCACAAAATACAAATGAGAAGAGGTTATTTCTTAATTACCAACACAGAAAATGCACGCGTCAAATAGTGGGCATAAATAAATTCGGAAATATGCCTAAACAAATTGCAGAATATTTAAAATTACCTAACTCTAAATTGTACACGGGTCATTGTTTTAGACGATCTTCAGCTACAATTTTAGCAAATTCAGGCGGAGACTTATTAACATTGAAGCGACATGGTGGATGGCGCTCAAATACAGTGGCGGAAGAATATATTGACGACTCGATATCAAACAAAATTGATATTGCCAACAAAATTGAAAATCTATTAAACCTGGGGCTTCGACTTCATATAATATTATTCCTAATGAAAAACAAGCATCAACATCTTCGTTGACAAACATTAACGATAACTTATCATCAAAAATAGATAATATACCAGGCATAACAATTCGAAATTGTTCCAATTTTACTATCAACTTTTAACTATTGTTTCTATATTCTGTGTTCATTTCTTAAATTCGTTCTGTTTAAGTTAAATAAAATACATATATAAGTTACTTTTTTCTTTAATTAATAAACGTAGTTGTAGAAAAAATATTGTGTACAACTCGTACGCAAAGCACTTTTCCCACTCGCTGGATTTGCGGCACTCGCCTTACGGCTCGTGCCACAAACTTCTGGGCTCGTGGGAAAAGTAAGGCTTTGCGCACTTGTTGTACAAACTACTATTGTCAGACAATATAATAAAATATTTTTTTCTATTTTTTAATAAACGGATACAGCGGAAATCAGGTGATTATTAATATATTTTCTTATAGTCGTTTTTCTGACATGTTTAAGATGGCGGACACAACCAATAAACCACATTTATTATCAGACAATTTTATTTTCACGTTTCAGATAATGTTAAAAAAAACAGTATCTATAAATTTTCTATATGTCGTAAAAACGACATGTTTAGGGAAACTTAACGGACAAACGCCCTAAAAACAAAAAAAGTCATAGAGGAATTGGGTGTCAGACTAGGTCCAATGAAGCCATACACGAAGTTTGGTGAGAGTATGTATCACAAAATTTTTTCCCGGTGGGCACCCTAACTATAACCGGTGGGAAAATCAAATACCTCTGTTAAAAATCTGTATATGGAACTCTATTGATAGAGTTTTTGTAAAATGATTCTAAATTTGTAGCAGTCATAAATGAAGTATTTTTGCTTAAACCACAATATTTTTCATGAAATGGGAGTTGCTCTAATGAATATTAGTTAACTTTGCTGATTTAAAGAGAAATTTTTAAAAGTGTCAAATAAGTAATTTTTAGTTTAGAAATTGAGGTTACGTAAACATTCTAGCTCAGAAATGATCTCAGTGTAAAATTTTGAATTAAATTCCGAATTTTAGGTAAGTTGGCTATTAGAAGCGAAGAAGAAGAAGAGGACAGTGGAACTAGTATCACCGGGAAACGCGATGTGAATGCATATATTATAAAGAATGATAAGTATAAACCATTTACTTGTGATTCCAGTTTTCTGAGCTTGGTTGATGAAACCGAGATCTCTAAACGCAGAAAAAAAGTGAGAACCAAAAAATCGACAAAGATAGACAAAGATGGCGGTAATAAGACCATTCTTAAGGATAAATCAAAAACACCAAATAAAAATTGAACCATGATGAACAACACATTTCTCTCATAGAATCAAATTTTAAGTTGATATCGATCCAATAGAGGACTTGGGTAATTCTTAAATGTAAAATATAATTGTGATATTATAATAAATATATATTGGCATCTTCTAATTATTAATCTTCACTAATTTTGGAATTTTATTATTTCTTGTTACCGCATTTTTTTGTTACATGTAACAGAATTTGGGGGCATAAATAATGTTAAAACAGCAACAATGTCAATAACGTGAAAGAATCAGTTACACATATTTTATTGCACAATTTCTATAAACAAAAACAGAATTAGCGGGCATATCACGCAAAAGAGGTTACAGAGAATGAGTAGTAACCAAGCCAGAAACATGCATGTCTACGGTTACCACTCATTCTCTGTAACCTCTTTTGCGTGATATGCCCGCTAATTCTGTTTTTGTTTTATATTCCACGCGTTATTCTTTCATCTTTTCATTGGTTATATATATATATATATATATATATATATATATATATATATATATATATATGTATATATATGTATGTATATAATATGAATTTGAAGAAAGATATTTGCCAACTTATTTGTAATGGATATTTTTGTGGGGATGTGGCAATAAGACTCCAGAGTAATCAAAAAACAATATTTAGAGTTGAAAATAATCTTATTGAAATGAAAAATCAAATAATTAACACAACCAATGAATTCATTTTTAAAGTTATTTATAACAAACTATTCTTTGAAATCCAAAATAAGCAAAAGAACAAACTTAATAATCTAATCAAGAAAAAAATTAATTCAGTTCTTTCAACACAAGAAAATTGGATTAAAAATCTATCAGATACAGACATATCTAAGGATATATTACAGTTCTTATCACTAGGCCCTAAATTCAGCATTGAACCTATAATTACCAAGGACAGGTTTATTGTCATATTGTTTTTTGAGATTTTCATTGATTTATGTTTAAAAGAATTTATTATAAAAATTTACAACTTTTCCAAAATTCGCTATAGATTTTATCCCTTGATAAATTATTCGAAAGCTCGGGAATAAATATCTGAAAGAATTTACTCTGGAGTCTTATTGCCACATCCCCACAAAAATATCCATTATATATATATATATATATATATATATATATATATATATATATATATATATAATATAGTGAGTCTCTAACTTGGAATAAATTCAGTGAATTACAGTTTTTTTTAAGAAATATGCTCGGTTAGGTCGATTAGTATATTGAACTGCGCTCTTTTTGATGTAAAGAAATCTTAGAGATTTGAGATATAACATCATCGACAATTTTTTCAAATAGCAATCTTAATTTTTAATGAATATTCTCGGAAGGTATACACACGTACCAAATATAGCAATCTTAATTTTTTATGAATATTCTCGGAAGGTAAACACACGTACCAAATATCAAATTTTTATTACCTACTTATCCTTTAAAAGATATTCAAGAAATAACAACCAATTCGAAAAATAAGAATTTTGTGTTAACTATTGCAAAGGTCGTTTTTAAAAAGAATCGAACAATTTACTAAAGCGGAACTTTATTAACGTAATAAACAATTAAATGTTATATTTGAAAATTACAAGTTAAAAAGCTGAAAACGCCTACTTGCAACCGATTTTGTTCCCGTTATCGTAAGTGGGGGAACGCATCTTGGATTCAGCAACGTCGGCCCATTTCTAGTAAATCCAGGTTTCCTTTCCTTCCATCAAAAAGAGCACAATTTAAAAGCATAATCAACCTGTCTGAGCATATTTCCAACAATAAAACTGTCTTTGATTTACTGAATTTATTCCAAGTTAGAGACTGTATTCAATATGCTGATTTCTACCAAATTCGTTTACCAGCCAAATTTAACTTTAGGCCTTGGTGATATATTATTGTTAATCTTTACGTGCGTTATTTTATGATTTTGAATACGATTTTTCACTTTGGTTTGCATAACATGATCAAAGATCGTCGTGATGCAAAAATATACAATCTCTATCCCAGAAACGATACTGAAGCCCAAGAAAATTCCAAGTAATCCACCATAAAATGCTGAAAACGAAACAATTATTACTGGATATCTTTGATACAGTGAAATTAGAAAATTTTGGTTGTGCTTCCTTCTAAAAATAAACATTATTTGTTATTTCATCAAATAAAAATTACTGGAAGTCATTTTCATGTTTCTACTAAACCTTATGGGCATAAATCGACACAATAGGGATTTTTCTATATCAAATGCAACTATAGTGTAAAGGTCTTCCACTATAAAAATTGATACACGTCGTAGACAGTCTTTGAAAGTAGTTTTGATCGAGGAAATGTAAAACAATGATGTTATGTTGATATTTAATATCATAGAAATATTCTGCCGTAAATTATACAGTGTTAGGAATATTCTATGGCAACGCAGGGTAAAAGCGACAATATGTTGTAATAGTTATGGAAAAAATACAATTAGACGCAAACTTTTTAAAAAATATTTTGTTCACAGATTAATCGACTTTTCCCATACACGGTGCACATAATTCATCCGTTATGCGATATTGGTCCAGGACAAATCTACACAAACACTACAATAATAGAGCTCAATATCCCCGAAAGTTAAATGTTTGGGCTGGAATATTAGGTCAACATTTAATTGGACCATTTTTGATTGACGGCAATTTAACCCGACAAAAATATTTGAATATGCTGCAAAATCAAATTACTCTTGCCCTTATACAATTAGGTGTCAACTTCAATGATACGTGTTACCAACATAACGTTTGTGCATCACATAATTATCGATTAGCAATAAAACTTTTAAATACACAATTTCCCAATCGGATAATCTCCACGAATGGTAACATTAGATGGCCTGCTAGAACTCCAGATTTGGCACCTAACGATTTATTTTTCTGGGGTTATGTGAAATCGACATTTTATGGATTCCAGAACAGGGCCAGTTTTCTGAATGAAATTAAGGAACCAATTCTACAAGCCTGTATGGAAATAATACCTCAAATGTTCACACATATTCGTCAAGAGTTTTATAACCGGCTCGGTTATTGTTTAGCTCAGAACGGGGGTTTGGAACATTTGATTTGAATTCATTGAAGAATTAAGAATTTTTATTTTTCAATTTATTACCAATCAGAATATTACTTTTATTTAAAAATAGTAGGTATTTTGATTATAATTCTATTTTCACAATAATTGTTCTTGTTGGAATATTTCTGATTTTAATTGACTCCAGAATATCAGTCAGTCAGATGATTTATTTAACAATTTTTATGAAAATATATTTGGGGAGCAATCATCATTTCGTGATTAATACAGATTTCATTATTCTTTAGTGCTGTCATTGATAGATGAAATATATAGAGATATGGGTGGTCAAATCTTACCTACAAGTGTATCCCAAGTAAATTTTTTATGTCTTCTATTTCTAATGCCAACAATATCTTTGAAGAAAACATGCAAAACACTTGCATTTTTTAGTTCAATGCCAGAACTGAAATTAAGAATAACTTTAAACGATATAATCAAAATAGTTATTTGTAAAACTAGTGTTATAATTATCGTTTTGTAGTACGAGTGCAGTTTGCGCAACGAACCACGAAGCGGTGAGTTGCGCTAAGTACGAGTACTACAAAAAGTCATTTTATTTTACACAATATTTTTTATAATTCGTATTTATTGAATTTTTTAAATAAATAGAATTCCATTGTGTGTCTTTGGCAGAAAAAAGCGCTCGTCAACGCTTGTGAGCGCCGAGAAATGAACTAAACAGTTGTCGGTCAGGACGCATTGGCTAACTTCATTAGAGCTAACAAAATCCGTCATTTGGCTTATTTATTTTGTTTGTTTGGATATCAATTTTAAGCAATATCATCATCCAGCCACCCAGAATTGTTTCAAATATGATATACGTGGATGCAATGCCTCGTAACAACTACAAATGTGTTAGTGAAAGGATGAAACCGTTGGTCGGCGAAGTTTTTAGAAGCCATAAGGTAGGTTATAATAGGATTATTTTCATTTTTTTTTTGGTAAATTGTATCATATATTTATCGTAGAATGTGAAAGAAGTAATATGATTTTTGCTACGTATTGATAACTGGCTTAATATTAACCTCATAATTACACGCGTGCAGAGACTTGCTATTGTGTGTCCCAAATATCTAACTAGTTAGATGTAGATACGTGATTTTGTACACAGATACGGGCAATTGCAACGTAACAAACAAAAGTTAAACGCGTAGATTCACGGCATTGCATTGTACACTTCAAGATTTTTTTCATTTTCAGAAAAACTTCTAAATCATGGGAAGTCGAGGTCAGAAATTGGTTCAGCTTGCATTGAAAAATAGTACTGCCTTGGTAGGTTCAGAGGAACCTTCAAAAGCGACCAGCTACTCTGATCAAGAATTGGCAAATCTATTAGAAGAGACCGAAATACTTATTCTTATTGATATTATGATACAGGACAACTTTAATGAAGGCTCTGAAGTCGACAATAATACAGTTGTCGAATATTTGCCCAATTTTGAGACATTTTTACAGCTAGAAGAATGTGGAGTTCCCACCCTTGAAACAAATCTTGTTTCTGATCAGTCATCATCGTCATCTAATACCAGTGCTGATTCATCCCGATCGTCAGAAGTCTTGTTTCTGATCAGTCTTCATCATCATCAGCTGTTACTGCTCATCAGAGCTTCACTGTCGAGAGTCGTCAGGTGAAAAAAATAAAAAGGAAACGAAATGAAATGAAAAACTCAGAATGTAAGGAGATTCCTACATCGGCTTCCGCAGACCCAAAAATCAGAAAAAAACGTTTCACGATACTGCAAGACTAACCAGAAAATTGGGTAAAGTTTGCGATTTCACTGCATGCAAAAAGTCGGCAGTATGTATGTTCGGAAAGCATACTTCACATTTTTGCAAGGAATATTATGGTTTTGTTTTGATGTAGCAACGTCGCATTTGAGAAGGCAAGCCGTTGAAAATACGTTAGCAATGCGCAAGACGAAAAATGGCTTCTGAATAAAATTAGTGTGTCGACACGTTGTCAATGTAGTAAAATAAGCCGAAAATGCGTACTTATTTTTATTTATTCATTGTATAAGAATAATATTGATCGATACCAAGTAAAAGTATTTGTACCAGATTGTTTTTCATTTACACCGTCCAATTCTATAAGTACAAGAAGTGTATTCAATCATGAACACGTACCTATGTGCGATAAAATAATTCTGCAAGATCGTGAAAACATCTTTAATTACTTTTGGACCGATCTCAATTGGGATCAAAAGAAAATATACGTATGTAATCTAGCCATACGACAAAATATGAGAAGAATAACTACTAGACATGACTCCAGAAGAACTAATAGTATTGCTTATAGCTTAAATGTTGGAGATCAACAAGTTTCAGTATGCAAGAAAATGTTTCTATAAACGCTTGGTTGAAAAAATCAAAATATGGAACTTTGCAAGAATCTTCAAGCAGTCCACGCCGAACAAAGGATAAAAGTCCAGCTGAGCTGTTCTTGAGGAATTTCTACAAGAGTTACCAAAACTACTAAGTCACTATTGTAGGCGTAATTCGAAAAAGTTATTTTTGGAGGGAAATTTTCCAACGTATGCCGCGCTATATGAAGTGTATGTAATGCATTGCAAATCTGAATGTTGCACACCAATGTCTAGAAAAAGTCTAACGAAATACTGCAAGGACATGAATATTAGAATGTTTTCCCCTAGAAAGGACCAGTGTGATACTTGCGTTCAGTTTCAAGCGGTGATCCTGGATGCAGATATCTGGGAGAAGCATCGAAAAGAAAAAATAAGGACGCAAGAAGAAAAGGTAGATAAAGTATATGCTCAAAATGGTCTGTGTCACGTCATCACAGTAGATTTACAAGCTGCGAAAACGCCCCGTGTTGCAGGCTAGCTGTTTAGAATTTAAGACAAAGTTAGTATACCACAATTTTACTTTCTATGATTTGGCCTCTGGTCAATGCACTTGTTACTGGTTTGATGAAACACAGGCTTCCACATTTGCGTCCATGATAACAGACTGTAACTACCAGAATAAAAACTCAATACTAGCTAACTCTGTCTCTCAAAGCAGTATAGTGTTACTATAATCCAAAAATTTTTAGTCAAAAGTCACTCTCAAATGGAGTCATAGAAAAAAGGCTGAATAAAAATTGACATCCCTAATGATTATCACAAATATACAAGAGAAGCAAGACGCAAGCCTTTCCCATATGAAGTGGTGTCATCAAAATATAATTTTTTTCAAATATTTTAGCAATAACCTACCCACTATGCAAATAAATATTACAGTTATGTTAATTCAACATCACATTGTGATAATGTTCTTCCTTTTTTTCCTCTTGTTTTCATCACATGCACATCTATACAACCGCTTATGCCCAGCTTGTGGCTGTTAACTTTTGTGATGTTTCAAATGAACTTTTCAGCGATATTAAAGCGCTGTCTTTTTACATTACTGTGATGTTACTAGAACTTCCTCAAAAGGAAATCTTTATAACGAACTAAAAACAACATTTCTGTTACATTCTGAAATGCCTTTTAACATATTGTCGATGTTAATGTAATGTCTACAAAATAACATCTTATCAATGATCTAAATGCGACATTTCAAAAACAATACAGTGTATTCTCGTAGATGTTGTATGGACATTACATAAACCTCTAACTAATATACCTCAAATATTCTGGATGACATCCTATAGATGTTTCTGTACCTAATTAGCAAATACAGGGTGAACAACTAAGAACGTCGGCTGTCGCCCATATTTAAAAAAATAGTCATAGTACAACTTTAAAAAAATACCTTCAGGAAAATGACCCTGAAAAAACGCTGGTAAATATTTTTGAGTTCCTAAAATATCTCCTATGGGGTGGAATGAACACTTAAAAACATAATACTGTGATTATCTCCAAAAAATACATACTAAACGTATCCTAGAAATACAATGTTTGATATATTGTTGAGATTATGAAAAAATGTAGTTAGGGACTTTTTGTCTTTATTCTTCAAGTAAGGGGTGGGGGAAGGTTCAACCCAAACAACAAATGTCGTAACACTTTTTTTTAATCGACATCCATGTTTTTGGCTTCATTTGGAAGAGTTTTTCCTTTTTAATAAGAAATGCTTAACAAAAATAACATAATTGGACAATTTTGTCAACGCTTTGTGCGCAAAAGTCCACAATTTTCCCATTTTCCTCGGAAATTTCAAATGTAATGAGTCATTTTTTAAATTCTGATGAAGAGGGGTAAAAAAATAGGAATCTGTTTCAAGATATAAGATTTACAATACCAGATATAAAAATTAAAAAAAAATGCTTCAATTTACATTTGAAATTTCCGAGTGGATACAAAATTATCTAATTTTGTTATCAATCTTATTAAACAGAAAAACTTTTAAATGCAGCTAAAATCATTAATATCGGTTAAAAAACGAAAAAGTTATACAATTTTCATAAGTTTGAACCTTCCCCACCCATTATTTGAAGAATAATGGCAAAAAATCTCCTCAATTAAATTTATTCATAATCTCATCAAGATTTCAAAAATTGTATTTTTAGAACACCTTTAGTATGTTTTTTTGGAGTATTATGTTTTCGAGTGTTCATTCCACCCCTAGCGGATATTTTAGAGACTGCAAAATATTTTCCAGCAATTTTTCAGGATCCCTTACCTAAAGGTAATTTTTTTGAAAGTTGTACCATGATTCTTTTCTGAGATATGGCCTACAGTCGTTCTTAGTTGTTCATCCTGTACATTTAAAATAAAATAGCAAAAAAGCAATTAAGGATTTAAAACGTTTATTCACTATTAATGAACAGTACAGTAAATCTGAAAAAAACAGGTTCAAAATTAGAAAAAAAAATATCTTGTCCAGCAATCCAACATAAAAATAAAATAAAATTGTGTAAGCATATTACATAACAAGTCTGGAAAGTGGAAACTATTGAACAAATTCAGTGAAAGCAAGAAATAAAAAAGGGTATATTAATCCGTAGTTACCATAACGTACCATACTTTGAAACTGAATTAATAAAGTTTAACAGATACACATACATAACAGCTAGTTTACAGAAAATTTATTAGAATATTTCTTTAATTATATTAAAACTAATAAAAATTTTACACCATAAAGATTTAATGAAACATTACGTTACATCAACAGAAATCCAATCTGATTTAAGAAAATTCTATCGTTTACTTACAGTTACTTTTTCTCACGCAAGAGTCGCTGTTTCGAGTACCTCAACCATTCCATAACGTACACTTCAAAATCCTTATCTGTGAAACATTTAAATATGTTCTGAACAACAGCTAATAAAACAATTACTTTAGATCAAATTGTGCCCATGGAGACCTTTGATCGATCATCATAAATTACATCAAACTTCATTTTCAGCCAATTGACTGGGACCAATTTTCCATAAGATACATGCGGGGATCTTCAAAGGAATAATAACATATTTTATTTCGAGAAGTGACTTTTCATGATTTACCTTCTATTCCATGCCTCACTCCATTTGGCAGGTAAATTCAGGAGTGCTATGAAAATTTATACTTCTTTTCTGTATAAAATAATATACTATTCTCATCTTGTTATTTTCACCCTGGAACAAATTGTATATTAACATCGTGTAATTTTAACTTAATGAAAACTAAGCATTATTAATACACTGTATAAAAAAAACTACTTATGAGGAAGAGATATGAACACATTATCAAGTTAAATGAGTTTTTATAATTAATTATATCCAATTGAGTATCGGATAGCTGTGTTTCTACAATAATAAATAATTGAATGCTGTTGGTTAACTGGAGCATTCAGTATCATATGTTACATATTCTTCAACTAAATTGATATAGGTACCATTGTAAGGGACATCTACAGATTATTTATTGTATTCACAGAAATTTCAGTTTTTAAAGTCTTAAGCAGTCTCTAATTGTTCACAAGAATTGTTAGTAATAATGTTAAAATTTTCTAAACCTGCAAAACTATATTGATGGCTAAGATTACTACTAAAAAAACTAGAACTAGAGATACTTGATTCAATATTTTTTGTAATAATATCTACCCTATTGCAATATCAAGTTTTTTTGTAGGGTATAATGCATATCTATGATTTGAAATATTGTGAATCGTTTTCAAAATATACTTACTAGGTAACTAAAATATTTTAAAAATTGAAAAAACCCTTATTTTGTAAACTCTGTTATATAATGTTAGTGTACAATTCCGCCACCTGGAATTTTAATGTATAATAGCCGATTAAAGTATTGAATGAGTTTTAATAATTATGCTTTTGGAATAGGTACTTACCGATAACAATTGTTGTTTGTCCATTATAACAAGAATTATAACTAAGTATAGAAACTGTAGCTTAGTAGGAACTAACGAAAACGAAGACCACTTTATTCAAGTACTACTTGCAAAATATGTGCTTCCTGCAAATAAAATATAACACAAAACTGAAAACCAGCCGCCATTTCATGCTTGTAATTTGTTTCCACAGATATGTTCGTTAGTCAGCTCCTCTTCTGTTTTCTTCTTTTTTATGTTACTGTGATGTTTAATATGAGATATTCCTGAGAGTTTTATGAACTAACGTCGTACAGACGTAATAAGTACGATGTAAAAATTATTTCGAAATATGTAAAAGTAACTGCAATATGTGATCATCTTAGAAACATGTCAATTTGTAATACATTAGTGAGAAGTATACAAATTAACGTCGTATGAATGTTTCCTATAGGAAGTTACTAAAAAGAAGTTCATAGGATGTGTATGTAACTGCGAATTCAAGTATTACTGTGTACATTAAAAATATGTTTTATTTACATGACATGGATGTTAATAGAGTTGGTAATAAAATTAAGACATCTAGGAGATATCTTATTAACGTTTTAAATAAACATCACGAAAAGTCTCTAAAAAGAACATCACAAAAAAGACTTGTAATGTTTCTTTTTTAGTGGGTAGTTTAGCCTCAATCCGTCCAGGAAAGAAACCTTGTGATCCAACGGTCTGTAATATACGCTCAATTATGTATATAGAGCAAGCTATAAGCTGAGTTTTGATGAAGACTCAAGAGGATAAAAAACCAACCAAAAAATATTGTAGATTTTCCGTCATTTTTTTCAGAAACGCTTAGGCAAAAAAAATATACACATTTACAAGAGTCATTTAAAAACACTAATATGAGCATATTCCACGAAGTAAGGGTCGAGACAGTCAATAACATTTACAAGAAATTAAAAAGAATATAAGATATCTACCCTATCCGCAATGGAATAAACCATGGTATTTAATTTTCAAAATAACAATTAAACAAAATTTCGCTTCGATATACGAATCCACTAATTTCACGTTCTTTCTGTGAACGTATCGTATCCATTTTGTCTCTTACAAATGTGATAAAAAAATGACAAAAACAATGCAAATAAAGAAAATCAACATTTAAATCATTGGCGTACTCAAAGACCCATGTGTCATTTTCACTATTTTGACAAAAATGAACAAAAATCCAAGTTCAAAAACTTAATAAAAGCTAAACAAATACCTAATTTAAATTTTGAAATGCAATTTATTGAAAAAATTACGCCGAATTTTAAAATTTGAAGGCTGTTGAAGAGGATTGAAAGGGCTTTAAAATGATACCTTTGATAAAAAAATCGATGGGTCTCTCCGTTTTCTCAAAACGTTGACGCTGTTTCTGTTTCGTTTTCGTCCGGCCACCCTGTATATCTCGAGTCAGTAACGAAACTACAACTTTTATAAAATACGTTATTCACAATCACCAGTCAAGAAACTATCAACATACGAGTTGAATCTCTTTAATTGTTTAAATAGTTTTTTAATACATATTGTTTTGGCGTTGAAGTAAAATTGAGACCCCTGTTGGGATATGTGAGTACTTTTGACATTAGAGTACTGAAGCTTCACTCTATATCTTTCTAAAGTTGAATAAAGGTTATATTATATATACAGGGGTTCTCAAAATTAACGCCTGTCCTATGCAAATATTAATCTAAAATCTAGAACCAATTAAATTGCTAGAATAAAAATTTTGCGTTTTGTCCTTGATTACCGAGTTATTGATAAAAACAAAGACCTAGTGCTCGCACAGACAGAAAGCGTTTAGGTGTTTTACTTCGGCGTTCTTTGTATGTAGTGACTCATATATAATTAATATTGCTAGTGTAATTTTGAGACACCCTGTATTATTGTGATTAAAATATATTTGTGTCACCTACTTACAATAAATGTGATGAATATGTAGTATAATTTACGCTAAAACTGGCCGTATCATGCTCTGTGCTATATATTGTTGTTTCACAATCTTCGTAACATCCGCACCTTTTTATTAAATGACTTCTTGCACCCAAATTCCTGTTTGTTACATTGGAATATGGTAGAACATTCCTAATTATACCTATTCAAATGAAAAATAAACAATTTAAAGATTAAAACTAACTTTTCCGCATCTGTGAGATGCCCTGAATAATATTCTATCATAAAATTGTCACTTGTATAGGTACACTTCCAGGGATGTATCGTGTTAACAAACCGAAATTTCTCCAAAAGTAACCAAAAATGCAGTATAACTGGATTTATAGAACCCCCTGTAGTCGCTGTAGTCAGCTGAAAATCAATAGAGTACATCTGTGAGACACCTTGAATGAGACACCTTGGAAAATATCCAATTATAAAATTGGCCACTTGTATACACTCAGGAGGCTGTATCGTACTAAGCCCGAAATTTCTCCAAAAAGGACAAAAATGTGGCACTTCAGGTACCATAGCACCCGTTGTACTAGCTCTGGTGAGCTAAAAATCAATAAGGTTCATCTATAAGACGCCAAGAACAATATTCGATCATAAAATGGGTCACTTGTATACACGCTGGAGGCTGTATCGTGCTAACAAACTGAAAATTCTCCTAAAATGACAAAAAATTGGTACCTCAAGTGCCATAGCACTCGTTGTACTGGCTTTAGTGAGCTGAATCTCAATAGGGTTCATCTTTGAATAATATCCAATCATAAAATTGTTCACTTGTATATACTCGGGAGGCTGTATTGTGCTAACAAACTGAAATTTCTCCAAAAATGAGAAAAATGTCGTACTTAAAGTACTATAGCTCCTGTTGTACTGGCTGTGGTGAGCTGAAAATCAATAGGGTTCATCTGTGAGATGTTCCGAATAATATTCAATCATAAAATTGGTGACTCTTTGCACCCCGGAGGCTGTATAGTGCTAACAAACTGAATTTCTCAAAAAATGACAAAAATGTCGTACTTCAAGTACCATAGCATCCGTTGTACTGGCTATTGTGAGATGAAAATCAATAGGGTTCATCTGTGAGATGTCCTGAATAATATTCCATCATAAAATTGGTGATTTGTGACGACATACACACAGGATTTTTTTTCTAAAAACCATTTTTTCGTGTTGTTCTTGATGAAAAACGTAAAAATAACTCAAACATTTTTTTCAAAATTCCAATTTTTTTGTGGGTAAACCAATACTTTTCTCGCATATTAGATAGGTTGGGTGCAAAAGTAATAAAAACCAATAATGCGAATTGCACTATAATTCAATGAATTGATTATTTTTGAAGCTTTTTTATTTATTGAACTTGACTTGGCTTGACTGGACGGGACTAGACTAGACTGACTTGCGGCGAAATGGCCCTAATTCAACGTTAACTCTTTACAATTTGTTTCCAGCTTTCTACGATTTTCTTACTTTGCAGATTTCGTTTTGTTAAAAAGTTGATGCCTTCTAATTTAATATTAATTGTTCATCTCATCCTAATGTTAGCAATAGAATACTTTAACTGAGACCTGATCCCACTTCCAGCCGGGACTTCCAGCCAGCGACTTTTATGTTTCAAATTGGCGCCCAACTTTTAATAATGGAAATTTGAAGTAAAATACATTTCGAAGATATTGATAATGTCATACTGAACACTAAGATTTTTAAAAATATATTGAAGAACATAAATACAAACCTTCGATATTGGCTAAACATGGTATATCCAGAAGATTACAAATATTTTCTTTCACATCTGACACTGGAAATAAAATATTTATTTATTAAGAAACATTCAACTATTTTATTTTATGGAAAAAGTCGAATTGTTAAATCAAATTACCGAGAATTGGTTTATGAAATATATGCCAGATCTTTTAGGCCCATAACTTGGAAGTGATTTCCTTCCACTCCTTCCTATATTTGCCTTCGTTTTCCAGTCCTGGATTTCCCTCTCTCTCATAACTTAGTTCAGACCTCGTTAGTATTTTAGCCGAATAGCTAGTAATTTAGTAACTAAAATACTCGCTACAGCCCATAGATGCTTTGCAAAATGAACAGAAACATAATAAAGTAAATAAGCTGATTAAGCTTATCGTAATTGCTATTTTAGAAGAAATGGAGGACGAAATTTGTGTGATAAGTAAACGTAGGCTATGGGTACGAAAATGGATCAATAGAAGAGATGAATTACGAATTGCCTTATGAAATAATTAACATTAGAAAACCCCAAAGAATACTTTGATAGTTTGAGAATGTCCGAAAGTAGTGTAAATTTTCTGTTAATGAAAATATAGTCTCAGATCTATTTTGAAAATTTTTTTAGAGTTGTTCTTCACTCCAGTGACATTTCTGCGGCAACTAATCTATATATATATATATATATATATATATATATATATATATATATATATTTTTTTTTAAATGAAGTTTGCATTGTGCGTGTCGCTAAAACTCAAAAACAAGTTAACGTACGATGCAGTGATAGCCCTTTAACTCCCCTCAAACAAGGATATTTTTATTTTTACCTAAGGGGCGCACCTTTGGAAATATAAGGGCTTAAAGTTATGCTTTCTAGAAATTTCTACAACAGCCCAGAGAATATTCGAAAGCACTCTACAATACTCGAGAATGTTACAAAAAGTCCAAACAGTTCTTGAAACGTCTGGGAATACTGTATAATGCTTTCGACTGTTGTAGAAATGTCTAGAGAGCCAAACTATTAGTTTTTCAACTTCAAAATTACGCCCCATAGATAAAAAGCAGAATGATTTTTATCGAGAATTTTCTAGATTGTTCTAGAATGAATATTCTAAAAAACTTCAAAAATTTCTTAAACATTTGAAAATGCCGTATAATGCGCTCGACTGTTGTAAAAATGTCTAGAGGGTCAAACTTTCAGTTTTTGTAACTTCAAAAATACGCCCATAAGGTAAATATGAGAATAATGTAATAAATACGAATACCTAAAAGATAATTTTATTGTAGAAAATTTCAGAACACACGGTAAAACATATTTTATTTTAAATCATAATAAAAAACTGGAATGCGACCCACATTTTGTTTAATAAAATAATACGAAGTCAAAACAGAATACAAAAAAAATAAAACATCTTACTGGGTCAAAGCAAAATAATTGTTTTGAAAACAATTATTTCGATAACGAAAATTAGCACGCTTCAAAAAAACAAAAAGTTGTTTTTGCAATTCGACAAAAACCCCAAAACCGAAGTCGGGGGGAAAGCAAAAACGGGTGTACACAGAGCAGGAGCGGCAGTGTGTACCGGGGGTCGAACACGCGAAGGGAAAAGTCCTTCCCTTACCACGGTAACGGTACTAGTTTGTTTTTAGTGTTAGCGGTACGAGAGGTAAAAGTTCTCTCCGTTGTGTTAGGGTGTGATAGGGATACTGAGATTATTCCTTGACGGTGAACACTGTCCCCTGGTTCGATACACAAACGGTACCCTCTACGCTAATTTCTTTTCGACATAGCACGATACCGTTTTATTGGCACGACTCGTGGTGACAAGCAGATAGCGAGAACCAAGAAATATCCCGGCGAGACGGAGGAAGTTTGACAACGCAGTAAGTTTTTGAACTAAATTTAGATTGGGATGATTTTTTTTTCACTAGTGAGATATTTACTCGTTATTAGTTGCGCTGGATTCTGAACTTGGGAGTATAAGTCAATTGTTATATATAAGGAGTAGCGATAGCAAATATATTTATTTGATTTCTTTTTGCTTCTCAAAGACACTGGACACATCTGTTCATTCTCAGTTAAGTTTTTCGCCCTGATAAATATATAATTTACCGTGTGTACTGGTATAATTTAAATTTGCAGAGTTTCGCCAACCTGACACAAGTTAGGTTTCATTTTGTTAAGTAGGAGTTATCATTTTGTTGTGTCACATATTCTCTTCCACCTCGTAGGCAGGAAAGAGATAGAAAGTTAGGCGAGGTTAATTTTGTACTTGGTAACACAAAGGCCGGAGCGTATGTTTTCCATTTTTTCGTGGGTTTCAGCGAACTTGCGCTGCTAAGTAAATTTATTATAGAGAAACATTGTTATCATTCTTTTGTTCAGCCGTGATTATAAAATATTTTTTTCTTCTTATTTTGCCAGTGTAACTGCATAAATTATCGTAGGTAATTTAATTACTGGGGAATTTCGCAACTTGTAACGCCAGTGTCGATAAATAATTTAATTGTTTTCCTTAGCTCAGCAGAATTTCATAGAACAAAAATTTCACTTTCATTCCCTCAAGGTCAATGGCGACCTGAAACGACGTAAGCTGAAACGTTGTTGCGATTAAAAGGTATTTACACATAATATTTATTTATTGTCTCGACACCGGTGACTAGAAAGTTGGGAAACGAAAATAATAAACCATACGCCTCTCATGCACTTTGAAAAAGACCAAGCCGATAAGAGGGATAGTTTTGCCGCACCATCGCACAAACGAGAACTCTGTCATAACTTTGTTTGGGTTTTGTGAATAGTTATATGATATACAGGGGTAGGATTAAAAAAACCATTTATAGATAGATATATAGGTAGACTTATACCAGGGAACTTTAGTTAGTTACTTGGGTCATACGGGATTTTATTTTTGGGTTAAGGTTATATATATATCTATATATCTGTACTCAGAGAAATTATTTTTTTATTATATAATTTTTGTATAACGTTGTGGTTCTACCTTATTTTACTTATCATCCCTACCCCATAATTTTCCCCTCTGGAGAGTGTAAGAACCGTGGAAGTGTGACAGATACGAGGAGAACAACCCTGTCCTGGCAAAGGAAGATTAATCCGTTTTAAGATCAGACGAACCTATCTCAAAAATCGGTCTGGATCTGCCTTACACGCTCAGCCGCTCATTGGAGACAGAATTTGGTGGACTGGAAGGACGGGATCAATATAGAGTGACCAAAAAGGTAGGGGTATTTTGGTTTTCAGGTGGTGACAGACGAATTAAGGTCGAGATTACATTACATTGGTGACAGCAATTGTTAGAATAATCATAATCGAAAAATTTCTAGAATATTTTCGAATGTACTCGAAAATTCCAAGTAGTTCCTAGGAATTTCAAAAAATTCTGAAACACTTGGGAATATTGTATAATGCTCTCGACTGTTCTAAAAATGTCATTGAAAATTTTCCAGAACGTTTTAATCCATTCGCGGATTCTCTAGAATGTTCAATAATCTTTTAAAACAATTTAGAACGTTCATGAATGTTTTACATTCTGAAATGCTGTGGAAAGTTTAGAAACATATCAGATCGTTGTCGAACATTTGAAAAAAATTGAATAGGTGGAGGTACCTATATAAAGCCTGATCTGTCGTGGGTTCGACCCTCACTTTCTTACCAGCGAAAGAACAAAAATCAACAATAAAGTGTGGTGTGATACAGTGACTGAGTATAAATCCATATTAAACGGTAAACAGGGTCTAAAGTACACGTAGTGTATTTCTTAACAAAGCATGGTTACGTTCCCAACGAAGCAGAATGAGCGCCGTGAGAAGCAGAGAAACCGAGGACTCCCCACGGTCAATTACAGACTTCGTTTCGCCAAAGTTGAAGCCAGCTGTAGTTGGAACATTGACAATCGCAGAAATCAAATTTTATCTTGTGTATCTAAAACGTCCCTTAGTAACGACCACTTGCGTAGAATGATGATTTATGCCGATAGACACTTTATAATTTGACGTTTTAGGGGTATGTTTCTGGTTGTTTATTATTGATTTTAAATATTTTAAGACTTTAAGCTAGTTTATAAGTGAGTTTTGTGTATTTTATTTACTCTATAACCATATTTCATAAAAAACTTGTTGGTGTAAAAGCAACAATTATCATAGTCAATACACTAAAATTTGGAGAATTGCAAAGGATTTGGCATATCATTTACAATTTCTACATCCTGGAGAAAAGCGCACCTACTTCAAAATGTAAGTTTGATAAAATTAAATAATCAAGATACCAAAATTCATTATAAGAAATTTCTGTGAGTTTTTAAGCTAGAATTACTTTTTTCTAGGTACTACTCTTCACAAAGTGCACATTGTTTTATCCGAGTTTACTATAAGTAGAACTTCTTTGTGGTGACTGCTAAAAGTTTAAGGTGAGTAGGTGGTTTTTATTAGTTATTGAAGATGCAAGTGTTGAAGTGAAAATTATTTTGTGAATAGGGACAATGTTGAACGAGTGCAACAAATTCATGATCAGAAGAAAAATTAAGATAAAACTACAATAAACACTGAAAAATTAAAAGTATTAATATGTAACATGCATATGCATAAGTTGTACATTCCCACAAAGTTGCAAGTAATTAGTTGCAGCGAATAGGCTGCCGTCTGTCTTGTTGCTTTCTCGAAATATACTACCCCGTATCATTTATAAACCCTGTTATGCAGCGGAAACCCAAGCCAAAAAATGCTAGGAGTCATAACTATATATTAGGGAGAAAGTTATCTAAACAGCAAAAACATATGGTTAAAGGCGGATTCCCATCTAAGCAGCATCGAGCGGCGCGGCGCAGAGCAGAGCAGCGCAGCACGAAGCAGTGTTTTCTGGCACCAATTCCCACCTAAGCAGCACGAGACAGTATACACAGTACAGCGCAGCACAGAATTTTCAGTTTTTGTTATTTTGTTCTGGTCGTCAAGATGTCTTCATCTTCATCAGACGATTTTATGTTTCTTGCAGTTGCTGTATGTCATGAATTGAAAAAGAAAAAGAAAACTAAACGAAAATATTGGGTCCATGACATATTTCGTGCAAGATTGAATGAGGGTGAATTCCATACACTTTTCGCGCGTCTCCAGCAAGATGAACAGAAGTTCTATAAGTACTATCGAATGTCCCCACAAAAATTTAATGAACTATTCGATCTTTTGCGCATTCCTTTAACGAAACAAAATACTAAATTTCGGCAGAGCATCAGTCCACAAGAGAGGCTAACTGTTTTTCTAAGGTAAGCAAATGATTGATTTAATTAGTCCAAATATTTATTTTTAATTGATATGAAAACACAATTTTTTATTTAACGCAACAAAATAAACTGATTTTATGTTTGATAATATGATTGTAAAAATAAACACCAGTGAACAAAACAGTCCTAAGGAAATACATAGAAAAAATAAACTAAAACACATATCTCTTCACAAAAAAATGGGCAAGA
This sequence comes from Galeruca laticollis, assembly GCA_963921935.1. Taxonomy (NCBI): domain Eukaryota; kingdom Metazoa; phylum Arthropoda; class Insecta; order Coleoptera; family Chrysomelidae; genus Galeruca; species Galeruca laticollis. Next base: position 156,272,933 of record OY998181.1, on the reverse strand, counting down.
TTAGTGAAGTGTCTATGAGTGAGGTAATTGAGTTGCGAATTGTGAATAGTATGTCGAAGTTTCCCCGAAGAATGTAGACGATTCATCTTGTACAGAGCTTTGTTGTTGCATTGGCGGTCGAGTTTGTACAGATGGTGGATTCTGCATAGGTGACTGTATTTGCATTGGTGGCTGAAGTGGAAATGTCTCATGAATTTGGGAGGGTGTCTGAGTGTGACCCAGAATTTGACACTCACTAGAAGTTTGTGTTATCAAAGAGGAGGACTTTGAAAACATTTGCAATTCGTATGAATTTACTATTTGAAATACTTTACTTTTCACGGTAGCTTGCCATAGTGGGGGAAATGTAGCCGTTGTTTTGCCCATATTAATAAAAAAATCTATTAGTGGGCTATTTTCATTTCCTGATGGTTTTACAAGATCTTTGGTCTGCTTTTCTAAACGACTACGTTTTTTGTCATCAACATATTCTTTCAATATTTCCGGTATTGACTCATCATTTCTGACTGCAGCTTTCAATGTCTTACAACGCTGGACACTTTTGACATTTGTAACACGAGATGATGGTCTTGATGGAGTCTCTACGCTTGAAGAACAAGATGGTGTGTTTGGCTGTGACACAAAAGACGGAATATCTAAACTATTTTCGGCATCATAATCTTCACACAATATGTCTCCTCTTTGGCTTTGTGTATTATTTTCTACTCGAGTATCAACTTCATCGTCGTCACTAATATCTTCTTGCTGTATTTGGCTAACATTTGAATGAGTTCTAAAATAAATAAATCACTGGTTAATAAGTTCATAATGATAGCATATGAAAATATTTTCATACTCTCTGCCTTTAATATGAAGCTGAAGAAAAGCCATGGCATCCCAGTATTTCCATTTCTTGTTGCCTTTAGCAGCTTGTCCACTTTTTGTGTGGTTGTTTTTTGCTGCTCTCTGAAAAGCGTCTCTTAAAGTTTTCCATCTCTGCTTACAAACCTCGGCTACAAAAAATGTGTAATAGTATTTAACCAGTTGTAAAAAAATATATTTTTATATAGAATACATTATTAAGTATGGTGTTCTTTTTCAGGTTTTTGGCAACAGGGGTAGACTACCAGACACTTTCTTTTAACTTTAGAATAGGACACTCCACAATACACAAGATTATAAATCATACCGCCAATGTTATTTGGGAGACTCTAGGACATATTGTAATGCCACAACCCACAACAGAGTTACTTCGGTATTGTGCAAACAAATTTGAAAGTACTTGGAATTTTCCTAATTGTGTGGCTGCGATAGATGGCAAGCATGTTACTATACAAGCACCTCCCAGAAGTGGATCCTTGTATTTCAACTATAGGAAATCATTCTCAGTAGTGTTATTGGCGATGGTAGACGCAGAATACAGGTTCATTGCCGTGGATGTTGGAGCATACGGTAAAAATAGCGATGGTGGGATATTTACTGCTTCGAATATGGGAAAAAGTCTTAAAAATGGAACATTTGGTATGCCTAAGGATCGACCAGTTACTGTAAATGGGGAACCTTTACCACATGTAATAGTGGGAGACGAAGCGTTCCCTTGTAAAACTTATTTAATGAGACCTTACTCAGGACGTGGATTGTCACAAGATAAAAGAATTTTCAATTATCGTCTCTCCAGAGCTCGTAGAGTCTCCGAAAATGCCTTTGGGATTCTTTGTCAAAAGTTTAGAATATTCTTAAATAAAATACAGATTCACCCAAAAAATGCAGATAAAATAATTTTATCTAGTCTTTGTTTGCATAACTTTCTTAGAAATGACAATGTCTCCTTGACCGTACTAGAGCAAGAGAGAACAGACAATGAAGCACCAGTTTTTACAAGTATATCGAACATTGGTGGAAAATGCTCCAATGAAGCACTCAAAATACGAGATGCATTTAAGGGATATTTTAACTCTGATTCAGGGGCAGTTTCTTGGCAAGAAGATGCAATTAATATAGGAAATACTTAAACTAACTGTAAAGTTATTTTATAATTGTATGGTAATAAATAAAGTAAATTACCCGTTACTTATTAGTTTTCAAAATAGTGCCTGTAAATGTCATTACTAATTATATCTTAACTAGGACCCATCGTAACTATGAGTACATTGTATTAAATGGATAGTAACAGCAATAACAATTTATTATAAATTAAATAATTAATATAAATACAATAAATTAACACTTACCCTTTTCATTAAGTTTGTTACCAATTTCAGTCCAAATTATTTCTCTCCTATGTTGGTTACTATAATTTTTATGAGCCATGTCATATAGCTCACTATATTCAGCTACAAGAACGATAAGTTTATCAATTTTTTCTCCGTCCATAGTTAACAATCACTTCAAAACAAACAAGTTGGAACAACTTGCTGCCTGCGCGCGAATCTTCCAATTCCCACTTGTCCGTCAACAAGCAGAGCGGCGAGTTTACGAGCGACATTCTGCATGCCAATGCTTCGCGGGAAATTAAAATTTTGCAGCGCCGCGCTGATCTGTTCGGCGCTGCAACGCTCTGCTTAGGTGGAAACGACCCCATTGAATTATACGTATCCAATTGTAAGCAGCATTTTGCTGCTCTGCTCTGCTCTGCGCCGCGCCGCTCGATGCTGCTTAGATGGGAATCCGTCTTAACGCTTGCAAGCAAGGAGCCATGAAGTCACATCGGAAACACAGTAGTTTTAAAAAATAGCCAGTCCATCGGCACATTGTATATATTTTATTTTTTAAACTATTGTTAATTTGGGAACCAAAAACTGTAATGAAAACTTTTTCAATCTAATCTAAATCCTCTTTATTGTTTGGGAGACTCCTCTTGCCAATAATTTAAATAATGTTACCGACGTAGATTGGACAATGTCAATTAGACAATTTAAGAACAGTATTTATGAACATATTAAGAAATTTGGTGTATGAAGGAACAGTTCTGGAAATGGCGATGGTATAGTAGTCTTTGTCTTGTTTTCAATTCTCTACATTAATCAATATATTACTGTTATATTTATCAATGATTATACTACACAATGTTAGTATAAAATTTATGTACTTTTAATCTCATGTGAGGAGTTGAGCCAGGATTTTATATGCGGAGTCCAATAATGTTATTGCTCGGTAATTTTTGCCATGGTTTTTTTTTCACTTTTTTGTGAATTGGTGTGCCTATTTCCATATGTTCCAGTTCTGTGCCATTTTATTTCGTATCCATATTTGTTTTATTAAGAGATTTAAGTTTTTGACCACCATATTTCAATAGTTCTGACTATAATTCATCTCCTGGAGATTTACCATTTTTTAGTTTCTTTAATACTTCGTTAACTTCTAATGGATATGTTTCTTCTTGTATTTGCTGTGGTACGGTGTCGTTTTCTAGGAGATATCTTGTGTCTTCACTAAAGACTGTTTTATAATAATCTTCCCAGATATCATCAATTTTACGTATAAGTAATTGTTCAATTATTCACAGTTATATTATTTTTAATCTATAAGCATAACTGTGACATCCTAATTGTTAGATTAACCTAGTTTCACAAATTATGTATCTTTTATTATAGCAACCCAGCCTAAAACTAAATGCATCACATAAACATAACACACGCCAAGGATTTTATTATAGAACGTCATTTGTTAACAGAAAACAGGGACGCTAGCCAAAGATTAAATGCCACTTTTTTTTCTAGAATTTTGCTTTGGTTGAATATTCATTTTGAAAAACATTCAGATTTCGAAAAGCTTTATAATTTTTGTTTTCTCGATTTCCATACAATTGTTTAACATTAGTATTAACACCAACCACAAAAAGGAGGATAAAAGTCTATCAAGTTTAGACATTTTAAAGCTTTGGTAACATAGTCATATTATACCAGTCGTATGTAAGTCCATTTCAACCAAGAAGTATATAATGACATCCAAATCAGAATCGAAAGCTTGCCGTCCATCCGTCAGCTGATGATCAGTGGTGTAAGGAAATTTCACTAGATAAGGGGTGGCATGAATAAAACTCGAAAAATTGAACAATTATTCTGATCTATTTTTCAATGTTCTATTAATAAATAAATGTTCACATTTTGGTTACCTTACAAACAATTTTATAATATATCGTACAAATTTGACCAGTAAAGGATTTGCTCCATTTCATTCATGTTTCTCAATAAATTTATATTGACAGAATTGACCAAATCACTTTTTATTATTATGAATGTCAAGTCTAATTATGCCACCATTCACGTTTTAACATGACTTTAGTTGAAGAAAGTTTTAAATTTGATTATGAAACTGACTTACTTTGACAATAATGCCAACAGCAATCACTTTCGAGCAGTAATTGAAATGATATTATGATCTGGTACAAAAACGCTCAATTTTTTCGACACATCGAAAGGAATAACTAAACGAAATACTTCTGAACGCTAACAAGGTTGAGTTAGAATAAACAAAACGGCTTCGTGGCGTAGCTCCACGTGCAAAGCCGCTGCACTCCCACCACCCTTAAAATTTGAATATGGACTGGTCCGACGAATACTCGTCTATTGCGCATTGTGTACTTCTTACTTCAAATAGTCTTTAGCAATATCCAGTACCGAGATATTACGAAGCATTACTTACATTCTTCAGGAAGATAATAGATTGGTACGCAGCCACACATTCTTCTTGTCATGTTTAATCTACATTCAACTAAACAATTATGATAAGAATATTGCTTGAAATAAAGTAGATTCTTTTCTTCAGGATACAAACATTTTCGATAATCAAGCGGCAGTTTTTTAATATCTGCCAAAGCAAACGTTCTAGTTGGAGTGATACTAACAAAGTTGATGACTCCTTTTGGATGAAATACATTTATTGCGTTCCAATCTGGATAATCGTATGGATTGTGAATTTTTACCTGAAATTGATAAATATCAAAACTTATAGTACATACAATAACCATTTTTAAGAAATTTATAAAAATAGTTTCTTCTTAAGTAACTGTTCACTAATCATTTGTGTAAGTACCATCCATTGAGGACAATCTAAAAATAATGATTGAGGCCATAGTCTGTCAATAATTCTCTTTGCCAACTGGTTGATTGAATAAATGATTTGTCTAGGGGAGAAGGGGACACCTTTGAACTGGAGCACTTTTGAACAGGCCCTGTAATTTTTAGTAAATACCATTTGGCAACACTGTCCATATTCTTACAAACCTCTAGAAACAAATGTCGTGATCAGTTAGTTATTTGCGCCGGAACGCGGCGCATTGTTTTTTTACGCCGCTTATTTATAAGATATCACGTGGCAAGTTTTTGTTATTTCAATCTAGAGATTGTATGTTTGTTCAATTTTTTTCTCCCATTACATATTCGATTGTCAAGATTTATTGTATTGTTACTAATATAAAGGTAGGTAGACTTAAAATATAAAAAAAATTTGTTTTTTGATTTGCTGCTAGGTGGGGCACAATTGAACAAGGTAGTAGGGGCATATTTGAACAATGTTCAAAGGTGCCCCGTTTCAACTGTTTATAGTAAAAGAGCTAATACATTTTGTTGTTACTTTTTTTCAGACTTCTACAATGGTAAGGACTTATGTTAAAATAAGATCTATGCCATAGTTCAGTGAAGACGATATGCAAAGGGCTATAGAAGCTTACAAGAAAAAAGAACTATCCCTAAGAAGAGCTGCCCAAGTTTATGGTGTCACCCACACTGCACTTTCCTACCGCCTGAAAAAAAAATGTAAACTGTGTTGAACCACAAGGGACTCGCGAACATTTCTCGTTCAAGCATAGCTTTAGACAGGTTTTCACGAATGAACAAGAAGAACTTTTGGTTCCATATATTTTAAAGTGTTCGCGTATGAACTACGGACTAACGTATAAAATCCTGCAAACTCTGGCTTACGAATATGCTTCCAGGCTTCAACGACATTTTCCAGATAAGTGGAATGAAAAGAAATCAGCAGGTATAGACTGGGTAGAAGGATTCATGGAAAGGCATCAAAAACTTTCACTACGAAAACCAGAAAACACCAGTCTCTCAAGAAGTACGAGTTTCAACAAGACGAATGTAATGATGTTTTACGAAAACCTCCGCCCCGCTTTGGAGAAACATCCTTTCAAACCCGAAAGAATATTTAATATCGACGAAACAGGCGTGATGACGGTTGTGCAAGCGCCAAATGTTATTGCAGCGAAAGGGGTGAAACAGGTGGGACAGGCTGTTTCTGGGGAGCGTGGAAGTGTCACTATGGTGGGAATAGTGAGTGCATCTGGAAATGCTGTACCGACAGTTTTTATTTTTCCGCGTGCCAGATTTCATGAAACCTTTATGATAGGTGCTCCACCAGGCAGCTTAGGTCTGGTGAACAGTCCAAGTAGTGGATGAACGCATCACTCTTTTTGAAAACTCTAGAGCATCTAGTCACTCATACGAGATGTTCCATGAAAGATCCCATCTTACTTCTCATGGATAACCATGAAAGCCACTGTTCTTTGGAGGCTGTAATCTATGCAAAGGAAAATGGAATCGTAATGGTAACCTTCCCACCTCATTGCACATACCGGCTGCAGCCCATAGATGTATCGGTTATGGGACCGTTTAAGGCAAAAAAAAAGTTGCTCAAAATGACTGGATGCTTTCACATCCAGGCACAACGATAAATATCCACAATGTTGCTCATCTAACTGGCAAGGCATTTGAAAACTCTTTCACCATGAAAAACATAATTGCTGGTTTTCAAAAATCATGATTATATCCTTTTTGACCGAAATGCGTTTAGCGATGAAGATTTCGATGCTTCAACCCACTATGCAAATAAATATTACAGTTACGTTAATTCAACATCACATTGTGATCATGTTCTTCCTTTTTTTCCTCTTGTTTTCATCACATGCACATCTATACAACCGCTTATGCACAGCTGGTGGCTGTTAACTTTTGTGATGTTTCAACTTAACTTCTCGCGATGTTAATGCGCTGCCTTTTTACATTACTGTGATGTTACTAGAACTTCCTCAAAAGGAAGACTTTATAACGAACTAAAAACAACATTTCTGTTACATTCTGAAATGCCTTTTAACTTCTCGTCAATGTTAATGCAATGTCTAAAAAATAACATCTTATCAATGATCTAAATGCAACATTTCAAAAACAATACAGTGTATTCTCTTAGATGTTGTATGGACATTACTTAAACCTCTAAATAACATACCTCAAACATTCTAGATGGCATCCTATAGATGTTTCTGTGCCTAATCAGCAAATACAGGGTGAACAACTAAGAACGCCGGCTGTCTGGCATATTTCAAAAAATAATCATGGTACAACTTTAAAAAAATTCCTTTAGGAAAATGACCCTGAAAAATCGCTGGGAAATATTTTTGAGTTCCTAATATATCGGCTATGGGGTGGAATGAACACTTAAAAACATAATACTGCGATTATCTCCAAAAAAGACATACTAAAGGTATTCTAGAAATACAATTTTTGATATATTGATGAGATTATGAAAAAGTGTAGTTGGGGACTTTTTGTCCTTATTTTTCAAATAAGGGGTGGAGGAAGGTTCACTCTAAAAAACAAATGTTAACACTTTTTTGTTTTTTAATCGATATCAATGTTTTTGGCGTCATTTAAGTGTTTTACCTCTTTAATAAGATATATGCTTAACAAAAATAAAATTGAACAATTTTCTCAACGCTATGTGAAAAAGTCGACAATTTTCCCATTTTCTCGGAAATTTCAAATGTAATGAGACATTTTTTAAATTTTGATGAAAAGGGATTTACGTTATCAGATATAAAAATTAAAAAAAATGCTTCAATTTACATTTAAAATTTCCGAGTGAATACAAAATTACCCAATTTTGTTATCCATCTTATTAAACAGAAAAACTCTTTTAAATGCAGCTAAAATCATTAATATTGGTTAAAAAACGAAAAAGTTATACATTTGTTCATAAGTTTGAACTTTCCCCACCCATTATTTGAAGAATAATGGCAAAAAATCTCCTCAAATAAATTTTTTCATAATCTCTTCAAGATTTCAAAAATTGTATTTTTAGGATACCTTTAGTATGTTTTTTTGGAGTATTATGTTTTCGAGTGTTCATTCCACCCCTAGCGGATATATTAGAGACTGCAAAATATTTTCCAGCTATTTTTCAGTATCACTTACCTAAAGGTAATTTTTTTGAAAGCTGTACCATGATTATTTTCTGAGATGTGGCCTACAGTCGTTCTTAGTTGTTCACCCTGTACATTTAGAATAAAATAGCAAAAAAAGCAATAAAGGATTTAAAACGTTTATTCACTTTAATGAACAGTGCAGTAAATTTGAAAAAAACAGGTACAAAATTAGAAAAAAAAAATCTTGTCCAGGAATCCAACCTAAAAAAAATAAAATTGTGTTAGCATATTACATAACAAGTGTGGAAATTGGAAACTATTGAATGCATTCTGTTTGTTGACTGGAGCATTCAGTGCCATAAGTTACATATTCTTCAACTAGTTTAATATAGGTACCATTGTAAGGGACAGCTACAGGTTTTTTTATTGTATTCAGTGTATTTTCAAATGGAAATGAGCTTTTTAACAGAAATTTCTGTTTTCAAAGTCTTAAACAGTCTCTAATTTTTCACAAGAATTGTTAGTATTCATGTTAATGTTAAAATTTTCTAAACCTGCAATACTATATTGATGGCTATGACTGCTACTACAAAAACTAGAACTAGAGATACTCGATTCAATATTTTTTGTACTGTTTAATACAATGTCTGTATCAGACTATCTGAAATAGTTATTCCCATTTCTTTACATAATTACCAACTATTTGTTTTTTATTTTATTTATGTAAGTAGCTTCTGAAACATCTTGAACACTGAAAATATTTTCTTCTAGGTTCAAATCTCTGCCAACGTATGAGCATGTTTTATTATTAATAATAATATCTACCCTATTGCAATATTAAATTTTTGTAGGGTATAATGCATATCTAGGTTTTAAAATATTGTGAATCGTTTTTAAAATATACTTACTAACTAAAATATTTTAAAAAAGTCGAAAAAACCCTTATTTTGTAAACTCTATTATATAATGTTAGTGTACAATTCCGCCACCTGGAATTTCAATGTACAATAGCCGATTAAAGTCTTGAATGAGTACTAATAATTATGATTTTGGAATAGGTACTTACCGATAACAGCTGTTGTTCGTCCATTATAACAAGAGTTATAGCTAAGCATAGAAACTGAAGCTAAGTAGGAACTAATGAAAACGAAGACCACTTTATTCAAGTACTTGTAAAAAATGTGCTCCCTGCAAATGAAATATAACACGAAACTGAAAACCATCCGCTATTTCATGCTTGTCATTTGTTTCCACAGTCCACAGATAATTTTCGTTCGTCAGTTCCTCTTCTGTTTTCTTATTTTTTTATGTTACTGTGATGTTTAATATGAGATATTACTGAGAGTTTTATGAACTAACATCGTAAAAACGTAATCACTGGTAATCACACGAACTTACTAAAAATTATTTCGAAGGATGTGAAAGTAACTGCAACATGTGATCATCTTAGAAACATGTTAATTTGTAATATTACAGTAACGTTCTCTTTGTGATATTAGTGAGAAGTATACAAATTAACAGCGTATGAATGTTTCCTATAGGAAGTTGCTAAAAAGATGTTCATAGGATGTGTATGTAACTGCGAATTCAAGTATTATTGTGTACTTAAAAAATATGTTTTATTTACATGACATGGATGTTGATAGAGTTGGTAATAAAATTAAGACATCTAGGAGATATCTTATTAACGTTTTAAATAAACATCACAAAAAAGACTTGTTATGTTTCTTGTTTAGTGGGAAATGTCACTGACAGGTCCAATGTATCAGCTCCAGTACCTCAAGAGTCAGATGCAATAAGTCTGCCACCTGAAGAAATTCCATCATGCAGCACCTTTCCTCAAACTGCACACAATTTATCGCTACCATCTGACAACTCAGTCAATGTATCTGTCAAATCCATACGCCCGTTTCCTAAAGCACCCCCAAGAGCCGAAAACTCTCGTGCCGTAAAAGGGGAAAATCCAAGATTCTCACGGAAACACCTGAAAAAAATGCATTAGAACAACAAATGATTGACAAAAAGAAAAAAGCCAAGGTAACAAAGAATGTTTTCAATACCAAAGAAACATCCAGCGACAGCGATTCATTTTCTGTTCATGATGATTCGGACGGACTATTCTCCGAAGGTTTTTTAGAAGGAAGAGTGCCAAATTGGAGTGAAAATGAAGATTTCTCGGTTGGCGACTTCATAGTTGTAAAGTTTTGTACAAAAAAAAGCAGTTGTGCACTTTGTTGGACAGATAATGGAAAAAATTATAATGAATTGCAGGTTTAAATATTTAAGACGAAAAGGTTTCAAATTTTATTTTCCTGTCATTGATAATACTTCCACGGTTGAAATTGAGGATGTGCTTCGAAAACTAACAGTTCCTTTAAACATTAAAGGTACTGGGAGAACGCAGTCTCTAATTTCCTTCAATATCAACCAATCAATGTACAATTTCCGATGTTTATACTTATCAAACTTGCTTTATTTAATGTATTATTGAATAATTTTCATCTGAGATTTTTAAGAATAAACTTTTGATTTGAAAAAGTCTACAAGTTTATTGAAAATTGTGTACTGTTCATACTGTTCATATGTGCCCCACTTTCGTTCAAAAGTGCCCCCCCTGCGTTCAAATATGCCCCATGAGGGGACACCTTTCAACAATTACAACAACATTTTTGAACATTTCGTAAAATCGAATCATACTAGATTAAGCCATCATTATCTGTGAAAAACCATTGATTAGACTTAAAATAATGCCTCTGCATATTGGTTACTGATTTATTGCTTTTTAATTCAAAAAACCACCATTCCAAATAAAAACATGTTGAAAGGTGCCCCCCACTCCCCTACTCATTGTTGGGGGATACTTAAAACATTACTAGAAGCGACGATATGTTGGACCGGATTATCTTCCATTTTTATTTTCTCTTTCTTACCAATGGAGCATATCGGTTGCGTTACCTACTTAATCTTTCAAGTTACTTTTTCTACGCCCTATCTTTAAAGTACCTTGTATTTCATCGGTTTGTAGCGCTTAAATTGGTTGTTTATGGTTAGAGTGAAAAAAAGTAAAAAAGCGTTAAAAAAAGTGCCATAACGTTATCTTTATCTCACGCTTCCCATAAGCTAACACAATAACACTTGGCTGGGCATCGAGGATGGACTTCTAAGATACTTGGCTGGGCATCGAGGATCAACTTTCATGTAACTTGGAATACATATAATTGTAATTTGCCTAAGGAGCTTAATTAAAATATCCCAAATTTCTATTTGAATTTTATTTTTTTGTATAGGGCTGTAGAAAAAATAATGTATGCAACATGTGCAGAAATTACTATTACGTGAGATGTTCAGATCGTAATGAAGTGTTTTTGATTGAAATTATTCTCAAAACATGGTTGAGACATTTTGATGCGTAGTCAGTGCATATTATAGTTTGAGATCTAATTACTTACAAGTTGTCCTATTGATGGAATATATGAAGAAGTATAGTCTTCTGGGTAGTTATTAATTACTACTATCAAACCAGTGTGATATCCACAAGTTGACATTCTTTGTGGCTTATCTGAAATACTTTCTCCATTTTTCCTATAACAGATCCAATACGTGTTTGTTCATTAAGTAACATTTAAACAGTCTATAGCTCAAACAATCTTTCTTTTGACTCATAAACTAAAGAAAAGTTAATGACTAAGACTGACTTGGGTTGGGGTAATAAGAAAAATTTTGTAAGAAAATGGGAACCAACAGCTAAAGACAGGAGCCTTGGAAGAAATAGAATAGAATGGACAAGCTTTTCCCATTATCATAGTAGTAGAATTGAAATTAACAAATTGTACTTCACCACTAATGGGATGATAGGATATTATGAGTCAGAATGCAAAACACTTGATTTTACTACTCAATGATTGAACTGAGAAATATTTTCAGTTTTATTCTTTCTTATTTGATTTAATTACTAAAATGTACTTACCTCCCATATATGTTTTTTTTGAAAGCATAATAGTTAAAGCTGCAACAAATTCCATCTGGTGTTTTAATTTGTTCAAACCAATAAGAGCATTTTATAGAAACTCCTTTCCACTTACATTTAATGATCATAGAGTCGCAGCTATATGCTGATTTCTTCAATACATCGTAAATAGTAATATTTAAAACGGCAAATACATTCTGGAGGTAGCTCACCTTTCTGATAAGGCTTTCATTCAGAGTACTATGTCTTATTAAAAAAGTATTGACCAATTTCAAATTTTCTAGAAGTTCAAAAGCAGTAAAGTTTGTGCTGAAAGAAATATACAGTTGGTTCGTTGGTGCTTTCCCATGCGTCATCAATAAGATTCATATGAAATTAGTCATAAAATTGTATATTAGAGTATTTTGTTATTTTTTTCACTATTGATTGAAAGAGATACATATGGCATATAAGGTAGGTGAGCCAATTATTGCCACCTTAAGGTTTGATAATTTGTATTATATCCAGATTGAACTCTAAGGCTTTGTAAATATGATGAATAAATCTCAATATATTTATCTTAAAATATATTAAACATAATAATAAAAAAAATTATTCTAAAAAAGTTACTATTTTTTTTAAAACAAGTGCACAAGTGGCAATATTTGGAACACGGGGTCAAAATATTGCCATACACCTGGCAATAAAAGGAATAGCTAGTTTACAAAAAAAATCAATGCTAAAAAATATTAACTTTATTTTTTGTTTATAAGTAACAAAAAAAACCTACTAACTAATTAGAGTAATATGAAACCTCAAAACCCATCGCATTGAGGCCCCCGGAGGGTTTTAAGTTTGATATTACTCTAAGCACAATTTGGACACATAAATAACTCTTTATCTTGTTTGGACAGTCCCACACATTCTTCATGGACATAAACTTTGCAGACAACACACAACCTCATATCTGCTATACGATTTTCCTTGCATAAAAAATAATACCATGATTCGGAAGATGATTTTGCGTTAGGAGGAGGACATTTTTTGGAAGTTCCACGTGCCTTTGATGAAACAGGTGTAATTCCTTTTGTCTCGTTAAATTTCATTTTTTTGGAATGAGGTGCTGAAGAGGAAAGAAATAGATTTCTTGTTACTTCTTGTGCTTTACTATTGATGGCTGGTTTGCGTTTGGAAGCGATTGTTTTTACTTCAGGAGTAATGGGCAATCCCACCTTTTTAAAGGAATTATCTTGACGTTGGTTTTCAAGATCTTCCGGAATATCGGGAAGACTGGAAGTAGTTTGACTTTGGTTCTTGGGAAGTTCTGGAGTATTCGGAATACTCTGGACAGCTTCACTTTGGTTTTTCGGAGTTTCCAGAAAATGGGGAATACTGAGACTAGATGCAGTAACGGGTGGCTTTTCAATTAACGAATCTTTCAAGGAATCTTCATAATTGCTTGCAGAAGATAACTCATCTTCACATGAATCGTCATGTACACTATATTCTGAATCCAAAGAGTCATCAGAGGAGAAATGTTCAATCTGTTTTTGATTTTTTAGATTAAGTAATTTCTTCTTTCGTTGACTCTTAGTGAACTTAAAGTCTGTGACTCCTGATGTTGATGGTTGTATGTTAGGAGATTGGGACTTTCCAAGTTCTGATGTCGGTAACTTATTGTTAAGTTTATCTTTATCATTCGGAGATTTTTGAGTTGTTGATGTAGATGGTGCATTAACTCTATTCCCATTTTTTTTTTGTTTTCTTCTATGTAAGTGATCAGGCTAGGTGCAAATGCAGATTCGGGTATTACATCTGGATTAAAAGGGAATATACCGGTAGCTCTAAATCCAGATGTAATATTGGCTGGTGTCATGGATTTTAACCAGACTGTTCTAAAAATATCGCCGAATCTCATTTTTGTTATGGCTTTTCCAGGGTTCGTTAAAAAAAATTTAATATTTCTTGATCCCAAAAGGTCTCAGAAGTTTTAAAAACGGATTTGTCCATCGGTTGCAACTCGTGCGTGGTATTGCTGGGTAGGCAAAACAATGTTACACCGTACTTCCCTGCTGCGTAGACAATAGAAACATCTAAATGAGATTTGGATCCATCGAATATTAATAGAGTGTTGGTCCCTGGATTTTTGTATTTTGAAAAATGCTCGAGCCACATAATAAAAGACTCATTAGTCATACTCTCTTTTGGAGTCATTGTTACTTTTGAACCAGGAGGCAAATTATCTGACCATTCTGGTTTGAGTCTTTTGCCCTTAAATAAAATAAAAGGTGGAATAGCTTGGCCCAACGCATTTCCACATCCTACGATTGTAACATTTTCACCATGTTCTGGAGCTGTTAAATGAACACGTTTAACTTCTTTTTTTGCTAAAACAGTTTGTTGTTTGTGAATGGTCAGTCTGCAACCCTTTTCATCCATATTATATAGGTTTTCTGGTTTATCAAATAACTTCAGTTTAATCATAACATTTTTCAGTTTTGTGAAATAATCATTTACAACAACGGGATTCATCTTTTGAGCCCTTGCTGGATTCATTTGTTGCGCTTTACGTCTGACTACATCAGGATGTCTTTTAAAAAATAGTCTAAGCCATTTTCTACCTGCTGTTTGGGATTGTTTAGAAAATCTTGTCGATATGTTAAGGGTTTTTGCATAAGAAAATACACTTTTTCTAACGACTTTACTTGTAACTGGTACACCAATTTCTGCTAATTTATGAATCCTTGCCACCAAATGAAGTTCTTGTTCTAAACTTAAAGTTGATTTTCTCCCAAGACGTTTAATTGGATTATTTTGTCGGTAATGCAATCCAAGAGTTGCCCTAGGAATCTCATATTGCTTTGAGGCCTCACTAATGCTAGTCTTATTTGTAATAGATTTTCTTGAGACCACTTAGCTCGTTTTTTTTTCGGCATTCTGCAACATTACCATTCTAGTTAATACATCTATTAACAAATTATTTAGAAGATGTGGTTCCTAATATTGCCATGGCAATATTGAGAACAATTTATGTGGCAATATTAGGACACTTGCTACCCGAATGGAAAAAATTAATTTTCCTGTCTCGTTCGTTAAATAAAATAAAACAAAATATGCTACAAGCAATTACTTACTTCAACGTACTTATTGATAATTAGAACATCCACTAATCTTGAAAAGCAAACGTGTATAAGAATTTTAAACTTAAATATTTTTTATACCGCTCTCGTTAAAAACACACTCTTTCAAAGACTGATCGGTATTGGCGACTGAAATGTATCAATGCGGTAATTATGGTTTGTGTTCCTAATCTAAGACATACTAGGAGCGTCATATTATTAAGAATAGCTGAATTAACGATTCCATGGGCGATGGCAATATTAAGACAACGGCAATAATTGGCTCACCTACCTTATTATGTGTATTGTTTATCAGCTTTTTAATAAATTTTACAATGAATTCAAAAACCATAACGTCTCGTTTAATAATGTTAGGAAATAGCACAATAGTGTAGACCCTGAATACGACTCTGTCTAAGCCATGTATGAAAGTTAAAATTATGGCGGATGCGCAGGGATTTCTTTCTTTGTCTGTTTACGATTGTGACCACTCATCTAGAAAATGCCAGAAAGCCAATTGTTTTTGTGTAAGCGGCAATCTAGAATTATCTAGTAAAAGAGGTACTAATATATAAAGGTCCGACCAGGGAGAGTTAGTTTAGTTGATAAAGTGATCTCGACATATAAACAAGAGTACACTGAAATAGCGAACAGTAAAGTGTTGATATAAATTAATAGTTAAGGTTGTGTATACATGAATTAAATTTAATTGAATAGTTAAGTGTATGTAAATTAGGTGTTAGTGAGTAGTTTAGTGTTTAAATGAATTCGTAAGTAGCCATACCGTGTGTTTGAAGTTTATCTCACCCATAATAAAAACGTTTAAATAAATAAGAAAAACATTACATTGGTGTCAGGTGTGGGGTAATATACATAAATTGCTACGTAAAAATGGCCAAGGGACTATGTGTTCTGAAAGTGACGGAATCAAGAGCAGAATTGGAAGATCGTGAGTTGGAAACGTCCGGTAAGAAAAGTGAATTAGTAGAAAGACTTATAGTGGCACTGGAAAGTGACGGCTTTGATCCAGAAACAGTTTTATTTAATGACGAGGCTTCCACCTTTTTCTCATCAATTTCTGCTAGCATGGACGAGAAGATTTCTGCTATGAAGAACGACATTTCTGCTAATATTGACGACAAGATTTCTGCTTTGAAGAACGATATATGTGTCGATATTTTATTAATGAAAAACGACATTGCCGTTGACGTTAAAAATGGAATTAAGTCTCTAAAATCTGAAATCGAGAATAAAATGTCAACGATGTACGACAAAATCGAGAATAAGATTAGAACGATGGACGAGAAGATTGAGAATAAGAAGACAACGATGGACGAGAAAGGAGTTAGAAAAAAAGATGACATATATAAGACACGCCAGCGTAAGAAAAGATGACCGAGCAAACAAAACCTTGCAAGCCAGAAACACACCCTAAGTTAGAAGACATTGGTTTTTTTACCCGAGTCAAGGCCCCAATGTTCGATGGCAAAATGCCGTGGACCAATTATGTGAAACAGTTTGAAGCAGCCGCTAGAGTGAATAATTGGTCCGATAGAGAGAAGGCAGTGAACTTAACTATCGCGCTTCGAGGAGATGCCTTTGATGTACTACAGACGATACCTCTTGAAGAAACGGATAACATCGAGCAGCTGAAGAAGAGGTTAGACATGCGATACGGCCATGAACATCTAGAACACTTGTACCAATCCCAGCTGAAGAACCGAAGGCAGAAACGTAATGAAGCCCTTCAAGAGTATGAAGTGGATATTGCCCGATTAGTTCGATTCGCTTATGCATCAGCACCAGAGAACATGATGGAATGTCTGGGCATCCAGGCCTTTATCGATGACTTACGCGACCCCGATATGCAGGGGACGCCTCGTTTAGCCTACCCCAAAACATTAATTGACGCATTGACAGCTGCTCTTGAATATGAAGCAGCAACGAAGGATTCGGGATATAACAAAGGTGGGAAATGTGACGATGACAGACTTGACCAGATCGTTAACTTGTTGAAAAATATGATGGACAAGAAGCCGAAGAAAATCAGGTGCTGTAATTGAGGCGAGCTAGAGCATGCACGCAGTTCGTGTAAGCGTCCTACGACTCCAGCAAACCAAGAACCTCTTAAATGCAAAGCAGTCACGAAGAGCTCGCGGTATAACAAAGGTAGGACCATGCAGGAAGAAGATGACGACGACAAAATTGACCAGATCGTCAACTTGTTGAAAGGTATGGCAGACAAGAAACCGAAGAAGATCAAATGCCGGAAGCGTGGCGAGCTAGAGCACGTACGCAGTCCATCTAAGCGCCCCAAGACTCCTGTAGCCCAAGAACTTCAGTCACAGGGGAAATCAGACAGGGGTGAACATCCAGCTGATGTGAATCACCGAAAGGCCAACTCTTTGCCTAGACGGTCATGCCCTGTAGACTATTCACAATGCAACAAGTCGAAATCGAAGGAAGTTGCAGTTTCAAGAATGACAGTAGTCAATGAAGAATGGTCACCAACCAGGATCAGAGAAGATCAGGAGAATGATCCTCACCTGAAGATGATCCGGCAATGGAAGGAAGAAAATCGGCGACCTACATGGCAAGAAGTGTCAAGATTTTCACCGATACTCAAGGCATATTGGGCTCAGTGGGACTCCCTTGTTCTGGAGGAAGGGCGTTTGAAAAGAGTCCTTGAAAACGATGGTGGTTCCGAGATGAGGAGACAGCTGGTTATCCCTAGAACGAGAGTAGCTAATGTACTGAAGAAGTTACACGACAGTCCATCGGGAGGTCATCTGGGAGTGAAGAAAACCCTTCAGCGAAACCGTGAAAGGTTTTATTGGATGAACAGCTCCGACGATGTGAAGGACTGGAGTAAGAAATGTACGACTTGTGCTACGAGTAATGGACCACATCGCAAGAGAAAGGCGCCTATGAAACAGTATAATGTTGGTAGCCCTTTCGAAAGGATTGCTTTAAACATCGTTGGACCATTTCCAACGACAGAAAATGGTGGTAAATACATCGTGGTTGTAATGGATTATTTCACAAATGGGGTGGGAATTTACGCGATCCCGAATCAAGAGGCCACATCTGTCGCGGATGTATTGGTGGAAGAATCTATCAGCCGATATGGAGTGCCCTTGGAAGTCCACAGAAACCAGGGAAGACATTTTGAAAGGCATCTAACCCAGGAGATTTCCGACAAGCTGGGAATGAAGAAGACCAGGTCAACAGCATTACATCCACAGTCAGATGGAATTGTCGAGAGAATGAACAGGGCTATTGGAAAATACCTGTCCAACGTAGTTTCCAGTCATCAGAGAGATAGGGACCAGTATCTTTCCCTATTCGCATTGGCTTATCGATCTGCCGTCAATGAGTCCACGGGTGAAACACCTGCGAAAATCCTGTTTGGACGTGAAATGAGACTTCCTTGTGACCTGGAATTTGGCTGTCGGCCTAGAGAAGATCTAGCAGGAGAACACTACGTGATCCAATTGAGAAGAAGGCTGGACGATATTCATGAATTAGTTCGAACAAATCTTCAAGTTGCCAGCGACAGAATGAAAAGTCGGTACGGTACGCAGGCCACAGAAGGCGTTTTTCAAGAAAGGGACAGGGTACACAACCCGACGAGGAGAGAAGGATTTTCTCCAAAATTACAAAAATCCTGGGAAGGTCTATACGTAATCAAAAAAGGATCAAAGATGTTATATATCGCATAAGCAAGATCCCCAACGAAAAACCAAAAGTAGTTCACCAAAACCGAATAGCGTCATTCGAAGGAAACCATGACCTAGAGACAGGAGTAAACCATATTCGAGATGTGTCTGACCCTACCTTCGATGAATTTATGAGCGCGTATGGAGGTACCGGGAAAGCTAGTTATGGAGTCACTTCAGAACAACGACAAGATTTGTGCACTCTCCCGGAAGATTATTCACTGGCGTACAACATACCCGCCCTGCCAGCACGAGGGTTGGCATCCGTCTTTCGAAAGAAGTCCGGGCAAAGAAAATCTTGAAGACTAGATTCCAGCCCCTGGCAAGACACTGAAACTGAAACATAATTCGCGGTACGTCCTCTACGTGGTAATTAAAAATGAATTTCAAGATCGATCTACCTACCGAGATGTATGGGAAGCTCTTCGAAACCTCCGAGACCATGTGTTAGAATCCATCGTGAAGAAACTGGCTATGCCTAAGATAGCGAGTAACTAGCTGGATTGCCGAGTCATCAGGAGCATGGTAAAGATTATCTTCCAAGATACCGGTGTCCAGATATTAATTTGCAGTTACAAGCCCCGTTATCAGTATCCGCTGAAGACGGTGCCCTGTTATTTCCATAAGATCGAAAAGTGTAGAAATGGTGCCAGTTGCCGATTCAAACATCCAGTCTCGTCTACACAAAAGTTCCAGGAGGAACTTCCATTTAAGGAGGGGGTAATGTTACGATATAGAACACTAGAGTAGACCCTGAATCCAACTCTGCCTAAGCCATGTATGAAAGTTAAAATTATGGCGGATGAGCAGGGATTTCTTAGAACTGTTTACGATTGTGACTAGACCTTGTTTTTGTAATCAATCTTATCTAGAAAATGCCAGAAAGCCAATTGTTTTTGTGTAAGCCGCAATCTAAAATTATCTAGTAAAAAAGGTAAGGAGGATGAGTACGAGTACGAGGAATAATTTGCCTACCAACCGTAGGAGACCTAGAACAGGCAATAGCTGCAAAAGAAGTATCGCTATGTGTCTTCGTAGATATAGAGGGAGCTTTTGATAACACCTCATATGAATCAATTACCGCTGATGCAGCTGCAAAGGGTATTCCACCTTCCATAATCAAATGGATTCAGTCCATGCTAAATACTAGGAAAATAATCACCTACCTCGGAGACCAGTCGACTACTATAAATGCGGTGAAAGGTTGAGCTCCAGGAGGAGTGCTATCACCTCTACTGTGGTCCCTAGTGGTTGACGACCTCCTAACAAAGCTAAAAAGAGAAGGATTCCGTGCTCTTGGCTATGCCGACGATTTAGTTATAGTGGTCAGAGGTAAGCACGACGGCATCATTGCCGATTGCATGCAATGTGCCTTGAACCTCATAACTACCTGGTGTTCGAAGGAAGGACTTTCAGTCAATCCTAATAAAACGATACTTGTTCCATTCACTAACAGGAGGAAGTTAAGTATACAGACTCCAAGCTTGAATGGTACAACCCTGTTTTTTTCGGAAGAGGTTAAGTACCTTGGAGTCATCCTTGATAGGAAACTTACGTGGAACTCATACCTCGCACACATTACCTCAAAAGCAACAAGGGCTCTTTGGACGTGTCGTAGACTCTTTTGGGAAAACTTGGGGTCTAAAACCAAAAATGATCTACTGGTCATATATAACGGTTGTCAGACCTATCATCACCTATGCTGCGCTTGTATGGTGGAAGAAAACAACGCAACAAAGGGCTACAATAGAGTTGCAAAAATTGCAAAGACTCGCATGTTTAGGAATAACGGGTGTGGAGGTAATGCTAGATCTCCCTCCATTATATTTACATGTAAGCAGGATTGCCTTGCAAAATGCCTATAGGCTAAATCTCTAAAACCCGGTGATTTGATAGGACATCTCGAGATACTAAGGGTTGGATTAACCCAATCTATGATGATGCCTAGGGACATAATGCCTGCTAAACAAGATTTCGAAGTTACTCTAGATGCTATTATTAACGATCGTGAGTTAACACAAAACGAAATCTCAGAAATAACAAGGGGTGCCCTCACATTTTATACTGATGAGTCAAAAACAAACGAAGGAGTAGGAATAGGGGCTACAGGACCTAATCTTAGGTTATCAGTAGCCCTAGGTAACACTCCCACAATATTCCAAGCGGAAATACTAGCGATAGACTTCTGTGCTCAAGAGTGTCTCAAAAAGCGCCTCAACGCAGCCAGAATATGTATTGCCTCCGACAGCCAGGCTGCTTTGAAAGCTCTAAAGTCTATAACTTATGAGTCCAAAACAGTCTGGAGCTGCAAACAATCTCTTAAGCTACTGGCTAGACATAACAAACTATCTCTGTTATGGGTGCCCGGGCACAAAGGAATTGCTGGAAATGAGACTGCCGATGGTCTTGCAAATGAAGGAGCTAGCACTCCTTTCATCGGACCCGAACCGTTTTGTGCATTACTAAAAGCCACATTGTGGAAGAAGTCCGGAAATGGGAAACGGAACTTAGTGCAGCCTACTGGAAAAATGTTCCAGGCCAAAGACAAGCAAAAGGTTGCTACAACCTTCTGCTCGCTATGCTAAATCGCTCTTAGAGCTTCAGAAGTCTGATCTCAGAGCAATCACAGGACTCCTTACGGGACACTGCCCACTCAGATATCACCTCTACAAGATGGGAAAAGTGGACAGAGGAACATGTATATTCTGCGATAGTGCAGATGAAACGGCTGAACATATATTATGCCATTGCGGAGTACTTGTTCGCCAACGCCATAGGTACCTGGAAAGGTTGTTCTTGAGACCTGACCAGGTAACAAAAATAGCTCCCAGTCGAATAATAGGCTTCCTTAGAAGCCATGATCGTTGGGACAAAAAATAGATGGAGGGTATACACAAAAGATCTCTTCAGGTCGCAGTGTGGAAAGGCCTGCTATAGGTCAATCGATCCCTTTGTAATCTACAATCTACTTAACCTCCATCTGTTGCTACCCTGGTAACTCTTGAGACTACATTTTCCAGAGTTCGGCGGAGTAAACCATCGCAAACATCTGGCTCCCGAGAAAATCTGGTAGATATTAAAGTCGCGGGTGTCATAGTGACGCCCCTTATATTTTGAAGAAAGAAAGAGTACGTCACAGTATTACTCAGTATTATACTTAATGAGCTTATTACCGAAATATCACAGTGCTCTGGTAAAATCATATATTTTCAACTCAGATTGGAAGAAGTATAAAGCTTACAATTTTGTTGCTAACGAATGAACCTTTTTCTTCGATATTTGATTATTACTGCAGATAGTAACAGCTGGAAAATCGTAATTGCTTATCAACAGGTTATTCGAATCTGTGACTAAACTTATTGGATCCTTTTGAAAATTATACCATGAAATCATAACCAATGTTATCGCTGTGATTATCGAACAAGTACAAATGAATAACCAGAAAACTCTGAAAAGAAAAAACAACTGCTTTTACTTTGAATACGGAAAACAAATAAAAATATACAATTATTCCTAAAACCATAGAATATTACCTCTCTATCAACATTCGCTTAGGCAAAATGATAAATCGATAGCCATGGAGATTCGAAAGGCTACAAAATCGTTGTGCCTCTTTTTTCGAAGCTAAGAACATTTTATTATGTTTTCCAATAACTAAAATCTTTGAATATTATTATATTTTCACTGCCTTATAATCATTCAATTATTGATAAAGAGTGTCAGAATTTTTCTATTGACATACAAACTCTTGGACTTTGATTCTTTGTTTGTAAGGTTTATTTCAAAAATAATAGTAAATATGATATTCTGAATATTTTCAAACTTCCTGTAATTTGTATAAATACGTCTAACAGTAATTATATGTTTAACCGGATTTCCTTTGGAACTTCACCCTATCATGTGATACGAAGGTGATTATTTTAGTTAAATTTTTTATTTTTATTTTATTTTTCCAAGAAACATATACAGTATGGCTAAATATAGTCTACTACAGAAGGAACAAATTTCTAAAAGAACTGTTTCACCATTAACAATGAATATACAGTGTAGAAACCACTTATGGGATGAAATTGGTTGTGTCCTTATTTTAAAATAAACGGTTTTAAGGATTAAAACTAACTTTTCCGCATCTATGGCCCTGAATAATAATCTATCATAAAATTGTTACTTGTTTACACTTCGGGGGATATATCGTGCTAACAAACCGAAATTTCTCCAAAAATAACCAAAAATTTAGTATATCTGGATTTATAGGACCCGCTATACTCGCTCTAGTCAACTGAAAAGCAATAGGGTGCATCTGTGAGACACTTTGAACAATATTCAATCATAAAATTGATCAATTGTATACTCTCTGGAGGCTGTATCGTGCTAACAAACTGAAAATTCTCCAAAAATGACAAAAATTTGGTACTTCAAGTACCATAGCACCCGTTGTACTGACTTTACTGAGTTGAATATCAATAGGGTTAATCCTTGAGACGCTCTGAATAATATCCAATCATAAAATTTGTCATTTGTTTACACTCCGGAGGCTGTATCGTGCTAACAAACTGAAACTTCTCCAAAAACGACAAAAATATCGTACTTAAAGTACTGTAGCACCTGTTGTATTGGCTCCAGTGAGCTGAAAATCAATAGGGTGCATCAGTGAGATGCCCTGAATAATATTCAGTCATAAAATTGGTGAGTTGTTGAACTCCGGAGGCTTTATCGTGCTAATGAAACTTAAATTTCTCAAAAAATTACAAAATGTCGTATTTCAAGTACCGTAGCACCCGTTGTACTGGCTCTGTTGAACTTAAAATCAATAGAGATCATCTGTGACATGTCTTTAACAATATTCAATCATAAAATTTCTGACTTATTGCACTCCGGAGGCTGTATCGTGCTAACAAGAAATGTAAGGAAAAGAGGCCGACGACAACTACGACGACGACATACACACAGGATTTTTTTTTCTAAAAACCGTTTTTTCGTGTTGTTGTTGATGGAAAACGTAGAAATAACTCAAAAAAAATTTCAAAATTCCAACTTTTATTGGGGTAAACCAATACTTTTCTCGCATATAGAAAGGTTGGGCGTAAAAGTAAAATTATAAAAAACGCTGCAACATTTCAACTTTTAGATTCAAATATGTATTTTTGAAACATACAATTAACTGCATTCATACAAGTCGTGCATAAGGTAAAGTGCTCTATAAGTGACCACAAGGAGTATAAAATAGTCATTAGACAAAAACAAAGAGAAGCATGGAGAATATGCTGCAAGGAAATCGAAGATTTCCCCCAAGCAGCTAGACTCCAAAAAGCCCTTTCAAAAGATCCCCACCGTCATATCGGTATACTAACCAAAGAGGATGCCATAACAATTGCAAACCTGAAGGAAAGCCTTCAACTATTAGACTCAACTCTTGGGGCACAATAAACCTTTGTTTTCAGTGCACTGTAACCTCGTTAAAATTTAACCTAGAATCAACTCACTTCCCTGACTCCAAAACCACAAACACGGCAACCTGGTAGGAAGAGCAGAATCACTACCCGACGGTTGATCACTGGCGTATATCGCGACAGATCATCGACGCAGACAGATTGAGGTGGGCGATCTCTGGCTTCTCCCCCTTTAAATCTCCAGGAACGGACGGCATTTATCCAGCTCTACTTAGGGGTGACCTTCGACAGTAAGTTAACGTGGAACTCTCATTTAGAAAGCAGAGTTAAAAAACCATATATTTCTTATGAACGGTGTCGTAGAACCATTGGCCATACCTGGGGAATGTCACCTAGGGTCACTGCCTGGATCTACACTGCCATCATCAGACCTATGCTGACGTACGGCGCGATTGCCTGGGGAGCTAAAGCAAACCAGCTGACAGTCGTTCGAAAACTGGATCAAATCCAAAGAACAGCATGCCTCAACACCAACACAACAGGAGCCATTAAAACCACGCCAACAAGAGCTATGGAGGTAATCCTGGGTCTCACTTTCCTTGACATATACATCAAGGAGTTTGTCTTGATGACCATGACACGTCTATACAACCTGATAGTGGATCCGGTAAACTGAGACGTAGCTTGTAGCATGAGGCCCTCGGAGAGGTCCCACTGCTACAGGCCAATACGGACTCTTTTCCACCTCGATTTGTTTTTCACAGGTCCTACAAGGTAATCTTCAAAAATACCGCACATGACCCATTAGAAGAAGGCGCAATCCGCATCTTCACAGATCGGTCTAACACCAATGAAGGCTCAGGATGTGGAATATTTCCCAGACCCCTGAATCTAAACATAAAATGAGCAATGGGCTGCAATGCAAGTGTTGCTTAAACAGTGCTCACTGCTATCTGCATTGTTGCAAAAGAGGTTTCCTAACGGAACACCACAGGCAATAATACTCGTATATACATCCTTACTGATTGTAGACACTTTAGGCTGGATCAAGGGCCACGAAAAATCGAAAGAAAATCGTTTTGCGGACTGGCTATACTGTATTAAATATAGTACTAACAAAAAATATAGCGCTGGCCAATCGGTGTACGACTAAGGCCATTAACTAAAACATTCACACACAGCAGGTATTCAATTCAATTTTCCAAAGGAAATAGAGGAAAATATCCAAATTTTACCCAGTGTTATTCGCAATTAACCATAATTTAACATCAGTGTGACCAGTGCATATATTGACATGTCCCAGTATTCAGTTCTGAAGTGATTTTTTCTGAGAAAGGTATGAATAAATGAAATATAAAACAACTAGATATAACATTTATTATGAAGATACAAAATTATCATAGTTCAGTAAAAAACACTGATGGAATTTTTGGTATTTTTAGGGTTAACATTCACCATTTTCTTGGAATTATTTTCATTCTGGATCGTAGTCAATGGTTTAATTGACAAATAATATACAATTTCTATTCCGGAAATGAAACTGAATCCCATAAAGAGTCCAAGAAGTCCACCATAATAAGCTGAAATGATTTAAAACATTAATACATATAGTGAATTAAAATAAATAATTGATCATTTTGATTTCCATTTGTTATTAGTGTTTTAAATTAAACTCAACGTTTCTAGCTAATTCCACAATATAATGAAAAATGTTGAAAATTCTAAAAAATTGACAATTGTTTCGATAACTGAGTATCATCGTCAGAATGACAGAAGTTACATTTCATTTGATGCCTACCTAATGATTAGTAGTTAATTTTGGCTAGACCAAGAAGTAACCTACCTTGTGATTGACTTAATATATGTCAATACAAAAAAGAAGAAGATGTGATATTACAAATATTGATACTTAGATATTATTAGCCCTATGGTGATATCCTGGATATCATTTTTCCAATCAAGATCAGTATAACTGTGCAATGATATAGAAAACCAGGAAAACTATATCTGCTGATCTTAAAAATTATCACTTAAGAAGACAGTTTAATAGTGGAGAGCTCCCTAGATTTATCTGTTCACTGACGACTTCATATTGTGGGTTTCTTAAGTGTCTTCTAATTTCCAACTCTTCAAGGAAATACAGTTCTTGTGTCTTATCACAAATATGTAGTACTTCTAGTTCTGTGTTAGTTGTCAATGAATGGTTGGTGTCAAGTAGATGTTTTGCGTAATGGGATTTATCTGGTTGTTTTAATCGGTATGCTTGTAAGTGTTCACTGTATCGGATTTCAAAATTTTTAAGGGTCTGACCCAAATAGACAGCATTACATTCTGGACATTTGAGTTTATATATACCTGATTTCTTTAATGTTGACATTTTTGTTTTAACATTTAACAATTTTGTACTTACGTTACTTTCTGTTTTAAAAGGAATTGTTGTATTCGCTGCTAAAGATATTATCTTTGGAATATTATTAGAAATATTTCCTGTATGTGTGATGGTTTTATAAGTTTTTATTTCTACAGTTTGTTTAGGAAATATTAGTTGTAATGCCAGTTTTTCCTCTTTTTTATTAATTAGCTTATTTATCATATGTAATGGATAACCGTTGGATGTTGCTATTTGTCTAACTGTATTAATCTCTCTATCAAAATTACATTTGTTCATAGGAACTGAAAATGCTCTATGTATCATTGAATTGTATGCCGCTAGCTTATGTGACATTGGGTGATTGGAATTATATGGACTTTTCACATCAGTGTGTGTTGGTTTTCGGTAAATTGCATAATCAAGTAAATTATTAACTCTTCGAATTTTCAAATCAAGAAAATTGATTAAGCTATTTTCTTCAACTTCTAACGTAAATTTAATTTTTGTGTGTAAATTATTAATGTGGTTGAAAAATATATCTAATTGTCCTTCACTACCTATAAAACAAGCTAATATGTCATCTACATATCTATACCAAAATAAAACGTTTTTTTAAATATTACTTTCAAAGATTTTTCTTTCAAAACTGTCCATAAAAATGTTTGCCAAAATAGGTGATATAGGCCTTCCCATTGGTAAACCTTCATTTTGAATATAAATGGTATTGTCAAAACTGAAATAATTCTGATAAATACATACATCAAACAAATTGAGTATATCTGAATTATTCCTGGATTAATATTTTTATCTTCTAGTATTAGACATTCTTTAGGAGGAATTTTAGTGAACATATTAGTAACGTCAAATGAAATAAGCTTAGCGTTATCTTGTAATTTGAATGCTTTTGATTTTTTGATTAGTTCTATTGAATTTCTAAATCTAATGAGTATTTAGACTCATATCTGTAACTATTGAATATATTGTTAAGCTTCTTTACCAATATATTATTAGGAGTATTAACATAACAAACTACAGGTCTAATTGGTTTCGTTATTTTATGTAATGTAACGGTTCCATATAATTGTGGACAATGAGGATACTTATTTATCATGGACCTCTTAATCACTAAAAAGATAATTTGAATTATTAACAATATCCCTTATATTATTAGAAAACTTCTTTGTTGGGTCTGCTCTAAGAACTTTTACATCGCTAGATTCTATAAAGTTATATATTTTTGAACTATAATTTTCAGCTGTCACTATGACCGTTGTGTTCCTCTTATCAGATTTTGTAACTGTTAGGTTATTATCTTCTACTTTCTTTTTTATTGCATTTAAAACTGTAATGTCATTTTTTGTTTGACGTTTAACTTGTGAAGGTTCAATATTTTTGATTAAATCGGCGATTTTCAATTTCTTATAAAGAAAATTATTTGAATTTGATTTTAAAGTTATTTCTGACTCTGTAGCTATAATTTGTTTAATATTATTCGTAAATTTTGGTGGTATGCTGTACTTTAAACCTTTATTTAAAAATTCTGATTCACTATCTATAAAATTAGTGTCTGAAAGGTTTTCAAATCGTAGTGCAAAGTGTGTTGGTATGTAGGTACTTACAGTTTCATGATGTTTAGGGTATTGAATTCTATGTCTAATACTTGTAAGAAAATTACTTGAAGATAAAAATATTAATCCAGGAATAATATCAGATATACTCAATTTGTTTGATGTATGTATTAATCAGAATTATTTCACTTTTGACAATAACAAATATATTCAAAATGAAGGTTTACCAATGAGAAGCCCTATATCACCTATTTTGGCAAATATTTTTATGGACAGTTTAGAAAGAAAAATCTTTGAAAGTAATATTTCAAAAAACGTTTCATTTTGGTATAGATATGTAGATGACATATTAGCTTCTTTTATAGGTAGTGAACGACAATTAGTTATATTTTTCAACCACATTAATAATTTATACCCAAAAATTAAATTTACATTTGAAGTTGAAGAAAATAACTTAATCAGTTTTCTTGATTTGAAAATTGAAAGAGTTAATAATGTACTTGATTATGCAATTTACCGAAAATCATCAAACACTGATGTGACAATTCCATATAATTCCAATCACCCAATGTCACATAAGCTAGCGGTATACAATTCAATGATACATAGAGCATTTTCAGTTCCTATGAACAAATGTAATTTTGATAGAGAGATTAATACAGTTAGACAAATAGCAACATCCAACGGTTATCCATTACATATGATAAATAAGCTAATTAATAAAAAAGAGGAAAAAGTGGCATTACAACTAATATTTCCTAAACAAACTGAAGAAATAAAAACTTATAAAACCATCACATATAGAGGAAATATTTCTAATAATATTCCAAAGATAATATCTTTAGCAGAGAATACAACAATTCCTTTTAAAACAGAAAGTAACGTAAGTACAAAATTGTTAAATGTTAAAGCAAAAATATCAACATTAAAGAAATCAGGTATATATAAACTCAAATGTCCAGATTGTAATGCTGTCTATTTGGGTCAGACCCTTAGAAATTTTGAAATCCGATACAGATCAAAACAACCAGATAAATCTCATTACGCAAAACATATACTTGACACCAACCATTCATTGACAACTAACACAGAACTAGAAGTACTACATATTTGTGATAAGAAACAAGAACTGGATTTGCTTGAAGAGTTGGAAATTAGAAGACACTTAAGAAACCCACAATATGAAGTCGTCAGTGAACAGATAAATTTAGGGAGTTCTCCACTATTAAACTGTCTTCTTAAGTGATAATTGTAAAGATAAGCAGATATAGTTTTCCTGGTTTTCTATATCATTGCACAGTTATACTGATCTTAATTGGAAAAATGTTATCCAGGAAATCACCATAGGGCTAATAATATCTAAGCTTCAATATTTGTAATAACACATCTTTTTTTTCTATTAACATATATTAAGTCAATCACAAGGTAGGTCACTTCTTGGTCTAGCAAAAAATAACTACTAAACAGCAGGTAGGCATCAAACGAAATGTAACTTCTGTCACTCTGACGATGATATTCAGTTATCGAAACAATTGTCAATTTTTTAGAATTTTGAACATTTTTCATTATATTGTGGAATTAGCTAGAAACGTTGAGTTTCAGTTAAAACACTAATATGAGTAGATTCCACGAAGTAAGGGTCGAGACAGTTAATTCCATTTGTTATGTATGGCCCGCTGTCAATCTTCATTTCCTATTGGTACATTTTGGATTTGCGCCATTCTGCAATTTTCTCATTTCATTTGGTAGGTGTGACATTAGTTGAAGGACTCTTGTTCACTGTAGCTCTAGTTTGTTGTCATTTATGTCTCAAATTTCCTCTTGGTAGTTGTTGCCCTCCATTTTTCTACTGATATTAGGACTACAGTTCCATGCAGCTTAATCGATATATTGTTTTCCTCTTCAAATTTTTCCTCGTTTATCATTGGCTAGGTACACTATCCATGGCGATGAACTAACATTGAGTGTAGAATGCTTAGAAATATGCGGATAATGATATGGGAATATTTTCTCTGTTGGTCTAAAATTCTAGATTGAATTTTTGGTTGGAAATTGTTAGAAGGTAGTGCACATGAAGGTTTTGAGATGCAGCTATTATATGTTAGGGAGAGCTCGGGGGTCTTTGATATGTTTTCTCCTGAATCAGATGCCAGAGGGCAAGCGAACCTTGATTGTAGAATTTGCAACAAACAATTTGGAAAATTGATATGATAGACGACGTTTCCGTCGCTGTTGCAATAAGTTGCGCGTCAAAAATATTCACATTTCAGTTTAAGACATTTTTCCCTGCACAAAATTATAATTTTAATATGAACCTAACAAACACACAAACCCTATGTAAGGTATAGAAAAATATTGGAAAAAACACTATTACCTAATAATGTGTGCCAACTGAATCGTAAAGCTGTACGATTCTTGATACCGACGAGATCGTTAAAATACACTTTTACAACCGAGTGATTCGTCAGCTTTATCCCAGAACTAGAAAATATAGAAAAATATGGTTTAATATGAGCAACATGTTCTAGGAAAATATATATATAATATATTTGGATCCGGGTCCGGTGCACTTCGTGGCCCTCCGAATTTTGCAACGATTTTTTTTATTAGAAAGCCCTATTTATAGAACATTTTAAGAGAAAAAAATTCTTGGATCATGCAGTTTTGAAAGAGAAAATCGCAATTAAATCCGCCATTTTTCAAAAAAAAATTGACAATTATGTATAGATATCAGATGGTCACAAATTTTAGAAGGAAAGTGTTGCCAGTTCTCATTTCCGTGACTCGTGTCTGCTTGGAAATACTTTATCCAAGATTAATACTATCTTCATGATCTAAAATGTACTTCTTTGGACGTATTATGTATGTTCCACAGGTACTAGCTTAGTACGTATATTTTATGTGGTTAGGGTAAATATAAAAAATTATGTATATATTTGTGATTTTCAGTTAAAAATTAACGTTAAATGTCCCGATAAGTATAGATATTCTTCTTATAACGAACGTATTTTTGATAATCAAAGGAGAAGTATTTTTAAAATAATCGCCAGAACACAGTTCTAGTGGATTGTTTTATTCAATTATAATCATATTTTATATTTATATTATTTTACATTTGACTAATGTTCACTTGAACAAATGAAAAAATATAGTTTCCATCAAACGATCGAAAAACTTAGCTTACTTGGGCCATAGACAAGGCGAGAAAAGAAGAAGCGATTCAACATAACACACAACCTAATATTACACATTTTTAAAAACAACGAAGTAATATGATCAGTGATTTAATTTTGTGTCCTTTTTGTTTCCTCTTCATTAAAAGTGAGTGCAAATGTGAATGTGGTGAATTTCCGCAAGTTTTGTGCCTTCTTCGCGATAGCTTTGTGCAATTTTTCCGCTAAGTTCTGGTTGTGACGTGCTTTTTTCCCTTATAAGAATCACGGACGTCACTATGACACCCACGGCTTCGGTACTTCCTAGTTTTCCTCGGGCGCCAGATTTTTTTGGGGTGGTTTACTCCATCGAACTCTCGAAAATACGGCGTCGAGAGTAACCAGGGTAGCCACAGATGGAGGTTCAGTAATTCCAGGGGTCTGTTATGGACCTTTCTGGATACGTAGTGTGCAAACAGGCTTCAATTGCTTACCACTATCAAACAAATGAAACTACTCGCTACTGGAGAAATTATTAATTTTAATTCCCCAAATAAAGTTGAATTTTACATAAATGAGAAATTGCAAAAATACCAAAATAAACTACTCGCTACTGGAGAAATTATTAATTTTAATTCCACAAATAAAATTGAATTTTACATAAATGAGAGACTGCAAAAATATCAAAATCTACTACTAAAGATCTACGTTACTAATCAAACCAAAAGCGGACTGACACCAAACAATAAATATTCTAGCTATTTTACAACGGAGGCGGAAAATAACGTGCAGAATTCTACTAGTACGTAGCAGGTGAAAACAATACAAAGTTCCTAGTGATAATATGTCAAAATGCACAGAGAAAGCGTTATGGTTGCACTAACAGAGCGTACTATATCGGTTCTTAGTATTTGTGTACCTTTTTAAATAAAGCGGAAGAAAATAATCAATTAACTAGTCTCGGCGGCCGGGTTAATCTCAATAGCCACCGGAATTTCTTAGCGATTTCACTAGATTCAACTAAACTAGGTTTTACTGATCAACACAATGGCCTATCGTACAAAATCAAATTCTCAGATAATGAAAACTACCAGCAGAATGCGAAAACCTCTCTTGGGTATCCCTGCTCGGCAGCGAATACTTTTGAGATTATTTCGTATCCCTTAAATTAAATCTGCCTTAGAGGCCTCCCGAATTGATCCCTGCTCAGCAGCGAATCCAGACGAGATTTTTCCAAGCAAGTGCAAACGAACTAAATTTTCTTAACAGTACGACGGCCTATTCAGCGGGATTAAATACTCAGATAAACTAGACTTTAAATGTTCTAACTAAAGTTTTACTGGCAAAACAACAACAGCCTATTTTACGAACTAAACTTTTCAGTTAAAATAGATTGACAGTAGAATCCGAAAACCTCTCCTTCGTACCCCTGCTCAGCAGCGAATACTCTCGAGATTATTTCGTATCTCTTAAATCCAATCTGCCTTAGAGGCCTCTCGAATTGATCCCTGCTCAGCAGCGAATCCAGACGAGATTTTTCTAAGCAAATGCAAAAGAAACTAAATTTTTAACAGTACAACGGCCTGTTGGGCGGGATTAAATATTCAGATGAAACAGACTCTATATGTGGTATCTCAGGTTTTACTAACAAACACAAGCCTATTGTACGAAATCAAATTCTCAGATAATGACAACTACCAGCAGAATGCGAAAACCTCTCTTGGGTATCCCTGCTCAGCAGCGAATACTCTCGAGATTATTTCGTATCTCTTAAATTAAATCTGCCTTAGAGGCCTCCCGAATTGATCCCTGCTCAGCAGCGAATCCAGACGAGATTTTTCTAAGCAAATGCAAAAGAAACTAAATTTATAACAGTACAACGGCTTGTTGGGCGGGATTAAATATTCAGATGAAACAGACTCTATATGTTGTATCTAAGATTTTACTAACAAACAACAGCCTATTGTACGAAATCAAATTCTCAGATA
The DNA here is from genome assembly GCA_963921935.1 of Galeruca laticollis. Taxonomy (NCBI): domain Eukaryota; kingdom Metazoa; phylum Arthropoda; class Insecta; order Coleoptera; family Chrysomelidae; genus Galeruca; species Galeruca laticollis. Next base: position 156,239,555 of record OY998181.1, on the reverse strand, counting down.
ATGACAACTACCAGCAGAATGCGAAAACCTCTCTTGGGTATCCCTGCTCAGCAGCGAATACTTTTGAGATTATTTCGTATCCCTTAAATCAAATCTGCCTTAGAGGCCTCTCGAATTGATCCCTACTCAGCAGCGAATCCAGACGAGATTTTCCTAAGCAAATGCAAAAAAAATTTTTTTAACAGTACAACGGCCTGTTGGACGGGATTAAATATTCAGATAAAATTGACTCTATATGTTCTAACTTCGGAATTGTACACAAATACTATGAATTCAAACGTTAAAATAAAAGCGGCTAAGCGTTGGATGATAATAGCTATTCACAGAAAAATTTTATATCCACTTACCTGGTTCACAAAAACCAGCCACAGTATTCGGTGTAAACACAATGTAATTTTCAAGCAGGAAAAGAAAGAAAAAGCCCCATTTACCTGGATGCTACGTCCTTTTATTAAATTCTCCTACCCCACTTACGAAGTCTCCTTAAAATTTTGAAAATGCGCGCACATTAGCAGACTGGTTTAAGTGAACTTGACAAAAGGATATACCGGATGTCTCAAAAGCAGTACATTTATATAAAAATAAATATTCATAGGTGAATTTCGAAAGAGAGGCGATTTAATTATTAAATAAAATGAAATGTATACTGCTTGGTAGCTGGAAATGAAAACATTAAAAAGTAACATCGTTACATGGTATACTACTATATCTGAGTTTACCTATATGCTATTCTGGAACATTTGTCGTCCCTAGCAAACTTGTATGGCTCATAATAACATCCCAAATACGAGTTTGAAGATGGTTGTTAATGTGCTAGTATGATCTATAGAGAATAGAATGTACATATAAAATATGTATACACTTTTTGGACCATCAGAAGCGTTAAAGATCATATTAAGTACATACAAATGTTTATTTTAAATATGTCTTTAATACGTACATTATCATTTTAATTAGATCCATTATAAGTTGTAGAAAACTTCATGTGGAATACAAATTATTTGATATCTTTTCGAGAAGGGGTAGGGAATATATCAAGATTATATTTCCTTCCACTCCTCGAACCAATTATAATGCGACCAACAGTCACAAATTTTTTAGTGCCGAATTAGCATAATTTACAATACTTTTCATAATTCAATTCAATATCGCTTCTTGACCAACGGACAGATCAAAATGTAACTAGAATATCATTAAATATGAAACAAGAAATAGAAAAAAAAATACTCACCTAACTAAGTATATAGACCAAATAAAACTCAACAATGTAGTCAACTAGAGAGGATAACGCGCCGAAGTTTGATTACCTACTAACCTAACCTATTTTTTTGTTGTGGGGGAAATCTTATAAAAACCTTTGGAAGGAGTCCCAAGTTGCCGGATTCCACCAATCATGTTTTCATCCTCAACCCTAATTGGACCAAGGACACGTTACTCTAAAGAGCCATGGTTGATCGCCTACCTGTTAAAACCTACCTCCAATCTGTCCGCACTCTGTACCTGATATGTCTTTAAAAATGTGAATTCGGACAACCTAACCTAACCCAATCAAACCTATTTAACTACTTATGAATACTTAAACTAACCTAATCTAACCTAACTAAATCTCAACTATACTATAAACTACACAGGATAACGCGCCGAAATTTGTTCCATAATATTATTGAATCGCGCACTATGAATGGGACCAAATACTTGCCACCACATAAACTGAACCACAGATAAAAATCTTGAGGACATCAGCCCGGACGCCTCAAATATTGTTTAAGGTACGACCAGTGGCCTTCAATATGGTTCGTGCACACTGCCGTTATCGGATCCACAAAGTTTCTGGAATGGTTAACCTCCTTATGTATGAACGGGGATGCACCTCAGATTTTTGAGGCCAATATATCCCCTCCAGCAGTCAGTCCATATTTCAGTATCCGGCAATACGTGACGAGAAATTATTGATTCCAGAGTAGTGTCTGTTGGGTTGGGAACAAATACTACACAGACACGTTTATCCGTGACATTATAGATACCAAGCACTCACTGCTCTGGAATCATGCGCCACCTATTATATTTTCGTTTGGTCAACACGGACTCATCGATTTGCACAATGTGACCGTCCCTACTTAAAAAATGTAAACAATTAAAGTAACTCTACATGGAATCGATACCGGTCAACTTTCGTTTAGCTGAAATTAGTTATGCGCGAATTGCACAATCTGTTGAATTTTCTCATTTGCGCGCATTTTTCACAATCTGTCGATAGCTGCTCACTCAGTTTTTCCATTTCCAAATTGTGTATGTATTCCTGATAATATACCTATTTGAGCACGTATCATTTCATAAGAATGTGGATAATCATTTGAATTATTGAAGATTAGATTTACGTTTGAAATACTAAAGCAGATTGATAACGCGAGCGAAGCGAGCGCGCCGGTTTGACGTTTCGCAATTCGCGCACGGCTCGCATTTTTCAGAATATGTCCATAGCTGTTCACACAATTTTTTCATTTGCAAATTGTGTTTGTATTTCTGATAGTATACCTAATTGAGCACGTATTATTTCATAATAATGTGGATAATCATTTGAATGATTGGATTTCCGTTTAAGATACTAAAGCAGATTGATATCCCGAGCGCGAATTACGAAACGTCGAACCGGCGCGCACTTTTCACAATCTGTCGATAGCTGTTCACTAAATTTTTTCATTTGCAAATTGTGTATGTATTCCTGATAGTATACCTATTTGAGCACGTATCATTACATAATAATGTGAATAATCATTTGAATTATTGAAGATTGGATTCCCCCTTGAAATACTAGAGCAGATTGATATCGCGAGCGAAGCGAGAGCGCCGGTTCGACGTTTCGCAATTCGGACACATCTTATATTCCGCGGTAATAAGTTCACATTTTGGAGCCTATTTAACAATTCCTCATCCTTTAAATTATTAATCGAATTCAGTTGGAAAACGTTTTTGACTTCCATTTTGACTAGAGTCAAAATATTATCATTATACTATCATTTGTTTTTCACTTGCGGTTACTAACAACCAATCCTATCCCAATAATAAATTCAACAATATAATAACACTTTTGTCATGAACCATAAACGAAGGAAACTGCATTTAGAAATAACGTCGGCATCGTTCCGCGTGTTGTCGTTAAAGGGAAAGGAATAATTTATTGAACATTTTAAAAGTTCGCGGAATGTTGACGTTACTTAAGCGCAGGCGCAGATTACTATAGCTGCAACCCACGATACACGCATACCATATCGATCGTGGCTGCAATCGTGCACAAGAATAGATTATCGATGATTTTGCCTATAAACCTTTCAAAACAAATCGATAATGTATGAAAAGAGATTTATAATATGTTGTTTATTGTTGATTCTGTTGCCCAGCAGAAAAGTTTGTTTTGATCTCTTTTATTTAATGTAACGTTTAAATAAAATCTAAAATAAACAGTACATTCTAAGGATATTTATTATTTCAATTTTCATTATTAAGTATAGATGCAAATACTTTTATAATATATTCATATATCTATTACAACACAAAATTAATTCAACTGAAAGAAAATAAACACCATCTGACAACTCCGCTAAAACTCACATGATGACAGAAAAGCATCCTAATTTGTGACCCTGGCTGTCTAGGCATAAGATGTCAGTGTCTAATTTATAACCTAAAAGTGTCAAGTAAAAATAATTATGCCTAAGAATATTGCATTTGGCAAAATTTAAGTATTTGTTCCGGTTTTTTTTGTGAAACAGGCTTATATTTAGTTCAAGATAATAACTTTTACAATTTAAAGTGAAAATATTTATCGTAAAATACCATTAACTAGTGTTGAAAAAGTACCATTTTTCGAACGAAATTCGTTATTTTTAAAATAATTACTGAACGATCCAGCGAAATTTTTGCTTTAATCTGCTTTATTTAAGCTAAGCTATCAAACAAAATTAAGGTTAACATAAAATTCCGAGAGTCGCGTAGTGCATCGGAACCTTGGATCCTTTCATACTTTTATCAGGTTAGCTGTTATATAATTATAACATGCAACTCGAACTAGGCTTTATTGTACAAAAATTAACGTAAATGAAAATTAGTTTTAAAAATAGTGACAGCTAACTGAAAAAACTAAATATGATTGAATACATTCAATAGGAAAGTAGCATTAGAAAATACATTCTATTTATCATGTATCATAGGACAACAGCTTTTATTTTACTTAAAATAAGCTAAATAATATTTCAAATATCACTTAAAAAGGTTTGCAGTTGAAAGTGTAGATGGAGTGGTTAACAAATTTTTAGTTTGGCAGCTTCCGTATGGTTCTTGTTTATGAAATTACTTAAAATTATCAGCAAACATCGTGGATCGCAGGCTTGAAGACATCGCAGACTGTCTGTCATAAATAGACATGCTAAGGGGTTTTTTCTCTAGCCTTGAATACACATCAGTACTAAGAAATATATTTTCAAGAAAGTCGAAAATCCCATTGATAGAAAAAATCTGGGGTAGACAAACTTGAAATCTTTAATAACTAATAGAAGCAACAATATGTGTAAAAACAACAAAGGAGTTGTTGCTTTTGTGTGTAACTCTACATAAAATGATTGTGGTTAGAAACCATCAATTTTATACTGTCATTCATCAACAGTCCCAGTGAGGAAAATGTTTGGGTATATCTTGAAGTTTTGAAACCAGTCGTGTAAACTGTTATTGTAATTCCACGAGCTTAAAAGAAGATTGCAGAAAATGCATCTCAGCTTGATTGTGGAAAACTTGCTCAGTGTTGTGGAAATTAGTAGGTATTAGGTTTCTTTTGAATTCATTTCCAATTTTGAAATCGAAGCATCTGACGAATGGTTTTCATCGGTCATGCCCCTGTTTTGTGTACTGCACGCAGATTACTTGGTAATATTGTCATCAAGAAAATACAAGGGCATCATACAATAACCTTATTCATATAGGTTCAAAATATATTTTTACTGACAATTACTTTACTGTACCTCATGCGTTGACTACTTACTATAAATTCGGATGATTTGTGCAGAATTCTCTAGAAAGTACTCCATGAGAACTTTCAATGGTGTAGTCTATTGATTGGCAGTCGGGCAAGCAATTACAATTTCCTCTTTTGATGTCAGAAATGTTATATGTATCCAAATCTCTATATCCAGGCATAGAGCTTTTCACCAAATCTATAATTTAGTAATCAGTTCGAAGTTGTTTAATTTATATTAATTTTATTTAATAGAAGTGAAGCTAGTCAATTCGATACAAATCATACGCTTGGCAAGTATCTCGAGTCAGCGATGTGCGCGCCGCCTCGTGGTTGTTTTATTAAATTCTCGGGTGAAACGGAAGCGTTGATTTGGAGGGTTATATCTTTGAAATTGAAAAGTGTAATACAACATAATAATGAGTCTTATTATGACGAACGGATTTCAAGCAGTTGATTTACGAAATTTTCGTAAAAAGAGCATTGCGAAAGGTAGCAAATTATTGAAAAGTTTTCATGTAAGCAATGTACGTGAAATTGTTGATGGCAATGATCGTAAAATCGATGGATCCGTGGTTAGAGAAACTCATGGTGTTACAAGCACAAAAAAGAATGAAAATATTTATTTACCCGTTGTTACGGTAAGTATTTGATAACTTTTTATGTATGTAACTTATCTTATGTATGTTATGTATCTTATTAGTTGGCTTGAATCGTTATAAATGGATTTTCAATAATTTATGGTTACTTTATAGATAGATCATGTAAATGAGCGGATCGTTTGTGCTGTAAGTTATGATGTTACATGATTTTATCATCAAAAATGTTTTACACTTATTTAAAAAAAATTTAATATAAGTTATGATGTTGTTACATGATTTTGTTATGTTTATAAAACAAATGATGATGTTGTTATATGCTTCTATTATAAAATAACAATTACATCTAATGTTAGTGTTTTAAATGGAACTTAATTTTAAAACACTTATATGAGTAGATTCCACAAAGTAAGGGTTGAGACAGTTAATTTAATTACATTTAAAATTAATTCATCTATATCCATTGATATATTTGGAGTAATATCTGCACTGTCCATTGACATATCTGAATTTATCGTAGTGGTTTTATTTTGTCGGCTGAGTAGTCTTTTGGCCCTATCAAAACTTGATGACTTCTGTGATATCTTATATATATATATATATATTTTTATATATATATCTATATATCTATATATATATATATATATATATATATATATATATATATTGAACTAATCCTCTAATGTATTAAAATAATTAACAAAAGTGACCAGATATAAAGATGATGTATTAATAGGTAGGGTGTACCCGTAGACACAACCAAGTTAAAAAATTGAGAGTTTATACAAACGAATTGAATGAATTGAGCAAATATATTAGCACATATTAAGAAAAACAGTTACCAAAATGAATTAAAGGATGATGAATAAAAATTCTAATAATAGCATTGTTTAAATAAGTACAAATTTTACCTTAACAAATTATTCAAGTGAAAGTCAATGTCAACATGTATCAAAATATTCTGAACACTGCCAGGTAAATATCCGGGTAATTATAATGTAATATCACTTGAAACCTGGAATAAAATGAATTATTACTCAAGTCAATAATTGGTTATCAATATTTACAAAGATAGAAAAGGGTTAAATTTGTAAAAGAGTTTGAAATACTTCATAGTAGGTTGACATACGGAACAGAGCCAAGCTATCTCTCAAGGAAGTATTGTAATCAAGAAGTTTAATAAACAGGAAGTAATAAAAATTAGTGACTTTATTGCCAACTTAAATTTGTTGGTTAATAATAGAATATTGAATATTAAAGGCAAATTTGGAAATAACTCATAGTTTATATATGATTAAATTAGCAAAAACTAGAAAATTTAAAACTAGATAGTTGCATATATATATATTAAAAGATATTTTAGAATGTAGATTTTGTGAAATTAGAATTAAAAAAGGGAAAATTAACAAAATAAGATATTGTTACAAGTGAAAAAGACATTTTATGGAATCTTTAAGACTATACACATGTATATAAATAAGTGTTGATATCCTTCAGGACTGTTAAAAGAACTCTTTTTACATTTTGAACCAAAAACACTCAAGTCAACAATTATTTTGTAACGTACGGTAAAAAGAAGGCTTTGCATTGTACGATGAAAAAAGTTTGTTGATTTGAAAAACAGAGAAGGTAGCGCGAGGGTAGTTGAAATGAAAGCATCTAGGTAAAAGTCCTCTACAAAATTTTTTTAATAAAATGAAATAAAATTTGATTTTGAAGCTAAAAGTTATAAAATAATAATATTAGAAGTCATTAAAACTATGTGAAAACGGGAGGTAAATCAGAAGGAGCATTTCTTTCGCTAAGAAATCTACAAAAATTGGGGAGACGCCAGCAGCAGTAACGTGTATAGCTATACTGAAGAACAAATTGAGGTCGGTGCTATTCAAATATTAATTTTAGAATTCCAAATAGTAAACAGTGAACAATAAAATATATATTTCAACATCTCAATAAAAGTTTCATAAAAAGGCCTAAGCATTTCAAGATTCCAAATATATCGCATACATGGATATCCATGAATTTAAAGCTATAGATATAAATTTGTACTTACTTGTAATAATTAATTTGTTTTGTCATTGTTCACACTGTATGTAAATCATAATTTATCTTCCTTCTCACCACTCATATTTCCTTGTATATATATGCAATTGTATGGTCAGTTTTGAATAGTATATCGACAATTCCAAAGTATCTATGAACGTTACAATCTTGTAAATATCTCGTGAATAAACCATAAACAGTGACTACTGTGTTTCGCTTCCTCGCTTCGCCTCGATAGAAGCGCATGCTTCCTATGTGCGGCGACGCGGTGGAGTTCATGCTCAATAGCATTCACTGCGCATGACTGTATAGAATACAGTGGCGGCATCAGAAAACTTGGTGTTATGATAATTTTCAATTTTGATCAAAAATTTTATTAAAATATTTTCTGTAAAGTGTTTTGTATTTTTATTTAACAACCATAATAGATTTATCGAAAGTGCTCACTTCATTCATTCTGTGGAACAATATTCTGAATCTTTAAAGTAAGAGGTGTATATTAATAAAATATCAATTTCTATATGTCGCAAATTATAAAATTTAATAATTAACTAATCAAGGTTAAAATACATTTATTTATAAGCGTCCTGAACCCAAAGGGAGGAGTCTACATGCCGCCGACTCTTTAATAATAAATAAAAAACAATAATAATATATAATCATAAATTAGAGAGCTAGCCGAAGATAAGTCAAGTACTAATAACTAAATTAAATATGAATAATTATATATACAATCAAATAATTATAATATATATATATATATATATATATATATATATATATATATATATCAGGAAATATTGTTGGATTATAAGATTTGCCTAAAGGGTGATTTGATTTTTTGCCTCCACAAAAATGAGCACTACAAATTCTTGAGTGTGCTGTGGGATTCCATGATTTACCGTCAGGCCTAAATAAAAGTATGTCGTTATTTTTTCAAGACTTTCTTATCAGAAATAAACGTAATATATTTGCACATAATAAACTGTATTGTTTTAGAATTTTAAATAAATGAGTTTTTCACACATTATTATATATTAAGCATACTTAGATCTTCCGACGCACCGCTTTTATCCACTGTATTTTTCGTTCACTCTCCCATGAGCAGTTAGGAAAAGTGTAAAAATGAAGATCGAGATTTTTTCTTTCCGTATCATAACAATTCACTACGCAACAATTTCGCGTTTTTAATAAATTTTTTGTGGACTCCATTATATTCACCAATGTTTTCAATACGACTGTCACCCTACTATTACCGCGGCTAGTCGCTACGTGGCGCTACTCGAGTTACTTGCCAACCGTATACCCTAAGCCAATTCTACTTCAATACAACTTACCCAAAAACTCTAGGTGGTGCTTGTGGTTAAATGAACCGAGATATGTAATTTCCTGAATATTAATTAGAACTCCATATGGGGTAGTTCAAAGAGTACTAACTGCGTGAACAGCACAATTTCAAGAAATAATTATCCATAGGCCAAAATACTGAATCACAACTAATATCAGCACCAAGAGATGCAAACTATGGAAAGTGCACAGACTAATTAGTATATGAACCACATGGGCAACGAAATGTAGCCCTCGATGACTGTGAAAGAAATCACGAATCTCAAATCCCCAATAATTGGCTTTACATTAAATAATAAACAGGTAATTTTCGAGTAAAAACATTTGCATCGGATTCTTCATTCCATATTACAAAAATTGTAGAATTACTTTGCATGAAAACTATTTGTTCGGAATTCATATTCCAATTCTCATTACGAGGAATTATCAATTTCTGTTCCTTCGACGGATCAATGGCATACGCTATTTTAGTGCAACAACAGTGACCGTAGAAGTGATATCGCAAATATATTCTATTCGTACAAGTGCAAAAAGCAGGACCGGTTTTGGTCTAGCTAGAAAGTTGGATATTCTCTAACTGTATATTGTCGTATTTTATTGTGTTTTTAGAGAAGTGTTGGTACTAATTTGAACATTATAAAGGCTAGCAGCCGGTAGGGATTGCATGCTGTGGCCTTACAACCCACTGTTGCAATAGTAATAGATACTCCTTGTTGAATAGAGTAATATTTCACCCTATTTTTCATTTTGTTTTGATCAGGATAAAAGAACTACGGTCCACCGTCTTTGACAACAGCTCGTTTGTTCAACGCGTCGCTGCGCACGTTGGTAGAGCGTGCCTCCAAAGTGGATTAATACATCAAATTACTACACTATTTTTACGTATTAATTACTTTGTCCTAAGTCAAAAATGATGTATAATAAGTGCAATAATCTGACTAATGAAAAAATTGCTTACTAAATTACAAACTACTCATTTTTCTCTTTCCACAAAATTGTCAACCAATGTAGTTTTGTTCCCTACAGTTTTAGAATTCTTGTAGAGAACACAGCATTCATGGAACTCTTTTAATACGATGTAGTAAGTAAATTCTCGTAACAGAATCGCTTGTGAGATGAAGTTCGTCAAATATAAGAATGAATGGATATTGACATCATACTTACTCCTGAGCAATAGTTAGTTAGAATGTTAGTGTGCAGCAGAATAAAGTGCTAATTCATACAATGCTGTTAGCTTTAATTCTAGAATTAAAGTGACAAAACATTGCGTATTTGTTCAGTATTGAGGAGACTGTAATGTTTTACCTGCTGCTAATGTTAAACATTTCACGTCTTTCAAGTTGCATAATCTAGCTGGCCCATAGTTAACTGCAAAATTGAAATTAGTTTTATATTATTGAATATTTAAAAGACTATTCTAGCATATCACTATCATTATTACAATATACATTACATATATTGTGATAATAGTATCTTTTATTTATTTAATTGTTTATATTTTTATATTATTTATATTAGGTTTATATTATTCATCATAATTTTAGTTGTTGAGCGCCAGATGAAATTAATGAAATGATAAATGAATATCTGTTTAGTTTAAAAAGTAAAAGACCAGCTAACTTCAGTCCTCAAGATGAAACTCTTAATTATTTGTAGGGAATTATCGTGAGTGAGGATACGTTTATATTTAAATTTAAACTTCAAAATATTTAAGATATTATATAATTTATAAGGAAAAGAAATATTTACACTAACTGTTACTTATTATTTTCCAATAATTTTTAAATAGATCTAAATAGCACTCAATACGTCTCTGTACTACTAATAAATACCTTGGCCAATGGGTTTAACTATCTTACTGAATAATATTTAGAGGTTATGAGAAATTATATTATTTAAATTATCGAAAAGTTCCTTCTTTTTTTTATATTAGTTATAAATCTATTCAGTAAAATTTGTTATAATATTCTTATCTAAAATTTGTTAAGTAACTTTTTATCTGGTCGTTGAATTTTATGTGAAATATATCAAAAAATTACCATTTGAATTAACACAAGTCCGATTAGATAAAAAGGTTATGTATGTAAATTTTGACAGTTCCTTTGTGAAAAATAGAAATGATATAAATTTAGTTTTTTATAAATTTACCTTACAGTTTGTAATTATGCACTGGATTTTTCTTCGATACTTCTTAATTTAATCATGTGTAGTAATGAACTGAACCAAAATTCAGTTCTATGTCCTTGCTGGATACCGAAGACTGCTTTTCCAGTTCCAGTAAGTAATGTTTTATTATATTTACTTGTATTGTGATCAAATACTTTTTCTCCTCTTTATTTAATCTATATTCTCCATAAGTGTCATTGTACTCTGAAGTAATACTAAGTTGATTTTACTTATATTTAAGAATAATTCCTTCTACAGCTTTTCTTATATCTCAACATGTATCTTGTTTCTTTAGTTTTCTTATTATAATCTTATTTGATTCTTCTGAATGTCTCTATTTTAATAATCTCTTTAGAAATATCTTTCAATTTTCTTCCCTTTTTTTCAATCAAAAATCAATCAACAACCTCCGTCGATTCCCCTTAGCAACCATCAACATTTTTTTTATATTCATCGTAGATTAAACTTTTAATTTTCTATTTTGACTAAATGACCTAGCACACTTCACTTGCACACCTCAAAGTTCCTTATCTAATGGTTTTACAATAGATTGAGATTAGAATCGTTATAATAAATATTGTACATTACCTGTGAGAAAGTGATTTTTCACACTAGTGGGTTTGTCGCACTCTGCTTATGCCTCGTGCTACAATATTTCCCAAGCGTATGAAAAAATGTCACCTTCCGCACTCGTAACATAATATACTATTTCATCACCAGTTGCGAAATATTTTACTTTGATAACTTGGTCGTCTGCGAATAAGAGTCTTGTTATGCACTTCTCATCCATTTGAATTCCCATTCCTGTTGTTTTTTTTTCTACACTTATGGAGTATTCACAATACCTTTGATAATTGAAATGAGAATAAGTGCATAGAATTGCTTTTATTGTAATAATTTATAATTAGAATTGAATTAAAATATTTATTAATCAAATGGAATACAGTATCCACAATACTTACTTTCATTAGGTATGAAAAAGAACGGCACACATTGACATAATTGTATTGTTAAGTTCATTCTACATTCCACCATGCAATTATTGAAGTTGTATCGTTTAAAATAAATCAAATTTCTTTCGTGAGAATACCAGCATTTTCTTTTTTCTACTGAAATATTTAGGACGTCATTTGTACAATATGTTATAGTCGGAGTCAAACCAAGAAAATTCACTGTTCTCATCTGTATCAAATTAGTTTGCAAATTCCAATCTGGGATGTTATAAGGACTATGAATCAAAACCTACAATTATTCAATAGTTATTTGTAAAACAAGTGTCACAATGACTCGTTTTGTAGTACGAGTGAATCACGAGTACTACAGAAAGTCATTGTGGCACAAGTTATACACAATATTTTTTATTATTCGCATTTATTTAATTATTTAAATAAAATAGAATTTCATATAATCTCTGTTTTTAAACTAGGAGGAGTGGTTTGAATTTAAGTTGGCAATTCTGTAGATTCCTAATTGGTCAGATCAGAGATGGTTTTATTCAGCATTTCTGACTTTTGACATATTATAACCGAATAATTGTATAAATTGTAAACAAACTTTCATTTAAGCAAAACGAGGATGATTATTTGTTTAAAAAAGAGCTTCTTCGTATATGCTCTTGCGATCTATTTATATTATATCATGAACAGAATTATTTCTGTAATACATCTTCACATAGATATCTGGTGATTTATCCCAAAAATCGAACGTTTTGTATACCTATATATTGATCCTATACAATATAAAAATACACAATTGACAAATCATTGATAAATAAACGTTAGCGTACTTTATTCATTAATATTTTTAATATATAAATCATTCTAATTTACCTTTAATATAATAATTTGCTAGCTAGAACAACGCTATAAATCTATATAGAAAGGACAAGGAGTAATAAATCATTCATTTAAATAGATTTCATAGACGTACCAAAATATATTTTAAGAGGGTATACCGTAAGGTACATTTTGTATTGAACGAATGAGTTGCAGCTATGCTAAAGAATATACGATTTAGGTCAGAGGTAACGGGATGTACTAATTTTAATAAAAAAAAGTGATAGAGGTAGAGGTCATTCGGAAGCAAAAAATGTAGTTCATTATAAAAAAATTCTACAACTTCCTCAGGACTAAGATACATAATACCGAAATGTACTTTTAAGTATTCGCCAATTACAGAACCTTTCTGTCTGTACTCTTGTACCAAATGAAACTCCTGAATCTTACGAAACCAAGCTTGACAGAGATGAAATTTACAACCAAAAAGAATTTGATCTCTGCCAAAACATTCATATATAGCGTTATGAATGCTTAGTTCAAAATCTACTACGACTTCTTTAGGTTGAAAATTTAAGCCTACTTCTTTACATTTTTGTCTTAAAATTAAAAACAAATTTGAATATGTTTGACTTGATTTGTCCGGCAGCAAACAAAAAACAAGAGGTACGTAATAGCCGTTTTTAAAACCATGAATCGTAAACATTTGGTAAAAAAGTTGAACAGTATTTAAAAGTCCCATCCATCAAAATACAATCCGAATTACATAAAAAATTAAGGTTGGAAAAACAGGAGACCACAATAATTTTAAATACCTGGTCTGCTGTTAATAGAAATTCCTCTTCTCGGTTCGTTCGTAATTGTAATTCACGAACACTATTAAATACTTCTTCCTGATTTTTAGGCAATGGTGTAAGTGCATCAACATCCTTCCCCTAATCCCCTAAATATCGATCAAAACAATCAAGATTTCTTCAAAATATTGAATTCAAGAAATCTTTGAAACCTTTCAGAAATATACATAATTCTATGGGCCTCCGATTTTATCTATTATAAACCCTAATGACTCTAATAGGATTAAACTAAATGGTTGCGGCACAGTTCGAACATTTCAGTAATCCTCAAATTGATACAAGTCAGGTAAAATTTTATTTTGTGGCAGAGTTCGGATATGCCCGTTTATTCATAATATTTTTTATTTGTATTACTCCTATATGTAGTGTTTGGGGAATTTTTCTCAGAAATTTCAAATGGCAAGTGGCCTACTGTAATCGGCTTAATACGATTGCACCTATTTACAGATTATTCGATTATTGAGAGGGATTTTCCAAACAACCCAGTTTTCTTAGAAACATTATCGGGAATATTATTTTAAAAGAAAGTAGGTACATTAAATCAGTACTTAGTATTAGTTCTTTGAGTAAAGTTGTATGAAGTTGTATGGTTGTCATAATATTGTAAACAGTTGGAATATATTTAAAACATTTGTTGAATGTTAATTGTGCAAGTACCAAACAATGTCGATAAGCCAAGGACCATCTAAACGACCAAAAACAGGTCCATTATCTTTAAATGAAAAAACTCTGATATTGAATTGTTATATATCATTGAAAAACAAGGATCCAAGTGCAAGTGTTGATGATATTGTGGAATTAACGGCTGCTATGTTGTGTGTTGCTAAATCAACAATTTATAGATTACTAAAAGAAAGCAAGAATGGAACTCTTCAACCCCCTAAAACTCCTTCAGGCCGAAAACCAATTGAGATCGATGAGTCATTAAAACAAAGACTAAGGCGTAAAGTCCATGGAATTTACTTACGAAAGGAAATTCCAACACTTGACAAAATTATGACATCAGTGCAAGAAGATACAGACTATCCAAAATTCTCCAGAATGACATTATGCAAACTTTTGAAAGATGTGGGTTTCAGATATACAAAACATAATAGAAAATCTCTCTTGATAGATAAACCGGAAATAGTTTTTTGGAGAAGAGACTATTTAACAAGCATTCGACATGCCAGAGAACAAAATTTGAAAATCTTCTACTTAGACGAAACATGGATAAATGCTGGATATGCAGTTTCCAAATCTTGGCAAGATGAAAACATTAAAAGCGGAAGGCAGGCATTCGTGGAAGGTTTGTCGTTAGGTTTGCAGCCACCATCTGGAAAAGGAAACAGACTTATCATTGTCCATGTTGGAAGTTCTGAAGGTTTTGTTGATGGTGGATTATTAACTTTTATTTCAAAACGCACGGGGGACTATCACGAAGATATGAATGGGGATGTCTTCGAGGAATGGTTTGTTCAAATGTTGGATCTGATTCCAAAAGGGGCTGTTATTGTTATGGACAACGCAAGTTACCATTCACGGTTACGAGAAGCATTGCCCACAAGTCGTTAGCGTAAAGCAGAGCTTTTGGAGTGGCTTATTTCGAAAAATATTAAGTTTCCAAAAGATCCACTAAGGAAAGAACTTTACAGAATTGCAAAAATGAACAAGAATAAATACAAAACCTACATTGTAGAAGAAATGGCTTCTTCTCGTGGTATATCAGTTCTTCGACTTCCCCCTTATCATTGTGAACTTAATCCCATAGAATTAATATGGGCTCAGGTAAAGGGAGAAGTTGGAAAAAAAAATACTACTTTTAAAATAAACGATGTTGTGAAATTGTTTGAGAGTGCTGTAAGTCATGTGAGTAAGGAAAATTGGACAAACTGTATCGAGCATGTTATCAAAGTAGAGGCAAATATGTGGAAAATTGACAATATTTGTGATGATTTAATCGACCCTATTATTATTAATGTCAACAACGATTCTTCCTCTTCCGAGTCGGATTTAGAATAAAATGTAAGTAATAAATGTATTCCAATAATTATTTCTTTTCATTTTTTATTATATTATAATTTAAAACGTATTTTTTTCCCAAAATACACACCACTGCATTGCGTTATTGCTTATCTGCTAATCCTTTAACAATGAATAAACCCTAAACTTTGCTACAACTGAAACAAATACGGGGTCGATCTACCTGGTTTTTAGATTTACGGAAGGAATGTAATTTAAAATAAGAGATTTATAAAAAAATTCATGGTGCTCCCTGTAAAGGTTTTGCATACTTAATTAGGGTTTATTACTCCTCGTACTTTTTGTACATACTCCATTTTATTTATAATTTATGTCAAGGTTAAAGTCAAATGTCAAATAAAAATATAACTAAATACAATAACCAACTGTACACTAAAAATTACTATAACAGTGTTCAAAGAGCTTCATTGTGACACTGTTAACAATGTTATAATGAAGTCTCTTTTATACGCGAATTATAAAAAATAAATGGTGACTTGGTTGTACAAGATATTAATATAAATTTCTATTTTATATAAAGTCCTTTGATTTCTTTTAATAAATTTGTTATACGAAAAATATTTTTGCAATAGAACAGTCTTCATTGACTACTTCTTTTCACTCTTTTCTATTCTTCGATATAACCTTGGCTTTATTCCATTTATTTTTACAATGTTTTAGATACATAGTGTTAGTTAAGATACTCCAGGTTTTTAATTTTATGTTGTTGACATAACGTCTCGAAATTGTCTAATTATTAGGAGAATTACTTTATTCTCATCTTAAAATTGAGCTTAATTTATACATTTATAGTTAACCCATTAAGGACGGAGTTTATTTAAAAAAAAAACTTTTTTGTGTTTACGTTATTTGGAGGGTATTGGGAACTAAAAATTCATAAGAAAAAATATTATTTCATTTTATTTTATAAAAAACAATGCGTTGCAAAAACGCAACGCCAGCCCTTAGGAGTATCAAAACAATCTTAGCAAAATGTATGAAATCTACGATGAAAGTCAACATTACATTTTTGGCACATTCCAACGTTACATTTTATTCAGTATATTCGAGTAAGTAATAGATCTACACTTGTCTTCAGCACACCGCCATCGTTTGTTATTTGCAACAGAATCTAAAATGTGGCTCGCGTTGTTATAACGAATATTGTCACTAACTCTTGATGAGGAACGAATGGACGCTTTCGATGTTGGACGACCTCCTTGACGTGGAAGAGTTTGATACATGGTTAAGTAACTTTTCACAATTTCCCTTCTGAACTGGAATAAAGTTAATTTGTTACCTGCGCGTTTATGTATAATCCATGCATTTTATATTGTAGTATATAGCAGCCAAGTGAATAGATTCGACCACAATTTTCTTCCGCTAATGCTGCTCCGATGCCTTGATGTATTTTCATTCATTAGATCTATACCTCCCATTGATGAGTCATATTTGACAATAGCTAACGGTACTTGTAGTTGGATATTTCTTTTCATATCCTTAGAAAACATTTTTACATGATTCATCGGATTTGCACTATACTCTGTTGATGCAAGTGTAACAATACTATTATCATTTCATCTGATTAGTTTTGTACCTTGAGTTCTATCTCTGCCAGTGGTTAGTTGCTGGGTGGATTGAGTAGCTCGGTAACGCCACTGCCGGTCCCAAGCCCGAACAAAAGAGGAGGGTTCCTAGGTGAGGTTAGCAACCTACCTAGGGGAAAAAACACAAAACTCATAGAACCGAAACTTTGCCTCTGAACAGGATTGTATTGAAGGTAACGACCCATGCTGGAAAAAGGATTAGGAATTGGAAAAAAAAGGGACATTATACGATTTGCAACCTGGAACATAAGGTCCTTCAATAGTAAAGATCAAGAATTGATAATAGAATTAAACGATCATAAAATTGACATATGCGCACTACAGGAAACAAAAAAGAAGGGAAAATGTCAGAGAGAATACGGGGAGTACTTCTTGATATATAGCGGAGTGGGTAAAGACGAACGTGCAAAAGAAGGAGTAGCAATTGTTCTACACAAAAAATTTAAGGACAACATGAAGGGATGCCAGTACATATCTTCAAGAATATTGATTATACAATTAAATACAGGAAACCAGGAACTGTTTGGAATTTCTGCGTATGCACCAGAGGAAAGCAAAACAAAGCTAGAAAGGGAACAGTTTTATGATCAACTCCAGAATGTCATCGAGTCGATACCACGGAATAAAGCAATGGTAATGCTAGGAGATTTTAATGCTCGTGTTGGCAATGATACACTACCGGGAATTAGACAGCGGTTCAACGAAGAAGTATTGAACCACAATGCAGAGCTTTTAGTTAATATCTGTGCACTTAATGAGTTACGCATCAATAACACCTTTTTTGATCACAAGCCACAATACAAATATACTTTAGGTAACACGCGAGGACAGCAATCAATGATTGATTATATGATAACAAATACAAATTTGCAACCACCCCAGATACTGGACATAAGAACTCTTAATTCAGCTAACATCGGTAGCGACCACAAATTGGTACATGGAAAGATCAAAATGAAATTAAAACTTTGTAAAAGCACAAAATCTGGCACAGTTGTGGAAAAAATATGCGTGGAAGCGTTGTTTGATGAATCAACCTGGAAATTATATCAAAGACGTCCCACTGAAAAATTAGAGAGGGAACTAATAGATGAGACAGAGGATATTAACAACAGCTGGGAGAAATTGAGACGAAATATTAGAAAGGCAGCAACTGAAGCACTGGGAACACGAAAGATAAAATAAAGAAAGACAGGTCTCAACAGGACGCCCTGGTTCTATGAAGAAGTCAAAGAGCAATGTGAGAGGAAAAGAAGAGCTTATGTAAAATACAGATCAACACAGTCCCTGGACGATTACAGAGAGTATAAGAGAATTAGAAACATCACCAATACGTTAGTGAGACATGTCAAGAACAACTGTAATATGTCGCTGAGACATGTTACTATTTTCATCAATTATTTTGGAGCGTTACTGATTCGTCGGCTACTCCCACCTCTAATTCCAAATCCTTTTATTTCGAATATTAGGAACGTATCACTGATGGCTTTTTACTATCATTAAATATCTATTTAAAACTACGATTCAAGGAATCGGCTTGTTCATTTCTTCGCTGAAAACTTATTCAGTAATATCCTCTTTCAATATCATTTTGTGTGTTATTTGTAATTTCCTTGCTGGTAAGTTATCTATATATTTTCAAATTGTAATTGTGTGCTTACAAATGATTCTATTTCGATTTTTCTATTTAGTTAAATTATTTCGTTTTTAAAAAAAACAATGTTTTTGTTATGGCGTTTTTCTTTTTTTCTTCGCCGGTATTATCTTTCTTTAATAAAAAATCTGGTGGCGCCCTAAGTTATTTTATGAAGCGAATTTATAACAGATTCTTTATATGGTTATTTTCCACCGATTTAAATTTGCCTTTTCTAATTATTTTGGGAACAGGACGGATAAGAATGAACAGTTTTCTGTGGTTTTATTTTGAAAATTAAATTCAAATTTTTGTATGTATTGGAGTATGAGCTCCTACCTGTTCATTTTATTCCTCCTTTCCAATTTTCAATGTTTTTACTGTTTCTCCTGTTTTTTTATTTCTTTCCCTACAGCTCTGCAGCCTGTACTTCAAGGACCGACCCTAAAGACCGTCTGCAGGATCCACGCATCGGACCACATCGTCCAGTCCAGTAACAACGGCTCAAGAATCTTCGACTACTGCTGCGAGCTGTACGTCCCGATTCATCCCAAGATAAGTCCTTAACTTATTTTTGGTATATATAAAATATTGAGTTGGACATTTTTACTATTTAACTATTATTTATTCGTATTTGTATCAAGAATATACGGTCTTGCAAATTTATTATTGTGTGTTAAATAAATCCATTTGTCCCAAAATTTTGTTTGTTGATTCACCTTATCCCAATTGAGGTAATAAAAAATAGTGTAACTAAGGCCGAATTCACTACCTGAGCGGAGTCCCAAGGCCGGGTGTTTAGGTTGTGACACAACACTGGGAAGTTTTTTTGAAGAGAATGGAAAGCGACTTCTACGGACTTCAAAAACAGATATAACGGCTAATAAGGGATCAGAAAAAAAAGAAACATGAGCTGATTAACAGTAATCATATACCGAAAGAGGATTGGGTGAAATATGTGAAGGAATTATACAAGAAACAGAACATTGAAAATGAACTTAACACACATAGAATCTGCTGTAAAAAAGCTGAAAAACAAGAAAAGCGCTGGACCCGATAGTATTACCAATGAGCTGTTGAAATATGGAGGAGAGTGTCTGATCGATCAACTGAAAACGCTTATCAACAAATCTTATACCAACATAGAATCCCCGACGAATGGAGAAATAGTACAACAACTCTCCTATTCAAAAAAGGCGACAAGGAGGTACCTACTAATTATAGAGGAATCAATCTCCTCTCCACTTCCTTGAAGTTAACAACAAAAATCCTCACAAATAAAATTAATGAGCACGTTACCTTGGCAGTCGAACAGCAAGGATTCCACAAAGGAAGATCATGCACGGACGCGGTGTTCATTATAAGACAAATAACCGAAAAGTCAAACGAATATAACCGCTCAACCTTCATGTGTTTCATCGATCTAGAGAAGGCGTTCGATCGCATACAGTTGGAGGATGTGATACACTTGCTCTACGATAGACAAGTGCCTCAAAACATCATTAAAACAATTGAAAATATATATAAGAACAACACGACCCAAGCTAAGATAGAGGGTGAATTAACGGAGAAAATAGAAGTAAATAATGGCATCCTACTAGGAGACTCCCTCAGTCCCATGCTGTTTAACAGCATCATGGATGAAATAATAAAGCAGGTACGTAATTTGAAAGGGTACAAAATGGGAGACAGAGAAGTCAAAATACTATGCTACGCCGACGACGCTGTACTCATAGCCGAAAACGAGGACGACTTACAAAGACTAGTGTATAAATTCAACACAACAGCAAAGAAGTTCAGAATTAATATATCAGTGCCAAAAACCAAATGCATGACCACATCTAGAACACCACTCAGATGTAAACTTGAAATAGACAACAATATTGTTCAGCAGGAAATGAAATTCAGGTATCTTGGGATAGAAATATCCGGGTACGGTGATGTTGAGACGGAGGTAAGAGGGCAATCCATGAAAGCATCGAGAACAGCCGCGTGTCTTAATGATATTATATGAAGCAACAAACACATAGGAATAGAGGCTAAATTCAGAATATATAAAACAGCTATTAGACCCATTCTAACATATACTACGGAAACCAGACCAGATACCTCGAAAACTAAACAAATACTGGAGACAACTGAAATGAAAGTAGTACGTAGGATGGCAGGCAAAACACTGTTAGATCGAGAGAGGAGTGAGGATATCAGAAGAGCATGTAAAATTGATAATATCAGTGAATGGATCCTGCAAAGATAGAGAGAATGGAATGAGCGTATTAGCCGCATGACACACGACAGATTGGTAAGGATAACAAGGGATACGTCACCAATGCGACGGAGGAACATCGGAAGACCCAGTAAACGATGGAGTGACAATCTTATATTGGACTAAAAATAACAAAGGGACGAAGAAACACAAGCAATTTTTGCTTACATATAAGGAATAAGAAGAGTTCTATCGACTTTCGTTGCATATTCTCCTCTGATTTGCTTTTGTGGAAGAGGACCGCCTAGCGGTATCCGATTTTCTCGAATATTAGACAAATTACTAACAAGACCACCTCCGTCTTCATCTGCAAAGCCTGCTTCCGTCAGCTCAGCTGGTTCTGGGAGTTCAATATATATTTCACCAACGTCTAAATCATCTGCATAAGCCATTTGTGGAGCCTCTTCGAGTGTAAGTCCACCACTAAAAAATATATATAAATTTGAAAAGGCAGTAGTTTTTAGGACTGGTGTTGAATTTTTGCAACGCTCTAAATTACGCGACAAAATCACATGACTACGTTATTTTTGAAGTTTTTAAATGGTCACTAATAAATAACTACATCAATTTGCTATTAAATCTAACTAAAAATAAAGAATTTTTTTATTGCAAACACTGGAAAAATATTACTTATACTAACTTGACGTCTATTTCGAAATGACAAATTTATAAACACTAACGCTAAACAATAAACTGTATACGAAAATCTTTAGTTCTATACTAAACATTTATAGGAATGCATTTACCACGTATACTGTTGTTTTTTTAAAAAAAAGATTGATATATTAGGTTAAAATATTCCTTTGGAATTTTAAAGTTATGTGTTGAGTTTTCGCAACGCTAGTCGTTAATGGGTTAATCTGTTCTCTAATGTTTGACACAGTTAAATATTACTTTTCTGCCCAACCTATCTAATATGCGAGAAAAGTATTGTTTCACCCCAAAAAAAGTTGGAATTTTGAAAAATAATTGTGAGTTATTTTTACGATTTCTATCAACAACGACACGTTAAGCTGGTTTTTAGAAAAAAAATCCTGTGTGTATGTCGTCATTGACATCGGCCACTTTTCGTTACATGTCTTGTTAGCACGATACAGCCTCTGGAGTTCAACAAGTCACCAATTTTATGATTCAATATTGTGAAGGACATGTCACAGATGAACCCTATTGATTTTCAGCTCACCAAAGCCAGTACAACTGGTGTTATAATACTTTATGTACGACATTTTTGTTATTTTTGGAGGAATTTTAATTTGTTAACACGATACAGCCTCCGGAGTATAAACAAGTGATCAATTTTATGATTGGATATTATTCAGAGCGTTTCAAAGATGAACCCTACCAATGTTCAGCTCACTAAAGCCAGTACAACGGGTGCTATGGTACTGAAGTACCAAATTTTTGTCATTTTTGGAGATTTTTCAGTTTGTTAGCACGATACAGCCTCCACAGTGTATACAAGTGATCAATTTTATGATTGAATAGTGTTCAAGGTGTCTCACAGATATACCCTATTGATTTTCAGCTGACGAGAACGAGTACAGCGGGTCCTATAAATCCAGATATACCACTTTTTGATTATTTTTGGAGAAATTTAGGTTTGTTAGCACGAAACATCCCCCGAAGTATATACCAGTGACAATTTTATGATAGAATATTTTTCAGAGCCACAGCTGCGGAAAAGTTAGTTTTAATCTTTTAAACCGTTTATTTTTTCCAATATTTGAAAATTCTAGTATGACTTCTTTTGGTATATGACATGATATCGGATAGTTGTAAAATGTGAATTATCTGTTTTGATTTTCAGTGGCTCCCAACCTTTTCTGGACCACCGCCCCCTATAGAAGAGAACAAAAATTTCAACGCCCCCCCACAGTCGCTGGTTAGTCCAAAGTAGTTAATTTTATTTGAACATCATCTGTACCGTTCCAATTGATCTGTATTTAGCTTTAATTTCAGTTAATGTCTGAATTTTATTTTAGAGGAATGATGAAGTAGAAATTTATTAAACGACTACCAAATGTACAATAAAATTGTTTATTAAACTTTTAAATATAAACACAGAATCAATAAGAAATACAATCACAATAGAAATAAGAAATGCAATACAATAAGAAATACAAAATTAATAATAAAGAAAAAATCAATGAGACGGTTGAGGCTGGTGGAGTGTTACCAGTTTGTTAATATCGGGTTCCAATTTCGTTAACATCAATCGCAGATCGCCACGTTCAGTGATGTCTAGTCTGTTCCTCTTCTTTGACAGCAAATCAGTTACTGCACTGAATGCACGCTCAGCCATATAGGACGAAGGAAATGCAATTAACAACTTCTGTTCTATTGTTCACAATCCATGATAGAGAACTGGTATTGGTTTTTGAAGCCAGAACTCTTGATATCCACGTTTGAATTTTACTTTCAGTTCTTCGTTAGTTGTGAGTTCTAATAGCTCCTCTTCCAAATTTGATGAGCCTTCAGTATCTGTGTTTGCGAAAGGATCTATAACCCAACTTGGTATTTCCATGTTTAAAATATCTTTGAAACGCTCTGTAAATTCAACATGAAGAACTTCCAAGTGGTGGAAATAAGTAAGTAAATCTTCCGGTTTTGCAGACACTGTTGATAATGTAGGAAAATGGCTGTACTCACCTCTACCAAGATTTCTTTCGAATACAAGAAGTTTTTCTGCAGAAGCAGCTATGACGTTTTTAGTTTTAATTAAATTTAAATCGTCACCTTGCAATTGTAGATTAACTTTAAAAAGGTCCGTCAAATAAGCGATGTCATTTTTTGACGTAATCAGGTTTTCGCGCAATTGTTCGTTTTCTTCAAGAAATTCCAACACTGAGTCAAATAGATTGAGAAAACGATTTAGACAAACACCTTTAGAGAGCCGACGTACTTCTGTGTGCAGCAGCAAGCGATTGTAGTCTTCATCATTTTCATTGCAAAGCTTATGAAACAAACGGTCATTCAATGAATTGCGTCTAATGATTTTGATTGCTTTAATAACGTTATTGAGGGACGCATGCAGACGTTCATTTAATTTTTTTGCAACCAAATGCTGACGGTGAATAATACAATGTACAGCGAGTACATTGGCACTGCTTTTCTCAAATGTGCTATAAAACCTTTATGACGCCCGGTCATTGCTGGAGCACCATCAGTAGCAGCAGACAAAATATTGCTAATAGGAATTTCTTTCTCTTGAAAAAATTCTTGCATGATATTAAATATAGAATGTCCCTCTGTATCAGATTCCAAATTCTCAGCAAGTAATAACTCTTGATGAATTTTTTCTTCTTTTATAAATCGCGTGTATGATAAGAGTACAGCTTCGTTACTTGGTAGAGTTGATTCATCGAGTTGAATGGAAAATTTGCAAGTCTTTAGGTAATCATAATGCATAATGATATTTCAACGTCATTTGCCATTTCATCTATTCTTCTTTGCACTGAATTATTACTGAGAGGAATTTTTTTAATGATATCAAATGGTGTCTTATGATGGAGAACAGTTTTTAATATTTCTTCGACTGCCGGCAAAATTAATTCCTCACCAATGGTGTGTGGTTTTCTTGACTTTGCAATTAACAATGAAACGTTATATGAGGCTCGTAGCCCATCATCGTCTCGTTTAGAAGACGATGAAAAAAGGTTTGATAAAGTTGGCTGTTTTAAATATTGTTTTTCGAGTTCTTGAAAATGTAATATATCTTTGTTCTTCTTATCAGAATGCATTTTATGTAAATGCTCTTGTAGCCTAGAAGGTTTCATAGCTTGATTTGAAAAAACTTTTCGGCAAATTAAACACATGGGTAATGATTTGTTTGTAGAAGATTCCGCAAATCCATATTTTAAATATTCAATACTGTATTGCCGGCATTTCTTTTTCAATTTAGAAGTAGATTCAGCCATTTTCATACAAAAATTGAATTCGCAATAGATTTATTGATAGTAATGTTTATAAAATGACACACCACTCACGGTTATTTACTACGGCAGAGCTTATGATTCACGTCTATATATCGCGGCCAAGCACATACAACTAACTAACAAAAAATTCGTAGAGCTGTTGCTTTTATACGTTTCATTTCGTGCATGATTCAACTTGTCTGTATGCGAACATGTCGAAATATGTTACTTTGTATGAACATCGCGCGTTCGCTTATGCTAATTTAAAACTGCTTATTAACCCTTATTAAATCATTTTTATTTCACCATTCCTCTTGACTGCTTATTATTTGCTTCTGAATCCACTACCGCCCCCCTAAAAAGCTGCAGCGCCCACAGGGGGGCGGTATCGCCCCCGTTGGGTACCAATGATTTAGATCATCGTGTTTATTTTTTATTTATTGCCAAGTTCTTATTTCAATGGTTCATATATTTTAGTTTTCTTTGGAATGGAATTATGTTAAGAAAAATATGAAAGTTTTCAAAGAAATTGTCAACCCGTCAAAAAAACGCTATTATTCAAACATCGTGTTAATTTTGTCATCCAAATGAATCGAATTGGATTGTTACATTTAATGTAAAAAATACTTCCAAATGAGTAGGTTTAATTTTAGAATATCATTGATTCTCATGGTTTCCCACGTATCCGTAACATTATTCGCTTAGCTATGATTGGCATTACCCATACATGTTGATAATGAGATTTACATTACAGTGATTATAATAATAATAATATTCACTCCTTTTACTCATGTTCGAAATTCTAACTTTTAAAAATTACCAATATACAGAGTGTGTTGTCAACATGCAATGTGTTGATTCCTTTTATCTAGATTGTTTTTGTTAATATGTAACACTTCGATTTATTTTATCGATGATAAACATTTCAATATATTGACTAGCTATTAACTTTCTTGTCCTCGCTCTAATACAAGTGTTTGTACAAGTACCCTGATCTGTTCAGATATTGTTAGTTACCGTCTTGCAAGTTACTGATGCAAGTTATTAATTCATCTACTATACCAATGTAAATATTGCTTTTGGAACGATTCATGTATTTTCAACTTACTTTAAATCCGTATCCTGGCAGATTTGTTACAAAATAATCTTTTAGTTCGTTATTAACTAATAATTCCAATCCAGTTTCGTAGCCACATGCTGAAACTCGTCTGGGAATCTTTTGATATTTATCTTTTCTAAAATTAAATAAATCCACTAAAGTGTTTTTAGCAATCAGTGTAGTAAATTGACCTACAAATAACACTAACAAACTTGGGACTCGTCTAATAAAGCTTTTGCAAACTTCTATCGAAAGTAGACGATGTTAATTTAATGATAAGTAATTCAGATAAATTACTTGTAGAAGAAAAACCAGTTTAATATATTTATAGTGGATTGGAGCTTCTAGCTAAAGGTTGTCAAAGTGGGAGCGAAAAAAACTTACCTAGTAACTGTATAATTCCTTAGTGCGTAAAAATTAAAGCTACAACAATATCCATTTGAAGTCAAAATTTTTTCAAAAATATTTCTGCACCTTTGTATTTCCCCTTTCCATATACACTTAACCAAAAAGTCTTCACAAGATGGAGCTAGTTTTGAAAGCTGTTTATCTATCAGGATATTGTTCAAATCAAGAATATACTGAAAATTTGTTAAGTTGACAATTGGTATTTCGGTATCGGTGTTGTACCCGTATAGATAATAAAGCAGTTTGATTTGTTCGGTTACTTCAACTTGGTTAAGATTATGTTTTCCTGCTCTAAAAAAATGCGTTATTCAGTGGAGCAAAAGTGAATGTGGTTCATAAAATTAAGTATGTTTATCTGTGCTTGATGAGAATCTGAGCACCAAAATAATCAGCAGGCAGTGCAATAAAAGTTATCAAAACCTCAAATCTATTTGGAAAAATATAACAAAAATAATTGAGAACCGTATAGACCTTATAATAGCAGTAAAAGGCCACAGGTGCAGGAACAGAGACACACATGTGATGACTTCCAATTTATAGCAGCACTTAGGAATATATGAACCAAGAGATTGTAGTGATCCCTAAAGGACAGCAATGGCAAAAGGACATTAATTCAGAAATAATATTTAAATTTAGGTTAATATTAATTATAGTATTTAGGGAGCATTGATCGGCCACGGTCAATGTCAGTTATCAGTGGAAGCACGTTCGTGTTTATATATAGGTATCAACAAACATGTACAACTTATAGACGGAGGTCAGACATGTAGAAAATAATATCTATATTTCCTATAAATTAAGAGTTAACGAACCAGGATAGAAGAGTTGTTATTAATACTTTGAATAAGACGATTGGTTTTATATTTGTGTATTTTTAATGTATTAAACGTCATCCCAGTGATATTTACAGAAGTGATGTTCTTTATTTTATTCCCGCATACAGATTGCTAGGTAAGTGGTTTCCTCCAAGATATAATGCCTTTATGGTAAGCGTCGAGTATATGAGGGACCCTTACTAAGTAACCACTACAAGATGCAGAATATATTATTAGAAAAGAAGTAGGTAGATCGTATAATGAAACGTACAGTATAAACTCCAAATTGGTTAGCGACCAGTACAGACATAGATAAGCGTAGAAGATAATCAAACAGAAGATATTGGGAACAGCAAAGGAAGTGCTGGCCAAAAACCTCGGTAATACGTCACCGTAATATTACAAAGTGTGGCTATTTTGAGAAAACACGATTTAAAAAAAATGACATTATTTCTTGATCTTTATTTATTTATTTTTACTGTTTTCAATTTATAAGGCTGTTCAAAGTGGTTAACTGATGAGCATTTGATTTGAATTTTTTACCAATTTAAAAAAATTAATATGTTCAAAAAAACAAAGAACTCCCAAACCTAACAGTTTTTCTAAACTTTGTAACATAGAACTTTGGTACTTGAAACTATTTTACTTAAAATTATTCATAGTATCTATTTTTGCTTAAAAATAGTCTCATAATATTGCCTGTCCATCTGAGGAATCCATTTGAACATGGATTTAATGGCATCCACTTTTGTTCGAGGCAGTGCAGCATTGCTGTCACACTTTTTAAGCTCCAGTGGAATAAGTGTTTCAGGATGCAGAAAAGCTTCTTGAGAACTGCAAATATACGACCTTTGAAAGTGGCACATTTTTGTAGTTTAACTGACTTGAGTAGAATTGAAAATCTATGAAGTCTTCTTTCTTCATTTGAATTATTGTGGACGGTTTTGGTCGGTACACTTTCAATAAATATCGAGGAAGTGAGACTGGGGAATAATATTCTATTCTGCTCAATGACATTTCTATGGTGCTATGTATAGCATCTACTTCTTGAATGCAAGAATGTCCCGGAACTGTCAATTTCATAGTAATTTTTTGTAGATTTTTGTGGAATTGTGTTAGGTGGTCGAGAGTATAACTCATAAGGCTATTCCTATTTTGTGGCACGCAGCTATCACTTCACAATATTATTTCGGTAAATTCTGGATGGTCTTCTAACACTCTATGTAATATTTTATGTCGTTTCCAGCTCTTCCAGTCCAAAGCGCACAATAAACTCGTTTATAAATGGAAAGGTGGGCAGTCATATTGTACACATTCAGTTTACTTTTATAAAAAAAGTTTTTAATATCGGCCTTTGGACACGTCAGGACATTTTCGAGATCGAAACATAAAAGGGGCTTAGTGTTTTTAAATGAAACTCAAGGTCTCTAGTTAATTAACTAGAGACCTTGAGTTTCATTTAAAAACACTAATATGAGCATATTCCACGAAGTAAGGGTCGAGACAGTCAATTTCATAAAAGGGGCTTCCCACTTTCCAAGTTTTTTTCTTTTTCTTTCCTCGTATGTTCTTTTTCATTCAAATTATTTATGCAGGCTCTTCCCTCCTCTTCTGTCAATCTATTTTCAGCTTTTTTCACTTTTATTTCTTCGCAAGTATCGCACCTATCTTTTCGTGGCTTATGAAATGTTATGTTAAAACAATTACAAAATATTTTTCTGTATATACAAAAGGAGACCGGCGATTTTTGTTTATCATTTGCATATTGTAAATACATTTCATACAACTTTTTTATATTCAGTTCGCTTTCTAAATACTCCTTATTGCTTGTCTTACGACAATAATGAGATTCTATTCGAGGTAACATGTTAATATGCTCTTTGACAAAATCTGTATCTTCGAGCGATGTTACCCGTTTTTTATACTTCCCTTGGGTACTCTCCAGTAAAGTCTTTGTGGGAGTTTTATTTTTATGCACCGTATAAATTGATTTTTGACTTATACATAATGTTCCACAATAATACGGCCTGCATACTTGAATTTTCTGCCCATTTAATGTAAAATAATATTTAAACGTTCTTCCTTTCCTTCTTCTGTACGGAATGTCAACTTCAGTGCTGTTTAAAATAAAGTGTTTCTTATCTACAGCAGAGAGAGAATAATAGTTTTTGAAAATTGCATTTCTTTGCTCGTTGGTTATTTTCCGAGAACACTGATAAAAGCATTATAGGACACAATCTTTTTTATTTTTAATTTCTTTGGCTGCCACTGCCTTTTTCCTGGAAGAAAGGCCCTGATCAAACCTTGCCTTTATTTTGTTACATGCCCACTCTGCAATATTCTTTCTCCGTTTTCGTGTCAATTTATTTTTTCCTTCCTCGAACGATTCTTCTTCAGACTCTATTCTTTCTTTTCTAACAACTGTGAAACTTTGACAAATTTCTCCTTCAGTAACTTCCGAGAAATCTGTTGATCCTTCCTTCTCCTCCGTTGTTTGTAAGGGATTCAAAACACAACTAGAATTCCTCCTAAAAAATTGATTTATTTTATTACCACCACCCTAATTATTATGCTGTATTTTGATGTTACCTGTTTAAATCAGTTTCCAAAATTAAAGTTGAACTACCAGCCATTAAGTTGATATCTAATTTAGTATTGCCTTTGTCGCCTGTTTCTTTTAAAATACCAATATTCTTCTTACATTTCTTAGTATATTTCGTTGAACAACTGGGCAGAATACTAAAAAACAAAAAAATAACATTCTTAAAGCATACATTTCTTAGTTTTCAAAAATACTGTCACTTCCACTATCGCTACTGGTTGATCTTAGCGGTAAGGATGGCAATGGAATATAACGGCCTCGAATTCTAATATTAAAAGAAAACTTTAAAATCCCGAAAACCTAACCTAACTTGTACAATAAAATCTTACCTAGTTACATATTTTGATGTTTTTTGAGGTGGAATGTATTCCTTATCTCGGTCAGAGTCATAGCAGTGACCATCACTTATATCATTATCACCCATTACTTAAAATTTTCAAAATAAAGCCAGAGCACATTCGTATGAACCTGTTACTCCAACACTGTAGACAAACTAACATAACCTCGAAAATATTATAATAAGGTTGTATGTTAGAGCATAGAACACTGTAATATTTTTTTGACCATATATATTTTTATTACCAAGGTCCATGTTTAACATGCACCTTTGTTATATACAAAATAAATATTTCTTAACATACACCCTCGATTTTCTGTTGATAACTAAGGTTCTATGTTCAGAAAAATCAGAAAAATGTCACATACAACCTTGTAATATTAGGGTGACGAATAGTCCAAATGTTAGAGAATTGAGTAAGAACGACATATAAAGTTACCAAAAGCGAAATAGATAGAAGGAAGCACGAAATTCAAAGAAATATGGCTGAGATAACTAAGATAGAATAAGGACACGGCAAATAAACAATTAGAAGATATCCAAGTAGATGGATAACAGAATTAAACAATTACCAAAAAAACTAAATTGAACAAATTAACAAAAAACACTCGTTATTCGAAGAACTAAATTACAAATTAGGTTATTCAGAAAATATGTCCCAAAAAATGAGTAATATTATAACGTCCAGTAAAAGTATCGATATCTCAGGGTGGTATCATTTCATCCGTATTCATGTGTGAACCCGCCGTAATGTTAAGCTGAATTCTTAAATACTTATTCAGAAATATGTCATCTTTCATTAAGTGAAATTGAATGTTAAAATTGTTAATAAACCTCATCATACCGAAATACCTATTAGAATTTAGAAACAAAAATAATTGAGAATACTTACAATTTCTTCGCTAATATGGTTGCTTTCTTTTTAGATATTATATTATAATTACAAATTGTAACAGCAGGAAAATCGTAATACCAAATGGGATGATGGTTGCTATCCGTCACGGTGACTGTAGGATAATCTTGAACATTAATGTAGGCTAACGCAAGCAAAGTTAAAGCAGTTGATAAAGCGATTAAGCAAATACTTATCCAAAAACATCTGAAAATAAATATCTTAAAATTCTTTATATTATGACATATCCAAGATTTTATATGAAATATAGTTTGTTTACGATAAAAAGACGATGATGTCATTTTTAGTTACTTTCCTGCTTATCAGAATAAATATTAATTTACCAACCGTGAATACAATTTATCCTCAACAGCCAGGGCAATTTACAGCAACGGGTTGGCAAATCTTCAAGACGTTGTCAAATCAACTGGTAAAATTCCCCAGTTTGTTTTGACGTTTATTGACATTCGATCATCGTCTAATATTTACAAGTTTTTTGGTGCTTTTAAATTCATTGCTTCTTTAAGATTAAAAAAAACAGTTATTTTCATAACTAATTATTTAGGCAAATCTGCAATGTGTGGTTAATAAAATGCCGAAGCAGCTGAACAGAAAATGTCAAGAGATGGTAACATCTTTGTTGAGCTATTTTGAACGAGAATGCCGAAATGGGGGCCTGCTTCTCCCGCTTACTGCTGTAAGAGACGCTATTCGCTATTTATATTCATCATTATCAATATTATTGTTACATATTTAAATGTAAATGATTTAATGTTAGGTTAGGTTAATTAAAGTTGATAATATATTATTCTTTCATAAATTGAAGTAATTATATTGTAGAGAGTTGCAGAAGCTTTACAACTTAACGTTACCACTGTTAACCGTATTGCCGCCAAGCATAATAGAGTTTAACAGCCTAAAAGCCCACCTAAAAAGAGACAACGCATAAAACCTACTGTTGAAATTGATAACTTTGATCAAAATGTTATATACGAAATGTATGGAAAAAGTGAGTATATTGAATTCACTGTTTTATTTTATTCACAATTAACTAACACAATATTTTTTCAGAGGAACACTTAACCTTGAAAACTGTAAGAGTCAAACTTCAGGAGCGTGAACTCTTTAATGGTTGTTTAACATTACTGGAAGATAGTGAAAAATATTGGATTCAAATACCAAAAAGATGATCCTCGTCGTGGTATTGTAATGGATTATGCAAGTTATCACAGTACAGTGATCAATAAAGTACCAACAACAGCTACGAAAAAGGCTGATATACAGAACTGGTTGATACAAAATGATATTCCCTTTGAAAATATTTTCCTCAAAACCCAATTATTGAATTTAGTAGAACGGTAAGTTGATATAAACATTTTTCAATATATTATGGTACTTATTTTGTTTAAATATATGCATTTTTGTAGGAATAAACCACCAACAGTATATGAAGCTGACATATTATCTGAATAATATGGTCACAAAGTGACTCCTGATATTTGGTCAAAGACATTAGAGCACACTGAAAAAAATATACAAGATGGGTGGGATAGAGAAGTAGTATTTGGTAGACAGAATGTGCCTCCACTTATTATTAATTTTGACAGTGACGATGAAGATAGTGATAATTTTGTAGTGGAGTAGTGGAAATCTTGTGTTTTATTTTTTGTATATTTTTATCCAATTTGCTTTATTTCCACCTTTTCCAAATCACTAATAACTATTATTAAATTAATTAGGTAACGTTATTTTATAATACACAAATTAAAACAACGACCACAGTATCTCTACATAAATAAAACTAATAAAATGGGAGATTTTTTATTTTTATATCTAGTAACAAAATTTTATTTTTTGTATCTATATTTTTCTTTTCCATTCTATTTTTATTATAATAAATATAATAGATATTGTATAAAGAAACAATATTTATATTTGCATGAAGATGATTACAGCTTGTAATGATTCCTTTTAACGTAAACCCTTGCAGTGCTCTAGAAGATGGTTCTATAGAGTATAGAATAAGGTATAAGGACCTACAGTTCGTCATTTAACCCACAGATAACCCACAGATAGATGATACACTGATTGTGGCGCCATCTAAAGAGCCCGTCGAGTAAACAACTGAGTGATGTTGGAAAGACTTCTGTAATTTTAGGTTTTGGCGGATTGGCGGTATATTCAAATATACTGTATTTTAATTATTTTATTTCAAAATAGCCATTCATAGTCCATCATTTGACATTTCATTCAATTTAACTCCATTAACTAAATAATGATTATATGTTGAGTTAAATTGAATGAAATATCAAATGATGGACCATAAAGGGTTAATTAAATTGGAAAAAATAAAACAATAATCATAAAAATTAAAAAATATAGAATTGCGGGGAGAGGAAAAAGACGTAATTTTCGTGTCTGTCGTCTAGCGCAACTATATATAAAAGTGGGCGAAGTTGTGACGTGGCGCGAGTGACGAGCAGTCACTCTTGATATCAATTTTATTTTGTAGTAAACTTCACGTATAACTATAAGTTTATACAGTTTCGATACTAGCAACCATAGTTTTTTCCGATAGTGGTTAGTTTACTAGTAAATATATCTAATATCAATGAATAATACCAAATTGATTACTAATATCTACTCACCTTTCCGAAAATATTCTTTTTGGGAGAACTATAAATCTATATCCATGTAAAGCTGTGCTTAGACAGAATTGTTCCATTTCCCTTTTAATCATTGTTCAACAAAAAAGCGAAATATAGTTTCCGGTAATCATTTACTATTATTCGTAGAACTGCTATTTGACTTTCTACGTTAAATCGTATTTTATTTAATCTAAATGCAAGTTTTTTATCATAAAATCGATAATATAGTTCAGTGTATTGTTTATTTTAAGTATAGCGATATTAACATCATATAAAATTTTCCTTATTATTACTATGAACCTTCGAAATAAATTTTTCTGCCGACGAGGCTTCAAAAACAGGATTATATTAAATCGTATGCCCAAAGAAAAATACGAAATGAAACCTGAGTGGCAAAAGATAGTTGGTTGCATGAAAGGTGTCTAGAGGCTGAAGATCTTAACAAAGTTGGAGAGATTGTTTTCACCTCCAACCTTCATCAAAATTTTACGAAAAGGACTAACTGGGGTCCGAGAAGACCCCATGCGTAAAATTGCAGAAATGCTGTATTTTTCTTTAAATTAAATATATAGAAAAAAGTTTTATTAAAGTTTTACTATTAACCATTTATTAGTCAAAAATCATCACGAAAAAATACAAAATACCCTAATCACTAATACTACTAGCTACATATCATTTTAACCTTTTTTACAAACTATCTCCGATTTTGAATGTTCTAGGCACACAAAGTTATTACACCTAATACATATTTTTATGGATTTTCTGTCTTTTCCTCTTTGACACATATGGCAGCGCCCCCTGGTAATGTTTTGTTGTTCAACTCTATGTTCTGTTGCATCCAGTAGTTCGGGAAAAACGTCTGTCATATGCCGTTTTCTATTCGTCTGAATGTATTTATTATTATATCGCCGGAAAACGTTTTTCTTTATGAGTTCTTTTCCTAGTCCAAAAATATACATTTTACGTTTATCCAAACTGTTTTTTCACCAATCCAGGTTTTGCAGTAATCACAATTTATAAGCATTTATTCCTGCGAAATCTATAAGATGCGAAAATATTGCCATTGGCCAACGATTTGACTTTCTCTGCACTGTATATTCTTTGGTCAACTTATCTGAAGTGTCGACAGCACCTTTTGTTTTGTTGTAATGAAGAATGATTTCTGGTTTATAGTGCTGTTCTTCTCCAGCTACTTTACTATCAGTATGCTCACTTGAAAGTAAGATGACAGCATGTTTTTGTTTTGGAACATAGGATACAAGCGTTCTTTGATTTCTAAAAGCAAACATACTTGAAAACTCTTTCTTGTACGATGCCGTTAGAAGTTCCCTGGCAATAAATGTTTTATTTTTCCGGAAGGTTCCACATAAAGTAATATTTTTTTTCCACAACTTGTCAGCAAGTTGTAAACTTGTGAAAAAGTTATCGGTCGTTATTCCAAATCCGCCTTCCAAATGGTCTGTCAAATCTAGGACAACCCTTTGACCTTGACCCTTTTCCGCTTTGTTACCTTGTTTTCCTAAAAATTAATAGATACATAGGAATATAAAGTTTGCCTATATTGCTTTTCAAATAACTTACCCAAATAAACTTGCATGTTTGCAATATAAGAAGTGGTGCAGTCCACAAGAGCCCATATTTTGATTCCATACTTATCAGGTTTACTCTTCATATAGACTCGTAATGGTGCCTTACCCCTAAATGATACAAGCTGCTCATCTACACATAGATGGTCGCCAGGATTAAGTGATTTTTTACAATTAGAAGTGAAAATATCGATTATATCTCTTATCGGAGCTAGCTTATCTACTAATTTTCGTTCTTGTCTTGTTTGAAAATTATCAAAGCGTAAAAATGAAGTAATTTGTTTGAATCTGTCTTTTGACATAGCAGCAGGAATTATAGGACGACAGTAAGAAATATCTTGACACCAGAGCATATCGATAGCCTCTTTCGATCCGTGAAGTGCGCCAAGAATAAGCAAGAGTCCAATATAAGCTTCAATCTCTGTAGAATCAACAGGTACAAAAACTTTGATTTAATTCGGATTTTCTATATTCCATTTATCATAATATGTTTGTGCCTTTCTGTTTGTTTCGGTTACTATTATGTTCAGAATATCCGGAGATAGGAAAAGAAGAAAAGCGTCTTTTAAACTTGAGATATCAGAACTGTAATTTGTAAGGCCTAGAGAATGTCTCCGAATATTAGCTTTTGAACGTCTAACTTTTGTGTTTCCTGGAATTTTTGACCACTGAGTTCCATCTTTAGATTTATATACTGGAATGCCCTGGCTGTTACTAACTGTTGGTTCCTCTGGGTTCGTTTTCTCTATACTTTGATCAACAACTATTACATCATTTTCTTCCTCTACTTCTATGACAATGTCTTCATCTTCTAAGTAACTCGATGTTTCCTCATGGATAACACTATCAAACTTTGGATTATCACTTTCGAGTATACGTAACATCTCATCGTCAGTAAGCCCCTTGCGATTGTTTCTAAATAAAAACTGACTCATTTTCAAAACGATGTACCCTACTCGCAATATCACAAGAGACTAACCCGAATATTCAAGTCTAAAAATTATATCGCAGTGCGGGGAATCCCCCATTTGAACTGGTAATTTACATGTTACAATTATATCGGTAAATTCCCTGTGAGTAAACAAACGTTAAATGTATGGGATTCCCCGATTTTACTAACAGTTACCAGGATTATTTTATCGGACGTAAAAGGCTGACCGGGGTCTGAAGAGACCCCTTAGAATATAAAACCATTTTTTGTTTATACCAGCCAATAAAAACTACTAAATACATCATATTTATCAATATAATTCATCAACTGCAGCTAGATGAAAGATCAATGTTTAAAAATTTGCGTTTGCAAAGATACAGCAAAAACATAAGTCATGGGGTACAAACGCACCCCGGCCAGTCCTATGAAGGTTAAAAAGTCTAAAAATAGTTGTATTGTACAATAATAATAATATACCACTAAATTTTATTAAAAACGAACATAATGGTTAAAATGAAAAATCTGAGTAAATGCTCAAACTCAAGTTTGCCAAAGAATGTATTCAGTTTTAATTGAATAAAAACGGAGAAGTTCCTCAGTTTTCGCGGGCGAATGAGTTTTTCTCTTAGCCCGGGAGAACTCGCACTGTTAGATAAAATATAACATTTTCAGTTGCACTACAGACTTTTTTTTATCTCTTGTCAAATTGATTTCATATTTTAGGAATGCCTTCTGTAGAATTCCCTAACCAGTTCATGCTTGTTGGGGCGAGAGTGGGGGGGTTGTGATGGCTCTAAATAAATTAGAGTTAGTATTAATCTAGCGCTCGAGTGATCGAGTCGGTGGAGTGTGTTAGGCAAAATCTATCGACGCGAGTGATAACATATGTGCTTTTCTTCATATTGTTGATAAATTTTTAATTAATTAGCAGGTCACTTTTTTATTGTTTTTTGCTTTTTCCTTTATTTATTTGAGCTTTTCTACAGAAAATAAATGGATTCTAAAACTGAGCAACAGTTGTTGAAATGGTTTGAAGAGATTTCAGATCATGAATGTGACGGAGCCAATGAGTCAGATTCTGACATTGAAGATGCCCCTTTTGAGCATAGTGTTCATGCAACTGACACTGAGCAATCTGACGATGATGAAGAAACTGCATTATCCCCCAGAGATAAGCAAGTACTAATGTCACCTCAGTAGATAGGGAAAGATGGCACTTCATGGATGAAACATAAACCAGACATTCCTCCCACAAAAATACGTTCACAAAACATCATATCTAAACTTCCTGGTGTGAAGGCTGCAGGAAAAAACGCTAGAGAAGTTATGGATTGTTGGAAACTATTTTTCCCCGATGGCCTTATTGCAGAAATTGTAATCCATACCAACCAAAAATTAGATAAAATACGATCATATTATAAACGGCCAAGGGATTGTTTATCAACAGATATCTGCGTTTATAGGACTGTTGTACATGGCCGGCATTAAAAAGGCTCAGCACGTAAACACACATGAGTTATGATCCAAAGATGGAACAGCACCGGATTTCTTTGCCGCTGTAATGTCCAAAAGACGTTGTCACTTGTTGGTGCAAGCGATAAGATTTGATAATATGGATACAAGGTATGAAAGATCAAAGACAGATAATCTGGCACCAATAAGATCAGTGTTTGACCAATTTGTTCAACGTTGTTCTGCCTATTACACGGTAGGGTAGTAGGTCACCACTGACGAAATGCTGGAGGCTTTTAGGGGACGTTGCTGCTTCCGACAGTATATTGCAAACAAGCCCGCAAAATCTGGGACCAAAATATATGCCCTTGTCGACTCCAGGACTTTCTATGTCAATAACATGGAAATTTATGCTGCGAAACAGCCAGTAGGTGCTTACCAAGTACCTAATGATGCTGCAAGTGTAGTCAAACGTCTTATCAAAACCATTGACAAATCGGGACGAAACGTTACAACAGATAAGTATTTCACGTCAGTTCAACTTGCCAATGGTCTGTTTACTGATCACAAGTTAACACTTGTGGGCACATTACGGAAAAACAAGCGAGAAATTTCACCTCGGCTTACGTAAAAGATCGTCCTATACAGAGTAGTATGTTTGCTTTTGGAGTTTCTCCCAACCGTTGTATGCTAGCTTCATTTGTTCCAAAGAAAAACAAAAATGTGCTAATGCTTTCCACTCCACATTATTATGACTCAATTGACGCCGAATCCGCGGAAAATAAACCAGAAGTTATTACGTTTTACAACCTCACGAAAGGGGGAGTTGATGTCGTTGACAGAATGAAAGCTGAATATTCTGTAACTCGAGTGTCCAATCGTTGGCCATTCACTATATTCTGCAGCTTGTTGAATATTGCCACTGTCAATTCACAAATTATTTACAAAAGTAACAGTGGTATCATATCAACACGAAGAAAATTCATTAGCTTATTATCAAAGCAACTTACACGATCTCTTCTTATACGGCGAGCTTCAATTACAACTTTACCATTCAATCTTCGACAGAGAATTAAATCTATTGGAAATATAGAACAACATAATAACCCGAAACCTTCCACATCTCAAAATTCTGAAGGTAAACCAAGATGTGATTTTTGTGCAGTTAGGAAGAATAGATTTACTCAACATAAATGCCAGATGCCAAACACCAATCTGTAAAGAACACACAACTAGAACAACTTTCATTTGTTATAAATGTGTAGATAACAACGAAAGTGACGAGTAAATTTAAATAATTATGTATTTTTCTTTGTTTAGTTTTACGAATTTAGAATAAATCAACTACAATCAATATTAAATAGTTTTTATCATGGAAAATCAGTGTTAGAAGATATCTATAGGCGCGAGCTCGCGTTAGAAAATATCTATACGCGCGAGCTGGCGTAAGAAAAAATCTATAGGCGCGAGCTCTCACGTCGTTAAATAGTACGCGAGTTCTTCCGGCTTAAGATGTGTCAATAAAAACAGTAACAACTCTTAAATAGAAGTATATTCTCAAATTATTTGGAGTCTAGTCCAATCTACGCTCACTTTTAGTCAATTTAATCATGGCAATGTATATGAACGTACGCAAGGAAAGAAGAAAAATAAGTGATAGTGAAAGAGACTAACAGTGTTGAGTTTCTTACACAAGAATTTCTACCGGAAACTTATGAGACTAGTGGCAGTGCTCTCTCACTTGTAAAGAAGAGGGTGATTTTTCTGCGTTATGTTGGTGATCCGGGCTGTCAAAGCGGCATTGCTGAAGACCTCGAGGTTCTTCGTACTGTTGTCAAGGATTTTGGCAGCACATGGGATCCGATGTCGATCCACATTCCACGTTGTTGTGTAATATTCCTATTCAATAAACTATAAATCAAAAGTGCCCTGCACTGTAAATACACAGCACGTACAACGTTATGTAAAACTATTAATGAGGTTTTGGATAGCATATTAGAAAAAGCGCCAAACTGGATCAAGTTTCCACTATAAAATAAGTGAATCAGGTAAAACTTTTGTGGCAAATCCGCTTTAATATCCTCACGATTATAGGGGCGCTCGACTGCACTCACATTGCAATAAAGAAACCAACCTTGTTTGGTGATGAATATATCAACTGTTAAGGTTATGCAGTTATCAATGTCCAGGCCACTTGTGATACCAATGAGAAGTTCACCAGCATAAGTGCGGAGTGCGAAGTGATGATAAATACATTATTCTACTAAAGTGTATACTGTTGATGATTTATTTCTAAAACGAAAGAACATTTCTTGTATTTTAAAATCGAACAATCTCTCAAAATGGAACAACTTCTGATATCTACTTCATACTTAAAGTTGTTAATTTACAACAACTATTTTATTCAAGTGATCTTCATTTCTTACACAGCGTATTGCTTAATTTTTGTTTCTCTGCTCTTTCAATAATTCTATTTTCTTTTATTGTGGTTTCTTCATTCTTAATTATCTACATTTTATCAGAAATGATTCAGATCTTACCATTTGCTTAAAATAATACAATACTTTTTGAAACTTAAAACTTCATGTGCCACCATATTTGACAACTGTTATTAACCTTCACACCTAACAAAAGTAGTCGCCGACCTTGGAATTCTAATTATTACAAAAAGAGATGTTGTTCTCGGAGTGGTTATACAAAAACTAATTTACAAATATGAAGCAACTGAACAACTATGATAACAAGTATACATGAATTCTAACTAATGATATATGATATGGTGCAGGTGCAGCGAATTATGATCTCGTAACTCTAGTAACTTTTTTAGTGATTTCGAGTGGTGTGAGTCAGGCTTCTTATAATGGTCCTCCTAGTTTAAAAACAGGGTATAGTAGTGCGGTGTTTTATTATTCACTACTAACATGTTTATTGTTGTGCTTCATAGTGTTGAATGTATTGGGAACAAAG
Organism: Galeruca laticollis; assembly: GCA_963921935.1. NCBI lineage: Eukaryota > Metazoa > Arthropoda > Insecta > Coleoptera > Chrysomelidae > Galeruca > Galeruca laticollis. Next base: position 156,198,608 of record OY998181.1, on the reverse strand, counting down.
TTTCATATTATTTCTCTCATTCGAACGTCTAGGAAAATTCTAATTCTGAATTGTCCCATGGTAATGTGCATTCAATCTTTATATTTTTCCATTAGTTCTTTTTGTCGTCACGAAAACTGCAAAGTTACTTTTCTGATTGACATAAAATAGTACAATATATACGATTCCCTAATATAACAAAATGTATTAATTGTTTTCCTAGCTATTAGCGTTGTTTTGTTGCTCAAACGGTTTCATAAATTCATTGTAATTTAACTACCGTATTGGATACTTTAATACGAACAACATAGGAACTATAAACATCGTATCGAATTTTTATTTTACGACCGAAGCTAACTGAGCATATCACGCATAGTGTAAAAATAATTAACAATTTATTTATCAAAGAATAAAAAACCAACAGAAATATTCAATGGTAATTAATTATAGTTACTACAATGGTTGTTTGTTAAGGTTTGCATGTTGAATTGAAATAAAACAGTAGTGTGAATCCACAAAAATTAATACAGCGTGTATGAGCTCAAACTATTCCTTTAGATCAAAAATCTATTCACTTTATGTTGAAAAGTCCTGATTAACTGATTTAGTCCTACATGTCTTAGCAAAATGATTAAGGCGACTGCATTTGGTACAGCGTTGTCTAAATGCTGGACAATTTCCATACTCATGATTATACAAGCATTTATCACAACTGTATTTTTTAAGACTGTTATGTGCTGTCTCCTTTTTGACAGTTTTCTCTTTTATTGCTAGAACGTCTGTAGCTTGAGTCATTTTATTAACCTGCTTTTTGGCATCTTCTTCAGCCCTACAAGTTTGTTCGCACGTTGGTAGGTCTAAATTTCTTATTCTTAGTAATTTTGTTCTTAAGTTATTACTTCTTATCCCGCATATGATTCTGTCTCTGATCAATGACTCTGTTAGATCTTTAAACCCACAATTTTTGGCTTTTATTTTCAGTTCGGTTATATATTCAATAATTGATTGTCCTTCCTTTTGGTTAGTAGTGAAGAATATATTTCTTATGTTTCATTTTTGTACGGAGTTAAATGGTTTGAGAACCTATCTAAAATAATTTTTACCGTCAGAACTTCTTCAATGTCTCTTGGTTTGCCCTTTGCATCTGGTTCGGCTTCAAAGGTAAATGTATTATACAAATTGATGCATTCTTCTCCCAGAATATGTAGTAATATTGCCCTTTGTATTTTAAGTGGTTTCTCGTCTAGTCCTGCTGCAATCCAATAAATTTCTATGAGTTGGCGGTATTTCTCCCACTCTTCAGCTGGGTTATTTCCAGGTTGAAATTGTTTGGTTGTGATAATGGTAGTGATGCTGCCATTTCGTGTTTCCGCTGCCACCATGTAATATAGTTATAATATTATAAAGACTTTCATTTAATAATTAAATATTTTATCAACAACTTATATCTGATAATTCTATCACTGACTGATTCGTTGACCTTGACCGTCCATTATTGTCACTGCTTAGGGTAGGTTCACATGACATGTAACAAAAAGTTGGATTCCGAAGTGTCCTGTGGTGAGGAATTAGATGTGTTTGTTCCAATATATCTTGAATGTATCGATATGCATTCATATTGCTCCTGATGGAGACCAAAGGTGACCTTGAATTTTGCAAAAGATCTTCGACAAGATTATGGAGTTTTTCAATATTTGAAGAGTTTTTTCCCTAAATTGTCAGAAGCTAAAGTTAAAGCAGGTATTCTCGTCGATCCAGAAATAAAGAAAATAATGTCCAGTGAACAATTTGCAGTTACTGAATACCAGGGGGTGTGCACTTATACTTATTAAAAAAGATACGCGTTCTTCGCGCCATCTATATTTGTCGCGAAGAACAAGTCACTTCGGTTGCGTTAGGCTGAATAGCTCTAGTAGCTGTGGCCTTCAAATTGGGGAAGAATTTCGGTCGCGTTCATTCTTGTTCGTTAATCTCTTTGACATCCAGGGACAAATAATTGAGGTTAGGCATTTAAAGTTTTCCATTATTGTTGTTTGGTTATTAATTAAACTACTATGTATATTTTTTTTGTAGATTTCATTGCTGGGGATAATTAGAAGAAAGTTGCTTTTCCTTTCCACTTAATCCACAAAATGTGATTGCAGCTCCTCCAAAAATAAAAAGTATGACATTAATTATAAAATCTGTTAGATATGTATGTAATAGGATTTTTTGTAGAATTATACTCTAAACTAAATTTGAACTAACTTGTTGCAGCCTTTCCCCATTCTTAGAAACTATAGATCAATCGAATTTAAAGTTTCCGCCATATTACACAATTTGAATTTACCACCATTTAAAAGCTAGAATCGACGACAGAACCCTTCCTTTAGTTTTTGGTGACAAATAAAGATGGCAGCACATCTGCCGAGGAATTTTTTGTCAGTGAGTTCCCGTCTTATCTCTATTATTTGTTTGTGCTGAATACTGTATAACATGTCATCGCGACATGTTTCAATTTTTCATTAGTTATTTAGGAGCGTTACTTATTTTTCAGCTACTCCCACATCTAATTCAAAATTATTTCACTTCGATATGTTAATAACGTGTCGAATGCTGTGGCCTTGTGAGATGCACAGCTACATTTAAATGTCTTGGCAGAATGATTCGTCTGGGCCTGGGTAAATACCCATTTGCATCAGGTCATAGCTTATTTGACGTATAGAAGAGTTTTGAGGTTATAAAAATGTTTCGATTTTGATATTGTGTTGTAAGTTGTGTTACATGTGTTGTGATCTATATTATTGATTTTATTGTTATAATACTGATTTAATAATGGCAAAAAAGGTTTAACACAAAAATAACTATTAGAAAATAGTGATTTTTTATAGCGCTGATAGTTTGTACGATAGAAGTTATGACCCAGAAGTAAGTGATATTGACTTTGATGATAGTGATTATGGCTTGGTACATAAAAAAAAGAAAAAAAACGTCTATATTACAATAAGTCTAAAAAGTTGAAAACATCATCAGAGCCAATTCCATCGACAAGTAGATATATTGACGAAGAGGTTATGTTAGATGGTTATGAGTCCAATTATGTAGAATCAGATACTACTGATTCTGAGTTAGCTGCTAATAATGCACGGATTATAACAGATGCAAGCACAGGGTGGGAGACGGCAAATCAGCTGAAACTGAATAAATTCATATTTAACTCAGTAGAAGATAGGGTAGAATGGGGTAATACCGGTCAGCGGACAATACCGGTCACACCTCTATTTCCTGAAGATAACTACATCTGGCAACATCGTTCTGTTTAAACGACTGCATTTAATGTTGTAGGAGTGTACGCGTTTAGTTGGTTCAGTTATCGACAACCGTTGACGTTGAATGGTAGACCATTTTGATTTTACTGGGATTTTTGTTATTTCGTTACCGTAGAAAATAAGCCGTAAGTATTTCATATATTTTAAAAAATGTTGTAGTCTATAAGTAGGATGCTAGATCTTATGTATTAAAATGGGCAATAAATCAAAATTTTAAGGTTTTAAATTATTTTTGAATATACGCATGCATGTGAGGGCAAAACCGGTCAAGTGACCGGCAACAAAAACGTATTTTTATCGACTATTTTTGCATAGTGCAAATGCCGCAGTCACGTATTAGAAAAACTAATAGAGTAAAGTGGTCAGTTGAATATCTGAATGCAGCTAAACGATTATATGAACAAGGGGTTTCTATGCGAACTGCTGCTAAACGATGTGAAATTCCATTTTCAACCCTTCAAGAAAGAATTGAGAAAGACAAATTTGTCTCCCCTATTTTGGGCAGAAAAACTGTCTAGCATATATATTTTATGGATGCGCAGATAAGGCATTCCAGTATGCCGAAAAAAATGGTATTAAACATAATTTTAATACCGAATTAAAAATGGCAGGTCGCGATTTGCTAATAGCATTTCTAAAGAGGAATAAAATTTCAATACGAAAAGCGGAGGCTACTAGCTTAAACAGGGCTACTGCCTTCAACAAAATAGAAATCAAGCGGTTCTTCGAACCTTTACAGCAACAAATGGAAAATACAACTTTTCACCTAGAAACATCTACAATGTTGACGAGACTCGAATTTCCACTGTGCAGGAAACAGGAAAATTTTTGGCGGCAAAAGGTCAGAAGATGGTTGGCTCCATGACAAGCTGGGAAAGAGGTCGGAATATAACACTTGTTTATGCAATGAGTGCCACTGGGTGCTATACACTACCTATGTTTATTTTCCCTCGTCAACGACGTTCACCTCTGTTGGAAAAATATGGTCCTATTGGCGCAAAATACGAATGTTCTAAGAATGGTTGGATAACCGAGGACCTTTTCATCAAATCGCTCAAGCATTATAGAAAAAGTGTTGTTAATATTAGACAACCATTCGAGCCATGTTTCCCTGGGAGCCTATGATTTTTGCATAGCTAATCATATTTTCATGTTATCCATTCCACCCCACACGTCGCATCGGACTCAGCCATTGGACGTTGCATTCTATGGACCATTCAAATCATATTATAGGAATGAGTGAAAAGCCATCCATTAGTTCGAAAAGCTTTTTCTAACGCAGCATCAGTGGGTAAAGGGGAGGCAGGCTTCAAAGCAACAGGCATCTACCCGATTGTCCCTTCTATCTTTAAAGATGAAGATTTTTTGGCTTCTGATGCTTTGAATGATCCAGAAGAAATTGCAGCCTTTGACAATGGAACTGAAACTAATATTAACGAAGATATTTCGGCAGTTTCTAAAACTTCAAGATCTGACTAAGAAATGGAGGAAAGTTCAAAGCAATGTTGCTCTTCTGAAAATATAGCCCCCACAATTCCTTCGAATTCAAAATCGGCACCTCTCAACTGCAGTATTGAAGACCTGCTTCCAAAACCAAAAAAAGGTGCCAAAACGGCAAAGCCGAACGACAGACCTAAACAGCACTCGACTATTTCAACTTCTACACCCCTTAACCTCCTAGAGGTGGAGCCTGCTATTTCGCATAGAAGGTGGCGCCGGGCCTCACAGACCCTTCATAAATAAAGTATCAGTTAAATCGTTGGAATAACTTTTTTCATATTATATCTTGATATTTATATATATTTTGATTGTAGAAATAAAATTAACCAAACTTAACTTCAGAATGAATAATTTTATATTACTAAATACATGTAAAAGTAGACAGAAAGACGTATTGAGTTTAATATTGAACAAAAAATTTACAAAGAATAACGAAATACCAACTTTATGATTCTAAATAAAAGATATGTAATAATATTTCAGTCTATTAACGTTGAAATTGACATTAATTTGCACAGTTAACACAAATGATTTTAACATGGCTCAGACATAGAAATGTTTGGCACTTTACACAATAATATCTATTTTTGCTCTCTTTACGACACTCCGAGCACCTTTTCCTGGTTCCTGGAGGAATCTCTGGCCTTTCAGCACCAGAAGAACTTTGAAGCAACTTGTTTACGCTTTTCTTGAACTCCTGGTGGTATATTTTGAGCAAAGGAACGGTGTTTCACGTGATCGTCTATCAAAGAAAAGGCGAAATTTCTCAAGAACTTCCGACTGATTAATTTTGAATCCGGGTATGGATAACCTGGGCATTAATCCCTGCAATGTTTATCAATCCAAAAAATATCACCATAAGCCAACGTTTTGTTTTATGTGCAACATCTTAATTCGATGATAAGAGATCTACCGTCGATACGGTAGATCCACCCTTTGTCGAATCATAACAGGTAATCATTTCTGGTTCATGTTTATCACCGGAAGTAGGATCTATAGAATCGTCATGATGTAATCTGGAAACAAGAAGAACATTTTTGTTCTTTTTTGGTACATACAATAGCAGGGTAATGTTTTCTTGGTACCCAAATATACTAGATGTTATTGGTCTCTCTTTGACATTTAAAAATTCTGGTGGAAGTTCCCTCTTGTTCTCACGGATAGTACCAACGTAAGTTATTTTCTGTATCACCAGAAAGTTAATCAAACTAATAGATGCAAAATAATTACCGGACGTTAAATTCCTTACAGATCTAGCCAAAGGAACAAGTAATCATCTAACCAAACTCTCAGTATTATTTTGTACTCGAAACGGTCCTTCCGGATGTTGGCCTACATATACTTCAAGGTTGTATGTGTAAGACATTTTGGCGTCGACTACAGAAAACACTTTAATACCATATCTGTTAGGTTTACTTGGGATTTACTGTCTAAACGCACATCTTCTCCTAAACCCTAATAACATTTCATCTAGTGTAACGTAGTCTCCTAAAGTATATTCTCTTTGACAATTGGTAACAAATAAATCAAAGAGAGTTCTTATTGGCGCTAATTTATCAGTTGCTTTTCTAAAATCTCTAGTTGTGAGGTCATCAAATCGCAGTACTCGCAACAAAAACTGAAATCTATATTGCGCCATAGTCAGCCAAAATATTTCCACTCCACAACCTTTTCGATCCCATAGATCTTCGAAATTCAGACAACTACTTTTTAAACTTCCAGCTATATAAAGGAGAACAAGTAAGGCTTTTATCTCTATTTTATCTGTAGATTGGGCAGATCTTTGTCTTGTAAAATCTCCTGACATGGATTGAATTAACTTATTGGTCTCGGCCACGATAATGTCTAATATATCATCAGAAAATATAAGTTGCCAACACTGAATTGGAGTTTTGGCTTCCCTAGCTGAATATTTTACTCCAGGAAGGTGACAAATTAAATTTTCAGATCTTGTGCGTACGTTTTTTTATTGGCCTGTGTTTTTCCGTATAGTTACTAGATCCTTACGAATGAAACAAGGTTCTTTTGTCGGCCGGAAAATAGGTTCTTCCAATTTATCACCACTCTGTTCAGTATCGGTATTTTCTTCTCTTACCTGAACACAATCTAATTCGTGCTCCGAATCACTTTCACTTTCTGTATCACTTCCTTCTGGGGTAGAAATATCTTCTAATAATCGCTGCAGCCCTTCCTGCTCCTGCTCATAAGACATTTTAAATTATTTCTGAAAGCAATAATGATTTATTATTTCACAGTATTCAATGTGTAAATATAGTATTCAGTACCTTCGACTGCAATAAAACTGCAAAATTTAACACAGACTCAGCGTTATAAAGACAGTCACATCGTTAGATTACTTCGTTCGTGGAGCTTAAAACGAACTAATTCCAATAACTCACGTTGACGAAACCAAATCTAGAAAGGTACTGAATCACTTAAGGTCGTCACTCGAAGACACTCGCTCGGACCTGACAGGGCCGGTGCCACCGTTAGGAGGTTAAAGATGCATTGGAGGAAAAGTAAGAGAAAAAAAAGCAAAACTGGAGAAGACCAAAGGTGGGACAAATAAAACAAAACGTCTTAATGAAATCAAAAGAAAAATACTAAACTCGCCTGAGGAATCCAGCGCTAGTGCCAAGAAACCAAAGATGAAGAACCTCACAACCCAAAAAAAATTGAAAACAAAATCAGACTCTTCCAAAAAAAGAATTGATTCGACATCATCATCTGACTCTGATGTTGAAATTAATAATATCTGCAGCGATAATGAAAATAATGAGACATATTTTAGTTTATGTGTGATTTGTGGTGAATATGTGGCAAATAATGAGATGTGGTACAGGTGTACCCTATGTGGACAACGAACTCACACACTATGTTCTGGAATGGATTCTCCAACAAGATACATTTGTGATTTTTGTAAGTGACCGGTATTGCCATTACTCATGATCGATAATACCCGGACGTTAGGGTAATACCAGTCAATAATACATTTTTAAAATTCTAGTATCTGGACGAAAAAATTTTAAGATATTTTATCTGATTTGTATTTTACTACATAGAGTGACTGATATGTTTCATTTTTCTTATATCAGAATCAATATATAATTTTTATTTTAACTTTTATTTCGAAATTTCGTCATTACCCCATCTTACCCTGTTACTGTTGCTACACATCTCATAACATAAACTACGCTTGATTTTTATTATCTATTCGTTGATCAAAATATTATAGATCTGCTTGTTGAGGAGTCAAATAAATACTATCATCAAAAATTAGTTGAGGGTATCATTGACGAAACAATTACAAAGCATTCTTTGATTGCGAATTGGAAAGACTTAACGTGTACAGAACTAAATTTTTTTTGGGATTTATTCTTTGGATTGGTCTAGACAAAAAACCCAAATTACGCGACTACTGGAGCAACAACCTATGCTATAAAAATGTTATTACGGCCCAATGCGGAATGAGCTGAAATAGATTTGAATGTATTCTCCATTTCCTTCATGTTACCGACAATGAAAATTTGAATAAAGAGGATAAGTTGTACAAGGAAAGTGCATTTGTTGAATTAATGAATAAAAACTTTCAAAGGTGGTATATTCCGCAGAAAAATGTATGTATAGATGGGAGTATGATTCCATTTCGAGGAAGACTTGGATTCCGTCAGTACATCCGCAATAAACGTCATAAATATGGTCTCAAAGTATACAAACTGTGTGCTGGTGGTGGCTATAACTTATACACTAAAATTACCATAGCGCTTGTAACGGGTGATTTTTATACAAGTGTTTTATACAACTGAATGCAGCTAGTACTCATTTGATTGGAACTCTACGATTCAAAAGAAAATTTAATAAGACACCTGTTGTATCTGCTAAGTCAAAGAGAGGAGAAATGACTGCATTGCAGAGCATTAGAAATGTAATTGTAGGCAAATGGAGGGATAAAAAATATGTTTTGTTCCTGACCACTAAAGATTTTCCAGAAATGGAAGATGCGGTTACGAGAAGAGGCACTATTCTAGAATATAATAGAACTAAATCTTTCATTGATGTCTCGGATCAGAAAGCAGCATATGCATCCACGATTCGAAAAGGTTTGTGAAATAAAACATTTTTGCAAGAACCAAGAGTAGTAATTATCTTTTGTTTATTTGTAGGAGTCAAGTGGTACCGTAAAATTATTTTTGAGTTATTAACAAACACGGCAGTTGTGAATTTCGTGAAAAACTGATATTGGCTTTGATTAAACTAGATGAAAAGACATCAGACCGAACAGAAAGCTAACCACTGTCTCACATATATAAAGCAACGTGAAAGGTGTTCATCGCGCTATAGAGACATTGCCAAAAATTTTGGACGGGCACAGGCTATGAAAGGTGTCCTCAACCTGTAAGACATTAATTAATTTTATATGTAGCAAATGTTTGTGTGCTTCTCATGTAATTTCATTAAAAATGGATGTGTCCAAATTTGGTACACATGGACACGTACAAAGTTAAACCGACTTAAACTCTCTAGAAGACCGCGTGTACCAAAAATGGACACACAATAAATTTAGATAAAATATTTTCAATATTTGTTACAAATGTGTTTTTTCTGTTGCACATACATTATTAAAACATTTTTTGAAATAAAATGTATCTCCAGCCCGTACGTGACATCTGAAGGCGACCATACCCAGAAGTCGCCAACCATCCAGAACTCCACAACATCCACAGACCAGTCTCGGCTATTCAAGATCCGCTGCTATCGCTTAGAGCTGTTGTATATCCCGGTTTTCTCCAAGATAACTCCTTAAACTTATTTTCGATAGATATAAAATCTTGAGTTGGACATTTTTATTGTTAAACTGATTTTTATTCGTGTTGTATTTTGAATACATGGTTGAGGGGAATTTGTTTTTGTATTAACATAAATCCATTTTTCCCGAAATTTTTGTTATTGATTCACCTTAACCCAATTGAGGTAATAAAAAATATTGTAACTGAGGCCGAATTCACAACCTGAGCGGAGTCCCAAGGAAAGTTCATGGTGACAACTGACGAAAACAAACTTAACTCAGACTAGGAGCAGTCATACAAGGTTTTCTTGGCAATACAAGGCTACATTTTACAAAGAGTTTAGTTCTGGTACTAGATAACTTTAAACGTTGCTGAATGTCACTTAAAGTACAAATGCTACATGCTCACCTAGATCAGTTTGTACATCACTTAGGAGCATATTCTCAGAAAAGCAAGATGTGTTGAACTTTGAACAACATTATCAAGGACAATATTTTGATAACATGATGGGTAATTGTATTTGGTAATAATTGTTCAATAAATAATTAAAACAAAATGATTTACTAAAATGGTATATTTACAACTAAACTTACTTTAAAAAATATATATCAATATTTTTCTAAAATTTAAACAACAACGATGTAATAAAAAATAAATAAATATCACATACAAACAGGAACTTCTATTTTATCCATTCAAACTATTTTTGTTGATTCTTATATCTCTGGAAAGAAAAAAAACGTACTTCAAATTATCAGTAGATTCGGAATCAAAGAAATAAATTATAAGAAGCATAATAAATTTGTACAGCGTTTAAACTCCTTCCAAACACCAGATTTGTTCGACTGATTCCTTAAAGGTCTATTTATAAACTTGCAGTTGCCGTCGCCGTTACCGCTCCCGCTCCCGTAGCTGTTTGACGTTGCAGTTTCCGTTGTTAGTGTCAATTTATAAACCTGACGTTTGATGTTCGCCGCCGTTGTGTTCAGGGTAGATAATCTTTATCTTTATTACCCTTTTCTACTTCTACAATAGTTTCTTGAGTCAATGTCATGGAGAACATTATTGTCATCCATATCGAAAGTCATTCTTCACAAAGCACAAATCATCAAATCAATAAAAATAAATCTTAATCAATGTAAATCAGCTACCCAGGTTTTTATAACATATTTAAAATTATGTTAAACCCACTAAACTTGATTCTTGCCAAAGGACCAGACTTTTGATTGGTTAATATGCGACCGGCACGAACAGCGAACTGTCTAGGTCCGTCAAACTGCCCCCCCCCCCACGGTTAGAATTTTACCAAAATGCTAGCACACATAAAAGGCACCTAGCACAACCTATTCTCAATATATAGGAACATTTTTAGGGATCTCAGACGCCCCTTCCCAGATTGCACAACTTTGTCCAAATGATATATCCAACGGCTTCGCTATTTTGGACATTTATTTATCCAACATGTCTGTATGCAAACGTTTCTCGTTGCTTTTTTTATAGTGTGACGTAATTTGCAACTTATTTGTGCACGGATTGTTGTTGATTCCGTGACTAAATGGTTCAATTTCATTATTTTGTTTTATTAAAATTACTATGATTTTAACAAAATTATTTTTAAAAGTGAAGGTTTTTTGTATTCTTTCGTTTTTAGCGTTAATTGAAAATAAATAGATAGTTATTAGTTAAATAATAGTTAATTATTAATTAATCAAATACCCTGCTAGATGGGAAAATATAGATATCACGCACAATCCGGCAACAGCTGACAACAATAATGCTATTTAGGGGCCATTTTTTATAGTGAAATGATGTTTAGGGACAAATACATCCAAAATTTTCATTCATTTGTGTAACCATAGCGTTATTTTGCAGACACCCTCCACCCCCTGAATTCAAAAGCATTCCTGATGTACTAGCTATAAAAATTTGTGTGCTAGGTTGTGCTAGGTGTCTTTTATTTGTGCTAGCATTTTGGCGAAAAAATTCCAACCGGAGGGGTCTAGCGTTAACCTGGCCCCACCCGAATTTCAATTAATTTTTATTGTAAGCTGTTGGTGTGCTAGCTATAAAAAATGGTGTGCTAGGTGTCCTTTATCTGTTGGGGGGAGGGGCTAGCGTTAACTGGCCCCACCCGAATTCAAAAGCATTTTTATTGTGAGCTGTTGGTGTGCTAGCTATAAAAATTGTTGTGCTAGGTGCCCTTTATGTGTGCTAGCATTTTGGTAAAAAAAATCTAACGGGGGGGGGGGGCAGCTTGACGGACCTGTTATGTCTGAACGTCAGGGAACGTCACGCTCAACGGCGAACGGTAACAGCAACGAAGAATATAAATGCGCAAATGTGAAAGTAGCTTTTTAACTTTCAACGGAAACGGCAACTGCGAGCGGAATCGGCAACTGCAAGTTTATAAATCGTCCTTTAAAGTTGGTTCCCATGAGGTCGTGAAGATGGTGAGAGCACAACTGTTGCTCTAATGAGTCGAGGTAACTACCCAGTGTGAACCAGTTTTAGTGGGTGAATACTAACGTACCACCTTGTAAAAAATTATTTCACTGATTCTACCACTATGTCAAACAATGAAGCTAACATCTGTTTAACACTGGTAGGTTCCTCGATGGCTCGCACGCGTTACCAATGCGAATGCAAATCTCAGAGTTGAAATGAAATTTGCCAAGTAGTATAGCAATTTCTCGGTAACGGCTGTAGTGAGAAAAAAAGATGATAGGAAAGAAGTAAGTCGATTATGCAGGTTGTGTAATGTGTACCATGCCAGGAAAGAGTGTATTCTCGCCAATACAACTCTGTGGGAATTCTACTTTAGTTCAAAGTATGAAGCGGTAGTCAATGGACTAATTTATAGTTACTGTATCAACATCTACTTAATAGAATTTACTGTGCTCATTTCTAAATAATTCATCCTTAAAATCTCTAAAAACGAATTGCAATAAATTTATTACAGTAGGTAACTGTTATTTCAAAATATAATGGTTACGATGATGTTCGTTAATAGAAAGATGTCAGAAATGCATATAATTATGTCAAATAAATGGCGCAATCAGTAGGATTCACCATGTATTATTGATGAAAGGAAACTATAGTTTCAAATAAACGTACAATAAACAACTAAATCAATATATTTTAGGTTGATTATGAATTATTTCATTGGAGTATGTGATAATAAGTTGATAACTATCAGAAGATTTTCCCTTCGATTAGAGTCTAGACTAGAGTGAGTACGGTTCAATATCTCGACCCATCTAGACATTCCACGTTTGCATTGGATTCTTAGAAAATTGAGGATGTATTATTTTTAAATGAGTATTCAATTCTGGTGTATTCGCAGCATATCTACGTTTAATAAAGCGTATATGTTATATGGGTGACGTTAGCAGCTCTTTAGGTTTTACATACCAAACATGAATGGTGTTCATTTCGAAACACCCTTGATTTTGTAGGAAATTTCAGGTACATTATCAAATATTAGATTTTTAGCTGCATCAGTGGCTGCGATTATCCATTGGATTATCACCTCAATCGTTTTAACAAAATTGGCTTCGTATTTATTATTTTCCGTCTAAAACTACTTTGCAACTAAATATTTTAACAAATATTTTGAAAATTTTCTTGAAAAATAACACCATACGCATTTAAAAAAATGTTTAATACTAAAATAAGTAAAAAACCTTAATAAAAAAATATATTAGGTTTTGAAATTAAAATGAGAATTATTACAAGATTTTGATATTTTAATTAGAAACGTAGTTAGTTTTCAGGTACGTATTGGAATAAATTAAAACTAAAGCTAATTTTGTTATGTTATTGAGATACTTCTTTGTCGTACGTAGTTTCAGTTAACGATAAATCCTCGGTATAGTAATTATTGAAATGCTGTAAAAGAAAATTAAACCAAATGAAAATAGTGAGGTAGAAATTTTATAGAATTTGTAGTTCAATTTCCCAAAATCGAAGAGAAAAAAATAATCGTTTACCTGTTCTGCAACTTTACACAAATGTTCAGCCGTTGATTTACCGGTTTGTTTAACCAAACTATAGAAAATCCCCTCTGGATTCTGAAGCAGAATATGGGGATGGTGAAATTCAACAGCTGATCCCGCATCCATGACTAACACTTTATCGGAATCCATAACTGTATGTAATCTAAAGAAGATGTTAAAACATTATTAACCTAAATAGTTGCTTCCAAATAATAAAAGACATTTTTGTATAGGGGAAGGTGGGGATCCTTGGGCAGGTGGGAGGTCTGGGCATTTGTGAATAAAATCAAGGGCAAACATTTAGGCACGCCGCTGTCGTGGTAACCGAAAAGCAGTTGATTTGTTACTTCTAACGAACGCGATAGTGCAGCTGTATCAATATTGTCGACACGACAAAATCCAGTTCTATGTTTCTATCCTTGAAAACAAACAATTTTATTGATAATTATTTTACTTCTACTGTTCTAAAATTACTGTAAGTACGCTTTCTTTTTATTAATTCGTACATATTGGTTCCTTGTGCATGGAATATCGTATTAATTAATGGTTAAAATTATTTGTTCAGTGTAGTATTTTGCAATTGAATTTTAATGGCGTCGGGCGGGATGCATGAACACCCAACGGTGCGGGAACATTGGGCATGCCTATCTCTCCATACCTCACGGTTTTTTATTTTCAGGAGAATATGCCGTTTTGCTACAAGAAAAAGATAAACCGCATTGAAATACCACGCGATATAATCGAAAGAGCTATCGACGAAGTCCGTGAGGGAGCAAAAATTCAACCAACTGCGAAGAAGTATGAGATTCCCAGATCGCCTTTTCAACGATACTTAAAGTTAGAGTGCCCTTTGAAAACCACAGAAAACAAATATATAACCAGACAGATATTCACTACTGATGAAGAAAAGGCACTCAGTGAATATTTAATTAGATGTTCCCAATTACATTACGGCTTGACTAAACTTAATTGTAGAAAGTTTGCATACGAATATGCAGTTGCTAATGGAAAAGTTATTCCAGAAAATTGGAAGCAACGCAAATATGCATCAAAAGACTGGATCAGAGGGTTTATGATTCGAAACAAAAATTTGTCTTTGCGCACTCCTGTGGCGACTAGTTTCAATCGGAAAAATGTAACGGAATTTTTCGACAATTACAGAAGCGCTTTGGATCGCTATAAATTTGGACCAGAAGCAATCTACAATACAGACGAAACTGGATTAACAACCGTGCAGTCTACGCAGAAAGTTTTAGCAGTGAAGGGTTGCAAACAAGTAGGACAAATGACCTCTGCCCAAAGGGGCACTTTCATTACCCTTTGTTGCACGATCGGAAATTCTATACCGCCATTTTACGTATTCCCTCGAGTGAATTTTAGACCGTATATGCTGAATGGTGTCCCGATTGGATCCGATGGTGCAGCTTACACGTCTGGGTGGATAACTGCACGAAATTTCGTTTTATACCTGAAACATTTCATTAAATATGTTAAGCCTTCAAAGACTTCACCAGTAGCCATTCTACTTGATAATCATGAAAGCCACATATCAATAGAACCTTTAGACTTGTGCAAAGCAAACGGCATAGTGATGCTAACCTTCCCGCCACACCGTAGCCACAAGCTACAGCCTTTAGATTTAACAGTATTTGGACCGCTCAAGAGATATTATAACGTTGCGTTAACAGATTGGCTCTCTACGAATCCATCAAAAACTTGCACTATTTATGAAATAGCGAAGTTATCAGTACTGGCCATACCTCAGGCTTTAACTCCCAAAAATCTTCAACACGGATTCGAGAAAAGTGGTATTTGGCCCTTTAATTCTGAAGTTTTTACAGACGTGGATTTTTTAAGTTCCTATGTCACAGACAGACCTATGTTAATAAAACAAGAGAAAGACCTTGTCGCGAATTCAATCCAAGAATAACCAGCGACTAGTCCTACTGATTCGTATTTTCACGTAACCGGTAGTGAAGTAAATGGGCCGTCTACTTCTGCATCTGCCTTATTACAGCCAGCTCAGGAGCGTCAAACAAATATACCAACGAATGAGCCCTTTTTGACTCCCGAAACTGCGAGACCTTATCCTAAAGCACAGCCAAGAAAAAATATTAAGACTAAAAGGAAGAAAGCGAAATCTAGGATCATGACAGACACACCAGAAAAACTTTTAATAGAGCAGCTAGCAGCTGAGAAAAAAACGTAAATTACCATTGAAAAAAATTCCAAAATTGTCAAATGAATTGCAGATTCCTAAGAAAGAAATTTTAAGAAGCGAAAGGAAAGTACATCGAGCGAAAGTTTAAAGGACGAAAGTTTCTCGTCGGGCTCCTCACCAGAACGGAATGCATTTGAAGAAGAAAGTGACAAGGAAGTAGATGTAGATGATGTCATATGTCCTGATCGTAGTTTCCAGATAGGAGACTACGTCTTAGTTAAGTTTCAGATGAAGAAAACCTGTGCGAGGAAATAGAATACAACGATTTTAGAATAAACTTCATGAGACTCACAAAATTGAAAAACACTTTCTGCTACCCTGATATAAAAGATGTATCACCAGTTACCCGAAATGACATAATCACAAAGGTACCCGCCCCCACTTTTTTGACAAGAAGAGGAAGCCATAAGTATCTATTTGATAAACTACTATGGGTTATTGAAAATTTGAAATAGGCAACTCTCACGAAAATATCAAAGTTAGTTGGTTTTCTTATATATGTGTGCCGAATAGTATCAATAAATATAGTTTGTAAAATTATTTATTAATGTTGGTTATTTCATGCCCAAGGTTCCCGACTGCAGTGCCCACAGATCCCTCTGGTAGGGATGCTTGGGCACTATTGCAAGGTTTTGAAAAAGTTATAATTCACAAAAAAATTTGAACAATAGAATTTATAACATAATGCCTAAAGCTTAAGATAAGTCAACTATAACTGGCAGTAAAAACAAATTAGGGCAAGATTGGACTGAATTCACTGTACAGGCAATATACTGAAAAAGTGCCCAAGGATCCCCACCATCCCCTACTTATCGACGAGGAAAGGACCCCGCACTTTTTTTATCGAACGGGAGCACCGTCAAATTGTGTGAATTTTTGATATATACTGGTATTTCATGTCCTGATCAAAAGTATCCCTGATTTTGAGATACAGGGCGTTGAAGTTCAAAATCGGTCCCCAAAAGACCCTCTTAAATATTTTTTGATATTACTGTCAAATATATCAAGACAGAATACATACCTATTAGCGAAAATAAAATATCTGTTGTTTACAGGGTGATTCGTACTTACACAGACCTGTTTTTGTTAAATTACGTATTTTTACAATGGAAAAAAGCATCAAATTTCATTAAAAAAAATCACTGTGAAAGTTTCTGAATATTCTCTGCTCTACTTTTCGAAATGTTAAACGCTTAGTCTGTAAAATATTATTTTTTAGTAATACAACATAAATACAAAATAAAAGAAATATTGTAAACTAAATATTTTTACCTACGACCACCCCTGTAAGTAGTCAAAAACACACAGTCGGCAATCAATGTAAAACGTCTATTACGCACTGTAAGACAAAACGCACGGCTGTAAAGTAAATCGCACGGCTTCCATAGCAACCACTTAGCAACTGTCAATAGACGTAGCCATCTTATTCAAAATTTATTACTTAAATATTAGACGTTGAATTTTATTCTATATATAAATGGTAGATAACATTTATTAGATATAAGTTTGCATTTAATACTAAGAGTTATTTGGAATTATATGATAATTGGTTCCGTTTCATTCAGTCCGCATCTTTTAGCTGTCTGAATAAATCTCATATTAGTAAACAATAGTATATTATACACCAAGCGACTAGAGTGTTTGATTCCTGAGGGAAGCAATCCACCTAAGGGATTAATGTCACTTTAGTCGAGAGGTGTAAACGCTATTTTATACAATTCCGGTAACTCTACATACATTTTTAATAAAAATAAATACTACTTAGGACGGACTTTTACGAAACTTGGCTGGGCATCGAGAGTGAACTTCTAAGATGCTTGGCTGGGCATCGAGAAGTGACTTTTATAAAACTTGGCTGGGTATCGAGAATGCACGTTTTTACTTGTACTTTAAATGGGGTGTAGACTAACTCGCGTCCGTGGCAGAAAGCTACACGTGCACCCTGGGTAATGCTAAATGAGTTAGAGCGATCTTCGGCAGCCAGACAATATCTCCGGATCTCCTGGCTACTATACATGGATTCACATACTTCAAAATCTCACAACCATGGCCCTCGTCAGGGCCAAACGACAAAAAACCTCGGAGAAATGATCCGAATTTGCCAAATAAACGCCGAAGGACTTAGCAGAGCCAAGAGTGAGTACATTTGAAAGCTCTTGCTAGACCAAAACATTGACATGGCCATTATCCAAGAAACCCACATTGAGAATGAAGACCAACAGCGCCAAAGAGGCAAAATTCTGGGATTCGATCTACTGGGAGCCACCTATCATCGGTCCTATGGAAATGCGACCTATGTCCGAAAAGACATCGAAAACGCTATACTACTAAATTCCAGCATAAATTCAAACGTTCACCAAGTAATAATAAAAATAGCGGACATTACGGTCGCAAACATCTACAAACCACCACAAGCACCCTGGCCTGATAACGTTCTAGACACTTACCCACACCCTGCAATATACGCAGGCGATTTTAACAGTCACCACACTGAATGGAAATACCGTAAAACAGATGAAAACGGCGAGCGCCTTGACAACTGGGCAGACTCACACGATCTCCACCTAATATTTGATGCTAAAGAACGAAATACTTTCAGATCAACTGCGTGGAACACTGAAACCAACCCAGATATTTGCTTTGCCTCAGAGAATGCTCTAAAACGCCCGATTCCAATGTCAAGAAAAGTACTAGACGACTTTCCGCACAGCCAACATCGTCCTATAGTCCTCGAAATTGGAATTAAAATTCCGATAATCCACTATACACCCAGGCCCAGATGGAATTTTGGAAATGCCCAATGGAATGAATTTGCTGTTCAGCTGGATAAAGTCGTTAGATGGATGCCTCCAGTGAGCAGCAACTATAATAGATTCGTAAAAGCCGTGATAACAACTGCGAAAAAGTATATACCTCGAGGATTCCGCAGAGAATATATACCGGGCTGGAACGCTGAGACGGAGCAGCTTTACCAGGAATTCCAGGACAATGGAGACTCTGAAATAGCCGACGAACTCCTCAACCGCCTGGACACAGACCGCCTTAATAAATGGAAAGAAACAACAGGCAGCATGGACTTTAAGAGATCTAGCAGGAAAGCTTGGAGCCTTTTAAAGAAGCTGGGTAGCTCTAATCCACCAACCCGCGAACCACCGGAAGTATCAGCTGACCAAATCGCTACAAGAGTGATAACACTCTCTAAGGCCCCAAGTATAAGACAACAGAATACACTTATTAAGAAACAACTGACACTCCTCCGCCATACGACAACACCCCACCCAGAATTATCCAAACCATTCTCTGCAGAAGAGGTAGATAAGGCACTTGAAGACACCAAATCTGGCAAAGCTCCGGGATTCGACGGAATTCACCCCGAATTCCTCAAGAACTGTGGAAAACACACTCGAATGTGGCTGAGTAAATTCTACTCTGACATTTTACTGACAAGTTATATGCCAATGGAGCTTAAGAAATCAAAAATAATTGCGATTCTAAAACCAAACAAACCCAAGAACCTACCTGAAAGCTTTCGCCCAATAGCCTTGTTAAGCTCATGCTATAAGCTCCTAGAAAGGATGTTATTAAACCGACCGAGTCCTCTGATAATGGAGCATATTCCTGTTGAACAGGCTGGGTTTAGGCCCCACCGTAGCTGTGTCGACCAGGTGCTCAGCTTAACAACACACATCGAAGCAGGGTTTCAAAAACAGCTGAAGACAACTGTAGTGTATGTCGACCTGACAGCAGCATACGACACGGTCTGGAGAGAGGGGTTCCTCTACAAGTTTCTCAACGTGATACCATGCAGCCGAACAGCATCTCTACTGAACAACATGCTCTGCGATAGACCCTTCCAAATAATAACAGGAGGAAGCAGAAGCAAGATGAGACATCTCAATAATGGGCTGCCCCAAGGCTCTGTACTTGCACCTGTCCTGTTTTATCTATATATTCCCGACACCCCACGGACATCGTCAAGAAAGTTCGGATATGCCGATGACCTGGCCCTTGCATCCCAAAGTAAAACCATCGAAGAAGCTAGTAACGTACTGTCAGAAGACCTGAACAAGCTGGGAAAATACTTCGCCGACTGGAGGCTAATTCCAAATATGAACAAGACTGAAGCGATGTGCTTCCACCTAAACAATAAACAAGCAGGAGTGGAGCCCCAAGTGTATTTCAATAATAATCTACTACGCTATAATCCTTGCCCAAAAATACCTAGGGGTAACAATGGATCGAACACTTTCATACAAAACACATTTAAAGAACACCGCAGCTAAAATGAATACCAGAAACAACATAATCCGCAAACTCTGCGGCACTACTTGGGGCGCGAACGCATCCACTCTTCGAACCTCAGAGCTCAGCCTTGTCTACTCAGTAGCTGAGTACTGCACCCCAGTCTGGATAAACAGCTGCCACGTAAAGAACATCGATACCAAACTCAACGAGACAATGAGACTAATAAGTGGCTGTCTAAAAAGCACACCTCTGCCCTGGCTCCCTGTTCTAAGCCACATTGCACCTCCCTCCATCCGCAGACAAGAGAGCCTAGTTAAGGAATATAATAAAATAATAACAAATCCCCTACTTCCAATACATAGTGACCTTCCCGAAGCCGGCCTGCAGAGATTGAAGTCTAGATCTCCCCCAATATTGCTAGCAGAAAAACTTTTGAGAGAAAATTTCAACTTGACCAATAAATGGAGAGAATACTGGGAAGCCTCGAAACCAGTCCAGGCTGTACATATAACTGATCCTACAGTGTCCTTCCCAGGTATGGAGCTGCCTCGCCACGAGTGGAGAACACTTAACAGGATAAGAACGTCTCACGGTATTTGCCGTGACTCATTCTACAAGTGGGGACTCACCGAAACACCAACCTGTGACTGCGGAAAGCCTCGCCAGACTGTCCACCATATTACAATGGAGTGCCCCCTTACTGCATACGGAGGAGAAATGAGCGACTTCTATGAGGCCACTGACTCTGTGCTGGACTGGATCAATGGTCTAGATTTTAAAATTTAACTTCAAATCGTTCTATATTTATGTTCATGTTTATATTTTATTTCTACTTTTAGATATACACTTATATGTTTTTTATGACGTAATGTGAATGTGTACAATTTTCAACTAATTATAACTGAATCCATGTATGCCATACGCTAAATAAATGTACTTTAAATACCTTAATAAGATTATAAACACAAATACAAGTGGTCGTAGGTAAAATATAGTACGTAACTCGTGTTGTAACGCATTTTAAGCACTCACGGAATTACGCACTCGCCTCTACGCGGATTCGTACGTAACTTTTCCGTTCGTGCGTAAAATGCTTCTTACAACACACGTTACGTAATATACTATTTTTCTGTGACAGGAAAAAAATTTGACATTTTATCTCTGTTGACGGGTAACAAAATACAACTTTCCACGAAATTACTTTTTTTTGCCCGGATATATATATACATATAGATAAAGGAAGATATTTGATTTTAGAATATAAGTTACATTTCCTTTATATCAAGAGTCAGAGAAAACTCGGAATCAGACATTTTTTAACTTTATATTTTCCAAAATAACTACTAAACAATCACTGAGTTCGCCATTTTTGCATCAAATCACAGAATTAAATTGACATATATTTGATTACTTTGAAGTTTTCCTTAGCAACGCAGGTCTAATTGTCGCTATAACTACAACAGCTTATTAGTTTAAAAATTCAAATTTCATATCGATAACATTCTGACTTTAATATATTCTTCCACTATTGAATCGTCGTTTTTCGTGTCACAGAAAAAAATAGTGTATTATACACGGGAAAAATATTAGATTTTAGCTCTCGGTTTGTTGTCTCCCTCCGCTTCGCGTCGGGGACAGCATAACCTCGAGCTAAAATGTAATACTTTTTTCCCTTGTATAATAAATAACTATTACACACTCTGTTAGATTATATTGTAACGTTGTATTATTGGGTGGTAGGCTACAAAAATTCATACTTTCAGGGTGATCTGACTTGAGCTTGTAAGATAACAAAATCAACAAATCCTACACAGAGAAAACACGTCCAAATAAAAAAAGCTTCTAGAAAAAAATCGCTTGTTGCAAATAAATTTTTATTAGTGATAGAAACATTATTCATCAGTAGTTGAAAAAAACAGATAGCTAGTTTTGTCCGTAAAGCGATCGACAAACCTTAGTCACCAGGTAATTTGTACTTGATAAAAAAAGTTTCTAGAATTGAATCATTTACCCTTAACTATCTATCTTTTATCGTAAGTGAACTCAATATAAATCTTTAGTTATCTAAGTATTTGGAATCACGTCTTCGACACATTACGATAACACTCGGGTTGCTCGGCTGACCGATAAGTTGGTGTCGGACAAGAAATTGCATCATTTAAGTTTTAAAATTCGGGAAGACAGCAAACAAACAGTACGCGTGGAGTGTAGTAAATGTCTGAACGATCTTTCTTTGTGCGGTGAGTGATTTCTGGTTTCACTATTATAATTTTGGGGCTCTATATTAGAACAGATTATGCAGCTTTTCTTGTTATTATGTTATCAATTACGTTTTTTTACCTATATCACATTCGAATTTATTAATGGGACAACTTGTATATTTTTACATTTCTCTGTCACGATTCCAATAGCTCTTTACGTACGAAACCAATTAGACCTGTAGTTTCTTATGTTAATGCTCCTAATAATATATTGGCGAAGAGGCTCAATAATATACTATATATATATATATTTCTCGTTCGTATGCTAGCGCTTCCGATTTTATGTTCTAATGGATTATAACGCTTCTCTCTGGATGTTATCGTTACCGGGTGTGGATGTTAAACGCACATTGGGAATTCCACAAAGATATGAAAACTTTATTTTGACTTCAAATGGGTGTGGTAGTGGGGGCCAGCTAAATAAGGGGAACCTATACCGTTTGCTGCGTTGTTGCCAAGAGTCCAAGAATTGAGTTTGATCACTGTTTACGATGTTTTCTCGTGTTCATAGATAACGGTAGATATCTTAATAAAAAAGAAATTATATGGAGTTGGAATGTTTGAGTTCCTTTGAATTAATTTATATAAATTATATTGAAAAAAGATGTATCTAAAAGTTTTGAAATATATTGATAAAATCAATATCAATTATAAATATATAAAATCCCGTGCCTTTTATCTATGTGATTTTGGTTCTAAGAAATATTAAAATAACCATGACGTTTGTTATAGGTATCTATTTTACATTTCTTTTTCCATTCCTAGATTCGAATATTAAATATATTATCTACATTTATACAATGATCGCCTTCAAACATTCGATTTCCTCAAACAAATTACTTTGCTGTATAAAAATGCAAGATCGATATAAGTAAAGGGTTAGTTATTGTCCATAAAGTAGATGATACCTATGAGCTCATTCTTTCATTTATCACAAAAGTTAGGAGGTCTAGGAGTGTGGCAAGAGTTGACCTATCAATAACAAACATGAGAGATATCCTACAAATCATATAACGATTATTAACTAATTCAATTTATGAAAAGATACACTGCGTATCAATATTGTTCTTAGTCCTTTTCTCAGTTTTAATATACCTAACTGATGTTTTTATACATGTACAAAATGTATTTCTTAACTATGTTGTCTGCCTCTATCTGAATCAATTGATTTATAAAATATTGCTATATCAAAATAGCGTTTGCAAAATTTAATTATATAATGTATAATATATTGCCTAACTTGATTTTATTTATTGAATTATTAGGTATGCGGATGCGGTAAAAAAGTATAGTATTATAAAAAAGAATTCATAACACAGCTTCGTAGAGGCTAATTGACAAAAATTTGAACGTTTTGAAATTATAAAATACCTCTAAGACACAAATATAATGTCTGATAAATGTCAGGCGTTTATAACGGATATTGAGCATGTATAAGACAAGAGGCTAAATCGAACGCGACATCCAACAATGAGAGGCCAAATAGCCATGTGTGTATGGATGGTTGCATAGTCTTTGTTCGAAATTTGTGATGATACCTGGGGTTGTTCTGTGATTCATAATTAATTTTATTTTATTCACATTAGAGTAGAGATATTTGTTTTGTTTATTTATGGTTCATTCAATGGGTTTGTTAAAGTTCATTTTGTTGAGGTGTTGTATAGAAATTTAATTTAAAAATCGCAGTTTTGGCTGCAGCTAGACATATATTTTGTTAAAAAATGGACAATAATAATTTTGTATGCACTATTTGTGAAAAGAATTTTACTTATTCTAGAAGTCTCAAGCAACACGAATGTTTTACAATCGTGAATATAGAGGTTTTAACTGTGCACTTTGTAAACAGTCACTAGTGCTTTTTATGAAGATCATTTCTTCAAGGCTCATGAAACAGTTTAGAGACAGAACAATTATGATTCAATAATAAGTTCATATTTGTAATCTCAATCTCAAGCAAAAAACAAGAAGAAAACCGTAATAACTGAGTTAACTCTTGCACAAGAGTTGGAAATAGGTAGTAAAAGAAGTTTCAAATTAACATAACTATGCATACAATTAGTAAATAATTTTTTTTTGTATTTACCAAACTTAATAAAGGTATCATACATATAAATTTCATCACTGCTTCCCGTTTTATTTCTTATTTATTTAACAAAATATGTTTTTAGGTATTAATTTAAATTAGGATTTTATACTATTAATAATGTTACACGCTGTGAGTATTAAGGTTTCAATATCCTTAATTAGATAGGTATTTTAATTAAATTTAGCTGTAATGTAATTATATTATTACTGGATAGCTTCTGGTATCTACATAAAAATTTGTCAACCTAATAATTTGCCAGTTTATCTTTATAACTTATATATTCATACTAAAAATAAATTTAGTAAATTGAACTGCATTAGTAATCCTGAAATTTCGAAGTCAACCCGCAAAACTATGCAACCAACCATTATATGTTTCATTTACCTCTTCTTGTGTAAATACTGCAAGACACAACGCATATTACAGTTTGAAAAAACAATTAAAAACGCTGATAATGCAAAACTAGTACTTTTTATCATCATATTGTTTGTGTTTTTACCCGGCAGATGGCATAATCGTCATCTTTTTAAATCCCAATAGAGATGCGCGTGAACAAAATGATAGGATGTGCATACACGCGCATTGCGAACATGCTGTTGACAAGTCTAACATTTTTTTGTTGCTATAAGGATGAAATCGAATAAATCATATCAATATACATGAAAAAAAGGAGTGTTTAACCAACCATCAGCATAATTTTTTGGGTGTAGTAAAATACAATATATTAATCAAATAATTAGTGGTAATTTTGTTGAATATTTTCACGGAAATGAAAATATCAATAAGATAAGGTATTTAATTTTCTTAAGTTGGCAACCCTGAATTACTGTATTAAGTAATAGGCGTCATCATAGCTGGCAAGCCACTTGCACAGGTACGGTTTTAATCATTTTTATGTTCATTGGAAATTGTTGAATTTGTTTTTAAAATATTTTCGAATTTTATAACTGTAGTGAGTTCGTACTGCAAGGATTATTCTTTCGCGACCGTTTGATGGTGTTTTTGATTAGTGATAAAAGTGCTCATTATTCAAAACTTGTTGCAGTTTAATTACTTGAAACTATGAAGTGCATGGTTCTGTTTTGTAAGAATGCTGTGAAAATTCCAGTGATTATTAATCCAGATTAAGTATGTTGTTCTCTCTGGGTTGATCTTATTGTATTTATTATTCGTTATAAATAAATGTTACCTGTTCAAATTTAATTTCACATTTCAATCTAGTCAGCTGTTGTCACAAAATGTTACTACAGTATTTTTTTGAAGTTTATATAAAAATGTCATTATTATTGAAGTTTTGTAAAAAGGCGTCATGTAAAATAAGATCTTTAAGTAGTTAAATACGAGTATATTTATTTAGTGTAACCTGTGAATATTTATTTTTCAACTAATCTGTATATTCTTCAAGTAAACTGGCGACCGTAACGAAGAGATATTATCCAGTAACATAAGTTTGTTACAGTTGGACCCTTTTAATAAGAGCCAGTTATTATTCATGGTCTTCGAGACGAATACACAAGTAAGATAAAAAGACTGATATTGTTCCACTATAGATAATTTGCAGGTAATCATACCTCTGTATTAAAAATGTCTGATATAACGTCACTTTGTCATAAGCGCGCTTCACAGAAATCTATCGTGACTCACATATATGACTGGCTAAAAAGATATTCTCAAACTGAAACTGACTGTTTTGAATTTACTACTTACTAGAGAAGAAGATCTATTAAAAGCTTTTGTAGAATATAAAGTAGTTCAATCAACAATGGTCACAATAGGTTCAGATGAATCGGAAGATTACGAAGAATTTGAAACACAGTATTACTCCGTATTGTCAACCACAACAAATTGTTGTACAAAACTTATCGAACAGTACCTCCTGAGTGAAATTACCACAAATAACAGTGCCAATTTTTACAGAATGGAAATCGTTTTTTCAAATTTATGAAACGCTTATTTTAGATAATGACGATCTTACTGATGTACAGAAACTGATTTATTTGAAAAGTTATCTTGTAAACGAGCCCCTTAAGCTAATAGAAAATTTGCATCTAGTTGATGATAGCTTAAAATTAGCATTAGACACTTGAAAACAGAGATACGATTATAATGTGTTAACAATTTTTGCTCATATTAAAAAAATTATAGAAATTCCTCAGTTAACAAAAATCGCGCACAGTTCATTTAGGGAATTCCTATTAAAATAAAATAAAATACTGGAGCCTTAAAAAATCTAAAAGTACCTGTTAAAGAGTGGGACTTAATACTTATTTTTATTTTGCTACAGAAACTTGACATGAGTACAAGAAAAGCTTATGAAATTGATAAATGGCTTAAACTCAGCACTACTCATTTCCCCACTCTCGATGAATTTATAACATTTTTAGAATCCCGCTGTTTATACCTGACATATATCATAGTTCTTCTACCAATATATCCACAGCTCATAAAGCTTCTAGGATGGTACATCATCTACACAATCAGCTTATTATTCTACCACATAATCAAATACGTAGAAAAACGTGCATATTCTGTAGCTTAGATAATCATTCAGTCTATATCTGTTTTAAATTCAATAACTTATCTCACAACGAAAAACTTGATTCTGTGAAAAGCGACAAACTCTATGTACAGTGTTTTAGTCGTACTCATTTAGAGTTAGTAAATTAAGATCACATAGTTGTCATTTGTGTCAAAAAGCTGTCTTAGACAAAGACAATTTTTATCTTTAGAAAAGAATTTTTTTAAAAATTCGGACCTATTCTTACAATAAAAGCCATTTATTGATGAATACATATCACTAGTACATGGTCAGATAATTCCCCTTAACTTAAAAAATGAAAGGTCAGAAAATAAATACTTATATCATCATCCTGTAATTAGAAATGACCATTCCACAACTAAATTGAAAGTAGTATTTAATGGTAGTGGAAAGACATCTATTGGTATTTCTTTAAATGACACTATGCATAAAGGATATACAGTACAGCCAGAACTGTTTGATATTTTCTGTAGATTTAGAGGTTTTCAATATGATTTAACAAGTGATATTCAAAAAATGTATAAGCAAACTAGAATAAACCCCTCACATACATTCTTGCAAAATATTCTATGGAGAAACTCCCCTAAAGAACCCCTACAATGCATTGAATTACTGACAGTTAGTTATGGCATAAACAGTGCATCATTCCTAGCTACTCGAGTATTAAATCTCTTGGCTACTTCCAATCCCGCGTTAAATTTGTTAGAACAAACGTATGTTGATGATATTCTGTCTGGAACAGACTCACTTGAAGATTTAAACATTTCGAATAATCAATTAATAACTTTGTTACACTCAGCTAGTTTTCCCCTCCATAAATGAAATTCGAATTCTCGGACATTTTTAGATAAACTAGGTAACTTATCACAGCAAGCTCAATACGTTTCTCCTGATGGTATCATTAATAAAGTTCTAGGAATTATTTGGAACCCGGATATTGATTGTTTTTCAATTTTTATTCCTAATATACCCCATTTAAATAATATTACTACTACTAATATTGGCAAAAATCGCACAAATGTATGATTAAGTAGGATTTATAGGTCCATTCATTGTAGTGGCAAAAATCATTATGCAGAAGCTTTGGACGAACAAGCTACATTGGGACGATGATCTCTCGCCTCGCCTCTATGAATGGACAAACTTTTATAATAAAATCCATGTTTTGAAAAATTTTAAAAATCCTCGATATCTGTTAAACAATCCCTATTATGTATCTATTGAAATTCACGGGTAATGTGATAGTAGTATGAGTGCGTATGGTGCTTGTATATATTTTCGAGTCATTTACACAGATAACACAGTAAGCTATCGTTTAGTAGCTTCTAAAAGCCATATAGTACCTATAAAAACGACCACTTTACCCCGGCTAGAACTTTGTAGCTGTTTACTTCTATCCCAATTATTACAGAAAATTATCATCGCATTTCAAAATACGTTCTACTTTTCCAGTGTTAACTTGTGGTCTGATAGCTCAATATTATTGCCCTCTAACAATAGACTTGTTAGTCTTATTTTACATAAAGAACATCTAAACCTCGGACATGGAGGTGCACAAACAGTCCTATCCCATTTTCGCCTCAGATTCTGGCATCTTGGCGGCTTACGGGAAGTTAGAAGAATCTCTTATAACTGTAAGATTTGTCGTAGATTCAAAGCACAACCTTTTTCTCAAGTAATGTGATTTACCATTAGTGAGAGCAGAACCTACGAGACCCAATTCTAGCACAGGAATAGATTTTGGACGACTATTTCATATAAAATCATCTAAACTTATAAAAGCACCAGTCAATAAATGTACATTTCTGTATTTGTTTGCATGGTCACCAAAGCAGTCCACATAGAATTAGTATCAGATTTATTCACAGAAGCTTTTTTGCTCTGTTTAAAACGTTCCATAGCACGAAGAGGCTCCTCACATATTATTTATAGTAATAATGGCAGCCATTTTTTGGGTAGTAATAATCAATTACGTGAACTTTATTAATTTTCCAAAAAAAAAGAAACTACAGAACAAATTCGACAATTTTTAACCCTTGAAGAAATCAAATGGAAATTTATTCCATCTCAAAGTTCACATTGGGGAGGTAATTGGGAAAGTGCAACTAAATCTTCATCTTAATAGACTAATTGGTGACTCAAAATTTACTTTCGATGAATTATCTACTATTTGTTGGTCAGTGGATTATTTAAATCAATTACAAAATAGGACCTAAGTGGTACACTCACCAAGAGAATATTAAACTCAATGACATTGTATTAGTAAAAGACGAAAATAGAAAACCTTTACAATCGCCATTAGCTAGGGTCATAGAACTATTACCAGCCAAGGATACCAAAGTTAGATTGGTTAAAATTAAAACTCAATCTGGAATTTACACCAGAAATAAAACAAAATTGTGTCCTCTAGTTTCGGAATGTAAATCATTATTTGTAATTACTTATGTTTTTAAATAAACTACACAATACTCGTTCCTCCTTTACATCGTATTACTACTGCATGTTTTCGTTTAGCTTAAGAATGGATGTGGAATCAACGGAGGCCTGTATGTTCAAATTTAATATCACATTTCAATCTATAGTCAGTTGTTATCACAAAATGTCACTTTAGTATTTATTTGAAGTTTATATAAAAATGTCATTATTATTGAAGTTTTGTAAAAATGCGTCATGTAAAATAAGATTTTTAAGTAGTTAAATATGTTTATTTAGTGTAACCTGTGAATATTTATTTTTCAACCCATTTGTATATTCTTCAAGTACCCTTTTAATAAGAGCCAATTTCTATCCAGTTACCCACAATTATTATGGTCCTCATTTGTTCTTATGTTTTTAGAGAAGAAGAAAAATAATTTATAATTTTTAAAAGTTTATTGGCGTTTTTCGAAAATAATCATGATTTTTGCAAGTTATTTTGTGCTATTTTTTGTTTTCCCCTGTAAACCGTTTGAAAATATAGAAATTTGATAAAGCGAGTGAAAATTATATAGATTAATGTATTGGTAATAAAAATCATTTTGCAAACTTTATGTGATTTTTTTCCATTTACATACAGTATTAAATAATGAAAATGTTATACAGATGGTGCAAACTTTTTGACACTGTATGTCGGCTGTTAATTTAGTACTGAACCATTGTTTCTAAATGATCTATGGTTATGAATATATTGAACAGAGTCATATCCCAACCCTATGAAGAAAACTACAGGTTTTTCAACTAAAGTAACTATAACTTGGGATTCATTTCATGTTGTAGGGTTCATATATACAAACATAACATAGAAAATATACATAATTTCTATGACATAAATCAACACGCATTTCATTTATATACACAAAAACTTCGAAATATTCCCTATACGTCCATTGGAAAACGAATTTGGGAGGCCGACTCTGACTCATTTGAAATCATGCGGAATCAGTTTTGTTTACTACGTAAACTCAAAAGTGGATGTGCGTATAAACTCCAGGCGTCCGCTAATTTTCAGTATATTGGTTGGTATAGTTTTCTAGGCTTATTATGAGTTTTATGCTCGAAAGGAACTGAAAATCGAGTCATTACAATGGCGTACGCCATATTCACTAGCCGTAATACCGGCGTTGTCATATCTCCTCGATTTTTACAGATATTAGACATTGACACCATGCCATCTCACCTGTTTGTGGCAGATAAGGGAGTTTAGACGATAGTTTTTATGAAGCGGTAAGGTTTAAACTGATAGCGGTTGCTTTGAAACATTAAGTAGAAAAAATTGTAAGACAATAATTATCTGTGTTTCTTATATGAAAATAACGTTAAAATGGATTTTTGAGTGTTTAAAGAAATATTGAATATTTGAGAAGAATGATAATTTCTGTGTATGATGTGTGCAGGATATACATATAAATTATATGTTATACAGGGAGAGGTTAAAGTAAAAATTACAGGAAGACTTTGATTGTTAATTCCAATTTGTACATCACCTATACGCCTAATAGTTTTTGTGTTATGTTACATACGTACTACGTACATACAGACATTAGGTATGACAAAACTGGTCAAAATTGTTGTGACGTACAAGGAACTAAATTTCAATGATTATTATTGTTGGATCTTTCTTCAGTTTTCATAGGTACTACTCATGTTTCTACGAACAAAATTTCAGTGATTATAATTGTTAGTATCTTTCTTCATTTTTAATATCGCTCATATATTGTCTTTGATCTGTCTCAAAATCATTTGCAGAATTTATTAATGTATAATATATTGCCTAACTTTCAATTTCGGGATTCATAGATGTTTCAGTAGTAAAACATCGATGTTTACCATCGATGTTCACTCTCATTTACCATCTATGCATTGATTTTTTCGATACAGTATTTTTTGTATCGAAGTTTCAAGGTTATAAATAAGACTAGATACAGGTTTGGCCGGTACTTAAGACATTGAATTCGTCTTTTGTTGTCTAAGGACTGATACATTAGAGGACAGACTGTCTCGACAGTACTTTTTTCTTAAGCCCGTTTGTAATTATCAATTATTCATTACAAGTCTTAGTCAATTTTTTAGGATCCTAAATAATTGATAAATACATACACATTTTGTATAATTTTTTTGTCAATTTTAAATCATCATAACTTCTCCTATTTCTGTACAATATTAATTGACGTGATATATTTATAGAACAGGTCCCATTTTCTATCAATTGGGGTTAAAATATGGGGCACCTAATATTAACTTAACGTTGTTTCTAGATAATATAAATATATGTGATCTAAGTGTTATTTATTTTTGCAGTTTCGAAGAGATTGGTATGGGTTATTTGTGATTGGTATCACTGATTCTGCATCGTAACACCTTGTCTCTATACCCTGTTTTTAAACTAGAAGGCCATTTTAGGAAACTTGTTAACAGCACTAGAAATCACTAAATAAGTTAGTGGATTGGGAGGGATGAGGGATGACATAAAATACTATAATAGTCATACTAAAATTATGCAGTCTGGACATAATGAACCACAAACTAAGTAATAATTAATCTAATACACGGTAAAAGGGCGAATGCATATTATTGAAAACGAAAAACAATATACCACGAATTGTAAAATTAAATCTATAAAGGATTCCAAGGTCGGTGACTACATTTGTAAAAAGGTTGATAACAGTTGTCAAATTTGGTGGCACATGAAAAGTTTTCTATTTATTGATGAAACAGATTTTAAAACAGAGTCGTTTCTGATCAAATGTAGATAATTCAGAATGAAGGAACCACATTAGACGAAAATTGAATTATTCAGAGATCAAAGGATTTTTGTTTTTCGAAAATTGAGCTATCTGAGAAATGAAGATCAACTGAATATATAATTTGTTAAATATGACATATAAGAACATGTTCCATTGCAAGTACAAGAACTTATATTTGATTTGAAAATACAACAAATAATTTTTTTATCTAGAAGTAAATCATCAAAATTATCTGTGATACACTTTAGCAGAATAATTGAATAATGTATTTGTCATTACTTCTTCCATAGATTTATTTGGAATATTTCATAGCAAGATTAGGTGCCTATATAGAACGGGAAATTTCCAAATGTTATGAAAAGGGCCTATTTTTCAATAGACCTATTATACTTAATCCTCATTTTGAAAACAGTAATTTCAGTACTTAGAAATCAGATATAGTATAAAAATAGTTTAATCATTCAACTATTTGCATAGTTTTTTATTAAGCATTCTTTGTAACAAATAAACATTTTAAAGTATATCAGAACTATTAATTACATTATCTATTACTTGTTAACTCAAGAAATAATATAAATTTATATAAAGTTAGTATAAATAATTATTAACTCAGAATCTACCTCACTGTCATCACTAGAGAAATAAACGATTATCGGTTATATAAGATCATCAACAATCCTATCTAACTTGAACATTTCATCTTCTTCTTTTTTGACATGTGCCACACAATTTTGCCAGTGAATGTTTGTCACATTTTACAAGGCTTGCATTATAAGATCCTTCACTTTTTTTAGTTTAAAAGTTTTATTTTGGACTGCCACTTAATTTTTTACTTGAGCGCAAATCAATTCTACATGGTTCAAGTCACAATGATATGGTGGCAGCCTAAGTACAATTTTATTGTTTTGTTGTGCGATTTAATGAAGATGTTGGAACCTTTTCTACCCTATAGCTGTGGTAAGATGCATAGTCCATTACAATTTCAGCACCGCCTGGCAATTTTTTTAGAATGTCAGAAAACCAGTTTTCAAATACCAAACCATTCATATCCTCATGATAATCTCCAGTTTTTTTACTTCCAAATGTTAGCAATACTACTTTAAATATCATCCATGCTCAGATCTCTCATTGAAGGATTATTAAACGTTTTTCTTTTCCAAATAGATTTTTCAAACCTGTAGATAATCCTTTATGAAAGACATCTCTTTTATCGCCAATAGATGTATCTATCTATATTTTGCAATTTGTATGACCTTCATTTAGCCAGGTTTCATCAAGGTAATAAACGGGTCTCTGTTCTTCCCTATACTGTTTGAAAGATCTTAGGTAATTTCTTCTTCATCTTACAATATCATTGCTTTCTATTAAAATACTATTTCTGTTTGTTTTCAAGTATCCAAAAATTTTTGGCTTACTTAAAATTCCTTTCTTTCATTACTTTGTGTGAATGAACGAGAAATTTGTGGTAAATCTGGGAATTTTTTTATTTTATTTAAAATTATATTGAATGGTATTTCATTTTTAAAAAAGAAACTATGAACAATGTGTCGAATTATATTTTTCAAAGTTTTTGTTCAACAATTCCTGGACGAACTCCGCGATTGTTAGAAGAGACAATTATTTCAATGTTTCTACATTCTTTAATAATTCGGAACACAGTCCATCTCGCAACTCCTAAAATCTAAAATTTGCACAAGTTAATTTCACACAAAAGTGCTATTTTGGATAACTTACCCAACGTTTTTTTTAATTTTAAACACAATGGCATTCACCTTTGTCTCTGGTTCATCATATGAGGTTTGTTTAAACAAATTCACGTTGTTTTGCTTCTCTATAGACGTTAGTAGGCCTAAAATTACAGAGCTCTTTTTTGAGGGGCGGATGATGTCTGCTATTACTTGGCATATTAACTGAGTCCATTTTCAAATGAATCCTGACAAGAACTGTTTTTATATTTTAATAAAACAATAAGAAGAACGCCAAAAGAGCAAAATGGACACTATTTGTTTACAATTTAAACAACTGTCGATCATAATATATGTCAAAAGTGCTGTGTAAAACCGGTTTCGATTTGACCAATCAGGAATCTTCAGAATTTCCTTTTCTTCCTAAGCCCTTTTCGCCCTTTTTGACCATGGTTTCCGTATTCTTGTTTTTAGATTTTCTCTTTCTTGCAATATTCATTATTACTATTATTACTAACAGCTGCTGTTGTTAATAATAAAAATTCAACATCCATATTTATATTTAGAACTGTAGAAGGTAGAATATAAAAATACGTAAATAACCAACATTTGAAAGTAAAAGAAACTCCCGCCAACAACAATGTGCATGATCACATCCTTCATAAATCAAAACTTTGAGTTTTGCATACATTAGATTTTATGGTTTCAATGTTTAGTGTCCTAAATTTATGATCCCAAAAAAATGACTAAAACTTGTAATAAATCATTGATAATTACAAACGGACTTTATTGACATTTGACAATAAATCGCCCGCTCGTCATCTTTCGCTTGTGACGACCACCTTGTGACCTTGTAAGAAAGTGAAAGAATTTTAGCATTGATCAGTAAAGGCAGATTTTCAAACTTGCAGTTGCCATTTCCGCTCGCAGTGACCGTTCCCGTTGGAAGTTAAGAAGCTACTTTCAAATTTGCGCATTTATATTTTCCGTTGCTGTTACCGTTCTCCGTTGAGCGTGACGTTCCCTGATGTTTAGACATAACGAAATTTTTATGCTTTGCATTTCGCTGTTCGTGCCCTTCGCACATTGACCAATCAAAAGCCTGGTCGTTTGACAAGAATCGGGTTTAATATAACATTAAATATCTTATTGAAAGTTGTGTAGCTTAGTCACGTTGATTAAGATTTATTTTTGTTGATTTGTGCTTTGTGAAGAATGGATTTCGATATGGATGGCAATGATATTCTTCATAAAAATGACTCTCAAGAAATAATTGTAGAAGTAGAAGGAGGAATAAAGATTATCTACCTTGAACACAACGGCGGCGAACATCAAACGTCAGGATTAAAAATTGACACTATCAACGGTAATTGCAACGTCAAACAGCAACGGAAGAGGGAACGGTAATGGCGACGGCAACTGCAAGTTTATAAATAGACCTTTTTGCGCGATCGATCTTTTTTGTTTATTTATAGCATCGGTTGTTAGGACGGTAGGTTGTGTTTACTGATTTCTAAGTCCAACACGTCGCGTCGGTAAGTGATTTACTTACCGTTCAGACTTCGGTAAGCAAATTACTTACCGACGTCTGAGCCCTACATACATTTAAGTGATCCTAAATAATATATTACTTCATTCATTACACATAAGTAACAAAAAAATAAGATTTATATTTTTTAATGAACAGAACCGAACAGAACAATATAAAAAGTAATAAATTAGCATAAAAACAATTCCACAGAAAGGACAAAAAGATCAAAAAAATTAATTTGAAACATTAAAATTAAATGTACAATTGGTACATTGGCTAATTTTAACACCGCTTGTACCTGCCATGTTGGTATCGAGGGTATTCATATTCGTATTACTCAGCGTAACTGGAGAAACTGACGAGGTATCAGCGTGTAAAATTTTCTCTGCAAATTCAATTTTATTTTCCAGAGAATCTTCCACATAGCTCTGCTACTGTGGAAGATCTCCAGCCCCCATGTCTCTTAAGACCTAAGATATCTACACCTTTCTTGGCCAACAGTGTCGCCGAGGTCCTTCTAAAAGAATGATCAGTATAACTATCAGGGCTCTCTTATTTCAAATATTTAGAAATTTTTGTTGGCAAACTTCCAATCGTCCCTTTTCCTACTACCTGTATAGTGTAGTTTGCGTTACGATAATTTAAGAATAAATTTTTATATTTGACATGAGGTGGTGGGAGTGAAACATATTTCTTAAATATTTCGAGGTAGTGGATTTCATCATCTACCTTTTTGATTAGGGGTAAAGTCCATTGTACATTATTATTCGTATTTGGAATCTTAATAATTATGTATTATTTATGATCTTCTATATTATCTATCGTCATGTACAATTCCTCCCTTCTGCATGCGCCAGCTTTCCCCAACATCAATCCTACCTAAAATTACAAATTTATTTAATTTTTGTTGTCATAATTCTAATAATATAAAATAGATACATTAAGGATTAGAAATGGGTCATCGGGAGCTTCACTTAATAAGCTTTTAATCTGCTTTTTGGTAAACAGAGCAGCTTTCTTAGGTCTGTTTATCCTCTTTAGATAGGCAATCAAAGTATGAAATGTTGAAATATCGATAGCACCTTTAAAAAAAATAGTGGTTTTCAACATAGAATATTCTGTCCAAAGACTACCAGGCGATTTCAATCTCTCATTTCGCCAAAATATGCCACAACACTTTTCCATTAATACTGGCACCATTCTTCTCCTCACACCAATTCTTAAACATTTTGTAGACTTTTTCATAGCGATTCCTGGATTTTTCTGGGATTATAGCTTCACATCCTATTTGCCACCCTTTTTCAACTTCAGTATCACTCTCACTCATTTTATATTAGTAAATTAATCGAAAAGTCAAGTTCAAAGTATAGACTTTAAAATGTAATCTTAAGTTTCACAGTAAATGCATTTGTTTGTTGATAAATAATATATTCGAAACACTTAGCAACTGCCCAACAATTATTAAATTATATCATTGACAAGTTGGCAACTGCCTACTTCATACCAAAATTCAAATATATGTTAAACTGATCGAGAAGTATAAATGTGACTTATCACTTTTCGTTCATTTCGAAGAAATTTAAATTATTTTATTCGAAATTTATTTCAATACGATCGCGCAAAAAATGGTATGCGCATCACCGGTCTCCAGCAAACATTGCTGTCGACCAGTAAACAACCCTTACCGTTCTTAATACTTAATATACTATAAAGGTCGAGATTTTGTGAAATTCATAAAAGAAGTCTGAATGCTAGTGACGAATTACGAAAATTACAGATCGAATCCGGGTGTACAGAAGGTAATGCTAAGAAATTAATTCTAGGTATCATGTTATATAGATTTGTCCAGTTGACTTCTGCAATTACCAAAATTCTGCTCAGTCGTTGTGATGCGTCCAGCATGATAACTGGCTCTGAATTTAATAGTATCAAGGAAATAATTACTCTATTAAAGTGCTATGAAATTGTAACGAAAGATATTTCTAGGGATATGTGACGGTCAGTAATGTTATTCCCCTTGTTAGTAGTATACCTAAATGAAGCTCTGAACAAAACTTTACCAAAAGATTCGATTATCGTCCAGCTAAAAAATGAATTAGGGAAACAAATTATCAGGCGATTCGAACAAATCGAATTCCGCTCAATCATGGCACTGACTATTGCATTGGACTCAAGGTTCAAGTTATTGCACTTCAAAGATCCATTGGCAAAAAATAATGTAGTGATGTACTTAAACTGATTCGCTAAAGTCGCCAATGAAAGCACAAATAAATACATCTATAAAGCTAGCATGATCACATCAGCAGAATCGGTTGGGAATAAGGGCAACAGTTAGTGCTCATTTAGTGCTAATTTAGTGCCAAAAGCTGAAATTTGATGCTCTCATATATTATTAGAAAATGAGAATTCTGCTAACTTTTAATTACGCTAGCAATGTGCACCCTCATACGCCGTAATAATTCAATATTAGTTCTAAAGCTAAATACAGAAAACTTAGTGCTCAATGACTGCTGGCGATATGTGATAAGCAACTCAACGAAAAAAATTTTTTTCTATTTTTATTATCAAAACTTATAGTATGACACTCTGAGCATGTTCCTGCGGTGAATAGACAGATCTGCATCAGCAATTAATGATTCTAAGGGGTTTGATATTCAGTGCTCAATTATTAGTGCTGATCGTAAAATAATTATAATTTTCTTGGAAAAATTTTTCAATATTTTTTAATGATCAAAACTGTTAGATTGATACTCTGAGCATGTTCCTGGGGTAAATGCATTTATTTACATTAATACTTAATGATTCTATGGTGTTACGTATTTAGTGCTCAATTAGTGCTGGCGATATGTGATAAGAGATTTAACGGAATTTTTTTTTTCAATTTTTATTATCAAAACTTCTAGTATGAGACTCTGAGCATGTTCTGTTCAGGGGTAAATACACAGACATCGTGACCTATGAATTTTGACACCACAGCTGAGTACATCTTCAAAATTATACTAAATTCTAAATAAAACTTAAATTAATTACTGCAGTACCTTCGGGTTAAGGGAATTACAATTTGAGTAGTAATTTTAATTAAATTATAAGTATATGGTATTCTTTTCAAAACTAATAAGTTTGATATAACCAATAGTAAGTCATTATCGAACTTATTTTAAATTCGTAGTTTATTCCTTAAAAGGAGCATTGCGATTTCCGATAGTGGGATGCCCTGTAATATCAGAAATAGAAGGATAGTACATACATATTAAAAAGTATATTAAACGAGAAAGGTCATCCATATCAAATATACTGTATAGTTTTCTTTTCTTTCTGAATATAATTCTCTCATGTTTCTATATCCATTTTAATGGAAGGAATGATAAAGGTGTGATTACGGTCTCCACTTTTTTTTTTAGTCGTCGGATTCGTACATTGTATTATTTGCCATTCGGCTGTAACACTGTTTTGTAATGGCCAACATTAGATTTTAATATACGATGTAGCATGTATCTCATAATGCAAACTCCGGCTAATTCATACAAGTTATTTTAACTGATGCCATTGGGATTGTTATTGTTAAATCCTGAATTTAAATTTATTATTAGAAAATAGGACCCATCAGAAATAGGAGCGGTAAATCAAAGACGCGTATCATCTAAAAACAAAAAATATACGGTCTGGCTCCTTTCGGTTTTTGCTATAGTGTAACAAAAAAATCCAATCAGAAACAAGGAAAGCCCGCCGTCGTACAATATAAGGCACATATTTACTAAGCCGCCAAGCAGTCACAAAAAGTGATAATATCAGAGTATGATGCCATTCTTATGTTCTAACTGCTTTGAATTATTTGCGTCTTATTTCGCACCTGCACTAGGGAAAGAAAATAAGTTTTTTGTCTTGTCAAAGGTACCACAAAAAACTTCACTGAAAATAAGAGTATGTTATCTATAACAAAAAATATGAATTTCTAATTGTAATTATATAAATATATTTTTATTATTAGAGGTAAAACAATAAATAATATCAAAACGTCTGGGAAGTAGGTAGGTGGCCAATTGACCATGTTTCATGAAACACATTTCATTGAAAACTTTATCTAGATTTCGGCCCATTTTGAACTTTCATCAGGATGACTGCTGTGAGTTGAAGAAGACGCTCTATATTAAAAAGCATTGTTCAAGAAAAACTGTGTGGATCAAATTCTGATTTTGTGGGTATAAATTAGTCCTATGTTCGAAAATAAATAATATTGAATTACTTTTGATAATCTTGAATATTTTAACGATTGACTTGAAAATTAATAAAACACGTGGTTTAATTTATTATCGTATAAACAAAATGATATAATAATGAAAAAACACTTTTGGGTACAAATTAGTCCTATATTCGAAAAAGAATAATATTTAATTACTATTGATACTTTCAAATATTTTAACGATTTACTTGGAAATTAATAAAACACGTGGTTTAATTTATTATCATCCTTTATAAACAAAATGATATAATAATGGAAAAACACTTTTGGGTACAAATTAGTCCTAGATTCAAAGTTTAAATTTATGATGCTAAAATCGGATTTCGTAAAGGTGGAGGTGATGGCTTGAGCTGAAACCAGAACCCTCTCACATTAAAAAGCCCTTTAGAGGGAAAACTGGGTGGGTAAAAATTCTAATTTTTTGGGTACAAATTAGTCCTAAATTTTACATTCGTTTTTTTTTTAATTTGAAAAGTGGGGTGCTAGCTTTAATGACGGCTTTAATGACGTAAAATATTGTAACCAATACTGATAATACTGATAGACAGTAATAATCAAAACGACAATTTTAGTTTTCGTAATTGTTACAGTCGCATAGAATTTGGTAAGTAACTATAATAAACACTAGATTTAAAATGTCATGTTTATGGACAAATAAAATTTGTTGACTACGCGAATGAAACTATCTTCAAATGTCTTATATCAATAAAAATTAAATAATAACATCAATACTGATAAATATTGATTATGTCTGGGATTTATTAGTATCTATAATTGTAATAAAAATGTAACGGTTATTATAAATTGGAGAGTGAGTTTATCAATATATATGTTCGAAAATATGAAATCGGTAAACCCAGGCACCTTTTGAAGCTGTATTAACCTGGAACCTGATTTAATCGAAAAATCACATTTTAAGCTCACACATAACACAAACGATGTAGATATTATTTGTAGTTACATTTTTATATTTATAGTAGAAATTGTAATGCCAAAAATTAAAATCGTCAATATTATACCATTATCACATCATCAGATAAAAACGAAAATTAATACATATAAAATCGTTTGAAGTATATTGTAGTACACTTTTAAATTTTGTAGTATGAATATTCGTCCCTGAAAACTTGAAATAATTGAAACCGATGAAAACATAATCTCACACTTAGTACAAACGATGTGGATAATTAATTGTAGTGGCATTTTTGTTTTTATAGTAGAAATTGTCATGCCCGAATAATAAAATCGTCAATTAAACCATTAACATATTATCATAATCTTATTACAAAATTTAAAATTGTACTACAATATATCTGATGATGTTTTAATGGTTTAGTTAACGATTTTATTTTTCGGGCATTACAATTTCTACTACAAATATAAAAATGTTACTACAAACCACAATACAATACTAAACCCCAAACCCCGTAAAACTATTAATTAGTAATGCACATCTGTGTATTCACCCCCGGATCTTACTTAGACTAATATATAATATAATATCTTTTAATAAATTTCTATTCTGTTATGGACTCATTTTTTCGGTTAAATCCCTTATCACATATCGCCAGCTCTAATTGAGCCCTAAATACCTAATACCATAGAATCATTAATTACTAATGTAAATAAGTGTATTTACCCCAAGAATATGCTCAGAGTGTCAATCTAGCAGTTTTGATCATTAAAAAATATTGAAAAATTATTCCAAGTAATTTATTGCTATTTTACGGTCAACACTAATTGAGCACTAAATACCAAACCCCTTAGAATCATTAATTACTGATGCAGATCGGTGTATTCACCCCAGGAACATGCTCAGAGTGTCATACTAGAAGTTTTGATAACAAAAATTGAAAAAAAAAATTCAGCACTCATTGAGCACTAGATTTTCTGTATTTTTCTTTAGAACTAATATTGAATTCTTACGGCGTATGAGGGTGTACACTGCCAGCTTAATTAAAACATCATTTTCTAGTAATATATG
The DNA here is from genome assembly GCA_963921935.1 of Galeruca laticollis. NCBI lineage: Eukaryota > Metazoa > Arthropoda > Insecta > Coleoptera > Chrysomelidae > Galeruca > Galeruca laticollis. Next base: position 156,157,025 of record OY998181.1, on the reverse strand, counting down.
AGAGCAGCAAATTTCAGCTTTTGGCACTAAATTAGCACTAATTGTTGGCCATATTTCCAACCGATTCTGCTGATGTGACCATGTTAACTTTATAGATGTCAAATAAATCTGATTCTTCCTACGAAATACATAGACATACATTCATCGTCTTCATCTACTATTAGTTCAGAAGCTGAAATCCAAAAGTATCTTGGTTCAGCTTTAGCCCAGATCATACATATTCTCATCAACAGGTAGGAAGCTATGAAGTTTGTACGCTATGTGATAAAATACTTACCTATTGTGGCGTTCATAGCGAAACACTTTTTTCTACAACGAAGAAACTGCTGGACAGAGGAACGGCTTTCAAAACAGTTATTTTCAAATTCTCTCACTAAATAAATAAATTTCTTTGCTTCTGGAAAAAGTCTATCATTGTTTAACATTCTAATACAAAATTAACATTTTAAATCGTATTTTATTTTATACAAAAAAACTATCGATGACTATGATACGCAACATCGATTTTTGCGTACCAAACCAAAGGAGACTTCTTAATTAATCCTCGAAAATGTTTTTACGAGTCGTACTCGTAATCCATTCAAAATAAATTAGAATATTCAAATGAAAAGCGTCTACTAACATAAAATGTAAAATAATAATAAACATCGATAGCAAAATATACCAATAATAATACTGTTGAATTACCAGTCAGACTTACAATCTTTTATCCCTTTATTCTTAACTTCGAAACTACGATTGGTTTTGCTACTGTATGTAGGGCCAGATGGTTAGCGCTCATATGAACGTTATACGAAAAAAATTATTCCTGTGAAATTTACCAAAAATTGATTCATAAGAAAATCCTTTTACAAACGTAATTTTGAACCATTGAACCAAGAAGGGGATTACTTACTGCTTTAGAAATGTTGCCATTGTATTTGTTGTATTTGATAAGGATGGTAGATGAACTCTATTGCACCTATTTGAAGTTAAATGTAAAGCTACTAACATTGAACTCTATACTGCTATACTGCTATTTTGTGAGGCAAATTTTCAATAGAGAGGGATAGATGATGGAGGTGGTTGTATCTAACATACCCGTCTCTCATAGGGTTCGAAAAGATTAAGGGGGGGGGGGGTAAGGTGGGTAGAGGACTTGAATAGCACTGTAGAAAATTGTTCGGTACATATTCGATACACATTGCTGGAACAAATCTCATATTTGCAAACTCATTCTCATGATGATAAAGTTCATTATCAGTTATTATTTCCAGATTTTATTGAAAAAAAGAAATGGAACCTAATATAAACTTCGACACTGATTCATGAAGTCATGGATAATATACCTACTAACTATGACTGTGTTGTCTCTGCCATGACGAAATAATAATATATAATAACACGCTTTTATTGACCACATAAGTTTTACATCAACTGAAAATTACATTACAAAACGTGGTGTAACAATTAGCCAAGCTCAGCTCTTCCACTCAACCTTTCAAATGTACACAACTATGTGAATTACAAATACAAAAATACAAATACAAAAAGTACACAACTATGTAAATTAACGAATAAGTTCAAGCACATCAAGACAAGATCCATTGAAATAGTTACAAAATTAACAACAAAAACATTAGTCCAGTTCAAGCCTGCCATTAATTAAATCCATTTTAACCATATTCTTAAATTTATTGAATGAAAATGTTAAGTAGTAATTGGGTATCCTATTTAGTAGCCTGGATATATAAAACGAAAAATAGCCCTGAAACAATTTGGTACCATTAGACTTCACCTTGAAGAAATTTTACGTTTACCACAGCAGGAAGAGTCACCCGAACCACAAACCGAAAACATCAAACGACGCTGCTTTAAAAAAAATAGACCTACAAGGTTTAGCTGTGCATACTGTAAAGAACCAATTTGTTTGGAACATGCCAACTACATGCGTAGTGAGTGCTTGGCTAGTGAAAGTGACTAGGATTTACGATTTTAGTAATTTTTAAGATTAGGTTAGTCGTTTTTCAAAATGTCGCTCTTTCACGTTTGTGTTAGAAATTCTGAGTTTGCTTTTGAAAATGTTATGTTTTATCTGTTTTGTATGTTCTCTATTTATGTGACTTTTAGAATTTAAAATGATTTTAAGCTTTGTTTCTTATTAAAAATTTTCTGGACCTTTTGATTTCATAAATATACCTACAAAATTGGTAAATATACTAACATTGAATGTGTTGATATATTTTCCCCATGTCTGATTCAGTTATGCATGGTTTTCGTCTGTTTTCAATGAAAATAGATATGCGGACTGTGAGTCCGACGTTAGTATCTAAGTCACATAAATCCACGTTAGTAGCAGAAGGTTAGTAATACCTAGGAATCCATCACAGAAATTAAGTTGTCGCACTAACCACAAGATCAAATATTGTTTACTTAGTTACCACTATCGAACTACAATTACCTATTAAAAGTTGAAATGCTGCGTAATTGGGAGCGGTTATATTGCATTCACTTATTGTACTAAATTTCACTTACTTTCTATACGTAATTGTATTTGGTACGTTCTCCAGCAAAATTTCCCCAGAAAGTGAAAAATAGTTAAGTAATTGAAACCATTTATCTTATTACATTAACCAATTCTCTTACAACAAATGTACTGCATTATTTTTCAAAAGAAGTAGAAGTATCGACCTTTTAGATATCAGTTAAGATAATGATTGAAATGAGCTCGGTTGAAAAAGAAATTAGCAAAATTATTCAACTCATGAAGTGGACAGTTAAAATTGAATTTACTGTTTGGACCCTTTTTGTGCAATCTACTCATGTTACTATTATAAATGAAACTGACTGCTTCTAAATAATTCCACTATTTATTGAAAAAATTGAAATTCTAATATATTGATATTGATAATTGTAATTTTATTAGAATTTTCATAATTTTCCAATGCCTATATAGAGTGGAATTATTTATAAACAGTTTTATTCATAGCAGTAACGTTGCTTAAATATGTAAAAAAAATCTGTTTTATCAATCACATCTACTGAATAAGTCATTTTAGCAGTTTTGCCACAGAAAACCAGCGCTAATCGACCATTTTCAAAACAAAAGTTTACTATCAAATACCATTATGGGACATCAATTGCATACCGAACAATGAGAATGGCAAAAAATATATAATATGCTTATTTCATTGCATTCATCCCGACAGAACTCGCCGATCCTCTGAATTTGAAACAGAAGTTTTAATTTCCTTGCCAACTTTGTATCGATAATATTATGATTTATATAATAGGCATTCTGTAAATACTACAAAATACCTAGAAGGAGAGGTAGGATATTCTAACCCACAATAGACACATCTGCGTCGCAGTGAAAGGCCTTACTTTGAAACTACTCACTTTAACTTTAAACCTTAAGTAGATATTGTAGAAAGAATTAATTTATTACTTCGTGAAAAATATATCTGGGTTCAGCAATTAGAACGCTACAAATATAGGTAATTTCATTCTGTTTTGGTACGTTTTTAATAGTGTCTGAATCCGCCACTGTCTGTATAATAAACAAATTATTTTACAATTCTTAGAATGATATTGCGACCACCTGGTAAACTGGTCGGTATATTCAAAAGAAAAATGCCTAATATATTCAGCAAAAAATACAGTTTGAACCAACAATTCTCGTTCTTATAATTATGTAAGGCCTAGAAATAGAAAGGAACAATATATTTTACTTTATCCTAAGTTTATTTAACCTTTCGGTAGTGACGTGTTGTCATAGTTATAAATCTAAATATTTCAAGGTTTAGGAACATCTAGAAAATTATATATATTATGTATTGGATTTAGATAATTTATAACATGTATCACTCTTACACACTCCATAACAACACAGTTTAATTTTTCCTTTTCGTACAGATAATAAAAGTCGACTTAAAAAATTTATTTTTAAATTAAGACACTTATTATTTTAATTTTCTCTTACTTTCTTCTTAATAAGTATTATTTGTTTAATGTTAGTTGATTTTACCTATTTGCAAACAGGTATTTTATGCTTATTTACAAAACAGTACGAAAAAGATGGCTGAACTGCACGCATGCGCACAACAAAAATTGTTATGAAAGGGTCTGTTGTCTTGATTCGCTATTCGGAAATTTCCCCATTCGTATGTTCAGATGGAGGTCGTAAGACACACTCAGAATGGAAAGGAATAATCAAATACATTCTCAATCATAGAAAAAATATGTAATCAAAGCTTAATTATTTATTTAATGACAATTCCAATAATGTACAAATATATTTTTCTATTTTGCTGTGAAAAATTAATTTTCACTTATTCTTAACCTCACGTGACCATTGAAGCTAGAAATCTACGGAATGAAAATAAGATACCGTAAAATGGGGTAACCTTGACCGATTTTGTAATTTGTCCCTATAAAAGACCTGTTTAAAATTTTGCTATATTTTTGTCTATACACGTATACTATGGGTATTGGAGTCCACTTTAATTAGAGTACATTAAAAATCACCAAAAAAATATTACGAGCTAAAAAAATTAAAAAAAAGTGCTTTTGGTCAACTTCACCCCACTTGGCTGTTTCTATTACGCTTGTTGTATTCCGATACTTCAATTCTCCTCATGTGCCTGCACCCTAAGGGTAAATGGTTACCATAACCCATAAAGTTATCCAGAACACGTGACCATACGTCATACAAAATGGCCGATGGTAGGCACACAAAAGATCATTTACCTGCGTTTTGCATTGGTGTATAGTTGTGTTAACAGTTTTTCTTTTACCATATGTGTTTAAAGTTTAAATAATGGCTTGTTCCGATAAAAGTGATTATCTAATGATATTAGAGAGTAAATGTAAGGAAATGGCCATAAGATAGAAGGAAAACATAAGAGTTATTCAGGGTATTGATCCTTACACACTCATAAATAACCCTGCTCCTATTGAAGAAACTCAAGAAGTCAACTTTCCACCAGTGACCGATTTCCACATAGTGTCGTATTTGGTCCTGACACACACGTTTTACACCAATGAACAAATGAAACTTGAGAATAAATGAGAAATAATTTAACTTGTGAATAATTTTTTTTCCTAGAATGATCCAAATAAAAAACTTGTTTCTCTTTATTTAATGAAAAATATAGTACATTGTCAGGTATAATAAAATACATAAATCACTTCACAATACATCTATATAAAACAATATTAAAAACCTACAATAAACTGGATAAATATACATTTAATTATCGAAAAGTAATTTTTGACTCTATTTTTAAATATATTTATTGAATTACTATCTTCAATGTCTATCAGAAGGCTGTTGATACAATTCCTTTATGAAATACAGAATTGTATGTACTATTGGCGGGGTATTATCGGTGGACAAATATTAATTAACGCACAACACACTACCACAATTTTAAAAAAAATAGGGTCATCCTCACCACAGGACAAAAGAGAAATTGGCATATCAGAAAGAATTCTATTGGATGTAACTGTTTTTTGCCTTTAGTAAAAGCTGGCATTTGCAATTCTGTGTGTAGTAGCCTTACATATTCACTTATTAAAAACCCTCGATTTGCTAGTATTACATCACCTAAAATTAAATAAAAGTCATGAATATAGTTCCATACATCAATATGTACCTTACCTCTAATGATGTTGTCCAAGAATTTTGATTTTAGAGTAATATGCTCTGTCTCCCCATGCTTCACTAATAAAATTAACAGTTCCTGCTGGTGTTATTCCTATAAGGTATTTTACAGTGTGGTGATGTTTGTAATTGGACCAACTCTAAGCAGCTTCCAATAAATTTGATGGCTTCTCTGTATATATCTAGAAGCAGTCAATTATAACTGATATTTTGTCTAGGTAAAACATTTTGGCATTGTTTTTATCAAAATTTCTCTACTTGGCCATACTATGAGCAATTCAAATCTCAAAAACATTACTTCTATCACATTTTTCAAATATGTTGAAGCTGTTGTTGGACTCACTCCAAAACGATATGCTACGTCTTTGAAGTCCAAATTAAGCCGGATCTTCATCAATGTCAATAAAATCTGCTCAAATACATGCAAACTTGTATTATGATGAACAATAATATGGGGTTCCAATAACTTCACAACTCTCTCGAATTTTATAAAACTGTTAAGTCCTGTATAATACTTCATTTTGATGTCATTATCTTTTAAAAAGTTTATTCCCATTTAAAAATTTTCCTATCTGGATTCAACTTTCTTGGTTTACTCTAAAGATAATATCATCATAGTTAAAAATCTTCTGCTGTCATATTTGTTTGTGTTTTGTTTTGTATTTTCTGATCTGACCCATGCACTTCTGTCTCTCTATCAGCTGATTTACATATAGGTATCAACAATAAAGTACGTAAATGGCAAACACATTGGATCAAAAACTCATACAATTCTCTTACCTCAGCTTCAACGATATCTTAATCAACGGCTTTTCTTTTTTTCACGGCTCTCATGTCTCGTATCCCTAATATCTAGCCGTTTCTTGATAATGTGTTCATTTCGATAGCCCATTGACAATGAAGGAACCCAATCAGGATTTTTGTCATCAATCAATTCAGCCGGTTTTCCTGAAGTTAATAAACATATTCATAACAAATGGATATTAAAAAGCTACCTTTTTACCTTTCAAAAAATGTGTGTCTCACACTTTGCTGTACTTCAGCTAAGCTTCTGTCAGATCTTTTCTTTTGATCGCTAGTATCCACCTTTTTCTTCTGTTTTTTGATAGTTCATTCCATTCAGGCTTGTGTGGATAGTGCAATTCACTAGGCATTCGACAAAATTTAACAGTATCATGATCTCCTCGACTTCCACAATTAACCAGACAACAAGTAGTAGGCAAGTTTTCTAGTTCTACACTGAAGTATTTATCATAATCACAACACAATAAAGAACTGAACCTTTAGATTAAAGAAGACCACAAAAGAGGGGTACATTGACTGAACTGAACAGATAAAATACTGATTCACACACAATAATATGATAATAGATTTGTGTCCCTACCAGCGGCCATCTTGAAAACCATTTGACAGCATCTTGGATAGGTGTATTAAACTGTTTCTACTAATGTAACGTAACTGGAAAGGAGGCTCGCTTGAAAACCGGTGAGGCAAAATTGAAATTATACTACCCGCTATTGTGTATTATTTCTTTCTCTTTCTAGCTTGTAGGCGCTAATACAGTTCTCAATCCATAACTGATTATTATTTAAATGTAATCCTCATTTTAAAATAGTTATTTGTAAAACAAGTGTCACAATGACTCGTTTTGTAGTACGCTTCGCGGTTCGTTGTGCAAATCACGAGTACTACAGAAAGTCATTGTGGCACAAGTTTCACACAATGTTTTTTATAATTCACATTTATTTAATTATTTAAATAAAATAGAATTTCATATAATCCCTGTTTTTAGACTAGGAGGAGTGGTTTGAATTGAGTTGGCAATTCTGTAGATTCCTAATTGGTCAGATCACAGATGGTTTTATTCAGCACTTCTGATTTTTGACATATTATAACCGAATAATTGTGTACATTGTAAACAAACTTTCATTTAAGCAAAAAGAGGATGATTATTTGTTTAAAAAAGAGCTTCTTCGTATATGCTCTTGCGATCTATTTATATTATATCATGAACAGAATTATTTCTGTAATACATCTTCACATAGATATCTGGTTATTTATCCCAAAAATCGGACGTTTTCTATACCTATATAATGATCCTATACAATATAAAAATAAACAATTGACAAATCATTGATAAATAAACGTTAGCGTAGTTTATTCATTAATATTTTTAATATATAAATCATTCTAATTTACCTTTAATATAATAATTTGCTAGCTAGAACAACGCTAGATCATTTTATTTATAATTTGTGTCAAGGTTAAAGTCAGATGTCAAATAAAAATATAACTAAATACAATAACCAACTGTACACTAAAAATTACTATAACAATGTTCAAAGAGCTTCATTGTGACACTGTAAACAATGTTTTATACGCGAATTATAAAAAACATATCAAATTCTAGATATATCACTTCATCAATTCAATAATTTTAAGTTGTCAGCAAATTGAGAAATATTAAGAGCTAGATTTTGGTATGTTCAATGGATCTCACCAATAATGATAAAAATATCAACTTTTGTGAATAATATATTTATCTATGATAATACAAAATTCTAATTATTACTACTACTTTAAATTAACAATTGTTAAATAAAATTAACTTCGTAATTTTTTGCCGTATGCTAGATTTGCCTTGCAACTTTAAAGTTACAAGTCTTGCATGATGATGCATTCTACAGGAAAATGTCAACAACATTTCTAATTATTATTTGCATTTCATGCAAATCTTCATTTGAAAATTCGTCTGTGGAAGGATGCTTTGGATTGGAACAATTCAAAAATTTTCATAAAATTATTTACAGCTCTCGCTTCCAGCAATGCATCGAAATTTTATTTCAGTAAAATGTACACTTTCAAAAATAATATTTAATGCCTAGAGTAAACCGCCACGTGTTACATACATACGTAGTTTACAAATGTTTTAAAACTTTCTAGTAGTGCATGTTAGGTATGATCTAGGTTCAGTGGATTGAAAGTTAATATTTGTATGCAATGCTGGGAAACTACGTAAAACAAACCCTACAATATAATAATATAATAAATTAAGTTGTCTTGAAAATTTTAGTTCAGGGATGATACAATTTGCTGCAACCGCATGCCACGCAATTCTGCCATACAGTATACAGTATTTTATCTAATGGCGACATGATTTTTACAGAGTTTACACCTCAGTACGGTAGGCATTGTTGATTTGTTGCTTACAAAGGTTATCTATGTTTCTCACTCTGAGAACACAATATAGAATACACGATAGGTGGCACCGCAAATATAATGTATATACCGTACAGGGAAATGAAGGTCGTCAAAAATCTAAATGATTTATTATCTTCTACTAGTGCTAGCGAATTATCAGTTGACCCAGAAATATATTGGAAACATTTTGGGAACTATGTAATGCCGATAGTATGAATAAATATAAAAATATCAGCTTTTTAGCAATACAATTTATACTGTGACTTCTTGTATCAAATGTTAAATGTAAAAGGATTTTCCCATAGGTAAATAGAATTAAAACTAAGTATAGCAACCCACATTAAAAATGTCTGTTCCATTGTAACGGCAAAAGAAGTTTAAAAGGATGTCGGAGAGTGTTGGCAATTTATTCCAGATGAAAATATGTTAAAATCCATGGAGGATAATCTATTATATGAAAATTTAAAATCTAGAGAAAATGATGAATTATTAAAATTATATTGAAATACGTATACATTCTTTTGTATTTCAATACTAAACTAAGTACATTATTTCAAATGTTCCTATGTTTATATACGCTTTATTTTCGTTGTTTAATTTTATTTTTCTACAACTGATGTATGATAAGTAGCGTATATATTCCTCATACTGTGAGAAACATCATTTCTCACGGCACTTTGCCCACACCACATACACTTCAACAAAACCGACAAAATCTCAGTTGGCTACTATTCAGCTTTGAATAGTTGTCACAACTGTCAGTTTATAGACTTTTTTAAATTCTTAAGGCATTTTTCAGTCGTGCTTCCATAAAAGTTACAATTTCCATTCAATATAATTTTAATAAGATATAATTTACCTATTTAATAGTTAATAATATGTGAATACAGTAATGAAACGTAGAAAACAATATACTAACTAACAACAAATAACTGTTTCTAATTGATTCCACAATATATTGAAAAAAAATGCGAAAATTCTAAGATATTTGACGATTGTTCCGATATATGAAATATATGTTCCCAATTGATTCTAAAATGTATTAAAAAAAATTAGAAAAAGATTAAATTCACTGAAGTGTTAACATTAACAAATTTACAGTGTTTATACTTTTTATTCAACTTTAATTTATTCACTACCTACCCACATACAAATTCTATTTTAGACACATTCATTTATTTTTTGTTTAAAGTAAGAATATAAACTTCCTTTCAATTTTATTAAAGTTATGTTGCAAATATTTAAAAAAAATACATGTTTTTCTATTGCATGGCATATCATGTGCGTAAGATATATTTTACAAAACTCGTATTCCCAAATACGGATTCAGATATTGGCATTCACTTGAAAGAATTCCTAAAATATCAATAATTCACTAATTACCTAGTTTACTTATCGGCTTTTGGATTAATATGTGTTTAGAATTCAATAATTTCTTATTGAAACTGAGGGATGTCACTAAATGAACCCACAAATTCGTGTTTTAATTAATTAACAAGGAAACTGGAAATAACGCATATATTAAACACATACTACTCTAATTTGGTTTAACTTCAGTAACCACATTACAATTGAAATACATAAGTATTATTAAATAAACAACTAGGTTTCACTTTGTGTATGTATAAAATATAAGGTTAAGTTACCAATATCATGGGTGATTTCTGACAATAATCATATAACGAATAGCGAAATATTACAAAATATTAAATTCATAGACATAGGCAACACCGCTCAAGAGTCGGCTCGTTCCTCCCCTATTATCGCCCCCCACTTTACGGAAATTTCGAAGTCCGAAATCGAGCGAGCGGTAACTCTAAAATCCGGAGGCGCCAGCATACGATGCAGATATATATATATATATATATATATATATATATATATATATATATATATAGTTACGGATATGAATCTCAGTACTCAATTAGAAATTCAATAGAACTAATCAAAAAGTTGAAAGCAATCAACTTACAAGATAACTATAAACTTATTTAGCTCGATGTGACTAATATGTTTACTAAAATTCCTCCTAAAGAATGTCTAATACTTGTAAGATAATTACTAGAAGATAAAAATAACTATCCAGGAATAATATCAGATATACTTAACTTATTTGATGTATGCATTGATCAAAAGTATTTCACTTTTGACAATAAGATTATATTCAAAATGAAGGTTTACCAATGGGAAACCCTATATCACCTATTTTGGCAAACATTTTTATGGACAATTTAGAAAGAAAGATCTTTGAAAGTAATATTTCGAAAAATGTTTTATTTTGGTATAGATATGTAGATGACATATTAGCTTGTTTTATGGGTAGTGAACGACAATTAGATGTATTTTTCAACCACATCAATAATTTACACCCAAAAATTAAATTTACATTAGAAATTGACGAAAATAGCTCAATCAATTTTCTTGATTTAAAAAATCAAAGAGTTAATAATGTACTTGATTATTCAATTTACCGAAAACCAACACAAACTGATGTGACATCTCCATTTCATTCCAATCACCCCATGTCCCATAAACTAGCGGCATATAATTCAATGATACATAGAGCTTTTTCAGTTCTTATGAACAAATGTAATTTTGATAGAGAGATTAATACAATTAGACAAATAACAACATCCAACGGTTATCCATTAGATATGATAAATAAGCTAATTAATAAAAAAGAGGAAAAAGTGGCATTACAACTAATATTTTCTAAACAAACTCATGAAATAAAAACTTATAAAACCATAACATATGCAGGAAATATTTCTAATAATATTTCAAAGATAATATCTTCAGCAACGAATTCAACAATTTCTTTTAAAACAGAAAGTAACGTTAGTACACAATTGTTAAATGTAAAAACAAAAATATTACCGTTAAAGGAATCTGGTATATATAAACTTAAATGTTCAGAATGTAATGCTGTCTATTTGGGTCAGACCCTTAGGAATTTTGAAATCCGATACAGTGAACACTTACGGCATACAGATTAAAACAACCAAATAAATCCCACTACGCAAAACATCTACTTGACACCAATCATTCATTGACACCTAACACAAAACTAGGGAGTTCTCCACTAAAACTGTCTTCTTAAGTGATAATTGTAAAGATCAGCAGGTATAGTTTTCCTGGTTTTCTATATCATTGCACAGTTATACTGATCTTAATTGGAAAAATGATATCCAGGATATCACCATAGGGCTAATAATATTTAAGCTTCAATATTTGTAATATCACATATTCTTCTTTTTCCTATTAACATATAGTCAATCACAAGTTAGATAACTTCTTGGTCTAGCTAAAAATAACTATTAAACATCAGGTAGGCATCAAATGAAATGTAACTTCTGTCAATTGTCAATTTTTTAGAATTTTCAACAATTTTTATTATATTGTGGTATTAACTAGATACTGTGAGTTTCATTTAAAACACTAATATGAGTAGATTCCACGAAGTAAGGGTCGAAACAGTTGATAACATATATTTTATTTTCGCTAATAGGTACGTATTTTGTCTTGATATGTTTGGCAGTAACATCAAAAAATATTTAAGGGGTACTTTTTGGCGACCGTTTTAAACAGGTCTGGATTTTGAACTTCAATGCCCTCTATCTCAAAATATAGCCATAGGATAAGGTTGGGTCCATGGATACTTTTGATCAGGAGATCAAATACCAGTACATATCAAAAAATCAGACAATTTGATAGTGCTCCCGTTTCCATAAGAAGAGTGCGGGGTTATTTGGCACAAATACCAGGAAATTTGCACACTAAGATGAGCTCAGATGCGATTTTTTGCATTCTCTTCGTTAGATCATTTTAAAAAAATGCACAATTTTTTTGCAACAGATTTAAAATGCATTAGTGCATCGGAGAGTGCATTCTTTCGAGATGTATAGGAGACCATTCTTCCTGCAGTCGTACAAAGAAGACCGCAATTACTGTTACATCTGCAGACAATAAGTCTTAAGATGTTATCTGGGCCTGGTCGCAGGCTCATTATTGTGGCACCAAACTACCGTCGATAGTTTTCCAACCCCAATCTGTTGGATTTAGGCCATCTCCGAATAGCCAAATCTGGACTTGCAGATACACTCGCTTGAAGTTTTTCGTTAGCAACTGCCGTTATGTACAGTTGAGAGCAATAAAAAATGGGACAACTCTTATAGCAGATTTTTGTCTAATTCTAGCTGCATGAATTTGTCATATGTCAACATTAAAGATTTGACATCTGTCAGACAATTCCAAATTCGAATGTAATGATGGCGCATATAAATTCAGTGACGAAAGGTGAAATAATCGCAAAAATAGACGCTTCTCTAGGGAAATCATCACCTTGACGTTGGTGAGAAGGCTCAGTAACCTTAAATCCAGGGAGCGATGCCGGCGGTAGCTTTGCTACCGGTAGGGCCACCCATCTCGAAGGGATAGAGGTGAAGCTAAGAAGATTTCCAGCAGCGTCTGACTTAGAGTGGGCGGCTGCAAACGGCGTCGGATCCTCATGTTAGAGGCGGCCGATACTTACACTCGCCAAGACGTCTGGCCAACGTGGTGTTTTAAGGCTAACCTCCTCCCAATGATAATGATGACAGGAACGATAGATATAAGGCCCCCAGTCCCCAGCAGTTCTAACAAATCTGACCAAGGCAGCGGACAGACCAGTTGTTGAACGGGGGGGGGGTTGCTAAGAATCCCTGGGATAGATCAGGCTGCCAATTATATATCTCGACATATAACGCTAGGTCCATAGGAAATGACGAACGAATGGAAGAGCTTCTATATGAACTAAACAAAATAAAAAGGGCCATCCTCGGAATCGCAGAAGTTCGAAGAAAAGGAAAAAAATGCCTCAGACACATCTTGTTCAATAGGGGCAACGAAAATGATACAATGGGGGGCGTTGGTTCTACTTCATCAGAGAATTTTACCTAACCTCCAAATCCTTAAAGCCATCTCGAGCAGAGTAATCTATGTAACATTTAAGATAAACTCTAATATAACCATAAAGGTAGTCCAAGTTTATGTACCAACAACCACACACGAAGATGAAGAAGTAGAAACCATGTACGAAGAAATCACTCAGAGTTTGACCGAAAACAAAACGCATTATGTTCTGGTAGTTGGAGATTTTAATGCCAAGATAGGCAAGAGCTGTGGTGATTCAAAGTATGTCGGTAAATTTGGTCTTGGATTAAGAAACGAACGGGGCAATATGCTAACCAGCTTCCTAGAAAAAGAGCAACTATACGCCACTAACACCGTCTTCAAAAAAAGAACAAATAAGAAGTGGACCTGGATAGCAAGCAACAAAACTTCGACATAACCACCTTAAGAGATCAAAAGGCGAGATATAATACTGAGCTAGTGGAAAAGTTTACGAATGAAACAGCGCACCCCAACGAAGACATAAATAAAATTAGTAAGCGTCTAACAGAAATAATAAAAGACACGGCAGAAAAATGCATGAAACCAAAACAGGAGAAACAAGACAAGCTCTCCCCAAAAACAAAAAAGCTCCTAGAAAAAAGAAGAGAACTCGTCAGAAAAGGGAAAAGACAAACTGAAGAATACAAGGAGATAAACAAAACGGCCAGAAAATCGGCAAAACAAGACATCAGGGAATACCAAGAGAAACAAATGGAAAATATCATTGAACGGAATAGGGGACTGAATATTTCCCATAAAGAAAACAGCTACAAGAAAGAGATCCAAACGCTATCCGATGAGGAGGGAAATATAGTCGTTCATAGACAAGAAATCATGACGGTTACCGAGGAATTCTACACAAAACTATACAGCTCACACACGAGACAAAAGGAGGCAGAAAGCGAGGAAAAGAGAAGAATTATTGAATGTTGGATCCGAAGAACTTCCAGAAATCGAGATCGAGGAAATCAATAGAGCACTGCGACAAACCAAAAACGGAAAAGCAGCAGAAGATGATGGTATACTGCCAGAGATGCTGAATGAAGGAACCGTTTCAACAGACTGGGATACCTCCATAGTTATCCTTATTTATAAAAAGGGAGATCCGGCCAGTCTTGAAAATTACCGACCAATAAGTCTTCTCTCACAGATCTATAAGCTATTCATGAAAATAATCACCAAAATATTAGAAAATAAATTTGAGGCATATTTATCGAAAGGCTGGCTTTAGGAAAAATATGAGTACAATAGAACACATACACACAATCAAAGTATTAATAGAGAAAGCCACGGAGTACAACATCACAACATGGATGGCATTTGTTGACTTTAGAAAGGCCTTCGACACGGTAGAATCCTGGGCGGTAATCCAAGCAATGAAAAAAGCCAGAATCGATCAAAAATACATCGACATTATAAGCCACATCTACGTAAACTCTATAATGAAGATCAGGATGCAAACAGATACAAATGAGATAAAGACTGGAAGAGGAGTGATACAAGGGGACGTAATATCACTAAAATTATTCACGCTAGTTCTTGAAGCTGTATTTCAAAATTTTCACTGGGAAGACAGAGGAATAAACATAGCAGGCGAAAAACTGAACAACTTGAAATTTGCAGATGACATCGTCATATTCGCTCAAACCGAGGCAGAACTGATAGGCATGATTCAGGAACTATACCATGAAGCAAACAAGGTTGGACTAGAAATAAACATAAATAAAACCAAATTCATGACAAACGAAGATACAATTACCAATACACCAACCATTGAGAACCAGTTAATCGAAAAAGTAGCGTCGTACATTTATCTAGGCCAAGAAATAACAATTAGTAAGGAATGCCAGAATACAGAGCTCAATAGGAGAATACGGTTAGGATGGGCAGCATATAGCAAACTAAAACAGTGAAATCTACCAATGAAACTAAAAGCAAAAGTATACAATACATGTGTCCTGCCAGTGTCTACATATGCATCGGAAACTTGGGTCTTGATAAAAAAGAACTTGAACAAGCTCAAAACACATCAAAGAGCAATAGAGAGAAAGATAGTTGGAGTAATACTGAAAGACCGAAAAACTAACGAATGGAACAGAAGAACGTCAAAAATCGAAGACATCGAACAGAGAATAGCCTCACTCAAATGGAACTGGGCTGGGCATATTGCTAGAAACAACAACAACTGGAGCAGCAAAGTGACTAGATGGAGACCTTGGGGCGAGAGGAGAAGAGTTGGCAGACCTCAACAACGTTGGTACGACGATATAAAACGCACAGCAGGTTTAAATTGGTATCAGGTTGCACAACACAGGGAAACCTGGAGAACATTGAGAGATGCCTATATCCAACGGATAGAAAACGGCTAGAAGGAAAGAAGGAAGACGATGGGTGGTCAATGGGGCAGACTGCAGCATTTTACAATATAAGCAAGAACTCAGTTCCAAATATTGTAAGAATATGGCGATATGAGGGAAGAATTGATAGAGCTCCAGGCCCAGGGCGTCCGAGAAACTCAACTACTGAACAGGATGCTGCTTTGATTAACTATTTAACAAATT
The DNA here is from genome assembly GCA_963921935.1 of Galeruca laticollis. Lineage (NCBI taxonomy): Eukaryota > Metazoa > Arthropoda > Insecta > Coleoptera > Chrysomelidae > Galeruca > Galeruca laticollis. The sequence goes on along the minus strand of OY998181.1, from coordinate 156,140,687 downwards.
TTCCTGCATCCAGTCGTACGGTCCGTCGCAGAGTAGCACAGTCTGAATTGAAATGCCACGCAGTAGCAAGGAAACTATTATTAAAAAATAGTCACAAAGAAACAAGAATGGGGTTTCCTTTAGAGCATGATGGTTTGTTGGAAGTTATAAATAATGCTTGGGAGGAAATAACTGAAGAATATTGTTCCACATTATATAGATCGATGACCAGGAGATTAAAAGAAGCATAATGGCAGGGTTACTAAATATTATTTGTTTTAATTATATAGTAGCCTTTGATATGTAATAATGAAAAACTATATTATTTACACTTTAGTGTTATTATCATTTAAATATACGACAAAATTATCCCATTTTTCCCGGTAACGGAAAAGTCAAAGTCACACTAGGCTATAACAACTGTCCCATTTTTTTGGCCGCAACTGTATATTCGATATCGGTATATTTCTACCATTTGAATCCCACTTAGCTGGTCGAACTTGGGCCTTCTGAAAACTGATGCATTATATATCGCCAGGTACTAATGTCATCCGCTTTCCAGAAGTTCATCTGTTTAAACTTGTTTAAATTAGATATATTCAACATTTTGTCGGAAAAATTTCAACAAAACTCCAGGGGATGACGTTACAAGTCAGGGCGTTCGGAGTCCTAGGTCCTCTGAGGCAGGTTACCGATATCTAGCTCGTGACGATCGACCCGAAAAACTCCCAGACGACGATTTCCCAGCGATTCGGTAAGTCGTTGCAGCAAAATTCCAGAGTATGACGTAACAAGTCAGGTTTTCCAGTGCACCACGTCGTCAGGGGAGGGATACGAATGTCAAATTCGTGACTAGCTACCCGAAAAACCACCGTACAGTGAGTTTACATCGATTCGGTAAGGTGTCTCCAGGGGAAGTTGTTAATAGCCAGGTCGTTCGGACTTCAGATGCTTCGAAGCAGGTTACCGATGCGAAATTCATGACGAGCAAGCCAGAAAAACCCGGTCCACGAGTTTTTCTCGATTTATCCGTAATTTACACGAAAAGTCCAGGTGATGACGTTCCTAGTGTCGTCCTGGCCTCCAGGTGTATAAAAGTCTAATTTGGACAGGATATTCAGATCCTGCAACTCGAAAAAACTCCCAGTGCAAAATTTCGCTGAGTTGGGGTATTTTTTGTGAAAGTTATCATTTTTTTTCCATGCAGTTGAAAGAATGCAATTATCGAAACATTTTCAATCCGTTGCAAAAAATGTGTGCACATAACGTTTAAATGAGCTAAAGATGAGAATGTAAAAACCGCATCTCAATCTGTCTTAGTGCGCAAATTTTCTGGGTTTTGGCGATTTTTGTGACAGATTTCTGCGCCGAAAACAGCTACTTTTGCAGCTATATGCCACGACGAACATTGAATTACTTTATGTATTTGTTTATAAAACTAACCTGTGAGCAATCGTTAGAACTGTGCAGTTTGCAAATTTATTTCTAATGGTTGATTGTATCAAAGCATCTGTTTTTGGATCAACATTAGCAGTAGCTTCATCTAAAACTAGAATTTTATTTTTTCTTAGGATAGCTCGAGCTAAACAAACCAATTGCCGTTGTCCTAAGCTGAGATTTGATCCACCTTCTCCTATTTTACTCTCCAATCCAAATTGCATGTCGGATACAACATCTGAAAATAGATATAGGTATAAGTAAATATACTCACTGGCATTAGAAGTGTTACACCCAGAAGGGATAATTTCTTTACCTTGATATTTTTTGGCAACATCATGACCATATTTAGATAACAATATCAACGTTTTGTCTTTAATGATGTTTACAAAAACCAATTTTTTCTGAAGAAACCTGTTTACGAAAGCCGAATAGTACAAATATTGTATTACCCCGTTCTCTGGTTGGGTTGCAAATGGTGAAAACGTACTCGGATTGGTTCAGAATATTGAGATAATTACATGGTGGTCTATCTGTTCATTGTCTGAAATATCTATGTTAATATAACCAAAGAAGACAACATGGTCAGACAGTGGTATATGATTCTCAAGATAATCCTGGAGTGCTACATTAAAGTCGCTAATGTTAGTTGTAGGAGATCTATAAAGCGCTACAATATTTATTTTATTGGGGTGATCGTATTGTACTGTTAAATTGATCAAGATCGAATTAAAAAAAGGTTCAATCTTGTACTTATATGTTAGAATTGAATCTAGATAGACAAAACTTCGTCATTATGATTGTAGCGACCCTCGTTGTATATCAGATGATAACCAGGTAATTCAAGCAGGGACCGATCCTTAATTTCCCAAGTCTCCGTAAGCACAATACACTCCATTTTATAAACGAACCTATTTAGTTAATGTTATTCAACGTGTAAAGTTGGGTTTATACAGAAAATAAAATAACAAATAAAATATAAAGTTGACCTTATGGAAAATCTATATAGCGTTTATACAGGAAATAACAAATAAGAGATAAAATAAAATAAAATAAAAGTTGGCCAACTTTTATCTTCGATATTTTATTTTATCTGAAAATGAATGTGCGCAATCGTAAGATTATTGACTATTGCATGTTTGGTATTATCTGTGGTTTGGTACACATAACCTTACTTTTAATACGTACTTTTGTCGTTTGTTATTAGGAAGAAAATAATAACATTAACTGTCTCGACCCTTACTTGGTGGAATCTACTCATATTACTGTTTTAAATGAGACTCACGGTTTCTAGTTAATTCCACAATATAATAAAAATTGTTAAAAATTCTAAAAAATTGACAATTGTTTCGATAAATCAATATCATCGTCAGAATGACAGAAGTTACATTTCATTTGATGCCTATCTAGATGTTTAGTAGTTATGGTGATATCCTGGATATCATTTTTCCAATTAAGATCAGTATAACTGTGCAATGATATAGAAAACCAGGAAAACTATATCTGCTGATCTTTACAATTCAACGGAAACAGAACAAAACCTCAAAATATGGAAGGGAAAGGTACTAAATATCGATATTCTTTCGAAAATAATCTAAAAGTTTCTTAAATATTTTTAATTCCGATACTATGGATGCTTTCGCTTAATCGAGCTGTTTCCTTTGCTTTGATAACAAATAAAAATTGTCTTATATTATCTGTGATTTAGTACTATAGTCTGTATATATTTTTCTTTGTGTGTGAAAGCTTTAGTTCCATTGATGGTTTGTTAAATTCCAATAATTTTGATACAGCTCCTAAGTAATCACTTTTTGAATAATATATCGATATATTGAAATATCGATATTTTGTATTATCCATATATCGAAACTGTTGAATAATATAGATCCGATATATCGATGTTTTTCTTCCCATTTCCAACTAAAGACCGATCGCTTTGACACACAATTTTTTTACATGTTCCGTGTATTTGACGAGTGACAGTTAAACAATTATTTTATTTTATTTGTCTGTATAAACCGAACAAACTTTCATTATTTCTTTCTATTTTATTTTATGCTATTTTATTTTATTTGCTGTATAAACCCAACTTTAGTCTCAATTTCCTTTACCAATATTTATATTATAGAGATTCTTCAAAGAACACAAAACACAAATACTCACATAACATACAAATCAACGGTCACACAAAACACAAGATATGTATTAATGTTCTTCGAGTTGGACACCGAATTATGTCTGGTTTCATAGTTTACTTGATGATTCTTTCGGACGGTGCTTAATATCTTCTGCTGGCTGATCTTTTGGAATTTTTCCAATTTTTCCTAGATTTGTCAATGGTGTTTGGATCGTCTTTACGATACTGTATGCCTTGACTTGGTTTTTGTTTATCTTGTCTGCTTCCATATATTTTTCGATCGCTGTATTTATTTGACTTGTTTCCTTTGAACTCTCAACTTTTTTTGTGTAATAGATGTATTTGGTTCACTGCGTGAGGTTTGTTTAATAGATCTGTTTAGATCATCCTGCTCTAGTATTTTTAAGTCACACGGCAGATATGATCAATTTCTTTCATCGTTTTGCTTAGAAAGATGTAGATGGGTTTTTAGAATTTTAAATTCTTCTTTCTGTTTTGTAGTTAGCTCTTGAACAATGGCAATTCTTTTGCCGTTCAAATTTTTCACATTTTGAAAAATGGTTTGCTTCTTAAGATATGAAGTAAATCCAATCTTAATTGGACAATCTTTGTTTAGTCCTGGTGTATAAATATTATTGAAAGCAGATTCTATTAAAGATATGTTCAATAAATGTTTAATGTTGTGATAAGCCATTGTATATCCAATTATCATCTATTTCCAGTCTGAATACAATAATGTTGTTCCGTCTTGATTCAGTTTCAGCAACTCGATTTTATTTTTCAAATTATAGTTTTCTTATTCTTAAGCTGATATTTTTCTCGATACTGCTTCAATTCCAAAGTTCAGTCTTGTTTCTGCAGCATCGATTGCATACTGTAGATCTGTGAAATTTTGAACTATTTTGCATTATTTGTTATATAATTTTCACTCATATTCTATTTCAACTGTATTCTACACAGTGTGTGTGGCCACCTTTTATTATACTATTGTCAACAAGGTCTGTTTTTTTAAGTAATTACTTTTTAATTTATTAATTGATACTGTAGATTCCAATATTAGGTTATGGATTATTATGTGGTTGATGGATCTAATATTATTCGCATTCAGCCATAGAACATCATCTAATTTTCTTATATACTGGATTATAAATAATTCACTTACAGTGTTCTGTAATGTTTATCCCACTGATAAACTGGTAGAATTCACTTTTTCTTAAGACGTATTTTAAAGTAATATATCACTTTAAGCCACCACCACCATTAGAACCAAACATACACACAGATATAGCAAAAGCTAGTAACTGATAAAATAATGTTCACAAATAAACCAAAAATTTAAGTAGTTCTGAGACAATATAAAACATACAACTATCAAATTCGTTAACTACAAATGAAACTAATGAAATAATTGATTTTAATTCCTGACAATACCCTTGAACATTTTTTAAAATTAGAGAAAGATAAATACGAAAAACAATTGAAAACAATAATAACAAACTAAATAACTTAATTGCACAAAACACCTGCAAGGATATTGAAATTGACACAACAAAATTTGTTCCAAAATTTATCAAATACAGATATACCTTCCGAGATAACAGATGTCTTGGCGTTGAGTAAAAATTTTACTATACCATACAATACCGAAAATGAGCTATCATGCACAGAGTATCTTACTTGCGATGAAAACGCGATTGCAAATCAACCTGAATGTTTTGCGTTCTCCTCTTTAATAATGGAAAAGCAAAATGCGGAAAGTCGTATTCACTTGTATGTTTATGAGCTCTGAAGGACCAATCGTATATTACGATAATGATTGCTTCTACATGTATATGAATTAGTTGTTATGTCAAATGAAAATCGATGTTTACATGCACTTTTCTTTATATTTGTATTATTTTACGTTTTCTTCATTTTGCGTCACAATTAAGACTATCACAAATGCTTATGTATCACAAATGCTTATGATACAATGCAATTGAAATGTTTTTACTTTTTTATGAATAATTCATGACAATATGTGACATCATATCATTTTTCATGCTTTTTTGTTACTTGGCCAACAACATTTTTTTGTATATGATGAAAATGGATAAAAATGGGTTGTTGTAGATATTTTGATATGTCGTTCAAAGTGGGTGGTAACAAGGAGAGTTATGTGAGGATGTAGCCAATGGGAATAGGGATTTAAATGAAACCGTCATACGACTGTTGAAAAATCAGCCGATGCATGTATTTTTGTGGACAAAAGAAATTGTTATATAGTTATCTGTGGTTTTTTATATGGAATGAAGTTTAAAATGGGTTTTGTATGGTTAAATACATATTAAATATGTGGGAAGAATGATATTTTTATTTTATGATATATACGGAATATATAAAGTACCATAGCACCCGTTGTACTGGCTCTGGTGAGCTGAAAATCAATAGGGTTTATCTGTGAAGTGTCCTGAAAAATATTAAATCATAAAATTGGTGACTTGTTGCACTCCGGAGGCTGTATCGTGCTAACAAGACATGTTGGCCGACGACAACCACGACGACGACGACATACACACAGGATTTTTTTCCAAAAACCGTTTTTTCATGTTGTTCTTGATGACAAACGTGGGGTAAACTAATACTTTTATAGCATATTAGATAGGTTGGGCGGAAAAGTAATACAGAAAGATCAACCAAAAAAAAAATTGAAAAAACCAAATATTTCTTTAAAAATAACCCCAAGATCATTGTACTACAACTTGATAAAAGTAATAAAACTGTCATAATGAACACTAAGGATTATGGGATAATCTATTTTACCTTTAAGAGCGACATCATCCAGAGCTCTCCACAAATCCGAGTCTTCATATTCATTCATAGGATCCAAATTTGATCTAAGCGTTCCAGAAAATAACACAGGTTGTTGAGGTATAATGGCTATTTTTGATCGCATGCTTTTCAGAGGTATATCAGTAGTAGAAATACCATCTATGAGAATTTTCCCTTCTATATCGGCCAATCTGAAAAATAATGTATTCGTGGTATTTTCAAATGAGTAGAAACTTAGCCGAGATGAGATATTTCTGTTTTGAGACCGGCTATTGAAAGCGGCTTCTTCAGGAAATAAATGGAATGGATCTCTGCCTGAACAATCAAGCCTTGATAAGAAAATAAAAATGTTGTTTGTAAATAATGTTGCGGCAGCTAAACAAAATGGCTCAGTCTGACAATGCCTTGCCCAGAACGCGGTATTGTCAAACGGTGTCATCAACTGCATATTGTACCTACTTATTTTGTTCTCTTACAGTGTTGGAAATTATTAATATTCAAGAGATTTTATTCATTTATCATCTTTCCGTGTTTATCATAGTGATATGATGGAGTAGATATTTTAATTGTCATTGTCAATATTGAACTTTCACGTTGAAAACCTTAAACGTTGATTACATTTTAAGGGGTTTTGTCCATTTCTAAGGTTAAACATAATATCTACGAGTAATGAAGAATACATGTGTGACGCTTTCTCATCTATATTATAAGTTAGAGACTCGGTTACGGGCGTTTGAAACACTTGGTGTTATAACAGTTGTGGTCTATCATATATTGGTCAAACTTCCCAAAAAATTTCAAGCCGTGTATCCCTCCATAAAAGTGATATAAGGTTACATCCTGAAAGATGTTCTCTGGCTAATCATGTCTCCTCGTTGGATCATGTCATTGATTTTGAGGGAGTTAAAATCCTTTCTCGTGAGAGAAGTTATAATAAAAGACTGTTTTTGGAAATGGCTTTCATCTTCCAGGAAGAAGGTTGTATGAATAGGAAGACTGACATTCAAAATTTGAGTAATCTCTACTCCCTCCTCCTAACACTTGATAAGCACAATTGTCTCCATATTAATAACAATAATAATAATAATGATAATATGAATAATTCTCACTAGTTTCCTACTTGTGGCATCATGGTAGGTGTTCCCCCTTTTTAGTAGGTGTTCCCCCATTATTATTAGTTCCATAATAATATTTATAATAATAATTAATAACATTAATAATCACATATTAATTCTCGTGATTAAAATAATAATTTTTTCATTGGAATGATAACTCAAATACATTTCCATAATTTTGGTACCACCCTTGTATTCTCTTTAAAGTTTCAATTCGATTGTTTCAGTGTCTCGCGTCATTGCAACGATCGATTCTTTTCATTCATTTAGTAATGATGATTGGTGTACTTAACCTGACATTTTTAGTTTCCGCCATTATTCTCACAAGTCCGCGTGGGTGTGTGGATTCTCGATTTTAAATGTTTTTTAAACTTTTTACTTTTTAATAATTTTTTAAATAAAAATGTTTACCAGTAATAGGCAAATGTATTGCCGACTGGACCTATTTCTTTAATGACTTTCTGTTGTGCACTTTTCCTGTGTTCAAGATCAATGATGCAATCTCGATCAATGTAAGTTGTAGAAATGTTTTTATGAACACTTTTTATAATTTATGTTTTTCTATCCTTATTGTAGTTCCCTGATGATGTAAATAAAGATTTACGAAAGCTTGGAGAATTGAATAGAGTGTATTTTTCCTCTTATGCTGCAATCCCCAATAAGATATTTTTCAATTTGCATATATATATATATATATATATATATATATATATATATATATATATATATATATATATATTATACTAGTTTTTTGTGGATTGATTTGATTTTATATTTGCCCCACGTTGCGGTGACAAATTATTGTGATTTATTAGGTGTGTAATTTTAATGTTTTAATATCAATAGGCTTTCTCTATTTGCCCTACGTTGGGCCGACAAATTATTGTGGATTGGTACTCCTGTGGTACATTTATTATTTTTATTTTAGTTTAGTTATTATAAATTATAAGTTTTGGTTTGCCCGGTATATTAAATTTTTTTTAAATATGTCATAAAATAATTATACTCACTTTCTTGGTACTTTAAAGTCCTGGTTTTTGTTATTTACATGAAAACTCTATGATCTCAGGATTTTGGGTTCATATAGTAAAATGAAACTATTTTAATTTTAATTATAAGCGCCAAAAATAAAATCTTTGTATTTATATAAAAAAATTTCAATTAAAAATACTTGCTTTTAATTTTTTTTATAAAATCCTATAGAACGGACCTGTATATTTGGCTTCAAAAACCCTCTCTAATTGAGAACCGTCTGATCAATAATGCCAACTGTTAAATAATAAATGGAGCAATAATCGAGAAATGAAATTTTCCAACAATACATTTAAGTCTTTCAAATGAAAAACGTTATTTAATATGAACTTAAGAAAAACATATACATTATTCATTTACAAAATCTTCAAAAAGAACAACTTATCTACGATGATCATTCATTCAAAAACACATACACTTAAATGGATTATTACTATATGCAACATTATATACACATTTAAAATCAGGTGATGTTAATAAAATACTCTATGATATAAGATGGCGGATATAACAATGGACAAGGTTTATGAAATATCAAAGTTCAAATATTTGCACAACACAAGTGAGTTTATTTAACCTTTTTTTTATTTAAATGAAATAGTTTTAAATACCTGTTCACTTTCTCTTCAATTCACCTCGTTGATTCTTTTTTAGATTACTTCTTGGGACACTATACAGTCTGTCGTGTTTGGGTAATAACCAAAATTGATGTTATATTTCATCTACATCAATACATTTTAGATGGGATTCCATAGACCAGTTCTTTCTGAAATGTATCGTGGAGATACCATTTCCACGATACAAAACTTTACTTGCTTATACAGATAAAATTTTACGGTTATTATGCTACAATTTTTACCAATTTCTTGTTATATTTATGTTTATCAGTTTGATTTATAAATTTATTTAGTTATATTGAAGAATAATGTATTTCTTTTATATTTGCCACTCCAATGGACTGCTTTTCTAATTGTTTTTAAATTATCTTCTAAATATTTTACTTTTTACCCCATTCATTCTACCAAAAAGAAATTCTACCTAGTGAATAGTGTACATTATCAACAAACTTTTCTCATTCAATTTTTTTAGTTTTTAATCCGCTTGCCGCGGATCAAAATATTTCGAATCTAATTCACCAATAATATTGGTTATAAAAATTCTTGTTGGTAAATCGCATTTCAAGTTTCAAATTGCTCATTTATCCTTCTAGGACATTCCGTTTAATATTTTTAAATAATCAAATTTGATGTACTACTTCCTTTAGAATAGATTTAGAAATATTTAGAAATGACAGCTCTTTTTATTTTAATTTGATCTATCCAGATTGACAATTCATTTCACAAACGTCATACATTTATAACCTTAATGTTATTATTATTTTTACTTTATTCCTTGACATATACTAAAATAATTTTCTAATGTTACCAAAGAATTTCTTTCAATATCTAATTAGTATATTTGATAACAAATCATAATGTTTTGACTCTTACTGTGTGAGAAATAGATTGTTACAATTTATACAAGTTAACGTTCAAAATGTTCTCTCTCAATGGCTAGAAATCATGTTATATGCAACATATGTGCATTTACAAGGTACATTGAAAATTTCCTTTATGATTCTTCGCTTTGATTCATGTTTATTTCCTCTCTTGAATGATGAATGATATAGATTGTCTATATTTCTGACGATTTAAATAGTAATTAAATTCTAAATTTTGTATTTACATATAGTGTGTAGTATTTCATTCCATATAATAGTATACAGAGTGTTGCAAGTTCCTTTCTATGTTTATATATATATATATATATATATATATATATATATATATATAACAAAGACAGAATTAGCGGGCATAGCACGCAAAAGAGGTTACAGAGAATGAGTGGTAACCGTAGACATGCATGTTTCTGGCTCATTAGCCTTCATCGGTACGGCATAACCAAGAAAAGGTGTACAACTTGGGAGCAAGGATGTTAATTGAAACATGAGAAAACACAAACAACGGATTTCAACAAGATAACCAAACGCACATTTGTGCCTTCAAATGGAAGATCCCGAGTTTTCAGGACAACAACCAACAGAGACACGGAGGCGTCTATAGCTCTCCTGTCTGAACCTTCCGACCCTGGAATTAATGAAAGATGAAATAATAACGCGTGGAATATAAAACAAAGACAGAATTAGCGGGCATAGCACGCAAAAGAGGTTACAGAGAATGAGTGGTAACCGTAGACATGCATGTTTCTGGCTCATTAGCCTTCATCGGTACGGCCGTACCGATGAAGGCTAATGAGCCAGAAACATGCATGTCTACGGTTACCACTCATTCTCTGTAACCTCTTTTGCGTGCTATGCCCGCTAATTCTGTCTTTGTTTTATATTCCACGCGTTATTATTTCATCTTTTATATATATATATATATATATATATATATATATATATATATATATATATATAAGATGTACGAATAGTGCGTGACATATAAACAATAAGTAACGAATAGATTAATGGGTATTGCACGCAAATAGAAGAAGGGGCTACTGAAAAAAGTGGTAACCGCAGACATGCATGTTTCTGGCTCATTAGCCGTCATGGGTACGGTACAACCAAGAAAAGATGTGAAACATGGGAGCAAAGTTGGTGAATGAACCATGAGAAAATATAACAGAATTCAGCAGGATAGTCAAACACAACATTTGCGTCAGTTGTTATTTCATTGATCTGGGTCGGAAGTTTCAGACGGGAGTGTTATATGCACCTCCGTGTCTATGTTGGTTGTTGTCTCGAAAATTCGAGATCTTCTAATATTACTGACGCAAATGTTGTGTTTGACTATCCTGCTGAATTCTGTTATATTTTCTCATGTTTCATTCACCAACTTTGCTCCCATGTTTCACATCTTTTCTTGGTTGTACCGTACCGATGACGGCTAATGAGCCAGAAACATGCATGTCTGCGGTTACCACTTTTTTCAGTAGCCCCTTCTTCTATTTGCGTGCAATACCCATATATATATATACATATATACGAGTATATATATATATATATATATATATATATATATATATATATATATATATATATATTAATAGCGGAAAGATATCGAAAGAAGAAGGTAAGATCCAAGTTAATAACTATACTACAATTCCAAAATAGTAGACACTGCATTCTCAGTAATTATACTACAATTGTTGTTGGTTTAATGCAATATTTTTGAGAATTTAGTGCCGACTAGTTTGGAACTCAGCTATATAACTTTGATTAAAAAATACTTACCACCATAATTGGTTTAAGACCATAGCTAAAAACTGTTCCTATTCACCTCATTTTACTGGTTACAGAAAGAATATATAATGGATGATGTGGGAGATTTCGTAATTTCAATCCAGGACAACAGTGAATCCGATTCTATTTATTTTTAGATGTAGAGGACCCTGAGAATGAGAAGCAACTGCACGATTTCGGTTGTCATCCATTAGTATAAACTTTCGTGTTTGACTATTTTTATGATATTCTGGATTTATCCTGTACATGTAAGTTCTTTTTCTTTTTTTTACTTTAAAATTTTCTGCTAATTGAATTTTTCAAGAAAACTGTTAGGTATCTTTTAGTTATGATTTTTTGTCAAACCGCGTATAAATTACATAAACAGCTTTTAAAGCCTTATTGTTTTTCTTTCTCTAAGTACCTATTCAATTTTTTACTGAAACTATAATATTAATTATGATAACTTTGTTATGATTTTTTATTGATCAGGTTATTCTTTGTAATAAATTCCAAAGCCACCATAGCTTGCTTGTTTTTCACTTCCGTAATAAATATACTATAAATGGATTTAAGCTAATGGGTTGAAACGCGCTACCCATTATATACTTTCAATTACATTACGGAAGTACCTAGACCTGAGTCAATATTTTTGGGTTTCACTTATAAATTGCTAAACGAACTTAGGTGTCACGCAGGAATGGTCAAGGACACTGTTCCAGAGATAATCCAACTAGGTACTCTAAAAATCACTTTAAACTCAGGCGACAATCAACCAAGTGAAAACAATTGAAATTTTACCAAATATTATATGCCTGGACAACTGCAGATTGGACAATCTTCGCGCTATTCTTGATGTAAATAAACTCTTTTAGCAGTTTCTAGTCACTTTCCTGATGAATGTAGACACGATATACTCACCTAAACAGTGCCGAAATTAACGTAGATTTACCCGCACCTGTCCTACCGACGATTCCCACCTTTTCCTTGGGTTTGATTTTGAAAGTAAGATTGTTCAGTACATATGGCAAATTTGTAGCATATCTCAAGTACACAGATTGAAATTCTAGCATCCCATGTTCCGGCCATTTTTTTGGTGGTTCCTTTTGCTTTCCGTGTATTTCTTGTTTAATTTCAATATACTCGAGTACTCTCTCAACTGACATCATGGAGTTGTCCAGCTCACTCCATTGACGCATACCCCATTGGAACATTCCTGTTAAACTTATAGCCTGAGTAATGGCAAGACCGACATTTCCACCATAATCTACGAAATAGAAGCTGGTAAATCCAATATTAATATTGGTGAAAGAAAATTCCATTGGAATTTCTCTATAGGATTTACTTACTGTTTTGGAAAACAAAGAAGCTAAACGTAACGACGGCTATATAAACAACGCACAATAGATCCAACCAAAATCCAAAAGTTCTATTACAACATACAAACAAGTAATACGCTGAACTGTGTAAGTCTTGGTGTTCATCGAACTCGTTTTTCAATATTTCTTGGGCTTGGAAAGCTCTTACTGTTGTCAAACCTTGGAGAGAGGCATGTATGTGTGAAAAAACAGGACTTCGAGCTGAAGGAAAATAACAAATCGTTGAAAAGTAAACCGAAAGTTAGGTAAAGACATAATATAGTAGTTAAGTGGAGGTCGTCATGACTGAAGGAATATTACGGAATCGGATTTGTTATTGTTTTTTGTTAATACTTTTCTCAGGGGTTAAACGGTTAAATTAAGTACAAATTTGTTGAAATTCATTAGCATATATTTTAATGAAATTAACTGTCTCGACCCTCACTTCGTGGAATCTACTCATTTTACTGTTTTAAATGAAACTTACTGTTTCTAGTTAATTCCACAATATATTAAAAAGATCTTGAAAATTCTAAGATAATTGACAATTGTTTCGATGATATTTACGTAATATCGGAATAATTGTCAATTATCTTAGAATTTTTAATATATTGTGGAATTAACTAGAAACAGTAGGTTTAATTCAAAACAGTAGCATAAATTTTACTTGTCAAATAAATGGATCCTTCTTCGCCAGTACAAGCATTCAATATATCATGTAAAAATTAGCAAGTTAACTTATAGATTGTAAAACTGATTTTCAATAAATAAATGTTATATTTTATTTTGGCGTATTTTATTCATTATACAAGACTGAGATGGAATATACTTTCTGTTTTGGTTATCTCATCGTTCTCATAAAATATATACGACCCTGTTGAGCGAGAAGAGAGAACATGGTGGAAGTCTGTTTGGGATTTGGATGGTTAAAAATGTGCATTCTATGTATAACCGTGATACCAAAACGAGTAAATTTAGATAGTTACAGCATCACTGAGTTTTATTATAATATTATATCTTTTTTAATGTTACAAAACAGCGGTGGGATTTTCATTTTTTAAAATCAGTTGGAACTATTTGTCGGTATAGGTAAAATTATTATGCGTCATGGGACAACTTACAAAACGAAACCGAGACCGTTCATCTTCATCGTCGACAAGTTGTATCGAGAGTTCGAATTCGAGTTCCGATAACAGATCAAGGAGAAAACGGGCAATAAAACGGTTAAGAAATGGAATAAGTAAACTAAAGGGGCGTACGACTAAGATTCGTGCGGAGACGAATTTTTAGTGCTGGTTTTTAACCCAAATCGGGATAATGTGTTTGTGAATAAGTGTCTGAATAAAGTAGACAGCCTAGCAGGGCGATATCAGAGGGACGACGATACTATTCTTCGGCTAATTTCAGGCCGATTACGAGGTAATGCACGTATTACGAAAACGTGGAGTATGACTCGAGATGGAGTGAAATTGAAACATCAATAAACCTTCATTTCCATAAATATGTTCCATTTTATAATTTATTGAAAGACGCTGCTAATTATGAAACTAAACCGGGTAAAAACTTAGGGGATTATTGTTTCAAGAAAATATCTAAACTAAGGGCACTTAATATAGCTATACCTGATGCGTATTTGATTGATGCAGTGATAGGTGGTATTAAGGACGAGAATATATCGCGAACCATTAGGGCCGCACAACATAAGGATGCCAACAATCTTTAGGCTTATCTTAATACCGTGGGTGACATGCTTAACGAAATAAAAAGTTTTAATGCGGACAATGCGAAATATAAACCTTCAATCTCGACTAGCTCTAATCGTAACAATTTTGACAATTTAAACATTTTTGGAACGCGCATAAAGTGCTACAATTGTGGAAAATTAGGTCACATTTCAGTTAATTGCAAAAAACAACGCCTCGAATGTACAAACTGCAAAAGACTGGGTCATACTAAAGAAAAGTGTTTTGTAGCGAAGAAATAAATACATCAAGTCGAGTTGTTAGCAACAGACATGCACCCTAATATATTTCTATAGCATGCTCGAATTTTTGGCAAAAAAATAAATTATTCAATAGACTCTGGCAGTTCAAATTCGCTCATAAAAGATTCCTTCGTTAAGAGATTCGGACTGCAATGTATAGATTCGAAGGTAATAACTTTGTGAAATAATCTCTACTATACAGGGGGTTTCGGCACGAGTAAATGTTCCCGACAAAAACCTTAAACATGATTTATTAGTAGGTAGAGATTTTATTAACCAGCACCACGTAGTTTTGGTTAAGCGTGATGATCGATTACTTTTATACAGTTTGTCTCCCGTTAGCATATCCGGGAATGTTATTGAGGTTTGTGATATTTCGGATTTAAATAATATAAATTTGGGACCTTTTTCAGCTGCCGATAAAAGAAATTTTATCTTCCATGGAAAATTTAGGGAATACGTATACAGTGGAAATGAACACTCCGGTCGTATGTTATCCTTATCGCATGCCAGAGGTGGAGAAGGGCATTCTTCGAAATATTATTCAAGAAGTTTTAGATAATGAAATAATCCGCAAATATGATTCTGCTTATGCTAGCCCGATTACTCTTGTTAAGAAAAAGGATGGTGACTATAGAATGTGTGTGGATTTTAGGCATCTCAATGCAGTAACTATCAAAAACCGTGGTGTACTGCCACATATTGAGAACCAGATTGACAAATTAAGAGGATTTAAGTATTTTACGAATTTAGACTTGGCGTCGGCATTTTATCAAGTTCGTATGGCTGCTAATTCCATTGAAAAGACCGCATTTGTAACCTCCGAGGGTAATTACAAGTTTTTACTAATGCCTTTCGAACTAGAAAACGCTCGTTCTGTTTCTCAATTATTAATAAATAAGGTTCTAGGACCGCTGAAGAATGAATTCGCCTTTCCATATATCGATGGCATTATAATTTCTTCTTGGACTGTAGCGGAGGGACTAGAATGCTTAAAAAAGGTTCAATTTCGTGCACATAATCTAACCTTGAAAATCAGTAAGTGTGTATTCCTTGCAACAACTATAGAATATCTTCGGAGATAAATCAGTGCAAAAAGAGTGAAGCCAGGCAATAAGAAAATTCAAGCGGTGTTGGATATGCCCTATCCTAAGAACGTTAAACAAGTACGTCAATTTATTGGGTTAGCGAGTAATTTCCGAAAATTTGTCAAGAACTTTACCGTGATTGCTCAGCCTCTGACAAAATTAACTCGCAAATTGGAATGTGGAACACACAACAGAAACAAGCGTTCCATGAAATTCAACAGGAGCTTACATCTTGCCCAATTCTTGTAATATATAACCCTAAACTGAAAACTGAAAACTGAACTTCATACAGATGCGTGCTCTATTGGTCTGGGAACAATATTATTTCAATACGACACTGACGGTAATAAACATGCTGCTTCCTATTATAGCAAATAAACAACATGCGACCAAAGGCAATATCACTCATATGAACTCGAAACTATGGATGTAGTGTGTGCCTTGAAATATTTTCGAGTCTATTTGTTGGGAATTAACTTTAAGGTCGTCACTGATTGTAACGCTTTGCGGACGACCTTGTCTAAATATGATTTAATTCCACGCATTGGAAGATGATGGTTGAAGATTCAGGAGCATATTTTCGAAATTGTGTATAGGGCTGGTAAAAAGATAATGCATGTTGACGCACTGAGCAGAAACCCCCTAGCCGGCACTGATCTAGAAGTCGAAGTTTTTCAAATAGATTTGACAGAAGCAGACTGGATTAGCGCCGCTCAATTGCAAGATGTACAGGTCTGTAGAATTCGAAATATTCTAGTCAGTAAAATAAAGAATGGAGAAAACTTTGATCAGTACGAGTTGAAGATTAATCAATTATACAGCAAATTAGGAAACGAAGCCAATATATAGGTTGTTCCACGAGCAGCACGTATGCAAATTTGTTGTTTGTGCCATGAAGATTCTGGACATCTTGGAATAGTACAGGTACTACAAATTTCGAGAGAACTACTGGTTTAAAAAATGAGAAAATGTGTCACAAAATATGTAAATGCATGCCTAAGTTGTATGTGTTACCAACAGATGTCTTCAAAACAAGAAAGTAAACTGAACCCCATCCAATTTCCTCTCATCCATTACGCGTAGACCATATTGGGCCATTTGTGACAAGTAGAAGAAAAAATAAATATATTTTCCTAATGATTGATGCATTTACTAAATTCACTGTAATCGAGCCAGTACATAATCAAAAGAGCAAGCGTGTTATTCGGGTTTTAACTGACTTAATACACCTATCCTAAGTACCTACTAGAATTATAAGCGACAGAGGTACAGTTTTTACATCCCGTACATTTAAGATATTTAGTGACACGTACGGAATCAAGCATATTTTAAATGCCGCTGCCTCACCAAGAAGCAATGTCCAATCTGAACGTTACAATAAAACGATTGTAAGTGCCCTGGCAACGGCAACAGCAGGTAAAGACGAAAGAATAAATACGTAAAACAAGTGCAAAGTGCACTCAATACAAGCTTTAATAAAGGTATTAATTCGACCCCTATGAAGGCGCTTATTAGCTATAATTCAAAACATGCAGCAGAGGCAATTGTTTTGAATAAAGCACAAGATAAAAAAGGCAGGCTAGATTTGGAGGAGCTAAGATGTAAGATTTCAGACCATATAACAAAAGACCAGAAAAAACAAAAACAACGCTACGACAAAATAAGACGATATGCCACCAAATATGACGAAGGAGATTTAGTAAGGGTATTGATAGCGAGTATACTAACTACTGGTGGTAGTCATAAGCTTCATCCCAAATACAAAGGCCCTTTTCGCATCACAAAGGCATTATTTAATGATAGATACGAAGTTGAAGATTTGCGGGAAGGATTTAAACGTAAGAGAAAACGTGAGAAAATTGATAATCATACAGAACGAAGAGAATTAGTGGTAACGTGCCTATAAACGAACGTCGCTAATGTGTTTTTTTGGCAACGTGCCTATAAGTGAACGCCCTTAATGGGTTGTTTTTGGCATCGTGCCTATAAGCGAACGTCGCTAATGTGTTTTTTTTGCCAATTTGGCAACGTGCCTATAAGCGAACGCCGCTACGTCGCTAATGTGTTTTTTTGCAATGTGCCTATAAGCGAGCGTCGCTAGTTTTTTTGACAAGGTGCCTATATAATATATATATATATATATATATATATATATATATACATGATGTATGAATAGTGCGTGACATATGAACAATAAGCAACGAATAGATTAGTGGGTATTGCACGCAAATAGAAGAAGGGGCTACTGAACAGAGTGGTAACCGCAGACATGCATGTTTCTGGCTCATTAGCCGTCATCAGTACGATACAACCAAGAAAATATGTGAAACATGGTAGCAAAGGTGTTGAATGCTGAATTCTGTTATATTTTCTCATGTTTCGTTCAACACCTTTGCTCCCATGTTTCACATACTTTCTTGGTTGAACCGTACCGATGACGGCTAATGAGCCAGAAACATGCATGTCTGCGGTTACCACTCTTTTCAGTAGCCCTTCTTCTATTTGCGTGCAATACCCACTAATCTATTCGTTGCTTACGGGTGAAGAGGGCTGTTTGGGATTTGCATGGTTAAAAAGTTAAAAATGTGCCGTCTATATGTGACCTTGACACCAAAACGAGTAAATTTAGATAGTTACAGTATCACTGAGTTTTTTCATAACATTATACCTTTTTAATCTTACAAAACAACCAGAATAAAGTAAATATTCTTTTTAAGAAATTATTTTATTAAATATTCGAACAAACCACAATTTTGGGAAAAACTATAATTTTCATATAGTTTCACTACTAAGGCTGGGACATAACGATTCGTTGTCTAGACAGGGTCTAGGGTTGAAGCTCTGTTCACTGACGTAGTCACGTAGTCAGTTGACAAGTCGAGAGGGGTAACAGGAGGGGAGAACAGTATTGTCTCTCTTTCACTCAGGTTAAGTAGTTAATAATTAGAAGGGGACAAGGTGTTTAACAAATTTGTTGGCTTTACGAGCTTACTCTCGAGCCAAAATTCATATAGTGTCTTTAGTGTACTTTACTTTATAAAATTGAACAAATAGAATTATTGCTAAGAACCAAAATTTTTGAAGTTTTAAGATATGTTTACTTACTGGTTGCTTCCATTCTTTTTAAGTTTCGACTCGAAGAAATATACACAATTTTGAATAGGTAAAATATTATTCCTATAACTACTGTTGAGATCAATATCCAAGGGTTCACTATACCAATAACAATATTGACTGCCAATACATTCAAAGCGATCTAAAAATAAAATACAATTGGTTTATCTGTTATAATACTCATGAAGATTGAACTTACGATTAATTAATTTCAAAAGTTGTATTCACAATTTTTCGAGCTTTATATAGGGTGATTCATTGGGAAATAGACAGTAATGGTATATATGGGACACTAAGGTTTTAAATAAAAAAATTAAGTTTTGCCTTATGCCACATGATTATGAGAGCTTTTCATTTTAAAAGTATAATATTAATTATCTATGTATAAGCAATCCAAATTGAGAAAAGCAGAAAAAAACGAGTTCCACTAAATTGATTATTTATTTATTTTAACAACGGAACTAATGGTAAAATATCACCAGATTTTGATTCTTACGGTGGGTTTATACAGCAAACAAAATAACAAATAAAATTTTAAAGTTGACCTTATGAAAAATACCTATAGCGTTTATACACGTAGTACCGCATAAGAAATAAAATAAAATAATATAAAAGTTCACCAACTTTTCTATATTATTTTATTCGAAAATGGATGTGAGCAATCGAGAAATTATTGACTGTTGCCTGTTTGGTAAACATAACACGTGTAATAGGGTGACCGCAGAAGAATAAAATGTATTCTTGTTAAATATTTAATTAGTTTTTATCATAAATTATACAAAATAAGTAGCGTCGTATGGCCATCTTGGCGCGAAACATAAAAAACAGTAATGACAACAATGACAGATGACAATTCATACAAGTGAAAAGTAACTGTCGTTTTTAAGGTGCGTTCAGCCATCATGTGTCTGACGCGGCAAATTCAAAAAATGACCTTACACACGTACTACTGTATTTGTGAGTAATAAAATTACGTAAAATAGAAAACTAGATCCCATTACCGTAACGAGGGCGTGGCGAAAGCGGCGCTCGCCACGGGCGCTACTGGATTTGGGAGCGCAAAATTTTAGGGTTGCATGTGATTTTATTTACATTTCACTCAACCGTCCATTTATGATGTATTTTAACGCACTCAAAATAGTTGATTAATGACCGCTATTAATGTATTATTTTCTGTTAATCAATGATTTTATTATATGCAACCCAACGTACATTGTTCTTATACATTTATGCTGGCAATGACCTGTGGTGTAGTAGGCTTACCTACTAAAACATTTCTTCCATCTTTCTTCTTATTGCAAACAATTGATATACTATCCTTTTCTGTTGATACAAATAATAATGCGCTTGCGTCTATAATCTTGAAGTTCATCTTTTTAATTTTAAAATGTTAACTTTACATTGATTTTGAAGCTTAGATCATAAAATATTATGGGCTGAAGTGCAACATAGATGTTTTTGATTATAATTTAATTGAACTTCGTCGACTGGCTTAGACATTCAACTATGTTACTGACAACGTTAATGTCGAAATTAATAGTTTATTATATACAAATTTACAATGAATGGTACACATTTATGAATGTTTGAACTTAGATGGTTTTCAAATCGGAAGGTAAATAAGAACTTAATGATTCGAGAACGTTCTGTTTCGACTCAATGAGTACGCACTTGACTCCTATGGGAACTAAGTAACGATATGTTAGACTTAGTATCTCTGTTTGAATTTGAGTGAAGCTTACTTCTAAATGTAGCGACGACTCACTGAATTTGAGTGATGAACTGGAAAACTAATTAAGAAACGGCGTCTTTGACTTAAATTTATAATATTTACCTCTCAACTTGAGAAACATTAATAACCATAGAACATTTAAATGCTCTATAAAGGAACGGATGTACAATACTGACAGAAAAATATTCAATAATCTAGACGACCTTAAGATTTATATTTGATGTTAGGAATCTAATTGATTCTATCACTTTGAATTATAAATAGAGTGAAATTTTCCCCATTTGGTCAATTTTCCCTAATGTGACTGTTTCACCGATTTTTGATTCTATTTAATTCAGACAAATAGATCCCCAATGTTGTATGCTGAAGTTATAGGTGGGTGTTTGTCTATCGTTTCAATAAGGTATGTCTATTTCATATTTTGTGTTGTTTCATAAGTCTATTTTCAGGACCGTTGCTAGGCCTTCGGCCGCCCGCGTGCTAGAATTAATTCGGCCGCCCGCTCTGAAAATAAACTTTAAAAAATGAAGTAAATGTTGTAACTTGTAACGTTTTTATTGATAATAATAATTAAACATTAAATTATTTGTGCAAATTAGCACGTATAAAATACATTTAAACATATAATGCAAGTATGGAAGTAATATTAAATAAAAATAAAAAATAAACATAAAAAGAAATAAACGCTTAGGTCTAAATTGTCTATCATAATAAAACGTTATAAAAAAGGTACTTTTCTAGTTTTACTTTCCGCAAATTCTTGAATTGTGTCATTAATATTCAAACTGTCCAAAATATCATGTTCAATAGATATTAATGATAAATTTGTTAATCGTTCTTGCAACATGGTAGACCTTACATAATTTTTAATAATTTTTAATTTTGAAAAAGACCTTTCGCCGGTTGCAACTGAAACTGGTAAAGTTAACATTATTCTTAAAGCAACAAACAGATTAGGAAATGTTGCCATAAGGCTGTTCTCTAAAATAAATTGTAGAATATCCTCAGGTTCACGTTGTAAAGACTCCTTAAAATGTAAATTAAAAGCTTTAATTTCATTATATAAATCACTTCCGTCAATATCGGACTCGTTTAGGGATTCATCTCGAAGCTTTAAATCCATATCTTTACAGTTTTTCATTAAATCTTGGTCTGATATGTCACCGATTTTAAACAAAAAGCCAAAAATGTCACTATAACTTTGTAAACCATCAAACCTGTCACTTAAAGACGATAATATCTGATCAAGGACTTTAAAGAAAAAATTTATTTTAAAATGAATTTTGGGATCTCGCACTGCTTCGTCTTCATGCTCGTAATCAAATTGACGCGAGGTTCTACGACGACGCATGCTATGAACGGGCGGGAAATCCGTTTGTATTTCTAAATCATTTGCAAGTTCGGTAGCTCCTACAAGTACATTCATATATCCCTCATCAGAACGCATTTTTGAAAAAAAATCTATTAGGTTTTCAAGATAATCTACGCAAACTTTTATATTTAATGCAGAACTTTGCATCATTTTACTTAACACATTTACTTTAAATAAGATATCATGCCATGTAATTACTGCGCATAAAACTTTATAATCGTGCAGTTTGAGTCCCAATGCTTGTGCTTTATGTCTAGTAGATGCATCGTATAATACTAAGTTTTCCGAAATTTCAAATAACGCATCATAGACATTGCCGATTTGATACCTTAATGGTTTTAATGCATCGATTCGGCTTGACCATCTTGTATCACTTAGTGGTTTTAAAGTTAATGTTGGCACGCGTCGTTTAAGAACATCCCACCTTTTGGTCGATGCAGAAAAAAATACGTATAAATCTTGGACTAAATCAAAGAAACTTGTTGTTTCATGAGACACATTAGCAGCATCATTGACAACTAAATTTAACGTATGCGCTGAACAAGGAACAAAAAATGCACGAGGATTTATGTCTAAAATTTTCTTTTGCAAGCCATTATGCTTACCTCTCATGTTTGCCCCATTGTCATAGCCCTGCCCACGCATATTATAAATGTTCAAGTTTAATTGAACAATTAAATTAGTTAAAAAATCGCTTAAGCCCTCGCCAGTACAATCAGTTATTGGACAAAATCCCACAAAATGCTCTCTTATTTCTACCTTTTTAGATTCATAATTTAGAAAAACAAATCGAAATATAATTGTTATTTGTTCAGTATGGCTCACGTCTGGAGTACAATCTAATATTACAGAGTAATATTTTGCGGCCCTGATCGAATTCAATATAAATGTTTTTATTCTCATGCCTATTAAAGTAATTATTTCATTTTGGATCGTATTACCCAAATAATGACTCATGTGAATTTGACTCTCCTGTGATTTTTGGACACGAGATACATGTTCACGCATTACAATATCAAATTGCGCTATCATCTCTACGGCTTTCAAAAAATTACCATTATTTGGTTCGTATAATTTGGAAGAAGACCCTCTAAGAGCTAAACACTGTCGCGATAAATATTGGATTATTGAAACAATTCTTTCCATAACATTAAACCAATATTTTTTTTCTGATTCTAAAAGTCTTAATTCCATTTGGTTGACGGTACTTTTTTGATTTAACATTTTAATTAATGATATCCACTGTTTAACGTTTTTGTTATGGCGAACACTTTGTTCGTGCCTTCCTAATATTTCTGATAGATGGTGCCAGTCAGAAAAGCCTATTTGGTTATTTAAATTGCCAATAAATGAAGTGCCAAAAATTTTGCAACAAAAACAAAATACTGCATCATGAGAAATTGAATAAACTAACCAATCTCTCTTAATTTTTTCACCATTTTTTAATGATTTATAATAATAATTTTCCGAAAACTTTCGTCCAGATTCACTAATGGGATATTTTAAGTTTTTAACTTGAATAGGTCCCCTTTCTACCAACATTTTTGCCATACTGCTAGTGATGTTTTCAGGCCACGTCCCTGGATCATCCGATACACTGATAATATTTACATCAATTTCATCTTCATGAGATAATTCAGCAGGCGGTTCGGCTTTTTGCGCAGTGGAAATCTCTGTTAAATTGACTTTATTAAACAATTCCGATCCTTTCTCATCAGAATCAAAATCTCTGGTTTCCTCCTCATTAGAGCCTCTAGCTTCTTCTTCTATATCTACATCCATGGACTGCATGGATGTGCCGCTTGTAGAGGGCATTTCTGTCGAAAATTCTTCAGTATTCGTTTCTTCGTCTGGATTCGTTTCCTTCTTTAAAAAGACATACATGGATCCTGCTAATTTCAATTTCTCCTCCTCACGTCTTGATTTTTGTTGTCGGTAATTAAAACCAGATAATCTCTTTGTTTTTCTTCGTTTCTGGAAATCAAAATTCGCATTATTATTTTTTAAATTTTTGGTATTATTGTAAATATGCATGAGAGAAAGCGCTCTCGATAAGATTAGAATTTCGATGATCGTTAGTTTTAGTTTCAGATGTAATTTCAGATTGTAAAATTAGTTTCAGATTGTAAAATGATTTATTAATTTTAATTATTTTACGAAAACTAAACAACAACAACAACGCACCTGTTATCTTCTTAAAATTATTTAAAAAAAGAAAACCGAATCCAATTCAATAGACATCAACTTAAAGTTTAAAAAATAAGACTAAATTTACTTACCATATTGTCCATATTTTCACTGTTCAATACCTCGTCTTTTTCTCACAACAATAAATTTAAAAATGATGTTTATGTCTTTACTAAACTTTAGTTAACACACTAACATTATTAATAACTAACATAAGTACAATAACGAAAATTAGTAATTATAAAACACGACACTTAACTAACGAATTTCGGACTCAAGATGATATAACTGATTCGTACGTAAGTGCAAAAATGTAACTGAAACTGACTGGTGAAACTAAAAGAAATAGTTTATTACAAAAATATTATTATTACCTACTCCTACTGCAAAATTAATGTATAACCAATGAGAAAAATCTACCACAATTAGGGGGTAGAAATGGGCGGCGTTAAGCACGAATAAATACCAAAAATAAACGCTATTACGAATTCATAAAATATTTTGCCCTAAAAGGTAATAAAATAAATGCTAAATTTGAGAATAACATGCAAGTACGTGATCAACAAAGACTATAAGATCGACGGCGCTGGGAAAATCCAGTAATTCTGTCTAATGTCTACTCAACAAAGAACTTTACAGTGGCTGTAAAGTAACAAAATAATTGCCTTTGCTACCTGCTACGCCCCAGATCTGAGTACTTAAACACCAATCAATAAATTTTTATGATGTGGGGATAAGTATGGAATATTGCACCAATTTTATACAGATCTTACTTGTTACTTCCGATATTTTAATTTTTTGAAAATGTTGGCAACTATAAACTAAGCAAGAGTTGGCCCTGTGAGGCCGCCCCAAAAATTGGCTGCCCGCGTTCCATAAACGCCTTGCACGCCCGCTTCCAACGGCCCTGTCTATTTTTTAATTATGTGAAAATATCACGTACAAGCGTCTTTGGCGCTTCAGTGATTTTATGTTTGTTCATGTATTTTTAACAATAATTACTTTGTAAATTGTATTGTATTGTATTCCTTGAATAAACAGTATTATTGTTATTTGTTTTTATTAATTCACACTTGTCAGTGGAGGATTGGCATGTCCAGGCTGGGATTCACAAGGTTTCAGCAGCCTAGTCATGTGTGAGCACTCGTCGGACGGTCCGGCATGTTTCCAATATAGCTGCTTGTTGGGCGGCAATTATATTCTTATCGACATTTTCCAATTTCAGTTTCTTTAACTCATTTTGTAAGTATACTTCAACGAGGCCAGTAGTTGAGATAACCAGCGGATGTATCGTTACGTGTTCTAATTGGTAAGCATCCTTTAGTTCGTGCGCCAAGTCAATATATTTGTATATTTTTGGGTACTAGCTTCTTTAATGTTGTGATCGTTAGGTATGGTGATGTCTATTATATTAGCTGTCCTCCCTTGTTTTTTTAGTACGAGTATATCTGGTTTATTGTGCGCTATTTGCTTATCTGTAATTATCATTTTGTCCCAGTATACTTTTGCATTTTGGTTTTCAAGTTGTTCTTTCGGGGGGTAATTGTAATAGGGCACTTGTTCTGCCAGCAGGCCATATTTTATGCAGATTACCTTGTGGAATACTTTGGCTACATCATCGTGTCTTTTCTTGTGGTCTCGAGATACCAAGTAGGAGCATCCTGCCAAGAGGTGTTGAATGGCCTCTGGTTTTTCGTGACATAACCTGCAACTATCGGATGGGATTTCCTGTCGGATGATGAATCGTCTGTAGTTTCGTGTGCTTATTACTTGATCTTGTATGGCCAGTAGAAAACCATCCGTTTCGGCCATGAGTGTTCCATTCGATAGGTACAGATTTGATGAGCGTTTATCTACATCTCGTCCTGCTAAAGCTGCAGCATATCTTCCATGCAGTTCTTTACCTTTGCCAGATTTGTTCTAGTTCAGCGAAGTACTTCTTATTTTCTTTTTCAGGTGGATCCTCGTTCGCTAACTTTAAGGGTGAAAGAGAGGAGTCAATAGATGTTATTGTTCTATATGCGGGGTGTGTTACGGACTTCAGATAAGTAAACAAATTTCCACATTCTTTATTTTAGATTTATAAGTCCTCTTCCGCCTTTGCTCCTTGGGAGATATAACCTGACTGTAGATGCATTGGGATGATGTAACCTCCTCTTTGTAAGCGATGTTCGAATCAATTTGTCTAGACTTTCCAAGTCAGTAGGACTCCATTTGACAATGCCAAAGCTGTATGTTACCACTGGTATCACCCAAGAGTTGATAGCTGAGAATTTTGATCTAGAATAGAGGTGTGATTTGAGGATTGATTGTAGTCTCTTTTTCAGTATGTTTTCAATCTGTTCCTTTGAGTGTTTTAGATCTATGTTAACTGTTTGTTGGATTCCCAAGTATTTGTACATTTCTTCTGGAGGAAGTGTTGCAAATTGGCTTTGATCTATAAGTGTAATATTTTCGGAGCCTTGTACTTTTCCTTTTTTGACTTGGACAAATGCACACTTCTCAAGCCCAAATTCCATCCTGATGGATCCGCTGAAGCTAGATACCAGTTCCAGCAGTGAGGGGAACTGTTCTGAGTTCGACGCATATAGTTTCAGATCGTCCATGTAGAGGAGATGATTGATTTTCATGGATGGCTTCCTGGATATAGTGTAGCTACAATAGCTGTCGTCAAGTAGACTACTAAGTGGATTTAGAGCCAAGCAGAACCATAGCGGGCTGAGACTGTCCCCTTGGAAAATGCCCCTCTCTATTCTCACTCCTGCATTGGTGTAATGAGTTGCTCCCACATTCACGTTCAGGGAGGTTTCCCACGTCTCCATAACTTTTTCAAGGAACTCAATAAAGTATTATTATTATTATTATTATTATTATTATTATTATTATTATTATTGGTGGTTTGATTGATTTCCTTAATCTTAAATTTAAATTTCTTGTCTTTCTTGGCGATTTCAATATTGACCTAAATGGAGATACAGGGCATGCTCGTGACTTGAACAATATTTTTAATTTATACGGCCTGAGGCATTACATTGACGTACCAACACGTGTTACGTTCAACACTGGCTCATGTCTGGATAACATTGTTACAAATATTTGCCCTGAGTTGTTTGAAACAGGTGTGTGCGAACCATTGGTATCTGATCATTTGGGGATTTTCATATCTATTTTAAAGGTTTCCAACTTGGTCTCGGGGAATCAACGGGTGATTCAGGTGTTGAATGATGTCACATTGAACAGTTTTGCCCGGGGTTTGGCTGCGGTCGACTGGACTAGTTTTAATGCTGCGTCTATGGATTCTAATCAAATCGCTCAAACATTGTTGGGCATTCTATGTGTACAAAAAGATATACACATACCTACCAAGTTACACTCTCGTAGACAAATGCGAGCAGGGTGGTTTGGTCGTGAGCTTAAGATGCGCAGAACAGAAGTGTTTAGATGTAGACGCGCTTTCCAGTCTTCTGGAGGTCTGGAGGATTGGCGTTTGTACTGCAGCATCAGAAAAGTTTACAAGCAAGAGATTAGATCCGCCAAAAGAATTTCGTATTCTGAGGCTATTTTGACTTCAGATAATCAGAACAAAATGATCTGGAACATAGTAAACCAGGAGAGAGAGAACAATAAATGTCGTAACACAGTTTCTGCGTTAACATCTTCGGAATTTAACAGCTTTTTTGCTAACATTGCAGAAAAAATGTCTAGCTCTTTGCCGGCAGCAGTTTCTGATCCCCTTAACTTTGTCAGTGTTTTACCTAGCCCTTCTGCCTCTTTCTTCTTACCTCCAGTCGTTGAAGGTGAGGTTCAAGCTGCTATATTACAGCTGAAAAACTCAACATGCACTGATTGTTATGGTCTGAATAGCCGTTTAATAAAGGCTGCTCTTGAACACGTTACTGGTCCTTTAACAGTTTTATTTAATGCTTGCTTGACCGAGGGTAACTGGCCTGGTGAGTTAAAGATTGCTAAGGTTTTGCCGTTGCATAAAAAAGGCGACTTGAACTGTGCCAATAATTTTAGACCGATTTCCATTGTTCCCATTATATCCAAAATTTTTGAAATTATCATCAACCACCGGCTTCTAGAATTTCTTGAGCTTCATTCCATCATTTCTCCTCATCAATTTGGTTTTAGAAAGAATGTCTCAACAATCGATGCTCTTGCAAAGGTGATTGGGACCGTGGTCGATGGCCTTGACGAGCGTCATGGTATTTCTGTCAGCTTGTCAGTATGTCAGCTTTGATGGGCGTGAATCAGTTAATATGCCAATCCGATTTGGAGTTCCACAGGGTTCAGTCTTGGGACCCTTACTGTTTCTAATATTTATTAATGACTTGCCGTCAGCCGTTAACGGATGTACTTGTATTTTATATGCTGACGACACGACACTACTTTATGATGAAGATGAGTCTGCTGAATCTGAACATCTTTCATTAGCAAAAAATTGGTTTGTGGCTAATAGACTTCAATTGAATGAAAGCAAGACCGTCAAAATCACTTTCACCTCGGACAAGCTTGCTCATAAGTCACAACCAGTTAAATTGAAGCCTTGTGCTCTGCGGTGTCTTCGCAAGTTTATGCACTGCGGCAGCTTCGGCATTGCTTGCAAACCAAGGCCCTTCGTACTATTTATTTTGGCACCATTCACTCACTTCTCACTTATGGCATTAGATTTTGGGGAAACTCGAGTGGGGCTTATAAAGTTTTCGCTCTTCAGAAATCCGCCGTGAGGATTGTCGGGAATGCTCCTTATGGTTCGCACTGCCTTGCACTGTTTAGGGGGTGCAGGATTTTACCGGTTCCTTGTCTGTACGTTTATGAAACATTAGTATTGGTTCACAAAAATAGATCCAATTATAATTCGCACTATAATATTCATACCTACGGCACGAGGAATGCGGTGGATCTTGTGGCCCCTTTCTCTGGGCTTAGGACTACCCAGGCGAATAAACTAAATGTTGAGTTTTACAATGTTTATAATAGTTTTTATATAGGTCTCGATCTCCAAAATAGGAGTCTTCGTGAATTTTGTAAATTCGCTAAGATGTTTTTATTGGAACATTGTTTTTATTCTATCGAAGATTTTTTAAAATTTGCGCCCAGAGACCGCGTGGTAAATTTTATTTTTTAGTTGATGTTTTATCACCTTTAACCGAGTTTTAAATTATTGTTACCTTTCTTTTATTAATTGTTTCAAATATTGTTTTATTCCTTTCATGATGACTGACTTCAAACATAATACATATGTACATGTTGTCAATAAACGTATATCTATCTATTATTACTATTATTATTATTATTATTATTATTATGGATCGTTACACAGTAAATTACTGGTTTCGTATAATGACCAGGTGTCCTCCCGACACCTCAGGTTAAGTCGTACTCAAAGTACTTTTCTTAAAATATGCGCTGTGCCATTCAATGCTATTCTTTGGATCAGTTCTACATTTAGTGTCGTTGGGATTTTCTTCGTGAGATTGAAGAAGTTACTCGTCACAGTCCTCAATGCTCCGACTACTACCGGTATTATTTCCACCTTGAGATGCCACATTCGATTAATTTCGATGGACAGGTCTTTATATTTCAAAAGTTTTTCGGCTTCTTTGTGAACAACATTGTTATCACAAGGTACAGCCACATCTATTATTATTTTATTATTTTCCATTTCCTCCCTTGCGGGGTTGCTCCACAACGTGGGATTCATGATCATTCACGTTGCTTGAAACTTGCGATTCTTCTAGCAGGATTTCGCAGTCACATATTTTCAGGTAAGTTAAGAGTTTTCCTGACAATTCTACACGTTTCCAGTACGACAGATTTCTGCATTTCGGGGAACACTTCTTTATGATTTATTTCCAACGTTTCGATGTATTTTTTTAAGTTCTTTGTTACTAATCCGGTTGCAGAGATGACTATCGGTAGAACTCCGACTTTTTTTAAATTATTAGTAATTTTGAATTCTTCAGCCAGTTATTATTATTATTATTTTAACTAGTTCTCTTCTTAAGACATTTTACATAAACTCAGGCCTTTTGGTCTGAGTGTGGTTTATTCAAATATACAGATATTATTATTATTATTTTCCGTTTTCTCCCTTGCGGGGTTGCTCCACAACGTGGGATTCTTGATTATTCACGTTGCTTGAAACTTGCGATTCTTCTAGCAGGATTTCGCAGTCACATATTTTCAGGTAAGTTAAGAGTTTTCCTGATAATTCTACACGTTTCCAGTACGACAGATTTCTGCATTTCGGGGAACACTTCTTTATGATTTATTTCCAACGTTTCGATGTATTTTTTTAAGTTCTTTGTTACTAATCCGGTTGCAGAGATGACTATCGGTAGAACTTCGACTTTTTTTAAGTTATTAATAACTTTGAATTCTTCGGCCAGTTCGAAATATTTATGAACCTTTTCTCTTTCTGTTTTATTCAGGTTGTGATCGTTCGGATGGGCAATATCTACGAAGTATCCAATCTTGTCCTGTTTATTAATAAGCACGATATCTGCTCGATTGCTCGCTACAGTTTTGTCCGTTTGTATTGTTGTGTCCCAGTATAGACGGCAAGTATTATTTTCAAGGACGGGAAAAGGGACATATTTGTAATAACGTTCTTTTTGTTCTTTCAGTTTGCAGAGTATTGCCAGTTCTTGATGGATTATATTCGCCGTCAAATTATGGCGTTGGAGATATTCCGTTGGAGCAAGGTAACTGCATCCTGAGATAATGTGCTCTATTGTTTCCGCATGTCTATTACACGTCTGCACAGATCGTTATCCAGCTGTACTCCATGTACAAATTTCACATGATTTTTGGTCGCAATTACGTTGTCTTGTATTGCTACCATGAATCCTTCCGTTTCTCCGAATAATTGTCCCCTCCGAAGCCACTCCGTTGAAGAATTAAGATCAGCTTCATTTAGTTTATTGGGAAATCTACCGTGTAATGGTTTTGACAGCCAAGCAGTTTTTCGTTCAGCCAAAGTTGGTACAGGGACCTCTTCTCCGGCGGACAGATTAAGCGGTGAGTAGTAATCCAGCACACAGATCATCTTATGCATCTCTGACATCTCTGTTTTGGCCTTAAAGTACTTTTTTAGTTCATTTATTTGTCTGTGATATAAAGTTTTGAGATCTAGTAGACTTCGACCACCCATGCTTCGTGGCATGTACAGCCTCTCAATACATGCTCTTGAATGGTGTATGCTGAACTTGGTCAGTTGTACTCGGATGGATCTATTTGCAGCTTCAAGTTCCGTTTGTGACCACCCAATTACCCCAAATGAGTAGGTTATCGCAGGCACTGCCCATGAATTAATGGCCTTTATTTTATTTTTTGCAGTGAGTTCCGTACGTAGAATGCTGGACACTCTGGTTACTAAGGTTTTATTTAATTTTTCTTTTGCAGATTTTCGGTCTATTATTAGTTCCTGTTCATAGCCCAGATACTTATAACTGCCTTTGTTTAGATAGCGAATATTTTCATTTTCTAAGTTGTCAATTTCCTGAGGTTCTTCCTTGCGAGCTACCAACTTGGCACATTTGTCCAATCCAAATTTCATTTTTATATCGGTGCTAAATATTTCCGTAAGGCTAGTTAATCGATTTAGATCGTTCTCTGTTGAGGCATAGAGCTTGAGATCATCTACATAGAACAGATGGGATACGTTATAACAATGATCGCCATTCTTAAGTTTGTATCCCAGAGCCGATTAACAAAGAGCTTTCGATAGTGGATTAAGACTGAGTATAAACCACAGCGGGCTAAGCGAATCTCCCTGAAAGATTCCGCTTTGTATCGATATTTCTTCAGTTGTTATTTGTTGTTTGGGTGTATTAACAAGCAGTTTTGTTCTCCAGGTTGCCATACATGTTTTAAGAAACTCCACAATTCCTTCGTGCACCTTGTATATTTCCAGGACTTCGATCAGCCAACTATGAGGAACTGAGTCGAATGCCTTTTGGTAATCGATCCAGGCCACAGCAATATTTTTTTGTCGGTGTCTTGCATCTTGTGTAACCACGCTATCTATTAAGAGCTGTTCTTTGCATCCTTGTGTTCGGGCTCGGCTTCCTTTTTGTTCTTCTGTCCGCTGAGGTATTTTTCTATTCTATTTGCAATAACAGATGTAATTATTTTATATAAGGTGGGCAAACATGTAATGGGGCGATAATTCTTAGGGTCTTCTGTTTTTCCAGTTTTAGGGATCATAAACGTTATTCCTTTTGTTAGGTATCCAGGCAACGTCTCGTTATTGTTTATAATACGGTTGATTTGTGCTGCTAACGTTTTCCATACTGCCGTATTCTTCCACCAGTAATTGTGCAAATGGTCAACTCCAGCCGCTTTCCAATTGTATGTTTTTGAGATAATATTTTTTACATCTTTTTCTGTGATTTTTACTTCTTCCATAGCTTCAATTGTTTCGCAGGTTTTCTTCTCAGCTTCTAACCATGTGGCTCTTCTGTTATGTTCACCTTTTGTTTTCCATGTATTTTTCCAAAATTCCGCGAGCTTGTTTTTGTCTGGCATATTTTCGATCTTCTGTTTGCTGGAGATTAATTCTTGGTAGAATGCCCTTTCGTTTTTAAAGTATGTATTATTTTGTTCTCTTCTTTTGTAGCTTTTGTTGTACCTTCTTAATCTCTTCCCAGGCACTGCTATTCGCTGCTTCAGTTGATCTTTTAGGACTGCTATTTTTGTTTCAAAGTTCTCGTCTCCGACCTTGATATTCTTGGTATTTAGGAATTTTTTGACTTCTTTTTTCATTTTCTTGCTATTGTTGCCTTTTTGCCACGTGCATAATTTCGTCAGATTACTTCTAATATCATTGATTTGTTTTTCGATTCTCTTTTTCCATCTTGGTTCCTGGTTTTTGTTAACTGCGTTTTCCTCTCTCATTTTTTGCCCCATTACCTCAACCGCAGTTATGGCTGCACTGTATACTATAAGTTGTGTCTTTAGAATTGGGTCTTCTTCACCAAGCAGTATGGGTATCTCTGCGTTAATTGTCTTTAGTATTTGTTCTGTTTTTCTATTCGGTCTTATTTTTGGTAATTTCGGTCTGCATTCCGGATCAATTTCATCGTAAAGGGTTAGATTCTTATAAAATCTATCCTTTATGTGTCTTTCTACTTCATTTCCCTTTTTTGTTTCAGGATCCTGTTCCTGTATCGTAATGTCTATAATAGATAAGTTTGGTATCCATCTTGCACTTTGTTGTCTTTGAATATGGTCTCTAATGCTGTCTACTTCGAGTTGTGTAAGGAGTTTATGGGTTTTAATGGTATACATTTGATTCGCCAATTGGATTTCGCTTAGGGTGGAGTCTAGTCTTATTCTTCTCCATTCCACTAGCATCTTTTTGCGGAAACCCCGCTTATTTTTCTCGCATTCAGTTCCAAGGAAGTAAGCCCGCATGATATCCTCATTTTCATGTTTGGTCCATCTTCTGCGTTTCGACACTTCCTCCAATCGATTCCATTTCCGATTGCCTTCTTGTGGTCCCGGAGCCTGCAGCGGCGCCACTTGCTTCACCTTGCTGCAGGTCAGGCTGATCCTGACGGTTCCGAATAGAGCCAGCCTGGAGCTCTACCCCGCCTGAATGAATTTTTGCTCGTGTACGTACAGCAATTTACAATATCACTTACTGGGGTGCTAACCCAGCAGGTTTTACCCCATTACTCCCTTAGGGGTGCCAGGCTATATAACAAACACTGATGGTGCTCGCGTTTGGATTTATTAACGAGGTTATCTCCTCGGGCTGGGGGCGGTGGCGACGCCGATTTGCTCTCCGTCGGATTTATTATGTGACCGACGCCCTTACCTATTTATTATTATTATTATCTTTATTATTATTATTATTATTATTATTATTATTATTATTATTATTATTATAGCTGTGGAACGATGTATTTCGACTTTAGTTACACTTAGAACTTGAGTTTAGATTTTGTTGCACAACTTAAGGAACCGGTTCACTATTCAACCAACTGACCCGTTCATAATGTAACCCACAACTTACTAACCGATTGCATAACTATGTGATAACTGCTGAAGTGTGAATGCTTCGTTGAATATTGAACTAACTTGAGTATAGTAAACGGAAATGAACATTTCCTATTGGCGAGTATCATTTGACTTGCCGAAACCATCGACAAGAATCAACTATGGACGTCTCCAATAGATATTTCAATTTCTATTGAACGTTCAATAGGTGGAACCGTCCTATTATAACCTTTTACTCAAAATGTTATTTAGGTTTATTATAGACCTTCCGAATATCTTCCATAGAAGTTCAAATACAATGTGACAATAAGCCTTTTACGAATTTTACAATGTGCTATTTACAATTCTATTAACTCAATAATCTAATAGTGTGAAACGTGACATTTTCCAAAATTTTTAACTATATACAATGCGACAATATTTCTTTCACGAATTTCAAAATGTGTTATTTCGTTTGCTCTAACATTATTACTTTACAAATTATCGTGTGAAACATGATATTTTGAAAATGTTTAACAAAACTACAAATAAAGTGAATTTACCCTTTGAATGTACAACAATACCGGAAGAATACAAAAAGATCGACCAATACCTTTACACATTTTTACAATCCTAGCATATAAACTGAATTTACGCCTTAAAATGTATAATAATGGCGAAAAGAAGATACATGAGTTTCATATCTACAAATATTTTTCACGTTTTTAATATGTACCGTAATCTATATAATTTAAGATGTCCTAATCTTGAACAATAGATATTTATAGGAGCAAAAGCTTTCAACCCAGTTGCATTTGATTGCGGCAGTTTCTTGATGCTGTCGCTGAGTCTATAATATGTTGTTTGAACCATTACTTCTCGAGATTAATAAAATAGCTTTGTTTTTAGATTTTCCTTGGTTGATGGGATTGAAACTACAGTGAACTGTAAAATATCTCTTTATTTTATTAACGTTTCATTTCTCAAACCTAGAACAGTGACACGGTTCTTATTCGTCTTATGTCAATCAGCGATTCCTAGAGTGAAAAATGTTTCAAAAATATCTATTGGAAACTTTATTCAGATTGCCTTGCTTACAGCCTGCGTTTGTCACATGAAACTGCATTTTTTTAGGTTCAATATTTCCAAACAAAAAAAGGTTGAATATTTTCTTTCTTCCTGCTTACTATCAACTCCACCCTCGTCTTCAGTTCATTCCAGCAACGCACTATTATTATCATCTACATCCTCTAAAATAGATAAATTTTCCTCATCACATTCATACAAACACCTCTCAAGTTCTGCTTCCGTCAAACCTTCGTTACAGAATATTATAATATCAACCAAACAACACAATAATACCTGCTACCTGATACAACCTACACGCTTAATCACGACTCACGTGCTCAGATACAATTGCGCAAACTCCAAAATCTTTCCCCAAAGAAAAATATGAAAATAGTAGTTCATTCTTAACAATAGAAGAAAATGGATGATAAAAGTACGTTACACATGTTTGCGCACAACGTACGTTGAATTTTTACAACTATTGCTCATCCATGTCAATATATATAGTCTGTCATACGTCATTATTTATTTTATTGTTATAATTTCTTATAATTCTATATATATTTTAAAATCAAAAGTAGGGTCGACGAAAAAGTTTTGTATCGAACTTGTGAATTAAAATGGTGATTAACAATCTCGAACTTTAATACGCTCGCTTCGCTCGCTTGTTAAATTATCTCTATTGTTAATCGCCCTTATTAATACATTTGTTCGTAAAATAACTATTTACATTACATTACAGTTTTAAATTGAAATTCAGACAGTATAGACGTATCGTGTCAGTCTGTTACCGAAAGCCGCTTACCATACTAATCGCTAAGACCACTTTTACTTTATGTTTTCGGGGTCGCTGAATACGAATTTGAAATTATTTTTACGTTGAAATTGGGGGAACATGGAAAAAACGGCAATTTCGGGTAAAGTTGAGACAATTGAATTTGGCGTTTTTCTGTGTTCATCTCGCTATATCTTCCACATTTATCAATTTATCATTCTGAAATTTCTTATGACTATTGCGTATCTAAAGATCTAAACAACAAGCCTACTCCGAAAATTCTGCGACAATTAATGCTTGAACAGTAAATTTACATTTGTTTACTTTTACGTGTTCCGAGTTTTGTCGTACAAATGCAAAAGTTGTGTTACGGAGTTTCGAGTTTCTAAAAACTAATTATCCAGTATTAAAATGCAATACCTAAAGAAGTTTTTGGGAAAGTTTCAGATCTAAATATTGAAAAGAAAAAAAGATATGCTTTTTCAAAGTCGAGTGTCGCGTGCGGCTGCACGGCGCGCTATAGCACGAGCAGCGACTATCCGAGTCGGAGCTTTACAAGCGTTTGAAATACGATTTATTTCAAGTATCTCTCTCTGTCTCTCGATTATTTTATTGATTTTGTTGCGAGAAGAATTCGTCAACTGTCTGAAATTCTAATTTAATCAGGTAAGTTCAAAATCTATTCATTATTCATAATGATCGGAATTGTTTAGTATGAATACATTATACGTGTTTACGTTATTTTACGTACGTGACATACCTTATGGAAATAATTACTATTTATATAATTAAATAATACTATAATATGATTAAATAATTACTATTAAATAATTGACACTATCGAACTATTCAAATGTTTGACGCAGAATGGGTGACAACCAGTTAATAATTGTAGAATCTCCCGATACAGACGTTTTTTTAATACTACTATTTCATTTTACAAGTTTCGAAAATAGGCCTCAGCTATGGTTTTTCACGGGAAAAATATCCGTACGCACTGATTTCAGAAGGTATATACCCATTCATAGTTTACAACAAAAATTAGGAAAAAATATCTGTTCGTCGTTGTTAGCTGCACACGCTCTAACAGGCTGTAATACTAATTCATCGTTATTCCACATAGGCAAGATCAAGGTGAATGCAGCATTACGACTTATGTCAGACGAAGAATTGACTAATTTAGCTACAATAACTGACTTAGACATACATGTTGCTCAAGAAGTCGTCAGTACATTCACATCTTATTTGTACGATCCAAAGAAAAAGTCAAAAGGTACACGTAACGATATAAATTCATTAAGATATCATTTAACTATCGAAAAGAACTCTGAAATCGCAAGACTTCCTCCATCTGAACCCGCGATGCATAAATACATTTTAAGAGTTCTTTGGCAAATCAATGAGTGGAAACAAGCAATCGAACCTCTAATCATTTCCAAAGATGTGACAAAGTTTGGCTGGGTGGTAGAAACAGGTAGATTGAGTTTCGATTATGACGATGGACCCACTGCTATGGAAATACTACAACAGTACTTTTGTTCGTGCACTGGCAAAAATGCTTGCGAAACTGACGTTTACCCTTGTAGACAATCTCATTTGAAATGCTGTGATGTTTGTAGTTGTAATGATACATGTGTAAATAAAGAAGTGATTGTAAATACAGATGAAATAAATGAAGATTTTTAAGATATTTTAATGGTTTTTATTTTAATTGATATATTAAAACCTTATTTCGGACGCATGTCAAGTTCCGACTCGGATAGTCGCTGCTCGTGCTATAGCGCGACGCTCGACTTTGAAATAGCATATCTTTTTTTCTTCTCAATATTTAAATCTAAAACTTTCCCAAAAACTTCTTTAGGTATCGCATTTTAATACTGGATAATTCGTTTTTAGAAATTCGAAACTTCGTAACAGAACTTTTGCATTTGTACGACAAAACTCGGAACACGTAAAAGTAAACAATTGTAAATTTACTGTTCAAGCATTAATTGTCGCAGAATTTTCGGAGTAGGCTTGTTGTTTAGATCTTCAGATACGCAATAGTCATAAAAAATTTCATGATGATACATTGATAAATGTGGAAGATATAGCGAGATGAACACAGAAAAACGCCAAATTCAATTGTCTCAATTTTACCCGAAACTGCCGGTTTTTTCCAT
This sequence comes from Galeruca laticollis, assembly GCA_963921935.1. NCBI lineage: Eukaryota > Metazoa > Arthropoda > Insecta > Coleoptera > Chrysomelidae > Galeruca > Galeruca laticollis. Next base: position 156,102,081 of record OY998181.1, on the reverse strand, counting down.
GTTCCCCCAATTTTATCGTAAAAATAATTTCATATTCGTATTCAGCGACCCCAAAAACATAAAGTAAAAGTGGTCTTAGCGATTAGTACTTCCGTGGTCACTGTAAGGTCAATTTGGGGGTGCGTCCCGCTCGCCTAAAAAGCCAGACTTTGATAAAATAGCAATTAGTGCTATAAAATTAAGTGGAATGGAAAATACGCCAGGCCAGTACATTTAATTATTTTATTTTGTTACTTATTGCATTACAATAACGGTGTCGTGCAGCAAATAATTAATTTGATGGAATGAAGTGCCGGTGCAAATGTGCCCACAAATATCGGTATCTGCGATGCCAACTGAGGAGAGCTTAATACAGAAGAATAATGCGCTGATTCAGGAAAATAGTGCAAGATCGCAAAATGGACAAGCGATATATAGTGCCTGGAAGAACTCTGAATATCAGAAAAGTTGATTAACAAGCAAACTTAATGCAATACAACAACAATTTGAACAAATGTAAAGAAATTATTTGGATTTGAGAAATAAATATACAGGGCTGGGAAAAAGTTTGACAAATAAACAAATAATTACATAAGTCAAGGAGGAACCAAAGCCAGATCAATATTTCACTGATGAAGAAGAACTTGCAAAAGAGACAGAATGGATAAGGGTGAAAAATCTGGAGGGAAGTAAAATGGATACGTCACTTACATCTCCACAGCAAAGATCGACGGTCTCAGAAAAAGAACAGCCAAAAGCTAAAACAACAATCGCCTACCATAACCGTAGACGGAATTACAAATTTTAATGCACTTCATGAACCTGAAACAAAAATGATGTCTGGATTTCAAATCAAAATTATAAACGATAAAAATATTAAAATTGATTTCCCGGATGGAGAATGCTACGAAACTCTCACTAAAATACTTACTGACAAATATTACTCATGGTACTCTTACGAAAACAAACAAAACCGTCCTATTAAAGTAATGGCTATAAATCTCCATCACTCCTGTAATCCTGAAGAAATAACCCAGGAAATGAGAAGAAGAGGATACAAATTACTTGAAGTTAGTAAAAAACTGAAGTACACCACAAGACATCCTCTAAATATGTTTAGGCTGTCATTCCGAAATGATGAAGACAATTAACAAAATCTTCAGCATAACGGACATAATGGGTATAAGGGTCCAAATTCAACCAATTAAAAAATCTAGATTTGTTCTGTAGTGTAAACGATGTCAAGTTTATGATCACACCCAAAAATACTGTGCTTAAGAACCTACATGTGTAAAATGAACTGGAAAACATTTCACAAAGGATTTCAACAAGCCTAAAGAAGCACCCAAAGTGTGTTCACTGTGGCGGAAATCACCCGGCCAATTACCAAGACTGCATTGTAGCCAAGGAAATTAAAAAAATTGAAAATAAGCAATGAAATTAACTGTCTCGACCTTTACTTCGTGGAATATGCTCATATTAGTGTTTTTAAATCAAACTCACGGTCTCTAGTTAATTCCACAATATAATAAAAGTTATTGAAAATTGTATAAAAATGACAATTGTTTCGATAAATCAATATCATCATCAGAATGACAGAAGTTACATTTCATTTTATGCCTACCTGATGTTTAGTAGTTATTTTTGGCTAGACCAAGAAGTAACCTAACTTGTGATTGGCTTAATATATGTTTATAGAAAAAAGAAGAAGATGTGATATTACAAATATAGAAGCTTTATTATTATTAGCCCTATGGTGATATCCTGGATATAATTTTTCCAATTGAGATCAGTATAACTCTGCAATGATATAGAAAACCAGGAAAACTATATCTGCTGATCTTTACAATTATCACTTAAGAAGACAGTTCATTAGTGGAGAACTCCCTAGATTTAACTGTTCATTGACAACTTCATATTGTGGGTTTCTTAAATGTCTTCTAATTTCCAGTTCATCAAGGAAATCCAGTTCTTGTTTCTTTTCACAAATATGCAGCACTTCTAGTTCTGTGTTAGGTGTCAATGAATGATTGGTGTCAAGTAGATGTTTTGCGTAGTGGGATTTATCTGGTTGTTTTAATCTATATGCTCGTAAGTGCTCACTGTATCGTATTTCAAAATTCCTAAGGTCTGACCCAAACAGACAGCATTACATTCTGGACATTTGAGTTTATATATACTTGACTTCTTTAATAGTGGTATTTTTGTTTTTACATTTATCAATTTTGTACTAACGTTACTTTCTGTTTTAAAAGAAATCGTTGTATTCGTTGCTGAAGATATTATCTTTGAAATATTATTAGAAATATTTCCTGCATATGTGATGGTTTTATAAGTTTCAATTTCATCAGCTTGTTTAGGATATATTAGTTGTAATGCCACTTTTTCTTTTTTACTAATTAGCTTATTTATCATATCTAATGGATAACCGCTAGATGTTGCTATTTGTCTAATTGTATTAATCTCTCTATCAAAATTACATTTGTTCATAGGAACTGAAAAAGCTCTATGTATCATTGAATGATATGCTGCTAGTCTGTGTGACATAGGGTGGTTAGAATTGAATGGAATTGTCACATCAGTCTGTGTTGGTTTTCGGTAAATTGAATAATCAAGTACATTATTAACTCTTTGAATTTTTAAATCAAGAAAATTGATTGAGCTATTTTCTTCAATTTCTAATGTAAATTTAATTTTCGGGTGTAAATTATTGATGTGACTGAAAAATACATCTAATTGTCGTTCACTACCCATAAAACAAGCTAATATGTCATCTACATATCTATACCAAAATAAAATATTTTTCGAAATATTACTTTCAAAGATCTTTCTTTCTAAATTGTCCATAAAAATGTTTGCTAAAATAGGTGATATAGGGCTTCCCATTGGTAAACCTTCATTTTGAATATATATCTTATTGTCAAAAGTGAAATAATTCTGATTAATGCATACATCAAATAAATTAAGTATATCTGATATTATTCCTGGATTAATATTTTTATCTTCTAGTAATTTTCTTACAAGTATTAGACATTCTTTAGGAGGAATTTTAGTAAACATATTAGTTACATCGAACGAAATGAGTTTATAGTTATTTTGCAAGTGGATTGCTTTCAACTTTTTGATTAGTTCTATTGAATTTCTAATTGAGTACTGAGATTCATATCCGTAACTATTGAGTATATTGTTGAGCTTCTTTGCCAATATATTATTAGGAGCATTAACATAAGAGACTACAGGTCTAATTGGTTTCGTTATTTTATGTAATTTAACTGTTCCATATAATTGTAGACAATGAGGATTCTTATGTATGATAGACCTCTTTTCGTAATCATTTAAAAGATAATTTGAATTATTAACAATTAACTTTTATTATATTGTGGAATTAACTAGAGACCGTGAGTTTCATTTAAAAACACTAAAAATAAGCAATTGAGCAGAACAAAATCGCCTGCTAAACCTCGGCGAGATAACATATAAAGAAACGAACCATCAAAACAAAATCAGAGCTTCAACCAAAATAAAATTTATAACCACTAGAAAATGCTAAATCCCTACTTTTTATTTCATTATTGGGAAAGAAAGCTGGTAATTAATGAAACATTGTTCTTCATGGTGCCAAAGATTGATTTATATAGGCCAAACAATATTCCTTATATTATTTTATTTGTATGTGTAAACCGAACAAATTTCTTCATTCCTTTCTATTTTATTTTATATGCTGTATAAACCCAACTTTAGTGTTATAAATATTGACGCTGTTTATATGACTTAGGTCACCCTGTATAATTTGAAGATTTTTTGAAATTTCTTACCTGAATGGTGTCCACCAAAACGTTTGGTAACGTTTCGTCAATGCAACCAATATCTTTTGAAAATCTATTTAAGATTCTTCCTGACGAATTAGTATTGAAAAATAGCATTGTACCATTGCCAATTTTAGCAAACATTGTATTGTGCAGTCTTATCGATGCTTTCATGCATACTTTGAAGAAAGTAATTGACCTACAAAATTAAATATCATTTATTTACATAAAGGGTTTTCCAAAATGTTTGCTTTTTAATTACTTCATCACCGATTTCAATTTTTTCAATGTTAACCAAAGATTTTTATTTACAATTTTCTATAATTTTAAAATTTTTTCCTGAATGTTATTCTAATTTATTCCAAAATCTCAATTTAAAAATTCGTCAACTTATTTAATTTCTTATCTTATCCTCTCGCTATAATTATTATATAAATCAAAATAACATCTGCCATGTTGCGCTCCCCAAATTCAAGTATTGAGACCCTGTTTTTCAGCTGCTTTTCAGTTATTAGTATAACGCAAAATAAATGGATAATACTACCAAGTAAGGAGCCATATTAGACCAGGGTAGAAGCCTTTAAAAATAATAAAAAGTGAAAAAAAATAATAGTAGGCTGAAACCCATTAGAAAAGGAGGGGAATATTATTGAAATGAAAGGGATAATAATTAACGGGCGATCTGAGGTCGGGAAGGGGATGGGGGTGAGTTTTTAAGGGTAAAAAACGGTTTTTCTCGATTTCCGGCTAAACTAAAAGTCCTATCGAAAAAAGTCAAATGGCAAAGTTGTAGGTAATAAAAAGATCTAAAACTTTTGTATTCACACTTTTTTCACCTAACCTCAAAATTTATGTGAAAAATTCAAAAAACCAGGTCTTTGGTTTTTTATTTTTATCTTTTACAAAATTTTTTTTTTAACGAAATTTGGTGAAAACTTACCTTTTTATGTCCCAAATACGCTGTAATTTATTTGATTGAAAATATTTATTTTTTCACCTTATTTTGAATTAATATCGAAAAAACACCCTAATTTTCAATCGAAAACTCACCCGTCAAAATATCAGCTTTTTTAAAAAAGTTGATATGTTTTCTGTTCGTTGAAATCTCTACTTTCCGATGGTGAAAAAAAATATATGTTACTATAGTAAATCTTCTCAGAAAATGCAAAAAATCGAAAAAAACTCGAATTCAAATTTTTTTTAAAATTATTATAAAAGATTTTCAGCTATTTATTAAAATTAACACTTTAATTACTTGAAAAACGTTAGATCACATGTTACATTGATAAAAAAATTCCAAATAAAAATATACTACTATAATTAACAAACAAATAAGTTAATAAAATTAATATTTAATAAGACATCTATAATATTTGGAGAAAGTTGTCGAATTTTCTTTAAATGATATGCGTAGATGTCTATTTATAACTATTTTAAGATAAATTATATACCTAAGTGACAGTGTAAAATTTAAAAGGAAAAACAAAGTCTTGTCTTTAAAAACAGTTCAATCTTCCGTTAAAGTGAACGGAGATATTATAGCTATCGATCCATTATTGTTGTTTCAAAGAATATCGTTAACTATTGACAGTAAAAAAGATATGGAAACTTATTTACAATATGAGCTTGCACCTTTTCCATTGTCACTCTTTACAGAAAATGGCCTCAGGAAAAATGTTAAATTTCAACTTTACGATTTATTTGTGAGTGCGAATGGACCAACGCTTTCTGACGGTGTAGTGCATGTCGTTGACGGTGGATTTTTACTGCACAAAGTAATTTGGAAAAAAAATGAAACGGTAGAAGAGATAATGAATAAATATTTGCGCTATGTAGAAAAACATTACGCAGTAAGCAGCTATATTGTCTTTGATGGGTATCCCGAAATTGAAAAATCAGTTAGTGTCACAACAGTACCAGCAGCTACTTCAACTAAAAGATGAGAACGTAGTCGTAGAAAAACCTCAGACAATATTCGATTATCAAAATCATACAAAAATACCTTTTTTGCAAGAAAAATTTTTATATAACGAGAAAAATAAGGATAAAATAATAAAAACTTTGATGAAAAGATTACAGTCACGAGGATTTTCCTGCAACCAAGTAGAAGAAGATGCTGATGCTGACATAATTGAAACCGCGATACAAGTTGCAATGAGTACTAATAAAACTGTAATTGTTGAGGGCCAAGATAATGATCTTTTGGTCCTTTTAAATTAGTTAAATTCATATAATCATGACATTTATTTTCTCAAACCAGGTTCTGGAAATGTAAAAGACCTATTTTTCACGTCTGATAGTTTCAAACATGAATCATTAAGAAACATTGTTGCATTTCTGCATTGTTTTTCTGGTTGCGATACAACATCTGGATTTGCCGCAAAAGGAAAGAAAAGTATCGTCAAATCATTATTAGACGTTAAAAATTTGTCAAATTTGGCCAATGTTTTTTATAAGAAAGATGCGAGTAAAGAAGAAATAAAAAAAATGGATTACGACTAATCAAATCTATTTATAAATGTAAAAAGGAAAAAATTACACTGAATCAATTAAAGTTTCAAACATATCAATTGGCAAAAATTAAATCATCTTTCGTTTTGGCAAACCTCCCACCCACAGAAGGAGCAGCAGAACAACAACATTGTTACAGGGCATATTATCAGCTTCAAACTTGGTTGGGTAACGAACTAACAGCAACAGATTGGGGCTGGAAGCAATATCAACCTGGAATTATGCCCAAATTTACACAAAAAGAATTAATTCCGGAAATATTGCTCAAAACTATTTGCCGCAGCTGTGAAACTGGATGTAACAGTTTAAAATGTGGTTGCCGAAAACATGGTTTAAAATGCACAAATTTATGTTCAAACTGTCATGGTTCTGAAAATTGCTCCAATATTGAAAAAGAAACCTACGAGGAAGTTAATGATTCAGAAGAAATTGTGGATGAAGAACCAACGCAGTCTGGAAATAATGTTGGAGAGGAATAAGGTGATATTCATGAAGATTTCGAAGATCTACTAGAATAGGAGATGTTTGACGAATCTAACGATAAAGAAATGCCATCAAAAAGACAGAAACTAATGGATAATTGATTAGAATTGAATATAAGGTATTTATGAATGATAAGATTAATGTGTTTAAAAATATTGTAATGAATAACGTAATCAGAATAAAGTATCTACATTTAATTGTACGATTTACATTTATATTTATATCTAATGAGATTTTCTATGACATAAATGTAATTAGTATTAAATAAATCAACTTTTTAATTGAAACAAATTGCAGCAATCACATTTTTTAGATGAAATTATTTATAATAATTAAAAAAAAATTGAATTCGAGTTTTTTTCGACTTTTTGCATTTTCTGAGAAGATTTACCATAGTAACATATATATTTTTTTCACCATCGGAAAGTAGATATTTCAACGAACAGAAAACATACCAACTTTTTGGAAAAAGCTGATATTTTGACGGGTGAGTTTTCGATGGAAAATTAGGGTGTTTTTTCGATACTAATTCAAAATAAGGTGAAAAAATAAATATTTTTAATCAAATAAATTACAGCGTATTTGGGACATAAAAAGGTAAGTTTTCACCAAATTTCGTGATAAAAAATTTTTGTAAAAGATAAAAATAAAAAACCAAAATCCTGGTTTTTTGATTTTTTCACATAAATTTTGAGGTTATGTGAAAAAAGTGTAAATACAAAAGTTTTAGATCTTTTTATTATCTACAAGTTTGCCATTTGACTTTTTTCGATAGGACTTTTAGTTTTGCCGAAAATCGAGAAAAACCGTTTTTTACCCTTAAAAACTCGCCCCCATCCCCTTCCCGACCTCAGATCGCCCGTAAATTATTTTTCCTTTAATTTTTATAATATTCCCCTCCTTTTCTAATGGGTTTCATCCTACTATTATTTTTTTTGGTTTTAAAAATTATCGACCCTGGTCTATATACCTCGACGAATTGCACACATCAAATTTAGGAAACGCCAGACCATCGGCAAATATTTTATATTATTTCTATATTTGATGTCAATAGGGAACGATAAAATATTGAATAAAGACATTTTAAATCGAATCTAATTATTTTAGATATTTTCTCAAAATTGCCTACTCTTTTGAATTGTCTTGCTTAAATTTTGTAAAAACACTTATCAAATAAGTTACTTAGAAAAAACATATATTTTTAACAAACATGAAAAAAATCGCACACTATTTTGCGCTGCGGACTCTTCGCATATCAAAACAAAGACATTCCAATAAAATCTAAAACCCCAGGAATTTGTTCGAAGTTGTTTTCCAGATTGACACCACTAATAATCCCAAACGTTGCCTTTTATCAGAAAATGTTATTTATCTTTTACACACTTACCTGAGAATAGTTACTACTATAACTGAGCCTATGATGCAACTATATACTATTATACAATTGTTTGTATTAAGAAAGCCGGGATCAAATGGTTTCGCATATCGCATGGTATAGATAAATAAATCATTGAACTTTTGTTCCATAACCACATCATCTTGGACTGCTCTAAGTAACGAGTGATTACCCTCTTCTTCCAAAAATTTAGTTTGTTCTATATTTACCCTGAAATTTTGAATCCCCTATCGATTAACAAGAAACTTTTTATCAAAATATATTAGATTATTGTGACTTAAGATCCCTTAGTCACTTCTTGAAAATTGTTTCTTTGTTAGCCTATCCAAGGAATAAACGGAAAATAAAACGAATTGACGGAAATAAAAATGGACTATGTAGGAATAACTGAATAGAAGAAGAAAAGCGGGATAATGGAAGAAACCAACGGAAACTGGATGAATTGGTCGCGCTTTAACAAAGAGGAAAATGCAAGAGCGGGAGTGGCTTTACTAATAAAAGAAGAAAAAATTAGGAAAGTGAAAGAAAAATAATTTATATATGAAAGAATCATTACGGTAACTATAAAAGAATGTGAAGAGGGAGAAGAAATAAGTAAAATAGTATGTTGAAAACCAAATGAATATGTCAAAAAAGAAGATGAAGACGGCTTTTTCACGGAATTACAGGAAAAAAACAAAGTAATAATAACGGGTGACCTAAACGGTAGAGTTGAAAACGAGAACAAAATAACAGAATGGTGCCGAGGTAGAAATTGAGAAAATAGAGAAATGGAAGTGGAGACCGAATATTAGACCTATGCTTAGAAAATGACCTGAAAATACGAAACACACATTTTGCCAAAAAAAAGTATATATAAAATAACCAGACAAGTAATATCAAGAAACGAGAATTTAGTAAACGACCATTTTCTAGTAAATAAAAAACGATAGAAAAAGATTGAAGACATATGAGTAAGAAGAGGATCAGAAGTAAGGAGCTAAAAAGGTTTCAATATACAGGGGTCCCAGTTGAAACTGACACATTTCAGACGTGATTATTGACTAAACGGAATAAGGTGGAAAAGTGTGGTTTTCACCAATGAGTTTTAAATTTATGAAAGTGTTTTTCTAATCAAATTAAAAAAATTCAACAATTATAGAGGGCGAGAAAAAAATTGCCAATTTTCAACTAGAAATTACTTGACTTTCTTAAACAGAACACCCTGTATATTTTTACACCATTCGAAAGCTGAGTTTTTTAGCTTTTCAAAAATGTCAACATTGATTTAATTTCTGTAAATGAAGATGATACGCGAGTATTTGTGAATTATTTGAATATCGCCAGCAGACTTTAAATTTTTTAGAGTACGCATTTTCTGCATTTAAAATTCGTTGTGTTATTTATACACTGAAATAAGTAGAAGTTACCAAAAGCTTCATGTTTCTATTGAATGAATAAAACGACCAAAATCATGAGTACATCTAACATGAGAGTCGCCATTGAGAACGACACTTTGGAGCTAGTCGAAGAATATATATATCTAGGGCATAGCATCAAAATCGGAAAGAGTAATCAAACCACAGAGATTACCAGACGAATCAGCCTTAGCTGGGCAGCATTCGGGAAGATTAGCTTCATACTTCGACATCCAAAGATCCCAGTGAACATAAAAAGGAAGGACTACGATACCTGTGTATCCTGCCGGTGGCAACATACGGGCTCGGCACCGCCAACCTTACAATGAATAGCGAGTCTATCAAATAGCAATGGAACGTGCAATGCTGGGAGTAAGTCTACGAGACAGGTTCCGAAACGTAGATATTAGGCGTAGGACAGGAGTTTGAGATGTCGTGGAAAGGGTGGCGAAGCTCAAGTTGCAGTGGGCGGGACACCTGCCCACAAATAACTCCTAATGGACGAAAACGCTAATGCAATAGAGACCAAGGGAAACAAGAAGAAGTATAAGACCGCCTAAGATATATCGACATGGAAGTCACTGAAAGAGGCCTATATCCAGGAGTGGACGAACACTGGCTAATTAAGAAAAAGAAGACTGTTATCTTCTCCTGTTCCTTTCCAATTTTTAACTTTATTGCAGCTATTCTCCTGTTTCTTATGCAATTTTTTTTATCCACCTGATTTGTTCCCATTTTTTGTTTTATACTGCTCTCTGTTTATCCCCTGTTCATTTTCAATGCTTTTGTCACTGGTTTCTTCGCTTTTACCTCTTTTATCACCTTATTTCCCTCCATCATTAGTATCCTTTTGGATTCTTTTGTTTGACGTGTTTGCCCGTTGGCTGTTTAGTCATCTGGAATATTGTTTTATGTCCTACTTCTTTGTTTAAATGCATCCTTTTTTCATTACCTTTTCTGTCTTCATTGCTCTGTCCCGTTTTATTCTCGTCTCTTAATTCATTAAAGAAGTGCCTGTTTAGTTATTCCTCCAATTCTTTCTGCGTTTCTGTTGATCTATCGGTTACCTTACTTTGGCCCCCATTTCTTCGAATTTTACAAAATTTTGCTCTTCTTGTTCGAAGCTTTTCCTGTCATACACATATCCAACTATTATCAGTTTTTCGTTTCTCATGTATGCATTTTTCCCATTTTGTTTAGCCTTTTTTAATGTGTGGTATTTGTGCTTTCCTATTGCCCAGAATCTGTCTAGAATAGTCTTCATTTATCCATATCTTGCTGCCCTTCAATTTCCTTGTCGCTCTGAATATTTCCATTTTCATGTCCCATTTTATTAGTATGATTAGTATCGGTCTCTTCACATTTCTTTGAAAGGATCCTATTTTTCTCACCTCCCCGGCATCAACACTGAATTCCACCTTTATTCCTGCTTTTCCCTACATTGGTCGATGAAATGTAGAATATACAATACTTGTACCGAATTAAAATGGTTTAAAATTTACCCTGCAATATGGGTGTACAATTTTGTTATACATCTTTAACTATTGGGAATTATCAAAATAATGAAATTAACTGTCTCGACCCTTACTTCGTGGAATCTGCTCATGATAGTGTTTTAAATGAAACTCACGGTTTCTAGTTAATTCCACAATATAATAAAAGTTATTGAAAAATTGACAATTGTTTCGATAAATCAAATATTGATTTATCGAAACAATTGTCAATTTTTAGAATTTTCAATAACTTTTATTATATTGTGGAATTAACTAGAAACCGTGAGTTTCATTTAAAACACTATCAAAATAATTATTTTTCGTACTTCAAAATTGAAAGTCTGCTGGCGATATTGAAATAATGACAATGCACGCACTCACAAAGACTCGCGTATCATGATTATTTTCAAAAATGAAAACAATGTTGACATTATCGGGAAGCTAAAGAACTAAAGAACTTTCTTTAAATTCAATTGTGGAAAACTTTTCGAAATCTGAAACTCACTGGTGAAAACCGCACATTTCTAGCTTACTTTGTATAGTAAATAATAACGTTTAAAATTAGTCCAGTAAAAAAGTGTTTTAAACCATGATTTTGGAAACGAAGGTGCAAAGTATCAAAAACAATGCTTAAACACGCCAGTTTTAAGATTTAATACCAAATTTGATCATAGAGATAGGGGATTTCGAAAAAAAAATAGCTAAGGGTTGAAAAATGTGTTTTTCACAAATATCTCGAGAACGGTGATTAATAGAAGAAAAAAGGTCGAAATAAAAGTTGTAGATAATACAATTCTACATTAAAAAGATTGTATCCATTTTTTATCTTCAATAGTTTAGCGGTAAAAAAGGGAAATAGGTTTAAACATTTTTAAACCCGTTCAAGCGCCTTTTACTACGGCACTGACGCACACTCCCAGCAGCAGATACGTCATCGCATGCAAGCCTGTTTTTACGTGTACATTGGTTCATTACTGCTAGTGTTTATATTCAGTAACTTCTGTGTTTTTGGCGTTATAATAGTGATATTAAATAGTTAACTTCATTTGCAGTAAGTATATAATTAATTGTAAATTTAATTTCATTCAAAAATTATGGTTATCAACGATAAATATTAACACTCGAGTGGTGAGGGGCAAGGGGAATTTTTTTTAAATATCTTATAAAAACCCGCGTTGATTTGCTTATTCTGCTTTAAAAACCGGTAAAGACTTTAGGTTGCCCAAAAATGACAAAATAGTTTATGGTTAAGTTTTGTATTGTTGTGATATGCGACGCTGTCATATACTTTTTTTTTAATAGATTTTTAAATAAATATGAACTAGTAGTAAGTAATTTATGTATACTGTGGAATTGTTTATCAATAAAAGTGAGAAACCATATACATTTTACATGACAGCTTCACACACCAAATTTCAACCATTTATTCTCTTCTTACATGCATTCGGTGGTTGTGATTTCACGAGTGCTTTATTCCGAAAAGGAAAAAAAATCAATAATAAATATTTTGCGAAAAAACAAAGATTTACAAAATTCATATGAATGTTTTTATGATCCTGAAAATTCTAGTGAAACAATTAGTTTAGTGCAGCAGCTGAAATTTGATTTTCAATATATATAAATTAGATAAAACATCAGTGGATACAACAATTGATCAATTAAGATACAACTTATTCACGTCATCAGTAGAAAAAAACAAAAAAACTAAAAAAAGAACTATCATTAGCAGCACTTCCACCAACTACATCGGCATTTTGCGCTAACACGCATATCGTGTTTTTTATCAAGTCCAACAATGGTTGGGGAACGACTTAAATCCTGAAGAATGGGGATGGAAATAAACCAACACGATGATGCTACCTGTTGCAAACACTGATGATACAGCTCCCAAAGATTTATTAAAACTGGAAATTATTAATTTTTTAAGTTAATTGATACCCGAATTTATACAATTATTAGTATAATAATACACCCTACAATTATTTTATTTACAGATCAGCTGTGAGTATACAGCCGACTGCGCAACTGCTAGATACACATGCAAAAAAACTGGTTTGTTGTGCACTAAATTGTGTAAAAATTGTAACGACTTAAGTTGTCACAATATTTCTGGAGAAGTGATACAGAAAAATTATATTGATGATGATGACAATGATAATAGTTTCAGCGAGGATGATAATGAGGCAACATTTCACGATGAATGGGATACCAATAGTGCCGACGAAATGGTTCAATTAATCGAATACGAAGAATTTAATTTTGTTGATTTTTAGATTAAATCGATTTAATTCAACTTTTAAAAATGTTTATATATAATGTAAGTGAAAAAAGTAATATATTTTTTTGTAAATATATAAAAGTGTCAAAATTATTATTGCAACAAAACAAAAGTTAACCGACTGATCCTCCAAACAAGCCCAAAAATCCTCTACTGAAATTGCTATTAACTATTTCATTCTATCGATTTGTTGTGTAGACTTATAACACTTGTTACAAATTATGATAAAACGCCAAAAAATATTTGTGTTATTCATGATAACCGGAAAAATATTTTGCTATCAATTACTAATTCATTTTGAATTGCTTAATACGAAAATTTCATATCAAGTTTACATAACGTTTTCTTTAATAATGAAAAGAATATCGTATTATTTATTTTAAAATTAATTCAAAATTTGCCCTAAAACTCTATTTAATCGTTTTTCTATTTTTTTGGATTTATTTTAGTATATTTTGATGTAAAAAATCGATTTCAAAGTTGAAAATGGGTTTCAAATTTATATTTGACGCCCCTCACTTGAAGAGAAGAAAAAGAACATTATACTGCCCGTAGAGAGAAATGTATCGATAGCCGATAGCTGCTACATACAATGAAATAAAATGTTTGATGTTACATCAGTATTTAACTAAAATTTGTTAAAATTACTCTATAAAGAGTGTGTACAATTGTAATTCACATAACAAAACGTCTAATTTGATTACCAACTAAATGATATGTGTGCACACCCTCTTTATAGGGTAATTTTAACAAATTTTACTTAAATAATGATGTAACATCAAACATTATATGTTTTTCTCTTGTTGACAGCTTTGAGAATGACCTAATGGCTGAAAGCGTTTAGCTGGAATTTCAATCAAATGACATACTCAGTACTCGTCTTTTCATTCACTCAATTTATACCTAGTGTGTACACCATACTCAGACAATTACATTTTAAAATGTATCCATCGAAAAAATAATAATCTGGGTTTTATTTTATGTTATAGCTATATTCCCTCTACCAGCCATGGGATGGGAAGGTATTGATCCCTTGCCGATTTTCATATATAGCCCATGGTGTGACAATTTATGGGAAATAAAAGTGAGTATTAACTTTTGTTGAGGCATTACGTACAAGTATTTGGTCTAGCGGTAACCAAAAATCCAAAATATCCAATAAAGACAAAAAATAGTTAAAAATCAAGAATTCCTAAAAAAATCGAAAGCTTCAAGAAAGGGAATCAAAAAAACCAAACAAATGTATACATTCAAACATTTTTTGATATTTTTTTGGCTTATTACAAAAACATGTGTAAACTTATTATTTCGATAGTAAGCGAGTTTTTTTTTGTTGACATAAATTTCCAAACATATTTGTGTGTTTACTTATTCATTGTTGTTATTTTGTGTGTTTACTTGTAGAACCTCAACCAGAAACGAGAAAGGACTCCATGAGACGGTGGGATTTTTAAGAGCCCTTAAGAAACATTTTAACAATCATAGACTGCCAGGAGCTGCAGAGTAACTTAAACTGCCTTATGCAATGGTTTCATAAGAACGAAATGCTTTTAAATGTAGAAATATACAAATATGCAATATACTAGGTTTAAGCTTGTGTTATAAACCTATTTAATACTTCCAGTAAAGAAATAAAGATGTATTTTAAGTGAAAATGAAATATTAGATATATTATTTTAAATGTTGTACAGTCACAAGTGCTGTTTAGCACTCTTGTATGTAATTACTTGGCACCTTGTATTTACAGAGCTGGGCAGTATTTAACAACTTTTCCTATAAAAATATATTAATTACTTTTGTTCTAACATTCACAGTAATTATACTCAAATGTTTTCTTTCACAGAAAGTTGCCAAAAATAGTAGTTAACAACTTATTGCTAACACTTTTTTTGATTAGGTAAGTAGCAGTTATACTCCTGCAGTTTGTCCAGCTCTGTGTGTTTATACGAGTGTAATAATAAATTAATATGAACTTATCATACATAATTTGCTACTTTTATCTTGATTTAACATCATTTGAAAATCTAATGATATTCCAATCTAGAATGTATGTTACTCAAAATATTTTTTAATTATTGCATGGTTTTTACACTATAATTTATTTGTTGTCATTATGATTGTTAAGAAAAGTACTTTGTGAAAGAAATTATTTGTTGCGTATTTTTATACCAAAATAAATAAATTGTTTATATGATTATTGTCTTATTTTTTCCAATTTAATTAACCATTTATGGTCCATCATTTGATATTTCATTTAATTTAACTCAACATCTAATCATTATCTAGTTAATGGAGTTAAATTGAATGAAATGTCAAATGATGGACTATGAATGGCTATTTTGAAATAAAATAATTAAAATACAGTATATTTGAATATACCGCCAATTCGCCAAAACCTAAAATTACAGAAATATTTCCAACATCACTCAGTTGTTTACTCGACGGGCTCTTTAGATGGCGCCACAATCAGTGTCTCATCTATCTGGGTTATCTGTGACAAGACCTTCGTTATCGCTTGTTTCGTATATTGCATGCGATGACGTATCTGTAGAATGTGCGTCAGTGACATGTTAAGAATAAGGCGCTTGAACGAGTTAAAAAATTTTGAAACTCATTTTCCTTTTTTACCGCTAAACTATTGCAGATAAAAAAATGGATAAAATCTTTTTTATGTAGAATTTTATGATCTACAACTTTTATCTCGACATTTTATCTTCTATTAATCACCGTTCTCAAGATATTTCAGAAAAGACATTTTTCAAACCTTATTTATTTTTTTTCTCGAAAACCCCTATCCCAATGATCAAATTTGGTATCAAATCTTAATACTGGCGTGTTTAAGCTTTGTTTTTGATACTTTGCACCTTCGTTTCCAAAATCACGGTTAAAAACGTTTTTTTATTGGACTAAATTGTGTCAGTTTTAATTGGGCTATCTTGTATTTTTCTAGACATCAGTACATATCGTAAGAGCTATCGCAAGTGTTTTTAAGAGCTTTATCTCCATTTAATATATTTCCAGCTTGAGAACTAGATTACAATAGAAGTAGTAACTCACCACACGTTAACAAAATAATCTGATCCACTGGCAGTAAACTGAGTTAGAATGAATAAAACTAGTACGTAAAAGCCACAACACCATCCGCCGGCGTATTTCAAATATCCCGCGTAGACTGCCGATGAAATACCACCAACCTTACTCTCTTCAATATTTTCCGGTGGGTCTTCTCCAGACAAATTTTCGAAATATTCCATAACGGACGACTCTTCATCAATAGTATCATCGCATTCCTCATCTTCATCGTGATTTTTGAGTAACTTTGCGAATTCTACCGTTGATTCTGTTAATTCTTTATACGTACCACTGATCGCTATTTTGCCGCGTTCCAGCAAAAATATTTTGTTCACGTTCTTTAAATATTGTAATTGATGCGTCACGAGAACGGTGCATTTGCCTCGCAAATAACTACAAATACAGTCTTCAAATATTTGCTTACCTGAAAAAACACATTTATATAAAGGTTATATCTTCGAAGTTTCTCAAATTTATAAAAGCACTGGCCGGTCTTAAATCACCAGTGGCAGGCGTAACGGAGATTGCGTTGAAAACCACGCAAAACGCTGCCATGTGGTTAGGCAGATACCAAAGAATGTGTGATAAGGGACAGAGAAAGAATGTTTTGCTGCCACTCAGCTTGACCTCAAAACAATGAGAGCCCATACCTAGTCTGTTCGTCAATAGTTGTCTGGCGTTGTGTCTCTGAGGTAGTGTGCAGTCGTGTATTATGTGTTTTTGGTCTTATCGTGTGTGCTGTGTCCGTTCGTCTGTCTAAGGTTAAAGCGTAAGTAATAGTCGTTCATGCACTGAAAGAAATTTCCATTAACTGTTAGCAAAAATTGAATAACAGTTATTAGAAACTTGCATGAAATAGGCATCAAGTAAGTTCATGATTATGGTTACTAAAGTCACTTTGTTGGACACCACTGAATAACTGCTAATAGATATAATTTTTAAGAATTTCGTATAACCGTTATCGAGTGCACTTAATAAGTATTATGGGATTTTCTAATAGCTATCATACTGTCCTATAGTAAACGTTACTAGATGTTCAAATAAAAAACAGAATTTCGTCCAACTGTTATAGAGTGCACTTAATAGATATTAGAGGATTTTCTAATAGCAACCATATTGTCATATAGTGAAGGTTACTAGATTTTCAAATAAAAAACATAATTTCATATAATTGTTATTGAGTGCACTTGATAAATATTATCGGCTTTTCTAGTAGCAATTGTACTGCCTGTCATATAGTAAAGGTTATTAGATTTTCAAATAACAAACGGAATTTTGTACAATCGGAATCGAGGGCACTTAATTTAGATTATGGGATTTCCTAGTAACAATTATACTGGTAAAAAGTAAACGTTATTAGATTTTTTAAGAATATGATATGTCATATAATCGATATCGAGTGCACTTTTATAAACTTTTCTAGTAGCGGTTAGACTATAATACAATAAAGATTACTATATTTTCGAATAATTATCTGATATTTTTAGGTAAAACTAAATTTGCTATAAAACATTTATACACTGAGCAAAATGCCCTAATTAGATTTATTTCTTAAGATGCCCTTAATAACTGGTACAAAAAATCAAATAGTGGTTAAAACAATTCAAGTGATTACTAGCATGTGCATAATTATCACAAGTATGTTGACTTTGTTGAAACATTTTTATAACAGTTATTCGATAAAATGATGTAGTTAACTGGAAATCTATTTGCTGTTATTATAGTCATTTCGTTATAGACATCATTGAATTGTTTCAATTCAGCACCTACTAGTCCTAATTAGGTACCCACTTAATACTATTCAGTACCAACAAAATAGATTACCTGCTTACAATTATGCAGTCCTCGTATAACGATTATTAAGATATTCAATAATTTTTTAAAAAGAAACGGCTGTTTAGCATCGAAATATAGTTTTTTCTGGTCCGAGCATTACCGATGTGATTGTCGATCTCGTCTTATTGGTTATTTCTGGTTGGAACCTTGGAACACCCGCGCTCCGTGAATTTTACTTTCATATTTGGTTTGGGAGTGTTTAGTGTTGAAAGTAGGTGTGCGGTGTAGGTGAT
Organism: Galeruca laticollis; assembly: GCA_963921935.1. Lineage (NCBI taxonomy): Eukaryota > Metazoa > Arthropoda > Insecta > Coleoptera > Chrysomelidae > Galeruca > Galeruca laticollis. Next base: position 156,083,597 of record OY998181.1, on the reverse strand, counting down.
GATTTGCAGTTTTTGCAATTAACTGTGTGGTTAGGTTGAATACGCCGACAGTGTTAAATTGGGTTGAGTATATAAATGGCGTTCAAAAACCTATTAATACATTGGCGATTAAGTGACTATATATCTGACTATGTTCACGATTCTTAGACACCAATCAATCGAAATACTAAAACATTTATAAGTATGTAAAAATTACGTCTCTCATCCTTCTCTAAGTTTATTTTGTGGAAAACTTTTTTATTTGAATTGTTGTATTTTTGTTATAAGCTTCTTCAATCTAAGAATTTTTGGAAGCTTTGATATCTAAACTTAACTGGAAAATATGTTTATTTGATTTTATACCTATCATGTTGTATTTTTGTAGTTATCTATAGTTAGTTGCATTAATTTAAATATTTTGTTATATTTTCTTAATATAAATGTAGCAAATTTAGTTTTATTTAAAAATATCAGATAATTATTCGAAAATATAGTAATCTTTATTGTATTATAGTCCAACCGCTATTAGAAAAGTTTATAATACTTATAAAAGTGCACTCGATATCGGTTGTATGACATATCACGTTCTTAAAAAAATCTAATAACGTTTACTTTTTACCAGTATAATTGTTACTAGAAGATCCCATAATCTAAATTAAGTGCCCTCGATTCCGACTGTACAAAATTCCGTTTGTTATTTGAAAATCTAATAACCTTTACTAAATGACAGTACAATTGCTACTAGAAAAGCCGATAATATTTATTAAGTGCACTAATAACAATTATATGAAATTATGTTTTTTATTTGAAAATCTAGTAACCTTCACTATATGACAATATGGTTGCTATTAGAAAATCCTCTAATATCTATTAAGTGCACTCGATAACAATTGGACGAAATTCTGTTTTTATTCGAACATCTAGTAACGTTTACTATAGGACAGTATGACTGCTATTAGAAAATCTTATAATACTTATTAAGCGCACTCGATAACGGTTATACGACATTCTTAAAAATTATATATATTAACAGTTATTCAGTGGTGTCCAACAAAGTGACTTTAATAACCATAATCATGAACTTACTTGATGCCTATTTCATGCAAGTTTCTAATAACTGTTATTCAATTTTTGCTAACGGTTAATGGAAATTTCTTTGAGTGTATTAACAAAATATAACAAAATATTTAAAATAATGGAACTAACTATAGATAATTACAAAAATACAACATGATAGGTATAAAATCGAATAAACATATTTTCCAGTTAAGTTTAGATATCAAAGCTCCCAAAAATTCTTAGATTGAAGAAGCTTATAACAAACATACAACAATTCAAATGAAAATGTTTTCCACAAAATAAACTTGAAGAAGGATGAGAGACGTTGTTTTTAAATACTTATAAATGTTTACTAAACATCATACAAGTATATGCTCCTACAGCCGAAAAACCTGATGAAGAAATCGAGCTATTTTACGAAGGTGTTTAGGCAGTCCTATCTTCAATAAAATCAAGAGATGTTACAATTATCTTAGGCGATTTTAATGCTAAGATTGGAAACGGAAAATGTGATAAATATGTAGGCGAGTACGGACTTGGGATGAGAAATGAAAGAGGTGACAGGTTGCTAGAATTTTGCCAAGTGAACAACTACATAATAACAAACACTTTCTACAAACTTTCCATGCGAAGACTATATACCTGGAAATCTCCGCAAGACAACAAAAAGAAACCGGTAAGAAATCAAATAGATTATTTTTTGGTAAATGAAAGATACAGAAATTGTGTTAAATCGGTAAAAGCGTATCCAGGCGCTGACGTGTTTTCCGACCATAATCCATTGATAGCACGAATTCACATCAAATTAAAGAGGACAATAAAAAGCACTAAAAGGAACCAACTGAGTATTGGACATTTACAGAAGAAAAAAACTCGCCAGAACATAAAAACAAAAATAAACAACATCTTACGAAAACTTGATCTGGAAGAAGAAAATCAGAACCAACATGATATAAATAAGAAATGGCATCACTTTAAATCAGCGTTGATGGAACCTATGAAGGAAATTTGTAAGAATGAGATACGTACAGCAAAACACGACTGGATGACCGACGAAATTCTACATGTCATGAATAAAAGAAGAACTTTTAATGACAAATGCGAACAACAATACAAGTCGAAATACGAAAGAAAATCAGAGTGGCAAAGGAAAATGTCTATAAAACAAAATGTGAAGAAATCAAAGAACTGCAACAAAAACATGACAGCTTCAATATACACAAGAAAGTAAAAGAACTAGCAGGAATGCAAAGAAGGAATCGACTCAATACATTATACGACTTAGATGGTAGAATAATAACAGATATAGAAGAAAAACTAAAAACCTGGAAAAATTATGTCGAGGAACTCTTTGAGGACCATAGACAGAAGGAATACCTTGAATGCGCGGACAGAGACGAAGGACCAGAAATAACAAAGGAAGAAGTTTTATATGCTCTGAACTCGCTGAAAAACAGGAGGGCACCAGGCCCAGATGAACTACCAGCCGAAGTTCTTAAACTTATTGAAGAAGAGCAGATACATGTCTTGGTGGATCTGTTTAACAACATCTATAAATCAGGAATCATATCACAGGAATGGCTGATATCAACTTTTATAACGCTACCAAGGAAAATAAATCCTAAACATTGTCAAGATTATCGCACTATAAGTCTAATGGGACATACCTTGAAAGCATTCCTAAAAGTCATACATACCAGAATATATAAGAAACTAGAACAGGACATCAGTGAAACTCAATTCGGGTTTAGAAATGGCCTGGGTACCCGTGAAGCGTTATACGCACTTAACGTTATGTCCCAGAGATGCCTAGACATGAACTGCCCGAAATAATTTGATAAGGTGCGCCTTGATCACTTATAAAACTGTTGCAGGCAAAAAACTTAGACTCTAGAGATATCAACATTATTTCAAATCTCTATTATGGTCAAAGAGCAGTAGTGAAGATAGAAGAAAATACAACTGAAGATATAGAAATAAAAAGAGGAGTTCGTCAGGGATGTGTGCTCTCACCAATCCTTTTTAACGCATACTCGGAAGATATCATGAATAGAGCACTGGCTGATCAGGAATATGGCATTAAAATCAATGGAAGACCAATCAACAATCTAAGATATGCCGATGATACAGTGCTGATTGCCGAAACACTTCAAGACCTACAGAAACTTGTTAATACAGTTGTGGAAGCTAGTGAGGAATATGGACTGTCACTAAACACAAACAAAACCAAATTTATGGTTATAACAAAATCGGTCCAAAACATGGGAAATATATTAATACATAACCAACCAATTGATAGAGTGAGAAAATACAATTATCTGGAAACTCTTTTCAATGAAAATGCGGACTGCTCTCAGGAAATAAAAATCCGAATTGAAAAAGCGCGGAGTACTTTCACGAGGATGAAACGAGTATTCTGCAGTCGAGATCTCAGCTTGAAACTCAAATTGCGTCTTATGAGATGCTATGTTCTGTCAGTGCTGTACTATGGCATGGAATCATGGACATTAAAGAAGAACGATGTAAAGAAAGTAGACGCATTTGAGTTCTGGGTGTATCGCAGGATTCTGAGAATCTCATGGGTACAGAAAGTCACTAATGTCGAAGTGTTAAGAAGGATAAAACAAGACAAGGAAATTGTCCTAACTATTAAAAAAAGAAGCTGCTCTACTTGGGTCACGTTATGAGGGGGGACAAATATTAACTGCTCCAGCTCGTTGTGCAAGGAAAAATAAGTGGAAGAAGATCAATAGGAAGGAGAAGACATTCCTGGTTAAAAAATCTTCGCGAATGGTTCAACGCCACCAATAGTCACCTTTTTAGAGCAGCGATATCCAAAATACGAATAGCCTTGATGATTGCCAACCTTCGGAACGAAGACGGCACTTGAAGAAGAAGAATAAATGTTTTAGTATTTCGATTGATTGGTGTATAAGAATCGAGAACACAGTCAGATGTATAGACACTTAATCGCCACTGTATTAATAGGTTTTTGAACGCCATTTATATACTCAACCCAATTTAACACTGTCGGCGTATTCAACCTAACTTCACAGTTAATTGCAAAAACTGCAAATAATTACCTACACCGCACACAAACTTTCAACACTCAACACTCCCAAACCAAATGTGAAAGTGAAATTCTCCATAACCGTTATACGAGGACTGCATAATTGTAAGTAGGTAATCTATTTTTTTGGTACTGAATAGTGTTAAGTGGGTACCTAATTAGGTCTAGTAGGTGCTGAATTGAAACAATTCAATGAGGTCTATAACGAAATGACTAGAATAACAGCAATCAGATTTCCAGTTAACTACATCATTTTATCGAATAACTGTTATGAAAATGTTTCAACAAAGTCAACACACTTGTGATAATTATGCACATGCTAGTAATCACTTGAATTGTTTTAACCACTATTTGAGTTTTTGTACCAGTTATTAAGGGCATCTTAAGAAAGAAATCTAATTAGGGCATTTTGCTCAGTGTGTGCCCATGTTCCGTTACTAATTGTGTAGTTTCCCATGTTAGCGACGGATTTGTCGTTCTAACTGTTTTTATTAAATCGTACGTTTTCCTACCCTTTGTGTCCCTGTCCCACCTGTCTTGCCATGTCGTCATTTTGTCTGTTTATGTCTGTTTTTGTGATGACTGTTATGGTGTGTTCTGGGTCGGCGTGTGCTAGTATCGCTAGTTTGTGTGCTTCTTTGATACCTGAACTGGTCCTTGGCTGTTTCGCTGTATTAGTTAAGTTACGTTATGTTTTGCTATGAGTTCTAAGTTTTTCTCAATTTTTATTTTATTAGTGTCACGGTTGTTACCGTTTTGTAGTAGTTGAAGTGTATTGTCAGAGTCTGTGTTGAATGTTATGTTTGTGTTGATGTGTTTGTGTATGTTAGTATTAAGTCTGTCTTGAGTGCTATTATTTCGAGTTTGTTTATGTGTAGGGTTGTGTGTATTTAATATTTCTTTTCTATTGTCTCGCCCTGTGTTGTGATGTAGATCCCTATTGTTTTGTCCCCGTCTTTGTCATTTGCGTCTGTGTATATTTGTGCTCTTGATAATTGTGTAGTTCGTGTCTTTTGTCGGTGTATGTTTTGTGTATGGCTTTAGCGTCGATGGTAAGCGGTGTCACCCCCGCCAGTACATGTAAGGCCGTGTTTGGTGCCGTCTTGTAGGCCTCTATTATTGCAAGGAGGAATGGCCTCACCGACGCAGCCAGTTGTTTCTGTATGCGCGAGTCATTGGCTCTTCCTCCCCAACCTGGCTCCCCATATAGCAGCATGGGCTTCACCGCCCCCTCGTAGATGTGTTTAAGTGTTTGTGGTTTACGTCCCCAGTCCCTCCCTGATACTATAAATAGCTTGTGACCGATGTCTAAGGCTTTTTGCCTGTTGGCTTTGACATGTTCGAGCCACAGGAGCCCGGTGTCTATTTTAAGTCCCAGGTACTGTATCGTGTCGGTGATGTGTATTGACTTGTTGTGGATCTTGATTCTTGGTAGCCTAGTCCGTCTGTATGGGACAAACATCGACTCCGTCTTGTCATTGTTGAATGTCAATTTGTTGTGTTCAGCCCAGGCCGCACATGTTGCCCAGATCCCAGTCCATTTGGTTTCTATAATTCTTAAACTTTGACCTGTAATGGCTTAAATCTGGTTATCTGCAAAAGCCTGCACTACGTCATCGTCAGCAGTTTGTCCTGTGATGTGTATGCCTGTAAACCAATCCTCCATAAGCAGGTTCCACAGTATTGGGCCGAGGCTGGAGCCTTGCGGCCAGCCTCTTTGTGTATTGTTCGTCACGTCCTCTGTGTTAATCTGTCTGTTCGTCAGAAAGTCTTGACATAGTTGTCTCATGTTGTGTGGTGTATGTGTGTCAATAAGTTTCCTAATGATCGCAAGGACCCAAGCCGATTTGAAGGCGTTCTTCAAGCCTAGTGTTATAATGAGTGTGTGTTGTTTCTTTGTTTTGTTCTGTATTATTCTGTCTGTAATTTGTGTAATTGCGTCCATTGTCGAGTGTCCTTGTCTGAAACTGCATTGTTTGTTGTTTATACCGTTCGTGGTTTCCAGAAAGTGTACTAGTCTTTTAGCTGTTAGCTTATCAAGAATCTTCCGCATAGATGGGAGAAGGCGGATGGGTCTCTTGCCTCTGTCTTTTTTCGGTAGCCAAACCATATCTGCCCTCTTCTATATATCGGGAAACTTCTCTTCCACCAAGCAGCTATTGTATGTGTCTGTCAGAATTTTTGGTTGTTGTGTGTGTATGTATACTAATATTTCTCTACTAAGTCCGTCTTTTGCTGTTGATTTTTTGTTTTTCATGTCTTGTAATGTTTGTGTAATTTCGTCTTGTGTAAAAAGTGTCTGGTTTTGTCCGTTGCTGTTATCGTATTGTCTTTTTCTAATGTCTTTGTGTATTTCTGTGTCTGTGTTGTCATCGTCTTTGGGGAAGTATTTGTCGTGTAAGTAGTGTATTCTGTCTATTCTGTCTTGTGTCCAAGTACCGTCGTCTTTTTTAAGTGTTGTGAGTGTTCTGTTGTAAGGGCTGGGAACTCAATCTCAATATGACCCGGTAGTTATTACACAAGCCAATGGTAACTCATGGGTCGATAGTGTGGTGGACAAAAATGCTATTAAGTAACACACAAAGGCTAGCTGATTTGTAAGGAGGGTTTGACAAAAGAGCTAAGCCAAACCCAAAAGACAACCTCACCTGCACGCGGTGCACCCTGCTAGACAAATAACGAGGCTCTGTCGACCGAGTATCTGTCGGTATAAGCAGATCCCTATTGCCGGCCAACAGCTTCGGGTAGATGAGCCGGTAAGAGTAAGGGCACTCACTTGTCTTAGAGATGAGAAATCATACATAAAGGCGGATGAATCAACGGACGATCAACGGGATGTGGATGCAGAAGGCAAGGGGACACCCCTGCATTAAAGACTGTAAGAGTATCCCTCGTACACAGCAATCATGGCAATGTTCAAAACACAATATTCCGGAGTTAATAGTTCTCAATCGGATCTCCGGGGGAAACATTGGCGAACAAGTTCATGAAAGCAACAGTGAAGAATATGAAGATCGGAACGTGGAATGCAAGAAGCGTTTTGGCACTAGAAAAACTAGACAACATTGTCAAGGAAATGTTAAGACTAAATGTGGATATCTTGGGGGTAAGTGATGTGAGATGGCCAGGAAGTGGCAAATGCGCAGCGCGTAGGGGTACATTCTATTACTCTGGGAATACTGACCCGAAACATTTAAATGGAGTTAGAGTGATTTTGACTAGAAACTTAACAGGTTCGGTTTTGAATTTTATACCTTGCTCAGACAGAGTCATGATGCTTCAACTTGAAACATATAGAGGAATTATGAACATAATACAGGTGTAGGCACCAACAGTGGAGGATGAGAACGATGAAGTTGAAGAATTTTATGCTGAGCTTGAAGATATCTTTAGAAACATAAAGAACAATGATATCACAGTGGTTATGGGAGATTTCAACGACAAAGTATGCAAAAACAAAGTCGAAGCACACACAGGGAGTTTTGGTCGGGGAGAAAGGAATAGTAGGGGGGACCGACTGGTAGAGTTCTGTCAAGTTAGAGATATCATGATAACAAATCCTTTCTTTCAACTACCAGATCGTAGATTGTATACCTCGAAATCCCCTGCGGACAACCCAGGAAATAGAGTTAGAAAGCAAATAGATTACATCCTCATTAACAATCGCTATAATAACTAAGTCAAAGCTGCTAAAAACTACCCGGGTGCTGACATTAATTCCGACCACAACCCAGTAATAGCTAAACTCATTATGAGGATAACAAAACGTTTAAACGACTATATAGCTCCAAAACTCCTTAAGAACTTTAAAATACATGACACAGTTAAGAAAGAGGTTCACGATTGTATGAGAGATATTGGTGTATCAGATGAAGTTAGTGTAGATGAAAGGTGGAAGCAAATACAAACAGAGCTAGAAATAATAGCTGAAAAACATCTAAGAAGCAAAAGAACTAAGAAAAAGCCCTGTATGATATTAGAAATTCTAGATTTTATGGAAGAAAGGAGAAAGAGCAAAGGCAACAAAGATGAGTACAGAACACTAAATAAAGCAGTACAGAGAAAAATTAAGGAAGTAAAAGAAGAATACCTAGCAGCTCATTGTGAGAAAATAGGAGTACTGGAAAAGAAATTTGACAGCTTCCATATGCACAAAAAGATGAAGGAAATGGCTGGATCTAACAAGGTCAAGGCAGCTAGTAATACTATCAAGGATACAAATGGGCGTATAATAACTGGCATGGGGGGCAAACTTGAAAGGTGGAAAGCATACATGTCGGAACTGTTCGATGATGAGAGACCTCCAAAACCGGTCTTAGAATCATGCAATGTGCACTTAAAAATATTAAGATCAGAAATAGTTTATGCCCTGGAAACTATGAAACCTGGTAAGGCTGCTGGTCCTGATCGGATACCCATAGAGCTTATCAAACTCTTTGACGATGATGTGGTTGATATTCTTCAGGACCTATTTAACTGCATTTACGATAAGGGAGAAATTCCTAAACAGTGGCTATCACCCACTTTTGTGCTCATACCAAAAAAACCGAATCCAAGAGAATGCTCAGATTACCGAACCATCGCACTTATGAGCCACGCCTTGAAGTTGTTCTTAAATATTATTCACAAGAGAACTTACAGACGACTAGAGGAAGACATAAGCAAGCAACACACAATTTGGATTCCGCCAAGGACTTGGAACACGTGAGGCGCTTTTTGGGATTAACGTTCTTTTCCAGCGCTGTCTCGATATAAACCAATAGGTGTATGCATGTTATATCGATTTCGAGAAGGCCTTCGACAAGGTGAAACATGACAAGTTACATATCTCAATTACTCGAGCATCGGAGTTCTTCTATGATAGAGCCCTCCCTTCCCCAATCTACCCAGTCAATAGAGCGATTAGTTCAGTCACCAATGACCTGTTCGATAGTCGCCTTGATATCGGGTGATTAGTATATATGACAAAAAATTGTTTACTCTTTTAAATACAGTGCATGACCCACTTGAAATATGAATCCTACCAAATATATCATAGAAGAACTCCGATGCTCGAATAATTGAGATTGATCTTCCTTACAGGTCAGTCGAACACTCTTTCAATTCTGGTTTACAACGTATTATACTTAGGGGCGCTCTGGTATAACACGGCGATACTTGCTGACTTTTATTTGAAAACTTAACTATCAATTTACGCTTTTCAAGTGTGGGAATAGTGTCGTTAACCCACTGAGAAGTTGTGGGCCAGCTTAAAAAAATCTTGGGTGCTTGCCAAAACTTCTCTGGCACCCTATTTTTGAAATCGAAATAAATATAGAAGAATCTACCCCTTATTCGATTCAAAGCTAGTCGACTGGCGAGCACAAATTGATCTAGGGGGCAATCTGACATCTAAAAGAGCACTGAGGTAGGTAATTGTGAAGAGGAGAAGTCTCGTTATGGTTAGTTTAGTTTAGTTACCTTGTAGATAAAAACCCCACTTATAGCTTTGTGAATCTCCTCAAATAATAAAGCTCGATTGACTACTTCACTGACGGACTGATTCACAATGAAACTATAATAAAATTGAATAAGCTAACTTGAAACTAAAACACCACTTGACTATACTATAACTTAAATTCGTATAGTTTTTAAAATGCTTAGTAAAAGCAGGGCCGGATTAAGACATTAGAGCGCCCTAGGCTGACATCAGTTTGGCGCCTCTAAACTAGGAAAGTAAAAATATAAATACAAGTAAAATAAAATGCGTTTCACAAAATATATATGTATTTGTGAAAATGTACAAATCGATTATTTAAAGGTGGATTTTACGACACTTAATACTTGAAAATTTTTGTATGATATCGTCAAAATTTCTTTCTTTTAGTACCTCACATTCTATATATAATATTGAGATGTCAGCAGTTTTATCGTCTGTTAAAGGATTTCTTAAGTAATTTTTTACTCGTTTTAACACGGTTAAGAACCTTTCGCCTGTACAATTCGTCACTGGAAAACACACACACACACACACATATATATATATATATATATATATATATATATATATATATATATATATATATATATCTATATATATATATATCTATATATATATATTCTTAAAATAATGTCCATGTTGGGAAACGTACTAATTAAATTTCTGCTGCGGAGTGTGTGCAACCATGACATAGTTTTTGATGTTTTTTTCCTAGAGTTAGGTGAGTCCAGAGTTTGAATGAAATATTTGAATTGTACACATTCATTTTCAAAATTACAATCCAAATCTCTAGTATAAATTTCTTGAAGATGTTTGCACTTTTCTTTTATTATATTGTCTTCAGTGTTTTCTAAGTTTGTAAGAAAACCAAAAGATCCATTGATTTCATCGTACGAATTTTTTGGCCTCTCGAGTTCTGATACTATATTGTCTACAACCACGTAGAACATATTTACTTCCATATCTGTCCTACCATCAAAAGTAGTTTCTCCAACGTCACTCTCTCCTGGCAAACATTTCCTTTTTTTCTTCATTTTCGAATCCAACGTATAAGTACTACATTTTGTTAACAATTTACCGTTTTCCTCGTATTTGTTATAAGTTGTTCTCATTTCCGTAACAAAGTGAATTAATGATTCATAGAGTTGAACGGCTGTCACTATATCCATACTTTGCTTTTGCAAGGACTGGCTTGTTTTGTGGAATTGAATTAAAATATCTCTCCAGAAAGAGAGTATAATACCAGTCTCAAAGCTTAACATTTTTAGCAAAATACCCTTCCCCTCAGCTTTTGTTTTAGGTGCTTGCGAGGTATCATTCACAATGAAATTCAAAGCTTCTTTAAAAGCATCGTTACTGTCATAAAGAGCGGTGCAGGCATCGACTCTAGCTGACCATCTAGTAGCAGAAAGTTTTTTAGGCACATGTAGTTCTGACCCACTCACAGTTCTGTTACGTGTTAAACACCCTTTCATTATTTCCCACCTATAGGTTGATGCTGAAAAGAAAGTGTATATTTCTTCCACAAACAAGAAGAAATTTGTTACAACAGGAGAACACTCTGTAGCGCCGGTTCCTACTAAATTCAGTGAATGGGCAGCACAAAGTATAAATTTTGCCAATTTGTTCTTTTCCTTGATTCTAGCTTGCAAACCAGAATATCGACCAGATATGTTGCTAGCGTTATCGTAAGATTTTCCTCTACAGTTCTGTATGTCTAATGTTCTAAAACTTTCAAAACTGCTCTTTCCATACTTGAAGCTTTGTGCCCCACCTTAGCAGCAAATGTAATGAATCGTTCTACTACCGAACCATTTTCAATTACATATCTGAGAACAGCAGTAAGTTGGTCAGTATGGGATATGTCGGGTGTAGAATCTATGATTATTGCAAAATATTTCGTGTTTTTTATTTCTGATGCGAATTGTTCTCTTAGATCATCCGTCGTGAGTTTTATAAATTCATCACAAATAATTGATGACAAATAAGAAACGTTTCTCTTTCCTGGATTGCCTTTTGTTTCAAGGTGGGTTTTTAGAAACGGATAGAATTCTGCTAAAAGCTCTAACGAACCTAGGTTGTTGCCGTTATCAATAGCTCCAAACATTTCACTAGAACCCCTAAATGCTAAGCCACGCGATGTCAAAAATTTTATGCAACTACTCGTTTAAGTATGTTAACCCAGTAATATCTTCCTGCAGAGTACTGCTTATGAACTACGGTATCTATTTTCCCTAAGACATTTGATCGCCCCATATACGCCTTCGCATTTTCACAGTGTACAGAAAAGAGTTTTCATGTTCAGAAATCCGATGGGTATTTTTCCAGTCATTGAATCAAGTCATGAAACTCGTTTTTGTCCGGTTAATTAATTTACAATACAAACAATAAACATTTCCTGTTAGTGCTGAATATAATAGCCATTGACGACGTACAGTTTCCCCGTTGTGCAAAATTTTGAAAAACATATTTTTTTAAGCAAATCTACTATGAATATCATAAATTCGTTTAAATTTTTGGAAATCCATTTTAGAAATTTCTTGTACAATTACAGATGGGTTCATTACAAAGTAATTTATGAAACTTTCGGTTATAGCCCATCCAGCTGGGTCTGTGAAATCGACTTTTGAAAATGATTCTGACGTTTATTGAGGATTGCTTGATGAATATGCACAGTCCTGAACTTCATCAGTATCAGAATAGTATGAGTTTATTGCGGTTTCTAGAGGATACAGAAATAAAAATTACATTCTTACACCGCTTTCTTCAATTATCTGCTTACCTCTATCCATAATATCATAATTACTGAGAGTTGATTGTTGTTCATTATTTGCACCGGCTTCCGTACCTCGAACAGTTTGACAAAAAAAGAATTTAATTTGGGTATTTTTTTCAATAACTTCTCCATTTTTTCTAGCTTCCCTTTTTCAGCCTTCTTCCTTTCCCACGCACTAAGTTTTGTACTTCCTCCACTTCCACTCATTGTTTTCGATAAAATGATGAACAAGACAAAAATACCGCAACTGATAGATATTATTTTAATTGACGATTACTCGATTACTGCCAGCGACTGAACTGACTACCTTCAATTTTTAAAATAAATGTTTCCAAAGTTTACCAATTTTTTTTGTAAACTTTGATGTTGCGTATCCAATCACCCTTTGTCGGTTTTTTTGTTTTGGCGAGCGCAAGGCGCACGTGGCGGTACTTTGCATATTAGCATATTTATCTCTGGCGGCATCCCGTCACTGCCGCAAATCAGCAAAAAGAGATTTGTCTATAGTTACCACAATACCGCATTGATAATTAAAATATAAGGATGTAAAGCGATGCTTTTCAATCTATCCAAGTATTTAAACCCGGCCGACTGAAATAATGATGTCTGTATTCACTAATGTTGTCAATAACATTTTGTTTAATATTGGTGCCTTACAACACATTAGATCTCCACGAAAAAAATACGTATACAGCAAAAATGATTTGCACGAATTGTGACTATCGTTAGTGGTTAGTCCAGTCAGTCGGCGCCTATTTCTTTCACGGCGCCTTAGGCTATAGCCTAGTCAGCCTATTGGATAATATGGCACTGAGTAAACGACGGTCGTGAAGTAAATTTGTACTCTACACCTGTATGAGTCACAGCCACTAAAATAATGAAATACCTCTAGTTAATGACAAAATAAACGTAAGGAGAGGAGTTCGGCAAGGAGACGTTATATCTCCAAAGCTATTCACTTTAGTTCTCGAGGATATTTTTAAGAAGCTACAGTGGAAAAACAAAGGGTTGAACGTACATGGTGAACGCTTACACAATCTGAGATTTGCTGACGATGTTGTACTGTTTGCAAAAGATAAACAGGAATTGATAGACATGTTGGAAGAACTACAAAATGAGGCTGCAAAAGTAGGGTTACACATGAACAACACAAAGACCCAGTTTATGACAAATATACCAGATGCAGACGATACAATACCGATTCATGACAGCACAATAAAAAGGACGGAAACATACATATACCTGGGCCAAGCTATAACACCAGGCAAACAAAATCAAGAGATGGAGATTGATAGAAGAATTAGACTGGGATGGGCAGTCTACGGCAAATTAAAGTACATCTTCAGCATGAATATTCCAATCAATTTGGAAACAAAAGTCTATAACGAGTGTATACTGCCTGTTGTCACGTATGGTTATGAGACTTGGGTAATAACCAAGAAGATAAAACATAAATTGGAAGTATATCAGAGAGCCATAGAAAGACGTATTTTGGGAATTTCCCTGAGAGACCATAAAACAAATACTTGGATACGAGAAAAAATCAAAGTCTTCGATATAATAAGAAGAATTGGTTCCCTAAAATGGCAATGGGCAGGGCACGTGGCCAGGCATACAGAAAACTGGAGCGGGTATGTCACCAGATGGAGACCTTGGGCAGAGAGGAGTGTTGGGAGACCCCAGCAAAGATGGTACGACGAGATAAAGAAGGTCGCTGGCCTGAACTGGTATCGAGTTGCGCAAGATCGAAGCCGATGGACGAATTTGAAAGAGGCCTATATCCTAAGGATAGAAAACGGCTAAAAATGGAAATGGAAAATGGAATGAACTCTGTAATTGTATTGCCATTTGTGCGACATATCGGAAATTTATCAGCCGATGTAATAGCTATATACTGCTACAACACTATTAGAAAAAGTCATTAGAACATTGAAAAACGGCAGTTACATTAATTTATAATAACATGTTTTTTAATTGTATAACTAAATCAGGCTTTACTTTTCGAACGCTCTGTAGGTTCAGAGTGTTAAAAATGATCCATCATGAAAATATATTGATATCAAAACTATACATACCTACATGAGTATCTACGGCAGATAATGGATCATCGAGTATATAAATATCTGCTTCTTTGTAAATTGCTCTAGCTAAATTTATTCTTGCCCTTTGTCCTCCGCTCAGCGAGACTCCGCGATCACCGACCAAACTTCTATCTCCGTGAGGTAAAATTGACAGGTCTCTTTCTAAAGCACAAACTTTGATAACTCGCTCATACTTCTTACCATCCCAAGGCTCTCCAAACAAGATGTTCTGTTTAATAGTTCCAGCAAAAAGCCAGGCCTCTTGAGAAGCATAAGATATCTTACCAACGACGTCCTTGTTACCTTGACTTAGTGGTAGTTCTTTCATTATAGCTTGTAGCAAAGAGGTCTTTCCAGAACCGACAGCACCTACTATAGCTACCAACTGTTGAGGACCGACGTTGAAATTAATGTTACTTATGGTGTTTTCTTCTTGACAGTTGCCCCATTTAGCCGAAGCGTTTTCTAAATAAATTCCCACTGATTTGTTCTTCTTGGTACTGTTTATAAGGGGAGTACCTGTAGAAATCTTTTTAGCTTTATATGGTTCGTTTATGGAATCATGGTACACTTCATCGAACTGAAGGAACTCTTCTATTCTAGCTATCGATACTAAAGCTTCGGCTGTTTGAGTTATGGCTTGAGGGAAGTCGTTACTTATAGCAGATTTCAAAATGTTGTAAAAAGAAGATATGACGTAAACGTAACTTGCGTTTAGTCTGTTTCCAGTAAATGTGTAGGTGATGATACATAAGAAAACCGAAGCTCTCGTGATGAATTTGTTAAACGACATATGAAGAGCACGGATGTAAGACGTTAAGCGAATTTGTTTTATTTCAGATCTGAAAAAAGATTGTATTAATAATAATTTATTCAATTAAGGATTGATACAATAATACATAAAAGATGTATACAATATAGTAAATCATTTAAAAAGTAAGGTAGGTGAGCCAATTATTGCCATGGTCTTAATATTGCCATCGCTCATGGAATCGTTAATTCAGCTATTCTTAATAAGATGACGCTCCTCCTAGTCTGTCTTAGAGTAGGAACACAAACCATAATTACCGCATTGATGCATTTAAAATTCTTATACACGTTTGCTTTTCAAGATTAGTGGATGTTCTAATTATCAATAAGTACGTTGAAGTAAGTAATTGCTTGTAGCATATTTTGTTTTATTTCATTTAACGAACGAGACAGGAAAATTAATTTTTTCCATTCGGGTAGCAAGTGTCCTAATATTGCCACATAAATTGTTCTCAATATTGCCATGGCAATATTAGGAACCACTTCTTCTAAATAATTTGTTAATAGATGTATTAACTAGAATGGTATTGTTGCAGAATGCCGAAAAAAAACCGAGCTAAGTGGTCTCAAGAAAATCTTAGAAGGGCATTACAATCTATTACAAATAAGACTAGCATTAGTGAGGCCTCAAAGCAATATGAGATTCCTAGGGCAACTCTTGGATTGCATTACCGACAAAATAATCCAATTAAACGTCTTGGGAGAAAATCAACTTTAAGTTTAGAACAAGAACTTCATTTGGTGGCAAGGATTCATAAATTAGCAGAAATTGGTGTACCAGTTACAAGTAAAGTCGTTAGAAAAAGTGTATTTTCTTATGCAAAAACCCTTAACATATCGACAAGATTTTCTAAACAATCCCAAACAGCAGGTAGAAAATGGCTTAGACTATTTTTTAAAAGACATCCTGATGTAGTCAGACGTAAAGCGCAACAAATGAATCCAGCAAGGGCTCAAAAGATGAATCCCGTTGTTGTAAATGATTATTTCACAAAACTGAAAAATGTTATGATTAAACTGAAGTTATTTGATAAACCAGAAAACCTATATAATATGGATGAAAAGGGTTGCAGACTGACCATTCACAAACAACAAACTGTTTTAGCAAAAAAAGGAGTTAAACGTGTTCATTTAACAGCTCCAGAACATGGTGAAAATATTACAATCGTAGGATGTGGAAATGCCTTGGGCCAAGCTATTCCGCCTTTCATTTCATTTAAGGTCAAAAGACTCAAACCAGAATGGTCAGATAATTTGCCTCCTGGTTCAAAAGTAACAATGACTCCAAAAGGGAGTATGACTAATGAGTCTTTTATTATGTGGCTCGAGCATTTTTCAAAATACAAAAATACAGAGACCAACACTCTATTAATAACAACCATCAACATCAGGAGTCACAGACTTTAAGTCAACTAAAAGTCAACGAAAGAAGAAATTACTTAAACTAAAAAATCAAAAACAGATTGAACATTTCTCCTCTGATGACTCTTTGGATTCAGAATATAGTGTTCATGACGATTCATGTGAAGATGAGTTATCTTCTGCAAGCAGTTATGAAGATTCCTTGAAAGAGTCGTTAATTGAAAAGCGACCCGTTACTGCAGCTACTCCTAGTATTCCCCATTTCCTGAAAACTCCGAAAAACCAAAGTGAAGCTGTCCAGAGTATTCCTAATACTCCAGAACTTCCCAACAACCAAAGTCAAACTACTTCCAGTCTTCCCGATATTCCGGAAGATCTTGAAAACCAACGTCAAGATAATTCCTTTAAAAAGGTGGGATTGCCCATTACTCCTGAAGTAAAAACAATCGCTTCCAAACGCAAACCAGCCATCAATAGTAAAGCACAAGAAGTAACAAGAAATCTATTTCTTTCCTCTTCAGCACCTCCTTCCAAAAAAATGAAATTTAACGAGACAAAAGGAATTACATCTGTTTCATCAAAGGCACGTGTAACTTCCAAAAA
Source organism: Galeruca laticollis (assembly GCA_963921935.1). Classification (NCBI taxonomy): domain Eukaryota; kingdom Metazoa; phylum Arthropoda; class Insecta; order Coleoptera; family Chrysomelidae; genus Galeruca; species Galeruca laticollis. Next base: position 156,066,378 of record OY998181.1, on the reverse strand, counting down.
ATGTCCTCCTTCTAACGCAAAATCATCTTCCGAATCATGGTATTGTTTTTTATGCAAGGAAAATCGTATAGCAGATATGAGGTTGTGTATTGTCTGCAAAGTTTATGTCCATGAAGAATGTGTGGGACTGTCCAAACAAGATAAGGAGTTATTTAAGTGTCCAAATTGTGCTTAGAGTAATATCAAACTTAAAACCCTCCGGGGGCCTCAATGAGATGGGTTTTGAAGTTTCATATTACTCTAATTAGTTAGTTGGTTTTTTTTGTTACTTATAAACAAAAAATAAAGTTAATATTTTTTAGCATTGATTTTTTTTGTAAACTAGCTATTCCTTTTATTGCCAGGTGTATGGCAATATTTTGACCCCGTGTTCCAAATATTGCCAGTTGTGCACTTTTTTAAAAAAAATACTAACTTTTTTTAGAATAATTTTTTTATTATTATGTTTAATATATTTGAAAATAAATATATTGAGATTTATTCATCCTATTTACAGAGCCTTAGAGTTCAAACTGGATATATTACAAATTATCAAACCTTAAGGTGGCAATAATTGGCTCACCTACCTTACAATATAATAAATAATTTAAAAAGTAATTATTGTTAAAAATACATGAATAAACAAAACAAAGAATCACTTAAGTGCCAAAGATGCTTGTACGTGATATTTTTACATAATTAAAAATAACTTACAAAACACCATAAATATATAAAAACGACATACAAGTTACAGGCCTAGAAAATTCAAGATCAACAACAATGAAGAATGCAACATCAGCGTTTATTCATATATATATATATATATATATATATATATATATATATATATATATATATATATACATATATATATAAAGATAGTTAAGTGTAAATTGTTCTAGATTTTAGTTCGACATTAATTGTACGGCCTAATCTCAATTTGTAACAAATTTTTGTTAATAAATATTTTTAAAAAAGTATAGGAAAGGAAAGAGTATAGGAAAGAAATTTTGAATATTTTTTAATCGATTTTTATCAAGGAATTTTTGAATTTATTGTTTATAAAGAATATATAAGATTTAAGAATATAGTTGATAAGTTTAATATTGCAGAAAATAAATAGAATATTTTGATTTTATGAACGACATAGGATAAAATAGATAATAAACAAAGTTTTGAGAATTTAGATTTATCTAGTAAAGTAAATAACATAATAATGGCTACAGCATCTTCAAAATCTGCCATTAATTGGGAGTTATTTAAATTAAAACTTGAGAATATCAAACCCTATGATGGTGATTGTAATAATTTGAATAAATTTATCACATGTTGTGAAAGATTGATCGAAACATATTCGTATTATATTATAGTGTATTCAGGAAAAAATTAGTCGGTAAAGCAGAAGCCATGGTTGGCAATAGATTAGAATTAAATACATGGCCTAAAATTAAGGAAGCACTAAAACAATGTTTTTCTGATAGAAGAGACTTAGATTGCATATTGCAAGAATTGACCAGAACTAGACCGTATAAAAATGAAAATCTTATAGATTTTGGAGCCAGACTGCAATTATTTAAAAGTAAAGTGATTCAAAGAATAAGTAATGATTTTAATTTGAATGAAAACGATGTCATATAAACCATTGTGACAAAACGGCGCTAAAAACCTTTATAGCAGGATGTACCGGCGTCCTTAAAAATAACATGTACTTGAAAAAACCAAATTCATTGGAAGACGCAATGGCTTATGTAGACGAATATGAAAATTTTGAAAGGCTGTATGGTCAATTTAATGAACCAAAACAATCTTTCAAAAATAATAATTTCAAAACATCTAATAATAATGTAAATAATAATTTTAATCATAGAAATAATAATTATAGTCAATATCAATATAATAATTATGATAACAATTTTCAAAGACAAAGTTTTCCAAGTCAGCCGATAAATATTCAACCACGGCCTCAGCAACCAAGAAATTACCCCACTAATAGTCAAGTGTTTGGACCGAGACGTAATGTATTTCGACCTCACCAGATACCTGCAAATAAACTAACTAAACCGGAACCGGAACCTACAACATCGCGAAACTTTCCGGATAATCCAAAAAATCATAGTAATTTTATCCCACATAATCATAATAATAATAGATTCCAAAATAATAGGCAATATGTCAATAATAACGGCCAAAGACCGACTTTTACAGCAGAAGAACTATGTAATAGTTATTTTGAAAATGATTTATATGATAGTAATTATGAAAATGATTTATATAATGGTAATTTTGAAAATAAAATGAAAGAGGAAGAAATAAGAAAAGATTTTGAAAACGGGCAACGTTCTGAGGAAAATGATTCGGAACAGAATCAAAATTTTCGGTTAGCCACTCAATTAAAAAATCGGAGGTAGTAGAAATTAATATAGTATCAAATAATCCACTACCATATATCGAAATAAAAAAACCTAAATTAAAAATATTAGTTGATACTGGCAGCACAAAATCTCTACTCAGACCTTCAATTGCTGAGAAATATTATGCGAATTGTATTTATAATTCAAATGTTCAAATTAAAACATCATTTATAAGTGAAAAGAAAAATTTTCCAGCAAATATTCCGGCTTTCTCAGAATTAAATTATAATGGTTATATTAATTTTATATTGTACGATTTTCATGAATTTTATGATGGAATCATAGGTTTACAAGATTTAATGAGAATGAAATTAAATATAAATTTTTGCAATAAACAATTAATTGGTAATGATGTTTTTATTCCTCTAATATTCAGATTACCTGCGGACAATAAATTAGAATTTTCTGTATGACCAACTAAAAAATTATTATAATATATACCTGAGAAGAAAGCAAATAGAAAAATTTTAGTTAATAAAACACATTTAGACAAATCTAATCTTGCGATTAATTCTTTACCAAGTATAAAACCAAATTTCGATTTTAATGTAAATGAAATAGATTCAATACCAGATTTATCATATTTATTTAATATTGAAAATGTTATTGAAAATAACGAAATTGAAAATAATATTAATAAAACGTATGTATCTGATGTTCAAATGAAATCGCGAAATAAAAGTAGTCTATTGAATGGCAATAATTTAAAAATAATAGGAAATATAAGGAAAATGGATAGGGAAATAGGCAAAACAAATAAAAATATACAGGTTCTTAAAGAAAAAGTAAGTGGAATGAAGGAAAATGATATGGAAAATGAAAACTTTAACAAGGAGATAGAAGAAAATTACCATACTATAGATAATGAAATGGATGAAAGGAACAAGAATATAAATGAAACTATAAATAAGGAAGTTGTTGATAGAAATAGAAGAAAGTAACAAGATAATGAGTGAAAATATAAATAGGAATAGAAATAAGAAAATTGTTTATAGAAATAAGAAGATAGGAGAACGTAACAAGAGCGTAAACAGGAGAAATGAAGAAAGCAGTATAGAAATAAACAAGAAAATTCCAAATCGTAAGGGTGAAATAATGTGACAATCCAACGTTCAAGGGATACAAGATTTCATCAGAAAAAATTGGGAACATTTTGCAATAAGATGGTTCTCGATATAAGAAGTAATTAAATGGTTTGAAATATATGGAAACCGTATGTGCATATGTAATTAGCATATATCATAAGAATTAGTATTATAATAACAATAATGAAAATTTAAATAAATATTATTTAGTTATAACAGTAGAACTAGAAACAAGTAACAATAAGATAATTAAGCATAGAAATAGATGTAATAATAATTTTCAAAGGAAATAGTGATAATTATTATAAAAAAATTTAATATAATATCCGAAATCCAAATAAAACCACTAAATAAAATTTTTATATCCGATGATGTTGATTTAGAAGCAGTTCATACGTCATTAGAAAATCCAATTTTAGAAATACCCATAACAAACAAAGTTTTAAATTGTTATAAAAATCAAATTTATCCTACTATTAGGAGAAACGATGAATGCTCAAATAACACGGGAGAAAATATTTGAAAATTTCAGACTATATGTAACATTACCTAAATTTAATATGGAGCAAAATATAATCAAATTTATTAAAGATTACAATGATCCAAAAAGAAATTACGCTATATATTTTCAAAATGAAAATATTTGTAGTAACCGCTCAAAATACATTTAAAAACTCAATCTTTAAATTTGTTCATTGCACAAGAGTAGTAGAAGACGTAGAAACTATAGGAGAACAAAAATCTAAAATGGAATATTATCATGTAAATAAAAAAGGACATAGAGACATTAATGAACATAAAAATTCACTGAATTCTAAATATTATTGGCCAAAAATGTCGGAAGACATAGAAAATTACATAAATAATTGTGAGGTATGTGAGAAAAATAAATATGATAGGAATCCTCCTGTAATTAATATTAATTTAACCCCTACAGCAGAGAAACCTTTTGACCACATACATATTGATGTTTTCAAAATATCTAATCAGGCATTTTTAACAATAATTGATACATTTTCTCGTTATGGACAAGCATATCCAATTCAAAGTATAACAGGCGTTTCTATTGTTGAAAATTTATTAAGTTATATAACGCATCATGGTTTTCCATATAAAATTAGAACAGATTGTGGATCATAATTTAAAAATAATGACTTGCAAGACTTTTGTAAATTGCATAAGATTGAACTTCACTATACCACAGCGAAAAACAGTAATTCTAATTCACCTGTAGAACGTTTTTATTCTAGTCTAATTGAACATTTTCGATGTCTTCGAGAGACTAATAGAGATTTAACTCCTGATCCACTCATGAAACATTCAGTTCTTTCTTATAATAATTCTATTCATTCTGTCACTCAATTCACACCATTTGAAATAATTGAAGGACATATTAATAATCCAGATCCATTTGATTTGAACGATCATTTAATATTATCCCATTATGTATAAAATCATAAATAACGCGTCTAAACTTTTTTATGAAAAAAATCAAAATAGAAATGATCAAGTTGAAGAAAAAATAATTAGTAAAAGAAATGAAAATAGAACCGAACCACCAATATATTCAAATCAAGATACTGCGTATATACAAACAAAAGTTAGAGATAAAATTTAAAAAAGCAAAGATCATCAAAGATTCAAGTATAATATTAGAAACCAATAAAGGAAAATATCATAAAAATATAGTCAGAAAACCTAAAAATAATTCTAGAATATTGTTACAGAAAGATGAAAGTGACAACGATAGTTATGGTAAACCTAATTCTTCAACTTCACACTAGGTATAAGGCAGAAGATATACAAGTAACCAAATTAAATAATTCACTTTTACCTATTAACCTAGGATCCTGTAGGCTTATTTATACAAAATATACATTTTTATATTATATAGATTTAAGAGAAATTAATAGACAAATAGATACTATAAGACAATATTTTTATAATTTAAGAAATAGTTTAATGGAAAGTAATGCTACTAATCCTATTTCATATCATAATTTAGCTGAACAAATGATGGGAAGAACTAAAATGTTAATAAATGTGTTGATAAAAAATCTGAAAATATTTACCCACGTATGGGATCGAAAAGAGGATTGATAAATGCCGTAGGCAAAGTTAATAATTGACTTTTTAGTAATCTTGACTCTGATGATGAGGAAAGATATGATAAAGCAATAAATATCTTGCAACAAAATCAAAAGGAGATAATTCATGAAGTTAATTTGCAGATATCTTTAAATAAAAAATTAATTGATCATTATATTAAATCTTTGACTACTTTGTGGTTAAATAAAAAAAAAAACTTCAAGATAAATTTCATATTTCGATAGAGAATAAAATAATAACTTTAAATAACTTCATTACCTTTTATGGCACAATTTCTCAGATTAATCTGTATTGTCAAAGCTTAATTACATTAATTGATAATATTGAAAATGCAATTACCTTTTCAAAATTAAATTCGATTCATAGCTCAGTAATCTCGAATCAGGAAATTATAGAAATGATAAAATATAATTATTATTGAACAAGTAACTAATAATGAAGTACTGATCATTCCAAATCCAGTTGTATCAGTATTATCCAAATGCACTTCAGACCAATACTTAGAAATCAATAATCCATCAATTATCAGAATTCCAGAAAATTGTAATGTTCAGATAGGAGAAGAAACGTTTTCAACTAATGTGCAAATTCGAAGGAAAATCAATTATATTACCAAAGTTAGATGCAAAATTCTTAAAAGTTCAAAAATATAATTCTCCGAATTTGAGTAGAATTGATTTTGAAGGACTATACGAAATCAATAAAATTGCCAAAAATATAAAACCAATTATCGAAGTAGAAACTCCAAAAACACACACAACAGTCGGATTATTTTCGACCATAATAATTTACTTTATAAGAAGATACGAGAAGAAGAAAAGAAGATCAGAAAAATGCAAGAAAGAAGAAATTGAATTAGAAGAAAGAAATTTAGAACTGAAAAATAATTCCATTATTTTCCAGATGGAGGAGTTACAGGCCTAGAAAATTCAAGATCAACAATAATGAAGAATGCAACATCAGCGTTTATTTATATATATAAAGATAGTTAAGTGTAAATTGTTCTAGACTTTAGTTCGACATTAATTGTACGGCTTAATCTCAAATTGTAACAAATTTTTGTTAATAAATATTTTTTAAAAAGTATTTTCATTAGTAAAATACATAATTTACAGCCACCTTATTATATAATACATACATGTTTATTTACAATTATAACAGATTGTGATAACAACACATGGTGGTAATAGATTATCGTGAAGATAGTGAGACTTGTAAACAAACATTTAGAACCAATGGTCGTACGTGGGTCCCCTTCACATTATTATTTACAACTATCCATATTTAGGTGTGGAATACATTGTTATACATTTTCTGCTCAATAGCAACAATATAATATAAATGAACAGTTATAAAAACAATATAACTGTGGTGTTAGTGATAACAATAAATGCGGTAGCCATACATGGTGGCAACAATGGTTCAGAATGAAATAAAATCAATTAGCTATTGATTTGGAGGAAAACAATGATGAAAAAAGTAAGAACTATTCTGTTCATGACACCCAAACATTCAAAATAATAACAGCAACACTGAATTTACTAGGTGAATCGTTGGGGATTAGGTACCAATCCATCAACCTGTATTCATTTCTCAGATAGACTAATACCCCATCATTTTTATTTATATCGCCTTCAGAATAGTAGCTTCGGTAATTGTTGAGTTTAAAAATATCCCTGTCCAGGAGTTGGAACGTTTCAGTTAGAACTATACAATGTCAATGTTCCTGGAAACACTTCGAATGTTTTGGTGTAGTATTGTGAATTTGCCATCCTTTTGAAATATTGAGTTCAGCCATGTTATTGATCACTAGAGTTTCAAAAAACCTTTTTATCGTGTTGTTCTTGATGAAAAAACGAAAAAATAATTAAAAAAAATGAAAACCCCAACATTTTTTGGGGTAAACCAATACTTTTCTCGAATATTGGATAGGTCGGGCGAAAAAGTAAAATGGCTATCACAGAGCCAGGAAATATTTCCAGACGATTAATTTCGTGGAATGGAATTTTGTGAAATAGTTATGGAAAAAATACAATTGGATGCAAACTTTTCAAAAAATATTTTGTTCACAGATGACTCGACTTTTTCCATACATATTATTCATCTGTTATGAAATATCGGTCCAGGACAAACCTACACGAACACTACAATAGTAGAAGTCAATATCCGCAAAAGTCTGGGCTGGAATATTAGGCGAACATTTATTTAATTGGACCATTTTTTATTGACGGCAATTTTACCAGACAAAAATATTTGAATGTGTTGCAAAACCAAATTACTCCAGCCCTCATACAATTAGGTGCCAAGTTCAATGATATTAGGTACCAACATGACGGTTGTGCATCGCAAAATTATCGATTAGCAATACATTTTTTAAATACACAATTTCCCAATTGGATAATCTCGACGAATGGTGGCCTGCTAAATCTCCAGATTTGGCACCCAACTATTTATCTTTGTGGGATTATCTGAAATAGAGAATTTATGGATTTCAGGAGAACAGGGCCCCGAATGAACTTAGGGAACAAATTCTACAATCCTGTATGGAGATAACACCTCAAATAACCACCCATGTTCGTTGAGGATTTTATAGCCGGGGCCGTTACTGTTTAGCCCAAAGTGGGGGTTTATTCGAACATTTGATTTAAAATTATTGAATAAGTTTTTTTTAAATTTATTACCTATCAGAATATTACTTTTATTTAAAGATAATAAGTATTTTCATTAGAATTCGATTTCATGTTTATTATCGAAAATGTTTTTTTTTAATTTGTACTGTGTGTATTTACACAAAGAGTTTGTTTCTCATTTAAAAACCAACTTTAAAAGTGTGAAACCATCTTTATTGATACAAAAAAGCAATCCAAGTGTTTGGTCGACATATTTCCACGTTGCCAAACCGCTTTCCAACTGAAACTGCACTTTCCAGCATTTCAATAGAATGTTCAACAAATAGATTGGATTAATTATCTTGATCTGTTACAACCTCTTGAATTATCATAATTAACAGCTTCTTATAACTTATTCTCGTGTTAGAACAATGCATATTACAATTAATATAAATGTACAATGAAAGCCGGCAACGTATAATTTTACTTCAAATCGTTCAGTTCACTGTTTTTGATATTCTGTTAATACCTACAATGCATTTATCTTTGTTTTGTAATACATTTTCGTCGCTTACGGACATGTACTTTGTAAGGTTTTCCACTTTATGATATCCTGTTAGATAAAAAAAGTAATACACTCAGTTTATATTTGTATCTTTCTAATTGACAGTGTTAAATAGCATATGTGACCAAAGAATATTCCTGGTACTGTATATAAACTTTAATAATTAGTTTGTAAGAAAATTTGCAATAGTGTAGTCGATTGGTCCATTGCAGTTTCTTCGACAATCTTTTTAACTCGAGAAAAGAGCACATATCTAAATATCAAAGAAGTTAACCATAATCGATACTTAGGTCTCAACAGAAAACAATTATATATGTTGTTTTTAAAATCACTGACATTTGACCTTGGGGTTCGCCAATTTTTTCTTCAATTGTAAAGGGGTTGCTTTAGACCAGTGGTCGCCAACCTGTCGAACGCGAGCTACCGGTAGCTCGCGGAGGCAATTCTGGTAGCTCTCACAACGATTTTAATTTAAAAAATACAAACTGCAAAAATCAGAGCAGCTTCCGATAATTCCACAAAAAAATCTTATTGTCATAATATTAAACATAAACAGCGGCAACGTTGCGGTGAGCGATCTGCCGCTGACGCCATCAAGCTAGAATCGGCTAGAACCGACCAGCCGAAGTAGCGCGTTAGTGTTCGAGAACGATCAGGATTGCTTTGAACGGGATAAATACGCACGGCGCAGCGACATTGCACTTAGTTTAAAACTGAACGCGTAACCAACGTCCAACGGTTGGGTTAGTGGGCAACAAAAAATAATATTATGGCAAGCAGTTGTAAGAAGGTAAATATATACCACTTTCATTCAGGATGGGAAGAACAATACTTTTTTGCAGAAGTTAAAGATAAAAATGTGTGCTTGTCATGTAATACTTCGGTCTCCGTTGCTAAAAAAGGAAATATTGAGATACATCATAAAACTGTACATTCTAATTTTGAAAAATCAGTCCCACTACATTCTGCCGCCAGAAAGGAGAAACTGAAACAGTTAAAAACGATCAATATTTTTAAGAACAGTCGAAAAAAATAAGGCTGCAACTGAAGCATCGTAGTACCGTATGTCCCAGATAATTGCACAAAAAAAGAAACCTTATGAAGACGGGGAAATGATAAAACAGGCGTTTTTAGAAGCTGCTGATTCGTTATTTGCCATTTTTAGAAATAAAGAGGAGATAGTTCCAGCTATAAAATCTATGCAACTTTCTGCTATTACAGTGATGAGACGTGTAGAAATAATGAGCAATGATATTTTTTTACAGTTAAGAACTGACATAGATACTGGATGAATCAACAGATGTCGTCGACACTGCCCCGATGGCCGTGTTCGTCAGGATGGTTTTTAGTGATTTTACGATTAAAGAAGATCTTTTGAAGTTTATTCCACTGAAAGGATATACTACTGGAGAGGAGTTGTTTTCTCATTTAAAAAATATTATTTCTTCCGAGAAAAAATATCGAAAATGGTAGACTTGACAACCGATGGCGCTCCAGGTGATGAGGGTCTGGTGGCGTTATGTCGTAAAGATGAAACTTTTCCGCAATTTTTCTGTCACCACTGCATTATCCATCAGCAAGCATTATGTGGAAATTTCCTGAAACTAGACAACGTTATGAAAATGGTGATAAAAAGTGTGAACAAGATTAGAGCTCAAGCGTTACAAAGAAGATTATTCAAAACCTTGGCCGATGAAGTTGGTGTCAATACGGGGACCTCCTACTTCACTCTGAAGTCTGGTGGTTAAGTAGAGGACGGATGCTGAAACGCTTTAATGATGTCCTATCTGGCATAGTTCAATTGTTCAAACAACGCGATGAACAGACTTCGGAACTAGAAAATTCAATCTGGCTTAGAGATTTTGGTTTTCTCGTGGACATTATAGAGAAATTAAACGAACTTAATTTGCAGTTTCAGGGGAGAGACAAAGAACTAGCGGAAATAATTTCTGATATAAAAGCATTTATCAAAAAGCTGGAGTTGTGGGAACAATACCTAATTAACAGCGATGCCAAGCATTTTTCTATTCTTTCAGAAAGAAACGGTTTTGAAGATTAAAACTAACTTTTCCGCATCTGTGGCCCTGAACAATATTCTATCTTAAAATTGTTACTTGTATACACTTCGGGGAATGTATCGTGCTAACAAACCGAAATTTCTCCAAAAACAACTAAAAATTTAGTATATCTGGATTTATAGGACCCGCTGTACTCGCTCTAGTTAGTTGAAAATCAATAGGGTTCATTTTTGAGACGCTCTGAATAATATGCATTCATAAAATTGGTCACTTGTATATACTCCGGAGGCTGTATCGTGCTAACAAACTGAACCTTCTCCAAAAATGACAAAAAGTTGGTACTTAAAGTACTGTAGCACCTGTTGTATTAGCTCTGGTGAGCTGAAAATCAATAGAGTTTATCAGTGAAATGTCCTGAATAATAGTAAATTATAAAAATGGTGACTTGTTGAACTCCCAAGGCTGTATCGTGCTATCAATTTGAAATTTCTCAAAAAATGACAAAATGTTGTACTTCAAGTTCCATAGCACCCGTTGTACTGGCTCTGGTGAGCTGAAAATCAATATGGTTCATCTGTGACATGTCCTTAATAATATTCAATCATAAAATTGCTGACTTATTGCACTCCGGAGGCTGTATCGTGCTAACAAGACATGTAAGGAAAAGTGGCCGACGACAACGACGACGACGACGACGAGGACGACGACGACGACATACACACAGGATTTTTTTTCTAAAAACCGTTTTTACGTGTTGTTGTGGATGGAAAACGTAAAAATAACTCAAAAAATTTTTTCAAAATTCCAACTTTTTTTGGGGTAAACCAATACTTTTCTCGCATATAGATAGGTTGGGCGGAAAAGTAAAAATATTTCAAAATCCATTAGAATCCTATGACACCAAACATCATGTAGAAATAGTTTCTACCCTGCAGAATAACTTCAAAAATCGTTTTAAGGATTTCAACGAAATGGCTTTAGTAGCGCAGTTTGTTGTTTCACCCTTTATGGAAATTGATATCCAACAGTTTGCAACTTGTGTAATGCAGAACTTTGGCGAAGACATCGCTGCAACAGAAATGGAAGTAATTGAGTTTCAAAATGATTTAGCCTCAAAATCGTTAGTCTCAAGTACCAAATGTATCTGGCCTATTGTAAGTAAAGACAAATATTCAGTTCTTTGCCGTGTTGCCTTGAAAGTGAAAGCATTATTCAGTTCAATCTATTTGTGTGAATCTTCTTTTTCCAATATGAAGTTTATTAAGAACAAATATCGCAATCGACTTACAGATGAACATTTGGATAATTGTATTCGAATGGCTGTATCAAATTATACTGCAAACGTTAAAAAAAATATCGATGAGTCTGAGTGTCAGCCTTCTCATTGAACGTCCTTTTTCATTTTTCAATGTTAATGTTCATGATAGTGCGTTACTTTTTTGTTATTATTAACTATTTTTAAATCTTACGTGACATGCCGTTGTGGCTGGATAAAAGTTTGTGTTTATTTTTCAAACACCTTCGTTTGGTAAGTGGGAATGTAGCTATGAACAAGTACGTACTAGTTATATTAGTTATTTTGTTATTAGTTTATTATTGGTACCTATGTATTATGTATTACCAGTTAAATAGTAAAATAAATACATATAATAATAAATTAACTGTGGATTATTTCATTTACGTTGCGTTACGTGGCTTCCGTGTTGGTAGCTCGCTGTTTATTCGAAAATTAACAAAGTAGCTCAACGCATTGAGAGGTTGCCGACCACTGCTTTAGACCATGCATCTATTTTATAAAGTGTCAACCATTCACTTATAATATACGACTTCCTTAAATAGCGGCATTGATCTTGCAATATTTCCCTGCACAGGCCGTTTTTTATGATTTTTAAAATATCATAGCAACAAAAATTGTCGTAAGCCTTCTTCATCTGAACTATAACGATGAATTGGCGTGTGCAGAAGAATTCTTGTATTTTCGACCAATAAGCCTATTTAGTCCAGGAAAATCAGACCCAAAATGATCATTTTGCGTCATTTTCAAGGTAACGGCTGATACTTGGTAAAAAGTTAGTAAAAATGGTGTACAACAAAACTTAACTTATGCGACCTCTCAAATCGGACCGGAACATTGTTTATGATTCGATTTATACTCATTTTTCATGCCTTTTGTAGATTTTTCAGGTATATCTTTTTTCTCGTGCATAGTACAGACAAAAAGTTAAATACTTTTTTTGGGTCAAAAGTTATTCGCAAATAAACAACTGATAACGTTATTGTTAATAAATAATAATATAATGAGCATTTTTCACACTAACACTTCCACATCACGCTTATCTATTCTCACTCATTAAAAAATTATACTCACGAAAGATGGAGTCTGTAAGTTCAATAGTTTATGAATTATGGCCTTATAAACAAATTAACTAAAAATTGACTTGCAGAGTTCTGTAAGCTATACGACCTCGCGCCAATTTTTTCACTGTTAGATTTCATAATAAGACATCGATACCCATCATTGTTTTTTTAAAAAAATACATTTTTGCAACAACGCGAATTTTTTTTCATATTTGGCTTAGTTGCATAATTAATTCGACACTATATCCGCCGATTTTTGTCGAGAATTAGGTACGCACATAGGAGAGGCATGGAAAGAGCTTTAATTGAAATATAAATACGTTGAGATTTATTGACAAACGACTGAGCTACGGACAATCGAAGTCGGACGCCTGTCAGTCAACAATTTATGCGAGTATCGAAAAACAAAAAGTATCCCTAAAATTTTTAATCAATGTACTTTTATTGTACGAAATATCGATACGTCGCGTAAATTGCAATCCAATCAAATTTTTTTTCGAAAGTCGGCAGCGGGCGGATATTTCGGCTGGCTACTGCGTGACAGCGGAGTGGGGGGAACGCCTATCTTTTCATTCTATCATCGTCCGTATTTTGTGTTGGCACTCGTACGGTGAACCTCAGAGAGTGTAGTCGAACTAAAGTTTTGTTTTTCGATACTCGCATAAATTGTTGACTGACAGGCCTCCGACTTCGATTGTCCGTAACTCAGTCGTTTGTCAATAAATCTTAACGTTTTTTTGTTCAATTAAAGCTCTTTCCATGCCCCTTCTATGTGCGTACTTAATTCTCGACAAAAATCGGCGGATATAGTGTCAAATTAATTATGCAACTAAGCCAAATATGAAAAAAAATTCGCGTTGTTGCAAAAATGTATTTTTTAAAAAAACAATGATGGGTAACGATGTCTTATTATGAAATCTAACAGTGAAAAGAGCTTACAGAACTCTGCAAGTCAATTTTTAGTTAATTTGTTTATAAGGCCATAATTCATAAACTATTGAACTTACAGACTCCATCTTTCGTGAGTATCATTTTTTAATGAGTGAGAATAGATAAGCGTGATGTGGAAGTGTTAGTGTAAAAAATGCTCATTATATTTCTATTTATTAACAATAACGTTATCAGTTGTTTATTTGCCAATAACTTTTGACCCAATCAAATTTTTTTACGTGTAAGGTCTAGAATTGTAGGTCTTTAAAAGAAGAAAAAAAAAGTATTTAACTTTTTGTCTGTACTATGCACGAGAAAAAAGATATACCCTTCAAAATCTACAAAAGGCATGAAAAATGAGTGTAAATCGAATCATAAACAATGTTCCGGTCCGATTTGAGAGGTCGCATAAGTTAAGTTTTGTTGTACACCATTTTTACTAACTTTTTACCAAGTATCAGCCGTTACCTCGAAAATGACGCTTACATACCCAGATTTCATGGACTATATGAGATTGTCCAATGGAGATATTTGTGTAGGTTGTTCTAAGTAACAAACTAATATTCTGGAGATGATTTTTTAAGGATTTTGCACATTGTACAAGTTGATAGTTGATGTTTGTCAATGTTTTTGAATTGAAGTGAACTATAGTAGGATCAAAATACAAAACAAGTGGTGAGGTAAATTGAAATCTTCACTATATAACAACTATTTTCTGTATTGAAGATAACCCAACGAAACAAAATTCAATGATAAATACTCACTTTCTAATTCGCTCTATTAAATGAGAAAATGATCTTTCCCAGGTGTACATTTTAATAACTTGTATTCCACAGATAATTTCGCTCATCAATAGAACCCTTTCATCGGTTCTTATCGCTGTTTTTTGTCTAAATTTTGTTGTGAGTTTTCCCATGACCACTAAAAAAGAAGACTGATTAAATATGATAAGCAACTACTTATATATGAATACAAATAGTCACAAATAGACACAAAGCTTGTAAGAATAAATGCGTTACCTCATTTGATCCGGAACGATGTCTAGAAAAACTAACATATCAAGCAATTTACAACTCCGTCGGCAAACAAGAACTAATATCGATGATTTAAAGCACAGATATTGTATGTCCCGAATAACGAGAAGTAAGGTTAATCAACATAGTGAAAATATACTATATCAATAGTGTTCACGCGATTTATTTTGCTTAAGTAGAAATTATAGGTACAGCTTGACCACACCGCCCAAGAATACGATTTAAAAATTTACTAGCTAAGGATAGTAGTAGGTACTTTAGTATTGATCGGCTCAGTAACAGAAAAATATATAATTTGCGGTCTCGGTATTTTCGAATGGCAAAGTTCTGTCGGAATCGGGTTTAGTTTATCACAAAAACCAACTTTCTTGAAACAATACGACAGTTAATTAAGTGGTTGTTACTCCCCCTTTGAATTTCCTTTTGGCCTTCCTTCGACCAAACCCTCGTTACCATTTTTTCTTTGGAGTAAGTGATAATAAGAAGCAACCACGTCTGTATTGGCAAGTAGACAAAAAAAAACAGTCCACATTGACATAAAAGAGTTACGCGGAAACAAATAGGTTAGTAGGGTATGCCAATGCACACTTATAGTGTGTCATAATTTTTCGCAGTTCAAAATAGTTCGAAGCACAAATATAGTAAGTCTGGACATACAATATTTGTAACTCCATAGGATTATCAATATATGCTAACAAGTTGTATGTCCGGACATAACATAAATGGGCACTATACTGCTGCGTACTTATAAATCAGCTGTTTAGGTCTTGCAATATTTGCATGCTTTCACTTTTATTTAGTTTTATGTTAGACACCTTCGAAGTAGCATTGCGTTTTACGACATAATCCAGCTCATATAGTG
Organism: Galeruca laticollis; assembly: GCA_963921935.1. Classification (NCBI taxonomy): domain Eukaryota; kingdom Metazoa; phylum Arthropoda; class Insecta; order Coleoptera; family Chrysomelidae; genus Galeruca; species Galeruca laticollis. Next base: position 156,050,418 of record OY998181.1, on the reverse strand, counting down.
AAATATTTCTTCCCTATCGCTGAATTTAGTTCAAGTAATTAGTGTTTATTGCTAATGAAAGTGGGATTTTTGTTGCAACTATGTTTGCACGTGGTAAAATGATAGTAGAACTCGCAAGAAAGCAAAACATTAGCGAAACAACATCAGCTCCTGGAGAAATTGCAACTGGTAAGAATACTCAAATTAAAAAATTATAATAATTTTAGATTTGCCCATATTATTGTTACGAAACAGCACACTGGTATAGATCCTAAATCCGACTCTGTCTAAGCCAGGTATAAAAGTTAAAATTATGGCGGATACGCAGGTTTTCTTTTATAACTGTTTACGACTATCTTATCTAAACATTGTTTCTGGGACCAGACTTATCTAGAAAAGGCCAGAACCAATTATTTGTGTCCGTGTAAGCCGCAGCCCGGAATTTTCGAGTAAAAAAGGAACTAATATAAATAAGTGACCGATCAGCGGAGTTTAGTTAGTTGATAAAGTGATCTCGAAAAATAAACAAAAATACACCGAACAGTAAAGTGCTAATATAAAATTCATAATCAAGTTTGTGTGCATATAAATTAAATTTAAGTGATTAGTTAAGTATATATAAATTGAGTGTTAGTGAGTTATGATTTAAATAAATTAGTAAGTAGCCATACCGTGTGTTTAAAGTTTATCCCAACCGTTTAGCGTTTAAATAAATAAGAGAAACATTACATTGGTGTCAGGTGTGGGGTAATATAAGTTAATATCTACGTAAAAATGGCCAAGAGATTAAGGGATCTGAAAGTGGCGGAATTAAGAGCAGAATTGGAAGATCGTGCGTTGGAAACGTCCGTTAAGAAAAGTGAATTCGGAGAAAGACTTAAAGTGGCACTGGAAAATGACGGCTTTGATCCAGAAACAGTTTTATTTAATGCCCAGGCTTCCACCTTAATCTCGTCAATTTCTGCTAATATTTCTGCTAACATGGACGAGAAGATTTCTGCCATGGAAGAAAACATGGACGAGAAGATTTCTACTTTGAAGAACGATATATCTGCCGATATCTTATCAATGAAAAACGACATTGCCGCTGACATTGAAAATGAAATTTCGTCCCTAAAATCTGAAATCGAGGATAAAATGTCAACGATTGACGAGAAAATCAAGGAGTTAGAGGAAAAGATTGCCGATTCAAGAACGTGAGGCACGCCAGAGGAAGAAAAGAAGACCGAGCAAACGAAACCTTGCCAGCCAGAAACACTACCTAAGTTTGAAAATATTGGCAGTTTTACCCGAGTCAAGGCCCCAACATTCGATGGAAAAATGTCGTGAACCAATTATGTGAAACAATTTAAAGCAGCCGCTAGAGTGAATAATTGGTCCGATAGAGAGAAGGCAGTGAACTTAACTATGGCGCTTCGGGGAGATGCCTTAGATGTACTACAGACGATACCACTTGAAGAAACGGATGACTTCGAGCAGCTGAAGAAGAAGTTGGACATGCGATATGGCCACGAACATCTAGAGCACTTGTACCAATCCCAGCTGAAGAACCGAAGGCAGAAACGTGATGAAGCCCTTCAAGAGTATGAAGTGGACATTGTCCGACTAGTTCGATTTGCTTATCCGTCAGCACCAGAGAACATGATGGAATGTCTGAGATCCAGGCATTTATTGATGGCTTACGTGACCCCAATATGCAGAGGACACTTCGTTTAGCCCATCCGAAAACATTAGTCGACGCATTGACAGCTGCTCTTGAATATGAAGCAGCAACGAAGGCTTCAGGATATAACAAAATTAGGACCATCCAAGAAGAAGATGACGAAGACAGATTTGACCAGTTCGTCAGTTTCATAAAAGGTATGATGGACAAGAAGCCGAGAAAGATCAGATACTGGAATTGTGGCGAGCAAGGGCATGTACGTAGTTTGTGTAAGCGCCCCTAGACTCCTGCAAACCAAAAATCCCAGTCACAGCAAAACTAGAACGGGTCGGCTACGAGGGGGCAGCACCGACCCATGATCGTTCCAAAGACCCTCTCATATTGATAGCTTCGCTCAGATGTCGTAACGACAGTGTGTATGTAGATGGCGAAGTAAATGGCAAGACATATGCTCTGCTGGTTGACACTGGAGCAACTAGAACCATTATACAACCAGAGATAATAAACCCCAAGAAGAAGCTTCTACCAACGAGACTGCGACTCCGAGTGCTAACGTTCACGGGGAAACACAAATCTATTTGGGAATTGGAGCAGAAAAGTTCACGCATACGGCAATCGTAGCTGACATTGAAGAAGACTTGATTCTGGGAATAGACGTAATGAATGTACATGGTTTCCAATTAGACTTTAGAAACAGAACCATTAAAGTGGGCTCCGAGGAGGTATTCCTTCATCCACATGAAGGCAGCGCGGTGTTGGCAGCTGTACATGAAGATACCGTTCTACCCGCACGAAGCGAAACCATGATAGTAGCACGGCTACAGGGAATAATGGAGGAAAGTACACCGGTGATGATGGAGCCAAGGAACCACGACGAAGAAGTTGGCAAAGGAGTACTAATTGGAAAAGGATTGGTTACGTCGGCGAAAGAGATCCCAGTACGTGTGATAAACGTGAATGATTACCCAGTTACCATCAAGAAGGAAACTAGGATTAGATCCTGCGTACCAGTGACGTCTATAGTTCGCCAAACAACGACCACTGACAAGTCTAATGCCAGATTCGAACAGCTGGTCAATCTTTAGATCGAGCTGAAAAAAAGAGAATGAGAGAATTTCTCTTGCAGTATCGAGACCTATTCATACCAAAAAGAGGAGAGACTGGCAGAACATCAGCCGTCAAACACAAAATCGATACTGTTAATGCTAAGCCAATTATATAATCAGCTCGAAGATTTCCACGAGCGAAGAGAGAGGAAGCTGAAAGAATAATTCGAGAGATGGCTGAAGAAAAAGTAATAGAGCCATCTACTAGTCCATGGGTGTCTCCAGTAGTGCTAGTCAAGAAAAAGGATGGAACTACGAGATTCTGCGTGGATTATCGCCAGATAAACAACGTGACGAAGAAAGACAGCTATACTCTGCCGCGATATGACGATACGCTAGATACTTTGGCCGGCAGCAAACTGTTTTCCACCTGAAGTCTGGTTATTGGCAAGTCGAAATGGACCCAGAAGATAAAGAGAAGACTGCTTTTACCACCGGATCTGGATTATGGCAATTGAACGTCATGCCATTCGGGCTCTGTAATGCGCCTGCGACATTTGAAAGACTCATGGAAAATGTCTTGAGAGGGTTGTATTAGAAGACATGCCTGGTCTATTTGGACGACATCGTAGTACTGGGGAAGACATTTGACGAACATCTGAAGAATTTGGAAGACGTATTCAAACGACTCCAAGCTGCCCAGCTCATGTTGAACCCGAAGAAATATCAGCTGTTCCAAAACCGAGTCAACTATCTAGGTCATATAGTGAGCAATGAAGGAGTGGCGGTGGATCCACAGAAAATTGCTTCCATTCAACAATGGCCGCAACCAACCGACAAACATCAAATTAGGAGTTTCCTTGGACTTTGCACGTATTATAGAAGATTTATCAGGAAGTTTGGAGATATTGCCAAGCCTCTAACACGACAGGCATTTAACCTCGGCGCCGATATTAGGATATCCATTACCAGAGGAAGACTTTATTCTTGACACTGACGCAACCAACGTAGGAATTGGTGGAGTGCTCTCTCAGATTCAAGGAGGGCCAGAAATAGTGCTGGGATATTTCAGTAAAGTCCTCTCCAAACCAGAACGAAAGTACTGCGTCACAAGAAGAGAACATTTGGCAGTAGTGAAGTCCGTGGAACAGTTTTACCAGTATCTCTATGGGATGATTTCAATATCGAACGTCGAGCTGGTGTGAGTCATCGAAATGCCGACTCCCTGTCCAGATGGCCGTGCCCAACAGACTGCTCCCACTGCAACAAGGTGAAATCTAGGGAAGCTGCAGTTTCAAGAACTACTGTAGTCAACGAGGAATGGTCGCCCACCAGGATCAGAGAAGATCAGAAGAATGATCCTCGCCTGAAAATGATCCGGCAATGGAAGAAAGAAAATCGGTGACCTACCTGGAAAGAAGTGTCAAAGTTTTCACCGAAACTCAAGGCGTATTGGGCTCAGTGGGACTCCCTTGTCCTGGAAGAAGGGCTGTTGAAGAGAGTCATTGAAAACGATGTTGGTTCTGAGATGAGGAGACAGCTAGTTATCCCGAGAACAAGAGTAGCTGAGGTACTGAAGAAGTTACACGAAAGTCCATCGGGAGGTCATCTGGGAGTGAAGAAAACCCTTCAGCGAGTCCGTGAAAGGTTTTATTGGATGAACAGCTCCGACGATGTGAAGGACTGATGTAAAAAATGTACAACTTGTGCTACGAGTAATGGACCACATCGCAAGAGAAAGACACCTATGACACAATATAATGTTGGAAGCCTCTTCGGAAGGATTGCTTTAGATATCGCTGGACCGACAGAAAATGGTGGTAAATACATCTTGGTTATAATGGATTATTTCACAAAGTGGGTGGAAATTTACGCGATCCCGAATCAAGAGGCCACAACTGTCGCGGATGTATTGGTGAAAGAATTCATCAGCCGATATGGACTGCCCTTGGAAGTCCATAGTGACCAGGAAAGACATTTTGAAAGCCATCCATTCCAGGAGATTTGCGACAAGCTGGGAATGAAGAATACCAGGACAACAGCATTACATCCACAGTCAGATGGAATGGTCGAGAGAATGGACAGGACTATTGGAAAATACCTGTGCAAAGTAGTATCCAGCCATCAGAGAGATTGAGACCAATATCTTTCCCTATTCGCATTGGCTGCCATCAATAAGTCCATGGGTGAAACACCGGCGAAATTCCTTTTTGGACGTGAAATGAGGCTTCCTTTGTGACCTGGAATTTGGCTGCCGACCTGGAAAAGATCTAGCAAACGAAGACTACGCGATCCAATTGACAAGAAGTCTGGACGATATTCATGAATTAATTCGAACAAATCTTCAAGTTGCTAGCGACAGAATGAAAAGTCGGTACGACACGCAGGCCACTGAAGGCGGTTTCAAAGAACAGGACAAAGTATGGTTACACAACCCGACGAGGAGAAAACGATTTTCTCCAAAATTAAAAAAATCCTGGGAAGGTCCATACTTAATCAAGAAAAGGATCAATGATGTTATATATCGCATAAGCAAGATCCCCAACGGAAAACCAAAAGTAATTCACCAAAACCTACTAGCGCCATTCGAAGGAGACCATGACCTGGAGGAAGGGGTAAACCTTATTCGAGATGTGTCTGACCCTACTTTCGAGGAATTTATGGGCACGTATGGAGGTACCGGGAAAGATAGATATGGAGTCACTTCGGAACAACAACAAGATTTGTTCACTCTCCCAGAAGATTATTCACTGGCATACAACATCCCCGCCCGTATCAAGAACGCACGAGGGTTGGCAACCGTCTTTCGAAAGAAGTTCGGGCAATTAGAAAAAACTTGAAGACCAGATTCCAGCCCCTGGCAAGACACTGAAACTGAAACATAATTCGCGGTACGTCTTCTACGTGGTAACTGAAAATGAATTTCAAGATCTATCTACCTACCGCGATGTGTGAAAAGCACTTCGAAACCTACGAGACCATGTGTTGGAATCCAGCGTGAAGAAACTGGCTATGCCTAAGATAGCGAGTAACCAGTTGGATTGGCGAATCATCAGGAACATGGTAGAGATTATCTTTCAAGATACCGGTGTCCTGATATTAATTTGCAGCTACAACCCCCGTTATCAGTATCCAATGAAGACGGTGCCCTGCTATTTCCATAAGATCGGAAAGTGTAGAAATGGGGCCAGTTGATGATTCAAACATCCAGTCTCGGCTACACAAAAGTTCCAGGAGGAACTGTTTACGACTATCTTATCTAAACATTGTTTTTGTGACCAGCCTTATCTAGAAAATTCCAGAAAACCATTTGTTTTTGAGTAAGCCGCAGTCCGGAATTTTGTAGTAAAAAAGGCACTAATATAAATAAAGGACCGATCAGCGGAGTTTAGTTAGTTGATAAAGTGATCTCGAGAAATAAACAAAAATACAACGAACAGTAAAGTGCTAATATAAATTAATAATCAAGTTTGTGTGCATATAAATCGAATTTGAGTGATTAGTTAAGTATATATGAATTGAGAGTTAGTGAGTTAGTGTTTAAATAAATTAGTAAGTAGCCACACCGTGTGTATTAAATTTATCCCACCCGTTCACCGTTTAAATAAATAAGAAAAACATTACATTATTATTCAAAATACACTCAGTTTCATGATAAGTACTGTACAGTGTGTTCCATTTTGGTCACTTGGGCACTACTCACAATCAAACAAGTAAAAACTTCTCTTGATTAAGTTTTGTACGTACAGTCCAGTGGTGTATTCTTTTTTTTAAACTTGCTGTATTTTATTTAAATTTATGTAGCCGCACGTGAAGTAATTTACTCACCGATTTTATTTTCAGATCCGCAGAATGTAGCGCAAATCAACAAGGTGTTCACCGATTCGTTTAATCTCCTAAATTCTGATCAAGATCGTTTGATTATTCCGTTTGGTATGTTGCAAAATATTTAAATACGCTCTTCTATGACTAACAAATTTTGCATTTTTCACAGATTCATTTCAAGATTCAATTGAGACAAATCCTTCCTGTGGTGTTACTGTTGTTCATTGTGAAGAAATTCCAGAGTATTTTGAGTTGCCTGAGATTCAATAAACATTTATATTGGACGAAGTGCCATCCAATATACAAGTTATCGGAAACCCAATATTCTGTCATCAACGAAAGCAGTTTGTTACAGAATGCTCTCGAGAAAGAGAATATTGAGGAATTAGCCACTGATGAAAAAGCGGATTAGAGCTTATCGACTTCGGAGGAGTATGTTCCAGACGACGAAGAAAACAGCTCAACAAGTAACAATAACCTAGACGAATGTATTGAAGAAAATCCTTCAGAAATACCTCAAGTAGCATCAACATCCAGTAAAACTTTAGTACCTGAATTTCTGAAAAGGAATCGGAACAGACTAGCAGACACCAATACATGGAAAAGGAACGATCGAAAAATTAGAGGAGCTTCTGGCCAGAGTTATCAAAACAGGAAAAATAAAGAACCATGATACATTGATTATTCAAAGTGCCGATTCAAATGTTCTGATAAAGTATCATTGGAGAGGCAGCAAATTTTGTATCAAGAATATTGGGGACTTTCTGACAGTGATCGTCAAAAAGCACTCTTATGTTCATTGGTTACAGAAACTAGCGTTTGCCGTCACAGAAAACGAAACCCAGAAAACCAAGTCACACAGAGTAAATCACGCGTATATTCACTACAACATGACGAAGAGGGTAAAAGTATGCGAGTGTGCCTAAAATTTTTTTACACAACATTTAGCATAAGTTTTCAAGTCATTGACCTAGCCTTGAAAAAACGTGGTGTTAATGGCGCCTATTTATTTAGGTACCGATGGACGAAAAGGAAAAACTTCTGCTAGCATTACACCCATTGATTCGCAAAATCATGTCAAAAAACATATAGATAGTTTTCTTCGTATGGAACTACACTACAACCGACGGATACAAAGAAATTATATTTAGCTGCTGATTTAAATATATCTGTTATGTATGGTTCCTATGTTGAGACTTATTGTACAGAGGAGAAAATATCGCCGATTTCCATTAGTGTTTACAGAAAAATATTTAATTGTTACGATCCACAACTTTCATTCCATGTCCCTAAAAGGAACAATGCTCCTCATGCAATCTCTATTATAGACTAGGGTCGATAATTTTTGAAACCAAAATAAATTACAGTGGATGAAACCCATTAGAAAAGGAGGGGAATATGATCAAAATGAAAGGAAAAATAAATTACGGTAGATCCGAGTTTGGGAAGTGGGAGGGGGTGAGTTTTAAGGGTAAAAAATGGTTTATCTTCATTTCCGGCAAAACTAAAAGTCCTATGGGAAAAAGTTAAAGGGCAAAATTGTAGGTAATAAAAAGATCTACAACTTTTTTTTTTACAATTTTTTCACATAACCTATAAATTGAGGTAAAAAATTCAAAAAACCAAGTTTTTGGTTTTTTATTTATCTTTTAAAAAAAAATTTTCTATGAAATTTGGTGAGAACTTATCTTATTATGTCCCAAATACACTGTAATTTTTTTGATTTAAAATATTAATTTTTTCGCCTTATTTTAACTTAATATCAAAAAAGCACCCTAATTTTCAATCGAAAATTCTGACGTCAAAATATCGGCTTTTTTCAAGAAGTCTGGGGGATTTTTGTCTGTTGAAATATCTACTTTCTGATGGTGTAAAAAATATACATTACTATAGGAAATGTTCTCAGAAAATGCAAAAAATTGAAAGAAACTCAAATTCGAAAATTATTTTTTAATCACTATGTACAATTTTATCAAAAAACTGTGATTGCTACAATTTGTTTTAGTTAAAGAGTTTATTCATTTAATTCGAATTACATTCATGTCCTAGAAAATTTCATAAAATATAAATATACATGTAAATCGTACTATTAAATTTAGATACTTAATTCTGATTACGTTATTCATTATATTTTTTTTTCAAAAACGTTAATCTTGTTATTTATAAATACCTTATTTGAAATTCTAATCAGTTATTCATTAGTTTTTGTCTCTTTCCCTTTCCAACTCTAGTTGATCGTCGAAATCTTCAAGACCATCATCTTCGTCTCCAATGTTATTTCCAGTCTGCATTGGTTCTTCATCCACAATTTCATCTGAATCATTTACTTCCTTGTAGATTTTTTCTTCAATATTGGAGCAATTTTCAGAACCATGACAATTAGTGCATAAATTTGTGCATTTTGAACAATGTTTTCGACAGCCACATTTTAAACTGTTAGAAAAGTTCTAAATGTTTTTTTACATAAAAGATAATTATAGAGAGAATAAAATGTTGTTTTATGTACGATTTCATTGATTATATAAAATAAAAACTAGTAATGTGCTTGCTGATTTTAATATTATATAATAAGTTCAAATAATTAAATACTATTAAGGGGAAGAAAGTAAACATTTTTACAAAACGAATCCCTTCAAGTTTTTAATTACATTTCAGAAAACATCGGGAGGATTGGGAACCAAATATAAATACTAGAATTTGCAGTGCTCATTTTATCAATAATCAAAAATCAGATAATCCCCTACACCCATCTTGCATACCAACAATTTTTTCGTTTATCAATAAAACATCTTACGTTTTCTGAGTAATTAAAGTGTAAATTTTAAAAAATACCTCAAAATTGTACATAATGATTGAAATTTTTTTTTCGAATTTGAGTTTTTTTCAATTTTTTACATTTTCTGAGAACATTTCCTATAGTAATGTATATTTTTTTACACCATCAGAAACTAGATATTTCAACGAACAAAAAGCCCCCCGGACTTTTTGAAAAAAGCCGATATTTTGACGTCAGAATTTTCGATTGAAAATTTGGGTGCTTTTTTGATATTAAGTTAAAATAAGGCGAAAAAATAAATATTTTAAATATTTCTTATATTTTCATGGGTTTCGGTCAGAAATAAAATCACTTGCTTATAATGGTAACGTTTCGGTCTATTTTATTTAAACCATTTTCAAACCCTTTTATTGATAATAAAATAGACCGAAACGTTACCATTATAAGCAAGTGATTTTATTTCTGACCGAAACCCATGAAAATATAAGAAATATTGAGTATTAACGGTCATTAAAAATATATATGTTTAAATATTTTAAATCAAATAAATTACAGTGTATTTGGGACATAATAAGGTAAGTTCTCACGAAATTTCGTAGAAAAAAATTTATTTTTAAAAAGATACAAATAAAAAACCAAAAACTTGGTTTTTTGAATTTTTCACCTAAATTTTGAGGTTATGTGAAAAAATTGCCAATACAAAAGTTGTAGATCATTTTATTGCCTACAACTTTGCTGTTCAATTTTTTTCCATAGGACTTGTAGTTTTGCCGGAAATCAAGATAAACCATTTTTTACCCTAAAAACTCACACCCTACCACTTCCCGAACTCGGATCGACTGTGATTTAATTTTCCTTTCATTTTGATCATAATCCCCTCCTTTTCTAATGGGTTTCATCCTACTGTAATTTTTTTTTCATTTTTTACCATTTTTGTAGGCTTTGGCCCTGGTCTATTATAGCTCTACAGACAAAACTGATTTGGAAGAAAGCTGGCAACTACACAAAAAGAGAGAAAATGAAGCAATGGAAATGAAAGATGCCGATAAAAAAGCAGCGTTAGGAAACTCAAGCTTTCCAGCTATTTCTTTTGATCTGGAAACTATTCTATCTGTTCCCTTTGCCGCTGATTGTCAAATTTATTACAAACGGAAACTTTCTGTTTACAATTTTACAATATATGATTCTTTTTATCAGAGTGGTCACTGTTTACTTTGGGATGAGACTCACGGTTCCAGGGGATCTTCAGAAATTGGCACATGCCTGTTAAAATATTTGCAAAACCTACCTGAGAGTATCTCCCATGTGTCTAGCTTTTAAGACACTTGCGGAGGGCATAACCGCAACCAATATGTAGCAGCTGCAATGTTGTACGCTGTGAGTGAAACTGAACACTTACAAATTGTAGATCTAAAATTCATGGAATCCGGCAATTTCTATCTTGAGGCAGATTCAATTCACGCTACGATTGAAAGAGCCCGTAAACACCGAAAAATTTTTACAACCGAAGAATGGGGATTACTAATTGAAATGGCAAGAAAAAAACCCCGTCTCTATCAGGTCCATAAGCTTTGCTATTCTGATTTTTATGAGCTACAGGGTCTGGCGTCAGTTGTTATGCAAAATACTAAACTGAATACTTTGAAGGAACAAGTTAAATGGCTTCACATTAAAAGGCTAAGATTTGATAAATCTAAACAATTTATCATTCAAAATAAATACTCATTGACCGATAATGAATTCTTACAACTGAATGTTTTGCAAACCAAAAAATGTAAGAAAACTCCCGTATTGAAAACCCTGATACAAAAATATGGCAATAGATTATCAATTTCAGAGGCGAAAAAGAAGGATTTAATTTATTTACTTGGGCTCAAAGAAAGCAAAAGATCTTGTTCCATACACTACACTTAAATTTTTTCAGACGAGGAGTCTGAAGAAACATAATAATAATGTCGATTCTACTTTTACTCGATATGACGTGTACATTTACAGTTTTTTTTATTACGCCCGTATGCAGTATGTCCACTATAAAGAATTCATAATATTGTATGTCCATACAACTTTACATTTTCTACCGATTTTTAGTAAAAATTGTAATATTAATTAGTAGTTTGCATTATATTCTAATTACCAACATTCAAACTCAACTAAAACATATCAGTTCTTTTGTAAAAATATTACAAACTCTACTTGAATGCAAATCAAAACCTATTTTTGGTGATTCTGGAAAACAAGCAGAATTGTACATACAATATCTGCGCTTTAAACCATCGATATTATCGTACATACTTACTTTGAACAGGAATGAAAAGTATTAGTATCAAAAATCCCGCTAATCCTGTGTATCCAGTTACATCATAAATCAAATACATAATGACGAGGCTTTCTAAGGGACCCACCCAAATATAATGAATATACCTAAAAATGTTGTCAAACCTATTAACGTCGTTTGACAGTAGATTAATCATTTGCCCTATGGTCGTTTTTACTAAAGCTTTTTTGCTCAATTTCAAACTTTTTCTGTAAATCAACGAACAGCAAGCTATTCTGATTTTCATTCCGAGATGCTGAAGAGACAATTGAAACCAATGATTTATAACAACGAATAAAAATGACGTAAGAACTATAAAAACAGAATATAAATAAGCTTCTAAGAGTGTCGTAGAGGTTTGATTCGGCGTGTAAAATTCTATTAGTTTCTTTATAAACATCGGCTGAGATAATCTGTAACAAAAAAAGAATATTATTATCTTTATTGCATTTAAGAAATTTACAAAATCTTATTGCAAGGGTCCTAACCACAAACAAAATTAATAAGTAAGTAATAGTATTTGACATTTCGTTATTTCAGGTCGTCACTCACCAAATATAAATGATCTAATTTTTAGGGCATTACTAATAAAATAAGCTATATTTGTCAATTGCCCGGAGGTCCCAGTGTCAAGAATCTTAACCAGAGAGTCAATATTTGCAATATCTGTCAGATAGATCGTTCTGTACGGTTGGTATAGAGGCCACTCAAAAAATATGTGGTAGCCGGAGTCTGGCGCTTTTAGATTACATATTGAGCAGATTTCTTCGCTGTTAATTATGTATGCTGAACCTTTATAACTAAACTTAATCATTGTTTTGCTACCCCTTCTGATTTGTACTATAATTTTAAGGACGTGTGATGGTAGGTTTCGTTTTAAGTAAGGGTTATTATTTAAAAATTTAAATTACCAGAGAGATTCAAAAGAAGCCAGGCATCTGATCTTAGCTTATTTCCTTATAAGGCAAGTATTTCATCACGGATTTTTAAAGGTTTAGTTTTGTCATTTATAAAAAGATTCTAAAGATCAATTCTGCTTAACAAAGTGAAGACATATTTATTTTACTTGTGCCAACCAGTTATAAGTATTATCACAACGATCATCGTACGATAGTTGGAGTAGACGTAGAAAACAAATTTTTGGTAAACGTAAGTCGTTCATTGCTATAACTTTTGATAGCCAACATAAAGCGCTTTTAAAAACAGTGTAATCTAATTTTATTACTGAAGCTTCCAGTCTAACAACGTAATCCGGGGTACTTCGTAGCAAATCAAGTAGGTTTTTGACGTAGTCAATGGTGGATAGAATTTAAAATTGTAAAAATTCTGAGCTAAACTATTTTCCGAATCTATGCAAATCTCATCAGGGCAGTAATCAGTGATGCATGTGCCTGAGTGTTCCAGATAAACTATTCTCACTGTGCTATATAACTATGTCATTGCGCAGTTATACTGATCTTAAATGGGAAAAATATATTCAGAATATCCCCATAAGGCTAACAATATCTAAGGTTTAATATTTGTAATATCATATTTTCTTCTTTTTCTATTCATATATTTATATTAAGTCAATTACAAGGTATACTTCTTGGTTTAGCCTAAAAATAATTATTAAACATTAGGTAGGCATCACATCAAATGTAACTTCTGTCATTCTGACGATGATATTTAAAAATATTGAAACAATTGTCAAATTTCTTAGAATTTTTATCATTTTTTCTTCATATTATAGTGAAGCTATTTAGAAGCAGTTAGTTTCATTTATAACAATAATATGAAGCAATTACTATATGTAATATATTATATTATAAAGAGTTATTAATAGTCTACTGAATTTTTCACTGTAGCTAGTATCAAAAGACAGAATATTATGCTAAAAAATAGAGTAGAACTACGAGAAACAATACGATTCTTCCTGTAGTTGCAATAACCACTTTTACTTTTCCGCCCAACCTATCTAATATGCGAGAAAAGTATTGGTTCACCCCAAAAAAAATTGGAATTTTGAAAATTTTTTTGAGTTATTTTTACGTTCTCCAACAACAACAACGTGAAAAAACGGTTTTTAGAAAAACAATCCTGTGTGTATGTCGTCGTCGTCGTCGTTGTCGTCGGCCACATTTCCTTACATGTCTTGTTAGCACGATACAGCCTACGGAGTGCAATAAGTCACCAATTTTATGATGGAATATTGTTAAGGATATGTCACAGATGAACCCTATGGATTTTCAGCTCACCAGAGCCAGTACAACGGGTGCTATGGTACTTGAAGTACAATATTTTGTCATTTTATGAGAAATTTCAGTTTGTTAGCACGATACAGCCTCCGGAGCTCAACAAGTCGCCAATTTTATGATTGAATATTATTCAAGACATCTCCCTGATAAACCCTATTGATTTTCAGCTCACCAGAGCCAGTACAACGGGTGATATGGTACTTGAAGTACAACATTTTGTCATTTTATGAGAAATTTCAGTTTTTTAGCACGATACAGCCTCCGGAGCTCAACAAGTCGCCAATTTTATGATTGAATATTATTCAAGACATCTCACTGATAAACCCTATTCATTTTCAGCTCACCAGAGCCAGTACAACGGGTGCTATGGTACTTGAAGTACAACATTTTGTCATTTTATGAGAAATTTCAGTTTGTTAGCACGATACAGCCTCCGGAGCTCAACAAGTCGCCAATTTTATGATTGAATATTATTCAAGACATCTCACTGATAAACCCTATTCATTTTCAGCTCACCAGAGCCAGTACAACGGGTGCTATGGTACTTGAAGTACAACATTTTGTCATTTTATGAGAAATTTCAGTTTGTTAGCACGATACAGCCTCCGGAGCTCAACAAGTCGCGAATTTTATGATTGAATATTATTCAAGACATCTCACTGATAAACCCCATTGATTTTCAGCTCACCAGAGCCAATACAACAGGCGCTACAGTACTTTAAGTACGATATTTTTGTCATTTTTGGTGAAGTTTCAGCTTGTTAGCACGATACAGCCTCCAGAGTATATACAAGTGACTAATTTTATGATTGGATATTATTCAGAGCGTCTCATAGATGAACCTTATTGATATTCAACTCAGTAAAGCCAGTACAACGGGTGCTATGGTACTTGAAGTACCAAATTTTCGTCATGTTTGGAGAATTTTCAGTTTGTTAGCTCGATACAGCCTCCAGAGAGTATACGATTGATCAATTTTAGGATTGAATATTGTTCAAGATGTCTCACAGATGTACCTTATTGATTTTCAGTTGTCTAGAGCGAGTACAGCGGGTCCTTTAAATCCAGATATATAAAATTTTTGGTTATTTTTGGAGAAATTTCGGTTTGTTAGCACGATACATCCCTCGAAGTGTATAAAAGTAACAATTTTATGATAGAACATTGTTCAGGGCCACAGATGCGGAAAAGTTAGTTTCAATCCGTAAAACCGTTTATTTTATACTTACTTTATAACAAATTCCAAAATAAACATCCAGACAGCATGTATTATAATATCTTTTTTGAATAATTTCCATATGGGACGTAAGAGGCAGGGGTGAGAATGTTCTATTTTTTCTAATTTCCATTGTGCTTCTAATTCATCGCCTAAATAGTGTGATTCGTGTTCTTCGAAGGGTTTGTAGAGATCCTCTTCATTCAGTTCTTTATTCCAACCTTTATAAAATAGTTTTAATCCCCAACTGTAACAATATGAAACAAATTTATAATATGACGAGCATAAAATCAGTTATTTTCTTAAATTTATATTAATTGGATGAACAAAAAGATAATGTTGGTTTGCGAATCGTTTGACACAAAAAGTGTTCCTCACTCAAATTCCTAAGAACATAGTTTTATGAGGTTTCTGTGTATTGCAAAATGTTAGTGTAATATTATCAACGTTAACGTATTGCAATGATCATAAATCATAGAGTTGGACTCAATCTAGGGTTGCCAGGTCGTCAAAACTAATAGCGGGACAGAAAAGCCAGTTAAGCTGTGTAAAAATGCCGGACACCTTAAATTATTAAGGATTTTCTGACTTAAGACGACAAAAATGTTGTATGTAAGACCAGACTTTTTCATAACTTATCATAAATATTCTTAAATCCTAATGAAATAAAAATAAAATTGAATGACGAGTCATATTTCTTTATTATTATAGTCTATTTGAAAATCAAGAGAGAGTAAATTCCCAGAATAAAAACTAATTCGGTATGCAAAACTATAGTACAGTACGTGCGGTAAAACTTCAATATTTGTAATGCATTCTAAATGGTTTTTGTTAATTTCAATACAAAATTTATTACATTTCTAGGACTATCACATTATTTTATGATCTTTCATTGTTACTACAGTAGGCCTAAGAGGATTAACGTGCGTCATAGGCGTAACCAGAATAGAAAGGGATAATTGTTATTTAACGACCTCCGAATGGCAAGAATGGCAACAGCTTCGGGCGGATGTAATTTCGGCCGGAAAAAGGGCAGGTACTAAAAGCCGGTAGGTAAATTCGGCCGGAGGTTTTAAGTTGCTTCCTTATCTCATAGGTATTTTCGGCCGCAAATCAAATAAAATAACAGAATGCTTTATATTAAAATATTTCTTTATTTCAATAAAATTATTACATCAACTTATTTCTATAACTTAGGTAAACTATAAATTTTTAAAAAACGTTTTGATGTGATACAGATTTAACGAAATTAATTCTAGAAATATTGTCAGATCGAAGCATATTTAC
Organism: Galeruca laticollis; assembly: GCA_963921935.1. Lineage (NCBI taxonomy): Eukaryota > Metazoa > Arthropoda > Insecta > Coleoptera > Chrysomelidae > Galeruca > Galeruca laticollis. The sequence goes on along the minus strand of OY998181.1, from coordinate 156,034,075 downwards.
CATGTTTTCGATAAATTTTAGTTTGTTTTTTACTTGTTTGTCTTTAATTTTTGCTGGAATATTTAAATTTTTTATTTTTAAATATGCATCGATCTGACAATCTTTTAATTTTTCTATGAAAATAAATATAGAAGGGTGACTTGAATAAAAACTAGAATTAAAGTGTGAATGGAATGATTCGCAGGCATTTGTGGCTCTTTTAATTGATGGGTTTTCATATGCCCATATATTTGGTGGAAAATGAGATTCTGGCGCTATGTAGTTTTCTAATAAATAGTCTGCGTATTTATCTATAAGTTTATGGTCCGGTTTGTATGACATGAGATCAAATATGAAACAATCTTCAACTTCAGAGGGGTCTAAATAAGTTAGCCCAAAAGTATGAGTAAGCCATTTGCTTTCCTCGCAGTTTTTATCTTTATACATTTGGGTTAACCCTAATGATTGTATTTTCCTATACCACGCCTGGTGCAAGTGGAATCTACAACCATTTAGTTTGGTTTTGGGAAAGACAACTTTTAATGCGTTATGAATTGCGATTTTAAAATCCACAAATACCTCCTTCGGTTCAAAAACAATATTATAAAGTTCAAAAATTTTAGATTTTACCAACAGAAAAAGTCTCATATATGTGTCACTGGTCTTATTGGGCAATAGACAATACAAAAGAGGAACATAATGCCCATTTTCCAGTCCATGGATGGTAAATAACTGATAAAAATATTTTGTACAATAAGAAAATGTGCCATCCATGTAAAAATCTTTCATTTTACATAAACTTATTATATTTGTATGGCAAGAAAAAACAATGATATTATCAGCTGTGCTGTTAATAAACAAAAAATTTTCACCTGTTGTGGTTTTCGGTCCATAACTATCGAGTACAGAATGTACATCGTGAATATCCTTAGGCAGGGCTGGTAAGAGCTTACGGCGGCTGTTGTACAAATTTCTTCTTATTAGACTGACATCTATCGATGACAAATTCTCAGGCAAATGATTTGAAAGAACGCTTTTAATAATTTTTGAAGGTTTCTCCGATATGTCTTCCTCAGCTTTGCGCTTGCATGAAGTCGTCACTATTTTTCTCTCCAACGTAGTTTCATCGGACTCGTGGTTGTGGATTAATTCACTTCTAGTAACTGTGTATTCCGCACCAACAGTGTACAGTTTGGCTAAACATCTTAAATTTTTCTTTATACACCTCCAACGTACTTCACCACTTTTTAATACGTCCTGTTTACAAAACTGAAACTTTTCTACAACTAGTAAGTCACAACCGCGTGAACTCTTAATTACTGAAACTGATGCCATCGTATACAAATAATATATTTTATGCTTTCTATCGACTAGTAGCTTAAAGATAAGTTATAATACTGACTAGCTATAATAATTTTATACCTGTTATTTGTGAATTTTATACATTTAAAGGAATAATCTTAAGTAGGTACAACATAGTTATTAGAATAAAGAGATAAGTAAATTAAAGGTATTTCCGACAGGTACACAGGATTAGGTATTTCCAAATAAATACACAACTAATATTTTACAGAAACTATTAAGCGTAATCACCAATATTTTAATATCGTAAACATCAACCCCTCGGCCGAAATTACCCCTGTCATAAATGGTACCCTTTGATTTATGCAGGTAGGCCAAGGGATTACCGGCCGAAATTACGCCCGCCGACCGCTTCTAATGACAGATATTTTGACTTAAATAGTGCTTAAGTTTCTAGAAATGCAGTTATTTGATTTTCGATAAACGTGACAAATAGTAGTGACTAAAAATGGAAGCAGTTTGTGAGTATACGCCAGTGAAAAAATTAAAACTAGACCATTTATCGCTCAATGAAAAGAGTGCTGTAGTGAATGTGTACCACTATTTTAAACATCAAAATCCCTCAAACACTATTGACAGTGTAGTTGAAACAACATCTAAGGCAATGGGATATGGAAAATCTACAATATATAGAGTTCTAAAGGAGGAAAAATCAGGTGGAGTAACCTCACCAAAGCCGAAACCAGGTAGACCAAAACTATTAAAAGTCAACGTGGACGAGTTTTTTAAAAATGCTATTCGTAAGCTTGTTCACTCATTTTTTATAAACAAGCAAATACCAACTTTAGATAAAGTTTTGCAAGCCATTACGAATGATGTTGATTTACCCATAATAAGCCGGGATAAACTATGGAAAGTGTTACATGAGTTAAACTTTAAATTTGAAAAAATGGGCAGACACTCAATGATAATTGATTCTGAAGAAATTGTATGTTGGAGAAGACAGTACCTCAGAAGAATACAACAAGTTAAAGCTCAAAATAAAAACATTTATTATTTAGATGAAACATGGGTTAATGAAGGACATTGTGTAGGAAGAGTTTGGAAAGACAAAAATATAAAATCATCCCATCAAGCTTTTCTAGAAGGATATACTACTGGTTTTAAGGAACCTATAGGAAAAGGTAAAAGATTAATTATTTGTCATATAGGCAGTACAAACGGTTTTCTTGAGAATGGTTTACTCTTATTTGAATAAAAAAAAACCGTTGATTATCACGAAGAAATGAATGGAGACGTGTTTGAGGAATATTTTGAACAGATGATTCAATTCATACCAAAAGGATCGGTTATTATAATGGACAATGCAAGTTACCACTCCAGATTACTTGAACCTTTACCAACCACTAAATGGAAAAAGGATGAAATTGCAAAATGGTTATCTTCTAAAAATGTAGCCTTTGACAATACAATGCTGAGGGCAGAATTGTTAACTATTGCTAAAAAACATAAGCAAAATTATAAAAAATATAATATTGAGGAGATAGCCAAAAAACGAGAAATTGAAATCCTTCGTTTACCACCCTACCATTGTGAGATGAATCCGATAGAATTAATATGGGCTCAAGTTAAAGGTTATGTTGCCAGAAATAACACGACTTTTAAATTATCAGATGTTAAAAATCTCTTCAATAAGGCAATATCTGAAGTAACAAGTGAAAATTGGCAAAAATGTATTAGACACGTTACAGAAATAGAAAAAAAAATGTGGGAGCTAGATAACATAATTGATATTACTATAGAGCCCATTGTAATTTCTCTAGAATCAGATGGTGAATCTTCTGACACAAAGTGCGAGGAACCATAACTTTAAAATTATTAATTTATGTACTTTAATTTTATTTTTAGATTTTAATTTTTTAAGATTTAATATTGTCGTATTTTTTGCATGTTGCTCGTCAAATTTTATCCTTGCGGTTGGTTTTGTTTTTCTCATATACCTACTTAATTGTTTTTTTAGCTCCTCATATTAATTTATAAATAATTGTAATTATCTGTACATATTATATACATATTTTATAAATAAACATATGCCTAAAACAAAATGCCTAAAATAATATTGACTTTTTCTTCATTTTACCCAAATTAAATTACTACTTACGAATTATGTTTATCTATCTAAAATTGGTAATCTAGGTATAAATAACTAAAACAAATTAAATATTTCTATTTCCATATTAATTTAATTTTGAAAACGCACGTCTATGGTTTACTGCCTTTAACACTGATAACTGCAAAACATTTCTGGGAATTTACTCTCTCTTGATTTTCAAATAGACTATAATCATTCCTTACTATTATTTCCCAAAGGGAAAACAAAATCAAACAAAACGAAACTTCCTCACTAATGAATAAAATATAAAGTTAACAAAATCAAAAAAATTGATATTTTTGGTTAGCAGAAACTTGCTTTTTTTATTAACACGTTGACTGCCATGAGGCACGGGGTGTGTGCCTCCGCTAAACGTTCGGTTTATGCACTGAGGTACATCATGATATAATGAGTTGCAAGGTAGGGTATATTGACTGACGAAAACGTGTCCAGTCTGCGCAGTGACGTCAACTGGAGAGTAGACACGAGATAATCTCCAACTATTTATATGTATAATGTATTGTTATCGACGATTTTTTTTGTTATCGACGATTTTTTTATATTAAAATTAACGTGCTCGGCGACTAAGGCCACTTGCACAAAACGATTACATTGCTATATAAAATACAATAAGACAATAATATCATATGTAGGTTTGGTTAAATTTTACTGTAAAGCTGCACATGTTTGAGGAACTGCAGTAGGCTGTTAATTTGCTCTGGATTATTTAGCATATATCGTAGGGTTGATGAGAGGTGGTAATGTTGTCTCCTGGCTGAGAACTGGTGACATTCAGTTAAAATGTGTTTTATTGTCAAATGCGATTGACAAATTTGACAATAGGTTCGGTTGCTGGATGTCATTAGGTATCCATGCGTTAACTTAGAATGTCCGATGCGTAGTCTCATTATGGCTAGATCTCGCCTTGTAAGTTCTGTAGGAGCATGGAGAGGGCTATTGATTCTTTCTTTTTTTTTTTCTTTATTCAACGTGTTCGGCTACAATGGCCACTCACACAGGTACAGTTAATTAATAATAGGAGAACATATTAATGTTAATATATAAATATATAGTACATTGAGTTAAATTTTGTGGTAAAGTTGTACATTTTTTAGGAACTGCAGTACTGTAATTGCTTCGTTGGGGTTACTCAATAATTCTTCTATGTTGGAATTAAGGTGGAGCTGCTGTCTTTCTATTAGGTATTGTTGACATTCAGTGAGAATGTGTTTGATTGTGATGCTACATTGACATTTTTGACAAAATGGAGGGTTGCTACGGGACATCAGGTGACCGTGGGTAAGTCTGGCGTGTCCAATTCGTAGTCTTCTCATCACTGCTAAGTTTTGTCTCGAAAGTTTAGAAGGTTCGGTGAGATATGGGTGATTTATTGAAGGCTGGATATTGTGTAGGCTTGAATTGATGGAATCCCAGTGTTGTTGCCACAGGCTTTTGAATTTGTGTTTGATGAATTGCTTAAGATCTTTTGCCGTTTGTATAGTGTTATCGGTGTTGATAGGTGTTGTGGTGTTTTTAGCTAGCTGATCGGCCAGTTCCTTGCCCTCAATACCAATATGGGATGGTATCCATAAGATGGTAACTGTTATGTTTTGGGAAGTGATTGATTGGTAGGTGTCGTGTATATTTTGTACAAGAGAATGTTCGGTGAAAATATGTTTAATGGAGTTAATTGATGCAAGAGAATCAGTGCATATACAAACGTTCTTGCGAGGAAAGGATATGTGCTTGAATGCTTGTAGGATACTGAATAATTCTCCGGTGTGTATACTACAGAATGAGGATATAGTGGATGAATATATAGGGGATTCGGAAGTTGTAACAGCACAACCCACTCCTGTCTCATTTTTTGATGCATCAGTGTACAATATCAAGTCGTGTTGATTTCTGTTTATTATCTCTAGAAATGATTTTTTAATTAAAGCATTGGGGGTTTCGTTTTTTTTAAATTTGGTAAGGGATGTGTTGATTTGTGGAATGTTTTTTGTCCAAGGGGGGATTAAAGAGAGAGGTATTGGAGTTGTTTGTGAGAAATCGACTTTAAAAGGCATTGATTCTATAATCAACGGTATGGTTTATATTGTAGGAGTTGGTGACATATTGGATATGTTGTGATTGGTTGGTATTAATAGGTTATATACGGGGTTAGATGGATCGGAAGATACAGAAACTGCGTAATTTAGTTTTAGTTGCTGGCGCCTTATCCACAAAGGAGGTTCATTCGCTTCACAATAAAGGCTTTCTGACGGACTGGAGCGGAACGCTCCGAAACATAGGCGGAGGGCTGTATTTTGCACAGAATTCAGAAGATTTATTTGTGATTTGGACGCAGAAGTGTATATGAGGCAGCCGTAATCAAGCTTCGGTCTAATTAGTGATCTGTACACTTTTAGGAGAGAGTTTTCATCAGCACCCCAGTGATAATTAGAGAGCGTTTTAATGAGATTTAGTCTTCTACAACCTTCCTTTTTTATTTCGAGGATGTGTTGTTTCCATGAGAGACGGGTATCGAATACCACACCCAGGATTTTGCAATAATTGACTACTGGGAGAGGGATGTTGTTGATTGAAATGTTGGGTATGGGGGGTAATGAATGTTTACTAAATCTGATGATTTTGGATTTTGTCGGGGATAATCTTAATCCCAGTTGGCTTGTTTTGTTTTGTAGAGTATTTACTGCAGTTTGAATGAGGGAAGAAGTAGTGATCATTGATTGCCCGTGACAATAAATCACTAGGTCGTCGGCGTACATTGCATGTTTGATGGGAGCAGTGAAGTAGGAGCAGAGGTCATTTGTAACAAGGTTAAATAAGGTGGAGCTTAGCACAGAGCCTTGAGGTACTCCATCTGTTTGGGTGTACGTTGTTGAAAGAATACCGTTAAGACTTACTCTAAAGAACCTAATAGATAGAAAGTTTTCAATGAATTTAAACATGTTTCCATTGATATTGTAAAGCATTAATTTATTGAGTATTGTCTGCCTATTTATGTTGTCGAATGCACTTTCTATATCAAATGAGGCGAGTATGATTTCTTGTTTTTTATTTAACGCTGTAGCAATGTGTGTATGAAGCATAACCAAATTATCTCGAGTTGATCGATTTCGTCGGAATCCAGATTGTTCTTTCGATATAATCTTGTATCTATCTAGGTACCAAACAAGTCGCTTGTTAATCATTTTCTCCATAATTTTACACATAGTGCATGTTAGTGAGATGGGTCTATAGGTGAGGTAGGTGCTTGGTCAGGTTTTTTAATAGGTATTATAATGGATAATCGCCATTGGGATGGAAATTTTTTGGAGGACCAGATTAGGTTGAATAGTTCCAGAAGTTTTAGTTGTCCTAAGGTATCGAGATTTTGGAGAAAAATGTAGGGCAGGTCATCATGCCCAGCTGCATTTTTTTGCAGGATTTTAATGCAGTAGTAAGTTCTTGTGGAGAGAAGGGTATATTGAGGGAATCTACGTCAAGTTTGATTAGAGAAGGGCCTGGTGACATAGTTTTTGCAGGAGTCGGGGAAATTTTACTACGGAATTTAACTTCGTAATGTTTGGCCATAATTTCAGCTATTTCTTGGTTATTATTTATTATATTTCCATTATATATGAGATTTGGTATTTTACTATTGGTATTTTTCCCTTGAATACTCTTAATTTTTTTCCAAACCTGATTTGGAGGAGTGCTTCCATTTATGGATGAAATGTAGCTTTTCCAGGAGGATTTTTTACTCTGCTACTCTGCTTTATAATATATTTTGTTTTTGCTCTGGCTCTCTTGAGCTTAATCAAATTCTCGGGTGTTCTGTTCTGTCGATACAGTTTTAGTGTCAATTTTTGCTGTTCTACCGCACTTTTACAGGAAGGATTCCACCAGGGAACAGATTTGTGTCTGTAGGAATGTTTAGTTTTACCTATGTGGGTCTCAGCAGCTGATATAATGCATGTTGTGAAGAGAAGTATGTTATTATCCATATTTTCAGATAGAATAAGGGAGGATAATGTAGCTTCTGTTTGAGACATATAGCTGTCCCAATTAGCGCTGTTTAGTTGCCAATATGTTCTTGTTGAAATTTGTTGGTTAGGAGGTTCATCGGAAGAAATGACTATAGGAAAATGATTGCTGTCATACAGATCATCTTCAACGTGCCAAGTTAGTAAAGGGGCCGACTTAGTGTCACAGAGGCTTAGGTCGATAGCAGAGAAAGACCCAGAAGAAATATTGAGGTGAGTATTGGATCCTGTGTTTAGTAGGCATGAGTTAGAGCAATTTATTACATTCTCGATGGTTCTTCCTCTGCCAGATGTTGAATTAGATCCCCATAGGTTATTATGAGCATTAAGTCGCCTACTAGAATGTATGGATGAGGGAGTTGGAAGATGAGGTTTACTAATTCCACTTCTGTAGTTTTCGCGTATGTAGTGATAGCCTTCAAAATTTTTTAATTGTGGGAGTTTAGAGACTTTTGAGTTTGTTTCTTGGAGGCATAGTATTTGGATGTTTTGCTGGGATATAAGTTGTTGGATTCTTTCCAGACGTGGAAAGAAACCGTCACAATTCCATTGTATTATCTTGAAGGTTAATGATATTTAAAAATAGAAAAAGAATGCTTTGCGAGAAATTGTGTGTATTTATGTTGATTGTTGGTCGTGTTGGTACTGATGTATATTTAGCTCATCATCAGTTGGATTTTCAGATGTACAGCTGCTTTTATCATCGGATGTATCTTCAGCATTAAGTTGATGTTTTATTTTGTTTTGAATTCTCGAGATTCGATTTTTAAGGGATCGTTCTTTGGTTTTGGAGCGTAGGTGAGATAAATCGTTTAGAAGTCCTTGAATATTTGGAGTAAAGGAAAGAGCTTCGTAGAATGGGTCTGAGCTGCCAAATGAATTTTCTAAGAAGGCAGTCAGTTGGGTTTGAGTGAGAGTGAGATCAGTCGGTTTATTTTTAAAGAGTTCGTGTACTGCAGTATTGACACTGGCTGACAGTTTGGAATCTTCTTTGGGAGATGTTTTAGGTTTTTTTATAGTAGGATTAGGTGTATTTTGGGATGACGTAAATGATGGTGGAGGCATTTGGTTTTCTGTGGGGGTTGAATAGGGGGAAAGTTGGGGAGGAGTTTCCGTGTTGCTGGCCGAGGATAGAAATCTTTTTTGACCATGAGTTGAACAGTCGAGATTGGGGAGTTGTCCTGGGTCTGTTGATTTTGTATTAGTTTGATCAACAATGGGAGTTGAAATTTCAGATACGATTACGGGGGAAGACATTGGGAGTGAATCGTTTGTATGCAGTGATGGATTTTGGATAGGATTACTGGGAGGATTAATACAAGCCTCGGCAGTATGGCCGGGTTGTTTGCACAGAAAACATTCCAGTTTGTCAGTGGAGATGAAAATTCTATAAGGAGTATTATCATGTGTTATTAAGAGAGACGTTTGCAAGGAAAAATTATCTGAATCTGGTAAAACAAAAGTCATTCTTCGGAAACTCATAATGTGTGCATAGTTGTCATCTGGTACACCACATTTCAAAAATGAGACAGGGGAGGCTAATTGAAGGCCTATGTTTTCGAGTGATTTTTCAATGATAGAATGTGGTATAGTAGGGGATACGTTAGATATCAGTATTCGTTTGGCTGGTGTAATAAGTCTACGTATAGGGATAATAGTTGATTTCACAGATATGCTATCGTGTGTTTTGAGTAATTTATCGACGATAGATGTGGAACTTAAATAAATGCACACACGGTTGTTCGATATTTTAGAAGCAAAGGTAACATTTTTTGAATTGACGATTTCACCAATAGCTTTTATGTATTCAAAAAGAGCTGTATCGGGGATAGTATGCATAACAATTGCCTGTTCTCTTTTAGGAAAAGTTGGCGGGGGGGGGTTTGTTTGAGTTGCGGCTACGTAAGATTTTGTAATAGTGGGGGTATTTAGTGTTATAGATGAGGATGGTTGAGGTTGTGTTTCAGTTTGATCCATTTTTGTAAGAGGTCCTGGATACCAAAACCTCTACAGAGTAATAGGACAAGAGTCCTAGATGGACTCTTGGGAATGAAAGGAAATAACAGTTATCTGTGTTAATGGTCCGCCACTGGTGAAAACTAGGTTCTTCAGTTGATGAAATTAACTGTTTATAAATGTATTTTTGTAAGTTCATTGTAAAGATGTAGAATCTCACATTATATGGTCATTAACTTTTTCACAACACCGTAAAAAGGAAATAAAAACTCGTAACTGGTAAATGTATTGTTTAGACGACCGATAATCGATGTTTACTCGTAGGCTGCCTAAATATGAATGGGCTATTGATTGACGGCTGTATTTCGTGTAAAAAGGAGCGGTTTGTATCCCAGTGCTGTTGCCATATAATTTCCCTCCGTTTTTTTGATGTGTGCCTTCAAGTCATCACATATTTGGATATTGTAAGTAATGTCAGTGAATGTTGAGGCAATTTTCGCGTAATGATCAGCGAGTTCATTGCCTGCTATACCAATGTGGGATGGTAGCCAAATTATATTAACTGATATATCTTGGGAAGTGATAAGCTGGTGGTAAGTATCTTGGATATTTTGGGCAATTGGATGTTTGGTAAATATCTTTTGGATAGTCTGGATAGAGGCTAGTGAGTCTGTGCATATAGCTACATGCTTATTTGTTAAAGTGATGTGTTTGAGGGCTTGAAGTATGCTAAATAATTCGCCAGTATGGACGCTGCATAAAAGAGGGATAAGGGAGGAGTTAATATGAGAATGGGACGTTGTAACAGAGCAGCCTACTCCTGTTTCATTTTTTGAGGCATCAGTATATAGAACTAGATCGTATTTATTTGTTAGTATGATGTTATTAAAAGCTTTCATAATGAGTTCCCTTGGAGATATATGTTTGTCGTATCGTGTAAGTGATGTGTTGAGCTGAGGACTGATAATGACCCAAGGAGGAGTCTGGGGTAGTGGGAGAGGAGTTGTTTGCCGTAGATTTATGTCATTAAGTAGCTGTGCTAGCACTGATGGAATGGGTTTAATTGATGATATTGGGTGTGCGTTGTGTGAGGTAGATGTCGGTGATATAAAAAGGGGTTATACTGGATTATGGGGGTTCGAGGAAGCGGAGGCTGCGTAAGAGAGAAGTAGCTGTTGTCTTCTTAACCAAAGGGGTGGTTCATTGGCTTCACAACTCAACTGAGGTAGATCGGAAGGCTCCTAGGCAGAGACGTAGAGCTGTATTGTGTATGGGGTTTAAGAGGTCAGTGTATGTTTTGGAAGCTGACATATATATGTAGCAAACATAATCTAGTTTGGAGCGTATAAGCGAACTATATACTTTAAGGAGGGAATTTTCGTCGGCACCCCCATGGAAATGTGAGAGGGTTTTAATTATGTTGAGCCTCTTACTACACTCACCTTTTAATTGTAGTAGAATGTTGTTCCCAGGTAAGTCGTGAGTCATATGTAACACCGAGTATTTTGCAGTGGCCAACTAGAGGGATACAAATGTTGTTGATCATAATACGAGGGGATGGGGAGGGAAGGCGTCGGCTGAATTTAATGATTTTAGATTTTGTGTAGGACAAAGATACACCTAGGAGGTTAGTTATGTAATCAAGGGTATCGACAGCAGATTGAATTAGTTTCGATGTGGTAGAGGCAGAATGTCCGTGGCAGTATATTATTAGATCATCTGCATATAGGACGTGTCTAATTGGTGAAGAAAGATTAGAGCATAAATCGTTTATCGCTAAATTGAATAGTGTCGGACTTAAAACCGAGCCCTGTGGAACCCCATCTGATTGGATGTAAGCTGATGAGAAAATGACATTAACTGAGACTGTACGATCGTGACGATAGAAAATTTTGGATAAACTGAAATATGTTGCCATTGATGTTATGAAGGGTGAGTTTGTTCCGTACAGAGTGTCTACTAATGGTATCAAAGGCACCTTCAATGTCAAAAACAGCGGCAATACATTCTTGTTTCTTATTCAATGCCTCGGAAATATGGCTTTGAGGAAGTACTAGGTTGTCATGGACTGAGCGATTTCGTCGGAAGCCTGACTGCTCTTTAGCAATTATATTATGTTTGTCAAAGTACCATAAAAGCCTTTTGTTAATCATTTTCTCAAATATCTTGCACATGGTACATGTTAATGATATTGGTCTGTAAGCACTGGGTGAGGTAACCGCTTGATTTGTTTTTTTAATGGGAATTATGACTGAGGTTCGCCACTGGTTGGGGATTTTGTTGGAAGTCCAAATTAAGTTGTACATTTCAAGAAGTTTACGTTGGCCTTCAAATGAAAGTTTTTTTATAAAGATATAGGGGATACCGTCAGGACCAGAAGCAGTGTTCTTGGAGGATTGGATGGCCGAAGTTAGTTCTGTGTGAGAGAAAGAAGAATTTAGATCAGTGATGTCTTGAGTTGTTATGGTAGAAGATATATGAGTTGTGGCAGTCAATGCTTCATGTGGGGTGGGGTTGATTTTGCTTCTGAATTTCTCAAAAAAATGTTTGGCTAGAGTTTCACCAATTTCTTGATTCTCACTAATTACCGTTTTGTTAGAGATAAGATTCGCTACTTTAAGACTGGTATTGTTTCCTTGAATTTGTCTAATTTTTTTCCATAGAACAGTGGGATTAGTATTTTCGTTGATTGAGGACACATAGTTTCTCCAAGAAGATTTTTACTTCGTTTTATGGTATATCGAGTCTTGGCTCTGGCTTTTTTCAGTTTTAAGAGATTATCTTGGCTCCTGTTTATTCGGTAACTTTTGAGTGCAAATTTTTGTTCATCTACAGCAATTTAACAAGAGGTATTCCACCAGGGAACTGTTTTTGGTTTGTTTGAGATAATATTTTTACCAATGTGTGCATTGGCAGTTGAAAGTAAGGCGTTTGTAATTAACGTCATGTTATTGTCGGTATTGTCGGAGAACGATAGGGTGGATAAAGTGGTATCTGTATGAGTTGTGTAACTGGGCCAGTCAGCATTGTTTAGGCGCCAGTAGCTCCTGGTTAAACTTTGTTGAATATTTGGTTCATTGGATGATATGAAGATGGGATAGTGATTGCTGTCGTGAAGGTCATCGGCAATTTGCCAAGTTAGTAGAGTAGTTGATTTAGGGTCACTGAAGCTCAGATCTATAGAGGAGAGAGTTCCGGATGAAAATGTGTACTGGGGCCTGTATTAAATACGCAGGATCCTGTGCAATTGATTACTCTTGTATGGCAATGGCCTCAAGATCTGTTGTGAGAGGGAGGTGAGACGAAAACAGATCGCTTGAAATAAAGATTGATGTGCCACCACTGGCACGAATACAGTCGGTGCGGATAAAGTGATATCCTTCAAAGTTTTTTAGCTTAATTTGAAAGTGGCTCTTGACTTGGAGGTGATAAGGGTGGCTGTGAGGATTTTTGCAGGAATTCTTCATCAGTTTGATATTCTGAGGAAACGCTTATATTATCAGAGTCTTCAGGATTTATTTGTAGTTTAATTTTTTTCCTAACTCTTGTAAGGCGGTTTTTGAGGGACCTTTCCTTCGTTTCGGTATACAGGAGTGATATGTCATCTAGTAATCCTTGAGTGTTTGAGGTGAAGATTAGATCTTCCTTGAGAGGGTCTATATTCCCAGGTGTATTTTCTAAGAAAGCTGTGAATTGGGTTTCTGTAAGCGTGAGATCCGATGGATTTTTTTCATAAATAGCGTGTATTTCATTTTGAGTGGAGGGTGTTAAATTATGATGATCAGATATTATTGTTTTGGATTTTTTCTTTAGATGTTTAGAGGAGGTATTAGGGTTAGTAAATGAAGGGGGGAGCATTTGATATGTTGTTGGTTCAGGTGTGATTACCGGTGTCAGTTGGAGAGGGGTATCAACATTGCTATCAGTTCATATGGCCCTTTTTTGTCCGTGAGTTAGGGGAGTTAGTAATTGAGTTATCTCACTTTCATTCGAGGTATTTGATAATGTGAGTTGTCTGGGAGCACTATCAAGAGAAATATTAACCGTAGATTGTGATATAGAGTAGGCGGGGGGTGGGATGTCGTCTTGTGTTTGGTAAGTTGTAGTATTTGTGCAGGAGTCAGCAGTATGTCCTGCTTGTTTGCATTACGAGAGATGTTTGTACGGAGAAGTTCTCATTTTCAGGGATAACGTAAGAAACTCTACGGAAACTCATCATGTGAGCGTATTCATCACCTAGTACGCCACATTTTACAAACGAAACAGGGGAGGCTAACTGTAGTCCAATATCTTTTAGAGCTTTTTCAATTATGGCGTGAGGAATGGTGGGAGTTAATGGAAATGCTCTGATGGGCACTGAGAAGATCATTGACAATATTACTCGAGGATAGATAAATACAAATACGGTTATTTGAGATTCGTGACGCAAAGTTAATATGTTTAGGGGTAACAATGTCCCCTACAGCTTTTACATATTTAAAGAGAACGGTGTTGGAAACTACATGTAAGATAATGGCTTGATCCCTATTTGGAAAAGTCGGAGGAGGAGGTTTAGTTAGGGTTGCAGCAACATAATATTTTGTGCGGTTAGTTATGATAGGTTGTGATGACGACATTTGATTTTGGTTGTTAATGGAGCTCATTTTTGTGAGCGGTCCTGGTTATCAAAACCACTTCACAATAAATTTTATGATTGCGACAGACGTCCCAGAAGGACGCTGTGGGTAATACAGTATCCGCCAAAATAAACAGTACCGAAAATAAAAATAAAAATTAATTTTTAATTTCTGTAAGGTAAGTGTTCACCATTTCGACGCAAACAAGCTTCATATCGATTTTGTAAGTCAACAAACATATTTATAAAAAGTGGTTGATGTAACTGCCGAAAAATATTTTGTATTCTTTCCCGTAGTTCGGCAATATTCGTCGGCGGATTTTCCGAGTGAAATATTTTGTCCTTCATTATGCCCCAAATGTAGGCGTCAGGTGGCGACAGATCAGGTGAATGAGAAGGATATTCGAAGTCTGTTCCCCGAGAAATTATTCTATTATCGAAATGCTGACGGAGTAAGTCCAAGGTGCGCACAGCTGTATGGCTCGTTGCACCATCTTGTTGGAACCATTGTGTGCGAAACTGTAGATTTCGTGCACGGCAAAAGTTATTTAGATCTCTCACAAAAGGTATAATAATTTTCTCTCTATAACGCTCTTGGTTGACAGTGAGTGGATTCTGATTATCATCTTCAACGAAATAAGGACCAATCATTCCATGACCGGATACCGCGCACCAAACGGTAACTCGAAGACTGTGGATTGGTTTCTCTACAATGACATCAGGACGTTCAAATCCAAGGAATCTGGTTGTTCGTCGATTAATATAGCCGCTAAGATGAACGTGACTCTCGTTTCAAAAATTCGGGATCTTCGTAAATTAAACTCAACATGCGACCACAGTAAATTTCTCTTGCACGTTTGTCCGCAGCATTTAGTCGTTGTCCAACTTGAATACGGTATGGTTAACCACCAATTGATTTGAACATGCGACGTAAAGACTTTTCACTAATGTTGAGTTTACATGCAGTTCTTACAAGACTTCTTTAAGGTGATTGCACAACTTGGTTAAAAACACGTCCTTAATTTTCGTTAGTGCATACTGTTTTTCGACGACCTGAAGAACCTTTACGTTGACACAATACACCACCAGTGCGACGAAATTTTTCAACAACAGCTAACATCACACTTCTAATAGGAGCTGCTTTATTAAATTTTTGTTAATATTTTATTGGCACCTGTTCTAAGCTTGGACCATCATTACGACCTTTTTGTTCTCTTCTATAGGGGGCGGTAGTCCAGAAAAAGTTGGGAACCACTGAGCTGTAATTGTTTACGGATTGATATATTTTTTATTTCTATCCCATGTTCTTTATTTTATTTGCATTGCTGTTTATTGTAATATGTCTTCTTATATGTATATTAGGGTTCCAAGTTAAATAAAAATCTATCTATCTTGTGTTTTGGCGTTTTATTGAATTTTGTAACTGGGCAATTGGCAGTATTAATGTTAGTTGCATTAATTAATAAAAAATGTATAAAAGTTCAATTAATTTTTAAAAACCGAGTTTTCTAACAAAACAAGTTCTATAGAAATATAACAGATAGAAGGTCACTTAAAAAAAGAACTACCTTCATTTTTACATTCTCTCATATTTATGTGGTTATCCTTTATTTAGGTTTTGAACCTGCAGTTTATTTGTTTGAACAAAAAATCTGGAGCTATTAATGAAATTTATAATTATTTTAAAATGTTTCCTTTTCCATGGAATGTATCATTTTTAGAAAATACAACATATTCAATATTTGTTACAGTAATTCCTTTGGTATGTTTCTCATTAAATATATTCAAATTTTTCATGAGTCCTAGTAGCTGTATCAGTCCATCATACAATCAATGTTGAGTCCATTATTATATGCATTTAATCCCCTAAATATTTCTTCCTCCAATGGTTTCTTTTTCAAAAGATATTGGAAAAGGGCATGGAAAATCAGGTCATAACTCTCAATACTGGAATACCTATTACAATAAATTACAACTGCTTCTATTACCTAGTTATAATATTTAAGCCTTGTGTTCAATTAAGATCTAGATCTCGGTTGAAAATCATTGTTTTATCCAAAAACCTTCTCAAAATTATCTATAATAACAGGTTATACACATAAATTGGTTGGAGATTCTCTTTTGTTTACTCTCCAGTTGACGTCATACCCCCCACCATACATGCGCAATATCCTACCTTATAATCATTGTATCATGGAGGTACATATGTTGTGCCACAAGTACTGATATCCTTTAATTTAGCGAGGCCCCGCGTATTGTTCTCAAAAGCCTATAATTCCTATGTAAACTAATTGGGCACGGCACAGTAGGCAGGACGAGAGAAGAAGCACTCGAAAATTATTTTTATTTTGGATTTTTTCGTCATAATTGTGTATTGTGGGTTGAAATTTTTTGCACAAAGCCACAGACTCTTTATTATTGGAAGTTATGCGTATAATATAAACTAAAAGAACATTTTGTAATAAAATAAGGTGATTTACTGAAATACTAGATTTATTTCTAAAAAAAAATCATGAAAATAAAGCTAGTTCACACAAAAACGAGATCTAAACGAAAATGTACATCCTGTTATAAAGTAGAATCAATATAACTTTTATGAGAGTGAAAGAAGCAATCGACACGATATGCTTTCTTGCAAGTAGGGCAAGACCAAGTTGTTCTTGTGGTTTTATTTTCAGCCACTTTTCGTCCAAACTGCACTATATTTCTCGTAACACACTGTGCAACGCAACTGCTTTCCAGTTTGCCCTAGTACGTGACGATCAGCTTGCAAATTTGGTTGAGCTTCGAGCTCCTGAATAGATACGTGTTTTTCTAAAATATCTTCTTTGAATTCCGTGATGCTTTTGTTGTCTTGTGTCAGTTCTGAATACACCACATGGGAGTTTACCAGGGTAGTTCCCAAAATCATTTCGACTGCCAGTTTCCGGTACCATTTTATACCGCGCCTGAGTGGGTTGTTATAGGCTTTCTGTTGATCTGAGATACCTATATATGCCTTGGAGTTGTTATAATCAACGATTAGCGCCAGTTTTTTTCTGTCAGGATCTGTTCGACTTGGCATAACTCTCATTTCATCTAGATGCCTTGTACTAAGAGCCAAAACATCTCTCTTATCTCTCCACTTTAGCATAACGATTCCGGGATCAATAAATCGAGCAATACATTCCCCTTTTTTTAGTTTTGCTTTTTCTACTTCCAGACTGTTATGTTTTCGTCTGTTCCTTAGTGTTCCAACTAAATGAGTTTTCTTCTCAAGCAGCAGATTTGCTAGATTCACGCTGGTGTAGTAATTATCAACATATAATGTTCTACCAGAGTTTAGGAGTGGTTCCATCAAGTCCAAAACAACTTGTTCTGAGGAGGAGGTTTATTTAGATCAGTTTGTCCACAATATACTGAAAAATGGTAAGTGTATCCATTTTTGATGCACAATTTATAGACTTTTATACCAAACTGATATATTGACGAAAACCAAGTCGTCCTCGAAATGGTACCAAGGTTTCATCAAAACATACGTTTTCTGGCGGTACTACAAAATAATTATATCTTGCGGTCAGCATACCTAGGATCGGTCTCATTTTGCGAAGCTTATCGACGACTCCTTCTGGGAGTTCCTCATTTTCGCAGAAACGTAACGTGCGTAACAGTAACTGAAACCTGTTTCTACTCATATACTTGCAAATACTATTTTGGTAAATTTTTTCTTTAGACCAGTAGTCTGTAATTGAAAATAATTGGCATAAACCCATCGTAAGACTGCAAAAAATAACTCTATCTCATCGTCGTTGGTATCAGTCCATTTATGTAAGCGAGATTTTGGTTTGTTAGTTTTTTCTTTTAGTTGGGCTGCGTATCTGTGGGTCTCAATGACAATGTGATGTAAGATTTCAGGTGTAAAAAACAATCGAAAAACACTAAATCGGGATTTATTCCTACTGTAGTTACCGTAAAATCAAATGTCTTCAAGCTTGTTGATGCTGTGATTGGTCTCCACTCTACTTCTTCGTCCTCTGTTGCCTCTTCTCCTGAGCTGTTGGATGCTATTTTGGTGATGCCTTGATTCACTACTTCTTCTATGACATGGTCAACAATATTCGCTTCGTTTTCAACGTCGGACCCGTCTGTAAAAAGGAATCTGTTAGATACTCATGTATCTACTTATGGCTTACCGGAGGCGTCGTTTGATTTATTCCCGTTGAGAATGACAAAAATCTGAAGAAGAAATACAATATTCAAGTATTTTGACATAAAACCACGAACTCCGCTAGTTTGCGATAATAGAATTGAAATTTTATTACAAAAATTTTGTTACATGTGAAGTAGCATAGTATTATTTATTATACCTGGCAAAGATGAGCTTGGAACGCACGTAACCGGTCCGCCCTTTGACTTTACATTTTTTATATCGTGTCTCTGCTTCTTCTTAGGGTTTTCCTCACATTCGCTATAACTTCCCCTTCCTGGTAAATAATCATCTGAGGAACCACTGGCACCAAACGAATCTTCCTCTTCGTCCGACATTATGTTGTCCCATATTTTTTGGAGACGTTCTTGCTGTTTTTCATAACTCATTTCGACGCACTGTCCACCCAATCACGAATGAAACAGAACTAGTGCGAAAGTTTTGCGGATATTCAGTAGTCTCTTGGACTGGTTAGAATTCGTCGAAACAGTATTCGTACCTCGCGGCACTAGCGGCTCAATTGTACGTTCTGGGGGCAGCCAACGTGTTAAAATTAACGTGCTCGGCAACTGTGGCCACTTACATTGCTACATAAGCATACAATAAGGTCATATATATATATATATATATATATATATATATATATATATATATATATATATATATATATATACAGGGTGATTCATTACTAATTGGAAATAATTTAATAGTAGAATCCTGACTTCAAATTATGAAGATTTAACCCAAATCACCTGAATAAATGTAGCTGCTTACTGAGTTACAGGGTGTTTTGTTTAAAAATTTAAAAACTATTTGTGCTCAGTACTTTAAAACTGTTGTACCTATTCATTTCATATTTGGCCGAAAATGCAGACACTGTCCATCCTACCAAATTAAAATAAACAAACGTTTCTGGCTACTACCAGAGGCGTACGGCAGGGGCAAGTGACAGGTTAATCGTTCCCAAATTCTACGCCACTGGCGGAATAGGAATTTTACCACAATTTTTTGATTTTCCTATACTTTTCACGTAAATAAGCTACTCTTGTTTCATAACGATAAAGTCAATATTTCTCGAGATATTTCAAGTTAAACACGAAGCTGCCCAATTTTGATGTGTAATAACTATGCCGATGTTTTGATCCAGTGAATTGCATTAAATACGCAAATGAAACCTTAATCCGTGCCAACAATGAAGAACACAACTATTAAATGAACGGAAGAAAGGAAAACAAATTGTGGTTCTGAAAATTATAATCTAAATAAAAGTAGGTTCGTACAATTTTAATAACATATCGGAAATATCAGAAACGAAAGGTACCTAAAACCTTTCATAACAAATGTTCTATGTGATCCTCGTTTACTTCAATAAGCTTATTCATTCTCTGGCTAAATGATCTCCTTACCTTGAAAAATATGTTAGGTTGATTGGCAATAAAATTAGCCGAATTTACAATTTGCTGCCATAGTTCCTGACGAGTGTTTATTCTTTGTGACTATACTAATGATTTCATATGGCCCCACGAATAAAAATCTAGGGGATTACCTTCGGGAATTCTAGGCGGCCACGGAAATTCGCTACCTCTGCCAATCCAACGATCAGGAAATTAGTTATCGAGATAATTCCTCACAATCATCTGATAATGAGGTGGTGCTCCATCCTGCATGAACCACATGTATCTCCTTCGATGAAGTGGAAATTCCTCGAGATGATCGAATAGAGTTGTATCCAAAAATTGTTAATATGAGTTACCATTCAAATTTGCTGGTAACTCATATAGACCCAACAAACTATCTCCAAAGATACCGCACCATACATTTATCTTGAATTCGTGCTGAAAATGTGATTCTCGGAATACATGGGGATTTGCAATATCCCAATTGTGGCTAAAATTCCTATTGCGCCAGTGGCGTAGAATTTGGGAACGATTAACCTGTCACTTGCCCCTGTCGTACGCCTCTGGTAGTAGCTATAAACGTTTGTTTATTTTAATTTGGTATAGTGTACAGTGTCTACACTTTCTGTCAAATATGAAATGAATAAGTAAAACAGTTTTAAAGTACTGAGCACAAATAGTTTTTAAATTTTTAAACAAAACACCCTGTAACTCAGTAAGCAGCTACATTTTATTCAGGTGTTTTGGGTTAAATCTTCATAATTTGAAGTCAGGATTCTACTATTAAATTATTTCCAATTAGTAATGAATCACCCTGTATAACGGATAGGTTAAATTTTACTGTAAAATTGCACATCTTTGAGGAATTTCAGTATACTGTTAATTTGCTCTGTATTATTTAGCATATATCGTAGGCTTGATGAGAGTTGATACTGTTGTCTCCTGGATGAGAATTGGTGACATTCAGTTAAAATGGGTTTTATTGTCAAATACGTTTGGCAGCTTTGATTGCTAGATGCCATCAGGTAACCATGTGTTAACTTAGAATATCCGATGCGTAGTCTCCTTATTATGGCTAGATCTCGCCTTGAAAGTTCTGTAGGCTATTGATTGACGGTTGTATTTCGTGTAAGAATGAACGGTTTGTATCCCAGTGCTGTTGCCATATATTTTTCGTTCCTTTTTTGATGTGAACCTTCAAGTCATGACATATTTGGATATTGTCAGTAATATCAGTGGATGTTGAGGCAATTTTAGCGTAATGATCTGCAAGTTCATTGCCTGCTATACCGATGTGTGATGGTAGCCAAATTATGGTAACTGATATCTT
Source organism: Galeruca laticollis (assembly GCA_963921935.1). Lineage (NCBI taxonomy): Eukaryota > Metazoa > Arthropoda > Insecta > Coleoptera > Chrysomelidae > Galeruca > Galeruca laticollis. The sequence continues at coordinate 156,013,127 of OY998181.1, read as the reverse complement.
TTGTGAAGTGATAAGCTGGTGGTAGGTATTTTGGATATTTTGGGCAATTGGACGTTCAGTAAATATATTTTGGATAGTCTGGATTGAGGCTAATGAGTCTGTGCATATAGCTACGTCCATATTTGTTAGAGTGATGTGTTTGATGGCTTGAAGTATCCTATTTAATTGACCAGTATGAACGCAGCATAGAAGAGGGATACTGGAGGAATTGATAAGAGAGTGGGAGGTTATAACAGAGCAGCCTACTCCTGTTTCTTTTTTCGAGACATCAGTGTATAAAACTAGATCGTATTTCTTTGTTATTATGATGTTATTAACAGCTTCCATTATGAGTTCCCTTGGTGATATATGTTTGTCGTATCGTGCAAGTGATGTGTTGAACGGAGGAATGGTAATGGTCCAATAAGGAGTGTGGGGTGGTGGGAGAAGAGTCCCAGTTCCAAAAATTACCAAAAATTACCAAAAGTTACCAAAAGTTACCGAAAGCCACCAAAAATTACCAAAAATTACCATAAATTACCAAAAATTACCAAAAGTTACCAAAAATTACCAAAATTAACAAAAATGACCAAAAATTACCAAAAATTATCAAAAATTATCAAAAATTACCAAAAATTACCAAAAATTAACAAAAATTACCAAAAATTACCAAAAATTACCAAAAATTACCAAAAATTACCAAAAATTACCAAAAATTACCAAAAATTACCAAAAATTACCAAAAATTACCAAAAATTACCAAAAATTACCAAAAATTACCAAAAATTACCAAAAATTACCAAAAATTACCAAAAATTACCAAAAATTACCAAAAATCACCAAAAACTACCAAAAATTACCAAAAGCTACCAAAAATTACCATAAATTACCAAAAATTACCAAAAATTACCAAAAATTAACAAAAATTAACAAAAATTACCAAAAATTACCAAAAAATTACCAAAATTTTTCAAAAATTACCAAAAAATTACCAAAATTTTTCAAAAATTACCAAAAATTAATAAAACCTACCAAAAATTACTAAAAACTCCCAAACATTACCACTCTTTCAATGTTTGCGTTATGTCCTGGTATGGCAAAATGATATTGACAAAGAGTAAGGAATTATGAAAATCGATGTGGATCACGCATTAATTTAAAAGATACTAATAATTTCTTGTGTGCTAAAAGCTTCTTAAAATCAACATCCACTTTTTTATTGTTCAGTAAATATTTAAGGTTTTGCAGTTGGTCAAAGTATTTGCTATCGTCACATTTTTCGTTGTTTTGCGATAGAATACTTTATTGCTTCGGAAACTTGATTCCATTCAGGCACTTCTTTTAACATCCTTCATTTATAATGTTTTGGGTCCTTGTGTTAGTTTCCAGTCTAAGATTGTACTGCAATTATGTACTTACAGGTTTTTAATATCCTCCTTGAACGTTGAATTTTCGTTATCTCTGAATTTACGCAGAATATTAGCCACTTTTAGTGGACAAAAGTCTTGTTAAATCCTTGAAATTTTTCTAATCATTATCTCAGAACAGTTTTCCGGAACCTCATTTACAGAAACATCAGCATTCTCTGTATCTTTGATGCGATTTTGATAAATGGCTATTAGAGAATGAACAGCCCAAAATTAGCCTTTAAAATTTTTTTCTGGATGTTTGTCCTTTTTCAGAAAATATGACTTAAGGGGCTCATACATTTGTAAAATTCTTTCCTTTGCTGGCAAAAGACTGTTTGAATGATAAAGAATTTGTTTGAAATTAAAATTCTAGAATATATGTTGAAATTATTAGTTGTGGAGTTACTAAAAGTATTTCCAAATTATTCACAAAGAAAAAGAAATTCTAGAATTGAATATGATAACAACGCTTTCATCTTGATGTGTACGTTTCGAGGTCATTGCACTAACAAATTTTTTGGTTTTAGTGCAGTACCATAATGATAGTCATTATTATCCTCATAACATGAATATGTATTCTACACCCATGGCTCTATAATATACAAAGGAAAATATGGATTTTTCTGAAATATTCATCAGTCTGCACTTTTGAATGCTTGACTCGATTTGTTAGATTGTTTCGATAATATTTCTAAAATTAGCTTGCTAAAGAGAAATGTTTACTGTTGAATTGAAAACATCGCTATGTGACCTTTGAGAGGTTCATCTGTATTATCCTGATATTTAATATTCTGAAATAAATGAAACATAGGAATGTATATCCATGAAATAAAAACAATAAGGAGCTCACCAAAAAAATATATTCGACAAATAAGTGGATTTCAATTGTGGGTGTTCACTTCTATTCTTGAGTTCATCATGGTTGCCATCATCCATATTTCAATTACCACTTACAATTAGCTATTGTACCTCTTCTCTTAAACCTGAAACAAAATGGTAATTATTGAAATAAATTTTTGATTTATTTACCACATTGATAACATAACAATAATACAATTCAATATAAAAGAAATAATAACAATTAAAACACAAAAACTGACAAAATACTTTAATTGATCGAGGTTTCACACCATTTAGAATGATCTATTTTACATGTATCGTCTTTTGTGGCATTTTTACATGCAGCAATATTGAGTAAAAGTATTATTCCATTGTTTCATTGAGAATTCATTGAATGAAATATAATCGGTAAGCATATTTAAGTAGGTATTAAGAACAGCATCCATAACTTCTCCCCGAACATTACCAACATGAGCTCTTCAATCTCCAAAATGTGTCAGCAAATTTTGTTTTTGGTTCTGATTTCATCAAAATATTTTTGTATTCATGCTGTTTAACACAGACAGTATATATAATTCAATATTAAATTGTTGAAATAGCAAAAAACTGTTACATTATTTCAGGAAGTCTTCTAAGGCTACGGTTAATTTATAGTCTGTTTGAAATAGACATAGAGAAATAAAACCGAATTTAACAGGCAAAACCCTTACCGGGTGGGCAACTAAAACTCCAAAATTTTAAAACGATTTACATTATAATTAACATTTTTGTTCTTTTATTTGCCCTCCCAACTCTGTACAATCCTGGTATACAATAGAAATCCCACTTTCGGGTCGCTCCTAATTGCAGGTATAACCGTACCTTTAGGTAGGGATGTCAGTAGGTATGATATTAATTGAAAAACATGATTGCGATAAAGACTAGCCATATAATACAATATCATAATAATACGTTCATTACAGAGTCAATTGAAATAATATTTATAATAATCAATTATTTTTATATTATTTGGTATTTTAAATGAAACTCACTGTTTCTAGCTAATTCCACAATATAATGAAAATTATTGAAAATTCTAAAAAATTGACAATTGTTTCGATAAATCAAAATCATCGTCAGAATGACAGAAGCTACATTTCATTTGATGCCTACCTGATGTTTAGTAGTTATTTTTGGCTAGACCAAGAAGTGACCTAACTTGTGATTGACTTAATATATGTTAATAGAAAAAAGAAGATGTGATATTACAAATGTTGAAGCTTAGATACTGTTAGCACTATGGTGATATCCTGGATATCATTTTTCCAATTAAGATCAGTATAACTGTGCAATGATATAGAAAACCAGAAAAACTATATCTGCTGATCTTTACAATTATCACTTAAGAAGACAGTTTATTAGTGGGGAACTCCCTAGATTTATCTGTTCATTGACGACTTCATATTGTGGGTTTCTTAAATGTCTTCTAATTTCAAATTCTTCAAGGGAGTTCAGTTCTTGTTTCTTTTCACAAATATGCAGCACTTCTAGTTCTGTGTTAGGTGTTAATGAATGATTGATGTTAAGTAGATATTTTCCGTAGTGGGATTTATCTGGTTGCTTTAATCTGTATGCTCGTGAGTGTTCACTCTATCGGATTTCAAAATTTCTAAGGGTCTGACCCAAATAGACAGCATTGCATTCTGGACATTTGAGTTTATATAAACCTGATTTCTTTAATGGTGGTATTTTTGTTTTTACATTTAACAATTATGTACTTACGTTACTTTCTGAGTAGATGAGCAACGTTTGTATGGGAACACTTTCAAGGCCACACGCCGAGTCGAGCGACGTCATAGGAGGAGGGGGGCGGCGGCCATCTTGGATTGTGGACCGACACATACGACACATATGACACATTTGACGGACGGCACATACGACAATTGACACAATTGACGGTCGGCACATACGTCACATACGACGCGTGTAATCCAAGATGGTCGCCGCCCCCCTTCCCTTATGACGTCGCTAGACTCGGCGTGTGTCCTTGAAAGTGTTCCCATACAAACGTTGCTCATCTACTTTTCTGTCTTAAAAGAAATTGTTGTATTCGTTGCTAAAGATATTATCTTTGAAATATTATTAGAAATATTTCCTGCATATGTGATGGTTTTATAAGTGCACATAATCTAACCTTGAAAATCAGTAAGTGTCTATTCCTTGCTACAACTAAAGAATATCTTGGGAGAGAAATCAGTGCAGAAGGAGTGGAGTCAGGCAATAGGAAAATTCAAGCGGTGTTGGATATGCCCTATCCTTGTAACGTTAAACAAGTACGTCAATTTCTTGGGTTAGCGAGTTATATCCGAAAATTTGTCAAGAACTTCTCCATGATTGCTGAGCCTCTGACAAAATTAAATCGCAAAAATACAATTTGGTTGTGGAACACACAACAGAAACAAGCGTTCAATGAAATTCAACAGGCGCTTACATTTTGCCGAATTCTTGCAATATATAACCCTAAACTGAAAAACGAACTTCATACTGATGCGTGCTCTATTGGTCTGGGAGCAATATTATTTCAATATGACACTGACGGTAATAAACATGTTGTTTCCTATTATAGCAAACATACAACATTGAGTATAGGGCTGGTAAAAAGATTATGCATGCTAACGCACTGAGCAGAAACCCCATAGCCATCACTGATCTATAATTTTCAAATAGATTTGACAGAAGCGGAATGTATTACCGCCGCTCAATTAATTGCAGGGTGATCAGGTCTGTAGAATTCGAAATATTCTTGTCAGTAAAATAAAGAATGGAGGAAACAAATTATACTTTGATAAGTACGAGTTGAAGGGTAATAAATTATACAGGAAATTAGGAAACGGAGCCAATGTATGGGTTGCTCCAGTAGCAGCACGTATGTAAATTTGTCGTTTTGCCATGAGTATTTTGGACATCTCGGAATAGAAAAAATACTACAAAGAATTCGAGAGAACTACTGGTTCGCAAAAATGAGAAAATTTGTCACAAAATATGTAAATGCATGCCTAAGATGTATGTATTACAAATAGACGTCTTTAAAACGAGAATGTAAACTAAACTCCATTGAGAAACATCCGATTCCCTTTCATACATTACACGTAGACCATGTTGGGCCATTTTGTGACAAGTAAAAGAAAGAATGAGTATATTTTCGTAATGGTTGATGCATTTACTAAATTCATTATAATCGATCCACAACATATTCAAAAGAGCAAGCATATTATTAGGGTTTTAACTGACTTAATACACCTACTCGGAGTACCTACCATAATTATAAGCGACAGAGGAACAGCTTTTACATCCCGTACATTCAAGATATATGGTGAAACAAGTATATTTTAAATACCATTGCATCACCAAGAAGCGATTGCCAATGCGAACGTTACTAGAAAACGATGGTAAGTGCCCCGGCAAAGACAACTGTAGGTAAGGACGAAAGAGATTATGATAAATACTTAAGACAAATGCAAAGTGCACTCGATACAAGCTTTAATAAAGGCAATAATTCGACTCATATGAAGGCGCTCATTTGCTATCATTCAAAACATGCAGCAGAGGCAATAGTTTTGAATGAAGCTCAAGATAAAATAGACAGGCTAGATCTGGAGGAGCTGAGATGTAAAATTTCAGACCATATAACGAAAGACCAGAAAATACAAAAGCAACGACAAAATAAGACGAGATACCACCAAATATGACGAAGGAGATTTAGTAGGGGTATTAATAACGAGAATACCAACTACTGGTGGTATTCATAAACTTCATCCTAAATACAATTACTTTTTTCGCATCTTCTTCTTCTTTACGTGCCGTCTCCTTTAAGAAGGTTGGCTATCATCATAACGATTTTTATCTTTGAAGCTGCGGATCTGAACAAATCAACAGAGCTACTGTTGTACCACTGCCTTAGATTGTTCAACCAGGAGATGCGTCTTTTTCCTATACTTCTTTTACCCTGTATTTTTCCTTGTATAATAGTTTGCAACAGTGTATACCTCTCCCCTCTCATCACGTGGCCCAGATATTGCAATTTTCTGATTTTGATTGATTATTTCCTTCTCCTTTTCCATTCTTCTCAATACCTCCTTGTTCGTTGTTCTGCTCACCCAGGTTATTCTGAGGATTCTTCGATATGCCCACATCTCGAATGCTTCCAGCCGGTCAGTGTCGCACTTCTTAAGCGTCCAGGCTTCCATTCCATATAATAGTACTGGAAATATGTAGCATTTAAGCATTCTGATTTTAAGATGTAGACTAAGATCTGTTCTGGTTAATGCATTCCTCATTTTATTAAACACTGTTCTATCATTTCCGATTCTTGATCTTATTTCTTGTGAGTAATCATTATTGTCATTTACAGTTGTTCCCAAGTACTTGTATTTGCGGACCTTCTCCACTGGCTCCTCTTTGATCCATAATGTTTCTCGCTGTTGTTGGTGTTTTGTGATTGTCATGAATTCAGTCTTTTTGGTGTTAAGTGTGAGCCCCCTTTCTTCGCTGATCCGTACTACTAGGTCTATTAGCCTTTGCAGTTCTTCCAGGGTTTCTGCTATTAGTACTGTGTCATCCGCGTATCTGATGTTGTTTATAACCTTCCTATTAACTTTCACTCCCGTTGTTTTTTGATTTTCCAGTGCTTCTTGTACTATATCTTCTGAATACAAATTGAAGAGTAATGGTGAGAGCACGCATCCCTGTCTTACTCCACGTTTTATTTTTATCTCTTCTGAAAGTTCATTTTGCACCGAAACTTTGGCAGTCTTGTTAAAATAGAGATATGTTATTATCCTGATATCATTCCTGTCAATGTTTTTATCTCTCATGAGTTTTATGAGGTGATTATGGCGGACTTTGTCGAAGGCTTTGTTATAATCAAGGAAGGCTACATATATTGGCTGATTGACGTCCATGAGTCTTTGAGACAACACATTAAAAGCAAACAACGCCTCTCTAGTACCCATTGCACTTCTGAAACCAAATTGTATTTCGCTAAAATCTTGCTCAATCTTTCTAAAAATTCTTCGATGTATAATTTTAAGGAATATCTTTAGGGTATGGCTCATTAGGCTGATCGTCTGGTGATCCTTGCATTCCTTAGCGTTCGTTTTTTTTTGGCAGTGTAATAAATGTTGATTTGAGCCATTTTCTAGGGATGATTCCGTTGTTACACACCGTGTTGTACAGATCTACCAGTACTCCAATTTGATCTGCAATTAATTTGATAATTTCTGTTGGTGTTTCATCAGGTCCTGGAGCTTTATTGTTTTTAGCTGTTTTAACTGCATATATAACTTCTTCTTTTGTTATATTTGGGCCCTGTTCCTTATCTGTGTCTCCATCTGTTGTTTCCTGTTGTCTCTCATCTTCAAACAATTCTTCGATGTACTCTTTCCATCTTTCTAGTTTCCCTTTGGTGTCTGGAATTATCTTACCGTTTTTGTCTAGTAGAATACTGCTTTTGTTTGCTCTTTTGATGCCCGCTAGTTCTTTAATCTTTTTATGGAGATTGAAGTCATCATGTTTTGCTTGGAGTTCTTCTATTTCTACGCATTTTCCTTCGTACCATTTTTCTTTGGCGTGTCGTATTTTCTTTCTGTATGGTCTTATATGCGCTTTCGTCTCTATTCTTGTACGACCTTCTGATTTCCATTAACTGTAATATGTCATCAGTCATCCATGATTTTTTCTTGTTTGTATCCTTGATTGTTGCTAATAGGTCTGTTGTTGGGGTTATAATTGTAGTTTCAAGAAATTCCCATTTTATGTTTACGTCGGAGCTCGGGGTTAAATCAATTTTGCTCAGTTCTTCATTTATTTTTACTGTGAGTTGTTGTTTTACCATTGGGTTTTTCAGATGTGAAAGTGGGAGCTGCTTTTTGTTATCTATGGCTGCTTGTTTCTTGAGGCGGATTTCCATTTTCACTATAACTGGATTGTGGTCTGACCCGATGTCCGTACCCGGGTAGGTTTTAGCCGATTTGATGGTATTCCGATATCTCTTCTTTATCAAAACATAGTCTATCTGATTTCTTCTAATCTTGTTGTCTTTATCAGCTGGCGATTTCCATGTATATAATCGTCTTTCATGCAGCTTTTAGAAGGTGTTTGTGATTGCCATATCATGTTCTTGGCAGAACTCTGTCAATCTATCTCCTCTTTCGTTCCTTATTCCCAGTCCAAAATCCCCAATAATATCATCCACTTTACCTTTCCCTATCTTTGCATTAAAGTCTCCCATAATGATTGTAATATCTCTGTTTTTCGTAATATCTATAGCTTGTTGGACGTCATCATAAAATTGATCAATTTCTTCTTCGACTTTATCAGCCGTGGGAGCATATACTTGAATTATATTGAGTGTTCTTTGCACTGTTTTTATTCCTATCATAATTACTCTATCTGATATCGGTGTGAAGCTGGTTACTAAATGTTTGAGATTTCTGTGTACAACTATTGCTACTCCATTTCTATGTTGCTGTTCGTTGTTACCTGAATAGTATATTTTTGATTGTTCAATTAGCATTTCGCCTTGGTCTGGCCATCTGGTTTCGCTCAGTCCCATTATGTTAACTTCAAGTCGTTGCATTTCTTGGAGCACATTATGCATTTTTCCTCCTTCATACAAGGATCTAACGTTCCATGTACTGATTTTCATTACTTTCTTTTTTCTCGCTTCTTTCAGAACCGTCCCCCCCCCCCGGAAATCCGATAGGGGGACTTGAAACTCCGAAATATTTTGTTTTGAAATCAGCCATTTTGATTTTACTAGGGATATCCATTGGGATCTTTAATGCAGTGGTTTCCCGTTGCCTTCTGGATCTCTATGCCGTTGGTAATTTACTGACACATCCGCCTTTAGAGAAGATTTCTCTTCCCTAGGACACTAGGGTGCCCTTACTCTTGTGAGCTCCTCCACCCGAAGCTGTTGGCTGACAAGAGGGGATTACTTATACCGGTAATCATTCGGTCGGCAGCCTCAGTAGGTCAACAGGTGAGACGCCGTTTGCAACCGCCCAATCTGGGTACAGACGTTACTATTGTGCTAGTTTTGGTCCGCCCCGGATATTTGATTTCTCCGGTACCACCCACATCTGGGAGGCTTTCCCCTATCCGCCACCTGGGGAGGTGCCCGATGGAGGACTAGCAAACCACACACGGGCGCATCATAAAGGCATTATTCAATGATAGATATGTAGTTGAAGACTTGCGGGAGGGATTTGAACGCGAGAGAACTGTTATAGCCGCAGATAATGTGAAGAAATGGATAAGCATACATAACGAAGGGGGTTAGTGGCAACGTGCCTATAAGCGAAAGTCGCTAGTTTTTTTTTTGGCAACGTCCCTATAAGCGAACGTCGCTAATATGTTTTTTTTGGCAACGTGCCTATAAGAGAACGTCGCTAGTTTTTTCTTGGCAATGTGCCTATAAGCAAACGTCGCTATTGTTTTTGGCAACATTGACTTTGTGTTTTTATTTAGCAAATATGTTGCATGTAAATAAGTAAAAGACATTAGTGTTTTAAATGAAACTCAATGTTTCTAGCTAATTCCACATTCCTTGTCAGATTGAGAGAAGTTACATTTCATTTGATGCCTACCTGATGTTTAGTAGTTATTTTTGGCTAGACCAAGAAGTGACCTACCTTGTGATTGACTTAATATATGTTAATAGAAAAAAAAACAAAAATACAAACATTAAAGAAATCAGGTATATATAAACTCAAATGTCCAGAATGTAATGCTGTCTATTTGGGCCAGGAACAAGAACTGGATTTCCTTGAAGAGTTGGAAATAAGAAGACACCTAAGAAACCCACAATATGAAGTCGTCAATGAACAGATAAATCTAGGCAGTTCTCCACTATTAAACTGACTTCTTAAGTGATAATTGTAAAGATCAGCAGATATATTTTTCCTGGTTCCCTATATCATTGCACAGTTATACTGATCTTAATTGGAAAAATGATATCCAGGATATCACCATAGGGCTAATAATATCTTAGCTTCAATATTTGTAATATCACATCTTCTTTTTTCTATTAATATATATTAAGTCAATCACAAGGTAGGTGACTTCTTGGTCTAGCCAAAAATAACTAATAAACATCAGGTAGGCATCAAATGAAATGTAACTTCTGTCATTCTGACGATGATATTCAGTTATCGAAACAATTGTCAATTTATTAGAATTTTCAATAATTTTTATTATATTGTGGAATTAGCTAGAAAGAGTGAGTTCCATTTAAAACACTAATATGAGTAGATTCCACTAAGTAAGGGTCGAGACAGTTAACTTAAGTAAAAGACACTTCAGCGCCATTGATTATTTTTTTTCTCAAACTGTTCCAACGATGTTATGTTGAATTTATGTTAAGTTATAATATAGGGTCTCAGGATAGACCAAATTCTCAGGATGACCGAGTGCTATATTTTATTTGTCTAGCGTATTATTATCAATATAGCTATTGCATAAGTTGTTTTGATACAAGTTGATTCAAATATTTTTTTTAGTTTCTTGATTAGTATATATTTAGGATCTGAGGTCAGACCAAATTATCAGGATGGCCGAGTGTTATATATTTTTGCGTACTGTATTTATTATACAAGGTTGAGATGGAATATACCTTCGAACACGTATTGTTTTGGTTATCTCATCTTATCTCATTGTTCTCATAAAATATATACCAGCGAGGTTGAGGGAGGAGAGAGAACCGGGTGAAGAGGGCTGTTTGGGATTTGGATTGTTAAAAATGTTCTGTCTATGTATAAACGTAATATCCAAACGAGTACATTTAGATAGTTACAGTATCACTGAATTTTATTATAATATTATACCTTTTCTAATCTTATACAATAACTATTCTGTTAATTCATGTTTAGGAATCAGATGTTTGTGGAAACACATTTTTTTGTTAAATCCCAGCAAACAGAAATGTATATGTTACATAAAAATATGAAACAGGGGAGGAATTATTTTTATATAAAACGTTTATATATTTTTTATGTAGTATTCATGTAACAAAATCTTCATAAATTTTGTTATATATTCTCAATATTTATATTATAAAATGTTTTATATATTGGATATATCTAAGTTTATATGTATTCAAGATGTAAATTCTGCTACATAAATATGACATTTTTTGTATATATATTTATTACGTAAAATTTGTTACATAAAATATTTTATATATTTCATATGTATTTCTTACGAACCTCGTTTAGTGCCTGTCTACAGAAAAAAAAGAAAGCTCTTCAATATTATAACCTTTAAATTGTCACGTTGCGATCTGCCCACATACCTGCAAGTATAATAACGTTTTAAAAGGTTTTTCTTTAGTTTTGTCTGTGTGTTTGATTTTAGTTTTGTTTGTAGAGGAATGGAGAACACATCATGTAAGTGTTGTTATTATTATTATTATTATTTTCAACAGGCAAGGGACATCGGCGATGAAGCCGTTCAATGTCGTTTACAAAAGATTATTTAACAAACGTATTAAAAAGGTTAACTATTTTAAAATATACAATGAAGTAAACAATTACAAATCACATTATACCTATCTCACTAAAGTACTTTTCAAGATAATATTTTTGTTTTAACTCACAACTTAGACATTATTTAACAATAATTCCCTCTGTAGGGAGTCGTTAATCCGAAACAAATACCGCCGCCCAGGTATGCACTTAGAGCTCAAGTAGATTTTGTAATAATATCAAATAAAATACACATCTTCAATCCTCTGACCACAGGTAGTAAGTCAAGACAAAATATCTTGAAATAGAATAATTAACACTTATCTGTTGAAAGTTATTCATATTCGAATACTTAGATTAATATAAATTATGAATTTTAGGCAAAATAACTGTTTAAAACGAAAAACATTGAAAGACTCCTGTGATTTATCAATAAGACAGAAAAACGATACGTAGTACAATCTAACAATGGTGATGGTGAACCAGAAATACATAATTTAGAGACATCTCACTCAAGGTTAGGACATAGAAATAACTACAAAATAAGGAACTCAAAATCAAATAAGTTATTTGAAGGTATTGTTACTATATGATTTATTTATTTAATATAATTAATATATACACCTACATTTTTAGAAACGTTGCTGAAACAGTTTAATACGACATTCACTGATTTTGATCAAATCACCTTGGCGTGGATAAGGCTAAGTAAAGAGAGTCCAGAGGGAATAGAAGGGTGAAACTGTAACCCTTCAAAACAATGTATAATATCCCTTAATATTGCCAACTCGCTTACAAGTGGACCTCGAAAAGTCTTCTAAGGGAATATTTTCCATGGTTAATTATTGTTTTGTTTTTGAATATTCATTTGTTTTGCATTCTTTTTTTATATTTTATTATCATTTAGTATTTGAATATTCTTAGTTTTGCAATATTTTTTGTCATAAGGTGGTTTGTTTTTAGTTTCTCTTTTTATGTTAATCAAATAAATGTACTTATATGCATCTATTTGCTGTTTTTTTAGTAACTATATGTACCAGCTACTAAATTCCAATATATAAATATTGAATTGTATTAAGTTGCTTTGAGTTTGAAATATTCATACGGTAGGTATTGAATAATATAGTAACAATAGTTCCTTAATATTTTGGCCATCAACACTTCTAAAAATATGGTCATTTCATCTATGAAAAATAATGTTTCAACAGATTTTTCTGAATTTAATATAAATTAGGAATTTCACTAACTTTTTTCATAGATCTAATGAAATAAAATATTTTAGCTAAGGGGTGAGGCAAAATAAACATTAGGTAACTTTTGTTACGTCTATATTATGTAATATTTAACACATAAATATTCTGTAGATATTATCTCATTTTTACATATATATTACATATAGTAATTTGGAAATATTTGAGATATAATTTATAATATGTATTCCTTATATCAATATTGTTCTCTAGCTGTGCCGGCCTTTGTCAGTATTTAATACATAAATATTATCTAGTTGTGACATATATGTACTCAATATGTTTTAGTGTTTGCTGGGATCACGTTTGTGTAGGCTAGAGTTTTCTACTTCGGGGTGTAATTGATAACAGGACAAGAAGGGATCAATGACACTCATCTTTCCAATTTGGTTTTTGTTGCTTCTTCTACATTTGAACAAATTGTAGTCCTGTAAAATTATTTGTTTGTTTACAGATGCCTCGAACTCACAAACGAAAATTAGGGGCCAGGCAATATTGCAACAAGAATGAACAGGTATTAACAGCGATTGCCGTTGGAATGTTAAGCATAACGGGAGATTCAGGGAAATTTGAAATGCCCTTTGGTACCCTGAGCAATAAGTATCATAGGAGACATGTCCTAAAACCTGGAGGAAAGCCCGTTTTCAGTACAGAAGAAGAGAAAGCTCTTGTCAAAGGCATTCAAAAATGCTCTTATTTGGGCCTCCCACGTTTCGTTAAAAATACACCTGTTGATGATTGGTGGAAATTATTTTTAAAACGACATAATAACGAACTGTGTCAAAGATTGCCTGCTAACATAAAGAAGGCAAGGGCTGGGGTTACCAGGCAATCTATTCAGAATTACTTTAACAATCGGCAAGAAACGCTGCTAAATGGGAAACCTCAAAACTTGTTTATTTATGACGAAACGTATTGTTACGAAATAACACAGTAGTGTAGACCCTGAATACGTCTCTGCCTAAGCCGTATATCAAAGTTAAAATTATGGCGAATGCGCAGGGATTTCTTAGAACTACTTACGATTGTGACTATCTTATCTAGACATTGTTTTTGTGACCAGTCTTATCTAGAACTTGCCAGAGAGCCAATTGTTTTTGTGTAAGCCGCAATCTAGAATTATCTAGTAAAAAGGCACTAATATATAAAGGCTCGACCAGGGAGAGTTAGTTTAGTTGAAAAAGTAATCCCGTGAAATAAACAAGAATACATCGAAATATCGAACAGTGAAGTGTTGATATAAATTAATAATTAAGTTTGTATATATATAAATTAAATGTAAGTGAATAGTTAAGTGTATATAAATTTAGTGTAAGTGAGTAGTTTAGTGTTTAAATAAATTCGTAAGTAGCCATACCGTGTGTTTAAAGTTTATCCCACCCGTTTACTGTTAAAATAAATAAGAAAAATATTACGTTGGTGTCAGTTTAGGTAAATAAATTGCTACGTAAAAATGGCCAAGAGACTATGTGACCTGAAAGTGAAGGAACTAAGAGCAGAAATGGAAGATCGTGAGCTGGAAACGTCCGGTAAGAAAAGTGAATTAGTAGAACGGCTTAAAGTGGCACACGAAAATGACGGCTGTGATCCAGAAACAGTTTTATTTAAAGACGAGGCTTCCACGTTAATCCCGTCAATTTCTGCTAACATGGACGATAAGATTTCTGCCATGGAAGAGAAACTTTCAACGAATGTAAAGAACGATATTTTTGCATTGGAAGAGAAGATTTCAACGAATGTGAAAACCGATATTTCTGCTGTGAAGAACGACATTTCTGCTAATATGGACGAGAAGATTTCTGCCATGAAGAAAGATATATCTGCCGATATCTTATTAATGAAAAACGACATTGCCGCTGACGTTGAAAATGAAATTTCTTCTCTAAAATCTGAAATAGAGAATAAGATGTCAACGATGGACGAGAAAATTGAGAATAAGATGACAAAGATGGACGAGAAAATCGAGTAGTTAGAAAGAAAAATTACAGATATAAGAACTCAAGACACGCCAGCAGAAAAAAAGAAGACCTAGTAAACAAAACCTTGCAAGCCAGAAACACACCCTAAGTTAGAAGATATTGGCAGTTTTGTCCAAGTCAAGGCTCCAACGTTCGACAGAAAGACGTCATGGACCAATCACGTAAAACAGTTTGAAGCAGCCGCTAGAGTGAATAATTTGTCCGATTAGGAGAAGGCAGTGAACTTAACCATCGCGCTTCGGAGAGATGCCTTAGATGTACTTCAGACGTAACCCATTGAAGGGACGGATGACTTTGAGCAGCTGAAAAAGAAGCTGGACATGCGATACGGTCACGACCATTTGTGGAGATTCTAGCTGAAGAACCTAGGGCGGAAACGTGACGAATCAAGAGTATGAACTGGATATTGCTTATCCATCAGCGCCAGATAACATGATGGAATGTCTAGGCATCCAGGCCTTTATGAACGGCTTATGTAACCACGATATGGAGAAGACGCTTCGATTAGCCCATCCTAAAACATTGGTCGATGCATTGACTACTGCTCTTGAATATGAAGCAGCCACGATGGCTTCGGGATACAACAAAGGAAGAAGATGACGATGACAAACTTGACCAGATCGTCAACTTGTTGATAGATATGGCAGACAAGAAGCCGAAGAAACTCAAATGCAACAAGTCGAAATCTAAGGAAGTGGCAAATTCAAGAGTTACAGTAGTCAATGAAGAATGGTCACCCACCAGGATCAGAGAATATCAGGAGAATGATCTTTGCCTTAAGAAGATTCGGCAGTGGAAGGAAGAAAATCGGCGACCTACCTGGCAAGAAGTGTCAAGATTTTCACCGAAACTCAAGGCTCAGTGGGACTCCCTTGTCATGGAAGAAGGGCTCCTTGTCATGGAAGAAGGGCTGATGAAAAGAGGCCTTGAAAACGATGATCATTCCGAGATGAGGAGACAGCTAGTTATCACGAGAACAAGAGTAGCTAAAATACTAAAGAAGTTACACGGTAGTCCATCGGGAGGTCTTCTGAGATCTCCGATGATGTGAAGGACTGGTGTAAGAAATGTATGACTTGTGCTACGAGTAATGGACCACATCGCAAGAGAAAGGCACCTATGAAACAGTATAATATTGGAAGCCCTTTCGAAAGGATTGCTTTAGACATCGCTGGACCGTTTCCGACGACAGAAAATGGTGATAACTACATCCTATAACCAGGTATACTGGTTGTAATGGATTATTTCACAAAGTGGATGGAAATTCACGCGATCCCGAATCAAGAGGCCAGAACTGTCGCGGATATATTGGTGAAAAAATTTATCAGCCGATATGGAGTGCCATTGGAAGTCCATAGTGACCAGAGAAAAAAAATTCAAAAGCCATCTATTCCAGGAAATTTGCGTGAAGCTGGGAATGGAGAAGACCAGGACAACAGCATTACATCCACAGTCAGATGGAATGGTTGAGAGAATGAACAGGACTATTGGAAAATACCCGTCCAAAGTAGTTTCCAGCAATCAGAGAGATTGGGACCAGTATCTTTCCCTATTCGCATTGGCTTATCGATCTACCGTCAATGAGTCCACGGGTGAAACACCTGCGAAAATTCTATTTGGACGTGAAATGAGGCTTCCTTGTTACCTGGAATTTGGCTGTCAGCCTGGAGAAGATCTAGCAGGAGAAGACTACGTGATTCAATTGAGAAGAAGGTTGGACGATATTCATGAATTAGCTCGAACAAATCTTCAAGTTGTCAGCGACAGAATGAAAAGTCGGTACGACAGGCAGGCCACAGTAGGCGGTTATAAAGAGGTCCATACTTAATCAAGAAAAGGATCAATGATGTTATACAGGGTGTCCCGGGACTAATGGGAAAAAAGTCAGGAGCGTATAACATGAGCCAAAATAATGTTAGTACTTCATATGAACTTTTTCTATGCAGGCCCTCGTTTTCGAGTTATGGGCCTCCAAAGTTTGAATTTTGAATTTGGTTTTAATTTTTATTTTTTGTACTAGTTGTTTGATCTTCATAAAATTTACGGCAAAGCTATAATGTACGTGTATGCTTATTTTGGAAAGGTAAATAGATTTACAGTTGTGCCTTGAAGCCAGGGACGGACTACCCGCAATGGTTAGTGATCCAAAAAATTTGCAGGGATGGCACACCCTGTATTAAATTATCGAAATTGACTTCCCCACACATTAAGCTAACGAAAAGGTACTCTTGTTGTAGCTTGATCAAATAAGCCGTTTGGCTAATATTTACAGTTTTATTAATGCACTACGTACCAATTTACGTAACTAACTTATTATTACGATGTCCAAGATTTACACCTACAGTACTACAACAAAATAATTTAACGATAGCAGAAGATAAAAAACATTAACGACTTATTAATTCGAAAGTTGGTAGAAACTTTTTAAAAGTGTTTTTACCGTTTATGAAGTAACCATAGTATTATTTGTCAAACGTTGTGTAGAATAGTTCGTAGTCAATAATTCATAAGTCCTTAATTTAACAGTTACTATGGCAGAATTCACTTTTATTCAGTGCGCAGATATGCATTTAATGTATGGACTGGCTTCTCGAAACTGTTTAGAGGCCAGAAGGCTTTATGCAGAGCATTTTGCAAACAGAGCATTGCCAGATAGACGAATGTTTGAGCGTATTGATCTCAGCTTACGAGGAACAGGTATGAATAAGTAAATGTAACTTTCCATGCATACAAAACAAAATTTTATATTTTAGGAAGTTTTTTGCCAAAAAAAGTCGAGCAGGTCCAGTACGAAGCGTACATACTGTGGCAGTTGAACAAGACTTGTTAAATGCAGTTGATGATGAACCATCAACGAGTTTACGAAAATTATCAAGAGAACATAACGACTCGAAATCAGTTGTTCATCGCGTCCTAAAAGAACAGTTTTTCACATGAAAAAAGTACACAGTATGACAGTGGCTGGTTATCCTGCACGACTTGAGTATAGCCAGTGGTTTCTGCGACAACAACAAGCAGACAATACATTTATTAGTAACGTTCTTTTTACGGACGAATCTGGTTTCACCAGAGATGGATTCATTCATTCTCACAATATGCATTTATGGAATGATGTGAATCCACATGGTATTATCCAAACTAGGAACCAGCATAGATTCGTGGTTAATGTTTGGGCAATCATTTGATAGGACCGTACTTTATTGACGGTACTTTGACAGGTCAGAGATATTTGGAGTTTTTGCAAAATGAGTTATGGAACCTGTTTAAAGATATGCTAATACAATCTGGTAGGAATTTATGGTTCATACATGATGGGGCCCTTCCTCATTTCAGTTTAGATGTACGCCAGCATTTACACACAAGGTTTCCTAATAGATGGATTGGTCGTGGAGGTCCTTTTCAATGGCCACCGCGATCAGGAGACGTTAATCCTATACATTTCATTCTCTGGGGTTATCTCAAAAGTAAGTTATACGCAACACCTGTGCAAACAAGGCAAGATTTAATAGACAGAATTATGTTACACTGCAATGTTATTAGAAATAATATGGGATTGCTCTTTCAAGTGCAAAGAAACAGTCTTCGTAGACTTAGAATGTGCGTGGAAGTGGGAGGAGCTGATATTGAACATTTATTACAATAACGTTAGTTTTTGTTGTTGTTTAGGAATTAGTTTTTGTCAAATGTTTTTGAACTTGTCTTTTTAGAGGTTTTCTTAATGGCTTAATAATGTTGTGTTCGTCATTTTGATTAAACGCAACTAATCACGTTGTTTCCGTTCCTATTTAATTCCCATTAAATAAGTTCTTAATGTTTATATCACCTGCTATCATCAAATTATTTTTTTGTAGTACTGTAGGCAAATCTTGGACATCGTATTAATAAGTTAGTTAGGTAAATTGGTACGTAGTGCATTAATAAAACTGTAAATATTAGCCAAACGGCTTATTTTATCGAATTCCAACTAAAGTACCTTTTCGTTAGCGTAATGTGTGAGGAAGTCAATTTCGATATATACATACAGGGTGTGCCATCCCTGCAAAAGTTTTGGATCACTAGCCATTGCGGGTAGTCCGTCCCTGGCTTCAAGACACAACTGTAAATCTGTTTAGCTTTCAAAAATAAACGTACACGTACATTATAGCTTTGCCGTAAATTTTATAAAGATCAAATAACTAGTACAAAAAATAAAAATTAAAACCCAATTCAAAATTAAAACTTTGGGGGCCTATAACTCGAAAACGAGGGCCTGCATAGAAAAAGTTTATATGAAGTAATAACATTATTTTGGCTCAGATTATACGCTCCTGACTTTTTTCCCATTAGTCCCGGGACACCCTGTATATCGCATAAGCAAGATCCCAACGGAAAACCAAAAGTGGTTCACTAAAACCGACTAGCGCCATTCGAAGGAGACCAGACCTAGAGAAAGGAGTAAACCATATTCTGACCCTACCTTCGATGAATTTATGGGCCCGTATGGAGGTACCGGGAAAGCTAGATATGGAGTCCTTGCATTTAAGGAGGGGGTAATGTTACGAAATAGCACACTAGTGTAGACCCAGAATCCGACTCTGTCTAAGCCATGTATGAAAGTTAAAATTATGGCAGAAGCGCGGGGCTTTCTTAGAACTATTTACGATTGTGACTATCTTATCTAGAGATTGTTTTTGTGACCAGTCTTATCTAGAAAATGTAAAATGTTGTGTAAGCCGCAATCTAGAATTATCTAGTAAAAAAGGCACTAATATATAAAGGGCTGACCAGGGAGAGTTAGTTTAGTTGATAAAGTGATCTCTTGAAATAAACATGAATACACCGAAATAGCGAACAGTGAAGTGTTGATATAAATTAAGTTTGTGTATATACGAATTAAATGTAAGGGAATAGTTAAGTGTATATAAATTAAGTGTTAATGAGTAGTTTAAATAAATTCGTAAGTAGCCATAGCGTGTGTTTAAAGTTTATCCCACCCGTTTACTGTTTAAATAAATTAGAAAAACGTTTCAATTTGTTTCTGACGACCACGATTTCAAAACCTTTTAGACATTAAATTTACAAATAGTCGAATAGAATTATGTTTATGAAAAACTACAAATTACCAGTTTAATCAAAAATATTGAACCCTCCAAGAATAAACGTCGAACAATAATAATATTCCAGTTTTAAATATATGGCATCAGACGAAGAAACAGAATAAGCTACAAGCTGAAAGAAATTGGCTGGCTTAGTATGTTTAATCGACGGAAGTTGCATGCCTACTGCCTCTTTTACAAAATTTTTAAATCCAGAAGCCCGTCATATTTATGTAAGAAAGTAAAATTTAGGACAGATGTTCACAATTTAAATCTAAGAACAAAGAATAAAATTACTACCCCTCGTCATAAAAAAAAACTATTTAAGTCTTCCTTCTCTTATCAAATTGCCTCAGCTGGTGCTCTTTTGGATGTGCCTAGGTTCTCGCTGTCCCTGGCAGCATTTTGGAATGAACTGCGTAAGGAATTGTTTCAACATCAGTAAGTTAAATTTCATTTTAGTCAAGGGGCTTGTTTCAGCACACTAATAGATTTTAATATAACAATGTTATGTTAATGTCAGGTTATTGAATTTTTACATTGTTCAGAACCTTACTATTAATTATTAATCTTAGGTAACTTTTGGTTTGGTTGTTTTTTTTTTAGTTTTCTTTTTTGAGGTTGGTGAGGAAGAATTGGTCAGTAGACCTATCACCTAACCTTTGGTTTACCATCTTTTTTTCCTCATTAATTGTATTACTGAGTTGTATTTTGTTATATGGTGAACAATAAAGAATTTATTGAAATTAAAATTAAATTCAATGAAAAAGAAAGTAGAAGATTATAACCTCACAATTACAAATCAGACAAAGGTAATTCAACTGTCATTTTGCAAACCGAAGATAATAGACATGCTTTACCACTTCTTATCATAATAAATTGTAAGAAACCACTTTGCTTTACAAGCATCACTTTCCTCCATGTAAGCTCTAAAGTACAAAAGAGTGAGTCGATGAACTCGAAAATATTCACCGATTGGTTTGTAAACGATTTTGTTCCGAATGTCAAAAAGTTTCCCGAACAAGAAGGTAGAGTTGACAATGTAGACAAAGCCCAATGACATCCCTCAGTGGAAAAATTGAATGCTATCGATGAAAACTTCAAAGTCGTCTATTTTCCACCAAATGTAACGGCAATACTTCAACCGATGGACCAAGGAGTCATTGAAAAATTAAAAGGAATCTATAAAAACAAGTGTTGCGTCGATTACTTCTGGCAGAAAATGTGATCAGATTCGCATAAAATCTAAACCTCAAAGGCAGATGTTACATGTTACCTGATGCATGACATTTATTAACTGTTCTGAATCTGGAAAACGCATGGAAAAAGTTATGGGCGGTATCCGAAGATACTGAAAGGAGCGAGCTAAACCAAGCAGATGACAATAACGGTGTAGTGCTGGGCTGAAATGACTTGTTACTTTTCCGCCCAACCTTTCTATATGCGAGAAAAGTATTGATTTACCCCAAAAAAAGTTGGAATTTTCATATTTTTTTTTGAGTTACTTTTACGTTTTCCATCAACAACAACACGAAAAACCGGTTTTTAGAAAATAAATCCTGTGTGTATGTCGTCGTCGTCGTCGTTGTCGTCGGCCACTTTTCCTTACATGTCTTGTTAGCACGATCCAGCCTCCGGAGTACAATAAGTCAGCAATTTTATGATTGAATATTGTTAAGGGCATGTCACAGATGATCCCTATTGATTTTCAGTTCACCAGAGCCAGTACAACGGGTGCTATGGTACTTGAAGTACGACATTTTGTCATTTTTTGAGAAATTTCAGTTTGTTAGCACGATACAGCCTCCGGAGTTCAACAAGTCACCAATTTTATGATTGAATATTATTCAGGACATCTCACTGATAAACCCTATTACTTTTCAGCTTACCAGAGCCAATACAACAGGTGCTACAGTAATTTAAGTACGATATTTTTGTCATTTTTGTAGAAGTTTCAGTTTGTTAACACGATACAGCCTCCGGAGTATTTACAAGTAACCAATTTCATGATTGGATATTATTTAGACCGTCTCACAGATGTACCCTATTGATTTTCAGTTGACTAGAGCGAGTATAGCGGGTCCTATAAATCCAGATATACTGAATTTTTGGTTATTTTTGGAGAAATGTCGGTTTGTTAGCACGATACATCCCCCGAAGTGTATACAAGTAACAATTTTATGATAGAATATTGTTCAGGGCCACAGATGCGGAAAAGTTAGTTTTAATCCTTAAAACCGTTTATAATTCAATTGCTATACATAGGGAGTAGCGATAACAAATATATTTAGTTGATTTTTCTGATCTTTCAAGGGGACTGGACACATCGGGTCACTCTCAGTTAAATATTGCATGTCCAGGCGCACCCAAAATTAGGGGGCACAGCTCGTTCTGGAATATAAATAATTTACCGTGTGTGCTGATATAATCAAATTTTGCAGAGTTTCGCCAACCTGACAGGAGTCAGGTTTTTTTTTAATTAGTAGTTATTATTTTGTTGCATCACATTATTCGCTTCCACCTCGTAGGTAGAACGGAGACAGAAATTTACGCGAGGTTAATTTTGTACATGGTAACACAAAGGCGCCGGAGCCGTATGATTTTCCATCTTTCTTAGGTTTCAGCGAACTTGCGCTGATAAATAATTTAATATAGAAAAAATTGTTATCTTTTATTCAGACGTGATTCGAAAATTCTTAATTATTAGTAAAACGCATAAATATTGTAGGTGATTTCAATACTGGGAATTTCGCAACTTGAAACGCCAGTGTCGATAAATATTTTATTGTTTCCTAGCTCAGCAATATTTTATACGAATAAATTTCGCTTTCATTTTCTCAAGTCAATGGCGACAAAACCCACATAAGCTGGAATATTATGTCGGTTAAAAGGTAAATACACATAATATTTTACTTATCGTCTTGACACCGGTGAATAGAAAATTAAGGAAAAAAAGAAACCATACGCCTTTCATGCACTTTGGGAATATCAAAACGATCAAGGGGGTAGTTTAGTCGTCCAACGCAAAGCGTGGGCTCTGTCATAACTTTGTTTTTTTGCGGAATAGTTATATGATATGGGGTAGGATTAGAAGGCACAATTTATAGATATATGTATAGTTAGGCTTATACCAGGGAACTTTAGTTATTTGGGTCACATCGGGATTTTGTGTTATGCTTATATATATTTATATACTCAGAGAATTATTTTTTAAGATTGCTGTGCTTGGTGACTGCGATGAAAGTGATACCAGATACTGATTGGAAAATGTTAACCATACGACGGGATTTCAGGTTTTAAACGATTATGAAATTCTCAACAATGCAAGACCTGCGGTCCCTGATCATGATACAGATGAATATGACCACGAAGTTGATTATGTGTAGCATTACTTATGCTAAAGCATTTACAGTCCTAGATACCGCCATTAATTGGTGTGAGAAACAGTCTGAATGCTTCTCAATTCAATTTTTATTGCTAAGGAAATTGAGGGATCTTGCAGCAATGATGCTCGACAATGGTGCAACAAAAAATTACAGATTATTTTGTTTAAATGTATGTAAATACGTGTTTATACATATATGTAAGTAGATACAGTAGACACCTATATTAATTATGTATGCACTTGTTTCAGTACACTCTTGTCTAGACTGTCCTTGAATTTTTATGCATATAAGTATAAATTATTTAAGCATTGTAAATATGTATACATCTTATAACTGTGTAATTAGTTCGTATTACAGACGTTCCGCTGTAGTTAGTTTGTTTGATGTATATATTATTCAAAACTATTACAGTTTAGACGATAAGAAATATTGGTATTCAATGAAGGTTTATCAATTGGAAGCTCTGTATCACCAATTTTGGCAAATATTTTTATAGACAGTTTAGAAAGAAAAATCATTGAATGTGACATTTCAAAAAATATTTTATTTTGGTACAGATATATCGCCTGGTGAGAACAATAGCGGCGAAACTGAAAAATCAAGAATTTTGAGTTAAGGCCACCAACCGACATTAAAATCTGCCCTCTTTCACATGTAAGAGCGGCGAAAAGATATATAATTTGCTTATTCCTAGAGCGCATCACATGTCTTTAGAGTAGGGATGAAATGGTCTAGTACTTGATACTTTGGCGACGAAAGTCAGTGTTTCAATTTGTCTTATTTAGAAAAGCGTCGAAAAAATATATCAACAGTGGCGAATCTGTAATTACGCCATAATTGCACATGTATGAACTATTAGTTTTGAAAGTAGTAGTGCAATAGCGACGAATGTGCATTTTAGTCGTTAGAGTTCCAAATTAATTTAACAATAGTCGTGGTATAGTGACATACATAGACTTTGGTCAGTGGTGTTCTGAAGTTGAGAACATAACGTCGAGAGGGAAGTTTCGCATGTTCCGATGTAAGTTAAACCTTTAAAAACGCTTTGGTGGTTTATTTTGATTTTTGTCTTTGTTGCATTTCAGTCGATTTGTAATGAAAAAATAATATTTCAATTTCTTTCGCATAACATGGGGTGTTAATTTTAATTGCTTTTAGCCCCTAACGGCCTGAACCATGAGCGGACGTTCAGAAAAAATGCTTGCTGTTCTTGGAATAAGAAGCGGCGCCTAACTACATCAGAAAACTTATTATTTTGTGAACTAGTGGAATTTGGTATCTAGTTTTTGAAAATGAAACTCTTTTGATTTTAGCATAAACCGCGAAATGCCATATTCTAGTGGAGAGTCTCTCAAACCAAATTCACATAAAACAAATGATGACGGAGAAGTTTGTTCAGAACCAAAGCAAATACATGAAAATATGCATGCTGTTCTGGAAATGGGGTAAGTTGGAACTTTACTACATTTAAATGCCTGATATTCCATTACCACGTGAATCAAAATATAGGTTAATTGTTATAAATTGAATGGCTTCATTTTCAGCCTAGTTTTTTTGTTTTAATTTTAGCTTAGACTGGAAAAAACAAAATAAGAGTCAAGAATCTTCCACTCAAAATTCACGTAAAACCTATAACGACAAAGCAGGTTGCTCAGAATTGAAGCCAACAAATGAAGGTCATTTTTTATCCTATCGTATTCCAGCACTTCATTACCATAACTCTAAAAAGTTGTTTTATGCTGCTCCAATTCTAAGATAAAGGAGAACTTTGTTCGTGGGAGACCGTCAAACAAAAAACCTTAAAAATATGTGTATGTCTGTGTAAATATTCTGGGATAATATTTGATGTTTTGAAAATATATTTTGCCGGTTTTGGGAAGTCACTAAACTATTTTTTCTTATCCATAGGGGTCAAAGATGGAAATAATGAGAATATCGACAACACAGGCACAATAGAGTCTGATGATTCATCAAGCAGCTCCGATGATTCCTCATTCGATTCATTTTGTTCAAAGAGTAGTAATTGTAGCAAATTATCTTCTATGAGCTCATCGAACTCACCAGTGGATGACAGTGACAGACTCCGATTTCAATAACGAAAATCACGAATCCAATAGTTCGGGCGAAAACACTGGGAAGACTCGAAAGAGAAAACGAAATTTGGAAAAGAAATATCTCTAAGAAATTAAGAAACTGTGGAAAAGAATATCGATCTCTTCATAATGGTAAATTAATTCAAGCAAGGAAAATTCTTCCACCATGCAAAATTCTTGCAAACTGAAATTTATATTCAAATTCACACAAGAAGATGGGGAACATTTCTTTAATAATTTTTGGAATTTGGGAAACTTAGAGATGCAAAGAAATTTCATTCTTAGCAATATGCAATCTATCCAACCAAAATACAGGCGAGTCCTTATCGACAGACAAAAAGAGCGGGGCTTAAACAAAGCCTACTATTTTACAAAAAATGATGAACGCAAACAAGCTTGCCTTTCATTTTTTAGAGGAACTCTTGGTGTTAGTGAAAGATTTATCAGAATTGTAAAACAAAA
Organism: Galeruca laticollis; assembly: GCA_963921935.1. Classification (NCBI taxonomy): domain Eukaryota; kingdom Metazoa; phylum Arthropoda; class Insecta; order Coleoptera; family Chrysomelidae; genus Galeruca; species Galeruca laticollis. The sequence goes on along the minus strand of OY998181.1, from coordinate 155,987,151 downwards.
AGATGATGGTGGTTTTATGGGAAAAGATTTGCGTGGAAAAGATAAACACACAGTTGTTTCAGAACAAATTAAAAATGATATGAGAAACCATATTTCATCAATACCGGCTGTGGAAAGTCACTACACTAGGGCTAACACAAAAAAAATATATTGAGGGTGGAAAGACATTAAATGATTTGTACCATGACTACGTGGAGTTATGTAAGGCACATAACAAAATTTATGGAAAAATATGTATGTATCGATATCTTTTTAACTATGAATGCAACATGTCTTTCCACAGTCCCAAAAAGGATCAGTGCCTTGCCTGTCGCACATACAAAAATTCGATCCCGATGAAAAACGTCAACTAGAGCCAAGCTATCAAACACACATAGCAGAAACAAAAAAAAACGCGGGACGAGAAAAGCAGAGATAAGTCAAAGATCAGCAATCTGTTTCAAGTTGCTTGCTTTGATTTGCATGCTGCTCTTCCGGTTCAGAAAGGAGATGTATCATCCTTTTATTATAAATAGCGTTTAAATTGCTACAATTTTATCATTTGTAAGCTTCAGGAAAAAGGCTTGGGACCGGTTGACTGCTTTTTTTGGCATGAGGGAGAGGCCAAACGGGGAGCATCGGAAATTGGGACATGTATTTTGAAATTTTTGAAAAAACAATCAGATTTTGCTAATTCAGACGATTTAGAAATTGTTTTGTACTCTGACAATTTTGGTGGTCAAGGGAAAAATAAATATATTATAACCGCATACTTATTTGCTGCGGCAAACTATAAAATAAAAAGTATAACACATAAATTTTTTGTAGTAGGTCATGGTCAAAATGAGGGAGATACTAGTCATTCCGTAATCGAAAAAGCAGTCAAGAAGTTTCTCAAGAATGGACCAATTTACGTACCGGCACACTACTCGGTAATCATTAGTTCCGCTAAAAAAAGAGAAGTAAATTTCAAGTGCACGAGATGGCCCATCACGATTTTTATGACTTGAAAAGTATGACACAAACCATAGTTAATTGCACGTTTAACGAAAATTGCAAAGGAAAAAAAAATAACTTTAATGACATTACACTAGTTAAAGTTGAACGTGCTTTTTTTACAAAACTACCTATAAAGAAACTGAATTTCAATCGGTCATTGTAAGGAATATTAAGAGCCTTAGTCGGTTGGATCAGAATTCATTGGTTCCAGTTTATCCAGAGCCTCTGCAAATTTCCAAAAAAAATATGATGATTTGGAAAGCCTTCTACAAAATAAATCAATTCCTGCTGCCCACAATCAATTCTTCAGTAGTTTGAAATACGAAGCATAAGCGATATCAATTAATGCAGCAAATCCTTTATTTTATTATTCTAAATGTATTAAAGAAATGTTTTATATTTTCTTAAGCATTGTTCAGAATTTATGAGAATTCTTCACAGTGAGTAATTAAAATTCAAATATTTACTTGTCATATTCTATCTGTAAACTCTAAATTTATATCAAAATCAGTAAAATCTGAAAGTTTCTCTGTACATAAAAATAAAATGTATTACTTGCTGTGTAGGGTTCATATTCTTTGAATGTTATAGGTATAAGTCATCATGACACGTAAAAATGTAAACAAAAGTAGGTATTGTGTTGACAACTGTCATCAAAAAATAAATAACGCAGTTATGTCATTGTATGTATCGTATGTCAAAAAAATCAATATATAATTTTGTTCTTCGAGAAGAAGTTTCATTTCATAGTTAATAAACATTGTACAAATTGGAACGAATAAATTAAGTGCCGATTATCAGTAGAGAGTTTGAATGCCAATTGAATATATGTCTTCAGCTTCCTAATCCAGAAAACGAAGGTCTTCTGCGAGGTACCTGAGAGTGAAGGGAGGAAACAACAATTCTACAGTCCACTCTAAACAAAATAATTCCTTCCTGAGCCATCGAATCCTTGCCCATGGTCCTTCGAGCCGGATATGAATTTTTTCTAAAAGTCTCAGATATCCAATTGTCAAGCTTGCAGTTCCAGACGGTTCCGGTCTGAAAGTGTCCTGTCCTGTTGTATCTAGAGAAACAGATGCGAAGTCTTAATTGTTGCTGTTGTATCTAAGAAATAGGTATGAATGTCCAATTTCCACATCAAATTAGGTCAGATAAACTATCTTTTTGTGTCTAAACAAATAAAAAACAAATATCTCAAAAATATCTGAGTGTGTGTCAAAAACACTTTTTAAATTTTAAATAGTTAAGCATTGTCAAAAGTTCACAAAAACTTTTCTTGAGATTTATTTTAGTTAAAGAGTTTGTCTAACAATAAAGTGATCTAGAATTTAGTAAAAATATAAGACAACTCTCAATTTTATCGTCAATAATTTAACAAATTATATATATTCGTTGAAAAATATTCAAATAAATGGTCATTTTTCTCATCCGTTATCTTGAGAAATAAACTTATCAGAATTCTATTTTACCGTGAATAAATCTCGTAATAGTAATGGAAAATCTTACCAGAATTAGAGCTACAAGCAAAGTTCAAATCACAAAAATACTGAAATGGATAGATGTTAATAAAGAATCCAAAGACAAGTTCAAATTACAAGACAGATTAAAATCCTTAGAAACGTATTACACAAAATATAGCGATGCCCAAGATGAAATTGAATTATTGGACGAAACGGAAGGTCTACGCGAACCCCGTGAAGTTATAGAAAATAATTATCTAGACGCCATATCACTTATAAATCAAATGCTTGAAAAGTTATCTAAATCAAATAATACACCTCCAACAACACCGATAACCACGTCAAATATAATTTTACCATCAATTCAAATTCCGCCATTCGATGGTAAGCCAGAAAACTATCCAACGTTCATTGATCTCTTTACCTCGTTAATTGTAAATAATGAAAAATTAAAATCGAATTCTGAAAAGTTTTATTATTTGTTGTCATATCTTCGGGGCGAACCATTTCAACTTGTCAAGTCTTTGAATGTATCTGAAGATAGTCTTAAGACTGCTTTAAAACTTCTTGAACAAAAATATTTGAATAAAAGACAAAATGTTATTAATCTATTTAATCGCCTCTTAGAAATACCAGAACTATCTAATTGTTCTATACAGAATTTAAAAACATTCATTGCAGAAATTGTTTCCATAACGCAAAATCTAGAAAATGTAAATGTGACAAAGGAAACTTTTAGATTCGTTGCTCACAAAACTCATAGAACAAAAACTTGACTTTATCACTCGCCGATCGTTTGAAGAAAAATGCGATACGGAAGAATTACCCACCGTAAAAGAACTATTAGAATTTTTAAATCGAAAATGCACGGTTTTACAAAATATATCAATATCAAAATACAATGAGTCAAATGTGAAAAAATCCACTCGTGAACCTCACACATCTAAATTAGATTCACCGAATAAATCTTATAAAACTCAGCAAGTCTCATTTCACACTGCACAACAAGTTAATACAAGGAATTATTCATCAAAACCCAAGAGATATTCTCAAAATTGTGTTTAATGTAATGAAAACAGTCACAAAATTTATTCATGTAAAGAATTTTCCATGTTATCCGTCGAACAACGTCACACCTATGCCAAAAATAGTCATTTGTGTTGGAATTGTCTAAATCCCAATCATTCTGTCACTGATTGTCAATCAAATAATACATGTTCCCTGTGTAACAAAAAACACAACACCTTGTTGCATTTAAATCAAGCAAATATCTTAAACAATGGAAAATCTTCAAATTCCGGAATTGTAAACGATTACTATCAAAATCACACTAACAGACAAAATTTCGACAGTTCAGGTTGACAAAAATCCGACGCCAGATACCAATTAGTTCCACCTGATAGATGTAACCAATCGTTATCAGTGTCAACCTCCGATATTGATATTCAAGCACAATCACAAATTAAATCACACCCTAGTAAAAATGTAACGTTTTGCGACCAATCTCGAGCCTCACAGTCAAATGAACCAATCGGTAATGACACGATAACTTCATTTAATTCAAATCAAAACCATTGGGAAAAAAACCCTTCGAGTGAAAATTCATTACACCAAATGACTCAAAATTTTTACTCTCTCAATCATCAACCTGAAAATGACCCATCATATTCATTTTGACAATCAAAGACGTCACTGTCCACAATTGCAAATAAACAATCTTTTATTTTACTAGCATCAGCCGAAGTTATAGTCAAAAATAAAGAGGGCAATCCAATTGTAATAAAAATTTTGTTAGACAATGGCTCTCAAATGTCTTTCATTTCATCGTCCTTGGTCAAAAAATTAAAATGTCAACCTTACAATCACTATGTACAAGTATCGGGTATTTTAAACACTCCCAATGTCATTAATAAGATGGCAGACATCACTTTCACCTCTCAATATGACAAATCTAAAGAATTCCAAGTTTCTTGTGCAGTAGTGGAATCCATTACACGCAGATTACCTCAAATAAAAATAAAAACTGACTCATTAAAAATTACCGAATGTTATAAAAAACGTTTAGCGGATAAAACCTTCAATTTACCAACAGATATCGATATGCTAGTTGGCGCAGATCTATATTATGATCTACTGCAACTAGGGATAAAAAAATTGGGACATGGTCTTCCCGTTCTGCTAAATACATCTCTAGGTTGGATTGTGTCTGGCTCAATTCCTCAAAGAGCCCTTAATCTAATCCGTCAACCTCAATTTCAACAAAAAGAGTTGAAAATCTCAGACTCGTATCACATTTCATCGAATAGTACTCAAAGTAATACATCTAATAAATATATCATGGGTGAACCTTGAATAGTAGGTTCAGATCAAAAATTGTCTAGTCTTTATCTATCTCATCATTCAAAAGGAGATGAATCTAGTAATCTCACTTTATCTAGTCACAATCAAGACAATCTATCTCAATTGGGTGAATTAAACGAAAAAAGTTCACACCAAATCTTATCAAATATAAATCACATATCTCAATCTAAATCTATCTCAAACGTAGAAGAATTCAATAATTCAAACTCTCATCTATTTCCATCATTGTGCTCAACCATATCTCTAAATAATCTATTAGAACGATTCTGGACTCAGGAAGAGCTCCAGACATATTATATTGCGTCTGAAGATGAAATTCTAGCTGAAGAAACATTTGTTTCAACCACAAAAATCCTACCATCGGGTAGATATCAAGTTGATCTTTCCTTAATCCAACCTCTAGTCTATAAAAAATTAGGTGACTCATTTTTAAAAGCAAAACATAGATTTTTTTCTCTAGAAAAGAAATTTCAACGAGATCCAGCATTATTTGAAAATTATAAAAAATTCATAGATGAATATTTGTCTCTTAATCATGGGCGTATGATACCTTTGTCTCTTACCAATGAAAATAATCAAAATAAGTATTTTGTACCTCACTTACCTGTTATTCGTGAAAGCAGCGTATCCACCAAATTAAGAGTTGTTTTTGATTTTTCATGTAAAACTACTTCATCTGTATCATTAAATGACATTCTTCTCACTGGTGGCAGGGTGCAGCCAGAATTATTTGACATTTTGCGTCGCTTCAGGTCTTTTAAATATGTTCTTACGGCTGACATTGAAAAAATGTATCGTCAAATTCAAATGAACCCAACTCACAATTTCTTACAAAATGTCTTGTGGAGAAATTCTCCTTCTGAACCTTTGTCATGCATCGAATTAACTTGTGTTTCTTTTGGATTGAAAAATGCTCCCTTCCTAGCATGTCGTGTCTTGAAGGATATAGCAGAACGTAACAGTAATCAAACCTTGGCGTCAGATGCATTACTCTATCAAACATATGTGGATGATGTGTTATCAGGTGTAAATTCTATTTCGGATCTAGACCTCCTCTACACACAGCTCACTTCAATATTAAAATCTTCAGGGTTCAATTTGCATAAGTTTTGTTCAAACACTCCTCATTTAAATTTACCATCCCAATCTCAAATCAAAGATATGAATTTCGATGACGTTCCTTACAAACTTTTAGGACTCAATTGGACTCCTATTTCAGATCATTTTCAAATCACAGCCCCATCAGATTTAAATTTGCCAAAAATCACAAAAAGAAATATCTTATCTAGAATCTCTTCATGTTATGATCCGCTAGGATTAGTCAATCCAATTATAGTTCAAGGAAAGTTAATTATGCAATCGCTTTGGGTTCTCAGCAAAAATTCTTGGGACAAAGAAATTGTCCATGAGCCTGTGTTACAAGAATGGAATCAATTCTGTTACAACATCCAACAATTAAAAAATTTTAAAATTCCCAGATATCTATTTCTAAACAAAGAAATAAAAAATATAGAGCTTCATGCCTTTGCTGATTCAAGTTCATTAGCGTATAGTGCAAATGTTTATTTCAGATCGGTCTATGTAGACAATGCTGTACATTGTTCTTTAGTAGCTGCAAAATCTCGAGTAGCTCCCATCCGTCGAATTCTAACAATCCCAAAATTGGAATTATGTGCTATGGTTTTATCATCGAATTTAGTTACTCGAATACTTGAAATATTTGAAAATAAAATCCAATTTTCATCTATTAATCTTCTATTAAATGCCATCCTTCCAAATGGTCAGTCTTTGTCTCAAACCGTGTATCGCAAATCCAAGAAAAAACACAAAATTTCCAGTGGCGTCACATTAGATCTGCACATAACCCCGCAGATATCTTATCTCGAGGAAATTTAAATGAAAAAAATCAGGATTTTTGGTTCCATGGTCCAAAAATATTTTTTAATTCTACTATAAATTTTGATCTACTTGACACCTTTTCGTTCGTTAATTCGTTACCCGAATCTAAGAAAACATCTTTATCTGTCGTTCTCCATGAAGAAAATTTTTGGTCAACTATCTTTAATAAGTTTTCATCTTTTCTGAAGCTACAAAGAGTGGTAGCTTACATTTTGAGATTCATGAACAATGTCAAAATTAAAGTGAGTCATAAAAACAACCTTCCCTCAGAAAAATGTTTTAGTAAATTCACAGAAAATCTATCCCCTCAAGAATTGAGCAACGCTCATAATTTAATCATTAGAAATATACAATCGCAATACTTCTCAAATGAAATTCAACTTATGAAAAATCAAAAGAATCTAAAACACAAACATTTACTATCGTTAAAGCCATTCTTAGATCAAGATGGACTTTTAAGGGTGGGTGGTCGGTTGTCTCATGCACCCATATCTTATTCTCAAAAACATCCATTGCTTCTACCATCTAAGTGTTATATTGTCAACCTTCTGTTACATTTAGAACACCATCGGTTAGGCCATTGTGGGCCACAAACCACATTATCAAATTTTAGGCTACGTTATTGGCCATTGAATGGTTTGCGAGAAGTAAAACGCATTATTTCTAAATGTGTCACTTGTCATCGGTTTAATGCTCAATCAGCTGATCAAATTATGGCAGATTCACCTTCGTATCGAACTTCAATTGCTAGGCCTTTTCAAAAAGTCGGATTTGATTTTGGAGGTCCATTTCTCATCAAGTCTTCGACTCTTCGAAAAGCACCTATCACAAAATGTTATCTATCTTTGTTTGTATGCATGGTAACAAAAGCAGTCCATCTCGAATTAGTGTCAGATCTATCCACAGAAGCATTTTTAGCAGCCCTAAAACGTTTTATAGCTCGTCGTGGATGTCCGTCAGTCATATACAGCGATAACGCAACCAATTTCCTAGGAGCAAAAAATGAGCTCAAAGAAGTTCATGATTTTCTGTCTAACCAAACAAATCTCAACTCCATCAAAGATTATCTTTCAGCTACCGAATCTCAATGGCAAAATATCCCACCACGTGCTCCTCACTGGGGTGGCGTTTGGGAAGCCGCCATCAAAAGTGCCAAATACCATTTAGTCCGCCTCGTAGGCAATTCTACTTTAACTTTCGAGCAAATGTCAACCATTCTCGCTCAAATTGAAGCAATCTTGAACTCACGTCCATTATATCCTTTGTCTAATGACCCAACTGATCTAAATCCACTGACACCTGGTCATTTTCTAATCGGGTCTCCATTAACGGCTCATCCGGAGCCAATTGTATCCGAAATTTCCACAAACAGATTATCATTTTGGCAACAATGTACTAAGGTCCAGCAAAGTTTTTGGAAGCAATGGAAAATAGCTTATCTACATCGTCTTCAGAATCGTCCTAAATGGATAAAATCAAAATCTAATATCAGGGAGGGTGATCTTGTCCTAGTTCTTGACCAAGAAACTCCACCACTGAGCTGGCCACTAGCTCGTGTTATACAAACATTTGTCGGAAAAGACGAAAATGTCAGATCGGTAAAAATTAAAACCAAAGATGGTATCTACATTCGACCCATAATAAAAATATCCCCTCTCCCATATGATCGAGACTAAAACTCAATTGAACATAATCACAACATCAGTGTCTCTTGATCATTTTAATAACAATTCAGTTCGGTTATACATTGGCGTTCCCAACCATTTCTCAATATTCATTTTGGTCTCACGCAGTAGCGAAACTAAAATCCTTTATAATGTTAACTATAGCTATGGTATATTTTGCACTCAGTGGCGCGTACCAATTGTTTTTCTGTTTTATTTATCTGTTAAAATAAGACGAAGGGTCGTAACCTTTATATTATTAATCATTTTAAAATTTAATTTCTGTAAATGTGGATCACAGATATCCCATGGTGACAGGTAGTCATTGTCATTTTTATTAACCTTTTAAATTGGTGAATGCAGTGACGTTCCAATATTCATTTGAAATAGTTCTCTTGTTTGTTCGAAGCCGGGCAGTATGTTCAGAATTTATGAGAATTCTTCACAGTGAGTAATTAAAATTCAAATATTTACTTGTCATATTCTATCTGTAAACTCTAAATTTATATCAAAATCAGTAAAATCTGAAAGTTTCTCTGTACATAAAAATAAAATGTATTACTTGCTGTGTAGGGTTCATATTCTTTGAATGTTATAGGTATAAGTCATCGTGACACGCAAAAATGTAAACAAAAGTAGGTATTGTGTTGACAACTGTCATCGAAAAATAAATAACGCAGTTATGTCATTGTATGTATTGTATGTCAAAAAAATCAATATATAATTTTGTTCTTCGAGAAGAAGTTTCATTTCATAGTTAATAAACATTGTACAAATTGGAAAGAATAAATTAAGTGCCGATTATCAGTAAAGAGTTTGAATGCCAATTGAATATATGTCTTCAGCTTCCTAATCCAGAAAACGAAGGTCTTCTGCGAGGTACCTGAGAGTGAAGGAAGGAAACAACAATTCTACAGTCCACTCTAAACAAAATAATTCCTTCCTGAGCCATCGAATCCTTGCCCAAGCATTAACGTTTTTTTCATAACTTATTGGCTAGCAATTGTATTTATTTCATTATTCATATTGTTCACCTTTCATAATAAAGAGTGACAAGGAGTGAACGTCATAATTCACTAGGCAAAGATAGCATTTTCAGTTATTATTTGGTTTAGGAAAAGTTTATGAAAATAATATTATGCGGCTAGTTATAAATAAATATCACTTTGGTTTAATGCTGTACCAAAACTTTTGTATTACGGAATAAAAGATTTTGTTTTGATGTGAATTATTTATTTTTGAAAGTCAAAGAAACGTTTTAACATTGATGCAATAATGGCGAAACACATCAGAAAATCAAAAACTCATAATGATGTTCATATATTTATAAAAAAAACACATGTACTAATTACTGCACATTACTAACATATTATATACAAAAAAAAGAATGAAAATTATTACGTATTTATTAGCTATCTTAAAACGTCCGTTTTGAAGTTTCGCCGGTATTGTTCTCACCAGGCGATATGTAGATATTAGGTAGTGGACGACAATTAGATGTAAGTTAAGGACCTGAATATGATGACTAGAGCTCGGAAAAAATGCAACGTGCATTTTTTGTCATCTTTTGCATTTTTTTATACTTTTTTCCAAAAATGCATTTTTTCAAAGATTTGAGCATTTTTTACATTTATTGCCAATTATTTTAAAATCCTATTGAACAGAAAGTTTTCATTATGGAATTTTTAAATCTGTTTGTGTTTGGAACTACCTGCTACCCCAAAATTGAAAGAACTTGAAAGAGTTAGGTACCTACTTTATTGGAAGGGTCTTACTATATTGATTATTTTATTATTTTATTCTTACCGATTCGTGCGGTAGATATATCGCACATGCATTAATGGGTGTTTTAGGGGAAATAAATCCAAGCAGATCCTATCTTTTTGTTTCAAAAAAACTTGAAAAAGCTAATAATTTAACATTTGCACGATTCATTTAACAATTTTTTCTTGCCACAAATTGTTCCCACAGAAAAATTTATTTTATTTTTATCTGATGCAGCACCTTATATGATTAAATTTGGACAAAATTTGAAAATATTTTATTCGAATTTGCAACATGAAACATGTCTAGCTCATGGAATTAATAGAGTGGCAGAATGTATAAGAGAGCAGTTTCCTTTGGTCAATGACCTAATTAGCAATGTAAAAAAAGTATTTTTAAAAGCTCCGACACGCGTTCAATTTTACAAAGAAAAATTTCCAAATCTTGCCCTACCTCAACAACCTGTAATAACTCGTTGGGGTACCTGGTTGGATGCAGCTATATTTTATACTGACAATTACCACGCCATTAAACATGTGATTGACGATCTTACCCAGATAGCACGCAAGTTTGCTGCAAACTTGCTTGATTTTTGATATTGAGTTGCTCAAGCAAATTTGTCATATTAAGCGTGAAACAAGTTTGCAACAAAATTGCCATGTCAAAGGTGAATATGAAAAATTGTTGCAAATTTGATGCAAATTAAAAAAAAACATTTTCTTGTTTTTGTATTTAACCGTAATCAATTTTATCACTTATATGCGAATAAGCTCAAAAAACATAAAATGTATTAGGTAATAGAATAATGTTTAAATATTCATAAAATTTAGACATATCATCGTTGCGACCAGATACTATTTTATTTAAAGATCAGGGTTTCACTACGAAAAGAAGAAGATTAACATAACCTTACACAATGAACTGTTCGTTGTTCGTTGAGGGTCAGACGCCATTAAAGATGAAGATTTTAATGGTGAGTTTTGGTGGTTTTATCTAGAAAAGAGTGTTTTCGCGCGTTATTAGTGTTAGTGATTCTATATCGTTATAATAGTTGCCAGAGACCCTGAAATTCTATCACGATTCTATATAGTTATTTTCGTTGTATAGATGTAAGTATCTTGTTTTTATATATAAAAATAATGTTTGTGTAAGAATATGCGTCTATTAATATGAATTGTGTTTATTTAACTTCAATTTCCAATTACTGATTAAATAAAGTAGGAGAATAAGTTATAGAGCACGTGGGTTTCTTTTATTTATAATAGATAATTATTAATTTTTTGATTTCTGGGTAAAAGTATTACAATCAAAATAAAATGATACTAAGATGTAATATCTCATTTCGAAAACGATAAATTTATTTATATCAAATATAGATGAGTGATATAACATATTCAGAGAGTTGGGGAAACAGCAGTTTTCATGAATTTGAGAATCTTCTGAAGTAGTTTATATAGTCATACAAGTTTTATTATTTTATTACAGGTTGTAATTGAAAAAACTAAGTTCAGCTGGCTACCCTATTCAATTAGTGACTGACCTAACAGAAGGCTTAAACAGAGTGGAGTAGAAGGTTGACTCCATTTTATCCCAAACAGAGAATACTGCCAGAGCTCCAAATCAAAATGACAATTGGGAAAATATGCAACAAATTTTTGTTTTTAAATCAAATTCAAATAGGCAAATATTGAATAAAATTAAAACAAATTGTTGAATTTGAATTACCTTTATATATTTTTTTGTTTAATATTTTCGTAAAAACAAAATTGATACACATTTTCTTATTCTAAACTTGTTTCTTTTTCGAAAAAAATGTCTTTCAATCAAACACAAATGAAATTGTTTGAATTAGTTTATCACAATTCAACCTTTGTTTCAGAGCTGAGAGACAACAACGAAAAAATGATGTTGTAAATAATATAGGTTAATAAAAGTTCTTAAATTTGTTTGTCCACTTCATTTAAAACTACAAGTGTGCCGTAGATGCTAATAAAAGTCGTTGACATCTATGATAAAGGAGGAAATGAATACCAGCAAGTCCCTGTGGGATATATACTATTCTGACATTTGACACCCAGTTGTGACTTGTGACAAGTTTGAGTTTATAAACTTTAAGCAAGTTTCATATGGCTGACTTGGTGCAACTTTGATATGTGGTAACTAGCAAGTTTGCTTTATACTTGCAGCAAGTTTGTGAACTTGCTGTAGCAAACTTAATGCAAGTTTAGAAGTTTGATGTGTCAAATATGATGTAAGTTTGTAACAAGTTTAAATTGCTATTTGGGTAGTGACTCTTCATCTACATATCTTTTAAACTCAAAAAATCTTCTTAAAAATTCATTAATAAAGAATAATTTAATATTTATAAGAACCAATTATATGTTTGTATCTACAACTATTAAAAATTTAGAAAAACCTTGTACTCCATTAACGGAACCAGGATCTAATTAGCCAGTTTGAGTAAAATTGTAAGAAAGTCGGTGGCCAAATTGGGACCGTCGTTCTAAATAAATTCAATTCTGGGGCACAAAATAATACAGGCTTTCAAATTTTGAAAAATATGTCGAAAATTTTTATGGGCGAAAACGATGTAAATATACCAAATTTAGAATTAAACATCATTTGTAAATATAAATATGGTCCCATTACATCATGATGTTGAACGAAGTTTTTCAATTTTTAAACACATGTTTTCTGACACGAGACAAAGTTTCCTCCTAGAAAAACTTTGAAAAACACATAATTATTAATAGTTTTTACAATAATTGCAAGACGTGACTTATGTCTGTTTAAATATTGTTATTTTGTTTTATTGTCGCCATAATAATTTTAAGAGTACTTATGTATTATTATTATTATTATTATTAAAATCTGATACTTAATATAAATTTTCGTTGTATACCTAATTATTAAATACCGCCCCCACTCCCTACCATAGTAAAATAATGAAATAATAGTATTATTCAACATTATAATATACGTCTTGTCTTGCATTTTTTTCTAAATTCCTTGCATTTTCTCAATTTGTGATGCATTCAAATGCGCATATTTTTGGCTTTTTCGGTTGCATTTTTTCCGAGCTTTAATGATGACTCAACGTAACGGAACCCGCTCCACAACGGAAGTTATAAATACGAATCTCTATGTTCTTCTCACTAAACAAGAAACATAACAAGTATTTTTTGTGATGTTCTTATTAGAGACATTTCGTGATGTTTATTTAAAACGTTAATAAGACCTCCTAGAATGTTTCTAAGATGATCACATGTTGCAGTTAACTTTTACATCTTTCGAAATAATTTTTAGTAACTTCCTGCGATTACGTCTGTACGATGTTAGTTCATAAAACTCTCAGTAATATCTCATATCAAACATCACATTAACATAAAAAGAAGAAAACAGAAGAGGAACTGACGAACGGAACAAACAGTAGTTATCTGTGGAAACAAATGACAAGCATGAAATGGCGGATGGTTTTCGGTTTTGTGCTATATTTTATTTGCAGGAAGCACATTTTTTGCAAGATATACTATGATAAAGTGGTCTTCGTTTTCGTTAGTTCCAACTTAGCTACAGTTTCTATACTAAGTTATAATTCTTGATATAATGGACGAACAACAGTTGTTATCGGTAAGTCCCTATTCCAAAACCATAATTATTAGAACTTAATACTTTAATCGGCTATTGTACATTGAAATTCCAGGTGGCGGAATTGTACAGTAATATTATATAATAGAGCTTACAAAATAAGGTTTTTTTCAGTTTTTAAAGTATTTTAGTTAGTAAGTATATTTTAAAAACGATTCACAATATTTCAAATCCTAGATATGCATTTTACCCTTACAAAAAACTTAATATTGCAATAGGGTATATATTATTATTAATAATAAAACATGCTCGTATGTTGGCAGAGATTTGAATCTAGAAGAACATATTTTCAATGTTCAAGATGTTTCAGAAGCTACTTACATAAATAAAATAAAAAACAAATAGTGGGTAATTATGTAAAGAAAGAGGAGTAACTATTTCAGATATCACGATGATATTCAGTTATCGAAACAATTGTCAATTTTTTAGAATTTTCAACATTTTTCCTTATATTGTGGAATTATCTAGAAACATTGAGTTTCATTTAATACGCTAATATGAGAAAATTCTACGAAGAAAGAGTCGAAACAGTTAATTTAATTAATGTAATGAAATTTAAATCAAAAAAATTTTGAGATCACGTAAAATACCATGTCGTTTATTAAATTTATCCAACTTCTCTATTTTCAATTGATATTTACAAAAAAACATTCTTCCAAATAATTACTGAAATTTATTTATATAAAATTTGAATATATACATAGTTATTTTCAATTAAATTTAAGCTGATCTAAAAAATCATTTGGCAAGAAAAAAATTTATTAGACTTGACCCACTTTTTGGTATAAGGGTGCAAAAATTGGGCCAAGTCTTATTCATGTTTTTTTTTATTGATGCCTCATATTACCTTTTTAAAGCACGTGTCAGCGTGTTTAAATCGAACTTTCAAACACGCGCGTTTTTTAAAGTCCCCATGGTAACAACAACAACTTGAGAAACGTAAGTATCAATGACAACTTTTTTTATTAGTTTTTAAATTGTATATAATCATTGGGAACCAATGTCTTATTTGGTTTTTTCTGCAAAATTTATTTATATATTCATATATACATTGTATCCTTTTAAATATAAATAAAAAACTTTTTGATTATTGATCGGACAGAGCCCGTAACGTCAACTAAAAGTAAATACTATTTGACGTTCACGAAACTTGGCTGCGCATCGAGGATGGACTTCCATTTTTTTGTAGTAATAATATAATAATAATATTTTATGATTCCAAAGTGCACCAATAAAAAAAATAGCGTAAAGTATTCGTGGATAACTGGTCTTTCAAACACTTGCTCTATTTCGAGCACTCGGCTGCGCCGTCGTGCTCGAAAAATCGCGCGTGTTTGAAAGACCTCTTTATCCACTTATACTTTAATATACTATTTCTTGCCAAATGATTATTTAGATCAGCTTAAAATTAGCTGGAAAATAACTATGTGTGTATATATTAAAATTTTATCTGAATAAATTTCAGTAAATAAAATGAAAATTATTTTGAAGAATGTTTCTTTGTAAGTATCAATTGAAAATAGAAAAAGTTGGATATATTTAATAAACGACATAATATTTTACGTGATTTCAAAAATTTTTGTGATTTATATTTCAAAACTTTAATTGTTTATTAAATTGAAAATTTATTATTTCTAGAGTCACAAGGCGCAAAGTTTTACCGATATCCATAGATTGCTGTTTTGGTAGGATTTAAAATACCTAAAATTTCACCGATTTATCGTGTTTTGTTATTATATTTCCTGGAACAGATTAGAAGCTCGTTTTGAAAATGAAGATAGATATGAAGTGAAAATGGAATAAGATCCATTTTGCGAAATGAAAAGAACACTCCGAAAAATATGCGACATAATATTCACGGTATAGTATACAATTTAACTTACCAACTAACAACTGATAAATAATATTACGTGTTAGTTCACTTTAAATAAGTTACAGGATTTTCTAGCGTTAATTAATATTGCACATGAATGTTAAAAAGTCTTATCTTATCTATCTTGCCAATTTATAAACCCGCAAATGTTTAATGTAGCATTCAAGGATCTAGTAAATATGCAACTTTCATAGGCTAAGCAATAATTTCTAGATTGGCACTACTTCATGACTGAATAACATATTAAGTTTGCGACATTGGCACACCGCCGCTCGCGCCGCCATATTGTAAAGATGGTGCCCAAAATAAGTTTTTCCCGTTTTATTCGCCTTATTTTCTTTCAAGTACGCCCTACGTAAATAATAGTGATTACAAAAGTTATAGAGGAGAAAATTCCCTACAACTTTGTCCAATACCAATTTTTTTTGCTCAATCAATAGTTTAGGAGTTACAGTGATATAAGTAGGGAAAATTATTTAAATAGATGAACATTGACTCTGTTAAATTCAAACGTTTGGAGGGATTCCACTTGCTACCTCGTGATTCCTATCAACAACGGCATTACAATTGAAGAAGTGATTGTGCATATTGATCCACTGCTACTATTTCTTATGATGTGTATTACAAAGGAATCAGAAGAAAAGTTACAAGAATACCTTCAATACGCACTTGTACCGTCTAGTTGTCGCTCTTTTCCGAGGAAGGAATGAGAAAAGGCACAAAATTATTCCTCTATAAAGCCTTTACGCCACGTTCTATATGGAAGGTTGGTTCATATTATAGATGGAGGACTTTTATTTCACAGAGTCGTATGGCAGTGCAAGTGAACTTTTACAGCGATTTGTGTAAAGTACATGCAATACGTAACCAAACACTATGGTTCAAATGCAATTATTATATGTGATGGGTATCTAATTTATGCAGAAACCAAAAGCAGAAAAAGTGCAGAATGTCTTCTCCGTTCTGAAAACCAAACATCTGCCGATATATTGTTTATTGAATCGATTATCACGATATATTCACAATCCAGATTCTTAGCTAGCGAGCACAACAAGAGTCGTATTATCCCCTTGCTAAGAGATAAATTTCAGTAGTCAAACTTCACTGTTCATCAGGCTATAAAAGATGGCTACACGTGGATCGTTAGTACAGCAATGACCAAATCTTCATCTTTGTGTTTATCGTTGGAGAACACATTGACCTCCTTGTACTTTCTGTGGCAAAAAATCATCCATGTCTATTTTTCAAAGCTTGCTAAGAAAAAAAAACGTCAAAAAAGATTAACTCCGCACAAAGTATGGAAGACCCAAGAATAGCGGACAATAAATTGTTTTTACACACGTTTAGTGGATATGACACGGCATCTGCCATTTTTAACCAAGGCAAAAACAAGTTCCTTAAGTTGATTACAAAATTTCCGGAATTAAATGACACTGTTGAAGCATTTAAGCAATAAAGTGCAGACGCCGACGTGATCGCAGCAGCAGGAGAAAACTTCTTGAGTAACCTTCCCGAGGTGTCTCAATAGAATATATCTTTGGATTTCCTCCGTTACCAGCAGTTTCCGAAATCGGTGACAATGAGTAAATGTAATGGGACTCCACTTCATCCCACAGCAGCAGCGGCCCAGCAGCATTAATTCCAAACCTATCCTCAAGTGTAGACCTGGTAAGACGTTGCGAAAAACCGGAAGAATGTGGTTGGAAAAGGAGTAAGGTCGGATTAACTCCTGTTAAAATAATAAAAGATCCTGCTCTAAAAGTCCTTCTCGAATTTATTTATTGCAGATGCAAAAAAGGATGCGTATCAGTATAGAGCTGCAAAAAGGCGGGTTTGAATTGTTCGGTCATTTACATGTACTGCAACGAAGATTCTTGATAGAACATTTCTAACATTTTTAGCGGCTCTGATAAACGAAGATCTAGACGATATGAACGAACTGCCGACGTCCAATTTCAGGGACAAAGATTCTGGGGAAGGCAAAACGAAACAGGTGAAGAACGCGTAGAATGCCACTGTAGACGAAACCAACCTGGGCCATTCATAAAATCGAAACGGAGAAGACTGTAAATGTTTATTAAACAATTAAACGTATAAATGTGGATTAGGCCTACTGGGAAAAACAACAAAAAAACGTGCCGGTGATTTACTTACGGGTGGTGTGGAAACGAGTATAAGTAACAATAACTGATAATGTGAACATGATCAACTCATTACGCATGCTATTGAGGAAGCATTCTACAATTCTACTGAAACCCTTTATATATATATATATATATATATATTATCATATGCTGAATTATTTACTTACTTTTAATTGTGAAATTTAAATGTATATGTTTATAATTTAGATTTTTTGTTGTTTAGTTTGGCTAGCTCAGTTGGTTATCATTAATTTTGTTATTTTAATTATATATTTATTAATTCGGGAGCATGAAACCCTTTTTTTCTTTGAGTCCTGGCTTATTATATTGTTTTAGGCTATTATTTAATATATCTTTATTTGATATGTTGTTTAAATTAAGAAAAGTGTTTCCTTTTCACTTGTTTTCTTAAATTATATTATTTTCATATATTTTAATACTAGCAACATATTTTTATAATACTAATTCTCTTATTATTTATGATATCTGGTTCAATTCCCCTCAAATTTAAATTTAAATGATATCCATACCCTGGATATTTATTTAAATTTCAATTTTCTTATTATAAATGATTGATTTTATTTTATTCAAAAAAAATTTAACAATTTCTTTAACTTTGTTTCTCAAATATTTGTTCACATATTTCCTACTACAAAATATATTTCTTTCAATAACTGTCTCCTAATTCTTTCCTTAAAATACACTTGATTAAGATCAATGTCAATTTATATTTTTAATATTACTTCATATAATACTTCTTTATTATCATTTCTTCCTAACATCCACTTATATATCAACTTATTTCTTTGTAATTACATTATACTTCTATATACTCCTCATATCATATTTCTTTTCAATATTCATTATTCAATATAATTAATTATTTCTTAAATTCATATATATATATATATATATATATATATATCAATATCAACTTCCTTATTCCTTCCTGTATTTTCAAGTAATCTATAAGATTCTAATTGACATTAAACATTACCTCCTATATTTTTAATCAATATCATTCATTATTATCCTTTCCTATCCTTTATTACTTACATCTTATTTCCTTATTTAAAAAATGTGAACTTCTATTTGATACTTGAGTTATTCTTATTTTATCCCCTCTATCCTATATTCTTTAATAGTTTCATTCTATGTAAAACCAGTATCTCTTATAAATTGTTTCCTTTATTTGCTATATATATTGATTTGCCATACTCACAAATTTTTAAAATGTTTTAATTATAAGTTTTACCTAATAAATTTTTCTTTATATTATATTATATTTATTTTTTCTAGGTTCTGAAGAAACAAACGAGATGAATTTAATTGGATCACCAGCTGCCAAATGGAAAACAAAACTCTGTCTAATATCTACTTTATCTTTGTACACTACTTAATATTACATTTTAAATCTATCCTTATGACTATCATTTCCTTTTTTCAAGTATTATTCGTAACATAACATCATATAAATAATTTATATACATGACTTATAATTGGATTACTCATTATTGCTAAATTTCATGTACATTATTTATTTCGACTTCATTTTTGTATCCTTTCCCTTTTTCATTGAATTGCATTTTCGTCTCCATATTTCATTCCTATTCTCTTGTTCTATTATTTAATTTGCTTTTCTTTTTCTAATCTTTTTCTTGCTTTCTTCTCTTGTGGTTTGATGCTCGATAAATTTCTGAAGCGTCTGTCTATTCTCTACGGTATCCTTTTTAACTTTGTTGCCCCATATCTCATAAATTTCTTACCATGAATCCATTAAAATTTGCGTTTCCAATTCTTCCATATTGTTCATTTCACTTATTATTATTTTAGAGAAAGCTTTTGTATGAATCATAGTCATCATGTTGTCCCATTTTATTCCTGTTACTACATTATTATAAAAATTTCCTGAACATCCTATACCTCCTTCATTTCTTCTTATACTATCTTCTATTTCTTCCACTGTGTCTGTTAATCTTCGATTCATCTCTTGTATTTCCTTGTTAATTTGTCTACCTAAGATTTGACTCCTTTTTTCATATATTCCTGTCGGTTTTGTTACTCTGCCATCTAAATTTATAATTTCTTTATTCACTTTTTCGTAAGAATGTTGATTTACCTGTTTACTTACTTGTCCTTGTAATTTTATGTATCCTACTTCTCCAGTTTCCTTCCTAATTTCTTCTGTCCCCTCTGTTATATTTGTTAATTCCTGATTATTCTTCTCAATATTCTTAATTTCCATTGAAATTTCTTCTTTTTCAAAATTCCCATTTCCATCATTTCTAATTTCATTCCGTTCATAGTTATCTGTTATATTACTAGTTTGTTTTGATATTTCCGTTTGTATAGTTCCTGGTAAATTTTCTTCCATTTTGATTCCGCTTTCTTTTGGTTCTATTTTCAAGTTTTTATTTTGATCCTCCATATCTAAGTTAACTTCATCTATTTGCCTTCTAAATTGTTCATTCTCAAATTCTTCCTGGTTCTCCTTGAGTTCCTTAATATTTTCTGGTTTCATATCATCAATTTTATTTTCCAAATTATTACTTGTTTTCGGTTCCATCATATCAGTATTTTTATTTATAGTCGCTTTCAAATCTCCCCTCATATTGTTCATATCGACCCTATTTTCTTCAAATTTCTTGTCCTCCTTACCAATCGTTTCTTCCTTCATAGTACTCTTATCATCTGACAACTTATCCGTCTTATTATCTATGTTCCCCTCTACTTTGTTAAAAGCTTTTACCATAGTTTTCCTATCTTCTCTTCTGTTATCATCCCGCTTACTCCTATTTTCCAAAATTCTATTCATAATCACTTTTTGTTCGTCCAATTCTTTATTTAAATCTACATTCATACTATTCCTACCTTCCCGTATATTTTTACTTATCTCATTATCAATATCCATTTTTCTATTCATACAGATCAAAAATTGCATGATCCGATCATATTCCTCTTCATCTCTTGTTCTTTTCTGCGTTTCCTTTATCCTATACTCCTGTTTACCATCTTCCAATGTACTTTTTCTTTCCATTTTAATTAAAGTTTCAAATTTTTACAAATGTATCCTATATTTTTACAACGCCCCACGTTTTGGGTGACAATTATTATCATATGCTGAATTATTTACTTACTTTTAATTGTGAAATTTAAATGTATATGTTTATAATTTAGATTTTTTGTTGTTTAGTATGGCTAGCTCAGTTGGTTATTATTAATTTTGTTATTTTAATTATATATTTATTAATTCGGGAGCATGAAATCCTTTTTTTCTTTGAGTCCTGGCTTATTATATTGTTTTAGGCTATTATTTAATATATCTTTATTTGATATGTTGTTTAAATTAAGAAAAGTGTTTCCTTTTTACTTGTTTTCTTAAATTATATTATTTTCATATATTTTAATACTAGCAACATATTTTTATAATACTAATTCTCTTATTATTTATGATATCTGGTTCAATATATATATATATATATATATATATATATATATATATATATATATATATATATATATATAATTAAAACTAAACATAGGTTTATTGGGGAAGCGGCAAATTAAAACGAGTACCCTTCATACATTTTATGACCAAGCTTTCAGAATTTATTTATTCCATTATCAAGGATAAAGTATATGAGAATGTATATTATAATAGATGTGAATGGTAAATTGTATTTAACATCAAAAGAAATATTTGAATTTTTTAAAAATAATTGTCAAATTGAAAGTAAATAAAATCGTTTTGAATAGTTATTCTTTTTTTATATTGCAACATAGAAATAATTAAAGAAATTAAGGTTATGTTTAAATTAACCATAGATCTATAAACAGTTAATGTATTTGTGGTTATCTTCTTTCTTTTTTGATTATAGAAATGACATTTTATTAACCTACAAACTGTTTTTTTAAATAGAAGAAGAATTTGAAATTTAAAGACATTCATGGTTTT
The DNA here is from genome assembly GCA_963921935.1 of Galeruca laticollis. Taxonomy (NCBI): domain Eukaryota; kingdom Metazoa; phylum Arthropoda; class Insecta; order Coleoptera; family Chrysomelidae; genus Galeruca; species Galeruca laticollis. The sequence continues at coordinate 155,965,402 of OY998181.1, read as the reverse complement.
TATCAATAGACAATAAGTAATAATAAATATCACTTAAATTATTATGATCACTTTTCTTATTAATGATATTAGTTTCTTGAGATATGTGAGCCATTTCTAAGAAAAGTCTTATCTGAATATTTGATTGAATATCTAAAATACTTACAGAATCAAAGTCCATAATATGATGTTTATCAATCACATGTTTTGCCAAAGCACATCTATCGGGATATAATCTACAATCGCTTTCATGTAGGGATATACGATTTTTTAATTTTTGACCAGTGTGACCTACATATTTTCCTTCACAATTTTTACAAGGAATACAAAATACAAAGATAAGACTAATATTCTTAACCTATAAATAGTATTCCTTGTAAAAATTGTGAAGAAAAATATGTAGGTCACACTGGTCAGAAATTAAAAAATCGTATATCCCTACATAAAAGCGATTGTAGATTATATTCCGATAGATGTGCTTTGGCAAAACATGTGATTGATAAAGATCATATTATGGACTTTGATTCCGTAAGTATTTTAGATATTCAATCAAACATTCAGAAAAGACTTTTCTTAGAAATGGCTCACATATCTCAAGAAACTAATATCATTAATAAGAAAAGTGATCATAATAATTTAAGTGATATTTATTATTACTTATTGTCTATTGATAAAAACCATAAATGTCTTTCATTTTCAAATTCTTCTGCTATTTAAAAAAACAGTTTGTAGGTTAATAAAATGTCATTTCTATAATCAAAAAAGAAAGAAGATAACCACAAATACATTAACTGTTTATAGATCTATGGTTAATTCAAACATAACCTTAATTTCTTTAATTATTTCTATGTTCCAATATAAAAAAAGAATAACTATTTAAAAAGATTTTATTTACTTTCAATTTGACAATTATTTCTAAAAAATTCAAATATTTCTTTCGATGTTAGATACAATTTACCATTTACATCTATTATAATATACATTCTCATATACTTTATCCTTGATAATGGAATAAATAAATTCTGAAAGCTTGGACATAAAAAGTATGAAGGGACTCGTTTTAATTTGCCGCTTCCCCAATAAACCTATATTTAGTAATAATTATACGACAAAGATCAAGTTTAACTATATATATATATATATATATATATATATATATATATATATAAAACTTCAAAGAGTGGTCTTTGTTGAAAAACCCTCAAACTCGTGGGGATAGCAGCCAAAAAAACTCGACAGGTTAGAGGTAAAGTGAATCCATTAGTACGTTACCTAAGCTTTCGAAGAGCATTGCCTCCATTTTCAAAGGCTATAATAAACCAGAAGGAAAAAACCACCGGTTAATTTAAAAATGAAAATAATTTTTGAAATCATTACGACTTACTTGTAGTGTTGATTTAAAATTGAACTCACATTTCACAAATTGCAGGAAAACCTTCATCCACTAAAGAAAAAAATATCGACTAAATCTAGTTTCTCACCTACATATAATAATGAGAGCCAGGATTTTCCCCCTGTTTTTTAAAACCAAAAGACATACAACAAGAAATGAACTGATTTTGTTGAATATATATTTCAACGTGAAATCGACTGCTGTCGAAAGGCAGTGTTACGGAGGGCAATTGAAAGGTGGAAGTAAAAATGTTTAATAAAAATCTAAATTTCTAAGAAATACTTTATGTTGTTTTGGTTGTTTGGTGAAAACTTCTAAGAAAAACAATAATAGATCAATGTCCACACCTGCGATCACAATAAGATTGAAAAATTACACTATTAAATTTAACCATACTATTATCAAACAGCTGCCATCTGTCTCTTGCAAAATGTAAAAAATTAGGATGACGAAATAAGTCAACAGTCAGTGAGCACTCAAACCACTCACATTCGGTATTCACAAACTGTCAACCGATTCCAGCATTAACTATTGTTAGGGGACATGGTAAATTCGGTCCCAGCAGGTAGCAGATTAAATTAAAAATTTTATACCCTTTTATCGGTAGGTTAATTCCCTCCCAACCAGAGTTTTACGATACTGAGGAGCTTAATCTCTTTCGTAGAATGAAGTAATTATGGTAGGTATGGGCTTTTCCGAAAATAGTAGCAATTAGTGAGTAAATGAATAATATAAATACATGAAATGGACTGAAATATGTACCATTTAGTTGCGTATGTTTCTCCAGTTTACATATTAGTCGATTCAAGTATTCCTTGTAGTCTGGCACCATAGATCTTGATATTATTTCGAGTGAAAAAGGAAAGCGTATAGTAGTTATAAATAACTATAAGTATAGATTTAAAATTTTTTTAAAAAGTGGCGAAAAGCGGTGGACGTATATAAATAAAAAGTGTGGATCTTATTTGCTTAGTATGGGTGAAGTGGACAATGTAACTGTTACAAAGCATGTAAAGGATCGTTGCCATAATGCAAATGTAGAACTGTTGAACCGCCAAATTGTAAGCACTTCTTGTAAAAGAAAGGCTATTGATGATTTATCGGAGAAGCCTGCAAAAGTCATCCGCCGGGAGCTTCAAGAAAATCTGCCTTCAACGATCAATACGTCAGACGTTGCGTTAATAAGGAAGAATTTGTACAATGCTCGTCGAAAACTGCTTCCATAATTGCCAACAACAAGTATTCAACAAACTTTCGACACTCTGGCGAAGATCAACATTGAAACATCCGGAGGTGAACATTTTTTACTTTTTAATGATGCAGCTGATCAAATCGCCGTCTTTTCTTGTACATCAAATATTCAATTTATCGGAAAAGTCAGACGAATATATTTAGATGGAACATTTAATTACTGCCCACAATTTTTTTGTCAGTTTTTTACGATACACGGGTATTATAACGGCCACTATATTCCTCTGATTTTTTCTCTATTACCCAACAAACGGAGTGAAACGTACCAAAAATTATTTAATATTGTAACAGAGATCTGCATCAAAAATAGTGTTAGATTATATATTTCTGAAATTGTAATCGATTTTGAAAAAGGTATCCATAAGGCTGTAGAACAAGTTTGGCCATTAGCTCAAATAATCGGATGTCGATTTCATCTTTTGCAGGAATGGTATAGAAAAATTCAGCAAATTGGTTTAATATCTGCCTACAAAGATGAATGTTCCGATGCGGGGCGATGGCTAAAAATGACTTTGCCGTAACTTTCTTAAATCCTGTAGAAATCAGCGACTGTTTTGTATTCGATCTACTCTCAATAGCACCAGACGATGAAAAGATTTAAATGTATTCCGATTATTTGATAGATAACTACATATCTGAGGAGTCACTATTCCCTCCTTCACTTTGGGCTACAAACTCAACAGAGCTTACACGGACTACGAATACATGCGAATCTATCCATAGACAATTTTACGATTCGTTTTACAAGTCTCATCCAAACATTTTTGTTTTTATTAATAATTAATTTAATAAAACTAAAATTATTCAATATTACAGTTCTATTGCACTCGTCCAATCTTAAAATATTTTACCCGGGACCGAAATTACCTATACAGTTTCAGGTAAAAACAAAATTAGGGACCGAATTTAACCGTTATTTTTGACCCCTTTTTTCTTGGGACGGAATTTGCCTATCCCCATTGTTAGATTAAAAAGCCAAACAAAACCCACACGCAAATACTGACGATCTCCACTTTCGTCTGATGTTAATTTCCATGAAAAGCAATACTAATTATATAACATTACCCTAACAATAATAATGTCAGCTAGGAAAAGTGATGTAAGATCTGTAACTTATAACACATGGAAAGGACCTAACCTCTCACGTTAAGGCCCGACTGTTTGGAAATCATCTGCAATCGCAACTGCTAGCCATAATGTAAAAAATTCTTTTAAACTGAAATATTAAATAATGTTTGTATTGTCAACACTCGAATGACCTGTCACCTCAGTCAACCATTAACTCAAAACACTAATTTGGGACTCCTCGCTACCGGAGTGGACATTATTAATGTGTAACAAATATGTATAAATCTTACTAAGTGACTTACTTAATGTCAGACCTTCTATTCATTGATTCCTCAATGCTATTAATATGATACATTTCTAAAAAGTTTCTTTTGTTATAGTTTCTTTATATGTCAAGAATCTTCACATTATCAAAATCTATATGGTGGAACTCATGTATAACATGTTCTGATAATGCACATTTCCGCTTTTTTAACCTTGCATCGCTTTTATGTTGAGGACAGCGAGATTTCAAGTTCTGAGATGTCATTCCTACATACTTTTTGTTACAACTTTTACAAGGGATACTATATATTACGTTAGTTTTCATCAGGGAATCCTCCGGTTGTTTTAACTTAGTAAAAAGATACTGCAGAGGTTTGGCTGTTCATTGAGCAATTTTTACATTGGTCCCCTTGAATTCTTTGATGATTTTTTCTGACAGATCTTCAATATAAGGAAATAATCCAAAAGTAACCTGTTGTATATTATTGAAATTAACATCCTGTTCATTTTCATTACTATTAATATGACCGACCGTATGCTCGCCGGGAGTGTTGTAAATCAACCTTTTGAGAAGTTTGATAGAATAACTATTTTTTTGAAGTGTATCAATCAATATTTTAAGGTTTTTATTAAGTAATGTTGGATCTGATATTTTTTCAATTCTGTTCTTCATCCCTAACACTAAGTTAACCTTCATTTTTTAGGGGTGATTGGACTTAAAGTTGAGGTATTTACCCTAACTGGTAGTTTTCACGTACCAGTCAAGTATCACCCTGCCTTCATTGGTCCTTATTAACTTTGTGTCCAAAAATGGTACACATCTGTTAAGTTCATTTTTAACTGTGAATTGTATGTATTGATTGTAACCATTGAAAATGTTAAAAATGGTTTCGACACCATCTTCAGGAACAGCTGTGATGATATCATCTACATATTTTTTTAGAAAAGGAATATCAAAAGGTAAATTCCCAACACACTCAGCGATCAAATCGTCCATGACATATTGCGCAAAAATGGGTAATACAGAACTACCCATTGGTGTACCAAAAACTTGTTTATAATATTCATTAAATCATTAAAAGCAAAAACATAAGTGCTATATACAAAGTCTACTAATTCCAAAAATTGGTCAATATTTAATCTACAAGAATCCTGAATGGAATTCCAATGTTTGGTAATGCTATAATAATAAAAATAAAAAGTAATAAAAAAAATAAAAAAATAGTATTACCAAACATTGGAATTCCATTCAGGATTCTTGTAGATTAAATATTGACCAATTTTTGGAATTAGTAGACTTTGTGTATAGCACTTCTGTTTTTGCTTTTAATGATGAATATTATAAATTAGTTTTTGGTACACCAATGGGTAGTTCTGTATCACTCATTTTTGCGCAATATGTCATGGACGATTTGATCGCTGAGTGTGTTGGGAATTTACCTTTTGATATTCCTTTTCTAAAAAAATATGTAGATGATATCATCACAGCTATTCTTGAAGATGGTGTCGAAACCATTCTTAACATTTTCAATGGTTACAATCAATACAAACAATTCACAGTTGAAAATGAACTTAACGAATGTGTACCGTTTTTGGACACAAAGTTAATAAGGACCAATGAACGCAGGGTGATACTTGACTGGTACGTGAAACCTACCAGTTCGGGTAGATACCTCAACTTTAAGTCCAATCACCCCTACAAAATGAAGGTTAACTTAGTGTTAGGGATGAAGAATTAAAAAAATATCACATCCAACATTACTTAATAAAAACCTTAATCCTTATCCTACCAAATTTCTCAAAAGGTTGATTTACAACACTCCCGGCGAGCATACTTTCGGTCATATTATTAGTAATGAAAATGAACAGGAAGCTAATTTCGATAATACACAACAGGTTACTTTTGGATCATTTCCTTATATTAAAGATCTGTCACAAAAAATGCGTTCAATAGTTTCCACTTTCCACACTTGTTATGTAATATGCTTACACAATTTTATTTTGTTTAGGCTGGATTCCTGGACAAGATATTTTTTTTTTCAAATTTACAGTACTGTTTATTAATAGTGAATAAACGTTTGTTGCTTTTTTTGCTATTTTATTTTAAATGTACAGGGTGAACAACTAAGAACGACTGTAGGCCACATCTCAGAAAAGAGAAAAGAGTCATGGTACAACTTTCAAAAAAATTACCTTTTATAAGTGATCCTGGAAAATTGCTGGAAAATATTTTGCGGTCTCTAAAATATCCGCTAGGGGTGGAAAGAACACTCGAAAACATAATACTCCAAAAAAACATACTAAAGGTATTTTATAAATACAATTTTTGAAATCTTGATGAGATTATGAAAACATTTAATTAAGGAGATTTTTTGTCATTATTCTACAAATAATGGATGAGGAAGGTTCAAACCTATGAACAAATTTATAACTTTCTCGTTTATTAACCGATATTTATTAGTAAATCGTCTACTTTTTCACATAGCGTTGACAAAGTTGCTCAATTTTGTTATTTTTGTTAAGCATGTCTTATTAAAGAGGAAAAACTCTTTTAAATGACGCCAAAAACATTGATATCGATTAAAAAACAAAAGAGTGCTACGACATTTGTTTTTGAGGTTGAACCTTCCCCCACCCCTTACTTGAAGAATAAGGTCAAAAAGTTCCTAGCTACATTTTCCATAATCTCATCAATATATCAAAAATTGTATTTCTAGGATACTTTTAGTATGTCTTTTTTGGAGATAATTATTATGTTTTTAAGTGTTCATTCCACCCCATAGCAGATATTTTAGGAACTCAAAAATATTTTCCAGCGATTTTTCAGGGTCATTTTCCTGAAGGTATTTTTTTAGAGTTGTACCATGACTATTTTTTGAAATATGGCCGACAGCCGGCGTTCTTAGTTGTTCACTCTGTATTTGCTGATTAGGCACAGAAACATCTATAGGATGTCATCTAGAATGCTTGAGGTATATTATTTAGAGGTTTAAATAATATCCATACAACATCTAAGAGAATACACTATATTGTTTTTGATACGATGTTACTTTTCAGATATTGCATTACCATCGACAAGATGTTCAAAAGCATTTCAGAATGTAACAGAAGTGTTGTTTCTAGTTCGTTATAAAGACTTTGAGGAAGATCTAGTAACATCACAGCAATGTAAAAAGGAAGCGCTCTAACATCGCTGAGAAGTTAAGTTGAAACATCACAAAAGTTAACAGCCACAAGCTGGGCATAAGCGGTTGTATAGATGTGCATGTGATGAAAACAAGAGGAAAAAAAGGAAGAACATTATCGCAATGTGATGTTGAATACATAAGTTGAACGTAACTGTAATATTTATTTGCATAGTGGGAGGGTTATTCGGCTTATATATTCATAACATTGCGAACCATGGCTGATAGCTGACTGAAAAATCAATTCACACAGTTCAACAAAATTATCACGGAACATAAAATTTTAAATATAAAACATACCCGTGATGTGACGTTTAAAAAACGAAAGATAAACGAGATGTGACATTTCGCATTTTAAACACTAGTGTTTAAAGAGTCGTTTTGCGCATGTCAAACGCGTGTTTATAATGCGGCTTTAGTAAAGAAAGTAGAAAAAATATGTTTAATAGCTCTGTTATTTATTGCCGAACGGCAACATGGAAAGCTTGATGGCATTGCAGCCGACACTAGCAAATAGATTCTGTGAGCCACTGAATATCGCGATGCAATGCTCATTATAATATATTAGTTAATAAACGAAGTTTTTCACAATCAATTTATCTTGTTTCATTTGGAAATACTAGTGCTTATTATTTGTCAACGGAGCGTAAACGAATTTAGAAAAGAACCGGTTAATACAGTCCATAAATCGAAGAAATCAACACCAGTTCTTTTCTCATAATACAAACAATATATCGATGAATATATTTCTCTCGGACATGGCAAATTTGTTCCTTTAGCTCTCCCCAACTCCTCCAATGAAAATAAGTATTTTGTACTCCACTCCACTCTGAGAGAACACAGCGAAACCACCAATTTACGAGGGGTCTTCGAACTCTCCTATAAAAATTACTCCCTAGTTCTCTTTTGCTGACATTTCTCCTCAGAATTATTCAACATATTATGTCGTTTTCGCGTTTCGATACGTATTGACAGATCGTTCAGACAGATCTCCACAAACCCTGATCAAAATTTTCTACAAAATATATCATGGATAGTGATAATTTTTCATCAATCAAATTAACTTGTGTGTCGTTCGGACAAAAATATGCTCCCAATCTCGCATGCGAGTATTTCAAGATATTATACAACGAAATACCGATTTATCCCTCTCTTTAGACGCATTATTACATCAGACTTATGTGGATGACATACTGTTAGGTGCTAAATACAAAGTTGCACTATTAAAAAACATGCGGACTGTTCCCAAATTAGAACTGTATGCATGTTACTGTTAGCCAAATTTACTCAACGAATTACGCAACTTTTTAAACCAAAAATTCATGCCAATCTGTGAAAAGGACTGCGTCTTGTATCTCCTCCGACTCTTGTAAATATAGTTATTATAATTAGGTTGGCAACGTTGTGTTAAATTGTAAGCATGTATTTGATTTTTCTCCTGCATCCAACTCAAAATTTGGGCGATACTGAGAAAATTAATAACAGTTCAGCTATATAAAGTGAAGTTAGAGTGCTTAACCCAAAGTGGAGCGAAAAAAACCGGATTTACAAACATAGAAATAGCCATAAAACAGAGAAATAAGTAATAAGTGAGTGATAGTTCTAAAGTCAAATTCAAACGAATCGGTAGCCGCTAGGAATAAACCTGCGCTCGATTAAAAGAGCGGTGTTGCCAGATTTAATAAAACGAGCTAGAAATAACTCAAAAACGGAAAATTGATAAAGGGTATACCTCCGACCGGTTGACCGGAGTATACCTTTTTACACAATTAATAGCAGGCACCAAGATGCGTGACATAGGAAAAATAGAAAGGATGTTTCAACAGATAGAAGAAAATATGAAGAAAATTAACGAGAAATTAAATATGGTAGTAGCATACAATAAGCATATGCGAGAAGAAAACAGAAAGCTAAAAGAAAAAGTGTCATGTCAAGAAGAAGGAATAAGCAATTTAGAGAGGGAAATAAGGAAAAGGAATTGTTCAGCTTTATGAACTTTTAAATAAATTTGGCTACGCCGCCTTAAAACTAGAAGACAAGGGCCTGAGATCAAGAAGCAAGGGAACGAGCCGGGAGAACTCATAGAGAAATAAACATATAAAGAGAGTGTTCGATCCCGTATAAACACCGGCATCGCGTCGATCTCAGCGCACCCCTTGCGGGGAACACAACTAGTTCTTACAGGCGGGATATTTAAATTTGGATTATGGGTAGGTAAATTTTACAGTTTGTCTTAAAATCGTTTATTATATAATTATTTCATTCCAAAAAATTATATTTCATTTTTGTAATGAAATAATAATAATAAACAATTTTGAGACAAATAATTTAGGCTATCAATAATAAAACATCACACATTTAAAATTTTTATTAACCTGCACATAATATAAAAACAAATTAATAAAATATTTGTTTACTATACATAGGTCTGTTATTTATACATGTTATTACATTGATAACTTTAAAATTCTTATTCTGATAGTTAAAGATAATATCAAAGTACAAAAACATCTGATTAAATGGGCATTTATACGACTGTACATTTTTCAAAAAAATTCAATTGCAGCCTCCACCATCCTCATAGCTGCCCAGCTCTCACCTTTTTTTAACTTTTTCATTTCAGAAAACAAGAAACTTCACATTTACTTTCTTTAAATTAATTAAAAAGACAAAACATGTAAATCAGAGGAAACCTACAGTTGAATGTGTGAATACACAACATAAACATATACTTAGCGAAAACTAAAAGTAAAAATGGCACACTAGCTTGAATATTAAATAATGTTTTAAATTGGTAACACAAAACATGAAAAAACTATTATTATCTATATCGTCAATTTACCATACAGTTACATATTATTATTAATCACAAAATTACATATTTCTACTCAAATTACAGCATTATACTTAAGAAAGTTTATCCAATATTACATCAAATATTTTAATAAAAAACATTTAAAAAGTAGATTCTCCTTTACATGAAGACAGGAACAGGTCTGAAACAAAAAAAAATTATACGCAGTAAATTGTTACCAAAAAATTATAATTATTTTTGTTTGTTAGTCCTCTTACCATCATTATAATATTTTTTAATTAATAAGGGGACACAAACTTTTATGAGTTGAGAAAATACGTATGATTTATGTTCTCGACAGTTTTTTCAGTAATATTTTCTACGTGACCTAAAAGTGGTAGAAAATGATAAACAATGTCATGCAGAATGGAAAGAAGTTTTACGACTTCCCTTTGAACATAAATTAGACGTATTTTATCATCATTTTCTTTGAAGGAAGTGAAAGTATGGTGAACATCTAAAATATCTGTGTCCAAATTAGCCTTACATTCTGCGCAATTAAAAGTTGTGATTTTTTTAACAACGAAACCAGAAACGTAGCGTATTGCTTGAGTATCAAAATTTGAATCATTTAATTCTATATCTAAAAACGGAAATTCAATATTTTCCAATTCATTAATTTTGTTATTACTACTGATAAGTGCCTTTTTTAATTCACAAATTCTATTTCTCTGATCTCTATTAATGTAATACATTTTCTTCTTCTTGGGAGATAAATTACTGACCCTAGTTTCGTTTATTTTACTTAAAATAGGTACTAGATTCCAAACATTGTTTTCTAGGCAAAGGTTCGAATTCAGTTTTTTTAAGACTAACATTATTGTTACAAAAAATAAGCTTTCTTTTTACGGGCAATACTGTATATTCAAAAGCTTGAGTTTTATTATTATTATCTTCAATTACTTTTGGTGGTGTATGATGAAAGGGTTGCAAAGGTAAAGCAAATTTATTAAGTCTTTTGCGTAATGAATTTGTAGATGCCTCATCATCAAAATGATCTTCACACAACCTTTCATCTTTGGATGTATAAGGAAGTTCTAAAATTTTGTACCACTGTTCCCTTTGACTAATGTCAGATGGAAATTTGAAAAATGTTTCGTTCTTAAACTTCAAATTTCGAAGCGGCCAAAAATATGTATTATTACAATTTTTTGCTATACAACTACGACGAATTTTACCTGGTGGTGGTATTTTAAAGGTTCACTTAATTTTATTTACTTTATTAAAACTAAAACCTAAATAAATTAAAAAATACTCACTCTTGTATTGTCTTCTTTTTCGGAATTGTTATTTTTGACACTGTCACTTTGCATTTGACAAACAGAAACCAGATTCACACCCACCAATGTAAGATTGGTTTTGTATATTTTCATTTTTAATGACGTAAAAGTTAATATACTAGGTTATTTTATAATATTTATCCACAATAAAGGCGATGTTTTGAAATGTATTGAAATTTATGATATTTTGTTCTATTTTGTTTATGTAAAACAGTCTTATATTTCGCGACAGTCGAGACTCCATGCGCGGGGAACTTGCGCAGAAACGTTGTGCCACATACCGCCTATGCATCAAACTGTCTCTTATATTATTATTTGTCTATGGGAGAACTGCAGAGAGCGCGAAGAGAGACAGAGCCACCGACAGACCACGTCCTCTTACCATTTTAAGTTATTATATTTTTATATAGTTTAAATTAGTTAAAAATGTATGTAAAGTTTTCTTATGTAATGATACAGTCCTCGAAGTAAAATATGTTAAACCAGAAAGAGTTTAACTGGTCCTTCATCAAAGCCCAACATAATTTTGGCCCAAGCGAGCGGATTTGAAATTTGAAGCGATGTATTATCTGTGGAAGAAAACTAACGACAAACGCAGAACAACGTACAAGACTCTCGATGGTAAGCCGTTTAAATTTATTGCTAGGGAAATAAAGATTAAATATCCTTCATTTTCATGTTTCAATTTGAAGCATGTATTTGTGTGTTTGAATTTATTTTACAACTTCATTTAATTATTCACATTGTCTCATTATGCAAAATCATATATTTAATGTATTATTCTCGTATTTTTATGTGTACATTTCCTATCGAAACTCGAAGACAGGTTGGTCTCGGTCTTATTTCTTTGATTTTCTGGCATTTCACTCGTAAAATCAAAACATCGGCATCTTTCAAAAACTCGCAAACATTCACGTTAAAATTTTACTCGTTATTCGAATCCTTTGAAATAGATAAATATCATAACAATATTGTTCTTTGTCAATTTATTTCGGTACGTGAAAAAGGAAAGAATATTAAAATGCCACGTAAAACAAAAAATCAAATGGATGTTAGTTCTAATAATATTGAATTTGATGAAAAACTAGAAAATTTACACGCTCGAACTGTAATAACAGATAGATTACAGAGATTTTCAATTTTTTTAAATAAAACAACGTTAGGAAATGTAGAAATAGATAAATTTGAAATCGAATCACGTTTAAAAAGCATTGAAGATGATTTTTCGGAATTTCATAAAATTCAAACTCATATACTTGATACCGGAAGAAAAAGAATACAGATTGACCATAGAATCAGAATTCAATTCAAAAATCTCGTTAGCGAAAAGATTGATCGCGAACACTCAAGATGTACCAAGGCAGAATATCCCACATCCACCTATAAATAACATGACGAGGTTACCAGACTTAGGAATTCCTAAATTTTACGGAAAATACGAAAATTGGTATAGTTTTTGGGATCAGTTCAAAGCCATAGTCGATGACCGGTATGACATAAGCGAAGTCAAAAATTAATGTATTTAAAATCGTGCTATCAGGAAGACGCCTTAAAATTGATCGAAAATTTAGATTTAATAGAAACAACTATACAATCACGACAGACTTATTAAAACAACGATTTGAAAATCGAAGAGCTATAATTAATACTCATATTAACACAATGTTATTTAATCTACCTTCTATTCATAAAGAATCGTCTGCTTGTTTCGAAAAACTACTTCATTTAGTACATCAACAGGCATCAGCATTAACCCTGCAGTGCACACGTGAAAAAAAATTCACCAATGCACACGTCGGGCCTAATAGGCCCAAGTATCAGAAAGTCCTAAAAATACGTCAGGGGCTCATTGAAATTCAAATTTAAAGACTGGAAAGTATTGATACTGAACTTTTATTGAAAATAAAAATAGAGAGGAAAATATTACACCAAACAAATAACAATTATTGTAAGGTAAAATGTTATGACTAGCAACTAAAGTCTCATTCACTTTCTTGTTCATCTTCCATCATATTGCTGGCGCACTGTGGACAAAAAGTGTGTGCGTGCTCTAAGCAAACACACTTACTGCATTTTTCACAAAAATATCGACTTTTCCTTCTTTTGCTGCAAAAATTACAATCTCTTCTTGTGACCCCCTTTTCAGTAGGCATGACGTGTTCAGCAGGTAATCCAGCGAACTTTCTTGCATCCAACCTTGTTTTTGTTGGCAAATGGTTATTATTGGCCCGGTTCTCCAAATGATCTTTCACTAGTTCCATTCCTAAATTTTTCAGAAATGATCTCCTAGTTTCAATTTTATATTTTTGCGAATAGTATATTATGGCTGCATTCATTACAGCAATATTCAGTATTCCATAGAATATTACCATTGTCCATCTTCTAGTGTTTCTTGCTACATTGTATACACCACACATCTGATCTGCTGTGTCCACAACTCCTTTAGTGATATTATAAAAGGTAATTATTTCAGGGTTTTTTTCTCGTTTGTACATTCATCAATAGCATCATCATGATGCATTGGGGATCCCAGAATCACACATTTGCTTTTTTTCCGAACATACGAAACTATTGTCATGTCTTCGTTGAAGCCAAAAAGACTGGAATATATTTCTCGATTTTTTGCAGTAAATTCTGAAGGAATTCCTTTTGCATCTCCTCTGAAAGTACCGACAATAGTAAGGCGATACTGCATGAGCATTCTTTTCATTACTTCTATGCTACTGAACCAATTGTCCTTCCACTGTTGTGAATTGGCTCGCACATTCTTTCTACTACATCAGACTTTATGTTGCTGATTTTGTAGGGCCCATCTGGCTGAGTACCAGCATAAATCTCTAGATTGGCTACATAGGCTGTTCTGGAATCCGTCAACGCCAATATTTTCAAACCGTATCTCGCTGACTTCTTGGGAATGTACATTCGAAACCGGCATCTCCCTCTAAAAGCCCAGAGCATTTCATCTAGCGTTGCATATTCACCAATACAGTATGATGACTGACAGTTTCTAACAAAACTTTCAAAGAAACCTCTTAATGGTGCAATATTGTCCAATTGACGCCTTTCTTCTCTTGATGTGACATCATCAAACCTTATACACTTGAGTAAAAAGCGAAATCTATGTATTCCCATTGTAGCTGGAAAAATAGGATTTTCCAAATCATCTGTTGCCCAGAATTCGCTGAGATTCATTCTGTTTCCATGTTTCACACCATCTATATACAGTAAACCAATAAGAGCTTTTACTTCTTTTAAAGTTGTCTATTTCTTTCTATAATCAAAATCTGCATCAGGAGTTGATTTTCTGATAAAAATATTAGTGTTGGCCACTATATCATTCAACATTCGGTCATCTACCAACTTAGACCAACTTTCTAAAGGCGATTGAACACCTTTAGCGTACTGTTTGACACCAGGTAAATGTGTGTACAAATTGTGTTGTCTAGTACGCACATTTCTTGGTTGACATCGTTTGCTCCATTTGGTACCATCCCTTGCTATAAAATGTGTTTTTCGTCGACGAGAAACTCCTTGTTCATCCTCATGGTTTTATCTGAAAACATTTTATCATGATCTGAAAATCTCTCAACTTCCTGAAGTTCTTGTTCTGAATCAGAGTTATGATCACTTGATAAAACAGTCTGAATCAGCCGTTGAGTCATTAGCATCTTCGTCAAAGTTTTCGTCAACTGATGAGACGTCTTAAAATAGTTTTTGAAGTCTAGCAACTTCTTCTTCATATTCGCCCATCTCAAATTCCTTCTGTAAATGACTAATATAACTAATATAAACGTCTCATGCTGAATTTCTTACTTTTTTTCGACTTTTTTGTATACTTTGAGCTGATAATAAATTACTGTAGCATGATAATACTAACAAAAATCCAAGAAATAAACGCACAAACACATTTCTCAACTGACATGAAATTATAACCTCACTTAACACGTGGGGATTATTAGGCCCATTACGCCCTCTACTCTCGGGTTATTCAACTTATAAACGTTTTTTGTGGATGAGTGAATTAGTTTTATTAAAACAGGAAGCTACACAGGATTTCATGTAATTCGATGAAGAGTTTTCTGTTTTATGTTCACTTAAATTTTCACTTGGGCCTCTCAGGCCCACGTGTGCACTCCAGGGTTAAAAAAGCTTCAAATGCCCGTAGAGAATTGAGATGCATTATTAATTCCTATCATACTTCAAAAACTAGATGATAGAACTAATCGGGAATGGGAAAGTAAATTAGACAATCAACATTCACCCACCGTAAAAGAGTTCACTGAATTTCTAACAAAGAAATGTTTCACTTTAGAAGCAATACAGTTTGATAATCCAGTTAATAAATCATCAAACTGTAATCAAAATTGAAAACCTCAATCAAGTAATTTTAAAAAGGTGATTACTTGGTCACGAACCTCACTTTATTTATCACATGCCCTCAATTTTCAAATTTATCAATTAATGAAAAGTACAATGAAATAAATAAAAGAAAACTCTGTACAAATTGCTTAAGACCCGGTCACAGTAAACAAAACTGTTTATCCAGCGGTTGCAAAAAGTGTAATCGCAAACATAATACAGCCCTACACATCGAAAGCAATGCATCATCATACAACAGACAAAAGAATAGAATCTAGAATTCAAATCGTGTAAATCAAACTCAAAGCAGGAGTAGCAATGGAACCGATCCTCAGCAACAACGATGTAACGAATTCCAAATTTCAACGAACTCCAGCAACCAACGCGAAGCTGATGTGACAGCAAGCGAAGAAAACTCACAGCTAATGTCGCATCATAATAATCGGCCAACCATGTGTGTTATCGGCTCGAATTTTAATGGAAATAATCGGGAAGGAAAAATTTATACAGATAGTGCTACTCATATTTTCACATCAATAGAATTGAATCAAATCCTATTATCGACAGAAAACATTTTAATTCAAGGAAGCAACAAAATTGGATAGAATGTACAGCGTTACTGGACTCAGGAAGTCAGTCAAATTGAATAAGCTCTTCATTATTAAGAAAACTTAATCTTAACAGTCAGAAATTTGATATTCCTTTAATCGGTATCAATACAATCGAAACTCAAATAAACAGCAAGACAGTCGCAAAAGTTACATCAAAATACGAACCGTTGCATTTTTTAGTAATACCGGAAATTACAGAAAAGTTGCCGTTGAAAAAATTTGACAAAACTAAATTATCGATACCACATAATTTAAAATTAGCTGACGAAAGATTCAATAGTCCAAAAACAATAGATCTTTTAATTGGCGCGGAAATATTCTTTGACCTCTTAAAACAAGGTAAGTTTAAACTTGGAAATAACCAAGAAACAATGTTTGGATGGATTATAACAGGAAATTTATTTCTAAACGAAAACCTAAATAATAATGATCGACAAATTTGCAATTTATGTAAAGTGTCAAATAAACAACTTAACGATACATTAATAAAATTTTGGAAAATCGAAGAACTGGATACAAAAATTCCACTTTCAAAAAATGATCAATTTTGTGAAGAATATTTTAAATTAACAACAAAGCGAAATGAAAAGGGAAATTTTGTAGTAAAATATCCTTTTAAACCAAATTGTTCTGAACAATTAGGAGATTCAAAGAAAACGGCACTTAAACGATTTTTAAGCTTAGAAAATCGGTTCTTGAGAAACGAAAACTTAAAAACGCAATACATCGAATTTATGAAAGATTATGAATCTTTAGGACATATGTCATTCATTAATACATTAGAAAACGATAAATCTATTAACAACAAATCATTTTTCTTACCTCATACAGCAGTTATCAGAGATTCAGCGATAACAACAAAATGTAGAGTGGTATTTGATGCCAGTGCGAAAACAAGCACAAACGTATCTTTAAAAATGATTTACTATTAGGTGGTCCTTCTGTACAACACGAATTAATTTCAATTTTATTACGTTTGAGACTTAGAACTTATGTTTCAACAGCAGATGTTAGAATGATGTATCGTTGTATAGACATGGATCCCGGTGAACGGTAATTCCAAAAAATTTTATGGCGAAAAAAACCCGATGATAAAATTAAAGTTTACGAACTGAATACCGCAACTTATGGTAATTCCAGTGCACCATTTCAAGCTACACGATGTTTAAAGGAACTTGCTATTTTAAATAAGGAAAATTCCCCACGATACTCACAAATAATTGAATCATGTTTCTATATGGACGACCTTCTTTTAAGTGTGAATTCGAAAAAGGAAGCACAAGAAGTTTATCTGGAATTGTCGAAAATACTAGCAAGCGCTAATTTTCAATTACGTAAATGGTCCTCGAATGATTAAGATATTTTAAATTTCATATTAAGCAATAGTAAAAGTAATGATGAAAATTTAGTATTATTTCAAATAGAAAAAGAACTTAAAACTTTGGGAATAAGTTGGGATGCAAATAACGATAATTTACGTTATCGAATAAATACTAATTTTGATAAAAACAAAATTACTAAGCGCACAATACTCTCTGTTATTTCACAGATTTTCGATCCTCTTGGTTTGATTATGCAACAACTATGGAAGCTGAACTTAGATTGGGATAATGAGGTTCCCCCAGATATAAAAAATCTTTGGTTAAAATTCTATTCTCAACTTAATTGTTTGAATGATATTCGAATTAAACGTCATGTTTTATTACAAGATTTCAATGAAATTGAATTGATAGAATTTAGTGACAGTTCAGAAAAAGCATACGGCGCGTGTATTTATATAAAATCAATATCGGAAGAAAACACGATTGTTAAACTTTTAACTGCCAAATCACGTGTTGCTCCGTTAAAAAGTTTATCTTTGCCACGATTGGAACTGTAAGCTGCAACTTTGCTAGTTGAATTGTTCTTTCCTGGATAGGGATAGAACCTTGCAGACTCAAGAAATTTGTTGCAAACAGACTCGCAAGAATCACGGATATATCAAATGTAAATGAATGGTAACAAATGATAATCCAGCAGATATTATCTCCCGTGGTTTAAATCCTGAAGAATTAGTAGATAACAAAAAATGGGTAAATGGTCCAGAATTCATTTATCAAAAAACTCACCCTAATTTTAAAGATAATTTCGAAAGTGATATTGAAAATTTACCCGAAATGAAAGCTAATTTTGTATCTTTAGCTAACCGTAATGATAAATTTCAATCTGAAAATGAATTTAATTTGTTTGAAAGGTTTTCTTCTTTTTCAAAGTTAGTCAGAGTAATCGCATATATATTAAGATTTAGGAATCTTGTTTAAATAAAACTCATAAAGAAACATTAACTTGTGAAGAACTTTGTATTGCTGAACAAAGGTTGATCAATTTGGCGCAATCACAGTATGTTAAACAAGAAATCAGCGAAAACGTTCAATGTTATTAAATCTAAACAGAGTAAAATTATAAATTTAAACCCGTTTTTAGACGAATAAAATATTTTAAGAGTTGGAGGCAGATTGTCTAGGTCTGAATTGACATTCAACCAACGGGGCATGGTAAATTCGGTCCCAGCAAGTAGCAGATTAAAGCTCGATTCTCACTATAGTGCAATGAATGTGCAAGGCATGGGAAAGGCACGGGCTCGGCAAGGACAAGAAATGTATCGCGCATTCACACTGAACGAGTAGCTACGGTCACGGAACGTCAGTGGTACCGTTTATATAATTAATAGATCGAATAATAACAATATGTTTTCCACTACAACACTTGTGGAAATTGCTATGTTATCAGATGAAGACGAGGAGAAACAAATAGAGAAAGGTTAGAAACAAAAAAGACGTTTTTGGGTGCATGATATGTTCAAAAGACGGAATTCTCTACACTACACCCCGAATTGATAGACGACGAAACCAAATTCTTTAAATATTATAGAATGTCGAATAACGAATTCAATAATTTGTTAAAACAGATAGAAGAAGTTTTGCAGAAACAAAATACCACTTTTCGTGAATCCATTCCACCAGTTCAAAAACTTGCGGTGTGCTCAAGGTAAAAATCAAATATCAGCTTTATAGCGTATAACATGTTTTTTTTTATTTTTATTTTGACACATGATGTAGATAATATTACTATGAGTCTGTAATTTATATTTTTTTTAAACAGATACAACAATGTATATATGAATATATAAATCAATTTTGCAGAAAAGAAAACATATAAGACATTGATTCACAATGAAAATATACAATTTAAAAACTAATAAAAAAAAATTATCAAACTTAAAGATGGGATTCTGTGTCATCTTGTTCATAGAAGAGAACAAATGCTTCTCCACTGACTAAAGATTTCCACGATATTAATAGCACTCTTGAATCGTTATATTCGTGCCAATGTCCCGTGTAGGGATGTCGGCAAAATGCTGTGTAGTGACCATTATAAGTGGTTCCACAGTGATTAGATATAGCGTAGAGGTTGTACATACAAGGTTCCACATTATCAGCCGCGTAATGGTTCATATCAAGCCCTTCTATTAGAAAATCTATTGAATCATTAAGTTTTCCACTAAAACTTTCTGTTTGCGAAAAGCGCTTCAGGTGAATAACCAGTATTTTCGGAAATTTATGAATTGAGAATGATTTAATGCATCGTCTTCGTTCCTTACATTTCGAACAAGTTGGTTTCTCATCACCGTCGAGTGTTTCTTCTCTTGTAAACGAATCTAAACATTGTGAAAGTCGTAATTGACCTGTTCTTTGTGGTATCGGAAGGGATAAATCCCAAAAAGGATCGTAAGTAACTGAACAGTGACCACAGTGTGTGCACTTGATTGTTGAGTTTAATTGACCGACAAAGTTATCCATAATCTTGGAGTTGTCCATTCTCGCATATCTTAACCAAAATTCTTGTGCTTTCTCGATATCACTAAATTTGTCATCAATTTCTGTTAATATGGGCTTTGATTTTTCATATACCTTGTTGACATCTTCGTGAAGTCCTGCTAATAGGTAACGAAGAAACTCATGTGCATCATGTTGAGTGTATCCCATGAACCTTGAAGTAAATCGCTGAATCTTACTTTTCAATGATACTGTATTAACCACTCTGTCTGAACCGTCTTCAGACCAAAGCTCTTGAATAACTTCAGCAAATGCTTTAATTAGTGTTCCTTTCATGCTAGATATGTTTATGTTAATATCTCTTATGTATGCGTCTTTCTTTAGATATTCTAATAGCAACCTTGTGTTTGATAGGCATTGGATAATACTATTCATGAAACATGTGTTACCAATATTTTTGAGGTCTTTGAGACCCAAAGAATCTTGGGGATTATCCTTTATGGATCTGAAAGTGGAACTATTGTTAAAAGCTCTTTCGCAACTACTATCATTGTACGAATAATCTCGGATTCTATGATTGTCTTTCTCACTTGATAGGCGTGATAAGGAATTTGAATTGATGATGTTTGCTACTGAATTGGATGTAGATATTACGGATTTGAAAACTGTTTTGGTTGGAGATAATCTATTGCGTATAGGAATCGCATCATTCTCTAGCATAGTCATCTTCTTCAGTATTCCTATGAATGGGACATCATCTGGCTTGTGGTTATCTGTATTTTTTAGTACACTGAGGCCCAAAAGCTTGTTGGGGGCATAATTTATTAAATTGTCAACGCATCCCAGCAAACACAAATGTATATGTTACATAAAAATATATAACAGGGGAGGAACGATTTTTATATAAAACGTTTATATATTTTCTATGTAGTATTTATGTAACAAAATCTTTATAAATTTTGTTCTATATTCTCAATATTTATATTATAAAATGTTTTATATATTGGATATATCTAATTTTATATGTACCTATTCAAGAAGTAAATTCTGCTACATAAATATGAAACTTTATTTATATATATTTGTTACGTAAAATTTGTTACATGAAATATTTAACATATTTCATATGTATTTTTTACGGACCTCGTCTAGTGTGTTTCTAAAGAAAAAGAAGAAAGGTCTTCAATAATATAACCTTTAAATTGTCACGAGTCGATGTACACACATACTTGTAAGTATAATAACGTTTTAAAAGGTTTTTCGTTAGTTTTGTCTGTGTTTGTTTCCAGTTTTGTTTGTAGAGGAATGGAGAACACATCATGTAAGTGTTATTATTATTATTATTTTCAACAGGCAAGGGGCATCGCCAATGAAGCTGTTCATTCAACTGTCGTTTACAAAAGCTTATTTAACAAACGTATTAAAAAGGTTAACTATATTAAAATATACAATGAAGTAAACAATTACAAATCACATTATACCTACCTCACTAAAGTACTTTTCAAGATAATATTTTCGTTTTAACTTTTACAACTTATACATGGTTTAACAATAATTCCCTGTGTAGGGAGTCGTTATTCCGAAACAAATACCGCCGCCCAGGTATGCACTTAGGGCTCAAGTAGATTTTGTAATAATATCAAATAAAATACACATCTTTAATCCTCTGACCACATATAGAAAGGCAAGACAAAATATCTTGAAGTTATCTGTTGAAGTTATTTATATTCGAATACTTAGATTAATATAAATTATGAATTTTAGGCAAAATAACTGTTTAAAACGAAAAAAATTGAAATACTTCTGGGATTTATCAATAAGACAGAAAAACGATACGTAGTACGATCTTACAATGGTGACGGTAAACCAGAAATACATAATATAGAGACATCTCACTCATGGCTAGGACATAGAAATACCTACAAAATAAGGAACTTAAGATCAATTAAGTTATTTCAAGGTATTGTTACTATATGATTTATTTATTTAATATAATTAATATATACCTACATTTTTAGAAACGTTGCTGAAACAGTTTAATATGACATGCACTGATTTTGATCAAATCACCTTGGTGTGGATAAGGCTAAATAAAGAGACTCCAAAGGGAAAAGAAGGGCGAAACTGTAACTCTTCAAAACAATGGATAATATCCCTTAATATTGTCCACACGCTTACAAGTGGACCTCGAAAAGTCTTCTAAGAGAATATTTTTCATGGTTAATTATTGTTCTGTTTTTGAATATTCATTTGTTTTGCATTATCTTTTTATATTTTATTATCATTTAGTTTTTGAATATTTTTAGTTTTGCAATATTTTCCTTACATTAGGTGTTTTGTTTTTAGTTTCTCTTTTTTATGTTAATAAAATAAATGTACTTATATGCATCTATTTGATGTTTTTTTAGTAACTAAGTACCAGCTACTAAATTCCAAAGATAGATAAATACCATTTACAATATACAAATATTAAATTGTATTAAGTTGCTTTAAGTTTGAAATATTCATAAGGTAGGTATTGAATAATATAGTAACAATAGTTCATTAATCTTTTGGCCATCAACACTACTCAAAATATTGAATTTCATTTCATCTATGAAAAATAATGTTTGAACAGATTTTTTTGAATTTATTATAAATTAAGAATTTCGCTGAATTTTTTCATAGATCCAAGAAATAAAATATTTTAGATAAGGGGTGAAGCAAATGAAAAATTAGGCAACTTTGGTTATCTATATTATGTAATATTTAATACATAAATATTCTCTAGATATTATCTCATTTTTACATATATATTACATAGTAATTTGGAAATATTTGAGATATAATTTATAATATGTATTTCTTATATCATCATTGTTCTCTAGCTGTGCCGGCCTTTGTCAGTATTCAATACATAAATATTATCTAGTTGTGACTTCAGTTTTATATAACTGTGACTTTTATATTTCAAAAAATATGTAACATATATGTATTCAATATGTTTTTGTGTTTGCTGGGATGTATTATCAGAAAGCACACATTCTGAAGAAGAGAATGAAGATGTTGAATAAGAATTTCGGAAAAAGGAAAGATCACATGTATTAGAGTCTGTAATGTGAGAAAGTTTGAAAGTGGTAGAAGAATTACGTTTCTTATGATTAGGTTTCAGAAAAAGTTCTTCTAGAGGCTTAGAACGGGGAAACGTACCGAGAAAAGATGAAGCGTTTCCTCTTTGAATTGCAATACTTATTTGTTGTATAAAGAACAAAGTTGCTCTTGAATCATTGGTTTCTACTGATATTTTTTTACCGATTTCTTTAATGAATTTTAATGCTTCATGACCGAAAACACCAGAGGTTTCAATTGCTACAGGAATAAAAATGTAAATGTTCTCCAAATTTTTGTATTTATTGATTTTAAAAGTTTCGCCTTGTAAAGCTGCGGCGCCTGCGGAAGTAGATGTGGATCGGACATGGGACGGAGCCCAAGTGTCAGTGCAAGTGAAATCCCAAATAACTGGTCTGCCGCGTTGCCATGGAATGAGGGTCATACCATCTGGACGTTTACCGTCGTCGCGGCAAGTACCTAACGGTTCCAACGAACAGGGAATCTTTGCAGATGCCATGCCTCGTTTGATTAGGTCATTTACTGCAGAATGACGTGAAAAACGGCCGGCACTTAATTTGCAGCTTAGGCCGTGTCTACCATATTCATCAACATCAGCTCCGCAACGACAGCGATGTTTTACACAAATTTGACAACCTAAACGGAGACCAATAGAAATACGGAAGCTTTCGTCATCTAAAAGAGTACCTAAAGGGGCCGACGGTAAAGCGTTCAACCATGCTCCTGATTCCTTTGAAAATGCTGCATTCAAACGAGCCTTGTCTGGTAAATTGATAGCTTTCTGAAGCAGATTATCTTTTTCAATGTTCAATAAAGGAATATTCCAGGATTTTTGAAAGGATTTATAATCATCGGGTACAACTTTGTTAGACTTTAATGACCAAATATTTTCTGCCTCCATTAATAAAGGGTCTTGTGTGTGGAAAAATATAGGCAGAATGTAATTAATGAAATTTTTTGAACTATTTAATGATGACAAAAAAGAAGGAAGAGCTACTGAAACGATTGAGCGAATTCCTAAACCACCATATGAAATAGGTAGTGAAGCTTGTTTTCAAGAAAGGTCCTCTAATTTAATGTTAATTAATGACTCTAATGAATGACGAATGGCATTGTCAAAATTGATTAGGATATCATTATGTAACCAGGTCGGACTACATCTTAAGATATATGTTAATTTTGGTATTAATAGGCAATTCTTGAGAAGGTAATAAGCAATATGTGTCGGTAACCAGGATAAACGAGATGACATTTTTTTGAAAAAGGTTAGTTTTTTATTGAAAGCTGATAGAAAGGATTCGTTTAATAAAGGAGCACCTAATAGAAATAAATTTTGTCTGTTGGTAATTGTTATGCCTGGTGCTACAGAATTAAATTTATCAATGGTTAGATTATTTGGTGATTCTAAGAAAAATAACTCGCATTTGCTGAAATTGAGTTCAAGACTAATATCCTTGGAATTGTTTATTATATGGACAAGAGACTTGAACACGGAATTAGTATTACCACCTAAAAAACCATCATCAAGGTACCAAGCATTGAATTCTGTGTCAATGTTGCTAATAAGTTTGTGTATCGATATGCAAAAAAGGAGAGGTGCCAAAGGGTCCCCTTGTTGGACGCCTCTTTCCAAATAAATTATGTTTTTCGACAAATAAAAGATATGAAGGGAATCGATAACATTGATTGATGAAAGGAGAAATTTCAGGTAGAATATCTGCTACAAGTTTTAATAAATGATCGCGATGAATTGTATTGAAAGCATTTTCAAAATCAATTTTCAGGAAAACTTTATCATTAACGTCTGGATGATTAGAGACGTAACGTCTTGCTGCATGTGCAACTGCTTCACAACCACCTTTCGACCCGAAACCAAATTGTAATGGACGAAGTAAATATCCTAAGTCGTCTTTGATGTTTGAACAAATTATTTTCGCTACTAAACGACGATAAACTGTACCAATAGCAATTGGTCTGATACCTCCTGCTTTTTTAGTTAAAGCTAATAGTGACGCGCCGAATAAAATAGGACGAATATTGATGTTGACTGTGTCATTTAAAATAAAATTACATAATTTACTCAAAGATGATAAAAGATTTTTTCCTGAAGGGCCAGCACTGTAACTTATTAAATCTTGTAGATGTGAAGGTCTTAAAGAGTCTAAACCACCAGCAGAACTTGTTTTAAAAGAGTTTATTGCGCTACTCACAAATTCTTCTGTTATAAAAAAAGGAATATGTTCCGAAATCAGAGTAGGGAACTTACTATTAGGTTTCTCTACAGGATGTTTAGATTTTAAATCTGTTAAAGTGGCTGCACTGACATCAGCAAAACTGTCATCTGAAGCTAAGATTTTGATTGCGGATGTCAAGTCGCCGTCAGAAACTTTATTAATTACATTTTTAATTTTACTATTTTTTGATAAATTTATGTTTTTCCGAACTGAGAAATTTCTATTTTGTTGATCAGAGAAATTTAATAAATGATGATCTATATTTTCAAAAGTTTTTAAATTATTCTTGATTATAGTAGAGAGAGATACTTTTTTATTAGAATTTTTAGAAGGAAGACTCAAAACATTATACGGAAAAAGCAATAGATTCTCCCAGGTAGTAATAGAATTTTGTCTTACGCATTCTTCAATCAGATTAGATAGCGTTGAGGCACAAAGAGCCCTTGAAGCTTTTGGGACTCTTCTTATTACTGATCTTTGGCTCTTCAATTTTGCCAACTTTATATGAAAATTCGTATCTTTTATTTCCTCATTTTCAAAACTTTCTACTTTAATCGAACTTAAATTTTGTCTACCATGCGTCTTGTTTTGATGTAATTTTAGGCCTCGCTTCTTAAAAAATTTACCACAGATTTCGCACTTCACTGTAACTGGCGCTGACATAAGGCTTATATCATAAAGAATTTGGAGTTATGCAGTCCAAAAAATTTTACCGTCCGCTTCACGTTGATAAATGTACATCCATTTTCTATTTCTCAATAATTATAAGTGGATGAATTTTAATAAACGTATATTACTTTATAGATTGACGGGCATGTCATTTGAATGTGATGTGAGTGATATTTTGCAATTGTATATTCCATTTTTAGTTAACAGAACAGCTTCTATAAAATTAAACGTGACTAAACTAAAAGAACTTGTGAAATACACGTGAAATGTACTAAAATAATGATGATTGATTTACTTGGTTTAATGATTATTACATTATATTAATGATTAGTCTAAGGTATTCTGTAGGGAAAAGGTTTCATAAAAGGAGGCGGCATATGAAGAATTGTAGGATTGGCACATGGAAGCACTTGATGATGGTGGAGATTAAATGGGAGTTAAGGAAAAATTTGATGAGTGGGATAAGTGGGGTGTAGGAGACACTAGAAGCGGGCGAGTTTCTGAACTGTCGGTAATCGTGTTATGTAAATTAATGGTTTGCATGTTACTGGCATTATATGCTAAGAAGTTTTGAGTATGCTGCTGGTCATATACGTATTTAGCGTCAATATCGGAGACAAGTCCAAATATTTTAGTTTTAACTAGATGTTTGTCACCGGGAGAAAACTTTTTCACAGTAGCTTTTATGCTTTCAATAAAAAGATCAAATTCGTCTCTGTTTGCCTCAATTTTTTTGTTGTTTTCCTCGGTCAAAAGATAGTTCATTAGGGTGCTGCTAGCAGTCATAGGCTGGGTTGACGATTTTGCTTCAGTTGTTGCCTTCTTGTTTTTTACTATCTCTCCTTTTGACTTATGATTTGCTTGTTGGGATGTACTAGCTTGTGATAAATCGGTAGACTGCAGAATATCCTGACCATCAAGCTGACTATTCGGAGGTGTTATGTCCTGAATGTTATCCTGTGAAAAAATATGTTGTGAAGAATCGGAATACTGATTTATATTTTCCGGTCCATTGCTTTTATCGTCAGTTACAAAAGTGGGGTTTTCAGTCGTAGTAACTGAAGTAACTCGCTCCTTATCCTTCATGTGAATATGGAGAAATTCCAATATGTCGCCATACTTCCATCTCGCGTTGGGATCTGCTGCTTGCCCTGTTTTAGTTTTCTTTGAATTTCGAAATTTTCTATACTGACCGCGGATTGCCTCCCAACGATGCTAGCATTCTTCACCATCTGAAAGTAACAATATTAATTTATTCTAGGTTTCTTGCTACTGGAGACTCTCATCAAACGATTGCATTCAGGTACAGACTAGGGCATTCTACAGTACATGCCATTATCCAAGAAGTGTGTAACACAATTATAAACAACTTGTCGCCAGCTTATATTCCTACACCGCGTAAAGAAGACTGGGAAAATATTTCGAAAAGGTTTTGGACTACTTGGAATTTTCCTAATTGCTTAGGAGCCCTAGATGGCAAGCATATTGAAATTATAGCACCTGCTAATAGTGGTTCAAATTATTTTAATTATAAAAAAACCTTTTCCGTTGTTCTTCTTGCATTAGTCGATGCTGATTACAGATTTCTGGCGGTGGATATAGGATCATATGGCAAAAACAGTGATGGAGGTATTTCCGCAAACTCGAGATCGGGAAGACAATTGGAAAATGGTACCTTGGACATACCTGGCATTGAACAGCTTCCAGATTCTGATATAACAACGCCTTACGTTATTCTGTACAGTTATGTTCTTACCTCTTTTTCGTGTAGCATGCTGTTGTTTCTTTTTACAGACTACGCCTTTGTATTTAAAAGCTGTATGCAAACCAGATAATAAAGTCTGCTCTGAGTTAGCATGTTTATCACCATTTTTTAATCGCAGGATAGAATATTGATGGACTTCTATCCAAATATTCCATGATTTTTTTGAGTGTTGTTCCCATTGTTCCCCTCTTTAGATGGCGCCACAATCAGTGTCCCATCTATCTGTGGGTTATCTGTGGTACATACCACGTAAATTTTCATTCAGATGGTGGCCGCGGGCGGTATGTTCGAAAATATGTATTTCTTTCTGATAAATTCTCTCTGTTGTATTGAATTTACAATCTATTGTCACAGTATTGATAATTGGAATAACAGTACACTAAATATCAATATCTTCATCTACATCTACTATAAAACTTTTGATATCGAGGAAATGTGTAGTGATTGGTTTACTAGTGATAGTGATACAATGGTGTTTTAAATGAAACTCACGGTTTGTAGTTAACTCCACAATATAATAAAAGTTATTGAAAATTCTAAAAAATTGACAATTGTTTCGATAAATCAATATCATCGTCAGAATGACAGAAGTTACATTTCATTTGATGCCTACCTGATGTTTAGTAGTTATTTTTGGCTAGACCAAGAAGTGACCTAACTGGTGATTGACTTAATATATGTTAATTGAAAAAAAAAGATGTGATATTACAAATATTGAAGCTTATATATTATTAGCCCTATGGTGATATCCTGGATATCATTTTTCCCAATTAAGATCAGTATAACTGTGCAATGATATAGAAAACCAGGAAAACTATATCTGCTGATCTTTACAATTATCACTTGAGAAGACAGTTTATTAGTGGAGAACTTCCTAGATTTAACTGTTCATTGACAACTTCATATTGTGGGTTTCTTTAATGTCTTCTAATTTCCAATTCTTCAAGGAAATCCAGTTCTTGTTTCTTTTCACAAATATGCAGCAGTTCTAGTTTTGTGTCAGGTGTCAATGAATGATTGGTATCAAGTAGATGTTTTGTGTAGTGGGATTTATCTAGTTGTTTTAATCTGTATGCTCGTAAGTGTTTACTGTATCGGATTTCAAAATTCCTAAAGGTCTGACCCAAATAGACAGCATTACATTCTGGACATTTGAGTTTATATATACCTGACTTCTTTAAAAGTGGTATTTTTGTTTCCACATTTAACAATTTTGTACTAACGTTACTTTCTGTTTTAAAAGAAACTGTTGTATTCGTTGCTGAAGATATTATCTTTGAAATATTATTAGAAATATTTCCTGCATATGTGATGGTTTTATAAGTTTTTATTTCATCAGCTTGTTTAGGAAATATTAGTTGTAATGGTACTTTTTCCTCTTTTTTATTAATTAGCTTATTTATCATATGTAATGGATAACCGTTGGATGTTGCTATTTGTCTAATTGTATTAATCTCTCTATCAAAATTACATTTGTTCATAGGAACTGAAAAAGCTCTATGTATCATTGAATTATATGCCACTAGTCTGTGTGACATAGGGTGATTGGAATTGAATGGAATTGTCACATTAGTCTGTGTTGGTTTTCGGTAAATTGAATAATCAAGTACATTATTAACTCTTTGAATTTTTAAATCAAGAAAATCGATTGAGCTATTTTCTTCAATTTCCAATATAAATTTAATTTTTGGATGTAAATTATTGATGTGGTTGAAAAATACATCCAATTGTCGTTCACTATTTTTCAACCACGTCAATAATTTACACCCAAAAATTAAATTTACATTAGAAATTGAAGAAAATAGCTCAATCAATTTTCTTGATTTAAAAATTCAAAGAGTTAATAATGTACTTGATTATTCAATTTACCGAAAACCAACACAGACTGATGTGAGAATTCCATTCAATTCCAATCACCCTATGTAACACAGATTAGAGGCATATAATTCAATGATACATAGAGATTTTTCAGTTCCTATGAACAATTGTAATTTTGATAAAGAGATTAATACAATTAGACAAATAGCAATATCCAACGGTTATTTACTAGATATGATAAATAAGCTAATTAGTAAAAATGAGGAAAAAGTGGCATTACAACTAATATTTCCTAAACAAGCTGATGAAATAAAAACTTATAAAACCATCACATATGCAGGAAATATTTCTAATAATATTTCAAAGATAATATCTTCAGCATCGAATACAACAGTTTCTTTTAAAACAGAAAGTAACGTTAGTACAAAATTGTTAAATGTAAAAACAAAAATACCACTATTAAAGAAGTCAGGTATATATAAACTCAAATGTCCAGAATGTAATGCTGTCTATTTGGGTCAGACCCTTAGGAATTTTGAAATCCGATACAGTGAACACTTACGAGCATACAGATTAAAAACAACCAGATAAATCCCACTACGCAAAACATCTACTTGATACCAATCATTCATTGACACCTAACACAAAACTAGAAGTGCTGCATATTTGTGAAAAGAAACAAGAACTGGATTTCCTTGAAGAATTGGAAATTAGAAGACATTTAAGAAACCCATAATATGAAGTTGTCAATGAACAGGTAAATCTAGGGAGTTCTCCACTAATAAACTGTCTTCTTAAGTGATAATTGTAAAGATCAGCAGATATATTTTTCCTGGTTTTCTATATCATTGCACAGTTATACTGATCTTAATTGGAAAAATGATATCCAGGATATCACCATAGGGCTAATAATATCTAAGCTTCAATATTTGTAATATCACATCTTCTTCTTTTTTCTATAAACATATATTAAGTCAATCACAAGTTAGGTCACTTCTTGGTCTAGCCAAAAATAACTACTAACATCAGGTAGGCATCAAATGAAATGTAGCTTCTGTCATTCTGACGATGATATTGATTTATCGAAACAATTGTCAATTTTTTAGAATTTTCAATTACTTTTATTATATTGTGGAATTAACTACAAACCGTGAGTTTCATTTAAAACACTATTATGAGCAGATTCCACGAAGTAAGGGTCGAGACAGTTAATTTCAGTGATACAATGGTTGGCACACAAAAGAAAACTATTTTGAATGTAGCTGTTACAATACTACGTAATGAAATAATAAAGTTTGATTATAGTGACACTGTATCGAACTTTCTTGAGAATGCAATTTCATCAATTCCATCACTATTAACTTCTTTTCTTGGTAAACTGCTATACAAAAATGTAACAAAAACGGTATATGTTCAATTCATAAAAGACTAAACAAAATAATAAGAAAACAAATTTCATGTCGTAATGTAGCTTAAATTGTATATTGAAAATTTCAAATTGTTATAACTTTGTTATAAATAAATTTATAAAAAAATTCTCTGAAATAAAAGTTCACGGTGCGCTGAGTAATAACCAAAAATTGTTTTTCAAATATATCAATCTTTATATTAGCTATGATAAGTTTAAATCATCATCCCTCACCTTTTAGCCACCCTAATGTCACTTGGGAAAAAATTACAAAGACCATTTTAAGCTCTACAACTTTTGATGAAATTTTGTTTTGTAACTGTAAGCGTTTTTGCGTAATTAAAAAAACACCTTATGTATTTTTTTTCCAATCCCTTTCCGGGGGTTTTAAACAGAACCTCAAGTATGTTTCGTTTGTAGACACTTTAAAGTAAATTATGTAAAAAAATTTTTTCAACTTCTAGCTTCAATGCAATACATGTAATTGGAACATTCATTTTTATATTTTTATTTGGCAAATAATTGGTTACATTGGCGTTGTGGAAACATTTTTCAAAATATCACTCGTCAGTGAACATGTTAAACTATGATTCATTTTGAGTCTTTAAAGTTCCAATCAAAAAAATTCAAAATTCTTGACATTTCAAACTCAAGATAAGAATACTTGTACCTGTTTTCGTTAGTATTAACAATTGAATACACTACTTTTGTTACTTCGACCAAACCAATATGTTAATAATAACAATGTGTTTGGTGTATATATGTATAAACATATATATAACTGTATTTTAATTAATTTTACTAATTGGGAGGTAAATGAGTGTAGCTTGCAGTTTTTATATATTATGTAAAAAGATGGATGATTTATTGTTACTTATGTTTTTTTAACGCTAAAAAACTCATTAAAAATCAACAAGCATTCATTAACGTATTGATTGTTCCTGAGTTTCAGTCTATGATAATGTCGAAACTTTCATGTGCTATTTGCTGTGAAAGCTTGAAAATGCTGTGACCATTTACAGAAATGGATTTGAACAGTATCAAAGAAATTTTATGTTTATAAATCAAATTACGATAAGGTGTTTGGATACATATATTTCAATAATAACGTTTGGAAAGTTTCTCCGCACGTGTAAACTGTACCAACTTTTACGCATCTGTGAAACGCCCTGAACAATATCCTCTAATTGGTTACTTGTAAACACTTCGGAGTCTGTATCGTCCTAATAAACCGAAATTTCTCCAAAAATGACCAAAAATCTAGTATACAGTGCTTCTCAAAAGTCCCCTCCCACCCTCTTTGCTTTTGAACAGTGACACTTAGACTGATGAAATTCGAAGCATGAAAATGAATTAATTGGTGCGTTCTTTTTGACTGAGATCTCAGATAATCTCAGCTCACATCAGTAATGTGAGCGTTCTTTTTGTTGTACTCACTTCTAAGTGAGCTGAGATTTTTCCTCCCCCTTCCCCAATGCTGAATGTGTTATAAGGGGGTATCAGTTGGAATTGAGTCGGAAATAAAGTGGAGGGGATTAAGAAATATTTGATTTTCTTGGGTTATTTGTAGTTTTAACCAAGGTTATCTATGGTTTTAACCATTGACATTATAAATACACATAATGTATTTTTCTTTTGTTACAAATTATGGATACAATAACATTATTAGATGCTGATACAAATCTGTCTCAAAGTTTAAGTCTATCCCTTGAAGATGCACAGAGGGCGAAGGAAGGTAACAACTAATAACGTTGGAATATTAGACATAATACAAATCTTAACTCAAAGAACTATTTGAAACTAAAAATAACAAAATCAAGCGTGGTTATCAGAGGCTTCACTTCAGATGTCGTTCTTTTTGGTGCTTACTCACACTTTATCTCAGATCACCTTAACTGAAGTGATCTGAGATCTGAGCACCTTATGTAAGCTCACTACTAGTGGTAACAGGTGACGTAATAGACATCGGTGACGTTACCCGGGTACCCGAAACCAATAATATTAAATGGGACTTTATGGGCAAATGACACCTCGCTTGAAAGGTATTCAGAATACCTGTTCAATCATACTGTTTTTTGGATTTACGATGTTTTTGATGGTTGAAATAAATAAACACTTTTTTAATTGACGTTTTTACATGCGATAATATTCTGAATTTTCAGTTTAATTATTGTTTAACGAGACGATTAAGTATCTACATAATCAAAATGATACGTGTTCTAGCTGAGAATGTAACAGCTATCTTAATTATTGCTGAAAGTGGACATAATTTTCATGCGACGCAACGCATTTTTAATTAGAGATACCCCAATCGCCCTATTCCGAGAGCTTAATTGTAGTATAACCTTCTTCTTCCACAGCTGAAGTAGCGTCTACCTCTGGAATTAATCATAGTACAGTACACAGGGTGTTCACCAAAAACAAATTTCATCTATACAAATTAAAAATTGTGCATCAATTTTCAGATGACGACCCCGACCGAAAGCTGCATTTCTGTGAAAATATGTCCACTAAAATTCTCCAACAACCAGACTATGTAAGGATACCTAATTTGTTTTAGTGACGAAAGTACATCAGCACCAGAGAACATGATGGAATGTCCGTACATCCAGGCCTTTATTGATGGCTTACGTGACTCCGATATGCAGAGGACGCTTCGTTTAGCCCATCCCAAAACACTAGTTGACACATTGACAGCTGCTCTTGAATATGAAGCAGCAACGAAGGCTTCGGGTTATAATAAAGTTAGGATCATCCGAGAAGAAGGCTACGAGAACACATTTGACCAGATCGTCAGTTTGATAAAAAGTATGATGGACAAGAAGCCGAGAAAGATCAGATGCTGGAATTGTGGCGAGCTAGGGCATATACGCAGTTCGTGTAAGCGCCCCTGAATATCTGCAAACCAAGAACCCCATTCACAGGAAAACTAGAACGGGTCGGCTACGAGGAGGCAGCACCGACCCATGATCGTTCCAAAGACCCTCTCATACAGATAGCTTCTCTCAGATGTCGCAACGACAGTCTGTATGCAGATGGCGAAGTGAATGGCAAAATATATATTCTGGAGCAACTAGAACCATTATACGACCAGAGATAATAAACTCCAAGAAGAAGCTGAGACTGCGACTGCGGACCGCCACAGGTAAGAGCGCCAACGTTCACGGAGAGACAAAAATCCAATTGTGAATTGGCGCAGAAAAATTCACGCATACGGTAATCTTAGCTGACATTGAAGAAGACTTGATTCTGGTAATGGACGTATGAATCTACATGGTTTCCAGTTGGACTTTAGGAACAGAACCATAAAAGTGGGTTCCGAGGAGGTATCCCTTCATCCATATGAAGGCAGCGCGGTGTTGGCAGCTGTACAAGAAGATACCGTTCTCCCTGCACGAAGCGAGAGCATGACAGTAGCGCGGCCACAGGGAATCATGGGAGAAGGTACAACGGTTATGATGGAGCTATGGAACCACGACGAAGAGGTTGGAAAAGGAGTACTAATTGGAAAAGGATTGGTTACGTCGGCGGAGGAGATCCCAGTATGCGTGATAAACGTGAACGATTAACCAATTACCATCAAGAAAGACACCAGGATTGGATCCTGCGTACTAGTGACGTCCATAGTTCGTCTAACAACGACCACTGACAATTCTAATACCAAATTCGAACAGATGTTATCAGTAGTTGGTCAATCCTTAGAACGCGCTGAAAAAAAGAGAATGAGAGAATTTCTCTTGCAGTATCGAGACCTATTCGTACCAAAAGGAGGAAAGACGGGTAGAACATCAGCCGTCAAACACAATATTGATACTGTTAATGCCAAGCCAATTAGGCAATCAGTTCAACGACTACCACGAGCGAAGAGAAAGGAAACTGAAAGAATAATTCGAGAGATGGCAGAAGAAAAGGTTATAGACCCATCTACTAGTCCATGGGTATCTCCACTGGTGCTCGTCAAGAAAAAGGATGAAACTACGAGATTCTGCGTGGACTATCGCCAGCTAAACAACGTAACGAAGAAAGACAGCTATTCTCTGCCTCGATTCGACAATACGCTAGAAACTTTGGCCGGCAGCAAACTGTTTTCCACCTTGGACCTGAAGTCTGGATATTGGCAAGTAGAAATGGACCCAGAAGACAAAGAGAAGACTGCTTTTACCACCGGATCTGGATGATGGCAATTCAACGTCATGCTATTCGGGCTCTGTTATGCGCCCGCAACATTTGAAAGACTCATGGAAAATGTCATAAGAGGGTTGTCTTGGAAGACGTGCCTGGTCTATTTGGACGATATCGTAGTACTGAGGAAGACATTTGACTAACACCTGACGAATTTGGAAGTCGTATTCAAACGACTTCAAGCTGCCAGCTCATGTTAAACCCAAAGAAATATCATCTATTCCAAAACCGAGTCAACTACCTAGGTTATATAGTGAGCAATGAAGGAGTGGCGGTGGATCCAGAGAAAATTGCTTCCCTTCAGCAATAGCCACAACCAACCGATAAACATCAAATTAGGAGTTTCCTTGGACTTTGCACATATTATAGAAGATTTATCAGGAAGGACTCACAGAAGAAACAAGAACTTTCCAATAGGACGAAGACTGTCAAACGGCTTTTGAAACCTTGAAGAGGCATTTAACCACGGCGTCGATATTAGGATATCCATTACCAGAGGGAGGCTTTACCCTTGACACTGACGCAAGCAACGTAGGAATTGGAGGAGTGCCCTCATAGATCCAAGGAGAGCAAGAAAGAGTGTTGGGAGATTTCTGTAAAGTTCTCTTCAAACCAGAAAGAAGCTACTGCGTGAAAAGTAGAGAACTTTTGGCGGTAGGGAAGTCTGTGGACCACTTTTACCATTATCTCAATGGTAGGAAGTTCTTAATCCGGACTGATCATGCTGCACTCAAGTGGTTGATGCAGTTCAAGAATCCTGAGGGCCAGATAGCTAGATGGATTCAATGAACGACTTCAGGAGTACGATTTCAACATCGAACATCGAGTGTGAGTCACTGAAATTCCGACTCCCTGTCCAGACGGCCGTGCCCAACAGATTGCTCCCACTGCAACAAGGTGGAATCTAGGGGAACTGCAGTTTCATGAACTACAGTAGTCCACCAGGGTCAGAGAATATCAGATCTATGGGAGCCTTAGGACTTTCCCAAAGTAAAATAGCCATGACAAATATGGAGAACTATTTTGGACTAATCCCTTTATAATTAGGAACCGTAAAAATTAAAGAAAGTACTTTCAATGTTATTCATTATTTTGATCTGAATCCAATCGCTTATGAAGTCAAAAAATTAAATTCCTATTCGAAAGCCCTAAAATATCAAATTTCCAAAAACTTAAATTATTCACATGATGTGGCAAACTATCTAAGAATTTCTCAGTAGAAAAAGTTCAAAATAATTAATCGAAATAATACCGTTATATCGTCGATCAAAAAGAAGACTTATTAATGGTTTAGGATCTATTTTTAGTAGTATAACTGGAAATTTAGACAGACGCCAGTGACAGAGAAAGATACGAACAAATAATCAAGGAACTTCAAGAAAACTAAAATCAATTAACTAATAATATAAAAATACAAAATTCTCTTTCTATCGCATTAATAAGGACATTTACCTTTACAACAAATCAAAAAAGTCTTAACGAAAATCTTTTAAAATCAAAATTAAAACAAATTGCATTAATTGTTGGAGGAAGCGTCTATCGAGAAAATTCGATGTTCATTAAAGATACTTTTAACCAAATTATTAACATGCTGGAAATAATAATCTCAATATTACAAGATATTGAAACATCAATTACATTTTCGAAGCTAGGAGTCATGCATCTAAGTATAATAAAAACAAATGATTTTTATAATGAATTAAATCAACTACAAAAACGGTTAGAAGATGGTCAGTTACCTATAGAAGTAACTTTGCAAAACATATTGCTATTTGAATAATTCATAAAAATTAACTGTTACATATTAAATGGTAAAATAACGTATATATCACAGATTCCAATAACGAATTATCAGAATTTTGATTATTATCATTTGTATCCTACCCCCATTAGAAAAGAAGATCAATTTAAAGCACTTATCCCAAATAAAATATATCCAACAAAAAATAACGTTCAATTTACATCCATGATCAAACCTTGTCTGGAGCTGTATCCGTCAACACTACATCTCTGCGAGTACACCGACCTCCAAGATGTTAAAGATGAAAATCCGTGCGAAGTTGAACTTCTAAATATA
This sequence comes from Galeruca laticollis, assembly GCA_963921935.1. NCBI lineage: Eukaryota > Metazoa > Arthropoda > Insecta > Coleoptera > Chrysomelidae > Galeruca > Galeruca laticollis. Next base: position 155,928,082 of record OY998181.1, on the reverse strand, counting down.
ATAAACACCTCCACTTGCCAACAGTCAAGAATCACCATTCCCAAGACGTTTTTCTAACGTCTCGACAACACCAACCAATGGATTGCAGTTTTACCATTTCAAGAAACCATTACAATGACATGTTAAGATCAAGTCGAAACCATAACAGTCAAAAATACATGCCTTATACAAATACCAAAAGAATGCCTAATCAAATACTAAGTCACCAAAATCGTAAGTCGGAACGACATTCAAATCCCAAGCCTACCAATCTTGTTTCCTGAACTAGAAGTCAAAGCTTGGGAAAAACAAAACGTTCCTACCAGTATTCAACTGCAAGACCTAGATGACCTGAACCAAAGTAAACTCAAAATTCTCGAAAATGATCCAGAGTTAAAAATTCAGAAAATACACCACACTCCCAGCATATGGACAATTATAATTTATTGTCTATTGGTTACACTAGCCCTTCAGTGAACGGGTTGGGTCTCACGGGCCAAAAGCTTTTTGTTATGTACTATAACGCGCAAACGCGACTTCGGTCGGTTTCACCCACCCGAGTACCTCTTCATCGTGTCGGACGATATAATTCAGTGTATATATCAGTATTGTGCAATAATTCGTTTAGATGTTATCGCTTGTTCCGTCCTAATAGACCCAACCCGATCTTTTTGGTAAGTTTTTTTGTTGAGGATGTAGAGGAAAGAAAGTGAAAATACTCTTATTTTGGATCTAAAATGTCAGATTAATTGGTTGCATAAGTTGTATGATGAGGTGCCTACAGATGAGGAGCACGGTATTGAAGAATCTGATAATTCAGATGCAGATGATAGAACATGTGAGCACAGCGATCATGATACCGATTCGGAACAGGTGAATACACCATCAGATGAAATCGAAAACCCTTCGCTGATCCTTTCACGTGGTAAAAGGGCTTATTTATATTATAAAACCAAAGATGGGTTTAAGTGGAATACAATGTGTCCGCCAAAAAATGTGAGAACTCGAGAGCATAATATAATATCCAAACTACCAGGAGTGATTGGCGATGCAACTACGGAGAAAGAGTGTTCGGAGTTATTTTTTGACACAGATATTATCACGAACGTTGTAGAGTGCACTAATTTATACATAGAAACGATTGCGAACTATTACCAAGACAGCTCTGATGTAAGACCAACTACTATAACTGAGCTGAAGGCCTGGTTTGGTATACTATATCTGACAAGTATACCATAGGGCTCCAACATCTATTTTGGAGTTCTGGGAAACTGATGGAACCGGAGTAGACATTTTTCCTGCCACAATGGCCTTTAAAAGATTTATATTTTTGATTCGATGCCTACGATTCGACAACAAACATACCAGGGAGGAACGTAAACGAGAAGATAATCTCGCTCACATTATAAAACTTTGTGAAGTTATTGTGAGAAATTTTCACAAAAGTTACTCCATCGGAAAATATGCCACCATCGACGAAACGTTGGTCGCTTTCCGAGGTCGTTGCAGCTTCAAAATGAACATTCCTAAAAAGCCTGCTCGATATGGGTTAAAAGTTTCTTCACTAGCCGATGCTCGAACTTTTTACACCATAAACCTAAAAATCTATGCAGGTAAGCAGCCAGAGGGTCCGTACAGAGTAAGCGACACAGCCTATGATGTGGTTGAAACATTTGTTGAGTCAATTGCACAATCAAACCGCAACGTTACCATGGACAATTGGTTCACTTCAGTGGAATGTGCATAAAATTTACTAGTGAATCATAAGTTGACGGTTGTCGGTACTATGCGGAAAAATAAGCGGCAAATACCGAATGAATTCATCTCTATGACAAGACCAGAGAAGTCAAGTATGTTTGGGTTTACCAAAAATATAACCATTGGATCCTATAAACCAAAAAAGAACAAACTTATTATATTATTATTTTGTCTACGATGCACCATAATGCCTCTATCTGATGAAGAAAATAAACCGGGAATTATAACTTGTTATAATACTACAAAATGTGGTGTTGATGTAGTGGATCAAGTTTATGCCAAATATAATGTTGCCAGAAATACCAGGAGATGGCCGATGGTCATATTGTACAATTTATTAAACGTGTCTGCGATTAACACCTTTATTATAAAAAGGAGTAATGATCCTTTATCACCATCAGGAAATCAGAGAAGGGTATTTTTAAGACATCGTGGAATTCAGTTGGTAATGGAGCATATGAAACGAAGAGTTACATCTGCATTTTTAACTAGAGAAATTCAAAGCCGTGCATCAAGAATTATCGGTGTGCAGGTACCTAAGCCAGTAGCTAGCGAGGGTAATAAAAGAGGTCGTTGTAATTTTTGTAAAAATCGCAAAACGCGTTTCCAATGCAAAATTTGTGAAAAATATATTTGTATAGATCATTGGTTCCCAACGTATAAAAGCAACAGCTCTACGAATTTTTTGTTAGTTAGTTGTATTTGCTTGGCCCCGATATATAGTCGTAAATCATAAGCTCTGCCGTAGTAAATAATCATGAGTGGTGTGTCATTTTATAAACATTACTATCTATAAATCTATTGAAAATTTAATTTTTGTATGAAAATGGCTGAGACTACTTCTAAATTAAAGAAGAAATGCCGGTAATACAGTATTAAATATTTATAAAAATAGGTAAAAAAACTTTTTAAGTTAAACGGTTTTATGTTAAACATACATTGCAATGTTTAAGATAAATGTACTAAAAACCAAAAAATAATAAAATAGATACAGTCGTGGGAATTATAAACATATGCATAGACTAGACTAAAATAAAACCGTGGAGCACGTCAATTGTCTACAAATCATCGACTTAATGTGCGATAGAAGAATCGTTTAATTCGTCGTTAGGCAGTTGGCCCGCAGACGGTGAGGAAATTACTTACTATTTTCTTGCTCATGGAAATTCCAATAGTTATACACTCCATGTAAATAAAAGAGATGTTTCAACTAATTTATCATTGGACATTCACACTGCTGGCTGGCGAGGAATCGTTTCACTGCTCGTAGTTTGTCTTTAATCGACAAAACATATGATAAAAGTACTACTCGCTCACCACTATGAAACCCTAAAACTCGCTTATAATCGAGCTTGCTAGCTTGTTTCCACATTCTAGCCCTACTTATCACACGTCCATCGTTTTCGGTTGAACAACTGCCTAATTATAGTGTAACATTACAAAACAAAAATTTTAATCAACGATTGTAGACAATTGACGTGCCCCACGGTTTTATTTTAGTCTAGTCTATGCATATGTTTATAATTCCCACGACTGTATCTATTTTATTATTTTTTGGTTTTTAGTACATTTATCTTAAACATTGTAATGTATGTTTAACATAAAACCGTTTAACTTAAAAAGTTCTTTTACCTATTTTTATTTTTTGGTTTTTAGTTTTTATTTCGCATTCTGTTTAATTCATTTAGTGCTTCACTATTGCAAGGTTTCTTGCCCGTTAGTTTATTGCAGCCCAACTCCTCTATACGTAGTCCCTGCAAAGATCTTACTCTACTAAGAGCCACGTAGGCTTGACCTTCTTCAAACAGTTTCGCACCTAAGTATACGACTGCGTGATCCACAGTGCTGCCCTGCATTTTATGTATTGTAGAAGCCCATGATAGTATTAAAGGCAACATTCTTCTTTCAGCCGTCCCGTAATTGTACTTAGCTGGAAACTGTATGGCTTTCGGGTGTATAAGATGTACTCCGTCTTTTGCGAAATCAATTCGGACGGAAGGTACATCTGTTGCATACATCTGAGTTCGACGAAATTGAGGCCAAACGATTTCGTTGATGTAGCCTATAGCGCCATTTACTAATCCCTTTGAAACGTCAATATTGGACCGTAGCATGACTTTTGCCCCCACAAATATTTCCAGTTCCGCTGGTAAACCCCCAGTTTTGTTGATATCAGCTGGTATTATAGTAGCTGTATCCACATTGTCTGCATTTCGTGTGGCGTGTACTAGCTGATCCTGCGCTTTTATTTTGTAAATGCGAGCACCATTATTTCTGTACAAATTCAATACAGCAGAGTTGTGGTCGTTAACTTGTTGATTTGTGGGGTATACCCTTAACGCTTTGTCTATTGCAAACTCATCACTCGTGTCTTGAAGAAGTCTTCCCATTAAAATACTATTATCCGCCATTTTGTAGAGGCCGTTATCTTGGATTTTAATTTTATATAGTATATTGTATTCTACTGGTTGAGCACTTTCATTTGATACCCATATTGATGGGATTGATAAAGCCTACGTTATCCGCCATTTTGTAGCGGCCGCCATCTTGGATTTAAATTTTTTATAGTATATTGTATTCTGCTTGTTGAGCCCTTTCATTTGATACCCATGTTGATGGGATTGATAAAACCTACGTTATCCGCCATTTTGTAGCGGCCGCCATCTTGGATTTCAATTTTTTATAGTATATTGTAAACTGCTTGTTGAGCCCTTTCATTTGATACCCATATTTATGGGATTAATAAAACATAAATTATCCGCCATTTTGTTGCGGCGGCCATCTTGAATTTATAATGATAATGAATAAACATAATTGTATTGTCACCAAAATCCAAAGTGTATACAAAATTTCAGATTAATCGGTTGACAGGAAGGAGGTGAAATTTGAATTACTAAATTTGACCCAAGAATAAATAATAAATAAAACAAACGGGGTGAGCTAAATAAAACCGTTTAAAATATAGATTTGCGTATTCTTCTACAAACAAATCATTACCTATGTGTTTAATTTGCCGAAAAGTTTTTTCAAATGAAGCTGTGAAACCTTCTAGGCTACACGAGCATTTATATAAAATGCATCCTGATAAGAAGAACAAAGATATATTTATTCTATTTTCAAGAACTCGAAAAACAATATTTAAAACAGCCAACTATATCAAACCTTTTTGCATCGTCTTAAAAACTGCTCTCCATCATAAGACACCATTTGATATCATTAAAAAAATTCCTCTCAGTAATAATTCAGTGCAAAGAAGAATAGATGAAATGGCAAATGACGTTGAAATATCATTATGCGATTACCTAAATACTTGCAAATTTTCCATTCAACTCGATGAACCAACTCTACCAAGTAACGAAGCTCTACTCTTATCATACGTACAATTTATAAAATAAGAAAAAATTCATCAAGAGTTATTATTTGCTAAGAATTTGGAATCTGATACAAAGGGACATGCTATATTTAATATCACGCAAGAATTTTTTAAAGAGAAAGAAATTCCTATTAGCAATATTTTGTCTGCTGCTACTGATGGTGCTCCAGCAATGACCGGGCGTCATAAGGGTTTTATAGCACATTTGAGAAAAGCAGTGCCAAATGTACTCGCTGTACATTGTATTATTCACCGTCAGCATTTGGTTGCAAAAAAATTAAATGAACGTCTGCATGCGTCCCTCAATACCGTTATTAAAGCAATCAATATCATAAGAAGCAATTCATTGAATGACCGTTTGTTTCATAAGCTTTGCAATGAAAATGATGAAGACTACAATCGCTTGCTGCTGCACACAGAAGTACGTTGGCTCTCTAAAGGTGTTTGTATGAATCGTTTTTTCAATCTATTTGACTCAGTGTTGGAATTTCTTGAAGAAAACGAACAATTGCGCGATTGCCTGATTACGTCAAAAATTGACATCACTTATTTGATGGACCTGTTTAAAGTATTTAATCAAGTTAATCTACAATTGCAAGGTGATGATTTAAATTTAATTAAAACTAAAAACGTCATAGCTGCTTTTGCAGGAAAACTTCTTATATTCGAAAGAAATCTTGGTAGAGGTGAGTACAACCATTTTCCCACATTATCAACAGTGTGTGCAAAACCGGAAGATTTACTTACTTACTGCCACCACTTGGAAGTTCTTCATGTTGATTTTACAGAGCGTTTCCAAGATATTTTGAACATAGAAATACCAAGTTGGGTTATAGATCCTTTCGCAAACACAGATACTGAAGGCTAATCAAATTTGGAAGAGGAGCTATTGGAACTCACAACTAACGAAGAACTGAAAGTAAAATTCAAACGTGGATATCAAGAGTTCTGGCTTCAAAAACCAATACCAGTTCTCTATCCTGGATTGTGGACAATAGTACAGAAGTTGTTAATTGCATCCCTCGTCCTATATGGCTGAGCGTGCATTCAGTGCAGTAACTGATTTGCTGGGAAAGAACAGGAACAGACTACACATCACTGAACGTGGCGATCTGCGATTGATGTTAACGAAATTGGAACCCGATATTAACAAACTGGTAACACTCCACCAGCCTCAACTGTCTCATTGATTTTTTCTTTATTAATAATTTTGTATTTCTTATTGTACTGTATTTCTTATTTCTATTGTGATTGTATTTCTTGTTGATTCTGTGTTTATATTTAAAAGTTTAATAAACAATTTCATCGTACATTTGGTAGTCGTTTAATAAATTTCTACTTCATCATTCCTCTAAAATAAAATTTAGACATTAACTGAAATTAAAGCTAAATACAGATCAATTGGGACGTTACAGATGATATCAAATAAAATTAACTACTTTGGACTAACCAGCGACTGGGGGGGGGGGTGAATTTTTTGTTATCTTCTATAGGGGGCGGTGATTCAGAAAAGGTTGGGAACCACTGGTGTAGATCATTGCAGTTATGTCTGTCATGTGTGTGCTGAAGAAATTTGAATCATGCATTTTCTAAAGGGTTTTTAACATTTATCGACCAAAAAAAGGTATTTTATGTTTTTATGATTATTGATGTGTTCAGAAATTAAAACTTAAGTTTTTTATTAAAAATAGAAAGTAATGTATTCATTTAGTAATATAGTAATCATATTTGGTTGAATAAAATATTTTAATTAAAAGTATATATAATTTTTCTTCCGGGTCTGTGAGACCCCAGCCGTTCTTTAAGGGATTACATTTTCACCCGTCTACTGAAGGGCTAGGAGGATGTATCATTGTTAGAAATGTATCGACCCAATTCAAATCTAAGAAAAAAGAAGATCAACCAGTGGACCTAAAATCAGTTCAACTTCTTAGTTGAAATTTCGAAGGGAGGAATTATATCGCCGTTTCCCATGGAACCTCCAACGTCAGCAAATTCTTAAATCATCATATTCATGCAAACTTGTTTTTTTCTGCAATTTTTACCTTATTAGAATTATACTTATGTAGCTCAGTTCATTGTAAAACTTTCACTTGTAAACTTAAAATTATATAATCAAATTAGTTGTGTTTTAAGAAAGCAGTTTCGAGTATCGAATATATTTCTCACGCAAAATATTGTTACGAAATAGCTCACTAATGTAGTCCCTGAATCGGAGTCTGTCTAAGTCATGTATGAAAGTTAAAATTTTGGTGAATGCGCAGGGATTTCTTCGAACTGTTTACGATTTTTTGTGACTATTCTTATCTAGACTTTTCCAGTGTTATCTAGACAATTTCAGAGAGGCGATTGTTTTTGTGTAAGCTGCAATCTAGAATTATCTAGAAAAAAGGGCACTTATATATAAAGAGTAACGACCAGCGGGAAGAGTCAGTTTATAAAGTGATCTCGTGAGATAAAGTGAACCAGTAAATAGTCTAAGAAAATAAACAGTAGTGAAGTGTTTATATAAATTAGTTTAAGTGCATATATATACTGTGTATATAATATAAATCAGTGAATATTGTAGTGAATAAATTAATTAAGTTAGTAGACATACCGTGTGTATTAATTTATCCCACCCTTCATATGAAAACGACTAAATAAATAAAACAAACATTACAATAATATAATATATCAATGTTTACACCAGAAAATGTGGAATAAAAATGCATATCTCATGTCACAAGTCATCCACTTGCATATTATTCTTCATAAAATGACAAAAAATTTAGTGAAAAGATAGCTGGTCTGATACATACATTATAAAGCACTGTAAACAACACTTTAACCTTGAGTACGTACTTCTTTAAGGTTATGATATTTTGCAGTCTCTGTTGGTAAAGAAGAGAGTTATTTCTGAAATTTAACTTAAAATGGATCTAGTAGTGTGTTCTTGTTTGGTTTATTAGAAAAAATTTCTCGGAATTTCTATCAATGTCAGAATTATGTACTGGGTTTTTCATTATATATGGACCCTTCCATATCTCACTTATTATTTGTTACAATTAAAAATGTCTCAAATAAGAGTTGAATGGTTATTAAAGTAGTTTTTAAAATCGAACAAAAATATTATACAGAATGTCCCAAAAAGAGGGTCAGAGCCAAAGTGTTCTTTCTTAAATGGGACACCCTATATATTTTTATATTTTTAAACTGTTCACTTCAATCCGAATTCAACAATATATAATTGTTATAGTCTTACCTTAACAGTTCAGAAAATATATACGACACAGTAAGATGTAGTAATCTATCGATTGGAATTCAGTAAATTTATTTACAAAATAAAGAAATGTCAAACTAAGTAAGCCCAAATGAAACTATGAATATTGTTCAAAATGACCGTCCATATTGCCAATGCATAGTTGGTATCTTCGGCGTAAATTCTCTAAACATTTAGAAATAATATCAGCATGATTATTTAAGTTATTAATTTCGCCTTGAATCTTTTCCTGAATTTTCTCAAGATTGTTATTTTCGCCAAAGTTAACTATATCTTTCAGCATCCCCCACAAAAAAGAATCTAAGGGAGTTAGGTCGGGGCTATTAGGAGGCCATAGAATTGTCCCATTATTTCCGATCCACTCTGGAAACTGATTGTTGAGATGTTCTCTCACCTCTAATACATTATGGGGTGATGCCCCATCTTGGTGCCAGATCATAGTATTTAATTGGTCAGCTGTAAATTCATTTTCTAGTATTTCACTTATTTTGGGTATTATGCAGTTTAGGTAAGTTCTTCCTGTTAACTTATAATTGAAAAATATTGGCCCAACCACTGTATTCTGGAATATTCACACCAAACTTTAATTGATTTCCGTCCAGATTTCTTTATTTGTTGCACTTTCCGCTGTCTATGATTTTTATTTTCCCATGAACGTCTATTTTTTCTATTAAACACGCCAGCTGTAGAAAAACTGGATTCATTTGTCCAACAGATTTTCTGAAGGATATCTGGAGTTTCATTCAAGCGACGAAGCATTTTCTTACAAAATATTAACCGTTTCCGTTTGTGCAATTCAGTAAGAGCCTGCACGGGAAGTATCTTATATGGTTTATAATTGTGTCTTTTCAGAGTCCTAAAAATTTTCATAGGATGTTTTTGTAATATATTGGAGCTGGTTACTAACGAGTCTTCAGAGTTTTCTGCAAAAAAGTAGTAGCGCAAAAATTATTCCTTCTTATTCAACTACCATAAAATCCAAAGAAATATATATTTTTTTACCTTCAAAATGCAGAAGTGTATCTAAATTATCCTCCTCATTAATTACACACGTTCGTTTTTTCCTAGAAAAGTTCTTAGTTGTCATTACATGCTGGTATATTCTGTTGAACGTATTTTTGCTAGGCGCATGCCGATTTGGATATAATTGCATAAATTCTCTCCTTGCATCTAATTTGTTATTATTATTTTTTACAAATAGAGAAAATATTTCTATCTTTTCATCATCTGTAAACCACATTCTCCAAACTATCAAATACAATGTTTTATAATGGTGTAAATAACTACTTGTCAAATATGACAATGCTTTCATTGCTCGTTGTTTATAGTTGGTTTTCATTCCACAGAAAACGATTTTTAAATGAATATATTTTCTGAACTGTTAAGGTTAGACTATAACAATTATATATTGCTGAATTCGGATTGAAGTGAACAGTTTAAAAATATATAGGGTGTCCCATTTAAGAAAGAACACTTTGGCTCTGACCCTCTTTTCTGGGACATCCTGTATAATATTTTTGTTGAATTTTAAAAACTATATTATTAACCCTTTAACTCTTATTTGAAATATTGTTATCTGCATCAAATAATAAGTGAGATATATAAGGGTCCATATATAATGAAAAACCCTGTACATTTACATCTTATGAACGGACAATAACCCGCTTCTCAGCTACTGTCAACAATGCACAGGAAGTATAAAAAAGATTAACGATTAGGAAACTTTACATGATGGAATTTATTTTTTCAACGATTTAGCACCTAATAACTAATTATATCAAATAATTTATTCAACAACATATTTTGCAATAATTCCAAGGCTATTATTGTTTATAGGAATTAATAATGTTGATGTTAAAACTAGTATTTTGGTGACCCATGAGTTTCAGATAACTTTTATGTAAGAATTATCAGAAAATATAAAAAAAATATTGATATAAACTCGTCTTCCATTTACATTGGTTATCAAGTACTCAATGAAGTGAGTGCAAATTAGGAGGCTCTTATTACTCTTCCTAATCCTTCTAATCAATGCTATAGAGTGGAAATTAACAATATACTGCAAAAAAAAAGATTTCATTATAATTTTTAGAACACGTTAATATATAAAAGTCTCCAACTCTCAGACCTGCTTATTTATATTTTAGTGAATAACTTTGGTTGATATTATGTCTAGTTTAATGAATATTTTGATATAATTTAATGATAACTTATTTCATTATTGACTTATTTCCTGATTTCAAAAATATACATTATCTCATGAGTTACTTAATACCGTAATGTTGGAGTTATCAAAATAGTTTCTAGAAAAACAAAGTTCAAATATATACGCAAAGAGGATAACAAAATATTTTTCTAGGAGTTCAATATATAAATAAATGATAACTCATGAAATATCTTCGACCTGACCAGCATGTCAATAATAACAATCAATAACGTCTTATAATATTCATAATCGCACTGGAAATAGCGTCATTGATTGTTATTCAGAATATCTATTTCAAATCGAGTTTTCTTTACTTGAATATTATTATCATTTACTGAAACCACAAGAATCAAATTTCAATCGTTGGGTTTTCATAGAACAATTATTGATTTGAAAGGTCCCCGCCCTTTTCTAATGGCAAAGTGGCGTTCCGTCAAATGTAATAGATTTTGAATATGATGTTGTACTCGACTTGTTGACCAAAAGTGTCCATGGGACCAATTCAATACTATGACTAGTTTTTAAAATACATGGTGTTAAAGTCCAGAAATCCATATTTTTTGAAACTACGTAACTTGATTAAAAAGAAGATGAGAATATGTCCTAGTCTAACGCAAACGTACACATAAATAGTTAAAAATGTAAACATATACAGGGTGGTTCTCAGTTACATCAGGGGGAGTTTTTTAAATTCTGGGAATGAAAACATGGTCAAAAATAAAAACATACATAATGTTTACTGTTCTGACATTATATAAACCCATTTTACATTATATGTATACAGGGTGATTGTTAATTCATCCACAGAAAGGCGTTTCTTAAAAAATAAAAAATTACACTCTGTATATTAGGGACATTGTTATTAATATTGATTATGCATTTAATAACTAGTGAACAATAGTTTTTATGGAATACAGGGTGATAGAGACATCCAATTCGTTTTTGATGCAGCAATAATTAAAGAAATATTCTTTGATTTCTTGTAATTTTTTAGCTTCAAAAAGTAGAATAACTCCTTTAAAAACTATTACACTAGCACGTCTTGAGTTATCTGCTGCAGTCTTATTAGCAAATTTGATTACAAAAATAATTTCAATTTTTAAAAATAAAATTCCTACAATTACTCCGAATTTGCGGACAGATTCTCAAATAGTCTTGTGTTGGCTAGAATTATATCCTTTCCTGAACCTAATTTGTCAGAGAATTCTGAAAATCGCTTAACTCGTTTTGAAAGATGTACTCGTGTTCAACAGAATTTTTGGCAACGTTGGACAAAGGAATATTTAAACCAATTGCAAAATAGACCAAAATGGTTCATTTCTCATCCAAATTTAGAAGAAAATGATATTGTATTGCTCAAGGAAGAAAACTCGCATCCGTTAGAATGGCCCCTTGCTAGAGTTATTGAAATTGTTCCTGGTAAAGATGATAAAGTACGTTTAGTTAAAATTAAAACGAAAACAGGAGCTTATATTAGAAACATTACAAAAGTATGACTATTACCAAAAGAAGAATAATTAGAAAACTAATTTCTGCGTTTTTAAATAGTACGTTCTTGTTAGTAGATTTTTTTTCCTTTATCGAAGCTCAGGACCTGCAAGGGGGGGAGTATGTCTGAAATTAGTTCAAATATTCTTTAATATTTTTGACAATTATCCCTTTCAATTTTTTTTTAATCAAGCAGTTAAGAAGAAAGTGAAGTTCCTTTATCTGAGTTTGTTAAAAGAGATATCATTGTACATTGTGTATTATGTGAGCCAATTAAGAAGATTACTATGCTAATTATTGTAATAATTTGTTAATTGTGGATTAAAAATCGACTGGTCCTTCGAAAAAGATTTTAGAATACAGTTGTCTTTAGAAATTACATTGGATTTCATTTTACGACCTATGGAAATTATTTCTGAGGTATAAGTAAGCAAATATACGTCTCTGACTGTTGAAAACCAATCACTTTGTTGCTTATTAATAATAATTAATTCAATAGAACATTGCGTCTGGCAAATTCGTATAGTCCCAACAAGCTCATTCTGTTGGTATTATTTTTTTTAGTTAAGAACCGTCACTTTCAATGTCACCGGCTCCCGGCCTATATAGTCAGTTTCAAATTTGCACACAGACGTTATTCCACATCTTCGACGTACCAAAAATTGAATAAACTCCACTAAACTTATACTATTCGTCTAGTCATTTTTCAATTATTCAAAATACATATGTAAAATATTGGTTTATTTATATTACAAAAGCTACAAATTCATAATTATCAATATTTTCTATAAAATATTGAGGTTATATCAGAAAAATGTGCGCATTGAGACTGTATATTTTGTATTTGTCTCCAACTTTGATATAAAGTATCCAAATATGAACTTTGGCTCCTATATGAATTATTTATTTAACCCTTTCCAATTCATTTAGAGTTATCCCACTAAACAAGAAACATAACAAGTCTTTTTTGTGATGTTCTTTTTAGAGACTTTTCGTGATGTTTATTTAAAACGTTAATAAGATATCTTCTAGATGTCTTAATTTTATTACCAACTCTATTAACATCCATGTCATGTAAATAAAACGTATTTTTGATGTACGCAGTGATACTCGAATTCGCAGTTACATACACACATCCTATGAACTTCTTTTTAGTAGCTTCCTATAGGAAACATTCATACGATGTTAATTTGTATACTTCTCACTAATGTCCCATACAGAACGTTACTGTAATATTACAAATTAACATGTTTCTAAGATGATCACATGTTAGTTACTTTTACATCTTTCGAAATAATTTTCAGTAACATCCTACTATTACGTCTGTACGATGTGAGTTCATGAAACTCTCAGTAATATCTCATATTAAACATCATAGTAACGAAGAAAACAGAAGAGGAACTGACGAACGAAACAAACAGTGGTTATCTGTGGAATCAAATGACAAACATGAAATGGCGGATAGTTTTCAGTAATGTGTTATATTTTATTTGAAGGAAGCACATATTTTGTAAGTAGTTCTTGAATAAAGTGGTCTTCGTTTTCATTAGTTCCTACTTAGCTACAGTTTCTATACTTAGTTAAAATTCTTGTTATAATGGACGAACAACAAATGTTATGGGTAAGTACCTATTCCAAAATCATAATTATTAAAACTTAATACTCATTCAATACTTTAATCGGCTATTATACATTGAAATTACAGGTGGCGGAATTGTACACTAACATTATATAACAGAGTTTACAAAATAAGGGTTTTTTCAATTTTTAAAATATTTCAGTTAGTACCTAAGTATATTTTAAACACGATTCACAATCTTTCAAATCCTAGATATGCATTATACCCTACAAAAAACTTAATATTGCAATAGGGTAGATATTATTATTAATAATAAAACATGCTCATATGTTGGCAGATATTTAAATCTAGAAGAAAATATTTTCAATGGTCAAGATGTTTCAGAAGCTACTTACACAAATGAAATAAAAAACAAATAGTTGGTAATTTTGTATTGAAAGGGGAGTAACTATTTCAGATAGTCTGATACAAACATTCTATTAAACAGTACAACAAATATTGAATCAAGTATCTCTAGTTCTAGTTTTTGTAGTACCTAGTAGTCTTAGCCATCAATATAGTGTTGCAGGTTCAAAAAATTTTAACATTATTACTAACATCCCTTGTGAACAATTAGAGACTGTTTAATAATTTAAAAACAGAAATATCTGTTGAAAAGCTCATATCCATTTGAAAATTCACTGAATACAACACTTACAATGGCACCTATATTAATCTAGTTGAAGAATATGTAACTTATGATACTGAATGCTCCAGTCAACAAACAGCATTCAATTATTTATTATTGTAGAAACACAGCTATTGGATACTCAATGGTTGGATACAATTACCTATAAACTCATTTAACTTGATAATGTGTTCATATCTCTTCTTCATAAGTAGTTTTTTTTGTATAAGTACAGTGTATTAATAATGCTGAGTTTTCATTAAGTTAAAATTCCACGATATCAATATACAATTTGTTCCAGGATGAAAATAACAAGATGAGAATAGTATATTATTTTATACAGAAAAGAAGTATGAAGTCACTTCTCGAAATAAAATATGTTATTATTCCTTTGAAGAACCCCGCATGTATCTTATTGAAAATGGGTCCCAGTCAATTGACTGAAAATCAAGTTTGATGTAGTTTATGATGATCGATCAAAGGTCTCCATGGGCACAATTTGATCTAAAGTAATTGTTTTATTAGCTGTTGTTCAGAACACCTTTAAATGTTTCACAGATAAGGATTTTGAAGTGTACGTTATGGAATGGTTGAGGCACTCGAAACAGCCACTCTTGCGTGAGAAAAAATAACTGTAAGTAAACGATAGAATTTTCTTTAATCAGATTGGATTTTTGTTGATGTAACGTAATGTTTCATTAAAACCTTTATGGTGTAAAATTTTTATTAGTTTTAATATAATTAAAAAACTATTCTTATACATTTTCTGTAAACTAGCTGTAATGTATGTGTATCCGTTAAACTTTATTAATTCAGTTTCAAAGTATGTTACGTTATGGTAACTACGGATTAATATACCTTTTTTTATTTCTTGTTTTCACTGAATGCGTTCCACTTTCCAGACTTGTTATGTAATATACTTATACAATTTTATTTTTTTTAGGTTGGATTACTGGACACGATATTTTTTTTTCTAATTTTGTACCTATTTTTTTCGAATTTACTGTACTGTTCATCAATAGTGAATAAACGTTTTAAATCCTTTATTGCTTTTTTTGCTATTTTATTTTAAATGTACAGGATGAACAACTAAGAACGACTGTAGGCCACATCTCAGAAAAGAATCATGGTACAACTTTCAAAAAAAATACCTTTAGGTAAGTGATCCTGAAAAATTGCTGGAAAATATTTTGCAGTCTCTAAAATATCCGCTAGCGGTGGAATGAACACTGGAAAACATAATACTCCAAAAAACATACTAAAGGGGAAAAATACAATTTTTGAAATCTTGATGAGATAATGAATAAATTTAATTAAGGAGGTGTTTTGCCATTATTCTTCAAATATTGGGTGGGAAAGGTTCAAACTTGTGAACAAATGTATAACTTTTTCGTTTTTTAACCGATATTAATGATTTTAGCTGCATTTAAAAGTTTTTATGTTTAATAAGATTGATAACAAAATTAGATAATTTTGTATCCACTCGGAAATTTCAAATGTAAATTGAAGCATTTTTTTTAGTTTTTATATCTGATATTGCAAATCATATATATCTTGGAATAGATTCCTATTTTTCTAACCCCTTTTCACCAGAATTTAAAAAATACCTCATTACATTTGAAATTTCCGAGAAAAATGGGAAAATTGTCGACTTTTCACATAGCATTGACAAAATTGTTCAATCTTGTTATTTTTGTTAAGCATATCTTATTAAAGACGAAAAACTCTTTTAAATGACGCCAAAAACATAGATATCGATTAAAAAAAAGGGTTCCGACATTTGTTTTTTGGGTTGAACCTTCCCCCACCCCTTACTTGAAGAATAAGGACAAAACGTCCCTAACTACATTTTTTCATAATCTCAACAATATATCAAAAATTGTATTTCTAGGATACCTTCAGTGTGTTTTTTTGGAGATAATCACAGTATTATGTTTTGAAGTGTTCATTCCACCCCATAGCAGATATTTTAGGAACTCAAAAATATTTTCCAGCGATTTTTCAGGGTCATTTTCCTGAACGTATTTTTTTAAAGTTGTACCTTCACTATTTTTTGAAATATGGCCGTCAGCCGGCGTTCTTAGTTGTTCACCCTGTATTTGCTGATTAGGCACAGAAACATCTATAGGATGTCATCTAGAATGTTTGAGGTATATTATTTAGAGGTTTAAGTAACGTCCATACAACATCTAAGAGAATACACTGTATTGTTTTTGAAATGTCGTATTTAGGTCATTGATAAGATGTTATTTTTTGACATTGCATTAAGATCGACAAGACGTTAAAAGGCATTTCAGAATGTAACAGTAATGTTGTTTTCAGTTCGTTATAAAGACTTCTTTTTGAGGAAGTTCTAGTAACATCACAGTGATGTAAAAAGGCAGCGCTTTAACATCGCTGAGAAGTCAAGTTGAAACATCACAAAAGTCAACATCCACAAGCTGGGCATAAGCGGTTGTATAGATGTGCATGTGATGAAAACAAGAAGAAAAAAAGGAAGAACATTATCACAATGTGATGTTGAATTAACATAACTGTAATATTTATTTGCATAGTGGGATTTTAGGGGTACATTGTTTAGGATAATCATCTCTGAATAGCATTGAAACCAAAATAACTCTAGAGCATGTAAAAACAATTCAAATGTGGAAGAAATAAGTAATCTAATCCCTATCCTGTTTTCATTCGATATACCGAAGTGAATAGAAAAGTTAAGAGAATAAAAAAATGTTTAAAAACAATCCTAAAAAAATATATGATAGTAGCCAACTTAAATTAAATTTTATGGAATAAAACTAAATAAACTTACCAAAAAAATATTTAAATTCAAAACACTGATCACGGTAAATAATAAACAAAACACACACGAAGTCTTTAACAATTACTCCCCGTCTGAACAGCCGAAGTGTGAAACAATAAATGAATTAATGTTTTAAAAAACTTGGTACTAACAACGGTAATGTTTAAGGTCGTTTCACTTTTTTCACAGTACTGTTTTTCGATGAATATTTCAAAACAAATAAAAGTTACAACAATTTCGAACACTCGTAGTTGTATATTTGAGATATTGGTTAATCTATTGAAGCTCACGTTTGATTCTGGTGGTTACGATCAGTTTTAAGCATTTGTAATCAGAGACGAACAAGTGCTTGAAGCGTATTTTCTTATTTAATGTACAGTGCGGTGAGACTGAGATAAATTTTGTATAAACGTTCCAAATTGGATAATTATACTTTTGATTGAATCTGTTTCTGGAAAACTCTCTTTGAATTAGAACAAAAATAATATTCATGAATTGATAATTGTATTGTTCGAAAGAAAACAAGGTCAAAATTACAAAAATTATAATTGCATTCTTCGCATACAGTGTGTGTCGCCCATAAACGGTGATTGATTTCTTCAACAAAACAATTCGATTTAACTGCGGGGGCAGGACATTCTGAATGTTCCGGGATGGAAAGGGGAATCCAAAGGCTCTCACTGTGAAAAATTATGAAACTGACTTTAAATTTGTTAAATTTTAAGATATTGGAAATTATTTTAACAAGTTATTAACACAACCACACGTACAGTAGTTATCGTTCACACACAAATCAAAAGAATGTGTGCTGAATCGATTTTGCTATAATGTAGATTTACGAGGGTGGCATTTTTGACTAATAGAATACATTACATTTTAAAATGAAACTAACTGATTCTAAATAATTCCACAATATATTGAAAAAATGGTAGATAATCTGAAAATTGTCAAAAAAATTTCTAGAAACAATTATTGTTTCGATATTGCTATCATCATCAGAATGACAGAAGTTACATTTCATGTGATGCCTTCCTGATGTTTAATAATTATTCTTGGCTAGACCAAGAAGTGACCTACCTTATTCTGTTTGTTTTAATATATATGAATAGAAAAAAGCAGGAAATATGATATTAACAACATTAAAACTTAGATATGATTAGCTCTATGGGGATATCCTGGATATCTTTTTCCCATTTTAAATCAGTATAACTGTGCAATGATATAGGAAATCAGGAGAACCATATCTACATCTACATTATTACTTAAGAAGACAGTTCAAGAGTAGAGAACTCCCTAGATTTATTTGTTCAATAACGACTTAGTATTGTGGGCCTCTTAAGTGTCTTCTAATTTCTAACTCTTCAAGGAGATCCAGTTCTTGTTTCTCACAAATGTGTAGTAGTTCTAGTTCTGTATTAGCCCACTAAACGAGAAACATAACATAACAAGTCTTTTTTGTGATGTTATTTTTAGAGACTTTTCGTGATGTTTATTTAAAACGTTAATAAGATATCTACTAGATGTCTTAATTTTAATACCAACTCTATTAACATCCATGTCATGTAAATAAAACATATTTTTGATGTCCACAATAGTACTTGAATTCGCAGTTACATACACATCCTATGAACTTCTTCTTAGCAACTTCCTATAAAAAACAGTCATACGATGTTAATTTGTATACTTCTCACTAATGTCACATACAGAACGTTACTGTAATATTACAAATTAACATGTTTCTAAGATGATCACATGTTGCAGTTACTTTTACATCTTTCGAAATAATTTTTAGTAACTTCCTTCGATTACATCTGTACGATGATACTTCATAAAACTCTCAGTAATATCTCATATTAAACATCACAGTAACATAAAAAAGAAGAAAACAGAAGAGGAACTGGCGTACGAAACAAACGGTAGTTTTATCTGTGGAAAAAAATGACAAACATGAAATGGCGGATGGTTTCCAGTTTTGTGTTATATTTCATTTGCAGGAAGCAATTTTTTTGCAAGAAGTACTTGAATGAAGTGGTCTTCGTTTTCGTTAGTTCATACTTAGCTACAGTTTCTAGTTCCTATACTTAGTTATAATCCTTGTTATAATGAACGAACAACAGTTGTTATCGGTAAGTACCTATTCCAAAACTTAATACTCATTCAAGACTTTAATCGACTATTGTACATTGAAATTCCAGGCGGCGGAATTGTACACTAACATTATATAATAGAGTTTACAAAATAAGGAGTTTTTCAACTTTTAAAATGTTTTAGTTAGTAAGTATATTTGAAAAACGATTCACAATATATCAAATCCTAGATATGCATTATACCCTACAAAAAACTTAATATTGCAATAGTGTAGATATTATTATTAATAATAAAACATTCTCATGTGTTGGCAGAGATTTGAATCTAGAAGAAAATATTTTCAATGTTCAAGATGTTTCAGAAGCTACTTAATTAATAAAATGAGAAACAAATAGTTGGTAAGTATATTATTTAGAGGTTTAAGTAATGTCCATCCAACATCTAAGAGAATACACTGTATTGTTTTTGTAATGTTGCATTTACATCATTGGTAAGATGTTATTTTTTAGACATTGCAATAACATCTACAAGATGTTAAAAGGCATTTCAGAATGTAACAGAAATGTTGTTTTTAGTTCGTTATAAAGACTTCCTTTTGAGGAAGTTCTAGTAACATCACAGTAATGTAAAAAGGCAGCGCTTTAACATCGCTGAGAAGTTAAGTTGAAACATCCCAAAAGTTAACACACAAGCTGGGCATAAGCGGTTGTATAGATGTGCATGTGATGAATACAAAATAAAAAAAAGGAAGAACATTATCACAATGTGATGTTGAATTAACATTACCGTAATATTTATTTGCATAGTGGGAGGTTTCAATGATCTGAATGCTCGTAAGTGTTCACTGTATCTAATTTCAAAATTTCTATGTATTTCACCCAAATAGACAGCATTACATTCTGGACATTTAAGTTTATATATACCAGACTTCTTTATTGGTATTGGTGATAGTTTTGTTTTCACATTTAACCATTTGCACTCACATTACTTTCTGTTTTAAAAGAAACTGTTGAATTTATTGCTAAATATATTATCTTTGAAATATTAGAAATATTACGTGCATATGTAATGGTTTCTACATTTTTCATATCTTTAGACTGTTTAGGAAATATTAGTTGTAATGCCACTTTTTACTCTTTTTTATTAGCGTAAAAACATAGTGAAGCATCGCATCCAGCCTCGCCTCGAGCATCAAAAACAAATACACGTACTAAATATAAACCATTCATAGTAAAGAATCGAACTGATGCCTGAAATGTGATTGGTGCGCTCAAGGTCTTGTCAACATTAGCCGTATTCTGTTTTCTGTCAGTATCATAGTTGACTAGACGTAAGAAGAGGTGAAGCATATTGTTGTGTTAAAAATGGATAAAGAAAAATTAATAACTGAAGTATTTATTAGGCCTGCAATTTGGGATAAAAGAGATAGGAGACATTACAACAGATATGTGTTAGATAAAGCATGGACGGAAATAAGCAATGTTACAAATATATCAGGTAAGCTACAAAAAACAATGCAAATAAAACCGAAAAACTGTGTTATAGCTAACAATTTTATATTTTCCTGCATCAAGGTTTTGACGTGCATAAGGTTTCAGAAGGTGTGTCATTAAGGGGTAAGCTTCATCAGCTATACAAACAAAAGGCACTTTGAAAGTTGAACTTGGAACGAAGTCATTAGGTGGAATATGTAGTTTATTGGTCTGCATTAAACGATACATTTCTGAAGCACGAGTCCCTACGTCACTTTGCTTGCCATATCCTCCGACATCAATAATAAGAAACTTGTAGTTTGCGTCTGTAAGTGCTTGAAGAATCATAGAAAAGTAGTTCTTATAATTATAAAACATACTCCATTTTTTGGAATATATGATCAGGAAGGGGCTGATGAAAAAATAACGTTTTTGATCAACTGTCTGATGAACCTCTTCGACAGGCATGTGCCGGGAATAACATCGCGTGTATCTAAGCCTCGAGCACATTGGTTAACTGGCGCTATAAAAGAAATGATGAAAATACGAGATAAAGCGCTGCACAAGTATAAGAAAACTAAACTTGACCATCATTTTCAGTTTTATAAAGACATGAGGAACTACACAAATTCTGCGATTAAAAGAGAAAAGAAAGCATTTTTTACATACGAACTTAGTAACAAGAATTCTAAAACACTTTGGAAAACTCTAAAAACGTATAGTATTATACCTACCAAATCCAGCACAATACCGGACAATTCGAAAAGTCCTGCTGAAATAAATGAATTCTTCATCAACTCATGTTATATGAGAGAACCTCCTGGAGAATTACTTTCGTCGTACAAACTAAGAAAAATAATAGATTCGGATTTTGAATTTTAGGAGGTTAATGATTTATTTATTCACCAAACAATAAATGGTATAAAGACAAATGCTGCCGGTGAAGACAAATTAAATTTGAGACTATTGAAGTTGTGTTGTCCATATATAATTCCTTACATCACACACATTATTAACTTTTGCCTGAGTCATAATATTTTTCCTGAACTGTGGAAAAGAGCCATTGTAAAAGTATTGCCTAAAAAGACTAATCCACTTGAAATTAAGGATTTGCGCCCAATTAGTATACTGCCAACTTTATCTAAGGTACTCGAAAGAGCTATAGAAGTACAACTGAAGAAATATGTTGATCAGTATTCATTATTACCTATAACACAATCTGGATTTCGAAAAAAATATAGTTGTACAACGGCTCTTCTCCATATTATTGACGATGTTGTTAGAGCTTTGGACAAGGGTGAATGCACTGTTCTGGTCTTGCTAGACTTTAGCAGAGCCTTCGATACTATTAACCACAATTTAATACTGGAAATTCTACATTATATAGGACTTTACAATAATGCCAGAAACCTTATAGCATCTTACTTTCGAGGACGTAAACAGATGGTTGTGGTTGACGGACACTCTTCTGGGTATATGGATTTACGGTGCGGAGTCCCTCAGGGCTCCATTCTGGGGCCATTGCTCTTTGCTTTATATACTTCCTGTCTAGTGAAAAATTTTAAGTTGTGTAATGTACATCTGTATGCGGATGATACTCAACTTTATCATAGTTTCCACCCCAGTACTGTAGTGGAGTCATGTGGGTATATAAATAAGGAACTTAACAGTTTTATTAAAGCTGCAGAGGATCACTGCCTAAGCATTAATTGTAGTAAGTCTAATGTTATACTTTTTGGCAACAAAAATAAAAGAGATGAGATTTCTGATAGTGTACGTATTGTAATAAAAAATGAAACTCTTCAGAATGTAAGCGAAGCTAAAAGTTTAGGTATAATGTTGGACTCCGATCTAAAATTTGAAAAACACATAAATCAACTTATACAACGCGCATACCTCACTCTTAAAAATATATATGGCAACCGGCATTTTCTCCCACAACATGTGAAATCAAATCTCTGTGAGTCACTGATACTGTCTATATTTGATTATGCTGATGTACTATATGGACCGTTTTCATCCAACCAATATCAAAGAAAAATACAAAAAGTGCAAAATTCATGTTTACGACTCATATTCGGTATACGCAGAAGAGAACATATTTCACACAAAACGAAAGATAATAGTTGGCTAAATATGGCTAATAGAAGGATTCTACATGCAGCTGTTCTTTTTCAAAAAATAATTTATGATAAAACACCCTCATACTTGCACAGAAAAATTACCTATCGATCTGATCTACATAATTTAAATCTCAGATACAAAGGAACCCTTTCACCCCCAATCTTCAGACTAGAAATTTTCAGGCGCAGTTATTCCTATCAAATATGTTCGATTTATAATCAGGTACCTGCCATGTTTAAAACTTACAGATTGCATAGATTTAAGAAGACCTACAAGAAACATTTATTTTCAATACAACACTGATATCCGTAGGATTGAGTTTAGATTTAACTGTAATTTATTTTGTTGTCACACC
Source organism: Galeruca laticollis (assembly GCA_963921935.1). Lineage (NCBI taxonomy): Eukaryota > Metazoa > Arthropoda > Insecta > Coleoptera > Chrysomelidae > Galeruca > Galeruca laticollis. The sequence continues at coordinate 155,904,931 of OY998181.1, read as the reverse complement.
AACCTAGCGATGTATTCAAGGTTAAGTGGAGGAACAGTTTATAAGCTGATTTATATCAGCTTGTAAGCTGAACTTCGCCTTTTGCTTTCAACCTTATGTGTATTTTCTTTTTTTTTCTTGTATTAATATATGGAAGCAATAAAGTCGTTTATTATTATTATTATTATATGGAACACCTGCCATGTTTGGACGTTATCGTGGATTTATAAGCTATTTAAAACAAACTGTGCCAGGAGTGTTAGCAATACATTGCGTCATCCATCGACCACATTTAGTTGCTAAGAATTTGAGTGTTAGATTGCATGAATCTCTTCAATTAATTAGTTATTGATGTAGTAACGCGTTGAATACGCGATTATTTGCGTAGTTGTGTGAAGAAAATTACAAACATTTTCATCAATTACTCCTTCATACTGAAGTACGCTGGCTGTCGAAAGGCTCATGTTTGACAAGATTTTTTGCACTTTATGAGAATATTTTAGAATTTCAGGATATTAAAGATAAAATTTTAAAAGACAATTCAATGAAGTGGACAAAGCGATAGTCTAAATTTAATACAATGTCCATCTTATCAACTTTTCTTGCCAGAGTTAAACTAATAAAGCAATTTGTCACAGACAAACTGCCAGGAAGACGACGTTTCAACCTACGTTCAACATTTAAATTCTATTCCGATTTTGAAACTAAGTTTAAGGATGTTTTAACTATAGTAATACCACCGTGGATAATTAACCCATATAGTGACATAGAAGAAACGAATGTCATAATACAAGAGGAACTGACTGACTACAAACGAAGAACTTAAGGTTTAGTTTAAAAACGGATTTCAGCAATTCTGGCTGCAAAAAAACATACCCGCTACTTATCCCGTATTATGGAATATAGCGAGGAAATTTTTAATTTCCTTTCCATCGTCATACCGAGTAGAAAGGAGGTTCAGCGCTGTTACCAATCTCCTAACGAAAAAAAGAAACAGACTGGATATCATTGAGCGACGCGAGAGAGCCGAGTATAGGCGAGTTCGAAAAAGGCACTTTACTGACGTGGTGCATACAACGTTTTATCGCCAACCGTAAATATTTGCATTTAAAAAAATTAGATATCATCATTAACACATTTTAATTACGAAAAAGTCAACATGATAGCGACAAACAATTTTTTTAAGCTAAAAATAGGTACGTTACAAATGATTTAAGAATTTTCCTCCTCTAAATAAACTTTAATTCTTAGATGAAAAAAAATATTTTATAAGTTTTCAAGATGTGGCATCCATGACTGTTCATAGTCTCCCGTTAGATCTGGATCAGAAAGATAGGAATTTGCTAAATATGATGTTGATTTTTCCACCTGTGGAGGTGGGTTTTGTTGCACAGTTGTATGCTGAACTGACTCTAATGATTGATATGTGTTGGAGTGACGTGCGCGTAAATTTTGTAGTTCATACTGTAGGAAACGATAATTTATCTTGGTTTACTAGCAAACAATCATAACTGTGGCAACAGTGTATTGTTTTCGGGTGCAATAGGTAAGCGAGTGAGAGTCACATAGACGGGGAAGTAAGTTACAAGCCGTAAAGCTGAGACGTTAAAAAGTTACAAAGACGAAAGACGTATTAAGACGAAACATAATAACCTAACAAACTCCTCGAAACAAAAAGCTGATTATCGCTGCTGTATTTTGTGAATAAATATATTTTGTTTATTACTTAAAATTGAAGACGAATATAGTATGTACAAAAAGTACGAGGAGTAATAAACCCTAATTAAGTATGCAAAACCTTTACAGGGAGCACCATGAAATTTTTGTTAAATCTCTTACTTTAAATTACATTTCTTCCGTAAATCTAAAAACCAGGTAGATCGACCCCGTATTTGTTTCAGTTGTAGCAAAGTTTAGGGTTTATTAATTGTTAAAGGATTAGCAGATAAGCAATAACGCAATGCAGTGGTGTGTATTTTGGGAAAAAAATACGTTTTAAATTATAATATAATAAAAAATGAAAAGAAATAATTATTGGAATACATTTATTACTTACATTTTATTCTATATCCGACTCGGAAGAGGAAGAATCGTTGTTGACATTAATAATAATAGGGTTGATTAAATCATCACAAATATTGTCAATTTTCCACATATTTGCCTCTACTTTGATAACATGCTCGATACAGTTTGTCCAATTTTCCTTACTCACATGACTTACAGCACTCTCAAACAATTTCACAACATCGTTTATTTTAAAAGTAGTATTTTTTTCCAACTTCCCCCTTTACCTGAGCCCATATTAATTCTATGGGATTAAGTTCACAATGATAAGGGGGAAGTCGAAGAACTGATATACCACGAGAAGAAGCCATTTCTTCTACAATGTAGGTTTTGTATTTATTCTTGTTTATTTTTGCAATTCTGTAAAGGTTTTTCCTTAGTGGATCTTTTGGAAACTTAATACTTTTCGAAATAAGCCACTCCAAAAGCTCTGCTTTACGCCAACGACTTGTGGGCAATGCTTCTCGTAACCGTGAATGGTAACTTGCGTTGTCCATAACAATAACAGCCCCTTTTGGAATCAGATCCAACATTTGAACAAACCATTCCTCGAAGACATCCCCATTCATATCTTCGTGATAGTCCCCCGTGCGTTTTGAAATAAAAGTTAATAATCCACCATCAACAAAACTTTCAGAACTTCCAACATGGACAATGATAAGTCTTTTTTCTTTTCCAGATGGTGGCTGCAAACCTAACGACAAACCTTCCACGAATGCCTGCCTTCCGCTTTTAATGTTTTTCATCTTGCCAAGATTTGGAAACTGTATATCCAGCATTTATCCATGTTTCGTCTAAGTAGAAGATTTTCAAATTTTGTTCTCTGGCATGTCGAATGCTTCTTAAATAGTCTCTTCTCCAAAAAACTATTTCCGGTTTATCTATCAAGAGAGATTTTCTATTATGTTTTGTATATCTCAAACCCACATCTTTCAAAAGTTTGCATAATGTCATTCTGGAGAATTTTGGATAGTCCGTATCTTCTTGCACTGATGTCATAATTTTGTCAAGTGTTGGAATTTCCTTTCGTAAGTAAAATCCATGGACTTTACGCCTTAGTCTTTGTTTTAATGACTCATCGATCTCAATTGGTTTTCGGCCTGAAGGAGTTTTAGGGGGTTGAAGAGTTCCATTCTTGCTTTCTTTTAGTAATCTATGAATTGTTGATTTAGCAACACACAACATAGCAGCCGTTAATTCCACAATATCATCAACACTTGCACTTGGATCCTTGTTTTTCAATGATATATAACAATTCAATATCAGAGTTTTTTCATTTAAAGATAATGGACCTGTTTTTGGTCGTTTAGATGGTCCTTGGCTTATCGACATTGTTTGGTACTTGCACAATTAACATTACAAATGTTTTAAATATATTCCAACTGTTTACAATATTATGACAACCATACAACTTCATACAACTTTACTCAAAGAACTAATACTAAGTACTGATTTAATGTACCTACTTTCTTTTAAAATAATATTCCCGATAATGTTTCTAAGAAAACTGGGTTGTTTGGAAAATCCCTCTCAATAATCGAATAATCTGTAAATATGTGTAATCGTATTAAGCCGATTACAGTAGGCCACTTGCCATTTAAAATTTCTGAGAAAAATTCCCCAAACACTACATATAGGAGTAATACAAATAAAAAATATTATGAATAAACGGGCATATCCGAACTCTGCCATAAAATAAAATTTTACCTGACTTGTATCAATTTGAGGATTACTGAAATGTTCGAACTGTGCCGCAACCATTTAGTTTAATCCTATTAGAGTCATTAGGGTTTATAATAGATAAAATCGGAGGCCCATAGAATTATGTATATTTCTGAAAGGTTTCAAAGATTTCTTGAATTAAATATTTTGAAGAAATCTTGATTGTTTTGATCGATATTTAGGGGATTAGGGGAAGGATGTTGATGCACTTACACTATTGCCTGAAAATCAGGAAGAAGTATTTAATAGTGTTCGTGAATTACAATTACGAACGAACCGAGAAGAGGAATTTCTATTAACAGCAGACCAGGTATTTAAAATTATTGTGTTCTCCTGTTTTTCCAACCTTAATTTTTTATGTAATTCGGATTGTATTTTGATGGATGGGACTTTTAAATACTGTTCAACTTTTTTTTACCAAATGTTTACCATTCATGGTTTTAAAAACGGCTATTGCGTACCTCTTGTTTTTTGTTTGCTGCCGGACAAATCAAGTCAAACATATTCAAATTTGTTTTTAATTTTAAGACAAAAATGTAAAGAAGTAGGCTTAAATTTTCAACCTAAAGAAGTCGTAGTAGATTTTGAACTAAGCATTCATAACGCTATATATGAATGTTTTGGCAGAGATCAAATTCTTTTTGGTTGTAAATTTCATCTCTGTACATTTCGGTACATTTCGGTATTATGTATCTTAGTCCTGAGGAAGTTGTAGAATTTTTTTATAATGAACTACATTTTTTGCGTCCGAATGACGAAAGAGTTATAGAATTCCGAAATTATGTCAATAAAACATATATAACGCAAAATTCGATATTTCCACCACTTATTTGGGCAAATAATGCATCCTTTTTTAAAAGAACAAAGAATTCTTGTGAGAGTTTTCATTCGCATTTCGGTGCTTCTTTTTACAAAGCACATCCAAACATTGTTCAATTTACTAGTGTGTTATTGGATTTACAAACGGAGGTATACGCGAAAATTCGTTCGGCAAACCAAAGCCAGAAAAAAACCAAAAAAACTATTAATGTTAAAATTAATTTCATTAATGATCATTTGGATCAATATAGGAAAAATGTTATTTCTCGCTTTATGTTTGTGGAAACGGTTGCATGTAAAAATCTTCCACGCGTTTAATTTTTTGTTTTTTTATATGTTTATGTATATTGAATATATTTTATTGTAATGTAGATGTAATGTAGATGTAATTTTTTAGAAGTGGCAAATATACGTTGAAAATATATGTATGTTATTAATATTTTCTTATATTGAATTTGAGTACCTAAAGTTCAAGGTAAATTGTTAAATCGGATTAGGCTATTAGACCCCTACTGGTTTGGTAGTTAATCTCCAAAATTTTAAACACTGGCAGAGTTCGAACAACCCGTAATGACTACCTGCATTTTGTGGCAGAGTTCGGATACTCCGGAATAAACTGTGTTGCCTTTCTTTATCAAACTTACTAAAATTTATGTACCTCTATCACTTTTTTTTATTAAAATTAGTACATCCCGTTACCTCTGACCTGAATCGTATATTCTTTAGCATAGCTGCAACTCATTCGTTCAATACAAAATGTACCCTCTTAAAATATATTTTGGTACGTCTATGAAATCTACTTAAATTAATGATTTATTACTCCTTGTCCTTTCTATATAGACTATAGTATCATTTTTCCTACAATACTCTATTACTAAAGATGAAATTTTTGCTTTAATTTCAATTTGTAAAGGTGCTTCAAAGGTGCGTACGGTCTCTTTCATAGCCTCAAAAAGTTTTGTAAGGTGATCCTTTGCTTCTTTTACTTTTCTTGATGCTAGTTTTTTTTCAAAATAATTTTGTACTACCGTTGACATGGGTGCCGGTCGACGAACTTTAAAGGATGTAGATGAACCTAATGAAGAATGTGAAGATATGGGCATGGTATTTGGAAGAGATTGTGGGGAATTTGGTTGAGAATCAGTTGGTAGCAAATTTGAAGACTGTTCTCGCTCACTAATATACGGAAGTAAAAAAGACATCTGTTTTTCGAACTTCCATGGTTCATACTTTGTAGCGGGTTGACCACTTTTGGTCTTCCGTTTCCTAATAGCTTTTCGGAAATTATCCCGTAGAGATGTCCATTTTCTTTTACATTCAGTCGCTGAAAAATATGTATCGTTATTAGTCAATTGGATTTTGCATTCCTTAAAATGAATTGATTGAATTAAATGAATTTTTAAATTTTTCAAGGGGAATTAACTACTTATATAATATGTTTAACTTGTAGGTTTTTGGGTTACGGAGATTCATTTGCTACAATCGCATTTAACTATCGATTGGGAGAAACTACAGTCCCAAACATTATTTACCACACATGTTCAAAAATATGTGAAACACTACAACCTATCGTAATACCAGCTCCTACAACAGAACAGTGGCAGAAAATAGAAGATGGCTTTTCTTAAAAATGGAATTATCCAAATTGTTTGGGTGCCCTGGACGGCAAGCATGTGGTATTTGAAAGGCCACCTTATTCAGGGTCTCTTTTCCATAATTACAAAAAGCAATATAGTATCGTGATTCTTGCCCTAATAGACGCTGATTATAGATCTATAACTGTCGATATAGGAGCATATGGACAAAATGGTGACGGTGGTATCTTTCATTCGTCAGAATTAGGCAAACATTTACTCTGTGGAAAACTGGGAATACCGCCAAATAAACCTCTGCCGGGGACAAACAAAGTGTTGCCCCATGTAATAGTGGAAGACGAGGCATTTCCTTTGCTGCCGAATTTGATGAGACCGTATCCGGGCATACAAAGCGTTAATTATGAAGCTAAAAAATCTACAATTATCGACATAGTAGGGCAAGACGAGTAAGTGGAAATGGATTTTGAATTTTATCAAAAAATTTTTGCATATATTTTAAAAAATTTAATATTTCACCAGAGCGTCTCAATTTAATTGTACAGGCTACTACCATATTACACAACCTTCGAAATGATAAATGTGAATGGCAGCCGGGAGAACTTGCGCATGAAGAAAAACCAATAGGCATAGCACCTATGGTAAGACAGGGTGGCAATTTTCAAAGAGAAGCACATGCAATTCGAGAAACATTTAAAAAAAATTTTATTCCTTCTCAAGATTCTGTACCTTGGCAACGTGAAACGGTTTATCAAGGAAGAAGAAACATACCATGATATGCATCAAAACAAAACTTTCGGTGCACAAAATTTGTAACATATTTACACTGTATGTTTATTTTAAAAATTTAAAATATATTATTACCTGTGCGTTGAAGAATTGTTCCTATTCCTTCCCAAGCATTTTCCTTTCGTGCACGGTCGTGATAATATTTATTAGCTTGATCATACAGGTGCAAATATTCTCTGACAGTATCAATCAAAAGTTCTTCATCTATAATGTCAACTAATTACCACACAACATAGTAAGTAACATAAATAAACAACTATCTCCCCTCCTACACGTGATAAAACTGTTCAGACCTTCGGAATGTTTTGCCCTCTCTACCAAAAAAGACCGATGCCGAAGCCAACCGACGGACGTTGCCGAGCGGGACGTTAGCCGTGCGCGGGTGCTAATTTTAAGAACTAGATTCATTTTTTATGTGTTGAAGCATAAGCTTCCTATCTGTTCTATCTATTCCTTCCTTCCTAGAATTTTTCCTTGATTTTTACTCTTTTGCTTGCTTTGCAGCCCCTGGGTAGACCCTATAATTGAACACCACCATAGCGAGAACACAAAACCGGCCGGGATGGATTAAGGACCCGATCTCAATCGACTAGGACCTAGCTGAGAGCTGAATAGTTCCAGAACCTTACCAAGATAAGTCCTTTGTCTTATACTCAATTCATGGAAATCTAGAATTGGAGATTTTTATTGTATAACGGCGTTCGTATTCGTCTTGTATTTTGGATATGCAGTTAATGTGAATTATATATTGAGTTATGAATAAATATAATTTGCTGAACATTTGATATTCTATTTTCAGCAATTTATATTAACTTAGACCATCGCGTAAAAATATTTTCAGTATTTCGATTTGTTAAGTTGAAGTAAATATAAGGCTTTCCAGTTTTTAACCTTTTTAGTTTTTTGTTTAATTAAAGTATCGCTTAAAAAGCTGGTGGCGTCCAATTTAATATCGATTGTTCAACCCATCCCAGTGATTGCTTTAAAAATACATTAACTGGAGTCGAATACAACAACCTGAGGAAGAGTCCCAAGCCGGGGGAAAACCATGTTACAATTTAAAACACTCGATTTGTATATATTGACTAAAGAACCTAAAATATCCATTAATTACCAACAATGTTGCCAGTAGTTTCAACATAATCGTAAAAAATGGGTATACGAATTATTTTTTCTTCACCCTGTATCTTGAAAACGGATGCTGTTCCGAAATTTATTCATTGGGTGAACCCAACTTATTTTGCAGTGTTCTACCTATCATAGCAAGGGGGTCACCTTTTCTTGTAACACCCTATATAGCTGTTAATTGTTTAATAAAAGGTTCGTACATTTTTTGTAAAGCCAAATTTATCGATTTTGTTTGTCTAGTTAGTTAAGTTTTAGTGTTTTTAAATGAAACTCAAGGCCTCTAGTTAATTCCACAATATAATACAAGTTATTGAAAATTCTAAAAAATTGACAATTGTTTCGATAAATCAATAGTTGAGTTTTAATAAGTTTTCTTTTGGTGACGATGAACTAGATTGTTGTAGTGGACTGTTGTGTTTGTCGTTCACCGATACACCAAAGATTTTTGTTGTTTTGTTTCACTTTGATTAGGTTATAAACTGCTCTTGAAATTTCGACATACACTGCTCACCAAATCATAACAAGTTTGATATCTTGTAGAATAACTACGTTACTATGCCGGAACTTTCCATTGAAACCTCCATAAGAGAAATACGTTGAACCGGGCCTTAACATCTGCAGGATTTCAATACACTTTTTGTGAGGATTGACGTGCATCTCTGGATGCTTTAGATTTACCATTGAGCACGGTAGGTGGAGCTGCTAATGGGTTCTAGGCATAATTGATGTTAACGAATTTTTTAAAGATCATTTTTTAATACAATACAACAAAACTGTCCAATCAATTTATAGTTTATTGAAAGTAATTTGTACAGGACGAAATCTATGGTTACTATACGTACTGACATTTGACTTTATTATTATAATTGTTCGTAAATAGTGCGTGGCACAGGTGATTTGAATGTTTAAATTTCAGTAACTACGCATGAAAAATAAACTGTTTCTCAATCTGTTGTCGAAATGCATTTTTTGTTATCTATTGTGCAGCGGTAGTAATGGATTTAGAGAAAGTAAGCGTGAATGATATTTGTCATGGTTGTTTCACTATATACCTAGAATTCAATGGAGCAGAATTAATAGTATTAAACAAAGAAATGTTATTAAATGAGAAGTGTTTATAGTGACAATCAAAGTTCAATTAATTTAGAGCGAACTAGTGTGTATATAAACAAAATGTTTTCTACTTGTAAATATGAAACAAATCGAGACAAAAAGTTTCGAAGACAATCGGTTGAGAAGTTAAAAACCAAATTGTAGGTACCGTACATAATGATTCGGAAATTATATTTGCGAAAAGATGGAAGAGAAAAATAGATACAAATAACGATGAAAATAAAGAAGAAGTATCTAGCAGAATGACCGTTATTACCCTACCAACTGTCTGAAAGACCATGGCAAAGAATTGGTGCTGATATTTTCTCTTTTGCAAATAAAATTTGTCTTATAAACTTTGATACCTACTCAAATTAGTTAGAAACTAATTCTATTAAAAATAAGTCAGCTACTGAAGTGATTTCTGAATTAAAATCTGTTTTTGGAAGATTTTGTTGCCCTTGTAATGTTTTTCTAATTTATTTAAACAGTAAACGAATAGGATAAATTTTAAACACTCGGTGGCCACTTATTAATTTTTTTAAACACTAAACTACTCACAACACTTAATTTATATGTACTTAACTATTCACTTATTATATGCACAGTATAATCACTAATTTATATTAAACAGTTCACTTGTTTATATTCACTTATTCACTTGTTTATCTCACGATGTCAAATTATCAACTAAACTCACTCTTCCAGATCGGTTCCTTATATATTAAAGCCTTTTTTTACTAGAAAATTCCTGACTGTGGCTTGCAAAAACAATTGGTTTTCTGGCATTTTCTAGATAGTCACTATTCGTAAACAATTCTAGGAAGCCCTGCGCGTCTGCCATAATGTTAACTTTCATGAAATGAATGTATGTTTTATCCATATAAATAATAGGTTTATTCTGTTCTCTGCATTTTTTTATGTTTCTTAAATATAGTAGGCGTGAATGTCTGATTTCGTGACGTTCAATTAACAAACTTCTGTTATTTTTCATGTTGGTTCAACGAAAACCCAAATTATGTATTTGTTTCCGCAGAGATTAGCGACTTCCTGCGAATCAATAACTATCTGCAAAGGTTTGGTGTACATTTCTTAACGTGGGTACTTTTTTCTCGGATATGTGATAATTTATTATGCACCTTCTAAGCACAGTTTTGTCGAATTGATCTAAACGGATACTAGACGTTCTTTGCTTTTTAGTGGGCACATCACCGTCAGCATTACTTCCTGCCAGAGCTTCTTTTTTAATACGGGAAAGCGTTCTTTGGCTAATTTTCGTAGCAATGACCTGACAATAGAATAAGTCGATATAAATGTTGTATTAGAAGTTTTACTCATGTGTATTTGTATACAAATAAGATAAGGAAATAATTAAATTTGTTTTCAGTGACCGTTTTTTGTAATAAAATTTTTTGTCGTGGTTTTGGGCCATTTAAAAGAAGTATCAAATTCAAAAATACTATATTACGTTTCAGTTCATTAGTTGTTTTAAACGATCTTTAGATCTTAGTTCAAACATATTTTAATATGAACAAACCGCAATTGTAACTGAAATCGGACGATGGTTCAAAACAAATAATAAAACCGAAACGTAATAGAGATAGGTATGAAATGAGTATAATAATTATAATTATAAGCTAAAAAACCTATTACAATTAAATAGGTATCTTACACAAAATAAACATGTGCCCTTTTATATACTCCTGTAGACAGAAACAGAATAGTTATTTATTCAATAAGTGCATAAAGTGGTGCTATTTTTCACGAATGGAAAAATTGACGCATGAGCCGCAGGCATGTAAAAACCAGAAAATGTCTCATTAAGGTTGCTCTAAATGGACTAAAAATGGCGTCGATTTGTTTGTCATGATGACACAATTGTGCGTAAAATTAACAAGTGAGTGTATAAAATATTTTTTATTTTTATTCACTATCGTGTGTAAATTTGTTAAATAATTACTTTGGTTTAAAAATTTTATTGCAGTAATTAAAACTTACCTTTGGTAATGGAATTGTTGACTTGCCATTGTGTGCCTCATCGGTCATGAAATTTAAAACGTTCATAATTATTTCACGATACTGCTCACTCAACTTTTTATGAATAACTTTACTTTCTGGAGTCGCCATAACAAGTTATTATTGCACAGCCCCGGTAATCACATTTTTCTCTGAACTGTAGTGTCGAACCGAAGCTTACGAATTCTTCCAGCGAAGTGAGATCTTGCAATCCGCATACGTCTTTGCTACGGACGTCTCGGACGTTGCCAAACTTCCGCTTGCCAAAATCAATTTGTTAACCTGTAGTATGGTACGCCTACATAAACGCAACGTTGGCAGACCACAGTTACGCTGGCTCGACGATATTAAAAGCAAAGTGGGTAACAGATGGCATCAACTTGCACAGGACAAACAAACATGGAAGAATATAGGGGAAATCTATGTCCAGGAGTGGACTGTGAAGGGTTGCTGAAAGAAAAAGAAGTATGGTATACAGTACATACACTCCCCATGAAATATGACAAAGATATATCAAATAGTTTTGATGTACTGGATATAAATAGTTTTTAAATTTTCAAATAACACCCTGTAACACAGGAGTAAGGTCAAGGTGATTTAGATTAAATCTCAAGATTTTGACTTCAATATTCAACAATTGAAACGGAAATTCCCGAATATAAATATTGAATAATAATTATTTAACATTTGCTATGGTATTTTCCCGGCAGGTGCGGAACACTTTGTTCTTTCCAATTCTAACAATCTATATTTATAATATCCTCTCAATATCTTGTTCATGAGTGGAAGAAAACATTGAACGGCTTACATAATGCCTGTTGATATGTTGAACAGAGCGATGCAAACTTTTGGAAATACCTAGATAATAGAGATGTTGACTGTATCCAAATAAAAACAGTGTTTCAGCGTAAGATGGTAGTTTTATCATAGAAATAGTAAACCATAAATTAGTTCTTTTTAATGTTAATCCATTTAATTGATAAAATTCAAATAAATCAGTTTAAACTCGCGTACCAATCAGAGTTTATGATGTAATCTGTTCCCAAACATCATCTGCCGCTGTCAAAATTCTACGTTGTTTGGGTGATGTCTTTATTGGTTTCTAACTAATTTAATCAAAATTATCTTGTTTCATCTTAGAAACCTAAAATTAACATAATGGAGACTGAATACACTAAGTCAAACAGTGAAAAAATTACGTCACAGAGGTGACGTGACAAGTTGAACACAATTTTTAAAGCTTTAGACATATTTACAGAAATAATGATAAACATCTTAAAAGGTAGACTAACACAAGATCCAGATAGAAATATAAAGAAAAAATGGGACAACATAAAAAACAGTATTACCAAAACAGCCAAGAAAATACTAGGACAAAAAAAGAAACCAAGATGTAAAGAATAGTACGATGAAGAATGTGAAAGCAAAAAGGAAGAAAAAGATCAAGCACGAAAACAATGGCTATATACAGGAAGGGAGACGGAACTGCAAGAATACAAGAAAAAGAAGAAAGAAGCGGACAAATACTGTCAGAAGAAAAAAGCAGAGTGGATAAAGGAGATTGTGATGGAAATAGAAAGTGATAACCGAGATAATGAAAAACCATATGATTACATAAGAAAACAAAGTAACGACCAGAATCAGCAAAAGAGAATGGGAAGCATATTACAAAAACGATCTAAAGGAGGATGAGTTTACAGAAGCAAATTTGGGGTAACAGCAGAAAAGGAATACCTCCCAACATATGCAGAATATAAAGAAATAATAACAAATCTCAAACATAAGAAGGCAGGAGAACCTGAGGAACTAGTTAACGAACTGATAAAGAGAGGAGGAGAAGAACTAAAAAGAGAGTTATATAAATTACTCAGAAACATATGGAAGAAAGAACAAATACCAGCAGAATGGCGTTTAGGTCTAACAATGCTAATCTTCAAAAAAGGAGACCAAACAAAATGCTATAACTACCGAGGAATAACCCTGCTTAACACAATATACAAAGTCATGACATCACTTTTAAGAAAGGAAATAAACAAATACGCAGAACAGAAACTAGGGGAATGCCAATATGGCTTCAGAAGTGGTAAATCAATTATAGATGCAGTGTATGTAATGACACAAATGATAGAAAAGAGCTATGAATATGGAATCGATTTACATACAGGGTGCGCTATTAGTAGGACAAAGTTCGATATATCCGTTATTACAGAAGATATGGAATAAAGTCACATACGAAAATTGTAGACATCTGTAAACTTCACATTTCAAAATTATTTTCATCTGTACTGGGTGTTCCCTATCACCATAGTGAAACAAACACCTTTTTTTAAATGAGACACCCTACATATTATTTCAGATTCAGATTGGGCTCACCTCCCCCATACTTACTAAGTAGGGTTTCATATGAGTATATAGGGTATTTCAGAAGTTATGCCCAATTGAACGTAAAAATCATTGTGAGTTCCACGCCTTGTATAGTTCAAACGAAACAATTTGACTTCAATATTTTGCAGAAGTAACATTTTGATTTTGGTCTAGTTTCATGACACAGTGCCATTTTTTGGATATTACAACATCTGAATACAGGGCGAGACACATGAACAATATCATTCTGACGATGATATTTAGATAATATCGAAACAATTGTCAGTTTTTTTAAATTCTTAACATTTTTCAATATACTCGTACTGTGGAGTTAACTAGGAACAGTAAGTTCCATTTAAAACATTAATAGTTTCATAAGAATGTTACCATGAATAGATATAATTTACATTACTATTTCAGTACTAATCCCTATCTTACAACAACTCAAAGTCAAACCAGGTGGTTTCTGAATGTTTGCGGTGGTATATTGGGAGACCACTTGATTGCACCACATTTTGCCGATGGAAAAGTGAATGGTCTAATTCATTTAGACTTTCTATAAAATCATTTACCATTACTGTTGGAAAATGTTCCGCTCTACATTCGGCAAATAATGTGGATTATATACGATGAAGATCTGGTACATAACACTGCTTCAATTCACAATTAACTGAATACCCATTTTCCTGTCAGATGGGTAGAAAGAGCTATTGCTTGGGCACCTCGATCACCAGACTAAACTAAACTAAAATTGACTTTTCTATGTGGGGTTATGTGAAAAACCGTGTTCACCAAATACAGCCAACTACACAGAACAATATAGAGGAAAGAATTCGAGAAATATTTCAGAGTATTAACCTTCCAGTAGTCGCGAGTGCTGCTCAACAAAAATGGTCGCGGATGTATCCGACGGATATATAACTTTTATTATTGAAATACAATTCCAATTTTTAAAACGGTAAATTTTGTGTGCTAGTAAATAATAGAGAGCAATGATTAAATTCGTTAACATATGTATTTTCAGTAAAAAGATGATTACATAAATCAATAATTCTTAAAATATATAAAAAATGAAATAATTTGCTGTTATTTGCATAAGTTGCGTATTGTGAGCCATTAATCCACATATCTTAATCTTCTAGTCTACTTTTCTTGGTAGGCACTCCACAATTGTCTAGACAAACGATACTAGAGTGTTGGAGACAAAGATGTCTTTGACAGGAGGAGCATTGGAATTTTGTTAACCTGGTGCGTTTTTCTCGCTGACATGGCACACAACGTTTACGTTTTTGCTCATTGTTTTGATCATTTGGTTGCTGCACTTTTGCTTCTTCTTGTCCGACTACTTCTTTGAGTCTGGTTGATAGCTCGCGAGGTAGACCAGTGTTGGAGGTACTACGTCTTTGGAGGTGTGGTTTGATTATTATGTTACCAAGTTTTCGCCAAAAATGCCGCCGACTTTTTGTTTCATTTCCGTTCCCTATGTGAATAACTTGGGAGTTTATTCCTCCCACATCGAAAAAAATACAACCATCAGCCAACGTCTTGTATTCCTGGCAACACTGTAAGAGGAACATAATTTATCTACAACGTCGACACCTCCTTTGATTTCGTTATAGAAAGTAATTATTTCGGGTTTCATATGATCCCCAGTAGTATCATCAATTTTGTCCTCAAAGTGTAAACTAGAAATTAGAACATGTTTTTTTTGGGAACGTAGGAACTATTGTTCCTTCTTTTCTGAAACCAAACATACTTGATTTTACAGGACGTTCTTTCAAAACTTTCAACGGTGTTGGAATTTGCCACTTGTTTATTTTTAATGTTCCTACCATGGACAACTTATGGTTTATAGCTAAATCTTGGAGTAATGAAACATCGCTGAACCAATTGTCTATAGTGACGTTACGTCCAGTGTTGTGTATAGGTAAGATCATCCTTTTTACAACATCAACGCTTTTGTTGCTGATAGAATAGGGGTCATCTGGTTGTGTTCCAGCATGAATTTCCATATTACTAGTGTAATATGTTTTAGCATCAACCAGCGCGAAGATCTTAATACCGTACTTGGCCGGTTTTGATGGTATATATTGAATAAAGTTACACCTGCCTCGAAACGCTTCCAGTTTTTCATCGATTGTTACATTAGCTCCTAGTGAATAAGATGTTTTACTGTTTTCAACAAACATCTCAAATATTTCTCGCACGGCAGCTAACCGATCAATTTTTTTTCTCTCATCTCTAGACTGTCGGTTATCGAACCTAATACAGCGCATCAGGAATCTAAAACGAATTGAGCTCATAGTCAATCTGAATATTTCAACACCGTTTCCTATTGCGTCCCACAGCCCTTACAAGTTCAATCGGCCGCCATTATAAAGTCCAGCCAAGTAAAGTGGGCCTATAAATACATGGATTTCGATCATATCAGTAATACGTGCGTCTCTTTCTCTGCTGAAATTGGGTTGTACACTTATTATATGCTGATTCGTGTAACTGATTATGAGGTTTAGAATACGGTCATCGAATAGACACTTCCACGCTTCAAAGCATCCTGTAACTTGGCGAGCGCTGCCAATAACTTCTGGAAGACGTGCAAGTATATTTTGCTTCTCAAATCTTCTTTTTCTGTTGTAGGGTGTTTTTTTCCATGAATATTTGTCAAAGATTTTTCCATTTTTTTTCTGACAGCAACATAACAATTTTCATCTTCATCATCTGATGATATACTTGCATCCATATCGTCTTGTTCACTATCTGAATCCTCTTTTTTTTCTTCTATGGCTTCGGAACAGTCAGTATCATAATCTTCTTCTAAGACGTCTTCAACTGCGTCATCATCTTCAAGAAGGAGTCGTTGGAGCACTAATACGTCTGCGTCATTATTGAAGCTATACGTTCTCTTGGAAGCCATAATTCACTGCAAAAACAACAAAAATCCTTAATAGTTAGGACAATAATTTAGAACAGGCAAGAATGCTCGCGGGTATCTCACAGATACAAGTTTATTTTTTTCATGTTTTTCAGTAGCTAAGTATAAAATATTAACAGATGGTCTACTTGAAAC
The DNA here is from genome assembly GCA_963921935.1 of Galeruca laticollis. Lineage (NCBI taxonomy): Eukaryota > Metazoa > Arthropoda > Insecta > Coleoptera > Chrysomelidae > Galeruca > Galeruca laticollis. Next base: position 155,888,299 of record OY998181.1, on the reverse strand, counting down.
AAAAAGGACTACGCTTACAGAAATTAAATAAATATACAAGCAAATCAGCAAAACTTACATGAATGATCGCAGTGTATCTCTCAAATACAAGTGGCACTTTTTTTACAAACTGTTCACTCTACAAAGTTTGCACCAATACTAACCTCAAATCTTCCCTCGAGCAGGTAGGTAGACGAGAGCACATCCCCACCGCTTAGTAGGTGTTCCAGATATATGAGAAAAAATTATCGGTATGTATATCTCAGATACGCGCGACTACTGGAAGGTTAATGTAGAACTGTTGAGGAATATAAGTCGATCTTTTGAAGATCGATTGCAATGTTGTATTGACGTTTTGGGTGGTCATTTCGAACATTTGGTATAGAATCAATTATCAATTTACAGTTCACTTTGACTGATGTTTAGTTATTTTTGTAAAAGAATTTGTCTTACTGTAATTTTTATATATCTTACTTCTTTCAATAAATTATTTTTTCAACTCTTTGTTATTAAATTGACAATATCTCAGAAATTAATGATTTTAGGTATACGGAATGCCTGATATAAATAAAAGTTTATAAGATGTTTTTTCCACTTTTCGAAATGAAATAAAGGATGATTCATTTGAAAAAATCGAGAAAATCATGTGTTCAACTCTTAGCTCGCCCTGTATTCAGATGTTGTAATATCCAAAAAATGGCACAGTGTCATGAAACTAGACCAATATCAAAATGTTATGGCTGCAAAATATTGATATCAAATTGTTTCGTTCGAACTATACAAGGCGTTAAACTCACAATGATTCTTACGTTCAATTGGGTGTAACTTCTGAAAAACCCTATATACTTATATGAAACCCTACTTTGTAAGTATGGGGGTGGTGAGCCCCATCTGAATCTGAAATAATATTTAGGGCGTCTCATTCAAAAAAAGGTATGTTTGTTTTACCCTGGTGATAGGGACCACCCAGTACAAATATAAATAATTTTGAAATGTGAAGTTTATAGATGTCTATAATAATGGATATATCGAACTTTGTCACACTAATGGCGCACCCTGTATATTGTTTGTAGATTTCAAGCAAGCATTTGATAGTATTAGCAGGGGTAAACTGATAGCAGACATGAGGAAAATGGGTATTCCAAACAAGTTCATTCGACTGACAAAAGTGTCAATGAACAACTCGAAAACCAGAGTAATAACTAGTGAGGTCTATAGTGAGGTAATCGATATGGTAGATGGTGTGAGACAGGGGGATGCATTATCAACGGTATTATTCAGTATAGCATTAGATGAAGCGATTAAGGCGATAGAAACAGGCACAACAATAGCCCAGAACATGACACAAATAATAGGGTACGCAGACGATCTGGTACTTATAGCAAGTATAGGATGAATTTGAATAAAATGCTAGGTGACCTGATCGAAGAAGCAAAAAGCAGAGGTCTGGGGATAAACCCAGAAAAAACTAAATATATGCTAGTCAGCAGGGAAAGAACAGAGAGAATAAAAGAAATCCCAGTACTGAACCAAGAGTTTAAATATGTAGCAGAGTTCGAATACTTAGGCGTTACGATCAACGAGAAGAACGACAGAAATATAGAGATGGCAGAAAGGGTAAAATCAGGAAACAGAGCGTACTGAAAATACAGCAAATTTCTTAAAGATAAACTTCTAACGAAAAACACTAAATTGAAACTGTATAAAGCCGATATCAGACCAACAATCACATATGCCGCATAGACAATGTCCTTGACAAATAAAAACAAAGAAACTTTAAGGAGTGCTGAAAGGAAAATATTGAGGAACATTTTTGGACCAGTCAGAACAGAACAGGGCGACTTCAGAACTATGATGAACCAAGAAATTAGACAAAAAATAGAAGAACAGGATGTTGTAAAGTTCATAAAAGCCCAACGATTGAAATGGTACGGAAATGTACCCAGATAGTGAGGGAAGACCTGGAAGAAACCATTCTAAAAAGTTTAAATTTTCACACTCTTTTTTTCATTCGCTATGTAGATGATTGTATCACTGCCGTACCAAAAAATAAAACTCAAACCATCCTAGATAAATTTAACAGTTACCACAACAAACTTCAATGCACACTAGACGTAGAAAAACAAAACAAAATTTCTTTTTTGATGAAACCTGGTCATCCAGATACCTGAATTTCAATTCACAACACCCCATGTCCCAAAAAAGTTCGGTAATCATTGGTCTCGCCGATCGTGCAATTAAACTGTCTTGCCCAGAATTCCGGGAAAATTCTGTAAAAAAAGCAAAAAAGCCCTTAAAATCAATAACTACCCAGAAAAACTGATAAACACCATTTTTAAAAAACGCATTCATAACTTCCATAATCAAAACCTCCAAACAAACAAAACAAACAAACAAAAGTACCTTTCCTTGCCTTACATACCAGAACTATCCAAAAAATTCAGCAACATTTTTAAAAACCATAACATTACAATTGCACATAAAGGGTACAACCTCTCAAAATCCAACTTCAGTAAATTGAAGTCAAGAATTCCTGATCAAAAGAAAAGCAATATAGTTTATCAAATTCCATGCGGGGACTGCGACAGTGTCTATATCGGGCAAACTAGCCAATATTTAAAAAATCGATTAAATGGTCACAAGTACGATAAGAAAAATAAAACTGCCTCAACAACACATGTGCAAGAAAAAAAACATAGTTTTGATTTTGAAAACACAAAAATTTTAAAAAATGAAAGTCACGCCAGAAAAAGAGACATTTATGAAACGATAGAAATACAGAGAAATAAAAAAATCTAAATTACAGAACCGACACAAAATGTTTAAGCAAGACTTACAACAATATAATGAAATAGAATAATAAATTAAACAAATATTTCATGTAGGTAACTCAACAAAAACCATAACAACTATTCATTAAAAAGAAATAAATGCGTATAGGGAGAAAAACAACATTCTCAAACAATACCATTAGGCTTAGACACCAGAACTACTATGAAAGTTGATGTACACACACGTTGAAGTTCATTTTATTTTAGTTTATTTTAATATGTGATGTGGCACTCGCTGGAATATAATTCACAGGTATGTCATAGTTTTACATTGTATACACTAGGATATTAAGAACCAATTCTCTTTTAGTGTTTTTTATTCTGATGAAGGTCAAAAAGGACCGAAACGTCAATGAAATACATTATGAATTTGAAAACCATCTAATGTTTTAATTAATCCAGGACCAAAAATTCCCAAGAAATATATATATATATATATATATATATATATATATATATATATATATATATATATATATATATATATATATATATAGCACGATCTAAAATACTTTCCCAAAAATAGTCAACATCCCTTTTATCTCGGAAATGAGTCATTAAAACTATACAAAATTAGGAATAAACATACTTTAGCGTATCGACATGAATTCCAAATTTGAGAATGTTGCCAGATTTGCCTTTTTTATACTGCTAGTAATAACATTATGGCTTATTTAATGTTACAATGTGTATCAAAAGCGAGAAATAATCCGTCATTGTTATGGCGATTTTTAAACTCGACAAGTGAAAATGTATAAAAAATAAACAGTTTTAAAGATTAAAACTTACTTTTCCGCATATGTAACAGGCCCTGAACAATATGCTATCATAAAATTGTCACTTGTATACACTTCGGGGGATAAATCGTGCCAACAAATGAAATTTCTCCAAAAATAACCAAAAATGTAGTATATCTGGATTTATAGGACCCGCTGTACTCGCTCAAGTCAGCTGAAACCATTCACAAAATTGGTCACATGTGTACACTCCGGAGGCTGTATCGTGCTAACAACCCAAAATTTCTCCAACTTGGACCGCAAATGTGACACTTCAGGTACATTAGCACCCGTTGTACTATCTGCTGAATTGAAAATCAATAAGATTCATCTATTAGACGCCCTGAATATTATTCAATCATAAAATTGATCACTTGTATATACTTCAGAGGCTGTATCGTGCTAACAAACTGAAAATTCTCCAAAAATGACAAAAATTTGTTACTTCAAGTACCATATCACCCGTTGTACTAGCTTTCGTGTGATGAAAATCGATAGAGTTCATATATGAGACGCCTTGAATAATATCCAATCATAAAATTGGTCACTTGTTTATACTCCGGAGACTACGTCGTGCTAACAAACTGAAACTTCTCCAAAAATGACAAAAAGGTCGTACTTAAAGTACTTTAGCACCTATTGTTCTGGCTCTGGTGAGCTGTAAATAAATGGGGTTAATCCGTGAGATGTCCTGGATATTATTCAATCATAAAATTTGTGACTTGTTGGACTGCGGAGGCTGTATCGTGCTAACAAACTGAAATTTCTCAAAAAATGACAAACATGTCGTACTTCAAGTTCCATAGCACCCGTTGTACTGGCTCTGGTACGCTGAGAATCAAAAGGGTTTATCTGTATGATGTCCTGAATAATATTCAATCATAAAATTGGTGACTTGTTGCACTCCAGAGGCTGTATCATGCTAACAAGACATATAACGAAAAGTGTCCGACGACAATGACGACGACGACGAAGACATACACACAGGATCTTTCAAGCTATTGTATAGCTTCTATCGCGGGCCTTGAGCGTGGAGACTGAATCCAGAAATTCCGTAACGAAAATAACCTAACACCCCCCCCCCTCCACTCCCACCGGCACAGCGGTGATACTTTTGACGAAATAGTATATGAGTATAGTAAAGCACATTCTCAGGAACTCGTTTATGTTGCGCTCTCTCGGGTGACTAATATTGAGAAATTGTATATCACGACAAAAAACGATAATTCTACATTCAAGTTTTATCATAATCGAAAGCAAACTGCATCGACTGCATCTTTGTTGCAAGAATTTAAAAGACTGTCTTTAAATAGAGTTCAGACGATAGCTCAAAGTGTATTAGATTTCATTAGTAATAGAAATGGCATTTCAATAATTACTTTCAACTGCCAAAGTCTAAATAGTCACAAATACGATTTACAAGATTCAGTTACGAGGCAAACAAATCTGTTACTTCTTACCGAAACTTGCATGACGCCTGATAATTCGATTGAAATACCTAATTTCAATTGTATTGTTCAATTCAAACGAGATACTGTTCCAAAAGGTGGGGTAGCTATTCACCAAAATAATAATAATGTTACTAATGTTATGACTCCGAATATTGAAATAAATATTGCACACGTTAGCTCATTTGTTGGAGATATTTGTGTGTGCTTATGCAAACTTAGAAATGGCCTACACATAGTCATGGTAGCAATTTACATTTCTCCGAATCCAAAATTAGACGAGGTAGAGCATTTTATTCATCGCACTTTACTGGAGTACACTGAAGAAGGGTCGAAAATACTTGGTACAAATGGTAATAAACTTCTACTTATCTTGACTAGAGATTCAACATCAACTTCGCCGATAAAAAATCAGAGCGGTTGACAACTTTTCTTTCGAAAATATTGAATTCGAAAATGAATAATGATCCACAAGAATTCACAACAAAATATGAGACACCATTGACGCGGTATTTTCCAGATATTTAGAAGAGATCAAGTCTCAGACTTATATTTCTTATTTCAGTTACCATAAACCTATAGTTTCAATGATAAATATTCCTGAATAACCTACATGTATTGTAAGATAATAAAAATATTTTATTTAATAAAAGAAAAAAAATTGTTTTCTTATCGGTCACCAAGCTCAAAAAGTGTAACTTGAATTAATATCAGAGAAAAAAACAAAGGAAAAATACTGCATAAATAAAATAAATAAATAATTATAATTGCATACGTTGATAAAAACAGCTATACCGTGGCAGTCTCCGAGTGCACACGTCTTTTTTTCTAAAAACCGGTTTTTCGTGTTGTTCTTGATGGAAAACGAAAAAATAAATCAAAACTTTTTTTCAAAATTCCAACTTTTTATGTGGTAAACCAATACTTTTCTCGCATATTGGATAGGTTGGGCGGAAAAGTAATAAATATTTTTCTTATCAATATACTTTTATTATTGATCATTGCAATTAGTTGAACTATTTTAGGTACTTTCGTTCTCGTTTGACTATTCAGTATAATGAACATAGTAGAAGAACAAAAAGTTGTTAATATATCAGATTTTGTCAATGGATCATTCTTCACTAAATATTTATTATAAATCGTTGTTTTTTTTCAATAAATAGATCAAAAAGTGAAGACTGCATCTTAAACTATTTCTAGGAGAAAACGTTCTCAATTGTTTTCTTATTTCTGTTGAAAATACAAAATATATATGATATGTCTGCAGTCTGACAACGCCGCTTTCATCCCTTACTATTTCGATGAGCTATACTCTGAACACTGATAATTTCACGTTTTAGAGACGCATTTCATTGTAATAACAACTGGGATCTTATTCTTTTATCACTTAAAAGAATAAAATATGTTTTCACTACTCTAGTATGTAGTAGTATATGACACAAATAGTCCCGCGTGTATCAAATTGATACATCTGAAAAAAATGTGTTTTTCCCAAGATATCGTAAATTTTTAAAGATTACGTATTTTAAAATTAATCTGTAACATTTAATTATTTGCTTGACGTATACTTTATTAATTTTTTCACGTTATATGATAAAATTTGCGGAAAATGAAAAACGTTTCCATTTATGATTTTTACTTGCCCTGGGTATACTCAACTCTGACTAGTAAACTAGTAAATGTTAAAAATTCATCAATTTCGTTTTTAATCAACATTTACTGAAAGTACCAGTAAGAGTCTACTTTTTGTAGGTCGAGTCAACTCTTACTGGGGAATCTACTTTTCCTGTAACATATACAAACTTTTAATTAAAATCTGAGGACATATTTGTTAAATATTATTTATGGAAATCTGTATTAATCGTTATAGCCTTTTTTATATATAACGCTACGCTATAGTTGTTCAATGAAGAGTAATTCAGAGAGTTGGCTCATAGAGGGGGGTTTGATTTTGAGGTGCCCATTCATAAAATAAATTCAAATTTTACTATAAATACGTTTCGCGCGAATCAAGAAAGACAACACGAAACATATTTATAGTAAAATTTGAATTTATGTTAGGAATGGGCACCTCAAAACCAAAACACCCTCTATGAGCCAACTCCCTGAATAACTCTTCATTGAACAACTATAGCCTAGCGTTATATATAAACAAGGGTTATAGTAACTGTATCTTATAGTAGAAATCTGTAATTCTTTTCACTCTTACCGGAATCTGTAACGTCTACCGCAATATTTTATGTTTAACCTATAGATGGCACAACCATGTAAATACAGTTATAAATATTCACCTCTGCGCCTTTATCTTTTAATAAATTTGAACGTTCACATTTATGGGAATATCTTGAGAAAACTCTTATTTACTGTTACAGCATTTAATTTCGATATTTGCCCACGATGTTGCGTAATAAATGAAGGTACATTATTTTGGCCAATAATAATAGTTAAATAGTTTTTCTTGTAAAGTTCTTGGTTTAGGTTTTCTACCGTTAGATGCTGCTATTTGTCTAATTGTATTAATCTCTCTATCAAAATTACATTTGTTCATAGGAACTGAAAAAGCTCTATGTATCATTGAATTATATGCTGCTAGTCTGTGTGACACAGGGTGGTTAGAATTGAATGGAATTGTTACATCAGTTTGTGTTGGTTTTCGGTAAATTGAATAATCAAGTACATTATTAACACTTTGAATTTTTAAATCAAGAAAATTGATTGAGCTATTTTCTTCAATTTCTAATGTAAATTTAATTTTCGGGTGTAAATTATTGATGTGGTTGAAAAATACATCTAATTGTCGTTCACTACCCATAAAACAAGCTAATATGTCATCTACATATCTATACCAAAATAAACAAAATAAAATATTTTCCGAAATATTACTTTCAAAGATCTTTCTTTCTAACGGTTATCCATTAGATATGATAAATAAGCTAATTAGTAAAAAAGAGGAAAAAGTGGCATTACAACTAATATATCCTAAACAAGCTGATGAAATTAAAACTTATAAAACCATCACATATGCAGGAAATATTTCTAATAATATTTCAAAGATAATATCTTCAGCAACGAATACAACAATTTCTTTTAAAACAGAAAGCAAAGTTAGTACAAAATTGTTAAATGTAAAAACAAAAATACCACCATTAAAGAAGTCAGGTATATATAAACTCAAATGTCCAGAATGTAATGCTGTCTATTTGGGTCAGACCCTTAGGAATTTTGAAATACGATACAGTGAGCACTTACGAGCATACAGATTAAAACAACCAGATAAATCCCACTACGCAAAACATCTACTTGACACCAATCATTCATTGACACCTAACACAGAACTAGAAGTACTGCATATTTGTGAAAAGAAGCAAGAACTGGATTTCCTTGAAGAACTGGAAATTAGAAGACATTTAAGAAACCCACAATATGAAGTTGTCAATGAACAGTTAAATCTAGGGAATTCTCCACTAATAAACTGTCTTCTTAAGTGATAATTGTAAAGATCAGCAGATATAGTTTTCCTGGTTTTCTATATCATTGCACAGTTATACTGATCTTAATTGGAAAAATGATATCCAGGATATCACCATAGGGCTAATAATATCTAAGCTTCAATATTTGTAATATCACATCTTCTTCTTTTTTCTATAAACATATATTATGCCAATCACAAGTTAGGTTACTTCTTGGTCTAGCCAAAAATAACTACTAAACATCAGGTAGGCATAAAATGAAATGTAACTTCTGTCATTCTGACGATGATATTGATTTATCGAAACAATTGTCAATTTCTTAGAATTTTCAATAACTTGTATTATATTGTGGAATTAACTAGAGACCTTGAGTTTCATTTAAAAACACTAATATGAGCATATTCGACGAAGTAAGGGTCGAGACAGTCAATTTCAAAATGTAAAAGTATACTGGGACAAAATGATAATTACAGATAAGGAAATAGCGCACAATAAACCAGATATACTTGTACTAGAAAAACAAGGGAGGACAGCTAATATAATAGATATCACCATACCTAACGATTACAAGAATAAAGAAGCTAGGACCCAAAAAATACACAAATATATTGACTCGGCGCACGAACTAAAGGATGCTTACCAATTAGAACACGTAACCATACATCCGCCGGTTATCTCAACTACTGGTCTCGTTGAAGTACATTTAAAAAACGAGTTAAACAAACTGAAATTGGAAAATGTTGATAAGAATATAATTACCGCCCAACAAGCAGCTATATTGGGAACATGCCGAACCGTCCGACGAGTGCTCACACATGACTAGGCTGCTGAAACCTTGAGAGTCCCAGCCTGGATATGCCAATCCTCCACTGACAAGTGTGAATAAATAAAAAATAATAATAATAATAAAAATTGAAACTTACTATATGTTGTGTTTGGAAACTTCCTTATACACAAAAATGTAGAACATTTTCAACAATGTATTATATAGTTGTTACCAGATTCTGTATATTATTCTTTTGTCATGCAGCTGCCTCAGAGGTACGGTAGTTTCCTTGAATCTAATCAGATCATTGACCACTTTTTTTAAATCTGTTATCAATATCATGTTGACTGTTACAAGTTAATAGTTATTATAATGAAATTGCATAACCTAATATCGTACTATTCAGAACCAATACTTAAGTTACAATCCGTACCCTAATCACTATGGTAACATCACTATGTTCGACACCGTGTCGATGTAACCCACTATACAAGAAACATAACAAGTCTTTTTTGTGATGTTCTTTTCAGAGAATTTTCGTGATGTTTATTTAAAACGTTAATAAGATATCGCCTAGATGTCTTAATTTTATTACCAACTCTATTAACATCCATGTCATGTAAATAAAACATATTTTTGATGTACACAATAATACGTGAATTCGCAGTTACATACACATCATATGAACTTATTTTTAGCAACTTCCTATAGGAAACATTCATACGATGTTAATTTGTATACTTCTCACTAATATCACATACAGAACGTTACTGTAATATTACAAATTAGCATGTTTCTAAGATGATCACATGTGTTGCAGTTACTTTTACATCTTTCGAAATAGTTTTTAGTAACTTCCTACGATTACGTCTGTACGATGTTCATAAACCTTTCAGTAATATCTCATATTAAACATCACAGTAACATAAAAAAAGAAGAAAACAGAGGAGGTACTGACAAACAGTAGTTATTTGTGGAAACAAATGACAAGCATGAAATGGCGGGTGGTTATCAGTTTTGTGTTATATTTTATTTGCAGGAAGCACATTTTTTGCAAGAAAAAGTACTTGAATAAAGTGGTCTTCGTTTTCGTTAGTTCTCACTTAGCTACAGTTTCTATACTTAGTTATAATTCTTGTTATAATGGACGAACAACAGTTTTTGTCGGTAAGTACCTACCTATTCGAAAATTATTAAAAACTTGATACTCATACAATACTATAATCGGCTATTGTACATTGAAATTCCAGGTGGCGGAATTGTACCCTAACATTATATAATAGAGTTTACAAAATAAGGGTTTTTTCAACTTTAAAAATATTTTAGTTAGTAAGTATATTTTAAAAACGATTCACAATATTTCAAATCATCGATATGCATTATACTCTACAAAAAACTTAATATTGCTATAGGGTAGATATTATTATTAATAATAAAACATGATAATATGTTGGCAGAAATTTAAATCTAGAAGAAAATCTTTTCTATGTTCAAGATGTTTCAGAAGCTACTTACATAAATAAAATAAAAAAGCAAATAGTTGGTTATTATGTAAAGGGGAGTAACTATTTCAGATAGTCTGATACAGACATTGTGTTAAACAGTACAAAAAATATTGAATCAAGTATCTCTAGTTCTAGTTTTTGTAGTAGTAGTCATGGCCATCAATATAGTTTTGCAGGTTTAGAAAATTTTAAGATTGATACTAACAATTCTTGTAAACAATTAGAGACTGTTTGAGATTTTAAAAACAGAAATTTCTGTTAAAAAGCTCATTTCCATCTGAAAATACGGTGAATACAATAAATAAGCTACAACGGTACCTATATTAATCTAGTTTAAGAATATGTAACTTATGACACTGAATGCTCCAGTCAACAAACAGAATTCAATTATTTATTATTGTAGAAGCACAGCTATTGGATACTCAATTGGTTACTATTAATTATGAGCTCATTTAACTTGATAACGTGTTCATATCTCTTCTTCATAAGTAGTTTTTTTGTAAAGAGTGTATTAATAATACTTAATTTTCATTAAGTTACAATTACACGATGTTAATATACAATATGTTCCAGGATGAAAATAACAAGAGGATAATAGTAGGTATATTATTTTATACAGAAAAGAAGTATGATTTTTCATGGCACACCTGAATTTACCTGCCAAACGGAGTGAGGCATGTAATAGAAGGTAAATCATGAAAACTCATTTCCTTTGAAGAACCCCGTATGTATCTTATGGAAAATGGGTCCCAGTCAATTGGCTGAAAATCAAGTTTGATGCAGTTTATGATGATCGATCAAAGGTCTCCATGGGCACAATTTGATCTAAAGTAATTGTTTTATTAGCTGCTGTTCAGAACACCTTTGAATGTTTCACAGAGAAGGATTTTGAAGTGTACGTTATGGAATGGTTGAGGCACTCGAAACAGCGACTATTGCGTGAGAAAAAGTAACTGTAAGTAAACGATAGAATTTTGTTTCATCAGATTGGATTTCTGTTGATTTAACGTAATGTTTCATTAAATCTTTATGGTGTAAAATTTTTATTAGTTTTAATATAATTAAAAACTATTCTTATACATTTTCTGTAAACTAGCTGTAATGTATGTGTATCTGTTAAACTTAAAATTCAGTTTCAAAGTATGTTACGTTATGACAACTACAGATTAATATATCCTTTTTATTACTTACTTTCACTGACTGCGTTCAATAGTCTCCACTTTCCACACTTGTTATGTAATATGCTTACACAATTTTATTTTTTACTTTTCCGCCCAACCTTTCTATATGGGAAAGTATTGATTTACCCCAAAAAAAGTTATTTTTACGTTTTCCATCAACACGAAAAAACGGTTTTTAGAAAAAAAATCCTGTGTGTATGTCGTCGTCGTCGTCGTCGTTGTCGTCGGCCACTTTTCCTTACATGTCTTGTTAGCACGATACAGTCTCCGGAGTGCAATAAGTCACCAATTTTATGATTGCATATTATTCAGGGCATCTCACCTATTGATTTTCAGCTGACCAGAGCCAATACAACAGGTGTGACAGTACTTTAAGTACGATATTTTTGTCTTTTTTGGAGAAGTTTCAGTTTGTTAGCACGATACAGCCTCCGGAGTATATACAAGTGACCAATTTTATGATTGGATATTATTAAGGGCGTCTTAAAGGTGAACTCTATTGATATTCAGCTCACTAAAGCCAGTACAACGGGTACTCTATGGTACCTGAAGTACCAAATTTTTGTCATTTTTGGAGAATTTTCAGTTTGTTAGCACAATACAGCCTCCAGAGAGTATACGATTGATCAATTTCATGATTGAATATTGTTAACGGTGTCTCACAGATGTACCCTATTGATTTTCAGTTGACTGGAGCGAGTACAGCGGGTCCTATAAATCCAGATATACTGAATTTTTGGTTATTTTTGGAGAAATTTCGGTTTGTTAGCACGATACATCCCCCGAAGTGTATACAAGTAACAATCTTATGATAGAATATTGTTCAGGGCCACAGATGCGGAAAAGTTAGTTTTAATCCTTGAAACCGTTTATTTTAGGTTGGATTCCTGGACAAGTTATTTTTTTTCTAATTTTGAATCTGTTTTTTTCAAATTTACTGTACTGTTCTTTAATAGTGAATAAACGTTTCAAATTCTTTATTGCTTTTTTTGCTATTTTATTTTAAATGTACAGGGTGAACAACTAAGAACGACTGTAGGCCACATCTCAGAAAAGAGTCATGGTACAACTTTCAAAATATGACCTTTAGGTAAGTGATCTTGAAAAATTGCTGGAAAATATTTTGCGGTCTCTAAAATATCCGCTAGGGGTGGAATGAACACTCGAAAACATAATACTCCAAAAAACATAATACTCCTGTCCTAAAAATACAATTTTTGAAATCTTGATGACATTATGAAAAAATTTAATTAAGGAGATTTTTTGCCATAATTCTCCAAATAATGGGTGGAGAAGATTCAAACTTATGAACGAATGTATAACTTTTTCGTTTTTTAACCGATATTAATGATTTTAGCTGCATTTAAAAGTTTTTCTGTTTAATAAGATTGATAACAAAATAGATAATTTTGTATCCACTCGGAAATTTCAAATGTAAATTGAAGCATTTTTTTAATTTTTATATCTGATATCGTAAATCTTATATCTTGGAATAGATTCCTATTTTTCTAATCCCTTTTCATCAGAATTTAGAAAATGTCTCATTTGAAATTTCCGAGAAAAAATGGAAAATTGTCGACTTTTTCACATAGCGTTGACAAAATCGTATAATTTTGTTATTTTTGTTAAGCATATCTTATTAAAGAGAAAAAAACTCTTTTAAATGACGCCAAAAACATTGATATCGATTAAAAAACAAAAAAATGCTACGTCATTTGTATTTTAGGTTGAACTTTCCCCCACCCCTTATTTGAAGAATAAGGACAACTACACTACTACTAAGGGCCCTAACTACATTTTTTCATAATCTCATCAATATATCGAAAATTATATTTCTAGGAGATAATCACAGTATTATGTTTTCAAGTGTTCATTCCACCCCATAGCAGATATTTTAGGAACTCAAAAATATTTTTCAGCGATTTTTCAGGGTCATTTTCCTGAAGGTATTTTTTTAAAGTTGTACCATGACTATTTTTTGAAATATGACCGACAGCCGGCGTTCTTAGTTGTTCACCCTGTATTCACTGATTAGGCACAGAAACATCTATAGGATGCCATCCAGAATGTTTGAGGTATATTATTTAGAGGTTTATGTAATGTACATACAACAGCTACGAGAATACACTGTATTGTTTTTGAAATGTCGCATTTAGATCATTGATAAGATGTTATTTTTTAGACATTACATTAACATTGACAAGATGTTAAAAGGCATTTCAGAATGTAACAGAAATGTTGTTTTTAGTCCGTTATAAAGACTTCCTTTTGAGGAAGTTCTAGTAACATCACAGTAATGTAAAAAGGCAGCGCTTTAACATCGCTGAGAAGTTAAGTTGAAACATCACAAAAGTTAACAGCCACAAGCTGGGCATAAGCGGTTGTATAGATGTGCATGTGATGAAAACAAGAGGACAAAAAGGAAGAACATTATCACAATGTGATGTTGAATTAATTTGTGTAGTGGGACGTAAGTCTTAAATAAAGCGGTTCTGAAAGGAGAGGAAGTTTGCGATAAATGGAAAGTGTATTCGACTTCCAAGTGTTATTACACAGCAGGTATTATGTAACTCTAACAATATCTAATCTAAAATGCATAAAATAAAATTTAAAATCTGTCTATTTGATGTTGTTACAGCAATTTTGATACCTACAATTTATTATGTTTCTCGGCCCCATAACTTCGTGAGTCGTGACGTCAAACAATGATTAATTTCATCACTTATTTTTCCCAGTATCAGCTGATGCTAGAATGCACATTGTATATAAGTACTGTAAGAAAATTTGGAAAGCCCTGTACACACATATGTTTTTATCTTTCAGACGATTTTGAGGTAGCACAGTAGAAATTAAAACTAGCTGAACTAACTTCAGATTTACAAACAGACAGTGAAGAGAACGAATCCGTCACTTTGAAATCCAAAAGAAAAGTTAATCGACCAAGCCTCACCTGAATTTAAAGAGCTAAGTTTTCAGGATATTATTACCAAATGTATTATTTTTCATCTAACAGATAACTTTCGTGCAGCTTTTCCTTCGCTACATAATATAAACTAATTACATTTATGATTAAAATGTATTATTATGAAAGAATGACATTTTACGTTTAATAAAAAATAACTTTAAGTATTGTTTGTTTTTTTATCAGTAAATAATTTTTGATATAAACGTCTAAAGTTGCCGTTTTAATGACGTCGAGTGACGTCTAGAAGTGACGTCCAATACGTCTAGAATTGACGTCCAATGACGTCTAGAATTGACGTCCGCTGACGTTGACATTTGTCCGTCATTTTGACGTCATAATATAGGTGAACCAGACGTCTGCAATGACGTTTCTTGTACGTACGAGGTACGTCTTGTAATAAACGCGAATACCAAATAGACAAATTTAAATTAATAACTTTCAGAACACACGGTAAAACATATTTTATTTCAAATAAAATTAAAAAGTGGAATGCGACCCACTTTTTGTTTAGAAAAATGATACAAAACCATAACAGCTTTGAAACAAATAAAACATTTTACTAGGTCAAAATTAAATAATTGTTTTGTATACAAGTAGTTAATAACTAAAAATTGAGGCCGCTTCAAAACAAAAATGGATTTTTGCAATTCAACAAAAAAAAACTAAACCTAATTCGGGGGGATAGTGAAAACGAGGTACAGAGCAGTCAGAGCGACAGACGGTGTCGGGCGAAAAACGCGAAGGGAAAAATCCTTTCCCTGTCACGGTAACGGGTATCAGTTTTCTTGGTGTTAGCGGCTTCAGAGGAAGAAGTTTTTCTCCGTTTTGTCAGGGTGTAAAAGGGATACTTAGATATCATTGACGGTGAACACTGTCCACCGTCGGTGACACAAAACGGGAAAACTCACCCTCTACTCGAAGTTCAACATAGCTCGATACCGGTTACTAGCGTTACTTGCGGTTTCTTGAAAGATAGTGAACGCAGGCAGTAATCGAAGACCGGAGAAAGGGAGTTTCCAACGCGCTAAGTTTTTAAACAAGTTGAGATTTAAGTTTTTTTTCTTGAGAAGAAATTTATTCGTTTCTATTATTGTACGCTGGTCCTAAACTTGGTATTTATATATATAGGTAGAAGCTGTAACAGTATATTTATTTTATTATTTATTCTTTCACGGGGATTTAACAAGTTGGCAGGTTTCAACTAAGTACTGCAGGTCCAGGCTCACAATTTGGGCACCGCTCGTTATATAAGATATGAGTTTATCGTGTGTGATGACAGAGTAAGGTCCTCTCCAAAATTGTAGAAACATTTCGCTTTCTTTAGGGTGCATATAACTGACAGGAGTGAGGCACTATTTATTTGATTATTCTTTTACTCCACATCATTCGCTTCCACCTCGTAGATGGAAAATAAACAAGAGTTAAACCGGAATTTATTTGCACCTAACAACACGGGCCCGGAGCGTATGATTTTGTCTCCTTCAAGTCCCATTTCCAGTGAAATTTCGCTACGATAAATAAAAGCAAATTATTTCAGACGTGTTTAGGTAATTTCATTCATATTAAGTAAAATAAATAAACATTATAGGTTATTCAAAGACCTGAAAATTTGCAACTAGGCGCTTACGCACTGAACGGGATTGTCGATAAACATTTATTACTCATAGATCAGCAGAATTCCTTTTAACGACTCTGATTTCACTTTCTGTTGATACAAAGTGCAATGACTCGAAACCAAAGTCGTTTTGTATAGTATTGTTTTAAGAGCAAAATAAGTATTTCTCGCAACGAGGGAGGGTAACTTCGAAATAAGGGTGAAATCATACGCCCCTCGCACACGTTAAACATATTAAATGATAAGTGGGTGATAATTTTGATCTATTTCATGGTGAGGGATATTATATTTGTTTGTTGTTAGTCATATGTTATACAGCGAAAGATTTAGTATCTACAATTTATAGATAAGTGTATAGTTACTTTTATTGTGGGGAAATTTAATAATTTGTTTTGATATTGGGATTTTATTTATATACAGGGTGTCCCGGGACTAATGGGAAAAAAATCAGGAGCGTATAATCTGAGCTAAAATAATGTTAGTACTTCATATGAACTTTTACTTTGCAGGCCCTCGTTTTCGAGTTATAGGCCTCCAAAGTTTTAATTTTGAATTTGGTTTTTATTTGTATTTTTTGTACTAGTTATTTGATCTTTATAAAATTTACGGCAAAGCTATAATGTATGTGTATGTTTATTTTGGTAAGGTAAACAGATTTACAGTAGTGCATTGAAGGTACGGCACACCCTGTATGAAATTATCGAAATTCACTTCCCCACACATTAAGCTAACGAAAAGGTACTCCTGCTGGAATTCGATAAAATAAGCCGTTTGGCTAATATTTACAGTTTTATTAATGCACTACGTACCAGTTCACGCATTGACCATTTTTATAAGTACACAACGAGGTAAAACTAATTTTTAATAGATGTCCAATATTTAGCTAGAGTACTACAAAAAAATAATTTAACGATAGCAGAAGATGAAAAACATTAGCGATTTATTAATTGGAAAGTTGGTAAAAACTTTTTATAAGTGTTACCGTTACCGTTATATATATATATATATATATATATATATATATATATATATATATACAGGGTATCCCGGGACTAATGGGAAAAAAGTCAGGAGCGTATAATCTGAGCCAAAATAATGTTAGTACTTCATATAAACTTTCTCTATGCTGGCCCTCGTTTTCGAGTTATAGGCCTCCAAAGTTTTAATTTTGAATTTGGTTTTTATTTTTATTTTTTGTACTAGTTATTTGATCTTTATAAAATTCACGGCAAAGCTATATTGTACATGTATGTTTATTTTGGTGAGGTAAACTACTTTGCAGTAGTGCCTTGATGCCAGGGACGGACTACTCGCAATGGTTAGTGATACAAAAATTTTGCAGGGATGGTACACCCTGTATAAAATTATCGAAATTGACTTCCCCACACATTACGCTAACGAAAAGGTACTCTTGTTGGAATTCGATAAAATAAGCCATTTGGCTAATATTTACAGTTTTATTAATGCACTACGTACAAATTTACCTAACTAATTTATTTATATGATGTCCAAGATTTACCTATAGTACTACAAAAAAATCTATTGATGATAGCAGATGATAAAAACATTAAGAACTTATTTAATGAGTATTAAATAGGTACGCAAACAACGTAATTAGTTGCTTTTAATCAAAATTACACAACATTATTAAACCATTAAGAAAACCTCAAAAAACACTTCCCCACACATTAAGCTGACGAAAAGGTACTCTTGTTGCAATTCGATTAAATAAGCCGATTGGCTAATATTTACAGTTTTATTAATGCACTACGTACCAATTACGCATTCACCATTTTTTTAAGTACACAACAATGTAGAACTAACTTATTAATACGATGTCCAAAATTTACTTCCTACAGTACAACAAAAAAATAATATAACGATAGCAGAAGATAAAAAACATTAACGACTTATTAATTCGAAAGTTGGTAAAAAAATTTAAAAAGTGTTTTTACCGTTTATCAAGTAACCATAGGATTAGTTGTCAAATGTTGTGTAGAATAGTTCGTAGTCAGTACTTCTCAATAATTCATAAGTACTTAATTTAACAGTTACAATGGCAGAATTCACTTTTATTGAGTACGCAGATATGCATTTAATGTATGGACTGGCTTCTCGAAACTGTTTAAAGGCCACAAGGCTTTATGCAGAACATTTTGCAAACAGATCATTGCCAGACAGACGAATGTTTGAGCGTATTAATCTCAGGATACGAGAAACATGTATGAATAAGTAAATGTAATTTTCCATGTATACAAAACAAAATTTTAAATTTTAGGAAGTTTTTTGCCAAAAAAGGTGGAGAAGGTCCAGTACGAAGCGTACGTACTGTGGCAGTCGAACAAGACTTGTTAAATGCAGTTGATAATGAACCATCAACGAGTTTACGAAAATTATCAAGAGAACATAACGTATCGAAATCAGTTGTTCATCGAGTTCTAAAAGAACGGCTGTTATATCCTTTTCACATGAAAAAAGTACACAGTATGACAGTGGCTGATTTTCCTGCACGACTTGAGTATAGCCATTGCTTTCTGCGACAACAACAAGCAGACAATACATTTATTAGTAACGTTCTCTTTACGAACGAATCCGGTTTCACCAGAAATCGAGTCATAAATTCTCATAATAAGCATTTATGGGATGATCTGAATCCACATGGCATTATCCAAACTAGGAGTCAGCATAGATTCATGGTTAATGTTTGGGCAGGAATAGTTGGCAATCATTTGATAGGGCCATACTTTATTGACGGTACTTTGACGGGTCAGAGATATTTGGAGTTTTTGCAAAATGAGTTAAGGAATCTGTTTGATGATGTACTAGTACAAACTCGAAGGAATTTATGGTTCATGCATGATGGGGCCCCTCCTCATTTCAGTTTAGATGTACGACAGCATTTACACACAAGGTTTCCTTATAGATGGATTGGTCGTGGAGGCCCTTTTCAATGGCCACCGCGATCAAGAGACGTTAATCCCGTGGATTTCTTTCTCTAGGGTTATCTCAAAAGTAGGGTATTCGCAACATCTGTGCAAACAAGGCAAGATTTAATAGACAGAATTGTGTTAGGCTGCAATGGTATTAGAAATAATGTGGGATTGCTCTTTCAAGTGCAAAGAAACAACCTTCGTAGACTTAGAATGTGCGTGGAAGTGGGAGGAGCTCATATTGTACATTTATTAGAATAACGTTAGTTTTTGTTGTTGTTTGAAAATTAGTTTCAGTCTAATGTTTTAAAACTTGTGTTTTTTGAGGTTTTCTCAATGGTTTAATAATGTTGTGTTCGTAATTTTGATTAAAAGCAACTAATTACGTTGTTTACGTATCTATTTCATTCCCATTAAATAAGTTCTTAATGTTTTTATCATCTGCTATCATCAAATTATATTTTTGTAGTACTATAGGTAAATCTTGGACATCATATAAATAAGTTAGTTAGGTAAATTTGTACGTAGTGCATTAATAAAACTGTAAATATTAGCCAAACGGCTTATTATATCGAATTCCAACAAGAGTACCTTTTCGTTAGCGTAATGTGTGGGGAAGTCAATTTCGATAATTTCATACAGGGTGTGCCATCCCTGCAAAATTTTTGTATCACTAACCATTGCGAGTAGTCCGTCCCTGGCATCAAGGCACTACTGCAAATCTGTTTACCTCACCAAAATAAACATACATGTACAATATAGCTTTGCCGTGAATTTTATAAAGATCAAATAACTAGTACAAAAAATAAAAATAAAAACCAAATTCAAAATTAAAACTTTGGAGGCCTATAACTCGAAAACGAGGGCCAGCATAGAGAAAGTTTATATGAAGTACTAACATTATTTTGGCTCAGATTATACGCTCCTGACTTTTTTCCCATTAGTCCCGGGATAGCCTGTATATATATATATATATACTGTTGCAGGCTAATGTGGACTCCGTTATATCTGTAGTCCAATTTGGGCTCCTAGCGTACATTTCATGTATACCACTATATAAGTTGACGTCTTAGTGGGATCCGTTATATGTAGCGGTTACAGTAGGCTCCGTTGGTGTATATTTCCATACTTCAAAAGCAAGGTAGGCTCCGTATATGATGCATTTCAGGTAATATGGACTCCTTGCGGCGTTGCCACATATACTATCGGCCGCCAGTTAATACATACAATCAAAAGGATAATTGCCAGTTCGGTATTGACATTGTATAAAACGATTGCAATCGGCGTTCTTCGTAAGAAATTTTTATCTGAGACTGAAATTGTTAATTTGAAACAACAACTATGAGAAATAAAAATTATAAATAACAAGCAATTGACTTATATTAAACTGAGATTGTTTATAACATGAAAGAACGAATACGTAATAATACCTATAAATTAGCATATTTGCATATCATATAAAAACCTGTTGACAAAAATAAGCTCAATAGTCGAGCTTATATTATATATTTTTATGGAAATATACATTTACATTTTTGACTGATGCATTTACAAGAATATGCTACCTTCTCCCTCCCATTTTATGCACACCTAATTTATTTTGTATTAATAGTTGATCCGAATAAGGACCCTACAATTTTTATGAAAGTGGCGACTGGTATCTTTCTTTGAAAACTTGATATGCATTTGTACTCGATGCAGTTACTTAAATTGCTGATAGGCTCAGCTCAATTCTGGTTAATGTCTGTAAGTTTTTGTTACTAGTTTTGGTACTCAATGAAAGTGTTGAATTCTTAATATTTTCCTATGATCAGTTTTTGAAATATACATTTTTAAAGTCATGAACAATTAAGATTCTGTTATGATAATTCCCAGTCTAATACAATATAGAAAATATATTTTAGATGCAGTTTTTGTAGATCGCACAATAATATAAAAATATGCTTATTTATACAGAGTGTTCTTAAATATATCGACTAGGTAAGTAATTAATGAGTATTTTTAAATTAACATGCTCAACACATAACAGAGGATTTTTTTCTGAAGTGATATTCAGTGGTTCAAATCCATTATTTAATCAATTAAACGCTTTTTCAAATTGTTTTCGTTGTACGAGTGATCAACAGTGAAATAAATAAGTTCTCAATAGCTCCTGTGTCAAAAACTAAAACATTTAAGAATTGGTGGCTAAAATCGTAAATGAAAAACCCGGCAAAATTGCTTTACACATAGGTAGGCTATTGAATATCACTTATATAGTATAAAAAAATTAAAAAGCTACCATACGTGTTTAGTATATTATTTTAAGAATATCCCTCAAATATATGCCTCTTTTTATTTATATATACAGTTGTATAATATAAAAGAAATTAAGTGTATTATCTATTTTGTATTACATGGTAATTTTTGACGCAAACAAAATCCTGATTGCCACTAACTTTAAAAACGTATATCTCTAACAAGTACCAAAACTAACAGTAATAACACAAAAATGCAGAAATATACTGACGACATTTCTAAATATAGGATCATTTATAATAAAATTGCAATTTCGGAATATTTACCGTCCTTTATTTTTTGTCTGACACTGTATGAAATAGTATTGCAGAGAATAGCAAAAAATAAGAACTAATAAGAATTTCATTTCAAATATTTTTTCACTAACCCCATAACTATCTATATCTTTGGGTCGAAAATCAGTCTAAAGCTAATGTCGAATGAGTAAGGATTAACAGCCCTGCAAAATATTAATAATAAAAAGTCTTACCAAAACGAAATAGTACTTTCGATAAACCGCTACATTCCAACTTTAACGGCTTGTATCGTACAAATTGTTAGGTCTATTTTAGCAATGAGAGAATTACATCACCTGTCAGTGTGTTTAGTACTCCGCTCAGTCTTAGAGGATCATTTAGGCATAACCGTTTCACCTTCGCTTTGTGATCTTAAAGGTTTTTTGGGATCAGGATTCGAAGGACCTACAAGAAATACTACGGTTCACATTGCTTTTCTTGTTCTCGCTAATCGGAATTATATCATTACAAAATTTCAATGACGTCGAATTTGATCCAAAGCGTGTTTTCGTTCGTAGTTTTGAGCCCTTGTGTAAAGATAAAAAACTTTGAACATCAAATTCATCGGAATGATGACGCATCAAATGCCTTCCAAAATTCTGAGCATCTTGTATACAATATGGGGAATCATGTGGTCGTCGCTTTTCCTTAGATATTCTTGGCAATTCTTGAACATCAGAACCAAGAGGTTTGGATTTTTCTGTTGATTTATCCAGTGCTGTATGTTTTACTTGTTTAAGTGATGAATTATATTCGGATATTAAAGAGCATACTGTATCAAGTTCAAATGAAAACGACATCTGTTCTAGATGTGAATCATTATTTTTTTAAAACGTAGAAACTCCCAGTGTTAAATCACGTGTTACGATTTCATTTTTGGAATTGTAGTGGAAATCCAAGGAAGAGTTTTGTAAAACGGCATAGCTTGTCAACGGCACTTTATTTTGTGG
The DNA here is from genome assembly GCA_963921935.1 of Galeruca laticollis. Lineage (NCBI taxonomy): Eukaryota > Metazoa > Arthropoda > Insecta > Coleoptera > Chrysomelidae > Galeruca > Galeruca laticollis. The sequence goes on along the minus strand of OY998181.1, from coordinate 155,865,310 downwards.
GATCGTGATACGCTCTGATGAGCCAAAAAGATTGTTTTCTCTGTTTGAATTATTGGAAAAAAACTTTCCTCGGATGGTAAATATTCAGAACCAGATGTTTCCGTGATACTGAGACATTGTCCAGTGCTAACAAACAATGTCTTTTATGAAATTAGACAATTTAAATCATTTATGAAAATAATACACTATCAAACTTTTGTCAAAACTACCAATTTGATGTTTTATGTCAAATGAGTTTCCATTTTTAAATTTTAAGGATTGTTTCAATATTCACACTTCTTGTCAGTATAATTAATCTGCACAACTTTAGGCGGTGTGCAAATTTAAATGATGCCTGCTATATTCTGTAAACAGATAACCTATGACTCTACATTTCAAAATTAAAAAAGTATATTTAAAGTACCCGCTAGAGAATGTAGTCGCATACGGAATAAAAAGTATTCAAAAACTAAAACCCGACTAATGAATAAAGTATGAAACAAGAAAATATTCTCATCTATAATAGTTATGAACAAACTGTTCAATATTTATCTGCTATTAAGTAAACAGCTTACCCCTAATATATTATGATTTATTTGATACATACTCATAGTTATGTTGCAGTCCACTTCGTTATTCCAAATGAAACAACCAGTATATTTTTAACTTTCTAAATTGCTGATATAATTATCAACAACTTATTATGACAAACTAATATACTTTAGTCTCATGGCGAGATGATAATTATTTTATTACGGACATTCCCGTTTGACTGTTATTTATAAACTATAAATTTGATGATAAATTATAATTACTGAATTTCCACCACCTACATCGGTCACTGTAAGGTAACTCAATAATATCCCAGAAAAACGTGTTCCATTTTTTATACAGGGTGAAGAATAATTAACGTAAATTTTGGATAATGGATAATAGTAACAACTGTGTGTTTTTAAATGGCAAACATATTTTTTGTCGCCTCAATTCTATATTAGATTTCAACCATATATTCTTAACATTTCCCTATGCCTGAATGTAATGGTTTTCGAGATTTTTTTGTCTTTATTATTTATTAAAAAATAATTATTATTTGTATATTAATAGTCATTTTTCAACGCCCTATCTTCGAAGTACCTTTTATTGTACCGCTTTGTTGCGCTTAAGACGGATGTTTATGGTTATTCTGTACCATGATATTTCACAGAAAAAATTAATATCTCGCAAGCTAATTCATTGTTTTCACTAAAATAATTTCATTTGAGATATGAAATAGTGTACATACTCGTATACTTAATTTCGTCCACATTAAATTATTTTGACAAAGAAAAACAACACAGAAAAAGAAGATTTAAGCACGTGTTTGAATAATTGTAGACTTTTTTAGTATCTACAATTATTCCACTGGATAGTTTTTCGTACGACTTTACCTTTCACTGTAAATAGCAGGAATACCATTTTTCACTCCTTTCCAACCGCATACATCAACCCTTAAACCACCATATTTTTCAGGGTTATCATAAACCTTTTTATCATTCTCACTTATAAAAGTTCAGGTGTAACAGTTTTTCATTATTTTTACTAAATTAGTTATTCCGATCGTTCTAGGTAATTGAAGCTACATAAACTAAATACAAGCAAACACAGAACCTCTCACATCTACGCAAAAACGTCCGATTTTACATAATTTAGTAGAATTTTGACGTTATCGTAAAAAATGGTGTTTTTCACTTGTACAACAGTCATATTTATACAGAGTGGTTCATTAACAATTGTCCATATAGTAACTGGAGAAACCTTAGCACAAAATATGAAGATTCGAGAACACTTCATTAAAATATTCCTTCTTACTGAGATCTAGGGTGTTATATCATAATTATTTGAAATGATTGTAGTCCATTGTTTTCACACCTTCCACTTTTTATATATTAGGATACTTCAATTAGTGGTAAAATATAATTTTCCTCTATCACTAGAGGCATGCGGTAGGGATAAATACTTCTTTTTCCCCTACAATCTACGCCACTATCGTAAAAATGGTTTCAGCATGTTTTCTCGATACTCCGTTACTTTCCACGTAAATATTAACCTCCTGTCTCTATGCGATACAGTACGAAGTTTTCAAGTTATTCGAGATTAAATGGAATGTTTATAATACCTAATTTTAGTTGATTCCATCTCAAATGATCTTTTCATATTGATGTTTATCAAATTTTCACTCTAAGAAGATATACATTAAAAACTATTATTTTTATTCTATCCCACTGGACGCCTCTGGTTATAGCGGGAATATGTTACCACTAAATGCATATGTGAATGGTTTGCCAAGTACGCACAAAAATATTGGAAGGTGTCAAAACAACGGGATTAAATCGTTTTATAATATTTATAATAAAACTTTCTGGGTATCGGTAAGGAGGTATAGGTACCTCCAGTTACCATATGAACAATTCTAAATGGAACACCCCGTAAAAAGCATATACAGATGCAACATAATTTGTTAAAAGTATCTCGTGCTCCTAAGAAAAATTGAAATTCTGTTTCACTTTATCACTATTGAAATTAAAAACCTTGTTAAACCTTTTGAAATGAAATGATGAAATTGTTGGATATCTCCGTAAAGAGATTTGAAACTATCCGATTTGTTAATCATTTGGTAAAAAATTCAACCAATTTTGTTAAATTCTATTGAAATAAACGGGTTATAATCATTCATTTATTTTGTCCTTCCGTACACCAATTATTTGAGGATTTTTTATTCAAAATTATTTAGAATTGATTGATGATAACAAAAGAGGTATTGTTGATATTCCATAATACATAATACTTTAATTTAAATCCAATTTTCACTAATTTCTCTATCAACGATTATCGGTTCTTCAGATACAGCCAGCCGTCCTACTCGATATGGAAAAGTTTTAAGAAGTAAAATATTTTGTTTTCCATTGGATATTTTATCAATGTATTTAATTCTGACCAGCTTTGTAATAGCAGATTTTATATGGTAATTCAATCTTCCACAAAAATAATACTTTTTCAAAAACATTGTGGATGTGTTATATGATGGCTTTTGTTTAGCTTGAAAACAATGTAAAAATGTTTCAGAAAAATTGACTCATTTTCTAAAAGTAATAATATAAACATTATTTGTCATCACACACTTTGTAAAAATACTTACAATGTGGAACCCGATTTAAAGCCAAATTTAATATTCTCTTAAATTGAAATGTCATCGTGGACATTCTCACACAATACAGATAACAATTATACAATAATTGTTTCTAACCACGTGCCTTCTACAGTACATGTTTGTACTCGACTGGAGCCCGAAATAACTGCTATATATACTGAAAAGATATCGCGCTGTTTTATGCAAAGAGGCGTCCATTTTTTAGGACTTTGGTATGTTATATTTACCCTAATTTGCTAGATATGGAGTAGTAAAGTTAAAAAAAGTACACAGTTTTGGAGTTTTTCAAACTTACGAGCTGAATTAAATTTATGTTGCGCACACACTACTACATGTGTGGATATGTATAATTGCAAAAATTTATTTAACTTCACAATAATATATAATAATAAAATTCCACTTTGTTTCGTTTTAAATATTGAATTTGTTTGAATTAAAAAAAACAACGAATCTTTTGCAGCAAGATAAGTTACATATCAGCATAATATTTAATTAGACGATCTACGTCAACGAAGTCGCGGGTACAAGCCTATTGAGTCTACATATTTGTGCTGCTTCCCTTATGTTCGGCAAGGTAACATTCATTTCACCGTCTGATTCATTTTTCATATTAAACTTTTTGGTAATTTTAATTCAGTATAATAATTAAAATACTAGCTATCAGCTGTATTGTAGTCGCTGGAACTCGCCCTGCGACGGCCTGTCTGGGATTTGTTGATTATCAATACTTATTATTGACTAGTGAATAATGAACGTCATCACTCTTAGGAAGCTGCACACGTAAAATGAAAACTTTATCAATTATCAAACAGCCGTGGACAAATTTTGTTATGACATGACAATTTAATTACTGCCAAAATTGTCAGAATCATTTGAAGTTATATTCAACGTTTCCAAATGAAAGTTACTATTTCTGTAGTCGCTAATAGTTGCTATTAATTATTACCGATTGGTTTGTTTTGAAATTTATGAAATTTTATTGGTCAATGGAATGTTATATTAATAGTCAATTTATCAAAGCCCTCGAGCGGAAGCTCTCGATTTTTAATTAGATTAGTAATCTCAAAATTATGTCGAATCAACAAAAACAGAAGAGTGTTTATGAAGATCATGCTATAATTTGGATACTTAGCTTCAGAAATAAATAATTTGTTCTTAGTATTTCCCATTTTAATAATCAGTGTAGCGAAGCATGATAAGTTTTTAGCTCTAAAAATATACTGGGGTTGAACAAGTATAATGTTTGTTATGGTATTTATAAACAACTTGAATTTTTGTTGTGTTTGGACACTTAAAATTCTCATAATTTCATGACGCCAACTTAAAATGCAAGTATGAAAATTATATGAAGGAAACGAAAATCGCGTAAAAGAATTTTGATGTTTACATCGTATGTGTACAAGAAATAAAAGCTAGAATTGGAAAAAAACTCTAGCTCAGTTGGGATGCAAATTAGATATATTTAATAAATAATTTTTGGTATCGTGTATGTATGAATGTTTACTGAGGTGATATTCACTGAGACCTAAGAGATCTATTGTGCCTCCTTTTTTCTATTTAGTTCCTGAGGAAAGTCTAAGCAGCTAGAGCATTTCCTTTAGTCCTATTTCCTAGAAAATTTTTAGGATATCCGAAGGCTTCAGCTTAGGTAATTGTCCGTCTTCATTGGTATAGTCTAACAGTCTCTATATGTAATTAACGTAATATTTGGTTATATTCATTCAGTCTATCTTGCCATAAAATTAAAGCTGGTAGATATAATCTATAAACATAATGAAAAAAAAAACAAAAATATATATGCCAAATTGAACTCAAACCTAAATAGGAACAAAAAGGCAATGAAATGAACATCGTGATTAATCAGCCATTTCATAATTCAAGAAGAGCTTATCTATTAAATCAGTAAAATTATAATCCGAAAAAGTAGATTATTAATTTCACACTTTCTATTTACAATATAATAAAAATTGTTATCACCTCGAGTCAATAAGATATACAATGTAATTGAAACGTTTTGAATATTTTTATTAAAATTACTTTCAAGATTCAAAATGACAGAGTTATGTTATCTAAATAAATTAAAATAATTATAATTTGCATTCATATCTAAAACAAAAAACAGCCAACTCCAAAGCTCCCGTTACCGAATCGTTGAAGATGTCAAATTACTTGTGAGCCCTTGCATGGTATACGTATCTCATTCCTATATATATATATTTAAAAATAGACTCATAGCTTTGATTTTCTTGAATAATACTTTAACTGTAACAAGAAATAACCGATGATGTAAGTCTTTACCAATTTAGTATAATAACACTAGAAGGAGCTCACTCTGACCGCTACAGTGATGTGGTACTCAACTTCAGTGGTGCCAAAGTTATCGGATCCTTGTTTGACCTAGAAATATAACATAAAATGTATATCAAGTTTTCAACATATCGCCATCTAGAAATATACACGCGCACTACAAAAATATACAAATTCACGAAAACGGCCAAAATTAGCTCCTTCTAAAAACTATGCCCTAAGATGATATAGGGATTGACAGGTCCAACCCATTTACTTTTCGAAATACAGGGTGTTAAAGTTATGAAAAATATAATGTTTTGATAACTTTAAAATGGATGAATATATTGATCTGACATTTGGCAGGTTGTTTTTAAATGTAAAAGGGCATATTTTGATGGAAAAATATATTTCAATTCCTGTTCCAGTGGTGTACATTTGGAAGAATATGTCTCCTCTCCCCTCCCATTTTTTACGCCACTGGCATTTGGAGCTATTTTCATTTCATTTTGTATTCCTCAATAGTTTTCATGTGAAAAGTGCGTAACCTTTACATATCAAAAAATTTATAGTTTTCAAGATATTTAATGTTTTTATGAAGTCTGCAAGATCACTTTTTAATAAAAAAATTAAAAAAATATTTTTCATGATTGTTTTTTAATAACTACCAAACTACTTATAATTTCTGTAAGTGCATGGATTCTTGCTATCAGTGCCTCCTCCGTATAGTAGGCTATGGATGTTAATAATGAAATGGTAAATGTAATTTTGTTTAACGTGAAAACGAAAATGAATTATTTGTAATTAAACTGGTTTGTGAAACTTTCACAATTTTTGTTATGATGGATTATACTTTTGAAGAAATGGCTGATATGCAACTAATATACGGGGAAGCCAGAAATAATGGTAGACGTTCCGAGCGCTTGTATAGAGGAAGATATCCAAATCGACCTAGTTTTCCATGTCACACAACATTTTCTCAAATTGACAGGAGATTGCGAGAATTTGGACAATTCAATTCAAAATTACAAGGTAGCGGTAGATAACGAACCGTACGAACTGGGCAATTAGAGGAAGCTGTTCTAAACCGTGTTGAAAATAGACCCGATTTAAGCACTCGCACCATTGGCAAATCTTTAAATGTAAGTAACTCAACTGTGTGGAATATTTTAAATGAACAGCAGTTGTATCCTTATAAGTATACCCAAGTTCAGGCCCTAAAACCAACAGATTGTCCTCAAAGAGTGGAGATTGCCAATTGGTACACTCAAAAATGTTTAGAAAATAGGAATTTTACCGAATTTGTTCTATTTACTGATGAAGCCAAATTATTACGTGAAGGAATTTTTTATTCAAGGAATAGCCACGTGTGGGATGACGAAAATCCATATGTTATTTTTTTTTATTAAAATTAACGTGCTCGGCAACTATGGCCACTTGCACAAAACGATGACATTGCTATATAAAATACAATAAGACAATAATATCATATGTAGGTTTGGTTAAATTTTGCTGTAAAGCTGCACATCTTTGAGGAATTGCAGTAGGCTGTTAATTTGCTCTGGAATATTTAGCATATGTCGTAGGCTTGACGAGAGGTGGTAATGTTGTCTCCTGGCTGAGAACTGGTGACATTCAGTTAAAATGTGTTTTATTGTCAGATGCGATTGACAAATTTGATAATAGATTCGGTTGCTGGATGTCATTAGGTATCCATGTCCGATGCCTAGTCTCCTTATTATGGCTAGATCTCGCCTTGTAAGTTCTGTAGGAGCAAGAAGAGGGCTATTGATTGACGGCTGTATTTCGTGTAAAAGGAGCGGTTTATATCCCAGTGCTGTTGCCATATAATTTCCGTTTGTTTTTTGATGTGTGCCTTCAAGTCATTACATATTTGGATATTGTCAGTAATGCCAGTGAATGTTGAGGCAATTTTCGCGTAATGATCAGCGAGTTCATTGCCTGCTATACCAATGTGGGATGGTAGCCAAATTATAGTAACTGATATATCTTGGGAAGTGATAAGCTGGTGGTAAGTACCTTGGATATTTTGTGCAATTGGATGTTTGGTAAAAATATTTTGGATAGTCTGGATAGAGGCTAGTGAGTCTGTGCATATAGCTACATGCTTATTTGTTAAAGTGATGTGTTTGAGGGCTTGAAGTATGCTAAACAATTCGCCAGTATGGACGCTGTATAAAAGAGGGATAAGGGAGGAGTTAATATGAGAATGGGACGTTGTAACAGAGCAGCCTACTCCTGTTTCATTTTTTGAGGCATCAGTATACAGAACTAGATCGTATTTATTTGTTACTATGATGTTATTAAAAGCTTTCATTATGAGTTCCCTTGGTGATATATGTTTGTCGTGTCGTGTAAGTGATGTGTTGAGCTTAGGACTGATAATGACCCAAGGAGGAGTCTGGATTAGTGGGAGAGGAGATGTTTACCGTAGATTTATGTCATTAAGTAGCTGTGCTAGCACTAATGGAATGAGTTTAATTGATGATATTGGGTGTGTGTTATTTGACAACGTGGATTTCAGGAAAAATTATCGCTTAACGTGTGGGCAGGCAATCTTGGAGATTGTATAGTGGGTCCTTATTTATCACTTAATTAACACAATGGTAATATTTATTGTAATTTTTTGAGAGAAACCCTGCCTGATTTATTAAACGACGTTGCACCATTAAATATTAGAGCGAATATGGATAATGTATGGTTTCAGCACGATGGGGCATCTGTACATTATTCTCTAGCGGCCAGACAACTTATAACCCAACAATACGGAAACAACTGGATAGGCCGAGGTGGACCCAATATGTGGCCTGCGAGGTCATAGGATTTAAATCCAATCGATTTCTTTCTGTGGGTTTACATGAAGTCCCTAGTCTACGATACAATAGTAGAAACGGAGGAGGAACTGATAGCAAGAATCCATGCTGCTACAGAAATTATTTCCGGCAATCGGCAGTATTTCCAAGGTATGCGATTTTCAATGAGAAAATGTCGCAGATTATGTGTAAATGTCAATGGAAAATTTTGAACATCTTTTGTAATTTGTTGGCTGCTTAGTTAAAAATTATGTTTGAATGGGATATTATTTAACTTTGTAATTATCTTATTTTTTATTGTCATTAATTCTTTTGTTAATGAAATCACAAGTTTGGAAAAGTATTTTCAACAATCCTCTCTCAATGTTTTATATGCATTGTATGCATTGCTGTTTCACAAATTAGTACCTGTTACATATTCTAACCATTAATAGTTTGGTAGTTAGCAAAAAACATTCAAGAAAAATATTTTTTTATTAAAAAGTGATCTTGCAGACTTCATAAAAACATTGAATATCTGGAAAACTACACATTTTTTGATATGTAAAGGTTATGCGTTTTTCACGTGATAACTATTGAGGAATACAAAATCAAATAAAAATAGTTTCAAATGCCAGTGGCGTCAAAGATGGGAGGGGAAAGGCGACATATTCTTCCAAATGTACACCACTGGATCAAGAATGGAAACATGTTTTTCCATCAAAATATCCCCTTTTACATTTAAAAACAACCTGCCAAATGTCAGATCAATATATATATATATATATATATATATATATATATATATATATATATACAGAGGAAGTTTTATTATATTTTTTATACAACTTTGTGGTTTCCCCTATACTTTATTTATAATCCTACCCCAAATTTTCCGTAGAGTGTGTATACATAGTGGATACGAGGACGAACTGAGAGAACAATCCTGTCGCGGCGAAGGAAATCAAACCGTTTTAAGTCTAGGCGTTCCCAGCCTAACTTGGACTGGATTTGCCTTACACGCTCGGCTGCATATTCAAGAAAAGAATTGGCGACCGCGTTTTTTTGTTAATAAACAACTCATTAACAAAGGGTAGAGTTGGTGACAGCAGTTGTTAGAGTCTTATGCTACCTGGGAGCACTCAATGCACCCCAAAATCTCGCGATTTTCCTCTAATTAGTAGATATAAATTTCGCACAAGCAAAATCATTCTTCAGAAACATATAACGACTATGCAACCAACATTATTGCATTGAATTGAAAGATTAAGGTTACTGTGTTTCGAAGAAGACGACGTACCTATACATTCAAGTAGGAAGAGGTTAAAAAATCTTATCCGGTTGTTGTTAGAAGTTTATATTGGTCCGTTAACTTATGACAAATAATATAGGAAAAACCCAATAATGTAACCAAATAAAACTATTGTATCGGGAACGCATTTGGCCTCAAGTAACAAAAATGTTGCATGGTACTTCATGTCTTTGGAAGGAATTACGGAGATCTGATTAAAACATTTTAAAATCAAATCGATTTACAATCTTTTTTCAATCGACACATTCTCATTATGCTTGAGAAAAGGTGAGGAAAGGATTTGCGTCGCAAGATGAAATCACCCTCATCATTTTTATTACTATTGGCGGTGGCACGACAGAGCCGGATTACCCCTAGGCATAATCACATGTGGAGCGAGAGAGAGAGATAAACATATGTTAGAGGTGAAAGGTTATTTTGTGCGATTTTGTAACTTCTGAGGTATACAGAATCTCATGTATGTTTCAATTAAGGATCAATAATTGGGATTGAATTGTAAAATGAAAGATTTTGAAACATACAATAATAAGTTTATTCGCAGAAAAAAAATTTACAAATAATAGTTATAAAACATCATTCTGACAAAAAGTGACAAGTGCAAAGCTGATACGAGTGCCATCTCTTAGAAATAAGAAAATTTAAAAGTGAAAATATATTTTCAAATATGCTCTGTTGCCCTGATACACAACCATCGATTTATTTCTAGGGTGTTTCTTCTTCTTAGAGTCCCACAATGAATAGTATCTCTTTTTTTCGGCTTTTCAAATATCAAGTAGTTCATTTTCAGAGACATAATAACAAAATTAGTTGATTAAAATAAGTATAATCGACTATAAACCAACATTTTATAATCAATATTTGTATTGAAGTTAAAAAAACTGAACGATCACCATGATGTATAAAGTCAAATTTCAACTCGGCAAATCACTAGAATTATCAATTTGACAATAAGATAACGTGGCTTATAAGATAGTAGAAGTTATTTAATCCGTTTAGGTTGTCAAATTTGTGTAAAACATCGCTGTCGTTGCGTAGCTGATGTTGATGAATATGGTAGACACGGCCTAAGCTGCAAATTAAGTGCCGGCCGTTTTTCATGTCATTCTGCAGTAAATAACCTAATCAAACGAGGCCTGTCGTCTGCAAAGATTCCCTGTTCGTTGGAACCGTTAGGTACTTGCCACGACGACGGTAAACGTCTAGATGGTATGACCCTCATTACATGGCAATGCGACAGACTAGTTATATGGGATTTCACTTGCACTGACACTTGGGCTCCGTCCCATGTCCGATTCACATCTACTTCCGCAGGCGCTGCAGCTTTACAAGGCGAAACTTTGAAAATCTATAAATACAAAAATTTGGAGAGCATTTACATTTTTATTTCTGTAGCAATTGAAACCTCTGGTGTTTTAGGTCATGAAGCTTTAAAATTCATTGAAGAAATCGGTGAAGAAATATCAGTATAAACCAATGATTCAAGACCAACTTTGTTCTTTATACAACAAATAAGTATTGCAATTCAAAGAGGAAACGCTTCATCTTTTCTCGGTACGTTTCCCCGTTCTTAGCCTCTAGAAGAACTTTTTATGAAACCTAATCATAAGAAACCTAATTCTTCTACCACTTTCAAACTTTCTCACATTACCGACCCTAAAACATGTGATATTTCCTTTTTCCGAAACTCTTATTTAACATCTTCATTCTCTTCTTCAGAATGTGTGCCTTTTGATAATACATGCGTTGAAAATTTTATAAATTATGCATCCAACAAGCTTTTGGGCCTCAATGTACTAAAAAATATAGATAACCATCAGCCAGATCATGTCCCATTCATAGGACTGCTGAAGAAGATGACTATGCTAGAGAATGATGCGATTCCTATACGCAATAAATTATCTTTGACCAAAACATAATATAAAACTGGTTTACCGCCAATAGAGTTGGAGACATCTAATAAAAATGTAAACGACCAAATGGAAGTTATTTATACTAACAGTGTGGCATACTCTAACAATACAAATGTAGACAATTTGTATGAGGAAGATGATAACGGAAATCACACATCAGTAGCCGATTTAAGTAAAAATTTTAATGACAAACTCTCCAGAACAGTGAAAAATGGTACTATCCTTGCCAATTAGGCAACTGAGGTAAGATCCAAAATTTCTGATGTGACCAATAGAGTGAAACCCAGTACAAAGTCAATATCAACCAGAGTTAAAATCTAGTAATAATTTTTCGGTGACCAAAAAAAAATGTCATTGCCTCCAACAAGTGTCAAAATAACCCCGATGTTTTGTAGTCAAATTCAAAATTGGAAGAGAATGAAGACGTAAAAAAAATAATGGTTCAGAAGTCGATAGGGTCGTAGTAACTGAGGAATCAATAAACATCAATTCCCTTTCTAAAAATAATCCTAGAGTTAACAACTTCTCTCCATACATCTCATTTTCGATTAAAGATTTTCAGAAAGGGAATGAAACTCAGCAAGAACAAAAGGATACGTCTAAAAATGATGTAGATAACAAGGAATATATTAACAAAGTGAACCAGACCAATGATCTATCGACATCAACCAAACTTTCCAAAACCGCAATATATACATCCAATTCAATAGCAAACAACATCAATTCAAATTCCTTATCATGCCGATCTAGTGAGAAAGACAATAATAGAATCCGAAATTATTCGTACAATGATAGTAGTTGCGAAAGAGCTCTTAACAATATCTCCACAATCAGATCCATAAAGGATATTCCCCAAGAATCTTTGGGTCTCAAAGGCCTCAAAAATATTGGTAACACATGTTTCATGAATATTATTATCCAATGCCTATCAAACACAAGGTGGCTATTAGAATATCTAAAGAAAGACGCATACATACGAGATATTAACATAAACATATCTAACATGGAAGCAGCACTAATTAAAGCATTTGCTGAAGTTATTCAAGAGCTTTGGTCTGAAGACGGTTCAGACAGCGTAGTTAATACAGTATCACTGAAAAGTCAGATCCAGCGATTTACTTCAAGGTTCATGGGCTACACTCAACATGATGCACAGGAGTTTCTTCGTTACCTATTAGCAGGACTTCACGAAGATGTCAACAAGGTAAATGGAAAACCAAAGCTCATATTAACAGAAAGTGATGACAAACTTAGTGACATCGATAAAGCACAAGAATCTTGGTTGAGATATCCGAGAATGGACAATTCCAAGATTGTGGATAACTTTGTCGGTCGATTAAAATCAACAATCAAGTGCACACTGTTCAGTTACCTACGATCCCTTTAGGGCAATTACGACTTTCACAATGTTTAGATTCGTTTACAAGAGAAGAAACACTCGACGGTGATGAGAAACCAACATGTTCGAAATGTAAGGAACGGAGACGATGCACTAAATCATTCTCAATTCATAAATTTTCGAAAATATTGGTTATTCACCTGAAGCGCTTTTCGCAAACAGAAAGATTTAGAAGGGCTTGATATGAGCCATTACGCGGCTGATAATGTGACACCTTGTATGTACAACCTCTACGCTATATCAATTCACTGTGGAACCACTTATAATAGTCACTACACAGCATTTTGCCGACATCCCTACACGGGACAGTGGCACGAATATAACGATTCAAGGATGTTATTAATATCGTGGAAATCTTTAGTCAGTGGAGAAGCATATGTTCTCTTCTATGAACAAGATGACACAAAGTCCCACTTTTAAGTTTAATGATTTTTTTTATTAGTTTTTAAATTGCATATTTCCATTGTGAACCAATGTATTATTTAATGAAATTGACTGTCTCGACCCTTACTTCGTGGAATATGCTCATATTAGTGTTTTTAAATTAAACTCACGGTTTCTAGTTAATTCCACAACATAATAAAAGTTATTGAAAATTCTAAAAAAATGACATGTGTTTCGATAAATCAATATCTGACAATGATATTGATTTATCGAAACAATTGTCAATTTTTTAGAATTTTCAATAACTTTTATTATATTGTGGAATTAACTAGATACCGTGAGTTTCATTTAAAAACACTGATGTATTATTTGGTTTTTTCTGCTAAATTTATTTATATATTCATAAATTTCACGTTATAACTAAAATAACGCTTTTCATATAAATGATATAATGTCAATAAGATTAAAAAGTAGAACGATATTTTTGTTGTGCCATCTCTACCTTTGCCTCCTCCACAATGTCTATACAGCCAGAAACGAATGAAAGAGAAGAAGAGAGACAACCAGTGTGGAATTCGTGAAGTTGTCCGTAGGGCATCTAAACCGACGCTACACACAAGGACGGCCTCAGGGTAACATATTTTACAGCGCGCCCAATGTGCCCACGGGCAGCTCGCCCACTGCCTGAGGCTGCCACGTTGTTTGTATAATGTTAAAATTATTCCGTCTCTCTCTCTCTTGTTCGGTTCGCAATGGGCCTGAGGCCTTGGGACTCGAGATTATATGACTTTTTTGCGTTGGTTGGTGAAACACTGTACGATATCGGGCGTGGGGTAAGAATTTATTCTGAAGGGAGAATGTCAGAACTGATTTTTTCAAATATATATTAATATACCTTTTTAAAATATTTAAATACAGAATTAACTTAGTTCTAAAGTAATATTTTCAGTCCCATTAACACTATTGCTTTACAGATCTTGAGATGATAAGAGAAACCACTTATGTGGGGCATCATCGTTACAAGTGAATTATTAATGACACTATTTCATCTTAAAGTTTTTTTTTTGGATTATGAATCTTTTTGTTTATTACTCAACAAAAAGCACAATGTATAAAAATATTCTATAATTTTTGAAGTTATACTTCTTTTGGCGCGTTTGGTTAATGTGATGGGAGTGAAATAGATTGGTAAATGTTTCGCAGTTTTTCTTGGCAACTGATAACTGAATTAATGATAGTTATTTGAATATTGATTAATCTATATTTTACATCAGTGGAAATAAAGAATAAATTCATACAAAATTATGTATATGTTACATTATACACTGAGTTGCAATTTTTTTTTATTATCCATTTATTAGAAAATCTTTTACTTGATAAAAATTGTCACGTTTCGGAAAACTGGCATTTGAGTGGACGAAATTTTCAAATAGTGTACGGGGGAAAACCAAAAATAGGAATTTTTATCAACAGTAATAACCTACCCCTATTTTCGATGTTACCAAAAAAATGTATTTAGAAAAGTTGCTTACAATTAAAAACAATATTTAGGTTTTGAATCACAGCCAGCTAAGCAATAAAAATTTGTACCCCATTTTTCATGGCTCTCGCCTCATAAAGAGTATTATTATCTCATATGGGTTCGTCTTAGGCGACTCCTACATATTACTATATTTACTGTTTTAAGTGAAACTAACTGTTCCTAGATAATTCCACAATATATAGATGTTTAAAATTTTGAGAAATTTGACAATTGTTTCGATGTTAAATATCATCGTCAGAATGACAGAAGTTACTTTTCATTTTATGCCTATTTATGCCTACCTGATGTTTATTTTTGGCTAGACCAAGAAGTGACCTACCTTGTGATTGACTTATTATATATATTAATAGAAAAAGAAGAACATATGATATCATATAACAAATATTACTTTCAAATTGTAAATTTGTAATACAGTTTTTAAAAATGTTTATTTTGCAAAAATGATACTTTTACAAATACGATAGAACAACGTGAAATACAGTAGCTGACTACCTTTTAATTTACAAACAAGTAATTTTAAATAGAATATTTATGCAGATTACGGGGTCTTCGTTTTATACCGTGGAATAGCAACTCATCGGTTTCCACGGGAATCGTTAATTTAATTCCTCCCCTCGTAAATTCAACTTACGCAGCTAGCGAGGAAATTGAACGGTTGACTGGTCCACTTGGGATGGTTTCTTTGCAGCTTTGCAGTACTTCGATGCCCATTTTTTATATATACAGAATACAAAAATAAAAAAATAAATAAATTAATAAGGTCCATAAGCTGGGAGATTTTGAGACTTGACCGAATGTTAATTGAGATTGATTTTCCACGAATTTACTTTATAGCGGTTGACGATCATCTAGTTCTGTTTCCTCCAAATGAAAGTCCAGGTTTGATGTGGTTGGGCGAAAGGTGCTGTTATCTAGATCTAATAGTAGTATCGGCTGGCTAAAGCCACTATAGAATTGTTGGTTATCTATTACTGTATGATGTGGTACTACTTGGCATCTCAAAGGAATTTCTAAGAGATAAGTACCAGCTGTAAGATATTTGGTTTCCTCCTGATTTGGACATTTGAAATTTGCTGTATCCTGGAATGGAATGATGTACAATCAGTGAAAATTGTTTAGTTGTTTCAGAAATGGCTTCGACAATTGAAATTTGGTTTTCTCGCAGGTGTGAGTGCGTTTCATTTCGAGTAAGTTTATTTCACAAGGCCTTTCTTCTTGAATTTCCGACAGGTCTATTCTCGGGCAGACGTACTGCTAAGGGAGAATCTCTTTGCATGGTTTGCTTGAATAAGCGAAGTTCCTTCCAGTATTGGAGTCGAAAATAAATGGTAGTAATCAAACACTTTGGGAGATGTTATAGGAATATTTGAAATATATGTAATTTTATTATTGTATGAGTAGCAATCAATTTTAATTAGTTTCTTATAGAGTAAAATTTTATTGAATTCAATTTCTAAGGGCAATTCGTTTTTTGTAAATATTTTTTCCAAATTCTTTATTTAAATAAACCAGAAGTTTTAATTTTGCTTGGATGCATCACTTGAAGTTTAGCAAATGTAATCGAATTTTCGACATCGTTCAAAACAGAATTAATCAATTCATACAGATCTATGATTAAGCTAATAGCCATCTTAATATGTGCATAATATTCGTAATCTGCTTGTCTGTTGATTAAATTATGGATACATTTAATTTTTGTTTTCAAAATGTGTTCGTTATTGGTTATTTATTCAATGGTTCTATAGAATGTATGCGCGAGACTGATAATGAAATTTTGATATCTTATACTACTAGCTATATTATTTTGGTAATTTTGTAATTCTTTGATGAGAGTTTCAAATCTTTCTCCATCGTTAAAATCAAAATTTCCAGTGATAGATTTAAAGATTGATCCTATGCCGTTCATAAGACTTCTTTTAGCTCTTGAAGGATGGGGTAATATTTCTGCTAGCTTATCGTTAATCTTGGTTTCTGTGAGGTCAAGCAATTTACAATAATTTGGGAGATCATAAGCGTACTGGATCTGCAAAGGCCCTAATTTTTGCGGCTTGAATTTGTAATTTATTTATTTCTAGAATAATTGGGTTCAAATCATAATAGTGTATATGTCCATAACTGTACATTTCAATTTTTACGGTTCCTAACTTAAAGGGTAGCAACTGATACGGTTTTAAAAACATTGATACAAAATTTATTGGGAATGTAATCATGCACTTATATAC
This sequence comes from Galeruca laticollis, assembly GCA_963921935.1. NCBI lineage: Eukaryota > Metazoa > Arthropoda > Insecta > Coleoptera > Chrysomelidae > Galeruca > Galeruca laticollis. Next base: position 155,848,275 of record OY998181.1, on the reverse strand, counting down.
AAATGGTTGACATAATAATTTCTTTCAAAAATATACTGAAACGCACCTTTTCAATGATTAGAGTAAAATCAATAACTTCAACATTAACCAAAAATCAATGGTTTGTTTACATTTACAACAGAGCTTTATTTAACTAAATCATAATAAGATATCGTATCCTTTATCATTATAAGTTGAAAACTCTAATTTACCTGGTTATAAAAAAATAATTAAAACTCAAAGCACTTTTGTTTACTTCAATTTATTGTTTTAATCTCTTCTTTCCAAGTTGAATTGTCATTTTATATTTTGATATCTATCATATTCAAGGAAAACAATTTATTCTTCTTCTTTTACTATTTCCTACGAATCCAACTTACTATTCCGCTGAATGTTCTGTGTTCTGTGACTTCACCTGAGTTCTGTGGATGGCCTACAGAACCTACTTGATTGGACTTTGACCCTTCCTTCTTTTTATATCAGCTTTGATTCGGAGCACATTGTTCCCTAATTTTCGATTGTAAATCGGATCTTATAAGCTGGAAAAAGTAAACGTTATTAGATTTATTGGTCATAATTGTCAGTGTGGACAAAATTATCTATATTGGATCTAGACCAAAAATATAAAAACCTCTTTAAGGCCACCCTACAACTTGGGTAAGTAAAGTCCGGATTGTTATCCCTGGCCCCACCCGAATTCCAAAGCATTTTTATAGTAAGCTGTTGGTGTGCTAGCTATAAAAAATGGTATGCTAGGTTGTGCTAGGTGTACTTTATCTGTGCTAGCATTTTAGCGAAAACCTTCCAACCGGGGGGGGGGTTAGCGGTAACCTGGCCCCACCCGAATTCAAAAGCATTTTCATTGTAACCTGTTGGTGTGCTAGCTGTAAAAAATGGTGTGCTAGGTTGTGCTAGGTTTCCTTTATCTGTGCTAGCATTTTGGTGGAAAAATTCCAACCGTTGGGGGGACTAGCGTTAACTGGCCCCACCCGAATTCAAAAGCATTTTTATTGTGAATTGTTGGTGTGCTAGCTATAAAAATTGTTGTGCTAGGTGCCCTTTATGTGTGCTAGCATTTTGGTGAAAAAATCTAACCGGGCGGGGGGGCAGCTTTACGGAACTGAAGACAACCAGTGGATCGTAATATCTCCATTTAACACAGTGGCGATCCAAAAATGGGGTAAAAGCATCAACAACATTACATTAAACGGTAGTTTGATAATTGAATTGAATAACCAGGGCGTAGTCTTATTAAACAATTTTACATTAAAAACTTTTTCAAGTAATATACCAAAATATAAAAATGTAGCACTTCCTAAATTACAATTTTCGGACGAAGACTCTAAAACAGACTCTTTTCATTTAAATAAAGTGCAAATAGACTCAGTGAATTTAGATGAACTAAATAACATTCAAAACATGCTCCAAGAAGACAAATCGAAATTAGCAAGATTGGGCTTGACTCCTGTTCACTTCGAAAAAATCAGTTTTTACACAATTTTATTATATGTTATAGTCTTTTTTAGCATAACCCTAGTAGCTTTCAAAATTTACCAAAGAAAACAAAAGAAGACTAATAAGAAGAATGAGAAGAAACAAGGAAAAAGGGATTTCAATAATTTTCCAGTCATCTCAAACTCTGGAGAAACCCCATAATTTTCTCTTTGGCCGGAGGAGTTAAGAAACGACAATGGCTGACCCATGTAAAATATTTGCTTACGTTGTATTTTTAATTAAAACTATATAAAAGAATAATCGTGATATATTGTGAGATACTGCTTGTAACTTTCATATAATAAACGTCTTCAACAGTAATTTTTTTTAAAAAGTATTTTTCGGAGCGACAATTTAACTCATGTATAAAAAATCGCATATGACACAGTGCAAGTGTCACTTTGACAGCGGCAAAAGTTAGCTTTAACTTTTACAGCGACAAATGCACTAGTGGTTTTTTCACTTATTCATTTGTTCATCAATTATCGCGGTGTTGGTTACCAGAATAAATAGTTTGGATGTTTGTCAACAACTTATTGAATTTTCAAGAAGTAACAATGAGTCGATTCGGTGTGTCTACGAACGCCGAAATTAGTCAAATTGTTAATACCTGTGTGCCTACTAATACAGTTGCGACGCAATCATCAATCTGGTGACAATTTTCTACGTTTTGCGATGCAAAAAGATACGCACTTGAGCCAGATACTTCCATCGAGAAATTGAATGTAATATTGCAAGATATGTTTCCAAATTTCTCATTCATTAAATTGTCCTGCCGAATTACACTCGAGGTTTGTATTGATTTTGGGTAAATTTGTGTTGTTCAAATTCTAAACTGTTTCCTTTAGCAATTTAACTCGAATAACTGTCAACCTAAAACACTCCATATTCGGTGTCGTGTTTTTAATAGTTGACAGTTATTCTCGTCAAATTGCTAGGAAACAGTTTCTCATTAAACAACCCAAATTTACCCGATAAAATACAAACCACTTGTGCAATTATAAGTGACAAAATATCATTTGCGACTGTTCAAGGAACATGTCATTCATACAATGCACATATTTAATAATTGTATATAGTGATATGAATGGAATGTAACTTTTGTATAATAAAATATTTGCTTAATTTAAATATTCAACTTCACCTATGTGTACTCGTATATACATATCCGGGAAAAAAGTACTCACTTTTTTCACAGAGAAAAATGATTTTATAAAAAGTGGTATTGTCTTTCCTGTCAACAGAGATAAAATGTCAAACGTTTTTCCCGTTACAGAAAGAATATTATTTTGTATTGTTATTATATGGTGCATTAAAAGATTCCTTCTATTCATCACAACCTTATATCACTTATCCTACATAGAGGTCGACAAAATCAGCTGCTCCCTAATTTTTCGTTTAACTATCCTATTTTCAATTTGATCGTTCTGGTAATAAATAATAAATCCATCGCTTAATGTTACTACTAATTTTATCCCTCAGCTCTCTACTTGTTTGGGTGGTTTTAAACCTCAAGGCAACGTTGGAATGAAATTTGCTTAAGGACGTTTTGAAATCGAAGCTGCTTATACTTCAGACTGGATACGTAATCAGAAGGGATGGCCCACACGATAGATGCCCTATGTATAGATATACCCATTCTATTTTACGACTTTTGCTTTAGGGTAATTTATTATTCTTGATATACTAGGAGTGATATTTAAAAATTTGTAATATCTAATCACATCATTAAATTTTAAACAAAGATGATGTTTATTTTTATTACAGAGTAATTTTTCACCTCATTTATTGACATTACAAGTTATTATAACACGAACTGATTAAAGAAAGGTCTTGAAATAGGTATCAAAAGAGCATGTAGACAGCAAAATTAGATTCCCTAAATTTCTGCCTACCTTGGAGAGTTATCTTAAAATTTATTATGCCTTGACAATCTAGTGTTTGAGCTTTGAGAAATGTCCCGAATTATTGAGAAAGTTTATTGAAGATCCCCAATCAGAATTGTGATTTTATTTTTCACACCCTCAGTCACCTAGCTGTATTGAAAGACATACTTCTAAAACTGAAAGATGACAATTTAATCAGAAACAGACTAATAAGTATTGTCCATGGATAATTCATAATTTTATAGTGAAATTGAGAAATTATGACAAGGATAATAACAGAATCAAAAAATACACCAACCCAACAAGAAACGAAGCTTGTGCTATTTTAAAATTCATTTTCTAAGTGCGCATGACTGAGTCAGAGTCAGTTATCTGTCAATGTCATGTGATTTTATTGTTTACATGTTTAACAAAGGATATTCTTTGCTGTACGGTTTTTACTTATTTACAATATAACATATATATTTTGTTTGTGTTTTTAATTGTTTAAAAAACTATTATATCAGTTATGGCGCCAAGAACTTGTGCAGTTCGTGGGTGTCATTCAAGACATGGAGACGGAACAACTATGTTTAGATTTCCTAAAGATCCTGTAAGGTAAGAGGAATTGTTTCTATATGCAATAAATTATAGATAAATATTTCTTTTTTTAAATATGTTATTCTTCCATTGCACCTATACATTGCGTGAATCTATGTTTTGAGTGTTAACATTCCTCTGTCTCTGTGTCTTTGATAACATTGATAATAATAATACTGTTACGAAACAGCACACTGGTATAGTCCCTAAAACCGACCCTGTCTAAGCCAGGTATAATAGTTAAAATTATGGCGGATACGCAGTTATAAAAAACTATTTACGATTGAGACTATCTTATCTAGAACTGGTGTTTGTGACCAGAGTTATCTAGAAAAGGCCAGAAAAAGTATTTGTGTGTATAAGCCGCAGCCCAGAATTCTCTAGTACAAAAGGCACTAGTATATAAGGGGACTGATAAACAAATAAATAAGTGAATTAGTGAACTGTTTATATAAATTAGTTTAAGTGAATATACTGTATATAAAAATTAAGTATTAGTGATTAGTTTAGTGTTTAAATAAATTAGTAAGTAGTCATACCGTGTGTTTAAAGTTTATCCCACCCGTTTATTGTTTAAATAAATTAGAAAAACATTACATTGGTGTCAGGTGTGGGGTAATATAAATAAATTGCTACGTAAAAATGGCCAAGAGATTAAGGGATCTGAAAGTCACGGAATTAAGAGCAGAATTGGAAGATCGTGAGTTGGAAACGTCCGGTAAGAAAAGTGAATTAGTAGAAAGACTTAAAGTAGCACTGGAAAATGACGGCTTTGATACAGAAACAGTTTTATTTAAGGACGAGGCTTCCACCTTAATCTCGTCAATTTCTGCTAATATTTCAGCTGATATGGACGAGAAGATTACCACAATGAAAAGCGATATTTCTCCTAATATAAAGAACGATTTTTCTGCCATGGACTAGAAGATTTCTACTATGAAGAATGATATTTCTACTAATATGGACGAGAAAATTTCCACTATGAAGAATGATATTTCTACTAATATGGACGAGAAGATTTCCACTAAGAAGAAGGATATTTCTGCTAATATGGACGAGAAGATTTCCACCATGAAGAATGACATTTCTGCCGATATCTTATCGTTAAAAAATGACATTGCTGCTGACGTCGAGAATAAAATTACGTCTCTAAAATCAGATATTGAAAAGTAGATAACGACGATAGACGAGAAAATCAAGGAATTGGAGAGAAATATGGCAGATTTAAGAACAGAAGACACGCCAGGAGAAGGAAAGAAGATTGAACATATAAAACCCTGCAAGCCAGAAATAACTTCCAGGATAGAGAACATTGGCAGTTTTGCACGAGTCAAGGCCCCAACGTTTGATGGAAAAATGTCGTGGACCAATTATGTGAAACAATTCGAAGCAGCCGCTAGAGTGAATAATTGGTCCGATAGAGAGAAGGCAGTGAACTAAACTATCGCGCTTCGGGGAGATGCCTTAGATGTACTTCAGACGATACCGCTTGAAGAAATGGACGACTTCGAGCTGCTGAAGAAGAGGTTGGACATGCGATATGGTCACGAACATTTGGAACAGTTGTACAGATTCCAGCTGAAGAATCGAAGGCGGAAGCGTGACGAATCCCTTCAAGAATATGAAGTGGACATTACCCGACTAGTTCGATTTGTTTATCCGTCAGCACCAGAGAACATGATGGAATGTCTGGGCATCCAGACCTTTATTGATGGCTTACGTGACCCCGATATGCAGAGGACGCTTCGTTTAGCCCATCCGAAAACATTAGTCGACGCATTGACAGCTGCCGTTGCATATGTAGCAGCCACGATGGCTTCGGCATACGACAAAGGTACGACAATACAGGAAGAAGGTGACGATGACAGACTTGACCAGATCGTCAACTTGTTGAAAGGTATGGCAGACAAGAAGCCGAAGAAAATCAGGTGCTGTAATTGTGGCAAGCTAGAGCATGCACGCAGTTTGTGTTAGCATTCTACGACTCCTGCAAACCAAGAACCTCTTAAATGCAAAGCAGCCAAGAAAAGCTCGCTGTACAACAAAGGTAGGACCATGCAGGAAGAAGATGACGATAACAAACTTGACCAGATCGTCAACTTGTTGAAAGGTATGGCAGGCAAGATGCCGAAGAAGATCAAATGCCGGGAGTGTGGCGAGCTAGAGCACGTACGCAGTCCGTCTAAGCGCCCCAAGATTCCTGTAACCCAAGAACTCCAGTCACAGGGGAAATCAGACAGGGGTGAACATCCTGCTGATGTGAATCACCGAAAAGCCAACTCTTTGTCTAGACGGCTATGCCCTGTAGACTATTCACAATGCAACAAGTGGAAATCTAAGGAAGTTGCATTTTCAAGAATTACAGTGGTCAACGAGGAATGGTCACCCACCAGGATCAGAGAAAATCAGGAGAATGATTTTTACCTGAAGATGATCCGGCAATGGAAGAAAGAACATCGGCGACCCTCCTGGTAAGAAGTGTCAAAATTGTCACCGAAACTCAAGGCGTACTGGGCTCAGTGAGACTCTCTTGTCCTGGAAGAAGGGCTGTTAAAAAGAGTCCTTGAAAACGATGATGGTTCCGAGATGAGGAGACAGCTAGTTATCCCGAGAACAAGAGTAGCTGAGGTACTGAAGAAGTTACACGACAGTCCATCGGGAGGTCATCTGGGAGTGAAGAAAACCCTTCAGCGAGTCCGTTAAAGGTTTTATTGGATGAACAGCTCCGACGATGTGAGGGACTGGTGTTAGAAATGTACGACTTGTGTTACGAGTAATGAACCACATCGCAAGAGAAAGGCGCCCATGAAACAGTACAATGTTGGAAGCCCTTTCGAAAGGATTGCTTTAGATATCGCTGGACCAGTTCCGACGACAGAAAATGGTAGCAAGTACATACTGGTTGTAATGGATTATTTCACAAAGTGGGTGGAAATTTACGCTTTCCCGAACCAAGAGGCCACAACTGTCGCGGATGTATTGGTAAAAGAATTCATCAGCCGATATGGAGTGCCCATGGAAGTCAACAGTGACCAGGGAAGAAATTTCGAAAGCCATCTATTCCAGGAGATTTGCGACAAGCTGGGAATGAAGAAGACCAGAACAACGGCATTACATCCACAGTCAGATGGAATGGTCGAGAGAATGAACAGAACTATTGGAAAGTACCTGTCCAAAGTAGTATCCAGCCATCAGAGAGATTGGGACCAGTATCTATCCCTATTCGCATTGGCTTATCGATCTGCCGTCAATGAGTCCACGGGTGAAACACCTGCGAAAATCCTGTTTGGACGTGAAATGAGGCTTCCTTGTGACCTGGAATTTGGCTGTCGGCCTGGAGAAGATATAGCAGGCGAAGACTACGTGATCCAATTGAGAAGAAGGCTGGATGATATTCATGAATTAGTTCGACAGAATGAAAAGTCGGTACGACACGCAGGCCACAGAAGGCGGTTTTAAAGAAGGGGACAAAGTATGGTTACACAACCCGGCGACGAGAAGAGGATTTTCTCCAAAATTACAAAAATCCTGGGAAGGTTCATACTTGATCAAGAAAAGGGTCAATGATGTTTTATATCGCATAAGCAAGATCCCCAACGGAAAACCAAAAGTAGTTCATTAAAACCGACTAGCGCTATTCGAAAGTGACCATGACCTGGAGGAAGGAGTGAACCTTATTCGAGATGTGTCTGCCCCACCTTCGATGAATTTATGGGCGCGTATGGAGGTACCGGGAAAGCTAGATATGGAGTCACTTCGGAACAACAACAAGATTTGTTCACTCTCCCGGAAGATTATTCACTGGCATACAACATATCCGCCCGTATCAAGAACGCAAAAGGGGTGGCAACCGTATTTCGAAAGAAGTTCGGGCAATTAGAAAAACTTGAAGACCAGATTCCAGCCCCTGACAAGACACTGAAACTAAAACATAATTCGCGGTACGTCTTCTACGTGGTAACTAAAAATGAATTCCAAGATCGATCTACCTACCGCGATGTGTGGGAAGCACTTCGAAACCTCCGAGACAATGTGTTGGAATCCAACGTGAAGAAACTGGCTACGCCTAAGATAGCGAGTAACCAGTTAGATTGGCGAATCATCAGGAACATGGTAGAGATTATCTTTCAAGATACCGGTGTCCAGATATTAATTTGCAGCTACAACCCCCGTTATCAGTATCCGATGAAGACGGTGCCCTGCTATTTCCATAAGATCGGAAAGTGTAGAAATGGGGCCAGTTGCCGATTCAAACATTCAGTCTCGGCTACACAAAAGTTCCAGGAGAAACTTCCATTTAAGGAGGGGGTAATGTTACGAAACAGCACACTGGTATAGTCCCTAAAACCGACCCTGTCTAAGCCAGGTATAATAGTTAAAATGATGGCGGATACGCAGTTATAAAAAACTGTTTACGATTGAGACTATCTTATCTAGAACTGGTTCTTGTGACCAGAGTTATCTAGAAAAGGCCAGAAAAATCATTTGTGTGTATAAGCCGCAGCCCGGAATTCTCTAGTACAAAAGGCACTAGTATATAAGGGGACTGATTAGGAAGAGTTAGTGAGTTGATAATTAGACATAGTGATATAAGCAAATAAATAAGTGAATTAGTGAACTGTTTATATAAATTAGTTTAAGTGAATATACTGTATATATAAATTAAGTATTAGTGATTAGTTTAGTGTTTAAATAAATTAGTAAGTAGCCATACCGTGTGTTTAAAGTTTATCCCACTCGTTTATTGTTTTAATAAATTAGAAAAACATTACAATACAATCAATGAATACACTACAATAAGCGTCACTGCTGATGAGTATAGCTTGAATATGTTGAATAATGATACACAATATTCAATATAAATTGGTAGTAGTTTATTTCTTTTATACACATATGATAAATAAAAATATAAATATACTTACTTAGCTTTATTTACATTTTTGGAAACAGTTATGGTTGGATGCATGTAACCGTGGAGATTTGTATGAAAAAACCCTAGACTCCTTACATAACAATTATAAGTTATGTCAACTCCACTTTGAGGATAAATTTACTTCCAAAAGGGGACGTAAAAAGTACCTATGTCTTCAAGCTGTGCCTACAACATTCCCATGGTTAAAACACAAGGGCTATGTTATATTGAGCGATCCACCAACAAAAATAGCTATTCAGTCTGGTAAATATTGAATTTATGTAAACATTACAATCAGTTGTTATTGATACTTATTTTTGCCACCTTAGTGCAGAATTAATCATAACTTTTCAACAGGATTCATTAATACCTTATTGGCATTTTGTTTATTTGCCGCCACAAGACATATTGGTGATGCTTCTCCATCTCTAGGTAAATATAATCATCGTTTAGATTCAACTGTTGTAGATAATATCCATCAAAATAGATGGCTTTCCTATAATTAGATTGCGTTTAGCGTATCTGTGAATCGCCATATGCTTTGTATTTAAACAGCTCTATAGAATTGCAATGTGAATGGTATGTATTCTTTAGATTGTAGAGTGACAAATCTAAGAATGCTTGACATTTTTTGAACTGGTTATTTGAAATTGCTGTTTATTACAATTATTTTTATAATTACAGATACCATGCCGTTTGAGCAAGTGGGACATTCGTCTCAAGCCACAACAACACATATTGGTGATGCTTCTATATCTCTTGGTAAATATAATCATCGTTTAGATTCAACTCTTTTATAGAATATGCATCAAAATAGATGGCTTTCTTATAATTAGATTGCGTTTAGCCTATCTGTTAATCGCCATATGCTTTGTATTTAAACAGCTGTATAGAACTGCAATGTAGATGTTATGTATTCTTTACAGTGTGGAGTGACAAATCTAAGAATGCTTGACATTTTTTGAATCGATTACTTGAAATTGCTGTTTATTACAATTATTTTTATAATTACAGATACCATGCCGTTTGAGCAAGTGGGACATTCGTCTCAAGCCACAACAACACATATTGATGATGCTTCTATATCTCTTGGTAAATATAATCATCGTTTAGATTCAACTCTTTTAGATAATATACATCAAAATATATGGCTTCCTTATAATTAGATTGCGTTTAGCCTATCTGTTAATCGCCATATGCTTTGTATTTAAACAGCTGTATAGAACTGCAATGTAGATGTTATGTATTCTTTACAGTGTGGAGTGACAAATCTAAGAATGCTTGACATTTTTTGAATCGATTACTTGAAATTGCTGTTTATTACAATTATTTTTATAATTACAGATACCATGCCGTTTGAGCAAGTGGGACATTCGTCTCAAGTCACAACAACACATATTGGTGATGCTTCTATATCTCTTGGTAAATATAATCATCGTTTAGATTCAACTCTTTTAGATAATATGCATCAAAATAGATGGCTTTCTTATAATTAGATTGCGTTTAGCCTATCTGTTAATCGCCATATGCTTTGTATTTAAACAGCTGTATAGAACTGCAATGTAGATGTTATGTATTCTTTACAGTGTGGAGTGACAAATCTAAGAATGCTTGACATTTTTTGAATCGATTACTTGAAATTGCTGTTTATTACAATTATTTTTATAATTACAGATACCATGCCGTTTGAGCAAGTGGGACATTCGTCTCAAGTCACAACAACACATATTGGTGATGCTTCTATATCTCTTGGTAAATATAATCATCGTTTAGATTCAACTCTTTTAGATAATATACATCAAAATAGATGGCTTCCTTATAATTAGATTGCGTTTAGCCTATCTGTTAATCGCCATATGCTTTGTATTTAAACAGCTGTATAGAACTGCAATGTAGATGTTATGTATTCTTTACAGTGTGGAGTGACAAATCTAAGAATGCTTGACATTTTTTGAATCGATTACTTGAAATTGCTGTTTATTACAATTATTTTTATAATTACAGATACCATGCCGTTTGAGCAAGTGGGACATTCGTCTCAAGTCACAACAACACATATTGGTGATGCTTCTATATCTCTTGGTAAATATAATCATCGTTTAGATGAAACTCTTTTAGATAATATACATCAAAATAGATGGCTTCCTTATAATTAGATTGCGTTTAGCCTATCTGTTAATCGCCATATGCTTTGTATTTAAACAGCTGTATAGAACTGCAATGTAGATGTTATGTATTCTTTACAGTGTGGAGTGACAAATCTAAGAATGCTTGACATTTTTTGAATCGATTACTTGAAATTGCTGTTTATTACAATTATTTTTATAATTACAGATACCATGCCGTTTGAGCAAGTGGGACATTCGTCTCAAGTCACAACAACACATATTGGTGATGCTTCTATATCTCTTGGTAAATATAATCATCGTTTAGATTCAACTCTTTTAGATAATATACATCAAAATAGATGGCTTCCTTATAATTAGATTGCGTTTAGCCTATCTGTTAATCGCCATATGCTTTGTATTTAAACAGCTGTATAGAACTGCAATGTAGATGTTATGTATTCTTTACAGTGTGGAGTGACAAATCTAAGAATGCTTGACATTTTTTGAATCGATTACTTGAAATTGCTGTTTATTACAATTATTTTTATAATTACAGATACCATGCCGTTTGAGCAAGTGGGACATTCGTCTCAAGTCACAACAACACATATTGGTGATGCTTCTATATCTCTTGGTAAATATAATCATCGTTTAGATTCAACTCTTTTAGATAATATGCATCAAAATAGATGGCTTTCTTATAATTAGATTGCGTTTAGCCTATCTGTTAATCGCCATATGCTTTATATTTAAACAGCTGTATAGAACTGCAATGTAGATGTTATGTATTCTTTACAGTGTGGAGTGACAAATCTAAGAATGCTTGACATTTTTTGAATCGATTACTTGAAATTGCTGTTTATTACAATTATTTTTATAATTACAGATACCATGCCGTTTGAGCAAGTGGGACATTCGTCTCAAGCCACAACAACACATATTGGTGATGCTTCTATATCTCTTGGTAAATATAATCATCGTTTATATTCAACTCTTTTAGATAATATGCATCAAAATAGATGGCTCCCTTATAATTAGATTGCGTTTAGCGTATCTGTGAATCGCCATATGCTTTGTATTTAAACAGCTCTATAGAATTGCAATGTGAATGGTATGTATTCTTTAGAGTGTAGAGTGACAAATCTAAGAATGCTTGAAATTTTTTGAACTGGTTATTTGAAATTGCTGTTTATTACAATTATTTTTATAATTACAGATACCATGCCGTTTGAGCAAGTGGGACATTCGTCTCAAGTCACAACAACACAGATTGGTGATGCTTCTATATCTCTTGGTAAATATAATCATCGTTTAGATTCAACTCTTTTAAATAATATGCATCAAAATAGATGGCTTTCTTATAATTAGATTGCGTTTAGCCTATCTGTGAATCGCCATATGCTTTGTATTTAAACAGCTCTATAGAACTGCAATGTAGATTTTATGTATTCTTTAGAGTGTGGAGTGACAAATCTAAGAATGCTTGACATTTTTTGAACCGATTACTTGAAATTGCTGTTTATTACAATTATTTTTATAATTACAGATACCATGCCGTTTGAGCAAGTGGGACATTCGTCTCAAGCCGCCACAAGACATATTGGTGATGCTTCTCCATCTCTTGGTAAATATAGTCATCGTTTAGATTCAACTCTTGTAGATAATAAGGATCAAAATAGATGACTTCCTTATAATTAAATTGCATTTAGCCTAACTATTTTGTTTTTCTTATACAATAGTCTTTTTTATGGTTTTGCTAAAATGGAAAAATGTTCGGTTATTCATTCAAAGTTCACTTGCTATCAATGTAAGAAAATGTTCCTGCTGGTCTTCAGAAAATAGACACTGGAAAATGTGATGGATGAATAGAACAACACATTGTCTATGATAAATCCTGTGCATATAGTCTTCCTCTATTTTCCTTTTTTGTTTCAGATAATAGATCTTCTAAAATTCTTATTGAGATGGAGGAACCCATACACTTACAATATATAAGGGAAGTAAAGCTGTATGCTTATTTGAATGATATTTGATACTTGTGCATAGAAAATACAACTGTCTTATCCAGAATTTGAGTTTCAGTGTACAGAATATCAGAATAACATCTGCTGCTTCTAGAAAATATTAATTTAAGAAAGCGCCTTTGCATAACTTCGATAGAATGTATGTGAGTATTCAAAGTTCTCCCCCACACCGCTATTCCGTAACGAATATGACTTTCTACTAGTGAATAATATAAAGTTTTCAAGTGCTTCAGTGGCAGGATTTCTTTGAGTTTCCTGAATTTATATAAAATAGTTCTCAATTTGTTGACAGTATACTTTATATGTAAATTCCATTTCATATGCATATCAATTATTATTCCTAAATATTTAATTTTTTTTTCGGGGAGGATGTGGAAGGGTGTTTCATTCCTGACTACCAAGTGATCAAATGGAGGCATTCCAGCTGAGTTACAACAAAATGGTATATGATGTGTTTTATCTACATTAACCGTTAATAATCTTTTATCTAACCAACATTTTATCGTAGAAAACTCCCTTTCAACAGTATCCTTCAATGAGTCCCAGTCATCTGCTTTATAGAAGATGGCTGTATCATCTGCAAATCCAATTATATTTCCGTTGTAACTCAATGAGAAAAGTCCGTTCACATATATATTAAACAATGTTGGTCCCAGTACGGAGCCTTGAGGTACTCCACAGTCCATCACCCTCTCACTGCCGAGTACATCACCGATTCTCACCGCCTGGCATCTTCCTGTTAAATAACTTTCGAATAGCTTCAATATGTTACAGCGCATTCCAATATCTTCCAGCGACTGAAGAAGAAGGTGATGACTGACAGTGTCGAAGGCTTTGGATAGGTCTACGAACACACATAAGGACGATCTACCCTCATTCGATAGAAATTAAAAATCAAAATCACATGATCAGAGGCATTTTGGTTGATGTTCTTCAAGAAATAAGACAACTTCAAAAATTCTCCTAGAGATGCAGAAGTTTCATTTTTTGTCCGATATCCCAATATTAATTTCCCAATTGGAACAGTGGATGAAATTGATAGATTTGAAGAGGAATTACAATATCAAGAAAATTTCAATGATGCGGAAAATAAATTTTTAACAATACCTACCCTTCCAACGATTTTTAGACGATACATGAAAAAATCAACTCTTAAGTATTTTATTGATTTTAGGTTAATGAATTGGCAAGATATGGGGGTTCAAATCCTTATAATTTTATTAAGAGTACACTGTCAGCAACCGTAAAAGATGAAATATTGAAATCATAAAGTTAGTTGGGGAGAAGGGGGAAAAAACCTCTGGATAAATTTCCCATCGCAAAACTCTTGATTTGTAAGTATTATACAGGATGACCCAGCAAAAGATTGTGCAGCATTACACTTTTTGAAAAAAAAAATACTGTATCAAAGTAAAGGTTGCCGCATTATAAAGATTTCCTACTTAAGAAATATACCATCTTTAAATAGGTGAGTATCTTGGTTATTAATTGGAATTTTGAAGAATTATAGCTGTGAATAATTACTTTTGCCTAGGAACATGTAATAAAAAGATTGTGGACTGCATGTAGACAAGCGGTTAAACAAAATATCGTTCTCAGAGGAAGCCTTATGTTGCGACAACTGTATATTGTTTGGCAATTTTTATATGCCCATATATTTTTTCAATTAGTAATAATATTTAATTATTATCAGGTGCTGCAAGTAAGTGTAATTTCAACCAGAAGGACGTGGAGAGGGCGATCCAGAGTTTTATAAAAAGAAGTAGCGAGAGAATTCAAGAAAAAGAAAATAAAAAAGTGTAAAACTGTTATTACATATTATATACACAGTGTGGCATACTATCGACCAGGACACCCTTTTATATAAAATTTTTGAGATGTACGATTTTTTTATGTACACATGTATCTATTGAACCTATTGCGGTGATCCAGCTGATAATATCAGAATTTCGTCAAATTGGGTCAAATGATAATTTTTTCATAGAGTTTTGATTTTTAATTTTTTTTTCACTTAAAAAAGGTGGAAGGCATCGAAAATTTTGAAAATTATCATGTCGTGGTCCTTAGTCCTTATATATGAATGTAAAATATAAATGTTTGAATAAATGTTTATAAAGATATTATGGTATTTATTTTCCTGTGTCCATTAAAAAGATCCTGAGAAGGTCCATTAAAACATATAAGAGGACGTACTTGGGAGGTACATTATCAAAATTAAGGGGTCGTACTTGGGATGTCCTAATTAGGACTTCCAAGGGACGTATGGTTTAGTAACAAAATATGTCCTCAGGACGTCCTGAGGATGGCTAAGAGTCTGAAACGGACGTACCGGGGACTTCAGATGTCTGATAACGGACATCCTGGGAACGTTTTAAGTACGTACTTGTGCTGTCTGGGTAAGGTATCAGTGCAAAGTGGAACTACTATCGGTGTATAACAAAATCTGGGCAGACAGAACATATCCAAACAAGTGGAGGGAAGCTATTATAATCCCAATCCCCAAATCAAGAAAAAACCCCAATGACATCAACAGTTACATGCCGATATCACTAACAAACTGCCTCAGCAAAATTTTAGAAAAAATGATCAATACCCGCTTGATCGTCGTTGAAGAAAATGGGCTACTGTCTGATTTCCAAATGGGTTTCAGAGAGCACAGATCTAGAACAGATCAACTTGTCTACTTGGAAAATACCATACAGAATAGCTTCGCACAAAGAAAACACCTAATAGCTATTTTCTTTGATCTAGAAAAAGCGTATGAGATATGTCCTGGAAATATGGAATCTTAGAGTAAATAGGCAATATGGGTAGATTAATCGAGAGCTTTCTGCAATATAGGACAATACAAGTACGGGTAGGTGACTCCTTGTCTACCCCATATGAGATGGAAAACGGAATATCACAGGGATCCACGCTCAGTGTGACTATATTTGCTATAGCCGTGAATAGTCTCACTGAGAATATCGACCTCAGAGTTCACAAAACCCTCTATGTAGACGATCTATGTATATTTTATTCATCAATAAACATCCATCAAACTGAAGAAGTCCAACAAAATGTCAAAAACCAAATCAACAGCAAAGCCGAATCAAGGGGATTCCGATTCTCCGCGGAGAAGACTCAGTATGTCCATTTCTGCAGACTGAGAACTTCACATGATAACCCACAACTCAATATAAATGGGCAGACAATACAATGCAAAGATGAAATATAATTTATCGGCGTTATATTCGATAAAAAACTCCACTGGGGCCCTCACACATCGTCAAATGCCAAAATTAATTTGTCAACCTGTATGTTTATGCGTTTTTATTTATATCTCGAGTTCGACAAAAGCTATCAACATGCGTTTTGCACCATTTTGTAACGAATTTAATCCAGTTTCATTATAATTTACAATGAAATTAACTGTCTCGACCCCTTACTTCGTGGAATATGCTCATATTAGTGATTTTAAATGAAACTCACGGTCTCTAGTTAATTCCACAATATAATAAAAGTTATTGAAAATTCAAAAAAATTGACAATTGTTTCGATAAATCAATATCATCGTCAGAATGACAGAAGTTACATTTCATTTTATGTGATTGGCTTAATATATGTTTATAGAAAAAAGAAGAAGATGTGATATTACAAATATTGGAGCTTATATATTATTAGCCCTATGGTGATATCCTGGATATCATTTTTCCAATTGAGATCAGTATAACTGTGCAATGATATAGAAAACCAGGAAAACTATATCTGCTGATCTTTACAATCATCACTTAAAAAGACAGTTTATTCGTGGAGGACTCCCTAGATTTAACTGTTCATTGACAACTTCATATTGTGGGTTTCTTAAATGTCTTCCAATTTCCAGTTTTTCAAGGAAATCCAGTTCTTGTTTCTATTCACAAATAAGCAGCACTTCTAGTTCTATGTTAGGTGTCAATGAATGATTGGTGTCAAGTAGATGTTTTGCGTAGTGGGATGTTTTGCGTAGTGCTCACTGTATCGTATTTCAAAATTCCTAAGGGTCTGACCCAAATAGACAGCATTACATTCTGGACATTTGAGTTTATATATACATGACTTCTTTAATAGTGGTATTAGAAGACATTTAAGAAACCCACAATATGAAGTTGTCAATGAACAGTTAAATCTAGGGAGTTCTCCACTAATAAACTGTCTTCTTAAGTGATAATTGTAAAGATCAGCAGATATAGTTTTCCTGGTTTTCTATATCATTGCACAGTTATACTGATCTTAATTGGAAAAATGATATCCAGGATATCACCATAGGGCTAATAATATCTAAGCTTCAATATTTGTAATATCACATCTTCTTCTTTTTTCTATAAACATATATTAAGCCAATCACAAGTTAGGTTACTTCTTGGTCTAGCCAAAAATAACTACTAAACATCAGGTAGGCATAAAATGAAATGTAACTTCTGTCATTCTGACGATGATATTGATTTATCGAAACAATTGTCAATTTTTTAGAATTTTCAATAACTTTTATTATATTGTGGCATTAACTAGAGACCGCGAGTTTCATTTAAAAACACTAATAATTTACAATGATTAGGTGTTTCCATTAAACATTTTTAAGAGAAACAAATTTTATTTTTTTTCATTCGAAAGTACCCTCCAGCTATGACTATTAAAACTAAATGCATTTGTTCCATAGTAGATGTAATTAATTCATCTACACCCTTTCTAATGACACTAATTTCGTAAAAATGGGTTGATCCAAACCAAATTTATAGGCATTTATCCACAAACACTTCCCCACTCTCTCCCACCCTCTATTTGAGAGAATAAAAAAAGTACTCAAACAAATTAGTGCGGAATCTAGGCCTGTTTCTAGTTTACTTGTTTAACACTTGGTATAATTGGACATATTTTACAAAAAACTGGCTTTGAAATTTTTCTTTACAGGTTAACCTAGAAACTTAATCCCAGCGATTTCCCTTGTCCACTTTTACTAAGGAATGTTTTCTCCTAAAATGTTATAACATATATAGCCGAAAGATCGGCTTATTGGACCACCCGCTACACCGTTTATATCAATTTAAAATAATATATCATCTTCTTTCTAACCTTTTAGTTTTCTCCTATATTATTTCAATTTAAAGAATTATCATTCGAATCAAAATGAAAATTATATAATCCTCGCCTCTTGACTATATTCCAGTATTTTTTTTTTCGTTTCTTCTCAGAAATGTATTTGGTGCATACCGGGAACGTATTTACCGGAGGCTATGTTGGAAATTATGGAGCGCGGGCTTCGAAAAATCGGACGGATTAGCCTAAGGGCTTCAATAGCGACCCTGGAGTACCTCAGGCAACACTCAGTCTTGTACTACAGCCTTCCATATAATACAAGGTTGGATGTTATATTGTATAGTGATAGATTAATGCTGCAGATCATGTTGATAAAAGTAAACCGTATTGATAAATATTATTTATTTGCAGATATTTTGTCTTTTAATTTGAATTATACTTATCATCGAAAAAGCAAAATAACAATCACCTGAAGCAATAATGTCTATTTTTTTGATGGAATATTAATAATGATATCAACCAAATTGATTGAGAATAACACTGCGAAGTTTGCATGTAAATAAAATGAAAATATACAAAAAACATGGTAAACAAATTTAATTCAAAACTGTGTCACGAGAAATGATCATCGACTCAAAAATGACTTTTCTCAAGTATCTGACTATACTGATATAGTTGTTACTCCCCAAACTCATAAACAAATACTAAAGATTAAGAACAGAACCCTGATGATATCGATGCCATTTCAACTATGGCAATAGCAAATTCCGACCGAAACCTAGCATTAAGAGATGCTAACGAAATCCAATGAAAACAAAAGTACCGCTTCAGGCAAAGTAATATGTTTTTAGAAATAGTTGATCCATCAAAAACATACTACTTATATATTGGACTAAAATCAGAATTGATAGGTTTGAAAGGATAAATTCAATGAAAACTCTACTCAAATGAATTATAAAGGTGGTTGAGAGAATATAAATGTCAGTGATATAATTATTATGAATCCAATAATTATTAGTGTAAATGTTAATTTGTAAAAAAAATCATTAGATAAGAAAATATAAAAGTGTTCAAGAGTAGTGTGCGAAGTCCTTACTTAATCTCTACATGAAATAAAATATAAATCTAGTAGGAATAACAAGTCATGGATGGTTGCTAGGAAAAATAAACATTGATGACAGATTGAATTTTTGAAGCAGAGATGTAAAAAATAATTATCCTAAGAAAGAAATCTAGTAAAAGAAAATAAGAAGAAGATAAGTTATATGAAAGAAAAGCTGAAGCTGAGAAAAATACTTTATAATTCTTAAACAAGGTAATTTGTTGAAACTTATAATAAGGAGAAACAAAACTTGAATGTGTGTAATAGTGAATGATAATGATAGCAAAATCAAAGTTAAGATATTAACGAATTAGATTGTTATAAAAAGAATTGTAAATTGAGAATGCCTAAATTATTATACAGGAAGACACATTGATAGTGACATTATAGGAAGAATTATAAATTTGAACTATTTGGCCATCCTATTCAAAATTAAAAGAAACAGAAATGAGAATATTTCCTGAAGAACTGAGTTTGAGAGTGACTACGTACTGTAAGGTAAAGTTTTTCTTATATAAACAATAGTAATATAACCCAAAAAGGAAACTATTCCGTTAGATAAAGTAAAATAATAATTCCTTATTGATAACTGATGGAAAAAGTATAGTTATAAAGGTTATTTAAAAAAAACTCTTATATTAGCAAATTAATATTGAACAATCAGTAGGGGAAAGGGGGGCACATTCAACCTTGGGGCACTTTCAACCAGTGTCGATTTTTACCGAAAAAATTCATACGTACCCGTTAGTAGACCCTCAGCCACTACCAGTAAGGTTTGTTGATGGTGTGTGCTTGTTGTGCGAAAAATAAAATAAATCGTGATTTTACCTAATTCAAGGTAAGTTTTGTCGTGTCAGAAAATTATTCTCTGTCCGTTCTTATAAATACTATCGAATTTTTCCACTAATATCGTTTTATAGCACATATATTTAGAGTTAAATTTTGGGATAGCCCTAACCTAAAAATGTAACTTTGAGAATTAGAGAGTGTTTGTTGTTCAAAGTCACTGTGGGGCAGATTCCACCACCTAAGAATGGGGCACTTTCAACCAGTTGAAAGTGCCCCACTAATGATTTTCAATTAGATTTGGATTTGAAATTATTAGAGATTTCATTAACAATACACTATCCATTAAGGAAAGTTGTATAAACCCGGCATTAATTTGATTATTGTTTGAAAATAGGTAAATTTCTTTTCAGATGGTCCGAACATATAAAAAAAACGACGAGAACGGAAATCAACGAAAAAGACATGACTAATACAATTAAAAAAGTATTAAGTAAAAGAATGTCAGAAAGAAAAGCTTCTACAACATTTAATATCAAACGGGACACCCTACATTCCAGAATTAAAAAAATTAAAACAAAATATCCTACAGAAGAGTTACTAGCCAGTAAATTCAATGAAGACTCTGGGAATGAAAGCGACAGCTCCAATGAGAACAAAAATCTTTATTCCAGCAAATATACGGTTTCTCAAGTTTTTTCAAAGAGTCAGGAAGATGAGCTCGTAAAATATATTCAGCTTTCTTCTGACATGAATTACGGTCTAACATATAAGCAGATAAGAACTTTAGCTTATGACTATTCGAGCGTTTTGCCCGGATGCAAGATTCCTGACAAGTGGAAGGCTGCGAAGATAGCTGGCATCGATTGTCTTAGGGGCTTTATGAAGAGAAATAAACAACAAATATCTCTAAGAAAACCAGAAAGCACTAGTTTAGCCCGATCAACTGGGTTTAATAAAACAAATGTGTCAGAATTCTTCGAACATTATACTTTTGCATTGCAAAAGTATAAGTTTAAGCCTGAACAGATATACAATTTGGATAAGACGGGAGTCACCACAGTTCTAAAACCAGTAAAAATTGTGTCCACTAAATGCAAGAAACAAGTATGCCAAATAACATCTGCAGAACGAGGCGAATTGACCACATTTTTGGGAATAATAAGTGCTGTGGGTAGCGCACTCCCTCCAGTTTATGTTTTCCCCAGAACACGTAATCCTGATGAATATTTGATTGACGCACCCATTTCTAGCTTAGCATTAGGAAACCATTCTGGCTGGATGACAGGAGATCTATTTCTACGTGTACTGGAGCATATTAAGCAGCAAACAAACTGCTTAATTGAAAATAAAATACTGTTGTTGCTGGATAACCATGAATCCCACATTACCGTGAAAGGGATAAATTATTGCCGTAATAATGGGATCGTCATTCTTTCATTTCCACCACATACATCACACAAGCTCCAGCCTCTAGATGTGGGTGTTTACGGCCCATTCAAGAACTATTGCGCAACTGCCTTCAATGACTGGATGACTTCAAATCCTGGAAAACCGATAACAATTAGGCAGATTGCCCATCTAACGAAAATTGCTTACCAAAATGCTTTCACACAGAATAATATTACAACATCATTCCAGAAACCAGGGATTTGGCCTTTAATAGACTGGCGTTTCAAGGAATTTTTGCCCAGTTTTGCAAATTATGAGGTAGAACATGACCAACAACCTCACCAACAACAGACTGATGCTGATTCTCCATTGTTCATGGCTGAGAATGGTTCGTCATCTGTAACAAGAGATCCAAAGCCAGAATGTAACTATGTTCGATCTTTTTTTATTCTATTATTAAATACATTTTCTCAAATTGCTGATAGTCGATCAACGCCGCATAAAGACACTCCCAAAAATTCATCCTTAGAAGGTTCTTCTACACCTCCACCCTTAAGAAATATTTCAAGAATCTCGTTTGTTAATGAGGATCTTGACAAAAATAGGAAAGGTAATATAGCATAGCACTCTACTCTCTTGATTTTATTTGAAGCTTTTTTACACTTACTTTCAACATCTGCTGTCCACAAAATTACTCCGGAGACTGTCAGGCTGATTCCTAGACCTAAAAAAACTAAGAACATGAAAGAAAAGAAAGGGAAGTCTAGAATTTTTACAGAGACACCTGAAAAGAATCGCTTGGAAGAAATCGAACGTGAGAGAGAAAGGCGTAAACGGATTAAAGAAGAGAGGAATAGAAAAAGAGTTCTCAAACAAGTATTTCCAGAACAGAAAGAAGATTATGTTGCAACAAAGAAGAAAAGAAAGATAAGCACAAGTAGTTCAGATACTGACGAGTCGATTGAACTTGCATCGGACGATATGTCGGATGATTTTAGTGACGGAGAGTGCCAACCTCCTTACAGATGATGATATAATTCAACAAGATGATTTTGTTTTGGTGAAATTTCCTTTAAAGACTAGCATATATTATTACATTGGAAAAGTCGTAGAAGTTATAAACTTGAATGAATATGTTATAAAATTTTTGCGTCGTAAGACGCCAGGCTTCAAATTCTACTACCCCTTGGTCGAAGATACATCTACAGTTGACCGTTACGACTTAGTTCTAAAATTACCACAGCCCAATTCATCTAAGACTGCTCGGACTTCTTCCTTACTAACTTTCAATATTAACTTATCCATGTATAATATTAAATAAGTTGTATGTTTTGATTATACTTATGTTTCAATATTTTTCTCACTAGTTATTGTTACCAAAATAAAGAGTTGCACTGATCTGTTGTATAATTTCATTGCTGGTTGAAACTGCCCCAGGACGTGGTTGATTGTGCCCCACCGGAGGGGCACTATCAACCAAATGCAAGCTTTTTTTAACTTTGATAATTTTTTTGAAAAAATAAATTTACCGATAATATTTCTTAGACAAAATGTAAGTAAAAGTATCAAATATTGCTATGTCGGGAAGAAACTACAATTATTTCACAACATTTTGTCAATATCTGCGATCTTTGGTGATTTGGTTTAATGTGCCCCCTTTTCCCCTACTTACCACAATATCAAAACATTTTACCTCTCGAATGTGAAAAGATTTATAACTTGTGCCATCATTATAATCCTGTCAAATATTTGAATTTCTTTAATAGTTTCAATTGTGTTTAAAAACATAACGATAATTGTATTGGTCAATTAAGAAATTATTATTTACAATTAAATAATAATACATTTGAAAATAGGTTGATATTTATGACACAAAACCAAATGACTATAGAGAAAGAGATCTTTCTTATCGACATTAGTTGATTTATTTAGTGTTGTCCTCTCTATTCCTATAAGATAACCAGAAAATTCAGGGTTGTATTAGATAGGTATTTAATTGTTTGTAAAGTTATTGGAACATAATAATATGAGTGTTTATTATTTTATTTACTAATTATATTACAATTTAAATCATTTCTCGAGTTTGAATTTATAAAGTAAAAGACGTATCCTCAACCATCATAATTCCTTGTTTATGGTTAAGAGTTTCATCCTTATAGACTGAGTATAGCTGGCTCACAATAATAACACACAAAAATTGATAGACAAATTTCATCTGGCTCTCAACTAGTAAAAATTATAAAAAAATATAAACCTAAATAAAAATAATTATAAATAAATAAATTATCTCAATTGGCGCCCAACGTAGGGCGATCGAAAAACGAGGATACAGGACTATCAAGAAACGAAAATAAAGGGAAATAAAATCTATTGAGCATCCAACAAACTTTGTAAATAAATTAGAACATTAGAATGGAAAATATAACAGGAAAATTATTAGAGGACTTCAAAATACAAGATATAAGAAGAGAACTGGAGAAAAGAAATATCGATAAGCAAGGAACCAAACAAACAATAATTACCAGATTAAAAGATGTAATGATCGAAGAGGAAAAAAATCCAGAAACCTACATTTTTACAGATTTAGAAGATGTCCAAGCAGAAGAATACAGGGAATCTATCAGAGTACAACAAATAGATTATGACAACGAAAAAAAAAGAGGATGACGCTGAACAACAAGCTGGAGGAGAACAAACAGGAAGTAAGGAGACAGAGATGATGAATATGTTTGAAACACTAATGAAGAAATTAATGCAAGAACAAAGTACAGAAATCACTGCAAATATGAATACATTAACTAATAGAATTGACCAGAAAATTGAGAAACAAAACAAACACATCGATAAACACAGAGGATATGAAATCGAAATTTGATACGCTTACCAGAGAAATGAAGAAAAATAGAATGGGAATACAAGAAAATTGGAATGACTAAAATTAACTAGACAAAAATGTGGGAACAGGAATACAAACAAGTTTAGAAATTGTTAAAGAAGGAAATAAGGAAGCAATACGAACTATACAAAGAGACGTGGCGAGAAAAATACAAGGATTAAAAAACAAAACGAAAAATTCAAACATCGTTACACAATCACCGATATTTCGAGTTGATAACAAAATGAAATTTTTAGGGGATGTCAAGAAAATACATCCTAGAGTGTTTTTGAGAATTTTAAGAAACAAAATAAAATGCGCAGAAGATTTAGAAGACATAACAAAAATTAGAATAAGACAACTAAAGAAAAATTTAAGAAGAGAATTGGAGAATCGAGTAACGAGGCAAGAGAAGAAACAGAAGTTTAGAAAACGAAGGGAAAATGGAGTAACGAGGAAAAAGAATAAAAATAAGTTTAGAAAACGAGAGAGAATTGAGTAACGAGGGAAGAGAATTTTAGAAAAAGGAGTGGTATTTTTTAAATCATTATACAGTAACGAAATTTTTATATTCACAGAAGATTTAGAAAAAAGAATAAAAAGAATTATACATAGAATACAATCATATTGGCACAAGAAAACATACAATTTTATTTAAATATGTACCTAATACAATTACGGAATTGGGAACAATACTTTTATTTCAAATTGAACAACCAGCAAGACATTAGATCGTAGAGAATGGGAAAACCTATACTCAGTTAGTTCAGTAAACAAATGAAAAATTAATAAAGAATGCAGAAAAATACATTAAAAGAAGAAAGAACAAAATAAAGAAACCAGTTACCTATCAATTCGGTGAACTTGTAATTCTTAAAGTTCTGCGTGTTCCAAATCATAGAAATCACAAGTGTGCTAAACTACAATTTTTATATGAAGGCCCTTATCTGATTAATACCCAATATGGAGTAAATTCGTACCAACTAATACATCCTACAACCAAGAAAATTCGGGGAATTTTTCATGTATATTAGTTATATACATTTTTCAGTTCATTATCCTAAAAGAAACTAAGATAAATGATTAGTATTATAGATGAATATTTATTAGTAATAGTGTGTACTTTTACAAGTTATTAGTTAGTCAAGTAGTTAGGTAAAATACTCTTGTTGAATAAATCCGAAAAAATAGTTTTCGTAAATTTCAGGAAATGTTGGACTAAAATCAGTATTGATAGGTTTGAAAGGATAAATTCAATGAAAACTCTACTCAAATGAATTATAAAGGTGGTTGAGAGAATATAAATTTCACTGATATAATTATTATGATGATTGATTACTTAATATTGCTTCTAAAGAATATTCAAAAATCTTAGAACCAAACGTGAAAATGATTAAAACAAATACTTTTCTGAAAGACATAATTCATAAGGAAGAACAAGTCCGATTAATTCCAGAATATCATTCAGAAACTCATAACAGTATCACATGAACTACGAAACATATAAAGTCTCTGTATTATTTTCCAAAAATCCAAGAATTAGTAACAAAATATGATAGAAACCCTCGAAAAATTCCATTTTCCGGCCCACTTATTTCTATTAAATCCTTCGAAAATCTTCACATTCACGTAATAAACAATTTCTTACAATACTCGATTTATTCTCTAGGTACCTTCAAGCTTACGAAACTAGTAACTCAAATTCTATCACTATACTTAGTAAACTCCGTCATTATTTTTCTCATCCCAATTTACCTTCGCAAATAACTTGCGACAATGTAAGAGAATTCACTAGCGAAACCTTTAAAGAATTCATGTCACTCTTTCATATAAAAATTCATTATACAACACCCCAATCTCATACCGGCAATTCTCCGATAGAAAGAGTACAGGAAATGTTTCTAATTTTCTAAAAGTATGTAATTTTGTCTCATATATTTATTTATTGAATAAAGATCCAAACAGGCTTAATAGCCTTATTACATGGATAGTATATTATAAAAAAAATATTTTTACATGTGATCTAAGGGAATACCTTATTTTATTCTAACTGCAGAGGAGAGACACATTAAATGGTAGAATAATTCAAATTTATCTTTTATGAAATGTTTTAAATTCCTATCAGAAACTAATACCCGTGTTTTAATCATAGAAGTATTAAATCTCAAACGTTTCAAAATATGATACTATTAATCTTTTCAACTGCCCTAAAGGTAGAGACCAGTCCAAGTTTATCAGTGCATTAATTGTGTTGGTCAATCGACAAATAGACTGAAGTGGAGAACCAGCAGAATTTTGTATACTAAACATTACGGAGTTTCTCGTGCGCTTTGGAGGGACATGAATCGGTAAATAATATAAAAGAGTGCTACAATTTATTTTGATTTTCATCACTTTCGATATCAAGTTCATCATTGCAATTTTGCGTGTCGTACTTAGTGAAAGGATTGCAAATTCTTCCCGTAACATTTGCGTTCTTACACAATTATAGTCTGGCCACTTATGATATTTTTCATGATACAAATGACGTAGCAGTTTATTTTGAATTTTTTCTATTGAATCTAAATATATTTGTGGTTGTTGATTCCAAATTACACATGCAAAATCTAGTTTTGGTCTGACTAATGTTTTATATAGTAGAATAATTGTCTTCAAATTGTGAAATAAAGCAGTCTGTCTTAAAACAAACCCTAATATACGATTGGCGTTCTGAACAGTAAATCTAATATGTGAAGCAAATGATAACTGATAATCATACGTGACCCCTAGGTCTTTCGTTTCCTCTACTCGTTTTAAATTTTGTTTATTCATTATATAATTGAAGATAATAGGGTCTTTTCTCCGAGTAATTGACATTACACAACATTTACCTTCATTAAAATTTAGTTTATTATCAACACTCCATGAATGAACGTTATCTATATCTCTCTGTATCATCACACAATCCCTCACCGTTTGTACTTTTTTATACAATTTGAAGTCGTCCGCAAAGATTAAACACTCTGAAAATTTAACACAAGTAGGTAAATCGTTGATAAAAATTAAGAAAAGCAAAGGTCCCAGATTAGAACCCTGCGGTACTCCCTAGATGAAATTTTTTCGGTTCGAAACAATTCCATCATGTTTTACAACAAACTGCCTGTTCTGTAGATAGCTTTTTAGCAATAGAAGCAAATTTCCTGCAATGCCCATATCATTTATTTTTTTAAGTAAAATATCGTGGTTAACGCGGTCAAATGCTTTCGAGAAATCCGTATAAATGGTATCCAATTGCGATTTTTCATGAAGAGTATTAGACGCTACTTCCGTGAATATCAACAAGTTTGTGTTTATTGATTTTCCAGTCACAAAACCATGCTGTTCATCAACTAATATGTTTTTAATGTGGTTGTAAATTTTATTATAAATGATATGCTCAAACAATTTGGAAGGAGCACAAAGTATGGACACGCCTCTGTAATTTTCTATATCTTTTTTATTTCCCGTTTTGTGTATAGGAGTGTAAGTTGCTAATTTCCATTGATCGGGATAGGTTGATTGTTTAACAATTAAGTTGAAAATATGTAATAGAGGTTTCTGAAGGAACTCTTGGCAACCTTTTATAATATAAGGGGGTAGATTGTCAATACCAGCCGATTTCTTTGGTTTCAATTTTCTTACCGCAACCTCATAGTCAACCGAATTTATATTCTCTGTCTTACAGATATTACTATAACTCGTAGTGTTATTAAGATTTGCTAAGTTATACAGTGATTTTTCTGTAGAATGAGCTGATGCAAAAAAATCTGCAAAGTTATCTGCAGTATCCTTGTCAGAGACTTCCCGACCTCCAAAGTTAAAAATTTGTGATTGATTTACATTTTTTCTCTTTTGATTTACATAGTTCCAAAAATTATTTATGTTGCCCCCACCTATATTATCACCCAAGTCCCGTATATATTTTTTGTACTCCTTCCGTATTAATATTTTTAGTTTTTTCCTTGTTTCTACATATAGTTTATTATGATATTCTGAAGTATTCTTCAGTTTTCTGCATTGGCATTTTTCTTTTAATAGTTTTTTAATTTCGGCATTAAACCACGCAGGGTATTTGTTGAAACCATCGTACGTTTTATATTTTGGTACAGTTACGTTCAATATTTCATTTATGTTTGTGTAAAAACTTTCCACAGCTTTATTAATATCATTTAATTCAGTTACGTTATCCCAAGTAACATTCCTCATATACTCATACATTAAATCAAAGTTTGCTTTTTTAAAATTAAATTTGTTGCATGTTAATTTATCTTTAATAGGAACTTCACATTTATTTAAACACACAGTAGCCACAAGGGCCGGATGAAATATATCTTCTTGAACTAAGGAGCACATTTCCCTAAATACCCCGCACGAGTTAAAATTTTCTTCAGACATAAGTACTAAGTCTAATGTTTTTCCATGCGCATTTTTTACATCGTTGCAAAGTTTCAAGGAATTGAAATCTAAAAATTCTCGCAAGCTATTTGTTTTAGTATTTACGACAATGTCCAAACTGTCAATTCCCTTTATTTCCGGTAAATTGAAGTCTCCAAAAATAAATGTTTTATTTATATTTTTCACATAATTTTGTAATAATTGAAAACATGAAGTATACTGATTCAGTTCTGCATTAGGTGGAATATATACTCCAATGATTGTACAGGTAGTTTTTCTACAAATCCTTACATTCACAATTAAAACTTCGAATACTGAAGAATGCTCAACAACATTTAATATCTTGAATTTTTTTTTAATTCCTATTAGAACGCCCCCTCCCCGGGTTTTTTGAGTAATTTCCAAATTTCTATCTGCTCTGAATATATTAAAATAACTTACATCTGCTAATTCCCCACTACTGACCCAGTCCTTCAGCCAAGTTTCAGTAACAACAAATATATCGTGATTACCTTCTAAAGTGTTAGTGTAAAATTCCGCCATTTTCGTGTTCAAACCTCTGCAATTTTGATAACACACAGACACACTTGACATTTTTGTATTATATAATTTTATATAAGAAGCATCCTGAAAAATAAAATATAGAAAAATAAAAGAAACTACACAACTAATAAATCGAAATGATAACCCTCAGATGCTTTAACATTTTCATAGCTCTCTCCTTTTCCTCTACAAATTTTCAAACATACATGACTTATTTATTTTAATTTTATTATAATTGATAAACAATTGCCAAACGTCCTGTACTGTTATTTTATATTTCTAAATAAGTAGCAAAACAGTTTTGTCTTATCAGTGTTAATGAGCAAAAAAGAAAATAACAAAATTCACAGAATGTTCAACTAGTTACAATCAATTTCTTTAATTAAAGCTGTCCATACACTTGTAATCAGATTTCATTTTCGTTTTATATTTTCTTTATTACGTTATTGACTTTTGCAAAAATGGTTCCAGCCCTACTCCAAACGTCTTTATTACCATACTTATTCTTAGCCTTCTTCAACAAGTTATATTGTTTGACTGATAGATATTCATTAACAAATATCTTAGATTGTTTTAACGCACTTTTAGCTTTCAAAATTTCATTCCTTTCCAAAAAGGAGACAAATTCCACTAGTACAGTCCTTGGCCTAGGATTATTCTTATTGACCTTTCCCATTCTATATATATTCGAAATGTCGGCAATTGAACATACCACCTTCATAGTGTGCCCTATTAAATTAGTAATAATTTGGACCAGGTTTTCATCCTCATTCTCACTTATTCCATCGAAACGTAGCACTTTTCTTCTGTTATAAGTCTCAAGTTCCTCCTGTTCGACATGTAATAGACTTATTTCCTTTTCGTTCGTATTTACAGAGTTCCTTAGTTCATCCATTTTACTACTCATATCATTCATTGTAGATTCAAGTTTATTAAATTTTTTCTCAAGCTTTTCATCTAATTTATTGACAAATTTTTGACATACCTTAGTAATAAGCTGTTCTAATGCCGTCTCATCCAGGCCTATTCCAGATTGGCTACTGCTTCTTGTGTTTTTTATATTTGCCATTATGAACACTTATTAATAATGATTATAGAAATTACGTGTATGGCCCACTATACCTGCATCAATCAATTATTTTTAAATATAACTATTTTATTCAATTTCCTATTTTCACAAGTTGCAGTAGTCACTTTTTATGTATCTTCCAGCTACTTTGATACACATTCACTGAACATTTACCACCGATTCATTTAATTTTACCAGGAGCTCTCACAAACGTGTCTACTCAGTCACCACCATATATACTATGCTACCCCTCCGGAATGTCTAAGTTTTTATAAATACGGCATAAGAAGCTTTCTTTCTTCCAATACTTTTTTATTAAATTGTTCTGTTATTATGTATTTTGTGGTTTTGAGTTTCTTGACGTTTTTAATTATTTCAAACTTCTCCTGGTTAGTGTTAAGTTTTATTAAAGTTGGTCTATCTTTTACACTTTTACGGACATCCTGTATATCATTATAATTAATTTCAGCCTCTAGTGACTGGTTAAAAACATTCATAATTCCTTCGATCATTCTACCATTGTTGTTATATTCGTTTTCACTATGCCCGTAGAAAACAATATTATTTTGGTTATTAATATTTTCCAATCTTTCATTTGTTGACTCAAGTTTGCCGACACGCATTTCTAGTGGTATCTTTTCTTGTCTTACAACGTCCATAGCAGTTTTTATTAATTGTATGTCGTTTTTTATTAGCTTATCAAATTTTTGTTCCATTGTAATTAAGTTGGAAATTAAAGAAGATTCAGCTACTCACTTATTGATTGCTTGTGAATTCACAGAAATATACCAGTTAGAAAATAACAAGGAGCACCAACAACACGTCTCCACTCTTCAGCAGTCCAAACTTAATTTATCCATATCATGTGACCTGTTCATTATCCATACCTATTATCCACACATATTTTTCACTGGTGAATAATGTACGTCGTTATACTAGAATAAATACATGTAAACATTATCAAATAATCGTGAACAAATAAAAATTATCACCACCTGTAGAAAAAGTAGCATAAAAAAACTGTGGATGGCATTTCTGGAAGTTATCGTATTATTTACACAGTCCCCACGGTCAATTTTCATTTTCACTCCAGTTTTTCGTAATTGGGAGCCTATGTCGAAAAATATTTCTTCACTAAATCAAGTGAGTTTCGTTGATTGAAATTTTTTTTTCTTGTCTAGCTAACCCTTAAGAAAATCGCCTCTAAGTTTTCGTGGGTAGCAAAAGAATACAATGAAGTGCAGTAACAATGAAGAAAACATTCTTTCATTCTAAAAAAAAAACAAAATAATTCTTGCCTGAAACTATATTCGGCCGCCATTTTTATATATCTCATAATAAATCGCTGTGGTGTATTCCGAGCGGCGATGTTCGCTTGTCATGGTCAATTGCCAATAAAGCGACCCGGCCGTATCCATATTGACGCCTGGAGCAACAGCTTTAGGGGATGCAGACATATAGTTTTTTAACGCTCGTTATTTGCTAGCTCATGTTTGTTTCATAAGCGTATCGAACTGGGATAATTACCAATTTGAACCTTATTTACCCTATAAACGTTTAGAAATGAGATACTCACATTTCAGAGTGAGTTTCTTTTCATAGAAACATGGTGGTTCAAATTAGGCAGGTGCATTTTATACGAGAAAAATATTTTTGATTGGATAATCGAAATTATACTGATACCAAAGCCCTTCACAAGAATACAGGGTGTCTCATTATATTCTGACTGTTTTTAAGAGCTTATATCTTCGAAACGGTTCTAGATAATAAGATGCGGTTTTCACAGTTAGGCTTAAAATTACCGTAAGTCTTGTTGTGATGCATTTATATAAGTGGCCTACTTCCGGTTTACCCGCTAGGGAAGTGGCGTATTTTCAGAATATAGTGGATGTAATTTTTCAACAAGGACACCCTGTATATTTAGCAATTTCATAAAAGACGCATATTTTTGCTTCATAACGGTACCTTGAAGTTTAAAATCGGTGCACAGAAAGCGAAGTTAGATAACTTTAACTGGGATACTGTAATGATTCAGATACCTATCTTATTAATAAATAATAATCAAGGAGGCGTTAATTGACAGAACGTCACACTGTGTTTTATATTCAATAAAATTGAAGTGTTTAATCTCTCAAAATGCAGTATACAGCACAAGAAAAATTTCAAACAATATTTTTATATGCCCAAACTCAATCAAATGTTCACACTAGAAGACGATTTAGAATACAGTTCAATAAAAATCCTCTTGCTACAAATACCATTAAAACATGGTTAACCAAATTTAGGAATACTGCTTCTATATCTAGAAAAAGGAGAACTGTAAATGGAAATTTAGAAGAAATGTTATCTGTTTATGAGCTTGTACAGAGAAATCCGAAAATTTCAATTAGAAAAATAGCATCAAATTTGGAAATGGACAAAACTAAAGTTTTTACAGTTCTAAAAGTTCTCAAATTTAAACCTTACAAAATTCAAGTTCTACAAAAAATTAACGATCGGGACCATGCTAAAAGAGTGTTTATGTGTGAAACTTTAACAGATTTGTACAGAGCATATTCAAATTTTAGAATTATCATGTCTGATGAGGCTGCGTTCCATATAAATTGACGAGTTAATAAACATAACTGTAGAATTTGGGGACTAGAAAATCCAAGAGAATTTCATCAACATGAAAGAGATTCTCCTAAAGTTATTGTTTGGTGTGCAGTGTCTCGTGAAAAATTATATAGGCCTTTCTTTTTTGCAGAAAATACAGTTCGTGGTAGTAATTATACCGATATGTTGGAAAACTTTTTCTATCCCCAGTTAGAACAAGATGGTATTTTAAACCAAGAAGTTTAGTTTCAGCAAGACGGGGCTCCACCCAATTATTCCAACATAGCAAGAGAATCTGTTAACCAACAATTTGGAAATAATTGGATTGGTAGAAGTGGTCCAATAGAATAGGCTCCAAATTCTCCAGACCTGACAGTTCCAGATTTTTTTGTATGGGGATATGTGAAAGATAGAGTCTACAACCCGATGCCTGCTACTATTGTGGAATTAAAAAATAACATACGGCAGGTAATGGAAAATATTCCTCTTGAAATGCTGACAGCAGCATTTGACAACTTAATGGTTCGATTCCACAAATGTATAGACCAAGAAGGAAGACACATCAAACACTTGTTTTAGAGTGTCTTAAAACATGTTTTTATTTGTTTTTTACTGTTCACTTTTAGTTACTAGCTAATAAAGTTTTTGTTTATGACAATTGCAACTTTATATCTGAATCATTACAGTATTCCAGTTAAAGTTATCTAACTTCGCTTTCTGTGCACCGATTTCAAACTTTGAGGTACCGTTATAAAGTAAAAAGATGCGTCTTTTAAGAAATTGCTAAATATACAGGGTGTCCCATTTAAAAAATTACATCTTCTATGTTCTAAAAATACGCTACTTTTCTAGCGGGCAAACCGGAAGTAGGCCATTTATATAAATGTGTCACAACAAAACTCACGGTAATTTTAAACCTAACTGTGAAAACCGCATCTTATTATCTAGAACCGCCTCGAAGATATAAGCTCTTAAAAACAGTCAGAATATAATGAGACACCCAGTATATTGTTGAATGAGGATATCAATTTACATGAGCTTGACAATTACATAGGTAAAGATGTTTCACAACAACTGAAATCGAAAACATCGTCATTTCATGAAAATAATTGAAATTTTTAAAGTTGAGCGCAAAAATCTTTAACGAATTTCTAATTTTAAGATGGGAAAAATTAGTAGTGGCTGGAAGCTCTAACTTACGTAAGAAAATAAGTTCAATAATTCTCAGGATTTATTGATCTTTGAGTTCTTTGGAACCTAGAAGAAATTGTACAGAATAGCCTAACAATAAAACATGATCACATCTATTATAACAACAAAAATCTAATTTTATTTAAGAGAGAACACCTGCGCGCCACGAAGTTTTATGAAAATCCTTGAAAATATCTACAAATATTGTAGGTAGTAGCTATTATAATGATAATTATGATTAGCTGTGGCGAGGAAAAATAAATTTGGGGTTTCAAATGAAATTCAAAATGAATTGTAACAAAATCTAATTTATAGGATTACATTAAATCTCAAATAGATCTGTTATGTCTTGATATTTGACTTTATCTCTTGTATTTGTTAAACTCATATTAATCAGTGTTCATAGTTTTTTTGGGATCTTCAATATTTCGAGTCCGTTCGCCATATGCTTTCTAATGACAGTTTTTAATGAAAATTGTACTGATGTTTGCATGGAAGTAGAAGGCGATTTGTTCGAATTCCTTTTATAAATTAATTTATTGTTTTAAAACAATTATTCGTTTTTAATAAAGTTGAAAGATATAAAATGAAACTTACTGTCTCTAGTTAACTCCACAGTATGTTTCATATATATATATATATATATATATATATATATATATATATATATATATATATATATATATATATATAGTCCAGCACTCCTGTGTCGGAGTATGGGCCGCTTTTTTTGAGCTCTTTTGATCCCTTTTGTACGGTGGATCAATCCGCGTGATATCTACTGCTTGCTACAGCATGCGGTGTGAGTTCGCCATCTTTGTAATATTTTTCCACTCCTTTCTGTCCTCTATTTTTCTTTCCCAGTCACAGACTCCCATTTTCTTTAGGTCATCAATCGCCTGATCTTCCCATCTAAGTTTGGGACGTCCTCTGGGCCTGGGGTTGGCAGGCTTCCAATCAGTAATTTTCCCTATTGGATCGTCCTTATTCCTTCTTCTAAGATGCTCGTACCATCTTAGACGCGGCGCTGTTATATGTTTCACTATATCTTTACCATTCATGTACTGACTTATTTCGTAGTTATATAGCCTTCTGTACCCTTCATTCGGGGTATGTTTTAGTCCTATTATCCTCCGCATGATTTTCCTCTCTAGCACTCTGAGATTTTCTTCATCTTCATCAGTTAGACTCATATTTTCACCGGCATATGTTATTACTGGTCGTATTGCGGCCTTATAAATTTGCATTTGTCCCTTAGCAGTTTCACTTCCAGTACACTTTGTTCCCTGCTATTATTCTTGCGTTTATCTCTGCACTTCTGTTGTTCTTCTCATCAATTACTATTCCCAGGTATCTGAATTGACATGCTCTTTGAAAAGTGTAACCTCCCATATTTATAGTGGCCGTGTTGTCTGTCTTCCTCGAAATTTGCATATATTTTGTCATCTCTTGGTTAACTACCATCCCTCTCTTTGCTGCCTCTTTTATTAAGTTCTTCAATGTATTTTCTAGGGTTTCGTTATCTCTAGTGATTAAAGCTAAATCATCGGCATACCCTATTATTTTTGTGGAGCTGTGACTAATCATTCCTTTTATGTCTATTGCTTTAATCACTCCATCTAGGGTCATGTTAGTTCTAGACAAACTATCTCCTTGCCTTACACCTACATCAATGTTTATGTCTCCTATATTCCTGTCTCTGGTTATCACCTTTGCAGTAGAATCCTTCATTGTCATTTTCACCAGTCTTATAAGTTTTTCAGAAATTCCTATGTTCCTCATATCAGATATTAGTCATTCTCTGTTGACAGAGTCAAACGCTTGCTGAAAGTCGATGAATAACACATGTAGATCAATGTCATGCTCATAACACTTTTCGATAGTCTGTGTTAGTAGGTGTATGGCGTCTACCGTAGATCTTCCTTTTCTAACTCCCTGTTGATAATGACCTAATATGGGTTCAGCCTGTTTATTTAGTTCTATTTTTATTAGATTG
Source organism: Galeruca laticollis (assembly GCA_963921935.1). Lineage (NCBI taxonomy): Eukaryota > Metazoa > Arthropoda > Insecta > Coleoptera > Chrysomelidae > Galeruca > Galeruca laticollis. Next base: position 155,812,276 of record OY998181.1, on the reverse strand, counting down.
GTTAATAACTTGTATGTAGTGTTAAGCAGCGTTATACTCCTGTAATTCTTGCATTTGGTTGGGTGTCCTTTTTTGAAAATTGGAACTATAATTCCAATACTCCACTCGTTTGGCATACGTTCTTCTGCCCATATATTCATTATCAGGTCATATATTTGTTGAAGTAAAGCTTCTTCTCCATGTTCGATTAGTTCGTTACTTATATCATCTGGACCTGCCGCCTTGTTTGGTTTGAGTTGTTTCACAACATCTATAAATTCCTCGAAAGAGGGTCTGTACTGCTGTTCACCGATTTCTCCCTCCATTACTGCTTCCTTATAATTTTCGTCCATAATATGATTGTTCTGGTATAGATTTTGAAAGTATGTTTCCCATTCTTTTTTATTTATTTCTACTGTCTCAATTGCGTTTCTGCTACTGTATTGCTTTCTCACATATTCGAAGAGTTTTCTATTATCCCTATTGTTCTCTTCTATTTTTTCCATTTGTTCTGCAACCCAATTTGATTTTTTTCTTCTGTAGATTTTTCCGCTTTTTGCCTTATCGTTCTGTATTTGTCCATCTCTTCATATTTTCCTGTTTCCAACCATTTATTACTTGCTTGTTTTCTCTACGCTTTCCAGCTTACATTCTTCGTCGAACCATTCTATGAATGCTTTGATTTGTTGTAATCCAATTTCTTTCTCTGCAGAGTCTATAATGCTATTTTTAATTATCTTCAATTCACTGTCTATATCTCTTTTTTCATTATGAATTCTCAGTTTATTTGTTAGGGTTTCCGCATAATTATTTTCACCCTTCTCTCTTTCCAGCTTTTTAAAGTTCCACTTTCTTTTGTTGTGTTTGGAAGGTTTATATCTTGATATTTTCTTGTTCATCTTCGCTATTAGTGAAATGTGGTCTGTATCTGCATTTGCTCCTCGGTATGACCTTGTGTCTTTAACCATTTTCATCCATTTCTTTGATATCAAAACATGATCGATTTGGTTGCCGCTTCTTTTCCCTGGGAATAACCAAGTTATCTTGTGCTCCTTTTTATGCTTACATTTTGTACTAACTATAAAAGTATGTGTCTCCGCAGCTAGGTTGCACAGTGTTTTGCCGTTATCGTTTGTGATCTCGTGTATTGTTTCTTTTCCAGCTATTTCTCGATTATTTTCTTCTTTTCCTATCTGGGCATTAAAGTCTCCTATTATTATCAAAATGTCTTTTCTAGATATATCTTCACAGACATCACTTATCTTCTCATAAAACTTTATTCTTCTTCGATTGCTTCTTCCGTTGGGGCGTAGGCATTAATTATACTTATATTTGCTTGTTTATTCTCAAGTTTTAAATATGAAATCCTACCGTCGATTGGCTAAAACTCAACTACTTTGTTTCGTATTTTTTTACTGACCATTATTGCTGTTCCATTCTTTCCTTGTTTTTCCTCCCCTGAGTAATACATCGTAAAGTTTTTGTTTTCTATTTTCCCTTGTTTTTTCCATCTGATTTCTTGTAACGCCAGAATGTCTAAATCATAATTTTTCATTTCTTGCGCTATGCTGTGCATTTTCCCAACTTTTAGCATTGTTTTGATATTCCATGTTCCAATTTTCAATCAGTTTACTTTTTGTTTCACCCGCTTCACCCTCTTTAATATTTTCCTAACGTTGTCTCTGGTTTTTGTTATAGTTTTAGTTAATTTTTTTCCCTTGTTATTTGCCGTGGTCATTTTTACAATGTTTCGATCCTCTTGAGCTACTTTTGCTGGTAGTTTTTTCCTTTTTTTATGTCCGTAAGATTTTTAAACATTTTTGTAGTTCTTTCTTTTTCAATATCCTCTTCTTCTTCGGTTATTGATCTACTGCTGAATGTTCTTCCTTTGGGTTTGGAACCTGATGGTCTAACTGTATCCTTCCCTTGCATGTTTTGTTTTAATTCATTTAGTGAGGCCATTCCGTTTATCCACAGTCTGTTATAATTTAGACTCGCTTGATATCCTTCATTCCTTGCTTGTTTCATGTATGATCTAAGTTCTTTCCGTTGTATTAGTACTTCTCTAGTAAAGTCTTCGTTTATGTATATTGGTGTATTTTTTAATTTGTTTGTTTGTTTTAATATTTCTACTTTCTTCTTGTATTCCTTCAGTCCCAGCAAAATCGGTCTTGGTTTACTAGAGTTAAGATTTTGTTTCCCTATTCTTCTAGCCTTAATAATTTCATCGCTTTTTAGTTCCAGCTCCAGCTTCTCCATTACATTTTGTAATGCACTCGTTAGTTGCAGCCCATCTTCGTTTCCCGTTTCTCTTACTCCCTGTAGTATAAGGTTTTTGCTCCTCGCTGCACGCTCTAATTTTTCTATTTTCTCTTCATGCCTGCCTAAAGCCTCTTTCAATATTCATGATTCTCCAGTCTAATGCGGTTGTTTTCTCTTTTTATTTCCGCCATTTCGCTCTGAATGGTATCTAATTTTTTCTCAATCCTTACATTTCTATTTTCAATTTCTTCTAGTTTTCCCAATATTTTCCCCAGTGCTTTCCTTATCTCTGAATTTTCTTCGATTTTGTAATTGACAGGTACCGCGTCACAGACCTAGTTTTTTTTTACCAAGATCCTACTTAATTCAAATCTCAGCCCGGTGTCTGAGCTAAGCTGTGCTCTATCGTTTCCTTGAGCGTATAATTCGTTTTGTTTCCTAATTCAATTGTTGTATATTCCAGTTGTAGTGAATTTATTTCTTAGATTACGGTCCTGTATTGTCACACTGATATTGTTGTGTTAGCTTCCCATTAAAAAGTAATTAGTATGGTATCACAACTGTTTTTGTTAGACAACTTGTTTATGGTTCTACTTTGAATATGTATGCTCATATACAATAAATGTTTTAAACTCACCTATTTCTATCTGGTTTTTGTTACTCAATTACTGCTACTGCTTTACGTCTGATATTGCCCACTTTTCTAAATTTCCACAGATTTTTAAACCACTTATTTTTTAATTTAATCGGGATCGAGATTTCACGTGCTTCGATTTTTCTAGTCAGGGTCGAACTCCTCATTGTGTTTCATTCAAAACACTAATATGAGTAGATTCCATAAAACAAGTGTCGAGATAGTTAATTTCAATAACTTGATAGGTAAGGATAAAACGATTTTTTTTGTTTTTACGATTTAATTCATAATCGTAAAGGACCGGCGTTTTGAAACACCCTATATATTAAATAATCATGTACAGCTTCTACTACTACCTAATTTCTGAACTATTATATATTGGATATAAACAGCTTACAGATGTCAATAATGTTTGAAATAAAAATAATAAAACCGCTGCTATAGTTTTGAAGCTTTCAAAGAACATCAATTGCTCAATTTCAACTTCACATCGAAACTACTGAAAATCAATTAAACTTCTGACGGTTTTCAATTAATAGAACCCTTCCTTCAGATGCACACACTGTAGCTGCAATCCATACCAAATTTTATGTTGAAGGTTATAAAATCGGAAGGGTGTTTTTGAAATATGAAATAAAAAAAACTTAGAAGTACTGATTTTATACACAGGGAGGTCCTAGAGTAACGGATAAATTCAATTTCCACATGCAAAGGAAAAATCCTGAAACAGCTCATTTTTGTATGCATCAAACTACACTTTCTGAATAAAATTATTCACCTGCCGCTCCAACCCCCTAGGAGTAATAACTACCCCTATAAAAAATTGTAAAGAGCTTATATCTCCGACATATGAAAAAAAATATAACAAATCGAAACCCAAAGGTATGATATTGAAGCATTAACAGCAGCAAGATAGGGTAAAAGGTATAAAGTCCAAACCAATGATAATTTAAAGGAAATAACCCACCAGGAATATATGAGAAAGCTGGAAGCAGATATACGAGGTAATAATAGCAGCTAATAAAAATGCATTGTCATATGAAGGGACGCAAAGAAGAGTTAAAAACTGGTACGATGATGAGAGTGAGAAAGCAAATGAAAAAAACAAAAGGTAAAGACATCTCTTAGTAACTAATCAAAGCGAAGATAAAACAAAATATAGGAATGAAAAGAATTTGCAGAGCTAAAAAATGAGAAATAACCAAAACTCTCAATCAAGTTACGCTTTAGGAGCCAATGTAACTGTCGATGAAATGCTGGTCGGCTTTAGAGCTAGGTGCAAATTTAAAATGTATTTACCTAGCAGACCCCTGAAATATGGCCTGAAAGTCCAATGCCTTGTTGATGCTCCGACCCACTATATATACAATACATATATTTATTGTGGCAAAGGTACTGACTCCCTAGAAGATATTACAGATGAAGAAAAACGGTTTGCTATTCCAACGCAAGCTGTTGTTCGCCTCTCCAAACCACTATTTGGAAGCAACCGAAATATTACGGGTGATAACTGGTACTCTTCAATAGAGCTCACTGATTATCTTTTGCAAAATAAGCTTACCTACGTTTGAACCATGAAGAAAAACAAACGAGAAATACCCAAAGAATTTCTACCCTCCAAACTAAGACAGGTGGGATCTACATTATATGGCTTTACAAGCAATCAAACGTTAATTTCCAGAGTCCTAAAGAAAACTGAAGCTGTTATCCTTATTTCCTCGATGCATCACTTCAAACAGGATGATGGCGACTTGCCTGAAATTGATGCATATCATAATAACACAAAATCTGTAGACGAGAAAACCACTAAATATTCCTGTAGTAGAAGGACGCAACGCTGGCCAATGGCTCTGTTTTACAGAATTATGGATATGTCTTTAGTGAATGATTATATCATTCATCAATATTGTTCCAACGCAGATCAGCTGGAGAGACTAGATTTTTAGAAATTATTGTCCAAACATCTATATGAACCACTTCTTCATGAAAGAGTGCAAAATGCACATTTATCAAGAGAGCTAAAAGTAGGTATTGCAAGAATTTTGAAGATGGCACTTTTTTTTCTTCGAGGAGAGGAAATCTTACATTAGACCCCGGTCTTTCCAGAGTACCGGATTCCCACCGGCTAAAACCTCTCCTCTCTCGCATCTCTCACTGGAACCGCTCACGCATTACTTCGGTGGGAGTGCATCTGCCAGATTTCCAACTACTCTCTTTGTCTCTCTCTATCCTCCTTTTCTTTATTCTCTATAATGAGCCTTATGATTTTATATGCACTCCTCCACCCTTCCTGCCCTGATGTCAGGGATACCATCATACTATCCACTCCAAATGGTACACCCGTGTCATTTTGGTAGCTTTGACGTATTACTTCCCATCGTACACATGCAAACAGGGTGTGTTGCACGTCATCTTGTTCTCCACAGTATAGGCAATCTTCAGATTCCGCTCTTATGTGGCCAAATAGGTGTTTTCTGAAGCAACCATGTACACTCAGCGCCTGTGTTATGATGTAATCGACTTCTCCATATGGCCTGTTAATCCAATCTTGTATATTTGGTATCAACCGGTGAGTCCATCTACCATATTTCCCATCTAACCATTTCCTTTGCCAACGTGCCATGAGGTTCGATCTGGCGAAAGATCCATCTACTCCTCTGTATTTTCCATTCCTTTCTTGTATAAGAAGTTCAATAGGAGGAACCTCAGCTATTGCTCCAACTACCTCTGTTGAGATAGTACGATACGCAGAGCATATCCTGATGCACATTTTGCGTTGGATACTGATGAGTTTGGATATAAGTTTCGGGTTGCTTGTAACTGTATGCCAGGCAGGAGTAGCATAAAGCATTTGGGAATGGGCCACACTCAAGGTTAACCTTCTTTTTGATGCCTTCGGTCCTTTTACGTTAGGCATAAGTTCAGATAGAGCCGCCACTGTATTATCCACTTTATGGGCAACTTTCTGTACATGTTCCGCGAATGTTAGCTTTGTATCCAACCAAACTCCCAGGTACTTGATTGCTCTCTTGGGTTTTACAGTAACACCCTGCAGATCAAATTCAATCCTGCCAATTTTCCTTTTGGTCGTAAGCAGAGCAGCTTCTGTTTTTTCGGGTGGCAGTTGAAGACCATTATCGTCCAGCCAGTTGGATATGCGATGCAGTGCTGTATTTGCTGCGCACATCAAACCTTCTTCTCCTTTACATACCACCATCACGGCAATATCCGTCAGCAAAGCCTATAGGGGTCACTCCTGTTGACTGCTTTATTCTCAATAGCCCATCGTAGAATATATTCCACAACGTTGGTCGTAAGACTGAACCCTGTGGTACCCCACTGTTGACGTTTCTAGGTTTTACTGTATCTTCTGCTTCCAGAATGATCTCCCTTTCTGACATGTAGGCTCTTATTACTTTGATTAGGCTGCCATTTATCTCCGTCCTCTGCAGTTCATCTAGGATTCTCTGCCAGCTAGTGCTATTGAAGGCATTTTTTAAGTCCAACGTGATGATCGCGCAGAGTCATCGGTGCACTGTGGAATATTCTTGTTCTGATGCCCTTGCAATTTTTAACACTTCTTCTATAGCGTCTACGGTCTGTTTCTCCTCTACAAAACAGAACTGTCTGGTTGAGAAGATGGCACTTGAAACCCCAGCTGGTGATCAAGATGTTTTGCCTAGAAATCAGAGGAAGTATTGTTTTATATGGGACCCAAAATTAAAAAGGGAAACTGGCTTTCTATGTGTTGAATGCAAAAAACCAATTTACTTGCAATGTTCGAGAAAATTGTGTGTTCAATGTATTCAAAATCAGGAGGATTCCTAAATATTATATTTTTTTATATACTTGTTTGGATCATTGTCAATATTTTACAGCTTACTGTAAAAGAAAATATTTTTTGTTTTTTTTAGTTTAGACCTTCCTAAATATGTTTTCAAAACAAAAAGTTTTTCTTTTTCAGTTGTTTCTTTCAAAATAAATGTTTTTTTTGTTAAAATATTATTATCTTTTGTTTTAGATTTTTTGCTCTGGTTTGTTACTAAGTTGGTTGAAAATAAACAGTGTTTGTATTTTTATACGTCTTTGATTATGTATACAACATAAAAAAACACTATTTCAGTATGCAACAGGAAATACACTATTTATATTTTGGAGTCCCCTGGACTCCGCAACGCATTAACTGTTAAAATTTCGGACCACATCGGTTAAGGATTAAAGGTTTTTGAAATTTCGCCAAACTTTGCGAGCACTTTTCACTAAAACGCCTGAATGAATTCTTTGTACGCCAATCCATAAATTTCGACTTCTCTGGTATAATAGAAATAGAGTTAGCATCATTTTTATTCAGTAATACAAGCTACAAATGACAGTAAATATTCGAATTTATTTTGATATAATAATACAAAGCCTAAGATAATTATAACAGTGTTACCAACACAATCAAAGTACGAAACAAATTTCCTCATAAGTAATTGTATATATCAAAATTATACTTTTAGCCAAAAAACTACAATGTATCCTTTATAAATTAAAATACATGAAAAAAATCCTCCCTGTTCATCATTTCCTCGCACTATATCATGCATTCGTTGAAAGTCACTTTCGATACGGTTTATTAGCATGGGGAGGTGCACTAAAATCCCACATCCGACCCCTTGAAGTTCTACAACGACGATTCGTGAAAGTAAAAATTCAAGATATCCAAGTGATCTACTATTTCAAGAATCAGAGGTACTCGACCTTAAAAAACTCTATTACTACAATTTCAAAATGAAGTACTATACAACAAAACACTCGTCAAACTTACCAAAACATACCAATAACACTAGACAAAGGAATAACTATGTAATACCACAAATAACAAAATCACTGCTGAGAACTAGTTTTTATTAAAACGGTCCAAAAATGTTAAATTCTTTACCTGAAACAATTCGCGCTATACCCAACTCATTCCAATTCAAAAAACAGCTGAAAATGTTCATGAAGAGATCTAACGTTCGAGTCTTTTGAGAATGATTATTTTAACCAATCAATATTGACCAAGAAACTTCCTCGTTATATTTCGTATACATTTTTTATCTCTATCCCATTTCCGTGTGTGTTGAATATGAATACGCCTCAAGAAATATTGTTATTTTATTACATTTTTACGTTCTATATATATTTTATCATTCACACTTCTACCCATATCAAAATTGTTGTTGTAACCGACTAACATTCCAATTTATCTGTGGTATTATATGTCCTCTGTATGTTAAATATGAGTACGCCTCAATAAATATTGTTATTTTATTACATTTTTACATTTTATACATATTTTATCTTTCACACTTTTACCCATATCAAAATTGTTGTTGTAACCGACTAAGATTCCAATTTATCTGTAGTATTATATGTCCTGAAATGGTAAATGAATATTATTTTTATAACATTTTATTTTGTGATACTTAGTAGGTACTGTAGTTCGTTCATGTTGTTTGTAATTTATAACATTATTGTATTGACTTCACTCCAATGTATTATATGCATAGTTCTACTGTATTAAGGCCTAATTATAATTTAAAATTCCTTGTGTCGTTGATTCAGTTTATATATATATATATATATATATATATATATATATATATATATATATATATTGTCACATACAGGTTGTCCCACCATGGTAGTGACATGTGTTGATAATACATTTTATATTTAATTACTTAAGTGGAAGTTGTATTTGAGAAAACACAATATTTCTGATTGTGATGAGAAATTTGTTAGTGTAGGTCCTACACAAAGCTATAAAACTCGCGCTAACGTCTTACACAAGTCTTCGCCAATCAGAAATAAGAATTATGTTAGCTAAAAAATTATTATCATTTGAAAACATAATGGTAGATTCAGTACAATCGCGTTATTAATATTTTATCAGTTAATTTCCATTGAATAAAATCCAATATTGATATATTTTGTTCAACATTTTCTACATTTTTATCAACAAGTTCATTCATACGTCTTGTAAATGTCGCATTTGCTCTGTCAGCTCTTGTCTACCAATTTATAGTTTATATTACGTACACAAACTACTTCTGAAAGATTTGTCACAATATACTTTCCATATTTTTATAATTTCATTGTATCGTAAAATTTTGTGGTATGTTTTATTATGAATGTCAGTAGAGAATGAAGTATACAGCGTGTTATTTGTCGGTAGATGGATCTAACGTGTGAGAATGGAGGACGAACTGTGTCGCTGCTTGTCGAATGTAGATGATAACGACTTGTCTATTTATCCAATTATATTCTCCATGTGATATGTACAAAGCTATGCAGATATTGAGTGAACCTCCAGGATTTTTACCGTCACATAGTTCTGTTTGGCTGTTAGTTTTGCAGAGGGATGAAAGTATCATTTATAGAATTATGTAAGAATGTTTATGATATTTTAGGATTTGACAGTAAATGACATTTATTAAAATAGAAATGTTTGCAAACAATCCTTTAAAATTTAGGTAGCTAAGTTAGGATGGAGTTTGTTGAAAAGAAAAACTAGGTACTTGACATATTTTTGACGGTTTAAGAAGAGAATAAAAAATTTTGAAGAAGATAAAAAAGATATATTAAGGCAGCTGGGACTTTTGAAATGTTAATTTTGGAATAATCGAAGAAATTTATATACTCGTACATGTGGAGCACGTTTATAAGAATTGGAAGACAGAAGGGATTGATTTGAGGTGAGATTTATATACATATAGAGCACGTTTGTGGGAGTTGGAGGACAGAAGAGATTAATTTGAAAATAGATTTGTATACATATAGAACACGTTTATAAGAATTGGAAGAAAGAAGAGAATCACTTTAAAAGGTCTGGTTAATTGTTATCAAAATTCTCAAATAGTGTATATTGCAGAAGTTTTTTTTTTATCATAAGACATTGAATGTTCTTGTAGATCTTAAATTAATATATTTTCTTATAAGGTAGTCCTAACATAGAAAAGGAAAATCCAGAAACAAAGATCTTTGTTTGAGGGATACAAAAAGAAGCAGTTCCTGTATATCAAAAGGTAAGAGATTTAATTAATAAACTGAGATTAAAGTAGTAAAAAGATTGAATATAATAAATTTCGGATAAACAAAAGAAATTACAATACAGGGTGTTTCTTTAATTAGAATTTTAAAACATAAATATATAATTGTAAAATTGTAAAAAATTTGAATTTAATTAAAAAAAAAGAAAAGCAAAAGACATAATTTAGTACTGCCATTTTTTTTAAGAACTGACTCCCTGTAGATAAGACATTTTGTATAGAGCCGGAGCAAATATATTTTGATATTTTTTTTTATGGTAATTTCAATAAGGTCTGAATAATTTTTATTAAATTGTACTTGCCTATTAATGGTAAGTTGGCGCCCGATAACATTTACGTAAATAGTATACACTTTATTTATCTAAATTGAATTTAAAAAAAAAATTGTATAAGTACAATAGTTATAATTCTAACAAATTTGTGCCTGTAACGTGGAGCAGAATAAAATTATTATTGTAATATTCAGATATTGATAATTACAGTTATACCAAAATCTGTCTCCTGAAACGTGGGGCAAAATAATATATATATATATATATATATATATATATATATATATATATAGATATATATATATATATATATATATATATATATATATATATATAATGTATCGTGTTTTTATTTAAATTGAATTCAAATAGTTTATAACTAGTATTGTTGTATGTTACCATTGTAGGTATATGAATAAATTGTATTTTGTGCGAAACAAGTGTAATAACACATATCGCCAACCTACTTTATTCACTTCATGTAATGTTCTTGTAAAACCATATTTTTGAATAAGGTTATTATTATTATTATTATTATTATTATTATTATTATTATTATTATTATTATTATTATTATTATTATTATTATTACGTAACACTTGTAATAATCAATTTACTAATAACCTATACATTCACGTAATCTACTATTTAATATGTTAGGAGTAGAAAAATATGAAAACAATAATTTACTAGTCTGAAAAAATGCAAAATTCGAGAAAACTTGAAATAACGAAGAAAGCTAGTTTGAAATATAACTTTTTGTATCTGAGAATGAAAATACCTTATTCTCAGTTCTCATTGTCTTTTGCAAAGCATCGAATATAATACTCATTCCCAAAAAATTCAATTTTCGTGAAAAAATAGGTCATTAAAGAATTTTGAACCATCCACGGCGCATAATAATTTGGTTGGATAGAAGAACTTTACATATCTTGTATTTTGTAACACACAAAAAAAAAATGAAAATTCACTGTCGGGTATAACGTAACAGCTCTCTCATTGTAGAGAAGGCCTGCGGGCTTTTAATAGCGAACGGTCTTCATGTTACTAGCCTCGAGCTTCAGCCAGTTGTTCACAAAAGGGTTTCGTATTTCTCTCATTAACCTGATATCCTATTTTATGACTCGCTTTTTATGAAGGTATTTCCAGTCAAACGATACTATATACGAGGATATTCAAAAATATAACGAACTTCATGACTGGTAAACACTTAAAGTTTTTGGGATCTTTTGTATTAAACTTCAAAAATATTATTTGGGTGTGCAGCTTCAGTTAATTACAAGCAATCAGTAATAATTCTCGGGGAGAATACAATTCAGTATGCAGAAAAAATCGGAAAGGCTCATAAAAACTAGATGTTCTCAAGGTGATCCTGATCACATCTTTTTTGGATCTTCTTATAATGAGACCGAGAACTGAAAGTTAATTTCTTTATTATTTAACAGTGGGAATGCATCTAATATAAAAGATAAACATAAATTCTCAAAAATTTGTAATTTATTTATTTATTTATTTATTTATTAATACACTGTTCAAACAGGACGAACCCAACTACAGAACAGGAACTTAATTATATTGATTACAAAGAATAATATCATCAATCAAAGAAGAATGCTTTAATCGCAGATATGCGGCAATGAAATATATCAAGCTGGTAACTTACATGATTACATATCGAACACATCCTGTGAAGTGGCGAAAATTTTAAAATGTTTGTTCGAGGGGTAGTAAGGTAAAACGTATTAACAGCTCTTGAAGCTACTCTCGGAGTATTGAACTGGAGTTTAAGAAGAAGATTGGGATCACTGATGTTATTATTCATGATTTTAAACAGAAATATCAATGAAATTGACTGTCTCGACCCTTACTTCGTGGAATATGCTCATATTAGTGTTTTTAAATGAAACTCAAGGTCTCTAGTTAATTCCACAATATAATACAAGTTATTGAAAATTCTAAAAAATTGACAATTGTTTCGATAAATCAATATCATCGTCAGAATGACAGAAGTTACATTTCATTTTATGCCTACCTGATGTTTAGTAGTTATATTTTTGGCTAGACCAAGAAGTAACCTAACTTGTGATTGGCTTAATATATGTTTATAGAAAAAAGAAGAAGATGTGATATTACAAATATTGAAGCTTAGATATTAATAGCCCTATGGTGATATCCTGGATATCATTTTTCCAATTAAGATCAGTATAACTGTGCAATGATATAGAAAACCAGGAAAACTATATCTGCTGATCTTTACAATTATCACTTAAGAAGACAGTTTATTAGTGGAGAATTCCCTAGATTTAACTGTTCATTGACAACTTCCTATTGTGGGTTTCTTAAATGTCTTCTAATTTCCAGTTCTTCAAGGAAATCCAGTTCTTGTTTCTTTTCACAAATATGCAGCACTTCTAGTTCTGTGTTAGGTGTCAATGAATGATTGGTGTCAAGTAGATGTTTTGCGTAGTGAGATTTATCTGGTTGTTTTAATCTGTAAGCTCGTAAGTGCTTACTGTATCGTATTTCAAAATTCCTAAGGGTCTGACCCAAATAGACAGCATTACATTCTGGACATTTGAGTTTATATATACCTGACTTCTTCAATAGTGGTATTTTTGTTTTTACATTTAACAATTTTGTACTAACGTTACTTTCTGTTTTAAAAGAAATTGTTACATTCGTTGCTGAAGATATTATCTTTGAAATGTTATTAGAAATATTTCCTGCATATGTGATGGTTTTATAAGTTTTAATTTCATCAGCTTGTTTAGGATATATTAGTTGTAATGCCACTTTTTTCTCTTTTTTACTAATTAGTTTATTTATCATATCTAATGGATAACCGTTAGATGTTGCTATTTGTCTAATTGTATTAATCTCTCTATCAAAATTACATTTGTTTATAGGAACTGAAAAAGCTCTATGTATCATTGAATTATATGCTGCTAGTCTGTGTGAGACAGGGTGGTTAGAATTGAATGGAATTGTCACATCAGTCTGTGTTGATTTTCGGTAAATTGAATAATCAAGTACATCATTAACTCTTTGAATTTTTAAATCAAGAAAATTTATTGAGCTATTTTCTTCAATTTCTAATGTAAATTTAATTTTCGGGTGTAAATTATTGATGTGGTTGAAAAACACATCTAATTGTCGCTCACTACCCATAAAACAAGCTAATATGTCATCCACATATCTATACCAAAATAAAATATTTTTCGAAATATTACTTTCAAAGATCTTTCTTTCTAAATTGTCCATAAAAATGTTTGCTAAAATAGGTGATATAGGGCTTCCCATTGGTAAACCTTCATTTTGAATATATATCTTATTGTCAAAATTGAAATAATTCTGATTAATGCATACATTAAATAAATTAAGTATATCTGATATTATTCCTGGATTAATATTTTTATCTTCTAGTAATTTTCTTACAAGTATTAGACATTCTTTAGGAGGAATTTTAGTAAACACATTAGTTACTTTTGACAATAAGATATATATTCAAAATGAAGGTTTACCAATGGGAAGCCCTATATCACCTATTTTAGCAAACATTTTTATGGACAATTTAGAAAGAAAGATCTTTGAAAGTAATATTTCGAAAAATATTTTATTTTGGTATAGATATGTGGATGACATATTAGCTTGTTTTATGGGTAGTGAGCGACAATTAGATGTGTTTTTCAACCACATCAATAATTTACACCCGAAAATTAAATTTACATTAGAAATTGAAGAAAATAGCTCAATCAATTTTCTTGATTTAAAAATTCAAAGAGTTAGTGATGTACTTGATTATTCAATTTACCGAAAACCAATACAGACTGATGTGACAATTCCATTCAATTCTAACCACCCTGTCTCACACAGACTAGCAGCATATAATTCAATGATACATAGAGCTTTTTCAGTTCCTATGAACAAATGTAAGTTTGATAGAGAGATTAATACAATTAGACAAATAGCAACATCTAACGGTTATCCATTAGATATGATAAATAAACTAATTAGTAAAAAAGAGAAAAAAAGTGGCATTACAACTAATATATCCTAAACAAGCTGATGAAATTAAAACTTATAAAACCATCACATATGCAGGAAATATTTCTAATAATATTTCAAAGATAATATCTTCAGCAACGAATGCAACAATTTCTTTTAAAACAGAAAGTAACGTTAGTACAAAATTGTTAAATGTAAAAACAAAAATACCACTATTAAAGAAGTCAGGTATATATAAACTCAAATGTCCAGAATGTAATGCTGTCTATTTGGGTCAGACCCTTAGGAATTTTGAAATACGATACAGTGAGCACTTACGAGCTTACAGATTAAAACAGCCAGATAAATCCCACTACGCAAAACATCTACTTGACACCAATCATTCATTGACACCTAACACAGAACTAGAAGTGCTGCATACTTGTGAAAAGAAACAAGAACTGGATTTCCTTGAAGAACTGGAAATTTGAAGACATTTAAGAAACCCACAATATGAAGTTGTCAATGAACAGTTAAATCTAGGGAATTCTCCACTAATAAACTGTCTTCTTAAGTGATAATTGTAAAGATCAGCAGATATAGTTTTCCTGGTTTTCTATATCATTGCACAGTTATACTGATCTTAATTGGAAAAATGATATCCAGGATATCACCATAGGGCTAATAATATCTAAGCTTCAATATTTGTAATATCACATCTTCTTCTTTTTTCTATAAACATATATTAAGCCAATCACAAGTTAGGTTACTTCTTGGTCTTGCCAAAAATATAACTACTAAACATCAGGTAGGCATAAAATGAAATGTAGCTTCTGTCATTCTGACGATGATATTGATTTATCGAAACAATTGTCAATTTTTTAGAATTTTCAATAACTTGTATTATATTGTGGAATTAACTAGAGACCTTGAGTTTCATTTAAAAACAGAAATATCAATAAGTGACAGTCACGACGAGCACTTAAGTTATTCACACAATGCCTCGTTTGAAGTGTACCAGTACGAACTCCTACCGGTGGGTAAATGACATCCATTTTAAAGGAAAGACATTTCAAAAATCTCAGTTGAATTGATTCAAGTTTCTGAATGTGTATGTCATAAAATGGACTCCAAATAACATCTGCGTAATCAATTTTAGACCTAACATAGGCGTAGTATAAAGCCTTTAAAGTGTCTTGATCATTGAAGTCACGCGAGTTACAGTTCGCTGACCCATGGTTCATGCATGGTATTAACCTTCGAGCTTCCGGCATAACTCACGACCGCTGATCCATGTTTGTACAACAAATGATGATTCTGCAGAATTGCACATTTTTAGTCTATAGTTGCATTTATTTTAGTATATAAGTTCGATTAATTGAATGTATTGGATATAGTGTATTTTTGTGTTTAAGTTGTGTAGTTGTATTGTTAATAAAGTATCTTTTTAAAAAGTGACTTTTCGGGCAGCAACCCTTAATTGGCGCAGTCAGTAGTATAGTGGAAGAGCCCTTAGTGATCCTCTTCGTTTTTTAACGTTTATCCACTTCAAGAACCTTTGGGAAACGTTGAAAGTTCGTCCAAAAGTGCCAAAAGAAGAATAAAAGTAAGTGAAGTGTATCCATAATTATTAGAAGGAAAAAAATCAATTTAAGTTAAGAAGAAATACCTTTGGAAAACCAAGTGAAGTTCATCCAAAAGCTTTAGAATTAAAGAAGCAAGAAAAAAAACGACACTAGTAACCGGAATGCACCTCAGCATCATCGTTAGCCTGTAAGCAATTATAATTTCTCCTTTTTATTACCTATATGTCAGAAACACCCCAAGCAAACACTCCTCATACCTCTCAATCATTATTACGTCCATCAATCCTAAATTTAAACACACCTAGACTCATAATTACCCCACCTCAAATCAACATTATGCCTGAATTTAATCCAAAACATCTAGACATCCTATCCCCATACGATGGAAATCCCAACGAGCTGTATAACTTCATTAATACCGCTACTCTACTCCTAAGCCATTTCTGGGACAATAACAACATCCAAAGTTTTCAAAACCACCTCCTATTCCAAGGAATCCTAAGTAAACTAACAGGAAGAGCTAAGGAAGTCATCTCAGTCTACGGATGTACAGATTGGGAACATACCAAAGAAACTTTGATCCAAAACTTCGCCGACCAACGTAATGAGAATTCTCTCACAAGAGACTTAGTAAATTTACGTCAAGGACCCAATGAATCTCCACAGCAGTATTACGAGAAAGTAATGGGTCTGCTAAATACAATATCTAACTACATAGAACTCCACAACGGCGATATCAACATAAAGGCAAGTAAGAAGAGCTTTTTCCAGAAACAAGCCCTAACAACTTTCCTAGCAGGACTTCGGGAACCCTTAGGTTCCACTATCAGAGCAATGAGACCAAGCAACCTATCTACGGCAATACAGTACATCCAGGAAGAAAACAATATAAGGTATCTCCAGAAAGCAGTAAACCCTCAACCAACAACCAGCAGGCATATCAGCGCAAACCAACAATATAAATCACCAGCTCCTCTTATGTCTTCACAAGGGCAGCCATCAACGTTTAGACCACAATGGCAACCATCAACTTTCAGACCACAATGGCAACCACCACACCCCCGACCGCAATGGCAGCCACAACCTCAACAGTCTGGATTTAGACCACCGGCGCAACAAAACAATTTCATCCCACAAGGCCAGAAAGTATTCCCTGGACCGTCAAGGTTTCAACAGTTCAGCAGGCCTCAACAACAGAACACCTGGAGTAATAAACCTGGAATATCTCAGCCACATAAACCTACACCAATGAGCATTAGCACTGGAGCTACGACTCAGAACCGAAACTGGAGATCTCAACAGCAAAATCCACCAAGATTCACATCTGAAGAATTATTTAATATTGAACATGCTAACGAAGCATATGGTTATGATACCAACGAATTTGATGATGAAACAGCTTACGATTATTACCACCAAGGAAACCAGTTTTGCGAGACAACAGAATCGTATGAAGAAAAATTTCAAAATGATTACGAAGAACAATCGACAAATTTTTGGGAAAATGCCGAAAACAACAACGCGACGTAATAGAGCTTAATTCTTACCAAGGTAAAAGGGAACTACCCTATATAACCATCTCCAACCCTCCTCTTAAACTACTTATCGACACTGGTGCTACCAAATCTTTCCTCAATCCCGACATCGCCTCGAAATATTTCCACGATAAAATCAAACATGAACCTTTTATAGTAACCTCCATTTTCCAAAATCATTCTCAAGATTATTGTGCCGACATACCTATATTTTCCGAATTCCAAAAAAACGGAAATTTCAAATTCTACCTCTTCAAATTCCACAAAACCTTTGATGGCCTAATAGGCCTTGATAATCTCAAGCTTCTAAAAGCAAAACTCAATTTTCCTGATTCTGAACTCGTCACAGAAAATTCTGTTCTACCTATTCAATATTATGAAAGTATCAAAACCCAATTTTACTCCATCCAACTCGAACCACAGACAATTACTCAAGTCCGAGTACCCGTTAAAGAAACACATGGAACTGTCATACTTCCGAAACAAGAGATACAAGGAGCTTTCCTTAACGAAAGTCTAACTACAGCAGCCAATGGTCTAGCATGGACAGAACTCATCAATGCCACGGACGAACCAATACAGATAGCACTAACAGATCCAGTAATAAGTTCGGGGATCCACTTACCCGATTACCATCTTTACACAGCCGACATTATACCTCAGGAACACCAGAAGACAGATGTCGAACATCTACTTAGAACCGATCATCTCAATCCAGAAGAAGAAGAGCACATTAAACGATTGTGCAAAAAGTTTTCAGATGTCTTCCATCATCCAGAGTCACCCCTCGCCTTCACCAATCAAATCAAGCATAACATCAGAACAAGAGATGAAGTTCCCACTTACACCAAATCATACCGCTATCCTCATATTCATAAAGAAGAGGTCCAAAAACAAATAGCATCAATGTTAGACCAAGGAATCATTCGACCAAGCCAATCACCATGGTCATCGCCTATATGGGTCGTCCCCAAGAAACCCGACGCCTCGGGAAAGATTAAATGGCGAATAGTGGTAGACTACCGTAAAGTTAACGAGAAGACAATAGACGATAGGTATCCAATCCCAAACATCACAGATATCTTAGACAAACTAGGAAGATGTCAATATTTCTCTATCCTCGACCTAGCTAGTGGATTCCACCAGATTGAAATGGCAGAAGAAGACATCCCTAAAACTGCATTTAACGTCCAGAACGGCCACTATGAATACCTCAGAATGCCATTTGGACTCAAGAACGCCCCTGCAACATTTCAAAGAGTAATGGACAATGTTCTCAAAGGATTGCAAGGAGAAATATGTCTTGTATATATGGATGACATAATCGTTTTTTCTACGTCCCTGCATGAACATCTTGTCAACCTCACGAGAATGTTCAAAAGGCTTAGAGAAACGGGATTTAAGATACAGGTAGACAAATGTGAATTTCTGAAAAAGGAAGTTAGCTTCTTAGGTCACATTGTGACTCCAGAAGGAACTAAGCCGAATCTTGACAAAATCAAAGCTATTGTCGACTACCCAATTCCGAAAACAGCCAAAGAAATCAGAGGATTTCTGGGATTAATGGGCTACTATAGAAAATTCATCAAAGACTTTGCTCGAATAACGAAACCTTTAACTTCATGCTTGAAGAAAGATGCTAAAATAGAACACACACCAGTATTCCTAGAATGTATCAAGACCTGTAAAAACCTCTTAACCAATGAACCACTGCTTCAATATCCAGACTTCACGAAGCCATTCAACCTCACCACAGATGCTAGCAACTTCGCCATTGGAGCCGTACTTTCTCAAGGTCCCATTGGCAACGACAAGCCAATTGCATACGCGTCCAGAACTCTAAACGAAACAGAAATTAAATACTCAACTATAGAAAAAGAAATGCTAGCAATAATATGGGCTACTAAATACTTTCGCCCGTATCTTTTTGGAAGGAAATTCAAGATTCTATCAGACCATCAACCCCTCAAATGGTTGTTCTCGCTGAAGGACCCAAATTCTAAATTAGTAAGATGGCGACTGAAATTGGAAGAGTTCGACTATGAAGTTGCATATAAAAAAGGTAAATCTAATACTAACGCCGACGCCCTTTCTAGAGTTGAGATCAACGCACATGAACTTGACAAACAACTTCAAGAAGAAATAAGTAAATTAGATAACGAAGACACGGCATCAATGTACAACCACCCAGGATCTACCCTCGATCCTTTAGAAGATATCGAAACAGAAATTTTTCGCACGACAGACCATCTAAATCCCAAAGAACTCCAAATAATTAAGGAATTACTAGAAGAAGGAGAGAGGCAACACTCTTCGTCAAACAATCTAAACATGGAAGAACTCCCAACTATAGAAGACTTACTTCAAGAAAGAGAAGACGATTCCGATTCAAATACAACAAGACATACAGCTCAAGAAAACCCTATCCTAGGAATTCCCATAAGCGAGAGACCACTAAATCACTACAACAATCAAGTGATATTCAAACTAGTTAACCATAGTCCAGCTCCACCAGTTAGCGAAGTAACTTTTGTTAATAAGAAAAGGATTTATATTCAAGTTGGCAAAAACAATCTAAAAGGAGACTTTTTCAATTTCTTCAAAAACTATCTCGATCCCAAGAAAAAATATGCTCTGTACTTCGAAAATGATGATCTCTATCCACTTCTCTGTAACATAGTACGAGAAACATTCAAAAACACGGCCTACGATTTAGTAAAATGCAATCAAGTTTTAGAAGATGTTAATAGCTCCCAAAGACAAAAGGACATTATACATCAATACCATGAAGGAAAGACCAACCACAGAGGTATAAATGAAACCGAAAACCAAATTCGGAAACTATACTATTGGCCTACATTGAAGAAAGATGTTGAAGAAATTATCAATTTGTGTGATACTTGTCTAGCCAGCAAATACGACAGAAATCCTCCAAAACCAAAATTCATGATAACACCAACGCCAACAAAACCTTTGGAAATAATTCATCTCGATACCTTCCAAGCAAATGGTCAAAAGTTTCTGACTATCGTCGATGCATTTTCCAAGTATGGACAAGCCTATCCGATAGAAGGATCTAATTCTATCAACGTTCTAAATGCTCTCCTCATCTATGTAACACATCATGGAATGCCACACATGATGGTAGCTGACAGTGGTACCGAGTTCAAGAATGGACTTATGCAAGAGTTTGTAGACACCCATAAGATTATAATTCATTACACAACTGCGGATAGCCCGCAGTCGAATGGAATAGTTGAACGCTTCCACTCCACAATACTCGAACATCTCAGAATCCTCAGAACAAAGAAGAAAACTTTAAGCATTAAGGAACAAATGCTATATGCCATCCTGGGTTACAACAGTTCTGTTCACTCTGTAACTAAACAAAAACCAATAGATGTCCTGAATGGTCATTTCGGCGCTCAAGACCCTTTTGACATGGACATCGATAGAGCTTTGTTAAACAACTACACACAAGGCCATCGGGAAAAAACGAAAGAAATATATAAAGAAATCAACAAGAGAATCCAAGACATCAAAGAAAAAGCCATAGAAAAAAGGAACGAGAAACGACAAACTCCTATATCCTACAAACCTTCTACCAAAATTTATACCAAAAAGATGGTCAAAAGAAATAAATTACTTCCAAGATTTTCTCCTAAAATCATTACAAAAGACAACGAGGTCACTGTTGACACTCAAAATACAACTATACACAAGAAAAATGTCAAACACCAGCCAAACAAATCTAATGTGAACCCTATATTACAGATGTACATACATCATGGCCCAAGAAGTTCTGATCCAGGATCTCAAGGACAACCCAGGAATTCTACCCCTCAAGCTGGGACTAGCAAGAATTCGAACTAGTAAACACGACTTTATCCACTATTTTCCCCTGAGACCATTAGCTGAAGAAATAAATGCACTCGAAAACCAATATCGAACAGTAACATCAGAAATTCAAGAAGGACTAACACAACCTTACTTCGATCAGCTTCAAAATTTCGACCAGAGTCTGCAGTACCTACTAATCGCTGCTAAGCAGAAACTCCACAGCATCTATCCAGAATATAAACTGAAGAGAGGATTAATTAATGGTTTGGGAAGCATAATCAAAGTAATATCAGGCAATTTGGATCAAGAAGATGCCGAAAGATACGACAAGGCCATCGCCTCACTTGAGAAAAATCAAAACAACATTATATCAGAAATTGACAGGCATACGAGTCTAAACAAACTAATTATGGCAAACTATAATACTACAGTGACACTCATTACACACAACCAAGAAAACATTGCTTTTGAGATAAACAAAATCAGCACTGATATGAACAAATTTGTATTTGACTTCAATAACTATATGGAAGTACGAAACATATTAGACCAGCTCAACCTAACTCTTCAGACTATCTTACAGCTTCTCACGGACTTAGAAACAGCCATCACATTTGCAAGATTAAATATCATTCATAGCAGCCTAATCAACCCAGAAGAATTGAAATGGGCCGTAGAGAAAATGCATGAACATCACTCATCCGAACAATTGGCATACGTTCAAGAAGATTTCACGAAATACTTCAACATTCTAAGAGTTGACGGTTATTACACCAATCACACATTGGTATTTGTCATCCACTTTCCAGTCTTCTATCCCGATCCGTTCTCATATTTTCATCTATTTTCAACTCCCACATATAACCAAACAATAATCATTCCACCTGGTCCTTACCTAGCCTCTAATGAAAACCTTTACCAATATATGGAAACACCCTGTGAACCAATGGGCGTAGAATACCTATGTGTAGAACAGCTACTTCAAGAAAGCTATGATTGTGTTAACGAAATCCTGAAGCTCACCAACGAAGAAGCCCGATGCGAACATCTACCTATCGCAATTAACTCCACATTCATTCAAGAGATGTCAGAAGCCCATTATATAGCAGTTTTTCCCCAGGCTACAAAGATTTCTACACAGTGTTCCTCTTCAAAAATTATGGTGCTTCAAGGAACATACCTCATCGAACTTCCTCCAGGATGTCGCTTCAGAACAAATATGGAAGCATTTGAAAACACAAAATCGGTAATACGAGAAGAAGATTTAACCCTACCAAGAATCAAAACCTCCTCACAGACTCAGATAGCCAAGACCAAACCGTTAACAATCAAGAAAATCCCGCTGGACCAACTCCACCTCCTTACCAGGGAAGAAGAACGACTACAATCAATATCTACCAATCAGCAAAAAACAGACCCCACACACTTCTGGATGACTCCAATCTACATCATCATAACCATTTGTATAATACTGGGATTATATAAACTTCGAGGACGTCAACGTAAAACTCCAGAAGAACCAGAGGTTCATCAGGATGTGCCATCATCACCATCAGTTTTGTTCGTCCCTTACAAAACTTCTTCAGGGGATGGAGAAGTTACAGTTCGCTGACCCATGGTTCATGCATGGTATTAACCTTCGAGCTTCCGGCATAACTCACGACCGCTGATCCATGTTTGTACAACAAATGATGATTCTGCAGAATTGCACATTTTTAGTCTATAGTTGCATTTATTTTAGTATATAAGTTCGATTAATTGAATGTATTGGATATAGTGTATTTTTGTGTTTAAGTTGTGTAGTTGTATTGTTAATAAAGTATCTTTTTAAAAAGTGACTTTTCGGGCAGCAACCCTTAATTCGCGAGTTTCGAACTAAGAAGCCATACATTTTGTTAGCAGACAAGCATATTATAAACTCAATATGAGGTATAAAAGAAAGTTTAGAATCAAAAGTAACACCCAAGTCATTAAATGTCGCCGGGCGTTCAAAAACAATATTGTTGATATCATAATCATATATAATTTTCTCGGGTTTTAAGGAAAACGTCATTACCTTACATTTACAGGCATTCAACGACAATTTATTACTTATACACCATCTCCCAATACGTCGAAGTGAGACACAATCGCTTCTATCACCAATCCGGGAGAATAATTTCAAGTCATCAGCATATAGTAAGCAGTTGACATCGAGATCGTCAACTATATCATTGATGAAGACATTGAATACTAAGGGGCCCAGGTTACTTCCCTGTGAAGCACCAGATGTTGCTAAGTATTCGAATGACTTATAACCATTAAACACGACATACTGGTGTCTGTTGTTTAGATAGGAGGTGAATAATTTGATTAGAGAGGGTGATAATCCATATCGAGATAATTTACTCACTAGAATTCCGTGGTCTAGTCTATCGAACGCTTTAGAAAAATCGGTGTACACAACGTCAGTCTGCGATCGCTCATCGATGTTTTCAGCAATGAATTGGGTTATATTTGCCAAATTGGTGACAGTTGAGCGACCCTTTACAAAACCATGTTGCTTTATGGTTATTATGTTGCATAAATGGCTATACATTCTATTATACAATAACATTTCGAATACCTTACAGAAATTGCAAATAATTGTGATTGGCCGATAGTTGCTAATATCAACTCTATCACCATGTTTGTAGATAGGTCTAACCTTCGACGATTTTCACATATTCGGCACAGTGCAAGTCTTCACGCACGTGTTGAGCAGTATTGTTAACGGCGGAGCAAGTACAAACGCACAATCCTTCAAAATGAAAGCAGGGACGGAGTCTGGCCCGGTTGTCATTTTATTTTTCACTTGTTTTAAAGCTATAAGTACTTCATCCTCAGTGAAGGACATGATATTCAGGAACTGTGAGGTTACTGAATCATCATGGGTAACGCACATTGTACTAACTGAACAAGATTTCGCAAAAAATTCAGAAAAACCATATATCGGTAGGCGTATCGAGTGTTTGACCATTAAACGTCATTCTATCAGAGATATTAGTTGACCCCTTTTTGTTGTTGACAAAAGTCCAGAATTTTTTGGGGTCTGCTTTCATACTCGACTCAGCTGAATCAGCGTAATCCCTGTACGACTTGTCTATGTCAGATTTCACCATTGCTCGTAAATATTTAAACTTGTTAAGAGTATTTACATAATTGTTGATTTTACATTCGTTATTTAATTTCGATTTCAGCTTAATGTCTTTAATAATATCCCGTGTAAACCACGGTGGATATTTTCTTTTATATTGTTTTGTTTCTCTTGGCACAAACTCATCAAATGCATTATACAACTTACCGTAAAAGTAGATGCAGGCATCATCAGATCTATCAAATGTTTGAAGGAAAGTCCAATCTATATTAGAGAGACTTTGATACAATAGTGAAAAATTTGCTTTTCGGAAGTTATATTCATTGCAAGATATTGTTGGAAAATTTCGCTTCGTGTGGCAAAAATTCAGTTTACAGGAAATATTTAAAACAGGATGATACCGATCTTGAGCAACTGAATTTTGAATATATCTTTCAACAAAACAGTCATTATTATAGAGGACAAGATTGAGAATACGTTCCAAGTCGTTCGCAATAGTATTGGATTGAGTTAAATTAAAAATTGGGAAAAAATTGGTAAGAGCAGAAACAATGTCATTACCTAAATTAGTATGAAAATATGTAGCATAAGAAGATATATTAAAGTCGCCCACAATGAGTAAATTATTATTATGCAAACTTTCAATATTACTAATTGATTCAAAAAGATTAAGGTATACTTCGCTACTCGCAGATGGAGGAACATAAACATTTAGCACATAAACATGTGACCTGAGTCAGCTGTTATTTGAACCAAGACCATATCCACAGTAACTATCGTGGGGAGAATGAAACTATCTATATTCATTTCACACGACGGATATTCATTGTTTACAGCTATAAGAACCCCTCCGCCCCTCGAGCAATTACACGCCTCCAGATTTCTATCAGCCCGGTATACTGAGTAGTCTTCTGGAAACAGTTCACCATTAAAGACTGAATCGTTAAACCATGTTTCGGTTAGTGCTATGACCTTAAAGTCTGTCATAGAGATTGCATTAAAAAAATCTACAGTTTTAGATCGCAAGCCTATGGTATTCTGATAGTATACATTTAAAGAATTTGTGATATTACTGTTAACCTTTTTACCAGCAGTGCAAGTGGTCGACGACATGGTAGATCCACATGATGCTATGGATTGCTATATTGCAAGCAAATCCTTCTTGAGTTTAGTTAAAGCAATTTTATATGCAGTACAAACACTTCTGTCCCACACCGCATGATCACAGGAAGTAGTAGATCCCTGAGCACCTGACAGTTTAACGCAATTAGTGCAGTTTCGTAATTGGGGTCTACAGGATATTACATTGTGATTTCCACCGCAAAAAGAACAGCTTAAAAAATTGTTGCACGATTTGGATGAATGATTAAATTCGTTACAGTTGTAACAACGCGATACTTCCAAGGCATCATATACTCTACAGCTATCATACCCTACAAATAAGTTACCAGCTTTTAATATTATGTCATACACATTTCTATCTATCTGAATAACAGCCTGAAAGATTGCAGCATTTTTCTTAGTTGGAAAGATTTTCACAATTTTACAATCACTATATTTAGAAAAAATTTCAGGATTACAATTCCTAATTTGGTATTGAAGCATTTCTTCGGTATATTTTTCTGACAAACCCACAATGCACAATCTGGGATTAATACCAGCAACCTCCTTTACAGCATAAGAGTCAGACATTGTTTCTTGAACCAGTTTCATTATCTTTTCATTTTCCTCCTTAGATTTGCATGCAATAAGAATACCACCATCCTTAATATGTTTAACTTTAGTCAAATGTATACTGTTATCAGTTGGATTATTATTATGCATTAGCTCTGATTTCGTTTATTTTATATCCTGTGCCTTGATCTTGGGTTGTACTATCACTGCAGGAAAAGTTTTGTTGTTAACAACATCAGCATATCGAGTCGTTGGGGGAATAGTCACAGGTTCTTTAGCAACTTTAGAAATATCAGATTTCAGTGAGGACAATTCAGCTCTAATTGAACGAAGCGCGTCGCTAACTGTTGATTCTAACAAGTTAGTTACTTCAGTATTGTTTATAGAAATACAACTTTTCGCACATTCGTCGCATCTCCAGAAGAGTCCAGGAACAGAATTTAGGACGTCCAGTATATCAACAGTTTCGGAGACACATACAACATGAAACTGCTTTTTGCAGAATTCGCAAAAAGTGTCCGGCCTACTTCGACTTATCGTACCAAAACAGGTTTCACAATTGTTATTGACCATTGTTTACATTACAAATTTATTAAAAACTTACGAAAAATATTAAATTATAATCCAATATGCAGGTACACAAATCAGTCATCACTTCTAAAATGTTTTAACAGTCATAAACCACTTTAAACCACAAAAATGCAGCAAAATATCAAAGACGACGTGCTATACGTATTGACAGTTCTATTATTAATCTAGATATCATCTATGGTCCATCTTAATTTTTGACGTCATATGCTAACTTCTTTAGACACACATTTACACAAGCGGAAACGGTTTAGATCTTTGCAGCATTCTTGTCTGGGGTTGGTTGTCAGTAGATGAGCTAGGGTGGTTCTGGGACGGCAGTGGTTGCAAACATGGAAGCTGTAATAGGGGTACCTATAATCGCAAACGTAGGCGCTACAACACTCACCCTATAAAAACTTACGTCATCCGCATGTAGGGTAAGGGCATTAGCATGTAACTTTATTATTATTGGTCGGATTGAAGTGGGACAATCGGTATTATGAAGGACAGATGATAAGGAGTATAAACAAGTGGTAAGATCCTGCATACAAGTAAAGAGAGGGGATGCGGTGTTTCGTCATATCAGCATTTTCAGTGGAGGAATGTGGGGTATAGTTGTGACGTAGACTTTGAATGTTAATACAATACATTTAGAATTAATTTCTGGATTAAGGAGTAAATGATAATGATACACTCATTGTTATGGTTAGTAATCTCCAACAAAAATGGTCGAAATCGGAAATGAGGCAGGTCAAAAAATTACCATACAACCGCAAACATACAAAATTCAGAAGGTTGTGTGTGACGTCTGCAGGGTATGTTATCTGTATTATATTCTTAATAATGATTGTAATCTGCTGTTTTTTATTGATGTTGATGTAAGTAGTATTGACATGTAGCAAAACGTTGACAGTATTGATGACAGATAGCTTAGACGCCAATGTATTTTGACAGTATCGACGGTAGAATGAGTAGACTACGTACCCCATATACTAAACGTCAACATCCCTTCACTCAAAATGCTAATATGGCGGTACCCTGCATCCCTCACGCCGGAGTCGAAGCTCTTTATGAAGATACCCTGCAACCCCCACGCCAAATGATGATAACAACGCTAACGCCGTTATGGCTCACTCATGATTTTACGCCATATCCATACTCTCTTTAATTCATAATGCCGTTTATTCCAATTCAATACGATCAATAATAAAAACGTTACATGTTAATGCTCCTATGGCTTTAGTTCAACGCAGGATTTTATCCCTTGTCTATACTCCACATCTCCTTCCATTCATTATACCGCTTGTGTCACTTCTATATGACCATTAATAAAAGAGTCACATACTAATGCCCTTATGGAATTATTTTTATGCGAAAGTTTACACTTGTCTATACTCCATATCCCATCTCCCTCATAATGCCGTTTGTCCTACTTCAAGCCGACCAATAATAACAAACTTACATGCTAATGTCCTTATTGTTTTACTTGTATGAAGGATCTTACCACTTTTCTATACTCCTTGTCACTTGTCCTTCATAATACCGTTTGTCCCACTTCAATCCGACCAATAATAACAAAGTTACATGCTAATGACGTTCTGGCCACATGACGAATGACGTAAGTTTTCGTGGGGTTAGGTCTTAGAGTGCCAAGTTTTGCGATGTTAGGTTACCCCTATCACAGCTTCCATGTTTTCAACCACTCCCGTCTCAGAAACACCCCAGCTCATCTACGTTGTCTAATAGCTTGAGTTCTTCAACGTTCAGCTGCTTATGGTGCCTCTCTTCATAAAAATTCAGTTCAACTGCTTTTAACTTTGTTTTTCAACCTTCCTATAACGATCGTCACAATCGCAGTAATGGTAATAAAACAGTATGGGGATGATTTTTTGGTAAATTTTGTCAAAGATACTAAACTGACTCTTTAATGCAAGACCTGTCTTTACAATCAACTGAGGCAAATAGAACTACTTTGGCAATTCTTATGTTCACACACACATACACACCCTCACCCTCTCACACACACGGCTGATGGTTAATGGTGGAGGCCCAAAACAGAGCAGAGTGTCACTGTTATCATCATCAATGCTGATCTATGGAATATCCATTTGAACTGACATCATCGGAGTTCAAGACTCTAGGAGAAAAGTCGAATCAATACATCGACTAAGTGCCTTGAGAGTGACTAGTGTCTTCCGCTCAGTGCCTGAAGAAGCGGTATGCGTCATTGCCGGAAAGCTGCCTATTCGAGTGCTAGCCGAAAAATGACAAGCCCTCATCTACAACGAGTTCTGATGAACCCAGAACTGAAGGACGGCAGCATAGCATACATCGATAGCAAGTGCAGTGGGATGCCGCAGTGAAGTGTAAATGGACGTATCGTCTTATACCACAGATCAATGCTTAGCTGAACAGATATCGTATGGAGGTCATATACTATCTGACACATATGCTTTTAAGATATGGCTGTTTTCGGGCATATACTCATCTCTTCACGCTTGCTACGTGATAATCTGGAGATTGTCCTCAATCAGAAAATCTATCCAGAAACATTAGTAGGAGCAATGCTGTTTTTAAAGGCTGCCTGGAACGCGACCAGCTCTTTCGCTACGGATGTCCCTTAGGATTTGCGTGCCATCGAAAGGAAGAGAGCAAAGGAAACCATGGCAGAAGAGTAGGAATAGCAGCATCTATATCCTCCCCAGGGATACAGAGGCCTGATAAAGAGGAGGTTTTTAGCCGTTATGGACTCAGAGTCTGACATACTCAGTCCAAACAACTGGTCCTGATGATACGTAAAAGTATTTTCCTACCTCCATAAAAAGCACACACACAGATACAGTTGAATTGTTAGATGTTCACCCCAGCGTCATTAATATGTGATAAAATAAAACACATAGGGGAGAGTTGGAAAAAACTGGGTAGGTTTATAAAACCGGGTACTCCTTAATTCATCTAACTAACTGCTGCCATATATCAGACAATGTTAAAATTAGTGTCCCTAAGCCGCCAACAGTCACGTGTATCCATTTCTACATCATTTGAGTAACCTGTGCCGGAGCAGTCAGACCTCGCCTGTTTTTTGGGGTAGCAAACTCGATTTTTAAGGTAAGTTTATAGATTTTTTTCCTCTAGTGAATAAATAATGACCATTTCAAAATTTAATACATGTAACCTAATATATTACCTTTAATTTGGCCAAAAATTTTGAATATCATTTCATAACCTAAAAATTTAAATAATATTTAATGTCTTATTCACGAGTTGGACAAAACCGGGTAGTCCGAAAATCGATAAAACCGGGTACCCGATTTTATCAGACCTTTTGTTACTTCCAGTTTCTATAGCTGTTCTTCTGCTTTTAGTTAACTACAACATGTCGCATTATAAAAGAAAAACTACTCGTCAGTCATGGGATCAAGAAAGCATGCAAAATGTAATAGTTGAAGTGCTAGAACATAGGATGGGATACAAAAGAGCCTCTCAAAGTTTTAATGTTCCTCAATCCACTTTAGAAGATCGTGTGAAAAAAGTAAGAAATGGTAACTCTGTTGAAGAAGCTAGTAAGAAAGGTAGGAATTACCTTTAATTTATTTCTGTTTTCTTATTTAAAATAAAAATAATTTTAGGTCTGGGTCGGTACAAGCCTGTGTTTAGTGCTGCCCAAGAGGATGAGCTAGCTTCGCAAATGGAAAGCAGAATATTCGGATTCACTTTATCTGAACTAAGAATTCTTGCTTACGAACTAGCCGTGCAGAATAACATCAACCACAATTTTAATACAGAAAAGAAAATGGCTGGTAAATGTTGGCTTTATTCGTTTTTGTCACGGCATCCAAATCTTCTATTAAGGACTACAGAAGCTACTTCAATTGGACGAGGTATAGGATTTAACCGAGCAGCAGTAGGGAAGTTTTTCACTCTGTTAACACAAGTTTATAACCAATACAAGTTTCCTTCTTAGTGCATATGGAATGTTGATGAAACGGGAATTACAACTGTCCCCAACAAGCAATCTAAAGTTATTTCTATGAGAGGCAAACGACAAATTGCTGCTCTAGTTTCCGCTGAAAGAGGAACCTTGATTACCGCCGAAATCTGTATGAGCGCAAGTGCTTCCTATATGCCTACAATGCTGATTTTTCCTAGGAAGCTTCCAAATGCGCAGCTTCTAGACCACGCTCCCCCTGGAACATTTGCTGAGTTCCACCCAAGTGGATGGATCCAAACAGATATTTTTATTAAGTGGTTCAAAAAGTTCATCGAGTTTACTCACCCGACACGAGAAAATCCTGTTCTATTGCTTCTTGATGGATACGCGATCCATACAAAAAGCCTGGAGTTGATAAATCGGGCTAGAGAAAATCACGTTATTATCATATGCTTTCCACCGCATACTACACACCGGTTACAACCACTTGACGTGTCATTTATGGACACATATTAGAGGGAAGAAGTAAGAAAATGGATGCGCTAGCATCCTGGAAGACGTGTTACAATTTATGAAGTGGGAGAACTCTTTGGTGAGGCTTTTGTTAAATCGGCAGTTATGCAAACTGCAATAAATGGTTTCAGGAAGTCTGGAATATATCCGCTAAATCCTGAAGTTTTTCCTGAGTGGATGTTTGCTCCCTCAGAAACTACAGAGTGAGAACTAAATATACAAGAAGATGAATCTACAACACCCAATTTGAACAAGGATTTAGGCAAAGAACTCGATAAAGATTCTATTTCAACTACAAAGCTGACAGCTACACAATTATTAGCTCCGGTACCTCCACCTATCGATTCTCCCCAACCAAGCTGTAGCCGTATCGATTGTCCCCATCCAAGCTGTAGCTCCTTAAACTCTCACACTGCAAATCATACTAACATGTCTTAATCTTCTAAACAAGCCACCACTAAATCTGATAGTTTACAAGCAACATTACCAAAACCAATATGTGATTTTTCAGTCTCTCCAAAAGAGGTTTTTCCGATCCCTAAGGTAAACAGGAACCCATCCAACGATAACAGGAGAAGAGGAAAGGCTGCTGTAATAACATCATCTCCTTATAAGTCTGAGTAAGAGGCAAATTTCAAAAAATCTCCAGTTGTAAAAAAATTAAAGCTAAATGAACCGGACAAAAAAGGAAAAAATGTGGTGAAAAAGGCTGCACCAAAAACAAAATTGGTTCCGAAATTAAAGATAGCAGATTCTGATAGTTCGGAGGAAGAAGATAATAATGACGATGCGTGTTTGTATTGCAATGAATTATATTCAAACTCTAAGGCGAAGGAAGGCTGCATGAAATGTGTGTCTTGCAACAAATGGGCTCATGAAGCCTGTAGTGCCTATGATGATGTAGATGAAGTTTTTATTTGCGACTTCTGTTCATAGATTTTCGATTATTTTTCACATATTTTCAAGAAATATTTTATTTTCTGCTTATCAGTCTTTTTACATGGTAATTAAGTTACTACCCGGTTTTATCATACCGGTTGGACAAAACCAGGTATTTTGCAATATTTTCTTAAAAATAAAAATATTTAGAATATTTATAGAAATTGACAATGGTATATCAACCTTAAGTCATTTGAGAAGATTTCTATTTGTAGCAAACGTTTGCTACTCTAACATAGCAGAAGAAGTAGTCAGTTTTTGTACTGGTACCCGGTTTTGTCCAACTCTCCCCCACTCTTTATGTAACATCTCTTTCTTTCAACCGTGACAAGCAGATCAAAATTCGTTGATATTTGTCTTCTTAGCAGAGATGTTGTTTTGGTAATTGATTAACACTGTGAAAAGTGAAAATAGAGAACTATACAAGCGACTATGCATAACTTCATAACTTTACTCTGTCTTGACTGGTGCAGTACCATCTACTTACAAAGTCATTGTTGTGTGTCATTGTAGTTTTGTTTTATTATCTCCTTTGTACTCTGCAGTTGTATATATTACAAAAACAGTTTTTTTAAAGCTAAACTTCTCTTGGTATTTTTAGTTTCAAAGTAAGTACAATACATCATGTTTTATTCACACTTTATCATTGAAACTTCCCAACCTCACATTTGAAATGGAGATTGGCTCTGCCTACGATTCCGCATAACCGGAATATATATATACAGCAGTAATTATAGTGTGGAAATCCTACGTAATAGGAAAAACAATGGTAAAATAAAATAATTACATTATGTAAACAAAATCAAAAAGCCGAAAAAGGTGTTTTTCAATAAGTTTGTATTCCTTTCCAGATTATGCCTGGAAAGACTCTTAAGTCACAAGCACGAGTATTTTGAAAGGGAGAGAATATATGTAGGACCTTTGGAACCCTTGTCATCTGTGCAAGAGATAAAACGTAAAACCAAAACAGAAGTTTCATTACATTAATCAATTGTATTTTAGAGAGTAGCTGCTGCACTTAAAATATCAAGTGAAACGGTGTATAATATTAAAAACAGAACGAAAATAAACCCATCCCAGGTAGCACATACATATTGGCCGAATATTGGTTAAATATAGTCAATAGAATGGGACAATATAGATTTTATTGCATTCTATTGCGATGTTGTTACAATATCAATAAGTTATATTGGCCCCATATGAAAAATTAGGTAATTCGCCAATGTAGTCCTGACATTGTTTATTTATTATTTTTCCAAGTTGTCCAACATCGGCAGTAGCTTGGTGTCCTATATTGATCTAATATTGGAATACACATATAGGCCCCACATTAGCTATTATATATGGTACCAAGTAGTCCAACATTGACTAAAACTTGGTAATACTATATTGGCGCAATATAGGAATACACATATAGGTCCTACATTAGTTAGTAAATGTTACTCCTATTTGTGCACAAATCGGCTGAAATATTGTATTGCTATATCGAAGTAATATTGCAATACATAGGTAGGCCTTATGTGATATTTTCATGTTATACTAATATCGAATGAAAATAGAAATAAAAACTTTAAATTAAGTTTTAAAGTAAAAAGTATTTCTGCACTGAAATTATGCATCCAAAAGCAAGAAAATTAACTTAGCGTAGACAAAAAACAGACACTTGTGCTAATTGCTAAAACCTATCTTGAAACAATCCTACTAATGGCTGTAAAAAATACATGTATTTTAAAGATTTACTCAGAAATATCACAAAAAAAGTTATAGAACCTGCTAGGCACCATTTTTGAAAGTTATTGAAATAGGTAAAATAAAAGCCCAAATTTAAATTGAACATCTACTTCAAAAAAACTTTATTTTCAAAATTCAAATTGGGTATACTAATAATATTGACATAAAAATAAAAGTACATCTAATTCTAATTACTTCTAGCGTTTCAGTGTAATTAAAAAAATTGAAAAAAAACTAATATAATTCTACTAGTTTTTTGACATCTGTTGTCCCAGATACAAGACTCAAAATATTTACCTGAAAATTATAAAAAATTTCAAATAAAATGTATGAACAGTTGGATCAATTACATACCATATTTTCATAGAAGTGACCATCTTCCAAATTATTTTCAAAAGTATTCAGATCTTCCTTGTTATCAAATGGAAGCTTACACGCAGGTTCTTTCATCATGTTTGTAGGATATTTTTGAGCTAACAGAGTTAAATGTTCATTTACTTGGATTATATCTGTTTTAATTTGTTTTATATCATACTCGTATTGTAAAGGTCCAAAGCTCTTAACAAGTATTTCTACATTCTCCATTAATCTTCCACAATCTAAAAAAAGTCATAAAATTCAGCATGCTTTTTGAATAACAAAGAATTCAAATAAAAATTTTTAAATTAAATATTTAATTTTGTTAAAAATATATAATGTGTGTTACTTACTGTGACATTGCAGAAGTGTCATATCCCCAGCCATATTAGGTACATTTAGAGATTCATCAGTTGTTATGGGGAGATTATTTGTTTCTTCACTGTTACCAGAATCCGAGGGAAATGATGATGCGTACTCTAATTTTGATGTCATTTCCTCAGCTAATTTTAAATCTGTTACAGTAGCCTTACAAGTCGCTGGATATTCTGAATATGTAGTATTTATATTTTTGCTACCATTGACACGTATTTGGTATAAAATCACACTTGTTTCCTCTATTCCAGATAATAATGTCCCGAAAGAATTCCATTTTGATCTAAATATAAGCTTAATTTAAAAAA
The DNA here is from genome assembly GCA_963921935.1 of Galeruca laticollis. Taxonomy (NCBI): domain Eukaryota; kingdom Metazoa; phylum Arthropoda; class Insecta; order Coleoptera; family Chrysomelidae; genus Galeruca; species Galeruca laticollis. Next base: position 155,777,595 of record OY998181.1, on the reverse strand, counting down.
ATGTATATATTGGGATTTCCTGAACAAGTAAGAACCTTCCATCTTAACAATTATGAGTTAATTCTGATACAAATTGATAGTTGATAATTTTAATAAACATACATTTACTACTAAATTCTTGAACACCAACAGTAAATAAATACATATCTTCTATATACTTTTTAACAAGATACATCAAACATATTGGTTTTTAAGATACAACAAGTATAAAGTACAAGAAACAACAATTAAAGAAACTGGACATATTCATTAACCCTAAACAAGTACTAAATACCAAGCAATATTATTCAAAATTTACATTTGTTTAGACCACTAGGAATGTTTAGTAATTCTACAACAATATACTATAATAAAAATTGGATCCTTAGTTATAAAATAAACAATAGAAATCCAACCGAATTTTGTGTTATTGTCTAACAAAATATTGGAGTCTGGAAATCACATGCGTAATCTGCATCAGTCTGTGAATGAGAAGTCACTTTTCCCTTATAACATGGACAGTAAACAGGGATGAATCGACTAGACACGGTTGACTAGATTGTCACTTGATTAAGATTATTCTGAAATAATATTGTAGGGGAAGTGTCCTTAAAATGGGACAGTAATCTAAAACGGGATACCATATTTTTTTTTGTGAAACGAGTGTTGCCATCTAGCGAAATATTGCCCAAGCGCAAGCTGTACTGATTTTAAACTTGCTAACAGACTTTCAGTTTCATAGTGAATGTGATTGTTGACACACGTAAGTTTTTATGTTTTTCAATATTTTAATGTAATATTATTAACTCATAATAGTAAGGATTGCTTCTTTATTTGTGAAGAGAATGTGTTGATAATTTTTGAAGAATCAGATAAGATGTCAAACGAGGTATAGATAAAACGGGATATGTGTCATTTGTTTAAAATGAGATATCCCATTTTACCTAAACTATTTTGATAACATTTTTCACCTGCTTTTTCTTTGTTGCAGTATCATTAGATACACAATATGGCGGGTGCATACTCAAGAAAAACCAACCGACAGGGGTGGTCTGAGGAGAACATGGAAAAAGCAATAGACATGGTATTAAATCGAGAATGTGGTTATCTGAAAGCGGCAAAACTTTGCCACAAACCAAAGAGTACTTAAGAACGTCGTGTTAAAGGAAAAAACAAAATGAGAAAATATTCTCTCAAAGGTTTAGGTAGCAGACTTGTTACGTTTAACGAGGCGCTAGAAATGGACCTTGTTCGGTTTATTACCAACATGGAGACATTGATGTTTGGTTTGACCACTGATTCCGTGCGACGTTTAGCTTATCAGTTTGCTGAACAGAATAACATATCGCACCACTTCAGTACCGTTAAGAAGAAAGCTGGTTGGTAATGGTTGCAAAATTTCCTTAAAAGAAATAGACTATCACTTCGAATTCTAGAAGCAACCTCAGCTGCACGTGCCAGAAGTTTCAACCGAATAAACGTTTCCAAATTCTTTGACCTACTTGAACCACTTCAACAAAAACATAATTATTCTCCATCAAAAATCTACAATGTTGATGAGACAGGGATCACCACTGTACAGGGACGTCCCTCGAGGGTGATTGCATTGAAAGGACTTAAGCAAGTAGGGTCACTTACTTCTGCTGAACGTGGCACTTTATGTACCGCAGTTATTTGTATGAATGCTGCTGGCAGCTATATCCCTCCTATGATTATATTTCCACGTGTTCGCATGAAAGCAGAGTTTCTAAATGGTGCGCCTCCTGAAACAATTTGTGCCTGCCAGCCCACAGGTTATATGCAAATCGATTTATTTGAGCAATGGTTTGACCATTTTTTGAAGTTCTCTGGTGCATCCCAAAACGCCCCTACATTGTTGATTTTAGATGGACATAAAACACACACACAAAATTTGAACGTTATAGAAAAAGCCAGAAAGTATTCTGTCACTATTTTATGTTTACCTCCGCAGTGTAGCCACAAAATTCAACCCCTTAATGTTTCATTCATGGCTCCCCTTTCAACTTTCTACAATCAAGAAGTTGAATGTTTTCTACTTAATCATCCTGGAAGAGTAGTCACTATATATCAAATTGCAGAATTATTTGGTAAGGCTTATTGGCGAGCCAGCACTCCTACAAACGCAATAAATGGTTTTAGGAAGACAGGTATATACCCAGTTGATCGTAATGTATTCACCGAAGATATGTTTTCTGCTACACAACCTACTGATGTTCCCGAAGAGGTTCCCGTTCACAATAACATTAGAGAAGTTGCGGAAACTGGTTCACATCTCGATGAAAATGATAACGTAGATGAGGTTCAACAAGAAGTGCTACCTGAAACACCAACAAGACCGTCGGGAATATCAAAAGAGAAGACCTCCTACACTCCTCAACCTTCAACGTCGAAAGGCCAAAAAGAAGTTTTGAGCGAGACACTGTACTTCTCACCGGAAACATTTCTGCCTTATCCCAAAGTGACTAAGAAAACACAACAGACCTCCAAAAAAAAAACTGTTGTTTTAACCTGTTGCCAAGATTGAAAAGGACGTGGATTTTAGCGCATCTGAAGACGACAGTGACCCTGAATGTTTTTATTGTGGAAACAATTTTAGTGAGAGTAAAAAAAGGAGAAGGCTGGATCCAATGTGTGGGTTGTAACCAATGGGTGCATGATGCTTGTTCCGGAGCAGAGGAAGACAAGGAAAACTTTCACTGCGATTACTGCATTTCTTCCTAATTTCTATTTTTGTTTGTTTATTTTAATAGTGGATCGCTTCTTTTGTTTATTTTAATATTTTTATGTCCATTAAAACATTTTTAAGTAAAACCTTGTTATCATTTTGGAATAAGTTTGACAAGTAAATTAACATATGAATTACTATCCCATTTTAGAAATATAGGGTATCCCATTTTAAACATAATACTCCCTAAAACGGGACAGTTGCACTTTTTTAAAAAAAAGCATTATATGTTTGATATTTATATGTTGTTGTAAAAATTGTTTGGACATATAATGAAAAACACTTTAGGGAACATGTTTGTGAATTTTTGGCGAGATTTTTCTTGATTTCTCGATTATTTATGGCTACTCAAACCTTAAGTATCCCATTTTAGGGACACTTCCCCTACATGAAAAAGTATTAATTCAGGATTCCCAATTTTTTGCTAGGCTGGATGGTTTACGACAACACAAGTTCTTAAAAAAATACAAACAAATCTTAAATATTTACAATCTAATTTTGTGCATCAACCCAACTTCGCTGGTCTCTTGACTGTTACATTTTTTTTTAATTCCGGTTGTGGTGTGTAATTCCATGGATTTTGACAAACTATTACGAATCTTGTATTTATGACCAATAATTTTGTAGTTATCTATTAAAACTATATCTTTGACTAATACTATATTTCCGTTAATTAAACAGTACCAGTTATCTGGAAAAACTGTCTTAAGAATATAGTTTGTGAAAACAATGCTTTTAAACTCCCAGGAAATGTTTATATTATTTATTATAGGTACGTTAAAATGTTCATCTTTAGGCATGGGATATTTTTTGGGAACTTCCTTTTTAATATTAAATTTTATATGCTCGGTATGCCTTTTAATTATTTGCTGTAAAGGTTTGTCACTCTTTCGAATTGATTTTAAAATGCTTTGTAAAAAATTTTCAAAGTGAAATGCACTGAAATTATTTACTGGACCATGATTTTTGACATCCACTGTAAGATGTAATAAGTTATGAACATTACGAGATATATTTTCTGAACCATACAAAGTCTTAAATGTTACAACAAAATATTTTAACAGTTTTGATGCATAGTGAATATGAATGAAAATCTCTCATATGACAGAATTATCAAGGGAATAGGAAAGTTAAGAAAATTTAAATCTGTCACCACTTAAATTATTTTTAAGTACTAATGGTTCAGTGGAAAATAAAAATTGTCTAAACTCGGTGGCCTACCACCTTTTTATCTCGTTTAAGCTTCTAGGTTTACGGTTAAATTCACAAGGTATTGATACAGCAATCTTAACAAGCTAATCAGATATATTTGAAATTTTTTGAAAGGAAATCTTTGTTGCTGATTTCCCACAACACCAAAGAAGTAAAAGCTTTTTTACTACTCCTAAACATACTAAATGCATATAATCGAGAGGGAAACTATTGATCATATTTATGTGGGGTATATCTACAAGGATTGAAATACCAGTGTTATGATTCTCCTGATTTTGGGACCTAAAATCTGAATCGGTCCTTAAAACAATATTATTAAATCCAGGAAAGCGTACTCGACTCACCTTCAATCAGCTTTTGGTACAAGAAAAGTAACCGCTATGACCTTTAACAGACTTAACAAAGGATTTGGCCGGAACATCACATATAAAACCTTTAATTCTAACATCGTAAAGTTTGTCATTAACTAACATACCATTCTTTATAAGATTTACTGCATCATTGACAAAATCAACCAGAAATAAGTTGGGGTCTTTAGGTTTTTCATTCCCTTGATAAATGCCTACAATAGCCACCACATTACTTTTGACAATACTACATAGAATTCGATAAACTTGACTTGTTGAACTATTAAAAAGTGGTAGACCATCAATATTTATATTCAGATGAATTGTATTTTCTAAAATCTCCTCATTTGAATATTGAATAATATTTAATATGCAATTTTGTAATCCAAAATGAAAGTATGATCCAGGTTCTATTTTCTCAATATCGATATTCCTTACAGTCCCTAACAAAGTTCTGGCATTGGAGGGCAGATCAGCAGAAAATTATTTTCTAATGATGCCCAGTAAATCCTTTATAGCAATATTTGAAATATTATGATTTAAATCCCATTCTGCTAAACTAGATTTAAAACATGCATTCGGAGGAATCGTAGTACAAACAATAGAATTTGAAGTAGAAACTGATGGAGAGTTATTGCTACCAAATACTTCGATTTCCTCACCATTATCACTACTAGAGCTAAAAGAATCTGATAAGATATTATTAAATATAGGTTCACATGAAGAACTGGGTTGATTTGATGTCGAGGGATGTCGAGTGTAGGGCTGCTGGGCTTTTTTAAAAAGCACATAATATTTTTGTCCTTTGCGCGATTCATGATGAAGTAAAATGCAAAGAAAAGTTGAAACGTAGCTTGTTTAAATCCGGTATACCACAGCCACACAATTCCAATAACGGAGAGTTAATAATAAATTACCATTAAATGACTTATTAGAAATACATTTATACTATCAAGTGACCACAAATATGAACAGAGGGTACGAATTTAAGTAGGGTTAAAATAAAAATGGTATAAAATGGCCAACGATCTATAGTAATCGATAGATACTCTATGGTATCGATACATAATCCTTGGTATGGATACTTTTTATTCACTATCGAATTAAACATCGACCGTCTATTGTCACTTTTCTTGCATTGGCTGAGCCTAGTTGCAAGGTTTTTATCACCTCTCTTATTCTCAAACCTTAAAAAAACGAAAAAAGATTGTGCACCGCAACTGCGACTTATCGGTCGTTCATAAACTATATATCAATGTCTCGGTAATCGATATATTTCCTTCGACACCACCCTTCAATAATAAAATCGAGATAGTGGTAATAGACGACCGGAGTGATGACGTAGCTCGGCCGGCGATTTTGTTAGGGTAGGTCAGTGTCCACTTTCCAAACTAGAGACCGTGAGTTTCATTTAAAAACACTAATATAAACAAAGTTTGTTGATTGTGTCATTTGCTTATCTTGTGACGTTTTAAAATTATTTTTACAAAGTGGTTTTAGTTATTTTTGTTATGTAAGTGTATTTTAAAATAAGTGTGCTGTAATATACTGTTGAATATCATTTAAATAAACTTCAATAATATCCATATACAGTATATTTTAAAAAGTGAGGTTATATTTCTTCCAATTTTAGAAATGACAACAAAACGTGTTTTGCGCATTTCTTCCATAATGTACTTTTTTAAAGAAGAGCCCAAGCTTGTGTCTCGTGGCGAAAATGCTATGGAGTCTAATAATGTGAAGGACGTGCAATTCGATGGACAACTTCTAATGATTCGTGGAGGAGTTCATGCTAGCATGAGAGATCGAGTTTATAAAGTTCAGGTAAATTTAAAAATATAAATTTTGGATGTTTTCAAGCTAATCGTTATAATATATTTTTAGTTGAAGCTTGATAAAGAATCCGAAATAGTGGAAGCTAGTTGCACATGCCCAAGAGGACAATTAATGTGCCATCATATGGCAGCATTAGCACTATTTGCTTACCACAACGTTTCTGTAACAGATGTTAGTTGCTCATGGAGTGCAAAAAAAAATAGTGGTGATGAAATAAAATCGATTGCTGAATCCCAGACAACACAGGACATCCTTAGGACGTCCATATTGAGTCCTAGGTTGGTCTCAATGTCCCAGACCTAATTTGTACGTACTAGGGACGTTCTAATTTGTACGTATTAGGGACGTTCTAATTTGTACGTCCTGGGGACTCACAAATTAGAGTCAAAAATTAGAAAATAATAAACATTATTAGAAAGCAAAATTATTAACAATTTTCGGATTCAGATATATAATAACTAAAAATCAGAAAATATTCTAATTTTCTTCAAATTTAGCTCTATTTCTATTCATCAAATGCGCATGCGTGGCAGCACATTCGCTACTTCGCCATCATCCCACGTTGATCTAATTTATCCGTCAGTCGCCATTTTTGTTGTTTATATGTATAGTTTCTGTGTATAATATAATCTTTGGTATAGTTTTGTGTTGTGATCATCAAGTTTTGTGATATTGTGCATAAATATATTTGACGTGTTTGTTCAACCTCCTGGTACATACGTAAGTGTAAATAAAATAAGACTTTCAGACATTATCTCCCGTAACAACAAAGTTTACAATGGTGGACCTGATATCTGTGGATTTGTAAATTTCTTGATATGTAGTTGAAATGATTTCAGTAACTTAATTTATTTGTAGAAAACAATATTCTGATAGAAATTAAAAACCAAAATCACATTATCAGAGGCATCTTGGTTGATGTTCTTCAAGAAATAAGACAATTTAAAAATTCTCCTAGAGATGCAGAGGTTTCATTTTTTGTCCGATATCCCAATATTAATTTCCCAATTGGAACAGTGGATGAAATTGATAGATTTGAAGAAGAATTACAATATCAAGAAAATTTCAATGATGCGGAAAATAAATTTTTAACAATACCTACTCTTCCAACGATTTTTAGACGATACATGAAAAAATCAACTCTCAAGTATTTCATTGATTTTAGGTAAATGAATTGGCAAGATATGGGGGTTCAGATCCTCATAATTTTATTAAGAGTACACTGTCAGCTACCGTAAAAGATGAAATATTGAAATCATACAGTTGGTTGGGGAGAAAGGGGAAAAAACCTCTGGATAAATCTACCATCGCAAAACTCTTGATTTGTAAGTATTATACAAGATGTCCCAGCAAAATATTGTGCTGCATTACACTTTTTGAAAAAATTACTGTTTCAAAGTAAAGATTGCCGGGGTGAGTATCTTGGTTATTAATTGGAGTTTTGAAGAATTATAGCTGTAAATAGTTACTTCTGTCTAGGAACATGTAATAAAAAGATTGTGGACTGCATGTAGACAAGCGGTTAAACAAAATATCGTTCTCAGAGGAAGCCTTATGTTGCGACAACTGTATATTGTTTGGCAACTTTTATATGCCCAAATATTTTTTCAATTAGTGATAATATTTAATTATTATCAGGTGCTGCAAGTAAGTATAATTTCAACCAGAAGGACGTGGAGGGGGCGATCCAGAGTTTTATAAAAAGAAGTAGCGAGAGAATTCAAGCAAAAGAAAAGAAAAAAGTGTAAAACTGTTATACATATTATATACACAGTGTGGCACACTATGGACCAGGACACCCTTATCTATAAAAATTTTGAGATGTACGATTTTTTTATGTACACATGTATCTATTGAACCTATTGCGGTGATCCAGCTGATAACCCCAGCCTGCAATGATTTTTTTGTCAGCAATTTTATGGAAAAGCAGAATATTTTGATTGTTTTTTGGCAAATGGGACTTATCAGAATTTCATCAAATTGTGTCAAATGATAATTTTTCCATAGAGTTTTAATTTTTTTTTCACTTAAAAAAGATGGAAGGCATCGAAAATTTTAAAAATTATCATGTCGTGGTCCTTAGTCCTTATATATGAATATACAATATAAATATTTGAATAAATGTTTATAAATATATTTTGGTATTTATTCTCCTGTGTCCATTAAAAAGATCCTGAGAAGGTCCATTAAAATATATAAGAGGACGTACTTGGGAGGTACATTATCAAAATTAAGTACTTGGGATGTCCTAATTAGGACTTCCAAGGGACGTATGGTTTAGTAACAAAAGATGTCCTCAGGACGCCCTGAGGATGGCTAAAGGTCTGAAACGGACGTACCGGGGACTTCGGATGTCTGATAACGGACATCCTGGGAACGTTTTGAGTACGTACTTCTGCTGTCTGGGATTGTATGAAACAAATGGTCATCAATCGATCAGTCAATCTGTAAGCTAAGAAGATATCCAAGCAGGTATTCAAGAATTACGATCAAGTCTGGGTATGTTTAAGAATGCTGTGGGATTTACTTGGCTGATAAGAAATGAACCCAAAGAATTTAAACAAATTCCAGACATTGTAGAAATTGTATTCTCCAAGAAATATTTGGAAGAAAAAAATAAAAATGTGTATTTGGAGAATATTTTAAAATTAAGTGAAGATAAAATAGAAGCCATATGCAAGGAGACTGTAGGACAATCTTCCAATGAAACATGGCTGATAGCCCGAAAAAATCGGCTAACGTCTAGTAATTTTGGAGTAGTGTTAGCCGCTATAAAAAGAAACAAATTTCCACCATCCTTATTTAAAAGATTAACAGGTATTAAATGTTAATTGTTTGTATACAAAATTAAGTTCTCATTATTTTTGTCAGTTTTAAGTAATTTTTTATTTTTAGAAAGCTACACGTTGGATGGTATAAAAGCAATACAATGGGGAAAACAACATGAAGCTGATGGGAGATTAGTTTTTGAAAAAAACAAGAATGCAAATGTCACACTTACAGGTTTATGGCTCGATAAATGTGGTTTTATTGGGGATAGCCCAGATGGACTTTATAATGATTCGATTCTCGAAATTAAATGTCTCTACAAATTAAGAAAAACAGTTTCCCATTTACAAGATCTAAGGGATAAAAATTATATTTTATTTTTTAATGAAAAAATTGAAGTGGAATTAAATAATAACCACGAATATTATAATCAAATTCAAGGAAATTTGTTTTTAACAAAAAGAAAAATTTCTTTCTTGGTAATACGGACTCCAACAGAATCCATTATATACGATGTACCAATGGATAAAGAATGGGCAAACAACATTGACTTGTTAAAAACTTTTTATTTTAATTGTTATATTGGAAATAAAGATACAAATTGATGTTTTTTTTAATTTTTTTGCAAAATTCTAAAATTATAATTTTATTAATTTATGAATACATTAAAAAATAAACAGTTTCATAAATATTTATTATTAAATATGTCATGCTTAAAAATTTAAAAAGTATGCCTACTTAAAATGTTGATTTAAAACAAAATTGAAACAAATATTATTTATCTAACAATTAGTTCATTTACATGTGCAATTTTTTACAATAACCAATATAATACCCTCCAGTATATACATAAAAAAAATAAATACAAAAAACACCCAATGTAACATAGCATCTAGATTAATATAATAAAAAGCTGAAACCTAAAAATACCACCTTAATTTCAGTTTTCTGCTGTCTTATACAAATCCCCAACCTCTCGTATCAATGGGAAATTAAAATTCGTTAATGCAGCACAGACCTGAAATACCACTGAAGCATGTGGTACAAGACTTTAAGGTACTAAATTTAAAATTTTGTAACATTTAATACGTCTTATACCACGTTCGACATGAATTCTTGCTTTAGCAATAGTTCGTGTCTGCACTACTTGATGAGGAGTAAACTGACCTGTTGTTAAAAATGGTAGTATGTTTAAGTTTACACCAGAAGGGAGCAAACCTGAGATTAGAAAACCTTTGCCAGCAATAACTAGGTCTCCTGGCAGTAATTGCTCCAAAATACCACAATGTTTAACAATTTTTTTATCCGAAACAGAGCCGGGGTATAGTTTGCTCGCATAAGTTACAACACCATTTGGAGCAACTCCGATTAATGTGTTTCTGTGCTTATACGAACTGTACATTAATTTTTGTTTTTCCATTTGTTTTGATTGATTGCAATAAATTTCTGTACAATCTAAAATAATTCTACAGTTGGTAAAATTACTAAAACATGTTGGCATGCATAATTTATTTTTGTTTCTAGTAGGAATTTTTGACATTAAACTTTTAAATGATATTTCATGTAGGGCATATAACCACGTATAAAAAATGTTTGCTACTGTTTTGCATGAGATGTTAAACCTAACGGCCAAATCTTTATTAACAAGATTTAATTTTAGTTTCATTAATGAAAGTAATAACTGATCAATTTTTTCTACTTTCACAACTGTCCAACCTTGATAATAATTTAAGGAGAATGAATTCATTAATTTGAATAAGGACATAAAAATGTCTTTTGTAGGTAACCCTGTATAAACTGAAATGTGTTCATAACTATTTTCAATGTGTGCAAATGAAAAACTTGACGATAACTTATTAACTTTTTGAAGCGCCTCCTTAAGTTCTTTGTTTAAAAAGTAATTTTCAGCTTCAATACTTGCAATACAATTCAATGGAGCTGCCTCTTTGGAAGTGCTAGGCCAGCAGTAATCGTGTTCACTACTTAATGGTGGATTTGTGTACGATGTACTAGGTCTCAGTGATAATTGAGAAGTAGTGGCAATCATGAAAACATCGTTTTGTTGGATTTCTTTTCTGAAACAAAAAAAAATTGAATTAAATAAACATTTTCAATACTTAGGCAAGACTCCATACCTGGTTTTTTCTGATATTTGTTCACTATTTAATGGTGGACTTGTGTATAATGTACTAGGTCTCGGTGATAATTGAGAAGTAGTGGGAATCATTAAAATATCTTTTTCTTGGATTTCTTTTCTGAAACAAAAAAATTTGAATAAAATAAACATTTTCAATACTTAGGTAAGACTCCATACCTTGTCTTTTTTGATTGTTGTGTACTGGTCGATGGCCCATCAAGAAAACGTTTAGAATTATTCTGTTCAAATAATGTTGGTCCATTTTTTCTGTCCTGGTCTAAAAAGTGGCAAGAGCAAACCAAAGAATAGATTGAAGGCTCTCTATCACTGCGCCTAAAAATAAGAAAACCATCAATAAAAAACATACTCTTGCTATTGCAAATATTTACCGGAGTAGAGAAATCCATCGTTTTTTCTCGGTAGGATATTTTGGAAAAACGAAAAACCTACATCCATCTCTTTCACTATAATGCTTGCAATCTGGCACAAAACACATTACCATGATGAACTGTAAAAAAAAACAAGAAAATATATAAAATAATATTAACCTCACATTACCAATTTTAACAAAATTTAATGTTTACTTAAATAATGGACGTACTTTTTATAATTAATATATGGTAAACAAATATTAGTAATATGCAAAAAGTACTTACGGCTATAAAAATAAGAAAATTCCTTATAAAAACAAATTTAAAAAACTTTCTGATAATACAATACACGCTGTCAAAACTTTGCTTTGCATGGAAAGTAACCCCTAACCTACCCTAACAAGATGGCCGACTCCACGTCACACTCCGATCGTCTATTGCGGCGGCAGACGAAGTCGAAGATCGCGAAACGATGGAGCGCGCGGGAATATGTCATTAGTCAAAGACGACGGACGTATAGCGCCAATAACGGAATGTTAAGGCGCCATATTCAAAATTTATTCCAAGATTTTTACTGTTTGTAGCATAGATGAATCAATTACTTCCTCCATGGTTTGCAGTTTTAAAGTTGTACACGAATTATAGTTCTAACATAAAAGTTAAAGGAGCGGGTTTATGATGAAATATAACTAATAACTATATAAAATTCCATTTAATATTCATAGGTTAAATTTAATATTTTTTTTGCTCACAATATGTTCAACGTGTGTAGTGGGCCACAAATAAAAAAAATAAAGATGTTTTTAGATGCAAGTGCAAATTAAAAATTACTAAAAGAGTTGAACGTCCACATTATTGACATATTTAAAACGTCTTTAAAACATCCCTACAAAGGCGTTTTAAACATGTCGTGAGAAGGACGTCTTAAGAACGTCCGTTTTACGTACCAGGACGTTTGGACCTAAGTAAGACATGAACTGGACGTCTCTAAGATGCAGTGTGCTATCTGGGTACATGTCCGTACCATATAAGTTGCTTCTTCTCAATATCTGTTCTTAATGAGCTGTCCACTCCCATACGTTGTCTGACGTCATCGTTGCGGATTCTGTCTCTTCTGGATATTCTAAGAGATCGTCTAAACACATCCATATCGGTCGTCTCACGTTTTCTTCTATTCTCTTCTGTAATTCTCCATGTCTCTGCGCCAAAGGTTTCGTAGATATTGTATTTCCGTTGTCTTCCAATATCAGAACTCCACCATATCCTATTTAAGCAGACTATTGTTCGTCTGGCTTGTGCTATTCGTTTTATAATTTCTCTGTCGTCTTTTCCTGTTGTATCAATTTCAACTCCTAAGTATGTGTATTCGCTACATGGTCCTATTTCTTCCGTTTCTAGTTTGATATTTCCTGGTTCGGCTCCTGTTGGAAGGTATTTTGTTTTCTGAGTATTCATTTCCAGACCCCATTTCCTAAACTCTTCATTTAGTTTTATCGTCATATATTTGAGATCTTCTTTGTCATTCGCTATGATGACCTGGTCATCGGTAAACTGTAGATTGTATAAACACTTTTCTCCATTCCGCTGCATTTTTTCTTCCATTGATTCAACGCTCTTGCTATATAGATTTTAAAAATTGAGGGCGAGATACAACATCCTTGGCGGAGACCTTTAATTACCGGAAATTCCTTTGATATATTATTACCAATTTTGATTCTTGATGTTGATCAATCATAAAGATTCTTGAGTGCTTTTATAAGGGTGTGACTGATGTTGGTTTCCTGTAGCGTCTTCCAAAGCATTTTTACGGGAACTGTATCATACGCCTTCCGCAGATCCATGAACAAAAGGTAAGTTTCCATATTAGTATTTGATCTTTTTTCAATAATTTGTTTCAAGCAAAAGACGTTACCTGTACAAGATCTTCCCGCTCGAAAGCGTGATTGCTCTTCTTCTTCCTGTTCTCTATATTCAAATTCAATTAGGTCTCGCAGAACTCTTCCATAAAGCCGACTACGAGTACTTGTCACTGATATGCCTCTATAATTCGAGCAGTCTAGTTTGTTACCTTTTTTATGGGCCACCTTCGATTCTTCCGGCACTGAAGTGCCGTTTAGATACTGGATAATACACCAGGTAAGAATATCGGATAGTTTATCTGACCCGTTCTTAATCAACTCTCTGGGAATGCCCTCCGGGCCCGCAGCACGTCCATTTTTGAGTTGTTTTACTGTTTCTCTAATTGTGTACCCTGTGACGTTAATTGTTTCACCCTCAATTAATATTTCTGCTGGTGAGGTTGCAAGGTATTCATCTCTATCTTCTGTCAGCAATTGTTCATATAGTGATCGATCCACTTTTTTGTTGGTAAAAGTTGAAGTTTCGCACACTTCTTTTCCTTCGATCTAATATTTTTTATGAACTTAAATGATTCAGAACATTTTTTACCACCGATATGCTTATTAATTTTCTGACATTTTTTGTCCCACATTTCTCTCTTTGCATTAGCTACAGTTCGTCTTGTAATTATTTTAATTTCTAGATATCGATCTCTATCTCTATCTTCTTGTGAGTGAGTGTTAGCCCATTTTTTATACCATTGTTTTTTCTGGGTAGTTAGCTCTTCTATATCTTTGTTCCACCATATTTTTCTACTAAGGGTTCTAGTTTTAATACCAATTGCTTCTTCCGCGGCCTCTTTGATACTATTCACCACGTTCTGATAGACTTCTTCCACATATTTCTGGTTTAACTCTGACACATCAAAGATTTACTCATTTAACCCGTTGCGATACAGTTGTTGTGTGCTTTCATGAATAAGGCTATTCAAATTGTACTGCTTGTCCTCTATCCCTTCCGATTCCTCAGCTGATTTGTCTGTTACGTTGCTTTTCAGTGCAGGTCCATAGGGGAACAGTATTTTTGCTTTTACCATGGAATGATCCGATCCACAAGTTATCTGTCTAAATGTTCTTACATCGTTTATTTGCATTGTACTCTTTTGTTTCACAATTACATATTCAATAATAGATCTCAAGTTTCTCGTGTGTTGTACCCACGTGTATGTATGAATATCCTTGTGTTTATAGTTATTTTTAGTTGATTGTTTTGACATAATTCAGTTATTCTTTCCCCGTTGTCATTTACATTTATTTCTCCGTATGGACCCACCACATTATCCCTAATTTTCCGGCCAACTCTACTGTTAAAGAATGAATGATTGGGATGAGTATTTGTACGATGGAGCTTGATGCTGCAAAAGATCATCTGCTATCTTCAACATTTTTAAATCTTCGAGTGACACGAAAGACCACTTGAATTGAAGTTCAAGACCTAGTTACCCATGTCAGCTACGCTTACAGAGGGATAACCCAACTTAAGAATTATATGAGATATACTATAACCTGTGAGGAAAAAATCAACAGGAAGTTGGATATATTTAATAAAACTCAGAAATTCGAGTAGTACCTTATTTAATTTAAGTATTACATCTAGTGTGGAATTGGGAAGGCACTATAAAAACCATACACCAGAACAGATGGAAAGTAGGTCACACTAGAGAATATTATTAAAGTTCTGTATAATATTTCCCTAAAGTTCGTTCCACCTTCACCCAACAAATTAATGTTAATGTTATGTAGACAGTAATTATTGAGTCATTTAGCAAAGTCACTTGCGATAAAAGGATGATAGGTGGCAATAATTACTAAAAACGAAAATATAACTTCTAGTAACGGCAACTCCGCTGCAATTTATATTGGCGCCAGTAAGGTTTGCCGGCTGTCTTCCAATATTTTGGATAGTGGAAATTAAATTAAAGTACTTACAATACAAGTTGACAAGCACTAACAAACACTTTACTTTTAAATTGAAATTATTGAAACTGATATTTCCCAAGAAAGGGACACTGAAAGAAATGAGGAGACCTTGCACAACATACTCCTACGTTGATCAGCTCTGGACTAACACTAAGAATCGCGGGAAAAAGTATGTTTGACTTACTACTTGTGACCGGACTCAAATATTTTTGGTGTACAGGGTTGGTTTAAATACTTTTGTAAGAATTTTATCATTAGAAATTCTTACATCTACTATTTAAATCTCCCAATATTATTACTTCTCTTGTTTTTCCAAAATATGTCAAACCTCTTAAATATCTAGAATATCCTGACCGTTGCTGTGTAAAGAGGTTTTTCCTGGAACGGCACTTTCAAATTCCCAATCTCATTAATACGAAAGCAGACGTTCAAAACCTCAGTAGTGTGTAGTTCATCCTTACAGTTGATAAATTCCCCATCTTCTACTCATTCCTCATGGGTATTCAAATATTTGCATCGTATACTACCCGCATCAAATTGTAAATCATTTTTGGAAAATGTTTCATTTCAAAAACCTCATCACTCACGTCTATGCTGTGACTAATTCAGTTTCAGTTAATTAGATCAACATGAAATGAAGTGACTTACAAGCATGAATAAAATTAGAAAAGTCCTACGGAGTGAAATGAAACGTGAAAAAAATCTCACGTTTGTATTGATATTGCTTATTTGAATCACCACCTGTATATGAGGTAAACGCAGATTTACTTTGAACAGTTCTTATTTTATGGTTTGTTTTTATCAGTTAGCTTTTTAATATTTAAAATTAATTTCCAAGTTAACTTAATAAATATAATCACAACCCTTTTCTAAAAGCAAATATTTTCTTAAATGTGGATTTCAAAGATGGCTTCCACATAAAATAAAAGATTTGGTAGTAGCCGAAAGCTTAAAACCAGCAAATTTGCCTTGAGTTTATTTCAAGAGAATTCTCATAATTAACTGCCCTGGTAATTTTGTTTTATTAGCAGAACCTAACCTAGAATTAATAAGCGAGTCGCTGCTTTGGATTTAATACGATGTCTCTTTATTTAACTTGGTCTCATATAACTTTTACTCCGGAATTTTCCAGTTTCCAGCAATTGTCATCTTCTCCGAGGAGCTTTCAAGAATTAATTATACCGTCATGTTTGAGTAAACTTCCCTTTACCGACCGTATATACCTGGTTTATTAAAACGTCAAGAATTCACGAAATATGGAACTGGAATATCTGTACTAAATATCTTCATTTCAATAGGTCGAGTTATTAAAAATGGAGAAAACGATGAATGGACATAACAATACTTATCTGATCAATACTGGGTATCATTGAACATTTACCACAACCGACAATATTATTCGACTCTGTCAGTTATAACAATATAAAATTCGTTGTTTTGAGAAAATATCTTCTTCCGTGTGTGCCATGCTTGTTATCAAACGTTGGCTATCATCAATCGTTCAGGCGTTGGTTGTCAACGAGTTGACAATTTGTTGGAAAGCGTCTCGATCGGAAGCTATATGAAACAATTTTTCGACTGTTCGACCTGTCCAATGTCTAATATTACGAAGCCAAGAAAGCTGTTTTTTGCCGATCTATTGCTTTCCTTCTATTTTACCCTGGATAGTTAATCGGAGCATGTGATATTTATGTCACCTCATTATATGTCCAAAGTATTCTACTTTTCTCATTTTTATGGTGTTTGTCGATTCTCGCTCTTTATGTAGGGATTCTAACACATGTTCATTAGTTACGGAATTTTTAGCATACGGCAATAGCACCATAACTCAAACGCTTCCAATTTATTTAGGTGCTTGACTTTAAGTGTCCAGGTTTCACATCCATAAAGCCAAACAGACCAAACGTAGCACTTCAATACTCTTAGACGGATGTTTATCGAAAGACTTCTATTACATAGTACAGAACGGCAACTAGTGAATCTTTTACGTGCTTTTCTGGTTGAGATTTCTTCATCGCTCTCAACTCTATAGTCCATCCAGCTACCCAAATACCTAAAATGTTGTGCTCTGTCCAGAATTTTATCACCTAATTTTAATTTTGGATACTCGATATTCATTTTACCGACAACCATCCACTTCGTTTTCTTTGTGTTGACACTTGAACCCTTTTCCTTGCATGCATTGTTTACTGCGTTTAGTAGTGTTTGGAGGTCTTCGAGGCTTTCTGCCATTATAGCAGTATCATCAGCGTACCTAATGTTGTTAATGACTTCTCCATCTATTTTAACACCTTCATGATGATATTTCAGCGCTTCTTCAAAAACAGCTTACGAGTAGACATTAAAAAGCATTTGTGACATGACACATCCCTGCCTAACGCCACGTTTAATAGAAATTTTTTGTGAAACCTCTTGTTCCACTTGAGTCTTGTTTTTCGGGCTGATCCATGAATCATACATCCATATTCCATTTTGGAAGCTATAAGTGCCTGGTACATCTTTAGAAGGACGTCTTTATCACAACCCCAGTTGATGTTTGCTAACACTCGTAGAGGATTCAGTGCCTTTTAACATTTCCGAGCAAGTTCGTTGATATGAGTACTCCAGTTGAGTTTTTTATCAAATATCAGTCCCAAGAATTTTACGTTGCCTCTACATTCAAGATCGTCGTCATACAGTTTCAGTTTTGGATCTTGGTGAATTGATCTTAGCCGACAGAAGTGCACGCAATGCGTTTTTGTACTGGATAATTTTAATCCCAGATATTTTGCTCGGCTAGAAAGAGTGTTTATTGCAGCCTGCAGGGTTGTTTCTATTTCTGCCATAGTCTCGGCCGCGTAGAATATTGTGAGGTCATCGACATATAAGCATCTTCCTACAGCTTGCTCAAGATCATCAAGGAGTCCATTGACTGCCATCGCAAAAAGCAGTACACTCAGGGGGATCCTTGGGGTACTCCATTTTCTAGTTGGTGTAAGATTGATTGTGTTAACCCATTGCGTACTCTCAATTTTCTATGGAGAAGAAAACTCTGTATGAATCTCGGCACATTGCCTTTTATTCCTCATTTGTTCAGTTGAATCGCCAGGTTGTATCATACATAGGCCCTTTCTAAGTCGAAAAATATAGTTACCATATGGGTTCTGTTAGCAAAGCAGTTTTGAATTGCCCTTTCCAACATGAATAACTGATCTGTTGTGGATCTATGGTTTCTGAACCCTCCTTGAGAAGTTGATAGTAGATGGTTTTTCTCCAAATATCATCGTAGCCTTAGGCTTACTATCTCTTCCAACAAGAGGCAACTCGTTAGTAGGGATATGGGTCGATAACTTGCTGGAGATGTTGGGTCTTTTCCCAGTTTGAGTTAAGGGATGATGATATCTTCCTTCCACATTTCTGGGTATGCCCCGTTCGACCAGATTCCATTATATACGAGTAGTTCCAATATAATGTGCCTTGTTGATTCTGGTGCTTGTTTTATGAAGTCGTATGTCATTCTATCTCCGCCTGCTGTTGAGTTAGTCATTTCAGAGAGTGCGTAATCAAACTCCAAAGTAGTGTATGGTATGTTGTAATCTGAGGTAATTTCTTTATGAAAATTATTAAATTATGTTGTTGAATCTCGTGGTCCAGAATAAGTGTGCTACTGGCAGTTTCGAATTCCTAAGCAATTTTTTCTGCGATTTCTTCTTTATTTGTAATCGTTTGTCCATTTACTATGAGGACTGGGGTGACATCTGATACTTTTTTTCCTATAATGGCACGAATTTTCTTCCACACCTGTGACACCAGCGTGGGAATTCTTGATTTGTTTATATTACGGTATTTGTAAAAATGTGTTAAGGTATTTGTAGTCCAGTGTGTACTCAAGTTCAAGCATACCACTTCTTAATAAGTATTCGAGTCCAAAGTGTACTCAAGTTCAAGCATACCGCTCCTTAATTAGTATTCGAGTCCAGAGTGTACTCAAGTTCAAGCATACCACTTCTTAATTAGTATTCGAGTCCTGAGTGGACTTAAGTTCAAGTATACCGTTACTTAACTAGTATTCGAGTCCAGTGTGTACTCAAAGCCAAACAAACCGTTCTTAGTCAATATTAAGTCAACACCAAAGTAGATATATACAATCGGTACTCTTTGTCACCTCATCAAGTCGAAACATAACGTTTCCGAATCATTAAGATCTTGTTTATCGTCCGATCTGAAAACCATCGAAGTACAAACATTCATCGATTTGTACAATTCATTGTAAATCTGTCATTGTCAGATTAAGGTTATTAATTTTTATTTATTTATTTATTAAAATCCACACAGGTTCATTAACCTAATTACACGGATAGTATTTTAATTATACTCCTCTTACAAAGTTTTCTTGAGAACAATTTTTCTGTGTATGAGGTTGAATACTGAACGGCAGATTATTTAACAGCAGTGAGTGTTTATATGCCAAGTTCTTTTAATTGTCTAGATATTGTTGCCCTAAAACTATTCAATTTAACACCAAAAGTCTAATGAATGGAGACAATTGGCAAGCTTTAAAATGGCGTCTGAAGGTGAACTAATGGTAAACCTTGCAATATTGAAAATTAATTTATGTCTAGTATGTATGGGCGGGACTCTCATTTCCAGTAATGAAATTAATTGTATCGAACTTATAGTATTGTTCATTATTTTGAATGAATATATCATCATATAGTATTTCCTTCTTGTGATTAACCATGGCATTCCAAATTCGGTTCTTAGCCCCTCTGTTCCGATGAAGTGGTAATCCAGCCAATGGTGATGTTTTTTGTGAAACAAGTAACGTAAAAATTTGTTTTGAATTTTTCCTAATTCTTCTATGTACATTTGTGGGAGCAGCTCTTCTATGCTCCATAGGAATGTTGTCAGGAATGTTAACTATATTATGGTTCTCTAACTGATAATTATCTATGCCGGTTTATAAATTCGTTTGGCCAACCATCATTTTGCAGTTTTGGCGTCTTTCTTTTGTACTTGAAGAAACGTAACTAGGTTTTGCACAAACAAATGCTAGTTTTCTGGTTTTATGTCTTCTGAGCTCATTTGAATGCCATCTTCAAATAATCTACTATCAAACTTTTGATCCTAAGTAAAAAATACACTTATTACTGTTTCAAATGAAACATTTGTTCATAGGAACTGGAAAAATTCTATGTATCATTGAATTAAATGCAGCTAATTTATTGACATCGGATGATTGGAATTATATGGAATAGTTACATTAGTCTGTGTTGGTTTTTTGTGAATTTAATAATCAAGTACACTATTAACTCTTTGAATTGAAATAGAGAAATCAATACAATTAAATAAATAGCAACATACAACGGTTATCCATTGCATATGATAAATAAATTAATTAATAAAAAAGAGGAAAAAGTGGCATGACAACTAATACTTCCGAACAAACCAACGAAATAAAAAATTATAAAACTATTAAATTTGCAGGTAATATTTCTAATAATATTTCAAAGATAATATCTTTAGCTACAAACACAACAATTTATTTTAAAAGAGAAAGTACTGTCAGTACAAAATTGTTGAATGTGAAAACAAAAATATCCCAATTAAAGAAGTCTGATATATATATATATATATATATATATATATATATATATATATATATAAACTTAAATGTCTAGAATGTAATGCTGTCTATTTGGGTTAAACCCTTAGAAATTTTGAAATCATATACAGTGAACACTTACGAGCATACAGATTAAAATAACCAGATAAATCCCACTACGCAAAACATCTACTTGAAACCGAACATTCATGACACCTGACACAGAACTAGAAGTACTGCATGTTTACATGTTTATGATAAGAAACAAGAACTGGATTTCCTTTAAGAATTACAAATTAGAAAACACAATATCAATTTGTCAATGAACAGATAAATCTAGGGAGTTCTCCACTTTTAAACTGTCTTCTTAAGTAATAATAGTAAAGATCAGCAGATATAGTTTTCCTGGTTTTCTATATCATTGCACAGTTATACTGGTCTTAATTGGTGAAAATTATATCCAGAATATCGCCATAGGGCTAATAATATCTTAGCTTTAATATTTGTGATATCATACTTCTTTTTTTTTTCTATTCTCATATATTAAGTCAATCACAAGGTAGGTTACGTCTTTGTCTAGCCAAAAATAATTATTAAGCATCAGGTATGCATCAAATGATATGTAACTTCTGTCAATCTGACGATGATATTTGATATCGAAACAATTGTCAAATTTCTTAGAATCTTGAACATTTTTTTATTATATTGTGGAATTATCTAGAAACAGTAAGTTTCATTTAGAACAGTAATATGAGTAGATTCCACGAAGTAAGGGTCGAGATAGTTAATTTCATTAAAAATACTCTTATCCTACATACTTCATCAGTTTTCCTATTAACGAAAATATACAATGCCAGATAAAACCCATCCAAAAACGAGATTTTAGTTTCAAAATAATAGCTGTTTATTTGTTGTACCCAATTATATCTCACAAAATTTTGCTTCATAGAGGAATGCCGCTAACATCCAAAACGTATCAACCACCTTCAGGCTATTCGTTCCTCATTTCGCATGAAAACCTTCCGGCTCTTGCCGTATACCATTTTTAAACAAATTTTCAATTCCATTTTCTCCCATGACAGTGTAATGAACCGAAATTTATATGCTTTTGAATAATTCAACTGCACTTCCTTAGAGAGTATTTCAGATTATACGTTTTACAAAAGGCATAAATTTTACAGTTAATCAGAATTAATTCTTTGGAGGCATTCTTAAGAATTCGTTAGCATAAGGGTAATAGGGTCAAATATATAATAAACATATACCACCCTAGTCAAACCTTTATGCTTTAGTTTCGTTACAAATTCTTTCAGTCATCTATAAGATCAATTTGAAGGAAATAAAGAAAGTTGTAGATAGTATGGATGTACGAACAATCAACAGAAGGATATTTCGAAAAAAAAATTCAAACCATATTTGACGTTGTCGATGAACAAATTAACGATCGTTACGGCCTAAGGATATAAGGATGATGGAAAAAAGAATAAAAGGTTATATACTTCATTCTTTCAAAGTAGCCTCGAGATGTACATGAAATCAAGGCCTGGGCCCATTTATCATCTTGTACAATTAGGTCTTGCTTGTCCATCAATCATCGTATATCATTTTTATGGGCAACGACGTGAAATGCAAAATAAAACAAACTGATTTTAAAGTAATTGTGAGCTTTTGTGTGTGTACCAAAAGATTAAAACCGTTACAGTTTTGATAAAATATCAAGTCCAAGCTAGCTCATTTCATAAAAAAAGAGAGAGTCATGATATTATTATATTTTTGATGAGCCTCATCATCAGGTCAATGATAAAAATAAAATTCTAGTGAAATATCAGTCAAATATCACCGAAAAAATTATAAAAGATAATATACCGCTTTTATAAATTGATGAAACTAAGTAAAAATGCATACTTCAAAACGTTCATCTGGGTTTTGAGATATTCTTATTTGTTGCTGAGATATTCAAATGAAATACGCGCGGGCAACTGTATTTACTATATACGTGTAGATAAAAGGATAGAAGTCTTAGAAAGAGAACTGCGGAGTAAACATTTAATTATCTATGGAATTAGTGAAGTAACGGATGAAAATACCGAAACCCAAAAGATGGAAGTACAGGAGGTAATTAACCAACTAGGTGTTCAGCTGAAATTCGAAGATATAGTGGATATCAGGAGATTAGGAAAGAAAAGGGAAAATTCAACTAGACCAATATTGTTAGAAATGGCACATAAAATTAAGAAATTTGAAATGTTAAAATTGGCACGGAATTTGAGAAATTCGAAGTGGAGTCTTAGCGAAGTCTTTCCAAAAGAGATTGGATATCAGAGAACACAACTTTTGGAACAAATGAAAATAGCTAGAAGTCAAGGCTGCAAAGCTTTTGTTAAATACAATAAACTTGTAGTGATGGAAAAGAATATGAACTTAAGGATATGGGAGGTTGGAAGCACCAGATAAGTATGCAGACACCAACAGAATTTAGAAAAGCAGGGGGAAGAACAGTAAGTGATAGATCACCAACGCAAGAAGGGCATTCTTTAAAAAACGTGAAACTATTATAATAGAAAATAATTTGAAAATAACCACAACTGAAAAAGAATCACACACTAAGAACGAAAACGAAATTAAACTAAATGAAGCCAAAACACTTAATACAAATGGTAGAAAGGAGAAAATAAATTCAAATGATGGAGAAAAAGCAACAAGCACTTCAACTCGGGATGTGGTCTTGGGCAACCCACACAGTGTTAGAGTAGTACTCTGGAATGTGCAGAGATTTAAAAATCTCAATAATTTTCTCGTTGAACACTCGCATGTGCAATATGATTTCATATGTTTAAGTGAAACATGGCAGGCTACTGATATTGAAGTACCAAATCTTATACGTAATAATTACAGTGTTGTTTACTCCAAAGCAATTAGGAAGAAGTCGGTAGGACGTGCAAAGGGAGGCCTAGCCATATTCTACAAAAACAGTTACAGCCCAAGACTCCTGGAGACTTCTTCTTGGTGGCTCATATATCAGTTTACAATGTCTTCTCTTCAGTGTTTTTAAATGAAACTCATGGTCTCTAGTTAATTCCACAATATAATACAAGTTATTGAAAATTCTAAAAAATTGACAATTGTTTCGATAAATCAATATCATCGTCAGAATGACAGAAGTTACATTTCATTTTATGCCTACCTGATGTTTAGGAGTCTCTAACCTTGAACCATTTCTTACATTCTGATTTTATCCAAACTCGTTGAGCACATTTTATAGCTTTTTGTGCTTGTGGTGTTTTAGTGTGAAATTTTATATTCACATAATTTGGTATTACCTTTTTCCTAAGGCATTCTTGGTTAAACCAAATGTTTTGTGATGCTTCGAGAGAAGATTTGACCCGACTGTACCAGAAGTTACTACAAAAACGTTACAAAGCATCACAAAACATTTGGTTTAACCAAGAATGCCTTAGGAAAAAGGTAATACCAAATTATGTGAATATAAAATGTCACACTAAAACACCACAAGCACAAAAAGCTATAAAATGTGCTCAACGAGTTTGGATAAAATCAGAATGTAAGAAATGGTTCAAAGTTAGAGACTCCTTAGACAACTACATAAAAGTTGTACATTCAGAACTCACATTTCAATTACATCCAGTAGAATTTGACTGTTTGGATGACAAAATGAGAGAAAATGTCAGCACGGTGAAGCATATGAAATTTAAGAAACAAAAAAAGAAGCTACAGAATCTTGAACACACACAACATAAAATTCCATACTCAAAACATCATGAAACTGTAAGTACCTACATACCAACACACTTTGCACCACGATTTGAAAACCTTTCAGACACTAATTTTACAAATAGTGAAATAGAATTTTTGAATAAAGGTTTAAAGTACAGCATACCACCTAAATTTACGAATAATATTAAACAAATTATAGCTACAGAGTCAGAAATAGCTTTAAAATCTAATTCAAATAATTTTCTTTATGAGAAATTAAAAATTGCCAATTTAATCAAAAATATTGAACCTTCAAAAGTTAAACGTCAAACAAAAAATGACATTTTTACAGTTTTAAATGCAATAAAAAAGAAGATAGATAATAATAACCTAACAGTTACAAAATCTGATAAGGGGAACGCTACTGTCATTTGGACGACTGAAAATTACAATTCCAAAGTATATAACTTTATAGAATCCAGCGATGTAAAAGTTCTTAAAGCAGGCCCAACAAAGAAGTCTTCTAATAATGTAAGGGATATTGTTAATAATTCAAATTATCTTTTAAATGATTACAAAAAGAGGTCTATCATACATAAGAATCCTCATTGTCCACAATTATATGGAACAGTTAAATTACATAAAATAACGAAACCAATTAGACCTGTAGTCTCTTATGTTAATGCTCCTAATAATATATTGGCAAAGAAGCTCAACAATATACTCAATACTTACGGATATGAATCTCAGTACTCAATTAGAAATTCAATAGAACTAATCAAAAAGTTGAAATCAATCCACTTGCAAGATAACTATAAACTCATTTCGTTCGATGTAACTAAAATGTTTACTAAAATTCCTCCTAAAGAATGTCTAATACTTGTAAGAAAATTACTAGAAGATAAAAATATGATTCCAGGAATAATATCAGATATACTTAGTTTATTTGATGTATGCATTAATCAGAATTATTTCACTTTTGACAATAAGATATATATTCAAAATGAAGGTTTACCAATGGGAAGCCCTATATCACCTATTTTAGCAAACATTTTTATGGACAATTTAGAAAGAAAGATCTTTGAAAGTGGTATTTCGAAAAATATTTTATTTTGGTATAGATATGTAGATGACATATTAGCTTGTTTTATGGGTAGTGAACGACAATTAGATCTATTTTTCAACCACATCAATAATTTTCACCCGAAAATTAAACTTACATTAGGAATTGAAGAAAATAGCTCAATCAATTTTCTTGATTTAAAAATTCAAAGAGTTAATAATGTACTTGATTATTCAATTTACCGAAAACCAACACAGACTGATGTGACAATTCCATTCAATTCTAACCACCCTGTGTCACACAGACTAGCAGCATATAATTCAATGATAAATAGAGCTTTTTCAGTTCTTATGAACAAATGTAATTTTGATAGAGAGATTAATACAATTAGACAAATAGCAACATCTAACGGTTATCCATTAGATATGATAAATAAGCTAATTAGTAAAAAAGAGGAAAAAGTGGCATTACAACTAATATATCCTAAACAAGCTGATGAAATTAAAACTTATAAAACCATCACATATGCAGGAAATATTTCTAATAATATTTCAAAGATAATATCTTCAGCAACGAATACAACAATTTCTTTTAAAACAGAAAGTAACGTTAGTACAAAATTGTTAAATGTAAAAACAAAAATACCACTATTAAAGAAGTCAGATATATATAAACTCAAATGTCCAGAATGTAATGCTGTCTATTTGGGTCAGACCCTTAGGAATTTTGAAATACGATACAGTGAGCACTTACGAGCATACAGATTAAAACAACCAGATAAATCCTACTACGCAAAACATCTACTTGACACCAATCATTCATTGACACCTAACACAGAACTAGAAGTGCTGCATATTTGTGAAAAGTAACAAGAACTGGATTTCCTTGAAGAACTGGAAACTAGAAGACATTTAAGAAACCCACAATATGAAGTTGTCAATGCACAGTTAAATCTAGGGAATTCTCTACTAATAAACTGTCTTCCTAAGTGATAATTGTAAAGATCAGCAGATATAGTTTTCCTGGTTTTCTATGTCATTGCACAGTTATACTGATCTTAACTGGAAAAATGATATCCAGGATATCACCATAGGGCTAATAATATCTAAGCTTCAATATTTGTAATATCACATCTTCTTCTTTTTTCTATAAACATATATTAAGCCAATCACAAGTCAGGTTACTTCTTGGTCTAGCTTAAAATAACTACTAAACATCAGGTAGGCATAAAATGAAATGTAACTTCTGTCATTCTGACGATGATATTGATTTATCGAAACAATTGTCAATTTTTTAGAATTTTCAATAACTTGTATTATATTTAAAAACACTAATATGAGCATACTCCACGAAGTAAGGGTCGAGACAGTCAATTTCTTCTCTTCAGTTCATTGTTTGCCTTGTGTGCATTCCACCGAGAAGTAACTACAGTGAACTATTAGAAACTTTTGCAGTTTTACTTGATGTGATACTGGGAAAATATTCCGGCTGTATAACTTTCATAATTGGTGACTTTAATGGTCGAATCTCAGAACTTAGTGAGATCCCTGAAGAGACTGTAACAAATAATCAGTTTTTTCACGACAAATTCAGTAATGCTCAAGGTCGCTATCTTCTTGAATTTATGTCTATTAGAAACTTTTCATTAGTAAATGGTCATGGTAATACTGACGGACCTGCAAATTTTACTTTTTGTAATGCCTTGGGGCAAAGTGTAAATGATCAATATTTGTCAGGCCACTTCCCAGTACTTTTAACTTTCGGCCCTTTAATAAGGAATGAGCCTAACATTGCATTTTCATCCTCATTCGCTAGCCTAAAATGGGACAATACTAAAACCATAGATTTCATTATGTCAATCCAGCACTTGCCGAATGTAGGTATGTGTGGATATGTAGATATTTTATATAATAATCTTTGTTCAAGTATTTGGGACGTAGCAAAAAATTTAGGTCTGTTTTCAACGAAAAAAATTAGTAATACAAAAAAACATCCTCGTAACTCTTGGTTTGATGTTGAATGTAAAGAGCTAAAGACTCAAGTAAACATTATATTAAAAGAGTGCAAAAAGTATGGCTTTTCAGAACCATATAAAACGAATTACATTACTATAAAAAATATAAGCAGCTAATTTTAAAAAATGAAACAAATGTGTGAAAATAATGTTATAGCTGCTCTTTCCAATACTAGAAATCAGTCAGAGTTTTGGAAAACATTGAACTTATTTAGGCGCGGAAACAAATTCTGTTCGTTATCAATTGCGGAATGGGAGTCATTTTACGACCACTTAACTACAATTGAGGTTAAATTTGATATAAGTTTTTTTGACGTTGGTAATGAGTTTCTGGATTCACCTATAACACTCTCAGAACTTGATCAATCCCTGTTGGTGTGTAAAGATGGTAGGGCGCCCAGTCGGAATGGCATAACCTATGAGTTTCTGAAACGCATACCACAAAGTTGGCACTTGTACATACGTCACTTATATAATAAAATATTAGAATCAGAAAAAATTCCACTTGGCTGGTGTGACTCAATCCTAACAATGCTTCACAAGAAAGGACCCTTAGATAATCCAAACAACTATAGCGGTATATCGCTTATCAATTGCTGCGGTAAAATATTCACACTTATTTTACTAAATCGTCTGTCCAGCTGGTGTGAATATATTTCCATCTTTCCAGAAACATAATATGGCTTCCGAAAAGACAGAGGCTAAACAACGGGAGTGAAAGTTAATGGGAAGGTTATAAACAACATCAGATACGCGGATGACACAGTACTAATAGCAGAAACCATGGAAGAACTGCAAAGGCTAATAGACCTAGTAGTACGGATCAGCGAAGAAAGGGGGCTCACACTTAACACCAAAAAGACTAAATTCATGACAATCACAAAACACCAACAACAGCGAGAAACATTATGGATCAAAGGGGAGCCAGTGGAGAAGGTCCGCAAATACAAGTACTTGGGAACAACTGTAAAGCCTGGACGCTTAAGAAGTGCGACACTGACCGGCTGGAAGCATTCGAGATGTGGGCTTATCGAACCATCCTCAGAATAAGCTGGGTGAGCAGAACAACGAACAAGGAGGTATTGAGAAGAATGGGAAAGGAGAAGGAAATAATCAACACAATCAAAATCAGAAAATTGCAATATCTGGGCCACGTGATGAGAGGGGAGAGGTATACACTGTTGCAAACTATTATACAAGGAAAAATACAGGGTAAAAGAAGTATAGGAAGAAGACGCATCTCCTGGTTGAACAACCTAAGGCAGTGGTACAATAGTAGCCGTTACCTCGAAAATGACGCAAAAGGATCATTTTAGGCCCGATTTTCCTGGACTATAATTCTTATATTTGTCTACGTCAAAGTTACATACATAAATGTAGCCTCACAATTATATAATACAAAGGAAATACATGTGCAGCTTTCTAAAAATGAGTATTTCCATGGTTTGAGTAATTTTTTATAATGTACTCGAAATTTTATTTAAAAATATCAAAACTATGTCGCCGCCTGTTAGTGTTTGGGTTCACTTGATAAATCGTTGAATTGTTATAAAATAATCGATTATAGTTCTATTTCCATGAATAGTTGCCATCTCTTTATCTATACAGGATAATTCGTTACTAGTTGGAAATAATTTAACAGTGGAATCCTAACTGCAAATTATGAAGATTTAACCCAAAACACCTAAATAGAATGTAGCTGCTTACTGAGTTACAGGGTGTTTTGTTTAAGAATTCAAAAACGATTTGTGCTCAGTACTTTAAACCAATTTTACGTATATATTTCATATTTGGCAGGAAGTGTAGACATTATGTCTACTAAATTATGTTGTATAAACGTTTCTCGTTACTACCAGAGGCGAACGACAGGGGTAAGTGACAAGTTAATCGTTCCCAAATTCTATGCCACTGGGTAAATTGAAATTTCAGCACAATGTTTAGATTGTCTTATTTTTTTTACATAAATAATGTACTTTTTCCTTAAAACCATAAAGTTAATATTTCTCGAGATATTTCAAGTTAAACATGAAAATGCACCATTTTTTAATTTCGATGTGTAATAACTATCAGTGCAAAAACCTCTTGACGAGGTAAAAATTGGTGACGCAAGTGCACCACTTATAAAAGATGTAATATGAAATCATACGATGTATAGGTTGACGCAGTACTATTTTTTTTTATAATAAAGGTATGTTATGGTTATATATTCACACTTTATTCCTTATTAATTTGAAAGTTTCAAATAATTGATGTATTTGCGTCCATTACTGTTTCAATGAGGTTACCGTTTGTTTGTATTCTTTCCAGTTTCATTTTAATGCATTTTGTTTTTCAATCCGTCTTATTGTAGTACCGATAAAATAAGCTTTTTGTTTGCTTTGTAGTTCTGACAACTGAAGCGAAACATATGTGGTTTTTACTTTGTAATGCGTTTTCATAGTATAATTCGGATGGATCCCTTTCTTTCTAATGTGTTTATTAGTATAAATCGGATGGGGCGTTTTCTTTGTTATGTGTTTTGATAGTAGCCATAAGTTGGATGGACCCTTTCTTTGTATTGTATATTGGATAAATTGATTGAATGAAGCATTTTCTATACATTGTAATCATATATATTTTTAGTAGTGTGAACAGAATGGATCCTAATTTGCACGCCCGTCTAAAATATATACAGAAATTTTAATGATTTGTAGGGAAATTTAATGAAAGAAAAAATCTTGTATTCCTCAATACTAGGTGTACGGCTCTAGTTTTAGAGAATATCATGTATCATGTTTTTGTATTTTTGAAATCTTTTTTTTACTCTATATTCTTTATAAATTTATTGTGAACTTTCATTATTAAATAAAAATATTATATTCTGTTGTTAATTGCTAGAACTAAGCAAAAAGTCCATTATCCTGATTTAACTCAGATTCTATTGCCTTATTATATACTGGTTATATAATAATTACTACACTTTTCGATTAAGTAGTATATTAATGTTTTTGATTATAATTTAACTGAACTTCGTCGACTGGCGCAGACATTCAACTATATTAATAACATTTGTACGAAATTGAATTCACACTCAAATTTTTCCTGCAATCATTACTTTCATATTCACCCCGTATACCAAAATTCACGCATTCCGTATATATTATAAACACATATCATTCTTCTCATCTGTTCAATATTTCCTTAGCTACGCAAATATCCATGTACCGTCAATTTCACATAAAAAGCCGCTTCAAAACCCTCAAATATCAAAGTTAACATCTATCCATACAAAACTATCTTAAAAGCTTTCCTTATCTAACGAAAATAACTTTTTTCATGACAAAAAAACGACCAAGCATATACCCAACTTAACAGTCTTTTATGACGGTTAGAGTTTAAAATCTCATCACCCATTGGCTAATTTCCCACATGATCTCCCCTAATCACATCCACTTTGAGCGTCTCACAAATACGACTACAACCCAACAATTCTCCACTTCTCAGTCCCCCATCGTCCCAAAATATAGTTTCATTTCATTTTCACCCGGCAAATTGACCGGTTTAATCAAATCTTCTATATGCAATAAACATAATCAAATAGTGTAATCATATTCAGTGCTACATCTTCCGCAAGTGAACATCAATATGAAAAGTTGAATAAAACCAAGTGAGAGTGCATATTGCATTTAATTTATACCACATATAAAATCAACGTACAAGAAAACAACGTTTCCTACGTCATCGTGGCTGGTCCTTCGAGATTTATGTCGATATAACTTCATACCGCATTTCAATCTCGTACTACAAAATGTAAGATTACGAAACAATCTTAGTCTGACAACGTTGATGTCGAATTTAATAGTTTATTATATACAAATTTACAATGAATAGTACAAATTTATGAATGTTTTAACTTCGATGGGTTTAAAATCGGAAGGTAAATAAGAAATTAATGCTTCGGAAAAACGTTATGTTTTGTCTTGATGAGGTGACCAATAGTAGCGACTCTATATCTCTACTTTGATGCTAAGTGAATACTGCCTAAGAAGGATTTGTTTCTATCTATGAAACGATATGTTTTAACTTGATGACTGAATTTGAGTGAATATTACTTCGATATGTAACGACGACTGACTTCTTCACGTTGTGAGACGTGTTAAATAGAAATCTTGAAAGAGGCGTGTGTACACGTAGATTGGTGGGACTAAAAGCGAGTAAACCTTTCTTTTTGGTCAGTATTAGCTATCCGGATGGAACCATTGACAAGAATCAACAATGGATGTCTCCAATTACTATTGTACGTCAACATCTATTGAAACCCTTTACTCAAACGTTTATTAAAGATCTTCCGACACCGATCCATTATTAGAAGATTTCATCTTGTTTAACAATAGAAACTCAAATACAATGTGACAATAGGTCTTTTACGAATTTTACAATGGGCTTTTTCGTTTGCTCTAAACAATATTATTCTACGGCGTTCACAATATATTAACAAAATAAAATAATAGTGTGAGTCGTGACATTTTTCAAAATTTTTAACTATAGAATTTCAAATACAATATGACAATACGTCCTTTACAACGTGATATTTCGTTTAGCCTACAATCCTACTTTACAAATAATAGTGTGAAACGTGATATTTTCAAAATATTTAACAAAGCTACAAAATAAAATAAATTTACGTTTAGAATGTAGAACAATGGTGAACGGATGCAAAAAGAATTTCATATCTACAAATATTTAAAACGTTTTCAAAAAAGTACCGTAACCTATACAATTCCAGAATTCCCAATCATGAACAATTAATGTCCATGTAGAAAAACGAATCACTAAATGAACAATAGAGTGAATTAAAAGATAACTATACAAAAATAATTGAAATACTATCAAAACTGCCATCTATGGATATCAGTAAAACTTTACGCCATGTACAGATCACAAATGACTTTAGAAAGAATAAAATTTTCATTTAATACATGATTGAAGTAATGAAATTTAAATCATAAAAATACCACGTTGTTTATTAAATGTATCCAACTTTTTCAATTGATACTTACAACGAAACATTTTTCCAAATAATTCTCGATTTATTCAGATAAAGTTTATATACAGGGTGATTCATAACTATTGGGACATAGGCTAAGGGTAGATTTTTTGGACCAAATATACCTCAATAAAATATTGCTGTGGAAAAAGATAAACGGCATTAAAGCTGAAATTTTTTTTTCGTTTTTTGCTAATAATTTCACTGTATATTTATCGATTGTTATCAAAATCGGCACAGAGGCATAATTTTATACAGGCAATATTATTTTATGTATTATTTGACATTTTGTTACAGGGGGAGCCTCGTGAAGGATTTCTGATGATGAAATTGACTGGTAACTTTTTTTAAGCAACTTTTTAGTGATTTTTATTAAAAAATATGACATAACCATCATTTCTACGTAATATTGGTACTCTTGTTCAAACACGATATTCTCATTCGTTTTCGAGAAAAACGCAATTGAACAGTTCAAAGTATAGGAAGGGGATTTCAAGTAACGGAAAATAAAAAAACTTGTATATTAAGGCTTTTATTTCGACGATAAAGCATAATTAAAAACAATGTAACATAAAAAGAGCAAACTCAAATTAAATGTTCTACGTGGCCTCCTTCGACTTCTATGCCTTTTCTAATTCTTTTAATAAAGGACTTTCGAACTTCAAAGGACATATTATTCTATCCCCTTATAAAGTTAGCCGCATTTTGTATTTTCCTCCAGAGTTCGTCTCTCGAGTTAATTTCATTGGCATAAACTAGGGACTTCATATGTCCCCAAACATAAAAATCAAGCGGGTTATACTCAGGATTTTTTGGTGCCCATTCAAAATCACTTCCTCTGCCAATCCATTGTTGAAGAAATATGTCATTTAGATGATTTCTAACAACTAAAGAGAAATGAGGTGGAGCTCCATTCTGCATAAACCACATTTTATTAGTTACAGCTAGTGTCAGATTATCCAAAATATAGCTAAAAGTATTTTGCAAAAAAAAATAAGAATCTCAATTTAGATTTGAACTCATGCTGGAAATGTCTTTCTTTCAGAGCATGCCAATTTTTTTCTTCCCAATAATGGCTGTTTCTCCAATTAAATACCCCTCGTCTGGTAAAAGTCGCTTCATCGGTGAACATAATATTCTTAATAAAATTTCGGTCACCATTATGCTTGTTGAGAATACGTTGGCAGAACTGTAACCGTCATGGGAGATCTCTTGGAAACAAATTTTGAACAGGTGTGAAGTGATACGGGTGGAACTTTTCATTTTTTAGAATTCTGATAATAGACGACTGACCTACTCCTGTTGCTGATGACAATTGACGTGAACTTACTGTACGATTTTCATCTATTCGAACCAAAATTTCATCTTCTTGATTAGGTGAAATTTGTTTCAGACGACCACTTTGATTTTTATTGTGAAAAGACCCGGTTTTACCCAAACGATGAAATAGATTTGAAAAAGTTTTGTGATTTGGTGCTTTCTGTCTGGATGTAACAATTCATACCTTCTGGCTGCAGAGCGCCCGCAATAATTTTCTTGTGCGTATACACAAATAATATCCCGCATTTCTTGGTTCGTAAAATGATTGTCACGAGGCATTCCAATCGAAAAAGTATATGATAGCTTTAAAAAATGCAACAATTGACTATAAACGTCATTTACCAGCAACAATTATCTGACAGTCCAAAGCACACTTTTCATAAATGAAATAATATTTGAAATCCCCTTCCGTGCTCTGAACTGTTCAATTGCGTTTTTTTCGAAAACGAATGAGAATATCGTGTTTTAACAAGAGTACCAATATTACGTAGAAATGATGTTTATGTCATATTTTTTAATAAAAATCACTAAAAAGTTTCGTCAAAAAAAGTTACCAGTCAATTTCATCCTCAGAAATCCTTCACGAGGCTCCCCCTGTAACAAAATGTCAAATAATACATAAAATCATATTGCCTGTATAAAATTATGGCTCTGTGCCGATTTTGATAACAACCGATAAATATACAGGGAAATTATTAGCAAAAAACGAAAAAAAAAATTCAAGTTTAACGCCCTTTATCTTTTTCCACAGCAATATTTTATTGAGGTATATTTGGTCCTACCGCCATATTTGGGTCCAAATAATCTACCCTTAGCGTTTGTCCCAATAGTTATGAATCACTCTGTATATATATATAAATAATTATTTACCAATTTTTGGTATAAGGGTGCAAAAATTGGAACTAATTTTAAGCTGATATAAAAAAGCATTTTCCAAGAAAAAAAAATATAAGGTTTGGCCCAATTTTTGCACCCTTATATCAAAAATTGGAAAATAATTATGTATATAACAGTGTGTCCAATTAAGTCGGAACCATATGGAAAACGTTTTTATTCTTAGTTTTATGAAGAAAAGTTATTCTTCATAAAAAGTTGTATATGGTTCAAAACCTGGAATACACTCATCAGATATCAAAATTTGTTAGTCGTATACGAGATATGTAAAAAGTATGAATTTTTGCTCAAGAGTAAAGTACCTTCAGTTTTGAAAATATTGACAACTGTTATCAAAAAAGTTGATCATTATTGAAAATTATTGTCAGATATCCAATACTATTCATCAGCCATGGAAAAAAAAATTTTTTGTGTTTGTGTTTTGTTATCTAGGATGCACTGACAGCAAACGTCAAATCGCTAGTTAGATTTTATAAAACACAAGAAATGGCGGTTCGGTTAAGTAATGAGGAAAGAATTGAAATAGTGTTGATTGTGGGAGATAATTATAAGACTCATCGAGAAGCAGCAGCTATATTTAACAACAGACATCAGAATAGAAATATTCAGCATTCGACAGTTTCAAAAATTATAAATAAATTTAAGACGTCTGGAAGTGTTCACAATAATTTTAATAAAAAACACCAGAAGAGGGTAGCTAGTGAGGTCACGCAATATGCGAAGTGATGTTATCTGTAGTAGAACACCCTAAAATGTCATTGAGAAAAAGAATGTCTCTGATCCAAAATGAAGTAAGTAGAGGTACAATGGCAAATATTATAAAAAAGAACAGTTATCATCCATACAAACCCCAATTTGTGCACACAATAGAGATTATGACAGACGGTTTGAATTCTGCTCGTTGATACAAGGAGAGTTAGAAGAGTTAGAAGAGTATCCCTTTTCATTGAGAAATATAATTTTTACCGATGAGTCAACATTCACATCAAATGGAACTATCAGTTCACAAAATTGTCGCTGGTGGTGTGACAGTAATCCTCACTTTACTATCAAAGCACGAGACCAATATTCATTCAAGATCAACGTATGGTGTGGTATTTACAAAAATAAAATCACAGCACCATATTTTTTTCCACAATCAATGAATGCTGAACGTTATCTAAGTTTTTTACAAAATGAATTATACAATGATTTTATTAGCGAACTATCCCTAACAAACCGTCAACGTGCATGGTTCCAACAAGACGGTGCTGTGAGGGAATACCTTGAATGGAGTTTCAATAACAAAGTAATACACAGACATTCGCACATTTTTTGGCCGGCTAGATCTCCATACTTAACCCCTCTGGATTATTTCTTATGGGGCTACTTAAAACATAGGGTTTACCAGCAAAGACCTTTTCAAAATATTGATCATTTGGAAAGGACAATTACAGAGGCATGTCAAGAAATTACTGCAGACATAATCAAGTATGTATTAAGGGAATTTAATAGACTAACCACTAAATGTTTAGAAAGAGATGGTGGATATGTTGAGGCTTTAGTCAATTGAAACAAAAAATAAATTATTTTACTTCCATTTTTTTATTATCTTTCGTTCAAATATTGAAAAATAACTATGTGAAGGATTCATTATATTGTTATGAATGTTATTTACTACCTATTAGTTAACTTGTTTACCTTTTCATTTGCAAAATAAAATATTACGATATGTATGCATCAACTATTCAATTGCAATGTACATTGTTGCATAACTTGATAATGAACCGAAAGCTTATCATGTCTTTCAATAAAATAGCTGATTACAAGATTTACATATGCATGTATTTTATTTATACCAAAACATATTTTTTCATGGCAGATGGGCAATATTGGATATCTGACAATAGTTTTCGATCGTGATCAACTTTTTTAATAATAATTTAATATTTTGTAAAAAATAAATGTACTTTACTCTTGGGTGAAAATCATGTTTTTTGACGAACCTTGTATATGAGTAATAAAAGTTGTCATCTGATGGTTGAATTTAACGTTTTAGACCATGCAAAACTTTTTATGAAGAATGACTTTTTTTCGTAAAACTGAAAATAAAAAAGTTTCCCATATGGTTCCAACTTAATTGGACACATTGTATAAGAATTTTATCTGAATAAATTTCAGTCAATAAATTGAAAATTACTTGAAAGAATCTTTCTCCTTTGTAAGTATCAATTGAAGATAGAAGAAGTTGGATACATTTAATAAAAGACATGGCATTTTATGTGATTTAAAAAAAATTGTGATTTGAATTTCACTTTATTTGTTTATTAAATGCAAGTATCATTCTTTCTAGAATCATTTGAGATGTGTACATGGCATGACATCCGTAGATGGCAGTTTTGGTAGGTATAGTCACTTTATCTGATTGATATATCATAATCTGATTGATATATCATAAAAATAAATATCTATTTTCTACAATCACATTGAAAAGTAGGCTTTTTCGCTTGCCATTGACAACGAAAAGTTGACTTTTCTTGAGGGTAAAAAATTACAAAAAGCTTGTTGTCCATATTAACCGATACTACACACACAATTGTATTGACAGTGACAGTGGGGATCATAGATCATCCAGGCTAGGGAGTGCTTTTATCTTCTGAAAATCTTTGACAATCTAATAAATCGCTGTTTTGTAAAGTTTTCAATGTTTTAAATAATATTAATATTATATTTTACTACAAAAAAATGGAAGTTCGTCCTCGATGACCAGCCAAGTTTCGCAAAAGTTTAAAAAAGTAAGTATAAAATATTTGACAGGTACTTGAAATAAGAGGTATAAATTTATCAATAATTATTTATAATATACATTCAAGTGATTGTAGAAAAAATGTTATATGTATGGCGAGCTAAAAGTGAAATTATTGTTCTCAAGGTTTCGAACAATAATTCCT
The DNA here is from genome assembly GCA_963921935.1 of Galeruca laticollis. NCBI lineage: Eukaryota > Metazoa > Arthropoda > Insecta > Coleoptera > Chrysomelidae > Galeruca > Galeruca laticollis. The sequence continues at coordinate 155,739,835 of OY998181.1, read as the reverse complement.
CACTTAATACATAAATAACTATTTCCTGTCCGATTTTTCGATAAATATGGTCGAAAATAACATTAATATCATAGATATTGTTTATACAACATAAATAATTTCCCAGCTCCAGAAGGTTTCGATTTTGAATTATAAAAAAAACAAAATTTAAAAAAATTATCATAAACAAGTTGTTTCTGAGGACTTCCAATGATTTATTGACATGACTCGTAGATGTACACGTTTTTTATATGTTTTCACGTATTAACTGCAATCAAATTGCATTGAGATCCAATAAAGCATCCATTAAATTAATAATTGATTAATTTTATTTAAAACTGAATCGTCATCATTAGTTATGTGCACATTAATAAAGAATAGAAATCTCATAATACTTCTAACAGACACTCAACGGATATTCGAAAATCATCTCAAGAGGGAATCGTCTATGAATAAATCACATCTGACACCATCTGCGAAGCGATCAAAGCTTTCAATTGCCTATAAGTAACTAGAGCGTAATGAACGTGATCCTGAGCGGAGTACACAAGCAAAAACTTAAATAACTTTTAACGTGTAAAAAATGATATATCATAGTTTCTTTCTATTGAACTTTTTTTAATAAAAAATGGCATTAGAAACAAAAGATTGAGGTGATATCAGTGGTTTGATTGTAATTGCCACTTATTAACATCAATTGTTAGACATATAATAAACATTTAGAATAATATTTCAATTCAGATAAATTACACTTAATCAAAACTATACAATTTTTTTCATCTCTTGGAGGTAACAATCCAACTCTTTGTTAAATAAAGGTTTTGCTTTTTTTTCATCACAATATTTATAATTCTGAGATCATCATCAATCAGACAGCGAATGTAAGCACATATGGAGGAACTACTGAAGATCTATGAATAAAACGAAAAGTGAGGCAAGGCTGTCTTGTATTACTACTCAATACAATATTTATTCAGAGGAAATAATACAAGGAGTGCTAGGAAACGAAACAAGTGGGAATAAAATTAGTGAAAGTTTAATCAATAATCATGTACCTATGCAGACGATACTGTGCTCCTTGCTGAAAATATTGAGTCACTGTACAGTGTCATCCTTGCTAGCCATGAAAGTGGATTGATCTTGATATAATGAATACAAAATATATGGTAACAACGAAGGAAACGGATCCAACAACATATTTATATGCTGGATCGGAAAGACTAGAAAAATTACCTAGGAACTTGTATGAGCGCCTTGAATCCGTACTTCCCAGGATGTGAACCTGGCCCTTAGATATGGAAATAAAAAAGATATAACTGTTTACATTATTCTTGAAACCAACAACACATCGCATTCTAACTAAAAATCGGATGAAGGAGCAGGATAAAGTAACATTGTTTCCTACTGTTGCCAAATTTAGTTTATTTGGTGTGTGCTGCAGATACAAACTATTAAAAATAATCAATATTTCAATTGTTTTAACCTTCATAGGACCGGCCGGGGTCCGTTTGTACCCCATGATGTATGTTTTTGCTGTATCTCAGCAAACGCAAATTTTTAAACATTGATATTTCATCTAGCTGCAGTTTATGAATTATTTTGATCAAAAATGATGTATTTAATAGTTTTTATTGGCTGGTATAATCAAAAAATAGTTTTATATTACAGGGATCTCTTCAGACCCCGGTCAGCCTTTTACGTCCGATAAAATAATCCCGGTAACTGTTAGTAAAATCGGGGAATCCCATACATTTAACGTTTGTTTACTCACATGGAATTTACCCATATAATTGTAAAATGTAAATTACCAGTTCAAATGGGGGATTCCTCGCACTGCGATATAATTTTTAGACTTGAATATTCGGGTTAGTCTCTTGTGATATTGCGAGTAGGGTACATCGTTTTGAAAATGAGTCAGTTTTTATTTAGAAACAATCGCAAGGGGCTTACTGACGATGAGATGTTATGTATACTTGAAAGTGATGATCCAGAGTTTGATAGTGTTATCAATGAGGAAAAATCGAGTGACTTAGAAGATGAAGACATTGTCACAGAAGTAGAGGACGAAAATGATGTAATAGTTGTTGATCAAAGTATAGAGAAAACGAACCCAAAGGAACCAATAGTTAGTAACAGCCAGGGCATTCCAGTACCTATATAAATCTAAAGATGGAACTGAGTGGTCAAAAATTCCAGGAAACACAAAAGTTAGACGTTCAAAAGCTAATATTCGGAGACATGCTCTAGGCCTTACAAATTACAGTTCTGATATCTCAAGTATAAAAGACGCTTTTCTTCTTTTCCTACCTCCGGATATTCTGAACATAATAGTAACCGAAACAAACAGAAAGGCACAAACATATTATGATAAATGGAATATAGAAAATCCGAATAAAATTAAAGTTTTTGTACCTGTTGATTCTACAGAGATTGAAGCTTATATTGGACTGTTGCTTATTCTTGGCGCACTTCACGGATCGAAAGAGGCTATCGATATGCTCTGGTGTCAAGATATTGCTTACTGTCGTCCTATAATTCCTGCTGCATTGTCAAGAGACAGATTCAAACCAATTACTTCGTTTTTACGCTTTGATAATTTTCAAACAAGACAAGAACGAAAATTAGTAGATAAGCTAGCTCCGATAAGAGATATATTCGATATTTTCACTTCTAATTGTAAAAAATCACTTAATCCTGGCGACTATCTATGTGTAGATGAGCAGCTTGTACCATTTAGGGGTAAGGCACCATTCTGAGTCTATATGAAGAGAAAACCTGATAAGTATGGAATCAAAATATGGGCTTTTGTGGACTGCACCACTTCTTATATTGCAAACATGCATCTATTAATTTTTAGGAAAACAAGGTAACAAAGCGGAAAATGGTCAAGGTCAAAGGGTTGTCCTAGATTTGACAGACTATTTGGAAGGCGGATTTGGAATAACGACCGATAACTTTTTTACAAGTTTAGAACTTGCTGACAAGTTGTGGAGAAAAAAATATTACTTTATGTGGAACCCTCCGGAAAAACAAAACATTTATTCCCAGGGAACTTCTACCGGCATCATACAAGAAAGAGTTTTCAAGTATGTTTGCTTTTAGAAATCAAAGAACGCTAGTATCCTATGTTCCAAAACAAAAACATGCTGTCATCTTACTTTCAAGTGAACATACTGATAGTAAAGTAGCTGGAGAAGAACAGCACTATAAACCAGAAGTTATTCTTCATTACAACAAAACAAAAGGTTCTGTCGACACTTCAGATAAGTTGGCCAAAGAATATACAGTGCAGAGAAAGTCAAACCGCTGGACAATGGCAATATTTTCGCATCTTATAGATATCGCAGGAATAAATGCTTATAAATTCTGATTACTGAAAAACCCGGATTGGCGAAAAAACAGTTTGGATAAACGTAAAATGTATATTTTGGGACTAGGAAAAGAACTCATAAAGAATTTATCAGCCGATATGGAGTGCTATTGGAAGTCCACAGTGACCAAGGAAAAAATTTCGGAAGCCATCTATTCCAGGAGATTTGCGAGAAGCTGGGAATGAAGAAGACTAGGACAACGGCATTACATCCACAGTCAGATGGAATGGTTGAGCAGGACTATTGGAAAATATCTGTCCATAGTAGTTTCCAGCCATCAGAGAGATTGGGACCAATATCTTTCTCTATTCGCATTGGCTCATCGATGTGCCGTCAATGAGTCCACGGGTGAAACACCTGTGAAAATCCTGTTTGGACGTGAAATGAGGCTTTCTTGTGACCTGAAATTTAGCTGTCGGCCTGGAGAAGATCTAGCAGGAGAAGACTACGTGATCCAATTGAGAAGAAGGCTGGACGATATTCATGGAGTAGTTCGAACAAATCTTCAAGTTGCCAACGACAGAGTGAAAAGTCGGTACGACACGCAAGCCACAGAAGGTGGTTTTGAAGAAGGGGACAAAGTATGGTTACACAGCCCGACGAGGAGAAAAGGATTTTCTCCAAAATTACAGAAATCCTAGGAAGGTCCATACTTAAGCAAGAAAAGGATCAATAATGTTATATATCGCATAAGCAAGATCCCTAACAGAAAACCAAAAGTAGTTCAGCAAAACCGACGAGCCCCATTTGAAGGAGACCATGACCTAGAGAAAGGAGTAAACCATATTCAAGATGTGTCTGACCCTACATTCGATGAATTCATGGGCGCGTATGGAGGTACCGGGAAAGCTAGATATGGAGTCACTTCGGAACAACAACAAGATTTGTTCACTCTCCCGGAAGATTATTCACTGGCATACAACATCCCCGCCCCTCTCAAGAACGCACGAAGGTTGGTATTCGTCTTTTGAAAGAAGTTCGGGCAATTAGAAAAACTTGAAGACCAGATTCCAGCCCCTGGCAAGACAATGAAACTGAAACATAATTCGCGGTACGTCTTCTACGTGGTAAATAAAAATGTATCTCAAGATCGATCTACCTACAGGGAAGTGTGGGAAGCACTTCGAAACCTCCGAGACCATGTGTTAGAATCCAGCGTGAAGAAACTGACTATGCCTGAAACAGAGAGTAACCAGTTGGATTGGCGAGTTATCAGGAACATGGTAGAGACTATCTTTCGAGATACCGGTGTCCAGATAATTATTTGCAGCTACAACCCCCGTTATCAGTATCCGATGCAGACGGAGCTCTGCTATTTCCATAATATCTGAAAGTGTAGAAATGGGGCCAGTTGCCGATTCAAACATCCAGTCTCAGCTACACAAAAGTTCCAAGAGGAACTGCCTTTTAAGCAGGGGGTAATGTTACGAAACAGCAGACTGGTATAGTCCCTGAATCCGACTCTGTCTAAGCCATGTATGGAAGTTAAAATTATGGCAGACATTGTTTTTGTGACTAGTCTTAACTAGAAAATGGGAGAGCCAATTGTTTTTGTGTAAGCCGCAATCTAGAATTATCTAGTAAAAAAGGCACTAATATATAAAGGGACCGACCAGCGAGGGAGTTTAGTATATAATTTGACATCGTGATATATATATATATATATATAAATATATATATTATCAATAATTTTATAATTTTAATTTTAATTAGATATGAGATTTATTTAGATTTGTTTGAATTTGATTTATGTGTGTGGCTAGCTCAGTTGTTTATTATTATATGATATATTATTATTTTATTATATGATATTGGTTCGGGAGCATGAGACTTTCTCTACTCTTTGTGTCCTGGCTTTGTTTGGATATATTTCGCTCATTCACAATAAAAAAAACACAAAACACAATATTTTCAATCATTTAATTTTATAATGGAATTTTTTATTCAAATATATTTTTTAATCAATATGGTTACGCCTATGGAATTTACCAACACAGAATCATAACGAATATACACTAACTTATGCGCATGCCCAACTAACAACGAACATATTCGAGATGGAATGAACGTTTCTTAACGACGCTCTGCACCTGCGTGAATATTAGATACATAGCATAGTTTCCTTTAGAACAATGCTGATGGATTCGCCTAAAAGAATTTACGTTGAAAATTATATACATACACTAACTAAATTGTTCAGAAGAAATATGTTACAAATTTATATATACAAATGGAAAATTATGTGAATGAAATAAGATGCATATTTCTTATATGATTTGAAAATACGTAAGTACAAGCATTATTATATCATAGAATAGGCCTTTTTATATAATATTTGGAATTTGTCTAGTGAATAACATACATAAAGTCTTTTTTCTTTTTTATAGATCGATCATAAAGACGCAAAAATGTTTATATATACATGAAAATAGTCACTCAATTTATACTCAAGAGTTATAATTCTTATTATTGGCCAATAATATCAAAAGAAGCGCTGATCTGATGCCTGGAATTCTGGATATATCTATGCCTGGATACAGAACTACGCCTTCCGAAGTTCTAGCTGTTTGATTTGGTGAGAAATTTTGATATTCTCACGGGAAAAACTGGTTTCAAATACATGTAAGTGTTCTAGGATTTGTATTTGTTAAGAATGTGTAGCTTTTATCATGAAAATTTGTAATTTTACTTAAATTTTCGGGAAAAGTTCCTTATCACATCCTCACTATTTCGACGCCAAAAACCAACTCCCCAACGCTTCTATTTGATCGTCAATTTTTTTTTCAACAACCAATTTATTGTTTCTAAGCTCACTAATTAAGAACAAGTTTTTTGTTAAATTTTAGTTGATCGAAATTTGTCATGTCACTTTCCACCAATCACATTGTTTCTGGAGCTGTCGAACTATTTTCACAATTGTTACACTTTAGGAAGTTTTTTTTGGAAATATATATAAATGTAAATTCCACCCGAAAAGTATCTGTTTTCTTTTACTGTTCAACTAATTTCAATAGAACAAATCTTTTACTGATAGTGAAATTCCTTTTATATGTCGACATGGCAATGTCTAATTTTGTTTTGACATATATATATATGATAATTTGAAAATAATATTTATATTTATGAACATAAATTCTTTTATAATATCTTTTGCTCTGATTATTTATACTATTTAAGTTCTCTAGTAGCAAATATTTCTTTGAATCCATCACCATTTAATATTCATTAATTTCATAAAATTTTATATACATTATGACATATAAATTATCTTTATGTCTTGATATTTTTCTATTATAAATTTATCTATTTCTTATTACTAAATATGAAATTGATTTATATTATTACTGTTTCAACTAACTACTTATTAAATTAGATAACTAAACCTGTTTAATTTCAGGTGAAACAGCTGATTTCTTCATGACAACTGAACATCCATATTTGGGCAGATTCCATGTTCTCCATTATACTTGTTAAGCATTTTCTAACTTAAGACAATTATTAAGGTAATTTCTTCATTTTATTGTTGTTCTTTTAATTATTATAAACAAATGATTTAATATATTCTGATTTTATATGCATTTTTACTTATGATTGTGTTTTTCTTAATGTGTTTTTAACTACATAGTTTCAATTCATTTCAAATAATAAGCAAAATATTTTCAAACAGCTGATACTCTTTCGTATATAAGATATATGGTTCAATATATATATATATATATATATATATATATATATATATATATATATATATATATATATATATATATATATATATATATATATGTATATATATATGTATATATATGTATATATATATATGTATATAAATATATAATAAATAAAAACGTCTTAATAAATAAGAAAACCATTACAGTGTCTTACAGTGTATGAATTGCATAAATGCAATATTCTCGACCTTTCAAAAGTTACAAGTAACAGATGTACTTCGAGAGAGCTGATTACACGGTACTAATGAGAAAAATCAGAACCATAATTTATTCAAAGTAACACTTAGATGTGTTTGTACCTAATAACGGTATAATGCAAGGGAACAAAAAAACTAATACACAGCGTAATAAAGATTATGGTTGTTATTTTTATGTTGTGGCTTGCAATAGATCTAGAACATGATGAGTTATTATTTATTTGAACACTAATTCTTTCAATAAAACTATAAAAACATTATATAAAATAATTATAGGTATATTTCTCAAAGTAATGACTAAACCCTTTCGACCCCACCGGGACATATGTTCCGCAGACATTATCAATACACATCAAATTTAGTGGGATGCATGTCCCACTGCTTTTCTGTGATTACATTGATACTTTAGTGTAACTTTTTTCCGATAGATGGCACGAGCGTCCTGCCAGTTGTTTGTTTTTTCAAATCAGGTCAGAAAAATATTAAATGTTTGTGCATTCTGATGCCATTTTAGGAAGAGGTGCATAAGTGGAGATACCTGTTGTTTTCGTTTTGTGCTGTTTAGGTACCTCTATTTTTGCCAAAACAAGTTGTTTATTACAAATAAGTTCATATTTATTGTAGATTTAAAAACTGATAAGTCTATTTTCATGTACGAGAGAACAATAAAACGTAATTTCTAATGCAAAACTTAGTACGGTCATTTTAAATATTATTACAAAATAATCTAAATATAATGACCATACAAAAAACCGAGAGCAAAGTAATATTGGAGGGCAGTACTTCTAACGAATTCAAGATAGAGAAAGGTCTGAGACAAGGAGACCCATTATCCACAACCCTCTATAACCTAGTTCAGGAAATTATACTAAGAGAAAGTGGTATAAAAACCCGAGGTTTAATTTATGCGAATAAACATCAGTGTCTAGTATATGCGGACGACATAGTACTTATGGCAAGATCCAGGAAAGAACTGCTTAGCGTATTTAAGCTACTGGAAGAGAAGGCAAGAGAATATGGTCTAGTGATCAACGAGAAAAAAACAAAATACATGGTAATGAAGGATAATGAAAAAGCCGATATTATTATAAATTGTAATGGAAACAAAAGCTACAAAATAAAAAAAGTGGAACAAATCGAATATTTGGGAGTCACTATCACAAATAAAGGAGACGAAGAAAGGGAAATAGAAAAAAGGTTAACAAGAGGCAGTAAAGCAGCAGGAGTGGTATCACAGATGTTTAACTCAAAAGACATATCACGACCAGCAAAAATAAGAATGTACCAAACAATAATAAGACCGTCAGTTACCTACGCTTGTGAAACCTGGACAATGAACAAAAAAGAGCAGAATAAACTAGAGATATGGGAACGTAAAATGCTTAGAAAGATTTATGGTGGAATAAAAGAGAACGGAATATACAGAAGAAGAACAAACAGAGAATTATCTGATTTGTATAATCACCCAAGTATAACCCATATAATCAGAGAGCGAGATGGTTAGGACATATAGGTAGAATGGCAGAAGATAGATGGGTAAAACGAGTGCTGAAAGGGGAAGAGGGTGGTAAAAAGAGAAGAGGAAGACCAAAGAAGAAATGGTTGGAAGAGTTTAGGAGAGACCTGAGATCAGTGGGAGTAAGGGACTGGCAGAACGAGGCGAGGAATAGAAAAAAATGGAGAGAGAGAGAGAGAGAGTGAAAGGTCTCGAAGCCGAGGGCCAGATAGGCCTCTAGTGCTGATATATCTATATAATCTAAATATTTCCTAAAATTTTCATAAATGTATCTGTGCTAATACAAGTTTGCGGTCTTTTAATGAAGTAAGGTAGTAGAGGCAAATATGACCCATCTTAATATAATTGTTTTTTCCATGGAACCAGAATATTTCTCGGAATATTGTTTTCAACCCTATGATACGTAAGTATGTGGCCGACAAACCTATGTAATTTGACCTGGTCAGAAATGATTCGTAATAGATTTACATATAGAAATCATTCGCACTGCTCTAGGGCCATATTACCAATCTGGTCAGATTATATGGCCCATAGGTAAAAAATCTTTAAACTTAGGGAGTCGGTTTTATTTTTTTAAAGGTGTTTTTACAAAATTAAAAACCGAGTTTTGTTTTTAAACAAATATTAGAACATGCACAGAAAAACTAACTTAGAATGTAAAAATGAATACAAGAAGTCAACAGCACCCAAATTCTTCATCATCGTCCGACTCTAGGCCAACGCATACCTCATGGTACCAAATAAGACATTTTGTACACATTCGCATGTCAAGTTTGTCCTATTTATCACAAGCTACACATAACCATGACTCCTGCGTAGTTTGCTTAGATGTAGACTGTGGGATAAAACTTTTCTGTTTGGATGTTGATGGAACTGGATGTTTCGGACCTGAAGACTTCATAGCTGATTCGCCATGTCTCTCAGAGAATAGGTCTTTTGTCACTTGCTGAGCTTTTTAATTCAAAGCTTTATGCCTAGTTCTTTTCACTTCATTATTTTTTCCATCAGTAGGAGTTGGAAGTATTTCGTGAAAAGACTCATTCAATATAATTGGAGAAGGTTCTTGAGAAACTGGATTAATTATTCTAGCTGCCAATGGAACATCATCAGCAGGCGAAATCTCACCATTTCACCTGTCGGAGTTTCCACTATATTTATTTTATCAGGAATCGCTCGCTCTGTTACTAAAGAAGATGTAAAAACTGCATCGGGTATTGCATCATGATTTGAAGGAAACAATCCTGTACCTCTAAATCCGCTTATAATATTTTCTGGTGTCATACATTTGGGCCAAACACGGGACAAAATTATGTTGAATCTGGCCTTCTTGGAGGGTAGGTATCCCAATATCTCAAGAGCTCCGGGTCCCGATTGCCTTCAAAAGAGCCAAATACTGGATTTAAAATTCCATTACTTACTTTCAGTCATCTGATGATAATTCAATTATTTTAATAATTCATTCAGAAAAATAATTAGGAGAAATTCTTTCAATAACAATGGGTATAAAACTATAGTTAGATGCACAAATTTCTGAGCATTGACCGAAAAGTAAGCCTGAGCGATTAATAGAAAACTGCCTTATCTAGGGGTTGGAGCTCATACGTGGTGACGGCAAAGTAATGTGATACCAAGAGACTCAGCTGTTTCAGCAATTGTGTAATCTAAATTGCTGGAAGCTCCATCAACTACAAAAAGTGTAGGTCCGTTTGATTTATGCTGAGCCAGTTCAAGTTGGTCTTGAGACCATCATTTGCGTAAATTGTTGCATACTTGTCCCATCTCAAGACTAAAAAAAGTTTAAGCTTTTTTTAATTAAGTAGGGTAATGTGCCCATCTGTCGGGTTATATGCCCCAGTGCCATATAACCCGCTACTTTTGTGGGTCATATTAACCGATAGGACATCGAGACAACATAATAAGTGAAAAAAAGACAGAGTTTCACTGGCGAATAAATATACCATGCAAAGATACTTAAAAACATGTATTTACCTCTTTTAATTTTTGCGGACCGTTCCCTTTGGTTATTAGCCTGAAAGAGTGGTCAACAAATCAGCCGAAAAATTATAACAATACATGCATAACCCGGCCATCAGAAACCAACTGCCTGCTACGTGCAAAACTGTGGCGGCAACAGTCTAGGGACACTGCAGACCGTGTCATCTATAGAGCCCGTCGAGTAACTAAAATCGGTAGATAATTCCAAAGAATTAACGAAAACTGTAACGTCGTTAGTAATCAAATTTTATTGATTTTTATAACTGCGTATGCGCGATATCATATTGCTCGTCCCCATCCCCACATGTTATATGTTATTATACTGTTATCATTTGTTAGTTCAAGTGTAGAGGTTATTTTAAGGTTACGGTATTTTGGTGTATTTTTTAATTGCAATAGTGTAATATTTATCTGTTGTTCCGTTGCTTTATTATTATTAATTGAAACGACAATGTCAAAGTGTATTCTAAAGGAGTAATAAGTGGTGAACTCGGTAAGTTTTATTAAAAAAATTTGAGCATTTTTTCTTTCACAATTAACAACCATTATCTTCATTTTTATAAAACACAGAGAATTTTTACAAATTTAATCGACAACTTTAGAGATCATGGTTGTTCTTTACATTAGCTAAACTGAAAATTGCTACATTAATAAAGTAAATATTTCTTTTTACAGTTTTGTTCCTCTAACTCAGGAAGATAAAATTAATATGGCTGAAAAGCAGTGGTAATAAATCATTAAATTTGTCGACGAAGGAACGATGGAGGATATGATCTCTTCATTTTCAAAAACAGTGTTTCTTTAGATTTGAGAAAGACGAAGAGGGGTTATTAAGACAGTTTGATTTGCCTTCCCATATGAGTGGAAATTAACAAAAATTGATGGTAAGTTTAATTGTATTCAATATAGCATGCTATTATTTTGTACATTTTAAAATGTAAATTGAGTGAACGAAAAACGAGTACTGAGTGTGTAATTTTATTAAAATTCTAGGTAAGCACTTTCATCCATTAGATCATTCTGAAAGCTCTCGTCAAGAAAAAAATATACAGAAAGTGTCAAAAAACATCAAACCCTGTATACATACAATGAAATGAAATGTTTGATGTTACATCATTATTTAACTAAAATTTGTTAAAATTACTCTATAAAGAGTGTGTACAATTGTAATTCACATAACAAAACGTCTAATTTGATTACCAACTAAATGATATGTGTGCACACCCTCTTTATAGAGTAATTTTAACAAATTTTACTTAAATAATGATGTAACATCAAACATTTTATTTTATTGTGTGTACATTGTACCTGTTGTATGTTTTTCCCTTGTCGACAGCTTTGAGAATGACCTAATGGCTGAAAGCGCTTAGCTGGAATTTTAATCAAATGACATACTCAGTACTCGTCTTTTCATTCACTCAATTTATATCTAAAGTGTACACCATACTCAGACAATTTCATTTTAAAATGTATCCATTGGAAAAATAATAATCTGGGTTTTATTTTATGTTATAGCTATATTCCCTCTACCAGCTATGGGATGGAAGGTATTGATCCCTTGCCGATTTTCATATATAGCCCATGGTGTGGCAATTTATGGGAAATGAAAGTGAGTATTAACTTTTGTTGAGGCATTACGTCTAAAAGTATTTGGTCTAGCGGTAACGAAAAATCCAAAATTTCTAATAAAGACAAAAAATAAAAAAATAGTTAAAAATCAAGAATTCCTAAAAAAATCGGAAGCTTCAAAAAAGGGAATCAAAAAAACCAAACAAATGTATAAATTCCAACATTTTTTGATATTTTTTTGGCTTAGTACAAAAACATGTGTAAACTTATTATTTCCATAGTAAGCGCATTTTGTTTTCTTTTGTTGACATAAATTTTCAAACATATTTGTGTGTTTACTTATTTATTGTTGTTATTTTGTGTGTTTCCTTGTAGAACCTCAACCAGAAACGAGAAAGGACTCCATGAGACGGTGGGATTTTTAAGAGCCCTTAAGAAACATTTTAACAATCATAGACTACCAGGAGCTGCAGAGTAACTTAAACAGCCTTATGCAATGGTTTCATAAGAACGGAATATTTTTAAATGTAGAAATATACAAATATGCAATATACTAGGTTTAAGCTTGAGTTATAAACCTATTTAATACTTCCAGTAAAGAAATAAAGATGTGTTTTAAGTGGAAATGAAATGTTAGATATATTATTTTTAATGTTGTACAGTCACAAGTGCTGTTTAGCACTCTTATATGTAATTACTTGGCACCATGTATTTACAGAGTTGGGCTTTATTTAACAACTTTTCCTTCAAAATATTTTAATTACTTTTGTTCAAACAGGCACAGTAATTATATTCAAATGTTTTCTTTCACAGAAAGTTCCCAAAAATAGTAGTTAACTACTCATCGCTAACACTTTTTTTGATTAAGTAAGTAGCAGTTATACTCCAGTAGTTTGTCCAGCTCTGTGTGTTTATACGAGTGTAATAATAAATAAATAAATTAAAATAAACCTATCATAAATAATTTTCTACTTTGAATTGATTTAACATCATTTGAAAATCTGATGATACTCCAATCTAGAATGTATGTTACTCAAATTATTTTTTAATTATTGCATTGTTTTTACATTATAGTTCATTTATTGTCATTCTGTTTGTTAAAAGTACTTTGTGAACGAAATTATTTGTTGTGTATTTTTATACCAAAATAAATAAAATGTTTATATGATTACTTTTTCCAATTCAATTAACCATTTATGGTCCATCATTTGATATTTCATTTAATTTAACTCAACAACTAATCATTATTGAATTATAAATGGTTATTTTGAAATAAAATAATTAAAATACAGTAAATTTGAATATACCGCCAAAACCTAAAATTACAGAAATCTTCTCAACATCACTCAATTGTTTAGTCGACAGGCTCTTTAGATGGCGCCACAATCAGTGTCTCATCTATCTGTGAGTTATCTGTGGGTGAGTGAGAGTATCATCCACTAGCCCACGGGCTATCGGTACTGCGTTCATGATAGTTGTCGCTAAAATCTCGATCAAGATTTTAATATCTGTAAGTAACTGAACTTATCACTGTCTTTTATATCGATACTTTAACAACAGCTAAAAAAATCACTAGGATACATATTTCTCAAAACCCTCAATAGCTCTACAGTTAATTTTTGTTTTTATTCCGGCACAATTTTCCTATTTCTACTTTATTTGACCAACAAAAGCGCCAATTTATCTTTTTTGAAAAGAAAAAACTCGTGTTGAACGGACGGAAAAAAGAATACTAAAAAATATCTGTAATTCGGTTTACCGTCTAATATTTCATTACTTTCACACAAAACGTAATATTCAACTAAAATTATGTTTAAAATAATATATTAGTTACTAATAATTATATTGATAATACATTCGAGATGCTGATATAGTTATTTCAAAGACACGCCTCGATGCCGAGATATCGAAATCAATAAAATTACCCTTTATATGCCTCAGCAAATATCTTTAAAATACTAACCCCAGGAAATATGTAAGATAATCAACGGTTATGTTCAACTATACTATTTTATCAACTTCAAACTCCTTAGAAAATACAAAATACATCCTATTATTTAATGCTGATAGATAGAATCAAGTTAAAACATTAGTAATACTTTGACGTAAAAATGTAGGATGTTGTAACAACAGAATGAATACATTCACTGTTTCATCACGACTTCTGGAATCTGACATACATTTCAACAATCTGAAGAAAAATTGTAATCGTGTATATATATTTTTTATATATAGGAAACTGTTTATAATTATCATTGTTGGGTCCTCGTGCTAAAGATTACTATAATTTTCCACTTTCAGAGCAGGCTAGTTAAGTTAATTGATCTTATAAAACATATTAACACGTTTACAAACACTTTTTTGAAAGAGTAGCGTGTTACTTTTGGTGGAATCCGACAGCTATTATTTCTATGTTTGGTTTAATGAAGTGATTTGATATATGATTAGCTTTTAATATTGAAACGAGATCAATTAGGAGGAACGGATATTTAGTTATTTGAACTCTCACTACCAATTGAATTAATTTTTATTTCCCTAACTAACATTTGTAAAAAAATGAGTAAAGTGCTCTTATTTAAAATAAAATTTCTTCGAGATAAATGATATGAAGGTAATGATAATAATTAAGTAACTTGTGTCATTCTGACGATGATATTGATTTATCGAAACAATTGTCAATTTTTTAGAATTTTCAATAACTTTTATTATATTGTGGAATTAACTAGAGACCGTGAGTTTCATTTAAAAACACTGATATGAAGGTAATTTGACCTATTTTAAAAACATATTTGGTCGGTATGCACTCCCAATGCACCAATATGCTCCATGATGATTTTCTTTGCACCACATTCCCCGGGAAATTATAGTTGTTTATATATGGCAGGACGGGGCAAATAAACGCTACCCCCCTCTATCGGAATTTCTTACTTTGCACCATCGAGCGCTTGCAATGTAGCACTATTCTCCATCAAAAAACCTTTGCACACCTTCCTTTATTTATTAGTATTGCCTTACTCCGAGCAAAGTCACCTCCTCCCCCAATCACAATTTATATGTTAATAAAAAAAGAAGAAGATACGGTATTACAATTATTGAAGCTTAGATATTATTATCCCTATGGGGACATCCTGGATATCTTTTTCCCAATTTAGATCAGTATAACTGTGCAATGATATAGAAAACCCGGAAAACTATATCTGCTGATCTTTACAATTATCACTTAAGAAGACAGTTTAAAAGTGGAGAACTCCCTAGATTTATCTGTTCATTGACAACTTGATAATGTGGTTCTAATTTATAATTCTTCAAGGAAATCCAGTTCTTGTTTCCTATCACATATATGTAGTACTTCTAGTTCTGTGTTAGGTGTCAATGAATGTTTGGTGTCAAGAAGATGCTTTGCGTAGTGGGATTTATCTGGTTATTTATCATATGTAATGGAAAACCGTTGAATGTTGCTATTTGTTTAATTATATTAAGTCTCTATTAAAATTTCATTTGTTCAGAGGAACTGAAAAAGCTCTATGAATCATTGGATTATATGCTGCTAATTTATGTGACATAGGATCATTGGAATTATATGGAATAATTACATCAATGTGTGTTGGTTTTCTGTAAATTGAATAATCAAGTACATTTTTAACTTTTTGGAATTCGTAAATCAAGAAAATTGATTGAGTTATTTTCTTCAACTTCTAATGTAAATTTAATTTTTGAGTTTAAATTATTAATGTGGTTGAAATATATATCTAATTGTCGTTCACTGTGTATAAAACAAGCTAATATGTGATCTACCTGTCTATACCAAATTGAGATATTTTTTGAAATACTACTTTGAAAGATTTTTCTTTCTAAACTGTCCATAGAAATGTTTGCTAAAATTAGAGATATAGGGCTTCCCATTGATAAACTTTCATTTTGAACATATATCTTATTGTCAAAAGTGAAATAATTCTGATTAATACATACATCAAATAAATAAAGAATATCTGATATTATTCCCGGATTAATATTTTTGTCTTTTAGTAATTTTCTTACAAGTGTTATACATTCTTTAGCAGGAATTGTAGTGAACTTATTGGTAACATCAAATGAAATGAGTTTAGAGTTATCTTGCAATTTGAACGCATTTAATTTTTTGATTAGTTGTATTGAATTTTCAATCGATTATTAAGATATATATCCGTAACTTTTAAGTATATTGTTGAGTTTTTTGCTAATATATTAATAGGAATATTAACATAAGGAACTACAGGTCTAATTGGTTTCGTTATTTTATCTAATTTAACGGTTCCATATAATTATGAAGAATGAGGATTTTTATTTACGATGGACCTCTTTTAGTAATCACTTAAAAGATAATTTTCAATATTACCAATATCTCTTCCATTATTAGAAAACTTTTTTATTGGGTCTGCTCTAGGAACTTATACATCGCTAGATTCTATAAAGTGATATATTTTTGAATTATAATCTTTAGTTGTCAATATGAGAGTGGCATTCCCCTTGTCAGATTTTGTAATTGTTATTATTTTGTACTTTTTTTTTAATGAATTTAACCCTTAACACGAGACAAGGGTATGTCGTGCCGCTATACAAATTTGTGTCTTGTAGTGTTCTGGATTATTACAGTGCTATATTGTTGGCTGTCTAACTACCTTCATGGAATTCTGTTACAAGTTAAACACGCCAATTTCAGTGTGATTCTCATATCATTTCTTTAGTTTGCATCTGACTTCTGAGATTGTTAGCGGTCCTGTATACCGATACTCTCGTGCAATCTAAATATTTTTTAAATAACGTATACCGAGAGTCTTTCAACGAGAATATTTATTAGTGTTGAATATTATTATCGCCAGTCGGTGGGTGATTGTTTTGGTAAGTTGTATGTGATGATAACATAAGGATCAATTATTATTTGATAAAATTTATTGTTCTAGACAATGGCATTTCATTCAAAAGCAGTAAGTGTGACCGATAAAAATTATGAACAAACAGTCATGAAATGGCTTGAAGAAACTTCTAATGATGAATATGAATGTTCACAAATAGAAGATTCCGATAACGATCATATACAGGGGGGCCCTTTTATACGAGAAGAAGATAGTATTTCTTCAGCTACAGATGATTCCTTTGCTGATCCGGATTTTGTACTAGACGACGAAAACAATTATCGTAATGCTGAAAAGCATTTTGCTGACGGTGGAGACAGTTCTTCAGATAGTGAAGAAGATGTAAACATGAATAAAATATATAAAGGTAAACAGAATCCAAAGACAAATGAGGATGGTTATATTTGGAATTCTCAGGAACCCAACAAAGCAGTTAGAACACCTCAAAGTAATATTGTAAGTAAACTACAATCTCTAAAACAGCCAGCGAGAGCTTTAGGAAATAATCCGAGCGCACTTGAAATTTGTGAACTTCTGTTCAATGGCGTAATGATAAAAAAAATAGTAATACACACAAACAGCAAGTTTAAACAAGTGAGATCAACCCATAAAAACGAAAATATGGATTATTAAGGATACGGATGTGGTTGAAGTAAGAGCGTTTATTGGATTACTAATGCTAACGTTGATATATCGATCAAATCATGAAAACATGCTGTCGTTATTTAATATCAAAATGGGGCGTCGTATATTTAGAGCCGTTATGTCTTCAAAAAGAGTTGAAGTACTACTCAACTGTATTAGATTTGATTATGCCCCAACGCGAGAAGAAAGACGCTAACAAGATACGGCTGCAGCTATTTCGTTTTTATTTGATACCTTGGTAAAAAATTCGCAAAACTGTTTCAATATAGGACCAATCGCATGCATTGATGAAATGTTGATTAGCTTCAGAGGTAAATGTAAGTTTAAAGTTCATATGCCTAAAAAACCAGCTAAGTACGGTCTCAAATTGTTATGTCTTACTGATGCCAGGAACGCTTGTTTTTATAATCGAAAAGATAGTGATGGAAGAACATTACTCGCAGAAGAGAAAAAGCTATTGGTGCCTACTCAGTCAGTTTAGCAGTTGATAAAGCCCATAGAAAAGTCAAGAAAAAATGTTACTGTCGATAATTGGTTTTCTTCAATTGAATTACTTCATCAACTGAAAAAACAGGTCTTACTTACATAGGAACTTTGAAACGTAATAAACGAGAAATCCCACCAGAATTGCATGCTTCACCAGCAAGGAGAGTAGGATCTACTTTATATGGCTTTTCTAATGACAATTTCACATTACTTTCTTACGCCCCGAAAAAAAATAAGACAGTTCTGTTGGTTTCGTCTTCACATTACGACAAAGGAACAGTCATAGAAGGATCTCTTCCCGAGATAATTTCCTTTTATAATCAAACTAAATGTGGAGTGGACACTTTGGACGTCAGATGTGCTAATTTCAGTTCAGGTCGATGTACACGCTGTTGGCCTTTGGTTATTTTTTATAGACTCATTGATATTTCTACCAGTAATGTATACGTTTTATATTTACATTTTATAGATATAAAACTAAAACCTAGATGTATTTTTATAGAAGAACTTGCTTTGGATCTTGTCAAGCCACATATGGAGAAACGATTGGAAAATCTCAAATTGGATAATGAGCTACAAAATTCAATAAAGGGGATATTTGGGAAAGACATTAATGATCATTCATCTCCTTCAAAGGAACGGCTAGATGTAAAAAAAAACTTGTTCCGTATGTCCTTACCAAAGAATAAGAAAAACGTTTGATATATGTGCTACTTGCCAAAAACCTATATGCCTAGAACATGCCAGCAAAATATGCAGAAATCGTATTTCCGACGATAAGTAATATACGTATCTGTACCGTATTGTAATCAATAAACTTCGTTTATTTTGGAGTATTTGTTTATTTTTTGATAACAGGGGTATGCAGTACCGATAGTCTCGTATAGCGCTAATTTTGTAGCTCCTCTCGGTTTAAGGGTTGAAACTCTAACGTCATTTTTTGTTTGACTAAATGTATATTTCAACCATAATAATAATTTACACCTAAACATTGAAGTTACATTGGAAGTTGAAGGAAATAATCAATTAATTTCCTTAATTTTAGAATTCAAAGAGTTAATAATGTACTTGATTATTCAATTTACAGAAAACCAACAAATACTGATGTAAGCATTCCATATAATTCCAATCATCCTATGTCACAAAAGTAAGCAGCATGTAATTAAACGATTCATAGAGCTTTTTCAGTTCCTATGCAACATTCAACGGTTATCCATTACATATAATAAATATATTAATTAATATAAAAGAGGAAAAACATTACAACTAATATTTCCTGAACAAATTAACGAAATAAAAAAATTATAAAATCATCACATATGCATATTTCTAATATGATTTCAAAGATAATATCTTCAGCAAGAAATACAACAATTTCTTTTAAAACTAAAAGTGATGTGAGTACAAAATTGTTAAATGTAAAAACGAAAATATTCCCTATTCCCCTTAAAGAAGTCTGGTATGTATAAATTCAATTGTCCAGTATGTAATGCTGTCTATTTGGGTCAAACCCGTAGAAATTTTGAAATCACATACAGTGAACACTTACGAGTATACAGATTAAAACAACCAGAGAAATCCCACTACGCAAAACATCTACTTGATACCAAACATTCATTGACACCTAACACAAAACTAAAAGTATTACATATTTGTAATTAGAAACCAGAACTGGATTTTCTTGAAGAAATAAAAATTAGAAACCCACAATATCAAGTGGTCAATGAACAGATAAATCTAGGGAGTTCTCCACTTTTAAACTCTTCTTAAGTGATCATTGTAAAGAACAGCAGATTCATTTTTCCTGGTTTTCTATATCATTGCACAGTTATACTGACCTTAATTGGGA
The DNA here is from genome assembly GCA_963921935.1 of Galeruca laticollis. Taxonomy (NCBI): domain Eukaryota; kingdom Metazoa; phylum Arthropoda; class Insecta; order Coleoptera; family Chrysomelidae; genus Galeruca; species Galeruca laticollis. The sequence goes on along the minus strand of OY998181.1, from coordinate 155,719,608 downwards.
AGAAGATATCCAGGATATCCTAATAGGGCTAATAACATGCACGCTTAAATATTTGTGATATCATGTCTTCTTCTTTTTTCTATTAACATATAGTAAGTCAATCACAAGGTAGGTCACTTCTTTGTCTAGCCAAATATAATTATTAAACATGAGGTAGGCATCAAATGAAATGTAACTTCTGTCATTCTGAAGATGTTATTTAATATCGAAACCATTGTCAAATTTCTTAGAATTTTTATAATTTTTTTGAATATATTGTGGAATTATCTAGAAAAATAAGTTCCATTTAAAACAGTAATATGAGTAGATTCCACGAAGTAAGGGTCGAGACAATTAATTTTATCTTTCAAGTGATTATGAAAAAAAATACATTATAAATAAAAATTCTCAGTCTCCGCAATTATATGGAAACGTTAAGTTGCATGAAATATCGAAACCAATTAGACCTGTGGTTTCTTATGTGAATAATCCTAATAGTATATTAGCAAAAAACTTAACAGTATACTTTATAATTACGGATATATATCTAAATACTCAACTAAAATTCCTCCAAAAGAATTACTAACACTTGTATGAAAATTACTAGAAGATAAAAATAATAATCCAGGAATATTATCATATAAACTTAATTTATTTGATGTATGTATTAATCAGAATTATTTCACTTTTGACAATAAGGTATATATTCAAAATGAAGGTTTACCAATGGAAAGCCCTATATCACCAATTTTGGCAAACATTTTTATGGACAGTTTAGAGTGAAAAATCTATGAATGTAACATTTCAAAATAATTTTATTTTGGTTTAGATATGAAGATGACATATTAGCTTATTTTATAGAAGTTGAAGAAAATAACTCAATCAATTTTCTTTATTTAAAAATTCAAAGAGTTAATAATACACTTATTTATTCAATTTACAGAAAACCATCACATACTGATGTAACTATTCCATATAATTCCAAGCATCCCATGTCACATAAATAAGCAGCATATCATTCGATGGTACATAGAGCATTTTCTGTTCCTATGAACCAATATAATTTTCATAGAGAAATTATTACAATCAAACAAATAGCAACATCCAACGGTTATCCATTACATCATATGATAAATAAATTACTTAATAAATAAGACGAAAAAGTGGCACAACAACTAATATTTCCTAAACAAACTAAAGAAGTAACAAATTACAAAACCATCACATAGGCTGGTAATATTTCTAATAATATTTCAAAGATATCTTTTTGATGAATGAGAAATAGTTATTTATGTAACAAGTGCGTAAAGTAGCCTTTTTTCGACGAATGTGAATATTGTCGCATGAGCCGCAGGCGACAATCACATGAGTCGAAAAAAGGCCTTTACACACAAATTGCATACACTATTTTTTCTACTACCGAAAAATTTATCACGGAAGTTTAATAGTAATTTTCTTTGCGCAATAGAGTAGGTTTACTTTTTCTTTGGAAGAAACTATAACGCTTTTATTGATTCTTAATAAAATATATTATATATTGATTAATATTTTGAACATTTTGGATCAAAATTACAACAAATTAACAAAACAACAGACGAATTCAATTATTAACAATACTAATAATAAAGGTGCAATTTGTGCACTCGGACATTTTCGGAATATTTTGTTATTTCCTTTTTCCTACGCCATTCTTTACACAAATTGTATTTTGTTTCGTAAATATTCACAGATTTTAGTGGAAATAAATCATTAGAAGCCTTCTGTGTTACGTGTAATATTTTTGATGGTGTATTTTCTCTATAATTATCTTCTTTATAATTATATGTATCTACCTATTCCGTTTTCTAAAAAAAGAATCTAAAATAACATCATAGTTTCCTAAAAATGTTCAATACTTAAATATAAATACTTCTGCTTACCCTAGGTATAGTAAGAAGATCTCGAATTCAAATTTAAATGTCAGATTCAATGCACAAAGAAATGTCAGTTACTCACAGCCAACTTATATGTACCTACCTATGCACCCTATTCTATTATTTTCCAGTATCCAATAATTATTACGTATGTACTTTACTGAATTCTATATGTTTCAATCTCTGATTTAAAGAAAACTTAGACTTAATATCCGTTTATTATACCTACCTATATTTTTATAAGACTAGATAAAACTACATACAAATTGAAAGTTCTTCTTTACGCACTAGTGCGTAAAGTTTTACGCACTCGAAAGTGTGTCTAAAGTACGTACTTTACGCACGGTAGTAGAAAAACTACTTTTTCAGATATATATTGCGGCAAATATTGAATTATATTTCTGATACACACCATTTCTGATTAATGGCAATCACAATAAGAAATTCATAACCTGTAATACCACGATTTCGACTATTGAGTCTCGTTAGCATAGAGGAATGTTCTCTCGTTCACGATCTATAATCTGAACAGATAAGGATACGAATACGACTGCTATTTGTTATGTTTTACCTTGTTACATGTTTATTCCAATTTTCAAACCCCTCTTGTATAATGATGCTCCTTTGTTCCGCTTCTACTGTCAGTCAATCACAATTAATTTAACAGCTTGGATATAAAAATTGAAAAAAACCTCCTGGTATAAGAACAAGAATTTAGTGTCATTCTATTTTGAAAACAGTGTAATATCCACTACCTTCAATTGGAAAAAAAATCAGTAATTTCGAAAGATCCATTCAAACAGGCATCCCAACATTTATTCACATCTTAGATTCCAACCAATAGTATACTACAAAAACCATTAAAATCAAAGCATTTCTTTGTGCAGTGAATTTCTTTAAAAACTTCCTATATCTCTTGATTTATATGATTCGTCTAGATTGTCGCAGATAAGAATGGCAAAAGAATGCGAATGCTCGGTTTAAGAAACACGATTAATCGGTGGGAACTGAACAGTCAAGTGAGGTGCAATTAATTTTAACATACGTTTTTCTAAGTACCATTATCTCAGACCATAAAGCTTTGATAATGGTGTGATCATAACATTCACGACAGTTCATAGAAGAAATGGAGGGCAGTTTCAAGAGACAATAGCAGGTAGCAGGGACGTAGTGTAGAGTCATATTTGCTTTTTGTTGAATTGGTATTTGAAAATGATTTGAGAACTAAAAACTCCAGGTGTCATTCCTCCAAAGTTATTTCATGAGAGAATAAATTTAAGTATTTGACTAGGAAATCTTATCAAGCTAATTGAATTAGGTGTAGAAATGTGTGCGTATTATATAGAATATAACTCCTTCAACTTTTAAAATCGCGATATCTCAAAAAAGTGTAAACACAATTTCTTAACAGTAATTATCACTATCTGAGTAATTACAATGAAATCAGTTAATTTGAGGTCATTTGATTGAACAAAACCAATCAGAACAAGATCATACTGAAAACAGATCTCATGGGCTGTTTTCACTCTATCACGTTGCTATGGATACAATTTGATTATTTATTTCGATTTAGACGTTTCAAATATTTAATATTTCAAAATGTCACGATTTGGTCATAATACTGCCGAGAATATTAATGAAATTATAGAAGCTCTGTACTTCTTTTCTATAATTAGCAAAAAAAATTCTAATGGAAGACTGTTGAAGACTATGTACACACTTGAATTTTAGAAGTAGAAGAAGGTTGATGGGTGTATTTTCTCAAAAGATGAGAATGTGTAAATAAATTTTATTAAAAAATTAAGCTAAGCGCTTTCGGCAAATAAACATGCCATCATCGGAGCTTTTGTCAATGGTAAAAAATACCTCTAAAAAAGGGAAACATTGAAAGGGGATCGGCATCACAGGCACAATAGTTAGATGTACCTTTTCACAAAATTAACAAATAAAATGAAACTAAAAACCCCCTCTTTTATGGGGTGAAATTATTCACTCAGATCATCTTTAAAATATAAAAATGATCTGAGTGAATAATTTCACCCCATAAAAGAGGGGGTTTTTAGTTTCATTTTATTTGTTAATTTTGTGAAAAGGTACATCTAACTATTGTGCCTGTGATGCCGATCCCCTTTCAATGTTTCCCTTTTTTAGAGGTATTTTTTACCATTGACGAAAGCTCCGATGATGGCATGTTTATTTGCCGAAAGCGCTTAGCTTAATTTTTTAATAAAATTTATTTACACATTTTCATCTTTTGAGAAAATACACCCATCAATCTTCTTCTACTTCTAAAAAATTTTCTATCCGAATAACCCTCGAACATTGATAAATGCTCAAAAAGTTTATAACAACTTTCTGAAGCTTGTTGCTTATAGGCAACAGACTTCCGCCTGCGGCGTCGGTCTGTTTCCAAGCAACAACCTTTCGAAATCTGTTATAAAATTTTGTCGAACAATTATCAATATCCTTGGGTTATTACTACTGAAAATTTTTTGCTCTAGTAAAAATTCAAAGAAATCAGTTAATTTGAGGTCATTTGATTGAACACAACCGATCAGAACAACATTATACTGAAAACAGATTCCATGGGCTGTTTTCACTCTATCACGTTGCTATGGATACTATTTGATTATTTATTTCGATTTTGACGTTTCAAATATTTAATATTTTAAAATGTCACGATTTGGTCATAATACTGACGAGAATATTAATGAAATTATAGAAGCTCTGTACTTCTTTTCTATAATTTCTATCCGAATAACCCTCGAACATTGATAAATGCTCAAAAATTTCTGAACTTGTTGCTTATAGCAACAAGCTTTCGAAATCTGTGATAAAAAAATTTCGAACAATTATCAATGTCCTTGGGTTATTACTACTGAAAACTACTTACAAGCCACAATGGTTACAAGCAATGAAAAGACGACAATACTGAACGTATTTGGAAATTATCGTCCACCTAAGCATAAGGTGAAAAAAGAGGAATATCTTAATCACTTTTTCACCTCGGGAAACACCAAGAATAGGGATCAAGAATTACTAAAGTCTATGCCAATGGAGTTTATAGCACGGATCGGGTGTTCGGACCATAAAATTGCTGTAAACCATAGGCGCGACGTAACTACACAGAAATTAAGAAAGTATTGAATCTTCTCTTCTTCTTCTGATATCCATTAGTGGATGTTTGCGACTACTTCTGACCATTTCGTTCTGTCTTTGATGGTGTGGATTAGTTCTCCTGTGGTTCTCATCCCTGCCCACTGTTTGATATTTCGGAGCGACGACATCCTATTTTTGCCCACTCCCCTTTTTCCATCTATCTTCCCTTCTATTAATAGTTGGAGCAACTGGTATCTCTCGTTGCGTATCACATCCCAGGTACGCTGTTTTCCTGCGTTTTATCGTGTTTAGCAATTCAGGTTCTCCTCCTGCCCTCCTCAGAATTTCCTCGTTGGTTTTGTTGTTTCAATATGGCGAAATAAACCTATCATTTAAAAGAAAACGCTAGTTTATCTGGATTCCAAGACCAATATTTGTTTGATACAAGAAAATATTAGATGATGTCAATTATTATATTACGTTCATTCACTTCTTCGGGTTCATTTGATGCAAGAATAATTTCCCTTCCATCTGAGAATGTATTCCACAATCGAAGCAAAGGAACAATTTTGTATATTCAAGCATAATAAATACTCAAATGAAACAAATATTTACTTGAATTTTAGAGCACATATTGTTTGGTTAAATACCAGACTGTTAAAATGAAAAAATTATTATTGATTTTGTTCAAATATTCATTTAATTTCAGAATTCGTAGTATTGAATGAAGAATATCGCTATTTGAAACAAATGTATGATTAGGAACTGATTTAAAATTATATTTGAATGGAGTGTGAGTTACTCAAGTGAAAAAATATTTTTTTTATCTGAAAAAATATATTGTTTGGTTCAAACACATGCCCGCAGGAATGAAGAAAAATATTTTGGTGATATTGTTTCTATTCTACAATTCGTATAACTGAAATATCTTCACATGCTACTGCCTATAGATGTTCCCAAATTTCAGTATTTTGTGATTTCATTATACATGGCAAAAGATGGAAATACAGTATAGTCCGGTTTTAAAAGGCATGGAGTAATAGATCACTCATTTTGGTGGGAACCATAGGCGTACCACATTTAGTCATTTTAAAAAAGTTAAGGCTTCTAAAATTATTTCATTTCCGAAAATAACCGTTTTGTAATATTATTTAAAATGAAATTTCAAATTATCAATAATATAATAAACTGTGGATTATATCACTGACTTCAATTTTCCAGAAAATTTATTATTAGGTATAAAAGGGCGTAGACGAGTCCCTCCACTAAGCTCCAGGTAGTTATAATCCTACATACAATAAATAATAAAATAAATGTTAACAATTTTTTACAAATACATATATATATATATATATATATATATATATATATATATATATATATATCCAAACCAACCCCATTTGCCGATTATTTCACCCAATTAGCAGGTAATTGAAGAAACTTGACAAACAGGTAGCTCAAAAATGGTTTTAATATTGTGAAATATAGTCTTTCCAGTTCTAAGAAAATGCCTTCATAATACAATGTACTTACTAGAACTTTTCAACTAAAAAAGAAGCGGAAATGTTGAATATTTTCAATTTACAGTTCATCTGTTTTGGAGAAACTGCTGTGTTGATTGATTTCCCCATTATTACTGTTATTTGTTATTATTTTTTACCGTTATTGTCAACTGGTGTTTATTTTTGTTCATCTATACAAGTTCTCTTCTCATCACACGAGACAAACACCTAACTACACCTTCCAACTATATAGTGTTCCAATCAAATTCGACCAGATATGGAGGATTTATCACCATCTATACTCGATAGTCGAAATTGTGTAAAGTGACGTCATCGGTTATCTACCGATTTAAAGTGAACTCCATGAGCGTATCATAGTTTAAGGGTGCGAATACTGAAATATCTGGAATTTCAATTTTTAACATTTGAAATAATAACTTATCACAAGTTGTTCATAAGTAAGTTAAAACAAAATAAAAAAATGTTTAAAAGTCAATTCCAACTTACTACTACTAAAACTAAAAAAAAGTTGTTTGTCAAGACCAAAATAAATTACCAATAAGTATAGGTATGTTGCGAGGTCACTTGTAAAATGTCTGACTAACTGGAAGCGGTATCACTCCCTGACGACTCCTCAGAATCATCGCTTTCTCCTCCTATATCGATAATGAGTGGTTCCGTCATTACTTCTACACGTATGTCTAAATCCCAAAACTTTATTTCTTCTTTTAATACGTGTTGAATACATTTACGCCAACTCTCAGCAGTAACGGTATGCAGCGCCTCGTCAAACAGTTTCTCAACGTCAGCCATTTTGAATGTACTGTTTTTTCTCGCAACATAATTTTTCACTTGGGCCCAAACCAGCTCGATGGGGTTTAACTCACAGTGGTAGGGAGGAAGTCTAACAACTGAGACGTTGAAATCTTTCGCCATTTCATCGACAACGTACTTAATATAACTGCTTTTATGTTTCCGTACGAGAGATAATAATTCAACTTTTAGCATTGCCTCGTTGTGCGGAATGCTTTTACTCTCTAACCAATCAATTATAACCCTCTTGCGGCTAGCTGAAGTAGGTATTTGCTCCAGTCGACGAGAGTGGTATGAAGCATTATCCATAACTATCACTGAACCAGGAGTTACCTTTGTTAAAATTGATCTAAACCATGTTTCAAACCGGTTACCATCCATCTCTTCATGGTAATCGACAGTTTTTTTGGACTGAAAACTTAGTAATCCACCTTCTACAAATCCTTCCTCGCTGCCAATATGAGTGATAATCAGTCGACGTCCTTTCCCAGAGGGAGCTTTTAAACCGGAAGAGAAACCCTCCATAAAGGCTTGTCGATTGCTTCGTATATTCATGTCTTGCCACACTTTTGACACAGTGTGGCCTTCATTTAACCATGTTTCGTCAAGATAATATATGTGCCGTCCTTCGTTACGAAACTGTCGTATCTGTTTTAAATAATTTCTCCTCCATTCCACAATGTCATTTCGTTCAATTAAGGCACTGTTTCTACTTCTTGTTTGGTAACGAAAATTCATTAATTTTAAAGTTCGTCTCAAAACTTTATCACTGATGTTTGGTAAAGTATCATCAGCTTCTATTACCTTGCTCAATTTAGCTACCGAGGGGATTTCATTCCTAAAATAAAAAGAATGTATTTCCCTACGTATAGCATTCCGTGTTTGGTCGTCCAAAACAATTTTCTTTCTTCCCCTACTTTCCGGTTTACAGTTTTCAACTCGTTCTCTTGTCAAAGATCCGTCCCGCGATTTCTTTAGAATATTGTATATAGTACTCTCAGAAACTTTAGTTAAATAACTGCACTTAATCACAGCGTCACTAACACCCAACTGTTTGTCCATGGCACGCAGTCCTTCGTACACATTTAATATGAGGACTTTTTCTTCCCGAATTAAATTGTTACGACGCCGTTTTTTATCGCCAACACCGCTACACTCCGCCATTATTGTCACTAAATATACCGATATAAATATTACAATAAATACCAATAATAACCGATTCATCACACAAAACCACAACACAAATACTGATGTTACGTTCATGAAGAGAATAAACACCTCACATAACTGTTTACTATCACTGTCTCATTTGCGTAGCTCGATCTATCTATCTCGTTCTCAAAGCCGGAACATTGAAGCGACTCTCCAACATTGTCAAATCGGCGAGTTTTTCACAACAAACTGTGCGTTCAAGAAATATACATAAACACTTTATTTCACATTTCAAGTAAACTAATTATTATTAGTCTGCTTGAAATTTGAAATAAATATATTAAATTGGTATTGACTTAATTACATTGCATCTTTTGTACCTGAAATATTGACACAATGGATTTGAAGTGTATTTATAAAATACAGCATTTCTCTCTAGAATACATATGGCAACTGCGCTTTAACCAAAGTGTTGATTAGATAGCTCTGACTCACTTTACACAATTTCGACTATCGAGTACTCGATAGTCGAAATTCTGTAAAGTGACTCATCGCTCTTACTGTCCATAAAATCAGTTGCAGAAGCGAACTTCATGAGCGCATCATTTTTGAAGGGTTCTTAATAGTCCTAAATAAAAAATAAATAGAAAATGTTCTTGTACGCTCTGGCGTTTAAATTTGAGAGAACAGAAATACGAAATTATTATGGTAGGTATCATTATGTATATACAGGGTGTTACCAAGAATAATACACATTTTTAAGGATGAGCTATAATAAGATGTATATAAAAAAGTCGATAGTCGAAATTCTGTAAAGTGACGTCATCGGTTATCTACCGATTTAAAGTGAACTCCATGAGCGTATCATAGTTTAAGGGTGCGAATACTGAAATATCTGGAATTTCAATTTTTAACATTTGAAATAATAACTTATCACAAGTTGTTCATAAGTAAGTTAAAACAAAATAAAAAAATATCTAAAAGTCAATTCCAACTTACTACTACTAAAACTAAAAAAAAGTTGTTTGTCAAGACCAAAATAAATTACCAATAAGTATAGGTATGTTGCGAGGTCACTTGTAAAATGTCTGACTAACTGGAAGCGGTATCACTCCCTGACGACTCCTCAGAATCATCGCTTTCTCCTCCTATATCGATAATGAGTGGTTCCGTCATTACTTCTACACGTATGTCTAAATCCCAAAACTTTATTTCTTCTTTTAATACGTGTTGAATACATTTACGCCAACTCTCAGCAGTAACGGTATGCAGCGCCTCGTCAAACAGTTTCTCAACGTCAGTCATTTTGAATGTACTGTTTTTTCTCGCAACATAATTTTTCACTTGGGCCCAAACCAGCTCGATGGGGTTTAACTCACAGTGGTAGGGAGGAAGTCTAACAACTGAGACGTTGAAATCTTTCGCCATTTCATCGACAACGTACTTAATATAACTGCTTTTATGTTTCCGTACGAGAGATAATAATTCAACTTTTAGCATTGCCTCGTTGTGCGGAATGCTTTTACTCTCTAACCAATCAATTATAACCCTCTTGCGGCTAGCTGAAGTAGGTATTTGCTCCAGTCGACGAGAGTGGTATGAAGCATTATCCATAACTATCACTGAACCAGGAGTTACCTTTGTTAAAATTGATCTAAACCATGTTTCAAACCGGTTACCATCCATCTCTTCATGGTAATCGACAGTTTTTTGGACTGAAAACTTAGTAATCCACCTTCTACAAATCCTTCCTCGCTGCCAATGTGAGTGATAATCAGTCGACGTCCTCTCCCAGAGGGAGCTTTTAAACCGGAAGAGAAACCCTCCATAAAGGCTTGTCGATTGCTTCGTATATTCATGTCTTGCCACACTTTTGACACAGTGTGGCCTTCATTTAACCATGTTTCGTCAAGATAATATATGTGCCGTCCTTCGTTACGAAACTGTCGTATCTGTTTTAAATAATTTCTCCTCCATTCCACAATGTCATTTCGTTCAATCAAGGCACTGTTTCTACTTCTTGTTTGGTAACGAAAATTCATTAATTTTAAAGTTCGTCTCAAAACTTTATCACTGATGTTTGGTAAAGTATCATCAGCTTCTATTACCTTGCTCAATTTAGCTACCGAGGGGATTTCATTCCTAAAATAAAAAGAATGTATTTCCCTACGTATAGCATTCCGTGTTTGGTCGTCCAAAACAATTTTCTTTCTTCCCCTACTTTCCGGTTTACAGTTTTCACCTCGTTCTCTTGTCAAAGATCCGTCCCGCGATTTCTTTAGAATATTGTATATAGTACTCTCAGAAGCTTTAGTTAAATAACTGCACTTAATCACAGCGGCACTAACACCCAACTGTTTGTCCATGGCACGCAGTCCTTCGTACACATTTAATATGAGGACTTTTTTTTCCCGAATTAAATTGTTACGACGCCGTTTTTTATCGCCAACACCGCTACACTCCGCCATTATTGTCACTAAATATACCGATATAAATATTACAATAAATACCAATAATAACCGATTTATCACAAAAAACCACAACACAAATACTGATGTTACGCTCATGAAGAGAATAAACACCTCACATAACTGTTTACTATCACTGTCTCATTCGCGTAGCTCGATCTATCTATCTCGTTCTCAAAGCCGGAACATTGAAGCGACTCTCCAACATTGTCAAATCGGCGAGTTTTTCACAACAAACTTTGCGTTCAAGAAATATACATAAACACTTTATTTCACATTTCAAGTAAACTAATTATTATTAGTCTGCTTGAAATTTGAAATAAATATATTAAATTGGTATTGACTTAATTACATTGCATCTTTTGTACCTGAAATATTGACACAATGGATTTGAAGTGTATTTATAAAATACAGCATTCCTCTCTAGAATACATATGGCAACTGCGCTTTAACCAAAGTGTTGATTAGATAGCTCTGACTATGAACATTCATGATTCTCTTGCGCACCAAAACCGCACAAGTTCTGTTCGCGACACAATTACGAACTGTGCCAATATGATAGGAGTAGGAGAATCAACGATTTTTAAATTTTTACGTGAGAGAAAATGCCGGAACCTCGGTGAACCTATTCCTCACCCGGGGAAGAAAGCAATAGAAATTGACGAGTTGTCATGGAGGGTTGGTCAACAGGATTGATACTTCCGTCTGGAAAGGGTAGCAGGCATATTTTAACCCATATAGGCAGTGAAAACGGATTTTTGGATCAAGGATTATTGTAGTTTCAGTCTAATTCAACCAAAGACTACCACGAAGAAATGACGGCTGACGTTTTTGAGGAATATTTCCAACAAATGATCGAATACATTTCCCAGAATTCTGTTATTGTAATGGATAACGCCAGCTATCATTCTCGATTAGTAGAGAAGCTTCCAACAAGTTCATGGAAAAAGCGGCGATAATTGAGTGGTTGCAGTGTAAAGCCTTAACTTCGTTGATACAATGGTGAAAAAAGAACTTTTGCAAATTGTTCGGCAGAGTTAAAAAAATTCGTAATTGATGAGATGGCAAAAAGTAGAGGTCATATTGTACATCGCTTACCCCTTCACCATTGTGAGCTGAACCCAATAGAGCTTATATAGGCACAAGTCAAAGGTTATGTTGCCAGGAACAACAAAACTTTTGAACTTCAAGAAGTACGACAACTTTTGATGGATTCATTGGCGAACGTGGCTGTCGAAAACTGGCAAAGCGCCATAAAATATGTTATAGCTGAGGAGTGGAAAGTGTGGGATCTTGACGACTTAATCGACGAAACTACAGAGATCGAACCGTTAATTATTAACTTGAGATAAGACGATTCTTCAGGTTTTTGTATCGAAGAACTTAGTTAATAATGCTGTATATATTATAGTTAAAGCAATGTTCACCTGCAATTATTTGTTACATTTTTTTTATTTTTTACAAGAATATGTGTGTATATAAATCTTAGTGTACAATTACTTTGTATTCTCATTATAATATTAATTATAATAAACGTTAAGCAAAAATCATAAATAACCCTGTTCTACGGCTATGAACCGTTTGGTTACCTGCGTATACTTTCATTTGCATTTCATTACCTATTGTTATTTGACCGATTACCGGGCAGCCTGGTCACAATTTCTTTCTTCTTAGTCTAGATACATTGTAAAACATAAATAAGAGATAAACATTTTTCAGACACCCTACCTCCGTTTTCCGTTTATTATAGGCGCTATGTGCAATCGACTACTTTGAAACGAACTTTAGAACTGATGGTAGAATTCTAATGTCTGAGATACAAAATAACATGGACTTCTTGTCTTCTGGAGAACTTACTTCCTGGCCAACGGAACGAAGAAAAAGACCACACTCACTTGACTTTTGCATAGTGAAAAGCATAAACGCAAAAACTTGTAAAATCGAATCGTGTCACGAACTTGCTGGAGACCATTTGTCCGTCGTTATTACACTATATTCACACGTCAGCAAACCTAGTGGTGTAGCCAGGTATTTCGTTCGGAGTAGTGTAGTCCAAAACCAGTGGGCTCAGGGGGAATTTTTTTGGAAAACAGAATACTAAGTAGAGGATCTTAAACTAATTTCAACACTTTTCATAATCGAAAAAACATTTTTCAACGAAATCTTGTGTAATTTCATCAACTCATGGTTTTTACAATGCTTTGTGTTCTTTTGTGATGAACCACGATAATTGTGAGTAATATTTAAGGCCAGAAAAATAACAGAGTAGAGCATTAGTTAAAATACATTTATATCGTTTTAACGTCACGTGAATAACTAATTAACACAATAATGAAGCTACAGCGCTAATCTCCTACATGGGCGTAGTCAGCGAAGGGCAGGGAGGGGCAACTGCTCGGGTACCTTAATAACAAAAGAAAAGCTGCAGCATTTGTTTTATACCACCAAAATTACAATTCTGTACTACTGTCCAGTTCCGAGATACTGCTCGACTAAATAGGATAATTACCATGTCCGTAATATAAGAATGATTAATAATCACTATTACGTTTGGTTTAGGAAAAATGAAAATTTTAAAATGTCTTACAGTTTTCAGCCGTCGATTAGAGAGGTCTCTAAAACTAATTTTCAGATTTGAAATCGTTTTGGATTTCAAGTTTTCTCTAAGCAACGGTTTTATCAGCCGCACCCTGTATAGGATTTTTCGGCGGAGTCGAATTGTCTCCCAAAATAAAAATATTACCTGCTCTCAAAAAGGTGACGGTCGAATTGTCTCCCGGATGATTTTAATCCGTAATTAGCATAAGTACTTATAATACCTTAAAATCTAAACGTTGTTGCCAAATCGATCTTACTTATATCTTGACGAAATATTTGGAATGGTATTTCCTAATTTTGTTAAAATAAAACAGTACGTAGGAAATTATAATTATTTTATTATAATAAAACAAAGGAAAATATACAATGGTTTACTTATATATATATATATATATATATATATATATATATATATATATATATATATATATATATATATATATATATATATATACTTATATATTTCAAGACAATAATATTTACAAAAATGATATAAAAACTTTTTCACTCTACACACTTATAATACAAATTAGATTCTGCATTTAAAAGAAATATTTTTTAAAAATTGAAAATTGGTAATCCTGCCGTCTTGTAATTTTTCTAAATTATCTTCCAAAAACTTTTTTTTCATTAATACTTTTCGATCATATACTTTGACCACGGTATCAATACTTTGAAGCTTAATATAGGTATCTATTTGAAAATCTAGAAGAACTTTTATAAACTGGTTAAAATTTGGGTGTGTATTATAAAATGAAGCATTATAACGCGAATGCGTTTGTTGTCCTTTTTAAAGAAGAAGAGTTTTCAGCCCAAATGTTAGGAGGAAAGGTAGAAATTTCATCTATGTAAGTTTCAACTAAATAGTCATTAAATTTAATCACCCTCTCATCATCTGGTTGAATTGCAATGAGATCAAGAACAAAGCAATCGCCAACGTCTTCTGCTTTAAGGAATGGTAAACCAAAAATATAAGTAAGGTATTTAGTTATATCTGTTTCTAAATTGTCTTTTTACTGATACTCGGTAGAAAGTCCTAAACTTTGAATTTTTCTATACCAACTTTGACCTAGGTGAAATAGACATCCCTTAATTTCTGTTTTTGGAAAAATTTCGCGAATTGCTTTGTGTATTGCTAATTCAAAATCTGAAGTTATAGTTTTTGGAAGAAAGTCGTGACCTGTTGTAGATAGATATATTTCTTTTAAATATTGTAAAGCTAATTTATACGATACTGTATTTTTATTTTTTAGAAGAAAGAAAATCAAAGGAATATAATGATTATTTTTAAAGCCATGAATGGTAAAGAATTGTAAAAAAAATTTAGGGCAATAATCGAAAGTGCCATCAACATATAATTCACTTATGTCTTTTAGAGCAATAATATTTGTTTTACATGAAAACATGACTATATTATTTATTTCATCATTTTTAAGAATAAAATATTCGTCCCTATTAGTTTTTAAAGTAACAGAATTTAATAAACTATGAAATTCAACTATATTAGTTGGAAGTTTTGATGCAATTTTGGACCTAGCAGTATACATATTTTTTCTCATCCTTTCAACGTCATGAGTAGTAATAGTTTCACAATGGGATTCTCTTACCTCCTTTCTAATTAGGCCCATTGGTTTTGCCGAAATATCTTCTATTGCTTTAATTTTTACAGCATTGCTTAGAGTCTGCCTATTTAGAAGTTCTTCTGATAATTTCTCATGGTTGTGGTTTAAAGAAGATTCGATCACTCCTGGACGGTCCAATTTTGTTTTAACAAAAGCTTTGCACTGCGCTTTCCTGGACGCACAAAGCCATCTTTTTAGAGTGTCTCTTGCTAATAACTTGTGGAATGAAAATTTAAACCCATCGATCACTAACAAATCTTTGCCTTTTCCACTTTTAATTATTGTAGCCTCCATTATACGTATAGTTTCACTGTACCACTTTTAACTATTCAACAACTTCGTAAACAAACTTTACAACCTCTGAAACTCGTGAAGAATATGTGAAATATGGTTTACTATTTTTAATACCACCCTTTATAAGGCGAAGGAGGGAAAGTACCTACCTGTTTTTGGGTTTGTAAAATGTTGATGGATTAACTTAACATTCTTTTAATGTAAATCAAAGTAGATTTTAATGCAGATTATCACTAAAATAATCTAAGGAAATTTAATTAGTTATTTGTTAATGACAATTTAAACTGCAGGTTATCGTTACAAATAAATAAATGTAAGGATTATTTTCTTACTTTTCTATTTCAAGGTAGTTAAATGATTCTCATATCCTGAGAGACATTTTACAAAAAGAAAAAGGTATCAATAGTTCAACGTACTTTTAAAAATAAAAATTTTGATTTGGCAACAACGGTGTACTTTGTGAAAATTAATACCTTTTAATGTATATTACCTTGGGAGACAACTCGACCTATGATGGGAGACAATTCGACCTATAAAAAAACTACCTGCTCAAGACGGGAGACAACTCGTCCTTGCCCGGATTTTGTATATGTTCCTTATTATTTTTATTTTGTATAATTTAAAAAAAATTAATAATTTCAAAACTTACGTGTTCTTATATGATTTGTACTGTACTTAGACTGAAAACGTTCCTTATACTATTTTTAACTTTTATTTTCGTCTTTTGGTTAATTTAAGAAAATTAAAAGTTTAAAACATTTTTTGTATTGTCGGTACTTAGACTGAAAACTAATTCCTTACTACTTTGAAGTTACTTCAATTAATTTAGTTTTTTTTGTTAAGAAAATTAATCATTTTAAAACTTGAATGTTTTTGTAAGATTTGTATTATTGTACTTAGACTGAAAACGTTCCTTATTATTTTTAACTTACTTTTATTTTTGGTTACTTTGAGAAAATTGTAAATTTTGAAAAGTTATTTTTTAATTACTTGAAAAAATACATATGTTGATTTTTTATAAGTTTAAAATAAATGTTTTTTATAAATTTGCTTTTTTTTAACCCATTTCTGAGTGTTTTGCAAATATGGTAAACTAATGATGGAAAAAATATGAAATTTGAAATTTGTATTCCAAATCTGTTAATTTATAATTATATTTTATAAAATACATCTGATATACCTGGTATATAAAATTTCAACATTGGATTCGTTTTCAGTACCGGCTGCCCACTTATATTTTCTACTAATAAACTTTAAATGCTTATAAATTCTAAACGGTGCAGAATAGAAATATGCGGTTTTTACTGAAATGTTTTATTTTAGTACAAGTTTTGGTCGAATAGATTGGATTTTTTCCATCGCTTCCGATTGCGCCAAAACAAAAATGGCGGATATTTACAATTTCCGTCAGTTGTTAACCGATTTTGAAAAGTTTCCATCGCTATATAGGTGAAGATCACTTATCAAACTACAAAAAATATACTGGTCGTTCCATTAACAAAGTCAATAAAAAAATTGTCGACAGTTCGCCATTTCTGTAGTTTCGTAAACGAAAACGATAAAAAAAAATCAATCTATTCAAACGAAACTTGTAGCTACTAAAATGAAGCAATTCCGTAAAAACCGCATATTTCTCTCCTGAACCGTTTAGATTTATAGGCAGTTAATATAGGGGAAATATAAGTTGATACCCTGTATAAGCCTAAATGCCAAGATTTAGTTTAATAAATAAATCGATTACTGTAAATAAACTTTTCAATTAGTCCTCATAACCTGTATTACTAAGGTAAATATACATTTTATCTATTATAGGTTATAAAGTTACTAGAGATAAATAAATAAATCACTAAGGATAGGTATACAATATATCAGATTTAATAAACGATATTATAATAAATAGCTAGTAGCAAGTTATCTAGGTCGATAACTGTAAGCGACTAAATAATTTACGGTAAATAAAATAGACTACTTGAAATATATCTATGATAAGTGATCTCTATATTAACTGTAAATGTTTATTTTAGCAATAAGGTTTTTTCTGTGGTAAATGAATAAGTCAGTTGTTCCCTATTTAATCGATTTTTTTTGCTACTGCAAGTGAATATTTGCTAATGGCTAGCGAATTGTTTTCCTCTGTGTAATTAATAAAATTATTCGCGTGTCCTTTGCCAATAAAATATATTTCATCAGCAAAAAACGAAGCTGTTTGAAACACTGACATGCTGCTAAGTATATATTAATAGCGTTTTCGATATATGGATTGGTGCACACCAGAATTATCCCATACCAGAATTGGATGAAAAGGAGTATTCGATTTACTCTCAGGAATAAGTCAATTTTTAGTATTCGATTCAACCACTTAACAGTCGGACGTTTTTGAGAAAAACGGTAAAAAAATGCCACTTTCTTTTTGTTTTGATTTAACTACATTTTTTAATCCTATTAATTAACTAGAACAAATTTACTCAATAAGTAGTTTGAGTGTGAAATATTTTGAAACATTCAATACACAATCCTACATCAGAATCCGAAATAAAAACTCTTATAACAACAACTATTGAGTTGGTGTGTAAATGCACTTGTCTAGCGACAGTGTCCTATTTAATAGTGTCACGAAACGCCACTGGTTTTCTTCGAGTTCGAGAAAATCGAAATACAAGTGAGGAATATACGGGAACCGGCGATGCGAATGTTCTGGCAATTTCTAGGCTAAAAAAAGTATATAAAGTTAGTCGCCTATCCGGCGCGAAGACAGACAGTATTGTACATAGTGCAGGATACGAAGTTGCATACGGAGAATAGAAAGCGAGGCACGAGAAACAAGAGGAAAAATCCGTAACAATAATTTTACTGCAGAATAAAGGGACAGAAAAGACAATATGGGTATAAGAAATTGATTACAAGAAGGTAAGTTGAATAATTTCAGTAGAAAATTAAATTTTTGATTAAAACTTTAGAGTCATTTCATTAGAAATGGTCCAAAAATTTGAAAATTGGTTGCTCGACCAGCACCAAATAAAACAAACCTACCATATAATGATAGCTTATAATGTAGATATGTTATATCCGATGTTAATTCTTGTTCAAAAATATTTTTTTTTGTCGGCTGTTTATGTACCGCAACGTTTGGAAAAAAATTCAATTGCAGCCCTTTTCAAAATTGGTAATTGCTCTTTACTCTTTGCTTGTATCTTTGTGAAACAATTTTTATTAGCTTTGGCAAAAGATTTTGTGCATTAATATTATAATTTTATATATTTTTAATTATTATGATGGCGACATTACAATAATGCACCGATTTTGACAGCTGATATCTCAAATAGGACTAAATATAAAAACTTGAAATGTTCACATATTAAAGATCAAACAGAACTTTATACGTGCGTGCTATTAATTTCATTTTGTGTTCTTAATCTTGAGAAAAAATATTAACATCAGATATGGTATATCCAAGCCACATTATAAGCTATAATTCGATAGTAGTTTTGTTTTATACTAATTTTTATACTAGGGACTAAGAACAATAATGATATTAGGTTATTATTTTTAGGTCAATAATCTCTAAAATGGAAAAAAAGTTTATGAAGACAGTAGTGGAAGTGGAAGCAATGATTGTGATGAATATGAAAATAAAATGGTCGGAAAATCAAAATCGGAATCTATTCTTGAAGGAGGCTCAAATAGTTCTTCAAATCTATATGAATCTGTCTCTGGAACTGGGACCTCTAAACAAACTGAAGAATGCGATGGCTACCATGAATATGATATTGGTCGTTATATTAGTTGTGCCAATAACTTGCCGTCTGAAGAAAAGATGGAATTGTTGGCAAACTCTTGAGTTTCATCATCCAATTACGATTTTGCTTCTGATGCCATTCACTTGAAAACAAAATTCAACCATCGCTGGTTAGATCAATATACTCCATGGCTGGTGTACTCATGTCGTTTGAAAGGTGCTCTATGTTTATATTGAGTTTTATTTCCGCCAAGAATTGCTGCAGTTAAAGGAGTTTTGGGGTCATTTATGGTAAGGCCTTACATGAATGAACTTTAAAAATGTACATGAAGATTGTAGAAAGCACGTTGGCAGCCACTACTACAAATCTTCAACAGCTGCTGCAAAAGCATTTCTTGAAAATGCTCCTGTTGATGTCCAGTTGCAAATTGGGCACCATAAGACGATTGAAGAAGAGAAACAAATATTGTTAGCAATTATTTTATGTATATTATTTTGTGGAATTCATGATTCGCCGCTTAGAGGAAAAGAAGGAAATGAGGGAGTTTTCTTTGACCTTTAAAATTTGAGGATTGACTCTGGTGATGAGAAGCTGAAGAGCCACTTAGATAAATGCCAAAAAATATCAGTCTATAGCTCACCAACAATTCAAAATGAGATCATACAATTATGCGGTGAAGTTATCAAAGAGAAAATAATCGAGGACTGTAAACGGGCAAAAGCTTATACTGTAATGGCCGATGAAACGTCAGATATCGCTGGAAAAGAGCAGCTTTCTATTGGATTGAGATTCTATGATGAAAGCCAAAAAATAATCAGGGAGGAGTTTGTAGGCTACATTGAGTTAAAATGTGATGATGCTTCTACAATCGCTAGCGCAATTCAAAGTTTTTTAGAAGATAATAATTTTTCCGCCGATAATTGTGTGGGATTCGGATTTGACAGGTGTTCCACGATGGCCGGCAACGAAGGTAGTGTACAGGAAATTCTTAAAAAAAGTACACTCAATCTTAATTTTTCCATTGCTTCAGCCACAGACTAAATCTTGTGGTCAATAATACTAGCAAGCTACCAGAAATAAGAAACACAATTGCAACGTTTAAAGACACAATGAACTTCTTTCGTGAATCGCCAGCCCGTAAGAAATCGATTCCAAATCTTTCAAGGCTCTATAAGGCCAGATGGTCGGAAAAATATGAGAGCATGAAATTTTCCTCAGGAAGCTTCACTGACATTGTTAAATCACTAGAACATCTATCTGTCGAAGGAAACTATGCAACAAGGAAATCTGCCTACCAATTGCACTGTGCAGTTACTAAACCAATATTCATCTCAGGCTTAAACATAATTACAAGATACTCTGCAATTTTGGTAGCCGTTGTAAACGTTTAACGAGGTAAACGTATGGATTTGGTTATGGTGAAGAAACAAATTGATTATATTCTAGATGTAATCAAAGAAGATCGACAAGATGTCGAAAATGTTTATTATGCTTCATTTAAAAAATCATTTGATATCGCAGAGAACGTAGGGGTTGAGTTGTCAGTACAACGAGTCACTCAGAAGCAAGTTCACAGAAATAATCCACCATCTGAGTTTGCAGTTGAATACTGGAAGCGGCAAATAATCATCATTGATTCTTCAACTTCGTCTTTCGATGCTAGATTCTCCAACGAAAATACACCTGCTTTTGCTTTAACTTATCTTCATCTTCCAAGCATGCTCAAAATGGCTTCAAAAGATTTCAGAAATAATGCAGAATCTTTCATGGAATTTCATAAGTTGAGTGATGTCTCTGCAGAATTAGATTTGTGGTACAATATGTGGAACGAAAAGAATTTAGCAAAAGACAAATTAAAGGACATTAAAGTGGCTGCACTTTTGGAGGGAGCTAATGTTTTTATCCCTGCAATAAGGCACGCACTGCTAATATTAAGTGATTTCCCATCCACTACTGCTATCGTGGAAAGATCGTTCAGTACCTTACGAAGGGTAAAAACCTGACTCAGGAGTACAATAGGATAACAGAGTCACTGGGTTGTGTCTGATGAGTGTGCATTTTTGAAGCAAAATCAGGACTGCATAGTGAAGATAGTTTTGGATAAATTTAGTTTAAACCCAAGAAAAATGTTATTAGTTTAATTTAAGTATAATTATAATCTCAAAGTTTTGTTTTATTTTGCCTTTTCTTTTTATCCTAAAATTTTACATTTTGGACGACCATGGACCATGGTTTGCCCCCCTGTTATAAATCCTGGCTACGCCCTTGATCTCCTAGTATTTGCACTTCTAACCATTTCAACGATTACTTCGTCAATGTTGATTGGAGATGAATAGTGAATTGACAGTAGAGCAAGCCCATTTAATCGTACATTACTCATAGAATTCCTCAGTTAATTTTTAATTCTCTTGATCGATGAGAAGGATACGCCATTACACTACCCGAGCGGCCTAGTCCAAACGTATCGTTTGATAATTTATACAAAAGAAAAAACTTTTTTTAACAACGGTATGATAATATTTGTAGACTTTCCCGTTCCACGCTCAATTTATTTGTTGATATATCCCAATATTATTATACGTGTATATAAACCGAATCCGAATAATTATTAACTAAATATAGTCAAACTCCGTGTGTTAATTTATAAGTATTTGTTCAATGGAACATTTGCCTTCATGTTGTACTGCCACAAAAAATACCTATTGCTCTTATATAGGCAGAATGTATAGAAATATAGGAGTTGAGAAAACTGAACATTTTAACTTTTGACCCGGAATCACTTTTTTAGCAGATTTGCTATCGCTATTTTATATGTAATGGTATGCCTAAGGTGTTCATCAAAATTCAGCTTTGTGGGAATTTTTGCAAGCTGACAATTATTTTTCTGTCTAACTTGACCAACTTGTCAGATTTTAGAAATTCAAAGGATCATAATAACAATGTGAATAATTGTGTCTGTACATTTGTATTTCTTGACTTTCACATATATTTCAAGTTAGAATAATGATAAATGATTTACAGTTGAAGAAAGATAAACTTTACTTCAATGTTCTTGATGCCCCACAGATCTTACATTCTCTCTCCACTTTTTATTATACTCTAACACTTTTTCTGAACTACGTATCATGCTTCACTTCTGTTAGTATCAGTGCTACCGCCATGCTGTAAACATTTAACTCCTGTGTATCTTGTTCTATCTAAATATTCTTAGGTTCCCACTAAACAAGAAACATAACAAGTCTTTTTTGTGATGTTATTTTTAGAGACTTTTCGTGATGTTTATTTAAAACGGAAATAAGATATCTCCTAGATGTCTTAATTTTATTACGAACTCTATTAACATCCATGTCATGCAAATAAAACATATTTTTGATGTACACAATAATACTTGAATTCGCAGTTACATACACATCCTATGAACTTCTTTTTAGCAACTTCCTATAGGAAACATTCATACGATGTTAATTTGTATACTTCTCACTAATATCACATACAGAACGTTACTGTAATATTACATATTAACATGTTTCTAAGATGATCACATGTTGCAGTTACTTTTACATCTTTCGAAATAATTTTTAGTAACATCCTACTATTACGTCTGTACGATGTGAGTTCATAAAACTCTCAGTAATATCTCATATTAAACATCACAGTAACATAAAAAAGAAGAAAACAGAAGAGGAACTGATGAACGAACATTATCTGTGGAAACAAATGACAAGCATGAAATGGCGGATGGTTTTCAGTTTTGTGTTATATTTTATTTGCAGGAAGCACATTTTGTGCAGGTACTTGAATAAAGTGGTCTTCGTTTTCATTAGTTACTACTTAGCTTCAGTTTCTATGCTTAGTTATAATGGACGAACAACAGCGGTAAGTACATATTCCAAAATCATAATTATTAAAACTTAATACTCATTCAAGACTTTAATCGGCTATTGTACATTAAAACTCCAGGTGGCGGAATTGTACACTAACATTATATAATAGAGTTTACAAAATAACGGTTTTTTCAACTTTTCAAATATTTTAGTTAGTAAGTATATTTTAAAAACGATTCACAATATTTTAAATCCTAGATATGAATTATACCATACAAAAACCTTAATATTGCAATAGGGTAGATATTATTATTAATAATAAAACATGCTCATATGTTGGCAGAGATTTGAATCTAGAAGAAAATATTTTCAATGTTCAAGATGTTTCAGAAGCTACTTACATAAATAAAATAAAATAAAATAGTTGGTAATTATGTAAAGAAAAGGGAATAACTATTTCAGATAGTCTGATACAGATATTGTATTAAACAGTTCAAAAAATATTGAATCGAGTATTTCTAGTTTGTGTAGTAGCAGTCATAGCCATCAATATACGAGTAGTATAGCAGTGAAATTGACTGTCTCGACCCTTACTTCGTGGAATATGCTCATATTATTGTTTTTAAATGAAACTCAAGGTCTCTAGTTAATTCCACAATATTGTGGAATTAACTAGAGACCTTGAGTTTCATTTAAAAACAATAGTAAAGCAGGTTTAAAATTTTTTAACATTAATACTAACAATTCTTGTGAACAATTAGAGACTGTTTGAGACTCTAAAAACAGAAATTTCTGTTAAAATGCTCATTTCCATTTGAAAATACACTGAATGCTCCAGTCAACAAACAGAATTCAATTATTTATTATTGTAGAAACACAGCTATTGGATACTTAATTGGATACAATTAATTATAAACTCATTTAACTTGATAATGTGTTCATATCTCTTCTTCATAAGTAGTTTTTTTGTATACAGTGTATTAATAATGCTTAGTTTTCATTAAGTTACAATTCCACGATGCTAATATACAATATGTTCCAGGATGAAAATAACAAGATGAGAATAGTATATTATTTTATACAGAAAAGAAGTATGAATTTTCACGGCACATCTGAATTTACCTGCGAAACGGAGTGAGGCATGTAATAGAAGGTAAATCATGAAAAGTTACTACTCTCAAATAAAATATGTTGTTATTTCTTAGAAGAGCACCGCATGTATCTTGTGGAAAATGGGTCCCAGTCAATTGGCTGAAAATCAAGTTTGATGTAGTTTATGATGATCGATCAAAGGTCTCCATGGGCACAATTTGATCTAAAGTAATTGTTTTATTAGCTGCTGTTCAGAACACCTTTAAATGTTTCACAGATAATTATTTTGAAGGGTACGTTATGGAATGGTTGAGGCACTCGAAACAGCGACTCTTACGTAAGAAAAAGTAATCGTAAGTAAACGATAGAATTTTCTTTAATCAGATTGAATTTCTGTTGATTTAACGTAATGTTTCATAAAATCTTTATGGTGTAAAATTTTTATTAGTTTTAATATCATTAAAAAACTATTCTAATAAATTTTCTGTAAACTAGCTGTAATGTATGTGTATCCGTTAAACTTTATTAATTCAGTTTCAAAGTATTTGCATTATGGCAACTACAGTAACTATTCCTTGCTTTCACTGAATGCGATCAATAGTTTCCACTTTCCACACTTGTTATGTGATATGCTACAACAATTTTATTTTTTTTAGGTTGGATTCCTGGACAAGATATTTTTTTTTTAATTTTGTACCTGTTTTTTCAAATTTACTGTACTGTTCATTAAAAGTGAATAAACGTTTTAAATTCTTCATTGCATTTTTGCTATTTTATTTTAAATGTACAGGGTGAACAACTAAGAACGACTGCAGGCCACATTTCAGAAAAGAATCATGGTACAATTTTCAAAAAAATTACCTTTAGGTAAGTGATACTGAAAAATTGCTGGAAAATATTTTGCAGTCTCTAAAATATCCGCTAGGGGTGGAATGAACACTCGAAAACATAATAGTTCAAAAAACCATATTAAAGGTATCCTAAAAATACAATTTTTGAAATATTGAAGAGATTATGAAAAAATTTAATTAAGGAGATTTTTTGCTATTACTCTTCAAATAATGGGTGGGGAAGGTTCAAACTTATGAACAAATGTATAACTTTTTTGTTTTTTAACCGATATTAATGATTTTAGCTGCATTTGAAAGAGTTTTTGTGTTTAATAAGATGGATAACAAAATTAGATAATTTTGTATTCACTCGGAAATTTCAAATGTAAATTGAAGCATTTTTTTAATTTTTATATCTGATAACGTAAATCCCTTTTCATCAGAATTTAAAAAATGTCTCATTACATTTGAAATTTCCGAGAAAATGGGAAAATTGTCGACTTTTTCACATAGCGTTGACAAAATAGCCCAATTTTGTTATTTTTGTTAAGCATATATCTTATTAAAGAGGAAAAACTCTTAAATGACGCCAAAAACATTGATATCTATTTAAAAACAAAAAAGTGTTACGACATTTGTTTTTTGGGTTTATCCTTCCCCCACCCCGTATTTGAAGAATAAGGACAAAAAGTCCCTGTCTACATTTTTTCATAATCTCATCAATATCTCAAAAATTGTATTTCTAGGATACCTCTAGTATGTCTTTTTGGAGATAATCACAGTATTATGGTTTTAAGTGTTCATTCCACCCCATAGAAGATATTTTAGGAACTCAAAAATATTTTCCAGCGATTTTTCAGGGTCATTTTCCTGAAGGTATTTTTTTAAAGTTGTACCATGATTATTTTTTGAAATATGGCAGACAGCCGGCGTTCTTAATTGTTCACCCTGTATTTGCTGATTAGGCACAGAAACATCTATAGGATGTCATCTAGAATATTTGAGGTATGTTATTTAGAGGTTTAAGTAATGCCCATACAACATCTAAGATAATATACTGTATTGTTTTTGATATGTCGCATTTAGATCATTGATAAGATGTTATTTTTTAGACATTGCATTAACATTGACGAGAAGTTAAAAGGCATTTCAGAATGTAACAGAAATGTTGTTTTTAGTTCGTTATAAAGACTTACTTTTGAGGAAGTTCTAGTAACATCACAGTAATGTAAAAAGGCAGTGCTTTAACATTGCTGAGAAGTTAAGGTGAAACATAACAAAAGTTAACAGCCACAAGCTGGGCATAAGCGGTTGTATAAATGTGCATGTGATGAAAACAAGAGGAAAAAAAGGAAGAACATTATCACAATGTGATGTTGAATTAACATAACTGTAATATTTATTTGCATAGTGGGTAAAGAGTTTTATAGAATATTCTTTTTCTACAATCCTTCACAAAAATATGTGATTTTGTAATAGAATCAGAATCAGCGAAAACGTGTTTTTCGTCGCAAGTGAGAGAAATTTTCATAACGTTAAATTCATGTTTTTAATCATATCCCGTACTCGTATACAATGTTTTGAAGATTTGAAATTATTAATAAACAAAGACAAGAATCATTTTTATAATTAGAATACATTTTTTACGTTAGTTTAATTAAAAATTAAAATACGAATACCATGAGACTTAAAAATAATTTATATCTAGTTTCCTGGTTTTATTAGTTTCACGTTCCTCGTTAATTGTTTAGACTTGTTAGTCTGCACTAAAATACTTAAACAATACATAAAATCCTTTATTTTATTATTATAATACTCCTATAATTTTGAATGTAACAATTAACTGATATTTAAATCATAATTAACGTTTAAAAAATTGTGTTATTTTTAATTTAAAATAAAATATTCGTTCATTGTTCTTTTTAGTATATTATTATGATATAAACAGGATTGTAGAAAAACTATAGTGTCTCACTGGTCGAAAACATTTTTTGAAGTTCGTGAACATTACCAGCCTCGGCTGTGCCTTGGCTAGTAAATTGTTCTCTCCTTTTCAAAAATGTTAGTTTTGGCAGTCGCAAAACAATATACTATTTTTTAATTTCATTATTCTTTACTAGTTCTAACCTTCGCTAGTATACTCCATAGATATTCATGTGTTTGTATTTTTTACTTACTTCTTTTGTTCATTAGGTTCTATCTTTTTGGTTTATTACCTTCAGTTTCATCAAATCTGTATCAATATGCTTTCCTATCCAGATCCCTGTGCCTACTATGCCATCTCCGTATAATTACTAAGTGTCACTGTTCTTGTAAATTATTCATCGTATCACTACTTGGAATCTCTCTGTTTTTTGTTCATCGCTAGCAGGAAGAGTAGTGGCCTAAGACTCCCCTTTGTTTAATTCCTTAATCCATAATGGATTTCTTTAAATGTCTTCCATTTAAATCCTCTACGTTGTTACATGACGTTCTTAGATCAACGAATGACACGGAAAGTTATGATAAAAAGAATATCAATACTCATTTCTGCATCTTTGTTCGCTTTCCGTTTTTTACGGTTTTCTCCTGATTGATTGACTGATTTAACTGTTCCTTCAATATTCTTTTTATCCTTCAATGTTTTCGATTATTGACATATTTTTTATACCTCTTCCATCTTTTACTCTATTTGCACCACCTTGTTCTTTTTATGTCTTTTGGAGATGATATCTTACAATAATGTATATATTTTTTAACTTTGCAGTACAATATATTTCGACGTAAAACTAGTAACGTCAAGAGGTAATGTCTGTTAATCTATTTAAGCATTCATACAAAACTCATAAAGACGGTCTAGTTTTCATCGAATCAATCCCATCTTGCGTGCACATAGCATATGTCACTTAAAGCTGATTTAAATTTTCTCACATTCCACGTGTGGCCTCCGAACGTGAAGGTATTATTTTTCGTTCGAGTGCTCATTAACGTTATCAACACAAGTGATTAGTTTTTTTGTGTCAAATATTTGCTGGCCCATATTGGTATGTGTTTACTTACACTAATTACACTGTTTGATACTTAGAATCAATTTTTCTATAGGCCAGTTGCTTGGTCTATATAGTTTATTAAATATTTTGGCATCCAAAATATTTTAACATGTCAACTCAACCCACTGCACGAAGCTTTGCTGCTGTTACTAAATCATATTCAAGAAAATCAACTTTGACACCTACAACATATCCTAGTAGAAATCAAGCTATCGTAATAAATGCGCTTCCGGATACAGTTCTCTTCGATTATATCAAAGCAATAGGTGAAATTGTGACACCGAAAGGAATCACTCATGCTTCCCGTATATCTAATCAACGTATTTGCATATTCCTCGCTTCTACTTCAGTCGTTGATAACCTCCTTAAAAACCACTCCTATGTTACCATTAAAGAAGAAATCGTCCCCATACGCAGACTTATCAGCCCCTCTAAAAGATTACTATTATCTAACGTATGTCCCTCAATTCCTAATCTTCTCATCGAACAAGCACTAAAAAACGATCTCGGACTTCAACTTACATCACCCATCACCTATATTCGTACTGGCTCACCTGAAGAAGATTATTCCCATATTCTAAGCTTTCGTCGGTCCATCTATGTCATACCAGACAAAGAAAACTTTGAAATAGAAACTTCTGTTTTAATTCACTTCGAAAATACTACATTCCGGATCTTCGTTACCTCAGATAAATTGGAGTGTTTCCTGTGCAAACAATCTGGACATACTGCTGATACCTGCCAAAATCCTCTTGTCACTCCCTCCCCCTCCAAAATTACCACTATCCAGAATGATTCTACCGATAATAATTCTAATGATCCTACCTCCACTGATCCCACTTTCACTACTACCCCTGCCCCTATATCCTCCTCCGACAATCACTCTGCCAACACACTCCCTCCTTCAGACCAGCCTACTCCTGGTATTTCTGGTCTTAAACGACTTCATTCTACTGACTCTAGTTCCGAATCACCCCCTGTAATTATCACGTCTATTCCCCTCACACTCAGCCAAGACAAAACAGATTCACTATCTGACAACACCTTTCGTACCCCCAAGCCTGCGTCCAAAAAGAAAAAAGAGTCTAAGACTCTAACAACAACTATCAGCCCCTCTGCACGCTCAATCATTGAAGATTTAACAAAAAAAGACCCTACATCCTTCTCAATTACTTCTGAACAGTTGATAGCATTTCTGGAAAATTCATTCGGAAGCAACGATCCATTAGCTGAAGCTCACCAATTTACTTCAAACATTAAATCCCTCCTTGCAGATCTTCGTCAAATATATCATGCCATCTCCGATAGGTCACTCAAAAATCGCATTACCCGAATAACAAAGAAAATACAATGTACCATGAATCCCAACGATGCAATCGAATCTACTAGCCTCAAATCTTTTAGCTCTAATGATAGTGACTCTAATTGCGACGATACCGACCTCTTTTGATATTACTAAAAATTCACGATAATTCAGTGGAATTGCGACGGATACTATCCTCGCCTTGAACGTCTTCAACAACTTATTTCTCTCTACCACCCTGATTTCCTATGTCTTCAGGAAACTAATTTTACGTCTTCCAATATCCCTACACCAAAGGACTTCGAAGGATATCATTACATCCGAACTAACTGCTCCAGAGCCAGTGGTGGAGTATCCATATTTGTATCCAAAGATCTTTACTCAACTCATCTGCCCCTTACTACTAATCTTGAAGCCATTGCCATAACAGCCTATTGTCCCCAAAAATTAACCATTTGCTCCATATACATTCCCCCCGACCACAAACTAAATGAAGAAGAGCTACTTGACTTGGTTTACGATCTCCCCCAGCCCTTTGTACTTGTGGGTGACTTCAACGCCCACAACAGTATGTGGGGTTCCTCACGCACATTTGGACGAGGTAAAGTTATTGAGACTATACTAAATTGTACTAATTCATGCCTCCTCAATACAGGATCGTGTACCCACTTAAATATCGCTTCTGGTACCTTTTCTGCCATTGATTTAAGCATCTGCGATCCCAAAACTGCCCCTAACTTAACCTGGCAAACTGCTGAAGATTTATTCGATAGCAATCATTACCCCATAATTATAACTGACAACCTAAATGAACAGGCTCCCGTGAAAAGTTATTGGCGCCTCGGGAGAGCGAGGTGGCCGGGGTTCTCCCGGGAGGCTGAATCTCTCCTGAGTCAATTACCTGCCACCAATGATATTGATGATTCTATTAAGCTCTTCTCGGATGCCATCATCACAGCAGCATTTACTCACATTGGCAAAACCACCCATACCCCCAGTCACAAAATTGTTCCTTGGTGGAACCCTCAATGCGAACAAGCAGTGCGACAATCCAAAACAGCCCTCAACTTTTACCGCAAACACAAAAGTCCCGAAAACCTAGTTAAATTTAAAAGACTCAAAGCAAAAGCCAAATATGTAATCAAACAGAGCAAGAAAAACTCCTGGCATAATTATGTAACAACCTTGGATAATAATTCAAACCCCTCCCAAACATGGAAAAAAATTCGACAGGTCCAAGGCCACAAAACTAACACCAAAATTCCTCATCTTTTTTATAATGGCAGTTCCTCCAGCAATAGCCAAACTATTTCTAACATCTTTGCTGATAAATTTGATGAGAAATTTCAAAACAAACTCAAGCCCCTCTTAACAACAACTTCTCATGAATCTGCCTACACCAAACTCACTTTACCTCACCTACAAGATATTGACGATATTAATTTACCTTTTTCATTCACTGAATTAACAATTGCCTTATATTCATGTAAGAACTCTGCCGCTGGTCCCGACGATATCCCTTACATTTTTCTTAAAAATTTATCCACCTATAGTCTTACTAAATTATTAAACATTTATAACACCATTTGGTCTTCTCAATTATACCCTACGCAATGGAACACATCCATTATCATTCCCGTCCTAAAACCGTCACAACCATCTACATTACCACAGTCCTATAGACCGATTTCTCTTACATGTACTACATGCAAATTAATGGAAAAGATGATAAACAGACGACTCATGTGGTTTATCGAAAAACACCAAATCTTACCAAAAGAACAATCCGGTTTCCGGCGTCACCGTTCCACAAGAGATAACCTCGCAATCTTACAAACCCACATTGCCGATGCTATAAATCGTAAACAAGAGGTGTTAGCCTCTGTTTTTGACATAGAAGCTGCATTTGACACCTTACCAAGGCAGACAATCATTGATAAACTTTCATTTTATGGCCTCAATGGTAACATTTTCTCATTTATCAAACACTTTCTTAGTAATAGATCTTTTAGGGTCTCTGTAAATGGCTGCCTTTCATTAACTCACGTCCAACAAGACGGTGTGCCCCAGGGATCTATTCTCAGCACTACATTATTCATTCTATCTATTAGTCATTTATGTAACAATCTACCCGCCCCTGTTAAATATGCTACGTACGCAGACGACCTTGTTATCTTCTGTCACGGCGCGTCGACTCCTACTACATGCAAACTCCTCCAATCTGCTGTGAACCTATTACATAGTAGAATATCTTCACTTGGCCTTTCCCTCTCCGCTACAAAATCAAAGCTCATAAGATTTGGCAGAAAAGCCCCATCCCCTCCCCCTGAAATTTTAGTGACCAACCGCCCTCTCCCAGTCGTCGAGCATTGCAAAATTCTGGGAGTAACGTTCGACTCCCGACTTACTTGGAAACACCACATCCAAGAAACCAGAGGATACTGCCTAAAACTCTTGAATATCCTCAAAACACTCTCCCACTATCAGTGGGGAGCTAGCGAATTTACCCTCCTGAAAGTATACCGAGCTCTCATTCGATCCAAACTAGATTATGGCAGTATAGCATATATGTCAGCGTCCAAAAACGTCCTGAAAACACTAAACTCTGTACACAATACTGCCATCCGGCTTTGTTTAGGCGCATTTCGCTCTAGTCCAGCTGAGAGTCTGGGCCTTGAAGCCAATGAACCTCCACTCTCGCTCAGACGTCAATATCTCCTCCTTTCTTATGCAGCCACGACTTCATCTAACCCCTCTAATCCAGTTTCCTCTTTAATAACCAGAATACCTCACATTCTCAGCCCTCCTCCACCCAACCCGCGCATACATTCCATTCCCCTCCTTCTTCAAAAATTAATACCTGACACTCAATTATCCCTAACCAGCCCTATCCTCATCCCACATAACTCACCCTGGACCAAAACACTACCAAGATGTAACACCTCACTCACCAAGTTCAGCAAGGAAGAAACCAGTTACGAACTCATAAAGAAAT
The DNA here is from genome assembly GCA_963921935.1 of Galeruca laticollis. Lineage (NCBI taxonomy): Eukaryota > Metazoa > Arthropoda > Insecta > Coleoptera > Chrysomelidae > Galeruca > Galeruca laticollis. Next base: position 155,687,358 of record OY998181.1, on the reverse strand, counting down.
CCTTCTTAGAAATCCTAATCTCGAAGAAATTCGACCGGATCCTCTTCACCGACGCATCAAAAAACGAGACTGGTGTCGGATGTGCTGTTACCACTACGCAGACAGCCGTGGAGTCCTACCGGATCCCAGCTACTTGTAGCGTTCACACTGGTGAACTATTCGCCATCTTACAAGCCTTCAATCTCTGCGTAATTCCCCATCAAAAAGTTGCTATTTGTACAGACTCCCTCTCCTCTATCCAATCCATCAACAATTTATTCACAAATCACCCCCTCGTTCAACGCATCCACGACACATATCAAACCCTTATTTCTCACGATGTAACTATCACTATTATATGGATCCCCTCACATATTGGCATAACTGGTAATGAAAACGCCGATCGCCTTGCTAAAGAAGCTGTCCAATCCACCATTACACCTATAACTCTGCAAATTTCTAGAGACCTAAAATTTGCTATGAAAAAACTCATACAGAAGAAATGGCTAAACGACTGGAACCATTCTACAACATTCCTAAGGAAAATTCATCCGAATATTGAACAGTTTGATATCCCCCATCTGCCGAGAAACGAGAAGGTTGTAGCAAGAAGACTGCGTATTGGTCACACCCGACTTACCCATGGCCACCTTATGACCTCTTCCCCTCAGCCAAACTGTCAACACTGCCAAGCTCTACTTGACATTCAACACATTCTCGTGGACTGCCTCTACTACACCGATAGACGTCAGCAGCTTGGAATGAAAACAAACATTAAGGATATCCTTACTAGTTCACACCAAATCATCATAGCTATTCAGTTTCTAAAAGAAGAGAACCTACTGTGTAAAATTTAAAGACTGTTCATTATTATTTGTAATTATTTCCAAATAATGTATTTATAATGTATTGTAAATTACTGTACCTTGTGCTAATGGCCATAGTTGTCTCAAGCACGTTAAATTGAATAAAAAAAAAAAAAAAAATTTTCTCTAAGACGCTGCCGTATTACACCGGTGAAAAGTACATCGGACAGCCGACAAGTGCACACAGTAGCGCGTTGTTAATGTTTTTAAATTATCTTGCATCTTTTCTTGTAATAAAAGTCAACAGCCTAATAATTATCAGAATGTCGACAGTAAACAGACGGTTGTTTATAATATGTATTTTAACATCGTGATTGCTAAGTACCATCTAGAATAGTGACAGGTACACTGACTACGGCTATTAATATACTTAGATATGATCATATTATTATGAAGAGGCTTGGTATTCTTACTGAGTGAATCGTCAATCTTACTCATATTTTCTCAACAAACTGTGATTACAACACTTAGTTCAATAATTTGTGAAATATCATATTTAAATAAAGGATTAAATGAAAAGAAATCCCAATGGCACAAGACCAATTGGACGGTTATTTCAGTAAAGCTTTTGAATCAGGTTCAAAACTAAAAAAAACAAAATTTAAATTTTCTTAAATAAATATTTTCACGTACGTTTTGGGAAAAAGTGTTTAATACTGAAGTTGTAGAACGTGTAGAAAGTTCTAAAAAAAATTTCAGTAACTTTTTTGCATCAGATCAAAAGCAAAAGGAATACGATATTTTCTCAATTTTGACATTTTGTTTCCACTGGGCCGATGTGGCCCGTTAACGAACTTGTCAAAGATTTTGGCCGATCCAATTTTTGTAGTTTCGTTCCGATCCGTCAAAAAATGCGCCCTCTATCGTTATAACACATACATACATATATATATATATATATATATATATATATATATATATATATATATATATATATATATAATAACAAGATGTACGAATGGTGGGTGACATATGAACAATAAGCAACGAATAGATTAATGGGTATTGCACGCAAATAGAAGAAAGGGCTACTGAAAACAGTGGTAACCGCTAATGAGCCAGAAACATGCATGTCTGCGGTTACCACTCTTTTCAGTAGCACCTTCTTCTAATTGCGTGCAATACCCACTAATCTATTCGTTGCTTATTGTTCATATGTCACCCACTATTCGTACATATATATATATATATATATATATATATATATATATATATATATATATATATATATATATATATATATATATATATACTCTTGAAACAAACGAATCAGTTTTAAATATTCTCTGTCAAAATGTAGTAGTGGTGAAATTAAAAAACCAAAATGTGTTCTTTCAGGAGGGATTTTAGCTAAGTATTAATTTATGTTGTTAATTTAAACTCAATTTTGCAATTTGTCAATTTTTCAGTGTTTCAATTTTTCAATTTTTTACTTGTTCACTTTTTCAATTTTTTGGTTTCCTATTGCATTTTAATTCAATGTTGAGGCATTGATTTTGACTTTAACTTAAATCGGAGGTGATTACTATGTATCCTGTTTTCTTTGATTTCTTATAATTCTAACATGCAACCTTGAAAAAGAAAGAAATAGTCTTTCGAAAGCGCTCGGTTTTGTATAACAAGAATATTTAATATTATTTAGGCTGCAATCCCCGTGAGATTTTCAATTTTGTTTATATATATATATATATATATATATATATATATATATATATATTTTCTTGTTATTTAATGAATTTTAATTTTTTAGAAAGGTTTGTGCTTATCAAAACCTTTTAAATTTTGTATCTCCAACTCAAAATAAAACAAGACGCTTACTAAGAAAAAATTACAATTTTATTTATTTAATCATTTTCCAAATAGAAACGTATTACCTATTAAAAAACGAAACCGTCTTTCATACTTTCTCCATGCACACCGTATATCCTGTACTTATAAATACCATTTAGAACTTTAAACCAAAAATAAATATTTATCTTTCGAAAAATTTTATGTAAGTTATTATTGTGATTATATTAATTCCGGCTAGCTGTTATATAATCTACATCTAGATTAATAATATTTGATTAATTTTGAAAATCTCAGTCTTATACGAATAAGAAAGTGGGTTACTAATATGGAATTCAAAGTTTTTTTAATTGTAACTCTCTAACGAATCTTGTGGAACGTGAAGTCCCACCTCGTATTTCCTTCGTATCTCGCTTAATATTCGATTACTTTCGTTATCATCGACAACTCAGATCATATAATTACTACTATCGACAAGTTTATTTCACTCGTTTGTGGTGGTGTCAACATTTAAGGTTAGATAATTATTATTGAGTTTATTGTTAAAATAACTGTATATTCATAATCAAATTAAACTCTGATGTGAAACAAGAGAAAAAACGATAAAACGATATTGAAAGTTATTTACCTCCAGTGACGACGATATATATAGGTTAGTATTAGACGTTTTTCCTTAAATTCTTGATAATATGATCTTCTTACTGTTAACGTTTCTTAGGAATTAATGCATTTCTTTTTTCTCTTTTCAGATCAGGATATTAGCTTATGTACTGCTTAGATGTTGCAACGGAATACTACTTACCACTGTATTACTTGAGGATTATATATTATAAATCATTAGGAAATATGTGATTCAATCACACTTTTATAATCCATTGTTATTCATAGGAATCAGAATAACAATAATATCCCTTTTTAAATGGTTACTTTCTTTGTTCATGTGATGACTTCTTTTAACCAAGGTAAGTAATAATTTTCCTTTCTTCTACCACTTCAGTTTCTTCTTACAATAATGTAAATACTGTATTATCAATACGTATCAAATTTTATAATCTATTTGTTCCCATTTACCTCTAAATTTTTATAATTTTTTACCACGAAAAATTTCAAGCTCCTCTCTTTTCAAATTCAAAAAACAACTCTCCAAACAAATAAAAACAAAACAGCATCAAATCACCTCCTTATTTGCCAAGATCTTAAAAAAAATCTGTTGTTGCCAAGACAATTGTCAATAAATTCATTGTTTTACTTTTATGAAAATTTTTTTATTCTATATTATTTGTTTAAATAACTTTTAAAACTTAAATTGATTACTATTATCACCTTCCTTTTGAAATAAACTTTATAAAAATACCTCATTTGCTAGGATTGGTACTATATTAAGGATAGGAGACCGTAAAATGCACCAACATCGAAATGGACTTCTGGGCCCTTTCAAATTGTCCCCAGGTCTAATATTTTACCCCAAGTTCAGTCTAGAGAGATGATTTTAACTATTAATCATTAGAAATGTAACCAAAATAGGTTTTATGTATGAAATTTTGTATCATAATAATATGTAAATTTTGACATCTGATTCTTATGAAGAAACAACTTTACTTTTAATGTTTGCTTTTATGCTTATTTCTCTGTTAAATTATGATTTTCAAGTTAATTATGGTCACTAATTGAGTTATAAGAACTATTTTTATGATTTTAGTTACTTTTATGACTTCTGGATAATAATAACTTTGATATTAAATATTTATTGTTGATTTTGTGTTTTCTAAACGCTTATATCTTAAATTATAAAACATGTCTATTTAAATTACAAAACTATCCTTTTTACTGAATATATGGTTCAAAACAAAGAACAATTTGTCATAAAGTTCAAACCTAAGATCTTAGATCCACGATACAATACCACAATACCGTAACGTAAAGTTACATACTAGGTAATACATATGTAGACAACTTTAACCAACAAACTCTACAGCTACTGTACAATCTACATCCCCTTTACAATTTCATATTATAAAGTTTGTGTGCACAAAACCTAGACACTTTAATACCAGGGGAATCAGATAAGTTATCCCATGAATTTTATAAATTTTAATAATATTGTTAGAAAATGTTTCTCTAAACATGAATTACATGATAATATATATATATATATATATATATATATATATATATATATATATATATATATATATATATATATATATATATATATATAGATACACTTGGAACAACCGAATCAGTTTTAAATATTCTCTGTCAAAATGTAGTAGTGGTGAAGTTAAAAAACCAAAATGTGTTCCTTCAGGAGGGATTTTAGCTAAGTATTAATTTATGTTGTTAATTTAAACTCAATTTTGCAATTTGTCAATTTTTCAGTGTTTCAATTTTTTACTATTTTAATTCAATGTTGAGGCATTGATTTTGACTTTAACTTAAATCGGAGGTGATTACTATGTATCCCGTTTTCTTTGATTTCTTATAATTCTAACATGCAACCTTGAAAAAGAAAGAAATAGTCTTTCGAAAGCGCTCGGTTTTGTATAACAAGAATATTTAATATTATTTAGGCTGCAATCCCCGTGATATTTTCAATTTTGTTTATATATATATATATATATATATATATATATATATATATAGATTATAATAGACTTCTATCTAATATAATTTTAAAGTTGCACCACGTTTGGGTGACAAATTATTATATATTCAATCTAATTAATAGTTATACTATAGTTGATATATGAATATAATACGATATACAATTATTACTTGTTGACGTTTTCACAATTTGTGATTGTAGCGACACTCTTGTACACACACCTTTAGTAGCGTACGTAACCTAATTTACTTTTGACAGTAGTTGTCAAACAATGCCGGGTCAAGATAAATATGAATTTCTGGATTTACAAAGATAAATTAATTCACAATATAATCAATCACTCTAATGTCAGGGTGGAATCAAAAATTTTTAAATAATAATAATTCAAATTTTGTAATTTTCAAATATTATTCCAATCAAATATTATTCTATATTCTGAATCTCGAGTAACTGTTTTTTCATATAATAAAAGGCACTTGAATTATTTTATGACATTTACAAATTAATTGTCACTGGAAATTAAGCAAATGTGATTGATTAAATCAAAATTACTATAGCATGCAAAATGCTAAATACGTTGAAAATAGATACTGAATAAATACCACAGTGAGTTGGAATCAAAATTATATATTATATAATCAGATAACAAATTATAAAAGTTTTATTATTTCCCAAAATAATGTAAACGAAACAAAGATAATAATTTCTACCAATTTCAATATTACTACAACCTATTCTAAAACTCGACTAAATGTAAATTTTTTATGCAAAAGTTCAACTCGTTTAATATACCCTTGACGTATATCAATGTCAAATAGCGCAAATTTGTCTTCAAATTGTCTATTCAAAATTTTTCACTTGATGTAAGATCTTTTATGTGTAATGTTAATTCGTTTTTGCTAATATTATTCTATAGATGCATCTATTTCCGAAAAGTATTTAAAAAGGCCTGTTAATTCTCGAGAAATAATTTTAAACTGGAGTAGACTCACCAAATAGGACAGGAAAACTCATACGGATTCTGAATGTATTTAGAATTCTGCAAAACTTTCTAAATATCAGATTTAGAAACTGGAACCACTTACACTTGATATGATGCAATTCTTCTATGAATTATGCACGCACTGGCTTTACAAAGTAGGGCTTTATAATAAGTAATAATTTTTATTAAATTCTCAACAAAATTTGAGACAATTCTTATCTCGATGTTGTCTCTTGGGGGTTTCAAATTCAACTAACTAAACTTTTCTCAAATAAATAAATCTCTTCCTTTTTTTAAAAAAAATACTAATTTATGTTTCCCTATAACAAAGAGAGATTTGAATTCTTTTATTACCATTCTAATTCTGATAGCAGAGACATCTGTATTTTAAAATTTCAAATATATTCTCCAAATTGTAATATAATATGTCTATCATTAAATATATTCTACATAAACGTCATCCGAAAATTAAAATGTCAAATTTGATTTGTTTACCGATATTGATTATACATATAATACAGTGTGTATCGAAAGTATTGCATACAAATATTAATAGTTTTTCTTATTTTAATGCTTCTTTTACATTTTAAATAGAGGAACTGTATTAATATAAATATATATATATATATATATATATATATATATATATATATATATTTATGAAACTCAGAAATATTGGGAAATGCAGCAACAGGGAAAAAGAGAATTCTTTATTGGTTTTTATCCAAGCTTTCGAAAACGTTCGTTTTCATCATCAGGGACGATCCAATGTGAAATTATTTTCCTTCATGGTAAACATAAGATTGAAGAACTCATCACATGGCATCAGTTAGGGAAAAATTGACATTCAAATTAGCAGTAATATTAACAACATTGAGGCTGTTATAGAATAATATAATAATAAAAACAGTAAAAACACAAAACTTGCACGAGATTAATATCGTAAAATCGTTTTTAAACACACACAACCGAAAAAGACGCTACCAAGTAGCAATAAAGAATTCTCTTTTTCCCTGTTGCTGCATTCCCCAATATTTCTGAGTTTTATTCCTAACTGGTCAGCAAAGACTAGCGTTTCATTAATTAATGTATAGCAATAACCTCCTGAAGAAGTTGTGAAGTACAACGAAATATAGAGGCGCGTTGAACAAAAGAGTTTGACTTTTCATACAGACCGATTACCCAATATTTACCTTTCGTTTCCTTTAACGTAGTACGGTCGTTATCTCAACTTTAATAATTATATATATGAAATATAAATTTCGATTTTCTACTACACCTGTTCTAGTCGAAATTTCAACAATTTCGACGTATTGTCCTGACCGTTCTTCGAAGGTAAAAACAACTACATTCCTGGCTAATACCAAGCAGAATATTGAATTTCATCCCCTTCGAAAACCGTGACGTCGATCGGCCATTTTGCCGATACGGACATCTGTGGTGATTCGCAACTGATAGCGCAAGGGCATAGTACAATGACGCGTTTCGACCTTCTTGGGTCTCCTCAAGAGTGCCGTAATGCCTTCCAGTTCAGAATTTCTAATCCGAACTGAAGATCACGTCCACCGACAAACTCTCTTGGCTCGTGTAGTTACACAAGCGAGAAGTAGTCAGTTGGCACCATCTTCACTTTCAGTTGCGAACCAACACCTCAGATAAATGCGACCGTATTAGTCGTATGAAATAAAATGAATATAATTTCATAATATACGAGGTGTCTATATGAAATATAAATTTCGATTTTCTACTACACCTGTTTTAGTCGAAATTTTAATAATTTCGACGTATTGTCCTGACCGTTCTTCGAAGGGAAAAACAACTACATTCCTGGCTAATACCACGAAAACCGTGACGTCGATCGGCCATTTTGCCGATACGGACATTTGTGGTGATTCGCAACTGATAGCGGAAGAGCATAGAACACTGACGCGTTTCGACCTTCTTGGGTCTCTTCAAGAGTGCCATAATGCCTAGTTGTTTTTCCCTTCGAAGAACGGTCAGGACAATACGTCGAACCTATTGAAATTTCGTCTAAAACAGGTGTAGTAGAAAATCGAAATTTATATTTCATATAGACACCTCGTATTTTATGAAATTATATTCATTTTATTTCATACGACTAATACGGTCGCATTTATCTGAGGTGTTGGTTCGCAACTGAAAGTGAAGATGGCGCCAACTGACTACTTCTCGCTTGTGTAACTACACGAGCCAAGAGAGTTTGTCGGTGGACGTAATCTTCAGTTCGGATTAGAGATTCTGAACTGGAAGAAGGCATTACGGCACTATTGAAGAGACCCAAGAAGGTCGAAACGCGTCAGTGTTCTATGCTCTTCCGCTATCAGTTGCGAATCACCACAGATGTCCGTATCGGCAAAATGGCCGATCGAAGTCACGGTTTTCGAAGGGGATGTAATTCAATATTCTGTGAGGTATTAGCCAGGAATGTAGTTGTTTTTCCCTTCGAAGAACGGTCAGGACAATACGTCGAAATTATTGAAATTTCGACTAAAACAGGTGTAGTAGAAAATCGAAATTTAAATTTCATATAGACACCTCGTATTTTATGAAATTATATTCATTTTATATATATTATATATATATACATGTAATGAAATGGGAATAAAAGTGAAGCCAGAAACAGAAAAAAACAGCAAAATCAGAAAAAGAGAACGCCTAAAATACAAACATTTATTTTAGTATATCATACGGTGTTGGAAAAGTATTAAGTGAAGAATATATCATTTATTTTTAAACTTACCTAAGTTTACATGTGGCCTTAAAGTGGTTTTGGCTTAACCAAAGTATAAGTAAATAAATAAATTTTAGGTGACTTTAAAGATTCATATAATATCCACATATATGGTACTTATTCAGTGGTACATAAGTACATAAAAAATCTTAAATATCTCTTAAATTTCATCTAAACAAATGTATGTTTATAAAGGTTGATGCAAAATTAAAAATAAAATCAAGAAGAAAAGATGAAGAAATGTAACCAAGGATTTTTGACGTGAAATAATCGTTTGGTTCACAATTTTTGAAAGTTAATATTCTTAATAATATTTTTCCTTTTGTAGGAGCTACATTCAGTGATGAGAAGTAACGTTTAAGAAGACTACATTCGATAGTATACAAGAGTTGGTATGTAAACCAAATTCTATGAAATTGTAGGAAAGAAGTATAATAATAAACTCATTTGTTTCACTTGAATATTTTACTATATATTGCATTACCCATCATGCTAGGGTAAGCTACTCATTTTAACCCGTAACAATATAAATTCACTTATAATCGACAATTTGTAAGCAGTCTGGTTAGTTTGGTATATTTTTATACAATAAAAGACTATCATGATTGCCATCATTGATTAATAGTAATGTCTGTTTGAATGATTGGAAAACTGTAAAACATGATATTCAATATTTTTAAATTAATCAGTCATAGGTAAACGATCGCCTTGTCATTAGTTTCTTTTATTACCCAACTAATATCTTTATCCGTTACTGCATCTTTAGTTCGCTTGATCTTTTGCCGACTAAGACTTTTACAGTTTTTGTTGAAGAACAAGTAGAAAACGGTTGAATTATTTATGCGGTATCTGTAATGATATCAAAGTAAAGTTTCTTCTTTTGTTTACCAGGAAAGGCATACTAACAGTTCATGGTACTTGGAAAGCTACCGGGTGAACGAAAAGTTCAATTTAAAAAATTTTACTAGATAAATTTAAATTGAGTGAGAATTGATTTGAGAATTTTGTGTGCCTAGTCCAATGAGTTATGAATTTCTGCCAAGATGTTTCAAATTAATATTTGCCCTTTTCTAGGTATACTGTTGATATTCAGTAAGTATATATTTGATAGAAAATGCGCAATAACACAATGGAAGAGGTTCAGGCGTCAATATGTGCTGTGTGTGAGATTTGTGTATCTAATGCGTTATCTTTGATCCGCATTTAATCTCTTCCTGATAAAGCAGGGAGGTGAAATTGATTGGCGGATCTTATATTCGGAGTTTCTCCCATGTCAAATAACTTCTACGTTGAAAAGGTTTTCTATAACCATTTGAAAATCAACAAGTTTCGACACATTTTACTTCAAGTCAGTGTCCGACACCAGTGATAGAATATCGCATAATGTTAACTTTCGTCACTAGCGACGGAAGTAAGTGGTTGCAATTTCAGACATTAAATTGCTGACAGCTCAATATTGTTAAATAACTGTTCTAATATAATTATGATTCAATATGTAAATCAAAAATGAATTTAAAAATACACAATATATTTTTTAGTATTGAGTTATTCAAAGTTTGTAAATTAATAATTGAATAAACTTATTGTTGCAATCTTATATTTCATTTTTAGGATTTTATACATTATGTATATGGCGAACGTTTAGAAAAGTTAAATTATAATATAAATGTAGATGCCAAAACAAGCATGGTAAGTCGCACATTTCGTCGAGGTCACTTTAAAGTTAATTCGAACTTCGTGTATGTATGTAGTAAGCCATGGCTATAGAAAAAGTATAATGTTTTACTCGTCGAAAAGCATTTTCTGCAACTTGATAAAATTATCGAACTCGGCTGTGCCTCGTTTGATAAACTGATCTATCGTTTGCAGAAACTTTCGTCACTCTTTAAACAATATATTATTCATGAAATTAACTGTCTCGACCCTTACGTTGAAAATTGTTTCGATATTAAATATCATCGTCAGAATGATGACATTTCATTTGATGCCTACCTGATGTTTAATAGTTATTTTTAGTTAGACCAAGAAGTGACTTACCTTGTGATTGACTTAATATATGTTAATAGAAAAAAGAAGATGATATGATATTACAAATAATAAAGCTTATATATTATTAGCCCTATGCGGATATCCTGGATATTATTTTTCCCAATTAAGATCAGTATAACTGTGTAATTATCTAGAAAAACAGGAAAACTATATCTGCTGATCTTTACAATTATCCCTTAAGAAGACAGTTTGAAAGTGGAGCACTCCCTAGATTTATCTGTTCGTTGACGAATTCATATTTTGAGTTTCTTAAGTGTTTTCTAATTTCCAATTCTTCAAGGAAATCCAGTTCTTGTTTCTTATCACAAATATGTAGTACTTCTAGTTCTGTGTTAGATGTCAATGAATAATTGGTTTACATCGCTAGATTCTATAAAGTTATATATTTTTGAATTATAATATTTAGTTGTCAATATGAAAGTTGCGTTCCCCTTGTCAGATTTTGTAACTGTTAGGTTATTATCTTCTACTTTCTTTTTGATTGCATTTAAAACTGTCATGTTATTTTTTGTTTGACGTTTAAATTTTGAAGGTCCAATATTTTTTATTAAATTGGCAATTTTTAATTACTAATAAATAAAATCATTTGAATTAGATTTTAAAGATATTTCTAACTCTGTAGCTATAATTTGTTTAATATTATTGATAAATTATGGTGCTATGCTGTACTTTAAACCTTTATTTAAAAATCCTATTTTACTACATGGAAAATTAGTGCCTGACAGGTTTTCAAATCGTGGTGCAAAGTGGGTTGGTATGTGAGTATTAACAGTTTCATGTTCATGTTTAGAGTACTGAATTCTATGTTGTGTGAGCTCAAACTTGGGAAGCTTTTGTTCTTGTTTCTTAAATTTCTTGTGCTTCATCGTGCTGTCACTTTCTCTGATATTGTCATCTAAACAGTCAAATTCTACTGGATGTAGTTGGAACGTGAGTTTAGAATGTAGAGTAGAGTAGAACAGACCCAACAAAAAAGTTTTCTAATAATGTAAGGGGTATTGTTAATAATTATCTTTTAAGTGATTACGAAAAGAAGTCCATCATAAATAAGAATCCTCATTCTCCACAATTATATGGAACCGTTAAATTACATAAAATAACGAAACCAATTAGACCTGTAGTTTGTTATATTATTACTCCTAATAATATATTGGCGAACAATATAATTAATAGTTACGGATATACATCTAAATACTCGATTAGAAATTCAATAGAACTAATCAAAAAATTAAAAGCATTCAACTTGCAAGATAACTTTAAGCTCATTTCATTTGATGCTACTAATATGTTCACTAAAATTCCTCCTAGAGAAATACTTATAAGAAAATTACTAGAAGATAAAAATATTAATCCAGGAATAATATAAGATATACTTAATTTATTTGATGTTTGTAAAAATCAGAATTTTTTCACTTTTGACAATAAGATATATATTCAAAATGAAGGTTTACCAATGGGAAGCCCTATATCACCAATTTTGGCCAACATTTTTATGGACAGTTTAGAAAGGAAAATATTTGAAAGTGATATTTCAAAAAAAAATTTATTTTGGTATAGATACGTAGATGACATATTAGCTTGTTTTATAGGTAGTGGACGACAGTTAGATATATTTTTCAACCACATTTCTAATTTACACCCAAAAATCAAATATACATTAGAAGTGGAAGAAAATAGCTCAATCAATTTTCTTGATTTCAAAATTCAAATAATTAATAATGTACTTGATTGTTAAATTTACCGAAAACCAACACACACTGATGTGACTATTCCATATAATTCCAATCACCCCATGTCACATAAACTAGCGGCATATAATTCAATGATGCATAGAGCAGTTTCAGTTCCTATGAACAAATGTAATTTTGATAGAGAGATTAATACAATTAAACCAATAGCAACATCCAACGGTTATTCATTACATATGATAAATAAACTAATTATTAAAAAAGAGGAAAAAGTGGCATTACAACTAATATTTCCTAAACAAACTAAAGAAATAAAAACTTGTAAAACCATCATATATGCAAGAAATATTTCTAATAATATTTCAAACATAATATCTTTAGCAAAACAGGAAGTAACATAAGTAGAGAATTGTTAAATGTAAAACATAAATATCACCATTGAAGTAATCAGGTATAAACAAACTTAAATGTCCAGAATGTAATGCTGTCTATTTGGGCGAGACCCTTGGAAATTTTGAAATCCGATACAGTGAATGCTTACGAGCATACAGATTAAAACAACCAGATAAATCCCACTACGTAAAACATCTACTTGACACCTAACACAGAACTAGAGGCACTACATATTTGTGATACGAAACAAGAACTGGATTTCCTTGAAGAATTGGAAATTAGAAGACACTTAAGAAACCCACAATATGAAGTCGTCAATGAACAGATAAATCTAGGAAGTTCTCCACTTTAAAACTGCCTTCTTAAGTGATAATTGTAAAGATCAGCAGATATAGTTTTCTTGGTTTTCTATATCATTGCACAGTTATACTGATCTTAATTGAGAAAAACGATATCCAGGATATTCCCATAGAGCTAATAATATCTAAGCTTTAATATTTGTAATATCATATCAACTTCTTTTTTCTATTAACATAATATATTAAGTCAATCACAAGGTAGGTCACTTCTTGGTCTAACTAAAAATAACTATTAAACATCAGGTAGGCATGAAATGAAATGTTACTTCTTTCATTCTGACGACGATGTTTAATGTCGAAACAATTATCAATTTTTTAGAATTTTCAACATTTTTTCAATATATTGTGGAATTAGGTAGAAACAGTGAGTTTCATTTAAAACACTAATTTACTATTCTCCAACCACTACGCAAGACACGCTTTTCTACATAGATTTTTAAAAGAAAAGCAGATGTTCTCTTCATTTCTTTGATATGCGTTAGAAAAGTAATAATTTAGAGTGGTAAAAGTACACGTTATGGCACTTTTCCTCCCGGAAATGTTCAACACAGCTATGACTTGTTAAACATTTTATTATCTTTATAGTGAAATTTTGAGTCTTCAAATTTTCAATTTAAACTAAAAACTCTGTGATAAAACTATTTGATTATTAATTTTTATTTATTAATTTTAAAATATAAACAAACTAATTTACTGCGCATTATTATGTAAATTATGAACCAAGATATAAATTCATATTTCGATTTGTCGAGTTTCGACAATGAAAATACTATCTACTTCAGATATTATCGAAAAAGCTCAAAATGCAATCGAAAATATGTTACCTGAAGTTTCGAAAGAGAAATATCAAGAACAATACAGCAAATTTATGAATTGGAGGCAAATAAACAACGTTAAATCATTTTTAGAAAATGTTTTTATTTTCAAGAAATTTCTCAAAACTTTAAACCGACTACACTGCCCACTATGCAAATGAATGTTACAGTCATGATAATTCTCAACATCACATTATGATAATGCTCTTCCTTATTTTCCTCTGGTTTTCATCACATGTACATGGATACAACCGCTTATGCCCTGTTTAAAGCTGTTAACTTTTGTGATGTTACAACTTGACTTCTCAGTGATGTTAAAGCGCAGTGATGTTACTAGAACTTCCACAAAATGAAGTCTTTATAATGAAATAAAAGTAACATTTCTGGTACATTAAGAAATGCCTTTTAGCATCTTGCAGATGTTAATGCAATGTTTATAAAATAACATCTTGAATTGAATAACAGCACTTTAAAAACAATACATTATATTATCTTAGATGTTGTATGGACATTAATTAAACCTGTAAATAATATACCTCAAACGTTCTAGATAACATACTATAGATGTTTCTGTGCCTAATTAGCAAGTAAACAACTAAGAACGCCGGCTGTAGGCCATATTTCAAAAAATAATCATGCTACAACTTTAAAAACATACCTTCAGAAAAATGACCCTGAAAATCTCTGGAAACTAATTTTTGACTCCCTAAAATATCTGATAGAGGGTGGAATGAACACTGGAATGAAACCATATAATACTGTGATTATCTCCAAAAAAGATATCCATTCTACATTCCGAGAAAAATGGGAAAATTGACGACTTATTGACAGCGCCCCCTGGCGGACACAAAATTACCTAATTTTGTTATCAATCATATTGACCAAAAAAACTCTTTTAAATGGCGCCAACATCATTAATATCGTTTAAAAAACGAAAAAGTTATACATTTGTCCATAAGTTTTGAAATAATGGCAAAAAGACCCTAATTGAACTTTTTCATAATCTCATCAAAATTTCAAAAATTATATTTTTAGGACATCTTTAATATGTCTTTTTTGGAGATAATCACATTATTATCCCACTAAACAAGAAACATAATAAGTCTCTTTCGTGATGTTATTTTTAGAGACTTTTCGTGATGTTTATCTAAAACGTTAATAAGATATCTCCTAGGTGTCGTAATTTTATTACCAACTCTATTAACATCCATGTCATGTAACAAAAACATATTTTTGATGTACACAATAATACTTCAATTCGTAGATACATAAACATCCTATGAACTTCTTTTTAGCAACTTCCTATAGGAAACATTCATACGATGTTAATTTGTATACTTCTCACTAATATCACATACAGAACGTTACTGTAATATTACAAATTAACATGTTTCTAAGATGATCACATGTTGAAGTTACTTTTAAATCCTTCGAAATAATTTTTATTAACATCGTACTTATTACGTCTGTACGACGTTAATTCATAAAACTCTCAGTAATATCTCATATTAAACATGACAGTAATATAAAAAGAAGAAAACAGAAGAGGAACTGATGAACGAACATTATCTGTGGAAACAAATGACAAGCATGAAATGGCGGATGGTTTTCAGTTTTGTGTTATATTTTATTTGCAGGTAGCACATTTTTTGCAAGTACTTGAATAAAGTGGTTTTCGTTTTCGTTAGTTCCTACTTAGCTTCAGTTTCTATGCTTAGTTATAATGGGCGAACAACAGCTGTTATCGATAAGTACCTATTCCAAAATCATAATCATTAAAACTTAATACTTATTCAAGACTTTAATCGGCTATTGTACATTGAAATTCCAGGTGGCGGAATTGTACACTAACATTATATAATAGAGTTTACAAAATAACGGTCTTTTCAACGTTCAAAATATTTTAGTTAGTAAGTATATTTTAAAAACGATTCACAATATTTTAATTCCTAGATATGCATTATACCATACAAAAAACTTGATATTGCAATAGGTTAGATATTATTATTAATAATAAAACATGCTCATATGTTGGCAGAGATTTGAATCTAGAAGAAAATATTTTCAATGTTCAAGATGTTTGAGAAACTACTTACCTACATAAATAAAATAAAAAACAAATAGTTGGTAATTATGTAAAGAAAGGGGAATAACTATTTCAGATAGTCTGATACAGATATTGTATTAAACAGTTCAAAAAATATTGAATCGAGTATCTCTAGTTCTAGTTTTTGTAGTAGCAGTCATAGCCATCATGCCACCAATATAGTATTGCAGGTTTAGAAAATTTTTACAATCATACTTACAATTCTTGTGAATAATTAGAGACTGTTTAAGACTTTAAAAACAGAAATTTATGTTAAAAAGCTCATTTCCATTTGAAAATATACTGAATGCTCCAGTCAATAAACAGAATTCAATTATTTATTATTGTAGAAACACAGCTATTGAAGACTCAATTGGATACAATTAATTATAAACTCATTTAATTTGATAATGTGTTCATATCTCTTTCTCATAAGTAGTTTTTTTTGTATACAGTGTATTCATTAAGTTACAATTCCACGATGTTATTATACAATATGTTTCAGGATGAAAATAACAAGATGAGAATAGTATATTATTTTATACAGAAAAGAACTATGAATTTTCATGGCACATCTGAATTTACCTGCGAAACGGAGTGAGGCATGTAATAGAAGCTGAATCATGAAAAGTTACTTCTCGAAATAAAATATGTTGTTATTCATTTGAAGTGCACCGCACGTATCTTGTGGAAAATGGGTCCCAGTGAATTGGCTGAAAATCAAGTTTGATGTAGTTTATGATGATTGATCAAAGGTCTCCATGGGCACAATTTGATCTAAAGTAATTGTTTTATTAGCTGCTGTTCAGAACACCTTTAAATGTTTCACAGATAATTATTTTGAAGTGTACGTTATGTAATTGTTGAGGCACTCGAAACAGCGACTCTTACGTAAGAAAAAGTAATCGTAAGTGAACGATAGAATTTTCTTTAATCAGATTGGATTTTTGTTGATTTAACGTAATGTTTCATCAAATCTTTATGGTGTAAATTTTTTATTAGTTTTAATTTCATTAAAAAACTATTCTAATAAATTTTCTGTAAACTAGCTGTAATGTATGTGTATCCGTTAAACTTTATTAATTCAGTTTCAAAGTATGTTACGTTATCGTAACTACAGATCAATATACCCTTTTTTATTTCTTACTTTCACTGAATGCGTTCAATAGTTTCCACTTTCCAGACTTGATATGTAATTTGCTTACACAATTTTTTTTTAGGTTGGATTCCTGGACAAGATATTTTTTTTTCTAATTTTGTACCTGTTTTTTTCAAATTTACTGTTTTTTTCATTAATAGTGAATAAACGTTTCAAATCCTTTATTGCTTTTTTTGCTATTTTATTTTAAATGTACAGGGTGAACAACTAAGAACGACTGTAGGCCACATCTCAGAGAAAAATCATGGTACAACTTTCAAAAAAATTACCTTTAGGTAAGTGATACTGAAAAATTGCTCTAAAATATTTTGCAGTATCTAAAATATCCGCTAGGGGTGGAATGAACACTCGAAAACATAATACTTCAAAAAAACATATTAAAGGTGTCCTAAAAATACAATTTTTGAAATCTTGAAGAGATTATGAAAAAATTTAATTAAGGAAATTATTTGCCATTATTCTTCAAATAATGGGTGGGGAAGGTACAAACTTATCGTTTTTTAACCGATATTAATGATTTTAGCTGCATTTGAAAGAGTTTTTCTGTTTAATAAGATTGATAACAAAATTAGATAATTTTGTATTCACTCGGAAATTTCAAATGTAAATTGAAGCATTTTTTTAATTTTTATATCTGATAACGTAAATCTCTTTTCATCAGAATTTAAAAAATGTCTCATTACATTTGAAATTTCCGAGAAAATGGGAAAATTGTCGACTTTTTCACATAGCGTTGACAAAATTGCCCAATTTTGTTATTTTTGATAAGCATATATCTTATTAAAGAGGAAAAACTCTTAAATGACGCCAAAAACATTGATATCGATTTAAAAACAAAAAAGTGTTACGACATTTGTTTTTTAGGTTGAACCTTCTCCCACCACTTATTTGAAGAATAAGGACAAAAAGTAACTGTCTATATTTTTTCATATTCTCATCAATATATCAAAAATTGTATTTCTAGGATACCTTTAGTATGTCTTTTTTGGAGATAATCACAGTATTATGTTTTTAAGTGTTCATTCCACCCCATAGGAGATATTTTAGGAACTCAAAAATATTTTCCACCGTTTTTTTAGGGTCATTTTCCTGAAGGTATTTTTTTAAAGCTGTACCATGATTATTTTTTGAAATATGGCAGACAGCCGGCGTTCTTAGTTGTTCACGCTGTATTTGCTGATTAGGCACAGAAACATCTATAGGATGTCATCTAGAATATTTGAGGTATAATATTTAGAGGTTTAAGTAATGTCCATACAACATCTAAGATAATACACTGTATTGTTTTTAAAATGTCTCATTTAGATCATTGATAAGATGTTATTTTTTAGACATTGCATTAACATTGACGAGAAGTTGAAAGGCATCTCAGAATATAACAGAAATGTTGTTTTTAGTTCGTTATAATGACCTCCTTTTGAGGAAGTTCTAGTAACATCACAGTAATGTAAAAAGGCAGAGCTTTAACATTGCTGAGAAGTTAAGTTGAAACATCACAAAAGTTAACAGCCACAAGCTGGGCATAAGCGGTTGTATAGATGTGCATGTGATGAAAACAAGAGGAAAAAAAGAAAGAACATTATCACAATGTGATGTTCAATTAACATAACTGTAATATTTATTTGCATAGTGTGATGTTTTCAAGTGTTCACTGCACCCCCTAGCGAAAATTTTAGAGACTCAAAAATATTTTCCAGCGATTCTTCAGGGTATTTCCTTAAGGTATTTTTCTCAAAGTTGTGCAATGATTATTTTCTGAGATATGGACTACAGCCGTTCTTAGTTGTTCACCCTGTACATATAAAATAAAAATAAACAATGAAGGATTTAAATAGTTTATTCAATATTAATAAACAATACACTAAAACAGGTACAGAATAAAATAAAAATATCTTGTCCAGGAATCCAACGTAAAAAAAATTGTAAATTAACATAACAATTACATCAGTGTGGAAAGTGATGTAGGTATTATAGATCTTAACAAAAATCGAATTTGTGTGCAACTGTTGCAAGCATTCAGTGAAAGCAAGAAATAAAAATGGGTATATTAATCTGTAGTTGACATAACGTAACATAATTTTAAACGGAATTAATAAATTTTAACTGATACTCATACATTACAACTAGTTTACAGAATATTTATTACAATAGTTTTTTAATGATATTAGAACTAATAAAAATTTTACACCATAAACATTTTACGAAACATGTTTAAGAGGAGTTTGACAGCAGACTTTATCATTATTAAGAAAATAATGGACATTTAAAAAAATTACATAAAACAACGTTTTTATTAATTTCTTATGTTTTATTATTGCAAACACTTGATAAATAAATATCTCCACGGTTTTACTTGATTTCTCCAAAAGTACTAAAAAGAAAAATCAAGTATTTGCTGTATTTGAAAAAGTAGTTAAACGACTATTAAAATGTATCACTGAACCTCGTCACCACCTCCTTTTAGTATTGAAATTTGAATTCTTTGGCGCTATGTTATATGTTCCATTGTAGTTTACTCTGAGTTTTATCTCGTTTAGCATATTTTCAAATACCATCACGACGCACCTACCTACTGACAGTAAAACCTACTGGATTTAAGGAAATGAAAGTGATATTCATATCGTGTTTATCATTACAGAACAGCAAATACTTTTTTAAACTTCAATAAAAACCAACTGGTCCAATTTGTTTTCTCTTTATGTTAATATCAACGTTTGCAATAAATTGACTCTCCTAACGTCTCATTGTAAATTACCCTAACAAACAAAATGTTGATGTATCATTCAGAAACATTAAATATCTAAGATCTGACAGAATTATCATATTATTTACAAATTTATAGTACATCCAAGAGCAATGGGAAGAAGAATATTCACAATATTTTTAGAAGGCCACAAAATCAACTAGTTGATCTCCCTCCCTTCTGATAAATCTTCAGTAACTATTTTATTACTCCATTCAATCAAAAAAGAATATTTTGAATAATCAAATATTCATCATTTTCGGTTGCCATGGTTTTATTTAGAAAAATATATCCTCCGCCTCTGTGGTATTTGCGTGGTGTGGCGTATGATTCAGAAACGTTTTGTGGGTTTAACACGTTCTTTAATATACCAAATACAAACATACAAGCGTCCACCCGCACACCTTGCTTATTATCAAACGTTGCCAGATGTTTCATCAAATATACCCAGTTTCTTGGAAGTTGCTAAACAGGTTCATTGGAATAGTAAGTTAAATATACTGTTTTAATCTGCTTATTAGTAAAGAGCATGCATAACATTATATATGTTTATTAAAAGCAGATAGGTATGATTTATGTAGAAGTTTTCATAATCTTTCTTTGATACTGGGTACACAAATAGATCATAAATAACAAATATTTGTGCAAGATTACAAAACAGCAGAAAAAACGTCATTCTTAGCTTCATGTTGATCTGTACTTCCTCTTATTAAACCTCAAACATAGGCCACTATCAAATATTATTTTCGTTGGTTTAGGACCGAATTCATAGACGTCACTCACCCTCAATTTACACACAATCTGTACTCGAATCAACACTCATACTCAATTTGTAATTCAGAGACACGAAATACTCAAATAGACATTACAACTGTAGTGTATCGTCTTATTCTTAAGGTGCCGACTTCTTGCGAAGGTTGGCGACCATCATGACTAATTTTATTTTGCTGACTGCTGCCCTGAACAGGTCGTTCGATGTACAATTGAACCATTCTCTGAGATTTCGAAGCCACGACATTCGTCTTCTTCCTATGCTTATTTCCCCTATTATTTTACCCTGGAAAATTAGTTGTGGTAGCTTGTACCTCTCATTACGTGGCCCAGATATTGGAGTTTTCTGACCTTTACCTCTTGGGACAATTCTAGACACTTTGAGATTCTCCGCAAGACTTCTTCATTGGTAATTCTGTCAACGTATGATATCCGGAGTACCCTTCTGTAAAGCCACATCTCGAAGGCATCTATCTTTTTAACCATTTCTTTTGTTAGAGTGGCAGTTCTATTTCAGCGCATATTCCATTTCATCTGTTGTTATTTCTGATCCGATTTCTATATAATTTTCTAGGGGTGAGGTGCTATTTCTGTCATCTTCGAACAGCGTTTCGATGTATGTTTTCCATGTCTTAAGCTTTGATGTCAGCTCTACCACTATATTCCCATTATCATCCATCAGTATATCTTTGTTCTTCTTTCCATAATTTCCAGTGATCTCCTTAAACCTTGTTATGCATATTAAAGGAGTCATGTACTTTTTGCAGTTTTTCAATTTCGGCACATTTTTCATTCAACCATTGTTCTTCCACCTCTTTTACTTTCTTTTGTATTTCGCGATGTATACTTTTATATCTGTTGTTGTCAGTGGTTTTAGCCTCTCTTCTTGTTCTGATTAATTCGATAATTTCATCGGTCAACCAATCGTTTTTCTTTTTCTCATTCGCCCCGCTCAACTGTTTGTTTCCTATTTAAAGAATTGTGTTTTTAACTTTCTCCCATTCGATGTTTATGTCTCCCTTATCTATGCAGCTCTGCAACTCTTCTGCAAGTCGTTCTTGAAACCTTAATCTAGTTTCGCTGTTACTTAATCTCGCGACGTTCATTTTGTTACTCCTCCTGGACCGTTTGATACGTTTTAAAGCTAGTTTAAATGTTGCAACTACAGGGTTATGATCCGATGCCATGTCTGCTCCGGGGTATGTCTTGGCTGAGAGTATGCTATTTCTGTATCGTTTATTAATCATGACATAGTCGATCTGGTTTCTTACTATTTTATCTTTTGTGTCCTGTGGTGATTTCCGCGTGTATAATCTTCTTGGTGGTAGTTTGAATAAGGTGTTTGTCACTACTATATCTTTCTCATGGACAAATTCAACCAGCCTCTATCCTCTCTCGTTACGCTGTCCCAGTCCGTGCTCTCCAATGACAACCACAATCCATCCTCTACCGATTTTGGCATTGAAATCTCCCATTACAATTATCACTTCGTGTTTCTTAATGTTCTTCCATAATTGTTCTATTTGTCCGTCAAATTCATCAATTTCTCTGTCTTCACTGTCTGCCGTTGGGGTGTACACTTGAATTATATTTGTTAGTATCTTTGATGTTTCTAACTGTATCATCATTACTCTCTCTGAGAGGGGTACAAATCCTATTTTTTCGTCTACCAAATTTCCAACACCGTTTGGATGTTTTTGTTGATCGTCACTACCAGAGTAGTAAAATGCTCCTCCATCAGTTATGCATTTGCCACTACCGGGCCATCGAGTTTCACTAATTCCAAATATATTAACTTGCAGTCTGTTCATTTCCAGTGTTAAGTTGCCCAGTTTGCTATCCTGGAAAAGGCTCCTAACATTTCACGTTCCAATTTTTAATTTCTTCCCGGGTATTCTTCGCACCATGTGTCCATCGAAAGACTGCCGGGGGCTGAAGGCCATTGTTTTAAGTGTATTTGTCATGACGATTATACTGGTGAAATATAATGAGGTGGTTTCCCTTTGCCTTCCTCATCGCTGTTCAAACGCCTTTATGTGGTTTCCACTCTGCCGTTTGATGTCTGATTCCCAATGGAGTTTTTCCTTCACTCGTTGCTTGCGGTGAGTTCTGAGCAGCCAGCTGCTATTGCTCAGTGCAAGTTGCCTTTATACTACCCCTAAAATCAGGGTTGCCACTTACTACAGATCTGCCGTGTCGGAGCTTCTCTTCTTCGCCTCCCCCGCTGGCGTGGTCTTCATCCGTAACCCTGGCCAAGGTGCCCTTACATGGTACTATCAGCTGGAGCCAGCTGAACCTATGTTTTTTAGCGAGGTGTTACTCCTCGATCCCTCCTCCTTCACTACCTCTTGCGCGGTAAGGCCTCTGGCTTGGGACTGCCATAACGGAGTTCTGTTCTGTAGTATATAAATGAGTTCATTTAGAGAGTTACTGGATGTTCCCTACATTATTAACATAACCTCACATTTTTGTATTTGAAGCAATAAATGATAGTGTGAACTAGGATTTCAATATTGTGTTTTAATTTATTGTTTCAAAATGGCTGATCTATATGAGTTTATTCAATATGTCGAAGATAATGTAGCCTATTTGCCTATTTCACGGTAAGTAAAATTAATAGTCACTTTTTAATTATGTAGGTACAAATTGTATTCATTTCAGGAAAATGCTACGAAATAATTCTAATCCGTTGGAGTTCTATACAAATAACGAACTGTACCAGAGATATCGCTTCTGCAGAGACACAATTCAAACAATGTTATTACCAATGGTGTATCCTGCAGTCCTGCAGCTGAAACATTTCGTAATAGAAAAGGCTGGATGTGTCTAAATGTTCAGGTTGTCTGTGTCTTCAACCATGAAATATGTGATATCGTTACTAGATGGCCAGGTTCTGCACATCAATAGCAGTGCTGTGAAATTGAGATACGAAGTGGGAAGATTATTAGAAATTAACTGTCTCGACCCTTACTTTGTGGAATGTACTCATATTAGTGTTTTAAATAAAACTTACTGTTTCTAGTTAACGCCACAGTATATTGAAAAATGTTAAATATTCCAAAAAATTGACAATTGTTCCGATATTACCTAGATATCATCGTCAGAATGACAGAACCCACTATGCAAATAAATATTAAAGTTATGTTAATTCAACATCACATTGTGACAATGTTCTTCCTTTTTTTCCTCTTGTTTTCATCACTTGCACATCTATACAACCGCTTATACCCAGCTTGTGGCTGTTAACATTTGTGATGTTTCAACTTAACTTCTCAGCCATGTTAAAGCGCTGCCTTTTTACATTACTGTGATGTTACTAGAGCTTCCTCGAAAGGAAGTCTTTATAACGAACTAAAAACAACATTTCTGTTACATTCTGACATGCCTTTTAACATCTTGTCGATGTTAATGCAATGTCTAAAAAATAACATCTTATCAATGATCTAAATGCGACATTTCAAGAACAATACAGTGTATTCTCATAGATGTTGTATGGACATTACATAGACTTCTAAATAATATACCTCAAACATTCTGGATGACATCCTATAGATGTTTCCGAGCCTAGCAAATACGGTGTGAACAACTAAGAACGCCGGCTGTCGGCCATATTTCAAAAAATAGTCATAGTACAACTTTAAAAAAATACCTTCAAGAAAATGACCCTGAAAAATCTCTGGAAAATATTTTTGAGTTCCTAAAATATCTCCTATGGGGTGGAATGAACACTTAAAAACATAATACTGTGATTATCTGCAAAATATTTTCCAGCAATTTTTCAGGATCCCTTACCTAAAGGTAATTTTTTTGAAAGTTGTACCATGATTCTTTTGTGAGATGTGGCCTACAGTCGTTCTTAGTTGTTCATGCTGTACATTTAAAATAAAATAGCAAAAAAATAATAAAGGATTTAAAACGTTTATTCACTATTAATGAACAGTACAGTAAATTCGAAAAAAACAGGTACAAAATTAGAAAAAAAAATATCGTGTCCAGTAATCCAACCTAAAAAAAATAAAATTGTATAAGCATATTACATAACAAGTCTGGAAAGTGGAAACTATTGAACGCATTCAGTGAAAGCAAGAAATAAAAAAGGGTATATTAATCCGTAGTTACCATAACGTAACATACTTTGAAACTGAATTAATAAAGTTTAACGGATACACATACATTACAGCTAGTTTACAGAAAATTTATTAGAATAGTTTTTTAATTATATTAAAACTAATAAAAATTTTACACCATAAAGATTTAATAAGACATTACGTTACATCAACAGAAATCCAATCTGATTAAAGAAAATTCTATCGTTTACTTACGGTTACTTTTTTCGAGTCCCTCAACCATTCCATAACGTACACTTCATAATCCTTATCTGTGAAATATTTGAAGGTGTTCTGAACAACAGCTAATGAAACAAATACTTTAGATCAAATTGTGCCCATAGAGACCTTTGATCGATCATCATAAACTACATCAAACTTGATTTTCAGCCAATTGACCCATTTTACATAAGATACATGCGGGGTTCTTCAAAGGAGTAATAACATATTTTATTTCGAGAAGTGACTTTTCATGATTTACCTTCTATTCCATGCCTCACTCCATTTGGCAGGTAAATTCAGGTGTGCTTTGAAAATTCATACTTCTTTTCTGTATAAAATAATATACTATTCTCATCTTGTAATTTTCATCCTGGAACCAATTGTATATTACCATCGTGGAATTGTAACTTAATGAAAACTAAGCATAATTAATACACTGTATACAAAAAAAACTACTTATGAAGAAGAGATATGAACACAATATCAAGTTAAATGAGTTTATAATTAATTGTATCCAATTGAGTATCCAATAGCTGTGTTTCTACAATGATAAATAATTGAATGCTGTTTGTTGACTGGAGCATTCAGTATCATAAGTTACATATTCATTAACTAGATTAATATAGGTACCATTGTAAGGGACAAATACAGCTTATTCATTGTGTTCAGTGAATTTTCAGATGGAAATGAGCTTTTTAACAGAAATTTCCGTTTTTAAAGTCTTAAACAGTCTCTAATTGTTCACAAGAATTGTTAGTAATATTGTTAAAATTTTCTTAACCTACAAAACTATATTGATGGCTAAGACTACTACTAAAAAAACTAAAACTAGAGATACTTGATTCAATATTTTTTGTACTGTTTAATACAATGTTTGTATCAGACTATCTGAAATAATTACTCCCCTTTCATTACATAATTACAAACTATTTGTTTTTTATTTTATTTGTATAAGTAGCTTCTGAAACATCTTGAACATTGAAAATGTTTTCTTCTAGATTTAAATATCTGCGAACATATGAGCATGTTTTATTATTAATAATAATATCTACCCTATTGCAATATCAAGTTTTATGTAGGGTATAATGCATATCTAGGATTTGAAATATTGTGAATCGTTATCAAAATATACTTACTAGGTAACTAAAATATTTTATAAATTGAAAAAACCCTTATTTTGTAATATAATGTTAGTGTACAATTCCGCCACATGGAATTTCAATATTTAATAGCCGATTATAGTATTGAATGAGTATTAAGTTTTAATAATTATGATTTTGGAATAGGTACTTACCGATAACAATTGTTGTTCGTCCATTATAACTAAGTATAGAAACTGTAGCTTAGTAGGAACTAACGAAAACGAAGACCACTTTATTCAAGTGCTACTTGTAAAATATGTGCTTCCTGCAAAACAAATATAACCATAACACATAACTAAAAACCATCCACCATTTCATGCTTGTCATTATTGTTTCCACAGATAACTACTGTATGTTTCGTTCATCAGTTCCTCTTCTGTTTTCTTCTTTTTTATGTTGCTGTGACGTTTAATATGAGATATTACTGAGAGTTTAATGAACTAACGTCGTACAGACGTAATAAGTACGATGTTAATAAAAATTATTTCGAAAGATGTAAAAGTAACTGCAACATGTGATCATCCTAGAATCATGTTAAATTGTAATATTACAGTAACGTTCTGTATATGACATTAGTGAGAAGTATACAAATTAACACCGTATGAATGTTTCCTATAGGAAGTTACTAAAAAGAAGTTCATAGGATGTGTATGTAACTACGAATTCAAGTATTACTGTGTACATCAAAAATATGTTTTATTTACATAACATGGATGTTAATAGAGTTGGTAATAAAATTAAGACATGTAGGAGATATCTTATTAACGTTTCAAATAAACATCACGAAAAGTCTCTAAAAAGAACATCACAAAAAAGACTTGTTATGTTTCTTGTTTAGTGGGAAGTTACGTGCCTACTTGATGTTTAATCATTTTTGGCTAGTCCTAGAAGTGACCTATCTTGTGATTGACTTAATATATGCTAAAAGAAAAAAAGAAGATATGATATTACAAATATTAAAGCTTGGATATAATTACATGGGAACAGATAGCAAGATGAAGGTCTATAAGACTTGCATCAGACCTATTATGACTTACGGAATAGAAGTACGAGAAGACACAAATAAAACAAAAAGTATGCTGCGCTCGGCCGAAATGAAGATCCTACGAACTATCCTAGGGAAGACCAGACGGGACAGGATAAGAAACACTGACATACGAGCTCAATGCAGCATAGTAGACATAGTCAGATGGGGCAGACAGAGACGAAGAGAATGGTACGCGCACGTACGAAGAATGGACGAAAACAGATTACCGAGAATAATGATGGAAAGCAAGCCACACGGAAATCGCCCACCAGGAAGACCCCCAAAAAGGTGGCAGGAAAGCTGGCAGTCCACCTCGCAAGAAACCATCCAGAGACGGCTTCAGCAAGCAACAGACCAATAGGTCTATTTAAAAGAAGAAGAAGAAGAAGATATTATTAGCCCTATGGGGATATCCTGCGTATCATTTCTCCTAATTAAGATCAGTATAACTGTGCAAGGATATAGAAAACCAGGAAAACTATATCCGCTGATCTTTACAATTATCACTTAAGAAGACAGTTTAAAAGTGGAGAACTCCCTAGATTTATCTGTTCATTGACGGGTTCTTAAGTGTCTTCTAATTTCCAATTTTTCAAGGAAATCCAGTTCTTGTTTCTTATCACAAATATGTAGTACTTGAAGAATTGGAAATTAGAAGACACTTAAGGAACCCACAATGTGAAGTCGTCAATGAACAGATAAATCTAGGAAGTTCTCCACTTTTAAACTGTCTTCTTAAGTAATAATTGTAAAGATCAGCAGATATAGTTTTCCTGGTTTTCTATATCATTGCACAGTTATACTGATCTTAATTGGAAAAATGATATCCAGGATATCCTCATAGGGCTAATAATATCTAAGCTCCAATATTTGTAATATCATATCTTCTTTTTTCTATTAACGTATATAAAGTCAATCACAAGATAGGTCACTTCTTGGACTAGCCAAAAATAATTAAACATCAGGTAGGCTTGAAATGAAATGTAACTTCTGTCATTCTGACGATGATATTTAGGTAATATCGGAACAATTGTCAATTTTTTAAAATTTTTAGCATTTTTCAATATACTGTGGAGGTAACTAGAAACAGTAAGTTTCATTTAAAACACTTATATTATTAGAATTTCTCTTCGGAGATAGTGCATATCAGCAGAGTCGATATCTCTTCACTCCAATCTTAAACCCACAGACACCTGCTGAGCATCGATACAATACAACACATATTCATACTAGAACAGTAGTTGTTGAAAGAACATTTGGAATTTAGAACCTCAACAAAATGCTAGTAAGTACGCAAAACGTGTAGAAGGGTTTAATTCACTAGAAAAGTCGTAACCTTACCCTGTGCCTACCGATAACTAGGTTACTGTTTAATGAAATTAACTGTCTCGACCCTTACTTCGTGGAATATGCTCATATTAGTGTTTTTAAATGGAACTTACGGTCAATTTTTTAGAATTTTCAATAACTTTTATTATATTGTGGAATTAACTAGAGGCCGTAGGTTTCATTTAAAAACACTAATAGGTTACTGTTTCATTTAATCAATATTTTCAATTTCTAGAATTTTTACACGCACGATCAAAACATTTTAATTCCTAAAAAACTATAGTAATTTTTATACCGTTTAAAAATATAGAATATTTGGTAATCGTGGCACCACTGTAGAGGAAGTCTGTGGCTTGTAAAGTCCTCGGGCCATCATTGAGCGGCCTACGCTGTCCCTACCCCTGCCCTGCCTGATATGGGCACTAGCGGCGAGGCCAGATATAATTTTTGTCGATTTCTGGACAAGTTACCGTTTTACACAAAAATATGAATTATTCACTTTCTAGGCATTTTAGTGAATGAATTGTTTTGATTTCAGGTCTAATTTAAGGAAAAACATGTCTTTTACAAATATACATTTCGACTTTTCGGTACTATTGTGAGCAAAATAGTGCCAAAACGTTAATAAAATATTTTTGTAGAAAAACATGTTCATTATTCTTTCAATTCCCCGATTTCGTACTTTGTCTAATCTAGTCTTGACAACTTTTTCGTCAGAATCCATTTCGGTTATTTTACTCTTGTTTTTCTTATTTATCACTCAGTTTTATTATCCAAATGTCATGATTCAATGCTTTATAGTATTAAATATAGTTGTTTATCACAGTTTGTCTTAGATTTTTTATTCTGTTACACCTAATTTCAAGATTATGTATCCCAACTGTTTGATCTTTCTGATCATAAGACTTGAATACTATCTGGCCATTGGTAAACCTCAATACAGGCAGTCTTTTCGTACTTGGATTCTAATACCTGGCCACTTCTATGGGATTTTTCCAAATATATTTCAGATATAGTTGGAGATGTGGAATAGTTTAATCTATTGAAAAGTAAATCCCCTTATGTTTCCCAATTTTTACTACTACTTCGCTATTTTTATATAAGGTGATCACGGCTTCTATTATTCTTTTCTCTATCAATATATTTTCTATAGCTGTCCTAATTTTATTTCGGGAACTGTGTCAAATGCCTATTGACGTTTTTGAATGCTAATATGTACCTTTATTCTTCAACTAGGTTTTACTCTTCAATATAAATTATTTAAGTGAATGATAAACTTTACCCAGTTCTCTTCATTTTATGGTTGCGTAATAAACACGTACAACGGAATGATTGAAATTAAACAAAATATTTTGTTGCTTTCGATTAACTTTTTTTACGACGAAATGCCATTAGCGTATATCAGCTTGTTTTTTGTTCTATTATTAATAATGTTCAAATAATGAACTCTCTTTGCGTTTTCTATGAATAATTACACGCCATAGGGCAGTCGATGATGACATGTGGGAAGAACAAAAGATGTTAATCAAGAAGGCGACATTTTGTTGTTATTAAAAATAAAAAAGAAACAGGTAGGCGAGCCGGCGTTTTGCCTTAGGCGGACTTTAAGCAGGCGACATTCGACATTCTTTTGTCTTGGGTTCGGCGACGGGGACACTTAAATGACAATAGCCGACAAATAAATGTTTGAAATGGCATTTGTGGCTTAATGTTTGAAAGCAGAATAATTTTAAATGAGTATTGCTACTGTCACATTATTTGGTGTTTATAAATATACAGAATCTTTCTTTTCGTGAATTTGGATAAAACGATTTAATGAATAAATAATCGATCTTATTCAATCTTTGATATAGATGTTAATGTTGAGAAAAAATCATTTATTTTGCTTGATAACTTCAAAACGTTATCTATAATTTTGCACAATTATCCGCAGATTTTTATATTAAATTATTCCAAAAAACGTAAAAATATAACTGAAACTTGTTCAAATGTTAATTCTGAAGCTCTTACACTATCTACAGGGTGTTTTTATAGGTTCGCACTTTGAATTGGCAGCATTGTTGTGTTTGACATCCTATTTGACAGCTGACAGTTGTTTTGGGTTGGTTTTGTTGTTAATTATGCAATATATATATATATATATATATATATATATATATATATATAATGATAATTCGTAATAGCAGCTGTTTATTTCACAATTTAGAAATATTTGTGACGATGCAGCAATTGGCTTGGAAATTAAACTCCTATTTTAATTTAGTGAAAGCTTTCGTAATAGTTTTATTACTTCGTCAGTCACGCTAAAATACAATGTATAACTAAAAATGAAAAATCAAAAAATAGGGTACTTACATTAAACGAGTAAAGAATATATATTGAAATACAGAAAAAACAGTGTAAAAATATTGCTGTATGCTTGAGACTTTTTAAAAATTATTGTCAATATGTAAGTTGACAAATGGATGATATAACAGAAATGTTCGTAAAAATTATTGTAAAAGGTTGAACTAAGATATTGATGAAAAATTATTATTAGATCTGTGATTCTTTTTATTTAATTTTGTCTCAATGTCCAGAATATTAGAGTAAATAAAGTGATTTTCAAAATTAAACAAAAAGAATCACAGATCTAATAATAATTTTTCATCAATATCTTAGTTCAACCTTTTACAATAATTTTTACGAACATTTCTGTTATATCATCCATTTGTCAACTTCATATTGACAATAATTTTTGAAAAGTCTCAAGCATATAGCAAAATTTTTACACTGTTTTTTCTGAATTTCAATTTATATTTACTCGTTTAATGTAAGTACCCATTTTATGATTTTTCATTTTTAGTTATACATTGTATTTTAGCGTGACTGACGAAGTAATAAAAGTATTACGAAAGCTTTCACTAAATTAAAATAAACGGTTTTAAGGATTAAAACTAACTTTTTCGCATCTGTGGCCCTGAACAATATTCTATCATAAAATTGTTACTTGTATACACTTCGGGGGATGTATTGTGCTAACAAACCGAAATTTCTCCAGAAATAACCAAAAATTCAGTATATCTGGATTTATAGGACTCGCTGTACTCGCTCCAGTCAACTGAAAATCAATAGGGTACATCTGTGAGACACCTTGAACAATATTCAATCATAAAATTGATCAATCGTATACTGTCTGGAGGCTGTATCGTGCTAACAAACTGAAAATTCTCCAAAAATAACAAAAATTTGGTACTTCAAGTACCATAGAGTACCCGTTGTACTGGCTTTAGTGAGCTAAATATCAATAGAGTTCACCTTTAAGACGCCCTTGATAATATCCAATCATAAAATTGGTCACTTGTATATACTCCGGAGGCTGTATCGTGCTAACAACCTGAAACTTCTCCAAAAAAGACAAAAATATCGTACTTAAAGTACTGTAACACTTATTGTATTGGCTCTGGTGAGCTGAAAATCAATATGGTTCATCAGTGAGATGCCCTGAATAATATTCAATCATAAAATTGATGACTTGTTGAACATCGGAGGCTGTATCGTGCTAACAAACTGATATTTCTCAAAAAATTACAAAATATCATACTTCAAGTACCATAGCACCCGTTGTACTGGCTCTGGTGAGCTGAACGACGACGACGACGACGACATACACACAGGATTTTTTTTCTAAAAACCGTTTTTTCGTGTTGTTGTTGATGGAAAACGTAAAAATAACTCAAAAAAAAATTTCAAAATTCCAACTTTTTTTGGGGTAAACCAATACTTTTCTCGCATATAGAAAGGTTGGGCGGAAAAGTAATAGGAGTTTAATTTCCAAGCCAATTGCTGCATCCTCACATATATATATATATATATATATATATATATATATATATATAAAGAGATTCATGGGTAATTCACGCAAAATGCGTGAATTACCCATGAATCTCTTTGTTGTTGTTGTAAACATATCACGCGATATTCCTACATCTTCTTTATATATATATATATATATATATATATATATATATATATATATATATATATATATATAATAAATCTAAACTCTAGCCTTTTTACATGGATATAAATACGTTTTTTAAAATTAATCTGGTGACTATAGACATCTTAAATCTATACTAATACAACTGTACTAAAGGAAAAGAAAAGTGAAGGTAAAGGAAAGTAAATGCATGAACAAAAAAACACAAGAATTTTCGTGAGTTAGGAATGTTAGAGATGAAAATTCTCGAAATAGCTCTCTATTTTTCTCATAAATTCGTTAAATGCAAGGGTCCAATATATATCTTGCATTGCGTTTATATTATTTGCTAATTGTAGCACTGCATGCCATGGGGAATTTGACGATGATTGTTGTATTCTAAACATCAAAGAAGAACGAGTGCGTTTAGGTGGTACATTTATAGGTATAAGAAACAGTAGATTATTTGATGAGACTTGGTTAGTCATCAGTTTAAACAAGAATTTCATCATTGTTATCTTTCGTCTAGCATGCAATGATTTTATTTTAAATTGTTTTCTTATCATTTCGCTCCTTATGACGTTGTAATCGGGCCAGTGATGAAATTTTTTTAAAAAATAAAGATGGCGCAAAAACTTATTCTGTATTTTTTCAAGATAATTCAAGTAAATCGGCGGTTGTTGTTCCCAAATGATAGATGCAAAATCTAATTTTGGCAAAACAAAGGTATTGTACTGTAATTTTACTGTATCCAACTTTGTCTCAGAATGAAGCCTAAGATTCTATTGCAGCTATTTATAGTGTTTTCTATACGTGTAGCAAATGATAGTTGATTAATATAAACGACTCCTAGATCTCACACCTCATTAGTTCGGCTTAAAGTATCTGTGTGTATGATATAATCAAAAATAAGTGGCTCTTTTTTTTCGTGAAAGACATGACATAACATGTTTTAATGTTTAGATACAATTTCTTATTAATACTCCACAGTCACTCACCGTTTGGATTCTTTTAAACATTTTAAAGTCGTCAGCGAACAGTAAACAAATTGAATACTTCACATTTGACGGAATGTCATTTACAAAAATCAAAAACAGCAACGGTCCAAGATTGGAGCCCTGTGGCACTCCTGAATTCGCATCTTTTATTGTGGAGATATTGCCGTTATACTGCACCAGAAACTTTCAATTTTCAAGGTAACTTTTAAGTAATTCTAACAAATTAGCTGAAATTCCAAAATTGTGTAATTTTCGTAGTAAAATGTGATGATTCACCCGATCGAATGCTTTACTTAAGTCTGTATAGACAGTATCCAGCTGCAATTTCTCATTTAAAGCTTTATTCGCCTGCTCCATATATATTAATAGATTTGTATTTATCGACCTACCGTTTACGAACGCCTGCTGTTCCTCTGCGATAACATTTCCTACGTGGTTCTATAATTTGCTGTGAATTATAAATTCTAATAATTTGGAGGGAGCACACAAAATTGCAATTCCTCTGTAATTTTCAATTTCATTTCTGTCTTATAAATTGGTGTGAATTTTGCCATTGTGTAGGATATTCTGATTGTTTGATAATCAAGTTAAATATGTGCCACAAAGGTTTTCTAAGTAATTCTTGACAACCCTTTAAAATATAGGGCGGTAAATGATCGGTACAAGCTGATTTCTTTGGTTTTAATCTTTCTACGGACTTGTCATAATCATCAGAATCTATTTCATTTAAGTTATTTGTATTGAATTGACATATATTTGTATTTACATAATTCGTACTATAATGAGATTTTTCAGATGAATGAACAGAAGCAAAAAATTCAGAAAATTTCTCCGCTGCATTTTCATCTGTCATGGTATCACCACCTAAAGTACATGAATGTATTTGCGATCTATTATCTTTTTTTGCCCAATATAGTTCCAGAAATTATTTATAACCGCTGTTATATTCTGTTCAAAATTACTTAAATATTCTTTATGTTTACGCGTTATCAATGACTTTAATTGCCTTCTAACTTCAAAATATTCATCATTATAGTGCGTAGAGATATGCTTCATTTTCCTGTTGTTATTTTTTCTTTCACCAAATTAACAATTTCAGCATCAAACCACGGCGGACATTTTCCAAAATACTTATGCGTTTTATAAAGCGGTACTGCCCTACTGAATATATTATTGAGATTCATATAAAAATTATCTATAGGCAAATGTACATTATTCTCATTCGTTACAATATCCCACTTCAAATCCCTCATTAGTTCATACAATAAATTAAAATTATCTTTTTTAAAATTATATTTGTTATCGGTCAAGTTATTTGCAACTAACTCTTCTCGTTGTTTTAAATTTATATCAATCATTAAAGTGGGGTGAAGAACGTCTTCCTGTACCAAAATAAATTGTTCTCTTTCTACAGTGCAATTAGTACTATTTAATTGTGACATAATAACTAGATCTAGTGTCTTTCCTTGAATATTTTTGATACCATTGTACAATTCTAATGAATTAAAATTCAAAAAATCTTTTAGTGTCAGCGTTTTAGCACTAACATTTCATGAATCTAAACTTTTGCAACCCTTTATCACAGGTAAATTAAAGTCCGCCACTATTAACGTTTTATCAATGTTTGTGATACAAGTTTGCAAAAATTGAAAACAATCACTATATTCATTTAAAGTGGCACTAGGGGGTATGTAAGCCCCTATAATGGTATAATAGTTATTTGTAAACCAAGTGTCACAATGACTCTTTTTGTAGTACGAGCGAAGCGGTGAATTGTGCAAATCACGAGTACTACAGAAAGTCATTGTGGCACAAGTTTTACACAATATTTTTTATAATTCGCATTAATTTAATTATTTAAATAAAATAGAATTTCATATAATCCCTGCTTTTAAACTAGGAGGATTGGTTTGAATTTAAGTTGCCAATTCTGTAGATTCCTAATTGGTCAGATCACAGATGGTTTTATTTTATTCAGCACTTCTGACTTTTGACATATTAAAACCGAATAATTGTGTAAATTGTAAACAAACTTTCATTTAAGCAAAAAGGATAATTATTTGTTTAAAAAAGAGCTTCTTCGTATATGCACTTGTGATCTATTTATATTATATCATGAACAGAATTATTTCTGTAATACATGTTCACATAGATATCTGGTAATTTATCCCAAAAATCGAACGTTAAACGTTATACAATAAAAAAATAAACAATTGATAAATAAATGTTAACTTACTTTATTCATTAATATTTTTAATGTATAAATAATTCTAATTCACCTTTAGTATAATAATTTGTTAGTTATAACAACGCTAGACCATTTTATTTATAATTTGTGTCAAGATTAAAGTCCAATGTCAATTAAAAATATAACTAAATTCAATCACCAACTGTACACTAAAAATTACTATTACAGTGTTCAAAGAGCTTCATTGTGACACTGTAAACAATGTTATAATGAAGTCTCTTTTATACGCGAATTATAAAAATATTGTTTTTTGGAAATTTAATATCCAGAACTAACACATCGCACATGGAAACTTGTCGAGTTACATTTAAAATTTCATA
Organism: Galeruca laticollis; assembly: GCA_963921935.1. Taxonomy (NCBI): domain Eukaryota; kingdom Metazoa; phylum Arthropoda; class Insecta; order Coleoptera; family Chrysomelidae; genus Galeruca; species Galeruca laticollis. The sequence goes on along the minus strand of OY998181.1, from coordinate 155,650,970 downwards.
AAGACGTTGTAGATGTCGGTATCTATTAATTCCCCATTGCATATCCCATCCTTTAGCCACGATTATGTTACTATTATCACATCGTGATTACCTTCTAAGTTATTCGTATATATTTCTGATGTTTTTGTGCTCAACCCTCTACAGTTTTGGTATATTATAGATAGATGGAACATACTGTATATGCATGTCACGTGAGAGTATCCTGTACGCATAAATATACATTAAAACATTGCGGCAAATATGAAATAATCAAATGAATATTGCACAAAAAATATAACTAAAAAATACTTAAGATTATAACTAATGTCCGATTACCAATAAGATTAAAATACTCAACATTATTGGCAATTCAATATCTTATTTAAATTAAATATAATCGTTTATGTACTTTAGAAATATTTGATTACAAATCGAAAAGAATTCCACCTTAATAATAAAGATAAAAATTGATTAAATACCTACACTACAATTATTGTTATTGATACCTAAAACAAAAAGGAGTTCCAACAAAGAAAAAGAAGAAAAAAGGCAAACATAAAGTTTAAATAGCCAACTAATACTCTACTGCTTAAAGGTGTCCATATACTATTAGGCAAAGTCAGTTTCTGCAGAGATTTTCTTGACATTGTTATTTATTTTGGCAAATATATTTCCATTCAAACTCTAAAATTACTTTTTGCCATATTTTTGTTGACATTTTCTTAATAAATCATATCTATTTTACGTTAGAAATTCATTTACATAGATACCTGTCTGCTTAAGGGTACCCTTAGAATTGATTACTTCATTTCTCTTGAGGATAGATGCAAATTCAATGATTATTGTTCTAGGCATTTAGTTTGCCTAATCTGTAAATATTGGATATGTCCAGATTTGTACTTTTAATTTTCATTGTGTTGTTGACCAGATTTATAAATAGCTAGATCAAATTTTCATTGTCTGCCTCATTAAATCCATTAAATCTTAGCATATTACGCCTTTGGTAGATTTCAGTTTCATCAAATCTTTCCGATATGGCAATAATTTCTTTTGTTCATGCACTCCCGTAATTCTTCCAATCTGTCACTAATAGTGACCATCTTAGACTGCATTTTCTTAAGTTTGTCGGACATCTCATTCATCTTGCTCTCAATTCTATTCAATTTCTTGTCGAGTTTATCTTTTATTTTATTTATAAGTTTCTGACAAATTTTAGTAATCAGTTGTTCGATTAATTTTTCATGCATTATTTATTGTCTACATTAATTTTCTTGATTATAATTACGTGTACGGTTCACTTTATTTGTATTTTTCCAAATTTCTTTGCAAGTAATTAGTTTTCTTATTTGGTTTTTCTGCACTTTATTCACCTCGAACTACAGATGCATATAACCACTTTTCAGATAATTTCACTTAAATTTTACCACAATTTGGCATAAAACTATCAGCAGCTCCCACAAAACGTGTTTAGAGTCTGTCGCCATACGAATACGATTAATTATATAATGTATATACTTATGCCAAAGCAAAATCTGCAGCTTGCTGGATTTTTTAATAAAAATAATGGTTCCATTCGCGTGACTCATCGAGAACTCGGTATTTTAAATTCACTGATGTTCACTTTTTCATTAACGGAAACGTTAATACAAAATTTGTAGTGAAGAAAATCCACAACCAAAAAACCATAACATTAAAAGAAAGTCACTGATTAGTGCGCTTCATGGGCCAACAGAATTATTCATCCTTATATCTTCAACAACAAAAACTGTTAGAGGGTCCGTGAAGTTAGCCCCAAAGTTTTCACGATTTAACTAAATTTAGTTTCATCGGTTAGTGCATCATTAGTGCCCTTTAGTGCTTCTATACATTTCGTTAGTGCTTCCGTGGTTTGGTAGATATCGAATATTAATCTATTTCAAGGTCAGCCCCCAAAGTATTTAGGAAAAAATTCTAAATTGGTGTCATTCGTTAGTGCTTCATTAAAGTACTTTAGTGCTTTCGTTAGTGCTTTATTGGTTTTTAAGAAATTTGACTTCATATTTTCAAGGTCAGCCCCCAAAGTGTTTACGATTAATTCCAAATTAGTGTCACTCGTAAGTGCACTTTAGTTCTTCAATAATTTTCGATATTGCTTTAATGGTTTTCGAGATATTTCATGTTTTTTTTGAGGTCAGCCCCCAAAGTACTCACGATTCGATTAAAGTTAATGTCACTGGTTAGTACTTCTTTAGTGCTTCAATAATGTTCATTAGTACTGTATTGACTTTCGAGATATTTATTGATATTGATTTATTGGCACTTCCGTGAAGTTGGCCCCCATATTGTTCACGATTTAGATAAAGATAGTGTCGTTCGTTAATGATTAGTTACTGCTTCTTAGGTTAGGTTAGGTTTGTAATGAGTGGGTCAATGAGGCGCTACACTGCGACTCGTAGGAGTATATTGTGGCTCGAAAAATAGAGCTAGAGCTACATTTCTAAAAGATTGATGTCAATTGCGTTATGAGAAAGTTTGTTATCAGAACTCTATAGCGTTAGTTGTTGACTGTAATATTCTGACAATAGTTCCGTGAAGTTAGCCCCCAAAGTTTTCACGATTTATATAAATTCAGTGTCATCGGTTAGTGCATCGTTAGTGCCTCTTAGTTCTTCAATAAATTTGGTAACTTCTTCTTATTTCAAGGTCAGCCCCCAAAGTGTTTAGTATTAATTCAAAATTGGCGTCCTTCGTTAGCGCACTTTGGTGCTTAAGTTATTTTCGTTGGTGCCTTATTCTTTCTCGAGTTTTTCGACTTTATATTTTCAATGTCAGCCTCTAAAGTTCTTACGATTAATTCCAAATTAGTGTCACTTGTCAGTGCTTCGTTAGTATCCCAGATAGCACACATCAGTCCAATGGACATCCCATGGACGTCCTCAACTGGAAGTACCGACTATCCATTGGATGTCCAGAACAGGATATCGGACTTACAATGGATGTCCAAATGTTACCATCCAGGATATCCAATCGGATTCCAGGAAATATCCAAGACTGGATACTTTACGTAATGCTCATGGTTATTGTTTGGACTTCTTACGGACTGCTAATGGACATCGGTTGGACTTCCTATGGACATGTACCGCCATGATTATCCCCCCCCCTTCCCCTAAAAACGCTTGTGCAGGTTTAATGGAAGGAGGCCTTGGGTGAACAAAAATCATTTACTAGAGTTGACAAATATACAGGGAGGTTCCAAAGTAATAAATGCATGTGTAGCTTCACAGGCACTCTTAACGTGAATTCCCGAAACAGGTCGAGTTCTATTTTAATTTACTGCACATGCATGTATACCACATCGTATATTTTTCAATACTTAGATTGTATGAGCTGCTTTCAACAAACATATAATACTTGGGATCCAATGTAAACATTTGAGTTGTTTTTGAAAATTACCCATTTTGTTGAATTTTTATGAAAGCGGCTCATATGTCCATATCCTAACATTTTAAGGTCTATTCAATGCAGTTGTGAAAACATCTATAACAGATATGACATGTGATCTAAAAATGAATAAATTTGAATCATGCATATTATATAAGTTGTAGGTATAACCCTTTAAAAGGCTAGGATAAATACATGTAAGACGTTTTGCCAAATATTTTAATGTTTTAGTGCAAACATCACTTAAAGTAGCAAAGTGGGTCACTTTTTCAACACCTTGCATGGTTACTTCTTAAATATTGACATTAGATCCTAATTATTAATTTTGTTAGCATGAAATACCACAGGGAGCATGCATACAGAAGATATGTTAAGTTTGTTGAGATCCGCTCATCAAGTACAAAATTAATATAAAATATACAGGGTGTTATAATCAGTTATTACATAAAATGCAGTAAATTAAAAACAAGAATGGACCTGTATAGGGAATTCATCTGAAAAAATAATGAATATTTATATACATTTATACGTGGTAACAAAAAGTTAGTCAGAACATTTTCACAAGCATCTAGGTGAGTCGAGACATGTGTGAGCAATGAATTCATGTCAACAGAGAGTTAGCTAAAAACCTCACTTTTAGGACCTCGCTGTATATTGGCATCCCACATTCCACAGCTAAATATTTAGTTACTTTTTAAGATGAAAATTAAACAATTCAAATATTTGAAATTTCATTTTTATTTGAGAGTATCTCAAGATACATTTACTTAGTATTTTTATAAGCTAATCGCTCCTTCGCCCTTCTTAGCCATTTTCTTATGCAGGCTTCAGCAGTTTTTCTGTCGGCGCTGTAAGCCTCTGCAGCGATTAAAAAACAAAAATAAGAATCAAACCACAATTTTCTTTAAAACATTATTTTCAACTTTTCCTTACCTAAAATTACAGAACACAATTTATTATCTTTAAATGGAGTTTTCTCCTTTGTGCCATCATACGTGTAATTCTGAGCCAAGCAATCAGAAAATGTGGCCAAAAACATTCTTTTTATTGCCTCGTATGGGTTGCCCCCCCCCCAATTTTGACATTTGCTGGACCTGAAAGTACAATATTTCAATTATCAATAAAATTATCCCAACAAATTTGAAATGTGCAATACTGCAAGATCTCTAAACTTAATTGAATCTGCATAAATATAATATTTATTTATTATAATGTGACAAGCATCAAAGTGTAAACTACATTAATTCCACATTATATGTTCAAAGCAAACAGTTTAATAATAGTTATTAACTTATTCCACACTCAAATATTGAAAATTTGTAATTTTTGAAACTTACAGCATCTTTAAAACAATCTTCTTCATCTTGCAAATAATCATTTTTCTCCGTAATTTACTTTAGTAGAAGACCTCATGACAGTCAAAAGGCAATGAATTAAAAACTGTAACTTTCAAATAACTCACGCCTATTATTAAATATAATTGCCCTCTATGTCACACTTAGTACAAGAATAGTACCCAGAGTAACCTTTCGTGCGCAGAATATAAGATTTGGCTGGTACATCACAAACAAATGCTTTTATGATGTATATATATATATATATATATATATATATATATATATATATATATATATATTATTATGCCCCACGTTTCAGGAGACAGATTTTGGTATAACTATAATTATCAATATTTGAATATTACAATAATAATTTTATTCTGCTCCACGTTACAGGCACAAATTTATTAGAATTATAACTATTGTACGTATACAAAAATTTTTTTTTTTTTTAAATTCAATTTAGATAAATAAAGTGTATACTATTTACGTTAATGTTATAGGGCGCCAACTTACCATTAATAGGCAAGTAAAATTTAATAAAAATTATTCAGACCTTATTGAAATTACCATAAAAAAAATATCAAAATATATTTGCTCCGGCTCTATACAAAATGTCTTATTTACAGGGAGTCAGTTCTTGAAAAAATGGCAGTACTAAATTCTGTCTTTTGTTTTTTTTTCTTTTTTTTTTAATTAAATTCAAATTTGTTACAATTTTACAATTATATATTTATGTTTTAAAATTATAATTAAAGAAACACCCTGTATTGTAATTTCTTTTGTTTATCCGAAATTTATTATATTCAATCTTTTTACTACTTTAATCTCAGTTTATTAATTAAATCTCTTACCTTTTGATATACAGGAACTGCTTCTTTTTGTATCCCTCAAACAAAGATCTTTGTTTCTGGATTTTCCTTTTCTATGTTAGGACTACCTTATAAGAAAATATATTAATTTAAGATCTACAAGAACATTCAATGTCTTATGATAAAAAAAAACCTCTGCAATATACACTATTTGAGAATTTTGATAACAATTAACCAGACCTTTTAAAGTGATTCTCTTCTTTCTTCCAATTCTTATAAACGAGTTCTATATATATATAAATTTCTCCTCAAATCAATCTCTTCCGTCTTCCAACTCTTATAAACGTGTTCTATATGTATACAAATCTCACCTCAAATCAATCCCTTCTGTCTTCCAATTCTTATAAACGTGCTCCACATGTACGAGTATATAAATTTCTTCGATTATTCCAAAATATCCATCTGAATTGTCAATTACAATGTTTTAATTTTTAATTCTCACTCCTTATATTAGCCAGTTAAATCCAATGCAATCAACTTTTTAACATTTCAAAAGTCCCAACTGCCTTAATATATCTTTTTTTATCTTCTCAAAATTTTTTTATTTTCTTAACCGTCAAAAATATGTCCCCAGTTTTTTATTCAACAAACTCTATCCTAACTTAGCTACCTAAATTTTAAAGGATTGTTTGCAAACATTTCTATTTTAATAAATGTCATTTACTGTCAAATCCTAAAATATCATAAACATTCTTACATAATTCTATAAATGATACTTTCATCCCTCTGCAAAACTAACAGCCAAACAGAACTATGTGACGGTAAAAATCCTGGAGGTTCACTCAATATCTGCATAGCTTTGTACATATCACATAGAGAATATAATTGGATAAATAGACAAGTCGTTATCATCTACATTCGACAAGCAGCGACACAGTTCGTCCTCCATTCTCACACGTTAGATCCATCTATCGACAAATAACACGCTGAATACTTCATTCTCTACTGACATTCATAATAAAACATACCACAAAATTTTACGATACAATGAAATTATAAAAATATGGAAAGTATATTGTGACAAATCTTTCAGAAGTAGTTTGTGTACGTAATATAAACTATAAATTGGTAGACAAGAGCTGACAGAGCAAATGCGACATTTACAAGACGTATGAATGAACTTGTTGATAAAAATGTAGAAAATGTTGAACAAAATATATCAATATTGGATTTCATTCAATGGAAATTAACTGATAAAATATTAATAACGCGATTGTACTGAACCTACCATTTTGTTTTCAAATGATAATAATTTTTTAGCTAACATAATTCTTATTTCTGATTGGCGAAGACTTGTGTAAGACGTTAGCGCGAGTTTCATAGCTTTGTGTAGGACCTACACTAACAAATTTCTCATCACAATCAGAAATATTGTGTTTCTCAAATACAACTTCCACTTAAGTAATTAAATATAAAATGTATTATCAACACATGTCACTACCATGGTGGGACAACCTGTATGTGACAATATATATATATATATATATATATATATATATATATATATATATATATATATGATTTACTATTATGTATAAAACCATTTGTAGTTATATGAATTACTTCATAAATAAAATCAGATAAAAAGTCATTAGGGTCTTAAGGTTTTTCATACCCATGGTAAATGCCTATCATATCAACTACTTTTTCATTTACAACAAGACTACATAGAATTGGATACACTTGACTAGAAGAACTTTTTGATAATGGAAGGCCATCAATATTTGTCAATACTTCAATACTATTTATATCTATCAATTTACGAGATTCACAGTGTGAAATTAAATTTTTTAAACAGTTCTCTACACCAAAATGATAATGATATCCTGGGTCCACGTATCTTTTGTCAGCTTTACGAGGTGTAAGTAGTGACGTTCTTGGATCTACTGGAAGAGTATCATAAAAAGATTTAAGGGTGCTTAAAAGATCTTTAATTGCAACATGTGGTATTTTGTGTTTAATTGCTCACCTTGCTATTGAACTATGCAACTTTTTTTGTATTGATTTGTCTGAAAATTGTATAGGAGAAAGATAACTGTCTGATACAAGTGGTATATTTCTGGTAACGAATTCGGCTTCACTACTAGATTCAGAGGGAAAATAATTGTTTTCTATTTCATTATCAAAGTTAACTACGGAACTGGGTTGTGAGTAATCCTGTTGATTTTCATTGGAAGATATAGAATCCTCTTCCTCAGTAGGATATAATATGATAGAGTTCGATGGTTCAGACGTAGAGAGATCATGTTGACTAGATAACAATCTTCGAGCCTTCATGAAATGTTTCTTATTTATTTTAGGCATATTAAAATATATAAATAAAACAGGTACTTATCTGATAATTCACAGTCAGAAACTTTCACGTGCAACTTACTTTTTAATCGACGAAAGCAGCAGATCTATTAAATTAATAATTATGATAAAGCGTGAACAACTGAAAACTGAATACAGAAAAGAGCCGCGCTCTTTTATAGGTTACATTAAATTAAATTATCCGACATATGACACATGACAAAAACTTCAATCGATTTCGGTATGGCATAGATATCGATTATATACTCTTACTCTACTCACAGTTAGTCACAGTACATGAACCTATATATTATAAAACGTAAATAATAAAATCATAATTAGGTTGGTTACAAGTTCAAAATGCAAATATTACATTCGAATCAAATGATTCTATTGGACGAAACGATTGAGGATCGACGCTTATACGAACTCGATTCACTTTAATCGATTTTATCCTAGTCTTCCACTTTTCCACTCTTTCAGAGGTGTTATTAGGCGTTTAAAATGTTAAAAGTATTTTGTAATTTAGAAATTTGATCATGTTCAATTGATTGATGAATATTTAAATGATAGAAACAGTATGAAAATTTTTTATAGTCACAAAAAAACCGATTTTTTGCATCGCCCCAGTCAAAATTCGAAATCTTTATGTCAAATAAATAAGTTGAAATTTACCCACAATGCACGTTCAGTTATCCAAAACATGACACATATGCTTACAGTTCACTTTTAATAATGTGATGTGACATTCTCGATGACCAAGCGTTGCAAATTCACTTTCATCTAGATGCGTTAATAATTTTACTATTTGATTTTAATTTTCAATCGTAGTAGGCATATCGTCAATCAACAAAAATAAACACGAAGGAAAACTGACACTTATTACTGAATGTTCATTAACGGACAGTTTAAGGATATCCCGAAAGGTAAATCCAAAGGACTAATTAAAATGGACATCCAGTGGATGTCCATATAATGTCCCTGGACAAATGGGACATCAGATGGACAAATTCTGGACGTCCTATGGACGTCTGTTGCTATTTGGGATACTTTAGTGATTCAATAATTTCCGCTAGTGCTTTATTGGATTTCGAGATATTTTATGTTCTTTTCTTGAGGTCCGCCCCCAAAGTATTCACGATTCCATTGAATTAAGTGTCATTCGTTAGTACTCTTAAGTGCTCCAATAATTTTCATTAGTGCTATCTTGAATTTCGAGATATTTGATATTAATTTATTGGCACTTCCGTGAAGTTAATTAAAGTTAGTGTCTATCGATAGTGCTTCCATAAATTTCGTTAGTGCTTTCTTGGTTTTATAGTTATTTGCTATTATTTATTTTGATATCAGTTCATTAAATTGTTTACGGTTGATTCCAAATTAGTGTCAAGCATTCATTACCCAGATAGCACCAGATATCCATGGGATGTACTGACAGTCTTCGATTTGGAAGATATATATCCAAATATTATAGGGTTATTCTGGGGATATCTAGAATATCTGTGGGTACCCCTAAATCGAATATTCAATGTAAGTCCAGTTGGAATATCCTCAGATTATTATTTTTAGAATATTCGAATCAAGTAGTTCTAAGAATATTCTATGATTATTGCTTTTTGTTCAAACACTCTTTCTGTTCCATGGGCATGCGTCAATAGTTGCAGTTGATAGTTGACAGTAACAACCAATGAAAAATAGCGGTTCGACCATTTTATATAGGTTATTGTTATTGGTGAAATAGAAGTAGTGTGATTAATTATTTTTGATCGTTAATTAATTAGTCAATTTTTTGACACTGTGAAGTTGTTTAAATATGTTTCTACGATGTATTCTATGCTACGGGTGGAACTAATACATACGACCTCACGCATCAAAACAGGTACGTTTTATTCTATTTCTTTAATACCTGTTGATTTATCAATGAATTTTTTAGAAAATTATCGATTTGCTGCTAAAACCTCCAATAAATGATGAGGCAAAGTTTGAAGAAGTTGAGTCAGCTTGCTGAACAGAGAATCCTATGAATTTTTTGTAAGTTGAACGTTCAATATTATATCCAAATCAAAATGAAACTGCCTCGAAATATTGGAGTATTTATTTGTTACTTTTTATATTTTAGTGCATGAAAATATCAAAATAATTGTTGATTTAATAAATTTTTGTAATAAAATTAATGGATAAATGTTTTCAATTGTAAGTAGAGTATAAATTCACCTCGTTGCTAAAGGTACAAAAAAAATTTATTTTCTCAGGTAGTTTCACGTAACTATGTTACCAAGATGTATGCTATGAGTTCCTTAATCAAATTGCCTATAGTTACCTATATTCATTCTATTAATTGGGATTGACTAGAAAGCTCTACACAACTGGTAATCTGATAATTCAAAGTTGAATTAGTTCTGACATTTGGTAAATGAAAGTTAAAGCTGGTCAATTGTCTAGTTTCTTCCAAATTTTAGGTTGTACCTCTGGCAAGATTGGAAGGTTCTCATTTGCAACAATATATTAAAAGATTTTTGCAAAAAATCCTGACAGAGTATTTAATGGAGGTATACAGTATGCATGGATGAAAAGGGAAAAATACTTTGGAAAAACAAAGCTCTTTGAAGCAGTAGTAGGTATAATCATGTTATTTTATTTTGGAATGTACATGTAAATTAATTTAATATATCATGTACAAGAAACAAATAACTTCTAATCACTATCTTGTTTGGAATATTTTGCTTTTTACTTGTCTCCTACAAGACTTATTTTTTCAATTACATGTTTGATGTTTATTACTATATGATCGGTTAGGAATGATTCTAAGGAATCCAAGGATACCAGGTTTGATGGTGTGATATCTCCAAAGACTACGGAGAGACATCGCCGATTAATTTTCCCATAATCTCGATAAGTGCGAGAGAGAAGCTTTCCAAGGCGGGTAATTCTATTCTCTCTCACAGTAATGGAGCTCATGAATGAAATAATTGGCGATATTGAACGGAAGTTGGAAAATAATTGATATGTGCAATACTGTCGTTCATTAAGTATACATGATCTACCAAATTTCAAACAATTATCTTTGAAACTAAAGATGAAAAGGGAGGTGAATTATGATTCAATGTCACCCGCTGAACAGGTATTATCCATATTGGGATATTCTACAAATATTTGAAATTTTGCTATATACGTTCCACAAATATCCTTATAATATTCCTAGTGTTACTTGGATATTTGTAGAATATGCCTATTGGAATGTTCTATGAATATTCTGGATTATCTTGCTATATACATTCTACAGATATCCTCAGAATATTCTTGAATATTCCTTGAAAATATTTATAGAATATTCAAAAAATTTCCCATTTCATGGTCCATAGAATATTCGAAAAAGGATATGAATATTTGAAGTGGATCTATAGAATAACACAATATCCGAAAACGAATATTTTTAGTACGTTCATTGAATATCTAGTGCTATCTGGGTAGTGCTATTTAATACTTCAATAATTATATTCCTAAGTGCTTTCTTGGTTTAAAAATATTTGTTTTTTTTAGTAAATCTCTCTGTTTTCCAGTATCGAATATGTTAAGTGCTATTAATTTAGTTTATACTGCAACCTTTTTCATTAATTTAAATTTCTCACATTGCAATGATGCGAAAAGAAAATGACAAAAATAACACATATTTTAATTTAATGCATGTAATAATAATTCAATTTATAAGTAGATAAATTTTACCGTTAAAAATTAGCCATTATTTTTGGCATGTCTAGAAAAATAGGAAAGGACAGACTCATAAATCAAACGGCTCAACCAGGCAGTGACGGCCTTAGAAGAGGGGGGGAGCGTACGCCCCTCTCAAGACTTATCATGACATACTTTAATACTTAAGAAGACAGTTTAAAAGTGATAATTGTAAAGATCAGCAGATATAGTTTTCCTGGTTTGCTATATCATTGCACAGTGATACTGATCTCAATTTGGAAAAATGGTATCCAGGATATCCCCATAGGACTGATAATATCTAAGCTTTAATATTTGTAATATCATATCTTCTTTTTTCTATTAACATATATTGAGTCAATCACAAGATAGGTCACTTCTTGGACTGGCCAAAAATAATTAAACATCAGGTAGGCATCAAATGAAATGTAACTTCTGTCATTCTGTCGATGATATTTAGGTAATATCGAAACAATTGTCAATTTTTTAGAGTTTTTAACCTTTTTCAATAAACTGTGGAGTTAACTAGACACAGTAAGTTTCATTTAAAATACTAATATGAGTAGATTCCACAAGGTAAGGGATGAGAAAGTTAATTTCAAGAATACATAGAATTATTGACCTTTACCCTGATGTCATTAATATCTGATAACATAACCGACAGATGTCAAATTATTTTATTCTGTTCTTCACTATTAATAGAAAGAGATGCCACTTAAAAATTATGTCGGTTATGCTATCATATATTAATGACGTCAGGGTAAAAGTCAATAATTTTAAGTGTACAAGACTGGTACCTAACATAAGAACATATGGGGAACACATGTAATACGTATTGTTATTAAAGTATCTATCACAAGCTGGTGATAAAAAATTTGTGTCCATTTTCTACTAATTGGCACTTTGTTATCTTCTCTTAGTTACGTCAGTAAAAGTTTGAAATTTTTATGTATAGATACATGTAGATATTAGGTACCCAGAAAAATAACTTATCACTAAATTATCACTATCATTGCATGCACAATATTATAATTTACGCAACTAAATGAATGTCGCCTTCAAATGCGATACATAAGAAATGTGTACCTGACATACATACATTTAAAGATAATTGAACAATACAACATATAATAATAATATTTATTCACCATGGAAATTTACAATTACAATATACATACATACATAAAAATCTCATTAAATTTACAAAAACTACAGGAGGGCAAGCCCTCGTGCTTGGCATAGAATAAAACATTTAAAATATAAGTATTTGTATAAATGAACATCACCTAGACAATCTAAAATTGAAATTGCATTGTTGAGTTTGATTAATACTCTAATATTCATGATAATTTTGAAACATTTACACAATTTTATAAAACAACTAAACAACCATGTAAGTGGATAAATAAATAAACCCTAAGGTATCCGAGAGGTGTGGATACACCTGTTTCGGCAAAACACAATTAAAAATACAAGTCAAAACAAATTCACTAAATTTAACATTATTGCATCTTATTGAATAGTTTTGAATAAAATAAATAAAATAAAATTAAAATTAGGACCAAAGTAAATATATGTATATATGGACAATATTAGATTTAAGCGAACGCAGGAATTTGAGTAAACGCAACTTCTATGTTTTCAAAAGTAGGCAAAGCAATATGTGTTTACCCCACCACAACAATATGACAGAAATTTCTCGTCTGTTCCAAGAGAAATTCTTTCAATTTTTTTTTGAAAACAATAACACTACTCGTATTCTTGATACTATCCGGAATACAATTATAGATTTTCGGAGCTAGAAATGAAAAAGATCGTTGAGAGAAGGACTTTATCATTCTCGGAGCAATGTAGTGGCTTTTGTTTCTAGTTACATATCTATGTGCAGGTAAGTTTCTTACATTTTTTATTGTGTGGTATTTTATAGATGCACATAGAAAGTACAACTGTTTCAGGTCAAATATGTTGCTTTCCCTATACAATCGATCTGAAGAATAGGTATAGGGTTTACACATGATGATCTTTAGAAATCTTTTTTGAATTATTTCTAACGGATGAATGTGAGTTTTCAGGGCACTTCCCCAAGCTAGTATACCATAACGGAGGTGACTTTCCACTAGTGCGTAATACATCTTTCGAAGATATCTAGCAGGGATGAATTTTCTGCGGTATTTAAATTTGTAAAGGACGAATTGTAGTTTTTTTATAATAAATTTAATATGATAATCCCACTTTAAATTTGCATCTATGATAATACCTAAATATTTCACATGTGTTACAGGTTTGATGCTAAAATTTTGTCCGTTTTGTGATATTTCAAGAGGTTTGAATAGTTTGATGCTTAAATTGGAGCTAAATAGTGGTAGGTAATATGTTTTTTTGAAATTTATGGTGAGTAGTTTATTATCAAACCAGGTCTTTATTAGTTTTAGGTCAGTTTCTGCTTTTAATTTCAGCTCATACCAGTTATCTGCTTCATAAGTAATAGCAGTGTCATCAGCGAACCCAGTTATATGTCCTGCACTGCGCAATGAAAATAATCCATTAATGTAAAGATTAAATAAAACGGGGCCTAAAATTGTTCCCTGAGGTACTCCATATGTTACATCCCTCCGACCACTCGCTTGTCCGGCAACCCTTACTATCTGCTGTCTCTCTGACAGGTAACTCCTAAATAGTTCTAAACAGTTGTTTCGTATGCCAATTTTTTCCAATGTTTGCAATAGATTGCTATGGCTAACAGTATCAAAAGCTTTGGCTAGATCTAAAAAAACACACAAACAAACTTTATTATCATTTAATGCTTCATAAACTTTTGATGTTAAATTTAAAATGGCATCTTGTGTGGAGTTATTTTGCTTAAAACCAAATTGCTTGTATGAAATTAAATCATATTTGTTTATAAACGATGTAAGTCTATTTTTCAACAGTTTTTCAAAAATTTTTGCCATGTGTGGAATCAGTGATATAGGTCTATAATTTTCGGCAACGGTCTTATCTTCATTTTTGTATACGGGTATGACTACAGTATTTTTGAAGGATTTGGGCCATGTACCTTTTTCTATACACATATTTATGATATGCACTAGAGGATCAAGTATAAATGGTGAAATTGCTTTTAGACATTCCGCACTTATCTCATCAATACCAGTTGCCTTTTTACTCTTCAGTTCATTTATTATTTTTTCAATTTCATACCTATTTGTGGGTAATAAAACAATCGAATTTGGCAAAGAGGCACTATCACCATATGTTTGCTGAGGGTTACCATTTATTTGTTTGGCCAATCTCTTGCCCATTCCTGAAAATACACGATTAAATTCATTCGCAATGTCACATGGGTTTGTCGACATATTTCCCATTGGACCCTTAATAGCTTCATAAGGCATTTTTACCTTTTTTGTTCCACTCAAATCTTGCACCACGCTCCATAATTGTTTATTGTTATTTGAATTTTCCATTATCTTTTCCGTATAAAATTTGCGTTTTGTCTTTTCGATAAGCGAATGCAATTTATTTCTATACACCTTGTATTTTACAAGTAAATCACAGTCATTGGGATGGAGCTTTGTTTGTCGATATAATCTATTTTTTTCATTAATGGATTCTATGAGAGCTTTTGTAACCCATGGCGCAATTTTTATGGTTTTTCTATTTCCCTTTCTAAAATAAGTACTTTTATTGATGTTTTTTTGTATAATTGTTATTAATTTTTCTGTTGCAGGGTCTGGATTACTACAATTTAGGACAATATTCCATGATTCTTTGGATATATTGTCTACAAGTTTTTTATAGTTGACATGCTTAGTATTATACTCAGTTACCTTTTTAGTTGTTTTATTGTCAAAAACTATTTGCAGCGCTATTGTATAGTGGTCTGTTATATTAGTTTCTATTACTACAGGTATAATATTTTCTAGAATGTTTGTTCTTGACTTAACAAACAAATGATCTAAGCAAGCTGCCATTCTGGTTGGGTTATTAATGGTGGATGTAAATCCACACTCAGGCCACTTACATACTCCATGGTATCACCATTTAAATCCAATAAATCGATGTTAATATCTCCAACAAATAGACAACAACTTTCAGAATTGATACCACTGTTATATAGGAAATTATGGAAATTATTGACAAACTCAGGTATACTTGGATTATTATTATCCTTAGACGGTGATCTATAAAAAGCAAGAATCGTAATTTTATTGTTATTACCAATAGTAACTGTCACCTTTAAAATATTTGTCGGTCCTAATCTTATGACATCGTATTCGAACGAGTATCTGCAGTTTATGTAAGCCACGACTCCATCATTTTGATTCAGATCGCCGTTGTTGTATATTATATTATATCCCGGTATGTTATACAAATTTATGTCAGTAATCTTCCAGGTCTCAGTTAGAACTAGACAATCAAAATCCGTAATATTAGATAACGAAAGTTTAAACTCATCTAGATTTTTGTTTATACTTCTGATATTGTTATGAAGTATAGTAAAGTTATGGTTACCCTGGTTAATTTTGAAAACCTCATCACATTCTCTGAAATCCCTTACGTTATATGTTTCAACAATGGGTACATTGAAATCCCTTACATACTGGTCCATTATAGATATATAAATAATGCAACAAACAGTTAAAATCTGGAGTTAAAATCAGTCACAAACTAAAAATTAAAAAATAGCATTAAAATACATGTTGAGGACTGTGCCCATACATCCAACAATAATGAAGTCCCACAACCAAGTACAACAAAAACTAAATCTAAAAGCACAATCCAATAAGCTCATAAAAATAACGAATGAGAAATGTATTACTAACAACAAATTACTAACAACTGCTGGAACCAAAACAGTCTTATAATTGTGGTGTCTCACTTCAGATCGGTTAATTCTTGTTAACTGAGCGGGTTCTTGGTTTCCCCTCCGGAGCCTTAACCGGTTTATTAGAAGCAGGAATCCGCGGAGTAACAGTAACTTTCTGCGACTCCGATGGAAACCTCTCTTTATTCTCTACTGTTGGGGTAGATGGTGCACTGTGCGGTTGGTCTACAGAAGTAGCATCTTTTTCCAAGTCATCAACTCCAAAAGATACTCCATCCACGACAAGTTTATTTCTCCTTATATAATATTCCTTATAGGTACCTTCTTGTTTGGCTAGGTAGAGATGTTTTCTAAGAATTTTGTTCTCGCTCCTTTGTGTCGGTGTGAGATCATGAACAATAGAAATATTTGTCCCCTTCAACCTGCTACAATTCTTCAGAACTTCCCTTTTTTTGATGTTTGAAGCAAACTCAATTTTGATGGGACAACTGTCCGACTTACCTAGTGGATAAACGTCAGCAAAATCATTTGTAGCCAGATCCACACCAAGCAAGCCTCTTAAATCCTTGCACAATATTTCTGCGACAACCTCCTCTCTCTTTTTTTTCAGTCCAAATACTATAATATTCTTCCTGTTCTGGGCTCTTTTCAGATATTCTAATTCTTCTTTGAGTTCACTATTTTCCTTCTCCAAATTTGCTACACTATTCTTCAAATCTTCAATTTTTAGCAGAAGTCTTGCTTCGCTGGCCACAATGCAGTTTTTTATTTCCGTACGGCTGGTCAGGATCTCTTCACGAATAATTTTAATCGCTTTGTCCAATTCTGTCATTTTTACTAGACACAAGCGTAGTGTATGGTACCCTTTAGAACAATTTGGGACCTGTTTACGTTTATTATTGTCGTTATCACTGACAGCAAAATATGAATTATAATATAAAAAACGGACTTACGTGGAAAGTACGTACGGTCTATATGTTACAACTGTTGGAAAAACTGGCATTCAACACAAGGCAGACACTTTGAAAATTTACTGGCGATTCAAACAACTGATTTTCAACTTAAATCGGAGATGAAACACAAATATGTGTGTATTGCTAAAGCTTCACACACACATTTTTGTAAGAAGTCATACTTTTTTTAACAATAAATACGTAAATAATACTTTGAGGATATTTAAAACAACCGGAGAAAGTATATTTTATGTTTTTTATTTGAAGTTTGGGAATAGTATTTTTTACGTAGCAAGTTAGGAAAGTCATATATTTCGCACGAATGCGGAAACATAACGTGTACTTGAAATGCACTTTTCAACGAGTTATGTACACTATTTTTCCAACGACCACTCATTTAAAGAATAATCTCACAATCGTTAAAATATTTATGAGACAAAAGGAATAACATATTTCTATAGTTTTTATGCAATTAATAAATTGATTTCTGGTATAACTTCAAATTTTAGAATTTAATTTGAATTGTTTGTACGCATGATTTTTTCTTAAATCGTTGACACTTCAACGCCTGGTTAGCCATATCGATCATCAAACCTAAAATATAATGTAAAATACCCACGGTAATTTGAAGTTATTGTTTTTTTTTAGTTTTCTCATAATCCACACAATTCGTTTATAGATTGAAGCTAATGAATCACCCCTCTCCTTAAGCGACAATCCCTTCTCCTTTTATATGCTGCCTCAGTATCCTCCAATGCTTTCAATCATGTTCACTCGATTTTCACTTCAACGACTAATTTCTCTACTAACCCTCGAGCAACTATAAAATGTAATCCTCAATTGCTCACACCTTTACTCAAAGATACTGATCTCTTTCTGACCTTCCCGCTTCCTCTATCTGCTTCTCCTCTTTGGACCAAAATTTTTCCAATAATCAATACTTCACTCACCATTTATAATAAACATGAATATCCCAGTGCAATTTTAAAGAAATAATTCCTGGATATATTTATAAATCTGCTTTCGGTTGATTTTGATTTAATTGTCCTATCAGAAACAAGGCAGATTCAAGACATTGATCTATTCCATTTAGAAGGCTATAATACTTTGTACAATGAGGGCATGCTCAACCAAAATGATGGAACTGTAATCTTTATAAAGGACAATTTGACATTTGTATCAGACACTTTCAATTTAGGATTATCAAAGGCCTTGACAATTGTAATTACGTCATTATCAAGCAAAATTGATGTTACAGCAGTATACCGTTCTCCCTCTACTTGCCCATTTTCTTTCAATAGAGATCTATATAAATACTTAAGTACCAAGGAATCAAATGATATTAATATTAAAACTGGCGACATTAATATTAATTTATTAGATAAAAATAACGTTGATGTGGAAGAATATAAAATTATTTTATATTCAGAGGGTTATGTGTCCTACATTAATGAATATACACGACCAGAGAGTCGTACTTGCCTAGACCATTTTTTCGTCAAAAACAATATTCAACTAATACCTTCAATAAGTCATTTATCTTTAGATATGATCTGACCGATCACTCGCCCATTGCATTATTATATATATTATATATATAGTAAATCACGATTCACGTAAAATTAATATTGATAAAAATAACAAAACAAGTTTTAAAGAATTTATAAATTACCAAAAATTAAAAAATAGTCTGATGCAGGAAACATGGCGTGATGTGTACAATGAAAGAAATATTGATTTGATGCTAGAAAAGTTTATTCATATAATGAAACAGTATATCACAAAAGCTACAACAAGAATAAAACAAAACAATAAAACTATCAACAAAAAGCCATGGATAACTAGAGGTCTCCTTAACTCAATACATAAAAAAATGAATTATATTTAAAAGTAAAAAGTAATCCCAACGATCAAGATTTAAGACACAAATACACAATCTATAAAAATAAATTAATAAGAACAATTAAAAAGAGCAAAACAGAATATACCAAGAAAACCATAAAAAACTCAAACAATTCATCGCAAAATATTTGGAATCGTGTAAATAAAATTTGTCATAAAAAACAAAATAAAACAAAAATGGACAAAATTTTATACAAAAATGAAATAGTTACCGACAAACTAGATATTTCAAATGCTTTTAATACCTATTTTAGTGAAATTGGAGAAAATTTAGCAAATGCCATTGAATCACCTCGTAATTTTTCTGAAGACATTGAACTTGCACAAAATACAATGTACTTATTTCCAACTAATGAAACGGAAGTATTTAACACGATTCATACATTAAAAAATAAAAAATCACCTGGTGCTGATGGTCTAAGAGCTGGAACACTTAAAGAAATATCACATGAAATAAAGGATCCGCTGACATATATTATAAATAAAATATTCGAAACAGGAATTTTCCCACAAGAGCTATAAACAGGATTAATCAAACCACTGTATAAAACCGGAGAAAAAAGTGAAATCTCAAACTACAGACCTGTAACATTAATTTCTAACATATCGAAAATTATCGAAAATTTTTTAAACTTTCGACTAATGAGTTTTTTAAAGGTAAATAACACAATCAGTGATAGACAGTACGGCTTTATAAAAGGAAAGTCAACAGAAGACGCAATTCTCAACTTAACTTCAGAAATATACGACGCACTTGATAAAAAAACACCAGCTCTTTGCATATTAATAGACCTCTCAAAGGCATTTGATACTGTCTGCCACTATAGACTACTACAAAAGCTATATTCTTATGGAATAAGAGGAAATGCCTATAATCTAATAAAAAGCTATTTAACGGATAGAACTCAAACCGTTTCAGTGGACAGTATTGTCAGGAAACAAAAAAAAGTTATATACGGCGTTCCTCAGGGAACAGTCTTAGGTTCCACCCTGTTCACCTTACATATTAACAGTTAATTAAAAATAAAAATACGGGGAAGTATAATAAGTTTCGCCGATGACACGGCAATTTTATATAAAGAACCGTCATGGCAATCGCTAAACGAAAACGCAGAAAAAGATTTGACTCAAATGAAAAATTGGTTTGTATATAATCTCCTAACACGTAACATAAACAAAACCAAATACCTTTCTTTTTCATCTTATGCTACTGGGCTGCCTACATTTGGTCCATTAATTATCGATAAAGATACCGAAATTCCAGAAGCAGAGTCCATCAAATGTCTCGGAATAATAATTGATAGGCACCTAAGATGGGACTTGCACATAAATAATCTAACTAATAAAATCAGAGGCCTTTTATCCAGATTTGAATTATTAAGGGATTTTTTCGATAAAGAACATTTAAAAATTATTTATTTTGCATTAGTACAAAGTTTGCTTCAGTACGGTATATTGGGATGGGGCGGAGTGTCCGATATACATATGAATAAATTACATATTATACAAAAGTGGATATTAAGGGTAATTTTTAAAAAACCAATTTTATATTCATGCAACTACTTATATCAACAAAATGGAATATATGATGTACGACAATTATTTGCGTATAAAATCCTAATTATTATTCATAAAGGAAAAATTGAAATGCGGTACACAGAGCATGAGTATGAAACAAGAAACAAAGAATATAGAACGCAGCTTCCTAAATGTAATAAATCAGCGCCAGTCCATCGCCTGAGGAAGGTGATACAGCAAGAATTGGTCACTGATTCAAACCAATTCACCGCGACTTCGCCGGCACCGTGGACGCCTCCAGAAGACAACCAACCCCATGTTCTGCCGAACTTTTCAGTTTGACAGTTCATTCAACACACTTGGAAGTGTAAATTGTTTCTTTTGAAACAACTTCTATTTATGAAAATAATAAACACTGTTTAACCTTGTTTTATTTTCAGCCAACACACAATAAGCCATACCATCCAAAGAGGGAAGGACATTCAGCTTCCAGGTAAATATAAAACTCCTGAAAGCTAATAAGTCAGGAAACCTTTAACTGGGGAGGAAACTCCCTCCGGCAGTGAGTCCGCTGTCGGTATTAGCTTTCGTTACCACTCCTTAACATACTTCATCCCAAAATGTCCTCCAGACACCGTCGCAGCAGGAGAACTGCAAAAACACCCTCAACACCAACCAGAACCGAATCACTTGAAAAATTCCTAGAAGAAACCAGACAACTCCTTAACGAATCCCTGACTCGTCACCAACAATCCCCCCCCCTTCTCTCACCCGTCACATCCAGCACCTCCTCTACACACACTTCCAACAAAACACACCACTCCTCAACACCCTCCCATCAAGCTACACCACTCCACATAGAAAACATAACTCACGATAACACTCTACAACACACACAAACCCCAAACACATCCTCAAGAAGGTCTTACGCTTCCTCCGTAAGATCCCAATCCTCTACACCAACGCTCACACGACAACCACCTGTCCCCGACGAGGATGGCTTCACCCTCGTCGGTAACACCAAATCCCGTCCTACAACACCTACACCTATCAACAATCCCACATCAACCCACACCATCAATAATACTCCGACACAAACACTTACCCTCCGAAATCTTCCTCTCCAATATTCCACACAAAAAGCCCTCTACACACTCCTAAACACCCTCGAGCTCCTCAACGGTCACATCACCTACCTAAAAGTCAACTTCAACAGAACCGCGCTCCTGAAAACCACCTCCACCATGTCAGTCTCAACACTTCTGAGACGAATCCATAACTCCACTGGGGACAACAACATCACCATCAACATTCTAAATTCCACAGAACGCTTACCACGCCAAGTTAATAGAACCCTAATACCCACCTACTCTTTCGTCTGCAGGAATGTAGACACCACCATTAGCCCAGAAGAATTTGAAGAAATTCTTCACAACAAGCAAGTTCCGTTCCTCAAAACTTGGCGAATCGTGGCCAAAGCCACTAACAAACCCACTTCGATGTTTCGCATCGTTACCACCTCCGAAACTCACTACCACCAAGCCCTAACCTCCGGCCTCTCATTTCATGGCCTTCCACACCGATGCGAGCCATCAAACATCAATCCACTTCCCCCAGTGCCCAAGTATTGCAGTCGATGCACTCAAACCGGACACTCCTCCGAATCTTGTCGGTCTAAACCGATATGCCCCTCTTGCGGCCAAACAGGCCACAAAACCGAAAATTGTCCCAAGTCCGACACTCCGAAATGCACAAACTGCGGTGGTCCTCACCCCGCCTTCAGCCCTCGCTGCCCCCACCGGCTATCGACTCCCAAAACCCCTCAAGAGACCGCCCCAGTCACTCTTGAAAAACCACCAGCCCCCTACGATTTACCAACTGACACCAAAATTCTCATAGAAATCATCACCGTCACGCTCATGAACGCCATCCCCAACTCCAGGGACGTCATAGCCGAAACTCTTCGTCACTTAATACCTTCCTTTTATCGACACAACTGCTCTATAACAAATATAGGCAGGCGTGCTCACTTTGCTTTCACTCCCATCAGGAGCGAAAGCGATTCAACTTGATCCGCGAGCCCCAACCACCCCGTCGGTGCTGCAGGTTTTTCACGTTTTTTCCTGTAGCATAGTGAATTTATTCGCTAGCCAAATGGGCCGACGTACGACGTAGTTTTTGGATTTAAAGATTGTTATTCGTACCAGCTCACTCATTACAATATTAAACAACCATCTCTAAATATTAAATTTCAATATTTTAATAAACAAATAGAAAATTTACTCAATATACAAAAACTTTTGACTTTTTCAGAATTTCATATTCAAGGTTCCACACCACACATAAACACACCTTTTAACAATTCCTCACCTCGAACTCGAGAAAAGCCAGTCGCCACCGCCCGACATCATCCACACATCTTTCAACGTCTCCTAGTCACTTTTCCAACAAATTTCAACAAACTCAAATCCCAAAAATTCTCATAATTCCAATATCTCCCCACTCTTCTACTAACTTTCATGACGCAGGAGACACAAAATCCCCAAAAATTATATTTTCACTTTCCAACAACACCATCATCCAGCCCGCTTCTATTAACTATCCGCAACGCAACGTGGTTCGTCTTATTCATTTTCGACCTTTTCCAGACACTATTAAAATCCCCGTTCCCTCATCTCAAAACCACGTTCGCTTAAAAATCACCCAATTTCGACGCTGATTGTTTTCGCTTCTCCCTCCGGTTGATTTCTGGCAAACACACACAACCCACCCACAAAAACAAACACAACTTCAATTTTCTATACACCTTTTTTCTCAAACTTCCTAGACACTTTTTCTAAAACTGAATTTTCAGCCCTACCCAAATTTCAAGCCAAGTCAATACGCGCACACAAACCACCCACAAACCACCCACAAAAACACCCCCAACCAGCCCTGAAGAGGAAACGAATCCTATAACAGGGCCTACCCCCCAAACAAAAATACACGAACATCTCTCTCTCTCTCTCTCTCTCATGTAATAAATCAATAGGCCAGCATAGTTGTAACTATATCAGCTCCAAATTATATAAATATTTTCCAACTGGACTTAATCAAATCAAAATTTTTATTATGTATAGAAATAAAGTTAAAAATTGGATCCTAGAGACGGATCGGTATATATTTCATAATATAATATATAAATGCTTAACATTATGAATATACTATTGAAAATAAAGTAAATACCAAAAGAAAATTGAGTGAATCTTGAACTTCACTAATTAGCCTTTCGCTAAATAACGGTTAAAAAAAATTTACTCAATTTAAGACTTCCCCCACCCCGGACTAGACGTATAGACTCTGATTGCGACTCTAATTGGATTTTGAGTTTAAATTTTTATCACATGTTCTAGTATGTAAGTTAGTGTAGTTATTGTATTAATTTGTTATGCTTACCGTGTACAAACTGATTTTATTCAGTTTCTACGGCATTTTTCTGTTTATTCGCCAATGTTTAGATTAGTAATAGATTTGTATTTTATTTGTACTTTGAATAATTGAATGAATAAACATCATTATTATATACTATCAAAAAATCTCACGATTTAATATTCTAGACCGATGCCTCCAAAACTGACTATTATATTGGTTGTGCAGTTATCTCGAAGCATGAACTCATAGAGTCCTGGTCACCTTCAACGTGTAGTATTTACACAGGTGAGCTCAACAGCATTCTTCAGGTTTTCAAATAATATCTCCCTCCCCCACAAAAATATTGACATATATACTGATTCCCTATCTTCGATTCAGTCAATTGAAACCATCTTCACTAACATCCCAATTTTCCAGAACACACATGACATCTATCAAAGTTCCCTTTGCTCGTAATGTACCAGTCTCTCTCATCTGGTTTCCATCTCACATTGGAATCGCTGGTAACGAAACTGCAGATCACGACGCCAAAGAAGCTGACATTTATGAAGTGGTATATTCTCCAGGTTCTCTGTTCTTATGTAGTTATCCACTTTTTTCTCCATCGTTTTGAGTAGAAACGATGTTAGGCAGATGGGTCTAAAAGATCGGGGATAGTCCCATCTTTTTTCCTTATTTTTGGTATGAAGGTTACCCTTGCCCTTCTGCATTTTCTAGGTATAAGACCCACTTCTAGACTGCTTCTTGTAATCTTCAGCAGGGGAGGAAGAATTTCCTCTTTTTTTTTCAATGCGAAATATTTATTTGTTCTATTTCTCTCAAATAAGTCTTCCCTACATACATTTTTTCCCTTTCTTAAATCGTTTGTTCAGCAATCCTCCTAGGAATTGTATCATAGTAAAATAATTATATAAATTAGAGTCTATAAATTTTCTTGTAATTATTTTGTTAATTTCAACTCTCATTTCTAGTACATTCACAAAACCAATTATTGAAATCTAAAAAATATAAGAAATCTATCAAAACGTTATTTTTGGAATTTTCAGTTCAATCTTTCTAATAATATAACCGAACCCGACTTTCACCTGTCTAGCAGTCATGTTAAAGTGATTGTAACTTACACCTCATGTTTCACAAAAATTATATCTCACTGTCTATCAGATTGAAATTAAAACGCTACCATTCACTACACTTCAGAGATTTCAATTAAAGATATATCAGATTGCTTTAATTGATTCTTCTAGATCATACCTTTTCTATGTTAGTTGTTCAACGAATGGAAGAAGATTCAGATCTTTCGATATTGTGAAGATTTATTTTAACATTGACAACGTCCGTAAATGTATCAGTTGTAATAGTTTAGATAAGATGTATGTGATTATTTATATAATAATAAAGTTGATAAAGTCTCAATTTTTCACAAGGGTAAACATTCGATTTTGTATTTTTTATCGAGTATACTATGGAAGAGAAATAAAGAAGATTAATTCATAATTTAAACGCACAGATTTTGGAAATTATATATATAAAAATCCATCTCCATTCGAATGACACTTGAAAATGTATTCTTAATTAATTTTGGACGTCAATCAGAATGGTTTTCGCAACAAACTATTGACAAACAATTCTTCAAGCAGTGCCATGCAGATACCTTTTCTTATCAGATGTTTCTATTAATTGCAGTGTTTTCTGGTATCTGGAAATCCTTTATTCCCATCTATTGACGAACATTCCTAAGCCAAGATAATTTTTTTCCACCTGTCCCTCTTGCCCTTCCTCCAATTTTACTTTGAAGAATGAGCCGTTGGAAATGGTAGCGCTCTCCACGTTGTACGTATCAGAGATAGCATTATTTTTTCTTTTCTTGATATTATCGAAGTTCTCTTTCTGCTAGAGCGGCCCTTCGGAGAACGTCCTCATTTCTCACGTGATCGACCCATAATAAACAACAAGGACTTGAAATCCTGAATAAACATCATTTTATTGCTGCTCCGTTGGATGTATCCAATACCTTTAATACCCAAGTATGTATGACTGTACGGAAGCATCCTAATTTTTCCTTTTAGGAAAAATTTTTCTATTTCAAAATTTCTAAGAATAATTTTCCACCCTCCTCTCCCTTGAAAATAAGATTACATATAAATATATACTAAGTATCACTGTTTTTAATCTTTTTATTTATTCCGTATCCAAATTTCTTCTCCTTAGGAATTTGGGAAGCCCATTCAAACTATCTGAAAAATGATCAGTTACTCATTAAGTTTACAGATTTTCCTTCCTTCTTGGCATGGGGGATGAAACCAGAAATAAGACAAAAGGTCAAAGTCATATACTTGCCCAAGGTAGGCAAATTATCAGACTTAACACCTATGTCATACAGATCAGTGGCTCCCGACGTTCTAACAACTGCGTACCATCTGAATGTTTTTGACGATTTTGGCGTACCACCAAAGAATACACCAACAACAAGAAGCGAAAGCCGGCATAAATCGTTTGATGTTCTGGGGGCAAAATTTCGTGACCTTGTAAAACTGAAGTTGACAGAAAGCTAATAAATATTTACACTGAGAAAAAGGTTAAAAAATTGAGAAGGTATATATTTTACAGGCAGGAAAAAAATGTAAATCAAACACTCCAAAAAATAATTGTTTACTAATGTATTGTCAAAACATTATTCCGAGAAAGTATTAATTGTCAATGAAAAATGTAAGCATAAAAAACCTGTAACATGGTCTTGTTAGCCCTATACAGCCTTTGGTGTGCCACAAGTTACCAATTTTGTAATTGAATATTGTTCAGCACATCTCACAGAAGAACCCTATTGATTTCACCAGAGCCAGTACAACGGATGATATTATACTTGAAGTACGACATTTTTGGAGAAATTTCAGTGTGTTAGCATAATACAGCCTCCGGAGTGTATATAAGTGACCAATTTTATGGTGGGATATTGCTCAGGGCGTCTCACAGATCGACTCTATCAATTTTCAGCTTACTAGAGCCAGTACAACAGGTGCTATGGTACTTAAAGTACCAAATTTTAGTCATTTTTGGAAAAATTTCAGTTTGTTAGCAGGATACAGCCTCTGGAGTGTCTTCAAGTGATCAATTTTATGATTGGATATTGTTCAGGACGTCATATAGATGAACCTTATTGAGTTTCAGCTCATTGGAGTTAGTATAACTGGTAATATGGCATTGCAAGTGCCACATTTTTGGAGAAATTTCGGGTTGTTAGCACGATACAGCCTCCGGAGTGAATACAATTGACCAATATTATAATTGGATATTTTTCAGTGTGTATCACAGATGAACCATATTGATTTTCAGCTCACTAGAACGAGTACAACGGGTCCTATAAATCCATATATACTATATTTTTGGAGAAAGTTCGGTTTGTTAGTACGATACAGCCTCCGAAGTGTATATAAGTGACAATTTTATAATAGGATATTGTTCAGATGTGGAAAAGTTTTTATCTTTAAAACAGTTATTTATTAAATAAATTAAACTTAATTTGTTGGTTAATAAAGTTAATTTAACGAGACGCTTGGGCTTAACAAATATTGTGAAAAATATGCTTTAGCATTTCTTTATACATAGTTTAAGTTTCTGTTTTTGAAGAACAGTTTATTACTAAAAATAACATGCTATTGTTTAATCAAATGATTTTTATTCTCTTATATTGATATTGGAATTCATTATGTGTAAATATGTATTTAAGTAGCAGTATGTGTAGGATAGGGTAGATATTAAAACCAATACAGTAATATAGATTATATATTTAGAATACCAGATTACAGAAGGAAAAAAATCAATATACATGATGGTATAAAATTACAATAATGTTGGTACTTAAATGTACAATTGTATAATTTCCATGATATTATATAACAGTTACACTCTTCCAGATTCATAATTCAATATTTCACACCTAGAGAAAATATTTTAATGTCTGCAACATAATGTGTAGAAATGATCAATATATATTAAATAATAATAATAATACCTGACATTTACAACTGTATAGGACAGGTAGATAAGTAAAATAGTCATCTATTACTTTATTTATAATTGTACAATATTTCTTGCGGCACTATATTAATTTTTTGTGATGGCTTCTTAAGGAGGACTTGTTTGCTTATGTTGTAGTTGTAGATGTTCCTCCAAAACTGCACAAGGATGATGTATAGGTAAACCAAACGAAACTATACTTGTCAAACCCATATTAAATGTACTGTTACTATTTAGAGCTAAAATGTTGTCAAAAGCAGCTAATAGAGAGGATTTTGTTCAGAGACGTTTGCTTTTGTAGTGTGCCAAAAGACATGCTTTGTGTTGAAGTCGAAGGAGATTGTAAAGGTACACGTCGTAACTCAGTACTTCCCCCTAACGTCAATTTTAAAAGGTTGATTATCTGGAAAGAAAAATACAGGAAGGCTATATTAATGGACAC
Source organism: Galeruca laticollis (assembly GCA_963921935.1). NCBI lineage: Eukaryota > Metazoa > Arthropoda > Insecta > Coleoptera > Chrysomelidae > Galeruca > Galeruca laticollis. The sequence continues at coordinate 155,622,300 of OY998181.1, read as the reverse complement.
AGAAGTGTATAAGTAGGATTTATTATAGACAATGTGTTGTTTTATTCATCCCACACTTTAATTTTCAAGTATCTATTTTACCAGAAGAATTCTCTTACACATTAATAGCATATCAGAGACTGATAGTTAATACTGCCACAAAGTGAACATGAGATAAATGAAAAAAACATTTCTCTATCATAACAAAATCATAAAAAATACTCTTCTATAACAAAACCAAGATTCTTTTAAGTGAGACACAGGTAGGCTGAACATTGTAGGCGAGACTTGTGTCTAGTTAAATTGACTTACAGAGGTGAATCTAAATAATAATTATATTTACCAAGCAGTGGAGAAGCATCACGGTCACTTGTATGTATTGCAGAGGCCTGAGAGATGAATGTCGCTGTTGCTGTAATGGTGTGGTAATTGCAATTATAAAAGTAATTGTAGTAATCATTCCCTTACACAAATTCCATGAAGGTATTAATTCATCCTGTCGCAAAGTATCAATTAATCCTGTCAGAACGTATTAATTAATCCTGTGGCCAGGTGACAAAAAATAAATATTAATAACAGTTGAATGTAATGTCTAGTTAAATTTAATATTTACCAGACTGAATAACTATGTCCCTTGCATTTTAACCATGGAAATATGGCAGGGGCAGCTAGCTGAAACAAACGCTTAAAATATCCTCCTTTGGAAACAATTTTTTTCTCAAAGTGAAGTTCAAACAACCTATAAATTCTTTTGTAAAGCATATGTAGTCTTTCCAAACTAATCTCTACGGTTACAAGCTTCCAACCATAACTGTAACCTAAAAAGTAAATAAAGGTAGGTATATTATTATATTATCACATGTCTACAAAAGAAATAAACTATTAATTTATATTGAATATTATGTATGTTCATTCAACATGTTTTTTGCAGAACAGGGCTCGTCAGCAGAAAGCTTATTGTAGTACATAATATTATCGTTACATGTTATTGAAGGTAGAGGGACAGATCAACGTTAACAAATAAAAACATAGATTTACACAACTTACAATGCATGTAAAATAAAATGTAAAATATTGAAAAATGAATATATACCTATAATACATTGCATATAGAAACAATTTCTCTTACCTCACAGGGTCTTTGGGAAAACCAAACATAGTTATTTTTTCTTCTGTTATTGAGTGACATCCACGAACTTCATAGCTTATTCTTCCCATCATAAATACAATAATTTCTCACTAAGAGTCCACTAGTTACTTTTACTAAACGGTATTGTTCAAAATGAAAGTAAATAAACAAATAAAAAGCATATTTTTGTTTAACAACGTCTATCACACATGCGCATTCGGAAAATAAATTGTCAAAATGCCGAAGTTTCGCTTGTTGTTGTTGGTGTATTCTTTGGTACCACCATACCAGGGGGTGTGGAGGGGGGGCACGGTGTAGATTGAAAGAAAGCCCACACGAACCTAATTTTATTTAGAAACTCATATTCTATCCGCAACATACCCATTTTTTTAATGAATAATAAAACTTTATATTTAATTATTCATTCACTTTTCCTTTACTTTTCAATAGCATTAAGGCAATAAAAGAAGATGAAAAAATTAAGCACATTACAGTTTTATTCAATACTCATATCGATGAAAAAACATGTCATAGTTATACGATTGGTACAAACAGCCAAAACAACAAACAAAGCAACAAAGCTGAATGTGTATTTTGATTAACCCTTTGTCTACTGATGGGACTCTGAAATACTTAATGTACGCAGAGCAATCTATTGGAAAATAGAAAAATATCAAATTTAATTTATCATTCCATATTTGAATTAGTTATATGAATCGCAGGTGGCAGAAGTGCAAAAAAGAATATCATTTGTTATGGTTTCGGAAGTAGTACTGTTGTGGCTGGTGGCATATTGTGCTTTGTGTATTTTTGTTATGTATACGTGAATAAATTATTGATATTTCCTGAAAATATACCTACTTCCTCCTTCATAAAGTTTACTCCTACGTATTTGTTTCTTTTTGTTTTACCTTCTCCATCCATTCTTGTTACCGCGTCTGAAACAATGTTTTTAACACCAGGTACGTATTTAATATCAAATGAATATTTCTGTAGAAGCAAAGCACATCTATGTATCCTGTTGTTTCAGTACTTGTTCTTCAAAATAGTCGTGAGCGATTGGTTGTCACTTTCAATGATAAATTTGTTGCCTAATAAGAAAAATCTTAATTTGTTCACATAAAAAAGTATGCTTGCTAGCTTCAGTTCACTAACATATATAGTTTTTCTTAGCTTTCTTGATAATTCTGGATACAAATGAAATGGGAACTTCTCCATATTCTTGATATTGTACCAAACTTCCGGCAAATCTATTTTGTGAGGCATCTGTCCTTAGGATGAATGTTTTCGTGTAGTCAGGCTGGTACAATTTCACGTTCTCTGTGAACTCCTCTTTGATTTTATTAAAAGCCGCTTCTCTTTCATGCGTCCATTTCCATCTCACATTTTTCCTTAGCAGTACTATTAGTGGTATTTCCTTTTCTGTCAAATCCGGCACTAGTCTCTTGAAATAGTGTAACACTCCAAGGAAACTACTCAGAGTTTTCAAATTAGTAGGTCTTTCATATTCTTTAATGATTTTTATCCTATCTGGATCCATGCTTACGCCATCTTTATCAATTTTATAACCAAGATATACTACTTGTTCCTTATAAAATTGGCATTTTTCTATGTTTAATTTTAATCCAGCTTCATCCAAAGCTTTTAAAATTATTTCTATGTGTTTCATATGTTCATCTTCTTCTTCCGAATATATTAAAATATCATCAATGTAATGTAGTGTATATTATTCATATCGGTTTAAAATCTTATGAAGAGCTTTAAATAGAGCTGACGTAGCCGATTGTGTTCCAAATGATACTACTTTGAATCTATAAACTACTCCATCTACCATGAAACCAGTATAATCTCTGCTATTTATATCCAGTGGAATCAACCAAAAACTATGTTTCAGGTCCAGTTTCGTGAAAATTTTTGTTTTTGAAATACGGTCAAGTATTGCTTCTTTATTTAACGTTTCCTCGTACTCAGGTATACAATGTTTATTTAAGTTTCTAGCATCTAGACAGATTCTTATGTAACTCGATGAAGAAAAGGTTTGTATTTCGAGCAAAATTTTATCTTATAAAATCATAGCAAAGCGCTTTGCTATAATTTTATAAATTAAAATTTTGCTCGAAATACAAACATTTTCTGTATCCAATTACATTGGAACGTGTACACAGCTTGACAATTTTCACTTAAGATTCTTATGTCACCATCTCTTTTCTTTACAATTACAATGGGGTTTATATATTAACATGCTCTATTATTTCGTCTTCTATTAATTTCTTAATACTTTGCCCCAAACATAAGGCTTTGTCAAGTCCTTTGTGTGTACTTAATGTTTACATGAGTGCACTTTCTTCATTCATTTTCATGTGAAGGTATGCGTTGCTAATATCCAAGGTGCTAAATAGTTTTCCTCCATTCATTTGTGAGTGAATCTCTTCTATTCTAGGTATCGGATAGTTTTCGTCCTTTATGACTTTGTTCACTGTAACTTTATAGTCAGCACAAATCCGCACTTGGCCATTTGGCTTCACAACGGGCACAATAAGGGTACCCCAGTCAGAGTGTTTAACTTTTGTTATTATGCCACATTCTTTAAGTCTTTTAAGTTCGTTTTCTACTTAAGTTTTGAGGGAAAATGGTACCGGTCTTGGCTTAATAAAAATTGGTGTAGCATAATCGATAAGCCTAAATTGTCTCAAATACTCAGGTATTTCACCGATTTTTTTATCAAAGATATCAGTAAATTCACTTTAAATAATTGTCAGATTTGAAGGTTGAGTGATTTTCAGACTTTTGATTTCACCCCAGTCTAACCTGACCTCTCGTAGCCAATCCCTTCCGAAATTGCATCTACATTTTGATCAATAAGATACAGTTTTCCCACAAATGTCTGTATTTTGTACATGCATTTAGCAAATGTGATCGCTCTTGGTTTGATAACTTCTCCAGTATAAGTGGGAAGTTCATTATTTGTTGAAAACATTTTCAGAGGTATATTCAGTTTTTTAAACTCACTGTAATACATTGTACTAAGGGCTGCTCCCGTATCTAATTCCATGGGTACAGGCTTTCCTTCTATGCTAATCTCAATCATAAATTTGTCATTGCACTTGTCACTTAGAACGTTGATTTCATATTCGTTTTCACTATTTTCACATCCATTTTCAGTTTGATGTTGTCTGACATTTTTGGGTACCAATAGTTGAGATTTTTTCTGTGAACATACGCATGCAATGTGTCCAACTGTTCTACACTTTCGACATTCTGTATTTATAAATCGACAATAATTAGCCCTGTGTGAAGATGAACCACATCTATAACATTTGCCTCTTAGTTTGTCGATTCCTGACCTTGAAGATTGTGGGCTAAGAGGCGTTTGTCTATTCGTGTCGTCCCTTGTTTTGTTATTCCTACTAACACTGCCATTTCTGGTGTCGATTTTATTAAAGCCAACTGGTTCTGTAGTTTTATTATGTATACTCATACTTTCTGACTTAGCCAACTCTATAGCCCAAGCTATGTTAACTATATCTTGGTATGTGCGTTTCTCTCGATCTTGAAGCAATCTCATTCGAATGTTCATGTCAATAATCCCACGAATAAACTGTAATTTGATTAACATTTCTGCCACGGACTTTCCACATCCACAATTAAAGTCGCAGTTTACAGATTCATGTTCGTGTTGTGTTCTAGAAATAAATTAGTGTTGTAGAGCAAATTGGCTTGGCTGTGAGTCAACAAAATCCTGTAGTAGATTTACTAACTCATAGTTTTTTGATAATGGATTTTCAGGAGCACAGATATCATAAAGCTGCTGGTGCAACTGGGGAGTAAGGGCGTGCAGTAATGTATAAACCTTACTTTTATCATCAACGAGTTGACCTTTTAGATGTAGAAATACCTCTAGTCTTCTAATAAAATTTGTAATCGTTTCATCAGGATTATAAGGAGTAAAATTGATGCTGCCTGGTGTAAAACCATGTGAGGTACAAACAGTTTGATCGTAAGATGAGTGAGGTATAGTAATTGAACTTGCAGGTTTTAGATTCTGTATTAAGTCCTGTAATTTAGCTGTAAGTTGCAAGTATTCATCTTCAACATTGCATCTACATTCTATTTCGTTCTCTAACTCGTTTTTATCAGTTAGAGAATCGATACTATCCTGAATTCGTTTATAATGATCCCAGTATTCTGCAATAGCATTTAGCTTGACACTAAGCTCATTCAATGTAGGGTTACCTTCTGCACGTCATTTGGCCTTTGTGAAATGGCCTTTAATTACAGCCCGTGTCTACTTAAGTTTCTGTAAATCTCCCTCTTCCTCGTCGCCACTGTTGTGTTGTAAAACTACTATTTAATTAAAATAAGTACGAGCAAATATAACTGTCACCATTCATTTTTCTGTCAAAAATATGCCAATGAATCAGAAGCGCTGTCAGCTGACTTTTTGCCATTCAATAAACACAAAATATTAAATAACACAATCATATCAGTAGGTACTTAATCTAAATTGAGGGAAAGGTAGAAACATTGGTAATAATAGATACAAAAAACAGAAAATGCATTTTAATTCACTCGATATTCTATTTAATTCATACTAACACAAAGTACAAGCAATAGAATAACAAATTTGAAGCATTCACAGGTATTTACACTCCAAAGGTAATAATATATTTCTGAGCTTTACAGGTGAACAAACTTTTGTGATCATCATATGCGTAACTATATGCATCAGGGCATTTATCTTTGAAGTATTTTGGATAATCATGAGGCCAAGCAGAACTTTTACACTTATCTGCCGAATTGTACGCTCCTCTACAACAATATTGATCGGTATTAAATGCAAGGCATGCCGATTTGCAAGCTACTACGCCTTTATCTGTAGTTTGCTTGAGGTCGTTAGGACATTCGTCGTTTAGATGGCTTGGACAAGCTGCTTTCTTACAACTGTATTGACCTCCATTTCCTTGGCCTCCAACTGGTTCTAACTGCAGAAAAATAAGATGGAATTTTTATAATATTCAGAACACACAACAGTAACAGTTTTATTAATTAGTTCTTTATACTATCGCTTTTTTATTTGTTTAGCAGTCAAGATAGAAGAAAGAAGTGAAAATAGATCTGAACCAAATGATAGTATTTAGAAAAGAAAATACAAAGGAATAAACGGAACTACAAAGAAAAATTAACCGCAATTAATAAACAAGTTAGATCTGTGGTGCTTACTTATCGAAGAGTACAAGATCATCCGATGTAATAATCTACAAATCTGTCATCAGACCCGTCATCATGTATTGTTGTGAAATATGGACTCCAAATGTCGATTCTAATATTTGAAAAGAGATTTGAAGGAAATTTCATGGACCTGTCAGAAACACAAGGCGCAAAACTTCATTCTAGTAGTTCAAGCGATATTTAAGATGACAGACAGAAAAAATCATATTAAAACCAGCGTTTGAAAAAGTTCCGACTGATAAAAGACAAGTGCGACGCCCGAGGCTCCGCTAGAGAGACAATATTAGGAAATATCTGGGAACGCTGGAAATATGAAATGAAAGTGAAGCAATTCTAGACAGGACGAGGCAAATTGTGAAGCTGTCACAGAGTAGTAATATTAGTAGTGTGGACTGTCCAACAGTGATCCATGTCCCACATTGGACCTGTCAAGTACAATGCGCGGTTGCCTACATTAGAAACAAAACGATCGGTATGTTTGAAGCGTCTCTCACTGCACTACCCATCATCTGATCAGTGCCGCTCGAACATTTAACTGAGTAGGTTGTATAGCAGATTTAGTGATTTAGCCAGGTACGTAAAATAAAAAATTCCCTCCATATTTTTGTTCCACTAAGATAACTACACTTTGTAATCGTGAAATTATATTTCATCGTGTCGAATGATCTATGTAGGATATTAATCGATAGCAAATGCCTGATTAAACAAATGATTAGTTCTCATTTCTTACCTTCAATCGATTTTGTACCTCACGTCCAACAGTGAACCAAGTCGAGGCTTACACAGTGAATCATTGGTTCACTGTGTACTACTTTACTCCAGAAATTGTGAATAATGTATTAATTTTTTTACAGCATGGCTCGCAGAAAACTGCCTCATAAAATAGGGGCTCACACAGAAAAAAACATGAGGGCAGCTGTTAAACTCATTACGAGCGGGGAAAAAATAAGAAAAGCAGCTAAACTTAAAGAACTTCCTTACGCAACCTTGAGAAGATATTATTTAAAAACAAAAAATGCAAGAGAAAGTCTGAATGTCAGATTAGTTCCTAACTATAACGTTAATCAGATTTCCAATTCGGAGCAGGAAGAGGCATTGAAAAAATATCTCAAAAATTGTGCATATCTCTTTTATGGTTTAACAAATAGAGATCACCGCATGTCAGCGTCCGAGACAGCAATCATCAATAAAATACGCATTTCAAAATAAAATGGCAGGCTTGGAATGGCTCCGATCTTTTCGTGTTCGTCATCCAGATGTGACTCTCCGAGCACCGGAAAGTTGTAGCTTGGCTCGAGTTACATGTTTCAATCGTCATAACATTGACAAATATTTCCAAAATCTAGAAGATGTTTTAAAACGCCATCCCAATTTTGCTAATGGAACACGCGTCTATAATTTAGACGAAACGGCGACGACCACTGTTTAAAAGCCTCCAAAACTGCTGGCACCGAAAGGAATTAGATGTCTCTCGAAAGTTACAAGTGGCGGAAAAGGAACGTTATGCACAACATGTGCTATTGTTTGTGCTGGTGGATATTCACTTCCACCCGTCATAATTTTTCCTCGAAAAAACTTCAAGAACTTCATGATAAAATGCGCCTCCCCCCCGGTACTTTGGGTTTGGCCGCACCGAGCGGATGGATGAATTCGGAATTATTTCCTGAAGTATTTTATAAAATGTAGCTCCTCTTCAATGGATAATCCATCGCTTTTAATATTCGACAATCATAAATCGCACCTGTCAGTAGAGTCTTTGAAACTGGCCAAATCACACGGGATTACGATACTCACTTTGCCACCCCATTCATCTCATGAAACACAACCTCTCGATGTTGGATTATTCAAGCCCTCCAAAACCTTTTATAATGCTAGCATGGATTCCAGGATTATGAGAAATCCCGGCCAACCAGTAACAATTTATGATGTGGGTGGTTTCATTGGTGAAGCATATCTAAAACCTATGACACCTACCTCGATAGTAAATAGCTTTAAAGCAACCGGAATCGTTCCTTTTGATAGAACGATTTTTACAGATATCGAATTTTTACCAAGCACTGTCACTGATCGCCCACATCTTGGAGAAATTGATCCTGCTGCTGTGGCAGCGGACAACAATATATCAATAGATCTGGAACCTGATTGTTCAGAAAAAGAAAACATCGCCCCCCAAGAAGATTCATCAGTAAATGAATCGTCACAAACAGGTGACAAAAAATTCATAGATCCAATAGAATTCCGTCCACCTTTCAAAGCAAAACCAAGAAAACATATAAGGAAGAATAGGAAAAAAGGTAGGAGTATGATAGCAACGGACACGCCAGAAAAGGAGTAAATTGAAAAAGAAAAACAAGCAAAGAAGCGACAAATGAACACAAAAATTCTATGCGCCAATAAGAAAGGGAAAGGTGTAAGGAAAGTGTTACAGGATAGTTCTACATCTGAATCTGATACTTCTATGATTTTGGAAAGTGATGGAGCTATGACAGATGAATTTGATGAAAATTCAGATGGAGATAAGATCCCTGTTGCAAAAAACCAGTTAGGAAATATTACCAGAGATCCTGTCGAAGGGGAATTTGTTCTTGTTGAGTTCCAAGGGAAAAAAAAGAAAATTTACTACCTAGCTAAAATTTTAGCTGTCCAAAAAGGTGAATATGATGTGAGTTTCTTGCGGAAAAAATCTCCAACACAATATGTGTTTTCCATTCTTGAGATACCCGATTTATCTACAGTTTCAAAATCGGATGTCAAAATTATTTTACAAAAACCTTTAGACCATGGCTCCACCTACAGGTGCAAAAATTCCTTCTACTCTTTCAACATGGACTTTTGCGGTCTCTATATTCGCTAGCTATTGAAATGTTCCCCAATTTTATTAGTCTCCTGTGTTTATGTCATCTCTTTTTTGTATTTTTCAGAGATGAAAATGACTATAGGTTTACTAGTCTCATTGTTTCCCAAATAATACTTTAAGGAGTTTGTTGTTAGTTTTGGTTAAAAACAAAATATTCAGTTCTGTTTCCACATTTTTGAAGATTTTTTTTAAATTAGATATCAACCAATTTTTATACTTGCGTCTAGTACGTATTATCTAGAATGTTGTATTTTATTTTTTATGTTAAGTCATGAGATATCAATAAAGTTTTTGAAATAACGTCTTCGTTTTATTTGAATTATGAACTATGATTCACTGTGTACTGGGTGGTGGTTCACTGTATACACATCATCGTACACAGTGAACCATATGTCATAGTTTTTAAAAAAATTAAAAACTATATCGAAAAATCAAATGAGTACCCATATGATTACACAGATAACGTATCAAAACAGGGAGTGTTCATTCGATATGTTTTCTGAGGTATTTTCATCAAAAAAAAAGTAGTGACCCTATATATGAAAATTGGTTCACTGTGTGACAGTTTACCCTAGTTGTAAGAACCTTTGAAATGTTTCTAAAGAAATAATTTTGTACCGTAATTGTGAATATCAGAAGAATAGAAGCAGGAATAAAAAAAGTGATAATCATCATAGCAAATAATTATCAACAACGACAATTATATTATGTGAGCGTTGGAACCACGATCTCCAGGAAAACATACGAAATGAGAAGATTCAAAGTGATGAAGTCATAGGAGCCATCAATTAGAGAGCTGCTGTTGAAGCGATTTAATTTGTATCATTTCAGAGAAATCGCTAGTTGGTTAGAGTGTTGGGATAGGTTCTTCAGTGAGTTCAGTCAGATGTAATTTTCTTATTACTACAACCAGAATCAGTGATATAAACACAATTAGATTCAACTTATTCTAACAAAGAAATAATCTTCAGGTGCAAAAAAAGATTGATTATGTGGAAGAAAGTCTATGCTGTTAATTTATAACAATTTGCTCTACTTTAATCATGACAAAATGTTAGTTCACTGGTAAGTAATAAAGTCTCCAAAATAGGAGCCTCATCATATCAAAAGAAATATGAGAAAATAATTTTTGAATAACCGAAAAATATGTTCCGATAGTCAAATTATTTTGAAACAAAAAATTAAGAGAATCCGATGAAAAAATTAAAAATAACAAGCTGTAACGAATTATCTTTATAGGTTATTAAACCGACTACCTTTCACTTCGCTAATTACATGATGAATTTGCTTATCTCACAGCTTTTCTCGCTATTGATTTATTATTTTTGTAAAACTACTTACGCTGATCGCTATGTTGAATCCATCAACAAGGGAAATATCATAATAGTCTAGTCCTGCATCACCTTTGAGTGTGATTTCAGCGAGTGAAACTGGCGGATTTCCCCCTGCTCCTGCGCATTCTACTTTATTTCCACAATCTCCTGTTAGACAGTGATTACTACCATCATCGCAGTAGGTCCTCCCCCAAAATCTACCAGCCCAATTATCAGGAGCATTTATCGTACTCTGGAAAATATTTCACTGGTTTCAGTTAACATACATTGCACAAAATAATTAGAGGAACACAAGTATAAAAAAACCTTGTTCACTTTTGTTTTTAATAAGGTGAATAATTTCTCGATTAACTCTGCCAAGACTAAGGCTGCATTTAATTTTAATCTGGGTACAGTTAGCCTTCTGTTATTTATAGGGACAATTCGTTAATTGGAGCATATTAAATTTGAATGAATTTTGTCCGGAAAATTGCTCGAATATAAAGTACACAACCATATGCTATTTTAGAAGCATGACAGAAACCAACTAATTCCACTGCACTTGCATTGGTAAACATTAAATTTCGAGGAATTTTTAGGATTGGCATATTTATTAAACCACTTACGAACTGTTTCCAAATTTTTAATAGATCATCTGGAAGTATTTCATCCGATTTAAGTTTGCAACACCACAGCTTTTGCATGATAACCTTACCTGCTACTAATACTGGTCCAGCGAGTCCCAACGGGACATAAAATTTTGATATGAAACTAAGCACTTGTCATTTTGTTATGCATTGATTTATTTCAATTCTGGGAGAGCTTAATTTAAAATTATCAGAATTTGTGTCATAAGCAACATCTAACGTTTTTACAGTAAAATTGTTTTTATTATATCAACGTCAGTGTTTTAAATGAAACTCACTGTTTCTAGCTAATTCCACAATATAATAAAAATTGTTGAAAATTCTAAAGAATTGACATATGTTTCGATAAATCAATATCGAAACAATTGTCAATTTTTTAGAATTTTCAACAATTTTTATTATATTGTGGAATTAGCTAGAAATAGTGAGTTTCATTTAAAACACTAATATGAGTAGATTCCACGAAGTAAAGGTCGAGACAGTTAATTTCATATCAACGTCATTGAAGTTTGTTTTTCTTTCGGAATATCATTTTATATTTCTGGCACGTTTCTGCACCATTTGTGCAAGGAAAGGGAACGTAATTCTAATGAGGGAATTAATTCTTTTTTGAGCTTGATCGTTTCCTTTATAGTATCATCACCTGCCAAAACATCATCGTCATAGGTGTTATTTAGCAATGCGCGAGCCGCCTTTGAAAATTTTTTCCCCTCTGTATGAACCAGTTTCACTAGACATCTTGTGGCTAAGAATAATGAACTTTTCAAGCCATAAGTTACGGTTTGCAGCTGAAGGCATTGTAAAATACCATGGGGCTCCCTCCACAAAATATACGGAAGAGGACGATGCTCAGGACAAACTAAAATCATACGATGCATGTACCTGATGTCAGCACATACAGGGTTGGGATAAAGTATGGAACCAAGTAAATATCTTTTAAACGAAAAGAACGATATTTATGAAAATGTGCAGGTAAGTACAATGGAACAAAATGCATCTGATGTACATTTTTTTGTTAATAATATACTTCCGGTTTAACCGAAAATGCCATCAACTTCTTTAATTTAAATGGGACACCCTATATATTTTTACAGATTTTGAAAGAGCTTGTTATTTTGAATTCATACATACTGAGTTTAGTGTAAAAAAATTTGTAAGAACGAGGATAAGCTCACTGTTAGTTGTACAATCGGTGTACATTTCATTATTTTAGAATAATGAGAAACAAAATTACTTCAAATGTTCAAAATTCTCGCCGTTAACTTGCTGGCAATATGCCATCCTATTAACAAATTCTTGAGTCACTCTTTCCAAGACTTCTCCACGTATTAGTTCACATTCATCAATAATTCTTTGTCTCAATTCCTTTAAGTTTGTTGGTCATCTAACGTAAACACGTGATTTTAGATAACCCCAAAGAAAAAAAATCTAACGGGCTTATATCCGGAGAACGAGCAGGCCACTCTATGAATCCTCTACGTCCAATCCATCGATTTGGAAAATTCGCATCCAGAAAATCCCTGACCCGTCTATCATAGTGGGGAGGTGCTCCATCTTGTTGAAACCAAACATTTTGTGATAATTGCCCATTCTGTTGAAGTGCAGGAATAATTTCGTTATTCAGTAGATCCAAATACTTGCCACCATTCAAGTTTCCGTCGATAAAAAATGGGCCTATAAGCCTATTTTCGACAATTCTCACCCAAACATTTAGCTTCTGTGGATGCTGGGTATGTGCTTCATGAATCCAATGAGGATTCTCATTTGACCAATACCTTGAGTTATGGCGATTCACTGTTCCATTTAAACAAAAAGTTGCCTCATCGGAAAAAACTATGTTAGAAGCAAAATTTTCGTTAACATTACAGATGTCCATTAGCCTTTCGCAAAATTCCAGCCGTCGGTCAAAATCATCGTCTGACAATTCTTGAACCAACTGTACTTTATACGGATGATACTTTTCACTTTTTAATATCATTCCTACAGAACGTCGACTGATACCATGGTTCAGTGCTACATTTGTGGTGGAAGTTTGAGGTGATTCTTCTAAATCAATTGCAATATTTTGTTTAACAGTTTCTTTCGTTGCAGTCCGCGGTCTTCCAGGTCTTAGCAAATTTTTCACCATCCCAGTTGTATTAAAACGTTGTAATGTTTTAGTTACTGTTGAGCGTGATATAGGATTTCTCTCCGGATGCAAATTATTAAAAATATGACACACTTCTTCATGAGTTCTAACACGATCACCATAACCGATCATCATTAAAATTTCAACACGCTCTTTTTCACTTAATTGGACCATTCTAAATTGTAAAATTTATTTCCGTCAATCAGAATTTGACACTTGAAGAACAAAAGTCGTACTCGTTTATTTATTACTATGCATACAAACAACATCAATTAGTTTATCTAAATAGTTTTATCTAATTTTGACATATAAAGTGACATTTTTCAAAACTGACTTCCGTTAGCAAACGTCACATTTTTCGTAACCAGTAACATTATGAAAAATATTATGTAACTGGTGATGAAAAATTAATTATATCACCAGTTAATAAAAACAAGAGAGAAAAAAAGAAAGTTTAATGTCATATTATAGAAAAATAACAACGACTACAACTGAAGAGAACTACTAACAATAAGAACAACTAGAATAATTCACATTTTATTTTATGCATTATAAATATTTATGTCACATTTCGAACAGTTTGTTAGGTTAACCCCTGCAGAATTAGAAGTTGATGTAATTTCGTGATGCATAACTGATCTTGAACTTGAGGTGCTTGATTCACCAAGAATATCAGTGGCAATCTTTTTCTTATTTTCTATTAATGGTAAAATAATAAAGAAAAGTCTGAAATAAAAGTATTGTCTTGTGTAATATTGGTTGCATGACTTGTAGGAATCAAAAAGTGATGTTTTCAAATCAGAAATAAATTGAATTTTCTTTTTGTCAAAAGGACTCACTTAAAATAAATTAAATTTTCTTTTTGTCAAAATTAGATAAAATCTTGTATAAAACGTTATGAAATGCTTTATTGATAGGTAAATTAAACTTTTTTCTTGTCAAAATTAGATAAAATCTTGTATGAAACACGTTATGAAATGCTTGTTTGTGTAACTCGTGTCATTTTGCGGGACCTCGCTCGCCCCGCTACGCGGTGCTCGCTCGTCCCGCAAAAATTTCACTCGTTACACAAAATGATGCATTTCATAACTGGTTACATAAATAGCTATTTTGCTCTAATGCAAAAAACTCAATGAGGTTAATTAAAGTGCTATATTCCTCGTTCTTACAAATTTTTTTACACTAAACTCAGTATGTATCAATTCAAAATAACAAGCTCTTTCAAAATCTGTAAAAATATATAGGGTGTCCCATTGAAATTAAAGAAGTTGATGGCATTTCCGGTTAAACCGGAAGTATATTATTAACAAAAAAATGTACATCAGATGCATTTTGTTCCATTGCAATTACCTGCAAATTTTCATAAATATCGTTCTTTTCGTTTAAAAGATATTTACTTGGTTCCATACTTTATCCCAACCCTGTATAACAAATTTGTATGTACTAAATAGTATTACTATATCCAAAAGATCACGTTGTACAACAGCACTATTATGAAGAAAGTCATTTATGCATTTTTTAGACCTTGTTTTCATGCTTCCATCAAAAACTACCCGGAGTTTCATGCCTTTACTTTCCTCCCGAATGACTGGATGATGAGCCATGAAATACACTGAACCACTATTTAAGTTATAAGAATCAATATTTACAATTTTTGCATGACCAAGCTTGATATATTCGTTAATAAATGATTTATATTGCTTGAAATGATCTGAATTTGATTTGAGAGGCCCTTTTCTAAATTTTCAAACCGTTTAATGGCAACTGAGAATGAATCTCCTAAATTTAAGTTGTTTATATTATGTTTCAATGGCAAACTTACTTGAAATTTGTTATCTAACACTTGAACAGAATTTTTAAATTCATGCTCACAAGCTTCCTGTTCACTGGAATATTCATGAAAAATATTGGGAACCTTCTCAACTTCCCAAAATTGAGATATAGTTTTGTTGAGATCATTATATATTATGTGGCATGTAATCTAATAAAATTGCAAGATTGATTTTTAGGAATGCATCCACTAACAATGTAATAAAAACGTTTATTTTGTAAATATAGGGTGTCACATATAATTTTTTGTGACAAGCAAATTTGAAATGCAACATTTGCACTCAATAGAAGGTCAATGTTTCCCGTTTTATTAAAATTGTCATCTTACAAAGTAATACCTTTTGGAAAGTTTAATTTTGATTTGTCAAAAGTTATGTGAGGTAACTCACTGGTGACTAAATCAAAAAAGCGCACTTGAATTTGGTGGTGTAATCATGAGAACAGATTCTACCTTTAACCTTCATAGGACTGGCCGGGGTCCGTTTGTACCCCATGACGTATGTTTTTGCTGTATCTTTGCAAACGCAAATTTTTAAACATTGATCTTTCATCTAGCTGCAGTTTATGAATTATTCTCATAAAATATGATGTATTTAGTAGTTTTTATTGGCTGGTATAAACAAAAAATAGTTTTATATTCCAGGGGTCTCTTCAGACCCCGGTCAGCCTTTTACGTCCGATAAAATAATCCCGGTAACTGTTAGTAAAATCGGGGAATCCCATACATTTAACGTTTGTTTACTCACAGGGAATTTACCCATATAATTGTAAAATGTAAATTACCAGTTCAAATGGGGGATTCCCCGCACTGCGATATAATTTTTAGACTTGAATATTCGGGTTAGTCTCTTGTGATATTGCGAGTAGGGTACATCGTTTTGAAAATGAGTTAGTTTTTATTTAGAAACAATCGCAAGGGGCTTACTGACGATGAGAAGTTACGTATACTTGAAAGTGATGATCCAGAGTTTGATAGTGTTATCAATGAGGAAACATCGAGTGACTTAGAAGATGAAGACATTGTCACAGAAGTAGATGAAGAAAATGATGTAATAGTTGTTGATCAAAGTATAGAGAAAACGAACCCAGAGGAACCAACAGTTAGTAACAGCCAGGGCATTCCAGTATATAAATCTAAAGATGGAGCTGAGTGGTCAAAAATTCCAGGAAACACAAAAGTTAGACGTTCAAAAGCTAATATTCGGAGACATGCTCTAGGCCTTACAAATTACAGTTCTGATATCTCAAGTATAGAAGACGCTTTTCTTCTTCTCCTATCTCCGGATATTCGGAACATAATAGTAACCGAAACAAACAGAAAGGCACAAACATATTATGATAAATGGAATATAGAAAATTCGAAAAAAATTAAAGTTTTTGTACCTGTAGATTCTACAGAGATTGATGCTTATATTGGACTGTTGCTTATTCTTGGCGCACTTCACGGATCGAAAGAGGCTATCGATATGCTCTGGTGTCAAGATATTTCTTACTGTCGTCCTATAATTCCTGCTGCAATGTCAAGAGACAGATTCAAACAAATTACTTCCTTTTTACGCTTTGATAATTTTCAAACAAGACAAGAACGATAATTAGTAGATAAGCTAGCTCCGATAAGAGATATATTCGATATTTTCACTTCTAATTGTAAAAAATCACTTAATCCTGGCGACCATCTATGTGTAGATGAGCAGCTTGTACCATTTAGGGGTAAGGCACCATGAAGAGTAAACCTGATAAGTATGGAATCAAAATATGGGCTCTTATGGACTGCACCACTTCTTATATTGCAAACATGCAAGTTTATTTGGGTAAGTTATTTGAAAAGTAATATAGGCAAACTTATATTCCTATGGATCTATTAATTTTTAGGAAAACAAGGTAACAAAGCGGAAAAGGGTCAAGGTCAAAGAGTTGTCCTAGATTTGACAGACCATTTGGAAGGCGGATTTAGAAAAACGACCGATAACTTTTTTACAAGTTTAGAACTTGCTGACTAGTTGTGGAAAAAAAATATTACTTTATGTGGAACCCTCCGGAAAAATAAAACATTTATTCCCAGGGAACTTCTACCGGCATCGTACAAGAAAGAGTTTTCAAGTATGTTTGCTTTTAGAAATCAAAGAACGCTAGTATCCTATGTTCCAAAACAAAAACATTCTGTCATCTTACTTTCAAGTGAGCATACTGATAGTAAAGTAGCTGGAGGAGAACAGCACTATAAACCAGAAATTATTCTTCATTACAACAAAACAAAAGGTGCTGTCGACACTTCAGATAAGTTGGCCAAAGAATATACAGTGCAGAGAAAGTCAAACCGCTGGCCAATGGCAATATTTTCGCATCTTATAGTTATCGCAGGAATAAATGCTTATAAATTGTGTTTACTGCAAAACCCAGATTAGCGAAAAAACAGTTTGGATAAACGTAAAATGTATATTTTGGGACTAGGAAAAGAACTCATAAAGAAAAACGTTTTCCGGCGATATAATAATAAATACATTCAGACGAATAGAAAACGGCTTATGACAGACGTTTTTCCCGAACTACTGGATGCAGCAGAACATAGAGTTGAACAACAAAACATTAGCAGGGGGCGCTGCCATATGTGTCAAAGAGGAAAAGACAGAAAATCCAGAAAAATATGTATTAGGTGTAATAACTTTGTGTGCCTAGAACATTCAAAATCGGAGATAGTTTGTAAAAAATGTTAAAATGATATGTAGCTAGTAGTATTCGTGATTAGGTTATTTTGTATTTTTTCTATATATTTAATTTAAATAAAAATACAGCATTTCCGCAATTTTACGCAGTTAGTCATTTTCGTAAAATTTTGATGTGCGTCCCATGAAGATTAAATAAATAGATTTTTGAATTTGAGTTATGTTTTCTGAAACACCAACAAGATTGATACACTTATTATATGGTTTAAAACTCAATTTTTCTACCAAGCTACTAGTAACTAACAACATCTGGGAACCCGTGTCAATGAGTCATCGGGAATAAATATATGTGCCATCCCTGGCCTTAAGTTTAATTTCTACCGTTGGTAAAAGCACTATTGGATTCCGAGATTGAAGTGAGTGGAAAGTGATTACCTTGCTCTCTGCTTCAGACACCCTTTCAGCACTCTTTACCTTGTCCAAATTCAGCAACGAGCTGTGTTATTTATGGCACATGTTACATCTGAAGCTCATCTTGCATTTGTCAGCATGACTATTCAGCCACAATCTGCAAAATTTGTGTTTTTCTACAAATGAAATTCTTTCCCTTACAGGAACTGACCTGAACCTTCTGCAATTGTGCAATTTATGGCCAAGAAACGAACAAAATGAACATTTATCTGATCTAGACCTGGTAATTAAACGAGAAAAAGCTTTTTCTTTATTTTTATTTCCGGGCATATTATTGGTTACTTCTAATGCTATAGCTCTATTTTCTAAATATAATAAAAATTCGTTTAAGGTTGGCAATTTAGAGTTGTCTCTATCAATTTGGTACGACCTGTTTGTAAACTGATCGGTGTTTCTAGACAATATGCAGGTAAGCAGCATATCCCAGCTCTCAACAGGTGGTCCCAAATTTTTTAGAGCACCTACTTGTTGTCTTATCTTGCTGACAAATTCTCTCAAAGACTGAGCTGTTCCTTTTTGCAAATTAGGAATATCTAACATTGAATATATATGATAATTTATCAACATCGTTTCGTTGTCATACCTTTGGTTTGAAAAGCATTCCTTATCGTCAACCTATTGGTTTGCAAATATATCTTGCCACTGGAGCAAGACCTGATATAAATTATGGTACAGACTACTGGAGCAGATTTTGTAATAATTTCAACCAAACTCATTACAAACATGCTTTGAGGATCTTGAACAGTTATTCTTAGTCTGCAATACACTAACGAAAATAACCATCCCGTTATTCGAATGTATAATGATGCTGACTGGAGTAATTATATAGAGGATCAAAAATATACATTATATTACGTTGCTTTTGTTCTTGGATGTCCTGTTAGCTGAAGAACGAGAAAACAATCTCTAGTTGCGACGTCATCATTCGAAGCTGAAAATACAGCTCTCAGTTAAGCTATAAAAGAAGCCCTTTAGATAAAACATCTAATTGAAGGTCTAGGATTTATTCTAGTAGAGCCAACACCAATTATGGAGAACGGAGTGTGATTTCTCTTACTAAATAACACCAAGTGAACAAAAGATCAAAACATGTGGGAATTAAATATTTCTTTGTCAAGTATCGTGTTGCTATAAATGGAATAATCATTCGAAGCTGAATATAAAACTCACAGCGAAGATATAAAAGAAGCCCTTTGGATTAAATATCTACTTGAAGATTTAGGATTTATTCTAGTAGATTCAATACCAATTACGGAGGACAATATTTTTTTGTGAAAAATTATGTTGCCAAACATGAAATAATTTTGAATTCTGTGAGCACTACAGAACAAACATAAGATGTCCTGACGAAACCTTTAGGTTTGCCAGTATTTACCAAACATAAAGATGCACTTAAGTTGCAAATTTGGATGAGTTAATAGTAATATTCGTTCTGTTTTGACTAATTTATTTATTTACATATTTTACAATTGTAATTTTTCAATGTCAGTGTAGAGAAGGGGTGTTAAGTTGATAATATTCATGACAACACTGTTTTAGTTTTATCGAATGACTCAAGCGACATGTGTTAAAAAATTTAATTTCAGATTTTTGAATCATAAGCTTAAAGTTAAAGAAATCATTT
The DNA here is from genome assembly GCA_963921935.1 of Galeruca laticollis. NCBI lineage: Eukaryota > Metazoa > Arthropoda > Insecta > Coleoptera > Chrysomelidae > Galeruca > Galeruca laticollis. Next base: position 155,602,430 of record OY998181.1, on the reverse strand, counting down.
GTTATTGTGGAATTAAAAGTTAATAAGTTGCTAGGCTCTATATTTCATAACCCAAATATCCATCAATCTCCTTACACAAATTGAACTTAAAGTTTGATATATGAAAAACATGTAGGTACTGTGTTCTTTAAAAAAATTTGATTCGACATATATTTTTATATCACCCTGTATAATCAAGAATATGGTAAAAATGCGTATTTTCTTATATCTTTGATGGAGCCGGGTGTGTGACAATATCCTTTATAATTTAAGAGGTCAAAATTGACTTTATTTGGGGTCTTCGGTAGTTCTGCCCATGAAAACTTTCGTTTCATCATGTCAGGACATACAATATCCAAAAATTTCATTGATTTTGACCGGGACCGGATTTGCACTTGAAAAGTGCGGGGTTATTATTTAAAGATTTTTTCTCCCGTTCACAAAAAAATTAACCCAGTAAATTGATTGTTTTTGGAAACAATTAGTCTCGAATGATATAGAGAAGATGCGATATGGATTGAAACATATAACTCAAAAGTTTTCATCCTTAATTCAAATTTCAATTAAGATTTTATTTCTTCGTATTACGAAATATTCATAACAATATCATAATCTGAACTCATCCCATTCAACTGCATTTTATTATCTACTTACTATCTAACCCTTAGAATTCAAAAATATATCTAGTAACATCAAATTATAAATACTGGTAAGAAAACTAGAAAAATCATACCGATGCTCCTTGAGCCAATTTGAAACCACCATTAGATAAATGAGGGTGACCAGGATTTCCTTGTATTCCAACCCAAACAGCTCCACCTTCCTTATTTGTGAACTGAAAATCTACAGCTGAAGCTGCTACAAACAGTACTAGAAAACCTGCTATTTGGAACATTGTCGTAAATAGAATAAACGTACTACATTTGTTAGATTATTATTTATGAACTTTTGTTAACAATTATTATCTGAAATATTCTAGGATTGTCGGGCACATTTTTTAGAATATGCTAAGCATTACCGGAGTTGTGGGAAATTGTATACAGGGTGATTCATAACTATTGGGACATACGCTAAGGGTAGATTGTTTGGACCAAAATATGGCGATAGGACCAAATATACCTCAATAAAATATTGCTGTGGAAAAAGATAAAGAGCGTTAAAGTTGAATTTTCTTTTTCGTTTTTTGCTAATAATTTCACTGTATATTTATCGATTGTTATCAAAATCGGCACAGAGACATAATTTTATACGGGTAATATGATTTTATGTATTATTTGACATGTTGTTACAGGGGGAGGATTTCTGATGATGAAATTGAATGATAACTTATTTTGACGAAACTTTTTAGTGATTTTTATTAAAAAATATGACATAAACATCATTTCTACGTAATATTGGTACTCCTGTTTAAACACGATATTCTCATTCGTTTTCGAGAAAAACGCCATTGAACAGTTCAGAGTATCGGAAGGGGATTTCAAATATTATTTCATTGGACTGTCAGATAATTGTTGCTTGTAAATGACATTTTTTGTCAGTAAATATTTTTTCTCCGATTGGCAGCAAATATTAATTTTGCTGACACATATCAATCAGCAAAGTATTACTTTTCCTGCCTAGGCAGCAAAGTGGGTACTTTTCTGCCTAGGCAGCAAAGTGGTTATACTCAATTGGAATACAACATTTGACGTAAACATTTATTAGCAATTATTACATAACACTTTTCACAAGAATTTAAAAACATATGTTTAGTTGTTATTAAGATTGATGGTAAAATTACTACAATTTTGAACGAATAGGCCACCTTTTCTTTCCTCAGATACCGTTCTCTCTACATTAATTATATTACCAGTTTGATTCGTCCCATAAGTAGCTCCTTTATTTGTAAAAACTTTTCCACAAATGCTGGTTTCACTTGTCATTGAATCTTCAATGTACCCTTCTGCCATAGTTGAGGATTTCCACCCACCATGTCGTTTCAACATTGTTATGTCACCTCCTGCATTCACAAGTAAAGTGGTAGAACTTCTGCGGAGGCAGTGTCCCGTATATTCCTTAGCATTCGGCAACTTCAAATAGACAGCTATTTCTTGGTATCTTGTTTTTCGAAAACTCGGGACTACTTTGCCTTGTAGCCTTCAGATGACCGTTTTAAATATGCCGGCAACTTCAAGTATCTTCCTATATCTACACCATTTTTAACATTCATAGTTGCCTTCAAGATGGAATATACAAACCAAAGGGTAGAACTCTTCATTGTTTGAGATAATCCAGCAAAATAAGCAAGTAATACATTCTCCGAAAAAGTCTTCGCGTTTTTCTCCATGCAATAATCCATAAATCGTTTATAATTTCCTTCATATTTCATCCGAGACTTCTCCGGCAACAAATTCAACTCTATATTTTTTGCCACCTCCCTTATTTCTGGAGGAGTAAGTACTTCCAGGTTGCTATCACTGTACATTATATAATAATTTAAATATACCGATATTTTTTCGCACAACTGTCAGAAATTTCATGAATTGTCAAACTATAATTATTATGGACATTTCCATAGCAACCAACCATTCCAACAACTGCGATTTCTATCAAATTTTATTTTAATTGAACACTACAGGAAAAATAGAGAGATTGTGGGAATTGTAATAATTTGCAAAAACAATATCCTCCAATATCATTATGAACAATCGGAGAAAAAATTATATGTTCAACTCGGCAGCTAAGTAGATTGACTGCCTTAGCGGAATTCCTAGCATCGCTACACTCGGCTATGAATTCAGCCTCGGCAGTCAATCTACTACTTTGCTGCCTAGTTAAACAAATAACTATTTTCTGCTAGTTTATAGTCAATTGTTGCATTTTTTAAAGCTATCATATACTTTTTCGATTGAAATGCCTCGTCACAATCATTTTACGAATCAAGAAATGCGGGATATGATTTGTGTATACGCACAAGAACATTTTTGCGGGCAGAAGGTATGAATTGTTATATCCATGCAGAAGGCAACAAAATCACAAAACTTTTTCAAATCAAGGTGGTCGTCCGAAAAAAATTTCACCTAATCAAAGAGATGAAATTTTGGTTCGAATAGATGAAAATCCTACAGTAAGTTCACGTCATTTGTCATCAGCAAAAGGAGTAAGTCAGTCGTGTATTATTAGAATTCTAAAAAAAAAGTTCCACCCGTATCACTTCACTCCTGTTCAAAATTTGCTTCCAAGAGATCTCCCACGACGGTTACAGTTCTGCCAACGTATTCTCAACATGCATAATGGTGACCGAAATTTTATTAAGAATATTATGTTCACCGATGAAGCGACTTTTACCAGACGAGGGGTATTTATTTGGAGAAACAGCCATTATTGGGAAGAAAAAAATTCGCATGCTCTGAAAGAAAGACATTTCCAGCATGAGTTTAAATTCAAATGGAGATTCTTATTTATTTTTTTTGCAAAATACTTTTAGCTATATTTTGGATAATCCGTCACTAGCTGTAAGAAATAAAATGTGGTTTATGCAGGCTGGAGCTCCACCTCATTTTCCTTTAGTTGTTAGAAATCATATAAATAACATATTTCCTCAACGATGGATTGTCAGAGGAAGTGATTTTGAATGGAAGTCCTGAGTATAACCCGCTTGATTTTTATGTTTGGGGACATATGAAGTCCCTAGTTTATGCCAATGAAATTAACTCGGGAGACGAACTCTGGAAAAAAATACAAAATACGGTCATTTTTATAAGGGAACAGAATAATATGTTCTTTGAAGTTCGAAAGTCCTTTATTAAAAGAATTAGAAAAGGCATAGAAGTCGGAGGAGGCCACGTAGTACATTTGAGTTTGCTCTTTTTATATTACATGATTTTAAATTATGCTTTATCGTCGAAATAAAAGCCTTAAGATACAAGTTTATTGTCCGTTACTTGAAATCCCCTTCCGATACTCTGAACTGTTCAATTGCGTTTTCCTCGAAAACGAATGAGAATATCGTGTTTGAACACGAGTACCGATATTACGTAGAAATGATGTTTATGTCATATTTTTCAATAAAAATCACTAAAAAGCTTCGTCAAAAAAAGTTGCCAGTCAATTTCATCATCAGAAATCCTTCACGAGGCTCCCCCTGTAACAATATGTCAAATAATACATAAAATAATATTGCCTGTATAAAAGTATGCTTCTGTGCCGATTTTGATAACAATTGATAAATATACAGAGACATTATTAACAAAAAATTGAAAAAAAATTCAACTTTAACGACCTTTATCTTTTTCCACAGCAATATTCTTTTGAGGTATATTTGGTCCTATCGCCATATTTTGGTCCAAACAATCTACCCTTAGGAAATGTCCCAATAGTTATGAATCACCCTGTATAATATGGGAATTGATATTAATAGACTACTGTGCAATGGGATGATCAATACTCTTCTAGCAAGTCGTCATAACCTCCATGATCTCTATCCTTATCAATGATTGGTCTAGCACTCATTAATTTTCAATTCTATTGACGCATGTGTGCTCTAGGCTTCAGGAATTGACTTCGTAGGCCAGTCAAAATCGACACAAAAAGTCGCTAAATTCGCAAAATATAATTTATCCCTGATTTCTTAGTATGTTGTTCGGACTCATTAAGTCTATGTTTACCCAAGTTTGCGACTCTCAAAAAGTTGTAGAAGAATTTTTACACACCAAAAATTTTGGCCTTGTTAAAAATTCTGCTCTATATCTCCTAATATATGCATGTTTTCTAATTCCGTTACTAAAACCGCATTATGAACACGGGTTTGACATGCATAAAACGATTCTTTAAACACTAGTGTTTAAAATGGGAAAAGTCACATCTCGTTTATCTTTTGTTTTTTAAACGTCAAATCAAGTGTATCTTTTGTATGTTGAATTTTATATTCCGTGATAATTTTGTTATTCTGCGTCATTTGATTTGTCAGTCATCGTCCGTCATGTAATGAATATAATTCAAATTTAATATAATTTTTTCCTTTCCGCGGGCGAAGAAAAAGTATAGTGAGCACCTCGCGTTAAAAACGTCTTTAGTCACTCGTTTCACAAGGAACTCGTGACTAAAGTAACCTTTTTGACACTTGGTACTTAATATACTATTTTGTCAAAAGCTACTTTATACGTTTACAGGAACATTAAATTTTTGACAAATTAAGATCAACCGCAGCTCGGTAGGTCAATTTCTTACCAAATTACGGCAATTTGAAAATAAGCCATTTTCAACAAAAATTGACAGTTTTTGCTTTGGACCTTCTTTGGACCGAAACTGCGTCGAAACCATTGAGCCTACGAGTAGAGTTAATGAAATATAATTTGTAGGCAATTTAATTAGCTTCAAATAAAGCGCATATTGAGGTCTGTAAGCATCGTAGTTCTCTCAAAATCTCCAAACAATCATATAAGGTGAAATCGCATTTCTCCAGAAAAGTACCTAAACTATTTTTTGTTCAATTTTGACAAGATTTCGATAGTGCTCCTTCTTTATATGTCGGTGTACACTTGAGGACAAATCAGTGGTAGTTGTTAAAAAACGTGACATCCAGTCACAAGTTGCCATCAGTGTTTGGAGAAATTAAATTAAGTCAGTGTTCATAATGGGTGCAGGAAGAAGTAATATTAATGGTTTTAATTATTTAACAATCACATTAGTTATCTCTTCTTATCATTCCTTTATCAGAACCCTTGTACTGTTCAAGAGCAAATTCTCCTTCCTTATTTTCTTTAATTTCTTCTTCATTTGAAATTTCTCTTATCTTTCCAACCGTTTTATTTTATGCATTGTTAATTTCTTGTAATAAATTACTCAAAATGTCATTCTTCATCTTCTTTTTTGGCTTCAAATTTCTCAGGTTCATGGAAAATTGATTTATCTTTTGATTGTGATTTCCATTTCATGTTTTCATCAGAACGTAGTCCAAATTCTACACTCTTCCTTTCTTCACGATTACACTAATTTTCATTCCTATCAATACATTTATTTTCATGCTCCACAGGTATACTGCACCACGTAACACGGAAGCTTCTGTTCGTTGCGGAGGAGATGAGACTCCTTCTCCCCAACCATAAACCTCGAGATCATCTACAGGTGATTATAAAAACTTCTAACGCATCATTGTTAGTTAAGGGGATGCTTCATGGCGTCCTCAACTCAGTTGCTGCGCCAGATATTTCATCTAATAGACATTTTCTTGGGTGCGTACCCTTTCGTCGCAAGTCATATTAGTGTGTGATTCTCAAAGCACAATTAAAATATTTATTTCATTCCAGGTTCAATTAAACTCCAAAGAATGTGTTTGCTTTGTTGGGAAGAAATTAATGTGAAGTTTCTACAGCTTCAAAAACGACTTCCTACGTTACGCAGAAATAATGTTCAAACATTCCACCTAAGAGGGGAACGGTTCTTCAGACTGCAAGACGTCGTGGTGACAATTGGGGTAACCAGATAATCGACCGCCTTGCATGTACGACAGACCTCTTCGCCGCTGATGCCAGATATCAACAATTATGCTACAAAAAGTTCTACATCTTCCCAACAGCAAGAAGAGAAAAACTGTATCCGGAACCGAAGAATGTTGCTCAGTGTATGTAATTAATATTCTCGTGCGTTTTAGAGAACATGGATGAAAGCTAGTTTTTTTGAGCTGCCTCAATGATCAAATAAACAGTAATCACAAGCCTGACATCAGAACTGTCAGGACCCACCTGATGAATCGCGTTGGATACAATATTACTTTTGCTGAGAGAGTGTTTGGTCGCAGTCACTAGGTCGTCATGTGCTTCACATGTCAGTAACAAGATATTCTATGACAACTGGTATAACAAGAAGGAACGTGATCCGTATGAAAAGCGATTAAGAGTCGTGAAAAGTGCAGCCGGTATTGTCTTACAAGACATCCGTTGATTTCTTAAAAGATTCAGTCTGTTGTTCCGAAATCGCTGCAGCTGTTCCTCGAGACGATTTTGCTGAAATACAAATGCCAATCCCTCGAAGGATGGAAGAAAAAATGCTTGTCTAGCGCTCACGCAATAATCTCTGCAGCAACAAGTCATTCATTTCTCTCCTCCATCAAGATAGACTTGGGTACCTACATGTATCGGAAATTTGGATCTAAACATCTGGTCGACTTCTGCGCAACTAGAGGAGTTTCCTAAAGCTACAGTTATGCTATTCTGGTTGAGAGCACAACTATGGTGCGAGGAGGGGAGACCCGGCCCATTAGAAAGAAAGCTTTCGTTCAGTTTGTATATGACAATGCAGATGCTAATATAAACAATCTCGACAGTGACAATATTTTCACGAGATAGGAAACATCATGGGTAGATTATTGAATGAACTGATGCTGAATGAACAAAATACTTCTAGGAAGTTCTTCACTTATAAACTGTCTTCTTAAGTGATAATTGTAAAGATTAGCAGATATCGTTTTCCTGGTTTTGTTATATCATTGCACAATTATAACAATTATATTTGTTGGCGATTTTATTAAGATGTATCACCCTCTCTATGCGTTCAAAAATAAACGAAATGGTGCGAAGTCGCAATTAACTCGCATAGGAAAATTAGTAGCCTCTCTAACTGGAAAGGAAGTGCAATATCTTCTCAAAGTTCTTCTTCTTATTCTTCCTTATATGTAAGTGAAATTTGCTAGTTTTTCTTCGTCCCTTTGTTCTCTTCAGTCCACAGTGAGATTGTCACTCCATCGTTTGCAGGGTCTCCCGATGTTCCTCCGTCCCATTGGTGACTTATCCCTTGTTATCCTAACCAAACTGTCGGGTGTCATGCGGCTAATATGCTCATTCCATTCTCTCTTTCTTTGCAGGATCCATTCACTAATATTATAAATTTTACATGCACTTCTCATATCCTCACTCCTCTCTCGATCTAACAGTGTTTTGCCTGCCATTCTACGCACTACTTTCATTTCTGTTGTCTCCATTATTTGTTTCGTTTCCGAGGTATATGCTCTGGTTTCCGCAGTATATGGGTATAATAGCTGTTTTATATATTCTGGATTTAGCCGCTATTCCTATGTGTTTGTTGCTCCATATAATATCATTAAGACACGCGGCTGTTCTCGATCCTTTCATGACTTGCCCTCTTACCCACGTCTCAACATCACCGTACCCGGATATTTCTATTCCAAGATACCTGAATTTCATTTACTGCTGAACAATATTGTTTGTTGTCTATTTGGTTTTTGACACTAATATATTCATTCTCAACTTCTTTGCAGTTGTTTTGAATCTATGCGCTAGTCTTTGTAAGTCGTCCTCGTTTTCGGCTATGAGTACAGCGTCGTCGGCGTAGCATAGTATTTTGACTTCTCTGTCTCACATTTTGTACTCTTTGAGTTTGCGTACCTACTTTATCATTTCCCCCATAATGATGTGAAACAGCATGGGACTGAGGGAGTCTCCTTGTCGGATGCCATTATGTACTTCTATTATCTCCGTTAATTCACCCTCTATCTTAGGTTAGGTCGTGTTATTCTTATATATATTTTCAATTATTTAAATTATGATTTGAGACACCTGTCTGTCGTAGAGCAATTGTAGCACATCCTCCATAGACCGGGAAACAAAGGAAATAAAAATCAAAAGTTTCCCATAATTGATTTTTCATTTTTAAATGAAAATATATTTACCCAGCATCACTCTCCTAGATTGTCTAATAATTTCCGCTGGAGTTTGCGACGCAGCTTGCAAGCACAGCTCAGACCACCTAAAATTCAAGTGATTTATGCTCGTGTCATTTCTGGATGTGTTCTTACAAAAAAATCGTTGAGATTAAAATTGAAGCAAACCTTATGCTCTTGAAGGTGACGTAAATAGTTTTTTCAAAGAAACATTTTCCGATCTTAAATTTTCCAAAAATTGAAAAAATTTACGAAAATTATATTTTTTGTTGGTAATTATAAATAAAATATTAATATCGATGTCAAAACAAAGATAAACATAGAGGGCAAACTTCTAAAAATTTACATTTTCTCAGATTTGGAAAATTCAAAATGGCGGCTGCGCAAATTGGAAACAAATTTTTTTTTTCAATCGCGTCTAAATTTATGAACATTACCGATATTGATAAACGGTTTGTTACAATCGACAGAGTGAAAGATATATTTTTATAGATAACATAAACAAAATTTTAAAAAATTTTCTACTTAATTTTTTGGAACATTTACCGAAAATAAAAATTTTTCCATCTAGTTTTGTCTCATTTTGGCGTTGAAAAATTTGTTTAAAATATGTTTTCACGTTATAAATATGTGTGTATTTGAAAAAAAAATTTTTAGATGCGACTTCTATAAGTTGAGATAAACAAATTCAAAGTCCTGTTAGATTCTGTGATAATATTGATTGAAATTTTCAAATTTTGATCACTTCGCTAGGTTGTCGAATCCCAACTCAACTTAAACACAAATTTTCATTTTTCTACCGTCAATTGGTCCATTCAAAAGAGAATAGTAATTCTAGCTCGCTCGGCCAAATGGTGCGACGTCAAATGCTTGGCGTTGTGGTGGGGGGTCAGCGCTCATTCGCAGTTGAACGAAGCTCAAGCTTTTATTTTGGTTTTCTTTGTAAAAATTTTGCATTTGTGGTTTGCTAATAGTATGGTTATTATCATCCATTACATATTGCTAGAAATAAGGTACAATGATATTTATAATTTATATCTATAAATCCATTTATTATATAAATTATAAATAATTCGAAACGTAGATACTAAGAATAATATTTATTTAAAAATTTACATCTATTTTCTACAAATTCTCGCCCTTTTTGGTCTCTGAGGAAATGGCTCTGTACAATTTTCCTCGTCATTATCATTAGCAAACAAATCCTCATTGATATTATTGCTACTATCAATTGCAAGTTCACAATCAACTAATTGAGTCATATCAAAATTTAGCTAATCACTCAGAGATTCATTATCATCCTCGTCATTGTCAAATATCGTACTTACAATTTCGATGTTACAACAGTTTTTGCCTTCGCAATTTTTACATAATATCGTACAAGGTATGCCAACTTTTTTACAACCACACCTGGTAGTAGAGCACCCTGTGGTACAAGAACACGAAATAATGTTCAATAATTCGTCGGGTACAAGTACGTCGTCAGTCATGTTAGTAATGGTCTTTTGGGCGTTCGAAGAGAATGAGCGCTGACCCCCCACCAGAACGCCAAGCAGCTGCCGCCGCACCGTTTGGCCGAGCGAGCTAGGATTACTGTTCTCTTTTGAATGGACCAATTAACGGTAGAAAAATGAAAAATTGTGTTTAAGTTGTGTTGGGATTCAACAACCTAGCGAAGTGATCAAAATTTGAAAATTTCAATTAATATTATGACAGTATCTAGCAGATTTTGAATTTGTTTATCTCAGCTTGTAAAAGTCTCATCTGAAAAATATTTTTTCAAAATACTCGTCTTTCAAAACAAACATATTTATAACGTGAAAAGATATTTTTAAGAAATTTTTCAACGCCAAAATGAGAAAAAACTAGATGTAAAAATTTTTATTTTCGGTAAAAATTATGTAAAAAAATTCTCAAAAATTTTGTTTGTGTTATTTATAAAAATATAACTTTCACTCTGTCGATTGCAACAAACCGTTTGTCCGTATCGTTAATGTTCATAAATTTAGACGCGATTGAAAAAAAAAATTGTTTCCAATTTGCGCAGCCGCCATTTTGAATTTTCCAAATCTGAAAAAATGTAAATTTTTAGAAGTTTGCCCTCTATGTTTATCTATGTTTTGACCTCGATATTAATATTTTATTTATAATTACCCTACCGAAAATATAATTTTCGTAAATTTTTTCAATTTTTGGAAAATTTAAGATCGGAAAATTTTTTTTTGAAAAAACTATTTACGTCACCTTCATGAGCATAAGATTTGCTTCAATTTTCATCTCAACGATTTTTTTGTAAGAACACATCCAGGAATGACACGAGCATAAATCACTTGAATTTTAGGTGGTCTGAGCTGTGCTTGCAAGCTGCGTCGCAAGCTCCAGTGGAAATTATTAGACAATCTAGGAGAGTGATGCTGGGTCAATATATTTTCATTTGGAAATGAAAAATCAGTTATGGGAAAGTTTTGATAGTTAACAGATTTTTCGACCTTACTTTCCCGGACTACCAGCTGTATGCGATCGAACGCCTTCTCTAGATCGATTAAACTCATGAAGGCTGGGCGGTTATATTCGATCGACTTTTCGGTTATTTGTATTATAATGATCCAGATAACAATTTTAGGTACTATATATGTGATAGGAATATCCTCTCAGGATTAATAATATACTATGGATATGCGTTATTTCCATTGAGCATGTACTAAGGATGTTCCAAGAATATGGAAATGTCCCGCATAAGTTTGTGCTATAGACATTCTATGTACATACCAAAACATATTCTTTGCATATGCATTTCACATATTTTAGAATTTTGTATGGAAAGTACAAACTTTGCACATAATATGTACATCTGCTGGGAATTTGATTCTCGTGAAAAGCATATTCTATAGTAGAGCAAACTCACATCTTATGCATGTGCTATTCTGTACTCAAAAGAATGAGTTTAGTATGAATATTTTTCCTTATTTAATATTTTATCACACTTAGTTGCACCAAAAAATAAAAAGGTACAAACCATGGTAATAAAATATTAAAATATTCTAGAAATTGTTATTTACTATTAACCTGAACATCTAAACAGAATATACCATATGAAAATAAAACAATTGCCCAAAATGAATGAAAGCCTATATGAAATTTCAAGGAATATGATTTAAAACAATAAGTTGAGCTTGTCTTTAGAGTCCCTGATTTACATGCATAGCTAAAATAATAAAAATTTACAATATCTTTCAAAAACTCTTGAGCTTTATTAGTAGTACATTGTATCAGAAATGTCTGCAATGGACAATGGCATACTAATTGTGGACTTCTACTTATTTCCATAATGTTCTAGGCAGAAGAAATTATGTGTGAAAAATGTTTATTTATTTTTGTGTTAAGCTGAAAAATTAACATATGACTGTATACTTTATTTTATCTCAAACTTGTTCAGGACCTAGATATTCTATGTAAAACGTACATACAGTAATGATTTTGTAAAAACCCTAAACAAATATTGGTACAAATATTACAATGTAGTTGCCAGTAATATTCAAATGATACCCAAAATCGTATTAACTGATATATAATTAATATATATTAAACTAACGAATTTAACATTCTTTAATAAAAAATAAAAAAATAAAATTCTGCCTTATTTAAACCAAATAATAATTCTTATAATAAAGCATATGCATTCCACATCTTGATTATCTCCACATCCTTACTGTAAAAGTAGAAAACATATTAAACTAAGTATTTTTGAGTGGTACTTTTTATATTACCTTTTGATTTTTCGTCCTTCACAAGCCACGCTTAATGACACTAATAATATATGTGAGTTCGGCCCTGACCGAATACAGAGAATCTGTGTTCAATGTGGGCTCTGATTATTTCCAAAGTTGCTAAGTGTTAAAAAAGTAATAATTGTGAATTTTGTGCAGGGATACTTTTACAACAGTAAGTGCATTTGCTGGTATCTGCAAAATTAAATTATTGACAACAAAGTGTACGATATCTGTGTATTAAACAATTTCAGTTTCACACATTTTATATTGTTATTGATAAGAAACCGGTCACATTAGCTGGATAATTACTATCGCAGGCCCATACACCTGTTTTATCAGGTGACAGGGCCGTATTATTATTTTTCGGACACTTCATCATGAACCCCAACCAAAATGTTTCAACTCTTCCACATTCTCAGTCTAGATCAGATATTTCCCGAACCTATTCATCAGCAGCTTCAAGCCCCATCTTCCCTTCAAAAGAACAAGCAATCGTCTTCAGTGCATTAGAAAACACTCGTCTTCAAGATTACCTAATTCCTCTGGGTAGTATAATCCAGCCAAAAAACATAATCTTTTCATCCCGGTTATCAAACAATCGGATATGCATGTATCTGTCCAATAAACAACTAGTAGAAACTTTCATGAATAACTATGGACAAATAGAAGTTAATGGAATGGTAGTCAGTGCTAGAAAACTAGTATCACCAGCAGAAAGAATCGTTCTCTCAAATGTGTGCCCATCTATACCTCATGATATACTGATTAATGAATTACAAAAAATTGGTTTAGCCCCTGTTTCACCCATGACACTCCTGAGAATCGGTGCATCTCTACCGGAATATACTCACATATTGAGTTTCAGAAGACAAGTATTCGTCAGCCCACACAACTTACAGCTTCCAGATTAATTTATACTTGATTTCGACAACACTTCATACAGAATATTCATTTCTCAAGACAATATAGTCTGCTACAATTGCAAAAAACAAGGCCACATAGCATCTCAATGTTCTGAACCTATAATACAACCTACACTACTTCCAAATGAAATTCCTTCAGCACCGTCTCAAACAAATACAATAACGCAACCAACAAATACAAAAGCTGTCTCTGATAATCCACAAATACTTACAACTATGGAAACTTCTCAAGCAATCGTCGATATAAGCCAATCAAAACGAAATTTTGACGAAATCGTTTCACCTGAAGTGAGTCCACCCATCACACAGTGCAAAGAATTCCCTGTACCAAAAAATTAGTTAAAAGCAAAGAAGCCAAAGTTCAACTCTAACTCAAAAAATGAAGATAACAACTTAAACATAATACAATCACTTGAACCAGCCAAAACATTTATCGAAAACCAGTCTCCTCCATTTGTGCTCAATTTCGATCAACTAACTCTTTTGCTAAGCAGTCTAAGCGGATCTTCAGATCCCATTAGTATTATAAAAGAGTACACTACAGATATTTTAGCACTGACTAGTATGCTACGTCTAACATATCCTCACGTAAAAGACAAATCAACGAAGCGCAAACTAACTTTACTTAAAAAGAAAATTTTCGCTCAGCTCGGTGGTAATTTCTCAGATGACGAAAGCGACGCCTCTCAGTTAAGCCAGAACTAACATATACAAATTATTTCCTTAAATTCACATCAATACTACAATGGAATATTGATGGATTTTTCCATCGCCTTGCTATGCTTCAACTCATTATTGCTGAACAAACTACGGACATAGTATGTCTGCAAGAAACCAACTTAAACCCTCAAAAAATATACAACTCTGTATCATTCAAATGCTTTCGAAAAGATAGAGTCGCAACCAACAATATATCGAGTGGTGGCGTAGCAACATTAGTTAAGGACACATTAGAAGCAAGTTTATTTCCCGTAACAACTAACTTGGAAGCCATAGTTGTTAAAATTAAATCAGACAATGTTTATTTTATTTGTAATCTTTATCTACCGTCAAGCACTCCTACAACGTACAACGAACTAAAAGATTTGTTTAGCCAGATACCGGCTCCTCGCATTATAGTAGGAGATTTTAATAGTCACAACATTATATGGGGCTCGTTTCATACTGATGCTAGAGGGAATATTGTAGAAAAAATCATATCGGACCTTCAGCTTAATTTTCTTAACGATGGCTCTCCAACAAGATTTAACGTCAACACTGGGAACTCATCAGTAATTGATTTAAGTTTGTGCGACCCCCAACTTACTCCTCGCCTTTTTTGGGAAGCCCTTCAGTACACATACGGCAGTGATCACCATCCTATTCTTATCAAGAACTCAGCAGCCCTGACTCACGAAAGTTTTGTTCCGAAATGGAAAATAAGATCTGCAAACTGGACAGAATTTGAATCCCACATCAACCACGAAATGCTGGAATATACGATGACCGATGACATTGATGAATCCTTAAATAATTTCAACAGCATTATTCTAAAAAGCGCAGAACTCTTCATAGGTAAAACTATGAGGACAAACAAAAAACGAACACCTGTACCATGGTGGAATACGGAATGCCATACGTCTATTCGTGCCGCCAAAACAGCACTCAATAAGTACAAGAGGCACAAGACCATCGAAAATAAATTGGATTTCAAAAGGCTCAAAGCGAAGGCACAGCTTATCATCAAAACAGCTAAGAAAACATCATGGTCAAAATATATTTCCGAAATAAACAGCGCCACTCCCATCAGTGAAGTATGGAAAAGAATAAGAAAAGTTTCAGGACTAAAGTACACACCAGTATTATCTCGAATAAAGATTAACGATGCAGTCACAACCTCTCCACAGCTAATGGCCGACGCTTTAGCCAATCACTTCAAAAGTTTGTCTTCAAACCGTAATTATGATAATACCTTCCTTGAAAACAGATTAGTGGTGGAAAATTCAGAGCTACTTCAAGACGAAGACGAAAACTCTCCACTAAACTTACCCTTCTCTATGGAGGAACTTGAAAATGCACTTTATAGCATGAAAGGTGCTAGTCCTGGACCAGATGATATCCCAGTAACATTTTTAAAACACCTTCCTGAATCTGCGAAAACCCTCCTTCTCCAACTATTCAACTGTGTCTGGGAACATAATAAATTTCCTTCAATATGGTCAACGGCATACGTTCTACCTTTCCTGAAAAACCAAAAGTCAAGTCTGGAACCTGACTCGTATCGACCTATAAGTTTAACATGTTCAATGTGCAAGTTAATGGAGAAAATGGCTAAGTACAGATTAATGTGGACCTTGGAAACATCAAAATGTCTAATATCCGAACAAAATGGTTTTAGACAAAATCGATCCGGCATCGATAATATTCTCGAACTGGAAAGTGATATCCATGAAGCACTGTCGATTAAACAATCATGTATATCTATATTTTTTGATTTGAAAAGAGCATTTAACACATGTTGGAGATTTAATATAATAAAAGAACTCCACTCATGGAATATTCGTGGTAAGTGCCTCAGATTTATTAGTAATTTTCTTAAAGACAGATCATTTCAAGTAAGAGTCCATAATTCTTATTCCGAAAGTCAAATTGAAGAAAACGGAACTCCTCAAGGCTCCGTACTTAGCCCAACACTGTTTCTAATAGCTATAAATAAGATTATCAAAGATATGCCAAAACCTCTCAAGGCTCGCTTATACGCAGATGACCTGGTAGTTTATTGTAAAGGCAAAAATACCACTTTGATGACAAATATATTTCAATCCTTTCTCACACAATTAGAACAATGGTCTCAGCACACCGGCTTCAAATTCTCAGTTTCAAAAACAAACGGAGTACTATTTTCTAAAAGGATTCCAGAATCTTATCCAAAACTCATTCTATACGATGAAGTTATTTCATTCAAGCCATCTGTTAAATTTCTCGGAATGTGGTTGGACCAAAAACTTTCTTGGAAAGAACATATAAAGCAAACCATATTATCATGTCATAAAAGGCAAAACATAATGAAGACATTAAGTAACAAACACTGGGGATCTGATTATAATATGCTGCTAAATATCTACAAAAGTTTAATAAGATCTAAAATAGACTATGGATCAATTGCTTACGCCTCTGCATCTAAAATAACATTAAAATTACTTGATACTGTTCACAATCATGGGCTTAGAATTGCTCTTGGAGCTTTTAGAACAACTCCTGTTGATAGTATTCATAGTGAAACGGGTGAACCTCCTCTACATTATCGAAGAATGTATCTAACACTATCACATGCTACCTCAATTGCATCGAATAAAAACAAGCCCCTTTATAATAACACATTCACCAATAAATATCTACATCACTTCAGCAATAAGCCCCAAACAGCTAAACCTTACTACGAAAGGATAAGAATATTCCTAAATAATTTGGACATTCAATTTCCTCCTGTATTTCCTGTGGACTTGGATCATCCTCCACCCTGGACCATCAAAACCCCTAGCGTTAATACAACACTAAGTATATTTAACAAAAACGAAGTAAACTCAGCAACATTAAGGGATAAATTTAATTTAATTTTGGAACAACAATACAGTGATTGCAATAAAATATACACTGATGCATCAAAATGTGAAACAGGGGTAGGGGCCGCCATTGTAAATTCGGGGAATATTTCCCAATACAGACTTCCTCCCAGCCTCAGTATTTTCTCTGCTGAACTTTTTGCTTTATACAAAGCTCTCCAACTCGCAAACTCGCTGACATTTTCAAACAGCCTCATTCTTAGCGACTCCCTCAGTGCTTTAAAAAGTTTGCAGCAAATATACCAACAAAACCTTATTGGAAAATTAATAAAGGCTGAATTACTGGAAGCCGAGTTGAATTCTAGAAGCGTTAAGTTTATATGGATACCATCGCATATTGGAATCGAAGGCAACGACAAAGCAGACGCTAGTGCGCGTGATGCGATCTTTAATATTAATTCAGAAAGTGAGTGTCGAAGCGTTGCTAGTGATTTAAAAGCATTCTTTAAAATGAAAGTGTGTGGGATCGCGAGTGGTCGAATTCCAGTTCAAAACTAAGGGAAGTAAAGAGTAATATATCTCCATGGCAACCTACTACTAAAAATAGGAAAATACAAGTTGTATTAACGCGGCTTCGACTAGGTCACTCAAGATATACTCATTCCTATTTATTCACAAATAGGGAACCCCCGATGTGTACAACGTGTAATGTCGTAGATAGCATAAAACATGTCCTTATTGCATGTCCAAAATACACAGTCGAACGAGCAACAAATAATTTTCCGAACAGTTTGTAAGTTCTCCTCGGAAAAGACTGTCAATATCATAGGCGAATCATAGACTATTTAGAATCTATAAACTTATTGTATAAGATCTAATGTTATTATATTATTGTATTGTCGCTAATAACCTTTTGGTGGATGCGACATGTTTCAATAAAAAAAAAAAAAAAATATATATGTTTCTGTAGCTAGCCTAAAACAAACTTTTGCTGCATCTGCAAAAAATATCCAATGAAATTACCAATCAAATATGATTTTCTGGGTGTGTTAATAATATAGTAGAATGTTGTCACATTACAATCCATGAACAATAATATAACTTTTGAGATAATTAAACTCTTGAATGACCTTTTTTGTTTCACCCCAGCCTAGGAAAATTTATTAGCGATATCATTACTTAATATTTACCAATAATTGAGTATCTGCACTTGGAATATATAGAGCAGATAAAGCCGATATTCCCTTATTTGCTATACCCCTATAATACCTCGAACTATATTTATAACCTCTTTTCGGTGCTCCTATTTGATTTTGAATAGGATCGGTTAATATATGATATGCAATTACTACATTTGCTACCTACTTTATTAATTTTCACTAGATACTTCACTTTTTATTTTTAAAAAACTAAAACTTGTTATTACGCTTTCAGACAAAAAGTAAGATATTAACATAACCTGTATTCTACTTCTCACACACTTAATTTTAGATTCAGCCTTGACTCATTAGGGAGTTACAACCACCTAAATAATTTTCCAATTTTGAAAGCGGAACAAAATTAAAAGCACTACATAAAAAAGTGAATAATAAAGATGAATACATTTCTATTTTTCGCTTCATTACACAGATACAGTTGTGATAATTTTATCTAAGGGAAAAAATTAAAAACTATTCAACTTATGGCCTCACTAAAAGTTAAACAATAAACCGATGAACATTCATCAATAATAACAAACCAATATTAATCTATTTGTAGTATTAAAACGTAAATAAACTCTGTACATTTTTCATATTTTATTTGTGCAAAATTGAGGGATCGTTCTAAGGGGAATCTAGTTAGCAAGGGCTTAGGATGTACCAGAAAATATTCTTTTAAGCACATCCTTAATATGTACTAAAAGTAATGTGCGACTTGCACATTCTCATCAGTTACTTGGCAAGTACTTAACAGAATGTACAATTTCGACTTCAAATAGCACAAACTTACTCGTTTCACCACGCGCTATGGATGCCTTATGTATATACTTTAGAGAATGTACGAATTATCATCTTGTGAGCACATGCTAAGAATATGTTTGTACCTTCAGTGTTATCTGGGGAACACCGCGGCCGTGCATGATTTTCCTTAGCGGAATCCTTGCTGTTCGTTTGCCAAGGTAATGTGCTCATTAATTTTATTTGTGAGGATTTTTGTTGGTAATTTCAAAGAAGTGGAGAGGAGATTGATTTCATTGATTCCATTATCAAGGATAAGTAAATTGAGATTGTTATAATTGTTGTTATAAATTGGTAAATATACCGATATTTGAACTCTTTAAAAAAATTGTTAATCATAAGTCATTTTGACAGATTCATGAATATAAACATTTCCTTTATATGCTAAAATTTTTTTGTAAACAATATAATCAAATAGGTTATGTTTGTAATATAGGTTAATAGATATTAGACTATTCTTCTGTTATTATATAAAACTCAACTTCAGATTATTATAGATGTCATCTTAATAATTTCTCCATAGATATTTAAAATTATGATAAAAGATTATACCAAATTCATTTTATATAAAATTATATTGAAAATATTAATATCATTTACCTAAAATAAAATTATTTCTAAAAATCATCAAACTTTCATTTAGATAGTTTTAATTACGTATAAGAATTTGAAATTTTTTTATTCTTATTATCAATTGTTAGTAGATAATAATAAATATCACTCAGATTACTATGGTCCCTTTTTTATTAATAGTGTTAGGCTCTTGAAATATATGAGCCATTTCTAGGAAAAGTCTTTTTTTGGTATTTGGTTGTATGTCCAAAATACTAACAAATTCAAAATCCATAAAGTGATCATTATCAATTACATGTTCAGCCAAGGCACATATTTCAGGATGTAACTTACAATCGCTCTTATGGAGACTTATACGGCTCTTTAATTTCTGGCCAGTGTGACCAATATATTTATTATCACAATTTTTGATGGAATAGAATATATTACATTTGAAAGATTAGGAATTGAAGTTTTGTCTTTCAAATTAGTGAAAATAGACTTTAGGATTAAGCATGTTTTATTGGCAATTCTAATGTTGTTCATTGGTTTAAAAATCCTACTCAACTGTGGTGTTATTTCTTTAATCTATGGTAAAGGTACATAGGTACATAATAATTTATATTATATTATATTATATGATTGGTCGTTTCTAATATTAATGTCTGTAATGTCTATAGTTGGAGAACATTTTTTTAAAGACCTCTTCGAAATGGCTCATACATTTCAAGAGCCTAATACTATTAACAAAAAAGTGACCATAATAATCTGAGTGATATTTATTATTATCTACTAACAATTGATGATGAAAATAACTAAATTTCAAATTCTCATACATAATTAAAACTATCTAAATGAAAGTTTGGTGATTTTTAGAGATCATTTTATTTTAGGTAAATGATTTTAATATTTTTAATCATTTTATATAAAATGAATTTATTATAATTTTAAATATCTATGAAGAAATTACTAAGATGACATCGATAATAATTCAATACTGAACCTATAATTACAAAGGATATTTCAATTAAATCTATGTTAGCCAATATTGATTATATATCGTCTTTTATACAAAACGAACAAGAAAGAAATATTGTCATTGCTAAAACAACAAATGTTCTAATTGATCATATTCATGAACCTAAACAATCTTCTGTATTTAGAGAATTATTATATAAAACCAAAAAATTTTTAAAGGAAAATCCAAATTTAATAGTCATACCATCTGATAAAGGTAATGTTACAGTTGTAATGGAAAAACAACAATATTTCGAATTATCTAAAGAACTAATAGATAATAGTACATCATATAAGAAAATCAAAAATGATCCTACCTATAAAATAACTAATGATTTTAATAAATTAGTAAAGAAATTATTCAATAAAAAATATATTGACAAAAATACAAAAGATAAATTAACTAGCTATAACGGTATTTCTGCAAAATTTTACTGTTTACCTAAAATACACAAACCAAAATTATCTGCTAGACCAATTATAGCATCAATAAACACCCCAATTGAACCTCTTACTCTTTGGTTAACTGAAATATTAACTAAATCTTATGATTATGAAAATTAATATTACGTTAAAGACTCCTTTGAAATTAGCAAAAAATTCAATGATATAATATTACCACCTAATTATGTTCTTAGTTTAGATGTAGTATCCCTTTTAAGTAATGTACACTTAAATATATGTTTAACAGCCCTTCAACAAAAATGGAGTGATATAAGTAAAAATTGCAAAAATAGTAAAGAAACTCTTTTAGAATTAATAATATTTATTTTCAATAATACATATTTTTCGTATAATAATATGAACTACCAACAAATTTTTGGAACACCTATGGGCTCTTCAATATCTCCTATATCAGCGAATTATGTAATGGATTACATTTTAGACTTGGTTATATCTGTTTTACCATTTAAATTGTATTTCATCAAAAATATGTGGATGATATAATTTTATCTCCTCCATTTGAAGAAATTGATAATATTCTTTTTTATTTCAATAGCTTTGATCCTCATATACAATTTACTATAGAAAAAAAAACACAGAACAATCCTTACCTTTTCTTGATACTAAATTCATTAGAAATAATGAAAATAAAATTTTAATTGACTGGTATAGAAAACCATTAAGTTCAGGTAAATACATTAATTATCATTCTTATCATCCACGTAATACAAAGATCAACCTAATCCGTCAAATGAAAAAAAGAGTCTTAGAAATTTCAAATCCAATATTTCATCAAAAAAATATTAAATTATTGTACAACCTTTTTTATGAAAACTCTTATCCTCCATATCTCTTAAAACGAATTTTGTATAATACTTCTGAAAGAATGACTGACATTTCTAATAACATCACATCAAACTTGAACTGACGCTTGAACTGACGCTGGAACTGACAATAATCATATGCCAATTTATGTGTCTCTACTATATATTAAATCAGTTACACCAAAAATTTCTGCAATATTCAAAAATCATAATATAAAAGTTGCTAACAAGCAACATCTTACTATTAGGACAATCTTCAGTAAAATAAAAGATAAAACACCTACCAATAAACTGGCTGATATAGTTTATGAAATTCACTGTGATACTTGTAATAAAAAGTACTATGGTCAATCTAAGAGGTCACTTTCCAACCGAATGAGTGACAGCAAGTTGTATCCTGACAGATGTGCACTTGCTGAACATGTGTTTTATGAAGGCCATAGCATGAACTATCAATCGGCTAAGGTGGTAACTACAGAAAGGAATTATAAAAAACGTCTGTTTTTAGAAACAGCATACATCAATCAAGATGTTGATTGTATAAATAAAAAAACAGACCTAAATAATCTTAGTGTAATATACGCATATTTATTAGAATTTGAAAAATAACATTTGAAAAATTTAAGTACAAATCATATAACATTATTTAAATAAGTATCAAAAGTTACCTGCACAATTAATTCCAGATTTACGCCAATGTCAATAAGTTCCACATTGATCTGAACACAGCCATATGAATTTCAGCAAAATAAAATTCCATTTAAACTTGAAACCTGAAACAACATCAATTAATATCTATTTCAATAATTGCTTATCAATATTTGCAGGAGTTTATAATAAAAGTTAACAATTTAAAGAAAGGGTTGAAATCTCCATGAGAAATGATAAATGGAACACAGCCCAAACATATATAAAAGCAATGTATTATAAACATGAAGTAATGAAATCTAGTAATTTTATTACCAACTTAAATTTATTGGTTATTTATTTTATATTGAACAATAACAAAAAAATCGAAAATAATAAATAATTTATGTAAGACAAAAACATTAACAATTCAAGAATTTGAAAATAATCAATTACATAGATATGAAACAGTAATCTAGGTTGTAGATTTTGTAAAATTAAATATAAATGAGAAAACCGTAAAAACGGTATAATAATTAAAATTGTTAATGTATTCTAGGAAAAGGACTTTATATAAAATCCTGAATACAAAGTGAACATTTGTGCATAAGTGTGTTAATCCTCCAGGACTTAAAAATCAAACAATTACATTTTTCAACTAAAAGACATAGGAAGTGACAATTTGTATTATTAAAACAAAGATAAGCAAGCTTTGAATTTAGGAAGAATAAAGTTTGTTGATTTTGAAAAACAAAAGAGTCGATTTGGTGAGATGGAGAAGCTAGCATCGTTATAAATCTCCTGTGATAAAATTTGTAAAATTTTAATTAAAAAAGTTGATAATATTCCTTAAAAGGTTAATAGAAACACTTTAATAAGTTTTGGAGATCCCGTGTAAAGAAAAAGCTGTTCTGAAGGAGCATCTCTTACTTAGAGATCGTCAAGAAAATTGGAGACGCAAGTAGCATCCAAGGATTATGAACTAAGGTCTGTGTATTTTAATTAAAACATTTGGAATTCCACTTAAACACGAACAGTGAACTAACTTTAATATCCAGAACGTTCTAATAATGATTTTTTAATAAAAGGCATAAAAACAATCTATTTCAATGCATAATGATTTATCTCCATGGAGATCCATGCAATATAGTTAATAAGAAAATAATTGTACTCACTTGTTAAAATTTAATCCGTTTTCAATGTTCACATGTTCCATAAAATTTCACATAATTTTCACTTTTATTATCTTTCAATGCATGCATAACTGTTCTGTCTAATACTATCTTCTTTACACTTCACACACATTATTTAAAAAGTTCATATATATGTAATTGCTTTGTTTAAATTGATATAACGTATTAAAACTTTTCATAACTGTATACATGCTGGGAGAACGTAAACTGTTTATCCACTGCATGGACGGTGAATAGCGTCTTCTTGTTGTAGTAAGGTATAAAAGCGCATGCGTTGAACTTATGCGCAAGCGCAATAGAGTGAATTAATATGTATTCAGAATTGCATAGAATGTAGGGGTTATCAAATAATTTAAATGTTCAATTACAATTTCTTAAATCAATTTTCAGTGCAGTGTTGGTATTTTTATTCTTTTCATGTCCTCAATAAAGTTATTAGAATTAAGATATTTCAGTCTTTCTATATGAAATTATTCTGAACCACCATTTCAGAAATAAATTAAATAAATATACAAATCAAATTATATTCATACAGTGTGCGCCAAGAACTCAAAGGGAGGAGTCGTCAAGCTTCCGACTTATATTCAAATTTTAAATTACATTAATAAAAGATATTTTATGAGCTAGCCGAAGGTAAGTCGTGTTTATATATATATATATATATATATATATATATATATATATATATACCTAGTATAATATATATATATATATATATATATATATATATATACATATTATAATTAATCTGTCAATATATAGCTCAGGGTAAATATATAAAGTCGGGCATTAGTAACTCTTTACTCTCTTTGAGCTTGGGCTAAAATCATTGTTCTATGTCAATAAATAAATAAATATCTTATTTTCATGAAATTATTAAAGAGTTATTTGTTTTCATCTATGAATTCAAATGTGAAATATACCTTGTCAAAATTTACCTTGGACACCTATGGTATCAAACCTATTCCTTTATTTAGTTTTGACACTTGTGTAATGAAACGACTGCGAAGAACACTTTAATTATATATTATCAAAAATTGAAATGGAAATTAGAAAAGAATTACATATATCAACGCAAATAGAATTTAAAGCTAAAATGATAAACAAATAACTATAACCTAATAAACTCGATGAATCGGTATACCTTTACGCAAATCGGAATAAATTTAAATGACCAAACCATAATTTTTTAACTTGGTTAACCAATAAAATTGCGCTACACTGACCTTTCACTAACGAAGGTTTCTTCTGGCACCGACGATCACCAATCTCCAAGAACACAACTCTTGTATTAATGTGTCTACTGCATTTACTCCCTCTGGACTCCAACTTAACAAAACTCCCGCAGGTAAGTCTTGAAATTCTATTTCTTGATATACTTTATAATAACTTATTTTCCTCATTTCCATTTAAAATCTGGTTTCATTAGTTTAGAGATTTTTCAAATGATGCTTTCTCTATATTTTATTATTCTAATGCCTTTATTTTATATCTATTTTAATTATTTATCTTCTGTTCCTTTAATTAACTTTTAAATCTCAAATTACTTCTTCAACTTTATTTAACTTTTTTTGATACTTTTCTATTAACTATATGAGGACTTTTCTCATATTTTATTAAATTTTTTAATTTTCATTTACATATATCCGCTCTTAATAATATCACATCACTTACTGGCTTTTGCTTCTCAATCAACAAACTATTTTTTTCCTCCCGTTGTTATGGACAGAAACGAATCATCTAACTAGATTTTTTTCACAAATATTCACATATCTGAGGTTTTTTATTCAATTTAATATCTTTCTCAACTATATTAGGATATTTAATGTTCTTTTCATTTTCAAAATAATTTAATCTACTAAATTAAATCTATATAGTAAAAACCAAATAAAGTTGCGTTTACGTCACCAAGGGCGTATTAAAATCGCATGTGTGGCTACATTTCTATCGAAACGTGTATATACTTAAATTTGTTAATTAATCGGTTCTCAAGATAACCCAATCAATAAAAAAACTTTTGTACCAAAATAATGTATAAGCAATATAGCTTTATTGGGTTTAGACGTCCCTCGATGTAAACATTTGTGATAAAATTTTCATAAAGAAGCCTCCAATAGTCACTGCCAGAAATAATGTCATGTTGCCGCGTTGTTTGTGACTTTTTTACTCATGTATTGTCATCGATTTTTGAGGTTATAGTTACGTGCTTTATAAAATTTTCTTGTGAGAAATATTTATAATCAAAACTGTTTTTGTTTTCATTCTTTGATTGTTAAAATGCCCAAACAGCTGAATAGCCGATGCAAAGAACTTGTGGCTTCAGTAGTAAATTATTTTGAGCAAGAAAGGAATAATAATGGTCCTTTGTTGCCTTTAAATGCTGTACAAGAGGTAGGTAATACGTGAATAAAATATCCTTACTTTAGTTTACGAAAATTTCTATTATTTTAGCGTGTAGCTGCTGCTTTGAAAATCAGTGTAAGAACAGTAAGCAAAATTTGTCAAACAAAGAAAAAAGGTGAAGAGTTTGAGCCACCAAAGAAAAAACATTGCGCTCATAAACGAGTAACAAATACAGAAACTTCAAATACAAGCTCTATTCGTGATACCATTTACAACATGTACCATAGAAGTAAGTATATTTACGACAATTGTATATTTAACATATTTTTATTTATGTATGCTTTTAGAACAGCAAATAACGAGTCAATCATTGTGGTCCCAACTAAAAGAAAAAGAACTATTTAATGGTAGTACCACTTCTTTAAATAGATTGCTCGAAGAACTTGGGTTTAAGTGGATGAAGGATAATCCACGACGAAGACTTATGGAATTACCTAATGTTGTTTTGAAATGAGTAGAATTCTAATTATAAAGAAGCAAAGGACGAAGGTATATACCAATTTGTGTTCATCGATGAAACCTGGATATTTCAAAATGGCATCATAGGTCATTCATCGCAAAATGAAAATATCAAGAGTGTAAAAACCACTAAAACGGATGGCAAAAGGTTTGTTGTATTGCAAAACATAAGTTGTTACTTAAACATTATTTAAATAATATTATTACAGATATATTATACTCCTCCATGCTGGGAATGAAAACGGATTTATTGAAGGTACTGAAGCAATATTTCGTTCAAAAACCCAACTTAATGATTATCATGGGAAAATGAACCAGGCAAATTTCTTGAAATGGTTTGAATATCAGTTGCTGCAAAATTTAGAGAATCCTTCTCTAATTATACTTGATAATGCACCTTATCACAGCATGTTATTGCATAAAACTCCAAATACAAGATGGTCAAAATGTGCTATTCAGGAATGGTTGACAGAAAAAAACATTCCCTATTCTCTCTCACATGATGTTCAAAACAGAACTGTAAATCAGTAAATATACAGATATATTCTTACTTATTGCCATTTATTTCAAACATTTTTTTTGTTTTTTTTAGAAATAAGCCACCAATCAAGTATATAGTGGACGATATGGCAGAACAGTATGGACACAAAGTTTTACGTCTTCCTCCTTATCATTGCATATTCAACTCTATCGAATTAATTTGGGGCATAGCAAAAAATTACCACAATAGGCATACTGGTAGGGATGGTAACAGTGCGAATAACTGCCTGAACACGTGGCACGAGTCACTGCACATGATAACTCCTGTTATGTGTAAAAATTCTATACAACATACTGAAAGAGAGATATTCAAATGGCATGAGAGGGAAAGAGTATTTGATCGTCCAGAAATTAGTCCGATAGTTATAAATTTTAATAGTGAAGAGAGTGATACTGATGTTGAATCAGATGAAGAAAATGAACAAGAATTTGAATCTGCCTAGTTTCATTTCACAATATGTTGATTTATTTAATGTTAGTTTTTGTCTTTGATAATACGTTCATTATTAAACATATTTTATTTTATTGCTTGTATTTTTATTATATTTATTTATTAAAAGATTTGGTTAGTCAGTAATAACCTTACCACTTGTATTCTAGAATTCCTTACTTTGTGAAATCTATTCATAAATTTAATTAACAAAAAACGTGAATGAAAAAACTTCACACTATATTAAATAAGAACTATCGATAATTTTGTAGTTTTCATTTATAATATTGTGAAATTTTCTACATCTACGTTTTTTGTTGACTTCAGTTATTTTCTGTTAATTTCCATATTTCGTGAACACTCTGACAACGCTACAAATGTCCACAATGATGACGTAAACGCAACTTTATTTGGTTTATACTATACTTCTCTAAGAACTAACCCTATTTATAAAAAAAAACTCTTCTTATGTATTACTTCTCCATTCTCATATAAACAAATCTACAAACTAATTACTCTGAAATACATATGCAATACTTTTCCATCCATTTCAGAATCCTTCCTCAATTATAATTCATTATAAACTCGGCCTGAAATTTCTATTTAATTAAAATATTTGTGTGCTGTTTGTCGTCATAACGCTTAATATACCCATCAGAAACACATATAGTTCCATATCAAAAAAATTCTGTCGCTAGCATTCCATGCTTTGAAAATAATTTTGACGTTCATATATTGTTGACAGTTCTCTGCGTCATAATAATAATAAAATCTTAAAAATGGTAATTTTGCTTATAAATTCTTGTTAAATCGTATGTATTATAATATTTGTATTAATTCTTTTAGGTTTTTCTTTGTTTTGAATAATCTCTATGAAGTATATGCCACATTTAGAACTGATTATTATATCTAATGAAGATTTATAGCCTGATATATGTATGAACTATTTAATAAAGTGTTGACAGCATGGTAAATATTCTGAATATTATTTTAGTATTCCAATATTTAACCAATTTCATCATTTAGAGCGGAATGTGTAACACATCCTTACCCATGGTTTCCACAAATAACTACGTAGGGTCGAAGCTAAAAAGTTACGTAAACATAGCTATACAAATTAATAAGGCAAGTTTTATTCATACAACGTATATAATACTCCATACAAGTTAAAACTACAACAAAAGTTTAACAAACTTAAAGTATTCATTTTCCAAAGGTGATAATATATTTTGGAGCTTTACAAGTGAATGTACTTTTGTGATCATCATATGCGTAACTGTATGCATCAGGGCATCTGTCTTTGAAATATTTGGGATAGTCTTGAGGCCACGTAGAACTTTTACATGTTTCAGGTGTACCGTAGGCTCCTCTGCAACAGTATTGATCGGTGTTAAATGCAAGGCAAGCGGATTTGCAACCTACCACGACACCATTTCCGTATAGCTTGAGCTCCTCGGGACATTCGTCATTCAGATATTTTGCACAGGCTGATTTTTTACAACTGTATTGACTTCCATCTCCTTGACCTCCAACTGGTTCTATCTGGATGAAAAATTGTACATTGTTATTAATTAATAAACTCATCACTGGAATCACGAATGAAAAGAGTAACAAACAATTATTTTATGAACATTAATATTGCATTCAGATTCAATAGCAAGAAATGAACAAAACAATGCAAGAAAAATTGAGCGTTTGGGCAAGCTGAGTAGGGATTGTTGCCCTATATCTGAATACTGATGCTTCATCCTCTTGTTTCTAAAATTCCACCAATAATTCTTCTCCTCCTGTTTTTAAATGTACTTTACCCGGTCTGGACACTAGCGATGATTTTGACTATACGGACTTTATTTACAGCGCTTCGGAACAGTTAAACGGTGGTGGCTTCATACCGTTAACGTAGATTGGCTAGCAAATATATACTTCTTCTTCTAGGTCCCCTGTTTTCCTTTACCTAAATGTTCTATGTAGTATCCGATATTTAGTTACGTTTGTCATTATGTGACCTATATATGACGTGTTGCGTTTTATACTGGTCAAGAGTTCAGGATCGTATTGCATTCTGTGGAGAACTTCTTTATTTGTTACGTGATCCATTCAAGAAATTCTATTATTACTTCGACATCTCGAAGGCCTGCACACGGAATTAGTGACTCTCATTACCAAAATTAAAAAAAAAAGGAAATTTCAGATAACAATAAATTGGAAGTTTTTTTACAATGGAATTACATTGCTCCAAATCATCTTCAATTGTTGAAAGCGCTACATCCCATATATTTTTTAGATTAATTTATTTCGAATACTATTAACCCTAGAAAGCTTACGGGGGTGTCCAGTAACCCCAGCCAAATTTTAATTAATAATTATTAAAAAACCGTAACACTGGCAACCATGTGTTTTCTGCTATGTATCGGTATCCCGGTGTTCTATTTATAACGCGTGTGGCAGTACTGTTTGTTTTATGACGCAGTGAGTTCTGTCGCGATCGGGGTGACGTGTAACCCCAAGTAAGCAATAAGCGTTGTTTAAAATATTGAAGATAAAAAAAACTTTCCATGGCTGTTCGACCAGGTAACCCAAAATTCGAGGAAACTGTGCTAAGGTGGTATGAGGAACTTGAAAGTCAATATGATTCTGATAATGAAGGTACAGATTATGAAGATAATGTGTCAGTACAATCAGATTCAGACAGTATTGTATCTATCGAAGAAGAGGAATACGAAGACAGAGAAGATATTATAGATAAAAATAGAGAGAATAAAGCTGAAGACATAGATAGTGAAAAAGATCCTCTTCAACCAAAAAAGTTCAGAGGAAAGAATGGTTATAGCTGGTCTGCAGAACCACCAAGTCGTACTCGAACTCCTCAGCGAAATATTGTCTTTCGACTTCCAGGCCCGAAAAACGATGCTAGGAATATAACAACAATATTGGATTCGTGGAAACTGTTCTTTAGTGATGAAATTATTATTTCCATCGTTGTATACACTAATCAAGAAATAGGTAGGCAAAGACAAAAATATTCTAAAGATTGTCGTTATGTAAATGACACTGATTCCATTGAAATTATGGCATTATTTGGTTTACTGTATATTGCAGGCCAAAAAAAAGACAATCATCAGAACTCAAAAGAAATGTGGTCAAAGTTTGGACCAGAAATATATCGTTGTATAATGAGCGAAACCAGGTTTAGGTTTTTGATATCCTGTATAAGATTTGACGATAAACGAATCAGAGATCCTCAAGACAAATTTGCCCCTATACGTACTATATGGGAACGATTTATTTCAAACTGTACTAAAAATTATACGCCCCGTAGTTATTGTACAATTGATGAGCAGCTGTTGGGATTTAGAGGAAACTGTCCATTTAGAGTCTATATTGCTTCAAAACCTGATAAGTATGGACTCAAAATAATGACAATGTGTGATTCACGCACGTTCTATATGGTGAGTGCTATTCCATATATTGGAAAAATAAAAAGACCAGATAAAGAACCTGTGCCAGATTATTATGTGAGAACATTGACCGAGAGTATCCATGGAACAGGGAGGAATATTACAATGGATAATTGGTTTACCTCTATCCCATTGACCGACAAAATGTTAACGGAATTCAATCTGACTATTGTAGGTACCATCAGAAAAAACAAACCAGAAATTCCTTTATCTTTCCTCCCAAGTAGGGAAAAAAAAGAAGGTACTTCTCAGTTTGCATTTAGTAATAAAAAAACTTTGGTTTCTTACACACCGAAAAAAATGAAGTCAGTATTATTATTATCCAGCATGCACAGCGGAAAGGTAATTGACGAAAATAGCAAACCTGAAATCATAAACTTCTACAACTCAACAAAAGGAGGGGTGGATACATTTGATCAAATGATGCACACTTCATCTGTCTCCAGAAAAACGCGTAGATGGCCACTACGATTTTTTTATGGAATGCTGGATCAAGCAGGAATAAACTGCGACGTGATACACCAAATTGTAAAAGGTAACAGAAAAAAGGGTACTCGCCGAAAATTTTTATTTGATCTTGGATTTGCTCTGGCTAAACCTCACATGGAAAGACGTTTAACCAAAAATCTGCCTGGTGATTTAGCATCATCCATTAGGAACATACTTGATGTGAAAGATGAGCCTAGACCTGAAGGAGAACCTCCTAGAAAACTTTTAAAACAGAAGCGGTGTTTTTTGTGTGCAAGAACAAATGACAGAAAAACCAAAACTGCCTGCGGGAAATGTTCAAAACCAATTTGTAACGACCATAGGGTGGAAATATGTTTAGAATGTTTGAAATAAAAGTTTTTTGTTCAAATACTGCAATTTTTTTTATTTATTATGCCTATTTTAATTGTTTTTTTTGGGAGGGGGTTATCAGTAACCCCATGTAAGCATTTAAAGGTGTATCTTTTACGTAAGCACTCTAGGGTTAAAAAATTAAAATTTCAACCCAGAAGAAAAAGATAACAGTGGCTTAGAATCGAATGCTTTATAATTTCTCATGTTTTGCTACAATTGGTTTATGGCTAATAGTGATAATTATACTTTACTTACACTAATAGCTATGTTGAATCCATCGACCAGAGAAATATCATAGTAATCTATTCCTCCATACCCTTTGAGTGTAATTTCAGCTAGTGAAGCTGGCGGATTTCCTCCTGCGCCAGCACATTCCACTTTGTTTCCACAGTCTCCGGTTAGACAGTGATTAGAACCATAGTCGCAGTAAGTTCTCGGCCAAAATCTACCAGCCCAATTGTCAGACGCACCTACAGTCCTCTGTAAAATTTGTAGATAAATAATAAACGTGTAAATAATGTTTTTGTGAAATCGTCAAGAAAGCTTGTACATGACAGAACTCAGGTTTGTCATGAAAGTGTCACTTTAAAGACTAGTCAGTTTCATGATTTTTACAAGACTCCTGTCACTAAACAAGACTCATCTGTCATTTTAAGACTGCAATTGAATTAGAAATCGTCACTTATCTTATGAAACGTTTATTTCATATAATTAAAAACGCTAACAATCAAATACAACAAATATTATTAATTGGTATTAGAACTATGAAAATAAAAAATTAATGTTAATGCTGCCGACACTAGTATTATGCACATTAGAAAAGTTTATTCCAGGTATATAGTTCAAAGCATTATTATTTCTGTTTTCTGTTGCGTTTGCTATGTTTGACAACACTACTTTTTCGTTGACATATATGTTAGGAATATTAACATTAGTGCTATTCAACGCGTCAATCGATTACAATCATTTCCCGTCATTTAAAAAACAACATGTTCAACAATACATTTTCGATATCAATCGATCACTCTGATTATAATCTGTCTAAAATTATGATGCTATTGAAAACAATCGTAAATCGGAAGCATGTGATCGGTCGAAAAATTTAGATAAGCTACAGTTTGTCTATGGCTTATGTTATGTGAGTGATATTTTGCAATTGTATATTACATTTTTAGTTAACAGAACAGCTTGTATAAAATTAAACGTGATTAAACTAAATGAACTTGTGAAAAGTGTAAAATACACGTGAAATGAACTAAAATAATGATGAAGATATGTCACTATTGATTTATTTGATTTGTAAAATGACATGACAAATGACAATTTTTTTTGGTCGTTCAACATCAATCCGTTTTCGATTTCGATTATAATCAAAATAGGAATCAAGATCGAAGTGTTGAATATCACTATTGTCATTGAAAAACGATTTCAGAAAAAATATAATACATCACTGGTCATGAAAGTGTCTCTGCTTGACTAGGAGGCTTTAAAGAGATACTTGGATGCTACGCATCTTCGTACCCTTCAATAAGACTGATGGTCAGTCCTGATGATCAGTTGAGTTAGTACGCGTGAATGCCTTTCACAAGCGACGTATGAAACAATTTAAAATGTATTTGAAGCGTGCGGAACAACGCGTAGTTGCCGCTTTGTGCGTTAAACGATTAATAGATCGAATAACCAGGAAAACCAGAACAATGTGGGTGCATCCAAAATATTCTTAAATATAATTCCATTATACAGGGTATATCGAAAGTTATGACTACATAAAAATATTGGCAAAATGGATAAATCACCCTGTATCTCGGTTATAAGAGTGGTTAGGACCACTATGTATGGGTTTTTTGAACTCGTCTAGGGAAGCTCTATCACCAGTTAACGTATGTACATTTACCAATGAAACACCCTGTATGTGTATCTATAATACGTCAAGGTTTGTTTGTGCTAGATGCAATAAAGTTGACTGAACATACGCTTCATTGGATGATGCTGGTGATGGTGTTGGTAGAGGTGTTGTAGACGAAGCCCTCGAGTAATTTTCATGGAAATGTGTTTGTTGGTGCGGTGCAAATACATTATAAGGAAATCTGCCTTGCAGAGGGGACATATATTATAGGATTGCTGATCTGCATATGATGTATACTGTGGCACATTTGTGTTTGCAACATGTTAAAAAGCAATTTGTTTGTTCGCACGTTGAGTCAAAACCCACTGAACGTCGCAGACCCAAAGACAATAGTAAAAATAGAAAACAACTAACAATTAACTACTTTTTCCATATACCTTTTGAAGGTTCAACTAAAAAAGTTGATGTATGTAAAACGTATTTTCTGAACACTTTAGGAATTTCCCAAACAGTTGTACGAAATGCTTTAAAAAAACAGACGGCAGGTGGCTTCGTTTCCAGAGATATGAGAGGACGTCATGTGCCACCCAACAAGCTACCTGAGGAAGTTCTCAATGGAGTTAGAGCACATATCAAATCTTTTCCATGTTACGAAAGTCACTACTCTCGAGAAAAAAGTAAAAGACATTATTTAGGGCCAGAATTAAGCAGAGAAAAAATGTATAGGTTGTATCTAGCCAAAGGTGAAGAAGACCGCATTCCTAAACAACAAACAGCCAAGCTTTGGATACATAAAAAATGTTTTAATACAGAATTCAACTTGTCATTCAAAAAACCGTCAGCTGATACATGCGACTTATGCGACAGTTTTACTTTAAAACTTGAAGAGTCACAAAATAATGAAAAAACACTTATTCAGCAGTAATATGAAAATCATTTGAAGGAAGCAGATAGGCGTTATAAAATCAAGAGAAATGGTAAAGAACAGAGTAAGGATTCAAAAGACATAACAAAAGTGATAATGCTAGATCTGCAAAAATGTCTTCCGACCCCATACCTTTCAAATAATCAAAGCTTTTATTATCTGAAGCTATGGACTTTAAATCTGACCATTTATGATTCAACAAACAATTCGTCATATTGCTTACTATGGACTTTGAAGAAACAACCGACTATGGAAATATGCACTCCTTGGAACTGGCAGCAATTAATAAGGTCAGCTGGTGCAACTGTCATGAAACTAGATATTCCCGATATCAAACATGTTGACCACTTGTATAGGCAACCTAACGCTCCTTTTATCAACAGGAAGAAAAATACGAAAAAAGAAGATTTTCTAATATCAAACGTTGTTCATTTTCGAGTTGAAGCTGCTCATCCTAACATTATATTTTACAAGCTGAATTTTGATGACGAGTTCAAAACTTTAAATGCTACCAGATCTATTCGAAACCCAGCGCCATTGCCCGATGAATTAACTAGTCTGCGCTGTAACTTAAAGGTAATAAAACAGAAGAAGCGGGAATATTTGATGAAAAGTTTAGAATGGGTTTCTCTGCAATTTCACAATTTTAACAAAAATATTCCAATTTGTAAAGCAAAAGGTCCAGATAGTTCCGATGAAGAAGGCAGCGAATAAATTTTGCTTTGTACAATTCATAATCTTTTTGTGTTCATTATTCATGCTAGGGATGAGCAATAAATCTGTTTTTGCAATATAAGGCCTACATTTTAATGATTACCTGTTCTTTCAAATAGAGCTAAAAAGTCGTAAGTCCAAAATCAAGATACAGGTAAGTATGGCTGAAATAATGGTATTGTGTACTAAAAGTGCTTGAAAAGTTAAGTAGCATACCATAATGACAGCTTGGTACAGTGTTTAAAAATTAGTTAAATTTGAAAGTAAGTTAGCATTACAAGTTGTTTTCTTCTTTATTAAAAATTTGTATTTATGGGCATACCATTGTTTACCTCTCTGCTACTGATTTGTATTAAAAGGTATTGCAAGTAGGTTGCCCAAAAAAATTCGGTCAAGGATATTTTAAATTAAAAATTTAGTTATTACCTATTTTTTATAATTTACACTTACTTGTTAACTCATAAAATACGATGACAATGGAAAGTACACAGATTGAAGAACTTGCAAACGTAGGGTTGCTTACTATTACATGGTCAGAAATGTTAGGTTGCCAGGTATGAACAGGTAACTCAACGTAGTAGTTTACAACCATCTGACAACCAATAAATAAATATATATATATATGTATATATATATATATATATATATACATAAATATATATATATATATATATATATATATATATATATTGTGAACACAATGGTATAAGGTTGCCTACAAAAAACCAGTCACAAAACACGGTTGCTGGGCTTTAAAGTTGCGTAAAATCGTAAATACCGAGGCGTCCGACAAAGAGTCACAAATTTCAATACATGGAAGATCCTGACTTTTTCATGTGGCAAAAAACATTTTCAAAACATAGCAGAACAAGGAAAATTAAAAACTATGATATATTTAGAATAGAATCAATCGAAGGTCATAATGGTATAGCTATACTAACTAAACATAATATAACAACTTCGCTGTATCATCTTAATTTAAGAAATTAACCAAATTGAATCCAAATTCAAAGTACAAAATAACTAATTACCTCATCATAAATATTCACAACCCAAATAATGTCAAACTTAACAAATTACTTTTAAAGGAAATATGTCAAAATAGAGACAATATTGAAAACATAATAATAGGAGGGGATTTCAATTAAAAAAATTAAGTATGTGGCAACAATAAAAATGATCATAACGGAAAACTTCTCGTAGAAGCGTTGTTGGACGAAAACTTTATTTGCATGAATGATGGGTCAGTCTTACAGGACAAGCAGTAAGTATTACGGACCTAACATTCTGAACATCCTAATTAGGCTTAATGGGTGAAAGGACCACCCTTCCCCTGGATAAGGGTAATAGTGATCATTTCCCTATTATTGTGAAATCCAGGCAGACAAACATGGAAGTACACAAACCCAACAGGACATATCCCAATACACATGGTATAAAAACACACGCAAACAATCTTAAAAAATTGGAGAAAATATGAATCACTATGTCAACAGATAGCTCAACAAACTAGGGATACTTCATACGAGAATATCAATAATACAATTGATAAAGCCACAGATAGCACCAAAAAAAGTTACAAAATGAATAAACAACACACTATATGGTGGGATGAAGAATGCTCAATTCTAGTTGAAAACAGGAGAATGGTCATCCAGAAATACTTACAAGACAGCTTTCTCACCAACTACATAAATATAAACAGAACAATAGCATTAACAAAACAGATACTAAGATATAAAAAAAGAACTAGTTTCAGAAACTTTTGTGCAAATCTAAATAGAGATAGCAAACTGAGTAGAACATGGAGAATAATAAAAAGACTAACCAACGCAAGAACAACTTTATTGAGAATAACTTAGACAACTTTGTTGACATTATGACAATCCCAGATATCAATTTCATTCCAAATATTACGGTAAATTCAGATATAAAAGACAAATCCCCTTTTCAATCGACGAGCTAAGCACAACTCTAAATCTCAGAAGCAAAGACACTGCCCCCGTTGCCAATACAATTGCCTATTCACAACTAAAATTCTTACCAAATATTATGAAAATTCAATTACTAAAACATTTCAACAGTAAGCTATTTCGAGATCCAACACCAAAAAATTGGGAAATACAAATAATTTGCCCTATTCTGAAACCCTTCATTTGTGGAATACTATAAATTCTTTTTCAATTGAAATCTTTTTTTGATTAGAGAATATATGAATAAATGGATAAAGAAGTTTAGAAAATAATATATTTACTAAATTAACTGTTTCGATCCCTACTTCGTGGAATCTACTCATTAAAAGCATTCAACTTGCAAGATAACTCTAAACTAATTTAATTTACCAATATGTTCACTATAATTCCTCCTAAAGAATGTCTAACACTTGTAAGAAAATTACTAGAAGATAAAAATATGAATCCAGGAATAACATCAGATATACTTAATTTATTTGATGTATATATTAATCAGAATTATTTCACTTTCGACAATAAGATATACATTTAAAATGAAGGTTTACCATTGGGAAGCCCTATGTCACCAATTTTGGCAATCATTTTTATGGATATGTACCACTCGTACATTCGTATCACTTTGTGACAGGGCAACTCCGAAAAATTTGAATATCATTCAAGCATATGCTCCAACATCTGATAAACCAGAATCAGAGAATACATCTTTCTACGCGGAAATCAAACAACTGCTGTCCCTAACCAGAAAGGATGAAACCTACTCTAATTCTTATTTCTCATAACATGTCTCTACAAGTGTAGACTGTATTAAATTAATGTTATAAAATAATTGAAAGATTCATACCGATTCTCCTTGAGCTAGTTGAAAACCTCCATTGGCTAAATGGTCATGGCCGGGATTTCCTTGTATTCCAACCCAAACAGGTCCGCCTTCTCTGTTTATAAATTCAAAATCAACAGCCGAGACTGCTGCAATCAGTAATAAGAATTCTGCTATTTGAATCATTTTTGTTCAGTAATAAACTAAAACATAAGAGGATTATTTCGCCTTTTATATACGCACTCGTATGTTAATCATGTACTTGAAAATATTGGGATTACCATTATTCAGTTAATTTTATCAAAATTAATTCAAGCGTTGCCACGGAGGTGAATAATTTAAAAAGGATAGAACATAACAGCCATTTGACTTGATTATATAAATTATATGTTGATCATATTTGTTTATAACGAGTTCAATAATATGTAGAGGAAAAAACGAAAATTCTAGTAAATGATATAACCAAACTATTTAGTAGAAATTACGTGGTTTTAAAAATAACCTTTAATCCCTGAAACAAACCAGTGATGAAACACATTCTACCTTCTTTCAACTTCCAACTATTTTACTGTAACAATAAGTAAAATCAC
The DNA here is from genome assembly GCA_963921935.1 of Galeruca laticollis. NCBI lineage: Eukaryota > Metazoa > Arthropoda > Insecta > Coleoptera > Chrysomelidae > Galeruca > Galeruca laticollis. Next base: position 155,563,908 of record OY998181.1, on the reverse strand, counting down.
TTGATGAAGAAAAAGAGCATAGCAAAGTAATAACACCTTAATGGCATTTATTTTCCCAATATTGATACTTATATTTTGCAAAATATTTAGGTTTTAAGTTGAAGTTCAATACTATGTTTGAAGACCATCTACACTGTAAACACACTTTACTAGTAATCATTAGTAATTCCAACAATTGCCGTTGAGAAAGATCTAACGAATCATATAGAGGCCGATGTTGATACAGATGGCAGGGTGCACATTGAATTGGTAAAAAATTTGGAGACTTTTAGTTTTCCAATAATACTTGAAGACAAATTTATTTCTGTCATTGTAGGTAATTAGCAATTTTATACTAGAGCTCGGCAAAATGTAATTCGCCAAGCGTTTTATTTTTAGTAAAGTATGTTGATGACTTGGTGTAATTTATATAGGGTTAGTCTATAGAAGATACAGATACACAAACTAGACAAGAAATTGAATTACATCGTAATAAAAGATTATTTAAAAGGCGGTCAAAGAAGCTATAGAAAAACTTAAAATAGGGAATGCACCTGTATATAATAAAATAACCGCGAACATGCTAATCGCAATGCCATAAAAAGCAGTGATCAGATATAGATAACAGCATGAACGAAGTATTGAAGATAATACATCTGAGGACTGGAATTTGGGGATTATTTCTCCAGTCTACAAAAAAAGGAGATAACAGAGAATGCCGAGTGATCACATTGACTAGTACAGTGTACGCCAAAATGTTGAAGAAAAAACGATGGGAAAAGTGGAAGATACATTGGATTAAACGCAGTTTGGATTTAGACCAAACAGGAAAACAACCGACGCTATGTTTATTGTGAGACAGCTTGAAGGACAAGCCATAAGAGAAGACAGGAATATATACTGAAGCTTCTTAGACCAGACCAGGTAAAAATATAGGATATATGTAAAACTCTAAGGAATAAAATACAGTCTGTAACCGTAATCAAACGTATATAAAACATAATTAAACATAGACATAATGTTGTAAGAGTAAAACAAGAGATATCAGAACCATATGACAGTGTAATAAAAACGAGATATGACATAGGAAATTTTAAGAACACCCTTTATAGATAAAATTTTCTTGATTCGAAACAAATTAATAATAAAATAATTGTTGACCTCCGCCAGGAAATAAGTTGATACAAACAATTTTTTTATAATCAGCAAGGTCGATAAACGTTACATCTGGTGTTTTGCCATACTTTGTTTATCAATAAATAGAATCAAACGTTGCAAACTAGAATAATGGAATTTAAAATTAACCTTCAGACAGTGGCACAAACGAAACAATTTTAAAATAAATAGCAGGAATTTTGAAAACAGAAAGAGTGAGGTAGTAACCCTCATTAAGTGACCAGGCTCAGTACGGCCGGCCACTTTATCGTCGACAGTAATATTGTGTAGTTGTGATATTTCAAAAGCGTAAGTTTTTAACGTATAATTATTTTTTTTATATACTGTATTGATATTTTTTTTATTTGCCTTAACTGAGTGTCCCAAAAGGAAAAGGAGACCTATATTTTCGGTCATATTGAGTGCACTATTTACATCTGAGCCCCTCACCTACCGATCTAGTCTAAAATTATAGGCATATACAAAAGATATCGTATGTTCGATGATAATTTTTCTTATATGGTTTTTTTCTGTAATGTGCAAGGATATTCCACTGTACGAGATATCATAATTATTCTATTAGATTCCGAAAGTTTGTCTGATATATTATTATACTATATTGTATGATATATTCAACTGTGCGGGATATCACATTCATACCATTCGATGTCAAAAGTTTGTTGATAATTAGTATACGATGTACAGGATATACAACTGTGCGGGATATCACATTTATACCCTTCGATTTCAAAAGTTTGTTGATAATTATTATAACATATTGTACAGGATATTCAACTGTGCGGGATTTCACATTCATACCATTCAATTACGAAGAGTTGTTCGATAATCATTTTTCTTATATTATACCAGATATTTAACTATACGGGATATCGTACTTTATCTTTCATAATCAGGAAAGACCCCTTTCAAAAGTTTGGAAGACGTTGTGCCCGAGTCAGGTTTCTTTCGTTGGTTTCATTTCTTATACAGGGATAGTCCTATATAAGACATCCTTTACGGGTGTCACGAGAACGGGTAACCACTTCCAGCTTTGGAAAGACGTTTTTCCTTAACTGAATTTTTAATGTAACATACCGGGGCATTTCTCCCCCGAGTAACTGTCATTTTATCCAAATCAGGGATAGATAATTTACTATTGTTTGTAATATATACTTGTACATATTTATCCACCCAGTCTGTTTCATTAATCAACAACCTTTACCCTCGTACCAGCAAGTTAGAACGGGCTGACACGACCTGCATTAGAACTCAGGCTTGGCACATTGTATAAGCCCAAGAGGCCCAACGGAGACCTTGACCGCTCGTACCAGGAAAACCCCTCCCTCGAGGTAACCCGCAGGGAGGTTTCTGGCTCTTAATTTGTGCCGTAAGGCACTGGTGACAGCACGCTGCAAAGATTTCTAGGATAAAAGTGTTCAGTAGAACCCCTCCGGTCACTACAATCAGAAGAAAAGGAGCCAAAGGAATAATACCGTCTCCTATACTGCCGCGTTAACGAAAAACACCTTAACTACATTTTTTTCAAAATAGATATACGTGTGCCATATGAAAGATCAAACAATTTTCTACCTAAATGTGATGCAAAAACACCTTATCTTGCTTTAGTTTGGAAATAATACGAGTATAGAATTATACTTTCACCTTAACTGCAAATCTGACACCTTTGTGATGAAAGACAGAATATCGAGATAAAACATAAAACAAAATTATTAGGTATGATACTTGACCAAAAAATAAACTGGAGACCGCACATTGAATATCTGATTAACAGATGCCGAAGAGTTATTAACATTATCAAATGTTTGTCGAGTATCCGATGGGGGTTCGACAGAGAAATTTTATTACGCATCTATCAAACTTTAGTGCAATCCAAAATTGACTTTGGCTGTATTGTATATGGTTCTGCAAGACGTTCACACTTGAACCAGCTAAATAAAATCCAAAATATCGCAGTAAGACATGCAATCGGTGCATTTAGAACAAGCCCTATAGAGGCAATCTTATGCGATGCTTCGTCCTTACCCCTAAACTTAAGGAGAGATATGCAGCTCATAACATATGGCGTGAAAATACAAACGTTACCCAACCATTTAAATAACAAGATCTTCACAAACCTTCACAGTCCACACACACTAAGACGTAGTTCAACTAAACCATCCAGTATTCGTTTTTCAGACACATCTGAAGAGTACAGGATAAACTTACAAATAGAAAAAATGACCTATACGTATGACACTCTTCCATGGCTAAGAAAACTACCACAAATAAACATATCTCTCAGTAAATACAAAAAAGAAGATACCGCTTCATCGATCTACCGAACGCTATTTTTAGAACAATTGGATCTATACAACGAACATTTAGTCATCTACACAGATGGTTCCAAATCAGATAATGGAACAGGGGCGGCAATCGTAATCGATGTAGATCCCTTCTTTTGGACCCTAAACCAAGAATCTAGTATACTTAATGCCGAGTTGTATGCAATATGGCAAGCGTTGTTGTACTTCAGTCAGAGCAGCTTTGAAAAATGTTTAGTTTGTACGGATTCCTTAACTGCCACTCTCTCGACAAAAAATCGTTTTTCTGCAAATGAATGGGTTGTGCGCATTCAAGAATTATCAACCCATCTATACAGTATGCAAAGGACTATTTCAATAATGTGGATACCTGGGCATACCGATATTGCCGGTAATACTGAAGCTGATCTAGTAGCAAAAAAAGCCACAAGCGGAACAGTTGATAAAGGCATACCTAACACCTTCATGGATATGAAAACGGATATAAAGAATAAAATTAACGAAGCATGGCAGAACAGATGGAATACATATGACGGAAAATTAAGACACATTAGACCGAGCGTACAAAAATGGTTCTACCTCAAAACTCTTACAAGGCGTGAACAAGTCGTCCTCAGCCGATTAAGGATAGGCCACACAAACCTAACCCATTTACACCTCCTCCTTGGAAAGAACAAACCTAGATGTGAGACGTGCGGCATCCCACTGACAACACAACATATATTTACTTGTGCAGCCTTCAATTTTCACAGACAATTCCTCAAAATACCCCAGATCGAAAACATTCTTAGAAACCAAAATGACGAGCTTAACCAGGTGATAACTTATCTAAAGTCCACAAATTTATTTTATAAAATATAAATTACCCCAATGATATATCGACGAGCACAATGATCTTGATGTCGATGCTCAAACACAAAAAAAAATACCGTCTCCTATACTGCCGCGTTAACGAAAAACACCTTAACTACATTTTTTTCAAAATAGATATACGTGTGCCATATGAAAGATCAAAGAATTTTCTACCTAAATGTGATGCAAAAACACCTTATCTTGCTTTAGTTTGGAAATAATACGAGTATAAAATTATACTTTCACCTTAACTGCAAATCTGACACCTTTGTGATGAAAGACTGCCCCATCTACGAATATTACTGTAAAACGCCTCAATTTGCCGAGGGCGAGCCTTAACTGCACTGAATTTAAATATCGTGTTAATCTAAAACCCCTTATCTCACGAAGCATGCGAATAAGCTTGTTTACTTTGTAGTCCAGTAGTTTTGTTTCATATGCGAGTTATTATGTATGTCGGATTGTCAAGCTGATATTGAAACGTGCTCCCGTAATTAATTATTATTATTTATATCTAATTAACACAGTGAGTATCAGTATTCGAAAGTATTTGTAAGGACTAACAGAAGGTGAGTTTATATACATTTTGTTCAGTTTGAAATATAAATACAGGAGATCTTGTTCGAAAGAAGGATGTCTTGTCTAGTTTGGCTTTTTGTTGATCTGTTTATTTTTCACATAAAAATCACAGAAATGTTCGAAAAATTCTATCTCCTTCTTTTCTCCTAAGTCTGATAAATAGTTAAGGTAAGCCATCAAAAAGTTATAACTAGTAAGACATTTTTAAGTTATAATTATTTCATATGCAGGCCTGCCACAAATGGCTCAGGAACGTGCTTCATGTGAAAAAGAAGTAGATACAAAGGAAAAGGCAAATAGATACTCATTATAAACAAAAAAAGGAGATTTACGTAAAAGAAAATCACACGAATCAAAACTTGCCAAAAAACAAAAAATGTGTGACAAATTGCGCAATACCCATAATGTTTTACGTCCGTGTACAGCAACATGTGAGAAACAATGATTCATGAAGATTGAAGAGGAACAAAGACAACTGCTTGATAAAGAATATTGGAACTTATTGTGGCAAGAAAGACATATGTTTATACATGGAAGCATTGAACAAACTGCTGTCAAACGTAGGACCACTGATACTTCACCAGATGATAGCAAATTTAAAAGAAATTACGTAAATAATTTTTTACTGAAAGATAAAAACGGAGCTTTTATTTTCGTATGTCGAACATTTTTTAACGACGCTTGGCTATACCAAAAATAATAATACGATTATCAAAACATCCATACCTTCTAAAGATTCGCCGACTTCTTCAAAGATTAAAGGTAACCGCGGAAGACACTCGAATAGAAAAACGGTTCACCGAGCATTGTTGGAAAACCATATAATTTTTTTTAATCCAAGCATCTCTCATTATCGTAGAGAGCATGCACCTTTTCGAAAGTATCTTCCATCTGATATTACTATTACTAAGATGTACACTGATTTTAAGGAAAACCATAAACATATTGAGTGTTCCTACTACTCATACAGGGCATTTGTAAGAACTGTTATGAGAATCTCATTTACAAAGTTGGGACACGAAGAATGTGAGCAGTGCGAGATATTCAAGCATCATGATAATATTCATTCTGAGAACACCCTGGACTTGGATAAATGCGATACCTGCAAAAAATGGAACTTCCACATCAAGAAGGCCAAAGAAGCAAGAAGAAAATATAGAGAAGATGCTGATTCTACAGAATGGACAAGTTCAAATATATGTGTGTCAGCAGATCTTCAAAAAGTAATCATGCTGCCTCGCATCGATACTCTCAAACCGGTACTTATTAAAGCTAAAATCAATATTTGTACTCTAAGAAAAATTTGTTTCCAGGTATTGTTCACCCAAAGGATCATTGCCTTCAACGAGAGCTTTGTCGGAGTTGGGAATAACCAAAAATCTGTGGATCCAGCAGCTATAATATGGCACTAGGCATTAGCTGGGCGCAAAAAAGAAGAAATTTGTAGCGTGTTCCACAAATATTTGCTCATCCAACGTGATGTATCGACTAATAAAATCTGGCTGGATAATTGTGCTGTTGATGTAACGTAATGTTTCATTAAATCTTTATGGTGTAAAATTTTTATTAGTTTTAATATGATTTAAAAACTATTCTAATAAATTTTCTGTAAACTAGCTGTAATGTATGTGTATTCGTTAAACTTTATTAATTCAGTTTCAAAGTATGTTACGTTATGATAACTACCGATTAATATACCCTTTTTTATTTCTTGCTTTCACTGAATGTGTTCAATAGTTTCCACTTTCCAGACTTGTTATGTAATATGCTTACACAATTTTATTTTTTTTAGGTTCGATTGCTGGACAAGATATTTTTTTTTCTAATTTTGTACCTGTTTTTTTCAAATTTACACTGTTCATTAATAGTGAATAAATGTTTTAAATCCTTTATTAATTTTTTGCTATTTTATTTTAAATGTAAAGGATGAATAACTAAGAACGACTGTAGGCCACATCTCAGAAAAGAATCATGGTACAACTTTCAAAAAAATTACCTTTAGGTAAGGGATCCTGAAAAATTGCTGGAAAATATTTTGCTGTCTCTAAAATATCCGCTGGGGGTGGAATGAACACTCGAAAACATAATACTCTAAAAAAACATACTAAAGGTGTCCTAAAAATACAATTTTTGAAATCTTGATGAGAGTATGAATAAATTTAATTAAGGAGACTTTTTGCCATTATTCTTCAAATAATGGGTGGGGAAGGTTCAAACTTATGAACAAATGTATAACTTTTTCGTTTTTTAACAGATATTAATGATTTTAGCTGCATTTAAAAGTTTTTCTGTTTAATAAGATTGATAACAAAATTAGATAATTTTGTATCCACTCGGAAATTTCAAATGTAAATTGAAGCATTTTTTTATATTTGATATTGTAAATCTTATATCTAGGAATAGATTCCTATTTTTTAACCCCTTTTCATTAGAATTTAAAACATGCCTCATTACATTTGAAGTTTCCGAGAAAATTGGGAAAATTGTGGACTTTTTCACAAAGCGTTGACAAAATTGTCCAATTTTGTTATTTTTGTTAAGCATTTCTTATTAAAAAGGAAAAACTCTTTCAAATGAAGCCAAAAACATGGATGTCGATTAAAAAACAGTGTTACGACATTTGTTGTTTGGGTTGAACCTTCCCCCACATCTTACTTAAAGAATACAGACAAAAAGTCCCTAACTACATTTTTTCATAATCTCAACAATATATCAAACATTGTATTTCTAAGATACGTTTAGTATGTATTTTTTGGAGATAATCACAGTATTATGTTTTTAAGTGTTCATTCCACCCCATAGGAGATATTTTAGGAGCTCAAAAATATTTTCTAGCGATTTTTCAGGGTCATTTTCCTGAAGGTATTTTTTTAAAGTTGTACTATGAATATTTTTTGAAATATGGCTGACAGCCGGCGTTCTTAGTTGTTCACCCTGTATTTGCTGATTAGGCACAGAAACATATATAGGATGTCATCCAGAATGTTTGAGGTATATTATTTAGAGGTTTATGTAATGTCCATACAACATCTACGAGAATACACTGTATTGTTTTTGAAATGTCGCATTTAGATCATTGATAAGATGTTATTTTTTAGACATTGCATTAACATCGACAAGATGTTAAAAGGCATTTCAGAATGTAACAGAAATGTTGTTTTTTGTTTGTTACAAAGACTTCCTTTTGAGGAAGTTTTAGTAACATCACACTAATGTAAAAAGGCAGCGCTTTAACATCGCTGAGAAGTTAAGCTGAAACAACACAAATGTTAACAGCCACAAACTGGGCATAAGCGGTTGTTTAGATATGTGCATGTGATGAAAACAAGAGGAAAAAAAGGAAGAACATTATCGCAATGTGATGTTGAATTAACATAACTGTAATATTTATTTGCATAGTGGGGTATTTATTAAGTGTTATTTAGTATATAATTAATAGTAGTACAAATTAAACCCAGTGATGTAATCAGCACAGTGATTTTATTCCTCCTCCATATATCACAATGAAATAAATACAGAAGACGATGAAAATATAGAACAAGATGAAAAATTCAAATATTTCGGTCCGATTATATCAGAATAGTTCATTTATTGTCCTTTTTTTCAATTTTTTGTCAAAAATTTTCACGAAATGTGATTTTCCAATAACGCGTTTATTACTTTTCCGCCCTATCTATCTAATATACCCCAAAAAAGTGGAAATTTTGAAAAAAAAAATTCCAGTTTGTTACCACGATACAGCATCCATAGTGTATAAAATTGACTTTTACGATTGAATATTATTCAGAACGTCTTATAGATGAAGCTTATGGATTCTTAGCTTACCAGAGCTAGTACAACGGGTGCTATGGTACCTGAAGTGCCATATTTTTGGTCCTTTTTGGAGAAATTTCGGGTTGTTAGTACGATATAGACTCGGGAGTGTATGTAACTGACCAATTTTAAAATTGGAAATTTTTTAAGGTGCCTCATAGATGTACTTCATTGATTTTCAGCGGACTAGAGCGAGTACAGCGCGTCCTATAAATCCAGATATACTACATTTTTGGTAACTTTTGGGGAAATTCCGGTTTGTTAGCACGACACATCCCCCGAAGTGTATACCAATGACCAATTTTATGATAGAATGTTGTTCAGGGCATCTCACAGATGCGGAAAAGTAAGTTTTAATCTTTAAATCCGTTTATTTTATAATCTTTTGTTTCTTCGTAATTTATCGTCTATGCCGAACGATATAGCGCTGTCTGCGCTAGAAATTAGGAGAAAGCACCATTCAATCAAGTAGGTGTCACAGAATACAAGATAGCCGACTTCCGCCCCTCCCTAGTGCCCTTATGGCATATTTATGACTACATCCTGTATATAAACATGCTCTACCTATCAAAATGGCGTTTATTCGACTTCAATCCGACCAATAATAAGAGAGATATGGGCCAATGCCTTTAGGACCTGCGTAGAACGTTGAAATGAGTCTGTCTGTGATGGAAAACATGCGCAGCATACGGAAAAATAGCTTTGCTACCACCAGCCACCCACGGCCGTTTTGGCACCCCGGTGAATAACAGAGATATATGTTAGTGCCCTTATGGCATCTTTGTACGTATATCGAACATATCCAATGCCCATAGCAACAGTGGGCCTGACCTTGAGGGCTCACAGCAGTGATGACCTTGGTTTGGTCAAAAAAGTCCAGAATGAACCTTAGCGATTTCCCATGTTATTTTACATAAGGAATGGCCCAGAACCCGTGTTGCCTATATACTCTTTATGTTCACCAATATTACACATTTCATTGATAACTTTATGATTGGTGTCTCCTATCTACATACAAGGTTGTGGCCCCCAGGAATCGTCATCCACCTACAAGACGGCAGATCAGGAACGCAAGGTGGGACAAGGGATTATTTATTAAATCTAATTTAATACGCGTAATATAATATATTCTTGAATAGATGAGGCTTTTACTTGATGAAGATCGATACTGAACGATGAAATAAAACAATATAGTTTGTTTAAATCTTCATTTATTTGAACTAATGTTCAATTTAAACTTGTTGACGCGTTTCACTAACACAGTAGCCTTGTCTAAACGAATGAAGGTAAAATATAAAAATGTCTATATATATTCAGTGCTAAATCTATTTACTAAGGTTAACAATGGTATTGAAAGAAATTATTTTTACCCAATCCGCAACACCCTGAACTTTATTCATTAATTAAACTCCATAAAGAGGGGTACCCAATCAGGCCAGTTGTTTCTTATTTCACAGCACCTTCATTCAAAATTTCAAAGATTCTCATAGATGTCATTTCTAAATATTGTTCATTCATACCTCGATTTTCAGTTAAAAACTCAACGGAATTAATTAATAATATTCAAGATATAATACTACCCTATAATTCTAAATTCATATCGTTCGATGTAACAAATCTATTCCCTAGTATACCTCCTAAAGAAACTATAACTCTTGTTGATAACTTGCTCACATACAATAATGTTAATCCTATAATTCACTCTGATATCATTACTTTATTAAAAGTGTGTTTGAATCAAAATTATTTTCATTTCAATGGAGAGGTTTATAGCAGTAAAGATGGTTTGATTATGGGCAACCCTCTCAGCCCCCTACTAGCAGAAATTTTCATGGATAATATAGAAAAAATAATTCATGAACACCCCCTTAGTAAAAAATTTATGTACTGGCACCGATATGTGGACGACATTTTAGCTAGCTTCATCGGTACAAATAGACAATTAGAAAGCTTCATTACTTACATAAACTCGATTCACAATAATATCAAATTTACCGTAGAACTTGAACAAAATAAGTCTATAAACTTTCTAGACCTTACAATTTCAAATATAAATGATAAACATGATTTTTCTATATTTCATAAACCATCACATACAGATATTAAAATTCATAATAGTTCGGTCCACCCATTCAGTCATAAACTAGCAGCTTTCAATAGTATGATACACAGACTCTTAACAGTCCCATTAAATATTAATAATTATACCAAAGAATTAAATATCATAAAACAAATAGCAGTTAATAATAATTACGATCCAAATTTAATTGACAATATCATAAATAAATAGATAAAAAAACAGGCTTTAGAACAAGTATTCCCTTCAGATAAAAATAATAAACAATTTAAAAGCTTAACATAGTTTGGAACACCATCCTTAAAAATTAAATCATTTTCAGAAACTTTAGACATGAATATTTCCTTTAAAACTGATCACAATTTATCCAAATTCATAAAAAATAATAAACCTAAATCTTGAAAATTAAACAAATCAGGAGTTCATAAATTAAAATGTGGTAATGACAATTGTGATAAAATTTATATCGGTAGAACTTTTAGAAATTTTAAAACTAGAATTTCGGAACACAAACGTAGCTATGACAACAAAAAATTAGATTCTAACTATTCAAATCATTTATTAGAAAACCAACACATTTTCGACCCAAATTTTGAAATTCTCCATGTAGTCGGTAAATCCTTTAGTTCAAATTTATTAGAGGCCCTAGAGATTAACAAAAATAAATATTCAGGTAATCTCCTTAACGACCAAATATATATCAATCAGTCTCCTTTATTGAACCTCTGTACCTAGAAGATAGCTTAGGAATGTTTGTAGTGAATGAATTTCTAGGTAATTTCTTTCAATACCATTGTTAACCTTAGTAAATAGATTTAGCACTGTATATATTAAGATATTTTTATATTTCACCTCCATTCGTTTTGACAAAGCTACTGTGTTCGTGAAACGCGTCAACAAGTTTAAATTGAACATTAGTTCAAATAAATGAAGATTTAAACAAACTATATTGTTTTATTTCATCGTTTAATATATTCTTTCTCAACTCTACCAGCTATCGAAGGGTTTCAGAGTGGTGCCAGTTTTGATCGCACATTTTTTATGCATTCGAGCCAGGATAATAATTATTGTACCCTTTACTACCTTTATTAATGCTAACTTCAATGGATAATAATATTTTACTTACCATTTAATTCCATTATTTCATTTCAACAAAAGATATACGCACAACGTGTCGCTCAGTTTTTTGTTGTTTTCTTATCACAGCACAAAAAAGGTTGTCACAGCAGGTACTTCATTTTCGACTTTTGAAAATCGATACTTGTACATCCTGATAGAGGTCATTTAACTTTATCTGCTTACATTCAATAAAAACGCATTTCTTTCCTATATACATAAATAATATTAATTTTCCTCTTCACTATTAGTAAGTCACAGTAAAACGCTCTCAGTTTAAATACTATTTCTCCCGCAAACGAACAGGTTATCTAGATTCATATGAGCTGCATCTGTCTTTATTAGTTTTTCCATGAAATTTACTATTTCGACCCTTACCCTGTGGAATCTAGTCCAATTACTTTTTTAAATGAAACTGTTTCTAAGTAATTCTACAATATATTAGAAAACTTGTAAATATTCTAGTTTTAGTAAAACGTACGCAGGGGTTGTAATTTTCTGCAGAAATTAAGATGCTTCGAGACAATAATAGTATACCAAATGTCCTTCGTGAATTATACCCATTTATTGATGATCAAGGCATCTTACGTGTTGCTCATTCACCGAATCATGATCGATTCACTGATTTACTCATTAAATCATATCATCTGAGTTACCTCATGCTGGAGTTCAATCTATTCAGTTTCTGATGTCTCAACAATTCCAGATGTTATCAAATAAATGTTAAATTCATCGTGTTTTGAGTAAATGTCTTCTTCTTCTTCTTCTTCTTTTCGTGCCAAACGATGTACAGCGTGTAGGCGATCATCCACCAATAATTAGTCTATAATGCGTAATTGCCCTTCCGCTGCTAGTGCGAATATATCACCCACGTTCCTTACTCCGCACCAGTTTCTGATATCACGAAACCACGAGTGTTGTCTTCGTCCTTCGTATTATTCTTAGTATGTCATATTTATTGCCTCGGAATATGTGCCCCAGATAAGAGATCTTGCGTTGTTTTATAGTTGTTCATAGTTCGCGCTTGACGATGGCTCTTCTACGTAGTTCCTCGTTTGTGACCCGGTCTACCCATGAGATCCTCAATAACCAGCGGAGTGTCCACATCTCAAAGGCCTCTATAGGCATCTGAAAATAAGAATGCAGCGCCAAAGTGGGTAGTCGTAGAACTATAAATCTTGACATTATATTATTGTGTTGTATTGGTTGTATGTATATTTGTATTCTTAAAATTTGATTTTACAATAAATATAAAAACTTTCAGACTTTTATAGTGAACGAGTGTGTTACTGTGTATATATTTTCAATTTTTGTAAAGGCCATAGGTACGTACCATCATGCGTTTCAATTAAGTGAAAGTTATCCAAGATTAGAAGACTGTTGAAGAAACACTTGATTGTTCATATTATATGTCAATAGTTCACTCAACATTATTATTATATAGGATTCTAATATTACTTTTTTTAGGTACAAATGGCAAGACTGAGTTTAGTAGAATACTTGGGGTATCTTGAAGGCACCAACACGTCCAGAAGTGTTTATGAAGGTGAAGATGTTTTAAATGCTGGTCACATAATATTATGTGGAAAGTTGAATTCTTCCACCCATGATAAAATTCTGATTTGTGCTTTGTGCCTTCAGAGTAGTGCACTTAGTTCAGACCCACACCACATTCAAGGAGAACTTCATTGTGACTCAAGAAAAGGCAGTATTAAAATTAAGACCATGTTGTGTTCATGTAAAGCTGGAAATAGCGGAAGATGTAAACACATTTCTGCTGTTTTAATAAAGTGTACAAGGTGGATCATTTTACTAATTCAAAAAAGCGCTATCGTGCCAAGTTTATTTTTAATAAAAATAAAGTATGTGATTATTGCCTTTGTTCATTGTTTTGTTTTAGGGAAAACCTTGAAGATCTTGAGATCATTTCACAAACGGATATGAAATGTGTTTGGTCAGCTCAAACACACATTACCAATGAAAAATATGAAGCTGTTCCCATAAAAGACATGCCATGTTTTCAAAACAAAATTGAGCAGTGTAAATTGGAAGTTGATGACAATAAAATCTATAATTTCTTCATAAGCCAATTACCTGAATCTGCAATTTCTAAACATAAGTAAGTTTGCTGTATAAGATAGCCTAGATCATATTAGGTTATGGCTGGTAAAATTAAAACATTGTACTTTATGTTTTTAGCGTTGGAAGAAGAAGTTTCAATCACAAAATTTTGGTAAAAAAAGTTGGACCTGACAATTATGATCTTCAAGCAATTTTGGACAATGCCTGTCAGTCTATTATCATGTTGGAAACTTCAATTATACCAGTCTCTAATGAAAATGAGTGTTGTAAAATATTGTGTTCAGAACTTTTCAATGAGGTTTCTGATACAATAATCAACATATGTCAACAATCTAAAGAGTGGCATGAACAGAGGAAATATAGAGTAACAGGTAGTTATATAACCAAAATACATTTGTTTAAAACCAAACTATATATATTTATTTATAGGTTCACGAATATATGAGTTGTATACATACTCCAAATCTGAGTGGGATAACAAAGCATCAAGATATTTTTATGCCAAAGGCTTCAGTAATAAGTTCACCAAACATGGAGTCAAGTACGAAGGTGATGCGAAAGATGCATTTATTGCTAAAAAGTCCTGCCAAGTTGTCGATTGTGGCATGGTTGTCTCACACTCAAATCCTTGGCTGGGTTATTCTCCAGACGGTGTTATTTTTGAGGACAACAGACCTGTTGCTCTATTAGAAGTGAAATGTTTATATGAAGGTAATGTCCCTAAGAATTTTCATGAAATGAAATTAACACTCGATGTTTAGGATCACACATTTTTTTTTATATTTCCACTTGTTAATAAGGTGGTGAATAAAGGAACTTTATTTTTCAGGTGCTACTAGGAGCATAAATGGAGTTCTGCAAAACACACATTTTATTGAAAAAAGAGAGAATGGATATTTTTTAAAAGAAAAACATAAGTATTACGGTCAAATTCAGTTGGGAATGGCATTATTAAATGTACCTACTTGTTATTTTTTATTATATGCTTCTTTTGATAACAGTGTAGAAATATTAAAGATAGATTACAATTATACTTTCACTAAAAACTTATTGACAGTGACAAAGAAAAATTTTTTTGAAAAAATGTTACATGTTATTTGCAAGACAAATAAACTTTATAGTTGAACGGTTTTTTTACTTACCTGAATTGATCATTCCACTTTACTCTTAAAATTGTGAACAAAGAATAACGAATACTAATATATTGATTATATTTAGGGATACTACAGAAAGTCACATATTTACTTTTATTTCATTCATTATGGCTTGAACTCAATTTACATATCTTCCCAAAATAAATGTATATGCTATTTAAAACTAAACATATTGATACCTTGTTGTCCAATTATATTACGGCTTAACAAATGAATCATCAAAAATAATCATATTTCAAATTTTAATAATCTAATGCCTTATAAATCTATGTTCTGCAAATATTGAACTGGACAAATTGGTTATAGCACAAGCAATTGTGAATATATCTTTAATTTTTTTCACTAGAGACCACTGCATTTTACATCCTAAAATTTTGAATATCTTAATCTGCTGATTGACTCTTTCAATGTGTACTCGAGCAGCTGCTACTTTAACATTTAACAATGCTTCCTCAGTACTTAACTGCTTTTTATCTTTCAAAAAGGGTGGCCTAATCAACTCTATTTTAAACTGATGACAAATATCATCTATTAAAAAGCCTTCGTCCACTATAATAGCATCCTGTGAACTTTCTAAATTTAAGATCAAGTCACTTTGCTGAAAAATAGTTTTATCAGATGCTCTTCCGCCATATGGTTCACTAATAAAAGTAATTAAACCTCCGGGAGAAACACCTGTCATAAACTTAACTGTATTATTAGATTTATACTGAGAGTAAAACCTAATTCGGTAGCAAAGGCATTTTGGTTTTTGTGTAAAAATTTCGGTACAGTCTAGAATGATTCTAACATTTTGGAAACTTTCAAAACATTTTGGCATGTTTTTCTGTACTTCATGAAAATCTGGAAATCTTATTACACAACTCAGAACTCTACTTAAAATGGGTAGCATTTCATTAATTTACTTTTGGCACAATTCTTGTGAGATGCCAAATAAAAGAGATAATGTCACATATGTAAGATCGCATTTCAATTTTGTAAGTACTAAAACAATCCGTTGTTTGATTGTCAAACGATGTGACCTTTGATCACTGTAAACAGATTGTACTGCGTCTACTATTACATCTAATAGTTTTATATTATTGAGACCAGTAAAACTGTTTAGAGCACTATCTGTTGTTATCAGGTCACACAAAGAAGACACTTAAGGGGTATTCACTTGCACTTCAAAATCCTTGAAAGTTTTAGGCCCATCATAATCTGGCTGGCCCTGAAGAAGCTGTAGTAGACCTTGTGCAGCTTCGATTTCATCTTGAGAAGCTGTTTGTGCAGCAGGTTTGACTTCTTCACAAAAGCATTCCTCAGCAACTTTTTCTTTGTTGAGACTTCTTTGTCTCAATCTTTGAGTTCTACTACTAAAACATTGAGGTTGTTCCTTTGTAGTAGTAGATCCAACATGAAGATTTCTGGAAGGCACAGCAGTCTTTTTCAAAAACTTTCTTTGCTTCGAACTGGAATCTGTAAAGGATTATCCCCATAAATATAACCTGTAATTTTATGTGTAATCAGTGCTTACCTCGAAAAAAATAATCATCATCGATAAAATGCAGAGAGCATACTTTCATATTTCTTGTAACTGGTTTACCGATTTTGAGTTTCAATTGCCAAGCTCTTTGTCGATCCATCAACACTTTACTCCCCAATTTCCCTTCTACCCAAACACGATATTTATCACCAGCTAGAGGAAAAGCATGGAAATTGATATCTGAATTTCTTTTTTCCCAGGAAGAACACTGAGGAACTGAACAATAGCGATTCGAACGACTCATTACTTTAAAATTATCTCTAAAAAATATTAATATTTCCAGAAAATAACACAACCTCAAAGCAGAATAAAAGAACTATGTCAAGATTTTAAGTTACTCTGATTGCCACCAGGCGGCGTAGTGCTTATTTTGATTTGGCTATAGGGATCGAGACCGAACTACAGAGGCAGCACTGTAGAGCGCCCTGGTGTTAAATAAGAAAAACATTGTGATGTAAACAGTATAATAAACAACCTACAAAATGCAAAAAATGAATAGATCTTTTTATTTTCTTTGCCAGGAAAAATTGTTGGTATCTAAGATGGGTGTAGGGGATTATCTGATTTTTGATTATTGACAAAATGAGCACTGCAAATTCTAGTATTTTTATTTGTTTCCCAATCCTCTCGATGTTTTCTGAAATGTCATTAAAAAACTTGAAGTGATTCGTTTTGTACAAATGTTGACTATCTTCCCCTTGATAGTATTTAATTATTTGAACTTATGATATAATATTAAAGTCAGCAAACACATAACTAGTTTTTTATTTTATATAATCAATGAAATCGTACAGAAAACAACATTTTATTCACTCAATAATAATCTTTTATTTATGTAAAAAAAATAAGAACTTTTCTAATAGCTGCCAATTGTAGTATCATACTCATTATACAGAAAAAAAATGTTTTAATTAGAACATTTTAAATACATATGGGTTTTTACTGCATTTATCCATTTTTGACGTTTTAAGGTTATCCACGCAGTGGAAACTATAAAATTTCAACTGCGTAGTATTTTTATACAGCATATTTGATCAGCCATGAATACAGAAAGATACTTTTAATGACGACATCACAAACATTTATTATCAGTTTTAAAAAATAAACATTCAAAAACGCTGATTATACAAAACTACTAACTACTAATAGTGTTTACATCACATTGTTTGTGTTTTTTCACGGCAGATGACATAAACGTCATCTTTCTCGGTCCCTATGTGGTTCATGGATTTTACTTTATGTGACCATGTTTCCGCTCCATATGTTATTATAGGCCAAATATAGTATTTCACCAAACGAATTCTTGTGTTTATCGACATATATACCTTTGAAATTTAATAAATGCAGTTCTTGCCATTGCCGTCCGCATTTTTATCTCAATATCGCTATCCAATTTGTCATTGATATTGCAACCAAGGTATCTAAATTTGTTGACTCTTTCTATGGGCTTATCTTCAATCATTACTTGGGTCTGATTATGTTGTCTCTGCTTATGATCTTGAATTTTGTCTTATCGATGGGGAAACCGGATGACGATCCAAAAAGTTATCGCCCCATAGCACTTCTGAGCATGATATATAAACTCCTAGAAAGAGTACTTCTTAATAGAATAGGGACCAAAATTCTTGAGCGAGTTCCGATTGAGCAGGCTGGATTTCGACCAAAGAGAAGCTGCACAGACCAGGTTATGTCGTTAACAACGCATATAGAAGCAGGATTCCAAAAAAAGTTAAAAACATCGGCCGCTTTTATTGACTTGTCAGCAGCTTATGATACAGTGTGGAGACACGGTCTCCTATATAAGCTCATACAAATAATTCCATGTGCAAGAACAATTAGACTTGTTGATAATATGCTCGCAAATAGAACATTCCAGGTTATACTCCACAATCAAATAAGCTCTTCAAAGATACTGAACGAAGGGCTACCACAAGGATCTGTTTTGGCCCCACTGCTCTTCAGCCTATACTTATCTGATATGCCGGAGACTAAATCGAGAAAATTTGGCTATGCGGACGATTGGGTCATAGCTACCAGACATCAATATTTTGAGGAAACTGAAGAAACGTTAACAGTTGACCTAAGAACACTAGGAACTTACTTTCGCAAGTGGAGATTGAGGCCCAATCCTACTAAGACAGAGACGTCTTGTTTCCATCTCTGCAAAAAAGACGCAGCCAGGGAACTCCAAGTTTACTTCGAGGGAAGACTCCTCCAACACAACACTCACCCAAAATATCTAGGAGTTACTTTGGATAGAACGCTGTCCTACAGAAAACATTTAGAAAACACAGCTGCCAAACTGCGAACGCGAAATAACATCCTTCACAAACTTTGTGGCACAACATGGGGCTCTTCTGCTAACACCTTACGCACCTCAGCAATTGGACTTGCTTATTCGGCTGCAGAACACAGTGCTCCTGTTTGGATAAACAGTGCACACACACATAAAGTTGATGTCCGATTGAATAATACCATGAGGATTGTATCTGGCACCCTGAAATCTACTCCCATACACTGGCTTCCTGTGCTAAGCCACATACCCCCACCAGACCTCCGACGTAAAACTGCCCTCCTTCGTGAGTATGAAAAAATTCAAGAAAATCCGTTACTGCCTATACACGCCGACGTAAGCGACTTGAACAAGAACAGACTGCGTTCCAGAAGACCCCCCATGAGAACCGCCAAAGAGCTGGATGCCTTAGAGTTTAATTCTGCACACTTTTGGGAGCGAGAATGGAGAGACGCCTGTCCAGCCCACTGTAGAGATCTTCCTTGTATAACAGAGAAGCCATCTGAATATGGACCTCCATTAACCGAATACGCACTGGCCATAGTAGGTGCGGGGACTCACTCTACAAGTGGGGAAAAACACCATCTCCAGCATGTGACTGCGGTGCGGCTAATCAAACAGTCCACCACATCGTTACAGAGTGCCAGAAAAGAGCCTACAACGGCAATTTCAACGACTTCCTGATAGCTACCAAAGAAGCGATTGATTATATTTGTAAATTAGATGTTTGTCTGTAATTTGATACGTGTGTCATATACCTATATATTTATGTTTATGTTTTATATTTTTATTGAATTAATTTATGTCATGTGTTTCTGTGCCATACGATAAATAAACGGACTCCGAAATACGTTACCACCAAGTCCCCACTTTTGGTCTAATATTCCACGGTCTCCTACACCAATGTGAACCTTCCAACTCGAATACGCTACTCCCAGTCCCCACATAATGCAACCGTTGCATCCAAACCGGAGAAACATCCGAATCCTGCAGATCTAAACCGATATGTCCCCCACAATCAAACCGGCCAAATGTCCCAAATCTGAAATCCCTACCTGTAAAAGTTTCGGACGCCCTCCCTCGCTGACCCAACAAGCTAGCCACCCCAAATAAAAAACCAAGAAACTGCTGTTGTTACAATGGAGAAACCCCAAGTTCCATACGGCCTTTCCACTGATACCAAAATCATTATACAAATCCTCAGCATGACCAATTCCCGAGATATTATAGCCGATAGTCTCCGTCACTTAATACCTTCCTCCTATCGACACAACTGCACTATAACCAGGAAGTGGAAGGAAAATCTGTCAAATACTTAAATTCAAATTGCTCAAGGTTCAAAAGTATAGAGAATGTTGAGAGTGACTGTTTCAAGACTGTTATTGGTTTCTGAAGCTTGATAGTTCTCCAAACACAGAGTTATTCCATTTCTTCCCGATAAGAAGAGACGTCGAGTATATAACCCAAATCCATACGTTTGTCTTCTATAATTAACACTATCCGCGGAAATATTCATTTTTTCTACCTTTAGAATTTCTTCTCAAGACTTGATATTATTACCAGACTTCATAAGTCAAATCCAGAGTCCTCTTATTATTAAAAAACTCAGTAGGTATCTTCCTTCCTTAACTCTGATTTGGTATGTACCCCTCGACTTTCGGCAACAAACAGCTTGGACTGCTTCATCCTCAGCGCCTTGAATCGCTGTTTTTGAGAATGTTTTTCTATCCTACGTTTTTCGCCTTTATCATAATACAGAAATATTCTGATCCAATGTCACTCCTTCTTAGACTAATCAATCTGATTGTTCATTGTAGTTATAACATGTATCACCTGATATCCAGGCTAATGTGTTTTGATAACCAAAACATAGTGTTTGGATTTAGACCAAATCCCTACTGTGGCAATTGCAAGTCAATAGAATTCTATTTTCGTTAATTATTTTCTACATTATACAGAGTGCGAGATATGTTGAATCTCTCTTGTTGGCGCATTCTAGCGTGACCTTAGAATGGAACCAATGAGAAAGATACCGGTACCCTATGCGTCAGGGTGAAAAACAGTACCAGAGAGAGAGAGAGAGAGAGAATAGTGCTATTCAACACTTCGATCTTGATTCCGATATTGTTTATAATCGAAATCGAAAACGGATTGATGTTTGTTGAACGACCAAAAAAAATGTCATTTGTCATGTCATTTTACAAATCAAATAAATCAATATTGACACAACCTCATCATTATTTTTGTTTATTTTATTGAAGCTGTTCTGTTACCAAAAAATGTAATATACAATTGCAAAATATCACTCACATCACATAACCCATAGACCAAAGGTAGTTTATTAAAATTTTTCGACCGATTTACGATTGTTTTCAATAGCATCATAATTTTAGACCGATTATACTCGAACTGATCGATTGATATCGAAAATGTATTGTTGAACATGTTGTTTTTTAAATGACAGGGCCCTAATTCTTGAAAGTGGTGAAAATATTCAACGGGTGAAATTGCTTAGTTTTCACCGATAATACACATTATCATATTCTTGAAAATAAAAAGGTGAAGATTTTCACCTAATATTAGGTGAATTTTACGAATTTTGGTGAAAATATGAATTACTAACCTTACCTACTCTTCTGCATTTGAAGTAGGTATTTGTTTGGTTTTCGTTTTGTATTTTGTAATGTTATACTATTTTGTTATTAGCTTCTAAAAATATTATATAAGGATGGAAAACGAACTATTATTGATAAACTTGATTGAAGTTGAAGACATCTTAATAGATGATGCAGCGGTTGACCAGGAAAATAGAATGCGATTTAGAAGAGAAAATCCTTTTGAAATACTTAGTGATTGTTTATTCAAGAAATTATTTAGGTTGACCAAACCCCTTGTTCGCCTTCTTCTAGACATTTTAGATCCCTTCTTAGAAGCTCCAACAAGAATATCAGCTTTGGATAAACCTACAAAAGTAAGTTTGAAATTTTATATTAAGTCTCTGATATCACCTCATGCAAAGTAAACGTTTTCATTTTAGTTTCTTGTTGCTTTACATTTTTATGCTACTGGCTCATACCAAATGGATATTGGCTATAATATTTTTAGTGGCATTAGTCAGCCATCAGTAAGTCGATGCATAGAAGAGGTAACAGATGCAATTAATAGGCCAGAAGTTTTTACTCAGTGGGTTCGGTTTCCTAACAACATGCAAGAACTATATGCAGTACGACAAGGGTAATTAATTCTTAAGGAAAATTAATACAAATGCATGTTAATTTGTCCAAATATATTTCAGATTTTTTCAAAAATATAACTTTCCGGGAGTTGTTGGTGTTATTGATGGAACACATGTGGCCATAATAGCCCCTAACACAAACGATCCAGAAAACCCGGAGCACATATATATTAATAGGAAAGGGTACCACTCAATTAATGTCCAATTGGTTAGTATAATTTTCGGGTTTATTTAAGCACCTGCCAAAAATAAAGGTGTTGATAATAATAATGTAATAATTTTTCTTTCGTAGATATGTGATTCTAATATGAAAATTATCAATGTCAGTGCTCGTTTTCCAGGAAGTACTAATGACTTGTATATTTGGGCCCACTCATCTGCTAGACAAGCAATGGAAACTCTTTCAAGACGTCACCCTAATGAATATTATTTACTTGGTAAGGTCTCAATTAATTCTCAATTATGACTTAGGAAGGCAAATTACAATTTTAGGCGATTCTGGGTATATGCTAAGGCCATGGCTTCAAATTCCTATTCATAATCCTGAACCTGGAAGTCCACAAGAAAGATATAACAATGCATTTAAAACAGTAAGAAGTATAATTGAGCAATGTATTGGACTATTAAAAATGCGTTTCAGATGTCTTTTGAAACACAGAGTCTTACATTATACTCCTACAAAGAGCTCAAAAATTATTAATGCTTGTGTGGTTCTACACAATTTATGTATAATGCATAATGTACCAGAACCATACGAGGAAGGCAATGTCCATGATGATTTGGGAATTTTCAATGAAGGTCAACAACATTTAGAAGTTCCTATGCAAAACAGGGATTTGGTGGCAGGTCGCAACCTTCAACAACAAATTGTTTTAAATTACTTTCAAAATTAAATAAATAAGACATCATCAACAGTGTCTGGAAACTATTTAATGAATAATTAGTTGACACATTGACTATAATACTTTTAGTAGTTAAATTCATTGTTTCGGTCTAATATGAAGACATATTTTTGTAATAAAGAAGCTAAAAAAACATATTGTTTCTGATTTACTTTATTAATATAAACAAACAGCAAAAATATATATTTATCATAAATAACTTTCATAAAAGTATCAGAACTTAAAAACACATTCTTTGAATGAACTATGTGCTAAGAATCTTTATAAGAAACAAACTAAATAAAGAATAAATAATAGGGAACTCTGAAAAAACTAAATGAGTAAGCTATACACAGCTTATAGCTAAATCAATTCGGCAATGTTGCTGTTTAGCTGGCTTAGAAAGTCAGCTATCCTTTGTAATTGTTCTCCACTCGTTTCTAAAATTTCCATCTTTTTTTTGTAATATTCTTCTTTAATCTTTAATTTCCTTTCAGTTAAAACGACAAGCCTGTCAGTGCTTTTCTGGTGCTGCTCGAGCCTTTTTCTTTTTGAAAAGACCTGCCTCTTAGGCTTTGTGCCTCGTTGGAATACCTGCTCATTCGAAGTGTTAATATTAGTTTTAACATTTTTTTCACATGCCACTGCATCATTTGATTCTTCCATATAATTGTCAGTGGGGTTGTTCTGGAAAAAAATGCATATATTAAAACTAAAATATTCAAACAATTCTGTTCAACACGGTCCAACAGAATCTAGTATAATATAGATCGGACAATGTCACATAATATCATTTAATGTCCGACTTTCAATGTGCACCACTGCTGTACCTACTGCATAAATAGTAAAACTAAATTCTCATAACAAAATAAAGAACACATGTTATGTTACGTACTGTAAAAGAATTTAAGTTTTCTTCTAAATGAATTATACAATCTGACTCTTATATTTCAGTGTCCCCTTCAAGTAGTGTTGGCTCTAATATTTTAATTACGGCTTTGTCCACTTCATCTAGGTCATTAACTGGTGGGGGACCACCACCGGTACCATTCCTGTATGTTTTAATTATAGTATTTTTTCTTTTGGCACCCATTTTCATGTCTTTCCATGTCTAGAAATTATTACATAAGTATTCTTTTTTGTACTTTGTAAATGAGCCGCAGTAAATATGGTGAATATTATTGATTAAATGTTAACTAGTACCCTTTTCCACTGCTCGGCGATTTTATTGGCTCCCGGAATTGCGTTTAATTGGTTAGCTATATTTTCCCATCGTAAATTCATATCTTTTCTTGTAAACAAATTGGTAAATCGTCCTTTCCTTAATTCCTCGTCATTGTTCATAATTTCTATTACAAGTTCTTTTTGCTTCGTGGTAGCATGTCCACAATATTTCTTAGACATCTTAATAAATAATAAGGATTTAACTCGGAGAATTTTTCGAAAGATCGACGAAAAAACTAACCACAAATACGTAAGTAGGGTTATGATTGATTTACTTCTTCAAAAATGCTCTGTTCCGACGTTGCCAAATTGCAATTTCATTTTCACCTCGAGTAAATTCACCTAGAACTCAAGAATGCGAAACAAGTGACGCAGGTGAAGATTTGTTGGTGAAATTTTTCACTGGTGAATACTTTCACCACTTTCAAGAATTAGGGCCCAGGAAATGATTGTAATCGATTATCGCGTTGAATAGCACTAATGTTTTAACCTAGACCGGTATCGATATTTAATCATATGTTACCGGTATCGATACGTAAAATACTTTTTATGGCATTTGAGTATCTAAATCTTAACCTTAACTAATGAAACACAATTGGTCATTGAAAAAACATTTATTTTAAAGAGAATAATATATGTTAACATTAATGGTAACTATAAATACATTGAGCCAACAATCAAAAACATTTTATATTTTCCTAACGGAAACAATGGTAACTAAAAAATGCTCTAAGCAAACAAATAAAAAATACAAATAAAACTACATTTTGAACAGATTTTATTTTGATGCGCACCGCATATGGGTTTATTGCACTTCAAACAGTAGGTCGTGGTCGTGCTTCTCTTTGCTGATGGACACATGTGACAGTAAGTTCGACGTCCTTTTTGAGACTCTGGACATTCCTGTAACGCAGGTTGCTGCCTTTCTCCTAGTAATTCTATCATAGTGCGCAAAGGGATGCTAAATCTTGGATTTTGAGCCAAACGTGAAGATTGCCAAGGCTGAGTCAACCTGATGTGCAAATTCTGCATATACTTGTCTCTTGCTATGGGGTTGCCGTCATGCGAAATAACGTTATGATTGTAAATCACAAACGGCTTGATGCACGCCATATTCAGTAAATTGTAAAAAATACACATTGGCCATCTTTTGGTTTTACGATTACAGTTCATGTTTTGACACATTTGGTCAAATGTGTCAACAGCACCCTTCGTGGAATTGTATGTATGTATTATTCATGGTTTGTGTGCTGTTTTATTTACAGTTCCCGTTTCATGCATAGTTGACAGTAAGAGCACATGTTTGTTAGCTGTGGGCTTATATGATACTAGAGTCGCTTTTTCATTGTATGCGAATAAGGAAGTATGTACCCTTCTATCTTTATCTATTTCTATGAATTCCATTGAAACCTCTTTTTTGTTTTTCCTTAGAGTGCCAACTACACTTAGTTTATAAGGATTAGTCAATAACTTTTCAGCCAAAGGAATATTGGTAAACCAATTATCCATGGTAACATTCCTGTTTCGTCCGTGGATTGATTTGGTCAATGTTGCAACATAATAATCTGCCAATGGCCATCCATTTGTTTTTGTGGATTTTCCGACATAAGGAGATGCATCTACTAGATATTTCGTAGATACATCACATAACAGAACAAGTTTCAGGCCATATTTAGCTGGTTTGTTTGGTATGTACATACGAAACGCACAGTGACCCCGAAATCTTACTAGCTGTTCGTCGATAGTTACATATGAAACTGTTTTGTACGCAAATCTATATTCTTGTCTTCTTTCCTCGCGTGTATTAGCGTCATCAAAATGTAAGCAGGGTGTCAAAAACTCAAAACGCTTTTGAGTCATTGTTGCTTTATATCGAGTACCAGAAAAGGTGGTTTTGAACATGGTGTCGGTCGCCAAGTGATTATCTTTCAAAACTCCGGCCAAAATATATAATCCAAGTAATGCTTTTAGTTCTTCCAAACTTGTTTCGGAAATAAACGCTAGCTCCTTATCGTAATTTTGACTTGCTGAGCGAATCTTTTGATTAGTGTATTCCACTATTATATTCAACGTATCATCCGAGAAAAATATTTGAATTGCGCGTACTGGATCAAGTATATTTCGTAATTCCGGCGAAGGTCCTGGTTTTACATATATAATATTTGCGTATCTCCGTGCCGGTTGGTTTGGAAAACCACTGATAGCCATTTTTTCCATACAACTTGTCTTTAGCTTGGGTAACCACAAAGCTAGGTTCTTCATTTGCAGGATCAGTCTGAAAAATAATTAGGCAATAAAAATGCTTATACCTCACACGTATATAATATAACTTACCTGAACACTTGTTATTTCTTGTAAATTTGTATCATCTTCTGATCTATTTCCGGGTCCTGACAAAGTTTTCCTTTCTTCTGTTCTTTTCATATTGAGTTTCGGACACTTTGAAATATTTGACTTTTCGATTTCCAAATCCTGTTTTTTCCAAATTTTTGACAAATTACCCAACATCTGAGATTCCATTTCCTCATGTGGCAACCATTCTGGATCATCGTCGTTATCCCCAGACTCGCTTTCCGTTTCAGATTCGGCTCTAGTAACAACATTTTAGGTTTCACTGTCACTACTTTCTAACAGTGCTCTCTCCAGCTCTTCCAATGATAAACCACGCCTTGACATTAAAGACCCTTCCTGGTATTGATACGTAAAAAAATCGTGGTGTAAAATGCACCTATTGGTATCGATGCGTAAAATTTACGCGCAGTGTTCTGGAAAAAAATGTGCGGTCACTACATCACTGACAAATACGTACTGGCTATGTATTGAATCGATTAATACCAGATTGGGGTTAGCATAGCTGGAAGGAGGGGATAAAGCGTACGCGAATAACTGCAGTGCTATTAAATTTCTAATTTGAGCGCGTACATTTTACGTACGATACCGATCTAGGGTTAATTGCGATCACTGAATGTCATGCTCTTTGTAAAATGTTTTATTTTTTGGTTTGAGTACACAGTGATAACAGTGGATAGTATCTGATTATAGTAATTAGTGTCCGAGTCCCATTGGGCCAGAATATATTATTGACTTTTAGACGTAACGAGTCGGAACTGGTGTACCATTGGTAATGGCGGCCCCATATGGCCATTTGTAAAGTACAGCTAACAGCAAAGTATTTTTTTCCTTTGTGCATATTGGATTACAACGCATGAAACTACGTCATAGCGTTGTACACAAACGAGGATATAAGTTCCTTACTATCAGAATTCTATATATGACTGTGTGAACTTAAATTTATGAATTTGATGACTCCTAGATTATAACCAAAATGAGATATTTTGAAAAATAGGGTTGCCAATAGATTCCAATAAAATATTTTCCCTGATATAATCATTCGGGTCGTTTATTTTAAGCTTATTTGTAAACCAGACCAGTTATTTAACTAGAAAAACTAGGATTGGTTTTAAATTAAAATTGACCCAACGCCACTGGCAGCTAGATTATTGGAGGAATCAGATAAATTTCCCAAATTAGAATGCAATCTTATATAACAACCAATCAATCAAAATATTATTTGGCATTGAGATCCCAAATTAAAATGCAATTTTATATAACAACCAATCAATCAAAATATTATTTGACATTGACGTATTTTATATATAAATAAATATTTACTTGCTACACAAAAATTAATATATAATCTGTAGTCACCTACATAGATATTTTTCGTTCATAATCGTTAGAATGTATCAGCATACCGGGATCTAAAAGAAAGCAAAAATTCCCAATCATTAGGGTGCTAGGGAAAAGAGTATAAGTAAACAAATGGTCAAAATAACATATGTCCATTAATCAAACGGTAATAATTAAGTCCACCGTCTGGTAAAAGAAAAATGAGTCATTTGTGATAAAAAAGGTAGTATTACAGTACAGAATAGTATAACTATTCTATTCGAATCCATATAGTATAGGTCGACTTATATTATTTAAACCTTTAGTACGAATAGTATAGGTCTACTTATACTTTTGCGACCACTTTTGGTTATTGTGAATTGTCAGTACTTAAAATACCTAACCTCTAATTTTTTATTAGTTTGCTTAACCCCTAAATAGGCGCGCCAATTTTTTATACGTAAGTAGTCGCAAAGAGCACTTTATGCACATAGCTGTTAAAATGCTGTGATACTGTTCAAAATGTAAAAGGAACGTACGTTATATTCTTATTCATGTATTATGCCCCTAAAATATAGAAATAATGTACAATACAGAAAAAAAAACCAAAATATGCTTATTTTGATATACAGGATTCACAAACAAAAGTAAACTTAAGTAGTTTCATTTCTTACATAAAGTGAAAACAGTTGTAAACAGAACAAATAAAAGTAATAAAAACTATAAGCAAATTAAATCTCAAAATATCGAATAAAAAATAGCTAATAGCTATTCTAATCTACATCATTTGTGGAACAGTTTTGGCAAGTATACTTGATGGCAATATGCTTATCAAAAGAAAAAATTTTACAAGTACTACATATTATTGTAGTGTTTATTATTTTTGTTTTCGGGCAAAAACAACACCGTCCTCTGCTTCTTTCTTCTGTGATAACTTCCCGATCATCTTCTGGGACCGCATATTATGCCAGAATAGATTTTACGTTCATTGGCAGCGAACGAATTGTGGCTCGTTCTGTTAGATGCAGTTTCATCAAATTCAAAGATAACTGTTTTGAAAATATTCTCATTATTTGTGGTAGATCGGGATGAGAAGCGTTATAAATAATGTGTGCCTTTATTCCTGCTACATTAAGCGGCGAAAAAAATATAGCCATCGGCCACCTTCTAGTTCTTGAAACGTAATATGAGTTGCACATTTGGTCGACTGTATCAATCCCCCTATTAGTTGAGGTATAAAAAGTTATTATCTCAAGTTTATTTGATTCTGGATCTATTGAAGGGTCGCTATGCATTGTGGAGATTAGAATAACTTCTTCATTTTTGTTTGTGTCCTGGGATACAATTGTAATTTTTTTTGAAATCCAAACATTGAGTTCTTGACGATCTTGTTTATATTTGGCATGAATTCCGGAAGTATTTCTCTTTTGTTCTACTTCAAAGTGCCTACCATTGTTATTTTGTCAGTCAAAAGAGCTTCAGCTAGTGGTATGCTAGTATACCAATTATCGCAGGTTAAATTGCGATTTTTTCCTTTCATGGTTCTAACCTCATATTAACAAATAAAATAGATATGTTTGTTTTGATCTTTTCTTGCCCCAAACATTGAGTCACATCCTAAGCTCACTTGGGGACACTTCCCCTGCTTTGCCATATTTACAAAGTCTCTTTACTAGCAGGAAAAATTACATTGGAAGTTTAATTGAAAATGTGTTGAAAAGTTATTCAAATCAAAAAAAGTCATACTAAATTATGCATTCGAGTCGCTATTTTTAAAGTTAATCAAGAGTGACTGCTCGTCACTCGCGCCATGTCACGTCTCGACTCCGCCCTTTTTTAAATATTTTTGCGCTAGACGACAGACACTCTTATACCGAAAATTGCGTCTTTTTCCTCTCCCCGCAATTAATTTTTTTTTTCAATTAATTAAAAAGTATATTATCTACAGGCAAAGTATGCATACATTTGCCATATAATTCATATATGATCTTCCATTTGCAAAATCAATGATAATTTCCTATGTATTTATTAAAAAGATATTCAGTTCTAAAAAAATAAAGTTGTAACTTTTGTAAACATATTTCTAAAGTTGAACGTTGGTCATGTGTGGTCTCGATATTTCGCTGAAAAAATCAATGTCGCCACCGGTGATTCATTTTTTGCAGGTGTGGTGGTCGATGATTAAATTTCATCCGCCCCGATGCCCTGAATCTCGTTATTCTTGACGTCATTCCCAACGTCATGCATACGCAAGGCTGTGAATGCTGTATTTGCGAATAGTTCCTAAAAATGATATTCTCGAACACCGTTCCTAAAATCATCGAATTGTATCGTCCCTCACAACAGCGTCAGTTGACGTTACAATACAAATGTCATTTTATTATGTCAAATATAAATATAAACAAGCTTTTCAAATATGTTTATCAATTTCTTCTATAAAAATGGATTCTACAAACACAAATTGAAGAGGCACACAAATAATAATAATCTACTCATTTGGAACATTTTCATGATGTGTATTTAGTCCAACAACAAAAGAAGTCTATTCTGTAACTTGTCGTTACGGTAACGATTATTATGTTAAGGATAATTTTTCAGAGTAGATTCTGTAATAATATCGTTGCCTTAAAATGTAAAGATAAAACATAACGATAATATTTTTTACAATTTTATGAAGAATGGTTTATTTTTTGACATATTGTGTGCTGTTGTGTTAGGTAGGAAAATATAACCTATTTATTTGTTTATAGAGGTTTTGTTAAATAAGATTTTTATCCACTCACTAACGTAACTTTTATAATGGATAAAGACAAAGTTAAAACACGAAGACAATATGGGCACAATGTATAATGTATTTGGATGAATTTAATACCAAATGAACTGTTTAGGAATAACAAATTTGATGCTATAAGCCCTGTTATTATTAAAAACATAGGGAAACAGCTTTCAGACAACAAAATAAAAACAATTCAATTAATATGACTTTCTTATTAACAAAAATATATGTACTTATGACATTTTGTCACGCATGGCAACTCAGAAAAAAAACGTATCCTAGACTTATGACATTATATCACATTAATTAACCACGCTATGGCAACATATTTTTACTTGGTCTATAATAAAGTGAATAAAAAAAATTACAAAAGGTAAATCTATTCTTCCTCGTCCGACTTCATTACACAGTCAATAATAAATTCGTCAGAACTATTTTTATTGGTCTTGAGTGATTTATAAAAGTCATGGTAAACTGTGGGGATGCCACCTCGATTACAAAGTGTTATCAAACTCTTCAATTTTTTCTCATCTATTGGTAAAGTTTCTGTAAATATTTTCTTTATTGAAATGCTTTCGTCTAAATTTTTGCTTGGTCTTGAAGGTTTCAGGTTAATTTCTTTGAAGTTTCCATCTTCATAACTGGTTTCAATATATATATTATCTTTCTTGACGTGCCGCCATTTTATCTTCATCCATTATACTGCTGAATCCTCAGTGTCTTTGTTCAGATTTCCAGTTGGAACCAACTTTTTTTCTAATGTTTCAAATCTAAATAATTCGTTGAACTCCAAATGTTCAACTCTTAAAGAGTATTTTCTGCTTGCACATCTGATAATTATTGGCCACTCAAGCGGAGAATAAACAGTAGTTCCTTTCTTGGCTCTCTCAATGAGGCTGTGAATGGAATCAACCTCCATTTACGTGTGACCCGTTTCCAAGAATTTCAAATTAATTTCATTAAAATGTGTTGTATTGAAAGACAACCCAAAGCAAGAAAAAAAGAAAAGGAAACAATTAGTGGAAGATCAAAGTGTCATAAATAAAGAAAAACTATCTAAGAAAAGGCAGAAGACACGTAAAGTACTTGAGTCCAGTGAAAGTGACGAAGACAGTTGCAATAATGAGGTTGTTATTGAAGACAGTTCAGATGATGACTGGGTATTCATTTCGAGCAAAACAGATTATGAATATTGAAGACCATATCGAAGACAATATTGACGATAATATTGAAGACAATAACCAAGAGAGTATCTACTCTCATCCTACACTGCAGCCAATAAATAAACAAGTTGGAAATTTTGTTATAGTTCGTTATGATTCAATTTTTATCCTGGGGTCATTGAGAAGCTTGACGATAAAGGCGCAACAATAAGTGCAATTACTAAAACAATACGAGAAAACTGGAAATGGCCTGAACATAAGGATGAACTCTATTATTGCTGGCAGGATATTGTAGGTGGCATTAATCCACCTACAGCGCTGAATGAATGAGGTATTTTTTCAATACCAGAAATGAAAGCAATTTACTAAAGCTAAGTTACTATAATCAATCATTATTAAATACATTTTTTAAGTTCTTTGTGTTTTTAATGACCCCAAAAATATTATCATCGACTCCAAAAATATTTTCATTGACCCCAAAAATATTTTCGTTGTCTCTCACGTTAACATAACACTGTCTATTTATATTTCCATTGTTCCAAGTTACCCCAACAACGCATAAGTTGAGCCGTTCATTGATTTTATATAGCTGTCTTAAGTTACCCCATTCTAGTGGGTAACTTGAGACACACTTAAAAAAATAAAAATAAAACACTTATGACGAAATGAAATGAAATACATATCATTGTTACCTATATGACTAATGTTTTTAAATAGTTTTTCAACATTCAGTTATTCTAGGTATGTCGTAAACTTCACTTTAAAGTTGAAAAGTGTTTCAAGTTACCCAAAATTACCGTATATTATGTAGTTATCAGAAAATGGTGCGCACATACAAGTCGAAGACTGAAAGACGTAGTTTAGATGAAGAGAGGATCAAGACCGCCGTATCTGAAGTTATTTTGATGGTATCATCTCTTAGAAAAGCAGCCGAAAAATATGGTATTAAACCTGGCACTCTACAACATCGTGTTGAAAAGTTTAGAAAAGTTTCTATAAGGAAAACCAATCGTCACCTTCTAATTTGAATGGGTCAAATTATACTGTTGCTCAAGTATTTACTGTCCAGCAAGATGCATTATAGGTTATCCTTGCAACAACTTCTGACATTAGCTTATGAGTACGCAGACTATTTGGGACGCAAATATCCAGAATCGTGGAAAAAGAATAAACGCGTCGGGAAAGATTGGGCAGCAGGATTTAGAAACAGGAATCCGGAGCTCAGCCTAAGAAAGCTTGGAAATACAAGCGCCGCAAGAAGTTTTGCATTTAATAAGAGTGCAGTGGCTGAAGTATGAGCGTGTAATGTTACGCTATAATTTTACTCCTGACCGTATAGGTAATTTGGATGAAACAGGCATTAACACAGTCTTACCAACTCCTAGAGTTTTGACTGAAAACAAATAGATGCCAATAGGACAAATTGTGTCAGCTGAACGAGTAGTAACGTTTTGTGGAATAGTCACATCAACAGGTTCTGCTCTTTCTCCTGTCTATATTTTTCCCCGAGTCCATTTTAAAGACCCGTTCTTAAATGGAGCTTCCCAAGGCGGTCTTGGTTTAGCAAACAGGAGCGGCTGGATGACAGCTGAATTGAATATACAAGCTCTTCAGCACATTCAACGACACACATCATCTACTAAAGATAACCCAATTTTAATCATTTGTAACAACCACGAGTCACATATTTCTATTGAAGCTGTCAACTATTGCCGTGACAATTGAATTATCTATCTTTTCTTTGCCACCACACACGTCACAGAAATTAAGAAATTACAACCGCTGCATGTCAGCGTTATTGGTCCATTTGAAAATAAACTAAAAATAGCATTCAATGATTGGCACATTCGAAATATTGGTAAGACGTAATAGTTTAGGTGGTCCTATTAAGGATTCAACAGAATGGAAAAGGGTACGTATAATACTTGATTTTCTTTTTTTATTAGTATTATCCATAAAAGCAGTAATTACATATGTTTTTACTTTTCCGCCCAACCTATCTATATGCGAGAAAAGTATTGGTTTACCCCAAAAAAAGTTGGAATTTTGAATTTCTTTTTGAGTTATTCTCACGTTTTCCAACAACAACAACACGAAAAAACGGTTTATAGAAAAAAAATCCTGTGTGTATGTCGTCGTCGTTGTCGTCGGCCACTTTTGCTTACATGTCTTGTTAGCACCCCATCGACTTTAAGCTCACCAGAGCCAGTACAACAGGTGCTATGGTACTTGAAGTACGACATTTTGTTATTTTTTGAGAAATTTCAGTTTGTTAGCACGATACAGCCACCGGAGTTCAACAAGTCACCAATTTTATGATTGAATATTATTCAGGACATCTTACTGATGAACCCTATTGAGTTTCAGCTCCCCAGAGCCAATACAACAGGTGCTACAGTACTTTAAGTACGATATTTTTGTCATTTTTGGAGAAGTTTCAGTATAGGTAGTAGTAGTAAGTGATAAGTATCTACAAGTGACCAATTTTATGATTGGATATTGTTCAAGGTGTCTCACAGATGTAATCTATTGATTTTCAGTTGACTAGAGCGAGTACAGCGGGTCCTATAAATCCAGATATGCTAAATTTTTGGTTATTTTTGGAGAAATTTCGGTTTGTTAGCACGATACATCCCCCGAAGTGTATACAAGTAACAATTTTATGATAGAATACTGTTCAGGGCCACAGATGCGGAAAAGTTAGTTTTAATCTTTAAAACCGTTTATTTGTTATAATTTTTACCAATTTCAGACATTCGCCGAATGGAAGTGTCAAGTTAAAGTAATGCCAAGAAAGAGTAGAATTATCACAAAAGAAACAGAAAACATAGGGTATCCTATTAAACCTTTATCAGATACTGAAGAACGATTACTAGATGTTACAGGCTGGGTGGTAGTCAACGGCATATCCCATGTCCATGAAATAGGAGTAGATATGAATTACGTGGTTCTTTTAATTTAGTTATATCCACTTAAATTTTAAAATTGCAGGCATACCAAATAATGAAGAAATTAGAGAAGAATCAGAGAAAGAGTCCCCAAATCAAAGTAAGATTCTTAAGAATCAACCAGTTGAACACTCGGTTGTAGAGACACTTGAAAGAGCATCAAAGAAAGAAAAACGTCAAGTACTGGGCTGCAAGCCTTATACCAAAAATTGGGCCAAGTCTTATGAATTTTTTTTCTAGCCAAATGATTTTTTAGATCAGCTTAAAATTAGTTGGAAAATAACTATGTTTATTTGAAAATTTTATCTGAATGAATTTCAGTCAATAAATTGAGAATTATTTGGAAGGATGTTTCTTTGTAAGTATCAATTGAAAATAAAAAGGTGGATAAATTTAATATACCACATGGTATTTTACGTGATTTCAAAATTTTTTGTGATTTAAACTTGTTTAGGTACTTTAATTGTTAATTAAATGGAAATTTTATTCTTTCTAAACTTGGCGCAAAGTTTTACTGACATCCATAGATGGCAGTTTTCGTAGGATTAATAATACTTGTATTTTATTTGATAAATGCATAATCTTATATAAATTTCAAACTAGTAAGTGTTGTATCCTTAGATACCTTTATGGTTATAACTAAAGGTGGCAACATTGCTCAAAATTTCAGTACCTGTTTAGTGTGTCAATAGTAATCTATTTAGTAGTTTTGTCCTTGTTTAATTACCATATAAAGAGTGATGCAAATATCGTCAGACTGTGATCGACGATCATTTCGAATTCGTCGTAGTATTGTAGTAAATAATGTCAAATGTGGTTTGTTTATATGTTTAGTTCTTTCGTTTTGATGTGTTTTTCAAAACTTTTAGTGACAAAATAAGCTTTTAAGTTAATTAATTTGTTGTTTTTGGATTATCATGGTTCGTCGGTGCCAAATTTGTCAGAAAAACAGCTGAAATTACCAAGGCCATGTAGCTACAATACCATCCCCACCTTTTGTAATTCATTCATTATTTCACTACTGGCGTTTAGAATTGTTGGTCGCAAATATAAAGGTGTTTATGAATGAATAGCCCTCTCTATGTTTATTATTACCTTAGGGTTCTAACACTCAATGCACGATGTCTGTTGGAGTAGTTGGCTTTGCATAAGAACCATATGGTTATTTGCCGCAGTAAACTTCTAGATTTTGGGTATAAAATGTTTTCGAGTCATACTTTACAAAAATCTTAATACCGTATTTTGCCGATTTATTAGGTATGTATTGAATGAAGCTACAACGGCCTCGAAATGATTCTAATTTCTCATCAATTGTTACAAATTCTCCAACAGAATAGTTTTTTTGCAGTTAGCTACAAGAATATCTAAAGTAGACCGTATTTGTACTAATTTATCTACTTTTTGTCTGTCATATCTCGTTTCTTTATCATCAAATCTAATGCTACCTAAGAGAAATAAAAATCTTTTGTAACTTATACAGGACCGAAAAATGGCGATGCCAGTCCCATCATCTGTTAGTTAGTACGATTTGCCTTTTTAACCCCAGAGAGATAAAGTAATCCCAAAACTGCAAGCAGTTCAGCTCTTGTAACTTATTTGGCGTCTCTTTCTCTTCCATATTTGGGAGTTTGATGATTTTTAATGTATAAGTTAGTATAAAATAGAATTTCATCAATCATTTGAATATCTATAATTGAATATCTGATATGAATCAAAATGGGTTGTCTGCGTCTTCAGTTGCTATGCCAGGTGAACAATACTTATATTTTTGGAATAAATTGTTGTTCTAAGAATTTGCAATATATTTTTAGGTACTTCCCAAAAACTTAATGATGAAACTATGAATTTTAGCGATGACAGCCTAGCTGATGCGACTTACACTGCGGGCCGATCTGAATCAAGTAGTGACGATGATGTGTAAAACCGCTTAATCACGAAAGAAGTTAAGAAGGGGGAAAAGTGGAAATAGTGACCCAGAAAAAGAAACAGTTTCTAACACTGATACTAATGCAGTTATGAAAGGGGCATATTCAAAAAAGGGAAGGATAGAGAAAAAATTAAAGAGGAATACAGGAAAAGGATACACAACAGCAAAAGGAAAAGAAGTTAAACAACGAGTTTCAATACCACTGAATTCTTGCCGAAGTAAATATAGTCAAAAACTAGGAGTTACGTTAGATCAACAGAAAACAGTAAGAGAATGGATTTTTGAAGAATATTGGTCGCTTGGTGATCGAAATAAAAGAGTAAACTTCGTCGCTAGCTTTGATCTTTACTATGCAGACCATGTCTTCAAGAAAAAAAATTTCGTTTGAAGACTTATAAGCTCCACTTTATTATAAATGGTGAAAGAGTGCGCGTCTGCCGCGGTTGCTTTATAAAAACTCTTGGGGAAACACAGATGTTTGTTACATTGGCTAGTATATCTAGAGTAACTTACGACGATAAAAGGGGATTATCATTACCTCGTGTGACAAGATGATGAATCACTCGCCTGCGGCTCGTGGTTCATCATCTTGTCACACTCGTACGAAATATCATATTTTCCGCACTAGTTGCACAATATACTATTTTAATGAACTGTATGCTTTTTGAATGTAAATGGATAGATGTTTCACTTTTTCGCCCAACGTTTCTATATGAGAGAAAAGTATTGGTTTACCCCAAAAAAAGTTGGAATTTTAAAATTTTTTTTGAGTTATTTTCACGTTTTCCATCAACAACAACACAAAAAATGGTTTTTAGAAAAAAATCCTGTGTGTATGTCGTCGTCGTCGGCCGTTTTACTTACATGTCTTGTTAGCACGATACAGCCTCCGGAGTGCAATAAGTCAGCAATTTTATAATTGGATATTATTAAGGACATGTCACAGATGAACCCTATTGATTTTCAGTTCACTAAAGCCAGTACAACGGGTGCTATGGTACTTGAAGTACGACATTTTGTCATTTTTTGAGAAATTTCAGTTTGTTAGCACGATACAGCCTCCAGAGTTCAACAAGTCACTAATTTTATGATTGAATATTATTCAGGACATCTCACTGATGAACCCTATTGATTTTCAGCATACCAGAGCCAATAAAACTGGTGCTACAGTACTTTAAGTACGATATTTTTGTAATTTTTGGAGAAGTTTCAGTTTGTTAGCACGATTTACCCTCCAGAGTATATACAAGTGACCAATTTTATGATTGGATATTATTCAGAGCGTCCCAAAGATGAACACTATTGATATTCAGCCCACTAAAGCCAGTACAACGGGTGCTATGGTACTTGAAGTACCAAATTTTTGTTATTTTCAGTTGACTAGAGAGAGAGTACAGAGTCCAGATACACTAAATTTTTGGTTATTTTTGGAGAAATTTCGGTTTGTTATCACGATACATCCCCCGAAGTGTATACAAGTAACAATTTTATGATAGAATATTGTTCAGGGCCACAGATGCGGAATAGTTAGTTTTAATCTTTAAAACCGTTTATTTTGAATTTAAGATCATAGTCTAAAAATAATCCTAAGCTTTTGGACACATCAATGCAACTAATTTCCTTATTTTGCAACGAGATTTGAATATCCCTCCTAATATTTTCTTTATTCCTAACTAAAACCATAGCAGTTAATTTAGAAGGATTCAACTTTAGTTGATATTTATCAGATGCAACTACAAGTTTAGATAAGTCACTATTGAGTTTTTCTGAAGCCCTTGCCAAGTCAGTAGGTGAGAATGTATAGTATACTTGAGTATCATCAGCAATGGGCACTTACATTGCCTAAATTAGATGTTAAATTAGAAATATAAATACTAAATAGGAGTGGTCCAAGAATAGATCCTTGTGATACACCTCTAGATATATTATCTAATAAATCAGAAGCCCCACAGTTAGTTTCAATCCGTTAGTTGGAAAATCCGATATAATGTAAAATATCAAATAATATATCATGAGAAATAGTATCAAATGCCTTAGAAAAATCGAGAAATACTAAAACAGTACATTTATTTATATCTGTTGCCTT
Organism: Galeruca laticollis; assembly: GCA_963921935.1. Classification (NCBI taxonomy): domain Eukaryota; kingdom Metazoa; phylum Arthropoda; class Insecta; order Coleoptera; family Chrysomelidae; genus Galeruca; species Galeruca laticollis. The sequence continues at coordinate 155,525,053 of OY998181.1, read as the reverse complement.
CAGAATATGATCAACAATATTAAGTGAAGCAGTACTAGAGCTATAGCCACTGCGGAATCCAGATTCAAAAGAAGGGAGTATATTATATTTATCTTAATTACTTTTAATTTGGAGATACATAATATACTAATAGGTGGTAATTCAACAAGCACTTTCACTTTTTTTAAATTGGGTACAGGCAAAACTCGAGCATTGGGGAAAATATAATTTATCAAACAAGTATTGACTATGTCAGTTATATAGCGAACAATGAAAGGACAACACATAAGTATCATATCAATAGTGAGTGAGTGGGAGCCTGCAGACTTAGATTTTATCTCCAATAACAACTTATAGACTAGATTATCCTGCACAGCCCCAAACTCAAACAAATACGAAAAAACCTCTTTAACATTATTATTATAATAAAAGTATAAAATGTTTTGATCAAATCACAGATTCGTTGTAACATTGGTCAAGAAATGAGAATTAATTTCATTGGACCTATCTAAATATTCTGGTAGAACATTGTTTTTCTTTGTACTGTTAATATTTAACTGATTAATTTTTTCCATAATATTTTACTTGGATTACACCTCAAGAGATTTACTTCTTTTTCGCATTACGTAACATAACGTTTTATACATTATTTTTTATCTTTTGAAGCTTAGCTTCTTCTTTTGCAAACTGTATGGCTTGTGCAGCATCCTCCTCGACATCAGTCTCTATGAGGATTTGTTCTCTCTGCAAAAAATCTCAAATATATTTATTTATTGTAAATGAGTTTCAAACTGTTTATAGTATACAACTATATGCTGAATATCAAAATTGCTGACAGTGAGAAGAGTAGTAATAAATGAGCAAATTATAAAATTTGCCTTACTGGCAACTGGCACAGTTAATTTCCTGGCAAAAGGAAGAATTGACATATATTTTAATCAAATTTATAAGCCTTGAAATTTATTAAATATAACAATAATCAACGGCATACATATTCATTTAATTCTGTCTTTACAAATATTCACACCTTAGTTTTTAACAAAATCAATGAAATCCATAATAAATAAATGAAATACATAATGTAGATGTGAAGAAAACTATCCAATTATTTATTAAAATTGAAAAAAAAATTGTAATCTGGAGTATTTTTATTTGAAACATACTTTTATGGAAATAATAAATAATTATCAAGTGGAACTTACAGTTTCTTCTGCAACATCCTTCCTAGCTCTTCTTTTACAGTTTTCATATAATATTTTTAGCTGTTTTTCTTCTCTAGGCTAATCAGCAGAAGAGTTGAACTGCTTCGTAATGCTCTTCCAAGCTTCTCGCTTCTTTTTGATTGTAGTAGCATTTGTAATTTTGATTTCCACAATATCTTTTTTTCTGTATAGTTAAGGAATTTAGGAAGAAGGATTAGGTTATGGAAAAAATGGAAATGTCCTTGCAGAGACTTTTTTTGGTATATTTATCAACATTTGGCATGTTTGCCTTAACGTAGGTACCTATATTATCATAGGTTCGTAATATTTACACTTAAGAATAATTTGTCTGTGTAGTAATTTAAAATATGAATACTGGAAAGGTTAGTAAATTGATGAAGTACTCGTATTCTTCAACTCTAATTAGTCAGTTATAGGTTATGTGTTGACAATAGGGTTCAAAACAAAAATTCTAAATGCTGTATGATTAACTAATAATTCCCTATCTCAATGTTACACAGAATTTTCTTAATATCCTAATCTCCTATTTCCTTAACACCTTAAATACTTCCGATTTTTAAAAACAATTATTTTCCTTGATGAGTATAATTTTTCGTTTTACTTCGTTTACTAACCATATATCTAAAAAATAACTTGATGTAAAACAACAACATAAATATTTAATCTCACTTACTGCGACCACACGTCTATATTTTATATTACAATCCCCAAAAACTTTCAACAAGCAAATAAGAAATTGAACGAAAACAAACGTCGTTTATAGCATAGATAACCTAAGTTGAAGTATGATTGACACTTACATTACAGATTTAGTTACCGACACAACGTTGCCATAGTGTCTCCGTCCGTTTTGTAACGGATCTGTTATGTATTGCCTGGTCAAGTTGTGAATACCAACTGATAACAAACGGAGCCGTTACCGCGACGGAACCATTAACAAAACGGTACTGTTATTTGATATTTTTGAATACGGGTGTATATCTTTTACGCCAACTATACCATCTTCAAAAAGGGCAGGGTTTGAGGCCAGAAGACTATCCAGTACACCTTTGCTATACTCCCTATTTATCCACGATCTCCCAACTTCCCCTCAACTATTAACTGCAAATGTATGCCGATGACACTTGTTTTGTCGCCTCTGCACAGAATCCAGAACATGCACTTGAAACAATACAAACACACATTAACACGATTATCATTCCATACCTACATCAACACAAATTAGTTATTAATGCCTCTAAAACAGAGTACATGTTACTCAAGAGAATAACTACAAGAAACACGTCGCTGCAGTCTCAGCTTTGTGTAGATGGGCACAATATTAAGCGTAGTAATACCCTAAAATATTTGAGGTATACAATACAAGCAAACACAAATTCGAATGCTCATATTGTGCAACAGGTGCGCAAGGATAAGACTGCAATGAGCAAGTTATACCCACTTATATGCACACACAGTAACCTAACAAGCCACAACAAAATTCTCACATACACATACATCATCAGATCCATACTGACATACGCTGCCCCAGTTTACTATAACGGGACAAAGCACAACTTTCACTCACTACAGTTGGTGCAAAATAAGTGTCTTCGGATGGCAAACAAACATAACTGCTATCCAAAATTACCTAGAAATACTTGGTTGCATGACAAAGCCGATACACCCACTATCATAACGAAAATTTCAACAAACTTTTATAATTACTGTCTGCCAGATGATCTTCATAAGAATCTCAAAGACGCAAATCGCGCAGGAGACATCCGCGATAGTGGGTGTAGACTTCTGCATGGCACGTTATTTACATAACAAGATTGATTAACTCCAAACCTTTATTATCGCACAATGTGTAAATTAATTCAAACAAATAAAATTACTCAAATTTGATATCTGACATGTTGCCAACTCAAAAACTGCTCCCCTTATCATTTTTAAAACCCTATTTTTTAACTACTTTTCAGGGAAAACTTAGCCGAAATATTCTAGGAGTTAAAAACTTTCTAAAGTACAAGGTTGTTGTAAACAGACAGAATTTATGGATGCAAATGCAAATAGCAAGGAGCCATGAAGATCTAACAGGACGCGAACAATAAGAAGAGAAACGGCCAGACCATCGGCGTTCACTGAGTGACTGTTTTTCTTATTATTGTAAATGGGAAATCTAACATTGCTGATAAAGAATGTTTTTAATAATAATAATAATAATCCAGTACACCTTCAATATGCGCGCTGGTTTTCAAAATTATCAAAAGTTACTGATGAACTGTGTAGCTTCTTTGTCATTATATCTATTTTACCTGTTTGTGTCTTGTTCTCGAATGTTTTTAATGAAAATTGATTACAAGTAATTTTTCGAGTAACTAATTCGTTTACTAGTGGATTTGTGATTGAAAAATATTTGAAAAGATAATTCAACAGTATAATGTTTGAGAAAGTGTATCGCAGCGCTACTGTGTTAATAATTGGAAAAATATGATAACAATATAACAATGGATTGACTAATTAATTAATTGCTGTACAAATTATATTAAGTGGTGAAAAATCCATATATGCAAATGACGAGCTTAAATCGTATATAACAGCAAAATGATTCATTCTCAACAATATTAAAACGCTGGTGTAACTAGAATATTAACATATGATGTATTAGTCATATATGTTGAAGAAATAGGAAAACACAGGAATAATCTGTGGTTACAAGTTTGATTTGCATTATTTCAGATTACACTGGTAGACAAAAAATGCTGTAACACAAAGCTAAACAACATACTACAGAAGAATGAACCTATCTAAATACGAAAGTTGGACAGAAAATAGCTGTAGCACGTGAGGTTTTTAAAAAAAACCACATACAGAACAGTACCGGTGTGAAGATAACACCCAAGTTTAGCTGCAAATATGTTGGGAACTGCTCAATTCGCGGTTTCATTGGCGTGCAAAATATTTATTGAATAGAATTCATATTTCGGAGAGCCACCTTTATATTGAATGAGTAGGGGTGGATTCGTGTAGAGGACAAACTGTTTGGAGGGATTTTGCTTACCATGGGGAATAAGGGTTGCAATGTCACCCATAAAACTGAACCAAATTGTAACTTCCAAAGGAAACGAGAAGCCAAGTTGATATTTGAAGGGTAGACGCATTATAATGTTGAAAACACACTATTTTAAAGAAATTTGCTTACGATGGGGAACAAGGGTTGAATGGTCAACCCCAAAACTAAAATAAATTGTAGCTTCCATAGGAAACAACGAGCCAAATGAATAATTGGAGGGTACAAGCATTATAATGCTGAAAACATTTCGTTTATAGGAAATTTGCTCACGATGGGAAACAAGCGTTGAAACGTCACCCCCAAAACTAAAATAAATTGTAACTTCCAAAGGAAACGAGAAGCCAAGTTATTATTTGGAAGGTATAGAAGCATTATAATGTTAAAAAAAACAATGTTCGAAGGAAATTTGTTTACGATGAGGAACAAAGGTTGAAACGTCACCCCCAAAACTAAAATAAATTGTAACTTCCAAAGAAAACGGGAAGCCAAATTAATATTTGGAGTGTAGAAGAATTATAATGCTGGAAACACACTGTTCAAGGGAAATTTGCTTACGATGGGGTACAAGGGTTTGAAAAGTCACCTTCTTCTTCTTCTTGTGCCTTGTGCTTCTCGCACGTTGGTGGTCCTTTGTACTTCTTTTATGTCAAATGTTAGGTGCCATTTTCTGCTTTTCGGAAGATTGTGGCTGCATCTCTAGCTCCGCACCAGTCCCTAATGTTTCGCAGCAATGAATGTTGTTTTCATCCCCGGCCTCTTCTACCTTCTATTTTTCCTTGCAAAATCGACCTAGGTATTGAGTATCTGGCGCCTCTGAGTATGTGTCCAAGATAGGATATCTTTCTCTTCTTCACGATTTGCAGAAGTTCTCTATGCATACCGGCCAGTTCCAGCACCTCTTCATTAGTTTTATATGTAGTCCATGGGATGCGTAGGAGTCTACGAATTGTCCACATTTCAAATGCCTCTATCCGATTCAGAGTTTTGATTTTTAGAGACCATGTTTCTGCCCCATAGAGCAAAATAGGCCAGACGTAGCATTTAACTACTCGAATCCGAAGTGCCAGAGGCAATGTTCAGGCAAGAAATAAGTTCTTAAGTTTATGAAATGTGTCTTTTGCACGTCCGATTCGTATTTTCATTTTCTCGTCGCAATCCCATTTCTGGTTGAGGGTGGCGCCCATATATACAAATTTTGACACCACATCCAGTTTTTGGCGGTCAATCCTATGTGGTGGTTACTTAGTAAGGGTCCCTCGTATACTCGACGTTTACCATAAAGGCATTATATCTTGGAGGAAACCACTAACCTAGCAACCTGTATGCGGGAATAAAATAAACAACATCACTTCTGTAAATATCACTGGGATGACGTTTTAATACATTAAAAATACATAAATATAAAACCACTCGTCTTATTCAAAGTATTAATAACAACTCTTCTATCCTGGTTCGTTAACTCTAAATTTATAGGAAATATAATACAAAATAGATATGATTCTCTACATGCCTCACCTTCCGTCTATAAGTTGTACATGCCTGTATATAAACACGAACGTGCTTCCATCAATAACTGACATTGACCGTGGCCGACCAATGCTCCCTAAATACTATAATTAATATTAACCTAAATTTAAATATTATTTCTAAGTTAATGTCCTTTTGTCTTTAATGTCTTTTTAGGGATCACTACACCTAATTGTGATGTTCCTGTGGTGTCGAGATATTACCATAACTTTTGTTTTATTTTTGTTGATTGTCAGGCCAAATTGTTTTCCTATTTGGTTGATTCTGTCAACAGTTTGTTGAAGGTCCTCAGGAGAATTCGCCAATATAGCGGTATCATCCGCATATCTGATGTTGCTTATTGGAATTCCATTAACTTCAATTCCTCTGTTTTCCTTTTCCAATGCCATTTGAAAAACTTTTTCGACATATATGTTGAATAGCATTGGTGATAGGATACATTCTTGTCGTACTCCCTTGGATATTTTAAATGTCTCTGTGGTTAAGTCGTTGTTAATTCTTACCTCTGCGGTCTGATGCCAATACAATAGCTGAATTATTCGTATGTCCTTAGAATCGATGCCAATCTCATATAGTCTTTCCAGAAGATGATCGTGTTTAATGTTATCAAAAGCCTTCTCATAATCTATGAAACATATATGAACGTCTCTTTGTTGGTCATAACATTTTTGTACAAGTAATTTCATTGAGAACAGGGCCTCTCTTGTACCCAAACCCCTGATGAAACCGAATTGGGATTCTCCACTCATTGCCTCGCATTTGTCATATATTCGGGAGTGGATGACTCGAAGTAACACCTTAAGAGCATGACTCATGAGACTTATGAGTCTATAATCTTCACACCTCTTTGGAGTACTTTTCTTAGGTATTGGTATAAAAGTAGATTAGCCAATCAGCTGGGATTTTGCCTGTTTCGTATATTCTATTGCATAAATATGTTAGATATTTCGTATTTATTATTTTCAGGACTTCAGCGCAGACGTTATCTTCACCTAGACTCCTTCCATTTTTCATATTTTTTAGGGCGCGTTGTACTTCTGATTCTAGAATTTCAGGACCAGTTATTTGCTCTGAGGTAGGTCTACTGCTGCGTTGGTCCTCGAATAGTGCCTCCGTATATTGCTTCCATTCTGCACAGAGATCATCTGGTTCTAGAATTATTTTTCCATTTTCTCCTCTAAGGGACGGAATTGGTGCATTCCTGAGGGAGCCAGTAATATGTTTGACCTTCTTATTGAAATTGAATGAGTCGTGCAACGCGTGCCTTCTCTCAGCTTCTTCCCATTCAGCAGTTATCCATTGCTCTCGAGCTTCTTTACATTTTTGCCTTATCGTATGGTCTAATTCATAATATTTTTCCTGTTGCTGCAGGTTTTTGGCACATCGTCGTTTTTCCATCATATCGAGAATGTCGTCTGTCACCCCAAAATTAAAATAAATTGTAACTTCCAAAGGAAGCGAGAAGCTAAGTTAATATTTGAAGAGTAGAAGCATTATTATGTTGGAAACACAATGTTCAAAGGAAATTTGCTTACGATGGGGAACAAGGGTTGAAAAGTCACCCCCAAAATTAAAAATCCCAATGGCACAGGACCAATTGGACAGTCTTATTTCAGTAACATGTTTGCATAAAACCGAAAATAAAAAATCAGATACAAAAGTAATAGAGATGTACAAAAAACCAAAGTAACATTCTGGCATCAAATCAAAAACAAAAAAAATAAAAAAAAATCTGGTAAGTTTGTGAATTTTCTTAAATAAATGTTTTAATGTACTATTTTGAGAAAAATGGTAAATACAAAAGTTGTAGAACGTGTTAAGGTCTATAAAAAAGCATAGTAACTTTTTTGCGTCAAATGAAAAACAAAGGAAATACGATTTTTTTTCAACTTTGACAGGCCGCCATTTTGTTTTTACTGGGCCGATTTGGCTCATGAACGAACTCGTCCAAGATTTTGGCCTAACCGATTTTTGTAGTGAGTTTGGTTTCAATCCGTCAAAAAATACGCCCTCTATCGTGCTTGCAAATTCCGTTATAACACATACATATATATATATATATATATATATATATATATATTATATATTTTAAATAATGCCTCTACGTTGGGAGCCATTTTTATTATATATAATTTTACTTACGCCCTTATGTTGTAGTGCTATTTTATATTATAATTTTTAATTTACCTCAGTTGGGCTGCTGTTTTTTATTATGTATATTTTTTTTTATTTTAATTTAATATATATTTTATTATTATTTATGGGCGCCAGAATTGGTTACGCTTACCGCTATACCCAATTCAAAATTATTATCAATTTTACTTTACCTTTTAAATAATGTATCTCAGGGATGAGATTCGGCACTTGACGTTTGCTAGCAACAAGAAACTATAGGTAGATATCAGAGAAAAATAAGACGAACCTGAACAATTGAACATAATTTAATTAATGAGAGAAGATAAGAAATTTTTATAATCAATTAATAAACCAATATTATACGTTTAAATTCATTATTGTATCATTATTACGCAACAACCATATAAACGCTTTCATTACTATAAATATTATTGAAACTCAACAAATAAATTTCGTGTATCATTATTCTTATTCTATGTTTGAATGTACATCCAAAAAAAAACTTTCAATCTCAACCATAGATCTTTAAGTGCGAAAACGTGTAGAGTGCTGTTCTGTTAAATGTTTTGTTTAGTTTACAAAATGGAAGGCAAAGTGATGTGTCTAAGAATCTTTATTATTATTATGCAAAAATCTAGTGAATACTTATTTAATATGAATTTAGTGTTTGTATCCGTTATCAGTGGAGATTGAACAGTTAATACTAACGTTTAACCAATAAATTGCTACCACAGACAATTAACCTACGTACAAAAATATATAAGTGAAATGTTTTTATAGAAAAAGTTCAATATACACGTGGAAAATGTTCATCGTTAGTTATAGAGCATAGCATTGAATGTGCTGTTCTTGGAGGAGAAAATGATCAGCTGTGATCAAACAAAAACGAAGTCCAAGATGTAGGAATGATGATATATGTGGTTAATATCGTCAGCAGAGTATCTCTATTATAAGATACCTTGGATAACCACCAGAATAATTGTAATAAGGTAATTATAGTTATGGTTCTTACCAAATCTAGATGATTTCACTAAAGTTCACTTATTTTCAATTATACGGAATGTATTTTAATTTATTTACTTTAAAACGTCGTCTGAACACTTTTGATTAATATTTCTGATAATTTATTTAAGTTATTTCAAATTTTAATAGAAATTTGAGGAGATAAAATTTTACACGTCCACCCTCTAATTCATTTTCACGGCGTCTCCTTAAGCTCAAAATCAACAACCTTTTATTGTTTTTCCAGTTCATTTGTTGATAAACAAACATTGTTTTCCTGAATCAATATATCTATCCTTGCGTTAGTATAGACGAAATCACTTTGTTTTTATGCATTTCGAAAAACACACCGAACTACACCGTACGAATTACTAACATAACATTGCTTCTAGCGTTGATCTTTTGACCTTGACGTTTGCTAATAATTATTAAAGTTTATGCGATATACGGGGTTTTCGAAAGTGTCTATAAAATATAAAATTGTAATAATCGAATTTTGTTTGAAAATTTATGTGATGATATATACAGGGATCACCACAATTATGTATAATGTTACGTTCGACGTAATTTACTTGTTGGTGTTATTTATTTTGCAATATACTTTAAAAGAAAATAGATACTAAATTAAATAGCAATCCCTTAAATTAATTTATCAATTGTATGTGATAGTTAAAAATTTCTTGACACGTTCAACTCATGTCTTTACGGATTATTTCTTTTTTTATTGGATGTTTACTAATGAACTACTAAGATTCACACTATTTGTATGATGCTGATTTGATTTAATTTGTCTGATAGATATATTTCACTTTAATATACGAGGGCAATTCAGAAACTAACCTCCGGTTGATTGAAAAAAATACACCAAGTTAAGTAAAAATATTTTAATATATACATCTTACAACTACATCTTTGCACTATTTTTCGACATAGTCTCCATAACGATTGAGGCACTTATCGTATCTCTTCACAAGCTTTGAAATTCCTTCTGCATAAAAATCACCCGCTTGTACCTTGAGCCAGCCTGTGACCGCATCTTTGAGCTCTTCGTCGTCATCAAAACGCTGGGACCCGAGCCATCTCTTCATATGCATGAAGAGGTGATAATCGCTTGGCGCCAGATCTGGGCTGTAAGGTGGATGGTTGAAAACGTCCCACTTGAAGGACTCAAGAAGGGCTGTTGTTCTGCGAGCAGAGTGAGGACGGGCGTTATCGTGCAAAAAAACGATACCGGAAGTCAGCATACCACGGCGTTTGTTCTGTATAGCCCGTCGTAATGTTTTTAGTGTTTCACAGTACACGTCTTGATTAATGGTCGTCCCACGTTCCATGAATTCAACCAACAACACCCCTTTGGCATCCCAAAATACCGTTGCCATCAGTTTTCTGGCAGAAAAATCTTGCCGGGCTTTTTTTGGTTTGGTAGGCGAATCTGAATGTGCCCACATCTTTGATTGTTCTTTTGTCTCAGGGTTCACGTACTTAATCCAGGTTTCGTCACCGGTCACGATTCTGTTTAACAATGGTTCTCCTTCGTCCTCATAACGTGACAGAAAGTCTAATGCAGAGGCCATTCTTTGACTTTTGTGGTGGTCGGTAAGAATTTTGGGCACCCATCGTGCACAGAACTTACGGTAACCCAATCTTGCTGTCACTATCTCGTACAAAAGAGTCTTAGAAATCTGTGGAAAATCAGTAGACAACTCCGCCATTGTGAATTGTCGATTTTCACGAACTTTTGCATCAACTGTCTGAACGAGTTCGTCAGTCACCAAGGATGGTCTACCACTCCTCTCTTCAAAATGAACGTTTTCTCGTCTACTTTTAAATAAACGTACCCATTCACGGACAACTCCTTCACTCATAACTTTTGGTCCGTACACGGCACAAAGCTCACGATGAATAGCTGCTGCAGAGTATCCTTTGGCTGTAAAAAACCTTATAACAGCACGCACTTTACATTTGGCGGGATTTTCTATTGCAGCACACATTTCACATTTCAAACTGCCACAAAAACTAAACTTTCTGAATTGCCCTCGTATATATATATATATGTATATATATATATATATATATATATATATATATATATATATATATATCATGTATTTAAATATTGGAGTAATAACATTTACTTATTTATTAATGATCCTATATTGGGATGCTACTTTATTATGGATCTTATATTTATGAGTATTTATTTATAATTGATTTGACTTTAAATATATTTTTCTTTTCTAATGATTGTGGGCGCCAGAATTGGTTTAGCTAACCGCTAATTTCCAATTCAAAGTTTTATTTAGTAACAAAATTATGAGTTATGTAACTTTATGATACTATACCTCAGGGATGAGATTCGGCACTTGGCGATCGGTAGTAACAAGGAACTGAAAGGTAAGATATCAAAGAAAAGAAAGGAAAAACATAGATAAATAGATTTTAATTGTGAATAGTTGTTTGAATAATGAACATTTTCTGAATCATAATTGTATAATCATATTAATTAAACCTTTGCGTAAGTACGTTTTTTTTTATTTTTATGAATACTATTAAATATGAAACATATCAAATAAATTTCGCTTCCTATAACTTATCTCTATATGTTTTTGAAAGCTTCCACAAACCATTCAATCTCTACTCTAATAATTTGTTAATGTTGACGTGACGTTGAGTTATTCTATGGTAATGATAATTTAGTTATTAAATAAAGAATGAAAACCAAGTGTGTTTGTGAGGCAAACTGATGATTTATCGTAATGATTTGGTGAGTATTATTTCCTTTATTATTTCCTTTAATGTAAGTTCAATGTTCTATCCCGATCTAGTGGAGATTGAATATCTATATCTAATAATTTTACCAACGAATAAATTTTTACACAATATAACCTAACAAATGAAAATTATGAACGATGTTTTATAGGACAAATATGTTACACACGAAAAGAAAAGTCTATGCTTGGCATCTTCTTGTCTCTGGGATGAAACATTTGGAAGAAATACGATCGCCTATGATCATATATGCGAAATCTTGATATTAAAATGATGTGACGTGATTTATTTCGCCAGGAGCAACAATTTATTCACAGAAGATACGTGAATGAGCAAACGAAAAGCAGATTAATAAAGGTAAATTGTTCATCTTACCAATTCTCGGCGTTTCACTAATTTTTTCACTTTTTATTATGTATTCGATAGAAAGTTTCTGTTATTTTATAGCATCATTGTTTTTAAATACTATGATTAATTCTTTAAACTTAAAATATATCAAAATGTTTGAGATTTATAAAAATTTAGAGGAGAGAAATTTTAATGCGTCCTCACATTATTGAATCTACACCGCGTCTCTTCCAGCTCTCAATCAACAACTTTTAGTTGTTTTTAATTTTTGTTTCGTTTTTCAATTGTTTATAAATAAACATCATTGTTTTCAAATCCAAATATCTGTTTTCTATGTTATTGTAGATAAGTTCACTTTGTTCTTATGCATTCCTAATGTCACTCCGAAATTACACCGTTCGAACTATTAACCGAACGTCATTTTACGATGACATTTTGACCTTGAAGTTTATACCAAAATAATCAATAATTTACATAACATATAGGGTTTCTGAAAAGTGTCTATAATATATAAATTACAATTATGGAATTTTATTTTGAAATTCATGCAATATTATACCGTGATAATCATTGTTATGTACCAAATTAATGTTTACGTAATTTATTTGTTACGTCTGTGTTTTTTGTCATGAAATATAATTTGAAGAAAAATAATTGCAAACTTAAATAACAATTTTTATATGCAATATTAGTTGTATCTTGTTTGTAAGTGTTTCTTCACATATTTATACTCATATTTAAATTGTTATCTTATGGACTATTATGCAATTTATTGGGTTTATCGTCATCTATTACTAAGATTCACATTAACTTAGTGATATCTCTGTTTTAATTTATCTTGATAGATAATTTTCAGTTTAATATATATATATATATATATATATATAACCTTTGGAACGGAGGGTGATTTTGGCATCTAGGAACACCAAAACGAAAAACTGCATTGAAATTTTTCCGAAGTCGCGTCATGCTACTCTCTACAATAGCCCTATTTCATTCTGAAATAAGACTAAAAATGAATTGTATCTTCCAAAGGAAACGAGAAGCCAAATGAATATTTGGAAGGTACAAGCATTATAATGTTGAAAACACATTGTTTAAAGGAAATTTGCTCATGATGGGTAACAAGGGTTGAAACGTCACCACCAAAACTAAAATAAATTGTGACTCCCAAAAGAAACGAGAGGCCAAGTTAATATTTGGAGTGTAGAAGAATTATAATGTTGGGAACACACTGTTCAAGGAAAATCTGCTTACGATGGGGCACAAAGGTTGAAACGTCACCCCCAAAACTAAAATAAACTGTAACTTCCAAAGGAAACGAGAAACCAAGTTAATATTTGGAGAGTAGAAGCATTATATTGTTAGAAACACACTCAAGGAAATTTGCCTACGATGGGGAACAAGGGTTGAAACGTCACCCCTCAAACTAAAATAAATTGTAACTCCCAAAGGAAACGAGAGGCCAAGTTAATATTTGGAGTGTAGAAGAATTATAATGTTGGAAACACACTGTTCAAGGGAAATTTGCTCACGATGGGGAACTTTACGACAGAATCAATTAGGATGTATCCTCGTAGAAATCAAACGAATCATCCTCTGTTACTGATCCAATATTCGAGCACGACCGCCCTTGACAGTTTTTACATGCCAGAGAACAAAACAGTCAGGCTTTTTTGCAACCATATTTAGCACTGCATCCCTTTTCCCAGTTGCAAAAAATTGTGTTCAGCAGTTTTTCCGATGCAGGTGGTAGTAAAGTTTGAACTGGTTCCAATGTATTGCCGTGCCGTGTTTGTGCATATTAATTTTAAATGATCTAAATTTGATCGTTTATTCTTTGAAATTACTCGCTCCTCAAACTATGTCAACGATTCTGGGATTTCATTATTCAAATCTTCAAACACGCGACTTGGTGAAGGGTAATTAGATTTATCAAACACTACGGATTGGATATCTTCGCGAATAATAGCTGCAGATGCGTCTAGGACTCTGAATCGTTCTTCTTTTTGATTAATTTGTTTTTTTTCGTGCCAGGCTTGATTCAAAATATCATGATGATTATCCACTAAGAATATGAATGTTAATGCTCCCGATTTCTCAGTGATAATAAGTTTTTCACCATACTTTAGTTTTAGTCGTAGCTTAATCGTTCTGTAATCTAATGTCGTAGTTTTGCAAACATTTGATAATTCATTCAAAGTGAACTGAGAGTCATCGCTATTTTCAATGTAAGTGAATATTTCCTCCATTGCCAGATTCGTAGCTTCGTCTTTAAAACGACCAACTTTAACTCCACTGGAAGGTTTTCAGAAAGAAATATAGCAATCACGATGATACTTAGCTTCAGCAGCAACTAAATCATATTCAAATTCGACTCGAGCAAGAACAGCTTTTGCTATAGCATCGTCACGAGTTCGAACTACTTCCAGAATTGAATCTTCAAACTGAAGTGCACTTACTTGGCTAATTCGACGGCGAAAATCTGAGGATTTTCTTCTTTCATACTCCATATTCAATTTCTGGCCACAAAATAAGCATAGTTCTTTAAAACAAAAAGCTGATTCACTGACACGTGTTCTAGTACGAGGAGGACTTACTGTGGATGTACTGGCTTCTTGTTCTTCGCGTTGTATTTTATTAGCTGCAGCAATAGAAGACTTTCGAGTATAATTTTTACGACAATTCTCATGTATTATCACCGATTTCTGATTTTTGAGAAATTCCGAAAATTTATCTGTTCTTTCGATACTTGCATTAATTAATGACTCCATAACACGTTCAACAGTAACAATTTCACTTTCACTTAAAAGTTTAGCACAAAGAAATCAATATTCAGACATTTTTGTTATAAAAGTCAAAACAGCACGATATAGGTTAGTATGAACACGTGATTTCACTATAGAGTGTCGCTTGAGACTAACGGTATTTCATTTATTATAGCAGGTATAAGACCTTAGCCACGCACACAATAGAACAAGAGACAGATTTTGTCTCGAAGTTACACTGGCGTATGAAGTAAGGGACTGGGTTTCATTTGACCTGATATTCTTATAGTTATAACTTATGTATATTTTATATTTTATGTATAAATTACAATCTCCGATAGAAAAATATTTCAACATATATAACAACTCTAGATAAGAGATGTATATACGTGGCGCACTCATGCATATTATGACGATAACAATTTGAACAACTTTTTGAATACGTTATATCTCAAAAACGGTGGCACGGTGGCTCGCACGAAAAAAAAATTTTGATACATTTTTTGTAGACTATTTTTTGATCTACAATTTTTTTCTGAGATATTTTTATGATAAAACTTACCGTTTCGCTGAAAATCGTGAAAAACTCATTTTTTTGACCTTTGACCTTGAATAAAATTTTTTCCATACAGAGGAAAGATGGGGAACTTTCAAATTTTATTTTTAATCACATTTTTAACAATCTCACTGATTTTCAGCTTGATGTGAATGTATGTACCTTCACTCACATTTTTAGGTCTAGATTGACCGGACTATAGGAATTTTTAAATCAGATACAGTGAATACTTACGAGCATACAAATTAAAACAACCAGATAAATCCCATTACGTAAAACATCTCCTTGACACCAAACATTCATTGATACCTAACACAGAACTAGAAGTACTATAGTATGTACAAAAAGTACGAGGAGTAATAAACCCTAATTAAGTATGCAAAACCTTTACAGGGAGCACCATGAAATTTTTGATAAATCTCTTACTTTAAATTACATTTTTTCCGTAAATCTAAAAACCAGGTAGATCGACCCCGTATTTGTTTCAGTTGTAGCAAAGTTTAGGGTTTATTAATTGTTAAAGGATTAGCAGATAAGCAATAACGCAATGCAGTGGTGTGTATTTTGGGAAAAAATACGTTTTAAATTATAATATAATAAGAAATGAAAAGAAATAATAATTGGAATACATTTATTACTTACATTTTATTCTATATCCGACTCGGAAGAGGAAGAATCGTTGTTGACATTAATAATAATAGGGTCGTTTAATTCATCACAAATATTGTCAATTTTCCACATATTTGCCTCTACTTTGATAACATGCTCGATACAGTTTGTCCAATTTTCCTTACTCACATGACTTACAGCACTCTCAAACAATTTCACAACATCGTTTATTTTGAAAGTAGTATTTATTTCCCAACTTCCCCCTTTACCTGAGCCCATATTAATTCTATGGGATTAAGTTTACAATGATAAGGGGGAAGTCGAAGAACTGATATACCACGAGAAGAAGCCATTTCTTCTACAATGTAGGTTTTGTATTTATTCTTGTTCATTTTTGCAATTCTGTAAAGTTCTTTCCTTAGTGGATCTTTTGGAAACTTGATATTTTTCGAAATAAGCCACTCCAAAAGCTCTGCTTTACGCCAACGACTTGTGGGCAATGCTTCTCGTAACCGTGAATGGTAACTTGCGTTGTCCATAACAATAACAGCCCCTTTTGGAATCAGACCCAACATTTCAACAAACCATTCCTCGAAGACATCCCCATTCATATCTTCGTGATAGTCCCCCCTGCGTTTTGAAATAAAAGTTAATAATCCACCATCAACAAAACCTTCAGAACTTCCAACATGGGCAATGATAAGTCTTTTTCCTTTTCCAGATGGTGGCTGCAAACCTAACGACAAACCTTCCACGAATGCCTGCCTTCCGCTTTTAATGTTTTCATCTTGCCAAGATTTGGAAACTGTATATCCAGCATTTATCCATGTTTCGTCTAAGTAGAAGATTTTCAAATTTTGTTCTCTGGCATGTCGAATGCTTCTTAAATAGTCTCTTCTCCAAAAAACTATTTCCGGTTTATCTATCAAGAGAGATTTTCTATTATGTTTTGTATATCTGAAACCCACATCTTTCAAAAGTTTGCATAATGTCAATCTGGAGAATTTTGGATAGTCCGTATCTTCTTGCACTGATGTCATAATTTTGTCAAGTGTTGGAATTTCCTATCGTAAGTAAAATCCATGGACTTTACGCCTTAGTCTTTGTTTTATTGACTCATCGATCTCAATTGGTTTTCGGCCTGAAGGAGTTTTAGGGGGTTGAAGAGTTACATTCTTGCTTTCTTTTAGTAATCTATAAATTGTTGATTTAGCAACACACAACATAGCAGCCGTTAATTCCACAATATCATCAACACTTGCACTTGGATCCTTGTTTTTCAATGATATATAACAATTCAATATCAGAGTTTTTTCATTTAAAGATAATGGACCTGTTTTTGGTCGTTTAGATGGTCCTTGGCTTATCGACATTGTTTGGTACTTGCACAATTAACATTTTTTAAATATATTCCAACTGTTTACAATATTATGACAACCATACAACTTCATACAACTTTACTCAAAGAACTAATACTAAGTACTGATTTAATGTACCTACTTTCTTTTAAAATAATATTCCCGATAATGTTTCTAAGAAAACTGGGTTGTTTGGAAAATCCCTCTCAATA
Source organism: Galeruca laticollis (assembly GCA_963921935.1). Taxonomy (NCBI): domain Eukaryota; kingdom Metazoa; phylum Arthropoda; class Insecta; order Coleoptera; family Chrysomelidae; genus Galeruca; species Galeruca laticollis. Next base: position 155,507,511 of record OY998181.1, on the reverse strand, counting down.
ATCGAATAATCTGTAAATAGGTGTAATCGTATTAAGCCGATTACAGTAGGCCACTTGCCATTTAAAATTTCTGAGAAAAATTCCCCAAACACTACATATAGGAGTAATACAAATAAAAAATATTATGAATAAACGGGCATATCCGAACTCTGCCACAAAATAAAATTTTACCTGACTTGTATCAATTTGAGGATTACTGAAATGTTCGAACTGTGCCGCAACCATTTAGTTTAATCATATTAGAGTCATTAAGGTTTATAATAGATAAAATCGGAGGCCCATAGAATTATGTATATTTCTGAAAGGTTTCAAAGATTTCTTCAATTAAATATTTTGAAGAAATCTTGATTGTTTTGATCGATATTTAGGGGATTAGGGGAAGGATGTTGATGCACTTACACTATTGCCTAAAAATCAGGAAGAAGTATTTAATAGTGTTCGTGAATTACAATTACGAACGAACCGAGAAAAGGAATTTCTATTAACAGCAGACCAGGTATTTAAAATTATTGTATTCTCCTGTTTTTCCAACCTTAATTTTTTATGTAATTCGGATTGTATTTTGATGGATGGGACTTTTAAATACTGTTCAACTTTTTTTTTACCAAATGTTTACCATTCATGGTTTTAAAAACGGCTATTACGTACCTCTTGTTTTTTGTTTGCTGCCGGACAAATCAAGTCAAACATATTCAAATTTGTTTTTAATTTTAAGACAAAAATGTAAAGAAGTAGGCTTAAATTTTCAACCTAAAGAGGTCGTAGTAGATTTTGAACTAAGCATTCATAACGCTATATATGAATGTTTTGGCAGAGATCAAATTCTTTTTGGTTGTAAATTTCATCTCTGTCAAGCTTGGTTTCGTAAGATTCAGGAGTTTCATTTGGTACAAGAGTACAGACAGAAAGGTTCTGTAATTGGCGAATACTTAAAAGTACATTTCGGTATTATGTATCTTAGTCCTGAGGAAGTTGTAGAATTTTTTTATAATGAACTACATTTTTTGCTTCCGAATGACCTCTACCTCTATCACTTTTTTTTATTAAAATTAGTACTGACTACCTAAATCGTATATTCTTTAGCATAGCTGCAACTCATTCGTTCAATACAAAATGTACCTTACGGTATACCCTCTTAAAATATATTTTGGTACGTCTATGAAATCTACTTAAATGAATGATTTATTACTCCTTGTCCTTTCTATATAGGCTATACATATTTGTGATAAGAAACAAAAACTGCAATTTCTTTGACGAATTTGAAATTGGTAGACACTTAAGAGACCCATAATATGAAGTCGTCAATTAACAGATAAATCTAGGAAATTCTCTACTTTTAAACTGTCTTCTTAAGTGATAATTGTAAAGATTAGCAGATATAGTTTTCCTGGTTTTGTATATCATTGCACAGATATGCTGATCTTAAGTGGGAAAAAAATCTCCAGGATATCCCCATAGCGCTATTATTATCTAAGCTATAATATTTGTAATATCATATTATTTTTTTTCCTATTCATATATATTATGCCAATCACAAGGTAAAGTCACTTCTTGGTCTAGCCAAGAATAATTAATAACCATCAGGTAGGCATCACATGAAATGTAGCTTCTGTCATTCTGACGATGATAGTAATATAGAAACAAATATCAATTTCTTAGAAATTTCAACATTTTTTCAATATATTTTGGAATTATCTAGAAACAGTGAGTTTCATTTAAGACAGTAATATGAGTAGATTCCACAGAGTAAGGGTCGAGAAAGTAAATTTCTGTTGATAATTAGACACAACACAGAGTTTTAAAATCCAAACCGGCTAGGTTCACGTTTGACCTGACCAGAGTGTGTGAAGAATATTCCTCTTAGACAAGGTAAGGCCATTTTAGGGATAATTTAACGATAAACTTTCGGATTTGAAGCCTGCCTGTATTTACCTAATGATCTTTTATAATAGAAAAAACCGATAATTTAGAAACGAGCTCGTTCTTAAACTCATAAAACTAATAACAGTTGAACGAGTTAAACTGAGCAAGTTTACAGAAGTTTTTTCGAACAATTCTGGGTTGAAATGCAAGGAATGTGTAAATCAACCGTAGAAAGTATGCCGTGAATATTTCCACCTCAGATTAACAAATAAAATAGATATGTTTGTTTTGGTTTTCTCTAGCCCCAAACAACGAGTCACATTCTAAGCTCACTTGCGGACACTTCCACTGCTTTGCCATATTTACAAAGTCTCTTGAGTTGCAGGAAAAATGAAATTAGAAGTTTAATTGAAAATGTGTTAAGAAGTTATGCAAATAAAAAAAAGTCATACCAATTTATGCATTTGAATCGCTGCTTTTAAAATGAATTAATAATACTTGAATTTTATTTAATAAAGGCATATTCTTATATAAATTTGTTATATCCTTAGATACCTTTATGGTTATAACTAAAAGTGGCAACATTGCTCGAAATGTCACCACCTGTTTAATGTGTCGATAGTAATCTATTTAGTAGTTTTGTCCTTGTTAAATTACCATATAAAGAGAGATGCAAATATCGTCAGAGTGTGATCGACGATCATTTCGAATACGCCGTAGTATTGTAATAAATAATGTCAAACGTGGTTTGTTTATACGAGCGCCATTACGACTAGAAAGTGAACATCTAGTTCTTGTGTGGGCAGAAGAGAAAATCAAATATCAGGTCGCAGGTATCACAAGCCAAACAATGTAAAAATGCTCATCACATAATAGTTCTCAGCAGCTTCGAGGAAAAAACGAAGGACCACCTGCATTGCGCTGCAGGAGCTTGTTACCCGTACTAGGGGCAGAGGGATAACCTATATGAAAATAAATAAAAGTCAAATGTTACAATAGGTTCTTTACATTAGTATGTAAGAAAGAGATTATTCACAGGAGTGAAAATAAGAGTGAAATATCTAGAGGTTGGATAAAAAAAACACTCCGCTACATATCAGGAAACATGTTGCCAGTTATGAGTAAACACTCCGCCAATCATACACACGCTGCTAGTTAAGAAAACACGCAGCTAGTTATGCAACTTTAAAGTTCAAATCAACGTTTTACTATTAAAATCATCGGATGAATATAGTCAATAGCCGGTTGGAAAGTCTGACAATTACACTAATGTATACAAATTTACAATAGTTACAGTTGAAGCCAAACCCGCACTTACCTTCAATCAATCAAGTAATGGTTTCAGGTGAATATAAATTCAGAAATTTACATAAAATAATAACACAATAGAGCAATAAAACGTTCACAAATCAGTTGTCAACAATATGGCATCAAAACCAGAACATCTTGAAATTAGCTACCAACGTTCTCCGGCATTCTTAATCGCGCGGTGCTAGGTGAATGGATTTCGACTTGGAGACAGTCGGCGGATATTATTGGATATATTATCCTAATAATAATAAAAAATGTACTTACAATTAGTTCCAATAATAGGTTATACTATACTTATTAATTATTAGCAATTACAAGCGGCACAATCCCCATATTATAAAGGAACAACACTACATATTTGGAGCACAATGAACAGACGTCACTTATATGACATTGTCAAAAAACAAGTTAAGTTATTAGCGGGAAGGCGAACTAGACCAGCAAGTGGTTGACGTTTGCACTCAAATAAAGAGTGGAAAAGCTAACTGGAACAAACTCTGTAACTTGATAAATAAAGGTTTATCGCCAAATTCCTGAAACACGTCAATTTTTATTTTCAATGAGGTATATTACAAAGATATTTGTTTATCTTTTTAATTATCTGGGGGGGGGTGCAGACAACCCTAACTTTTTTTTTAAATGGAAGGGTAGGTTGATTAATTTCTTATTTGAAAGATTTTTTAATTGTAAACACAATTCCACTTTTTTTTGTTACTTTTTATAAGCAATGTACCGGGAAAAAATGAGATAAGGAAATATTTACTCAAATTACTTTAATGCAATAAATGTTCAAAGTGTTCTCTATCTTGTTGCTGACAATATCCTAATCGATTATAAATAGCATTCCGAACATTTTGTAACACTTCCGGCGTTACTTGCCTAATTTCGTCCCTGATTCTTTGTTGAAGCTCGGCGATGTCTTTAGGTTTAGTGGCATAAACTTTTCTCTTTATATATCCCCATAAAAAAGATCTAATGGAGTAAGATCGGGTGATCTTGCTGGCCACTCAATTGGGCCCCTTCTTCCAATCCACCTATTTGAAAACACTTCGTTAAGATAGGTCCGTACATTTTCAGCAAAATGTGGTGGTGCCCCATCTTGTTGAAGCCACATCCGTTGGTCAAATAAGGTGGTATCCAAATTATTGGGGAATAAATTTACTAAAGTAGGAATCAGTTCTTCTTGGAGCATATTAAGGTATGTTTCTCCGGTTACGTTTCCATCGAAAAAAAGGACCTACTATGCGATCCCCTATAATTCCAACCCAGACGTTTGTTTGTTGAGGCCTTTGGGTGTGGGATTCACGCATCCAACGGGGATTTTCGTCAGCCCTATAACGGCAGTTCTGTCGATTGACGTGCCTATGTAATGTGAACGTGGCCTCATCAGAAAAAAGCACCCATTCCAAAGCAATTTTTCCACCATCGATAGAAGCCATAATTCGTTCGCAAAATTCGAGTCTACGATCAGGATTATCTTCGTTAAGCTCCTGTTTTGCATCTTATATGGGTGCTTTTTGGTTTCTTTAAGAATTTTTGAAACGCTTGTGTGACTGACAACATGAATGCGAGCTATTTGCCTAGCTGGAGTAACAGGATTTTCTTAAACTTCCAACAATATGTTCAACTGAGCTTCTTCGTCAACTTTTGAAACCTTTTGTCGAGGAGCATCCCTTAGGTGGCCCAACTCCCAATATCTAGTTTGAATGTTGCTAATCGTACTTCGAATAATTGAAGGTAATTCTGGATGAACTTCAGTAAACAATCGAGCGACTTCAGCCTGTGTTCGACTTCTGTCCCCATATCCGATCATCATTAAAATTTCGATACGATGCGTCTCGGTTAAATAGGGCATTTTCTTATTTCTCGTTTGTTATTTACACGTTGAAATACAAACAAGTACTAACAAATCAATCACATTCAGTTCAAATTGACCAAAAAACTATCGAGCAGATTTTTTATTGAGCTTATCAAGTAAGAAAAAATGTTGAATAGATGAGGCTTTTACTTGATGAAGATACATACTGAACGATGAAATAAAACCATATAGTTTGTTTAAATCTTCATTTATTTGAACTAATGTTCAATTTAAACTTGTTGACGCGTTTCACTAACACAGTAGCTTTGTTAAAACGAATGAAGGTAAAATATAAAAATGTCTTAATATATACAGTGCTAAATCTATTTACTAAGGTTAACAATGGTATTGAAAGAGATTACCTGGAAATTCATTCACTACAAACATTCCTAAGCTATCTTCTAGGTAAAGAGGTTCAATAAAGGAGACTGACTGATATATATTTGGTCGTTAAGGAGATTACCTGAATATTTATTTTTGTTAATCTCTAGGGCCTCTAATAAATTTAAACTAAAGGATTTACCGACTACATGGAGAATTTCAAAATTTGGGTCGAAAATGTGTTGGTTTTCTAATAAATGATTTAAATAGTTAGAATCTAATTTTTTGTTGTCATAGCTACGTTTGTGTACCGAAATTCTAGTTTTAAAATTTCTAAAAGTTCTACCGATATAAATTTTATCACAATTGTCATTACCACATTTTAATTTGTAAACTCCTAATTTGTTTAATTTTGAAGATTTAGATTTATTATTTTTAATGAATTTGGATAAGTTGTGATCAGTTTTAAAGGAAATATTCATGTCTAAAGTTTCTAAAAATGATTTAATTTCTAAGGATGGTGTTCCAAAGTATGTTAAGCTTTTAAATTGTTTATTATTTTTATCTGAAGGGAATACTTGTTCTTAAGTCTGTTTTTTTATCTTTTTATTTATGATATTGTCAATTAAATTTGGATCGTAATTATTATTAACTGCTATTTGTTTTATGATATTTAATTCTTTGGTATAATTATTAATATTTAATGGGTCTGTTAAGAGTCTGTGTATCATACTATTGGAAGCTGCTAGTTTATGACTGAATGGGTGGACCGAACTATTATGAATTGTAATATATGTATGTGATGGTTTATGAAATATAGAAAAATCATGTTTATTATTTATATTTGAAATTGTAAGGTCTAGAAAGTTCATAGACTTATTTTGTTCAAGTTCTACGGTAAATTTGATATTATTGTGAATCGAGTTTATGTAAGTAATGAAGCTCTCTAATTGTCTATTTGTACCGATGAAGCTAGCTAAAATGTCGTCTACATATCGGTGCCAGTACATACATTTTTTACTAAGGGGGTAGTAATGAATTATTTTTTCTATATTATCCATGAAAATTTCTGCTAGTAGGGGGCTGAGAGGGTTGCCCATAATCAAACCATCTTTACTGCTATAAACCTCTCCATTGAAATGAGAATAATTTTGATTCAAACAAACAAACAAAAAGGTTTTAAACATAATATTCAACCCACATGTCCATTGGATAACTTCAACAAACTAGGTATAGAAACAGAAATTAATTTGTATAATTTTCCAAATAATTCTAATATAAAACATAAAGCTTCAGAAATTATTAAAAAATAATTCGTCAAGTTTAACCAACCCAATTTTGAATTATCAGTCGCCAAATCAATTCAACAAAAATCAAAGTCAAATAGTCTTATTTTCACAAAAGCACATAAAGGTAATACGGTAATAGCATTACCTAAAGAAGATTATATATTAAAAACCAACAATTTTATTCAGGCAAGCAATTTTCAGACCCTTAAAAAAGACCCAACTAATAAATTTCAGAGAGAAATAAAATTAGCAGTAGATAACGTTAAATCAATAATTAACGATAAAGAAAAATATAAATTATTTTTACCCAACTCGCAACACCCTGAACTTTATTCATTAATTAAACTCCATAAAGAGGGGTACCCAATCAGGCCAGTTGTTTCTTATTTCAAAGCACCTTCATTCAAAATTTCAAATACTCTCATAGATGTCATTTCTAAATATTGTTCATTCATACTTCGATTTTCAGTTGAAAACTCAACGGAATTGATTAATAATATTCAAGATATAATACTACCCCATAATTCTAAATTCATATCGTTCGATGTAACAAATATATTCCCTAGTATACCTCCTAAAGAAACTATAACTCTTGTTGATATCTTGCTCACATACAATAATGTTAAACCTATAATTCACTCTGATATCATTACTTTATTAAAAATGTGTTTGAATCAAAATTATTTTCATTTCAATGGAGAGGTTTATAGCAGTAAAGATGGTTTGATTATGGGCAACCCTCTCAGCCCCCTACTAGCAGCAATTTTCATGGATAATATAGAAAAAATAGTTCATGAACACCCCCTTAGTAAAAAATTTATGTACTGGCACCGATATGTGGACGACATTTTAGCTAGCTTCATCGGTACAAATAGACAATTAGAGAGCTTCATTACTTACGTAAACTCGATTCACAATAATATCAAATTTACCGTAGAACTTGAACAAAATAAGTCTATAAACTTTCTAGACCTTACAATTTCAAATATAAATAATAAACATGATTTTTATATATTCCATAAACCATCACATACAGATATTACAATTCATAATAGTTCGGTCCACCCATTCAGTCATAAACTAGCAGCTTTCAATAGTATGATACACAGACTCTTAACAGTCCCATTAAATATTAACAATTATACCAAATAATTACATATCATAAAACAAATAGCAGTTGATAATAATTACGATCCAAATTTAATTGACAATATCATAAATAAAAAGATAAAAAAACAGACTTTAGAACAAGTATTCCCTTCAGATAAAAATAATGAACAATTTAAAAGCTTAACATACTTTGGAACACCATCCTTAAAAATTAAATCATTTTTAGAAACTTTAGACATGAATATTTCCTTTAAAACTGATCACAATTTATCCAAATTCATTAAAAATAATAAATCTAAATCTTCAAAATTAAACAAATCAGGAGTTTATAAATTAAAATATGGTAATGACAATTGTGATGAAATTTATGTTGGTAGAACTTTTAGAAATTTTAAAACTAGAATTTCGGAACACAAACGTAGCTATGACAACAAAAAATTTGATTCTAACTATTCAAATCATTTATTAGAAAACCAACACATTTTCGACCCAAATTTTGAAATTCTCCATAGGCCCTAGAGATTAACAAAAATAAATATTCAGGTAATCTCCTTAACGACCAAATATTTATCAATCAGTCTCCTTTATTGAACCTCTTTACCTAGAAAATAGCTTAGGAATGTTTATAGTGAATGAATTTCCAGGTAATTTCTTTCAATACCATTGTTAACCTTAGTAAATAGATTTAGCACTGTATATATTAAGACATTTTTATATTTTACCTTCATTCGTTTTGACAAAGCTACTGTGTTAGTGAAACGCGTCAACAAGTTTAAATTGAACATTACTTCAAATAATTGAAGATTTAAACAAACTATATTGTTCTATTTCATCGTTAAGAATATACCTATACATTAAAGTAATTTGAATAAATATTTCATTATTTCATTTTTTTCCGACACATTACTTATAAAAAAAAACAAAAAAAAAGTGGAATTGTATTAACATTTGAAAAACCTTCAAAATAAAAAATTAATCAACCTACTCTTCCATTTAAAAAAAAAGTTGGGGTTGACTGCAACCCCACCAGATAATTAAAAAGATGAACAAATCTCTTTGTAATATGCCCCATTGAAAATTAAAATTGACGTGTTCCAGGAATTTTGCGACAAACCTTTATTTATCAAATTACAGAATTTGTTCCAGCTAGACTTTCCACTCTGTATTATCCCACGGGCAGACCGACTATTTTACGAATTTTATGAGAAATTCGTACAGTTCTTTCGTTTTGATGTGTTTTTCAAAACTTTTAGTGACAAAATAAGCTTTTAAGTTAATTAATTTGTTGTTTTTGGCTTATCATGGTTCGTCGGTGCCAGGTTTGTCAGAAAAACAGCCAAAATTACCAAGGCCATGTATCTACAATACCATCCCCACTTTTTGTAATCCATTAGTTATTCACTACTGGTGTTAAGAATTGTTGGCCGCAAAAATAAACGTGTTTATCAATGAATAGCCCTCTCTATGTTTATTATTACTCTAAGATTTCCACACCGTGGATCTGGTGGCGAGAACTGCTGTCCTCATCGACGTCCAGGTTTTTTTCAAGTTGGAAAAAACGTTCACATCCACGGTTTTACATTTTAGTAGAATAATTGTCCCCGGAGTAGCTTTACACGGTATATAGCCATGAGTTTGAACACAATATTCAGCTGAGTATTTTGAACGTTCATTCTCATGTAACTATTATAATTTTGATTATTCTTCTGAGATTCGTTGGAAAATTATGTAAACCGGTGTGATTTTTTATGGTTGGTTTTTATTTTAACTTCGCAATTGCGACAGACATTAGTATTTATCTTTAATTTAGTAATTTAATTATGTTTCGACTGAAAATTACAATTCCAAAGTATATAACTTTATAGAATCCAGCGATGTAAAAGTTCTAAAAGCAGACCCAACAAAGAAGTTTTCTAATAATGGAAGGGATATTGTTAATAATTCAAATTAACTTTTAAATGATTACGAAAAGAGGTCTATCATACATAAGAATCCTCATTGTCCACAATTATATGGAACAGTTAAATTACATAAAATAACGAAACCAATTAGACCTGTAGTCTCTTATGTTAATGCTCCTAATAATATATTGGCAAAGAAGCTCAACAATATACTCAATACTTACGGATATGAATCTCAGTACTCAATTAGAAATTCAATAGAACTAATCAAAAAGTTGAAAGCAATCCACTTACAAGATAACTATAAACTCATATCGTTCGATGTAACTAACATGTTTACTAAAATTCCTCCTAAAGAATGTCTAATACTTGTAAGAAAATTACTAGAAGATAAAAATATTAATCCAGGAAAATATCAGATATACTTAATTTATTTGATGTACGCATTAATCAGAATTATTTCACTTTTGACAATAAGATATATATTCAAAATGTAGGTTTACCAATGGGAAGCCCTATATCACCTATTTTGTCAAACATTTTTATGGACAATTTAGAAAGAAAGATCTTTGAAAGTAATATTTCGAAAAATGTTTTATTTTGGTATAGATATGTAGATGACATATTAGCTTGTTTTATGGGTAGTGAACGACAATTAGATGTATTTTTCAACCACATCAATAATTTACACCCGAAAATTAAATTTACATTAGAAATTGAAGAAAATAGCTCAATCAATTTTCTTGATTTAAAAATTCAAAGAGTTAATAATGTACTTGATTATTCAATTTACCGAAAACCAACACAAACTGATGTAACAATTCCATTCAATTCTAACCACCCTGTGTTACACAGACTAGCAGCATATAATTCAATGATACATAGAGCTTTTTCAGTTCCTATGAACAAATGTAATTTTGATAGAGAAATTAATACAATTAGACAAATAGCAACATCTAACGGTTATCCATTAGATATGATAAATAAGCTAATTAGTAAAAAAGAGGAAAAAGTGGCATTACAACTAATATATCCTAAACAAGCTGATGAAATTAAAACTTATAAAACCATCACATATGCAGAAAATATTTCTAATAATATTTCAAAGATAATATCTTCAGCAACGAATACAACAATTTCTTTTAAAACAGAAAGTAACGTTAGTACAAAATTGTTAAATGTAAAAACAAAAATACCACTATTAAAGAAGTCAGGTATATATAAACTCAAATGTCTAGAATGTAATGCTGTCTATTTGGGTCAGACCCCTAGGAATTTTGAAATACGATACAGTGAGCACTTACGAGCATACAGATTAAAACAACCAGATAAATCCCACTACGCAAAACATCTACTTGACAACAATCATTCATTGACACCTAACACAGAACTAGAAGTGCTGCCATCATCAGACCTATGCTGACGTACGGCGCGATTTACTGGGAAGCTAAAGCAAACCAGTTGTCAGTCGTCCGTAAACTGGATCAAATTCAAAGAACAGTATGTTTCAACACAACAGAAGCTATGGAGGTAATCCTTCTTCTCACTTCCATTGACATATACATCAAGGAAGTTGTTTTGACGACCATGACACGTCTACGCTCTACTGGTATACAACCTGATGTAGGATGCGGTACACTGAGACGTAACTTGTGGCATGAAGCCCTCAGGGAGGTCGGACTGCTCCAGGTCAATACGGACTCGATTCCACCGCGATATGCCTTCCACAGGCACTACAAGGTAATCTTTACAAACAAAGCATAAGACCCATTGGAAGAAGCCGCAATCCGCATCTTCTCAGATAGGTCTAAATCCAATATAGGCTCAGGATGTGGAATTTTTTCCAGGTCCCAGAATCTAAACATAAAATGGGCATTGGGCTGCACTGCAAGTGTTGCTCAAACATAACTCACTGCTATCTGCATCGCTGCAAAATAGAAAACCAAAAGGAAAATATGACACATTCTACTAGGTAAAGAAATCAGACTTAATATTTGATATACTGCAAAAATATGTCTATATCACAAATCATGGAATTAACTATGCTGCATGTGGTGTGAACTGGAGAATTCTTCAGGATGTTAGTGCATGGCGTACTTAAATAATATGTATTTAGATTTCTGGACTCTAATCGAGGAATGCGAAAACAGAGTTTTTCTAATAGTTTAGGGCAGTCAATTATATTAATAATTGATTTATACGCAGAAATTATGTAATTATATTCTCGTCTTGTTTTCAAAGTGAGAAATTATGCCGCTGTAACAAAACTGATTGTGATGTACCAAATGGAAGGTAAACACCGTCCGTCTTAAAATTTAGTAGCCTTAAAAATCGCCTTTGAACTGCTTCAATACGGTTAACATGACATTGACAAAACGAACTCCACACAATGAAAGCATATTCTAATTTAGATCTTATAAAAGAGTAATATTAAGTTTTTAATGTGGACACGTTCTCGAAATCACGAGAGGTTCTTACAATGAAATCATACAGGCGATTAGCAGCAGCAATTATTGAGTCAATGTGATTGTTTAAACAAAGGAATGAATCACATATAACTCCAAGGTCTGTTGGGGTTTCAGGCCGATGTGAGGAAATGTCATTTATAGAATAATTGAACATATAATAGTTATTTGTAAAACAAGTGTCACATTGACTCGTTTTGTGGTACGAGTGAAGTTCGCACAACGAACCGCGAGCATACAGATTAAAACAACCAGATAAATCCCACTACGCAAAACATCTACTTGACACCAATCATTCATTGACACCTAACACAGAACTAGAAGTACTGCATATTTGTGACAAGAAACAAGAACTGGATTTCCTTGAAGAACTGGAAATTAGAAGACATTTAAGAAACCCACAATATGAAGTTGTCAATGAACAGTTAAATCTAGGGAATTCTCCACTAATAAACTGTCTTCTTAAGTGATAATTGTAAAGATCAGCAGATATAGTTTTCCTGGTTTTCTATATCATTGCACAGTTATACTGATCTTAATTGGAAAAATGATATCCAGGATATCACCATAGGGCTAATAATATCGAAGCTTCAATATTTGTAATATCACATCTTCTTCTTTTTTCTATAAACATATATTAAGCCAATCACAAGTTAGGTTACTTCTTGGTCTAGCCAAAAATAACTACTAAACATCAGGTAGGCATAAAATGAAATGTAACTTCTGTCATTCTGACGATGATATTGATTTATCGAAACAACTGTCAATTTTTTAGAATTTTCAATAACTTGTATTATATTGTGGAATTAACTAGAGACCTTCAGTTTCATTTAAAAACACTAATAATTTATTTTGTAGAATTATCTTCTCTGATAAATATATTGAACTATTTATCTTCTTTAATACCTTCCATCTTCCAGTTCATCTTGATCTACAAAGAAAAGATAAGAAAAATATTTACAATTTCATTTCTTTTTATATTTGCCATTAATTTCTGTGTTCTGGTTAAAATGATTATCCTGATTATGAGGATCGTCATAATTACTATCCTCATCTTCATCAATTATATCCTCAACGTTATATTTCTTGCATATATTATGCAAAACTGCACAAGAAGAAATAATGTAAGCTGCTACTGCATGTTTATAGTGCAAAACTCTATCCTTTTTGAGGCATCTAAAACATGATTTTAAAACTCCAAAACCCCTTCCAACAATATTTCTAGTTCTCCTGTATAATATATTGTAATAGTCTTCTGGAGTATCAAGAAGAGCATCAGGGATATGGGACAATATCCATGGCTGAATGGGATATCCAGAGTCTCCAAGAAGGTAAGAATTCCTTCTTCATTCTTGATATTGTCTTCTTAAATGCCTCTATATTGTTGAGGAATCCCAAATTGCTGCGTCGTGAGTAGCTCCAGGATAACGAGCATTAATATTTTTTATAATTAGATTTGCATTAAAAATCTATAATAAAATGTTTTATGAACAAATATTTATTATAAAGGTAGTGTGTACTTACAGCTTGAACATTTATGCTATGATAGCCTTTTCTATTTATATATGCTGCCGCGAGTTGAACACTGTCCTCAATTTTAGGAGGCACTATTGCTACATGCATACAATCAAAATTATAATTCATAAATCTATAAATATCAGATTGAAGATTTATTAATGTAATTAGTTTAATATTTACCATTGCTTAGTTTTTCTTACATCTTCATCTCTGGTTGGAAATTTTACAAACCGGGGTAATAACTTATCAGTTATAATCCTGCTGATTTTATTGTTTATTCGGCTTAAAGTTGGTTGAGTAAGCCCAGGATTTATATAATCTCCAATTGTTACTTGATAATTTCCTTGGCCAAAAAATAAAAGACTAGCAAAAACTTAAAAGGGAGTTAATATATAAAATATTCATGTCTTTTTTTGATCTTTACAGTTACTTGTAAATGAAAAGGAATTGTATCCCTTCATCTTGCTTTTTCCACAAATGGAGTTAACTCTTCTATTAGGTCAAGAGTAGCTATCTTATCTAAACGTAAGAGTTTAACAAATCTGTTCCGGGGCAGTTATAAAGGATTACTAGTGTCCCTGATCTTCCTAAATTCTAGTCTCATAACTTCTCTAAAAATAGCATTTTTGATAAAAATATAAGTATGTATTCAACTTAAATAACTTACCTGTTTGCTATATTTTCGTACTCATTTAAAAAAGTCACATAAAAAAATAAGGGAAACGCCATTTCAACAATTTATCCACCTTGTTATAAGAAATAACAAGAACAAATACTACTTTGCAAAGATAGCAAGGTTTTTAGCAAGATCTATTAATAAATGACAGTTCACATTGCTAAAAATCGACGATTAGAATACGATATTTTGCAAATCTTGCTATGATAGCCATATCTTTTAAATAACCATATTGCTAGTGCAAACAGAATCGACCCGAATGTTTACCTTATGTAGAGATTTTTAACTTATTTGTTAAAACTATCGTCAGGGCCAAAAATCAAATATTTTGTTGTGATTTGTACTTTATACCTTATACATTTTTTTCTTTTTTATACTAACTTATACAATTAAACACAAACCACGTACCGATTTTTGTGTATTACTGCTTGTGTAAGTCCAGATCACCAAAATGTGTGCTAGTGGTAATTTCATTTGTAACGTCGTCTCCATTTCTACGACTTTAAATGAAGAAAAGGTGGAGCTTTCAAAATTTGGTTCTATGACGCGAGGGATTAAAATCCTATATAAAATTGCTCCTCCTACGAAAAGCTGCTGCTGCGAATAGTGGTAAGTTTCCTATTATAAGCGTAAGTGTAGTAGTTTAAATACCAGGGAATCGAGTTTTTTTTGTACATGGAGGAGCACGAGGAAACGGACACCGCCATAAGTTATCAGAATATTATAAACATATAATCACAAAAATAGGAGGAATCAGATTTACCATTAAGTATAATCACCACCGAAAAATCGAGATTACATATTTAATCGAAATTAACAGGTTAGCATGTTGGTTATCTATATAATTTTTCATTTTATTCTCATTATTGGATTAAGTCGACCATGTCGTCAATGAGAGCTTGGAAATATAGAAGGAAATCATCTAAAACAACCAAGAGGAAATTATATAAGGTGATATACATATCAATTTCATAAGTTAGAGCGGAATGTGTAATAGGTACATACTAATGGTTTTCAACAAAAACACGTAGGGACGAAGCTAACAAGTTACTCAAACATAAGCATACAAATTAATAAACTAAGTTTTATTCGTACAATCAATATAATATTCCATACAAGTTTAAACTACAACAAAAGTTTAACAAACATAAAGTATTCAAATTCCAAAGGTGATAATATATTTTTGAGCTTTACAAGTGAATGTACTTTTGTGATCATCATATGCGTAACTGTATGCATCAGGGCATCTGTCTTTGAAATATTTGGGATAGTCTTGAGGCCACGTAGAACTTTGACATGTTTCAGGTGTACCGTAGGCTCCTCTGCAACAGTATTGATCGGTGTTAAATGCCAGGCAAGCGGATTTGCAAGCTACCACGACACCATCTCCGTATTGCTTGAGTTCCTCGGGACATTCGTCATTCAGATATCTTGCACAGGCTGATTTTTTACAACTGTATTGACTTCCATCTCCTTGACCTCCCACTGGTTCTATCTGGATGAAAAATTTTATATTGTTATTAATAAATTCATCACTGGAATCACGAATGAAAAGAGTAATTAGCAATTATTTTATTAACATTAATATCGCTTTCAGATTCAATGACAGGAAATTGATAGGATTAAAAGACCATGAACAAACTCATACAAGACAAATTAATCATTTGGTCAGACTGAATAAGCCTTGTTGACCTACGGCTGAATACTGGTGCTTCATCCTCGTCTTTCTAAAATGCAACGATTAATTCTTCTCCTCCTATTTCTAAATGTACTTTATTCAGTCTGGACACTAGCGACGATATAGTTAACGCAGAATGGCCAGCAAATATATTCTTCTTCTCCCAGTTCCCCTGTTTCCCTTTACTTGAATGTTCTTTGTAGTTGTAGTGTAGGGTTCGGGCTCGTATTGCATTATGTGCAATCGTTACGTGATCCATTCAAGAAATTTTATTGATACTTCGACTAATCCACATCTCGAAGGCCTGCACACGGAATTAGTGACTCTTATTACCAAAATTTAATAAAAAGGAAACAACAATAAATTGGAAGCTTTTTTCAAAATGGAATTACAATGTTTCTTTTGGTAAAAATCATGTTTGATTGTTGAAAACGTTACATTCCATGTATATTTGAGGTTAATTTGTTCATAATACTTTCAAAAAATTGAAATTTCAACCCAGAAGAAAAAGGTAACACTGACTTAGAAAGAGATTCATGATTACTAATAGAACATTTATTATGGATAACCTAGAATTGGATGCTTTATAAATTTGCGTCTGATAATAGGTCCGTTCTGTAATAATCTATTTGAAAATAACTCACGAAAAAATTGTCACTATAAGATACCAGGTTATAATAATTTCACTGTTTTTGTTAGAATTGGTTTATTATACTTAACTTACACTAATAGCTATGTTGAATCCATCGACCAGAGAAATATCATAGTAATCTATTCCTCCATACCCGTTGAGTGTAATTTCAGCTAGTGAAGCTGGCGGATTTCCTCCTGCGCCTGCACACTCTACTTTATTTCCACAGTCTCCTGTTAGACAGTAATTAGAACCATAGTCGCAGTAAGTTCTCGGCCAAAATCTGCCAGCCCAATCGTCAGAAGCACCTACAGTCCACTGTAAAATTTCTAAATAAGTAATAAACGTCCAAATACTGTTTTTATTATTTTGCCTTACACATTTATTGAAATAATATTCAATACGTTTGTATTTTGAGTATACGACAATAAAAAATAGAGTGATTCAAGAAATAGACCACATAAAGAAATAACATTGGGAAAAATTCACAAAATATATGGAATACAACTTATATGGATGTTTTTGATTATTAATTAGTCAAACTTGGTCGACTGTAGTAGGCGTATTCAACTATGTTAGTAATCTTAATTTGATAATGTTAATGTCGAAATTAATAGTTTATTATATAAAAATTTACAAATGAATCGTACAAATTGATTATGGGGTGAACTTCGACGTTATTGAGATCGGAAGGTAATAAAGAATTTAATGATTTCGGAAAAACGTTATGTTTCGGCTGACTTAGTGTCTCAACTTCACGTAGAAATGATGAATTTCGACTTTGAGTACGCGTGTTTGACATGACAACTAACTAAGAGACGGTATGCTTCAATTAGTAACTGAGAAATGATGACTTTCGACTTGGATTACACGTTCTTGAATTGAATACTGAATAAGAATCGGTATGTTTGACTTAATAACCGAGAAACGATTATTTTCGACTTGGATTACACGTGTTTAAGTTGAATACTATCTTAGAAACGGTATGTTTGACTTAGTAACTTAACTTCACTTAGAAATCACTTGTTTCGACTTAGGTGAGATGTTACTCCTGGAGAGACGATATGTTCCGACATGGGTGAGAGGTAACTTTCGTAAATGGGATATGTGTCGACTTCGGTGCGTAACTGTGCAACCGGGTAACGGTGTAACTATGTAATTATGTAACTATGTGTCTATGTAACTATGTAATTATGTAACAATGTGACTATGTAACTATGTAACTATGCAACTATGTAACTATGTAACTATGTAACTATGTAACTATGTAACTATGTAACTATGTAAATATGTAACTATGTAACTATGTAACTATGTAACTGTGTGACTATGTAACTATGTAACTATGCAACTATGTAACTATGTAACTATGTAACTATGTAACTATGTAACTATGTAACTATGTAACTATGTAACTATGTAACTATGCAACAACGTAACTATGTAACGATGTAACAATGTAATTATGTGACTATGTGACTATGTAACTATGTAACAATATAACAAACTTACAATGTAACTATGTAACTATGTAACGATGGAACTATGTAATTATGTAATTATGTAACTATGTAACTATGTAACTATGTAACTATGTAACTATGTAACTATGTAACTATGTAACTATGTAATTATATAACTATGTAACTGTCTAACTATGTAATTGTGTAGCTGTGTAACTGCATACATGTGTAACTGTGTACATTTGTACATGTATACCTGTGTAACTGTGTACCTGTGTACCTGTGTACCTGTGTAACAATGTTACTAAGAAACGATATGCTTGACATAGTAACCTAACTTGACATATAATCGATGAGTTTAGACTTGAATCACACTTAGAAATGGTGATACTATTTAAGGAACGATATACTAGACTTAGGTGAGATGTAACTCTCGGAGGAACGATAGATCCCGACATAGGTGAGAGGTAACTCTCGTAGAGACGGTATATCTCGCCTTTAGTGCGCGACTGGGCAATCGTGTAAATGTTCAACTGACATTCTAATGCGGGAAGCTGTCTTGAATGCTTAAGCCTCAAAGGGGTGTATTTTCATGAATATTGGTGGGACTAGAGAAAATATTTCAAAGTTATAACAGTCTTATTGAAAATATTTTAAAACACAAATTGCTATTGAGGCTATTTCAAAGGTGTGTAATGGTTTTATTAATGGCAGTCCGACACATATCTTTCTTTCAAAGATTCCGTGCCGATTAACACAGTAGAAGTTCAGAATTTAAAAACATAATGTATCTTATAATCAAATTAACTGTCTCGACCCTTACTTCGTGGAATATGCTCATATTAGTGTTTTTAAATGAAACTCTTGGTCTCTAGTTAGTTCCACAATATAATAAAAGTTATTGGAAATTCTAAAAAATTGACAATTGTTTCGATAAATTAATATCATCGATGATATTGATTTATCGAAACAATTGTCAATTTTTTAGAATTTTCAATAACTTGTATTATATTGTGGAACTAACTAGAGACCAAGAGTTTCATTTAAAAACACTAATATCTTATAATCATTACAATGAAATATTTATAGTCAGAAGAATTCTAATTTTATGGTGTTACAACTTTAACAACACTAAAATTATTTTTCTAAACATATAACGTCATAGGCATAAAAGAAAGTATATCTTTAAATTCACAACAATATCAAGAGGATACAAAAATATTTTATATTCTCATATAGATTGCCGATAGACTAACAATTATTGACATTCTAGAACCTGGAGTAATAAATACAAATATCTACATTCTTGAACAATGGATATCAAAGAAAAATGTAGAAAATGATGAACATTGAAAGCAAAGATATGAATGAATATATACGTATTGACAAAATCGCGGAGGAGCATTGAACATTTTTCAAAACTGTATAAGAAGAAAACGACATAGAAGGAACGAGGCGAAGACAATGGTGAAATAGTACAAATAACATAAGAGGAAACAAATAATCGAATTAAAATATCGAAAAACAGAGAAGCGCCAGACCCAAATACACAATCTATAAAATGCATATTACTGTTTTAAATGAAACTAAGTGTTTCTAGATAATTCCACAATATATTGTTAGTTTCATTTGAAACAGTAATAGGAGTAGATTCCACGAAGTAGGTGTCGAGACAGTAAATTTTATAAAATGGATGTTTGTATATATTTATGTTCTCTTTTCACTCCAACACCATTAAACCGATCATCATGAAAATTAGCATGTGTATGGATTTTTTCGTGTTTAAGGTTTTTACACTATTCTATTTGATGTAATTTCTCTCCAGGTGACGTTGCCGAATATCAAAGTATACACCGTTCAACCGATCACCCTGAAAATTGGCATATTTATGCATTTTTCTATAGAGAATTTGTATTTACTATTCTTTTTGTTGTCACTTCCCACCACGTGACGCTAAAGCATATCAACTTCCAGGTGCTCAGAGAAAGAAGCTTAGAAAATGAGGGAACAAGGCATTGATACCAAGACAGTAGTGTTGCCGATTATCTCAACATCAAGAAAAATCTGCAGATAAAGGATGTTAAGTGAACAGTATTAGCCAGGATTACCCCTGACGGAGAAAATGGAAAAGGTCCAAATGTACTGTTGGAACTAGTACTACAAGTGGTATGAATTACGTGTGGCCTTCAAAGGAATCAAGGCAGCCGTGGTTTCTAAAAATTTCCCAGAAACAACTATCTTGCAAGATCAGGTAGGGACTATCAAAGAAAACCTGACCTAAATGATTGACGATGTGCATTAGGCGCCAAGGTCTGAAACCAGTCGATACATGGGCAGCCACTATGGGCTGATATGTGCCAATGAGGAATTCTTCAACATAATGAGGGACTATCTGGCAAGTAAAACAAACTGGAACCTCACTAACAAATTTCCAAAACAGTAACGAGTCGTCGCTCTACTTCCAGAGACTAATAAAAAGGATCCGGAAGCGGGGCTAAAGGGACTCGAAAAACAAAACCCAGTGTTGAAGGTTGATCGCTGGATGATCCTTGGCTCCAAATTATCTGATATGGGACTACATGTGAGTCTCCGGATTGATGAGGAGTCAATGAAACAAATAGCCCAGACTCCATGGAAACCGTACTACTTATTCCAGCTAGAAATCTTTAAGACCCTGGAAAACACGACCAATGAGGAAACCACAAGCCTCTTAGGACATTCAAGGTGCCGCACAAAAAGAGTACCCCGACTGTCCTACATCAAAGGGTTGTGGCCGATAACATCGACATCGTTCTGATCCAAGAACCTTGGATACACTATGATAAGATACTGGAGCTAAGTATCAGTGAAGTGGGACTGATAATGGGAACTAATTGAACTAAAGTGAGAACTTGATTTTGTTACAGATCTAAATATAACTTGATGCCAATCATGGAACATTGTACGGGTGACGTGGTAGCAGCAAAGATTAACCTTGAAAAATATGGTGAGGGAATAGATACAATGAGTGTCTTTTTATCTTCCCATCGACTCAGAAGAACCATTACCGGAGGCTAACATGGAGAACCTGATAGGCTACGCCAGACGATAAAAACTGGATGTTGTTGTAGGAGCTGATACCAACGTACACCACTTCAGCTGGGGCAGCAAGGACAACAACACTAGAGGTAAGAAACTATTTGACTATTTATGTACTACTGAACTTGATATTGCGAATGTGGGGAACACGCCAACATTCAGAACATTGAGGGGGAATCATCAATTGATGTAGCTCTCTGCACTCTGCGAGTTGGGGAGATGATGAGGTATTGGCATGTATCGGATGAACCTTATCTGTCTAACCACACCCATATACACCTCGAAATAGATGTAGAAAATCGGCTATTAGAACATACATCGATTCTAAGAGTGCCGATTGGGGATATTACAAAGAGAACCTGCTTTTTAAAATCTGCACTCACCTGGGCAGACCTAAAACTGCCAAGGAGTTCGAAAGGACAGCTGCATGGTTGCTGCAACAGACTATAGTGACTTCCTATAACAATAACTGTCCGATAAGTGAGAGTCGCTCTTCCAGATAAGCCGTCTGGGGGAATAAAGAGCTAAAAACATAAGGGAAAGGAACAAGATGTCTTTCAAACACAGCAAAAATAACCGGAATCAGTGGAGCGTATGAGGCTAAACTAGGTGCGTATAATGAAAGAATCAAAGAAGAGATCCTGGAGAGAGTTCTGTGAGGACATACAAAGTATCCCTGACAGGGTCAGAATTAACAGGATTCTCAAAAGGGACACTTCTAATATACTAGGCTCTATCCAGTTGCCGAGCGAAGAGCTCACAAATACTCAGGAGAAGGCATTAGAGAGCACCACCACTTTCCAGGCTCGGCAAAGAGAGATTTAAATTACCATAACGGGCCGGTAGCCAAAACAAGGGCTACCAAAGAGGACTGGAAACTAACAAATGAGATTTCCAGACACCACGTCATTAGATGGGCTGTGAATTAATTTGACACATACAAAACTTCAGGACTAGATGGCATATTTCCCAAGCTTCTGCAAAAGGGAATTGATATCATTATGTTCTTTAGTTCTGATATTACGCACTAGCTATGCTAAGGGCATATGCCAATTGCATGGAGAGAGCCAAAGGTGATGTTTATTCCCAAACAAGGCAAAGAAACATACACCCAGGCCAAATCCTACAAACCAATCAATCTGACATCAGTCATGGTGAAAACCATGGGAAATATGATACAAATGCATCTGCTAGAAGGAGTGCTTAGAAGCATCCCTCTACACTGACTCCAATGGGCCTATCAGGTAGGGAAATCAGGAAAAGCTGTCCTGCATAATTTGGTCACGAGTCTCAAAAGGAGTTTGAACTAAAAAGATATAACCCTTGCAGCATTTTTATATATCCAAGGTGCTTTTGATGGAACATCGATGTCATCAATAAACAAATATCTCAAAAAAGATGGACGAACAATACCACATGCAGATGGGTAAAATCCATGCTTCAGCATATGAGAATATCGGCACACATGCATGATATAACGTACACCGTCAGGACAACTTAAGGAGGTTCCCAAGGTGGATTATTTTGACCACTATTGTGAAATTTGATTGTGGATGACTTGATCTGCAGGTTAAATGATCAAGACATATGGACGCAGAACTTTGCGGACGACTACTAATTGTCATCTAGGGGAAATTCCCGGAAACAGTGGTTACAAGTGGATTTTCATTGTCGAAGACACCACTAGCCGGTGGGTGGAAATATATCCTTTAATACAAGCTACAGCCGTAAACTGTGCTCGTCGTCTAATTGACGAAGACATCCTCCGTTTCGGTGTGCCACGACGCGTCATCAGCGACAACGACACTCAATTTGTAAGTGCCCTAATGCAACAAGTGGCTCATTGCATCACCCCTGTATATTGGCCCGTTGCTAATACCGTTGAGCGGAAGAACAGAGACTTGAAATCCCAACTAGCCATTTTGACTGGTACCGATCATACTTCATGGAAAGATCGTATCCCCGCGGTTGGATTTGCTATGAACTCTGCCCGATCACAATCTACCGGGTATAGTGCCGCCTACCTCACATTCGGTCGCGAGTTGCGCACCCCGAATGATGTACAACGTGATTTCCGCACAATCCTTGAGAGTGACAATTTCGTGCCGGAAATAACCCCCTATTTAAAAACTCTTAGTGACACCCTGCACGCGGCCCGCGAAAGTAGTGAATCGCAGCAAGACCGACATAAGGCATCTGCCGATAAAATGCGACGCGACATAGGTTTTCAGGTCAATGATAACATGCTCGTAGACGTGCATGCCTTAAGTAAGTCCGGAAATTCCTTCACTTCAAAGTTCACCCCGAGAAGAGACGGGCCATACATAGTTACCAAGGTCGTCACCCCGACTACCTACAAAGTGTCATCCCCACAAAAACCCGAAGTGCCACTAGGGAAATACCACGTCTCGGCCTTGACACCCTTTCAAGAAGCAGAAACTACTGACGATCCTGTCCCAGTACTACCGCTACGAAAACGAAACCGTCCAACCAAACCCGCATCTAGCACATCTACCTCCGAGTTAACCCATCTCCCAGACGACTCTGTTCCGGAAGTAACCGCAGATCCGTCCCACGACCCCAAGGACCCAACCACTTTTTCTGATGACGAGGAACCTACACCTTCCAACCAGACTAGAGAAGTTCAACGACGGAGAAACCTACCGAAGTGCTCTTGTTGCCTATAGACCTTTTGCTCCTACTTCCGGGACGGTTCGTGTAGCAAAGGGGGAGATTGTAACGCCTGCGCCTGGACCAGGCCACTGTTGGATGGTATTTCTCACTAATGAGACCACCTACCTCTGGGAGTGAAGCGTGACGGCTGACAGCGCGGTAGAACGATATATACACAGTTCGAGAATTAACATATTATTACTTTGAATTACTTTTACTTTGTGGAAATAGGGCAATATATATTTAGTTTGGGTAAAGTACCTCTCATTATTATTTTACCCTCATCAGAACCTGCAACAATGATACAAAATAATTGAAAGATGCATACCGACCCTCCTTCAGGTAGTTGGAAACCTCCGTTAGCTAAATGGTCATGGCCGGGATTTCCTTGTATTCCAACCCAAACAGGTCCAGCTTCTCTGTTTATAAATTCAAAATCAACAGCTGAGACTACTGCTATCAGTAATAAGAATTCTGCTATTTGAATCATTTTTGTTCAGTAATAAACTAAAACATAATACGATTATTTCGCCTCATTTATATACCTATGTTAATCATGCACATGAAAATTACCAACCATTATTCAGTTCATTTTATCAAAAGTAACTCAAACATTGCCACGGAGGTAAACAATTGAAAAATGATTTAACATACAGCCACTTGACTTGATTATATAAATTATATGTTGATAATATTTGTTTATAACGATTTCAATAATATGTAGAGGAAATAACGAAAATTCTAGTAAACGATTTAACCAAACTATTTAGTAGAAATTACGTGGTTTTAAAAATAACCTTTTATCCCTGAAACAAACCAATGATGAAACACATTCTACGTCCTATATTTCTTTTAACTTCAATCATTTTGTTGTGACAATAAGTAAAATCAGTTGACAAAGAGTATAGCAAAGTAATTCCCCCTTAATGTCATTCATTTTCCCACTATTTATACTAATATTTTGCAAAATATTTAGGTTTTAAGTTGAAGTTCAATACTATCCCACTATGCAAATAAATTTTACAGTTATGTTAATTCAACATCACATTGTGGTAATGTTCTTCCTTTTGTTCCTCTTGTTTTCATCACATGCACATCTATACAACCGCTTATGCCCAGCTTGTGGCTGGTAACTTTTGTGATGTTTCAACTTAACTTCTCAGCGATGTTAAAGCGCTGCCTTTTTACATTACTGTGATGTTACTAGAACTTCCTCAAAAAGAAGTTTTTATACCGAACTAAAAACAACATCTCTGTTACATTCTGAAATGCCTTTTAACATCTTGTCGATGTTAATGCAATATCTAAAAAATAACATCTTATCAATGATCTAAATGCGACATTTCAAAAACAATACAGTGTATTCTCGTAGATGTTGTATGGACATTACATAAACCTCTAAATAATATACCTCAAATATTCTAGATGATATCCTATAGATGTTTCTGTGCCTAATCAGCAAATACAGGATAAACAACTAAGAACGCCGGCTGTCGGCCATATTTGTAAAAATAGTCATGCTACGACTTTAAAAAAATACCTTCAGGAAAGTGACCCTGAAAAATCGCTGGAAAATATTTTTGAGTTCCTAAAATATCTGCTATGGGGTGGTGTGAACACTTAAAAACATAATACTGTGATTATCTCCAAAACAGACATACTAAAGGTATCCTAGAAATACAATTCTTGATATATTGTTGAGATCATGAAAAAATGTAATTAGGGCTTTTTTGTCCTTATTCTTCAAGTAAGGGGAGGGGGAAGGTTCAACCCAAAAAACAAATATCGTAACACTTTTTTTTAATCGATATCCATGTTTTTGGCGTCATTTAAAAGAGTTTTTCCTCTTTAATAAGATATGCTTAACAAAAATAACAAAATTGGGCAATTTTGTCAACGCTATGTGAAAAAGTCGACAATTTTCCCATTTTTCTTGGAAATTCCAAATGTTATGAGGCGTTTTTTAAATTCATATGAAAAGGGGTTAGAAAAATAGGTATCTATTCCAAGATATAAGATTTACAATATCAGATATAAAAATAAAAAAAATGCTTCAATTTAAACTTGAAATTTCCGAGTGGATACAAAATTATCTAATTTTGTTATCAATATTATTAAACAGAGAAACTCTTTTAAATGCAGCTAAGTTATACATTTGTTCATAAGTTTTAACCTCCCCCACCCATTATTTGAAGAATAATTGGAAAAAAATCTCCTCAATTAAATTTATTCATAATCTCATCAAGATTTCAAAAATTGTATTTTTAGGACACCTCTCGTATGTTTTTTGCAGTATAATGTTTTCGAGTGTTCATTCCACCCCTAGCGGATATTTTAGAGACTGCAAAATATTTTCCAGCAATTTTTCAGGATCACTTACCTAAAGGTAAGTTTTTTTAAAGTTGTACCATGATTCTTTTCTGAGATGTGGTCTACAGTCGATCTTAGTTGTTCATCCTGTACATTTAAAATAAAATAGCAAAAAAGCAATAAGGATTAAAAACGTTTATTCACTATTAATGAACAGTACAGTAAATTTGTAAAAAACAGGTACAAAATAAAAAAAAATATCTTGTCCAGGAATCCAACCTAAAAAAAATAAAATTGTGTAAGCATATTACATAACAAGTATGGAAAGTGGAAACTATTGAACGCATTCAGTGAAAGCAAGAAATAAAAAAGGGTATATTAATCTGTAGTTACCATAAGGTAACATACTTTGAAACTGAATTAATAAAGTTTAACGGATACACATACATTACAGCTAGTTTACAGAAAATTTATTAGAATAGTTTTTTAATTATATTAAAACTAACAAAAATTTTACACCATAAAGATTCAATGAAACATTACGTTACATCAACAGAAATCCAATCTGATTATTAAAGAAAATTCTATCGTTTACTTACGGTTACTTTTTCTCACTCAAGAGTGGCTATTTCTAGTGCCTCAACCATTCCCGAACGTACACTTGAAAATCCTTATCTGTGAAATATTTGAAGGTGTTCTGAACAACAGCTAATAAAACATTTACTTTAGATCAAATTGTGCCCATGGAGACCTTTGACCGATCATCATAAACTACATCAAACTCGATTTTCAGCCAATTGACTGGGACCCATTTAACATAAGATACATGCGGGGATCTTCAAAGGAATAATAACATATTTTATTTCGAGAAGTGACTTTTCATGATTTACCTTCTATTCCATGCCTCACTCCATTTGGCAGGTAAATTCAGGTGTGCTATGAAAATTCATACTTCTTTTCTGTATAAAATAATATACTATTCTCATCTTGTTATTTTCATCCTGGAAAAAATTGTATATTAACATCGTGGAATTGTAACCTAATGAAAACTAAGCATTACTAATACACTGTATACAAAAAAAACTACTCATGAAGAAGAGATATGAACGCATTATCAAGTTAAATGAGTTTATAATTTATTGTATCCAATTGAGTATCCAATAGCTCTGTTTCTACAATAATAAATAATTGAATGCTGTTTGTTGACTGGAGCATTCAGTATCATAAGTTACATATTCTTCAACTAGATTAATATAGGTACCATTGTAAGGGACAGCTACAGCTTATTTATTGTATTCAGTGAATTTTCAAATGGAAATGAGCTTTTTAACAGATATTTCTGTTTTTGAAGTCTTAAACAGTCTCTAATTGTTCACAAGAATTGTTAGTAATAATGTTGAAAATTTTTAAGCCTGCAAAACTATATTGATCGCTAGAACTACTTCTAAAAAAACTAGAACTAGAGATACTTGATTCAATATTTTTTGTACTGTTTAATACAATGTTTGTATCAGACTATCTGAAATAGTTAGTCCCCTTTCATTACATACTTACCAACTATTTGTTTTTTTATTTTATTTGTGTAAGTAGGTAGCTTCTGAAACATCTTCAACATTGAAAATATTTTCTTCTAGATTTAAATATCTGCCAACATATGAGCATGTTTTATTATTAATAATAATATCTACCCTATTGCAATATCAAGTTATTTTTAGGATATAATGCATATCTAGGATTTGAAATGTTGTGAATCGTTTTCAAAATATACGAACTAGGTAATATCAATGTATAATAGCCGATTAAAGTATTGAATGAGTATTAAGTTTTAATAATTATGATTTTGGAATAGTACTTACCGATAACAATTGTTGTTCGTCCATTATAACAAGAATTATAACTAAGTATAGAAACTGTAGCTTAGTAGGAACTAACGAAAACGAAGACCACTTTATTCAAGTACTACTTGCAAAATATGTGCTTCCTGCAAACTGAAAACCATCCGCCATTTCATGCTCGTCATTTTTGTTTCCACAGATAACTACTGTATGTTTCGTTCATCAATTCTTCTTCTGTTTTCTTCTTCTTTATGTTACTGTGATGTTTAATATGAGATATCACTGAGAGTTTAATGAACTAACGTCGTACAGACGTAATAAGTACGATGTTAATAAAAATTATTTCGAAAGATGTAAAAGTAACTGCAACATGTGATCATCTTAGAAACATGTTAATTTGTAATATTACAGTAACGTTCTGTATGTGACATTAGTGAGAAGTATACAAATTAACAGCGTATGGATGTTTCCTATAGGAAGTTACTAAAAAGAAGTTCATAGGATGTGTATGTAACTGCGAATTCAAGTATTACTGTGTACATCAAAAATATGTTTTATTTACATGACATGGATGTTAATAGAGTTGGTAATAAAATTAAGACATCTAGGAGATATCTTATTAACGTTTTAAATAAACATCACGAAAAGTCTCTAAAAAGAACATCACAAAAAAGACTTGTTATGTTTCTTGTTTAGTGGGTGTATTTTTCATTAAAAAATGACTTAAGTGCTTATGGTCGCCGAGTCTAGTATTAACGTAACAAATCTTATTAAAATAATTTTGTTTTTATTTTTGAATAAAAAAATTTATTTAATGAATATACTACTGTAAACTATACTAAATTATAACCTTCCGTGCTAAGGATAAACGCGGCAAATTAGAAAATCCCCACTTACCGCGTTTATCCTTAAAATATTACTCCATTTCAATAGAACATATTGGGATATGTGGAATTTTGCGAAAAATGTAGTAATTTTTAAAATTTTAGCTATATAAATAATCAACAATCATTGCAAAAAAAAGTTATTCATCAAAAAAATTTAAGTTTGATGACACACAAGTGAAGGCTGAGATAAAACACAAAAAACATGTTTTCTCAGCTTTATGTTTTTGTGACATACCGCGTTCATCCTTATGAGGGCAGATTTGTAATATCAAATCATTTTTTTTCAATTCATACATATATGTAGCCAATCACAAGGTCTAGCCAAAAATAATTATTAAACATTAGGTAGGCATCACATCGTCCCCTTGAAGCCAGAAGGTCGTATGTGACAAATTTTTAGAAAATTATATTTTTGCACGTATGTGACAATTTTATCAAGTACTATTAAATGGCAAAAGGTTGTATGTAAACAATATTGTATTAATAAGATAATACGGATTATAAAAATACGTATGTGTTGTGTAAAACAAACCAATAGTAAGAAAAAGGTCGCATGTGCAGTTTAAATCCATAGGTCATTCTGCTTTATATCACTTAGACAAAAAAGTGCTGATTTTATAATGACAAAAGGTTTCATGTGCATTTGTTTCACATGCGTCTATTTGTCGATTAAGAATAAAATAAATCAGCTTCACTTACTTCTTAACATAAGGTCGTATGTGCGCGAATAAGCACGTGCGACTATTTGCTGTTTCCAAATAATCACATTAGTCCAAAGGACCTTTATGTTTCGTTGGTTTACTATTTGCTACTGTCAGTGGTAGAAATATAATAATAATATAATAGAAATACAAACGGTAAGTGAGTAGTTATGTTGTAGTGATTATTAGGCATATCAGTTGTTTTAATAACATTAAATTCATTAACATTACTTCACATAACCTAAATATTTTGCCCGCTTAAACTATTGTAGCAGAAACTGTAATGAACATGATTATTACTTACAGATTTTTGCAGGGCCATTTATTTAGATTATTTTTAGGCTTTAAATGCTAGATTTTGGTATCGCAACTAATGAGAAAAGTTTATTTGTAAAAATTTAACTGTTGCATTTCTTAACGAATTATTTAATTAATTTTGGATTGTGGCTGAATAAAAAAAATTGACTAAACATATTTCTTTGTGTCTGTGTTTGTATTTAATGTGATACAACTCACTGTTTATTCCACATAAATCTTTTAAATTTGGTAGGTTCATTCTAGAGACTAATAAATTGATGAGTTGGTTGCTGTTTAAAACTATATAACTATAATAATTTATAACACAGCACATATTCTTTATGTTCATTACTACACACAATTAGTTCTTGATAAAAATTATAAATAAATGAAATTAAATAAAATAGTTATATGGGAATAACTGTCTTAGATTGTACAATTGTTTTTTTAGCAATGTCATCCAGATCGAGAAATATATTAAATATGGCTTTGAAAACTTCTGATGAAAATGATGTAACTCATGGTATTAAAATCTTGGGATATGAAATTTTAAGATGTGAAACTGAACCTCTAACGACTGAAGAAAATGTAATAGATATCTCTGCTGGTAATGTAATTGATATTCAAAATTATGTGGTAGACACTGAACATGGTATTCTGTTAAATGAGGATATCCAAATGCAGATAAATGAATCAGTCACTTTTCAGTGCCCAGAACAAACTGTAAAATATATAAATCAACTAGATTATAATAAAATAAGCTACTGTGTAAATAATAAACTGACTCCAGATGAAATTGGCAATACGATGAAAATAATGATCCAAATATTCCGATATGCATAAACAAAGAAAAAGACCAAAAAATAAATGTAGAACTCGACGAAGAAGATGATTTTATAAATGATGTCACATACGAACCATCAGCTGATGAAATTAATGAGACTGAGGAAGCGTTTATTGAAGAAATTAACTGCAATAATGAAGAACAATTAGAGGAAGAACAAGAGAGAGTTGAGGAAAATAAAGGAAATAGGAGAAACCGAAAGAGCGATTCTCTTCAATGGAAGAAATCAGTAGCAAAAAAGGAATAGAATCTTGGGAACGAATATAAAAATCGGACAGGAAAAATATTTCCTAAGAAAAAAGCAAAATTGGTAGATTGTTCTAAATGTAAACTAAAATGTAATGATAAAGTAACTAATGAAGATATAGAGAGAATTCACGAATGTTATTGGAAAACAGGTTCATATGAAAGACAGAGAGATTTCTTATGTAAATATGTAAAAAAGAAAATGGTAAGTAGACGAAGGAAAGATACAAGTTCCGCAATTCCTAGAAGAAACAATACATACATGTACTATTTTCCTGGAGATATTCAGGTTTGCAAAAAGACATTTTTGCATTGTTTAGACATATCTGATGAAACAGTACGATTGGCGAAAATGAAAGAAATCCGTGGATCATCAGTTGTTTCGAAAGACGGAAGAGGAAAACATTCACCAAAAAATAAGACATCTGAACCTAGACGAATTTTTGTCAAGAAGCACATTAAATCCTTTCCAGTGATGGAAAGTCACTATTGCCGATCCAAAACAAGGAGACAGTACTTATCATCTGAGCTGAACATTACTAAAATGTATGAATTATATGTAGAGAAATGCACTGAGGGAAATATACCAGATCCAGTTTCTTCTGCAGTATATAGGAAGATATTTTGTACAGAATATAACCTGGGATTCCGTATGCCAAAAAAAGATAGCTGATGATGATAAGAAGCAGGATATGAAGGAAAGCTACGACAGGCACTTAAGAAATGAAGAATTGTCCCGGAAGAAGAAAGAAAACGACAAGAAAAGAGCGGAAATAGACAACAGCTTTAAATCGGTAACATTTGATTTGCAGTCGGTTTTGTATACTCCTTGCTCGGAAGTATCGAATTTTTACTATGCATTGAAATTCTGTTAATACAATTTATGTGTGTATGATCAAGGCACCAAGGATGGATTTTCCTATTTTTGGACTGAGACGGATGGTAAAAGAGGATCAGATGAGATTGAAACGTCCCTCTTCACTTATCTCAAATCTCTACCTGATACAGTCAAACATGTTTCTTTATATTCAGACTCATGTGGTGGTCAACATCGTAACCAGTTTATTGCATCCCTGCTATTGTATGCTGTAAAAAAACTGCCAATTGAAATTATCGACCAAAATTTTCTAGAAACG
Source organism: Galeruca laticollis (assembly GCA_963921935.1). NCBI lineage: Eukaryota > Metazoa > Arthropoda > Insecta > Coleoptera > Chrysomelidae > Galeruca > Galeruca laticollis. Next base: position 155,475,420 of record OY998181.1, on the reverse strand, counting down.
GGTCATACTGATATGGAAGTAGACTCGATGCATAGTGACATAGAGACTAGCAAAAAACATTTGAGAATTTATATCCCACATGAATGGCCTGTTGTAATCAGAACTGCTCGCCGAAAGAAACCGTATCTTGTTCAGGAGCTTTCTTACAATGATATTTTAGATCTAAAAGCACTGAAACTTTCTTTAATTAGTCAAAAAATGTCTGAAGATAAAGACGGGAATATCATCAACTGGATGAACATTAAGATGCTCCAATTCAGAAAAACTAGCCCAATGATTATTTTTGTAAAAGAAGATCATTTCCAAGACAATTTTACTGAAATGCCCATAGTAGCGCCAAACATTAATAGAAGAACTGCCTTGGAACCAGAATTGAAAAAGAAATATAAAAAACCTTTGCCAATATCTGAAAAAAAAGAAAAGTCTTGTGAACCTTTGCAGAGTTGATGCTATGCCAGCCATGTACCATAATTTTTATACATCTCTTCAATGTAGTTCCAACGTAGTAGATCGAATTCCAGAACCCGATCAAGAAGAAACTGAACTTCTGTAGAATACTTTTCTACCATTTTTTCTTTTATGTTTCAAATTATAATTAATAAAAATTTCTATCTCATCTATGTACAATCATTTGCGAAATAATGAAAGGCAAAAGGTCTTAAATAATTCAATTTAAATAATTTCATTTTGATAAAACGATGGAAGTTGTGTTTTTAATACATTTAAAAAACTATAAACACATATTTTTGAACCCCCATATCGAAATTTTGTGAAGATTTTAACATAATACATGCCAAAACAAATTACAAAAAATTGAATTTAGCGATTACTCTATTTTATTGAAATGTCACATACGACCTTTTGGCTTTAAGGGGACGACATGAAATGTAGCTTTTGCCATTCTGGCGATAATAGCAATATAGAAACAATTATCAATTTCTTAAAATGTTTTCAATATATTATGGAATTACCTAGAAACAATTAGTTTCATTTAAAACAGTAATATGAGTAGATTCCACATATTAAGGGTCGAGACAGTGAATTTCTGTTGATAATTAGACACGACACAGAGTTTTAAAATCCAAACCGGCTAGGTTCACTTTTGGCCTGACCAGAGTGTGTGAGAAGATGTCTCTTAGACAAAATAAGATCATTCCAGGGAGAATTTAACGATAAACTTTCGAGTTTGATGCCTGCCTGTATTTACCTGCTAATCTCTTATAAAAGGAAAAACCGATAATTTAGAAAATAGCTCGTTCTTAAACTCATAAAACTAATAGTTGAACGAGTTAAACTGAGCAAGTTACCAGAAGTTTTTTCGAACAATCCTGGGTTGAAATGCAAGGAATGTATAAATCAGCCGTAGAAAGTATGACGTGAATATTTCCACAACGTGGATCTGGTGGCGAGAGCTCCCGTCCTCATCGACGTCCAGGTTTTTTTCAAGTTGGAAAAAACGTTCACATCCACGGTTTTATATTTCAGTAGAATGATTGTCCCCGGAGTAGCTTTAAACGGTATGTATCCATGAGTTTGTAACACTATATTCAGCTGAGTATTTTGAACGTTCATTCCAATGTAACTATTATAATTTTAGTGTTTTTAAATGAAACTCAAGGTCTCTAGTTAATTCCACAATATAATACAAGTTATTGAAAATTCTAAAAAATTGACAATTGTTTCGATAAATCAATATCATCGTCAGAATGACAGAAGTTACATTTCATTTTATGCCTACCTGATGTTTAGTAGTTATATTTTTGGCTAGACCAAGAAGTAACCTAACTTGTGATTGGCTTAATATATGTTTATAGAAAAAGAAGAAGATGTGATATTACAAATATTGAAGCTTAGATATTATTAGCCCTATGGTGATATCCTGGATATCATTTTTCCAATTAAGATCAGTATAACTGTGCAATGATATAGAAAACCAGGAAAACTATATCTGCTGATCTTTACAATTATCACTTAAGAAGACAGTTTATTAGTGGAGAATTCCCTAGATTTAACTGTTCATTGACAACTTCATATTGTGGGTTTCTTAAATGTCTTCTAATTTCCAGTTCTTCAAGGAAATCCAGTTCTTGTTTCTTTTCACAAATATGCAGCACTTCTAGTTCTGTGTTAGGTGTCAATGAATGATTGGTGTCAAGTAGATGTTTTGCGTAGTGAGATTTGTCTGGTTGTTTTAATCTGTAAGCTCGTAAGTGCTCACTGTATCGTTTTTCAAAATTCCTAAGGGTCTGACCCAAATAGACAGCATTACATTCTGGACATTTGAGTTTATATATACCTGACTTCTTTAATAGTGGTATTTTTGTTTTTACATTTAACAATTTTGTACTAACGTTACTTTCTGTTTTAAAAGAAATTGTTGCATTCGTTGCTGAAGATATTATCTTTGAAATATTATTAGAAATATTTCCTGCATATGTGATGGTTTTATAAGTTTTAATTTCATCAGCTTGTTTAGGATATATTAGTTATAATGCCACTTTTTTCTCTTTTTTACTAATTAGTTTATTTATCATATCTAATGGATAACCGTTAGATGTTGCTATTTGTCTAATTGTATTAATCTCTCTATCAAAATTACATTTGTTCATAGGAACTGAAAAAGCTCTATGTATCATTGAATTATATGCTGCTAGTCTGTGTGAGACAGGGTGGTTAGAATTGAATGGAATTGTCACATCAGTCTGTGTTGGTTTTCGGTAAATTGAATAATCAAGTACATCATTAACTCTTTGAATTTTTAAATCAAGAAAATTGATTGAGCTATTTTCTTCAATTTCTAATGTAAATTTAATTTTCGGGTGTAAATTATTGATGTGGTTGAAAACCACATCTAATTGTCGCTCACTACCCATAAAACAAGCTAATAGGTCATCCACATATCTATACCAAAATAAAATATTTTTCGAAATATTACTTTCAAAGATCTTTCTTTCTAAATTGTCCATAAAAATGTTTGCTAAAATAGGTGATATAGGGCTTCTCATTGGTAAACCTTCATTTTGAATATATATCTTATTGTCAAAAGTGAAATAATTCTGATTAATGCATACATCAAATAAATTAAGTGTATCTGATATTATTCCTGGATTAATATTTTTATCTTCTAGTAATTTTCTTACAAGTATTAGACATTCTTTAGGAGGAATTTTAGTAAACATATTAGTTACATCGAACGATATGAGTTTATAGTTATCTTGCAAGTGGATTGATTTCAACTTTTTGATTAGTTCTATTGAATTTCTAATTGAGTACTGAGATTCATATCCGTAAGTATTGAGTATATTGTTGAGCTTTTTTGCCAATATATTATTAGGAGCATTAACATAAGAGACTACAGGTCTAATTGGTTTCGTTATTTTATGTAATTTAACTGTTCCATATAATTGTGGACAATGAGGATTCTTATGTATGATAGACCTCTTTTCGTAATCATTTAAAAGATAATTTGAATTATTAACAATATCCCTTACATTATTAGAAAACTTCTTTGTTGGGTCTGCTTTAAGAACTTCTACATCGCTGGATTCTATAAAGTTATATACTTTGGAATTGTAATTTTCAGTCGTCAAAATGACAGTAGCATTCCCCTTATCGGATTTTGTAACTGTTAGGTTATGATTCTCTATCTTCTGTTTTATTGCGTTTAAAACTGAAATGTCATTTTTTGTTTGACGTTTAACTTTTGAAGGTTCAATATTTTTGATTAAATTGGCAATTTTTAATTTCTCATAAAGAAAATTATTTGAATTAGATTTTAAAGCTATTTCTGACTCTGTAGCTATAATTTGTTTAATATTATTCGTAAATTTAGGTGGTATGCTGTACTTTAAACCTTTATTTAAAAATTCTATTTCACTATTTGTAAAATTAGTGTCTGAAAGGTTTTCAAATCGTGGTGCAAAGTGTGTTGGTATGTAGGTACTTACAGTTTCATGATGTTTTGAGTATTGAATTTTATGTTGTGTGTGTTCAAGATTCTGTAGCTTCTTTTCTTGTTTCTTAAATTTCATATGCTTCATAGTGCTGATATTTTCTCTAATTTTGTCATCCAAACAGTCAAATTCTACTGGATGTAATTGGAATGTGAGTTCTGAATGTACAACTTTTATGTAGTTGTCTAAGGAGTCTCTAACTTTGAACCATTTCTTACATTCAGATTTTATCCAAACTCGTTGAGCACATTTTATAGCTTTTTGTGCTTGTGGTGTTTTAGTTTGACATTTTATATTCACATAATTTGGTATTACCTTTTTTCTAAGGCATTCTTGGTTGAACCAAATGTTTTGTGATGCTTTGTAACGTTTTTGTAGTAACTTCTGGTACAGTCGGGTCAAATCTTCTCTCGAATATTTTTTAATGAAATTGACTGTCTCGACCCTTACTTCGTGGAATATGCTCATATTAGTGTTTTGAAATGAAACTCAAGGTCTCTAGTTAATTCCACAATATAATACAAGTTATTGAAAATTCTAAAAAATTGACAATTGTTTCGATAAATCAATATCATCGTCAGAATGACAGAAGTTACATTTCATTTTATGCCTACCTGATGTTTAGTAGTTATATTTTTGGCTAGACCAAGAAGTAACCTAACTTGTGATTGGCTTAATATATGTTTATAGAAAAAGAAGAAGATGTATATTACAAATATTGAAGCTTAGATATTATTAGCCCTATGGTGATATCCTGGATATCATTTTTCCAATTAATATCAGTATAACTGTGCAATGATATAGAAAACCAGGAAAACTATATCTGCTGATCTTTACAATTATCACTTAAGAAGACAGTTTATTAGTGGAGAATTCCCTAGATTTCACTGTTCATTGACAACTTCATATTGTGGGTTTCTTAAATGTCTTCTAATTTCCAGTTCTTCAAGGAAATCCAGTTCTTGTTTCTTTTCACAAATATGCAGCACTTCTAGTTCTGTGTTAGGAGTCAATGAATGATTGGTGTCAAGTAGATGTTTTGCGTAGTGAGATTTATCTGGTTGTTTTAATCTGTAAGCTCGTAAATGCTCACTGTATCGTATTTCAAAATTCCTAAGGGTCTGACCCAAATAGACAGCATTACATTCTGGACATTTGAGTTTATATATACCTGACTTCTTTAATAGTGGTATTTTTGTTTTTACATTTAACAATTTTGTACTAACGTTACTTTCTGTTTTAAAAGAAATTGTTGCATTCGTTGCTGAAGATATTATCTTTGAAATATTATTAGAAATATTTCCTGCATATGTGATGATTTTATAAGTTTTAATTTCATCAGCTTGTTTAGGATATATTAGTTGTAATGCCACTTTTTTCTCTTTTTTACTAATTAGTTTATTTATCATATCTAATAGATAACCGTTAGATGTTGCTATTTGTCTAATTGTATTAATCTCTCTATCAAAATTACATTTGTTCATAAGAACTGAAAAAGCTCTATGTATCATTGAATTATATGCCGCTAGTTTATGGGACATGGGGTGATTGGAATGAAATGGAATTGTCACATCAGTCTGTGTTGGTTTTCGGTAAATTGAATAATCAAGTACATCATTAACTCTTTGAATTTTTAAATCAAGAAAATTGATTGAGCTATTTTCTTCAATTTCTAATGTAAATTTAATTTTCGGGTGTAAATTATTGATGCGGTTGAAAAACACATCTAATTGTCGCTCACTACCCATAAAACAAGCTAATATGTCATCCACATATCTATACCAAAAGAAAATAGCACTCTATCCCCACTCACCTCAGATTTGAAGCGCCGAACGCTATCGCTACAGCTTTTTTTGATTTTTCCTATTTCGTGCACATACAAAAACTTCTCGGAACAATCTATCTTCGGGCATTTTTTTATTGTTACAACATTAATAGTTATACCGCAAACACTCTCGATCTTTGGCGTTTATTATATCAGCACCTATTCGGTCAAATTAAACACATTTTTTTTAAAGAAGCGTCTTTCCGAGTACTTTTTTTAGGTACTCTGAGTATTTTTCTTCGGTATCCAAATTCGCTTCAAAATTTAATCATTTATAAGACGAAATTTTTCAACTTTTCTAAATCGTGTAAAAAAGTGATAAAAACTTAAAAATTGTTCATTATAACTATTGTGTATTATAGTTTAGAGGTCTAAATAGTTGTAAAAAAATCTGCGCCTATTAAAACTCAAAAATGTTAGCCTGGCATGACCGTAAAAATGACGTTAATTTTATCGCGGAAATCAATTAACAATTAATTCATGTAAAAACTATCGGTCCAATTTAATCGGCCTTTAGCATATTGTTTTATACTATAATAAGGCTCTTAAATCCCAACTTATAGCGTGGTTGGATGATTTCTTATCTGCGAAACAAATGCTTCGAAATAACCTCGTTTTTTAGCTACTTTTTTTGCATTTATCGCCATTTCTCAACGAAAAAATTCCATCTTGTAGAGAATTTCATAAAGAACAAATTCGTAAGTTTACTTTTTTTCTATATCTTGCATATTTGAAGAGTTATATTAAGAAATGTCGGAAAAAATGAGCGATTTTTGCGTTTTTCTGCAGTTTATGATTTTTCCTGCAAATAGCACAACTTATTCAATTGGCGGACCTTCATATTTCCTTTTTTTAAATGATTTCCGAGCAATTCCAACCAATATCTAATCTACGTCCCGACACAGCCATATTTCAAAGGTTTGGGCTTTAATTCTCCTGGACTATAATGCGTTTGACTGATAGTTACAGAACATTTAGTGGAACTTGCTGTCGAATGTAGTTTCTACTGATAATATCGATCATTTTGGTAACTTGTAGTTCAATTCGTATTAACTTTTGTAAGGTAAATTTAATTATATTTATCCGGTGCGCATTTAATTGAATGGCACCTTATATTCAAACTTCTTTAGCAGACGTGATTAAAAATTAATTATTTGTATAGATTTTTTAAAGCGCTATCAGGCAATTTTTTGATTTTTGTGAATTTTTGTTGCATTGTCTGAGGTATGCCACTCGTAAGTACTGGTAATACAGTGTGAGTAATTTGTTCAGATTTGTAATGTGTTCAAATAGCATCACTTCCGTCTGGAATTTCATTGTTATTCTTGTCTATAGCTTCACTGTATACTAGGTTTACCTTGTGTAGAGAGTTTTTACTCATTTGTTAAAGCTCATCAGGGGCAAATGTTTTTGTTGTGATTTGTACTTTATACCTTTTTTATACTAACTATACAATTGAACTCAATATACATACTGATTTTAGACTATCATTGCTTGTGTGAGTCTTGATCACAAAACTGTGTGCTAGTGGTTATTCTATTTATAACGTCGTCTCCTTTTCTAGGACTTTAAACCAAGTAAAGTTGGAGTACTGAAAATTTGATTACAATTAGCTAGGGACTACAATCCCATATAAAATATACTCACCCGCTCCACCGACGAAAAGCTGCCGTTTTTATAGTGGTAAGTTCCTTATTATAAGCCTAAGTGTATTATTATTTTAGATACCTGGGTATCGAGTTTTCTTGTACTTGGAGGAGTACCCGGTAATTGACACCGCCACAAGTCACCAGAATATCATAAACATATAATCACAAAAAAGGAGAGGAATCAGATTTACCATTAAGTATCATCACCAACAAAGAAACGAAATTACATATTCAATCGAAATTTGCAGGTTAGACTGTTGGTTACCTTGTAACGATGTTACTATTTTTCGTTCCGACATCCCACTGTATATATTTTAGTTTCTCATTTTATTGGTATTATTATTAAGTTATGTTATTATTCACCTATACACCCCTCTTTCATCAAAAGCTTTAAATTTATTTGCTGTTAATAATTTTAAATATGTATATTGTTTTTGATACATCCGGTATATATTGAATATGTATTGCTTACTGTACCGTTCGCGCAAATCAGTCAGCGCCGTTCTTAAGATTGTTAAGTAGGGGACCTCCTGAGTGGGGTCGAGAGAAGAATGCATAAAACCGGCAAATGGGACGGAATAGCCCTCTTTTGCTCTCTTAGCTCTGTAGCTCCTAGTTCTGTGCTTTTACAGTTCCGCCGTTTTCCGCCGTTTGCCGCCATTTTTCCGCCGTTTCCGAAACGCCTACTGATTTTCGCCAACAAGGTAAGCGAATTTAGAAATTAATTTATAAATCATTCTTCTTGTGTTAAATTCATTTTGCTCCTAGCGTCTTTCGTAGATGAATTAATAGATTTTATTTTTACTTAATGCTTGTTTAATTTGAGTGATTTTCTGCGTATTTGTGTACAATTCCGAAGTAAGAATTTACTATAGGGAAAAAAATATAGTTGGGAAACTCCCAAGCATCCTCGCTGCAAAGCAGGTAGATTCTTGGGCGATATTTAACCCTTATAATACCAAGCGGAATGCAAATGCACCCCACATGTAATTTTTCGTATATATCTAAGCCAATTATATTTTGTTTTATTTCCTCTTTTTAGTAGCTGCATTTTTTTAGGTTCCAAATGTAATTTACCTAAAATCTTACATGGATTTATTCCATCTCAGTAATTGTTTAGGTTTTTAGAGTGTGGGGTGCATTTGCAATCCCGCTTGGCATTTTACGTATACCAATATTCCATGAGCTAACGGCAGGGTAAAATCCTTAAATGTTGTACTGTTCGTATGCCCACCTCTCATATTCGGCGCGGCGCTTGCATTGCTACGGCGCCGGCCGCCTACTGGTACAGGAGTAATAGTTATTACTATTTAGTGTCGTTTATGCAAGCGTCTGTGTAAGATAAACGAGTCGATTTATAGTGCGCCACGTGGTTGTTTATTCGGTCGAAAATGAGTAATTTCCGAATTCGAAATGAAAAGCTCTAACGGAGGAGGGAATGTTAATGCTGTTGCAAAATGATGATCCAGAATATGAGGAATTATTGCAGGAAGATGATGCAAGCGACATCGAAAGTGAGGACCATATATCCGACCAAGAAGAATTCGATGGAGAAATCTATGCTTCTTCTGATGAAGAAAACACTAACTTAGAGGTACCTGTAGCTGATATTCCTGTTTATACAGTTAGAGATGGTACCCAGTGGTATAAAATGCCAATAAATAACCAAGTTCGACGTTCGGAGAAAAACAAGATTGTGCATGTTCCAGGACTTATACCTACCAGTGCAGAAATAGGTACGATCAAAGAATCGTTTATGCTGTCTTTTTCAGACGATATATTTAACATTATTGTCGCTGAAACCAACCGGAAAGCTAAATTTTATTTTAATAATTATAATGAAACTCATCCCGAGAGTACAAAGAGATATGTGCCAACTAACAGAAAAGAAATCGAGGCCTATATAGGTCTACTTATTACATTAGGAGCATTGCAAGCTAGTACCGAACCCATTGAAATGCTTTTTACTAGTGACCCTGCATATTGTCGGCCTATAATAACAGCAACTTTGTCTAGAAATCGATTCCATTTTCTGACCAAATTTTTAAGATTCGATAATTTTGAGACCAGGGCTAAGAGAAAGTTAGAAGACAAGCTTGCTCCAATAAGGGAAGTATTTGATAAATTCGTATCAAACTGTAAAAAAGCACTATATCTGAGTACGCACGTGTGCATTGACGAGCAACTCGTCCCATTTCGAGGAAAGGCTCCATTTAGGGTCTATATAAAAAGCAAGCCAGCAAAGTATGGAATAAAGATATGGGCACTGGCAGATTGTGAATACAATTATACTTTGAATATGCAAGTGTATTTAGGTAAGTCATTTATTTTCATTTATGCTATGTTATCTACCGATTTTTTTTGTTAGGCAAAGTAGGCAACAAGCCTGAAAAAGGACAAGGTGAACGGGTTGTTCTTGAACTTTCTGATAATCTAAGTCAAGGATATTGTATCACGACTGATAACTTCTTTACTAGTCTTCAGCTGTCTCAAAAATTGTTGTATGAGAAGCTTACGTTATGTGGCACTCTGCGCAAAAATAAGATGTTTATATCAAAGGAACTACTTCCATCATCTTCAAAAAAAGAATATTCTTCAATGTTTGCTTTTACAAAACATTGTACATTAGTGTCTTATGTGCTGAAAAGAACAATGCCGTTATTTTGTTATCAACCGAGCATGACGATGACAAAGTAAGTAATAAGGAGTCAGACTACAAACCAGATAGTGTCTTGCATTATAATAGTACTAAAGGAGCTGTATATGCAACAGACCAAATGGCAACAAAATATACCACTCAAAGAAAAAGTATTAGATGGCCCATGGTACTTTTTTACCATATTATCGATATTGGAGCTATAAATGCCTATAAAATATGGAAAATTAAACATCCAAATTACGGGTCTGGGCACTTAGATGCAAGAAGAAAATATTTTCTCCAGTTGGGAAAAGAACTGGCCAAGGAAAATATGATTTATAGATTTAGAGGTTTGAAGCAAGCATAAAAGAAAATATTCTTGAAGTTGTTCCAGAATTGGAGCAAAATATCCTATCAACAAGACCTGTAGGAACTCAAGGTATATGTTTTCTCTGTGAAAGAACCAAAGATAGAAAATCAAGACAACGTTGTGTAAAATGTGAGCGTCTTGTTTGTGTAAATTACTCTGAAAAGAAATTTTTTGTATCCCATGTAAAGCAAAAAATTAAAATTAATTTTTAATACCTAATTAAGGTTTGTTTATTTTTTAGTAACTAAATTGAAATAAAAATATATACAAAATAATTTATTTGCGTTTTTTTCATTTTACTTAAAACAAGTGCAAAAATTACAAAGATAGACAAAAAGAATGGGGTGCAAATGAACCCCGCTTGGTATCGCACGTATGTAAAAAAGCTTGGTATTATAAAGGTTAAGGTATTTCGGGAATCCCGATTCCGGTATATAACTTTAGGGGAAAAGAAATATAGTTGGGAAACTCCCAAGCATCCTCGCCGCAAAGCAGGTAGATCCTTGGGGATTTTCAAGGTATTTCGGGAATCCCGATTCCGGTATACAACTTTAGGGGAAAAGAAATATAGTTGGGAAACTCCCAAGCATCCTCGCTGCGAAGCAGGTAGATTCTTGGGGGATTTTCAAGGTATTTCGGGAATCCCGATTCCGGTATACAACACTAGGGAAAGGAAATACCGTTGGGAAACCTTCAAGCATCCTCGCTGCAAAGCAAGTAGATTCTTGCGGGATTTTCAAAGTATTTCGGGGGTTGCTCAATCTAGTACCATAGGCCTAGGTAGCGTGACTTTAAATATTTGATAATAGGCAACTTGGAGGAGCCTCATCTGTGTTCACTACCATAGCAGGGACATCCTTCGAGGGTTTTCCAAGATGTGAAATGAAATAATCTCACGAGCGTTCGCTGCCATAGCAGGTTCGCCAGGGAGAGGTTTTCGGATTCTGCCGACTAACTGATCTTTACGCGATTGATTTTAGCACCAACGACCGGGGTGATATCCGCACAAAAACCTAGGGCAATTTATTGGTTACCGCCGTTCTATTCTAAGCCGTACACAAATATTAAGAAACGCTTCCGTAAAATACCGCTAGTGCCTTGATAACGCTTTCTCTGTGTAATTTTCACCGTACTGCTAGTAAATTTTCACTGATTTTCACCGGCAATCGCCGAAAACTATTAAAGCTTTGCACGTTAGGCTTGTTATCGTAAAACATTTATTCTGTAATAAAGTGCTTTGGTCTGGGTTGTAATTTAAATAGTAATCGTAAATACTGAAGGGTTTTCATCAATATTTAGTTATTTTAAATATATAACTACGTGGTTCGTTTCATTTTCCTTTTCCCAGATTATTTTGATGTCGAAATAAATTGTATAATTTTATAAAGCACAGGTAGTTTCATTTCCCGACAGTGGTAAACAATTAAAACCTGTTTCCCACTTCGCGCGATACAGAGGTCAAGAACAACAGACCCCTGGAATTACTTAACCTCCAACTGTTGCTACCCTGTTAACTCTTGACGCTACCATTTTCGAGAGTTCGGTGAAGTTAGCCATCCCAAAAATCTGGGGCCCGAGAAAATCTGGTAGATAGTAAAGCCGCGGGTATCATAGTGACGTCCGTAATTCTTTTGAAGAAAGAGAACACGTCACAACCTTTATAATTTTTCAGTTTATTCTCATTATTGGATTGAGTCGTCAATGAGAGCTTGGAAATATAGAAATAAATCATCTAAAACAACCAAGAGGAAATTATGAAAGGTGATATACATATCAATTTAATCATTTAGAGCGGAATGTGTAACAGGTCAATACTCATAGTTTCCAAAAATAAACACGTAGGGTCGAAGCTAAAAAGCTTCTCAAACATATGCATACAAATTATGAAACTAAGTTTTATTCATGCAATCTATATAATATTCCATACAAGTTAAAACTACAACAAGTTTTACAAACTTAAAGTATTCAAATTCCAAAGGTGATAATATATTTTTGAGCTTTACAAGTGAATGTACTTTTGTGATCATCGTATGCGTAACTGTATGCATCAGGGCATCTGTCTTTGAAATATTTGGGATAGTTTTGAGGCCACGTAGAACTTTTACATGTTTCAGGTGTACCGTAGGCTCCTCTGCAACAGTATTGATCGGTGTTAAATGCAAGGCAAGCGGATTTGCAACCTACCACGACACCATTTCCGTATAGCTTGAGTTCCTCGGGACATTCGTCATTCAGATATCTTGCACAGGCTGATTTTTTACAACTGTATTGACTTCCATCTCCTTGACCTCCCACTGGTTCTATCTGGATGAAAAATTGTACATTGTTATTAATAAATTCATTACTGGAATCACGAATGAAAAGAGTAATTAGCAATTATTTTATTAACATTAATATTGCTTTCAGATTCAGTGGCAGGAAATTGATAGAATGAAAAGACCATCAACAAAACCATGCAAGAAAAATTAAGCATTGGAGAGGCTGAATAAGCCTTGTTGACCTACGGCTGAATACTGGTGCTTCAACTAAAATGCAGCGATTAATTCTTATCCTCCTGTTTCCAAATGTACTTTATCCAGTCTGGACACTAGCGACGATTATGACTGAACGGACTTTATTTACAGCGCTTCGGAGTAATTGAACGGTGGTGGCCCCATACAGTTAACGCAGGTTGGCCAGCAAATATATTCTTCTTCTTCCAGTTCCCATCTTTCCCTTCACCTGAATGTTCTTTGTAGTATCCGATATTTAGTTGCGTTTCTCATTATGTGGCCTATACATGACTTCCTGCGTTTTATAGTGTTCAAGAATAATTCTGGCTCGTATTGCATCCTGGGGAAAACTTCTTTATTTGTTACGTGATCCATTCAAGAAACTTCATTAATACTCCGACAAATCCATAGCCCGAAGGCCTGCACACGGAATTACTGACTCTTATTACCAAAATTTAATAAAAAGTAAATAACAATAAATGGGAAGTTTTTCTACAATGGAATTACAATGTTTCTTTTGCTGAAAATCATCTTCGATTGTTGTAAACGTTACATTTCGTATATATTTGGGATTGATTTATATATAATACTCTCAAAGTATTAAAATTTCAACCCAGAAGAAAAAGATAACACTGACTTAAAAAGAGAATCATGATCACTTCTAGAACATTTATTATGGATGACCTAGAATTGGATGCTTCATAAATTTGCGCTAATAATAGGTCCTTTCTGTGATAATCTATTTGAAAATAACTCACGAAAAAATTGTATCTATAAGATAACAGGTTATAATAATTTCACTGTTATTGTAACAATTGGTTTATGAGTAATAGTAATAATTATACTTTACTTACACTAATAGCTATGTTGAATCCATCGACAAGAGAAATATCATAGTAATCTATTCCTCCATACCCTTTGAGTGTAATTTCAGCAAGTGAAGCTGGCGGATTTCCTCCTGCGCCTGCACAGTTCACTTTATTTCCACAGTCTCCTGTTAGGCAGTGATTTGAACCATAGTCGCAGTAAGTTCTCGGCCAAAATCTGCCAGCCCAATTGTCAGAAGCACCTACAGTCCTCTGTAAAATTTGTAGATACGTAATAAACGTCCAAATACTGTTTTTTTTATTTTGCCTTACACATTTATTGAAATAATATTCAATACGTTTGTATTTTGCGTATGTAAGAATAAGAAATAGAGTGATTCAAGAAATAGACCACATAAAGAAATAACATTGGGAAAAATTCACAAAATATATGGAATACAACTTATATGGATGTTTTTTCTTATTAATTTGTCCAATTTTGTCGACTGTAGTAGACGTATTCAACTATATTAGTAATATTAATTTGACAATGTTTATGTCGAAATAAATAGTTTGTTAAATAAAAATTCACAAATTGATTATTGTGTGAACTTCGACAGTATTAAGATCACAAGGTAAGCACGAATTTATTGATTTCGGTAAAACGTTAAGTTTCGGCTTGATGACGTAAGCACTAGTAGCGACTGTATATCTCTACTTTCATATTACTTGAGTACTGACTTAGCTTGACATAGAAACGATGAGTTTCGACTTTGAGTACGCGTGCTTGACTTGAATACTGAGTAAGTACCGGTATGTTTGACTTGGTAACCAATAAACGATTATTTTCGACTTGGATTACATGTGTTTGAGTTGAATACTATTTTAGAAATGGTATGTTTGGCTTAGTAACTCAACTTCATTTAGAAACGAATTGTTTCGACTTAGGTGAGATGTTACTCCTGGAGAGACGATATGCTCCGACTTGGGTGAGAGGTAACTCTCGTAAATACGATATGTGTCGACTTCGGTGCGCAACTGGGCAACCGGGTAACGGTGTAGCTGTGTAAATGAGTAAATATGTAACCGTGTAACTGAGTAAATGTGGAACTGTGTAACTATGTAACCATGTAACTATGTAACCGTGTAACTATGTAACCTTGTAACCATGTACGCATGTAACCATATAACTACGTAACTACGTAACTATGTAACTATATAAGTATATAACTATATAACCATATAACTATATAACTATATAACTATATAACTATATAACTATATAACTATATAACTATATAACTATATAACTATATAACTATATAACTATATAACTATATAACTATATAACTATATAACTATATAACTATATAACTATATAACTATATAACTATATAACTATATAACTATATAACTATATAACTATATAACTATATAACTATATAACTATATAACTATATAACTATATAACTATATAACTATATAACTATATAACTATATAACTATATAACTATATAACTATATAACTATATATCTATATAACTATATAAGTATATAACTATATAAATATGTAACCATGTAACTATGTAGCTTTGTAATTATGTGACTATGTAACTGTGTAACTGTGAACCTGTGAACCTGTGAACCTGTGTCCATATGTAACTGTGTATCTGTGTACCTGTGTACATGTGTAAGTGTGTAACTATGTAACTAAGAAACTTTGTGTTCGACATAGTAACCTAACTTGACATAGAAACGATTACGCTTGGACTTCAAAAAGCAGCGGAATCATTGGAGCCAACAAGAAACAACTCCAGAAACAAACGACCAACCAAATCACCGAGAAAGCGAAGACAAGATCAATAACTGAAGAAGAAATTCCCCTACTAAACTGCAAAGTACACAAACGTGGCTGTAATGATAACGTCTTACTAGAATTCTATTTATGTGTTGTAATTAAACTAGAAATTTCAAATAATCAGGTGAGTCAAATCACAGTATGGATCCTTATATACGGGACTTCATTATAACTAAATTAGATTCATTCTCCTTGAGTACTGGTAAAGAAGTCAAAGAAGAAATCAATAATTCATATAATAATTTCAAAATTATACACAATAACATTCGCAGTCTATCAAATAACCTCGATGAATTTCTGATCACTCTAGATGAATTAGATGAATCCTTCGACTGTATTGAATTCACACAAACACGTATAATTCCTGATATCACAATTTTCAACATTCCTGGATACGAAACAATCTATAATTCAGGACAATTAAATCAAAACGATGGGGTCGTAATGTTTGTTAGATCAGAGGCGTACGTATCTCATACCACAATCGGTCTGAACGCCAAAATGACTGTGCATGACTCCACTATTATAGTAAATGGCATTTACAGATCACCAGATACAAACATCGGTCCCTTTGTCTACCAATTGAATACTATCTTGAATAAGGAAGACGAAACATTTGACTATAATATAGTGATTGGTTATATGGATGTTGATTTGTTAAATACTTCTTGTGATACCGAATATTACCTGGACACCATGAGCGAGCACGGATATGTGTCTGCAATAAATACGCATACACGAGAACAAAAAAGATCTCGCACATGTTTAGATCACATATTTATAAAATCAGGATATCATGACTATGACACAATCTTACCAATTACGTTCGAAACATCCATTACAGACCATTACTCAATTTTAGCCCAAATAGTTCTCGAGAATAGTAGAGTATTGATAAAAATAGGATACGATACTACAAACAAGTGAAAGAAAAAAGATTCATAGATTACATAAAAAATGTATACTGGGATGAGATCTATCACTACGATGATCTTGACTCCGCCACAAATAAACTAATTAAAATTATAAAAACTAACTTAAATAAATGTACGAGTTTTATAAAAAACAACAACAAACAAAGAAAACGAAAAAAATGAATGACTAAATCACTCGTCAATTCTGTGAATAATAAAATTGTATGTACCATATATTGAAAAATGACTCAAATATACATATATAACAAAAATCTAAACAAAATCATGAAAATGCCAAAACTTCATACTATAGAAGGACGTATGCAGGAAGATACGAGTCTATCAAACTTTGGCTAACTGTGATTGAAGAAGTACTGTCTAATGTAGAACCTTCACCAATAAAATCGATCATAACATACAATAATGAACAAATCAATGAGAATATTAGAATAGCAAACAATTTTAACGAATACTTTATATCAGGAGGTGAAAAACTAGTTGAAAATATAAACAGAAATATGGATTATGTGGGGGGGAAAAGTTTGTGTGACCACTCAATTTTCTTATACCCTGCAACCGAAAATGAATTGATAGAAATAATATCTCATCTAAAAAATGAAAAAGCCACTGGCATTGATAATATCAAAGCAGAGACCCTCAAACTTATTACTAACTACATAGCAAAACCACTTACACCTATGTAGTCAATAAATCATTGGAACAGGGATATTTCCCCACAGCATTAAAAACGGCCGTGTTGACACCAATTCATAAAAGTGGAATGAAGACTGATGTCTCAAATTATAGACATATTACATTGATAACATGTCTAGCTAAAGTATCAGAGAAGGTTGTTCAGAAGAGGTTTAATAAATCCCTCGAAAAGTACAATCTAATATCAAAATCTCAGTATGGATTTAGAGAAAACGTGTCTACCCAAGACCCGATGAAAATATTGACACAAAATATATATCAGTATCTAGATGGTCTTCATAGACTTGAGAAAAGCCTTCACTATCGTGGACCCCTCTATATTACTCGGGACTCTGGAGGATATGGGGATAAGGGGCATACCACATAAACTTTTCAGCAGCTATTTACTAAATAGGCTGCAAAGAGTGAAAATTGACGACAGTGTGAGTGACGAAAAAATTGTATTATGTGGTGTACCCCAAGGAACGGTCCTTGGACCAATACTATTCAATATTCACCTTAATAATCTCTTCTTATCGAATACCCACTCAAAAGTTATCAGTTTTGCGGATGACACAGTCGTGTTCTGCGAGGACGTTGACTAGTTCAATTTGAAACTTAACCTAGAATACGACCTGAGTAAAATAAAAGAATGGTTCGACTATAGATTACTATAAAACAATTTCGATAAAACGGACTACATGCCTTCCAGTAGCTATGATGTTTCCCTTCCAGAATATGGCATAGCGGTATCCGACATAGCTATCATCAGACCTGTCGAAAAGATAAGCATTTAAGATCGGACCAAAATGTACTACATCTCGTGGAAAAACTACGATGCATTCTGTACAAATTCAAAAAAATAATAAGCATAACCAACCATAAACAGAAAATGATTTTGTACAAAAGTTTGGTAGAACCACACTTGAACTATAGCACAATTGGTTGGGGAGGAGTCTGTAAATCACATCTGCATTCCCTTGAAGTCATCCAAAGACGCTTTTTAAGATGTATTATGCAAAAATTATACGACTATCCCAGCAACCTTCTCTACTCTGAAACTGCAATATTTGACCCAAAACAACTATTTTTCATAAGTATGACTGCAGTTCATTATAAACACAAAAACGAATCAATCGCCAACAGCCATAACTACAACACCCGCCACAGAAGAAGTATTCAAATACCAGTCATGAACAAGTCAGTTGGTCAAAGGAGCTCTACCATTTTCTAGGCCCAAAACTCCTCAGCGATCTGCCAGAAGCACTAACATGTGAGCCACACCCTACAAAATTTGAAAATAAACTTAAATTTTATGTTCAGCATACCTCCAGTGCAGGAATACACGAGAAAATTGAAAATTAAATAGAACAACTATACTTGCGATTATCATATAGATCACGTCTAGTCATAAGCACTTCAAACTACATAACTTTTCCGCTTTTCCAGATTCCCTTGAATCTTGAGTATTGTCATGTGACAGTTATATACTCTGAAGTAATTGTCCATATTTCATAATGTTCTATATCATATAATTTAAAATATTCAATATTTTTTATAGTTACTTACATATTTTATTGTATATACCTAGGTTAATCCTATGAATATACATATTATATTATTCCTACTCATTACATTATATTATTCATCTCTCATACTCATACACATTTTCTTTTATACTATATGTCTTATTTGGTAGTAATTGTTATATTACTGTAGATCTCTGTATCTTATATTATATAGCATTGACCTTATATAGAATTAATTTGCTTATCACGCACAAGCTGTACCTACATCAGCTTCTGTGATTGTCTGTTTATTCATGAAATATTATACACTTTGTTAATTGTAAATCTAGCATTATTACTGAATAAACATTATTATTATTATTATTATTATTAGCCATTACTATAGACGATTCATGCTAAGCGATACGCCCTCTTGCGGATAGTGTAAGAACCGAGGTAAAAGCAGTTGTTGCCAATGACAAAACATGAAGCTTTAGTTGTGTTTGTTAATTTTTTTGTATTTACTCTATTTGTTGGAGATGTTTTAAATGAACCAGTATTGCTGCGTTCCCCAGTGTTCATCTTGGATTGAGCGAAATAATAATATAAAGTTTTCAACTTTTCCCGAACGGACTTGAAACCAAGGAACTAATTGATAGAAGAATTTTATATATAAAAAAATTGAAAATCGGGAAAAGTGTGTCAAATACGATGAAAGTCTGCTCATTACATTTTCTCGAAAGTGATTTTTCACAGGAAGGTAAGTGAACTATGATTGAAATTCGTTTTATTCCATTATTTTCTTTTTAGTTAGAGTAATCCGTAGAACATTAAAATCATTTGCTGTGCCGTTCCAGAATCTGCCACTAGGGTCATGTGGTACATCGCCAGCAGAACTATCATCCAGAGCTCTTCGAAAAAAAGAGAAGAAAAGTACTCAACAAAAGTTGGCCCCATTCATCAACCAATGGATATGAATATTGAGGATCAACAAGCGGACATTTTGTACATAGATTTTGAGGAGCAAGAAGCCTTACAACATTTATTTTAATACAAATGTTACTTGAGAAATATCTTAAAAAGAGCGATTTTATGATACACACAAACGTGAACAATAGTATAATGGTACTTAGCTAGCTTTCAGCTGTCACCGTCACGGCGCTGCGAACGTAACCAGAGTTGTCTATAGGACTGATATCATTGCAACAGGATACTGATAACGCTAATAAATTTTTAATATCATTATATATCATACTTTTATATTCACAAACTGTCAATCCTTTATTTATGGAATACTAAAGTTTTTTTTCAATCGAAATCTTTTTATTGATAAATAATTAGAGAATATATAAATAAGTTAATAAAGAAGTTTGAAAATATTATAATTACTAATTTCTCCCTCGAATATCTACTGATTTATAAACTTATTCTACTCTAATTCTTATTTATCAATAACTGTCTCTACAAGTTCAGGCTGTAATTAATTAATGTTAAAATAATTGAAAGATTCATACCGATTCTCCTTGAGCTAGTTGGAAACCTCCATTAGCTAAATGGCCATGGCCGGGATTTCCTTGTATTCCAACCCAAACAGGTCCACCTTCTCTGTTTTTAAATTCAAAATCAACAGCTGAGACTGCTGCTATCAGTAACAAGAATTTTGCTATTTGAATCATTTTTGTTTAATAATAAACTAAAACATAATACGATTATTTCGCCTCATTTATATATCCAAGTTGATAATGCATTGGAAAATTTTGGAATTATCAATATTCAATTTATTCTATCAAAATTAACTCAAGCATTGCCACGGTGGTAAACAATTAAAAAATAATTGGAAATAACAGCCATTTGACTTGATTATATAAATTATATGTAGATAATATTTGTTTATAACGATTTCAATAATATGTAGAGGAAATGAGAAAAACCCCAGTAAACAATATAAACAAACTATTTAGTAAAAATTACATGGTTTTAAAAATAACCTCTTATCCCTGAAACAAACCAGTGATGAAACACATTCTACGACCTATTTTATTGTGATAATAACTAAAATCAGTTGACAAAGGAAGAAAAAGAGTATAATTAAGTAATTACGCCTCAATGGCATTTATTTTGTTTTAAGTTTTGAGTCCAATACTATGTTTGAAGACCATCTACACTGTAAACACACTTCACTAGTAATCATCAGTAATTCCAACAATTGCCGTTGGGAAAGATCTAACAAATCATATATGGAATGGAATTCTCCAAGAGTTTGATTTTTAGTAAAGTATGTTGAGGACTTGATGTTATTAATATCTAGTTAGTCTATAGAGGATACAGATACACAGACTAGGCAAGAAATTCAATTACATCATGATAAAAAATTAGCAAAAAGGAGGTCAAAGAAGCTATAGAAAAACTTGAGATTCCTATTACTATTGAAAAGTGGTTTAGCGAGACATACTGCTGCTTGGGTAGGTTTTAAGAGTTTTTTTTCTTCAACAGTGAGCACTTTTCCATCCGAGTCTCTGCCACAGTAAATATAAGCATTATATAAATAGATATTCCTAGCATCTATCGGGCTTTGTATTTTAATGCCATACTTGGCCGGTTTTTTGCATATACATCTTAAAGCGACACTTTCCTCTAAAACTCACGAGCATTCTTTCTATTGTGGCGGAATGCCCAAGTCCATAAGCACTTTGGCAATTTTGAATAAATGTATTGAATACTAAGGAAATTGCCGATGCTAAAGCATTCTGCCTTGGCTCTTCTCGGTCTTGAGAATTATCAAACCGTAGAGCACATAATAAAATCGACATTCGTTTTATGCTCACCACGCATCTAAATACTTCTTTACCGGTTCCATTAGTAGCGAATATAGTCTCTAGATTCTCATGATTCGAATCAAGTATCGCTGAATATATCACTAGACCTAAAAATACCTTCAATTCAATAATATCAACGTCTCTGAGATCGATTTTATTCTGAACTTTGCAGCTCATATGGATTGTACTAAGTTTTTCATTAGTCCATTCCATAATGTGTTCTAAAATATTTTCGCTGAATAATAAACCCAATGTAGGAATTTTTATGACAATAAGATGTTTTCGGGTCTTAGATGATGGGCGAACTTCTGAAGAAGACCAACTATATCGATTCTTGCCATAAAAGTAAGCTGAGGGACTTTCTTGTAGCGTCCCATCATTCGCAACATCTTCATCAGCACTTTGCTCTGAACTTGTAACGTTCTCAGATTCTATACGATAATTATCGGAGACGTCGTCTATATCACTACAATCCTCCTAATGCCATTTCTGTAAAGTCTCTTCGTAATTCAGATCATCTAAACGGACGCGCTTTGACGGCCCGGCCATATTCTTGTTTACACACAATAACTATTCTCCCAAACACAAACGGAGACGCTTCGTCTGTCGGACTACGGTGCACATATCAACCACTATAACTGCTCAATACACACTGTTCTACTTTTGCGAATTGGGCTTCCTGCTAAGCCCGAATAAGGGAAGGAATAGATAAAGTAACACGCCAGTGGGCGATCTTACCAGTGAATACCGATCTATTATTTTTTTGGCATCGACTGACAGACGATATGTCTCCGGTTAAGGGTTAAAAGGAATACAAAAGATAAATAAACATTGACATAATTATGTTTCTGAGTGTATAAATGTCAACTACCTATTATATGCTGATGATTTGCAACTATATTGCACCATCAAATCCATGAACGATTATGAAAATTTGGGTTTTAATTTAAACCAGGTGGACGGCTGGTGTAAACGCAATAACTTGTCCCTCAATCTGGCTAAATATAACGTGATGTCCTTTAGTAGAAGTGCTGAATAAAACCATCTGACCAATTAGGAATCTACAGAATTGCCAACTTAAATTCCAACCACTCCTCCTAGATTAAAAACAGGGATTATATGAAATAATTAAATAAATGTGAATTATAAAAAATATTGTGTAAAACTTGTGCCACAATGACTTTCTGTAGTACTCGTGATTTGAACAACTCACCCCTTCGCGGTTCGTTGTGCGAACTTCACTCGTACCACAAAACGAGTCATTGTGACACTTGTTTTACAAATAACTATTATATATGTTCAATTATTCTATAAATGACATTTCCTCACATCGGCCTGAAACCCCAACAGACCTTGGAGTTATATGTGATTCTTTCCTTCGCTTAAACAATCACATTGACTCAATAATTGCTGCTGCTAATCGTCTGTATGATTTCATTGTAAAAACCTCTCGTGATTTCGAGAACGTGTCCACATTAAAAACTTAATATTACTCTTTTATAAGATCTAAATTAGAATATGCTTTCATTGTGTGGAGTTCGTTTTGTCAATGTCATGTTAACCGTATTGAAGCAGTTCAAAGGCGATTTTTAAGGCTACTAAATTTTAAGACGGACGGTGTTTACCTTCCATTTGGTCATCACAATCAGTTTTGTTACAGCGGCATAATTTCTCACTTTGAAAACAAGACGAGAATATAATTACATAATTTCTGCGTATAAATCAATTATTAATATAATTGACTGCCCTAAACTATTAGAAAAACTCTGTTTTCGCATTCCTCGATTAGAGTCCAGAAATCTAAATACATATTATTTAAGTACGCCATGCACTAACATCCTGAAGAATTCTCCAGTTCACACCACATGCAGCATAGTTAATTCCATGATTTGTGATATAGACATATTTTTGCAGTATATCAAATATTAAGTCTGATTTCTTTACCTAGTAGAATGTGTCATATTTTCCTTTTGGTTTTCTCTTTTGCAGCGATGCAGATAGCAGTGAGTTATGTTTGAGCAACACTTGCAGTGCAGCCCAATGCCCATTTTATGTTTAGATTCTGGGACCTGGAAAAAATTCCACATCCTGAGCCTATATTGGATTTAGACCTATCTGTGAAGATGCGGATTGCGGCTTCTTCCAATGGGTCTTATGCTTTGTTTCTAAAGATTACCTTATAGTGCCTGTTGAAGGCATATCGCGGTGGAATCGAGTCCGTATTGACCTGGAGCAGTCCGACCTCCCTGAGGGCTTCATGCCACAAGTTACGTTTCAGTGTACCGCATCCTACATCAGGTTGTATACCAGTAGAGCGTAGACGTGTCATGTTCGTCAAAACAACTTCCTTGATGTATATGTCAATGGAAGTGAGAAGAAGGATTACCTCCATAGCTCTTGGTGTGTTTCCATGCCTTCTGTTGTGTTGAAACATGCTGTTCTTTGAATTTGATCCAGTTTACGGACGACTGACAGCTGGTTTGCTTTAGCTTCCCAGGAAATCGCGCCGTACGTCAGCATAGGTCTGATGATGGCAGCACTTCTAGTTCTGTGTTAGGTGTCAATGAATGATTGGTGTCAAGTAGATGTTTTGCGTAGTGGGATTTATCTGGTTGTTTTAATCTGTATGCTCGTATGTGCTCACTGTATCGTATTTCAAAATTCCTAAGGGTCTGACCCAAATAGACAGCATTACATTCTGGACATTTGAGTTTATATATACCTGACTTCTTTAATAGTGGTATTTTTGTTTTTACATTTAACAATTTTGTACTAACGTTACTTTCTGTTCTAAAAGAAATTGTTGTATTCGTTGCTGAAGATATTATCTTTGAAATATTATTAGAAATATTTCCTGCGTATGTGATGGTTTTTAATATTTTAATTTCATCAGCTTGTTTAGGATATATTAGTTGTAATGCCACTTTTTCTTCTTTTTTACTAATTAGCTTATTTATCATATCTAATGGATAACCGTTAGATGTTGCTATTTGTCTAATTGTATTAATCTCTCTATCAAAATTACATTTGTTCATAGGAACTGAAAAAGCTCTATGTATCATTGAATTATATGCTGCTAGTCTGTGTGACATAGGGTGGTTAGAATTGAATGGAATTGTCACATCAGTCCGTGTTGGTTTTCGGTAAATTGAATAATCAAGTACATTATTAACTCTTTGAATTTTTAAATCAAGAAAATTGATTGAGCTATTTTCTTCAATTTCTAATGTAAATTTAATTTTCGGGTGAAAATTATTGATGTGGTTGAAAAATACATGTAATTGTCGTTCACTACCCATATCTATACCAAAATAAAATATTTTTCGAAATATTACTTTCAAAGATCTTTCTTTCTAAATTGTCCATAAAAATGTTTGCTAAAATAGGTGATATAGGGCTTCCCATTGGTAAACCTTCATTTTGAATATATATCTTATTGTCAAAAGTGAAATAATTCTGATTAATGCATACATCAAATAAATTAAGTATATCTGATATTATTCCTGGATTAATATTTTTATCTTCTAGTAATTTTCTCACAAGTATTAGACATTCTTTAGGAGGAATTTTAGTAAACATATTAGTTACATCGAACGAAATGAGTATATAGTTATCTTGCAAGTGGATTTCTTTCAACTTTTTGATTAGTTCTATTGAATTTCTAATTGAGTACTGAGATTCATATCCGTAAGTATTGAGTATATTGTTGAGCTTCTTTGCCAATATATTATTAGGAGCATTAACATAAGAGACTACAGGTCTAATTGGTTTCGTTATTTTATGTAATTTAACTGTTCCATATAATTGTGGACAATGAGGATTCTTATGTATGATAGATCTCTTTTCGTAATCATTTAAAAGATAATTTGAATTTTTAACAATATCCCTTACATTATTAGAAAACTTTTTCTGTTGGGTCTGCTTTTAGAACTTTTACATCGCTGGATTCTATAAAGTTATGTACTTTGAAATTGTAATTTTCAGTCGTCAAAATGACAGTTGTGTTCCCCTTATCAGATTTTGTAACTGTTAGGTTATTATCCTCTATCTTCTTTTTAATTGCATTTAAAACTGTAATGTCATTTTTTGTTTGACGTTTAACTTTTGAATGTTCAATATTTTTGATTAAATTGGCAATTTTTAATTTCTCATAAAGAAAATTATTTGATTAGATTTTAAAGCTATGTCTGACTCTGTAGCTATAATTTGTTTAATATTATTCGTAAATTTGGGTGGTATGCTGTACTTTAAACCTTTATTTAAAAATTCTATTTCACTATCTATAAAATTAGTGTCCGAAAGGTTTTCAAATCGTGGTGCAAAGTGTGTTGGTATGTAGGTACTTACAGTTTCATGATGTTTTAAGTATTGAATTTTATGTTGTGTGTGTTCAAGATCCTATAGCTTCTTTTCTTGTTTCTTAAATTTCATATGCTCCATCGTGCTGACATTTTCTCTACTTTTGTCATCCAAACAGTCAAATTCTACTGGATGTAATTGGAATGTGAGTTCTGAATGTACAACTTTTATGTAGTTGTCTAAAGAGTCTCTAACTTTGAACCATTTCTTATATTCTGATTTTATCCAAACTCGTTGAGCACATTTTATAGCTTTTTGTGCTTGTGGTGTTTTAGTGTGACATTTTATATTCACATAATTTGGTATTACCTTTTTCCTAAGGCATTCTTGGTTAAATTAAATGTTTTGTGATGCTTTGTAACGTTTTTGTAGTAACTTCTGGTAGAGTCGGGTCAAATCTTCTCTCGAAGATTATTTTATTATATTGTGGAATTAACTAGAGACCGTGAGTTTCATTTAGAAACACTAATATGAGAATATTCCACGAAGTAAGGGTGGAGACAGTTAATTTCTTATACCTCTGTTTGCTGGGCTCTCAGCACTTGGAGCACTATCGGGTGGAGCTGCTGGGATCGCAAAGACTGTCATTGATGCTAATAATGCTCGAAAGAAATTGGAAGAAGATCACCGTCATAATAAGGTAATGGAACATGTTGGAAATGGTTTATATCTGAAAAAGTATCCCAGTGGAAGAGGATTTGGATTGTATTTTAAAAAAATGTCAAAAAACTCGCGATAAAGCTACCCAATCATCCACTGTATGACATTGATATTGTCCGTTATGTAAAATTATATAAAATAGCACATTTTCGACATTGCGTGACACTCTACCTAAATCCGGTCCTCGACAACAAAAGTGTGCGGTGGTTAACTTGGACTCATCCAAAAACGGTGGAACACATTGGGTAGCATATATAAAGAAAAACAATGTCGTCGATTATTTCGATTCATTTGGTAATTTAAAACCACCCAAAGAACTTGTAAAGTATCTAGGAGGAAGAAATATTTCTTATAACAATAATCAGTATCAAAACTACGATCAGATCAATTGTGGACATTTGTGTTTGGAATTTCTATTTCAACATCCATGGAACAATGGAGGAGGACATTAAATCTTTATTAATGCAACACCAAAAACCGCATCTACGAAGTTTTATTGCTGAAGAACTGAAAAAAGTTCCCATTCAATATGTGATAAGGAATGTTGGTCCGTCTGAATTGTTAAATATATGGCATAAACTACCTAATGAATACGAATTAAATTTTGATCTACAAATTCGTCTACCATGCTTTGTTCACTACAACCACCCCGATTGGACAAGGCATTGGGATGGTCAGGCATATTCTCAAGCATCTTGTTTTCTATGTCAAAGTGTATTTAATAAATCTCAAACCGAGTTCTGTGTATTATTTAAAGCACCTTCATCCATTGACTTGCATCAGTCATCATGTCGCAGTTGTTGAGAGTAAATAGCACAAATCACATATTCACCTTCCAACCTCCTACTCCTATTGTACTATATCCGGAGAAGGATTATGAGTTAGCGCACCGTTCCTTCCACTCATATCACAGTATACCAAACATTGAAAATCGCAAACTTTACTACTACGATGATCACAACAAGATGCAAAGTTTTGATATACCAACAGGATGTTATG
The DNA here is from genome assembly GCA_963921935.1 of Galeruca laticollis. Lineage (NCBI taxonomy): Eukaryota > Metazoa > Arthropoda > Insecta > Coleoptera > Chrysomelidae > Galeruca > Galeruca laticollis. The sequence goes on along the minus strand of OY998181.1, from coordinate 155,447,880 downwards.
AAATCGCTGATATTGAAACGTTTATACTAGACAAGTTAGGAGGTGGCAGCAGCAGCAATCCATTTGAAACTGTATTTGCGTTAAAACCCAATAATAATACGTTACAATGTATGATTTTCAATAAATATATGATTCCGTTCGGGGAACAGGATACTTCCAACTGTCTTGGTGACATATTAGGCTTTTCTAGACAGATAGTCGGAGCCAAAAAATGGTACTCTTCAGATCTACCCGTCAAAATTATAAAAGTATCTAGCATACGCTTCGAATGTAACATTGCCACTGGAGCCTTCGACGCAGACAGACCTGCTCATACTATTTACGAATTGGTTATAAAAGTAGATCCTTGGTACGCCATTGACGAAACTCCACATAATTTACTTTATTTACCTGTTATACCACAACGTTAAATTACCAACGTTACTGTGTTGGCTTTGGACCAAGACGGATATCCTATCAACTTTCGTGGTGAAAAGAGTACCTTGGTGTTGGAGCTTAGAGCGAGAAGCAACAGATGGGATTGATAATTAATCATAAAAGACGTTCCGCTGCACATTCAGTTCCATTAGTTAAGCGACGTCCTTCAAAGCAACAGCAGCAGCATCTTACGTTTGCTAACAAATTGTTCTTGCAATCTTTAGGCTTTTTGTTGTAAGAAAAACGATGACAACCATGTATGGAAAACGTTCTCGTATGAACGATATGCCTCCAATGTTTGATATCTATCGCAAGCCGAGATTCGATGAATCGATTCGCAAAGCTGAATACAGAGCATATGCTCCATTTATCAAATCGTTCAGTTGCAGTGACATTGTGGAATTTAGCATCAATCAAGTCGATTCGTTTTTTGCGATGAATGAAACTTTGTTGTGCATTAAAGGGTCACTCAATATACATGAAGCTGGTGATGTAAAGCTGGCAAATAATTTTGGTGCTTTTCTTTTCGATTCGTGCACATACAGTGAGAGTGCAAGAGAAATGGAAACAGTTCAAGATCCTGGAATCGTGAGCGCTGTACGTGCTATGACGTGCTACAATCAAGAAGATTCCAATCATATGGCTATAGCTGGCTGGAATTATCCTAAAGACCCCATCTTCAATGCCGCCGATAAATCATTTAACCTACAAATTCCTCTCAAGCATATTTTCAACATTTTCAATGACTATCCTATGATTACATGTGGACGACAAACAATACGGTTGGTTCGAGCTCGAAATGATAATGATTGTGTATATATCACAGAAAAAAACGTTGCTGGTGTTACTTCCACTACAACTGTTAACATAAATATTACCACCATCGAATTGAAAATCAAGCATATCTATCCTAATGATGATATTAAGTTGGAACTTATGAAGGCTATTCAAAATGATCAGCCTATAGTTATTCCATTCAAAAAGTGGAATATACATGAGCTACCAGCCATGACCAGAAATGCTAGACGTGAAGTATGGGCTGTTAAAACTACAACTTCAGTCGAACGACCTCGTTATGTTTTGGTTTTCTTTCAAACCAACAAACGTGACAACAGCACAGCCGACCCAACTTTATTCGACAACGCTGACATTCAAAGTATACGACTATCGCTAAATGGGGAATATTATCCTAATGAAAGAATGCAGTTGGACTTTACTAAGAATGGTTACAATGAGGCCTATTTCAACTATACAGAATTTTATCCTAGTTATATGAATTCAACACAGAAGCAACCTCTGTTGGATTATTCCTCTTTCAAGAAGCATGCATTGTTTGTTATCGATTGCTCGAAACAAGAAGAAAGCATGAAGGCATCTACAGTTGATGTAAAACTCGACATTGAAGCAAACATTGGTTTCCCCGAAAATACCAAAGTATATTGTGTCATAATACACGACTGTGTAATGGAGTATTTTCCCCTCACCGAAATTGTTAAGAATTTAAATTAGAACGTACTGCTGCACTGCTCGTTAGTATTCTAGCAATCATCATCATGAGAGTTGCATTCGTGGACATCCAAGGATTCGTCGTAGATGGACGCTTTGTTCCCAAAGAACTCACCATCGAGATTGGTTTTAAACAAAGTCACTACATGTTTTTGCCACCTCAATCGTTTAATACCTTAAGTCAGCGTGATAAGAAAACTGTGAAATACCTGGAAAAAATGTGCATGGCATTCGATACTCTTCAGGTGACATCGAGTATACCAAAATAAATGAAATATTGGAAACTAAGCTGTTGTATGCTGCAGACTTCATTTACGTACGCGGACAGCAAAAGGCTGAATTTCTACAAAAGAAATGTCACATTTTTAGTGTCGTTCCCATTATTATTGACGTCTGCAAGTTTGATGGTACATCATTGGCAACTGGAAACTTTGAACGTGATTCCTGTCACGCCACTGGAGGATCCTGCAGAAATGTACAACGTCTCCGACAATGGTTTTTAAATATTTCATTACCTTTGTAATTATTATATCAATAATAAATGATTTTTTTACACACCATATGAAATTTAGACGTCCCACTCAAAATAACAAACTAAATATCTTTTTTAACAAGAAAGGCATTCAGGGCATCGATCTTGGAATATTAATTTGACTGACACTCAACGGATGATACTGAACCCCAAATAAGAAATTAATACATAAGCCTTGATAACACAACGGTAAGGGACTGTGTTAGGAACGAGAAAGACGTTGTGTGTCGAATCTCACGGTCGACCATTTTTTCAATTTTATAAATTGAAAGTGTTACGTCACACATGTGGTAGGTGGATGGACCACGATTGACGTCACATAAGATGGATGCCGTAGAACGGGTCACAGTCGCGCGCCACATTCGAATCACCCGCCAACGACACACCCCGCCATTGACACAAGATGGATACGACACACGTCACACCAACACGTCCGCCATTGACACAAGATGGATACGACACGCCATTGACACAAGATGGATGCCACATCCGGTGCGCGCGCACAGTCAACGAAATCCAACATGGCCGACTTCCGTCCCAGAGCCGGCTTAGTATATCTACTCATCTACATATTCAAGCTGCATTCATAGAAACAAACAAGTAAGATCTAACCTTTACTTTCCGGTCATAGTGAATAGTTCGGCCTGGTTTGGTGCGTTTCCTAGACTGTTCCCTTTGGTACCTGAACTCTAGCTCAAGCTACTTTCTATGAGATTGTGTAAACCATTAGATTTCAATCACTAAATTGATATACAACCACCTTACTTAGGGTTTAGTCTCTTCTCTCATTTCTTTTTCCGAGGCCAAACTCACCCACCGTGTCCTCCTCTTTTCCTTTCCCAATCTTGGCGTTGAAGTCTCCGAGTATTATGTTGGTTTCATGTTTCTTTGTCTGTAATAAAGTTCTGCCTAGCTCTTCATAGAATTGTTCTATTTCTTCTTCTGTACTTTGACTAGTTGGAGCATATATCTGTATGATATTCATGTTGACGGGTTTGCTATCTATTTTTATTAACATTATTCTATTTGATATTGGTAGAAATCCGGTAACCGATTTTGTAATTTCCTTAGAAATAAGTATTGCGACACCATTTTTATTTTGTGTGTTTTCGTCTCCTGAATAGTATATTGTATAGTTTCCCATCATACAGGTACCTGCATTTGGCCATCTTACCTCACTGCATCCCAGTATATCTATATTAAGCCTCTCCATTTCTTGAATCAGATTTGCAGCCTTTCCTACTTCGTACAAGCTTCTCACATTCCATGTTCCTATTCTTTCTGTTGCTTTCCACCGGAGGATTCTTAGCACCCTCTTCTCATTTAAGAGATGCCCGGGACTGAGGGCCATTGTTTTTGGTTCCATGAGCATATGTAATTTTCCTGGGGATAATATTAGTGTAGTGATTTCCCGTTGCCTTCTACACCGCTGTACATGCGCCGCTTCTGTGAATATCACCACGCCGTATGCTGTCTAATTCACAGCCAGTTTGGTCTGCCTGTGGTTAGTTTTGGAAAAGCCAGCTGCCACTTCCCAGTGCTAGTTTTGGCCCGCCCCGAGTATTTCATTTCCTCGGTACCACCCATATCTGGGAGGCATTCCCCTATCCGCCTCCTGGGGAGGCGCCCGATGGAGGACTAGCAACCCCACACGGGACAATGTTGATACCTGGGAAAATGCAAGAAGTAGGAAATGAATTGATGAGATACAATATAGACACAGCGGCTTTGCAAGAAATAAGATGGAAGGATCAAGGGGCAATTGATAAGAGCATGTATAGTTTTAGATATTCTGGAGACAAAAAGCAAGGAAACCGGGGAGTAGGATTTATGGTATTCCAGTCAATGAAACAAAAAATGATTGATTTCAAACCAATAGATGAAAGGATGGCATACCTAAGAGTGAAAGCAAAACCATGCAACATATCCCTATTAAATATTTACGCTCCAGCAGAGAAGGACAGCAATGAAGAAAAGGATAAATTTTACGAAAAGGTAGAAGAAGAAATAGAAATAATACCAAAGGAGGATACTATAATAATATTAGGAGATTTTAATGCCCAAATAGGTAAAGAAGACTACATAAAATGCGTAGCAGGAAAGGAAACTATACACGAAAAAATAAATAACAATGGGCAGCCACTGTGTAACCTCGCAGCAAGCACGGATATGTACATAAGTAGCACAAAATTTCCACATCCAAAAAAACATAAAATAACATGGATGTCGCCTGATAACAAAGCAACATCTCAAATAGACCATATATTAATTAATAGGAGAAAACAAGCATCAATAAAGGACGTGAGAGAAGAAAAAATGCCTATAGAATGGGAAATAGGCCAGATAATTACAATCCACAAAAAAGGTGACCAGCATGAATGCCAAAACTATAGAGGTATTACATTACTGAATACTGCTTATAAAATACTATCAGCTACAATAAACAGAAGGCTTAGAGACACTACAGGAAATACTATAGGACGATATCAGTGTAGATTTGTAAAAGGAAGATCATCGGTGGATGCCATATATACACTGAAGCAGATAATGGAAAAAGCATATGAACATCAAATAGAACTGGAAATGTTATTTGTAGACTTTCGGCAAGCTTTCGAATCAATACATATAGGCAAACTTTTGTCTGCTTTGAAAGAACTAGGCATTATTGATAAATTAAGAAGGTTAATCAAGATGACTATGGAAAACTCAAGGGCTACGATAAAAACACAAGGAGGAGAAACTGATGAAATATACATAAATAAGGGTGTAAGACAAGGTGATTCGCTATCTGCAACATCATTCAACCTAACACTTGAATATGCAATGAGGCGAATACAAAAAAGCCATTTCAGGACGAGCGGAAGACAGATAATTGCCTACGCGGACGATATAGTAATCATATCAAAGACAAGACAGATTCTGGAAAACACAATAAGGGAAATCACAAGTGGAGGAAGTAGGATGGGATTAGAAATAAGTGAAGATAAAACAAAAATAATGATTTTTGGTAAAATAAATCAAACCAGTGCAATAAAGATCGGAGATTGCGAATTTGAAGAAGTGGAGAAATACTTAGGTGTCACAGTAACAAACACTGGAAACAGGAAAAATGAAATAGAAGAAAAAATCATTAATGCAAATAGGGCTTACCATGCCAATAAAAAACTTTTAAAAACCAAATTACTCTCAAGACAAACCAAAATCAATATTTATAAAGTGCTAATAAAACCCGTCCTGTTGTATGCTGCTGAAACAATGACACTGACTAAAAAGGAAGAAGAAGACTTGAGAATAATAGAAAGAAAGATAATGAGAACAATATTGGGACCAATCAAATTGAGAGATAAGGAGTACAGACAAAGAATGAACTATGAAATTGAGCAAGAACTGGAAGGAGAGGACATATTAAGGAAAGTTAAAAGGCAAAGAATGAAATGGCTGGGACACATATATAGAACAGAAGAACAAGAAATAACACTGCAAATGACACAATGGGATCCTGGGGGAAGAAAACGTAAGGGTAGATCTAGAATAACATGGCTGGAACAGGTGAAGGAAGATATGACGAGAGCCGCAATTGGAGGATGGAAGGACAAAGTTAAGTATAGGAAACTATGGAGAGCATTGACAGAGAAACTCTAAAAGGAAAACGGGGATTGATCCACCCCAAAAAAATGGATCTAGAAAGCGTGAAGCGGTGAAACCCCAGCAGGGGTATCAAGCCATTATATATATCATGACTTGTGTAAGTCTTGACCACAAAACTGTGTGCTAGTGGTTTTTCTATTTATAACGTCGTCTCTTTTTCTAGGATTTTTAACCAAGAAAAGTTGGCCTTCTATAAATTTGATTACAATTCGCGAGGGACTACAATCCTATATAAAATTGCGGGTATTTATCCAGCTTACTCACCCGCTCCACCGACGAAAAGCTGCCGTTTGAATAGTGGTAAGTTCCCTATTATAAGTCTAAGTGTACTATTATTTTAGATACCTGGGTGTCGAGTTTTCTTATACTTGGAGGAGTACCCGGAAACTGACACCGCCACAAGTTACCAGAATATCATAAACATATAATCACAAAAAAGGAGAGGAATCAGATTAACCATTAAGTATAATCACCACCAAAGAATCGAAATTACATATTCAATCGAAATTTGCAGGTTAGACTGTTGATTACCTATATAATTTTTCAGTTCATTCTCATTAATGGATTAAGTCGACCTTGTCGTTAATGAGAGCTTGGAAATATAGAAAGAAATCATCTAACACAACCAAGAGGAAATTATGAAAGGTGATATACATCTCAATTTCATGATTTAGAGCGGAATGTGTAACATGTCATTACTGATAGTTTCCAAAAATAAACACGTAGGGTCGAAGCTAAAAAGCTACTCAAACATATGCATACAAATTAATGAACTAAGTTTTATTCATACAATCTATATAATATTCCATACAAGTTAAAACTACAAAAAAAGTTTCACAAACTTAAAGTATTCAAACTCCAAAGGTGATAATATATTTATGAGCTTTACAAGTAAATGTACTTTTGTGATCATCATATGCGTAACTATATGCGTCCGGGCATCTGTCTTTGAAAAATTTGGGATAGTCTTGAGGCCACGTAGAACTCTTACATGTTTTAGGTGTACCGTAAGCTCCTCTGCAACAATATTGATCGGTATTAAATGCTAGGCAAGCGGATTTGCAAGCTACCACGACACCATTTCCGTATAGCTTAAGTTTCTCGGGACATTCGCCATTTAGATGTCTTGCACAGGCTGACTTTTTACAACTGTATCGACTTCCGTCTCCTTGACCTCCAACTGGTTCTATCTGGATAAAAAAGTGTACATTGTTATTGATAAATTAATCACTGGAATCACGAATGAAGAGAGTAATTAGCAATTATTTTAATGAAAGACCATGAACAAAACCATGCAAGAAGAATTAAGCATTGGTTAGGCTGAATAAGCATTGCTGACCTACCGCTGAATACTGGTGCTTCAACTACAATGCAGCGAATAATTCTTATCCTCCTGTTTCTAAATGTACTTTATCCAGTCTGGATACTAGCGACGATTATGACTGAACGGACTTCATTTACAGCGCTTTGAGTAATTAAACGGTGGTGGCCCCACACAGTTGACGCAGTTTGGTCAGCAAATATATTCTTCTTCCACTTCCCCTGTATCCCCCCACCTAAATGTTCTTTATATTATCCGATATTTAGTTGCGTTTCTCATTATGTGGCCTATAAATAACTTCCTACGTTTTATAGTGGTCAAGAATTCGGGCTCGTATTGCATTCTGTGTGAAACTTCTTTATTTATTAGGTGATCCGTTAAAGAAATTTCATTAGTACTCTGACAAATCCATAGCTCGAAGGCCTGCACACGGAATAAGTGACCCTTATTACCAAAATTTGATAAAAAGGAAATAACAATAAATTTTTTTTTTTTTTTTTTTATTTAAAAAAAAAACCTTAATAGGCTTTTCTTGAAATTACAATCTGATCATTAATACGATCAATAAGCAATTTTAATCTAACTTAATTTACTAATTTCTACCTTATAACTAAAGGTCTTACTCATTAGTAGTTCCTTAGGCTCTAATACAAACAAACACTATCACTAGCGTGCAATTACCGCACTATGCTCTGCTTTACACTGTCACTAGTTAACTAACTCAAAGGGCTTTGTCCTCTTGAGTCTTCTCTTCTGGTTGGTGTTGTCGAGGAGCTGGATGGCCTCTACATTCACATGGTCTAAAAGCCGTTGTTCGTGGCTTTTGGCAAACTTAGTGATTGTCTGGCTGACAGTGTCCATCTCCAGGTCCCTGTGGAGGTCACTGTTTCGGGAGTACCAAGGCGCATTGACGATGTTCCTTAATACTTTGTTCTGGAATCGTTGTATGATCTGTATGTTACTTTCTCTGGTACAGCCCCAAAGTTGGATGCCGTAGGTCCAAACTGGTTTCAGAGTTTGCTTGTATAATAGCAATTTATTGTATACAGACAGAGTGGAGTTGCGTCCCAATATCCAATGCATGTTTCTAAATTTGAGTCCTAATTCTTCTCTTTTCTTTTTGATATGTGGCTTCCAGCGTAACCCCGCATCTAATGTAATACCCAGTTATTTTGCTGTATTGGCGTAAGGTATCTGAGCATTATTTAGTCTAATTGGTACATGTTGATTTCGTTTGTTGGTGAAGTTAATGTGCACTGACTTTGTTTCATTTAATCTGATCCTCCATCTTCTGGTCCATTCATAAATCTGATCTATGTTATTCTGCAGTTTATTTGCTGCTTCTTCATGGTTTTTGCCTACAGCTAAGATAGCTGAGTCGTCTGCAAATGTGGCTGTGGTATTATGTTCTAGGTTTGGAATGTCACTAGTGTACAGTAGGTAGAGGACTGGTCCTAGTACACTTCCTTGTGGTACTCCAGCATTTATTTCTCTCAGTTCAGAGTATGCTTCTTCTTGTTTTATTCTGAATACTCTTTCTGATATATATGAATCCAGAAGGTCAGAGTATTGTTTAGGTAGGTGACATCTGAGTTTGTGTTTGAGCCCCTCATGCCATACTTTATCAAAGGCCTGTGCTACATCTAGGAAGATTGCAGAACAGACTTTTCTTTCTTCCAATGCGTTTTCTATAATATTTGTTATTCTATGCACCTGGTCTATCGTTGAATGGCTCTCGCGAAATCCAAACTGGTGATCAGGTATCAATTTTCTTTCTTCTATTATTGGTTTTAGTCTCTTTATCAGAAGTTTTTCAAATAATTTAGAAACTACTGGTAGTAATGATATTGGCCGGTATGATGATACTTCTTCAGGTTTTTTGCCTGGTTTGGGTATCATAATCACCTCTGCAACTTTCCACATTCTGGGGACATATTTCAACCTGAAAGCTGCATTTATCAGGTGTGTCAGTTTTATTATAGCTTTTTTGGGCAGCTGCTTTAGGATTTCTCCTGTAATCAGGTCAAATCCTGGGGCTTTTTTCGGGTTAATGTTTTCTTTTATCTCTGCAGTTACCTCTTTTGGTGTAACAGGTCTTATCTCTAATTCTTCTTGGTCATAGTCCATTCTTGATAATTCTTCTCCTTCGTTAGGTTGAAAGGTATTTTCTAGGTGATCAGCGAATCTTTTGGCTTTTTGATTGTTATCTCTGGCCCAGCTTCCATCTTCATTTCTGATTGGAGGACTATGCAGGATTGGTCTCTTTAATCGTTTAGTAGCCTTCCACAAGGAATAATCTGTACTGTTGTCATTTGTTAGTTCACTGAGGTAAGTACTAATTGATTCATGTTTGATTTTTTGTATTTCTCTTTTTAAATTCTGTGCGGCATTGTTTAATCTAGTTTTGTCTACTGGTGCTCTAGATTGTTGCCATTTCCGTCTTAGTTTTCTTTTTTCTGTTATTAATTCTTTAATTTCTCTTGGGTAATTATTTCCCTTTGTTCTCGATGTAATGCTCGGGGTATTATTCCATGCAGTTTTCTGAATAACCTTGTTGAGTTTTTCTACTTCTTCATCTAGCTGTTCTTTGGTTTTTAGCGGGACTAAGAGGTTAATGTTGTTTTCTAATTCAATCTGGAAACTTTTCCAGTCAGTCTTGTTGTTGACTAGTCTTGGTAAGTTTTCTCTTTGTATTATAGTCTCACTAAGTGTGAGAAGGATGGGGGAATGGTCAGAACTCATATCCCATGCTTCTTCTATTTGCATGTAGTTTGTCGAGATATTCCTGGCCACAAAGAAGTCTATGAGGTCTGGAATTTTGTTAGGGTCAGCAGGCCAATAAGTTGGTTTTCCTGTCGAGATTGCTTCACATTTAATTTGGTTTATTGCTGTTAGTAGCTCCTTACCTTTAGTGTTAGTTAGTCTAGAACCCCAGTGTACATGTTTTGCATTGAAATCTCCTCCAATGATAAATCTGTACCCTAGGCTATTTAAGAATTCAATGTATTTATTCCTCTTGATTGCGTGTTTTGGCGGACAATAGACTGCCGTTACATTCAATTCGTAAGTTTTTGTTTTTATTCTGACTGTGGTTGCTTGAATTTCGGCTGTTTTATAGCTCATTTCTTGGTGATGTGCTATATTTTGTTTTATTATAACTGCACTTCCACCTTTGGCTGCATTATCTGGATGAATGGTATGGTATACCTGATATCCTTTTATTTTGATGAATGACTCCTTAGTGAAATGCGTTTCACTAATGAGACATATATCTATTTTTTCAATTTCTAGAATGGCCTGTAATTCTTGCTGATGTTGAATGAGGCCATTAGCATTCCATTCTAATATTCTAAGGCTGTCTCTCATTACCAAGTCGCTTGGGGATAGCTCCTTTGTTGCTATATTCCAATCTGGTAATTCGATCGTCCAGTTTATTTAGTTTATCCAATATTTGTTGGAGAATTTGATCGGTTGTTGGGTTGTTTTGTTTTTTATTATCTTCTGTTGTGTTTTTTACTGCCATATTGTAAGTTTTTCTGTTTTCCGCATTGTTTGTAGTAGTCCTGCTTTGTGATTTTTCTGTCGCAGGAGCTGGGTTTCTGTTGTTATCTCTCTGTGGTCGATTAGGCCTTATTACTTTTTTAGTATTTTTGTCTTTTAGTTTCTGCATTTCTTTGGCTACTACGCATCCTCTGTAATTAGCTGGATGTCCTTCGCCGCAGTGAACACATTTTGGTTGTACATTTTTAGGTTGAGGGCATTCATTCGTCAGGTGTTTGCCCACACATCGTACGCATCGTGGCTCTTTTGCACAGTAAGCTTTAGTATGGCCATATGCCTGACAGCGTTTGCATTGTGGTACCAATCTTGTTTTTCTTAGCGGTAATATTTCTACCCTTATTCCTTGTATATCTGTTATACCATAAATTTTGTCCACATTTTCATCATGTTTGAATACTAGCATGAACATATTTATGGGTTTCTTAGTTCTATAACTTCGTTTTGGAATAGCATCTAGCAGTTTATATCCTCTATGCCTTAAGTCTTCTACTATTGTCTCTGGTTTAATAGTATGGTGGAGCTTGTTAACAATTACCTTTATAGGTCTGTTTTGTATGTTCTCGTATGAATGCCATGAGTAGTTACATTCGTTGAGTTGCTTGGTAAGTGTTCTGTAATCTTCTATATTGTCTACATTGACCTTAACGTTGCTATCACTAATTATTTTAATCTGAAATCTATTTACAGTCTTCCCTATTACCTGGTGACAATCATTGAAATCCTTGATATTATCTATGATGATTGGTGGAGGGGTTTGTTCTTTTTTCGTTTTTTCGATAGGAGTTGGGACATTTTGGCTTCGTTGTGGTGGTGTCAATGAAGTATCCATTTTACGCTTCTTTCGATTTTTGGCGCGTATCCACTCTGTCTCCTTTGCTAGTTCTTCCTCATCAGTTTGGTAAGTAACTGATTCAGATATGGTTTCGTCCTCTTTAGGAAGTCTTTTCTCTAACTCTGCAAATTTTTTCTGCAGTCCTTCATTCATTATCATCACTTGATTTAACTGGACTTGGAGATTATGTACCTCGTTAATGGCATTAATTTTCTCCTGTTCCATTTTTTTTCCACTCTGTATATAAAATTTGTTCGTTTTGCGATCTGACATAATTCTCCTGAAACAGGGTTTGGTTATGCTGCATTAAGATCGCTTCGTTTTGTGTTTGCGGCACAATTGTTGATTTCATTATTTACCCTCGTATTTTAATTTTTCGAAGATGATAACAATGTTTGCACATTTTTGTTTTTAGCTACAATTTATGCCAATTGATTTTATCGTTATCGCTCACTAAACAACTTTTTACTGCGTTCACTTGATAACTTATCAGAGCTCCGGCACTACGCTACCGTATCTCTCGGAAGTCAAATGAATACTTTTAATAACAATAAATGAGAAGTTTTTTTTACAATGGAATTACAATGTTTCTTTTGCGGAAAGTCATCTTTGATTGTTGAAAACGTTACATTCCATATATATTTGGGATTAATTTATATATAATAAACTCAAAGAATTAAACTTCCAACCCAGAAAAAAAAGATAAGACCGACTTACAAAGACATTCATGATCACTTATAGAACATTTATTATGGATGACCTAGAATTGGATGCTTTATAAATTTGCGTCTGATAATAGGTCCTTTCTGTGATAATCTATTTGAAAATAACTCACTAAAAAATTGTCTCTATAAGATAACAGGTTATAATAATTTCACTGTTTTTGTTAGAATTGGTTTATGACTAATAGTAATAATTTTACTTTACTTACACTAATAGCTATGTTGAATCCATCGACAAGAGAAATATCATAGTAATCTATTCCTCCATACCCTTTGAGTGTAATTTCAGCTAGTGAAGCTGGCGGATTTCCTCCTGCGCCTGCACAGTTTACTTTATTTCCACAGTCTCCTGTTAGACAGTGATTAGAACCATAGTTGCAGTAAGTTCTCGGCCAAAATCTGCCAGCCCAATTGTCAGAAGCACCTACAGTCCTCTGTAAAATTTGTAGATACGTAATAAACGTTCAAATACTGTTTTTATTATTTTGCCTTACACATTTATTGAAATAATATTCAATACGTTTGTATTTTGAGTATACGACAATAAAAAATAGAGTGATTCAAGAAATAGACCACATAAAGAAAGAATATTGGGAAAAATTCACAAAATATATGGAATACAACTTATATGGATCTTTTTTCTTATTAATTAGTCTAATTTTGTCGACTGTAGTAGTCGTATTCAATTATATTAGTAATCTTAATTTGACAACGTTTAAGTTTATTAAATAAAAATTCACAAATTGATTATTGTGTGAACTTAGACGGTATTAAGATCGGAAGGTAAATTATTGATTTCGGAAAAACGTTATGTTTCGGCTTGATGAGGTAAGCACTAGTAGCGACTGTATACCTCTACTTTCATATTACTGGAATACTGACTTAATTTGTCATAGAAACGATGAGTTTCGACTTTGAGTACGCGTGCTTGACTTGAATACTAAATAAGAAGCGGTATGCTTCACTTAGTAACTGAGAAATGATTAGTTTCGACTTGGATTACACGTTCCTGACTTTAATACTGAGTAAGAACCGGTATGTTTGACTTGGTAACCAAGAAACGATTATTTTCGACTTGGATTACACGTGTTTGAGTTTAATACTATCTTAGAAACGGTTTGTTTGACTTAGTAACTAAGCTTCACTTAGAAAGGAATTGTTTCGACTTAGGTGAGTTGTTGCTCCTGGAGGGACGATATGTCCCGACTTGGGTGAGAGGCAACTCTCGTAAATACGATATGTGTCGACTTCGGTGCGCAACTGGACAACCAGGTAATGGTGTATCTGTGTCAATGAGTAAACGTGTAACCGTGTAACTGAGTAAATGTGCAACTGTGTACCGTGTAACTATGTTACTGTGTAACTATGTAACTATGTAGCTATGTAACTATGTACCTATGTAACTATGTACCTATGTAACTATGTAACTATGTAACTATGTAACTATGTAACCATGTAACTATGTTACTATGTAACTATGTAACTATGTTACTATGTAACTATGTAACTATGTAACTATGTAACTATGTAACCATGTAACTGTGTAACTATGTAACTATGTGACTATGTAACTATGTAACTATGTAATTATGTAATTATGTAACTGTGCAACGGTGTAACTATGTAACTATGTAACTATGTAACTGTGTTACTATATAAATATGTAACTATGTAACTATGTAACTACGTAACTATGTAACTATGTAACTATGTAACTATGTAACTATGTAACTATGTAACTATGTAACTATGTAACTATGTAACTATGTAACTATGTAACTGTGTAACCATGTAACTATGTAACTATGTAACTATGTAGCTATGTAACTATGTAACTATGTAACTATGTAACTATGTAACTGTGTAACCTTGTAACCATGTAACTATGTAACCATGCCACTGTGTAACCATGTAACCATGCAACCATGTAAGCATGTAACCATATAACCATGTTACTATGTAACTGTGTACCTTTGTAACTATGTAACTATGTAACTATGTAAATATGTAACTATGTAATTCTGTAACTATGTAACTATGTAATTCTGTAACTATGTAACTACGTAACTATGTAACTATGCAACCATGTAACTACGTAACTGTGCAACTGTGTACTTGTGTAACTGTGTACCTGTGTACCTGTGTACCTGTGTAAGTGTCTAACTATGTCACTAACGCACAGCTCTTAGTTAAGGGCTGAAGAATGTTGAGAAAAAAGTTGAGCGCGGGAACCGCAATTCTACTCCTAACTGCAAGGACACTAGATAATCAAGTAAGATCTTTCCAAATAATTACTGGCATTAAGGACTCCACAAACTTAACATATACATTCAATAATAATAATATATCACATAAGTTTGCTTATACCCACTCGTTGGAAAGCAACTGGTACCATTTGGGGTAACTGATTTATTTTTGTTAATCACATCATATTAAGAGTCAATTTATGATATTGAAGTATGATTTTTACACTGTAAAGCATCCTTGCAACTTTACATTCACCCACCCCTACTCTACCGAAAACACATATCATTTTTCTTGAGCTAGCTAGGGAGGTAATACCATGGGTAGCTACTATGGACTGATATGTGCCAGTGGGGAGTCCTTCAACATAACGAGGGACTATCTGGCAAGTGAAACAAACTGGAACCTCACTAACGAACTTCCAAAATAGTAACGAGTCCTCGCCCTACTACCAGAGACTAATAAAGAGGATCTGAAAGCGGGGCTAAAAGTACTCGAAAAACAAAACCCAGTGTTGAAGGTTGATCGCTGGGTGATCCATGGCTCCAAATCATCTGATTTGGGACTGCATATAAGTCTCCGGATTTATGAGGAGTCAGTGAAACAACTATCCCGGCCTCCATGGAGACTGTACTACTTATTCGAGCGAAACAGATTCAAGATCCTGGAAAACACGACCGATGAGGAAACAGGGACTCACCAAGTACCTGAACCAACAGCCTCTTAAAATATTCAAGGTGCCATAAGCCAACCTGCAGCACAAAAAGAGTGCCAGGGCTGTCCTATATCAAACGGTTGTGGCCGATAACATTGACATCGTTCTGATCCAAGGACCTTGGATACACAATGGTGAGATACTGGAGCTAAATATTATGGAAATGGTACTGATAATGGAAACTAATTGATGTTTTTAAATGAAACTCAAGGTCTCTAGTTAATTCCACAATATAATACAAGTTATTGAAAATTCTAAAAAATTGACAATTGTTTCGATAAATCAATATCATCGTCAGAATGACAGAAGTTACATTTCATTTTATGCCTACCTGATGTTTAGTAGTTATATTTTTGGCTAGACCAAGAAGTAACCTAACTTGTGATTGGCTTAATATATGTTTATAGAAAAAGAAGAAGATGTGATATTACAAATATTGAAGCTTAGATATTATTAGCCCTATGGTGATATCCTGGATATCATTTTTCCAATTAAGATCAGTATAACTGTGCAATGATATAGAAAACCAGGAAAACTATACCTGCTTTTTCTATAAACATATATTAAGCCAATCACAAGTTAGGTTACTTCTTGGTCTAGCCAAAAATATAACTACTAAACATCAGGTAGGCATAAAATGAAATGTAACTTCTGTCATTCTGACGATGATATTGATTTATCGAAACAATTATCAATTTTTTAGAATTTTCAATAACTTGTATTATATTATGGAATTAACTAGAGACCTTGAGTTTCATTTAAAAACACTAATATGAGCATATTCCACGAAGTAAGGGTCGAGAAACTAATTGAACTAAAGTTAGAACTTGTATCTGTTACAGGTCTAAATATAACTTGATGCTAATCATGGAACTTTGTACGGGTGACGTGGTAGCAGCAAATATTAAACTTGAAAAATATAGAGAGGTGATAGATACTATAGTAGTGTCTGTTTATCTACCCATCCACTCAGTAGAACCATTGCCGGGGACTAACATGGAGAACCTGTTGAACTACGCCAAACGATACAAACTGGATGTTGCTGTAGGAGCTAATGCCACTTCAGCTGGGGCAGCAAGGACAACAACACTAGAGGTAAGAAACTATTTGACTATTTATGTACTACTGAACTTGATATTGCGAATATGAGCAACACGCCAACTTCTAGAACAATGAGGGGGGAATCATGAATAGATGTAACTCTCTGCACTGTATGAGTTGGCAAGATGATAAGGTATTGGCATTTATCGGATGAAGCGTCTCAGTCTGACCATGCCCATAAACACCTCGAAATAAATGTAGAAAAAGCGGCAATTAGAATATACAGAGATCCTAAGAGATCTAAGGGATCTTACAAATAGGACCTGCTTTCTAAAATCTGCACACACCTGAGCAGACCTAAAACTGCCAAGGAGTTAGAAAGAACAGCTCCATGGTTGCAACAGACTATAGTTATTTCCTATAACAATAGCTGTCCGATAAGTTAGAATCGCTCTTTCAGACAAACCGTCGGGGGAAATAAAGAGTTGACAACACTAAGGTAAGAAAGAGGATATCTTTTAAAGAAGGCGAAAAAAGGGGAAACAGTGGAGCATATATATAAGGCTAATCTAGTTGCTTATAATGAAAGAATCAATGAAGAGATATTGGATAGAGTTCTGTTAAGACATACAAAGGGTCCCTGATAGGGTCACAAATAACAGGATTCTCAAAAGAAACACTTCTAATACACTAGGCTCCATCCAGTTGCCGAGCGGAGAGTTTACAAATACTAAAGAGGAGGCATTAGAGCATATCCTTAGTGTGCACATTCCGGGCTCGGCAAAGAGAGGTTCAAATTACGATAACGGACCAGCTCAAACAAAGGCTACCAAAGAGGACTAGAAACTAACAAATGAGATTGCCAGATCTCACCTTATTAGATGGGTTGTAAATGCATTTGACCCATACAGGACCAGATGGCATATTTCCCAAGCTGCTGCAATATGGAATTGATATCATCGAAGGTGGTGTTTATTCCCCAACCAGGGAAAGAAACGTACACCCAGGCCAAACTCTAGGTATTTATTCTATTTGTTGGAGATGTTTTAAATGAACCAATATTGCTGCGTTCCCCAGTGCTCATCTTGGATTAAGCGAAATATTAATTTAAAGTTTCCAACTTTTCCCGAACGGACTTGGAACCAAGGATAGAAGATGTTTGTGGATAAAAAAATTAAAAATCGGGAAAAATATGTCAAATACGATAAACGTCGGCTCGTTACATATTCTCGAAAGTGATTTTTCACAGGAAGGTAAGTGAACTATGATTTAAATTCGTTTTATTCCATTCTTTTCTCTTTAGTTAGAGTAATACGTAGAACATTAAAATCATTTGATGTGCCGTTCCAGAATCTGCCACTAGGGTCATGTGGTACATCGCTAGCAGAAGTATCATCCAGAGCTCTTCGAAAAAAAGAGAAGATGAGTGCTGAACAAAAGTTGGCTCCATTCATCAACCAATGGATATGAATGTTGAGGATCAACAAGAGGACATTTTGTACATATATTTTGAGGACCAAGAAGCATTAGAACCCTTACAACGTTTATTTTAATACAAATGTTACTTGAGAAATATCTAAAAAAGAGCAATTTTATGATACACACAAACGTAAACACTAGTATAATGTCACCTGTCAGCTGTCACCGTCACGGCGCTGCGTACGTAACCAGAGTTGTCTATAGGACTGATATCATTGCAACAGGATACTGATAACGCTAATAAATATTTAATATCATTATCTGTCATACTTTAATATTCACAAACTGTCAATCCTCTATTTGTGGAATACTAAAGTTTTTTTTAATTGAAATCTTTTTTTTGATAAATAATTAGAGAATATATAAATAAATAAACAAAGAAGTTTGAAAATAATATATTTACTAATTCTTCCCTCGAATATCTACTGATTTATAAACTTATTCTACTCTAATTCTTATTTATTATTAATTGTCTCTACAAGTTCAGGCTGTATTGAATTATTGTTATAAAGTAATTGGAAGATTCATACCGATTCTCCTCGAGCTAGTTGGAAACCTCCATTAGCTAAATGGCCATGGCCGGGATTTCCTTGTATTCCAACCCAAACGGGTCCAGCTTCTCTGTTTTTAAATTCAAAATCAACAGCTGAGACTGCTGCTATCAGTAATAAGAATTCTGCTATTAGAATCATTTTTGTTTAATAATAAACTAAAACATAATTCGATTATTTCGCCTCATTTATATATCCAAGTTATTAATGCATTTAAAAATTTTGGAATTACCATTATTCAGTTTATTTTATCAAAATTAACTAAAGCATTGCCACGGGGGTAAACAATTAAAAAAGAATTGGAAATAACAGCCATTTGACTTCATTATATAAATTATATGTTGATTTGTTTATAACGATTTCAATAATATGTAGAGGAAATGAGAAAAACCTAGTAAACAATATAAACAAACTATTTAGTATAAATTACGTGGTTTTAAAAATAACCTCTTATCCCTGAAACAAACCTGTGATGAAACACATTCTACGACCTATACTTCTTTTAACTTCCAGTTATTTTGTTGTGATAATAACTAAAATCAGTTGATAAGGGAAGAAAAATAGAATAATAGAGTAATTACACCTTAATGGCATTTATTTTGTTTTAAGTTTTCAGTCCAATACTATGTTTGAAGACCATCTACACTGTAAACACACTTCACTAGTAATCATCAGTAATTGCCGTTGGGAAAGATCTAACAAATCATATAGAGGCCGATATTTCATACTGGAGCCCGGCAAAATGGAATTCTCCAAGAGTTTGATTTTTAGTAAAGTATGTTGAGGACTTGGTGTTATTAATATCGAGTTAGTCTATAGAGGTTACACATACACAGACTAGGCAAGAAATTGAATTGCGTCGTAATAAAAAATAAGCATAAAGAAGTCAAAGAAGTTATAGAAAAACTTAAAGTAGGGAAGGCTCCTGTACATGACAAAAGAACCGCAGACATGCTAATCGCAACGCCGGACAAAGCAGTGATCAGATATAGATAACAGCGTGAACGAAGTATTGAAGATAAAGCACCTGGGGACTGGAATTTGGGGATCATTTCTCCAGCCTGCAAAAAGGAGATAACAGAGAATGCCAAGTGATCACATTGACTAGTACAGTGTACGCCAAAATGTTGAAGACAAAACCAATGGAAAAAGTGGAAGATACATTATAAGAAACGCAGTTTGGATTTAGACCAAATAGAAAAACAACCGACGCTATGTTTATTATGAGACAACTAGAAGGACAAGCCATAAGAGAAGGCAAAATACACACTGCTGCTTCATAGACCTGACAACGTAAAAAGGGAGAATATATGTAAAACTCTAAGGAATGAAAGACAGTCTGGAACCGTATTAAAAGGAATACAAAAGATAAATAAACATTGACATAATTATATTTCTGAGTGTATAAATGTCAACTGCCTATTATATACTGATGATTTGCAACTATATTGCACCATCAAATCCATGGACAATTATGAAAATTTGGGTTTTAATTTAAACCAGGTGGACGGCTGGTGTAAGCGCAATAACTTGTCCCTCAATCTGGCTAAATATAACGTGATGTCCTTTAGTAGAAGTGCTGAATAAAACCATCTGTGATCTGACCAATTAGGAATCTACAGAATTGCCAACTTAAATTCAAACCACTCCTCCTAGATTAAAAACAGGAATTATATGAAATTCTATTTTATTTAAATAATTAAATAAATGCGAATTATAAAAAATATTGTGTAAAACTTGTGCCACAATGACTTTCTGTAGTACTCGTGATTTGTACAACTCACCGCTTCGCGGTTCGTTGTGCGAACTTCACTCGTACTACAAAACGAGTCATTGTGACACTTGTTTTACAAATAACTATTATATGTTCAATTATTCTATAAATGACATTTCCTCACATCGGCCTGAAACCCCAACAGACCTTGGAGTTATATGTGATTCTCCCCTTTGTTTAAACAATCACAATGACTCAATAATTGCTGCTGCTAATCGCCTGTATGATTTCATTGTAAGAACCTCTCGTGATTTCGAGAACGTGTCCACATTAAAAACTTATTATTACGCTTTTATAAGATCTAAATTAGAATATGCTTTCATTGTGTGGAGTTCGTTTTATCAATGTCATATTAACCGTATTGAAGCAGTTCAAAGGCGATTTTTAAGGCTACTGAATTTTAAGGCGGACGGTGTTTACCTTCCATTTGGTACACCTCAATCAGTTTTGTTACAGCGGCATAATTTTTTACTTTGAAAACAAGAGGAGAATATAATTACATAATTTTTGCGTATAAATCAATTATCAATATAATTGACTGCCCTAAACTATTAGAAAAACTCTGTTTTCGCATTCCTCGATTAGAGTCCAGGAATCTAAATACATATTATTTAAGTACGCCACGCACTAACATCCTGAAGAATTCTCCAGTTCACACCACATGCAGCATAGTTAATTCCATGATGTGTGATATAGACATATTTTTGTAGTTTATCTAATATTAAGTCTCATTTCTTTACCTAGTATAATATGTCACATTTTCCTTTTAGTTTTCTCTTTTGCAGCGATGCAGATAGTAGTGAGTTATGTTGGAGCAACACTTGTGTTCGAATTTGATTTAATTATCAAATTTTTTTGTGATTTTATTTTCAACTTCCCCTGTATAATACAATTCGAATATTCTGCTCAAAACATATAACTAAATATATCCTTCTTCTCAACATTTAATATTTCCTTACATCAACAAAAAATTCATTTTAACTTTACTACCACATAAGAAATACAGATAAATATAGTTTTCTGAAATTCCAATGAATACTTCAAAGTACCCGACACTTTATCGCTTCATAAAAACTCTGTTATCTCTATCTACGAAACATTTCAGGCCCAAAAAAAAAATCACCCTAACTGCCAACTTACACTCGCTGTATCTGACCGTTACGCTTTAAAACTCTTTTATCCCATTGGCCAGATCCTAATATTTTGCTCCTTCCTCGCAACTATGTCAACCGACGTATAAATACGCCATCTACCTTACATTTACCTCTTCATCATTTAACCGTGGTACATAAAGGTACTCAAGTTATACGAGCACCCGGCGTTTTTTATCCCGGTAACAAACATGTGTATTTAATCTTCAATCATCTATTAATCCCTCACATTATGTGCAAAATAATCACTGTGTAACGCGTATGTGCAAGTGAGTTCTTAATTGTCTACGAAAAAATAAAAAAAATATAAATTCCTGCAATATGAAAAAATGAACGTGACATAAGTGTTTAATTTCTTCATACATTTCATCATACATCCTACATCAGTGAATACAATCATTTGGTCCTTCGAGAGCATCAGCTAACAACAAAGAATTATCCATTCCATCTATTAGCCCACGTAAAAAAGGGTTAATTAGAAAAACTTGCATTACAGCCCATTGCCCATTTTATGTTTAGATTCTGGGACCTGGAAAAAATTTCACATCCTGAGCCCATATTGGATTTAGACCTATTTGTGGAGATGCGGATTGCGGCTTCTTCCAATGAGTCTTGTGCGTTGTTTCTAAAGATTACCTTGTAGTGGCTGTGGAAGGCATATCGCGGTGGAATCGAGTCCGTATTGACCTGCAGCAGTGGGACCTCCCTGAGGGCCTCATGCCACAAGTTACGTCTCAGTTTACCGGATCCTACATCAGGTTGTATACCGGTAGAGTGTAGACGTGTAATGGTCGTCAAAACAACTTCCTTGATGTATATGTCAAGGGAAGTGAGAACAAGGATTACCTCCATAGCTCTTGGTGTGTTTGCATGACTTCTGTTGTGTTGAAACATGCTGATCTTTGGATTTGATCCAGTTTACGGACCACTGTCAGATGGTTTGCTTTAGCTCCCCAGGAAATCGCGCCGTACGTCAGCATAGGTCTGATGATGGCAGTGTAGATCCAGGCACCGCCCTAGGTGACATTATGAGAAATATATGCTTTCTCAACTATACTTCCTAAGTGAGAGTTCCACGTTAACTCACTGTCGAAGGTGACACCTCAATATTCCACCTCTGAAGAGAAATTAAGTTTGGTATCTAGGAGCTTTGGGGCTAGATATTTTACAAGCTTCCTTTTTTTTTAAAGAAACCTTCTCCGTCTTTTTTGGATTTATTGACAGTGAATTGTCTTTGCACCATTGTTCTATGATATTGAGGGCCTCTTGCATTGAAGCGCAGAGTGTCTCCTCGAATATTCCTGTTAGCAGAATCACTAGGTTATCTGCATATGCTATTGTGTAGAAGTTGCTATCATCGAGGCGGCTGACCAAGGAGTCTTGGACCACGTTCCACAGTAGTGGCGAGACTACCCCCCTCCGTGGAAAACTTTTTAAAACCAAGCCTCTGATGGTTACGTCATCTACACTGACTCTTATCGCTCTTTTTGAGAGCATGTTATATATCCAGCCATTTATGGTCTGGGGGATATTCTTGTTGGAAAGTGCATTTGTTATTTTGGGAGAAATGGTTTTATCGAATGCACCTTCTTTGTCTATAAATACACCCAGGGTGGACTCCTTTTTATCTAACGATCTCTCGATGCGGCCCGTCACGAGATGAAGACCCGAAACGGTGGATCTCCCTGGAGTGTATGCATGTTGATTTGGATGCAGTGGATTGCGTGTCATCACTATATCTCTTATGTATCGTTCGCACAGCCTCTCCAAGGTCGACATGCTTTTGGAATGGAATTGTCCATTCTTCCTTGTTTTGGTATGGACACAACTTTAACTTCTCTCCAACCTTTTGGAATATACCTCAGTGCCAGTGAGGATCTGAGGATCCCTACCAGGTGCGGCGTTAGGTCATCTAGGCCCCACTCAAGTAGGGATGGATAAATACCTTCCGTTCCTGGGGATATTAAGGGGGAGAAGCCAGAGATGGCCCAGCTCAGTCTGTCCGCGTCAACGATCTGTCGTGATATACGCCAGTCATCGTCCGTCGGGTAGTGATTCTCCTCATCCTCACAGGTTGCCGTGTTTGTGATTCTGGAGTCAGGGAAGTGAGTTGACATCAAATAGTTGAAGGCTTTTCTTTAGGTTGGAATTTTTTGTTCCATCCTCTCTCGTTAGTATACCGTTATGATGGTGGGGATATTTTCAGCGGGCTTTCTGGAGTCTAGCTGCTTGGAAGAAATCTTCTATTTCCTCGTAATATATTCTCCAGGCTTCTTTTTGTTTTTATCTAATGGCTCTTTCATACTCCTTGAGGTCCAATCCTCTTCGAGTCTGGTTTTTTTAGCCCTATAAAAATATTTGCTCGCCGTCCCTCTGCGCTAATCAATCTCATGGCACCACCACGAAGTGGAGGCTCCATCAAGATCTACCCGCCTGAGTGGGCAAGACATCTTGTAGGCATTAATTATGGAGTTTTGAATGGTTTCAACATAAATTTCCAAATTTCCTTTATTGTTAGGCAACACATCCTCGACTCCTCGTAGATCCCCATTCAAACAGTGGGCATATTTTGTCCTGTCCGTTTTCCCAGGGTTGCGATTTATTGTAGAGGTTGTGTGCGCCAGTTTTGTTTCGAATGTCGGTGGTCCGACATTGAAAAATCGTCGGATACACGCCAGCCGGAGATTACATTCGAAGTGTTTATAGTAGATAGGGTAATATACATTCGCGTTTAACTACGAGAGCTAATAAAAGTTGGTTCAGTACCTCTATTTAGAATACAGAGATTCTTGTTAGTTATGTAATCGTAAAAAGACTTAAGTCTAGTGTTAATGTCATTGCTGCCCCAGCTTACGTGGTGAGAGTTTGAATCGCAGCATATTACCAATTCAAGCTTCCGGATGAGACAGTATTCCACAAGGTCCTCCAACTCCTTAATTGGTGGTGGTTTAGCTGCGTGTGCGGGGAGGTATGCGGATGCCAGTATTAACACTTTCTCTTGACCTTTCTGTGCATATTCAATCTTCACTACCGTTAGATCGGAGGACGAAAAATGCGTCAGTGGGTAGGTCTTGGAATTTCTAGGGACGTATATGGCCGTCCTAAGTTGCTAATTACTTAGGACGCTGAAAATTGAACCTTTTGGATTATTCATATCCAAGGTTCTTGGATAAGTGTTATTGTGTACTGCATCACATCAAGGTGGCGGCATAGTGTTGTCGAAGCTACCTTTTTGTGTTGAAGGTTACACTGAATAAATCTTACCTTTTCATTGTCCATCTCTGCTTGATGGTAGTAAGATATGTTTTGGTTTCTTTTAAGACATCTCCACTTCCTCACTTGGAGGTGGGTTGACGTCGCCTGTATCCTGGCTTAGAGCTGTTAGTTATGCCAGGAGACTATCAGTCGCCATCTTGGAGGATGGTTCGACAGTCTCTGCAGCAGCAACAGTTCCTTGGGGTTCCTCAGATGGGAGAGGGGGATCCGTGCTCGATCTTCTCCGTCCCTGGTCGAGTATATTTATTTTAATAATCAATGTGGTGAACGAGTAGCTCATCCTAATTGACCGTTTTTCTAGGACTCCCTTTTTCCTCGTCTGTTATACCGAAGACGAAGAGGTGCCCTTTGGGATTGACCTTCGCTTCGTGGTGGAAAAAAAACCATGCATGTACCCGTAGGTCTGGAGTTTGTTTGTCTAGCCGGCGCAGCACATCCTCTTTGTCACCCAGGTCAGCGTGAGCTTTGCTAGGGACCCAGAGGGTGGCATTTGTCAGCTGGGAGAGGTTTGTAATGATATAAATTCATTACTATAAATATCGATCCAAGTAACCAGTTAATGCAGCGATGACGAGGTACCCCACCAGAACAACAAAGTCCCCACGCCAAGATGCGCACGAAGAATCGACAGTGGAAAGGAAGGAGACTTCCACCACCACCGCTAAAATGTATATAAAAATGCAAGCCAACAGACAAGACGATAACTTGGTTCACGGACTCCAGCTCCTACAAGTTCAGCCGCCTCCAGTGCGAAGCGTAGGTCGAAGGTACTGACTTTAACCTTAAACGCTTTACACTATCCACCGTGGAGTGTTGTACTAAGTCGAAGTATTGATTCGACTTTTATACATCACTCACTCGAACGGCCGTTGGTTTCTGGTATTGACGGAAACGAAAACGATTGTTCAAGCTGTTAGAATAATTTCGGTGCGGTATTGACGCATCGAAAACTCTACAGTATCTCTATAGGGTTTGCTAACGTTGAGATGGGTATTGACCATCTGTAAACGATCGCGCTAAATGTTAGTATAATTCTGGTGTGATACTGACGCGCCGGAATAACTACATCCCTATACCACCGAGAGAGTCGTTAAGTTGGGATTTGACTAATTATAAACGATATACTCACATCTGGAGACAATAACCGAAAGAGTATTGATCTATCGGTTGTTCTCAACTTTGGCTGTCTGAACAATTCGTAGGACCGAGAGAATCCCGTATACCATAGTGGAAATTTCGAGTCGTTATACCAACCTGCCTACAGTTCGTCAGTACACATCGGTCGACGGAGGAGTACGGATCGTCGGAACGGGATTTTCAATATAATTACGCACCACAGTAGTATATATAGAATATTGTAGTTTAGTTTAATTTTATCTTTGTAAATAATATTTCTTTATAGCAATAAATCAATTAATTTAATTGAACTCTGTCTCCTTTGGGCTTACCTGGGCAATACGCATTACAGGTTGTCGACGTGCACCACGTCGAGCTTAGCCTCCTTCCACGGTTTCAGTCTTGCAACTGTGTTCCTTAGCCACTCTAACGTTTCGTCATTATCGCAGGTGACTGTGATTATTTCGCCAGAGTGCGACCATTACCTAAAAGTATGTGGCTCTTTCTGACTGCCGGAGGCCGACATAAGGGTTTCGTCCAAAGCCTCCATTAGTTGTGTTTTGACAAGGTCTTCATTATCGGTAATCATTTTACCGTATGGATCGGCCTTGTCTATATTGTCCATAATAGCTACCCGTAAATGACTGGTAGGTGCTTCGCTGTAGCTCTTTGCTTTAACGTCCATCCGTATCCCCTTCTAGCTGGAAGAGTTTTCCTCCTAGGTGTTGGAGCGAATGCGCTTCTTTTCTTGGGGGGCGCGTGGGCGCGTTCGGGACCTCTTTTCGAGAAGGAACTGCCATCGTCACCCTTGCATTTTTTGTCACTGGTGCCAGGTTTAGATATGGAGGGGCGAGTGGTGCTGGTGGTGTCTGTAGAGACGCCAGCCTGCTGCCTCGCTTTCATCCTTCTCTTTTCCTCAGCACCGCAAATTATTTCACCTCGACGGTGGTTTGGTGTTGGAGGTGTGCGTTCTCGCCTATCCTCCGGTTTTAGTTTTTTTTTGTTTTTGTTGGTCCATTCTGATCCCACGAGTAGCTAGGGAAATGTTCGTCGTCTCTGGCAGAGCCCCGCATGCCAGGGAAAGGCTATTTCAAAGGGGGTGTCGCCTGGTACCCCCAGGGGGACGTTCGCGGTTGCGTTCCCTACGACCATTCAGCCATCGGCACGTTCCTCGCATCTTAGCTTGGGTTGTTGGAGTGTCATTTGGTTGGTGAATACTGCTGGCACTGATAATCGCTTCTCTGATGACACCTAATTAGGTAAGAAACCATGTTCGACAGATTATGCTTTCTTCCTTGCAATTGCGTGCCATAATTTTCGCCAGGAAAACCAAATAAGCGGGTGTTTGCAGCTATTGGTATAAAAGTTGTGAGTCAATAGTATCATCCATGCTTCCAATAGAAAAGAGAATACAGTCTGCCAATATATGTTTTACAATTGTTTACAAGTTCAGTTTATACTAAACTTATTGGCTTTAGAACGTGGGAGGGTTGTGAATTACAACCGATTCGTATTCCAGATCTGATAACCTGATGCTCTCTTCTTGAAAATCATGTTTTCCAGGGTGAGCCAAATATCTCAATATTGACAAGCTTTGAACTTGACCTATCACTTACTAATTGCCAACTTTTAAACTTGGGAGAACACTGATTGATCGCTTTTCGTGGTTGACCTGTTCTCTCATTCTTATCTATTTCCACTCTCTATGGATATTGAAATATATGTAAAAGTATATTCAAATTGATTATTCACTGAAACTTTTTTTAGTTTTGCTATACTTGGATGTGAAAAGTAGAAATCAATTCGTGTGTTGAGATAAATGAAAATCTATTGGTGAAAGTCACGAGTTACGTCATAAAAGTAAGTGCAGTCAATTGATAAAACCACTAGAAGTGCATTACTGTAAAGAGACTTTTGGAAATTGTAATTAAGCTAGTAAATAATTAAAATAACAATCAAAATATTAACCTATAAACACAACTAGTAAAGCGATATTATCAAAAAAGTCAGCTGATAACCGACCCACTGCTATCGAATATAAAATAGTACAGAATCGAAGTAAGAATAAATAGAAAAGTGATAGTTTGGCAGGAGGGGTCAAATCGCGGCGTTTTGGTTGGGGGTGGATATTGCACTAACCAAACTTCAAAATAAAGTTTGAATTTTTGAAAGACAAAATTACATCTATTGAAAATAAACTGGAAAATAATATGAAAGAAATGATAAATCTAAAAAAGAGGATCAGTTTCTGCGACAGCAGATGGGAAAACAAGAAAATAGTATCGAATTCATGGAACGCGATTTGAAAAAAAATAATTTGATAATACAAGGATTTGAGGATATAGAGGAAGCAAAACCAAAACTGCGCGAACGAATTTGAAATGAAACTAAAGGAAGCGAACATAAACTTAAACTTAATGACCGAAACGAGTGAGATACGAAAATAAGGAACTTTTAAAGCCACTAAAAAAAGACCAGTACTTATAAAAAAATTTCAGTTTGAAAAAAAGATGGAGGTAATCAAATTGTCGAAGAATTTAAAGGGCACAAATGTATGGTTAACTGACGATTATACAAAGAAAGTCTAAGAGGACAGAAAAAAATTGATACACCAATTGAATATAGCAAGATTAGATGGAAGAAGGGATTTTCTTAAATACGACAAATTAATTGTGGATGGGAAGGTGTATGATAGACACAGCTTTGAACAAGATGATGGAGAGGAAGAAGAAGGAAGGGAGGGTAGAAGAACATTAACTGATAGATCACCAAAAGCAGGAAGCGAATGGAACCAAACAAGGAATCTGTCTAGAACGAGGAAAAAAACTGCTAGAAGAAGGAAGAGAAGTAAGCGGAAACGAGGACAGGAATGAACACGAAAAGAGGAATGGAAACCAAAGTAGGCTTAAGATTAGTGGTTATAATAATTATAGACCTAGTTATAATATAAGCAATAGTGGGATTATGAGTGGGATGGAAAGGAAAAATATTTGTGATGATAGAAGTGAAAGTAAAGATAATGGGGATCTTATATCTAATAAAAATAACAAAGAATTTCAAAATAAGGAAAATAATGAAAATAACGATAGATTAAAGAATAAAAACAAATAAAGGAACTAAAGCTATGCACGTGGAACGTCAGAACAATGTTAATACCGGGTAAAATCATGGATATTGGGGAAGAATTAAAAAATACAAAATATACATAGCGGCCTTACAGGAGACAAGATGGAAAGATCAAGGGGTGGTAGAAAGAAATGATTTTAGTTTTCATTACTCAGGGAATAAAAACCAAAGGACAATATGGGGTAGGTTTCCTAATAAGGGGTAATTTATGAAATCTTATATTAGAATTTAGACCAATAAGTGAACGACTGGCATGCCTGAGAATACAATCAAAACCAATGAATATATCGATAATATGCACCAACTGAAGGTGCAGATAAGGAGGAGAAAGATAATATGTATGAAAAAATTGGAGGAGTAATGGAAAAAATACCAAAAGAAGACACAGTACTTTTAATTGGCGACTTCAACGCACAAATAGGAAAAGAGAACTACTTGGGAAAATGCCAGGAAAGTACACTGTACATGAGAAAACAAACAGCAACGGGCAGCCTCTTTATTCTCTTCACTATATCTTCCCCGTCCATTTCTCTCAATATTTCATGGTTCATACGTTGCTTATATTTATTGTCGTCAACTTTTATTGGCCCTAGAATTGTTCTCATTATTTTTCATTCGACTATCGTCAACTTCTCTTCATCACTTTTTGTCATTAGCATCGTTTCTGCTCCATACATTAACACAGGTCTTATTATTGTGTTATAAATGCTAAATGTCGTGGATCTTGTTATTAGTTTGCTTTTCAATCATTTCTTATTGGCATAGTATGCCCTATTAGCTGCCATTATTTTTTCGTCGATTTCTGATCTTCATTCCCCATCACTGCTGATCGTGACTCACAGATATTTGAATTTTTCCACTTCGTCAAATTCATATTCCCCTATTTTCATCAATCTGTTCTCACAATGTTTGCAAACTCTCATTATTTTGGTTTTGTTGCTATTCATTCTAGAAGCATTTGATACAGAATATACCTTTTTTTCATTACTATCACTATGTCATCTGCATATGGGACTACCTGGCTCCCCCTCGTTCTTAAATTTCCCTTGTTCACGCTTCTCATAACATCTTCATGGCCAGATTAAATAGTGTAGTTGATAGGCCATCACCCTGTATTACACCTCTATTAGCTGCAAAGCCTTCCGTTTCTCCTTTACTTGTAAGAATATTTTCTTTTAACTCGTTCATAGTCATTGCAATAAATCTTCTTAACTTTCTATCCCCTGTTCTTTCAGTCCTCTCATCAGTTCTTCACATTCCATTAACTTTTTTTTCCACTTGCTTCTCGTATTCGCTTCTTATACTTTCATCATACAGAAGGTGTCAAAAAACATCAAACCCTGTAACTGCTACATACAATGAAATAAAATGTTTGATGTTACATCATTATTTAACTAAAATTTGTTAGAATTACTCTATAAAGAGCATGTACAACTGTAATTCACATAACGAAACGTCTAATTTTATTACCAACTAAATAATATGTGTGCACACCCTCTTTATAGAGTAATTTTAACAAATTTTACTTAAATAATGATGTAACATCAAACATTTTATTTCATTGTATGTACATTGTACCTGTTGTATGTTTTTCTCTTGTCGACAGCTTTGAAAATGACCTAATGGCGGAAAGCGTTTAGCTGGAATTGAAATAAAATGACACACTCGGTAACTCGTCTTTTCATACCCGCAATTTATACCTTGTATGTATTTTAAAATTTACCCATTGAAGAAACAATAATCTGGGTTTTATTCTATGTTATAGCTATTCCCTCCACAAGCTATGGGATGGAAGGTATTGACCCCTTGCCGATTTTCATATATATCCCATGGTGATGATATGACAATTTATGGGAAATGAAAGTGGGTATTAACTTTTGTTGAGGCATAACGTCTAAGTATTTGGTCTAGCGGTAACCAAAAATCCATAATATCCAATAAAGACAAAAAATGAAGAAAAACAATAAATCAAAAAGTACTTAACCAAAAAAATCGAGAATTCCTAAAAAAATCGAAAACTCCAAAAAAATAAATTCAAAAAAACCAAAAAAATTCAAACATTCAAACATTTTTTTGGGTTAGTACAAAAACATGTGTAAACTGATTATTTCAATTGTAAGCGCATAGTTTCCTTTTGTTGACATACATTTTCAAACATATTTGTGTGTTTACTTGTAGAGCCTCAACCAGAAACGAGAAAGGACTTCCACAAGACGGTGGGATTTTTAAGAGCCCTCAAGAAACATTTTAACAATCATAGACTGCCAGGAGCTGCAGAGTAACGTAAACTGCCTTATGCGATGGTTAAATAAGAACGGAATGCTTTTAATTGTAGAAATCTGCAATATACTAGGTTTAAGCTTGTGATATAAACCTATGTATTACTTCCAGTAAAGAAATAAAGATGTGTTTTAAGTGGAAATGAAATGTTGGATATAATATTTTAAATGTTGTACAGTCACAAGTGCTGCTAAGCACTCTTATATTTAATTACTTGGCACCATGTATTTACAGAGCTGGGCAGTATTTACCAACTTTTCCTTTAAAAATATATCAATTAGTTTTGTTCTAACATTTACAGTAATTATACTCAAATGTTTTCTCTCACAGAAAGTGTCCAAGAATAGTAGTTAACTACTGATTGCTAACACTTTTTTTTAATTAAGTATCTGTATCTGTATCTGTAAAGGTTTGAAGGGTGGGTGGCCCCACAGCACTTAGGCCACAATTGGCCCATTGTGCATCCTTCTGAGGTTCAAAACTTCCTTCTAGCTCGTCATCCAGCCTACTTGTTTGAAGTAGGCGATAACGTCGCCTGAATTTAGTTCCCTCATATTGGCGTATGTTAGCCTGTGCTCGCCGAATACTTGAAACCTAAATTGAGAGAGTGTCTGACATTCGTAAAGAATGTGTTCGACAGTCTCATCTTCTTGTTCACATCCTCTACAAAGGGGGGTGTTAGATAGCCCCAGTCTGTGAAGGTGTTTTCGTAGGTGGCAGTGACCAGTCAGAATTCCCGTGGTTGTTCGTAGGTTCCGCCTGCTCATAGTCAAGTATTTTTTTGCTACTTTGCTATCCGGATACTGTAGCAGCTCCTTGGAAAGCCTGCAGCCTTCTGCGTCGTCCCATCTACCCTTAAACTCATTAAGGGAGTGTTCCTTTAATAGGTCGGCCCATGCTGACGCCGATAGACCAATGGAAGTGCCAGGTCCCAAGAGTTTTTGGGAGGCTGCCTTCCTGGCTAGCGAGTCTGCAATACGGGTTCCTTTCGATTTCTCATGGCCCATGATCCAGCCTAAAGTGACCGTGTTGTTGTTACAGGCTTCGATTAGGGCCATGTGACATTCTAGTACTAGGCCTGATGTAATACATGGTCTGTTCAGGGCTAGTAGTGTTTGTCTACTGTCCGTAAGGATGTATATATTATTACCTGTGGTTTTCCTTTTGGTAATCTCTTTAGCAGCGATGCAGATAGCAGTGAGCTCTGCTTGAGCAACACCTGCATTGCAGCCCATTGCTCATTTTATGTTTAGATTCAGGGATCTGGAGAAAATACCACATCCTGAGCCTACATTGGATTTAGACCCATCTGTGAAGATGCGGATTGCGCCTTCTTCCAATAGGTCTTGTGAGTTGTTTTTAAAGATTACCTTGTAGGGCCTGTTGAAGGCATATCGCGGTGGAAGCGAGTCCGTATTGGCCTGCAGCAGTGGGATCTCCCTGAGGGCCTCATGCCACAAGTTACGTCTCAGTTTACCAGATCCAACATCAGGTTGTATACCAGTAATGTGCAGACGTGCCATGGTCATCAAAACAACCTCCTTGATGTATATGTCAAGGGGAGTGAGACCGAGGATTACCTCCTTGTTGGTGTGGTTCTCATGCCTCCTGTTGTGTTGAGGCATGCAGTTCTTTGGATTTGGTCCAGTTTACGGACGACTGTCAGCTGGTTTGCCTTAGCTCCCCAGGCAATCGCACCGTACGTTAGCATAGGTCTGATGATGGCAGTGTAGATCCAGGCAGCAACCTTAGGTGACATTCCCCAGGTGCGGCCGATGGTTCTACAACACTGCTCATAAGAAATATATGCTTTTTTAACTCTGTTTTCTTATTGGGAGTTCCACGTTAACTTATTGTCAAAGGTGACCCCTAAATATTTCATCTCTGAAGAGAAATTAAGTTTGGTATCTAGGAGCTTTGGGGCTTGATGTTTTGCAAGCTTCCTTTTTTTCGTGAAGAGGACCATCTCAGTATTTTTTGGATTTATTGACAGCGAATGGTCTCTGCACCATTGTTCTATGATATTGAGGGCCTCCTGCATTAAAGCGCAGAGTGTCTCCTCGAATCTTCCTGTTAGCAGAATCACTAGGTCATCTGCGTATGCTATTGTGTAGTAGTTGTTATCATTGAGGTGGCTGACCAAGGAGTCTAAGACCATGTTCCATAATAGTTTTGTTCTAACATTTACAGTAATTATACTCAAATGTTTTCTCTCACAGAAAGTGTCCAAGAATAGTAGTTAACTACTCATTGCTAACACTTTTTTTTAATTAAGTAAGTAGCAGTTATACTCCAGCAGTTTGTCCAGCTCTGTGTGTTTATACGAGTGTAATGATAAATAAATAAATTAATATAAACCTACCATAAATAGTTTTCTACTTTTATCTTGATTTAACATCATTTAAAAATCTAATGATACTCCAATCTACAATGTATGTTACTCAAATTATTTTTTAATTATTGCATTGTTTTCACATTATAGTTTATTTATTGTCATTCTGTTTGTTAAGAAATGTACTTTGTGAAAGAAATTATTTGTTGTGTATTTTTATACCAAAATAAATAAACTGTTTATATAATTACTGTTCTATTTTTTCCAATTTAATTAACCATTTATAGTCCATCATTTGATATTTCATTTAATATAACTAAATATCATTGAGTTGAATTGAATGAAATGTCAAATGATGGACTATAAATGGTTATTCTGAAATATAATAATCAGAATACAGTAAATTTGAATATACCGCCAAAACCTAAAATTACAGAAATCTTTTCAACATCACTCAATTGTTTAGTAGACAGGCTCTTTAGATGGCGCCACAATCAGTGTCTCATTTATCTGTGGGTTATCTGTGGTCTTGGCCATGTATTGTGACGCAACCTCTCTTTGCAACGTAAACATTAGGAACGAAAGTCACAACAATGTTGCCAGATCATATAATTTTATTTCGGTAGATTAACAATCAAAAAATCGGTAGAAATCAGTATACCGGTTGTTTGCAGAATGTTTCAGGCTAAGGCCATCAGTACTTAATGAATTAAAATTAGTAAATCAGTTTAGATACAATACAATTCATAACAAAATACAGATAACTTACCTCTCATTATGTTTGGGTATATCCGATATTAAACTCTAAAAGTCATTATGCATCATTATAATAAATGTTTTTCAGATCAAGATCTCGACCTATAATCTAAAAAATTTACTGTTGTATTCTTCACACGTCATCGTCTACCACCTGTTTCTAATCTACATCTTACTAATATGACAATCCCGGTTAATAAAAATTATAATTTTTTAGGGATCATACTGGAATCAAAACTAACTTGGGCCGACCACATAAATCAATGTACTATCCTATAGGGCTTATACGAGTTCCATCTCGCACTATGGAAGGTTCTTATGTGGCTTAGCTGCAGAATCTGGCTTAATCAAATTAGATAGAACACAATTCGAGGCAATTTAACCTAACTGGCAACTTATCAAGAGTAATGAATTTCCAAAAGAGCAACGAGTGCCCGCCATACTTCCAGAGACTAAAAAAGAGAATCTAAAAGTGGGGCTAAAGACACTCGAAAAACAAAATCCAGAGCTGAAGATTGATCGTTGGATGATACTTGGTTCCACATCAACCGATAGCGGACAGCATGTGAGTCTCCGGATTGAGGAGGAGTCTATGAAAGAACTAGTCCGGGCTTAATTGAGACTGTATTACTTGCTCCAGCGGCCCAGCTTTAAGACCCTGGTAAACACGACCGAATTGGAAACAGGGACTGAATAAGTACCTTAAGATACATCCTCTTAGGTTATTCAATGTGCTACAAGTAAACCTGCAGCACAAATAGACGGCCACTGCTGTTCTTTATCAAAGAGTTGTGGCCGATAACATAGACATCGTTCTAATCAAGTACCTTGGATAAACAAAGGTAAGACACTAGGGTTAAATATTGAAGAAATAGGACTAATAATGGGAATTAATTGCGCTAAAGTAAGAACTTGTATCTGTTACAGATCTAAATATAACTTGATGTCAATCATGGAACCGGTAACATAGTAGTAGCAAAGATTAAACTCGAAAAAGAAGGGGTAGTAACAGAGATAATAATACAGTCTTTATATTCCATCGATTCAGAAGAACAATTACCGGGGACTAATATCAAGAACCTGATGGAATACTCTAGACGACAGAAACTGGATATTGTTGTAGGGGGTGATACTAACGCACACCACTTCAGCTAGTGCAGCAAGGATAACAACACTAAAGGTAAGAAACTATTTCATTTGAATAAATCTTTTTTGTATTTCGTGTAAAATTTAATAAAATTTATTTTCAAATCGTAGCAAAGCGGTTTCGACTATAAAGTCATCGCCTGTGCTCATTACCTACAAGCAAGTAAACCAATAAATTTAATGAAAAAAATATTTGAATAAAAAAGTGATGTTACTTACTCGTCAGGAAAAGCTAAGATGAATCCATAAAAATATCCATACAAAGATAAACAGTTGAACATGTTAAAATATAATTGAAATTTGTTTATTTGTTTATATCAAATGCATCCCTTTAAGGAATTATTAGAGTTTAAAAATGAAAATTCAACATGATGTGAAATCTGCCGGCTGACAAATCCACTTGTGCGCACAGAATGACAGCGAACGAATGACAGAAAATCCCGTTAACATGAAATCATCGATTCTATGGAATACGAAAAGAAGCAAAATTTCTGGTAACCAAAACCACCGAGACAAGAAACAGATCAAGAGACCAGTCTAATGTGAACCCACTACTAACCTGAGTTAAGTAACCGTGATAAAGAGTAACAAAAATTTCTTCTTTTTATTTATTATGAGGTATGTATAAGACGGAAAGAGAACCCTAGCTCAATTTACTATTAAAACCGGTCTCATGAGAACCAATAATAATAATAAAGAGCTGAGAGATTTATCAAATTAGTGAAATATACAGATTTTATTATACTACACAAATAAAACCTCAAAATGTCTGCCAACAAAAGCGGAATGCATCGAAACAACCGATCGCAGAAGATATCTATGATTTAATTTGTTGATGAAAATTTAACGATCAAAAATATTTGTCTATGAATTCAAAGATGAAAAAGTTATTCGGTAAAGACAGGAAAGACTTACTAACCAAAAACAACGTAACAAGAATCAAGTCTAGAGGACGGTCTAATGAGTACCAACACGTGGAAACCTAATTCAAAAGCAAACGTGATAAAGAAGCATAGCAAAACTCATGAAGTATTGACTAAAGAGGAAACCGCATCTCGTTAAATACTAAGACCCGTTTGCACCAAACACAGTGTCCCTTAAAATGAACCCTTAACTCAAATTACGTTGCACCAGCTGCTAATTGACACTTAAATGGCTAAGGGTAGCCTTAAATTTAAGTGCTCCTGTAATGACCACTTAAATATTTAAGGGTGGGATTTTAACCTAAAATAATTTGTTAAACTGTCATTTTCCAATCACTTGGACTAATAATTTTGATAATGGATTTATTTGCGAGTTCTCCATACTGCTCACTTAATTCACTTGAATGGAGCTGCTCAGTAATTGGCCTTCGTCTGGTCGTCCAAGATGAAGGGGTATTATTTTGCTTTCTCGTTGCAGTGCTTGTAGGAATCGATGCTTCAGCAGCTGCTGGCACAATAGGAGTTGTTTTGATATTTCTTAATTTTTCATTAACCAGGGTCTGCAGATGCGAAGATGCCCAATTAAGTCGATCACATATTTCCTAAAGAAATAAAATTGAGAAATTGTTTCAAAGTGGTAAGAGTACTGTGTACCTCTGAAGCTTCATCTTCAGATAGAAGCAAAACATTCTCGTACTCTGTTTTGGACTGTACATCATCTTCTCACTCCACACAATTTATTTTTTAATTTCTTATATTTTCATGGGTTTCGGTCAGAAATAAAATCACTTGCTTATAGTGGTAACGTTTCGGTTTATTTTATTTAAACCGTTTTCAAACCTTTCTAAAAAATTTTAAAACACGATACATTTATTTTAATACATATAGTTAAAATATATTTCTTTAAAACTTACTTTTTGATTATGCCACCGTAGAGGTTTGTCTACTACTGTACAGTAGTATTTATTAAATTAAAAAAAACAATTATTACACATAAAAACAAACAATGAACTATGTTAAAGATAGTTGACATGTATATTACAGAATGTCTTAATTAAATTAAAATTAGAACTAGAGACCTATTTTTCAATTTTTAATAACTAGGTAAGGTGTAGATATTCGTTTATAATAGTAAGTTCGTATATATACAACTTAAGTTATCTATGTCAGGATTCTTCTTAATATTTATCATTTCTTTTATTAATCTTTTACTATTATTTTTTCTGTAGTAATTATTTCTACGTTGTTGAAATTAAAAGAGTGATTTTTATCAAGTGAATGTTTTGATAATGCAGTACATCCATTGTTATTTCGAACTGATTGCTGGTATTGTTGAATTCTTTTATGTAAATATTGGCTAGATTGACCAATGTAAGTACCATTGCAATTAGAACAATTTATTTTATATATTGAGTTTATTGTGTTCTTATTATCTGGTTTGAGTTTAGAAAAAAGTTTATTTCCTGTAATGTTATTTGGTTTATCTGCAATTTTAATATTAAATGGTGTTAGGCATTTTTGTATTGGTTTATTTATATCGGGAATGTACGGAAGTGAAATATATTTTGATGGATTACTTTGGCTATTAAATTTTAATTTGTTGTAATAGTTGTTTAATAATGGGCTCATAAAAATGTTTGGGATAATTATTTAAATCCAAGGTATTTTTGATTTTTTTAATATTATTAGGCCTGTGTTTTGGATGTGATAATTGTACCGCTCTATCAGTGAGGCCAGTGACAACACTCTTCTTGTATTTTATGGGAGCGTATGAATTATAGTTTAAATATCGTTGAGACCATACATTTAGAAATGTTTGAAAATGGTTTAAATAAAATAAACCGAAACGTTACCACTATATAAGCAAGTGATTTTATTTCTCACCGAAACCCATGAAAATATAAGAAATTGAGTATCAACGGTCATTAAAAATATATATGTTTATTTTTTAATCTCTTCACAGTCTTGGAATTCATTACTGCTAGAGTCAGTTCTGTAAGATCATTTGGTTTAGTACAATCTTTGCCTCCAAAGTTTTACTTGTAGAAGTTTTTTGCTGTGCTTGTTTTGATTTTCATAAAACTTTTTTAATGAGTGTTTTTAAATGAAACTCAAGGTCTCTAGTTAATTCCACAATATAATACAAGTTATTGAAAATTCTAAAAAATTGACAATTTTCAATAACTTGTATTATATTGTGGAATTAACTAGAGACCTTGAGTTCCATTAAAAAAAACACTAATATGAGCATATTCCACGAAGTAAGGGTCGAGACAGTCAATTTCATTTCTTTTTTAATGATTTCACCATTCTATAAGTTTTCGATGGATTTTGAGAATAGAATGAATTCATTACTGAATACCAAGCCTTTTTTTCCTTCATGGTAATGCCATCCGTCTTTATTTTCAATTTTATGTCTTAAATCATATACTAAAGTTAGCAACAAACTTTTTTTCTTCTCTTGAGAAGTTGGGTGCCCTTTGTCATTTACCTCCACCTGCTTGGCTAACATTTACCGTATTCATACTAACAGCAACATTTTCTTCACATTGCACCAACAATTAATAATAAACAGTTTTTCATTGTTATTAATGGAATCCATATAAAAATATCAAATTCGTATAAGAAGTAAGTACATACCAGACTAAGAAAGTGTTATATATAAACTCACATTTTTGTCGACAATCCTCATCATTATCAATAATAATGCTAAATAATTTACTTAAGACTTAAAGATAGGTTAATTACAACAACCATCGGCAACCGGCCAGCCAATGAAATGGTTTTATTGAACTAGGGTCAAGTTGCACACAAATGAGAAACTGAAATATCACTAGATAGAAAACTTTAAGGGCCCCTTACTTAATATTCTGGAAAGTGTCAGTCATGCAACTGGCAATAAATTTGAGCGTCCATTATATTTTAGAGACGCTTAGTTAAGTACTCCTTTTAAGGGGTACTGGTGCAAGCGGGTCTAAGACCGGTCTAATGAGAACCGACCTCAATAAAAGAATGAGAGAATTATCAAATTAGTAAGTTTAAGTTTAACCTTAACAGCTCAAACCCACAGAGAATCTGTTCACGGAAATGGAGAGTTTTATCCAAAACAAATACTTGTACGGAAGTCATTAAACTTAATTTGTCAATGAGACTGACGGATTCAGAATTTTGTCTATGAAAAATAACATAAGGAGGTTATTAAATTGTGTGATGAAATACTAACATGACAGAATCCAATGAAAGGAAAGAATGATAGTGAACTAGTGTCTATCTACAAGGTGTGGTGGTTACTTAGCAAGTGCCCCTCGTATAGATTTATTTAACCATAAAACCATTAATCTTTGAGAAACACTTACTATGTGAACCATTCTTTAGGGTTGAATAAATAACATCGTTTAAAACTCACTGGGATAACATATAATTATAAACTACTAACACAGATTATTGATACACAATACATACGTTTGTACTATTCAAAATAATAATAATGAATCATTCCTCAAAGTGTTGAACTTTTCTATTTATAGGAAGTATTAAAACTAACGCAGTCAGTGCCCCGTACTCTTGACCTTGATGGTCGTGCGAATACAAAACGGACATGTTTTGTTATGTTTCATTTGTCCTTAATAGTTCGCTGGCCGTTATCCATATTGAAATTATTATTTACACAAATCTAACAATGTCTTTTCTTTTGATAATGTCTTTTTTTGGATAATTTTTTTTTGGGATCATCACATCATCTCCTCTTGGAAGAGAAAAATTATCGTTGATTAATTTTCGATACTACCTATGACGTTAATAGTTCTCCCTAATTGTTTTGTTTATTAAACACTGCTTGTTTGTTTATTGTCACACTTCTTTTATTCACAAATGTTTTCGTTATGGTATTTATACTACCGATTTTTATGAACGATTTGTTTCTTATTGTTTTGAGATATATAGGTCGATTCTGTGTTTTTCGTAATCATCTACGAATCTGTAGCTTACGAGGTTCTGTAAATGGGATTTTACAGAATCTGTAACTTCGCGATTTTGTGATGGTATCTGTAACTCGCTGAATTACAGACATTCATTTGTACGTCAAATTTCGATATTTCTAACCTATAACTTAAACAAAATCCAACTACAAAAATATTCCATTTGAATAAAGCTATACTAAAAAAATTCAATGATTTTCTGTTTGGTAGATTTTTTTACCCTGTTATGTGACAATAAAGCTTTGGTACATATTTTAGATTGTAAAAAAGGCATACCACAATATGCAGCAGCGCGATTGCAACGGTGGAGTATTATTTTGAGTACGTATAATTACAAAATAAAATATATTCAAATAGAAAAAAATAACGCTGATGCATTGTCACGATTACCTCAAGAAACAACATACGATTATTCACACATATTTTATTTAGAAGAAAACCTTCCAATTGATTATGAAAAAGTGGTAATATTTACCAGGAAGGATAAAATTTTAAATTCTATTTATAGGTTTTGTTTACACGGTTCGCCTGAAAAGTGTAAAATTGGGAAGGAATATGAGGCATATTTTTCAAAGCGCTATGAGTTACATTTGAAACACGGTTGCATTTTATGGGGGTACAGGGTGGTAGTACCTGAAAAATTTAAATCTTTATTACTTGAACGAATTCACATGGCACATTTAGGCATAATTAAATGAAGGTGATGGCTCGTTCATATTTTTGGTAGCCGAAGGTCGACGATGATATTGAAAAATTGTGTAAAAAATGCAATGTAATAAAAAATAACCCATCAAAAGTAAGTTCACACCGGTGGCCTTACGAAGATACCACATGGAGCCGTTTACATTTAGATTTTTTGGGAACGATCCATGGAAATAAATATTTAATCGTGATAGATTATTTCACAAAATGGCCCGAAATTTTTAAAGCTAATGTCAGTAGGGGAGAGTGGTTACGCTTCGTACACTTTTTAGATTTTATTTTTTTACTTTATGAATAGTTG
Source organism: Galeruca laticollis (assembly GCA_963921935.1). Lineage (NCBI taxonomy): Eukaryota > Metazoa > Arthropoda > Insecta > Coleoptera > Chrysomelidae > Galeruca > Galeruca laticollis. The sequence continues at coordinate 155,406,451 of OY998181.1, read as the reverse complement.
TCGAAATTATCTAGTTTATGTACCTAAGTGTTACAAATATATTGTAATGAAATTGACTGTCTCGACCCTTACTTCGTGGAATATGCTCATATTAGTGTTTTTAAATGAAACTCAAGGTCTCTAGTTAATTCCACAATATAATACAAGTTATTGAAAATTCTAAAAAAATGACAATTGATTTATCGAAATAATTGTCAATTTTTTAGAATTTTCAATAACTTGTATTATATTGTGGAATTAACTAGAGACCTTGAGTTTCATTTTGAAAACACTAATATGAAATATATTGTAGTTTGTTACAAAAAAGTCCAATACTAGTACGTCAAACGGTTAAAGGGTTATAGTCATTTTTCTGCGATAAGATATTTGTACGAAAGTACCCCACGTACGGGGTACATTAGGTGGGGTACTTTCGTACGCCATGGGTAGATTCATACAGGGTCATTAAAAAGCTAATTAAAGTCGTTACATTTTTATCATTGTTATTATAAAAATATTTATTTATCAAAGAACTAACTTAATAGTGTGTGACTTAGCTCATAGTCGATAAATCTGTCTATAGAAAAATAACGAAACATAAAATCATTCATCCGCAGTTTACTTATTGATAATTCTGAGCTTACAATCAGTCTGAATGAGATGTTTAATATCATTTTGTATGACATCGTTATACAGTCTTTGACAATTTGAACTTAAAGTAGGTAATTATACATTTGGTTGTTATTCTGAACTTATTGCACATTATAATCATTTAAATTAACTGCGAAAGTAGAAAGTCTAGCCCTTATTCATTCTAGCTGTACAGCCCGTTCGTGGTTGAGGATCAGGGGGGATCATAATGACATCGCTGATATACAGAGTGTGTATGTCTTCTATATCAGGGAAAAAGAAGGACCATGATAATCCTGGTTTCTTCCGAAGATAAGATATTTGCATCTCTGTATCCGACAGAGAACTTTTCCGACGTAATAAACAACAGAAATCTTTTTTTCAAACTTTACCAAAACATAACAATTTTCCTTGATTTTCTCTGGTGTCACATTTAAATTATTATTGATACTGCTATCATCAGTCTCTTCGTCCATTTTTGAAATTACTGGAGATGTTGAACTCTCCCGCAAGCTAAATTGCTATCCTTCAGATTCCTCTGAATCTTCATCGTTTTCGACTATCTTATCTTTCTTTTTATTTTGTCTTGAATTAAGTTCGAGTGCAGTTGAGCCATCAACTAACTATCACCTGTTATTATATTTCGTTATTAAAATCAGGAATACACTAGTTAAACAACAAAGTTAAAAAGTGAAAGTGGACCAGCAGATTCATTGTAACAATTACTGCACTGGTAAGTGTTAGTAACTTATAATTTATTGCAACAGTTCCGCAATACAAATTAGTTCTTAGACTGTTCGTAAGAACAAAATCGATAATTAAACGAAATCCCGTTTTTATCAATTTTAATGATGGGAGTGGACCAACTGCACAAGCCAAGAAAAAGATAATCCAACGTAGCTAAAATGTTTATAATTGCCTTATAATGTGAAACAAAATATATATTTAAAAGCCATCAACATGGACTTTAACATTTCGTCAACAAATCAAATACCGCAGCCACAATCGGGTATGTACTACACTACGGGTCCAGCAATACCGATGTTTCAACCAGGTCAGTTTTCATCGCTTCCAGTGGCGTATCCTTCACAACTGCAAATGGCAAATGAGCAACAGCCGCAAGGTAATATTCAACCCAATTTTTATTATCCAATGCAAAACCTGCAATACACTAATCCTACTCCCCTTCCTCAATCACAAACTAACGAATCCCAAGAATGGAAAATAGTAGAAAATAAAAAGAGAAATAGAACTAGTCCAGACAAACGCTCAGTTAAACAAACCAAAATCAATGATTATTGGTTAAATACGCCAACCACTTCAAACCGGTTTGAGCAACTAGGAAATGATGTAGATGCAGAACAGCAAATGGATAACGAAGAACAGAAAGAACCTAAGCCTCCTCCAATATTTATTAAAGGAGTCAAAAATATAACTCCGCTGACAACGCTTTTAAATCATATAACTAAAAATGGATATGAAATAAAGGTATTAGGCTACGATCAAATAAAAGTACAGCCAAAGACTGTAGAATATTATAAAACAATAACCCAAGCACTTATAGACAAAAAAACAGAATTTCATACGTACAGACCCAAAGAAGAACGTAGCTTTAGAGTTGTGTTAAAAAACATGCACAATTCAGTTAACCTAACAGAATTAAAAGAAGCGATTGAAGCGCAAGGTCACGTAGTCGAAAATATCTGGAACATCAAACATTTTAAGACCAAGCAACCGTTACCTATGTTTTTTATAGACCTACAACCAGATGTAAACAACAAAAAAATATACGATATTGAGAATCTTTTATTTTACAAAGTGAAATTTGAACCACCTCGACAAAAGTGAGACATTCCACAATGTGCAAGGTGCCAACGGTATGGTCACACAAAAAAATACTGTCAACACAGACCAAGATGCGTAAAATGTACTGAAGATCACGCAACAGTTGATTGCCCAAGAAAAGAGAAATCCACAAATGTAAAATGTATATTATGTGAAGGGAACCACCCGGCAAATTATAAAGGTTGCTCTATCTATAAGGAGCTGCAAAAGAAAAAGTACCCTCCCCTAAGACAAAAACCGAACACAACGATGCAAAGAAGAGAACAAACTGACCAACCAGGAACAAGCTATGCACAAATTTGTAAGGGACAACAACAAGAACTCGCTGGAAATAACACACAACCAGTTAATATACAACAATACCTTCCAGCGACAAATGATATGGCTGAACTTAAACACATGATGAAAGGTCTCATGGAGCAAATGGGCACAATGCTAAATCTGTTGACAACCGTGATTAGTAAATTAAAATAATGACTAAGTACTTAAAAATATCAATATGGAATGCCAATGGGCTTACCCAACATTCACAAGAACTCAAAACTTTTATATATAACCACGACATCGACATTATGCTGGTGTCAGAAACCCACTTTACAAAAAAAAGTTACCTTAAAATTCCAAATTATGTAATATATGACACCCAGCACCCGGATGGTACGGCGCATGGCGGAAGTGCTCTAATAATTAAATCTAAAATAAAACATCACGAAACAGTTAGCTTTAAAAAAGACTTCTTACAAGCAACAAGCGTAATAATATAAGACTGGCACGGTCCATTAACAGTTTCTGCCGTCTACTTCCCACCAAAACATGCTGTCAAAAAAGAAGAATTTCAACAATACTTTAAGCAACTTGGTAATAGATTTCTCGCAGGTGGTGATTACAACGCCAAGCACACCCACTGGGGTTCGAGGCTAATCAACCCGAAAGGCAGACAACTCCTGATGGCCATAAATGATAATAATTACAAACACCTATCTACTGGCGAACCTACGTACTGGCCAACGGATAGAAGTAAAATCCCAGATCTAGTTGATTTTTGCGTAACCAAAGGTATCCCAAAAGAATCGCAAAAAGCAGAACCCTGTTTTGATTTGTCTTCTGATCACTCTCCCGTACTAATAGAGCTGAGTACAACAATACTAATACGAGAAACACCCCCAAAACTCGGCAGCAAGAACACAAATTGGGATATATTTCGAGAAATAATAGACGAGGAATTAAAATTAAACATACCATTGAAGTCACGCATAGATATAGAAAATGCAGTGCAAAATCTTAACAAAATTATTCAAGCAGCAGTGTGGAACAGCACACCTACAAACACAACTACTTATTCTCGTCAGGTGTTGCCAACTATAATAAAACAAAAAATAGTAGAGAAACGACGGCTACGGAAAATATGGCAGAACACGAGGTGCCCTCAAGACAAAACAAAACTTAATCAAATCACTCGTCAACTTAAAGATTTACTAAATAATCACAAAAATGACAGTATCCAAAAGTATTTGAAAGGGCTCACCGCAACCGAAGCTACCGAATATGCACTTTGGAAAGCCACTCAAAAAATCAACCGGCCACAACTGCTTAATCCACCTATACGCAAAGAAAACAATCAGTGGGCAAAGAGCGACGAAGAAAAAGCAGAAACATTCGCTTGTCACCTTGAAAAGGTCTTTCAACCGAATCCACCAAATAACGACAACGACATCGAAGCACAGCTCTTAACTGATCTAGAATCTCCATACCAGTTAGAATTACCAGCAGAAAAATTTACAATCGCGCAAGTCAATAGTTAAATTAAAACAAATCTAAATCCTAGAAAAGCCCCTGGCTATGACCTTATTACAGGAAAAGTACTTCAAGAACTACCAAGAAAAGGTGTAGTATATTTAACACAAATATATAACGCAATTCTGAGGATAGGTCACTTTCCCATGGTTTGGAAAGTAGCCCAAATAATTTTAATACTTAAACCTGGTAAACCGGCTGAAGAAGTAAAATCATACAGACCGATCAGCTTACTGCCAGCAATGTCCAAAGTCCTGGAAAAGTTAATACTCTCAAGAATTGAACCAGTCCTAACAGCCCGTAAAATTATACCAACTCACCAATTTGGATTTAGACCAAAACATGCGACTATTGAACAAATTCATCGTGTCTGTACAAACATAAGCCAAACACTAGAAGACAAAAAATACTGCTCTGCAGCCTTTTTGGATATTTCTCAGGCTTTTGATAAAGTTTGGCATACCGGCCTCCTCTACAAACTAAAAAAAATCCTTCCACTTAGTTACTTCCTAACCCTAAAATCCTACCTAGAAGATCGCCATTTCCTCGTCAAATATCAAGACGCGCATACGTCAATATTTCCTGTTAAATCTGGAGTTCCTCAGGGCAGTGTTCTGGGACCTGTGTTGTATCTCTTGTACACAGCCGATTTACCTACCACCAATGGCGTTGTAACAGCCACATATGCTGATGATACCGCCCTACTATCAATGCATGAAGATCCCAATCAAGCATCACAAATACTCCAAATGAACCTGAACAATATACAAACCTGGTTAAAAAAGTGGAGAATACAAGCAAATGCAACGAAATCGGTGCATGTTACTTTTACGAACCGAAAAGGAAACTGCCCACCAGTGACCCTAAACAGTCAACAGCTTAACCAGCAACAGGATGTAAAATATTTAGGCATGCATATAGATAGAAAACTGACCTGGAAAAAACACATTTTCATGAAGAGGAAGCAACTTGGACTGAAACTTAATGGTTTATATTGGCTTATAGGTCGAAAATCACAACTATGTCTACAAAATAAAATACTTATTTATAAAACAATCTTGAAACCCATTTGGAGTTATGGAATACAACTATGGGGAACTGCTTCTAATTCTAACCTCGAAATCTTAGAAAGGTTCCAATCCAAAACTCTTCGAGTCATGACCAATGCACCTTGGTATGTCCCAAACAACTATATACGAAATGACCTCCAAATACCCACTGTAAAAGAAGAAATATCAAACTTCGCCCAAAAATACCAACAGAGACTGCAGCAACACCCCAATAATTTAGCAAAGTCCCTCAGGAGAATACCGGCAAGAAGAAGATTAAAACGTTATATTGTTAGTGATTTACCAACAAGATTTTAAATGTATATTTAAATTAATGTGCACAATACCCTAGAGACAAATAATTTTATATTTTATATAAAATATTTAAGAATAGAGTATGGTTATAGGACCATTGCTCTGCATGTTAATGTGATTAGTGACAAACTATTTACCTATTGTAATTTTAATTTACAGATTGTAAATAAATTGGGAAGTTTAAAAAAAAAAAAAAATTAAGTTCCTTCAAACTACGTTTCACTGCTTTAGCTCTGGCTTTCCTTTCCTGTTCTGTTTTTTTCAATTCTTTTTGTCTATGTCTCTCTTCTAGTTCAGTTTTTTCAGGTGTATCTGTGTATATACGGGATTTACCCGGTTATCTTCCTTTATTGGTTTTTCTGTTTCTAACAGCTGTAGGATAAGGTCTTATGACATCTGGTGTTATGGGAAGATAAGAACTCAGTTCAGATTGTGCCTCAGCCCCAGAAGTGGAAGGTTCAGGTTCGCCAGTTCCGGTGTCACATAATCCTGTAAAGAACGTCTGTTTATCTAATGAAGGAAATAAAAAAAGGAAGAGACTGGAAAATAGAACCTCAGAACAGTACGAAATGTATTTAGAAGCAATTGAAAATGATTAGGCATTCAGAAGCAGTACAATCAATCCCACTATGGACCAAAATTATATACATAAGAAATGGGAAGAGTTAGTGTACAAATTAAATGCAGTAGGACAAGGCCCTGCATTGTCCATTGAAGAGTTGAAAAAGATTTGTAAAAGTATATAAACGAGTTGCCAGTATTACATTTTGCATTCTAGAGATTTGCAGATTGGAGATATAGTACCAAAGCGAAATATAGAAAAATTAATCATCATAGAATTCAAACTGGTGGGGGTCCTGTTTCAGAAGCAATATTAACTCCATTAGAAGAAAGGGCATTGAGTGCTTGGGGTAAGGTAACAGTTACTGGAAATGAACAGGTTACCACATATGAGGGCATTCCAGTAACTGCTGGCGATGTAACAAATAATGAAAATGAAATATTTTATGAAGAAGAACCAGAACAAGAAGATATTTGAACAGAAACTGTAATAATAAATGTTGAAAATGTAACACCCCCAACAACAACTCCTCATAAGCGAGTAAGACCTAAGCCTTTATCCGAGCTGGCTGAAAATTTAATTAATGCAACAAAAGCTAATGCTACCGTAACATAAAATTTTTGTAAGCATATTAAGGAATTTACCAATGCATTTATTAATGTATTAAAAGAAAATATTGAAATTCGTAAACAACAACTAGATTTTGAAGTTGAAAAGTTCAAATTTTTACACCCTGACTTTTAATTGTAATATAATAAATTGGACATAGGCTAGGAATTTGGAAATTATATTATTTTTGTAAGGATTGTTTATGTTTTAATTAGTTTATTATTGTAAGTATTTAGTAAGACTGTTTTTTTATTTATTTGAAAGTTTTATGTTCCATTACTTCATTTATTTTTTATTATAATTTAACAATGGGAACATTGTTGAATAAAACTGATTTTTTTTATTTATTTGGATGATTTATTTTTTTATCATTTTGTTCCAAGTAGAAATAAAATAGCTTAATAAATTTTTTATTTTCCTAAAATATTAATAATTATCTCTTACACATGCCGCCCTTGTTTCTCTTCCTAATTGCAAAAGATTTCTATTTGCAGCTGGATTGTCAATGTGACCATTTTCTTGTGGATATGCAATTTCTCTTTCTTCCAGATTCAAACCTGCAGTTAGGGCCATATTGTGCAACACACAGCATATATAAATAATATTGGCTGCCCTCACAGGATGATATACAAGTGTTCGATGTCTGGACAAACAGCGAAATCTTCCTTTCAAAATGCCATTGGTTCATTCAATAACATTACGTGCAGATGTCAGAGTGTTGTTAAATGCTTCCTCTTGTTGGTTCTGTGGATTTAAAAAAGGTGTAAATAACCAAGGATTTTAAGGATAACCACCATCTCCTATTAAATGACTAGTATGGTCACCATTCTGATACCTAATTTGCAAATGATTTCTTATAGCACTAACTTGCTATACTGCGGCATCATGTACGGAACCAGGAAATCTTGCATTACATCCTATAATTTTATTGTGAGCATCTGATACCAGCATTACATTTATAGAATGTTTTCCCTTTCTATTTATATATACAAAAGGTGGGTGATTTATATCAGTTACAGAGGGAGCAAGAATTTCTACATGAGTACCACCAATAGCCCCCAACACACCTCGAAACCCATATTTTCTAAAAAATTTAAAAACCTTTTTTTAGTTAATATATTAAAACTATCTCATTATGGGTTACCCTTGTTTGACATTCAAAATTTCCTCATTTTGAGTAGGAAATTTTACCCAGATTGGTAATAATTCTTGAACAATTGCTGAACAAATCTCGCTAATTGATCTGCTAACAGTAGGTTGACTCGCAGACAACCAAGCACTTGTTCCTATTGAATTTTGATAAGACCCTACACTTAAAAAATGGAGGGTCAGAAGCACCTGTTAAAATAAAATTTTAAAGTAACCAATAATAATTCACATATATATGTAAATACGTACTTTTTTCACAAGTGAAATAGAGTTATTATTTCTAATTCTAATGTGTGGTTGTAAACTATTTATTAAATTTATTGCACATTCTTTATTAAGCCTAAACATTTGAATAAATGCTGTATTTGGCATATCAAAGGGATCCATTTGATATCTCAGACGTTTTCTTTGAATTCTCATAAAGTTTCTAAAAATAATATCTATAAATAGTACCCAATTACCAACTTGTTATAATAAGGGGAATATATTTTACCAATTATAGTCTTCTTCTATTAGAATTCCAATGAATATTGCCATTTCTTTGTCCATTTTTGTTAAATTTTTATCAAAGAAAATAAATAAATTGATTACTGTAATGACATACGACACTAGTCAATACACACGTAAATATTTACCAAATCTGTAACCATTTAACAGGTTCCTGCAAGATACAGTTGTACGCAGAATAGCAATTACCCTGTAGAGTAACAGATTATCTTACAGACTTGCACAGAATAGACCTAATAATCTAGCAATTTACGGCTTTTACTTCCGTTATTTGAAACGGACCTAAATAATGTGGATCGAACTTATTTCTTTCCTCATTTCTTAGAATAACTAACTCCCTTACCCTAAAGTTTACGGGTGAAGATTCCTTTTCACTATTATTCACTCTAATTACCTTATTTTTTCTCAAAAACTGTTTGGCTCTTCCATTTGCGTATTGTTACTTATATTCCAACTCTTTCAAGACTCTTTCAAGATTGTAACACGTTTCTATTTCTACATTTGAGAATTCTGGTAAGATGATACGTGTTTGGTGTTGTATTATAACAATATGCAAACATTTTTACAAATCCTGGATACCACCATAGGGCTAGTAACATCTAAGCTTCAATATTTGTAATAATACATCTTCTTCTTTTTTCTATTAACATATATTAGGTCACTTCTTGGTCTAGCCAAAAATAACTAATAAACATCAGGTAGGCATCAAATAAAATGTAACTTCTGTCATTCTGACGATGATATTGATTTATCGAAACAATTGTCAATTTTTCAGAATTTTCAACAATTTTTATTATATTGTGGAATTAGCTAGAAACAGTGAGTTTCATTTAAAGCACTAATATGAGTATATTCCCCGAAGTAAGGGCTGAGACAGTTAATGTGAATATGATAATTCTGACCCTCTGTTCTGCCTCTCAAGGTGTGCTCGTGGTCTTTTATTGATGGAACGAAGTAGCGATATTTTTTTGGTAATGCTGTGAATAGTTTATAACACTTTGAAAGATATTTTTGTTTATCATTTACGTCCACTGGCACTTTAGCGTCTTTCATCGATAAATTATTATTTTTTCGTATATCTAGAATAGTTTGCCAATTTTCCAAAAAACTTGGAGTGAACAAATGAAGCGGTTCATTTTTTAAAAACAAAATACACAAATTGGTTTTGTTTTCGCATACATTTTGGAGACTACACCTTTCGACAGGACAGCACAGGAAAAACTGAATGAACTAGTCGAAATCTCTGCAGCAGAGGGAAGTTTTTCTCACTCCATTAGGGTATTCTTACTACCAGAGATTATTTCTACCAGGTATATTCTACCTGGAGGCCGGAATAATAATTTTTAGGAAAGGAACGTTGAAGTAGTGAGACTTTTACAGCTTGGAATTCCTTGATGCTAGAGTACATATTAATATAATGTGGAACCTACACGGAATAAATAAATATACCGTGGTGTTATTTATATGAAACTGATGTTATACTTATTGAATTTTAAGTATAAGATAATTTGAATGTTGAATAAACAATAAATAGTCGTCAGCTGATTGTTTGTGTAAAGATCGTCAGTTTATGTTCCAAAGATACTATGCCACGCTCGAATGCGTTGAGCGCGCGACATGTAACACGCTGACTGACGGTGTTACCCCCGCCAAAAGTACAGCTGACAATTTTCTTTATTATTTCGAAAGTATAAAAATTGAGATATATAAATTTCATAAGGTATAAAATAAATGTATTTGTCAAATTTTAAATAAGGTTTATGTACGTGACTGACATTGAACCCCCCCTCTTCAATGCAGCTGACGATAATTTTTTGAAAGGATGTGATTAAAACAATAATTTGATACAGTCTCGTTTGGTATAAAAATCATCGGAGCAGATTTTTTTCCAATGACTTTTTCATGCTGTCTCCTTTAGCTCCACCGCTATCGGAGCAGCTGACGTTCAGAGCTGTTATGTGTTAGGGGAAAACTATTATTGTTATGATTTTCCGCCGGTATGAAATGACTTGGTCAACTATAGCGCTACCTCCCTGACTATGAAGGATTAGAAGCGTTTACAATTGTAATGCTATAGAGTAAAGTGCCCTGATATCGGATACTTTTTTCTGAACCCTAATATTAATTTTAATATATCAATAAATCTACGAAGTTTTTGAAACAAAACAAATAATAGGCTATAGAGAATCATATATTGAACCAAAATAAATCATTGCCACATGTTAAAAAATAAAATTAAAGTTTTTCGAAAAATGGTCAATTTACGTTGACAAAAATAATGCTCCTAATACCGGATAGGGTATGCGATATTAGGATAACGATATAAAACTAGCCATCGAGGCAGAAATCACAAATATATGTGTCTTCTTTGTCTATATTGGCACAGTCAGCATGAGCCCACCTGAAACATTTTGAGCACTGAATCCATTGTTCACCCGAGGTATCTTCAGAGAAGAGTCCAAAACAAAACATACATTCTGCTTCCTCTTCCCCAATGTCACAGTCCATGTCAGAATCATCATCTAAAATTAGTACTTCATCATCTTCAGATGAACTAAAAGATTCGTCATTGTTAACACTAGTCTTTCTAACCTTCGTTGTCATTGTCTTTTTAGCAATAGATTTTCCTTTCTTTTTATTTGTTTTTTTAGAAGGATTATATTTGTCTGTTTTCAATTAAGGAATTTCTTTTGAAGTACTTTTCTTTCTCTTCTGTTCTGACAAACTTCTTTCTAAGGCATCTTTATATGGGGTACTTGTAATCACGGCAGCAGATCCTTTTCTGGACTTTCTTTCTTTATCACTAGACTTGTAAAATGAAGTGGTCGGCAAAGAGCTAATATCTTGGGGCCGCACACTGTTTTTACATGATGAATCTTTGACACAATTTGATCGTATTAATACATATTTGATGAGTCACATGCCTTGTAGGAGTCACATTGATTGGAGGAGTCACGTCCCTTGGAGGAGTCACATGCCTTGGAGGAGTAACATGCCTTGGAGAAGTCACTTACTTTTGTTGTTCAGCATCGGGTAGATTTGTAGCTGGAATTCGGTCACCTTCCGCTTGATGTTGAATAGCAAAGTCGTGGTCTCGAAAAATGTGCTTATTAAATGGAAAGATACCGCTCTTTCGAAAACCATTTAAAGCGATTTCAGCTGTAGCACATCTTACATACGCTCTTCCAAGCAATTCGCAAACTGATAGCTGGTGACCACTCTTCCAGGGTTGTTTCTCAGACAATTTTCAATCTCCTGTGAGTAATAGGTTTTAAGAGGACTCATGAATGCAAGGTCCAGCGGAGGAATTTTGTGAGTAGAATGCGGCGGGAAACAAACAATAACCACATGGTTCTGTCGCGCCAAGTTTATCGTGTCAAGGTTTCGCGTATGGAAGTAGTGACCGTTCAAGATTAATAAAACAGGATCAGCTTCACTTGGAGGCACATAACCACCAGCCGCATTCATACAGGTGATCACCGTCACTAGTGATCGTCTTTCTGCAGAGGTAATTGCCCCTACTAGCTTTTTACCTTATAAAGTGATTATCCTGGTATGCTTGGATTGTACAGACGTTATACCTGTTTCATCTATGTTCTATATTTGACAGGGATTGAATTTTACCTTCTTCATCGCAGGTTCCAAAATTTTAAAAAAGAGATTTACATTTTTTTCCGTGAATCCCTTGATTCGAGCAGTTGATTAACCCTGTGGTCTCCTAAACTTTAGTTCAGGATGCCTTTTTAAAAACGAACGCAACAATTTGTAACCTGCTTTCTCCTGATTCTTTGAAATCCTGTGTTTTAAATTGTTCCGAATGGCTAATTGGAAAGCTAATCTTCGAATATCAGAAGCTCGATATCCGTAAAACTGTTATCCATTTCTACACAATAATCAATCAAGTCCGCTTGAATTTCTTCAGGCAACACTGGTGGACGTCCTAGATTGGTTTGAATAAGCTCTTCAGGTGACTTTATTTTGTTTTTTATGTAGTCTTCTATTTTAAAAGTTCTTGAAGCTAGCAAGTATTGAATTTCTTTGTTTTTAACCGCAGTAACAGCTGCAAGTATGGATTTACTATCCCACGTCTTTCGTTTTTGTTTGGGTTTCAATGACATTTTATTTCTGAAATTAATAAAAAGTGTAAGATAGAAAATTGAATGAGCAGGTGTAGCATAGGATTATAGCATAAATCTTCCTTTTTGTCGACAAAAACATAAAAATTTAGTTATCAATAAGGCCTTAGCTACTTAGAGATTATATAGACAGATAAGAAATATTTTGTACTCATATGGGATATCTGATATTAAGACAACGTGACCATCCGATATTAGGCAAATTGTCTCCTGTTGAAGGTCAAGGTTATGGAACAAAGAAAACTATAATAATCCATCGTCCATATGCACGAAATTGAAGTAGACATATTATAGACTAACTTAAACTACAGAGACAAATCTAAAAATTACGTTTTCAACTAGCACGTGTAAAAACTTGGAATGTGACAGTTCGGTATGAGTGACTCTAGAGCCATCTATGTTTTATCAGATACACTGGAATATTATTCGGTGGCTTGGGTTAAGCTCCAGGCTAAACTGTAGACGGGTTTCTTCGTAATCAGATGACAGATTTCTTTAAAACAGAACTATCCGATATTAGGCAACTATCTGATATTAGGGCACTTTACTATAATTTATAAAATTAAAGTGTATAACTAAACTATATATTTTTTAACTAATTGATCTGATCTAAATAGTGTAAAAAAGTATGTGTACTATAAACTAATTTGGTAAGCTATGCATACTTTTTGGTTTTAGTATAGTAAAAACTCCTTATAGACAACATTTCTCTGCTTATAAATCTTGAAATATTGCTGGTCATGTAGTTATTTTACAGACTGTTGCCTATTTAGGATTTAATTACTAACCATTATCAAGATTACTTGTATACGGAGGAAGGGTTGCTGACTGATTTTTTTTATTGCAAACAAAATCTTTGTATACATACCAAATGATTTGAATGTTGTTTATACGTGCTAAACACTCATTTTTATTGCTGTTGTTGATTATAACGTTCACTTTTCCGATAATTTTATGTTTGCAGTATTATTATCTGTTTTTATATTTTCTCGAATAATATCTCAATCAATATGATTAATTGAGAATAATTTTAATAATTTCATGGGCAAATTTGGAAAGTAAGAAGCAAATTTTAGAATTCAAAGTAAAAATTCAATTAACCACAAATATCCTCTCATATACACCACTGTAGCCATCTGGTCATAACCTGGCGACCACGGACCTTCGACTGATGTTCCAAATACAGAAAAAGTCTCTGTAACGATTGAAATCGAATCCTTAGATCGTCGCCGTAGTTGGACATTTGAAAGTCAATTAGCAAGCACCAGAGAAGGCGAGGATATCCCCGGTGTGGTGGTTACTTAGTAAGTATTCCTCGCATAGACTACTGTAACCATAAAACCATTTATCTTGGAGAAACACTTACCTCGTGACCATTCTTCAAGGGTTGAATGAATAACATCATTTAAAAACTCACTGAGATAAATATATTAAGAATTATTAACACGAATTATAAATACAAGATACATACATTTATACCATTCCAAATAATAACAATGAATCCTAGTGAATTGGTCGACGCTCTCTACTTATAGGAAGCGTGCAATTGAAAGTGTCAGTGACCCGTATTTATGACCTTCCGGATTCAGAATGAATGTGATATTTACATTTTCCAATGAACGTGCTTTCGGTGTGTTGTTTGACCTTACTAGATCAACGTCCGCTAACCGTATTGAAATTGGAATTTAACAATGTCTTTTTATTTTGATAATGCCCTTTAATGATAATGTCTTTTGGGATCATCACATCATCCCCTCTTGGAGGAGAAAAATTATCGTTGATAAATTTTTCGATATTACTTAACGTTTACAGTTCTCACTAATTGTTTTGTTAACTAAACACTACTTGATGGTTTATGATCACACTTCACTTTGTTCACAAATGTTTCCGATATTGTATTTATACAATCGTTTTTTATGAACGGTCTGTGTTTTATTGTTGTAATCTCACAATTTACGCCTGTTATTTCCGTTATTTTAAACGGACCTAAATAGTGTGGATCGAACTTATGTCTTTCCTCATCCCTTAGAATGACTAATTTCCCTACTTTAAAGTTTACAGGTGAAGATTCCTTCTCACTATTATTTACTCTAATTATGTTATTTTTTATTAAAAACTGTTTGGCTCTTTTATTTGCGTATTTTAACTTATATTCCAACTTTTTATCGTATCTTTCAAGATTGTAACACGGTTCTATTTCTACATTTGAGAATTCTGGTTTGGGTTTTCTCCCGTATAATAACTCAGGAGTGTATCCATGATACGTGTTTGGTGTTGTATTATAACAATATGCAAACATTTTTACAAACTCGCATCAGTTATCACTAGATATAAATTGAGTGAATGAAAAGACGAGTACTGAGTATGTCATTTGATTAAAATTCCAGCTAAGCGCTTCCAGCCATTAGGTCACTCTGAAAGCTGTCGACAAGAGAAAAACATACAACAGGTACAATGTACACACAATGAAATAAAATGTTTAATGTCACATCATTATTTAAGTAAAATTTGTTAAAATTACCCTATAAAGAGGGTGAGCACACATATCATTTAGACGTTTCGTTATGTGAATTACAATTGTACACACTCTTTATAGAGTAATTTTAACAAATTTTAGTTAAATAATGATGTAACATCAAACATTTTATTTCATTATATGTAGCAGTTACAGGGTTTGATATTTTTTGACACTTTCTGTATATTTTTTTCTTGACGAGAGCTTTCAGAATGGTCTAACGGATGAAAGCGCTTACCTGGAATTTTAATAAAATTACACACTCAGTACTCGTCTTTTCGATCACTCAACTTACATTTTAAAATGTCCAAAATTATAGCATGCTATATTGAATACAATAAAACTTACCATCAATTTTTGTCAATTTCCACTCATATGGGAAGGCAAATCGAACTGTCTTGATAACCTCTCTTCGTCCTTCTCAAATCTAAAGAAACACTGTTTTTGAAAATGAAGGGATCATATCCTCCATCGTTCCTTCGTCGACAAATTCAATGATTTATTACCACTGCTTTTCAGCCATATTAATTTCATCTTCCTGGGTTGGAGGAACAAAACTGTAAAAAGAAATATTCACTTTATTAATGCAGCAATTTTCAGTTTAGCTTATGTAAAGAACAACCATGATCTCTAAAGTTGTCGATTAAATTAGTAAAAGTTCTCTGTGTTTTATGAAAATGAAGATAATGGTTGTTAATTGTGAAAGAAAAAATGCTCAAATTTTTTTAATAAAACTTACCGAGTACACTACTTATTACTCCTTCTGAATATACTTTGACATTGTCTTTTCAATTAATAACAATAAAGCAACGAAACAACAGATAAATATTACACTATAGCAATTGAAAAATACACCAAAATACCGTAACCTTAAAATAACGTCTACACTTGAACTAAGAAATGATAACAGTATAACATATGGGGATGGGGACGAGCAATATGATATCGCGCATACGCAGTTATAAAAATCAATCAAATTTGACTACTAACATCAGATAGGCATCAAATGAAATGTAACTTCTGTCATTCTGATGATGATATTGATTTATCGAAACAATTGTCAATTTTTTAGAATTTTCAATAACTTTTATTATATTGTGGAATTAACTAGAAACCGTGAGTATCATTTAAAACACTATTAAGAATTTAGCTTTGAGCTGTTTGTGTGGGAGGAGGTTTTCTTGTGTTCTATTTCGTCTAAACCTGTTGGACTCTGGATGGCATTTTCGCAAGCTGAATTCCACCAAGGCACAGTTTTTTGTGCAGAGGAAGTGACTGATTTACCGATAAGAGTCTGCATTGGCAAGTATGTTGTCAGTCAATAGCTAAAGAGGATAAATAAGTTTGGGAGAGAGAAGTAAACTCAGACAAATTTGCGTTTTTTATGTGCCAGAAGCTTCTAGTTATAGTTTCCTTATTATAATGATTGGTTATAATGATAGAAAAATGGTTGCTATCATAAAGGTCATCTGAAACTTGCCAGGAAAAAATAAGTGCACTTTTAGGGTCACATAAGCTGAGGTCAAGGGCAGAAAAGGAGCCGGAGGAAATGTTAAGTGAGTGTTGAGTCCAGTATTCAATAAGCAAGTTCCGGAGGAGTTTATGACGTTTTCTATAACTTTGCCTCTAGTGCAACCACGAGTTGAGCCCCACGTGGTGTGAGTGATGTGCATGAAAGTCACCAACAAGGATGTATGGGTGGGGGAGCTGAAATACTAGGTCGGTTAAGTCTTCTTCATTGAGGGGGTGATCAGCTGGAATGTAAATACTGCAAATGGTAAGCTTATTAGGGCACCAAGCAGTTAAAGTAATTGCCTCTAGATTTGAGGTTAGTAGGAAATGAGATGAGTATACATCGCTAGATATAAATATTGAAGTACCACAACTGGCTCTCATATAGTTGATACGGATGTAATGATAACGTCCAAAGTTTTTTAGCTTTCACTGTTGGTCAATTTTGAAGTTGGTTCCCTGGAAGCTGAGAAAGTCAGGGGTATGGAAAGATACGATTTTTTGATTTCTTCCTAAGCGAGGATAAAATCCATCGCAGTTCCATTGAATTAGAGAGAATGGTACTAATTAAAGGGGGAATGAGGTAAATTACTGAGATAGTGTAGAGGAGTCAGAGATGGTACCATCATCAGAAAAAGGATAGTCAGTAAGATTGTTTTGGTCGGGGTGAAGTTTAAATTTAATTTTATTGGTTAGACGTTTGATGCGATTTTTCAAAGATCTTTTGTTGATATTAGAATAAATTAAGGATAGATCTTTCAGTGAGGAGGCAGTGTCAAAGATAAATTTATTGGCTTCAGGTAGAGGGTCGCTGACGCAGAAAGTATGTTCGAGGAACGCAATAAGTTGAATGCTATTAAGGAAGAAGGATTTAGTAGACTCTTCAAAAAGTTTATGTATGATAGAACGTGATTCGAGGCTTATATTGTGACAATAATCTTCCGCCAGTTTGGATTTTTTGGTTCTTTTTTTGCAGATTTATCTAAGTTGAATTTGGGAGTTCTTGAGGGGGCATTGGATTGGGATTAGCGAGAGGAGTATTGGAAAGTGATAGACTGCGGAGAGTCAAGAGTGCTATCATTAGATCGGGGTCATTTTTCGCCAGGTACAGGGGAGGGGTTCAAGATTGATGGAAGTATTTAATAGGGGGGGGGAAGGTCGTGGGCAGTGTTGATACATGATTAAGCGGTATGTCCAGCCTGTTTGCAAAGAAAGCATTCAAATTTATCAGTAGAAATGCATATTCTGTGTGATGTATTTTTATGCGTAATAAGAATCGAAGTTTGCAGTGAAAAATAATTACTGGTGGACAGAACGTAAGTTACACGGCGGAAGATCAGGACATGTACGTATTCGTCATCAGGCGAACAACATTTAACGTATAAAATAGGGGAGGTAAGTGTTAATCCTTGGTCATACAGAGCTTTCTCAATAACGGAATGAGGAATGGAAAGACTGGCATTGGAAATCAGAATTCTTTTGGTGAGAAAAATTAGCCGACGAATAGGAATGGCATTGGAATTAACTAAGATGTTTTGATTCGATTTTAGAAGGTCGTCGACTTGGGTGGTAGATGATACATAGATAGATATGCGGCCAAGAGTGATTCGGGAAGCGAAATGTACGTTTTTGGGAGAGACAATGTTACCTATTACTTTGATATAATCGAATAGTACAGTGTTGGGTATAGAAGGCATAATGATGGCTTGATCTCGAGATGGTACAGGGGGAGAAGGTAGTCTTGCAGAACTAACCGCATAAGTTATGGGTGTTGAAGGGGTATTTGTGTTTATCGAGATATACTGTTTGATGGAGGTTGAAGAAGTGGAGGTATTTGAGAGCAGTGGTTGTGAGGGGAGGTTTGACATATTGATGTGATCCTGGATACCAAAATCACATACAATAGTTAGAAATAGAAATAAATAGAAATAAAAAGAAATAAAAAGGAATAAAAAGAAATAAAAAGAAATATATAAGTAAATCTCAGCTCAAAAGACAGTCTATAACTCAGTGACTGGCCTAATTATCTCCAACACAAATAAGTAAATTTTAAGAATATTTACCAATTTTGCAGAAAAACAGTCCTTTTACAAGTTTTATTATCACATTTTAATGATGACAAAAAACACGTTTTTAATTTGCTATGATATTGACGACTCAACGATCCGATTCTAATGAGTTCTGACTCGTGAATTTTATGAAATTAAAGTGTATAACTAAACTATATATTTGTTTAACTAATTGACTTTAATCTAAAAAGTGTAACAAAGTATGTTTACCATAAGCTAATTTGGCAAAGTTTTCTAACTTTTTGGTTTTATTATAGTAAAATAAACTCCTTATAGACATGATTTCTCTGCTGATAAATCTTGAAATATTGCTGGACAAGTAGTTATTTATAATTTAATTACTAACCATTATCAAGATTACTTTTATGCGGAGCAAAGGGGTTGCTGTCTGATTTTTTTTTATTGCAAACAAAATCTTTGGGCTCAAGTTTCGTTTAGCCGAAATCAGTTACATAGAATATCGGTTTATAGGATGATTCTATACAAGAAAGCGAGCACTACATAATTTGATTTTTGCCGCGGAAATTCTTCGTTTCTAAGAAAACTCGAATTTTCAATTTTTCTACTATTCACTAAAATTCGAAACTTTACGGTGTTTTTAATAATTTTTTTTGTTATAGAATGACGTAAAAACATTCATTATAACGATGTGAACTAATTTTTATTCGAAAATGTATTTATATCACGATAATTTTTATTGATTGTTCCGGGTTTAGAAGTACCGAAATGTGATAGAAAGATAAAAACTACATATTTTTGTTTAATTAATAATTTGCTACAACTTTTCTATATACCTTTTTCCGCGGAAATTTTCCATAAGGGCGGTGTAATAGAATATATCCACTTTTTTACATACTTTCGGTATCGTGGAGTGAAGTGGGGTGCTGGGTGGGGAATATTATATATGTGCGGTTTTTTTGCATTTATTGGAGATTTTGACCTTCTTACTGCGCCTTATAATTCACAGAAAAACAGATTTCGTTTGAAATATTATTTATTTTTGAAATTGCCATATTCTAAATGGATACAACGAATAAGCTCCATGAATGAATCAAAGTTATTTTTTTTGCAATGGCGTCGCCATAAATATTCGTAAAGGCGATCTGCGGATTCATCTGATGGAATGTGTTTGCCTTTTAAAGATTTTTTGGCAGCAGACCAACATGAATCAATTCTTTGAGTATGAACACCTTCCTGGGTTACAAATTCGTCACTATGCTTTACAGTGCGATGCTGATACCCATATTTCATACGCTTCTTGTCGCGAACGAGGAGGGGCCATTTCTACAACTTGAGTAGATATTTTGTTAATAATATGAACGAAATGATTTAACTTAACTGAATATAGAATAATAAATTCACATATATGTACAATGTAATAGATTCCTACCTTTTATACTTTATCAGGATTGTAATTTTTATGCTTTATTGACAATTTTTTTAAATTTTTGCATTTATTGACCATAGCGATATTAAGTTGATGAGAATAGATATTATTTATTGATCTGTGTTAAAGGTCGGGAAGAGGATCACTGTATAGTGGTGAAACAACGCATTTCCGCGGATTTTCATTTTCGTATCGGTGCTTAAAAATAAGTCTATAAGTGTTTTTAAATGAAACTCAAGGTCTCTAGTTACTTCCACAATATAATACAAGTTATTGAAAATTCTAAAAATTGACAATTGTTTCGATAAATCAATATCATCGTCAGAATGACAGAAGTTACATTTCATTTTATGCCTACCTGATGTTTAGTAGTTATATTTTTGGCTAGACCAAGAAGTAACCTAACTTGTGATTGGCTTAATATATGTTTATAGAAAAAGAAGAAGATGTGATATTACAAATATTGAAGCTTAGATATTATTAGCCCTATGGTGATATCCTGGATATCATTTTTCCAATTAAGATCAGTATAACTGTGCAATGATATAGAAAACCAGGAAAACTATATCTGCTGATCTTTACAATTATCACTTAAGAAGACAGTTTATTAGTGGAGAATTCCCTAGATTTAACTGTTCATTGACAACTTCATATTGTGGGTTTCTTAAATGTCTTCTAATTTCCAGTTCTTCAAGGAAATCCAGTTCTTGTTTCTTTTCACAAATATGCAGCACTTCTAGTTCTGTGTTAGGTGTCAATGAATGATTGGTGTCAAGTAGATGTTTTGCGTAGTGGGATTTATCTGGTTGTTTTAATCTGTAAGCTCGTAAGTGCTCACTGTATCGTATTTCAAAATTCCTAAGGGTCTGACCCAAATAGACAGCATTACATTCTGGACATTCGAGTTTATATATACCTGACTTCTCTAATAGTGGTATTTTTGTTTTTACATTTAACAATTTTGTACTAACGTTACTTTCTGTTTTAAAAGAAATTGTTGCATTCGTTGCTGAAGATATTATCTTTGAAATATTATTAGAAATATTTCCTGCATATGTGATGGTTTTATAAGTTTTAATTTCATCAGCTTGTTTAGGATATATTAGTTGTAATGCCACTTTTTTCTCTTTTTTACTAATTAGTTTATTTATCATATCTAATGGATAACCGTTAGATGTTGCTATTTGTCTAATTGTATTAATCTCTCTATCAAAATTACATTTGTTCATAGGAACTGAAAAAGCTCTATGTATCATTGAATTATATGCTGCTAGTCTGTGTGAGACAGGGTGGTTAGAATTGAATGGAATTGTCACATCAGTCTGTGTTGGTTTTCGGTAAATTGAATAATCAAGTACATTATTAACTCTTTGAATTTTTAAATCAAGAAAATTGATTGAGCTATTTTCTTCAATTTCTAATGTAAATTTAATTTTCGGGTGTAAATTATTGATGTGGTTGAAAAACACATCTAATTGTCGCTCACTACCCATAAAACAAGCTAATATGTCATCCACATATCTATACCAAAATAAAATATTTTTCGAAATATTACTTTCGAAGATCTTTCTTTCTAAATTGTCCATAAAAATGTTTGCTAAAATAGGTGATATAGGGCTTCCCATTGGTAAACCTTCATTTTGAATATATATCTTATTGTCAAAAGTGAAATAATTCTGATTAATGCATACATCAAATAAATTAAGTATATCTGATATTATTCCTGGATTAATATTAAGCCAATCACAAGTTAGGTTACTTCTTGGTCTAGCCAAATATAACTACTAAACATCAGGTAGGCATAAAATGAAATGTAACTTCTGTCATTCTGACGATGATATTGATTTATCGAAACAATTGTCATTTTTTTAGAATTTTCAATAACTTGTATTATATTGTGGAATTAACTAGAGATCTTGAGTTTCATTTAAAAACACTAATATGAGCATATTCCACGAAGTAAGGGTCGAGACAGTCAATTTCATAAGTCTATAACATAAAATTCCATTAATTTTTCATATATCTCATTTCGTTACTTCTAAATCGCATTCAAAAAATGGCAACAGCGCATTTTCCGCGGCAAATTTTTTTCAGCAATATACTCCCTGAAGTAAACTTGCCCCAATCTTTGTATGCTTAGCAAATAATTTAAATGTTGTTTATACGGGCTAAACATTCTCATTTTTATTGCTGTTGTTGATTATAACGTTCACTTTTCCGATAATTTTATGTTTGCAATATTATTATCTGTTTTTCTACTTTCTCGAATAATATCTCAATCAATATTAATAATTGAGATTAATTTTAATAATTTCATGGGCAAATTTGGAAAGTAAAAAGGAAATTTCAGAATTCACAGAAAAAATTGAATTTAACATATTTAATATCCTCTCATATACACCACTGTCGCCGTTTGGTCATAACCTGGCGACCACGGACCTTCGACTGATGATCCAAATACAGAAAAAGTCTCTGTAACGATTGAAAACGAATCCAAAGATCGTCGCCGTAGTTGGACATTTGAAAGTCAATTAGCAAGCACCAGAGAAGGCGAGGATAGCCCCGGGGTTCAAGAAAGGGCAACCGGGTCGTAATGTGCCCCAGGGTGCAGCCTTAACGGCGCCAGACCGGTCTCCGCCCGAGGTGGTGCTCTGTCATTGTGGGTATAGACCCACTATACCGGCAGATATAGACGGTAAACTCCACACCTTAAAATCATAATAACAAATGACAAAATTGATATAGAAATAATTTCATTCATAACCCACATTGATCGAGTGTTGATTAAAAGAAATCTGTAATCCGCTACTTTAGTTTTACTTAAAAATTCAAATCATCAAAGTATACAAGATATTTTCATGATTTATTCAAGTTATAAAAGCATATTTTTCCATAATCAATAACATCATGCGGCAGAATCCAATCCAAATTAAAACGAGAAAATGAACATAGCAAGAATTATAAGCAGAAAGAAATAATTTGAATATTTTTAAAAGCCAAATACAAAGTTAAAACACTAATAGGTAAAATACCTCAAAAATCTATGTTTACATTCATACATTAGCTAATACACGATCTATATGCCCCGAATTACACTTCATCAAAAAATGTAACTCTTTGGTTGTTATTCAAACCACAAGTTTGTTTTGTTGTATCTGCATCTCATCAATAGAGTGAATATTATGTATTAGCAAATGTTCAAACTTATTTATTTGAATACCTAAAACTTCGAATCATATGAGATACAGGGTGTTTCATTAATAATTAGAAATATTCTTACTTCGGCTTAGAATATTGAGATTCAACTAACATCACATATGTGGGTCCTTACTGAATTGTAGGGTATTTTATTTAAAAATTTTAAGGCTATTTGGGCCCAGTACTCGAATAGGATACTTGAGTCCGTTTAACGAAATTTGAAGCCACCAGAGGACGCTTCGTTTAGCACATCCGAAAACATAAGTTGACACATTGACAGCTGCTCTTGAATATGAAGCAGCAACGAAGGCTTCAGGATATAACAAAATTAGGATCTTCCAAGAAGAAGGTGACGAAGACAGATTTGACCAGTTCGTGAGTTTAATGAGAAGTATGATGGAAAAGAAGCCGAGAAAGATCATATGCTGGAATTGTGGCGAGCTAGGGCATGTACGCAGTTCATGTAAGCGCCTCAGGACTCCTGCAAACCAAGAACCCCAGTCACAGGAAAACTAGAACGGGTCGGCTACGAGGGGGCAGCACCGACCCATGACCGTCCCAAAGACCCTCTCATACTGATAGCTTCGCTCAGATGTCGCAACGACAGTGTATATGTAGATGGCGAAGTGAATGGCAAGATATATTCTCTGCTGGTAGCCACTGGAACAACTAGAACCATTATACGGCCAGAAATAATAAACTCCAAGAAGAAGCTTTTACCAACGAGACTGCGACTGCGGACCGCCACAGATGAGAGTGCCAACGTTAACGGTAAGACACAAATCCAATTGCGAATTGGCGCAAAAAAAATCACGCATACGGTAATCCTAGCTGACATTGAAGAAGACGTGATTCTGGGAATGGACGTAATGAATGTAAATGGTTTCCAATTAGACTTTAGAAACAGAACCATTAAAGTGGGTTCCGAGGAGGTAATCCTTCATCCATATGAAGGCAGCGCGGTGTTGGCAGCTGAAAAGGAAGATACCGTTCTACTTGCACGAAGCGAAACCATGATAGTAGCACGCCTACAGGGAATCATGGAAGAAGGTACACCGGTTATGATGGATCTAAGGAACCACCACGAAGAGGTTGGCAAAGAAGTACTAATTGGAAAGGGATTGGTTACGTCTGCAAAAGAGATCCCAGTACGTGTGATAAACGTGAATGATTACCCAGTTACCATCAAGAAGGAAACTAGGATTGGATCCTGCGTACCAGTGACGTCTATAGTTCGTCAAACAACGACCTCTGACAATTCTAATTCCAGATTCGAACATATGTTATCAGTAGCTGGTCAATCCCTTGAATCGAACTGAAAAAAAGGGAATGAGAGAATTTATCTTGCAGTATCGTGACATATTCGTACCAAACGGAGGAAAGACCGGTAGAACATCAGCCGTCAAACACAAAATCGATACTGGTAACGCTAAGCCAATAAGGTAATCAACTCGAAGACTTCCACAAGCGAGGAGAGAGGAAGCTAAAAGAATAATTCGAGAGATGGCAGAAGAAAAAGTAATAGAACCATCTACTAGTCCATGGGTGTTTCAAATAGTGCTCGTCAAAAAAAAGGATAGAACTATGAGATTCTGCGTGGATTATCCCCAGCTTTACAACGTGACGAAGAAAGACAGCTATCATCTACCTCGGATTGACGATACGCTAGATACTTTGGCCGGCAGCAAACTGTTTTCCACTTTGGACCTGAAGTCTCGTTATTGGCAAGTGGAAATGGACCCAGAAGACAAAGAGAAAACTGCGTTTACCACAGGTTCTGGATTATTGCAATTCAACGTAATGCCATTCGAACTATGTAATGCGCTTGCGACATTTGGAAAACTCATGGAAAATGTCTTGAGAGGGTTGTCTCGGAAGACATGCCTGGTCTATTTGGACGACATCGTAGTACTGGGGAAGACATTTGACGAACACCTGAAGAATTTGGAAGACGTATTCAAACGACTCCAAGCTGCCCTGCTCATGTTAACCCCAAAGAAATGTCAGCTGTTCCAAAACCGAGTCAACTATCTGGGTCATGTAGTGAGCAATGAAGGAGTGGCGGTGGTTCCAGAGAAAATTGCTTCCATTCAGCAATGGCTGCAACCAACCGTCAAATTCCTTGGACTTTGCACATATTATAGAAGATTTATCAGGAAGTTCGGAGATATTGCCAAGCCTCTAACTCGACTTACAGAAGAAGCAAGACCTTTCCAATGGGACGAAGACTCTCAAACGGCTTTTGAAACCTTCAAGAAGCATTTAACCACGACGCCGATATTAGGATACCCATTAACTGAGGGAGACTTTATTCTTGACACTGAGGGTAGCAACGTAGGAATTGGAGCAGTGCTCTCACAGATCCAAAGAGGGCAAGAAAGAGTGCTGGGATATTTCAGTAAAGTCCTCTCCAAACCAGAACGAAACTACTGCGTCACTAGAACGGAAATTTTGGCGCTAGTGAAGTCCGTGGAACACTTTTACCAGTATCTCTATGGTAGGAAGTTCTTAATCCGGACTGATCATGCAGCACTCAAGTGGTTAATGCAGTTCAAGAATCCCCAGTCCAGATCGCTAGATGGATTGAACGACTTCAAGAGTACGATTTCAACATCGAACATCGAGCTGGTATGAGTCACCGAAATGCCGACTCCCTGTCCAGACGGCCTTGCCCAACAGAGTGCTCCCACTGCAACAAGTCGGATTCAAGGACTATACCAGTGTGGTGTTTCGTAACAATATACACATTCTGTTTTTCATTAAGATATTATGCCTGTTCTTCTGTTTTTATTATTTTAGAACCTTCCTCTTCTTCTGGAATTTGCATGACATACATTTTTGTTTTCTCAAATGTCATATCGAATTTTGCCAATGGTTTATAGTTTAAATTGCTGATGGAATCATTAATTTCTGAAATGGAATCCTATTGAATTGAAGTATTTTTTTTAAAATATTGATGAAATTTCAATCACAATTACGTTTCTTATTTCTTTTAAGCTAAGTGAAACTTGTGCGCTATACCTTTCTTCAATAAAACGGACTACTTCTTTTTGAAAATTTAATTTATTTACGGAGTTCTCAGCTATATGAAAATCATCTTCTGATGTAGTGTCTGAAACCAACTCGCTCTCCTGCAGTACCCTGTCACTTGTAACAATTGCTGTTTATTTACTATAGTTGTTCCTTCAATATTTTGGCACGTATTTCATATTTCTGTACCACCTGCGTTTCCGTGATTTGTATCATTATATTTCCTTCAAATTATAATAACGAGTTTGTTCAACTATAATATTCAAATTATAGCTGTCTGATAAGTAGTTACCATCACTTTCAATGTGAAGGTTAATTATTGATGGACATATTCCAGGAATATGGATGCTTCCTCAGATCTTTATATTGCGTTTCTTATACGGAGAAAAAATCCTATAATTATACATTCACAAAAACTAAAAAATGATGCACCACTTGAAATAGTCCTATCACACTCATACAAAATGGATTCTTTACCATTTGCAAGTTTTTTTCTGTCCCTGCAACAATAATCAACTTCTCTGTTCTGTAATCCTCTGCAAGCAGTAAATTCTTCCATAAAATATAAAACATATTGATTGATATTAAGTTCGCGAGAATTAATGTCTTCTCGTAGATCTGTGTTGATAACCCTCCGGGCGGGGTGCCGGGTCTTACTAACTTCGGAGACTTGAGGACTTCCGAATTTTACCGAGCTTCGCGTGTAGCCGATTGCAGTTCTAAGTACCTTTCTTATTCATATTCAGCAAGCAAAACACGTTTGAAATATAAGGTCTGTGATACCCGGTGCCCCGACTGACATAACTAAGTTTTCTGCAGAAAAATATTGTTTTTCGGTAAGATAGGTTTTTAGTTTGTCCGCAGTACTTATGGATAATGAGATATGGAAAAGTGTAAGAAAAGTTTCAACAGCTGTGGGAAGAAGTAGATATGGAGCAAGAATCGTTGTCTTCAACACATAGTTGTTGAAGAAAGAGATACTAGACTAGGGCATTTAGCAAAAATAGAGGAAATTTGGGAGCACAACAGATATCGAGATGCGGTTTTCTGCATTGTATTGGGGAAGGTCCCAGAAGAAACTGACGAAAATGTGGGTTAGCAGTTTTTTGAAAAACGCCTTCTGGGCCGGAAAATGCATTTTCCAATTGCATCATTATTTGTACCGTTATGGGAACGATTGTAAACGCGGAAAAATCGCTCGGAAATCGTTACTCGGGGGTTTTCGGGGCTGCCGAACTCGATTATGGCATTAGAATTACCCGGGGGTGCACGGGGGCGGCTCTGTGGGGGTGCGTGGGGGGTGAATTGGGGGGAGAAATGGCAGCATGCATTAAAATCGCTCCACACTCGTTACTCGGGGGTTTTCGGGGACGCCAAATTCAATTCTCGCATTTTAATTACTTAGGGGTGCACGGGGGTGGCTCTGTGGGGCTGTCCAGGGGGTGAATTGGGGGGAGAAATGGCAGCGTGCATTAAAATCGCTCCACACTCGTTACTCGGGGGTTTTCGGAGATGCTGGATCCAATTCTGGCATTAGAATTACCCGAGGGTGTGCGGGGGTGGTTCTGCGGGGGTGCGCGGGGGGTGAATTGGGGCAGGAATGGCAGCGTGCATGAGAATCGCTCCAAAATCGTTACTCGGGGGTTTTTGGGGATGCCGAACTCAACTGTGGCATTGTAATTATCCGGGGGTGCACGGGGGCGGCTCTGTGGGGGTATCCGGTGGGTCATTCTGGGGGGAAATCGCGTAGTCCATGTAAATGGCTCCAAACTCGTTACTCGGGGGTTTTCGGAGATGCTGAATTCAATGCTGGTATTGCAATATCTGGGTCGCTCAGGGGCGGCGCTGTGGGGGTGCGCCGGGCCGAATTGGGGCAGGAATGGCAGCGTGCATGAGAATCGCTCCAAGCTTGTGACTCGGGGTTTTCGGGGATGCTGAATTCAACTGTGGCATTGTAATTACCCGGGGGTGCACGGGGGCGGGTCTGTGGGGGTATCTGGTGGGTCATTCGGGGGGGAAATCGCGTAGTCCACGTAAATGGCTCCAAACTCGTTACTCGGGGGTTTTCGGAGATGCTGAATTCAATGCTGGCATTGTTAAATCCAGGTCACCCATGAACATAATTCTTTATTCAAATAACAAATAGAAGTTTTTATTAATCTTGAATTATTCATTATAAACTGAAATTTTCAACTTAAGAACTAAACATCTTGTTCAAATTCCTCATCTTCTTCTTCCCGTTGCTCTCCTTCTTCCCCTTCTCCATTTTCTTCCTCTTCTTTATCTTCTTCGTCGTCACTATTATCGGCCCCATCGGGAGCGCCTTTTTGGTTTGAGCAATTGTCATCGCAATTCTTGCATGCCAGTGAGCACACCAACCCACTTCGGCGGCAACCGCACCTCATGCCACAGTCAGTTTGGCAAGAACACGAAATTTTGTTCAAAATTTCCTCGGGGCCGGCTTCCTGGGTCATGGTGACAGGACTGAGCTCTCCATCCACCAATTCTCACCCCCATTGTAACGGATCTAAGGTCTCGTCGTGACCTGGTGAACCATACCAAGCCTGTACTTGGAAATAGACACGCTTGATATGCTCGGTTATTGCATAGCGTTGGCGCCTTTCTCAAATCCAGTTTCGAGGCACACAAGACTCCCAAAGCAATTGTTTTTATAATATGTGTTGTAACGGGCACAGAAGGCGTTTTTCAAAAAACTGCCAACCCACATTTTCGTCAGTTTCTTCTTGGACCTTCCCCAACACAATGCAGAAAACCGCATCTCGATATCTGTTGTGCTCCCAAATTTCCTCTATTCGGGTGATTTAGTGCTAAATGCCCTAGACTATACTAACAGTGAATCGGAGCAGTACTATGATGTGGATAAAAGTGATGACAATAACTATACCACAGAGCTAATAATATCTAAGCTTCAATATTTGTAATATCACATCTTCTTCTTTTTTCTATAAACATATATTAAGTCAATCACAAGTTAGGTCACTTCTTGGTCTAGCCAAAAATAACTACTAAACATCTAGATAGGCATCAAATGAAATGTAACTTCTGTCATTCTGACGATGATATTGATTTATCGAAACAAATGTCAATTTTTTAGAATTTTCAATAACTTTTATTATATTGTGGAATTAACTAGAAACCGTGAGTTTCATTTAAAACACTAACTATACCAATGTTTTCGGAAAACATGGCATCACCCGTTGAAAAAAGAATTGTCCTACAAAAACGGTGAGAACAAGAAGGGAAAATATTATCGTTTGATTATCAGGTGTTAGACAATAAGAAAAAACTGCTAAAACTGCTTTGGAATGTTGGTGTCTATTTTTTTCCAATAATATATTAAATGATATAGTAACAATCACAAATATTTGTATACATACGCTATCTTCTGGTTACGCAAGAGAAAGAAGAGCGTTACCTACCGACATTTGTGAAATCAAAGTTTTTTTGGTCCTATTATATCTATCAGGGATTCTCAGAGCTGATCGACTAAATACAATAGAGCTATCCCACATAGCAAAATTACATGCCATGTATATACAGCCGTATATATTTTGATTGATATGTATATGCAGTCATGGATGTACGACATGCTATGTATATGAAAATTTAATACTCTGGATATATTATGTATATGCATTTGGCAGTCTACGTCTATATGATTGGTACATACATACAATCTATGCGTTGAATGCCAAATGGATATACATCAAGTAATTATTAAAATATTTACCTCCTATAAGCATTATATCCGTAGTATATAATATACATATTATGTAGATTTACACAAATTGTACTTTTTTGCTGTAAACATTCATAGTAATGTACCAAAATTACTTGAAAATGTTTTAAAAGAAATTCTGAAATAAAGATTTAATGGTTTTAATTTAAACATTTTACAAACATAATTTTATTATACCCATATATAAAAAAGTAAAAAGCAAAGAACACTTATTGCTTAATTTAAACAAGTGATTATTCTCTTATACAATACAATACAATAATAATTATGATTTTTAGAGAAAAAACGGTTCCTTAATTTTGAAATATAGACTCAAAAAACCATTGTTAATTATCAAACGCATTTTTTAGCAACAAAAAAATTTTTTTAAGGAACCGTTTTATCTCTAAAAATCATAATTTGTATTAATAAATAGATTACAAAATTTTTTTTTATTTGCTCATAAACAATGTATTTGTTTATAACAATTTCTTAAATAATGGTAGTAAAAAATTTTAAAAAATTATTTTTATGTAGCTTTTAACCATTAGAAATCAAAACATTCAAGATATCAACAAAAAAAAATTTCTATAAACTTTTTTTAATTTTCAATTGTTAATAAAAAAGCGAAAAAACAAAATTATGAAATTTTTTTTACGTTGATCTATTTGTTAGTCTAATGCCAATAACTCCACGAAGTGAAACAAAATTCAATAGTTATCGCGGTTTTTATCTCAACATTAAATTTTGAAAAATTATTTAATTAACAAATCCATAATTTATGAAAAAATTGGGATAAAAATTTTTTGACCACGGATTATTGTTTATTTATGTATCCAAATGCTACATTAATTTTTTTATTCCTTAATATTCATATTTAATATGTTTAAATAATTTTTTTTTGTTTTTACGTCAGAATGACGCAACGCGCGCGGAAGCCCGATCACCCGTTTTTTGCTCATTTTTTAAGGCTTTGTAAAAATTATAAATATTGGAGATACAGTTCCGGGAGTCGGGTCTTTTTCTAGCAAACTTGCTGATCTTTTCAGATCTTTTTTCAAATTTAAAAAGTTTTAATTATTTTTCGAGATATTCGAAAAAACCCAACCCCTACTTTTTTTTCACTTAATTGTTTATAACTTTTGCAATTTTTTTCGGCCCCTTTTGGAACTTTTCCTTAAACTTTCTAGATAATTTTCCGAATCGAATGAGACCCTGGTCGTAATTTTCGGAGACTATACAAAAATTTTAGGAAAAATGGAACATGTTGACTAGACTACTACTGAAGATTTAGTAGATTGTACAGTTTAAAGCGCTTTGTAAATCAAATGATATTTCCTCTAATGACCTCTATGAAATGTTAAAATTTTTAATTGATTACAATATTTTGTCAACCTTCTATTGTTGCGTATATATTTAACTATTTCTATTAGTAACGCATTCGGCGAGGAAACATTTTCAACCTTAAAACGGGTAAAATCATATCTGAGAAATTCATTAAATGAAGAAAATGTTTCATCATTGGCTATTCTAAATGTAGAAAGCGATATTCTCGATAAATTATAAATAAATGATATAATAGATAAGTTTTCAGAAATGCAAATACGTAAGAAAAAATTTAATTAGTTGTTTATTTTTATTAATTATTATTTATTTTGTTCGTTGTTCCTTAGAAGGGGAGTTTTTTCTTTATTTTTGTTGTGTTGTTAATTTTTAGTTAGAAATTTTGTTGAAAGTAGTTTTTTGTACTAAATAATATGTTTTTGACAAATAAATCTTTTTATTTATTTATTGGTAAATAGTATTATTTATTTACTATTTATTCAACATTTTTTTATCATTACTGAAGGTGCCAAAAGTAAGCAGAAAAATTCTTATTGAAAAGTCATATAGGATATTAGAGACCAACTAACTTAAAAACAGACACTGCATAAACGAACTGTTTTGAGTTTGTTTATGGTTATATTATACACGCCAAATAGAAAATAGACTTTTTCTACTACCTTGCGTAAAGTACGATCTTTAGACACACTTTCGACTACGTAAAACTTTACTTTACGCACTAGTGCGTAAAGAAATAGTTCCAATTTGTATGTAGTTTTATCTAGTCTTATAAAACTATAGGTATAATAAACGGATATTAAATGTGAGTTTTCTTTAAATAAGAGATTAAAACATATAGAATTCAGTAAAGTACATACGTAATAATTATTGGGTACTGGAAAATAATAGAATAGGGTGCGTAGGTAGGTACCTATATGTTGGCTGTGAGTGACTGACATTTCTTTGTGCATTGAATCTGACATTTAAATTTGAAATTGAGATCTTCCGACTATACCTATGGTAAGCAAAAGTATTTATATTCAAGTATTGAACATTTTTAGGAAACTATGATGTTATTTTAGATTCTTTTTTTAGAAAACGGAATAGGTAGGTACATATAATTATAAGTATGGATTCCTCTGATGATCTCTCAGGAGATTATTTTGAAAATACACCATCAAACATATAACACGTAGCACAGACTGCTTCTAATGATTTATTGCCCCAAAAATCTGTGAATATTTACGAAACAAAATATTCCGAAAATGTCCGAGTGCACAAATTGCACCTTCAATATTAGTATTGTCAATAATTGAATTCGTCTGTTGTTTTGTTGTAATTTTGATTAAAATGTTCAAAATATTAATCAATATATAATATATTTTATTAAGAATCAATATAAGCGTTATAGTTTCTTCTAAAGAAAAATTAAACCTACCTTGAAAATGTTTTAAAAGAAATTCTGAATTAAAGATTTAATGGTTTTAATTTAAACATTTTACAAACATAATTTTATTATACCCATATATAAAAAAGTAAAAAGCAAAGAACACTTATTGCTTAATTTAAACAAGTGATTATTTTCTTATACAAAAACATCACTTATTTTCACAAATAACTAATTCTACAGAATTTTCTCAACAAACACAATACTATAATATTAACAAAATAAATAAAAAACAAAAGAATTTAGAACAAAAAACATAATCCCATTTCACAGTAATGTAATACAAAAAAGTTAAACTTCTTCTGTAGCATGATGTGTATTATTCCTGAAAAAAAACACTATCATGTAATTATGCAGGAACACAATTCAGAAGATTCCCTACCTATATTTTTTCTTTTGATTTTGAACCCTATCTTTGGCTCGAACAAGCCACGATTTTATCACATTAATAATCTCAACCTCCGAAGCATCTTTTGTTTTAGGATTTAGGCGAACCGCCTCTGTAAAAAAATATTATTCAAAAAATGTACTTCTCATAACTTAACTGTTTAACACGCATTTTTTTTAATTACCCCAGCTGTATTTTTATAACAAAAACATTGAATTTTATGAAAACAATAAATGAATATAGAAGTAACAATAAAATACTCACTTATTATGACTTGAGCAGATTTCAACAGCTTGAAAGGTTTTTTGCCTTTGGCTCCATCCCAGCTAAAGCTTTGGCCTAACTCACTGGAAAGAAGTCTGTACATGATTTTTTTCGTCACTTCATTAATGCTTGAACCACCTATTCGGCTTAACTCCTTTGACTGAATATAAAAAAATGCTTTTTAGTAATTGTTGTGGAATATAATATATAGTTACTTATTACCAAATCATCGGGTATATCGTTAGCCAGCATATCTTGTACATTCTGTAAATCCTTCAGATCTATTAATGGAAACTTGCTTATAATTTCATTTAATGTTTCATTATTTGCAGGGGAGCATACTTCTGTATTCTTGCTTTTCAACAAAACGTCCAATATCTCTGAATATTGACTCAAAGTGGCTTTAATTATATTTAATTGACGTAAAACTTGACGTTGAAATTCTAAAAATTTAATATCCACTACGAATTGATTTATAAAAGGTATAAATATTAAAACAAATTGGAAATGGAAATAAATAAATCCTGATAATTGTGTTATTATATAATATAAAACATCAAACCTGAGTCAAATCCGTTCACCTCTCCTTTCTTTACATTACAAGTATTTGTTGTTTGTGGTGCTGTGGAGTTTCCTTGTGTTCTTGACAACAACTGTTCGTTTCGCTGAAAATAAAAATGTATAACATTAACATTGCTCATTGCATTATGAATCTTGCATTTAAGAATACAAAAAATTAAGCAGATATTACTTACATTGCTTTTAGAAACCCCCTTAAATGCATTCTTAGGCATAATAGGATAACTTTCTTGGTCAGAATTTTCAGAATCTGATGATGAATTTATAAATCGTTTGTTGACTTTAGAAATTCTAATATCATTTGATGTAGAACTTAATTCACTGTCCTCTTCTGCTTTTTTTGCCTTTCTTCGAGCCGTAGCAAGATCTTCTGTAAACAGTAATAAAACATTATACTGATATAGAAAAATAGTCAAAGAATTTTGTACCATAGCATCCCAATTCCTTGGCATCAAAAAGTTTCCATTTTTCAGAATCTGGCTCTTCCCTTTTTTCAATCAACTCAGAAGAAATTCGTTTTAGCTTTTGTGGTGGCCAGTAACACTTTCTATAGTTTCTCAGAAACCAAAAATCAGGAACCACTTCTACTGTATTTTCTTTAATAAAGTGACAAACAATCCAGTTATTCATTGTAACCTCAATTGTAACTGAAAAAGTAGAAAATAGGATTACGTTTTACAGCATTTATAAAATTACTGCCCAGTCAGAAATTGAGTTGTGTCTATTTTAATATCAATAATACATACATAAACAAAAATCCTAAATGGAATTTACAAACTCATCAATAAATGGAAGGGAGAATATGTGAGTTTTCACTCAAAGTTCTTTTAATGAAAAAAATCAAAACGCACAAAATATATATGGCAGCTTTTCATATACATATAATTAAAGTAATATTATTTACAGGCTTATTTAATGTTGGTAACATATATAAAATTAAAACAAGTATTAGTTATTTATTAATGAAAACAGTGTCCCAAGTATAAGTATATTATAAATCCAAGATATGTTAATAAAAAAGTTTGAATAAAAGAAAAGTTTTGATAAATAAGATATTAAGTATAAATCTGTATCATAACAGAACTTTTTTGATTGGCATACCCTGTGTATGGTCCTGAAGTAAGTTAATATATTATTGCAAATCATGATGTAACAAATCATTATTAGGAAACACAATCATTTTTCTCCGATAACTGGAAAATGGAATACATGTTAATGATTTGGAAACAACTGTTATTAAATTCATATCGAGATCAGATGACAAGCATGGTTTGCTAAAAAGGTTGCCTATTTTTTTGTATAAATATCCCATCATAACTAAATTATTTGGTTTATGACAAAAATTTACTATTTCTAAAATCTGCCCATTTTGTAATTCTACAAATTTATCAGCTATAGTTACACAGGATAAAGTGCAATTTGTAGTCACAACCTTTTTATACTGTAAACCTTTACTGTCCTCAAATAATGGACCATCATTATGAGGCTGCAAACAGTTATATTCTAATTTACAACTATCATTTTTGGTACTACATACATTTGATATACCATTGGCTTCTTTTATTCTGCGTACAACTTGCTGAAGAGGTTGGTGTGACTTTCTAACATTTTTTAACAATTATTGCATGAAACTTTCATATGGAAAGGCACTGAAATTGTCTAGCGATCCAAAATTTCTTACACAATCAGTTATATGAAGTAAACTATGAACATTTAATATTAAAAACCTATTACCATAATACTTTTTACAATTGGTTATAAATAAAATTAATAATTTTTCTGCATAAATTATCCATTGATCATCTGCTGATAATTTATTATTTAATAAAATTCTAACTGCAACAGACAGGACAATAAAATTGTTATAATATTTATGGACAAAATGTTTTTCAGAACAAGAGGTCCTGTATATAATAAAAATGTTCTAAGCTCTGTTGCTTTATATCTTTTGCTATCACAAATTGACCTTGTTTTTCTAGAAAATTAACAAGGGATATATTTTTTTAACTTACAAAGCCTAGAGGACAGTTTTATAACGCAAGATGCTCTTAATTTATATGGAGGTTTGCCGAAGATCCATCCAAAAGTTCCATGTGTCAATAGTTTTTTAACAATACCTAAACAAATAAGGTGCATATAATCATGTGGGACATTGTCTATAATATTAAAATTCAAGATGTCTTCCCAAGCAGATGAGCCAATATGATGATCTGACTGTGAACGATTTCGAAAGGACAAGTCAGATCGTTTTACAATATTTTCTGTTTCAGGAAAATATACATGATTATCTATGAACTCACCTTCTTGAATACACTTTGTACAGCTATAAAAACCCGAATGTCCTTTAACCTGCAAAATGAATGATTTTGCTGGAAAATCACAAATTAGCGTTTCAACGCAAAAATTATATTTAAGGTTTTGTATAGAGATTTTATTAGTAATTAAATTATTACACTCAGTAACAAAATCTTTTAGCAAAACATCAGGGTGTGTAGGCTTTTCTGTTCCATGAAATAAAGCTACAACAAATACTTTATTATGCAATTCTTTTATAGTTTTTACACTACAAAGAATAGGCCAAAAACTACTATTTGAACTTTTACTCAAAGGTAATCCATCAATATTAACAGCTACTTTAATTTCATCCAAATTGCAAAGAGTAATATTTATATTCTTTAATGAGGACATTGATGCTAGATTCAATTCCAAAATAATAGTATTCACCTTTGTCAACCTCAACAACATGGGATTTACTAGGAGTTCGCAATAGAGTACGAGCATCTTTTGGTAAGCCAACAGTTGGAAAATGTTCATTAAAAATGTTTAACAACTTATTCAATGAAGAATGATTAATATTTTCGTGTATTGCCCACTGTGACAGCTGAGAACGAAAGTTATTTGTATCTTCTTGATTTAGATTAAATACTGACTGGAAAGGGGTATTAACATGACTATTTGCTCGATTCTCCCAGTAGTCATAATCCGAATTCATAGAAAAAATATTTGAATCATTTTGATCCAAATCGTCAGATGTAGTTCCTCCAATATTATCAACATTAACACAACTGCTTTCGTTACTACTACTATCATTGGTTCGGCTCGAGAGACTATTAAAATTAAAGATTTTTCTGTTTCTTTTTCAATTTTTCTCCAAAAGCTTCTGTTTTTATCCATTATAATTCAAATATAGGTATTTTTAAAAACTGTACTTACCTTTAATATTTTGGTTTAGAATACACACTCACGATTTAAAATATTAAAATTTAAAATTATTACTCTTTACCTGACAACAAATTATATAGAATAATAATAATAGTGAGGTTAGAAACATTAGCGGTTAATAATGGCGGCTATTTATTCTTCTGTTTTGGAGAGAACTAAACCTCTTAGTTTAGTCAGCCACTTTTGTAAAAGGCATACACTGTTCAAAGCACACTTCGAAATTGTATCTTTCGAAGAAGATCTTTTTTATTGTAGTTAACCATTATATTTTATTACTAAATTTATTATAGAAAAATGTATCCATATTTGTATGTAAAATGTACATCCATAGTATATAGTAAAACGTATGTTCGTTTGTGTATATATTAAAATTGTACATAGTACTTTACTATGTGTATATACATCCTGATATATGCAATGTATATACATTATACAAACAGTAATGTACATCCATTACTGGATATTTATATTCTATTTTATGTATATGCATGGATATTTTTGATGTGATATGTATATTCATAACATATACATCTCCATGGCATGCTATGTGGGATGGGACAGAAATGGACTTGAAGTTGATAGATTTTCGCTTGTTATGTCTCTCTATCGATTTCAGTTATTACTGAGATTTTACGATCTATCGACATGCGAAGAAAGGAGGGGAATCTATAAGTTAGCCCCAATACGAGGCATCTTTCACGCTTTTGTAGACATTTGTTAAAAATCGTATACAGTTGGGCAACATGTAACACTTGACGTGAAGCTACAGGCTTTCAGGAGGCGATGTTCTTTTCTACAATATATCCCGAACAAGCCCAACCGTTACGGGCTAAAACTATCTGCTCTAGTAGATTCAGCGATTGCTTATGCTTTGAAGTGTATGTTGGTCAGCAGCCTGAAGGCTCGTATGAGTAGTCTAATGATACATGCAGCATTGTTCAAAGATTGATAACACCAATTTCTGGAACCAATCGCAACTTGACGTGTGACAATTGGTACACAAGTGAAGAGGTTGTTAACAAATCATTTCTTGATCATAATTTGACATATGTAGGTAACACAAAAAAATAAACGACGTACTGTACATCTTAATAAATTAGGGTAATAGGAGAAGAGATCAGCGCTGCTAAGACAATAAGTCGTATCTACAAAAATTGCGATTTCCTGATGTTTGTATATTCGGTAAGGTGAACGCTTATTTTATCAGTCTACAAAATCTAGAAGTCGTATCTTCATCGTAAAACCGTCAAAATTAGTGTGAAAGATTAGTCGTAACTACAAATATAGGAGGTTTCCATAGTCAGAATATCGTATCTGACCCTTACTACATCAATAAATCGTATCTAACAACTCTGGTATCATTTACGACATTCGACCTTGGCAATGACAAAAACTGCGAGGTTATGTTCCAGTTTCGGTTTTAGCCGCATCGTGGTGAAAAGAGTATTTAATAGAACACGTTGGATATTATACTAAGTACCTTCAGTGTAAGTTTCGGTTACTTTAAATACACAGATTCAATAGTTGTATTTTAATTAATCCTCTTATAATTACTAGGTAAGCTATGTCTGACCGTTCCAGAGAGCTCGTGACATTAGCTTTAAATGAACAACTGGCTGAGAACATGGCTACATTTCGGCTTAAAAATACAAAGTTTGAAAATAACGAGGGAGATGACCATAAAAACTATCCGGACTTTTCAGGTATATATTTATTGTTTGTAGGTATACAGCTTTTTGTATATTGTGGCTGTTTCAGAACGAAAACCCAAACCAGTGAAGGTAAAGATGAATCTTTCTGAAACCAATCGAAATAACTATGTTTTTGGACAGGATACAATCAAAAACTCGCCTGAATCGAAATAACTATGTTTTTGGACAGGATGTCCAAATGGATACAATCAAAAACTCGCCTGAATCCCAAATACCGTTTGCAGAAAGCGAGAGTGGTAAAATTTCGCTTTATTGTTTGTAACTAAATAACTATAGATTTCATTCCAGAACCAGCTGAGCCTGCAAAAGTTATCATATTATCAGATATCACTCACAAAAGTGGTATTAACCCGAAATTAAATAATGTAGAGAATATTTCGATTTTTGTGAACCAAATTCTCCAAAATATTGTTGAAACGGTTTTTGATAAATCTCGTGAAAATGAAATTACAAAAAAAGGAACTGAACATAAAAGAAGAATATATGCAGTTCCGTTAGAACAAAGGAAAAAACAAAAAAAAATTAAAAGCTGGCAAACATGGCATTCAAACTGCTTGCCTAGGAAAATTTGTGCAAAAATGTTAAAAAAAATTACCGAGCAAAGACGAGAAATTATCAATATTGAATTTTGGGAACTATCCGATCCTCATCAGAAACAGTTCATTTTCAACGCTGTCAAGAAAATAGCAAAAAAAATAAAAACAACTGAAAACGCTGATGTGGATAATTCTCGAAGACAAAAAACTTTCTTGTATTTCCTGAAAGATTCAAATGGCATGGACTGTCGCGTGTGCAAAACGCCAATAAAACTAGTGATACAGTACTTTAAGTACGATATTTTTGTCATTTTTGAAGAAGTTTCAGTTTGTTAGCACGATACAGCCTCCGGAGTATATACAAGTGACTAATTTTATGATTGGATATTATTCAGAGCGTCTCAAAGATGAACCCTATTGATATTCAACTCAATAAAGCCAGTACAACGGGTGCTATGGTACTTGAAGTACCAAATTTTCGTCATTTTTGGAGAATTTTCAGTTTGTTAGCACGATACAGCCTCCAGAGAGTATACGATTGATCAATTTTAGGATTGAATATTGTTCAAGGTGTCTCACAGATGTACCTTATTGATTTTTAGTTGACTAGAGCGAGTACAGCGGGTCCTCTAAATCCAGATATACAAAATTTTTGATAATTTTTGGAGAAA
Organism: Galeruca laticollis; assembly: GCA_963921935.1. Lineage (NCBI taxonomy): Eukaryota > Metazoa > Arthropoda > Insecta > Coleoptera > Chrysomelidae > Galeruca > Galeruca laticollis. The sequence continues at coordinate 155,366,284 of OY998181.1, read as the reverse complement.
TTTCGGTTTGTTAGCACGATACATCCCTCGAAGTGTATACAAGTAACAATTTTATGATAGAACATTGTTCAGGGCCACAGTTGCGGAAAAGTTAGTTTTCATCCGTAAAACCGTTTATTTTACTTTCAGGCCATGAGTAATATTTATAAACGTAAGGATAATGCACATGCAACAGGATTATGTTCTGATAATGATTTGCAATCAGCAATAATGCTGTAAAAGATGGTAGTAAGGGCGTAAATCCATGCAGCCAAACATTTTTCGACACCAAAGACTGCCTTTTGTATAGAAGACTAAAATTTAATAATTCACAAATATTAAATAGACTAGGACCGGACTCTTCCCTTGGCGCAAATGCTGAAGCCAAACTTGCAAATCATATTAAGAAGCAAAATAACGGACAATGGCTTGGCAGGGCGAATGGGTAAATGGTAAACAAATTTAACGCGTGTAAAACTTTGTAAATAGTGGCAGAAATATTTGAATTGAAAATATTTTTATTTTTAATTTTAGGCTGGCCTAAAATGGTTAGAATTGTTCTTGAGATATTATTGTGCGTAAATCTGAAAATTTTTCTATCACAAGAGCCATGGGAATGTTTAGGCTTGTAGTGCAGACCTTGGAAAGAATGTTAACAGAAAATATACTATTTGACAAGCCAGGTAACATTTCTAATTGTGATGATACTGGACTTCAACTAAACACCGAGCTAGTCATGTTCCTGCCTAAATGGGATCTAAATTCGTTTCAAGTATGACTACGAGGGTATCAGTTAGAGTACTTCACCACTATTACTAGGAAAACATAAAAGGTTTTAACAAATTAATTCATAGGTTTGACTAGTTCGAAATTATAGGGTTGTTCTATTCGGACCAGTAGAGTCCAAAATAAAATTCGATTACAATTAATCCAGATGGTCTGAATTCGACCCAGAAAAAAAAGACAGAAGGAAGAGGAATAGATAAACTGACCTTTTTCTTAGCTTGTCAATTTTTGGTGACATTCAATTCCATAGTACTCACAGAACTACAGTAAGTTTTATACTTTGTATTCAAGAACAACTTTAGTTCAAGGTCAATCGACATTAAACAATGTGAACAGGTTATTTCAATGGATAATTAGCTGATATTTATTAGAATTTATAATAAATGGTAAGTATTATTATATTAAATCCGTATTCAGTCAAAAAAATATAATGAACCCGTAACAGTATTAATCCAGGAGAAAAGGGTGAAATAAAAGCGGTACTTGGTAGTATTAATGCTGTGGGTAGATATTCACCTCCCTATTGTACCGGGTGTCCATCTTTATTTTCCCTCATTTTAACTGCCCATAACTTCTAAACGGTTTGAGATAGAAACATGCGGTTTTCAATAGAATGTTCCATTTTTGCACAAACTTTGTTTAAGAAATTTAAGTTTTTTTTATTCGTTTAGCCTACGTCACAACAAAAATGGCGGACGTTTGACAATGTTTTTGTTGACTTTTGTTAATGAAACACCCAGTATATTTTTTGTAGTTGGAAAGAACCGACCATTACCTACTCTTCAATGCAATTTTTTTTAAATCGGTTAACGTGTTAATTCAATGTTCAGTGTGCTGCCCTTCTTGATAAATACACTTGTTTAACCTTACATATGAATTTGTAAGAGACTAGCGCAACATATCTAGGGTAATGCTGTTAAATGCATGACGAATATTAATCTTTAATTCATCCAAATTTTGTGGTGCAGAATTATACGCTAAATATTTTACATATTCCCATACAAAAAAAATAGGAACTGTTAGGTCACGTGAATTATGAGCCCATTCTACTGGACCACTTCTGCCAATTCAGTTGTCACCAAATTTTTTGGAAATAGAGCTATTAGAGAAAAATGGGAGGGGGGTGCCCCATCCTGCTGGAAATAGATTTCATTCCAATTACCATTTTATTGCACGTCTTGATCCAACTGTGAATAAAAAAATAATTCCAACAAGTCTGTATAAGTATTTCCACTGATTGCTTTTCATCGAAAAAAATGGTCCATGTAATTTATTGTTGTTGACAGCACACCATACATTTATCTTGGGTGAATCTCTTTCATATTGTTCAAACTCGTGCGGATTTACTTCAGACCAAATTCTGCAATTACGTTTATTAACTACTCCAGTTAAATGAAATGTGGCTTCAACAGACATTATTAGATTGACATTTGGTGCACTCCTTGTGAGATCCATTAACATTTCACACATAAAAACACGCTCTTCGAAGTCCCTCTTATTCAATTTTTGCTGAATTTGAATTTTATAAGGTTTCAGTTTTATTGCTTTCAAAATGTTATGAACTTTAGACTTACTAATGTTGAAATGAGAAGCAAATTTTATTAACGACGATTTTGGATATCTCCTAACAAAGTCATATACAGCTATGGTGTCATCTAATTAATTGTAAATTGGTATTCTTTTCCTTCGAGATAATGATCCAATTTCTTTATAAGTGCGGAACCAACTTCTAATTGTTTTTGAAGTGGGTGGTTGTTTATTACAATCTCTGAAAAAACGTCTTTGAGTTAAAATCACAGATTTTGTTTTAGCAAAGGTAAATACCACATTTGCTTTTTCTATGTCTGACAACACCATTTGCACATAAAAACAGACAATAACAATGACTGACAATTCGTAAAGTTGATGAAATTGACATAAACCTTCCAAAGCTTATGGGAAGTGTCCGTAAAATGGGATACTTAAGGTTTGAATAGCCATAAATAATCGAGTAATCAAGAAAATCTCGCCAAAAATTCAAAAACATGTTCTCTAAAGTGTTTTTCATTATATGTCCAAACAATTTTCACAAAAACATATAAATATCAAAAATATAATGCTTTTTAAAAAAAAAGTGCAACTGTCCCGTTTTAGGGAGTATTATGTGTAAAATGGGATACCCTATATTTTTAAAATGGGATAGTAATTCATATGTTAATTTACTTGTCAAACTTATTCCAAAATGATAACAAGGTTTTACTTAAAAATGTTTTATTGGACATAAAAATATTAAAATAAACAGAAGAAGCGATCCACTATTAAAATAAACAAACAAAAATAGAAATTAGGGAGAAATGCAGTAATCGCAGAGAAAGTTTTCCTCGTCTTCCTCTGCTCCGGAACAAGCATCATGCACCCATTGGTTACAACCCACACATTGGACCCAGCCTTCTCCTTTTTTACTCTCACTTAAATTGTTTCCACAATAAAAGCATTCAGGGTCACTGTCGTCTTCAGATGTGCTAAAATCCACGCCCTTTTCAATATTGGCAACAGCTTTCTTTTTGTTTTTAGTTTTTCCAATTTTTCTCTTTATATTAGGACGTTTATTAATATCTTTCGATCGCTTTTGTTCCAATGAATTTCTTAATTCTGTTTTGTAAGGAGTACTGGTTAAAACAACAGTTTTGTTCTTTTTGGAGGTCTGTTGTGCTTTCTTCGTCACTTTGGGATAAGGTAGAATTGTTTCCGGTGAGAAGTACAGTGTCTCGCTCAAAACTTCTTCTTGGCCTTTCGACGTTGAGGGTTGAGGAGTGTAGGGGGTCTTCTCTTTTGATATTCCCGACGGTCTTGTTGGTGTTTCAGGTAGCACTTCTTGTTGAACCTCATCTACGTTATCATTTTCATCGAGATGTGAACGAGTTTCGCAACTTCTCTAATGTTATTGTGAACGGGAACCTCTTCGAGAACATCAGTAGGTTGTGCAGCAGAAAACATATCTTCGGTGAATACATTACGATCAACTGGGTATATACCTGTCTTCCTAAAACCATTTATTGCATTTGTAGGAGTGCTGGCTCGCAAATAAGCCTTACCAAATAATTCTGCAATTTGATATATAGTGACTACTCTTCCAGGATGATTACGTAGAAAACATTCAACTTCTTGATTGTAGGAAGTTGAAAGGGGAGCTATGAATGAAACATCAAGGGGTTGCATTTTGTGGCTACAATGCGGAGGTAAACATAAAATAGTGACAGAATACTTTCTGGCTTTTTCTATAACGTTCAAATTTTGTGTGTGTGTTTTATGTCCATCTAAAATCAACAATGTAGGGGCATTTTGGGATGCACCAGAGAACTTCAAGAAATGGTCAAACCATTGCTCAAATAAATCGAGTTGCATATAACCTGTGGGTTGGCAGGCACAAATTGTTTCAGGAGGCGCACCATTTAGAAACTCTGCTTTCATGCGAACACGTGGAAATATAATCATAGGAGGGATATAGCTGCCAGCAGCATTCATACAAATAACTGCGGTACACAAAGTGCCACGTTCAGCAGAAGTGAGTGACCCTACTTTCTTACGTCCTTTCAATGCAATCACCCTCGAGGGACGTCCCTGTACAGTGGTGATCCCTGTCTCATCAACATTGTAGATTTTTGATGGAGAATAATTTTGTTTTTGTGGAAGTGGTTCAAATAGGTCAAAAAATTTGGAAACGTTTATTCGGTTGAAACTTCTGGCACGTGCAGCTGAGGTTGCTTCTGGAATTCGAAGTGATAGTCTATTTCTCTTAAGGAAATTTTGCAACCAGTGCCAACCAGCTTTCTTCTTAACGGTACTGAAGTGGTGCGATATTTTATTCTGTTCAGCAAACTCATAAGCTAAACGTCGCACGGAATCAGTGGTCAAACCAAACATCAATGTCTCCATGATGGTAATAAACCGAACAAGGTCCATTTCTTGCGCCTCGTTAAACGTAACAAGTCTGCTACCTAAACTTTTGAGAGAATCTTTTCTTATTTTGTTTTTTCCTTTAACACGACGTTCTAAAGTACTCTTTGGTACATGGCAAAGTTTTGCCGCTTTCAGATAACCACATTCTCGATTTAATACCATGTCTATTGCTTTTTTCATGTTCTCCTCAGACCACCCCTGTCGGTTGGTTTTTCTTGAGTATGAACCCGCCATATTGTGTATTTATTGATACTGCAACAAAGAAAAAGCAGGTAAAAAATGTTATCAAAATATTTTAGGTAAAATGGGATATCTCATTTTAAACAAATGCCACATATCCCGTTTTATCTATACCTCAACATTTGACTTCCGCGAATTATACAAACTTAACCTTAAAATATATTGATGAACTTTCATGACTATATCAACGTTTAACATCTTATCTGATTCTTTAAAAATTATCAACACATTCTCTTCACAAATAAAGAAGGAATCCTTACTATTATGAGTTAATAATATTACATTAAAATATTGAAAAACATAAAAACTTACGTGTGTCAACAATCACATTCACTATGAAACTGAAAGTCCGTTAGCAAGTTTAAAATCAGTACAGCTTGCGCTTGGGCAATATTTCGCTAGATGGCAACACTCGTTTCACAAAAAAAATATGGTATCCCGTTTTAGATTACTGTCCCATTTTAAGGACACTTCCCCTACTATGATTAAAAGTACTAAGTAAGCATCTCTCATTTTAAAAGTTAATTGCTCAGTCACACGTTAATCGATTTTTAAATAGTTTGCACTGATAAATAGGTAAAGGTCAGTTCTTTCAAACTACAAAAAATATACTGGGTGTTTCATTTACAAAAGTCAAAAAAAATTGTCAAACATCCGCCCTTTTTTGTTGTGACGTAGGCAAGATGAATAAAAAAACTTAACTATCTTAAACAAAGCTTGTGCGAAAATGGAACATTTTAGTGAAAACCGCATGTTGCTATTTCAAACCGTTTAGAAGTTATGGACAGTTAAAATGAGGGAAAATAAAGATGGACACCCGGTATTGTGAATGGCAAAAATAAAAAAGAGAAATGGAACGATGGTCTGCCACGTGGTTCACGCATAAAAATGAGTGAGAAATCTGCTTATGTCAATTCCGATTTTTTTAGATTGGCTAAAAAATAACTTTTTCACTTAAAAATCCTAATGGAATGGTGTTATTAGCTCTAGACGGCAAACATTTTTCAAATAAAATATCCTGTAACTCAGTAACGTAGTAATTCAGGTTAAATCTTAATATTTTAAGCTGACGACTAACAGTTATATATTTCAAATTATTAAAATATGTTTCGATACGAAGGCAACTATAGCTTAATCAATATATTATGAGTTTGATAATACTCATTTACACAGGATTTTATCGAAAAATCCCGTAACAACCAAAGATCGTTAGATATATTAGAAAGTCCAATGTAATTTGGTGTTTCTTTTAATATTGAATGATTTATTCCAATTGAACGGCGCCGCTGGAATGAGAATCGTTAATATTATGCAGGCTTTGGAGACCCTTCCATAAGATGCCATAGGGAGCGCCCCGGGAACTTCACGTGTTCACCTCTATATCGTACCTCTATAAAATATAAGTTACGAGGCGCTGTTGAATTTCTTAAGATGCTTGATGCGCGAAATAAATTACGAATGACTTGGAATAAGTCTGCTTGAAACTGATATCTGTAGGTGTAAAAATGCTGTTGCAACTTTTCAGATCCATAATGTTTATATCAGCACCGATCAATTACCAGATAAATAAGAGGCGAAATATCGGATTCTTCTTATATTCACGTTGGGTGATCTTCGATATCTTGATCTTTTCAAAAATTATAAAATTGTTACATGTTATCGGACATTCTACATACTTACCTAAGGTTCAGTTCACTATATTCCATTCTTTGTGGAATTTATTCAATCGAACAATAATAGAATAGTATATTCTATAACAAGGTTGGAATAAGCAAAATTCTACACGAGTAGAAAGATTTGTTTCCCGAGCCGTAGGCGAGGGAAACGGTTCTACGAGTGTAGAATTTTGTATTCCACCCGTGTTTTAGACTATACTTTTTCTACGACTATGAAATAAAAAACAACCGAACAAATATAACTTTATTAATAATTAAAAATTGAAAATATCTGCGTTATATATAATATGCGGCATTAGTGCGAGGAAGTCCAATTACTCACTTGTCATGAGAGATACGAAAAAACTGTATTTAGATAAAAGTTAAGCCATATATAGGACCATATTTTGAAGATATTTTCAAATATACAGGGCCACCCATATCGGCAGGATGAACCTAACTTATCTTTTTTTAAATGGAACAACCTGTATATTTCCACATTTTTTATTCCCTTCGATTTTTTTGTTTGTGCGATATGTGTGTGTAATATTATACGTGGTAATTTAGAAGATATAAGCAATTTTTAGTAGTTTCCTAGTAACATCAACACCCTGTACCATTGTATAGATTTGATATCAAGAAATCTATTTACGTTCAAACGATTTTTGATATAGTTTACTATTGTCCATAATTATTAACATAGCGCGATATTCGCTCTTTATATACAGGATTGATCATAAATCGGAATGATCATTTACTGGGTTTTCATAAATGGAACACCCTGTATTTTAGTATCGCAATGAAATAGTATTGTATGGCACTTTATTATTTCTTATAGAGTAAATTGGGGTAATATGGCAACATAAAATTCAAATGCCCACATTCTAAGAACCAACGCGCCTAGCTGAAACACGATGGCTGCACGTTAGAGCTTACACAATATATGTATGTGTTCAGAGTCGCTCGATGCCATATTCACACACAGCGAAAGATTAGAAGTAAAAATGCATAGTGATACTCTATTGCCATTTTACCCCATACCATGGGTAATATGGCATCATACGATGAGTAATATGGCAACATGCTATTCTCGTAAGAAATAAAATATTTCATGAAACTGAAAAAAAAACTTTATTTTTACAACATTACATATTATATATTACTGAATCTTATGTCTAATCTTATGTCTGATCTGGAAACACAATCTGCACAATATATGTTTGATGGAGTACATATCTCGTGAACCCAATGATTACATTGCACACATTGCAACCAATCACATTTTGGTCCTTTTTTATCAAAATAGTATCCACGGCATTGTGCACAATATTCTGATTCATCGTATTCCAATTCTGATTCACCGCTCTCCATTGTAGGCACTTCTAATTCGCTTTCTGATGAACTAGTATCAGGATTAGCATCACGTCTTTTCTTTTGAGTGAATGTCTTCTTTTTTCCTTTGTTCTCTTTATCGGCCTCATCTTTTTCCATCTTATTTTTTTTACGTTTTAGCTTTGCTGCTTCCTTTTTGTCTTTAATTTCTCTTTTCTTTCGTTTCTCTGCAATTGTTTCTGGGCATGTAAGTAACTGAGCATGCTGCTTTCTCTTCTGACACCCACTTGGACCAGGTATAGCTGGAATAGGTACGATCGCTTCAAATGATACTTCGTTGTTATGAATATTATTGACCTCATCATTAGGATTATCTTCAACATTGTTGTCGGCATCATCAGGAATAACACCATCAGCATTTTGTTCTAAATTATTGTTCCTAGGAATTGTCGCGGGAGTATACTGGATGAAAGCATGATCGGGAATTATGGTTGCATTAATTGGATGGATTCCGCAGGTTCTGAAACCCGAAACCCCGTTTTGAACCGTAGCTGCTTTACACCATGCATTGTTTAAGAGTGCTGGAAACTGTAGCCTATTCAATTTCCGACCAGGATGATTATGTATCCAGTTATTACAGGCTTGTGACCAATAGGTTTTTAAAGGTTTGAAAAACGATCTGTCTAGTGGCTGAAGCCAGTGTGTCGTATGGCTTGGTAGACACAACATGATGACATCGTTGCTTGCGGCTAAATCTAATAATTCTACATCCGAACAGTGCGACGAATGGCCATCTAAAATGAGCAATACTTTACCTGGCTCTTTTCTGGCAATAAAGTGCTCTCGAAGCCATATTTTAAAAATATCTGTTGTTACATATGCCGATTTTTCATTCATTATAACTTTACCCCCAGGAGGCGAACCATCTTCGAACTCTTGTTTTTTCTTCTTGCCTTTAAAGATACAAACGGGAGGAAGAAAATGACCTTCTGCATTAACCCAGGCTATAACTGACACCGTCTCACCTTTCTCACCACTTGTAACGCAGTTTACGGTTTTGGTGCCTTTAGTGGCAATAACTTTTCCTGGGTTATTGTTAAGTTGTAGCCCTGATTCATCGATATTAAATATTTTTCTCGGGGTGTTCATTAAGTCATTATCTGTTAATGTTTTCTGCAACAGATCAAAATATCGTTCGCATTCATTCTTAGACATGCCTTGCGCTCGCGCTATAGACATTCCTTGAGCTTGGCGAATTGACAATTCAGGATGTCTTTTCATAAACGATACAAACCAGTCATACCCAGCTTGCTTTTTCTCGACATTAAAGGTATTTGAAATATTATTTTGAACCGCAAAAGAAAATGCAATCTTTTTCACATCAACTGATGTAAGTGCAAATCCATGCTTTTCCATAGTTTGGATGTATTTTACCAAACTTGCTTCATGATCTGAAGTTAGACAACTTTTGCGGCCCAATTTTTCTTTGCGGAGGTTTCCAGACCGCATTCTTCTCATCAAAGTACGGGCAGGAACGTTATAAGTACAGCTAATTTGGCGAACAGATCCTCTACCATGTCTAAGATCTTCAATGGCATTGCCAAGATCTTCTTCTGACCATAAAGCTCTAACGTTTTTCCGAACAAAAGTACGAGGCATCTGAAACCAAAAAAAAGCAGGTAAGGGTAAGAGTAATACGCTCGGGGTAATACGCCGCAGTTGAAAAAATGTGACGCATAATACCCCATATTGCATCTTATGACAAATAAAATCAAAACACATATTTATCATACGTTTAACAGAGTGTTCCGCCAAAAAAGAGTAAGGTTATGAATCATTCTTTGACACACTTCTATTAAAATTGACGAAATCTGCTTAAGACTTCCTTCACCACTGTATATAACTTAACATTAGAAACTATTTTACACGGTGCTTACCTTTATATCGACGTCACTCACTAAAAAACTAATGGTTTCGATTTGCGAATGATTCACGCTTGTTTTCTGTCTGACACAAATATGGATGAACGACCATTGTTGCCAAATGTTGACTTACCCAGCGCGGCATATTCCCCCAATTTACTCTACCTATACCTAATTGCCCTAATTTGTGACTTATTGATGATACTTTCAGCCAAACATTATTTGAAACAAATATTAGGTGAAATTGTATTAGTTTGAGGGTGGAAATATTTAACCAAAATAATTTTCCAAAAAAAAATCAAAAAATAATTAAGCTATTAATGTATTTACCTTTGTAGCGAGGTATTTATCATCAGGCGCATTGTTTATAAAATAGTTAACTTCTTCTACAGTTAATGTTTTTTTATTTTTTCGCTCGATTGTCTTTTTAAAAATGCTTGTAACCAAGCATATTTTGACAAAATTCTCTTTATGTTTCATGTTAATAGTGGTTCTTAGCATTGAGTATATTTTCCAGAGAGTAGATGGTTTATTTGACTTTGCTAATTCTGAAAAGTAAACAAGAAAAACATTCTCTGAAAATGATTGGGCTTTTTTTAATCTACGCCATTGGATAAACAGGTCATATTGTTGAAGATAAATACGCTAAGATTTTTCAGGCAACAGATTGCTTGCTGTCGCCTCTGCTAACTCCCTAATTTCTGGAGGAGTTGGGGCAAAACTAACACTGATGTCAGTATCAGACACTAAAAAGGAATGAAGCCATGTAATAGCTATTATTTAAATAAAATTTTAATAATTTACTTACTTTTTATGAAGTAATATGAATTTGAATTTAAAATTTAAAAAATCATACAATTTTGACAGTTGACAATTGTTGCTAATAGATAGTGTATTTTCTTCTTTTTTATTAGAAAGTGTCATAAAGTACACTTATTCTGCACTTCTGGCTCTAACCATTGATATTTAACGATCATATTAGTCATTTTACGCTGAGTTTAGAGGATTTTTTATCCATTCTGGCATTTCTGAACTACTTCTATTCTGCGCAGTGCAGCAGATGTACAAAACGGAGCACGCCTATTTTCTCTTTCTGTCAAATGAACCGTGATATTTAGAGGGCGCCACAAGTATTCATTCCATAACAAGGTCGAGAATGAATATTCTTGCACTAGTGCTAGAATGAAGCTATTCCATAATCGAAAACTACGTCGGAATATGGAAATTCTACAATAGTCGTAGAAAAAAATAATATGAATTCCAATAAAAATAAAGAGCGTATTGAAGTATGTGCAAAATCATCACGAAATTACCAAAATAGACTTAGTACTCACTAGAATAGATACAAAAATGTTTAGGTAAAATCCCGGAAAATATACAATCTACAGGAGCTAGTGCAGGAAGGAAGGAAAGTCATACTGTATACTTTTCACTCTAGCTTGGGGATAACCCTGACGTCATACCCAACAATCACAGGAAATGAGGGAGGAAACTATTCTAACTGACATGTGTATCGGACAGAATAGAAATATTAAACTTGCACTAATATGGTTAAGGATTTCTGAATCAGATGTTAATGATATAAATGTTTGAACCATTTTTATTATTGTCCTGTAATTAAGTTCTTTCAAACGACACATTTTAAAGGTTTAGAAACAGTATTTAGGAGAAATTATCAACTATTTATTTACTCGAGATTTGCCAGTGCGGTCCACTGGGTGTGTTCCCATGGGAATAGGGAAGAACTCGTTTTGTATGCAATGAGAGATACGTATAAAGTGTAGTGGCCTGGTCCTTCTAGTGGGGTATTGAGACATTAGACTGGTACTCTAATAAAGTACTGAAAGACGACTCAATTAAAGAAAACGGTTAATGATTTTGGCAATAAAACAACAAAAGATCTATATTATCGCAAATGAACTGGAATATTGAACTTAAAGATTGTATTTGATATTAATACTGCTAAATAACGAAGAATAAAGTAAGAATGAGTTATTTCTAGTTAAATTAAGGAATTATTTCACACTCTACTTAAAATTCTCTTTTTAATATAATTGGAACTATTGGACCGTTATAGGTAATCAACCTGAAATATAGGTAAGTTTCTACCAATAACATATTAACAGAAATAGACCCTCCCATTACTATAAACGCTTTGATCACTTGGTGCCGTCAACATTAGAATGAGAGGTCTGAAAGGGAGATGGAGCTATGGCGTGCAAAAAGCCCGCATTTTAATAAAGATTGCCGTTTCCAATTAATTAAACTAATTTAAAAAGTTGAATGATCAATTTTAGAAGACGTATTACTTAAATACTTATATTATGAATGATGATAAATTATTGTGTGGAAGATAATATCATTTGCTATAAAATAGTTCACAGAAAATGTACTTAGTTGTGTATTTTTTAACGTTACATTAAAGGGTTTAAATTACTTAGATCTAGTATAGCATTTTGGGAAGTGTTGCAAATACTATAAAAAACACACATATAATTACATCACATTTTTTAGTAACAAAAGAAATAACTAAGTAGGCATATTACAAAAACATAAATTCTGATAACTAATGAAAATAGGGTGAATGTACCGTGGTCGTTGCTTTCTGGTACATCAACTTTAAAAGCTCATATACAGTGTTGGGAGCTTTACGAGGGAACATACGTTTTACCGTCAATGTGTTAGAAAGAGGCAAAATACATATAAATTCAGTGTATCACTCCTCTTCGCTAACAGGGTATCATAAAGTGACAAACGAAATAACTGTGTAATGGGATGTCTGGCAAGCACCGCCTTCGAGAAGCGTACAGTAGCTCTTATGTCTGGCTTTTACTTACAGTTTTAAATAAACAAATTAGAAAAGAAATGCATTCAGGCTATTACTAGTCACTTTACCACAGCAAAATGTTGTATAAACATATCATTATATTAAAGATCGCAACGAAAGAAGTTATTGTTAGAAGTACAAATGTGTAATGTGAACAGTTTAGTTTATTAATTGAGAAATAATAAGATTGTGCTATACTGATGCTTAATGCAATGAACAATAAAAAAATCAACATTACTTCCGTTTATCCCTTCATGATTCATTTACAAAGAAATAATTCGGTAGTAATAAACTAATTCACTATATCAGTTCGGGTAGTATACGCTAATATGATTTGAAAAATAAATAAAAAATCCCTTGAAGATAGCTAAAAAAATTACATTCGTCGATATTGAGGGTACAATTAATGAATATAAGCATAATAATTTTCATTAACATCATAATGAATAATCTATGGCAACAAAAGCGACAATATGTTGTAATAAAACAAGTGTATTCAGGGTATCACCATTTTCTTTAACAGGATATCATAAAATGAGAAATAAGTCGTATGCTAATATTTGTTCAACTGTATTCTGGTTTTAAAAATATCTCAATGTAAACCGCCTGTTTCCTACGCTCCTGATAAAATGATTTCGTTTGCATCTCTTCATTTTCTATCCACGCGTAAGATTGTAGTGCCCTTAAAAATTTCCTTCTTATTTGTAAGAGAAATCAGTCACATTTAATTTCAACGTAAAACGATAACCTCTCACGGCCAAAGGGAAATTATAATGGTCACATGGCGTTACCAGAGTGTTAGAGAAGGACAATCATGAGACAGAAAATTAAAAGCCAGAGTATATTATTATACAAGACGAATACGAATCGCGCGTGCGCCTCTTGAAGATGTTTAACTGTACAATCTGGGTACTTCACTAAACGTTTCTTTGGGAATGAGTAACGATATATTGCAAATCTTATTAAAATGGGTATGCAAGTACACAATCAAGTGCAAATTGTAATATGGTACTACCAGAGTCATTTTTATCGAGAAATTGCAGAAAATTTGTTTATTGTGGCATTCGAAAATGTCCAACCAATTAGCAAAAAACAAGTGAGAACGGTTTTAAAAAATTTTGAAGAGCATGGATGTGTCAATCCTACTAAACAAGGACCGCGTACACAAAATCGTCAAACCCAACCTGAAAAAGAAGAAAGAGATATTTTAATTTGTGCCAGTGTGGAAAATAATCCCATACCATCGTCCACTCATTTAGCAAAGGATTTTATGTTGATCCGAAAACGATTCGGACTGTATTAAAAAAAATCGTTATCGAAGTGTCAAACTGGAAAAGAGCCATGAAATTTTCCCAGGCGATCAATTTCGTAGAATGGAATTTTGTGAAATAGTTATGGAAAGAATACAATTGGACACAAACATTACAATAATAGAACTCAATATCCCCAAAAGTTAAATGTTTGGGCTGGAATATTAGGTGAACATTTAATTGGACCATTTTTTATTGACGGCAATTTAACCGGACAGAAATATTTGGACATGCTGGAAAATCAAATTACTCCTGCCCTTAGGTGTCAACTTCAATGATATCTGGTACCAACATGACGGTTGTGCATCACATAATTATCGACTAGCAATAAAATGTTTAAATACACAATTTCCCAATCGGATAATCTCCACGAATGGTAACATAAGATGGCCTGCGAGATTTCATTTTCTGGGGTTATATAAAAACGATAATTTATGGGTTCCAAGAAAACAGAGCCACTTCTCTAAATGAACTAAGGGAACAAATTTCACAAATTTGTATGCGAATAACACCTGAAATGCTCATACGTGTTCGTCCAGAATTTTATAACCGTCTCGGTTACTGCTTAGCTCAAAACGGGGGTTTATTCTAACATTTGATTTAAGCTCATTGAAGAATTAAGAAGTTTTATTTTTTAATTTATTACATATCATAATATTACTTTTATTTAAAAATTGTAGGCATTAGAATTGGATTTTATTTTTATTTTCTTTTTTTTTAATTTGTACTCTGTTTGTGTTTACACAGAGAAGTCGTTCTCATTTGCATACAAACGATAAAGATACCAATTTTTTTTACTAACACATTCGAAACACATCAGATGTTTCGAGAACAATTTCACGTTGCCAAATCTGAAAAAAAGTAAAGCTTTTAACCGCTTTCAAACTAAAAACTAGAACAATTTCCAGCATTACAATAAAATATTCAACGAATAGTTGGAATTGATTATATCTTGATCTGTTACAACCTCTTGAATTATCATAATTAAAATCTTCTTATGACTTGTTCTCGTGTTAGAACAATGCATTTTACAATTAATATAAATATACAATGAAAATTGGCAATACTGTTAATAGCTACAAAGAATTTGTAAGAAGCGGGCGTTGTGGGTTTTCCACTTATGAGATCCTGTTAGCGGAAAATGAGAATTGAGATATTTATTTCGCATGTTATGTTATTTTTTCCAATACTAACCGAACTAATATAGTGAATTAGATTATTTCTTTGTAAATTAATCATGAAGGGATGAACGTATGTAATGTAATTGCATTAAGCTATCAGTTTAGTACAATCTTATTATTTCTCAAATAATAAACTAAACTGTCCACATTACACGTCTGTATTTGCACGTCTGTCGAAAGTGGTGCCTACCAGACATACCTTTACACGTGGTGGGAGTATACTTCCACCACGCCTTTGCTCATATACAGTAATTGCACGTTTTCCACTTTATGATATCCTGTTAGCAAAAAAGAATGATACACTGAATTTATATGTATTTTGTCTCTTCCTAACACATTGACCATAAAACATTTGTGCCCATAGAATTTTCCTAACACTGTATACCTTAATATACTTGTAAATATTTTGTAAATGATTTAAAAAAATATTATTTATCATAAACTAGGAGTTTTTTGTTTATGAATGTTTGTTTTTACTGTGAATTATAGAAAATTGTCATCATTTTTATTTAAAAAAGTGAACTTCCATTAATACCACTCAAATTTATTAGCCGGATTTATTCGTCTCTGATATCACGTTAAATAAAGTTATCATTTTTATAACAAACTATCGACGACTATTGGTAAATAAAATTTAGTTCAAAGTTAAAAATGAAGATAGTGGCCGACACCAGCAGTCACCCTATAAATTTACCTACTTAAAAATCAAACTAGTAGTATACACAAAAAATATATAATAATAGTACAATACTTTTGATCGTCAAAGTGTGGTTACGATATCGCACACTGATGTAGTCCCTGAATTCGACTCTGTACAATGCTATGTATTAAAGTCGAAGGCAATGGTATTTCTTCGAACTGTTCACCATTATTTTTTTGCGACTAGTCTTCTCTAGAGAAGGGAAGGACGATTGTTTTTGTGAGCCACAATCGAGAATGTTCCGGAATAAAAGGCACCTAATATATAAAGACTAGCTACTCTCATCTATTTCTGATATGACGAACGATATTTCTAATATGAAGAACGATATTCCTGCTTACACGGACAAGGTTGATACTAATATGGACCAGTAGATTTAAACTATGAAAAATGATATTTCTGCCTTGGAAGAGAAGATTTCAACTAATGTGAACAACGATATTTCTGCTGATATCTTTTTAATGGAAAATGACATTGTAGCTAACGTTGAAAACAAAATTTTGTCTTTAAAATCGGATATTGCGGATAAGATGAAAACAATGGACCTGAAAATCGAGAATCGATGGAAACGATGCACGAGAAAATAAAAACAGACATGAAAATAAAATGTCAACGATAAACGAGAAAATCAAGAAGTAAGAGATAAATAAGATAGATTTAAGGACACAAGACACGCCATCAGAAGAAAAGAAGACTGAACATATAAAACCCTGCAAGCCAGAAATAATTTTCAGGACAGAAGATATTGGCAGTTTTACACGAGTCAAGGCCCCAACGTTCGATAGAAAAATGTCGTTGGCCAATTACGTAAAACAGTTTGAAGCAGCCGCTAGAGTGAATAATTGGTCCGATAAGGAGAAAGCAGTGAACTTAACTATCGCGCTTCGGGGAAATACCTTGAATGTACTACAGACGATACCACTTGAAGAAACGGATGATTTTGAGCTGCTGAAGAAGAGGTTGTACATGCGATATAACCATGAACATTTGTACCAATCCTAGCTGAAGAACCGAAGGCAGAAACGTGACGAAGCGCTTCCTTCATGAGTCTTCTTCTTCAAGTGCCATATCAGGCCTCCCTGAGGGTGGGAATCACTTGACCGAATCCTTCTTGATTCTGCACTAATCGGAAAAGTCCTTCTGCACTGCGTATACCGGTCCACTCGCGGATGTTCCTCATCCAGGAAACTTGCTTTCTTCCCACTCCTCTACGTCTTACCACTTCAATAGTGTGAAGTGGATATTGCCCGATTAGTTCGATTTGCTTATCCATCAACACCACAGAACATGATGGAATGTCTGGGCATCCAGGCTTTTATTGATGGCTTACGCGACCCCGATATGCAGAGCACGCTTCGTTTAGCCCATACCAAAACATTGGTTGATGCATTGACTGCTGCTCTTGAATATGAAGCAGCAACGAAGCCGACGAGGACAGATTTGACCACATCGTCAGCTTGATAAAAAGTATGATGGACAAGAAGCCAAGGAAGATCAGATGCTGGAATGGTGGCAAGCTAGGGCATGTACGCAGTTCGTGAAAGCGCCCCTGAACTCCCGCAAACCAAGAACCCCAGTCACAGGAAAAGTAGAATGGGTCGGTTACAAGTACCGACTCATGATCGCTCCAAGGGCTCTCTCATACTAATAGCTTCAATTAAATGTCGCAACGATAGTGTAAATGTAGATGGCGAAATAAATGGCAAGAAATATACTCTGCTGGTAGACACTCTGAAGCAACTGGAACCATTATACGACCAAAGATAATAAACTCCAAGAAGAAGCTTTTACCAATGAGACTGCGACTGAGGACCGCCACAGGTGAGAGCGCTAACGTTCACGGGAAGACACAAATCCAATTGGGAATTGGCGCAGAGAAGTTTACGCATACGGTAATAGTAGCTGACATCGAAGAAGGAGTGATTCTGGAAATCGACGTGATGAATCTACATGTTTTCCAATTGGACTTTAGGAACAGAACAGTTAAAGTGGGTTCCGAGGAGGTATTCCTTCATGCATAAAAAGGTAGCACAGTGTTGGCAGCTGTACAGGAAGATACCGTTCTACCTGAACGAAGCGAAACTATGATAGTAGCACGGCTACTGGGAACCATGGAGGAAGGTACACCGGTTATGATGGAGCTAACGAACCACGAAGAAGAGCTTGGCAAATGAGTACTAATTGGAAAAGGGTTGGTTACGTCGACGAAGGAGATCCCAGTACGTATGGTAAACGAGAACGATCACCCAATTACTATCAAGAAAGAAACCACGATTGTATCCTGCATACCAGTGACGACTATAGTTTGCCAAACAACGGTAACTGACAATTCCAATGCCAGATTCAAACAAATGTTATCAGTAGCTGGTTAATCCTTAAATCAAGCTGAGAAAAGTAAAATGAGACGATTTCTTTTGCAGTATCGAGACCTATTTGTATCAAAAGGAGGTCTTCCCTGGTAGAACATCAGCCGTGAAACACAAAATCGATACTGGTAATGCCAAGCCAATTAGGCAATCGGCGCGAAAACTACCACGAGCGAAAAGAGAGGAAGCTGAAAGAATAATTCGAGAGATGGCAGGAGAATGAGTAATAGAACCATCCATCAGTCCATGGGTGTCTCCAGTAGTGCTCATCAAGAGAAAGGATGGAACTACGAGATTCTGCGTGGACTATCGCTAGCTAAAAAACATGACGAAGAAAGACAGCTATTCTCTGCCTCGAATCGACGATACACTAGATACTTTGGTCGGCAGCAAACTGTTTTCCACCTTGGACCAGAAGTCTGGTTATTGGCAAGTAGAAATGGACCCAAAATATAAAGAGAAGACTGCTTTTACCACCGGATCTGGATTATGGCAGTTCAATGTCATTCCATTCGGGCTCTGTAATGCGCCCGCGACATTTGAAAGACTATTGACAAATGTCTTGAGAGGGTTGTCTTGGAAGACATGCCTAGTCTATTAGGATGACATAGTAGTACTGGAGAAGACATTTGACGAACACTTGAAAAATTGGGAAGATGTATTCAAACGACTCTAAGCTGCCCATATCAAATTAAACCCGGAGAAATGTCAGCTATTTCAAAATCGAGTCAACTATCTAGTAGTAGTGAGCAATGAAGGAGTGGCGGTTGATCCAGAGAAAATTGCTTCCATTCAGCAATGGCCGCAACCAACCGACAAACCTCAAATTAGGAATTTCCTTGGACTTTGCACATACTATATAAGATTTATCTACAAGTTTTGAGATATTGCCAAGCTCCTTACTCGACTCACAGAAGAAGCAAGAGCTTTCCATTGGGACGAAGACTTTCAAATGGCTCTTGAAACCTTGAAGAGACTTTAACCACGGCGCCTATATTAGGATATCCATTATCAGAGGGAGACTTTATTCTTGACACTGACGCAAGCAACGTTGCAATTGGAGGAGTGCTCTCACAGATCCAAGGAGAGCAAGAAAGAGTGATGGGATATTTCAGTAAAGTCCTCTCCAAACCAGAACTACTGCGTCACAAGGAGAGAGCTTGTGGCGGTAGTGAAGTTCGCGGAACACTTTTATCAGGATTTCTATAGAAGGAAGTTCTTAATCCCGTCTGATCACGCAGCACTCGAGTAGTTAATGCAGTTCAAGAATCCCGAGGGCCAGATTGCTAGATGGATTGAACGACTTCAAGAGTACGATTTCAACATCGAACATCGAGCTGGTGTGAGTCACCAAAATGCCTACTACCTGTCCACACGGCCGTGCACTACAAAATGCTCCCACTGCAACAAAGCGGACTCTATGGAAGCTGAAGTTTCAAGAGCTACCGTTGTCAATGAAGAATGGTCACCCCCAGAATCAGAGAAGATGCGGAGAATGATCCTCACCTAAAGAAGATTCGGCAATGGAAGGAAGAAAATCGGCGACCTACCTGGCAAGAAGTGTCAAGATCTCCACCGACACTCATATTGAACTCAGTGGGACTCCCTTGTACTGGAAAAAGGGCTGAGTCATTGAAAACGATGATGGTTCCGAGATAAGGAAACAGCTAATTGTCCTAAAAAGGAGAGTAGCTGAGGTACTAAAGAAGTTACTCTACAGTCCATCAGGAGAACATCTGGGAGTGAAGAAAACCCTTCAACGAGTCCGTAAAAGGTTTTATTGGATGAACAGCTCCGACGATGTGGAGGACTGGTGTAAGAAATGTACGACTTGTGCTACGAGTAATGGACCACATCGCAAGAGAAAGACACCTACGAAACAATATAATGATAGAAGTCCTTTCAAAAGAATTGCTTCAGACATCGCTGAACCATTTCCAACAACAGAAAATGGTGGTAAATACACCCTGGTAGTAATGGATTATTTCACAAAGTGGGTGAAAATATATGCAATCCCGAATCAAGAGGCCACAACTGTCACGGATGTACTGGTGAAATAATTTATCAGCCGATATAAAGTGCCCTTGGAAATCCACAGCGATAAAGGAAGAAACTTCGATAGCCAGATATTCCAGGAAATTTGTGACAACCTGGAAATGAAGAAGACGAGAACAACAGCGTTACATCTACAATCAGATAGACCGGTCGAGAAAATGAGCAGGACCATTGTACCTGTCCAAAGTAGTTTCCTATTACCAGAGAGATTGGGACCAGCACCTTTCCCTATTTGCGTTGGCTTATCAATCGACCATAAATGAGTCCACGGGTGAAACGCCTGCGAAAATTATATTTGGACGTAAAATGAGGCTTCCTTGTTACCTGGAGTTTGGCTGTCGGCGTGGCGAAGATCTAGCAGGATAGCATGAGAATATTACGTGATCCAATTGAGAAAAAGGATGGACGATGTGCACGAATTGTTTCGAACAAATCTTCATGTTGCCAGTGGCAGAATGAAAAAACGGTACGATATGCAGGCCACAGAAGGCAGTTTCAAAGAAGGCGACAAAGCATGGTTACACAATCCGACAAGGAAAAAAGGATTTTCTCCAAAACTACAAAAATCATGGGAAGGTCCATACTTAATTAAGAAGAGGATCAACGACATCATCTATCATATGAGCAGAATCCCTAATGGAAAACCGAGAGTAGTCCACCAAAACTGACTATCGCCATTCGAAGGAGGCCATGATAAAGAGGAGATGAAGAACCATCTACAAGAAGAGTCTAACCCAGCCTTGGAAGAATTTATGGGCGCATACGGAGGTACCGGGAAAGCTACAGAACAAAGACAAGATTTGTTCACGCTCCCGGAAGAGTACTCACTGGCATATAACATCTCCGCCAGTAACAAACACGCACAAGGGTTGGCAACCGTCTTTCAAAAAATGTTTGGACGAATAAATAAACTTGAAGATCAGATGCCAGCCTCTCATAAACAATTCGCGGTACGCCTTCTACCCGGTAACTAGAAACGAATTTCCAGATCGACCCACCTACCGGGATGTGTGGAAAGCGCTACAAAACCTTCGAGGTCATGTGCTAGAATCCCACGTGGAGAAGCTAGCAATGTCCAGGATAGAGAGCAACCAGTTGGATTGGCGTATCATCAGGAACATGATAGAGGTGATCTACCAAGATACCGTTGTCCACATATTAATTTGCAGCGGTACCCGTTGTAGACGGTGCCCTGTTATTGAAAGATACAATCGAACTTCTGTACTCAATGAAGTTGCTTTAGTACTTTTTAACTCGTTTACTCTAACCGGTTTGTTTTTAATCAACGATTTGTGATAACTCCAAATAATAATTCCTTTATTAGAGGGTTATTTTTCATCAGATGAAGAATTCTATGTATTTTCTAATACTGTATTTGTCTGCTGCTCTAGTTCATGAACCGTATTATTTAATTTTTGCAATATTCTTGAGGCGGCTAGTGGGTGATTTAAATGTACATTTTAAAATCTTTTTGCCAGAAATGTCCCGAGTGCTAATTAGTTTGATAGTTTTCGGGTTCAGATCGAGTCTCTGTGGAGCACTGGACCGCCAGCTTCTGCAAATAAAAATGTAAATAGCCAACCGGATAAGATCTCTCGTTTCCATCGATGGTAGTGTTTTTAATCGATGTATAGATGAATCGCCACCTAACAATTTTGATGTGCCTATCGATAACACCGCCCTACAAAATTTAAAAAAAAATTTGTTGCCAAGTATTTTTGAACGAATTTAGGGTAATTCAGGTCTGCTGAATTCAAAAATAAAAGCAGTTTTTCCAAATTGGCTCTAGTTTTTGAGGTAATGGATACATAATTTTTAAGGAATTTAGCTATAACATATGTTTTTTATTTTTTAAGAATAATTTACGAACAAGAAATTCACGCAGAAACGAGAGTTCGACCCCGTTTAGTGAGCGTACCACTTGCCGACTGCTGATCAAGTGATCAGTGCGTGCACTTGTTTGTCTTATGTCTCTTGATTTTAACTGTCAGTTCAGCGTAAGCAGTTGTTTTACTAAGACTTAGCGTCGCGGTTATTGCCTACCTAGTGAAGTTATTTGAATTTAATAGACGTCAAGTGGAAGGTAGGAGTATATGTGACGAATATTTGTACCTATATTTTTAACTAAAGTTACTCTTTTTCCAGAGGAATGAGTTCTTCACGCAGAAGCTGTTTGAACAGCCCTAATGTCTTCTGCTACATTGGTGGAGAATATACTGTAGCGAAACAAAGGAAAAATATAACAGATTTTGTTAGACAAGCTTATTTCGCGTACAGCTTGGAGACCAAGACAAGTCCTGGGCTCCCCATATAGTGTGCAAAACGTGTGTCGAATGTTTACGACAGTGGGCAAACGAAAAAAGAAAAAGTTCGAAATTTGGTGTGCCCATGTTGTGGAGAGAACCTAAAAACCACCATGATGATTGTTATTTTTGTTTAGTTAATGTAAAAGGTTTTAACAAATACAAGAAAGGCAAATGGGATTATCCTGATTTCGAATCAGCACGAAGACCTGTGCCGCATATCGAAGAGATTCCCGTACCAGTATATACAACACTGCCAGATGTTCTGATGGCGGAAGAAGAAGTAGAAATTAAGGACCAGTACAGTAGCAGTGGAAGTGAATATGAGCAGGAAATACAATCAATACGACAGCAGTTCTCTTAAGAAGAACTGAATGACCTGATATGGGATCTCGGTCTATCAAAGCAAGCATCTGAACTTCTGGCATCCAGATTAAAAGAAAAAAACTGTCTACAACCAGATATAAAAATAACCATTCATAGAACACAAGAGGTGAAACTTGTTCCTTACTTTAGCAAAGATGAAGATTTTATTTATTGCAATAACATTCCCGGACTTTTTCATCAAATGGGAATACAATTTGTTCCAGGTGATTGGCAACTATTCATAGACAGTTCCAGTAGAAGCTTAAAGTGTATTTTGCTACACAATGGCAACCGATATGCGTCAATTCCTATCGCCCACTCAACAAAACTTAAGGAAGAAGATCAAAACATCAAGTTCGTATTACAGAAACTATCCTATGAAGAACATCAGTATTCCATTTGTGTTGATCTAAAAATGGTCAACTTCTTGCTTGGGCAGCAAGGTGGGTACACAGAATACCCTTATTTTATCTGCTTGTGGGATAGTAGGGCGAAGCAAGATCATTGGAATATGGTTAATTGGTCAATAAGACAAAATATGACTGTAGGAACAGCAAATGTGATGAACGTACCATTGGTTGACCGTGAAAAAATCATTCTCCCACCGCTCCACATCAAGTTAGGACTAATGAAACAATTTGTTAAGGCTTTGAGTAAAGATGGCGAGTGCTTCAAATACATTTGTAGATCGTTTCCTAGGCTAAGTATGGAAAAGCTAAAAGCGGGTATTTTTGATAGCCCTCAAATTCGTAAACTTATTAAGGACTCTAATTTTACAAATCACATGACGACACTTGAAGCTGCTGCTTGGAGTAGCTTTGTTATGGTAGTTAAAAATTTCTTGGGTAATCACAAAGCGAACAATTACGAGGAATTAGTGCAACAGATGTTATTAAACTCTAAAAACTTGGGTACTAATATGAGTAATACAGTACACTTCCTTCACAGCCACTTGCATAAATTTCCCGACAATCTTGGCAATTTCAGTGAGGAACAATAAGGGGAACGGTTCCACCAGGATATAAAGGAGATGGAGGTAAGGTATCAGGGCAGATGGGATCATCATATGATGGCAGACTATTGTTGGAGTCTCCAACGTGATGTACCTGACGGTCCTGATAAAAGAAAATCCTACAAAAAGAGCTTCTTTCCTACGAATTAGATGTAATTTTTTAAATTAAATTATTTCTTTGCTGTTAAACCTAATCAATAAATGATTTTATTATTTTTCCGTTTCTCTTTTTTTGAAACCACTTTTTTACTAAAAGTTGCTTATAAAGGCCATTGGTCTATTAAATTGATATGTTCTCTATCTTATCATATTTTGATAATATATCTCTAAAATTAGAACCAATTCACCTAAATGGACTTCAAATTCGTGATCAGCACCACGAAATTACCTAGAAATCGCCCAAATATTGTTGACAATAAAATTAGTGTTTATCAGAGTAATTTAAGCTTCGACGTATCGTTCGAAAATATCGATATATCACAACCATCTCTATATGCCTGCATTTAGTAGAGGATGTAACTCCTTCAACTTTTAGAATCACCATATCTCGTAAATATAATAATAATTTTTGTAGATAATTTCATTATCTACAATTATTGTCCAATATATTTTTTCCACAAACTAACCGTTCAAAACAAATATCCTAATAACCGAAAATTTTGACTTTTGATTAGATGAATATTTATTTAGCAGGCATGGGATCGAAAGAGACTTCTGGTATTTTATTTGTAATTACGTACCCAAGGTCTCTGCCAAAATTCATCTCTGTAGGAAATGTCCATTTAGGCCGGACTATAATTATACAATACTCCAACAACCGAATTTGTCCTCATCACTTTTCGAATGAATAACTTGTGAACGAGAGAAAAGTTCACGACGAGACACTTCTAGTCCTCAAAGGAGTCGTTATTCACACCGTTTATAGATTTTTAATTTGCATCACGAATATCTTTACTTTTATAAAATATCATTTCACGCACTTGACAAATCCTAATATATACTACCAAAGTTTTATTAACTTACTTTTATCTCATGGTAGTCAAAAGCGATACTAAAAAACAAATTTATTCATGAAGTTTTAAAATATATATTTTCTTTGATTTATGTGAAACGTTTTCATTTTATCGGTATGATATATTTTTTATCTTGAAAATTGTTCTGAAAATGAGAGGAAAAACTACAGAATATAGGAGTAGTGGAACTATTATAAGTAGGAGTAAACAAATTTTTGAAGTTTGCCAAAAAAGAGATAGAAAATATTGTAATAAGTAACTGTAATGCTGAGTTGGGGAAAGGATAAGAAACAACTTTATAGGGTGTTATAGTCATGAGGTGAGTAAGGAAAGCAGACACCCTGAGTCATATACTTCCATTATTTGCAAAAGCCATAATTAAACTAAACAAGAACGTCAATTGGGGTAATTTTATTTTCTGGGGCAAAATTGCCCAGTTTTGAAAAAAAAGTTTCTCGCCACCGCAGTAATTAGTTAATACATATTTTGTGGCGCTGCAGTCACTGCAACATTTCTCCTCAATGTCTACGAGCTATCCTGTGAATATGGTGACAATTCTGGGAAAACAGCTGTGAAGGATTTTATGGCGAACATTACTAATGAATGTAGTGATGAGGATTTAGAAGTCTCATTCATAAGAACCAAGGACAAGAAAGACTTTTCCCCTATCAAAAAGAGACACGTTTATTACTGTTCTTAATTTTCATAATTCATCGTCTTTGCCCACGTTCTGCAAAACTTTTCAGAATTATTAGGCCAATTTTGGGAATACAATTTTTAATTATTGAGCAATTTCTGTGTATACTGTAGATCTTGTAACATCCAGAGAAGGTGAATTGGCACATCTTCATTTATAACTTCGTTATACAATAGAAAAATCATATGGGTAAAGTGACCCTTCTTCGCGAGGTTTCTTTGCCCATTCATATTTTATTTTTAAACGGTTTTATTCAGCTTACCCTGGTTGATTTTTGTTTGGGTTAAATTTACTATTTAAAATTTTACCCCCTTCCCGTTGATATATTGATTTGATAAGTGGAACACATCTTTAGTGATGAAGACCATACAATTTAATACATTCAGTATCATTATAAATACAAGATGGCCGCCGCCAAAAAATCACGGATTACATCTTTTTTCACAACTCCCTCAATATGGGTATCAAATGTGAAGGCTCCACTTGAATACTGTACACGAGGAAAAATTTAAAATCTAAGATGGCCGACAACACAAATGCCAGATTTCATATTCATACAGGTAACAGGCCACCCCTGTTCGGAAGCTATTTGCGAATAATGACGCAACAATGGAAGCCGACGGAGTTTTTGATTATCGATGAAATTTCTTTGATATCATATGAAATGCTATGCATGATTGACGCCCGATTAAGGCAAATTATGAACCGTGAAGACGAGTTCTTTGGAGGACTAAACAGTCTATTCTTTGTGGATATTTCACCACTGCCTCCTAGGAAATGCTCCGGAACACCTGTTCTCAAACAGCCCGAAAATCTCAAACCAGCCAAGCATCTGTGACGTTTGTTCACGCTAAGTGGGCTGATTGAGAATATGTGTCAGCGATGTGATCACACTGTTATTGATACTTTGTGAATCGGTGATATAACCGCACATATTTTTAGTATATTGATGCAAAGAGAGGCCTGCCGCATATTGAACCCAGCTCACGCACAGCCCACGTACAATCCACACACAACACACGCGCAACCCACGTTCACGATACCGCATATTGAATCCACGCCATACCCAACCCAGACCCAGTTCCACTGCGAACGATCAAAGTCCACTTATTATAATTTATCTCCTTTTGGCAATCTGTGCCCACAACTCATCCTTAAATTTAGATCTTATATAATCCGCATGACTGGTGTCATAGATTAGATTAGATTTCAACGGGGTTACAACGCACTGAAACCAAGGTTTATTGTGCCCCCCCCTATCAGAGCTGTTGTCTTTACTACTACAGCTCACCTTCCAGTTCCAGGGTTCAAACGAACTCTAGTATTTGGATCGGCTTCAACAAGGTTAAATCCCCACTCTTACAAGTTTCTTGTCCGAAGCATTTCTTGCGTTGGCATGCAATGGCGAGGCATTCCAGAACTAAGTAATCCGGAGTTTCATCCTCCTCCCCTCAGAATCTACACTCGTCAGTTTCTGCTAGACCCATTCTCATTAGGTGCTTCCGAAGGCGGCAGTGTCCTGTAAGAAAGCCTGTGAGGAGATGTAGCTTATTTTTACTAAGGTCCACATAGTTTTGGATCTAGCAGTGTTAAAGTTCCGCAGCAACTTTTTGGAATGTTCCAACCCGGGAGGGTTCTCTTTCGGTTTCCTCTATCTTCCGAAACTCTTTCTTATAGTAGTATTTTGCTACATCACAGAAAGGCTCCGGGCCAATAAAGGACGTTTGTGCTCCTTTCCTGGCAAGTGTATTGGCCTCTTTATTTCCCATGATTCCCGAGTGGCCAGGAACCCAGACTAAAGAGACCCTGTTATTCTTGCCAATTCATCAAGTTTTCTTCGGCACTCCCATGCCAACTTTGAGTCAATGACACGGGAGCTCAATGCTTTGATAGCTACTTGGCTATCAGAATGGATCGATATGTCACATTTCTGATAGTTTCTTTCTAGGTTCATTTCCACGCATCTATCGATGCGTGGACAGATAGTCTCAGTAGGTCGACCCGTTCTGTAGGAATGCTGACATTTATGAAGTGGTATATTCTCCAGATTTTCTCTTCTTATGTAGTTATCCACTACTTTCTCCATCGTTTTGAGTAGGAACCATGTTAGACATACGGGTCTAATAAATCGGGGATCAGTCCCATCTTTTTCCCCTATTTTTGGTATGAAGGTTACCCTTGCTTTTTTCCATTTTCTAGGTATTAGACCCACTGTTAGACTGCGTCTTGTAATCTTTAGCAGGTGAGGAAGAATCTCCTCTATCCCTTGCTGCAGGAGTGCTGGAAATATTCCTTCCACTCCTGATGATTTATAAGGTTGAAAGGTACTTATTGCCTATTCCAACCGTTGTCTGGTAAATATTTTCTATATTTTCTTAGCAATGTCCCAATCTTCCTTGCGGAATTTTTTGATGTAATTCATTGCTATTTTAGTACTTGTTGCTGGTTCACTACCTGGAAAGTGGGTTATGAGAAGAAGAATCGATCGTTCCTCTTCACCTTCAGTGTATGATCCGTCTGGCTTTTTCAGCGACATTGTGTGGTTAGTACCCCCATTTGCCATGACCTTTTGTAGTCTGGCCGCTGTGTGAGTGGAAGTGATCTTTTCGCAAAAGGCTTGAAAATCAAGCCTTTTGGCCTTCCTAATCTCTTTATTGTACTGAGTGATCTTCTCAGTGTACCTCTGCCAATTACCGTCACGTTTGGCTTTATTAAAAAGCCGATGGACTTTTTTTCTGAGGTTTGACAGGTTCTGATTCTACCAAGGAGCATACTTTTCTTAACGAGCTTTTTACAGTCAGCAACTGGAATGAAAAGCTTCCATTACTGTCTCACTGATCTGTTCGACTCTTTGTTCCAGGTCGTAGTGCAGGTGATTTACCGCATTCACTTCGACTTGTTCCAAATTGTCCTTCAGATTGGTCTTGTAAAGAGACCAATCAGTATTTCTAGGATTTCGGATTGTAGGAATCGAGGTGGTATTTCCCTCTATCCTAAATTCGATGATCCTATGGTCGGAAAGTGATGGCTCGCTCATCACCCTCAAATCTTTTACATATTTCCTAGAAGCAGCATTAACAATTGTTACGTCTAGGATCTCTTCTCTTGTTCTCGTGACAAAAGTGGGGGTTGTTCCCACGTTCAAGGTCTCAAGGTTATTTGCTAAGAGATATTCTAATAAACTCTCACCTTTTGCGTTGTTACTAGTGCTTCCCCACACGGTATTGTGTGCGTTGGCATCACAACCAATTATAATTGGCAGCCGTCTGACATTGCAGTGTCTCACTAGCTCTTGTACTTCTTCTGGCGGTGTCATCGGCCCATCTTCAGCGAAGTAGGCAGAGGCAATGACGATACCTCGGTCGATACCCCCAATGTTGAGGAGAATCATGATTTGAAGAAGGTTCCGTGATACGTATTCTGAAGCACAAATATATTTTATGCTATTTATTATGATTACACAGGCACGTGGAGATACTTGCCTTTGATCATAAATCAATTTGGAATTCTTGCATGCCAAACCTTTGATTTGGCCTTATTTGTTGATCCATGGTTCTTGGATCAGTACAATATCCATATGTAGTCTAGCGAACAACCTTAAAATCACGGCTAAAGCTCCATTCGCGTGATGCACGTTTATCTGAGCTACATTAGTGAACGTGAAGTTGAATTATTATGGATGAAAGAGGCCGAGTTATTCAGCCTCTATTCATCCCTCTCGTTTATCTCTCCCTGACCCTCCTCGAACACCATGGCAACATCTTCCTCGGAGTTCGAGCAGGTTTCTTGATCTCGAGTCATACTCTCGGCCCCGAGGCTGCTCCGCCCAGTTTCCCGGTATGCAGACGCGATCTCCGCATCCCCAGTCACCCCAGCAGAGCCGGAGGAGACTCGGGCTGACCCAAGGTCAAGATTTCGCCTTTTTGCCCTTTTCTAGAGGTTCCGGATATGGGATACGCCCAAAACGGAAGTTTAGCGCGTAACCTCCTGCCTTCAGAGCCTCCCCAGATTAGTGATCGATTCCAATGGTGAGGATAGTTCCCTGTCCCTCTGTTTTAGAGTTTAGGATCTTCAAAGCCCCAGTAGTGAGGTTGGAGTTCTGATCTTCTCCAATTCCATTTCGTGGCTTCTTGGGAAGAACACCGTTATGGTGACCGGCTTTGGGATGTCGTCTCCACTTCGCGCCACCAATTCGGGACCATCCCTAGAGTTCAATTTCGGCGCTGACGTCATCAGCCAGTCTGCCGATTCTTGTGACCCACAGTCCACCAGTATCATTCCACAACGGAAATGGATACCTGAGAATTGGATTTCCTTCTCTGGCACTGCTCTTCCACCAGAGTGTCTTCCAGAGTGGAGAGCTGCTCTGCTTTCAGGATGACCCCAGGATAATCCTTGGGCCCCCAGGTATTTTCCCGCAGGCCTCCTTCTAATATAAAATCATCTCAGAGGCCTTTCTCCTATCCCCACTTGGAGACGCGCCGGGTTGGTGCTTCACCCCCTCCACATCAATACCCCGACGAACAGCGACGAACTACGTACATATCTACTGATGTGGACCCGGACTAGTGTCATAAAGAACTGGGAAACTTCGAACTAACTCTATTAACTTCTCCCTTTTTTAGAAATCGAGCTGTACACATGGCACACGAAAACTGTGCGACACACTCAAACCGACCCAAGCAAACGTGGGTTGGGCGTGCGCTCGGCGTGGGTTAGGATCAATACGCGGCACCCTACTTTAGAGCATTGTTCACAGAATAACATACGCGTGGGTTGTCCGTGGGTTGTGCGTGTGCTGGGTTCAATATGCGGTGGGCCTTATTGAAGACCCAAGTGATGAGTTTGCAACAGACAAGGCATGAATGATATACCCCCCTAATCAGCAAGTAAACGATAATAACGCTGCTTTTTTAAGATTATTCCGAAACAAAATATGTAGTATATACTTCTAGTTCTGTGTTAGGTGTCAATGAATGTTTGGTGTCAAGTGTCACATAACATCTGGTTTAACCAATAATGCCTTAGAAAAGAAGTAATACCAAATTATGTAAATATAAAACGCCATAATGAAAACCTCAAGTCCAAGAAGCTATAAAATATGCTCACCAAGTCCGGCTTTTTTAAAAAAAAAGTAAGGAATGGTTTAAATAAGACTCCTTAGACACCTACATAAAAGTTGTACATTCTGAACTCACGTTCCAACTACATCTTGTAGAATTTCACTGTTTAAATGACAAAATCCGAGAAAGTGTCAGCACGATGAAGCACAAGAGCGTTAAGAAACAAGAGCAAAAACTAAAAAAACTTGAATACACACAACATAGAATTCAATACTCTAAACATCATGAAATTGTAATTAGTCACATACCAACACACTTTGCACCTCGATTTGAAAACCTTTCAGACACTAATTTCACATATAGTGGAATAGAACTTTTAAATAAAGGTTCAAAGTACAGCATACCACCAAAATTTACGAATAAGATTAAACAAATAGTTCCTACAGAATCAGAAGTAGCTTTAAAATCTAATTCAAATAATTTTCTCTATGAGAAATTACAAATTGCCAATTCAATCAAAAATCTAGAACCGTCAAAGGTTAAACGACAAACAAAAAAATTACATTTCAGTTTGTAGTTCAATTAAAAAGAAAGTACAATTACAAAATCTGAGAAAGGTAATGGCACTGTTATATTGTAAATCCAAAATAAATAACTTTATAGAATCTAGCGATGTACAAAGTCTTAGAGCAAAAACGTTTCTGATAATGTAAGAGGTATTGTTAATAAGTTCATAATTCAAATTATCTTTGAAGTGATTATAAGAAGAAATGCATCAGAAATAGAATCCTCAATCTCCACAATTATATTACAAGCAATCGTTAAATTACATAAAATATCGAAATCAATTAGACCTGTGGTTTCTTATGTTAATACTTCTAATAATAAATTAGCTAAAAACTCAAAAATATACTTACGGAAATATATCGAAATACTCAATTAGATATTCAATAGAAATTAATAGAACTTAATTTATTTGATGCATGTATTAATCAGAATTATTTCAATTTTGTATATATTCAAAGTGAAGGTTTACGAATGGGAAGGAAAAATCCTTGAATGTAACATTTCAAAAAATATGTTTTTTTGTTATAGATACGTAGATGACGTATTAGCTTATTTTATAGGTAGTAAAAGACAATTAAATGTAGTTTTCAACTATATTAATAGTTTACATTAGAAGTCAATCAATTTTCTTGATTTAAAAATTCATATTGTACTTCATTATTCAATTTACAGATAACCAACACACTATTTATTTTAATATACTTCCAATTATCCCATGATCCATAAATTAGCAGCATATCATTCAATGATACATAGAGCATTTTCAGTTCCTATGAACAAATATAATTTTGATAGAGAAATTAATACAATTAAACAAATAGCAACATCCAACGGTTCATAAAAAGAGAAAAAAGTGGCATTAGAAACAGTGGCATTACAACTAATATTTCCTAAACAAACTAAAGAACTAAAAAATTACAAAACCATCACATATGCAGGTTATATTTCTAATAATATTTCCATGATAATATATTTAGCAACAAATACAACAATTTCTTTCAGAACAGAAAGAAATTTGTTAAATGTAACAACAAAAATATCCCCAATAGAGAAGTATGGTATATATAAACGTATATTATATGTCCAGAATGTAATGCTGTCTATTTGGGTCAAACCCTTAGACATTTTGAAATTTGATGCAGTGAACATTTACGAGCATACAGATTAAGACAACCAGAGACATCCCACTGTGCAAAATATCTACATGAACCCAAACATTCATGGACACCTAACACAGGACTAGAAGTGATATTTGTGATAAGAAACCACAACTAGTTTTCCTTGAAGAGACACTTAAGAGACCCACAACATGAAGTCGTCAATGAACAGATACATCTAGGGAGTTCTTCATTTTGAAACTGTCTTCTAAAGTAATAACTGTAATGATCAGCATATATAGTTTTCCTGGTTTACTATATCATTGCA
Source organism: Galeruca laticollis (assembly GCA_963921935.1). Classification (NCBI taxonomy): domain Eukaryota; kingdom Metazoa; phylum Arthropoda; class Insecta; order Coleoptera; family Chrysomelidae; genus Galeruca; species Galeruca laticollis. The sequence goes on along the minus strand of OY998181.1, from coordinate 155,333,546 downwards.
TATAGTTATGCTGATCTTATTTGGGGAAGATATCCAGGCTAATAATATCTAAGCTTCAATATTTGTAATCTTTTTCTTTTTAGTATTAAGAGACAATCATAAGGTAGGTGGTAGGTCACTTCTGGTTCTAGCCAACAATAATTATTAAATATCAGTTAGGCATTCAGATAGTAATATCGAAACAATTGTCAATTTTTTAGAATTTTTCCCATTTTTTCATTATATTATATAATTATTTAGAAACAGTTTGTTTCATTTAAAAAAGCACATCTTCTTCTTATAGTGCCGCATCATTCGAACGTTGGCGATCATGTTTGCTATTTTTTCGTTTCTTACTTACTGCGCTGATACTTTTCTGAAACATTTTTCTCAATTTGATCAGCCATGACACAATCCCGTCTTCCGTTGTTTATTTTTCCGTAGATGTTATGATCTCATCTTTATTCGCCAGTTGTAAGAAAATCCCTTAAACATTCTATCATACCAGATTTCGAGTATATGAACAATCAATTCCTCCAAACATATACAGACATTTTTTAAGAATTGAAATTCCCTTGGGCGTTCGAAAACTCCAGTCTAATTAGATAAATTCTCTAATAACACGCCTAATATTCAAATTATTCCTCGAGGCGGAATTTTTAAACTGTTTACCTGCCTTTCAAATGTTATATTGTTGTATATTGTTGGATAGGAATGTACCTAAACGGTATGTTATATTATATAGGGTGAAAAATATATAAAGCGAAACATCAGGTAGGTACGATATGGATAACTTTAAAGTAGGGTTCTCTATATATTATAAGCGATTTCGATGAGAGGAAAGAGAATAGCTTTCGACACCCAGTGGCACTGTTTATTTACTGAAAATTACTCATTAAGTAATTGTATATTGAAGTTTGATAGAATTCCGTCTTCAAAATATTACGATTGATAATAAGAGCCATAGATCGAATTTTCAAATAACGTTTTTTGTAATAAATTAAATTTGTTTGAACAAATTTTAAACTAAGATTTTTTGGGTATAAAAAATCATAATTTTGTATCTACTTCGATAAATTTTCCAGAAAGTAGTACATAAGCCACAGCTGTGTGCTATTTTTATCGAAAAATATAAGAGACCCACCATTTAATCAAAAAAAAGAAAGTTATACCTGTGACTGACCACAAAATTCAACAGTTTCCGAGATATTCGCATTATAGAAATCAGTTGCATATTTCTCATCTAATTCATCACGTAAAACATAATTGTTTCCATAATTTGTGAAACTTTTTATTTTATATTTTTGTTGATTAACGAAAAGCACAAGATGCTAATGTATAATAATTTTTCGAGTACAAAAATGGGAGATATGATTGCTATTTACTGTTAACAATATTCTAACAGGCGTGCTGCGAAAAGGAAATATTTGAAAAATTGAATAGATGAGGATTTTACTTGATGAAGATCCATACTGAACGATGAAATAAAACAATATAGTTTGTTTAAATCTTCATATATTTGAACTAATGTTCAATTTAAACTTGTTGACGCGTTTCACTAACACAGTAGCTTTGTCAAAACGAATGAGGGTAAAATATAAAAATGTCTTAATATATACAGTGCTAAATCTATTTACTAAGGTTAACAATGGTATTAAAAGATATTACCTGGAAATTCATTCACTACAAACATTCCTAAGCTATCTTCTAGGTAAAGAGGTTCAATAAAGGAGACTGATTGATATCTATTTGGTCGTTAAGGAGATTACCTGAATATTTATTTTTGTTAATCTCTAGGGCTTCTAATAAATTTAAACTAAAGGATTTACCGACTACATGGAGAATTTCAAAATTTGGGTCGAAAATGTGTTGGTTTTCTAATAAATGATTTGAATAGTTAGAATCTAATTTTTTGTTGTCATAGCTACGTTTGTGTTCCGAAATTCTAGTTTTAAAATTTCTAAAAGTTCTACTGATATAAATTTTATCACAATTGTCATTACCACATTTTAATTTATAAACTCCTGATTTGTTTAATTTTGAAGATTTAGATTTATCATTTTTAATGAATTTGGATAAATTGTGATCAGTTTTAGAGGAAATATTCATGTCTAAAGTTTCTAAAAATGATTTAATTTTTAAGGATGGTGTTCCAAAGTATGTTAAACTTTTAAATTGTCTATTATTTTTATCTGAAGGGAATACTTGTTCTAAAGTCTGTTTTTTTATCTTTTTATTTATGATATTGTCAATTAAATTTGGATCGTAATTATTATTTACTGCTATTTGTTTTATGATACTCAATTTGGTATAATTATTAATATTTAATGGGACTGTTAAGAGTCTGTGTATCATACTATTGAAAGCTGCTAGTTTATGACTGAATGGGTGGACCGAACTATTATGAATTGTAATATCTGTATGTGATGGTTTATGAAATATAGAAAAATCATGTTTATTATTTATATTTGAAATTGTAAGATCTAGAAAGTTTATAGACTTATTTTGTTCAAGTTCTACGGTAAATTTGATATTATTGTGAATCGAGTTTATGTAAGTAATGAAGCTCTCTAATTGTCTATTTGTACCGATGAAGCTAGCTAAAATGTCGTCCACATATCGGTGCCAGTACATAAATTTTTTACTAAGGGGGTGTTCATGAATTATTTTTTCTATATTATCCATGAATATTTCTGCTAGTAGGGGGCTGAGAGGGTTGCCCATAATCAAACCATCTTTACTGCTATAAACCTCTCCATTGAAATGAAAGTAATTTTGATTCAAACACACTTTTAATAAAGTAATGATATCAGAGTGAATTATAGGATTAACATTATTGTATGTGAGCAAGTTATCAACAAGAGTTATAGTTTCTTTAGGAGGTATACTAGGGAATAGATTTGTTACATCGAACGATATGAATTTAGAACTATGGGGTAGTATTATATCTTGAATATTATTAATTAATTCCGTTGAGTTTTTAACTGAAAATCGAGGTATGAATGAACAATATTTAGAAATGACATCTATGAGAATCTTTGAAATTTTGAATGAAGGTGCTGTGAAATAAGAAACAACTGGCCTGATAGGGTACCCCTCTTTATGGAGTTTAATTAATGAATAAAGTTCAGGGTGTTGCGGATTGGGTAAAAATAATTTATATTTTTCTTTATCGTTAATTATTGATTTAACGTTATCTACTGCTAATTTTATTTCTCTCTGAAATTTATTAGTTGGGTCTTTTTTAAGGGTCTCAAAATTGCTTGCCTGGATAAAATTGTTGGTTTTTAATAAATAATCTTCTTTAGGTAATGCTATTACCGTATTTCCTTTATCTGCTTTTGTGAAAATAAGACTATTTGACTTTGATTTTTGTTGAATTGATTTGGCGGCTGATAATTCGAAATTGGGTTTGTTAAACTCGACGAATTATTTTTTAATAATTTCTGAAGCTTTGTGTTTTAGATTAGAATTATTTGGAATATTATACAAGTTAATTTCTGTTTCTATACCTAGTTTGTTGAAGTTATCCAATGAACATGTGGGTTGAATATTATGTTTAAAACCTTCTTGTAATAATTGAATTTCTTTATTTGAAAAAATTGTATTTGAAAGATTGACGAATCTATTAAAAAATTGATGTTCTGAGAAGGAAATTTGAGCCTCAGAAGGATGCACAATGGGCCAATTGTGGCCTAAGTGCTGTGGGGTAACCCACCCTTCAAACTCTTACAGATACAGATACAGAATCTCGCTAATTCATTCTCCCTCGTTATTATTTCTGACTATATCTTACCATCCTCTGTCAATATAGTTCCCAGATATTCATACGTCGTTACTCTTCCCTGTATCTGATCTTTACTGTTAATTTCATTAGGATTTTGATCCTGTTGTTCACAATTTATTATTATTATTTCAGTTCTACTAGTATTTACTTCTATTTTCATATTTCGTATTCCTTTAGTCCATATATTCACTGGCATCTGTAACTTTCTGGTATTTGCTATAAATACCACAACATTTGCATATAATAGTGAATTCATGTTTACTGGTTTCAGATTTTTGTAGCCAATTATCATGTTAGACTGTTTAATTTTGTTTCTTATTTGCTTCGTTATCTTATCCATAATTGATAGAAATAAAAGCGGACCTAAGCTATCCCCCTGTTTTATCCATTTATCATTAAAATATCTTCTGATTTCATTCCTGCTATCTAAACTTCAAACCTCACTTTCCCGTATGTGCTTCTGATATCCCGTTTTAGTCCCCTAGGTATATTCATCTCGTCCAAGCATTTCCAGATTTCTGTTTTTTCTACTTTGTCGAAGGCTTAGATCAATAAACCCTATCTTCTCTAGTTTACTTTCTATTAGTTTCGTATAAATATATTACCATTCGTTTGTCTATCTGGTATGAATGCTGTCTTCTGTTCTTCCTACAATTTATATTGTACATATTCTGTTAATCTCTTTTCCAGAATTATAGTGTACTTATATCTTATAGACCCTTTCTATTAGGCATAATAATTCTCACATTGCGTGTGGTCCCATTTTTTATATATTGGTATTGTTAATTTATTTTCCCAGACTCTCGGTATTCTTTGTTCTTGCCAAGCCTCTTTGCATATTTCTAAAAACCATTTTTCTCCTCTTTGTCCTAGCTATTTTATTATTTCTGTAGCTATGCCATCTTCTCCTCTCCTAATTCTATATAAGTATATCTTCTCCTACCTCTTCTCTGCTTATTTCGTGCTGTTCTTGATCTTCTCTATTTATCCTTTCCGCCAGTGATAAGGTATCACATTTATCTTCGTAATATTCAGCCGACATTTCCATTATCTTTTTCCTGTTTGTAACTGATGATTCATATTTCTCACTGCTTTAATTTCTTTTCCTTCACTTAAATGAAGCTTAAGACATATAAAATCTAACTCATTTTGTTTCTCAAGTTTGAAAAAATCATTTCGTTCAAAAAAAATTAAATAGAACAAAATAACAAATGATCAACATGTAATTCTTGATGAAGACATAATTCAGGATTAACATATACAACATTGAGGAGGTGTTCGGTACAAACAAGTAAAACAACCGTTAATATTCTTATTTGATAAATTGATCACAAGAAACAATATTAATTTTCGTAAGCTATTTATTTTAATAATTGATTGAATATTATTAATAACTATTGTATGTAAATATTCCATTTGTAAATGCTCAGAATTTCAGCTAGTTCAATGTTCCTTGTTTAAATTGACATGATATGTTAATTTCAAACTGTTGATCGTATAATATAGTCAACAAAGAATATGGTTGGAAAGTTTGAATTGAAATAATTAAATTCAATAGGACAATATTGTAGTAAGAACCAGTTAAGTGGTCATTAGAATATTCTTATTAGATATTTAAAAACTGGTTCTTACTTTGAAATCTAATTTGCCAATTAAACATAATTTTTTCTTTATTCTCGTTGATATTGTGGAGTTAGTAACTATATTCCAAAGTTTCATAATAACATTCTTATGAATTTTATGACATACTTTGTTAGACTGGGTACTATAATAATTTCATTAGAGTACTGATTATTATAATGAAAAAATATATTAGATATAAACTTAACGATTAAAATTAGATACTGCATTTTTGCAATTTGTTAAATTAATGTTAGACATATGCGTCGAAGTTGTCTCATAATTCTGGTTTATTTGTATATTTTCGGCGTTTATTGTAGATTCTTTAGTAAAAATTCTGGACTTATCGGTGTTTTAGAATCGTAGTTTCGTTTTAAAAAAAAATCAATTGTCTAAACTCACTTATGTCAACACTTCATTTAATTAACAACGTCCTTTGTAACAAGTTCATCTAAGTTGCCCCCCTCCCCATAGATATTTTCAACAAAAACAAAATTCTACACAAGTAGAAATATTTATTAGGCGACGGAAACGATTCTACGAGTGTAGAATTTTGAATTCTCCCCGTGTTTTAGACTATACTTCTTCTACGTCTATCGAATAAAGAACAAAACAACATATACTCAATTGCTAACTCCTTAATTTTTATTAGTGTTAAAGCTCACTGTTTCTAGGTAATTCCACAATATAATAAAAATTGTTGAAAATTCTAAAAAATTGACAATTGTTTCGATAAATCAATATCATCGTCAGAATGACAGAAGTTACATTTCATTTGATGCCTACCTGATGTTTAGTAGTTATTTTTGGCTAGACCAAGAAGTGACCTAACTTGTGATTGACTTAATATATATTAATAGAAAAAAGAAGAAGATGTGATATTACAAATATTGAAGCTTAGATATTATTAGCCCTATGGTGATATCCTGGATATCATTTTTCCAATTAAGATCAGTATAACTATGCAATGATATAGAAAACCAGGATAACTATATCTGCTGATATTTACAATTATCACTTAAGAAGACAGTTTATTAGTGGAGAACTCCCTAGATTTATCTGTTCATTGACAACTTCATGTTGTGGGTTTCTTAAATGTCTTCTAATTTCCAATTTTCCAAGGAAACCCAGTTATTGTTTCTTATCACAAATATGTAGTACTTCTAGTACTGTGTTAGGTGTCAATGAATAGTTGGTGTTAAGTAAATGTTTTTCGTAGTGGGATTTATTTGGTTGTTTTAATCTGTATGCTCGTAAGTGTTTTTCTAAGGGTCTGGCCCAAATAGACAGCATTACATTCTGGACATTTGAATTTATATATATGAAGTTGTCAATGAACAGATAAATCTAGGGAGTTCTCCACTGATAAACTGTTTTCTTAAGTGATAATTGTAAAGATCACCAGATAAAGTTTTCCTGGTTTTCTATATCATTGCACAGTTATACTAATCTTAATTGGAAAAATGATATCCAGGATATCACCATAGGGCTAATAATATCACATCTTCTTCTTTTCTCTATTAACATATATTAAGTCAATCACAAGCTGGGTCACTTCTTGGTCTAGCCAAAAATAACTACTAAACATCAGGTGGGTAACTGTAACCTCTGTCATTCTGACGATGATATTCAGTTATCGAAACAATTGTCTATTTTTTGGAATTTTCAACATTTTTTATTATATTGTGGAATTAGCTAGAAACTGTGAGTTTCATTTAAAACACTAATATGAGTAGATTCCACGAAGTAAGGGTCGAGACAGTTAATTTCCCTAATTTCTGGTGAGTTGTAGTGGAATCATCACTGCTGTAAGTACCAGTAACGCCAAAAAGGAATAAAGCCATGTAATATTTATGATTTAAATCAAATTATATAAATTTACTTTTTTTTATGAAGTATTAATCAATTTTAATGTGAAATTTAAAAAAAATAAGGATCATGAAACAACTTTGACAATCGCCATTTTTAACAGTTATTGATTACCTTGACACGTACTTAGATTTTATCAGTGGTCTCATGATTCCAAACTTCTGTGTTCCCTTAGCTATTCTGACTTTCAGTTCTAATTCTTCTACTCCCTTTACTTCTATTACTACACCTAGATATACAAGATAGGAAACCCTCTCGAACTTATATTGCTTATCTCTTGTTGATATGAAAGATAATCTTCTGCCTCCTTCTGAGTATCACCGATTACCATATATTTTGTTTTGTCTTGATTTATCTCCAGCCCAAACATTTTCGCATCTTCTTCCAATTTTCTTATAGGTTTTTTCAATTGCTTTTTGGATTTTGCTATCAGTTATGTCATCTGCAAAAGTTAAATATTGGTATTCGGTATTAAGGATTGTCCCATCGTTATTTAAATGAGAGTTTAGAATCACAACTAGCAGAACCTGATTAAATAATACAGTGGAAACGGATCGCCTTTTCGTAGACCTCTGTTGACTTGGAATACTTCGGACTTATACCCTTTTCGCATCACTTGGTGTTTTGTTTCATTTAATGTCATCCCCACTTGTCTCATTATTTTTTCGATATTCCTAGTTTGCTTAATGCCCCACATACGCTGATTCTATTTATTCTGTCAGAACAGTGTATGAAGAGTTATGTTTCAATAATAGAAAGTGGTTCGTAATTCTTTGAGGGAGAAAATCTGGTCAGTCACTGATACCTGCTTGATATTCCTCCAGCGCTTCCTTCGCATCCGCATCCATTCTGTTATTTATTATTTTCGTAAGCACTTTATAACGGGTATCTAATAACGCAAAACCCCCGGTTATTTTCGCAGAGTAATTTGTTTGTCAGCTTCTTTCAGGAGCTTTTCACCACTCTTGGGGCAGAACTTCTTTCTCCAATATGCGAATTAGTTCATTTATCTTTTATCGCAACCATTTTCCTCCGTATTTCAATATGTCAGGTGTAATTTCTTTTTCCACTGTCTTCTTCTGATTATTTAGATCTCCTATTACGATTTTTTTCGGATGGGACGTCTATTTTAGTGCCGTCTTCTTCCATATCTAGTTGTGACCTCTGATATTTCTTCTGCTTCATTCCTATTTAGTTCCTTCCGGAAGTGTTATTTCCATCTCTGCAATACTTTATCTGGTTTCCGGACCGTTGCCCCTTTCTCTTTTTTAGGATTGCTGTTTATTATTTGTCAACTTTTTTGCATTTTTTATGTTTCTTGGTAGAAGAATCTTTTTTGTTTCTTTTGACATTTTTCTCCAAATTCTTTTAATAATCAAGAGAGTAGTATAGCGTAATCGATGATCTCTCTCAATAGAAAATATATAGAAAGCTTCATATAGCACAAAGGAGTATTTTATGTCCCCATCAAACTCTGTTTTTATTTGAGAATGATTCCAAAATTCTGTAAGTGTTTATCTACACTATTATTATTGTCGTGTTTATCTTTTTTTCTTTCTATTTATTTGTCTGACAAAAGCTATTTCAGATAACAAAGACAGTTTCAAGCATATTTCTCAAAACATGAATGTCTTCGTTTATTAGATGTCTAATTCTGGATTGTAGTAACGATTGTGCTGCTCTATTTTCCAATAATATTATTTTCCTACAAAAATTGTGAAAGGAAGAAAAAATTCATGACCGCAATGTGAAAAACCTTTATATGTCAAAAAGTATCTAATTTGCTTTTATTGAAATAAGTTTTATAGTTATAAAATTATTTATGGGTAGCTTGAAAGGAAGAATATCGCGTCTCGACAATTGCTGCTAAAAATTTGTTGACTGGTTTTATGTAAGATCTTTATTCACACTATTAAAATATTCATCACTATCTGAATTTTTACGACGAAATAATATTATTTAAAAAAGAAAAACGTAAAAGTAACTTGAAAATTTGAAATTCAAAATGATAAAATTTGCATTCTTATGTAGTGAAAGTATGTGTAATATTCAAATACGCTTCAAAAACTTTTTCAATTTCATTTATTTCCTAATTCTACTCCGTAATACTTTTGTGCAAACTAGAATTTTGCATAAGCTTTAAAAGAAGTAGTAAAAGTCTTTAAACTCGTTTTTCAATGTAATGGCTGTGAGCAAGCAAGAACGCGAAATGTATGAATATTTAGGGATAGTATTGTAATGTTTTTTTGTTATTTATTTAAACAGGAAACGGGTGGGATAAATGTTAAACACACGGTAGGTTCACTAACTTAATTTATTTAAACACTAAACTACCTCTTGATTCGGGATAGCGTAAATATCCACCCACATTGTGAAATAATCCATTACAACCAGTATGTATTTGCCACCATTTTCTGTCGTTGGAAATGGCCCAGCGATATCTAAAGCAATCCTTTCGAAAGGGCCTCCAAGATTTTACTGTTTCATGGGTGCCTTCCTCTTGCGATGTGGTCCATTACTCGTAGCACAAGTCGTACATTTCTTACACCAGTCCTTCACATCGTCGGAGCTGTTCATCCAATAAAACCTTTCACGGACTCTCTGAAGGGTTTTCTTCACTCCCAGATGACCTCCCGATGGACTGTCGTGTAACTTCTTTAGTACCTCAGCTACTCTTGTTCTCGGGATAACTAGCTGTCTCCTCATCTCGGAACCATCATCGTTTTCAAGGACTCTTTTCAACAGCCCTTCTTCCAGGACAAGAGAGTCCCACTGAGACCAATACGCCTTGAGTTTCGGTGAAAATTTTGACACTTCTTGCCAGGTAGGTCGCCGATTTTCTTTCTTCCATTGCCGGATCATCTTCAGGTGAGGATCATTCTCCTGATCTTCTCTGATCCTGGTGGGTGACCATTCCTCGTTGACTACAGTACTTCTTGAAACTGCAGCTTCCCTAGATTCCACCTTGTTACAGTGGGAGCAGTCTGTTGGGCACGGCCGTCTGTATAGGGAGTCAGCATTTCGGTGGCTCACACCAGCTCGATGTTCGATGTTGAAATCGTACTCTTGAAGTCGTTCAATCCATCTAGCGATCTGGCCCTCGGGATTCTTGAACTGCATCAACCACTTGAGTGCTGCATGATCAGTCCGGATTAAAAACTTCCTACCATAGAGATACTGGTAAAAGTGTTCCACGGACTTCACTACTGCCAAAAGTTCTCTTCTTGTGACGCAGTAGTTTCGTTCTGGTTTGGAAAGTACTTTACTGAAATATCTCAGCATTCTTTCTTGCCCTCCTTGGATCTGTGAGAGCACTCCACCAATTCCTACGTTGCTTGCGTCAGTGTCAAGAATAAAGTCTCCGTCTGGTAATGGATATCCTAATATCGGCGCCGAGGTTAAATGCCTCTTCAAGGTATCAAAAGCCGTTTGACAATATTCGGCCCATTGGAAAGCTCTTGCTTCTTCTGTTAGTCGAGTTAGAGGCTTAGCAATATCTCCAAACTTCCTGATAAATCTTCTATAATATGTGCAAAGTCCAAGGAAACTCCTAATTTGATGTTTGTCGGTTGGTTGCGGCCATTGCTGAATGGAAGCAATTTTCTCTGGATCCACCGCCACTCCTTCATTGCTCACTATATGACCTAGATAGTTGACACGGTTGTGGACCAGCTGACATTTCTTCGGGTGTAACATGAGCTGGGTAGCTTGGAGTCGTTTGAATACGTCTTCCAAATTCTTCAGATGTTCGTCAAATGTCTTTCTCAGTACTACGATGTTGTCCAAATAGACCAGGCATGTCTTCCAGTATTGTAATGTTTTTTTGTTATTCATTTAAACAGGAAACGGGTGGGATAAATTTTAAACACACGGTAGGTTCACTTACTTAATTTATTTAAACACTAAACTAATCACTAACACTTAATTTATATATACTCAGTACATTCATTTAAACTAATTTATATAACCACTTAATTTATATTCACCTATTTACTGTTTAACTCACTATGTCAAATTATAAACTAAACTCATCCGCTGATCTGTCCTTTATTCATATCAAAGCTTTCTTTACTAGAACATTCCGGACTGCGGCTTACACAAAACAAATGCCTTTCGCGATATATCTCGATTGCCAGCCTAATCCTTAAAAGACCTTCCCAGAACATGTCTATAAAAACGGTCACAATAAATCCCAATAGACCTTCTCAGAATTCGGCGCGCTCGCCATTTTTTTAACTCCGTTAACATAACGTTACAGGACCGTACTTAGTATCTGCTTCGGTGTGCGAGTACGTAACAGTATCCAGCATATTTAGACATAGAATAATTGAAATGATATTTTAATAATAATAAAATTTGTTTTTGTTTGAGATACAAAAAAGTTGGAAAAGGGGCCTAATGAAAGACAAAAGAAATTAGGAAATTGTACACACTAAAAGAAGTGAAAAATGGGGTGTTTCCAAGATATCTATTTGAAAGAAATCAGCAAAAATATGTCGAAGAACAAAGTAAGTGAGGAAAACACCCGGACATGACAAAAAAAATAAGAGGACATGTTGAGCGCATTGCCAGTAGAATCAGTTAGATGTCTATTAGAACTTATGAACAGAGTTCCTAAAGGCAAAATATCTAAGGAATTGAACTGGCTTTTGTGGATTATTCTATAAAAGAGGGGAAAGCAGATAGTGCCGACATCGCCGATGCATAGTACAGTATCCAAAGGTTACGTCAACATTTTAAAGCAAAAGCTGAGGAAATGAAGTTTGAATCCAGACCAAATAGGGGCACAAATAACTGGACGTTTATTCTTTATTATAAGATGACTAGGAGAAGAACCAAGGAGAGACCTGACAAGAGCATTGAACCAGTTAAAAGCAGCTGCCACAATTGTTTTTAAAATGAGGTTGTATTTCTGACAAGGAGCAAATAATTATAGATCACATACAATTCGAATGGAAAGAATTTAATTTCATGAAACTACCAGGAACAAAACACAGATCTGAACATTTATTGGATTTTACAATAGAATTATTAACATAAAAGTAAACAGGATTGAAGAAAATCTATAGTATTGATTGAATTAATAAATTCTAAATATTTATTTGAATAAAGCAAGAGGAATTTAAGAAATATTCTCAAATTTATAAACCTGATTCCTTGTATTGGTCAGGGAAACTGTAATTTAATGAAGTAATGTTCTAATTAGTTGTTAATGTTTTTTTGTTTAAGTAACTACGGAGAAGTTTATGAAACCAAGCAAAGAAAGATTCAGTTCGAAATAATAAAAACGGCAAAAGGACCAATTTTTACAAACAATTTTGGAACCATAGTGAAATTTAGAACTTAGAAGAGAGATAGTACAAGTAGTAAATGTCAGAACGTAATTAAATAGCCCTGTATAATTGACAGTATACAGTTACACGATACAACTGGATACATAATGCAGAATAAGAATAACAATCACCATTTAATTTGAACAATACTTAAAAATTTATAACTTATTTTGATAACGAATTGAACTCTCCCTGTGAAAAGGGGACAATAATAATTAAATAAATTCATCTTTCGATAAAAGAAATTATTGATAGCCGGAAATTATTTTTACAATAAGTGTCAGTTATTATTAATATATCATACAGTGGTTAAGCCGCATGTACAATATTGTCGCAACCAACGTGGGGCACGAATAAAAAAGGCTCAATAGATTTTGGGAAGGGGCACGGAAAAAAAGGCTCATAAAATTCTTGGAAACGTTAGTAATATTTAAAATGAAATTAAAATGGAGAGGAAAATTACATTAAGGGATGGAAAAGAGGATATTAGACAAAAAAGACCGATAAGAATAAGTAGAGATGATCAGATGATGAAAATTTTAATTTTAATGAGGGAAGATATGATCAGTATGGGAAAGAATATGAGGAGAGATGAGAATAGTATGAGTGGGTATTTAAGTGGGAAATTGGACACAATGAATGAAGAAATAAGTGGATATTTTAAGAAAATAAGTAGAAAATCAGACATAATCGTGAAAAATTTCAACCAAATAGAGGAGAAAATTAATAAAAAGACGGATATGTTAGATAACATGTAATGTAGATATGAATGAGACTAGAAATGTGAATGTTGATACTGTAGAACAGAAAACATGTAATAAGTTGAGCAAGAAAGTAGATGATGTTAAAATAGAAAGTTTGATGGAGATTAAGAATGTTGGGAAGAAAACTAACGAAATAGTAAATAATAATTTACAGGAAATAGCAAGCGAGGAAGAAAATGTGTATTAGAAAATAAAAGATGGTAGGATAGCAGGAGAAACAGTGACATAGTGTAAAAGAAATAATGATATGGTCAAACAATTTAATCGGGAATTGGAAGAAATGAATAGGAGATAACAAGAAACTATGGATTACCTTCATTATGAAATTTTAAAACTTTATAGAAATGTTCCAATAATTTTCGAATTGTCAATTGTTTTTATAAATGTCAATTTAATTTGTATACTTGAATTTCTTTTTATTTTTAATTCAAAATTTATATATCGAATATTCAGATGCATTTATGATTAATACTTTATGGCCTGATGGGTTTCGTAGAAATCATGTATTATTTCAGATGAATAATACTATGTTACAGACTCATCTATAGTCTGGATTATGGCACTGCAGTCTGGAACAATTTTATATATTATTCAGAATTCAGGATGTTCACTTTCCGGATTACGAATAACTTTCTTAAAACAAGCACTGAATTTATGATGGTTGAGTAGCGAATTACAATTTATACTATTACTAACACTTTTCAAATACTACATACAACTTTTCAAATGTATTTGGACAACTCTCTAATTTTTAGATGTTCTCGGTTCGGGATGTGTAATCAGACTGAATCTCTTTTCTCCATCAACAAAAATCATTGTATTTTAGTTCTTTCTCTAGTATTTCTTCCTTTTTTAAAAAAAAACTAAATTTGTTTTCTAATCTATTATTTACCTTCCACAATCTATCTACAGTGACATCTGCTTTTAATTTGAATATTTCTTTATATTATAACAGCACTTGTCTATTATTCAATATATACTGTGTAAATGTCATCTGAAACTGAATCATGCCAAATTTGACATATACGGGCTAAATCAAATATTTTTAATATCGTATACAAAAATGGGTATACCAAAAGTATTGCAACATATATAAATAAATAATTTTTTCAAATATTTAATAAAAGAACTGTATTAATATGTATATTATTTAAGAGTAGAAAAGGCGATATCAGAACCCATTCAAAGCGCTCTAGGAATAGAACGGAGATGCATCTTGAGTTTACTATTATTTGCTTCGATAATAGATGCAATTTATGAAGAAAAAACTCAATCCATATGAAGGAGCATACTGGAATATGACAAAAATACTAATCTAAGAACTTTGCTATGCGGATTACATGGTCATCATAGGCAAAAACGAGGAAAATTTGAAACAAAATCTGGTTATAAAAAATAAGGAGGTATAAAAAATTTATTATTATGGGAGAGAAACATAAACCATGGCAGCTAAAGTGAGGTTAAGACTAATTGCAACGGAGATTGGAGTTGTAAGTTAAATAGAAAATAAATTCGGGAGAATAAAAATTAAAAATATTCCACATGGATAAAACCTGATGTCAAATCCAATAGAAAAAATATTGAAGAAGGAAAAATAACAACGTATGTATTTGAAGTCTAGAGGAAGGCTTAATAGATTCAAAAACACATGGAATGGAAAGATATAAAAGAGTGCCGCAGGGAAAAGGGTACTGGAGAAGAAAGTTCATTCAAAGGTTAAGGGTATCAGGATTGACTATGAAAATAAATTTGGTACGTACGCACCATTACAGTTCGCTGCAACGGTATGCGATTTTTTATCTTTTCACACATTGTATCAATTTTGAGCTACTAAGAAGAATATGTTAACTGGAAATATTGAGTAGTTGCAATAATCATGTTTTCCATTCTACAGAATCAGTTGAGATAGGTCAATAATAATAACATTGTTGTGCGAAATTTGAAGCAACAAATAAAACAAAAGAAACTGTTTTTTTAATACCACCAAACACTTATCAATCTAAAAACTATTCACAACTTCCATAATTGTACAAATTGTTCGGACCTCACAGAACAGCAAACACGAAGTTTCATCCCTACTGCTCGTCTCAATTCGCCCCATTCTGAAAACAGTTGTGAAGCAACTCTCAGTTCTCAGTTACGTTCAGAATCTCAGAAGGCAAGGTACTGTGTTCGTTGTCGGTGAGATATTCCCACAAATATTTCGTTTTACACGTTTTGACATTCTCCACGGGATTTCGATTATACATAAAGTGGTCTCAGATATTTGAAATGTATTATTAAAACAATTGAGATACTTGGTTTGAGTGGACTTTTTTGGTGATGGCTAATTACGGTGTTTCTGTGAAACGAAGTGCAAGTGATTTAGAAGAACAAAGTTTGATTCTGTACAGGTAAATAAATAGCTATTATTTCCATATTATATTTTAGATTAATTGGTTATTTGATCTTAAAAGTAAATGTTATCAGGAAGAACACTAAGACTCATGCTTATTTGGTATTAAGCGGATGACTTTTTTTGATGTTATTAAAAATGTTATTTAGTTGGCCAAACATCGGGGTAATGAATTTGTTTTCAATTAAGATGTACGGATATCCATTTTTATCCGAATATAATCAGTTAGACTTTCTTTCAATTGTTATTTATGTAGGTTTTTATCCCATGTTCCAAATATTGAGATGTTTGTCCTATGTAAACAACATCACAATTGTTATGAGGAACTTATATAATATGACTTTTATTTTTTTTGGTATCTTCGATTTAGACCACTGAAATATTTGAATAATGTGTTATTTCCCTTGTCACTCTAATTCAATATTTACTAAAATATGTACAATGTATTCATATCGTCAGAATACAAGAAAACTGACACATGCCAAAAATTACAACTTTTACTGGAGAACCGTCTAAAAGTGTAGGCTTAGTGTCAATACAAGGTCTAATATAGAAGTAAAAGCTGAAAGTTTCAATTTTTAGGCATTTAAAGGTTTCTAGAGTAGGTATTTTTCATTAAATTGTTGCATACATTTCAATTTTTGATAGTAATCATGGGATTTTTTCAATCCTCTTTTAATTTATGCCAGTTTGCTAGAGAAATTGTACTTTTTTTATGGTCATATACAATATAAGTTCTGTAACAAAAATTGCAAATTTAAGTAAAAAATATGTTTATTGCATTGTAGGAAAACCCGGTAACAAAGTAGAACTTTTATATAAAAATGGAATTTCTATACCAGTACACCTCGAGTTACACTATACATACATTTTCGTAAACATTGTTATCCATCACAAAATACAGACTCATAATGAAAATAAGCAACCCAATCATGCAGTGTTAAGCCGAAGAAAACCCATTTTAAGTTTTTAAAATAATTATAATAAGATTTAAGTATAGCATTATTATTAAATAAATATAAAATACTTTCCTTCTGTTTTTCACTCAGTTTAGGCCTAGTAGGAAGCAATATATCTTGATGAAATTGACTGTCTCGACCCTTACTTCGTGGAATATGCTCATATTAGTGTTTTTAAATGAAACTCAAGGTCTCTAGTTAATTCCACAATATAATACAAGTTATTGAAAATTCTAAAAAATTGTAATTTTTTTAGAATTTTCAATAACTTGTATTATATTGTGGAATTAACTAGAGACCTTGAGTTTCATTTAAAAACACTAATATATCTTGAGTTTAAACTTCATTTGTACTATTACTTTGCTGCTCAATTTAAATAAGCTTGAAGTCTGTTGGCTCATGAAACGTTTTGTAGACTTATTTGTTTCATTCTTAATGAATTTTACCATTTTTAGTTCTCCTTCACAGACTAATTTTCAGTATTTATTCAAGTTGGCCCTATAGTAATAAGGTCTGTAAGGTCCAGTATGTCCTCGTAATTAATTTCTTTCACAGTATAAGGCAGGTCAGATTTTTTGGCTGTTCGCATTGGGGTAATGTACTGTTCGGGAACGTATATGGGCCCATATTTGTACGTACTTAATTAGTTTTTCAATAACAAAGTGAATGCTATCCCTTTCATTCTGCGTATGACCTTTAAAAAGAAACGTGGGTGTTAACAGAATCAATAAATGACAGCTTTTGAACATCATAGGAATACATTCCAAATTTAAATCGCTTATTTTTGTTTTCCACAACAATTGTCTGAGTAGAAGATTATATCCAATTTTTCATAGTCAGTTGCGATGTTAACAGAGGTTGAAGGTATTGAAATATACATGTACCTTTTTCACACCACACTCCCCATTTTACATCTGATTCATAACAAACAAACCAATGAAAATAGAAAAATATATTCAAGTGAACATAACATAACTAAGTTCAATTAAATCGAGTAAACTGGTACTTATAATTTAAAATATAACACAAACTTTGTGAAAAATGAGGAAATAGGTGTTTACCTCTATTTCTTGAAAAGTGACACAACCCAAAATGTGTCGCTTTTTTCGAAAAAAAAAACGATTTTCAGTCGTCGACCTAATTCAAAATATGTCACATATGCACATCACCAATAGCACTTTCCGCAACAAATGACACGATCCTACTGAGTTGTGACTGTTTTCAAGATGGAGTGAACCATAATTTCGGTTGGCGTCAAAGTGACACTTGTTGTTTTTTATAAATATTTCAGAAGTGTCGTTTTTTCCTTTTGTGATATTAAAATCCTAAAAACGGAAAAATTTACTAATTCGGACTTGTTTCACTTTTCCTGTATGCTGACGATATGGTAAAGTTAGATATTTCACATTTAGCGGTTTAGTATCTGTTTAGTTTTTCAATTGATATAATATTTGGTTATAGTTTTTGAATATACTGTTTATCATGTTTCATGATAATTATTTATTTAGTGCAGTTTTTGCTCTTTCAATATCTGTCTATCAGCCAAACCACAGTTTAACTTCAATCTATGGCCAAACTAACAATCACTGCTTTTTTGGAGATAGTTTGACATGATTTGAAGTTTATCTTGAGCACCAAGTTGGTTTTGTATACCATTATGTTTTTATTGTTGATCTTAAATAGAGTGACATCAAGAAAACTGATTTTATCATTTTGTTCAATCTCTGTTGTGAATTGTTATCAGTTATCAAATTATTTTAGTTAATATGCAATAATTAGTCTAAGTCATAACACATATCAAAATATTTCAGTGCTCTAAAACAAAACACAACAAAAAATAAGAGGAGTAACGCTATATATCGTGGGGTGAGTATATTAGGTAACTGCAAATTGGTGATTTCGAGAAAAACGCAAATTCATGTTTCCCAACGTTTTTATATTCTTGTGATGAGTTGGTGCGAATCCTATTTGAAAAAATGTACACACTGTTGAATATTTGAAGGTATTAGTATTCCATTCCGACTTCAATCAACTGAGTAAAAAAAAGAGGATTTATGGAAAACTGAAAATTTTTGAAAAAAACCCAGTTACCTAGTTGTAGCACAGGTTCGTTTTTGGAAAAGGGTTTGGTAAAGTTAGATAGCTCAGAATATTGGCAGTTCTCAGAACTCTTTATCAATATTGAACACATCTAATAATTGAAATCTTATATTTCGTTCGAACAAGCCCTCATTAATAAAAAATAAAACGTAAAATAATGATAGAAACTTTTTTCTGGTGTCATTCACAATCTCCATCATCTACATCTTCGATAGCATCTCCATTGTGAGGTAAACTCAAGTAAAATGGTTCATACTGTTTACCCAGTGCTGGAGGGTTCATGGTGAACGAGGAAACCAAATCCCTATATTTCAAAGTTGGGATTGGAATTGGGGATGTGTAAAGAAGTTTCAGTTGCGCTAGTGACTGACGAAGATTTCGTTTTTTGAAATTGAGGGTTCTGAAAGATTCACCAAAATTTTGCTTGAATTGCATCTCAAAAGGTTTACATCGTTCAAACCGCATCCAACACATTTTTTGCCAGTACACATCTACTGAGTTTTCATCCTTTTTTCGGTTCGTCAGATTTTGCTTCATGAAGAGCTTGTAATCTTGTATATATTCTCTTGATAAATTCCTAACTTGGTATGGCTTGTCTCCTTTTCTTCTAGCACTTCGCGCTACCTGTTTCAGATCTTCCGGCCACGACGCTTTGCCTACTCGCCGCAGTTCAGTGGAGATAGCTGAGTGCATAGAGTCACACTCCATTTGAGTGTGACCTGGAACAAGGAACTTCATATCAATCATGGAAATATTGTCCAGTTCCTGCACAGCAATCATGAACATAGTGGCCATAAACTGATTCAAGTTTTGACCCCCACATCTGTCACTGTAAAATGTGATTCTCGTCACCACAGGGGGAAGAGATTTCAGAAATAAATGAACTGAACTTGCAATCTCACAACATCCTCTTCCACCTTCAGTTTGGTCCCACATATAGCAGTAGCCTTCATTTTTATTGAGAACATAAATTGTGAAATTGTAAGTTGCGAGGCGGCGTTTGTAAAACAGTGCATTGTTTGTGGGGTCTGATGGTACCAGAAGTACTTCTTGGAGATCAAAATTAGCACACACAAATTCACCATGTGATGTTTGTGCTTCTTCCTTGTCCTTCATTTTCTCTAACCGAGCATGATCTTTTAGATCCAAATGTTCTTTATATTCATCCTTCAAATTATTTTTCTCCTCTACTGTAGCATTAGTATAATTAACACAAACACGGCATTGGTCCTTTTTGGGCTTATGAAATGCTAAATTGAAATTTTCATTAAAACTCTTTCGATAAAACTGTAATTTGACCTTCGCTCCTTTGATCGCAAAACTGGCAATACAACTTGTACATCAGGTTAATATTCAACGATGGATCTAGATACTGACGTTTCGTTGTAGCTCGGCAATAATGGGAGTGTACAACGGGAAAACTTCCAATATGTTCCTTGACATTTGTCACAATTTCCGGATGTGTGACTTTTTTGACATGTTTTCCCTTTTGTCTCCTTCGCAAGTATTTTTGTAGGTTCGCTTCTTCATTGCAATATCCACAACACCCTTTTTGATACCCAGCGTATTGAGAAACATCGTTTTACATACCTTAATTCTTTCTCCATTACTTGGAAGAAAAAAGTTGAGAGGTATCAAGGGACACCCGGATGGAACGAAGTTCCTTTCGATTAATTAGTGAAGGAATTGTAATAAAATTCTATTTTTTTTAAGTTATAATAATATTTTTTTTATTATTAACAAATATAATGTTATATAAACTTAATCAGTAGGCTCAATTTTCGTAATAATTGGCTTGTGGTAACTGAAGTAGGAAACATATGTTTGGGATTCTATTTTATTTAAATGTCTTGATAAAACTGCATCAATGGTAGTATTATAGTTTGTTGTTGATTCTGCTGGATTATTGTTAATTCTTAAATCAAATTCTTCCTCTAGAAACTGTACCAATGGTTTTGATTTTTCATTACTGAAGTTGATGTTAAAATCACCGGCTAAAATGAGTGGAACTTTATCTAATTTTTTGTTGTATCTGTTAAGCGTTCGAGATACATCTTTAGAATACTCTAGCAGTGCTCGATGAATGAACTCCTGAATATCTATTAATTTGTTATTTGGTGAGACATATATGACTGCCATGATTAAGGTAACACCGTTTTCCATTACACACTCCGCCGCACATAAATCTGCAACATTTGTACGTCTTACGTGCAAGTCCTGAATATTGTTCATTATGACCGACATATTTGGTGTTACAAGATTGGTCGTATCATTTATGTTGTGATATCAGTCTCACTACATTCATCTGATCTCTCTGCAGTTACGTTTTGTACCATTGTATTTTGTAATTTCTTTCTCTCACGATATTCTCTACATCTTTGTGCATTTGTCTTTTTGCTTTTCCTTGATGTTATAGTTTGTACCTCAGTAGTCGATGCTTTAGTTGATTTGCTATTACAATAAAAAAGCAAAAAAATTGTACATATACATACACACACCGAATCATTTATATATATACACATATATATATATATATATATATATATATGTACTCTGTCTGTCTATTCTTTCATACACGCCATAGATGCGCGGGACTTGGTAAACACAACAGAGTGTATATATATATATATATATATATATATATATACTCTCTCGACTTCGTAAACACAACAGCGTATAGGTTAGAACACGCACGGCTTGCTAAATACATACGTTCTGATATTGTAATATTAAAATATGATTTGTTTTTAAATTTATTAAAATTATGACGCGTACACTTGCTAAACACACAAAATGTGGAGATTATAAATCGTATGACTTGGTTAGCACAATAATAAAGAGAGGTTATAGTGCGTACTTGCTAAAAATACAAAAGCATTTATTATTATCTGTATATAATCTCTACTTACCTAACTCCATCAGCAATATCCGGAACTTGTGCAGAAACACTGTCAGGATTCATTATTATTATTATTTTTTATTATTTATTATTTACAAAAAAACTGTATACACTCAACAAAAATAATCGTCGCGACACCACACTGTTCAATGCGAAATAGAAATGAAAATATCTGGCTTGCTTTCTATAAGAAAGAGAGAGACAGACAGACAGACAGAGAAACATGCGCACGTCGCACAGCTTACAATAGCTTACAATAGCAAAAAGTGTCGTGACAACTTTTCGTAAGAATTTTTTCCGTCTAGCCCCCTTTCACTTCACTTCACTTCGTTCCAAAAAGCAAAAAAAAGAATTTTTCAGAAAATAAAAATTCCTCCCCGGCGGGGAATCGAACCCCGGTCTCCCGCGTGACAGGCGGGGATACTGACCACTATACTACCGAGAAATATGTTTAGGAGATTTCAAAAGTATTATTCATTATACAGCAAGCAACTGAAGTATATTATTTCAATTTTTGTTGTAGAGAATCTCAACAATTAATTAACATAATAAAGACAAAAAACTATACTAAGTAATATTAAAATATCATTTGATTTTGAATTTATTAAAGTTATGACGCGTACACTTGCTAAACACACAAAATGTGGAGATTATAAATCGTATGACTTGGTTGGAGAAACATGCGCACGCCGCACAGCTTACAATAGCTTCAAAAAGTGTCGTGACAACTTTTCGTAAGAATTTTTTCCGTCTAGCCTCCATCCACAACGCGCGATAAGGAACTTCGTTCCAAAAAAGTGATGGAATTATTGCGTTTCGAATTAATATCTGCAGTCAATCTTTTTTTAGGAAATTTATTGGTATTGGCATGAATAAAATTCCTTTGTCGAGAATAATCTGCCATAGCATAGTAATTTTCGAAGATATCCTCACGTTCATTTTCAGAAAATTTCAGGTGACATTTATTTCTACAGTTATGACACGGTGGGTTCAATTTAACGGCGGGAATGGTTTTCTTTCTAGAAGAGACGTATGATTCACCCCTAGCCCGTTTTCCTTTTTTAATGTTTCGTGCCCACTCGTTTTGATGTCGAACCCTTTTCCGTGGTTTATTTGTTGTTTCGGGAAAAATCTCCATACCGTCCAAACGTACAGAATTATTGGTAACATTTCGATCAATATCTGCTGAACTGGAGCTGGATGAGCTTTCATCTTCAGAGTTATAGTTTGAGTGATCTGATGAAAAAGGTTCTTCATAAGACTCTTCATCAGAGTCAAGTTGTGACTCTTGAGTGGAAACCTCCACAATGTGCTGTTGAACTCTGCTCTGATTTTGTGTAAGGTTAAAATTAGAAGTACAGGGTGCCTCATGTGCGGACGGAATATTACTTGTATTTAGCTCTTCGATTTGAGATTCAGGGGATTCATCTTGGGCAACACCTACCACTGTTGAGTCGTCATTACGATGACCATTGTCTGAATAGAAAATAAAAATAAAAATCAATATGCATCAGTAATGATAAAAACAAAATGAGACGGTTATGAGTAGGTCTGTCTGTGACCGAAAAATCTTTCAAGTAATTACGTTCAGTACAAAAGTTTCATATATCTAAGGATTCTATCACGAAATCACCATTCACCACACATTAATTCATCCTTTAATAATGATAAACGAACTACCAGACTATTATTAGTGATAAATGTACGAAAATATATTTTAACCTATAGACTACAGTCATGTTCTTACTAACAATCAGGCATGTCTATAAACTGAAGGTTATTGATATAATTAGAATTTTATACTTACTGGTTTCGCATAACGTTAGAATTCGCAGTGTTCTTGACGACATATCACCAAATATTCACGGCACCACTATCAGTTAACAACGACAATTCGAATCATAGACTATCCTAAACAACGAAACGAAACATACATTCAGATCAATATCATCGGAGTCCGACCGACGCGATGTTAGAGCACTCTACTGATCAATCTTGAAATTACGAGAAACCCGTTTCTCTATAACGCTACATATTGTAATTATCTACTTTGCTCAATATCTAACGCCACCTGTTATTCTCTGACGAGTTTATAGTGCTACAACTGGATAACTACACTTACCTAGTTTTTGCAGTAATTCCTTCACACCATAAAATATGCAACAAGTAGATAAGTAAACTTGCCTAGTTTTAGTACTACACTTTCGGTTCATAATCAAGTTATCTACTTTTGACACTGTTTAATACGCCTTCTCAAACACCTCCTGTAGTTATCTAGTTGTAGTTAGTATGTTATGGATACAGTACAATGATATCTTTTTGTGCAATTACCTGAATTTCGACAATTTGGTAGATACCTAGTTGTAGTACTCACCCCACGATATGAAGTTCCTTGTAATAACTGTGATGTTGTTTACATAGGCAAGCTACTCAATATTTGTAAAATTCATCAAAAAGACATATATACGATAAAGGTTATAAAATAGTATTAACAACTGAAACACCACGAGCACAAAAAGCTATAAAATGTGCTCAACGAGTTTGGATAAAATCTGAATGTAAGAAATGGTTCAAAGTTAGAGACTCCTTAGACAACTACATAAAAGTTGTACATTCAGAACTCACATTCCAATTACATCCAGTAGAATTTGACTGTTTGGATGACAAAATTAGAGAAAATATCAGCACTATGAAGCATATGAAATTTAAGAAACAAGAAAAGAAGCTACAGAATCTTGAACACACACAACATAAAATTTAATACTCAAAACATCATGAAACTGTAAGTACCTACATACCAACACACTTTGCACCACGATTTGAAAACCTTTCAGACACTAATTTTACAAATAGTGAAATAGAATTTTTAAATAAAGGTTTAAAGTACAGCATACCACCTAAATTTACGAATAATATTGAACAAATTTTAGCTACAGAGTCAGAAATAGCTTTAAAATCTAATTCAAATAATTTTCTTTATGAGAAATTAAAAATTGCCAATTTAATCAAAAATATTGAACCTTCAAAAGTTAAACGTCAAACAAAAAATGACATTTCAGTTTTAAACGCAATAAAAGAGAAGATAGAGAACAATAACCTAACAGTTACAAAATCCGATAAGGGGAATGCTACTGTCATTTTGACGACTGAAAATTACAATTCCAAAGTATATAACTTTATAGAATCCAGCGATGTAAAAGTTCTTAAAGCAGACCCAACAAAGAAGTTTTCTAATAATGTAAGGGATATTGTTAATAATTCAAATTATCTTTTAAATGATTACGAAAAGAGGTCTATCATACATAAGAATCCTCATTGTCCACAATTATATGGAACAGTTAAATTACATAAAATAACGAAACCAATTAGACCTGTAGTCTCTTATGTTAATGCTCCTAATAATATATTGGCAAAAAAGCTCAACAATATACTCAATACTTACGGATATGAATCTCAGTACTCAATTAGAAATTCAATAGAACTAATCAAAAAGTTGAAATCAATCCACTTGCAAGATAACTATAAACTCATATCGTTCGATGTAACTAATATGTTTACTAAAATTCCTCCTAAAGAATGTCTAATACTTGTAAGAAAATTACTAGAAGATAAAAATATTAATCCAGGAATAATATCAGATATACTTAATTTATTTGATGTATGCATTAATCAGAATTATTTCACTTTTGACAATAAGATATATATTCAAAATGAAGGTTTACCAATGGGAAGCCCTATATCACCTATTTTAGCAAACATTTTTATGGACAATTTAGAAAGAAAGATCTTTGAAAGTAATATTTCGAAAAATATTTTATTTTGGTATAGATATGTGGATGACATATTAGCTTGTTTTATGGGTAGTGAGCGACAATTAGATGTGTTTTTCAACCACATCAATAATTAACACCCGAAAATTAAATTTACATTAGAAATTGAAGAAAATAGCTCAATCAATTTTCTTGATTTAAAAATTCAAAGAGTTAATAATGTACTTGATTATTCAATTTACCGAAAACCAACACAGACTGATGTGACAATTCCATTCAATTCTAACCACCCTGTCTAACACAGACTAGCAGCATATAATTCAATGATACATAGAACTTTTTCAGTTCCTATGAACAAATGTAATTTTGATAGAGAGATTAACACAATTAGACAAATAGCAACATCTAACGGTTATCCATTAGATATGATAAATAAACTAATTAGTAAAAAAGAGAAAAAAGTGGCATTACAACTAATATATCCTAAGCAAGCTGATGAAATTAAAACTTATAAAACCATCACATATGCAGGAAATATTTCTAATAATATTTCAAAGATAATATCTTCAGCAACGAATGCAACAATTTCTTTTAAAACAGAAAGTAACGTTAGTACAAAATTGTTAAATGTAAAAACAAAAATACCACTATTAAAGAAGTCAGGTATATATAAACTCAAATGTCCAGAATGTAATGCTGTCTATTTGGGTCAGACCCTTAGGAATTTTGAAATACGATACAGTGAGCACTTACGAGCTTACAGATTAAAACAACCAGATAAATCCCACTACGCAAAACATCTACTTGACACCAATCATTCATTGACACCTAACACAGAACTAGAAGTGCTGCATATTTGTGAAAAGAAACAAGAACTGGATTTCCTTGAAGAACTGGAAATTAGAAGACATTTAAGAAACCCACAATATGAAGTTGTCAATGAACAGTTAAATCTAGGGAATTCTCCACTAATAAACTGTCTTCTTAAGTGATAATTGTAAAGATCAGCAGATATAGTTTTCCTGGTTTTCTATATCATTGCACAGTTATACTGATCTTAATTGGAAAAATGATATCCAGGATATCACCATAGGGCTAATAATATCTAAGCTTCAACATTTGTAATATCACATCTTCTTCTTTTTCTATAAACATATATTAAGCCAATCACAAGTTAGGTTACTTCTTGGTCTAGCCAAAAATATAACTACTAAACATCAGGTAGGCATAAAATGAAATGTAACTTCTGTCTTTCTGACGATGATATTGATTTATCGAAACAATTGTCAATTTTTTAGAATTTTCAGTAACTTGTATTATATTGTGGAATTAACTAGAGACCTTGAGTTTCATTTAAAAACACTAATATTAACAACAAACCTTGAAATTGCAAAAAATCATACATTTATTTATAAATATGCAAAAATATTGAAATTTCAACGAATGAAAATGTTTATATCAGTGATGGCAGATTGATATTCATGTAGTAAGACTTCCTTCACTCAGTCATCGATATTGGAGGAGATACTGTTGCAGATGCTTATACTAATTTTATACGACCATGCTATGATACAAAGGTATTATACAATCAGCCTTATGAATAAAAATGTAGCGATTGCTTTTTCTTGAAAATTCCTGGTAAATGCTTAAGTTGGAATGAATAAAATGTTGTTAGCAATAACTTGACCTTGCAGTAATTGCTGTTAACAAAAGGAAAAGCTGGAAGCAAAAGGTCTTGGTTAGAAATGTTTTGCATTTCCTCAACATACTATTTATAAGGAGGCAATTTCTTTTGCTGACTAAGTAATTACTAGTAAATTTTCAAGCATGTACTAGACTATCCTTAGTATATTTGCTAAGATTAGTTTTGTTGTGGTATTTGTCCGGTTTACATCCTAATATTTTTTGAATTGTAAAGTGAAATACTAGACATTTTACGATACAAATCAGATAGTTTTTCATGATACAAAAAAGTTCAGCGATTTTTATAGTTTGATGAAGGATGAGTAAGACAAACTATATAATTCGAATTAGGTTTACAAGGTTCCCTGTCAGGATTGTTCTGCGTCATATGTTGGCCAAACTAAACGGCTCCTACGCGATAGAGTTCGAAAACACAAAAATTCTTGTAATATGAAACATTTTACCAAATTAAACAGTTTTGCAGATTCACCATTTTGAAAAAAATCATGACTTCGATTTTCAAAACGAGTATTATTGATTTTGAGGAGAATTATAAGAAGATACTTATTAGTGAGATGGTTATAAACCAGAAAAGCAAAAACAAATACTGATACATTAAGGCGCATATATAACCATTTATTCAATAATTTTATTCGCTAGTTTCTCAACACAATCTGGCTACACCTCAAAATCGGATATTCAGTTTATGATATATTAATTATGTCCTTAGTTCAATGATTGCTGTTAAATCCATTAGTTGTGTGTGTTGTATTTTGATTGTTTATTGGTTTTTACTTCTCCATCTGTGTTTTTACAAATGTATTGTATATATTTTAACACCCTTGTGACCTGGTTTGATTCGTATTTTTAAGTGAATTTTCCCTCAATTATTGTTACTTTGTTTCAACTTGTTCGTTTGTATCACTAGAGGCACTGACAGTATCGGGGCATACATCGTCCTCGTCCATTGCTTCAAAACGATTAGCAACATTCGAACAATAGGTGTCTTGGCAATTTATACAAATCACTTAGCACTTTCACTTCCCTTTACCCCGACTCCTTCTTAGGCTATAAACGCATTCCCTAGAACAATGGCTACAACTACATCACGTCCGTAAACTTGCATAGCGACACTGGCTGTGATTTCGCTCGTTAAAGTAAGCTATAACTCCGAAGGCTTTGGTAGAACAGAAAAAAGTTGTTCGTAGTTTTTTGATGAAATTTTATATGTAGGTTCAAAACATAAAAACTGTTCGTTCGTGAATGGGCAAAATCTGATGTACATTTTTCGGGAAAATCCAATTTTCATAGATTTTTACTGACATATTTTTTGGAATCCTCGTATGAAAAAACTCACCCATGCAAAATTTCATCGAAATCAGAATCAATTTTTTTTGAGATTTTCATGCCATGGGGGACCCTTTGGAATCGGAATTTTTTTAAAAAAGTTCAAATGTGATGTTTACAATATGTACCTCTAAGTGGGAATCATCTGAAAAACATTTTTATTATTAATTTTAGATTCTGCATTATCTAAAACCTAAAATACAATTATCAAATATCAAATTCTTTAGTCGTATAGTAAAGTACCTTTAAATTTGATCAGAATTAAAAATTACGTTTAAATATGTAATTACACTAATTTACATTAATAAAATATTTTTGGAAGGAACGTATGTCTACAATAATGCAAATAATGCAAATTTACCTATAGTTACATGTAATCTATGATGTACTGACAAACAAATAATTTGTTGATAGAAGTAAATGTTGAGAGTACATTTCAAACCGCGATAGAATTAATAAGACACATACAAAAGGTAGCTTTATTAACTGATAAAGAGAAAATGGAAATTGTTTTGATTGTGGGAGATTACTATAAAACGCATAGAGAAGCAGCGAATATTATCAAAAATAGACATCCCAATAAAAATATAACCCAATCAACTGTAACGAAAATAGTAAATAAATTTAGAAGAACTAGAAGTATTACAAATACGCAGTTTGAAGTAATGCTGTCTGTTGTAGCAAATCCAAAATTGTCATTGCGCAAAAGAAAGTTGTTGTTACAATAAAATGTAAGTAAAAATAAAGTGGCAAGAATTTTAAAACTGAATAAATACAAACCATACAAAACAAAAATCGTAAACACATTAACCCTTAACTACTACCCACTCAAAACAGATACATAACTACTACCCACGGATCAAACTGACCCATTTTCAAAAGTACTAATAAAAATACAATTTAAGGAAGAAAACAAATTTTATTCATAAAAAGTAAATGGTAACACATTAATTTATTGTGATAAATAGTAAAACAAATTTAAATACAATTTGGACAAATTTTTTTAAAACATTGCTGACACACCGGTAATTTGCTGGAATCGCAAAAGGTGTTAGTCTTGCGATCTTTTTTTGTAGGGAAAAAAGTACATCTCTTCCGTTTGGATGCTGATTTGTGCTGCTGAGGGACCTCTTGAACTTCTATGATTACCCCAAGTATATCAGCTGTTAAATCTCTTAGCTTGCGTGGTATTTTATTCTTCATATGAGGCTCACATAGGTTACGACCCAGTACTTTGAGGAAGTCCAGTCTTTAAATTGTTTTTCCATCAGTAGCAAATTGATTTAATACTCTGCTGTTGATCCCCGATACATTTAAAATCATGTGAAAGATTGCCATTGGCCAGCGGCGGGTTCTACGAGACGTAGAATAGTTAGAGCATTTCTGGTCCAATGCGTCAACACCAGCTTTAGTTTCATTATAAAATAATATCTGGCTTTTTTGTTGTTTCATCCACATAATTGTCGTTGTGCATAGTAGATATTAAAATAACAGCCTTGTTCAATTTTGGCACATGAGACACAATGGTATGGTTTGAAGTAAACCCAAAAACAGAAGAATCAGGCTCACGCTGTTTGGATGGTAAAAAATTTGATGGAATAAATCTCTTATTTTTTTTTCAGCGTACCGACATAGGTTAGCTTTTGTTTTAAACGTTCATTAGTTAATTCCATCCAATTATCACATGTTATATTTCTACTGGTGAAGGCGACAGGTTGAACGAGGCGGCGACATACTGCTTCTGTTAGTACCGAAAACTTGGACTTCTCATTTCGTTTACCACTGTATATCTCCGAATTGACCATGTAATGTGTTTTTGAATCTGCTAAGATCTGCACTTTCAAGCCGTATCTTGCCGGCTTACTTGGTATGTACATTCTGAAGCCACACCGTCCTCTAAACGGTACCAACATCTCGTCAACGGTTAAAAATTCTGCAGGCGAATACCATTGTTTGGAGTTGTCAACAAATTGATCAAAAATATCTGAAATTGCAGCCAACCTATTTTCTTTTACTCTTTCGCGGCGTGTAGCTTCATCATCAAATCTAAGACAACATAACAGAAAATAAAATCGCGCTAAAGACATAGTGCAGCGTACCAGTCCCATCGGTAGCCCAAAGATACCGGAGTCTTCATGACCAGATTTGAAACACCCTTGCAAATACAAAAGACCCAATAATGCTTCTAATTCTACTTTATCGGTTTCTTGGATAAAAACTGGTGAAAACAATAATATACTATTTCTCTTTTTTTTGAATTTACTATACTGACCTTGCATGTTTCTTATTTTTGAGTTTGTGTGTATAACCATTTTTTCAATCATAGTCTGTTATTAGGAGTCTCCATGCTTCCAAAGGCGAAGTTGGGGTATCTAGTCGAGCTGGACCTTTCAAACCAGGAAGCACTTTTATAATATTTTGCTGTTTTGTTTTTCCCCTTGTTGGTGCCGTTTTCGACCGCTTGGTTTTATCTTTTGCGTACCACGATATAATTTCCCGTAATGTTTGGGTATTTGTGTGTTCGTCCTTCGATGAACTTTCTGAAGAATCAATTTCGTCATCATTTTTGTCCCATTCAACTCCACTCTCAGAGTCGTGTTCGCTTAACTCTTCAGCATCGCTCTCATCTGGATCGCTTTCGTCGCCTTTGTTCAAAATTTTATTGCAGGCAACACGTCTCTCTTCGCTGTCAGTTGCGGTACTTTATGATGCAACGTCCAAATCGCCTGTCGTGTTTTTTTCCTCTTCCATATCCACCCAAAAATCATTTTCCACAATTTGCAATGAATCATAATCGCTTAGTGGTTTGTTTTCCATATTCTATAAAAACAAATACCGAGACTTAATATACTACCCTGATTTTGGCTCTAAATCCCATAAAAAGCATGTAGGTTAACACAAAAAAAATTTACCTTAAAACTATCCACGGGTCACTTCGACCCACTAGCGCTAAAAAATATACCAAAGCGACAATCTTTCTACTCTGCACTTATAAGACTAAAATCCGTCGTCGCTAGCTAGAGCATATCTCGCCGCAGGCCGTCCCCACTCCTCGGATTCGCCTGAAATCTCGTGTATCGACAGATCGTTGGGTCATATCGACCCGGGGATAGTAGTTAAGGGATAAAATGAAAGGATTCTAATAGTCGCTTTGATTTTTGCTCTCTCATCTAAGGAGAGTAAGAGGAGGACCCTTTTTTAAGAGTCATTTAATGTTTTCCGATGAGGCGACATTTTCGTCAAATGGAACTGTCTCGTCGCTGGTTGTCGCTGGTGATCTGAGGAAAATCCTAATTTTGTATTAAATTCTCATGGCCAATATTCGTTTAAGACGAACGTCTGGTGTGGCATTTATAACAACAAATTAATAGGACCTTTTTTTTCGCCTCAAACAATTCTGGAAGAAACTAAAGAAAATTTGCCACCACCTGAGGATATAAGAGAAAAATCAGAACAGCGCCCAGAAAATGTTCATCGCCTAAATAATTCATCAATTACTGCACTAGATCAAGTCTGCTTAAACAATGGAAAATCTTACTCATCAGGAGTAACAATAACTCACTACACACCTCTCAAACAGCAAGAAGTGAGTTATAATTATCAAACATCTACAAGCTCTGTGAACATTGACCCTAATATTCCATCGCCTTTTAAGCGAGTACTTTTTTGCCCACAGCAAAAGCCTGCGTCTCATAAAAAACAGAAACGGGAAAAAATACCCTCAGTATTAACATCGTCACAAACTTTTAAATATTATCAGAAAAAGGAAGAAAGTAAACAGAAGAACAAATGAAGAGAGATTAAAAAAACAACAGGAAAAAAGAGTAAGTGGGAAGTGACCAAGAAAAAAAAGTGGTAGTCCAGAAAAAGATTGAAATAAAAAAATGCAAAAATTAGAATGGATGAGGATAACGAATCTACAACATCAGAGTCACTTTCTATTAGCAGTGACTCTTCGCAATGGGATGATGATTTTGAAGACGAGGAGGGTGATATATCAATCCAACCTGTTTCCCTTGAGACTCTTATTGAAGGCGACTGTATACTGTGTGAATTTCTTGGAGAGAGACGCAATCAAACCAAGTTTGTATATGCATGTGTTGTACAAGAAAGAGGTAATTTTATTCAGGTAATGGGACTCAAATCCATAGACAAAATTAAAAAAGTGTTTGTACCAAATAAAAAGGATATTTTGGCAATAACCATTGACCAAGTGATTGGTAAAGTTTCTCAACCCGAAATTTTAAGTAGAGGAGAAAGAATCAGTTACCTGTTTGATAAGTCATTAGCTGTAAAAGAAATCTAAATTTCTATAGAAATAATTGTATCAGAAAAACGTTTTTTAGACATTTTAACGTTAATGTTCTACTATAACAATAGTTATTGTTTTATTAACCCTTTTTTGCACTTGGGATAATAAATGGAACGGAAGGTTGTAGTTTACTTAGCTCGAAGGACCGTGTAGTTATATGTAGTTCACTGTAGTATTCGTAGGATTATGGCGGTTTTTTTTTTAATCAAACTATCATGTCACTTTCACTTGTATATTGACGAAAAGTACATTTTTCTTTTATTTTCTTGAACAATTAAGAATTCACTTGATTTTTACGCGGTGAATGAAGGTAGTTTACACATATTATGACGATTTATGAGATGATTACGGTTTAAGAACACATGTTTGTTCCCGCTATGAACATGCCGGGTGCCCTTCTAAAATGAGTACCTTTGTGTGCCCCGTTTGATGATGAAAAGAGACTGGATGTAGGTTATATGTCGTATTTATATCTTTGCTGACGTAGGGTCCACTTGGTCGGGTCTAACCAATGGGATACGAGTATTTTAAACGTAACGTTCGAACAACAAGTGAATTTGGCAGTTATGAAGATGTTTTTTTTGGGGGTTTTCAATGGTTTCGTAGATACAGATAACAGAGTTTTTA
This sequence comes from Galeruca laticollis, assembly GCA_963921935.1. NCBI lineage: Eukaryota > Metazoa > Arthropoda > Insecta > Coleoptera > Chrysomelidae > Galeruca > Galeruca laticollis. The sequence continues at coordinate 155,300,102 of OY998181.1, read as the reverse complement.
TGAAGAGATAAGATGTCGGGGACTTTGATATGTTCAGTAGAATTTCAGAAAACGATATTTATCTGTTATTCTTAGGTGTTAGTAAATTTATTATGACTTTTTTAGTGAAGTAAAGAAATATTAACTGTTGAAATTAAGGATATATTTAGTTATCTGTTTTGAGCATAATATTCGAAAGGTAGTATACAGGGGAAGTTGAAATTAAATCACGGGAGAATTTGGTAATTGAAAACCAAATTCGAACAGTTATTTTTACCAACAATTTCCTATGTTCGTGTTTTAAATCTTTTCTACTGAACAAAACATCGAAATACGAAGCATGTCATCTTTTGGTGAATAGCTATGTCGTATATTGGCTGATACCTATTTAGGAGTGTCAATTATAGTTACAATCAAAATGGGAGACAACTTCCTCAATCTCCCATTTCGATTGTTTGGTGTATTCCTTTGCTTTTGGGTCTTTTAATATTGTCAAGTATTGTTATTGTTAAAATCCCTGTTAATAATATTTTTACCAACTATATGTAAGTTACTATAGAAATATCTTTATTTACAATTGTTTAAAAATTTGATTCACTCTTTTTAAGTTGAATACTACTGTCATAATCTTCTTTTTTATCTTTTGACTGGACTACTACTTTTAGTTTATTGACTAATCTTCTTCTTTTTCACAGAGTAAATTTTGTTTACGCTAACTTTTACCACAATTTGTATCGTTAGCTTTTATTTCGGGGGTAACAAGCGTTTACAGTTGTTGCGCTTTCCAGTAACCTAAATTACATCCTTCCCTTCATCGGCGCTATGTGTGGACGTTTGTTGCCCCACTAATAATTATCATCATTTAGGTGAGATATACAGATTGTTTAATGTTTTCTTCCTTACCCAAACATTCTTTGTAGCCTGAAGATGGCCATTGTGGGCCGAAACTAGTAGCTCAGCACTTCAGTATAATAAAATAAATTTGTGACATTTTGACTTTGAGTTTTTCATTGTTGTAATACTAGTCACATTTGAGGTATGGATGAGATATTACTCTCTGTCATATTGTTCAAACTCGTGCGGATTTACTTCAGACCAAATTCTGCAATTATGTTTATTAACTGCTCCAGTCAAATAAAATGTGGCTTCATCAGACATTATTAGATTGACGTTTGGTACATAATAATAATAATAATAAAACTATTTATTTGCATATTTAAACTGGTTTTACATAACAATAATATTATAAATGAGGTAATGCAAAAAGGAGCCAAAAAACAATTTTAAAAAGCTCTAGTCTGACCCCTGTATTAATTACAAAACTTAATTTTAAATAAAGTAAAGCCTTACAATAAATAATGTGTACATATAGTAGAACACGGAAGATCGAAAGAAATCAATAGTGGTAATGCGAGTATGAGTAAGAAAAAACTAATTTTCATCTATCAAACTTCTTTTTATATTGATCTTAAAACTGTTCAGATTCAGTACTTTCAGAGAAGCAGGAACCCTATTGTATAGGTGGTAAATATTGTATGTGAAGCTTCGTTTGAACATTTGTGTCCTATGAGGTGGCGGTGATATAAGCCCTTTAAAACGCAAATTGAGCGTATGAACATCAGTACGATATTTTATTTTATTTAATAAATAAGTGGGTCTCTTGTTCAAAATAATATTGTGAAAGAAGATAATTGCATGCAATTTCCTACGTTTTTGCATATTTAGCCATTCAGCATCTACAAGTTTATATGAAACAGGATCATATTTACGAATGCCATAAATATATCTTAAACATGATTTTTGAGCTTTTTCGATACGTGCTGTGTATGTCGCATCTAAACAAGGTCCATATACGACATCGCAGTAATTAAAGTGACTTAAAACCAGCGAATTTGTTAGTTGAATTTTTTGTTTGTGTGATAGTAAATGTCGATGTGGATATAATAGTTTAAGAGATGCGTAAGCTTTACTCAAGCATAAATTAATATGTTTTTTAAACCTCAAATCACTATCAATAGTTAGTCCAAGATTTTTTACTTCATGAGTACATTTGATTTCATTATTGTCTATCTTGACAGATATTTGACGTTCAACTGTCGCATAGTTCTTCCCAAAGAATTTAACCGATGATTTATTGGAATTAATTTGCAAAAAATGTAATTTAGCAAATTGTACCAGAGCATTTATGTCACGATTGATACAATTTTCAGCTATACCTGTATTTGCATGTTGAAATGAAAAATAAATTTGTGCGTCGTCAGCATATAAATGACTTTCACAATATTGCAAACACAACGGTATGTTATTTGTATATATATTAAATAAAAGTGGACCCAAAATAGATCCCTGTGGGAAGCCACAACAAATTTTTTCTTTAGAGGACTGCCCCAAGCAAGATTCAACATACTGAAATCTATTTTCAAGATAACTTCTTATCATATGAACAGCGTTATCAGCGAAGCCTACGAAATGCAAAATAGCATACAACAATTTATGACTAATGGTGTCAAAAGCCTTTGAAAAATCTAACAATACTAGAGCCATACACTTCCCTAAATCGATTTCTCTCAAAATATCATCAGTTATATTCATTAACGCAGAGGAACAACTATAACCGGCTCTAAAGCCTGATTGATTTTCAGGTAAAATGAAACACTGCTCGAGATGACATTTTATTTGTTTGTTCATGACTTTTTCCAAAACTTTTGACAAGCATGGTAAAATACTAATTGGACGCAAATCGCTATAGTTTAGAACGTCAGATTTTTTAGGTAAAGGAGTAACCCTAGCTATTTTCCAACTATTAGGGAACTTATTTTCCAACAAACAAGAATTAATAATATTAACAATAACTGGTGAAGCTCTAGGACAGCATAAGAGTATCATTTCTAAATTAATTAAATCAGGTCCAGTAGAAAGAGACTTTATTTCATTTAAATATGCTTCAATTTCTTCAATACTAACAGTAGAAAAGGAAAAAAGTTCATGAAAATGTTGTTTTAGATTGGTACCACAGTAACTTAACAAATTGTTATCAGGTTGTTGTTCTTGTGAAGAATATTGCATGAAAAAGTTGTTTATTTCAATTGGTTTATTAATGAATTCAGGTATTGTATTTTTTTTCGCTTATTAAGAATGTTTAGTTGGTACAGTCTTTTCCAGAGAGAATTGGTATTGTTATTAATGCAAAAATTTAAATAACTCTTTTTTTCATTACTTATCGCTATATTTGTTTGATTACGGATTTGTTTATAATAATTCCAGTGCGCATTTTCTTTAGTTTTTTTGAATCTATTATAAGCTTTGTTTTTCATATTAATCATAGTTTGAATATTATCCGTTAACCACGGGGGTTTTTGATATCTAATTAATATTGTCTTTAGAGGTGCTAATACATCAAAAATATTGAGTAATATATTATTAAAATAGTTAACTTTCTCATCAATACAGTTTATATAAAAAATGTCCTCAAACGGGGCATTTAATATAAATTCTTGCAACAAATTGTGATCGACATTCCTCCTGAGATCCATTAACGTTGTTGGAGAAGTCAAAAATCTAACCTCACTTGAATATTGTTTTTAACATCTGTCAAATTATGAGTGAAAAACTTTCAGTATTTTATGTGAGAAATAAGTAGTCTAAAAATGATGACAGTTATTGTCACTTTTTGAAATACTCAAAAAATTATGTTATTGAACAATTTTTAAGAAAAGAGTGGTATTGTAATGGCTGTTCACCCCCAGATAAAGTTATTAAAAGGAACAATGGAAATTAAGTGATAAATGAGGTTGTAAAAGAAGCAACAGGTATATTGATAAATAACTAAGAAAAAAGGGAACCTTTGACCAGCGCACCAGAAAAAATTGGAGAATGGTTTATTTGATGTTTGAAAAATTGTTACAGAGGTGCTAACAATTTTAAAAGATAAGTGGATTTATAATTGTGTTACTTATCTCAACACCAACAGATAGGACTTCATAGTTTTTCCTCATTCCGATCTCTTTGTAGTATATTTCTGGTGAATGTAAAATAATTTAATTGTTGTAGTTTTTAATTAAGGGTGAATGACAGGCCTGTGGATGAATGTGTTTTAGCACAAACCTATTGTAAAGTCTCAGTTATTGTTAAAAGGTAATATAGGAAATTTTCAGTTTAGTATATTTGTTATTAGAATCAGTTGGGTTTGATTTTATTTTCAAAATTTTAAAAAAACCAAGAATAATTTTAACCGGCACCCATGAATTATAGTAAACTAAGTTTCGGCAATTGAAAGGTCGACCCTACTTTAGTGTTGGAATCAAAGAGTGATTGCAACAAACGTTTCACACATAAAAACACGCTTTTCGAAATCTCTCTCATTCAATTTCTGAAGAATTTGAATTTTGTAAGGTTTAAGTTTTATTGCTTTCAAAATATTATGAACTTTAGACTTACTAATGTTGAAATGGGAACCAACTTTTCTTAATGACGGTTTTGGATATCTCGTAACAAAGTCATATACAGGTATGGTATCATCTAAATAATTATTAACTGGTACTTTTTTCTTTCGAGATAATGATCCAGTTTCTTTAAAAGTGCGAAACCAACTTCTAATTGTTTTTGAACTGGGTGGTTGTTTATTACAATCTCTTTCTTTGACTTTGACTTAAAATCACCGATTTTGTTTCAGCAAAGGTAAGTACAACATTTGCTTTTTCTACGTCTGAAAACACCATTTTCACATGAAGACAGACAATAACAATGACTGAAAAATCGCGAAATTGATAAATTTGACATTTACATAAAACTTCCAAAGCTTACTATGATTAAAAGTAGTAAGCAAGCATCTCTCATTTTAAAAGTCAATTGCTCAGTCACACGTTAACCGATTTTTAAAAAAAAATGCACTGAAAAATAGGTAGAGGACGGTTCTTTCAAACTATCAAAAAATATACTGGGTGTTCCATTAACAATAGTCAACAAAAAAATTGTCAAACATCTGCCATTTTCGTTGTGACGTAGGCAAAACGAATGAAAAAAACTTAACTATTTTAAACAAAACTTGTGTTAAGATGAAACATGTTACTGAAAACCGCATGTTTCTATCTGAAACCGTTTAGAAGTTATGGGCAGTTAAAATGAGGGAAAATAAAGATGGACACCCGGTATAAAATGGAAGAATTCAAATATGATAAATACTTAATGGAGATACATCTTTCCTCTATCGAATTGAGTAAGAAAGTAATCTATATATAATATTGTGTCTTAATTATAGAATTTTTATGTTAGTATATTAAAAATTTATTAACAATTTTGCGGTCCTGGCCAAAAAATTGTAAATTTTGGTTTACAGTGTATGGACAAAGTTATGCGGTACCATGTATTTTAATACGGGGAATCTGAAGAATTTAAATATTTATGTAAAATATTAGAAAAAAAATATTGGGAGAATACTAATAGCCTCCTTACATAAGGTGAATTCGTGTGCTGGGTACGTCTACGGGATATAATCGTATTGCTTAATTTTCAAAATATGTCCATCTTAAATACTCTCACATATCAATAAATAATCGCAATTATTTGAATAAAGCTGTCTAAATACATCGCCAAAAAGAGATTTTTCAACCGCAGTTGGCGGTAAGAGAACCGCCTTCATAAACTGAAACAGTTACCTGAAGTATCAATCCATTTACGCAATAATGATAAAGGATTCAAGTTTCAACCAGTTTTCGCACTATTATCACATTGTTTATAGTTGATACTCGATTGATTTAGACTTCCAGAAACGATATAACGTATCTGATCAACTATAATATATACCTCCTTTACTCGCAGTGCATTAAGTATTTTAAAGAAATATTGCCGACCAGGTGGTCTTCGAAGATATACCTTATTGAGAGATGGAATTTGCTCAAGTCACTTTCATCGGTATTTTCAATAGCACTTTGTCTTAATAATCTATTAGACGAGGATAATATAAGTTATCCAACAATCAAAAAATGGATTTTGTGCTTAATTTATAGCATTTCTTTTATTTTTGTATGTTTCTGAAAAGCATCATATATCAGAAATATTGACAATTATTAAAAATAGGAGATAGAATAATAGGAGGAAAAACGAAAAGAGAACAGAATCTGAAACGAACACATAAGGGCAAGCATTAATAATCAATAAAATAAAAGGGGACAGTTAAATTGGTATGGACATATAATGAGAAGGAACCAACAAAGAAGAGCTAGGAAAATAACTGAAGTAGACAAATCAAGGAAAACGCAAAGAGGAAGAAAATGCATTGACTACATAGAGGAAATAGAACAGAATAAATGATATGAAAATAGTTGCCAGGGACAGAAAGGCATGCAGAAAAATGGGTGTTAAACGATACGGATTCCCAATCCGACCCCTTAAAAAGTATAGGGATAAGTCAAGAAGAAAAAGAATAAGAAAAAAAGACAAAATTTTTCAGTTGTTGCGTATGCAGATAATGGAAAGTAACCTCGAGGAAATAACATGTTTACAAATAATATATGTCATGTCTATCTAGTATACTAATTGAAAGTATATTGTTTGTTCTTTCTAAATAGACCAGTGTCGATAATTTTTGAGACCATAAAAATAATAGTAGGATGAAATCTATTGAAAAGGGAAGAGAATATAACAAAATCGCGAGGAAAAATAATTTACGGGCGATCTGAGGTCGGGAAATGGAAGGGAGTGATTTTTTAAGTGTAAAAAACGGTTTATCTCGATTTCCGGCAAAACTAAAAGTTCTATGAAAAAAAGTTAAATACCAAAGTTGTAGGTAATAAAAAGATCAATAACTTTTTCATTAACACTTTTTTCACATAAGATTAAAATTTATGTGAAAAACTCGAATAACAAAGTTTTTGATTTTTTGTTTTCATATTTTACAAAAAAATTAATTTTTTCACGAAATTTGGTGAAAACTTAACTATTTATCTCCCAAACACACAGTAGTTTTTTTTTATTTAAAACATTTATATTTTCACCTTATTGTGACTTTTCTCACGTCAAAATATCTCCTTTTTTTAAAAAAAAAGCCGGTGGGCGTTTTGTTCGTTGAAATCTCTACTTTCTGATGGTATAAAAATATACATAACTATGGAAAACGATCTCAGACAATGCAAATAAACGAAAAAAACTCGAATCCAAATTTTTTTTTAATCATAATGTACAATTTTGAGCTATTTATTGAAATTTAGACTTTAATAACTCGAGAAACGTAAGATTCCATGTTACATTGATGAACAAAAAAATTTATAAAACATAAAGATTGCAAGAAACATGCGAAAATAGTTGTTCTAAAAATTAAAAATAGAATTTAAAGGGGATTTCATCTAAAAAATGTGGCTGCTGCAATTTTTTTCAGTAATCAAGCTGATTAAATTCTTATTACATTTATGTCATAGAAAATCTCTTAATATATTAATATACATGTAAATCGTACTATTGAATTGAGATACTTTATACTGATTACGTTAATCATTATTATATTTTTAAATGAATTAATCTTGTTATTTATAAATACCTTATCTTGTATTCTAATCACTTATTCATTAGTTTTTGTATCTTTGATGGCATTTCTTCATCGTTAGATTCGACAAACCTTCCCAATTCTAGTAAATCTTCGAAATCTTCAAGACCATCACTTTCTCGTAGGTTTTTTTCTTCCACATTGGAGCATTTTTCAGAACCATGACTATTTGTGCATTTTAAACCATGTTTTCGGCAGCCACATTTTAAACTGTTACATCCAGTTTCACAGCTGCAGCAAATAGTTTTGAGCAATATTTCCGGAATTAATTCCTTTTCTGTAAATTTGGGCATAATGCCACGTTGATGCTCTTTCCATCCCCAACCTGTTGCTGTCAGTTCATTACGCAGCCAAGTTTGAAGCTGATAATGCCCTGTAACAATATTGTTTTGCTGCACCTTCTGTGGGTGACAAATTTGCCAATATGAAAGATGATTTAATTCTTGCCAATTGACATTTTCGAAATCTTAATTGATTCAGTGTTATATTACCATTTTTACATTCATAAATAGATTTGATTAATTGTAATCAATTTTATTCGATATCTTCTACGTTTGTATCATTTTTACAAAAAAGATTGGCCAAATTTGACAAACTTTTATCGTCTAATTTACGATACTTTTCTTTCCTTTACCGGCAAATCTAGATGTTGTATCGCAACCAGAAAAACAATGCAGAAATGCAACAATATATTTGAAGGATTCATATTTGAAAATATTAGACGTGAAAAATAGATGTTTTTCATTTCCAAAACCTGGCTTGAGAAAATAAATATAATTTAGTTGATACAAAAGGACTAAAAGATATCTTGACCGACAACAATGACAGTTTTATTAGCATCTCTGGCAATTTCTAAGGGGATCTTAATTTTGTTACGAAACAGCACACTGGTATAGACCCTAAATCCGACTCTGTCTAAGCCAGGTATAAAAGTTAAAATTATGGCGGATACGCAGTTATAAAAAACTGTTTACGAGTTTACGACTATCTTGTGTAAACATTGTTTTTATGACCAGAGTTATCTAGAAAAGGCCCGAAAAATTATTTGTGTCTGTGTAAGCCGCAGCCTAGTAAGAAAGGCATTAATATAAATAAGGACCGATCAGCGGAAGAGTTAGTTGATAAAGTGATCTGGACAGATAAACAAGTGAATACAAAGTGTTTATATAAATTAGTTTGAGTGAATATACAGTTCATATAAATTAATAATTAAGCGATTAGTTAAGTATATATAAATTGAGTGTTAGTGAGTTAGTCTTTAAATAAATTAGTAAGTAGCTATACCGTGTGTTTGAAATTTATCCCACCCGTTTATTGTTTAAATAAATAAGAAAAACATTACATTGGTGTCAGGTGTGGGGTAATATAAATAAATTGCTACGTAAAAATGGCCAAGAGATTGAGGGATCTGATAGTGGCGGAATTAAGAGCAGAATTGGAAGATCGTGAGTTGGAAACGTCCGGTAAGAAAAGCGAATTAGTAGAAAGACTTAAAGTGGCACTGGAAAATGACGGCTTTGATCCAGAAACAGTTTTATTTAATGACGAGACTTCCACCTTAATCTCGTCAATTTCTGCTAACATGGACGAGAAGATTTCTGCCATGGAAGAGAACATGGACGAGAAGATTTTTACTATGAAGAATGATATTTCGGCTAGCATGGACGAGAAGATTTGTGCTATGAAGAACGACATTTCTGATAATATTTCTGCTAACATGGACGAGAAGATTTCTGCCATGGAAGAGAACATGGACGGGAAGATTTATACTATGAAGAATGATATTTCGGCTAACATGGACGAGAAGATTTGTGCTATGAAGAACGACATTTCTGCTAACATGGAGGAGAATATTTCTACTTTGAAGAACGATATATCTGCCGATATCTTATTAATGAAAAACGACATTCATCTATGAAACAAATTAATTATAGTAGTATATTTTGTTTTGCAATATTTTTGTTTATCAATATCATATGTAATCTTACGTTTTTCAGTTAATTAAAGTGTAAATTTCAATAAATAGCCAAAATTATACATAATGATTAAAAAAGAATCGTATTCAAGTTTTTTTCGTTTATTTGCATGTGAGGCTCTTGAGAAAAATGTTTTGGCTGTAGAAAGAAAAACTTATGTAATGGAGTGTTTTTATCTCCTTCTAAGGCAAGTAAATTATTTTTGCTTATATATTCAGTGTCCCATATATTATTAACCGTTATTATTTTAATTATTATAATTTCATGCGATTTAATTAAACCATGGGTGTCGATTTTGGTAGAAGTATGTAGGCCGTGGCTGTCTGTATTAGAACTATCCATCTCTAACATTTTATTAGTATCACAGAACACGTCAAAAGTATTATAAGTTAAAGATTAATTTCTACTAATTTACTATTCTGAAAACCGAATCAGTTCTGAGAGGGAAAAAAGTTTTTCTTATTAATGATTTTAAATGTTATTTGCAGATGGATTTTAATTCATTTGACGAATTTGATAATACTCCTCCAAATATTTTAAACAGTGCACAAAAGGCCACTGAAAATTCATAGTCAGAAAAATCTACATATATTTATGAACAAGACATTTCAAATATTCTATTCTATGCTTAAAAGCAACTTGGAATATGAAATCAACATGTATATTTCGAATTTCAACAAGTTAATAGAGTTTCTCAAACAAAAAAGTGAAGGTTGTAAACCAAAAAAAATCAAAAATTTTTGAAAGAATATCTAATTAATTTTCTGTTGAAAGCTCCAGATTTCCAGTTTTCAATAATCAAAGTAAGGAAATGTTTCAGTAATTGCTTGAGTGCTGAGAATAAAATTGAAATATTTTGTAAAGTTATGAAACGAGATTTTTGTTGTTCGTATGGTGTGTTGCCTAACTAAATGTAATGCTGCCCTCACATGTTTCCGGGGTAGTTAGGCAGCGCACAATACCTAAAACTTTTATATTTCTCACACTAGAATTTGCTTTTTACCTCAGAATATTTCTCAATGTTTAACTATTGTTTTATTTCACTCTCTTCACTTTACGCACTGGTGAAAGAAAGTAAATTACTTTACGCACTAATGTGTAGAGTGAATAGTTAATTTCTGATAAAACTCAAGGTAGTAGAAAAATACAGTATGCAATTCGTGTGTAAAGTCCCTTTTTGACTCATGTAATCGTCGCATTCGCCTTTGGCTTATGCGACAATATGCACATTCGTCAAAAAAGGATTGGATACTTTACACACTTGTTGCATGAATAACTATTTCAGAATATATAAATAAAGGAGAAAAGTCTCAACTAATGTATAAATGAACCAAATACAAAAAGTTATGATTGATTTAGTATATAAAAATAACACGATTTGAAACTTCGACTATCAATAGATAAACAAATTTCTCCAATTTTTGTATTTATGCGTTAAAAACAGGTAGACTTAAACATATCCAAAACTTTGAAGCTCTTCATCTGACTATATTGGGTACTTATTTATTGAGCAAAATATTTATATTTGCAGTTTTAGAATATGTAGATTGTAGATAATATGCGTGTGCCAACTTCTGACTTTTGTATTGCAATTTGACGGTCAGTTTTATAATAAGAAGATAAGATTTAGAATAAACTGCGCAAGACAGTCTAAGGCCTTTCGTACACTGGGCTACGCAAGTATCCGATACTCGACAACTCAAGTATCGTGGTGATTACCGCAATACATTATATTGGAAGTTTGTACACATCACGCGTAGCAGACATTCGTCGACGACGTTAGACTCCCGCGACCAGCCAGCTCAGGTAGTAGCTACTGACGTCGTCGAGACTTCCAAATATGGCGGAGCAATTATTGAATATAAAAATTGTTTCCGAAATAGAGAAATATCCTTGTCTATACAATTACAAGCTAAAAGACCATTCAAAAAAAGATGTGACAGAAAAAGCGTGGTCGGAGGTGGGGAAAGCCACAAACTTAACAGGTATGTTCTTAAAAATGTTTTCATTTTTTAATGTACTAAATGCATAATATGTGTTGATCAGTTAGATATATACTATATAGTGATATACGGACACAGTGTATAGTCTATCCAAAGTTAATTGAAACAGAATAAAAACTAGTAGGCATCTCCTTGAATCAGCGGCAGCAGCAATGCACGCATATTTTATTGAATTAGTTATTTTATTATTTATACACGTTATAATTCAAAAAAAGTGGTAGTAAATTGGTTGGACTCTAATTTCCTTGCTGTTTCAATTGACTTTGTATAAACTACAGTCGATTAAATGATTTTGCCATGGAAATGCTGCCTGGGCTTTCAAAAAGTAATTAGCTATATAGGTTCTCAAGGTATTTGGTGAAGATTGACCATTAATGTAAAGATTTTGCTGAGGTTGAACTATGACATGACGTACACTAGTGTGGTTTTCTTGTATACAGTATGGACTGCCCTCTCTTTTCCGAACATAGTTGTGCAAGATGCACACTAATTTTATAATATTATTAATTTTCTCACTGTCGTGACATCTAATAGGCGTATTTAAAACTTGAAACTTCTCAGACATCATGCCAAAAGCACACTCAACTGTTTTTCTTCCCCTGCTCAGCCTGTAGTTAAATATTCTTTTCACATTGTCAAGATCTCTTTGGGGATAGGGTCTTAGCAAATAATGCAACAAAGGGAATGCTTCATCCCCAACAAAATAAAATAGAATTTCGCAATCACTGTCATCATTCGGTAATCGTGTAGGCGTTGGAATATCAATTCAATAAAAATAAATAGACCGTCAGCATCACTACATGCTAAGAGAACAATAGAATGGTATGACTTGTAATTGAAGTTACTTGATCCTGTGTTAGGCAGCTTTTCTATTCTTATGTGCTTCCCGTCCAAAGCACCCAAACAATGGCAAATTTCATAGCAAATTAAAACGTTCCGCTATTAAATTCCACTGATTTCTATCTGGGATTGGCATATAAGTATCTTTTAAGGCATTCCATATAATAGCTGTTGTTTATCCTACAATTTTTGATACCGTGCAATCTCCTCGAGCAAAGTGTAAAGCAAGTGAGATGAATATGGATCCAGTTGCTAAATATCTGAAACAGGAGTAAAAAAGAATACTAATATTGATCCATTTTGTTTCAGCACTACAAGCAAAAGAAAAATGGAAAAACATCCGTTCTGTTTTTGTGCGAAATTTAAAGCCGTTACCTAGTGGGTCATCAAAAAAAAGAAATACTATTTGACAGATGCAATGCACTTCGCAATACCATTCATAAAAACAGCTATAGCAGTATCTGGCAATTTACCTAATTTTGATCTTAGCGAAGATGTACAGAACGATGACAATGACATGCTAGAAATAGATGGAAATGTACCACTTGCATCGCCATCGCAATCAGACTTCTCTCTCATCCAACACTCTTCCGTCACCCCAGAGTCCCAGGCCATTGAGTCACGGTCGTGCTTTCCGCCAACGCCAAGTCCAGTCTCGTCTCAGCATAGTAAAAAAAGGTATAAAAATACATCAAGTGAAGTTGATGAACGTTTTCATGATTACTTAAAATATAAAATGTCTAAAACTGACGACAATTCTACAAGTACTGCTAACAAAATGTTTATATTAAGTTTATTACCAGATTTAGCCAGTATGTCACCAACAGAAGTAAGAAAATTCAAACGAGAAGTCTTGCTTTTGATAGATAATATAGTAACAGAGCGTTCAAGTACACCAACAGAGTATAGCGAACAAAGCTCACAGGATCCCGGAAATTCTTTTGCAATCTTACAAACACCAACCTCACAAGCATCAACAGCGAATAGCGAACAAAGCTCACAGGATCCCGGAAATGCTTTTTGATCCATTCGAATAGTTCAAGAAGCAGTAGTAAATGAAGAAAATGTTGAAGATTGGTAGAATATCGTCATGGTTCAAATTTTCATCCCTATCGTTATTTTTAATGTGTATGATTTAAAAAATATATTAAACTTTTGTAAACTTACCTAACTGTAATCAAAATCCTTTCCTCGGGACTGACACATTCCCTCAAATGTGTATGGTGTATGTAAGGAGTGAGTAAACTCACTAAATATGTATAACTCTCTTTGGACATCCTATAGCAGGCTAAGAATTTAGTGTCGTGTCAGTTTGCTGCAATTCCTTTGCTGCAACAAACATTCTGCAGTTTATATTCCTCTCTATATAGGGATACACCCAGTATGTTCTGTTACGGTGATTTCTCCTTCGGTGAAGATAATAAGCAAAAATGATATCATCATCACTTGTGTCAGACATTTTTCACGTGTGATGATGACGACCGCTAGGATTACGGCAGTGGTGGTAACGCGGATATTGCGATTTGAGTAGCGACGTGTACGAGTATGCGTATCAATTTGCTTGCGACGTGATTTCGCAACTTAGGTATCGGATACTTGCGTAGCCCAGTGTACTAAAGGCCTAATTCGTCTTTGTTTCAGACCTGGGATCGAAATGACGGGTACATAACCGTTCGAGTCACTATCCTAACGTAAGATGGAACTGAGAGGAAACCGTTCCCAAACAATACATTTTTTATTCACTACGATCATTTCTCGAGTTGTAACAAACCTAATATTGATCACCGTGTATACCGAAAATTAAAGATTTTATTTCGAATATTTGGTATCTAAAACATTACTACTCAAAACTTTATTTACTACTTAGCAAAAATACAAAAATTGACATATTTTTCCAATTCGGAATGCTAAACAAAAGTGAAGTAATTACACTATTTTTATTATAATAATTATGCTGCTAATCGCGCAATCCTGAATCTTCTTTTCTCTCGCCATGCGCGTAGTTTCTAGGCATGTAACTCGATGAGTGTTTTTATATTATATTTCATCGACATCGTCAAAGAGCGTATGCCGTGTTCACAAAATAGTATGATCATGTTTCAGGCAGAACTGGTTTAACAATAGAATGCTCTACCTTCATTAAGATTTTTGTATATATAGAATTTCGCATACTTTTAAAGACCAGGTAAAAAGTGAAATACCTTGAAACTTGATAACATCAAGTCATGTGAAATGTATTCATTCTACCAATGTTTGATAAAAATAGCAAGTATAGTCATTAGAAAATGGTGAATTAAATACTGATTTCCTTTATTAATTTTCATAATATAGATAAGGTCGAGAAGACATTAATTTTCAAACATAAAATGATGATTAAAAATGGTGAAAAAAATTAAGAAAAAGTAATATCAGCTTATTTGAATAGTTCCAGAATTATTCGGAAGTAATTACACAAGTACATCAAAATTACAAATGATATCATGTTTTCTAAAAACAGCATGAGTTTATTTTAATATTTGGCTTTTAATAAAATATGAAAATAAACGAATGCAGTTTTTTACTGACAACATGTTTGAATGGAATGGATTTATTTTGATGCACGTGTGTAATTCGGTAGATTATTTCCGGAGTTTTATAATATTTATACATGTAGAGATGACAAATGCACATTTTAACTATCGTTACTATAGATACGGACCTATAGGGAAATTTTTTATACCTTCCGGGCAATTATCAGAAGTAATTGCACATATGCATCAAAAATACCGATAATTTTGCATGACAGCGTGTTGTCTAAAAACTGCATGAGTTCATTTTCATATTTTGGAGAAAGAGCCCGACACCGAATGTGGAGAGGTCTTTTAACAAAATATGAAAATGACCGAATGCAGTTTTTCCAACACAACACGCTCGACTGCAAAATTATCTGGTTATTTTGATGCACGAGTGTAATTCGGGGGAATATTTCCCGAATAAAAATATTGGTTTAAATATTAAATTTCTATTTCTTTTTTTTAATACAAAATATCCATTTTAAAATATGCTGTTAGGTTCAAAGAAAATAAAAAGACCCAAAAATACGACTTTTTCATAACTATTTTTAACCCTTAACCACGGACATAAACTTTTCAGCAACTATCACGGACGTTGAGTCCCCCAGACTCCGATTCAAAAAAATTATATTATTATATTATATGAAAATATTTGAATGTCAATAAATGTGTTAAAATAACTAACATGTTTTTAAGTATATTTTATTTTCAAAAATGAAACATTCAAAGTAAAAAAAATCTACACTGAAACAAGTGAAACAAAATATATTTAATACATGCAGAAAAATTAGAAAAAAATTAAAAACAGTATTTTTGAACAGAAAATGGTAAATAAGTAAATGTTAATTGTATTTTAGAAAGCATTATTGCAATTCTAATTTTTTACATAAAAAATCGTGCAAATGATATTTTTTCTCATCTTAGTCGACATCTAGTCTTCTTCTGTACAACAATTTCTTGAACATAGGAGGCAAATCGGTTTTTTACATTTTAGACATAAAAAAGCTGTTTTTCTTCTTATTCTCGAAGGGAAAATATAACAATATTTTCGAGTTTCTAATATTTCTTCTGGTGAAGGTGTATCTGGCGGAAGGTTCAAAATCTTGCGAATTAGACATTTTTGCTCTTTTGGAATACGCTTTGACAATAATCTTTCTCGTACATGATCATCAATTAGTTGCTTTGCTAATTCTTTTACAAAACATAAACGTGCTTTGTCATTTCCTGGATATGAAGCATACATAATAAATGATAAATAATAAATGAATTTGCGCTACAAATATCAACAATTTTATAAAAAATCGTCATTGGCCATCGACGAGTGCGCCTACTGCAAGTATATTTGGCACATTTCTCATCCATAGAATCCACCGCAGCTTTGGTGCGGTTATAAAAAGCTATTATTTCAGGCTTTTCTATTTCGGGATCAGTTTCTATGGAATGATGCATTGTTGATAACATAATGACTGCCTTATTTTTCTTAGGAGCGAAAGAAAGCAAAGTCATGTCTTTAGTGAATCCATATATTGTGTCACATATTTTGCGTTTATTTGCAGGTTTGAATTCGGGGGGAATTTCCGTCTTATTTTTTTTCAAGGTGCCTACATAAGTTAATTTTTTTTTAACAAATACTGGGCAAGTTCAACAGATGAAAACCAGTTGTCTGCTGTAATGTTTATATTGGAATCGTATAAAGGTTGTACCAGTCTGATGACCGACTGTGTTGGTATTTTCATCTGTTTTCCATTAGCGGTTAAACCAACTCCATAAGTGTTTCTTCCGGTATAAATATATCCATTAGACAAATAGTTGGTTTTAGAATCTGTCAATGCCATAATTTTGATTCCATACTTTTCCGGTTTAGATGGGATATACATTTTGAAACTACATCTCCCACGAAATCCTACTAACATTTCGTCTACACATGCTGAACCTCCGACTGTGTAACATGCTTTCGCGTTTTCTATAAATAAAGAAAATAATTCGGTAATTGGTGCATCAGGATCGTTTCTTTTTCGTTCTAGCATAGTTTCGGGATTATCAAACCGTAGGGCTGATAGTAATACAGAAAAACGCTCCGCCGACATTACCGCTCTAAATATTTCCCTGTCCGTATCATCGGTGGCAATAATACTTCTTATATCTTCGTCATTGGATTTGAAAATCGCAGTAAATAAAAGTAACCATATGAAAGCTCGTTGTCGATTGTAGCGATTTCCCATAGTGATAAATTTTTTATTAGTCCATTGTGGAATGCAGTCATACATTTCATTAAAAAACCATTTATCGAAAAAGTCTAAAGGATCTGTTAGATTATTATCCAAAAGTGTTCGTGGGAGACGAATGATATTACGAGCTGCAGTACGAACGTTCCGGGTAGGTTCCTTTTTATACCATTTATATCTGTTTTTTCCGAACCAATAGTTCTGCTTCTTAGTTCTTTGGCTCCCGCCTATTTCAATGTGCTCGACCTCTTCAAAGTCCTCTTCCTCTTCTAGGTTGTTCTCTGTATCACCTTCCTCTATATTCTCTTCTTCTTTGTTTTTTTTTCTCTTCATTTTCTTCTTCTGATGTATCTTCTACAGGATTATAATTAGGATTATTATCGTCGTCACTAACTTCTTGCTCACTTTCGCTATCATGATTACTTTGTAAACAGACAGTCTCATCTGGTTCAGAATCACTGTTATCAACATCTGCTTCAAAATACCACTGTAAAAGAGTTTCTTCGAAATTGGGATCACCTAATTTTATACGTTTCGACGAATTAACCGTATTCACAGTTGTGAATTTTTGGTACACTAACACGGACAAGGAGTCTACGATATTCCTTCCTATGTATAAATTACGATAACCACGGGTCACAGATAAACTACGCTTACAGTCGATCAGACACAACTAACTAGGAAGGTACCCAAACGCATAGACGAAATAAGTAAAAAGGGTGGGAGTAGCATCGAGAGAAATGTTCCGCGGAGTCTGTCAGACTTCTTGTCCGTGGTTAAGGGTTATTAATATTTTTTGACTTTACTTGTCAAACTGATTTTATATTTAATTATCATGGATTCAAAATGGGATTACCGTGGATACGTAAACAATGCAATTATCGCAGCGCTCTTTCGGTTTCTACAGTACAGTTACCGCTGTGATCAATCGATAATTGGACTCCTCTTATGGGATGTTTTACACATGAGGGAAATATTCAGCTAAATTAAATTATTATTTTTGTTTCCAAATCTTGAAACCGACATTTTTGATAATTGTCAAATTGACAAGTTTACTTATTCACAGAAAATATTTTTAAATTACCTTGGAAACTATTAATTTCGACATTAACGTTGCCAGACTAAGATTACTAATATAATTGAATACGTCTATTACAGTCGAAAAAATTGAATTAATTAGTACTCAAAAACACTTGCTATAATATGGTATTGTCAAGCGGCAGTCACTTTCGGTATCGTCACCGTATTGTCGCCGACATTCGAAACTTTTGTCTAGCCTTGTTTCGGTACCGTAGTACGCTCGTATACGTACGTTTCCATGAACAGGTGGCAAACGACCTATTGTCTCGGCGACAAAAAAACTCTAGCCAGCGCTTAGCCTTAAGTAGTCTATCTTTAGTGGAATGTTTTTGAAATATACGTGGAAAATATAGAAATCTCGTCTCTGTTATCGTTGATACGTCAAAACCATTGTCCCCTTATTCAGAAGTGAACATAAATATAGAGACACACTATATGCTTTCTTTTTTCGCTTATCCGATATCGTTGATGCAACATGTGCGCAGCCTGAGGCAAACCTGAATTGTGTAGTTTGGATGTATGTACTCGTATATTCAGTAAGGGATATTCGAGATTCATCGTTTTCTGTTTGATGATAGATGTGAATGTGATTAAGGATTCTCGTATTTTTAGAAATTTACGAAAATTGCTCGTTAATTCAGTTAATTTGTGCTCAAAAATTGAGATATCGTTTTGATTGCTCACAATCAATGTTTTAATGGAATACCGAATCTGCAAATGGACTTTTTAGTATAATATAGGTTTGTTTTAGATAAGCTGAAAACCGTTTAGCGATGGTTAATACGCACATATACAGTAAAAGAAACGTTCCAACTAAAAATTGTTGGTTCTTCATACGATACTGACGTACTATGTCAGGACTATGCAGAAGTTCTAGGTAAAAGTGTTTTGTTATTGCATGCGTTTTACAATCCTGATTTGAAATATTCATATAAAAAATGTCTAGTTTGTAAACGCATCTGCCTGAAAAAACATTGGACGCTCTTTTGTTGTCAAGAGATTTTCAATTAAAATGTATTCCTGACTTTTGTTAGCGATTTTAACAGAAGGAGTATTAGGAATAAAAGTGAATTACTTCTATTTACAAAGACGATCATAAATTATTTCGAATTGTTTCTTGTTTGTGTATTCATTTTTGAATCTCAATTTCTCACTATTTTCAACTTGTGATCTAAACTACACTGCTCGTTAATAGTCTAACATGATGGCTGTATAATAGCTTTTAACTGTGTCAAGCAACCTTTTTGTATTGCATCAAATAAGTAATAGAAATAAAAATACTGGATGGACGAAACAGAAAACAAAAATTACATTGCATATTTTATTAACCATCCTTTACACGGGTGATGCCTCTCAGTCCACACCAAAATGAAACCACGCTGTAGATTTTTTTTCATCAACAAAGCTGATATCTCTTGTATCTTTGATACTCATAGTAAAGTATTCTTGTGCAAAATTTGTTGAAAAAAGCTTAATACATTTTTGAGTTATATCCGTGTTGGTCCTCATAGGCCTCACCCGTATAAATGTCTAATTAATTTATACCACCATTATGAACGCCCTCTATGTGAAAGTAGTCGATACAGAGCTGATCTAAGCTGTCAGGGAGACTCCGTGATTTCCATAAATATCTGTACTTCCCCCAAAAAAGTTCTCCAATTGTGGGCTGTGTTTTTTTCCCATTTATATTTATTTTGTGATAGGGAGTGGATCTTCAGCATTTATATAATATATTGGGAATTGGTAAGTTCAGTTTGATGTTTTATGATTACACACCCTTTAGTTTTGTGTACGATGGATGCCTATGACAGAGAGATTCAGAGCCTCAATGATCTATATATGTCTGTCCCGACTAATGACGAATATATCGCTGCTTCCGATGTATCAGTGGGCGATTCAGATCACGAGGAAATTAACGATTCTAGTTCTGATAGTGAGTAAGAGGCAGCTCAAGAACCACATGAAATTCTTGAAGACAATGACAGACGTAAGTATTATTATGGTAAAGACAGCACAAAGTGGGCAAAATTGGTTCCGCCCCTTAATATCCGTACCAGAAGAGAAAATATTATTACCCACCTACCTGGTACCCTTAGAGAAGCCAGGCTTAAGTGAAAATATTTTCAAAATAAAGCAATCCAAAAAAATTATGATTTTTTTTATAAAAAGTATGTCTTTATAAGACACATTCCCTACACAGAATTCCTCCATTATTTGATTCAAAAAGTGTTGTGTTTTTACTCAATATCCAAAAAGTTGTTAGGTACAGTGTAAAACTATAATTTTTAAGCCATTTTTCCATTTTACACAATATGCGTTAACTTTGCGACAAATTGTATAGGAACAAATATAATTCTGCGCCATGAAGTGATATTTTTTGTTTCATGGCTCAAAGTCTTAACTAACTTGCACACATCTACTCTAACATATTATTTTCAAATAAAATGTCATATATCTCTAATCAGCTCGTGTTTATCTAAGTTTTTATGTTAAGTAATGACCAGAAAAATAAGTACAAAACTAATATAAATTAAATAAAAGAAAATGTGACTATTTCCATTACTAAACTCGAACAAGGCTTACCTCACTTCGGTTATCCTTGTGCCTATTTATTCACTTAATGTAGGTGTGAAATACAATATACCTACCTTTAAGTAAACCAGTAATTATTTATGTAAATAATAACCAACCTCCTTCTAAGTAAGTCTCTGGACAAAACCTGACTGAAAGCAGTGTTAGCTGCATTCAACTTAGTCCAGTCAACAGCAGAACGAAATATTTCTAATCGATTCAGTCAATGAGCGAAATAAAATAATGCAAGCGATGTTTGTGGACATGTAAATTCTGAAAGTAGATAAGGAAACTGGATAAAAACATCTGTTTGAATGTAAAGTAAAATTACGATCTTATATTATACCAGGTTATTCATTAAAAACGTTCAATCCTTAAACTGTTAAGGAGTCGGCGCTATATGCTTCATACAAATATTTCATGTATTTCGGCATTGTGATTACAAATTTGAATACTTATTCAGCATTACTGAGATAGAGTGAGACGTGTTCGATTAAGGTTTTTTGATGTTTTAAATAGGGTAAAGGGATGAAAGATGGACTCGTTCGAATGTTCATGTCATTAATCTCACGAATAAACTGTAATTTGAGAAACATTTCTGCCACGGACTTTCAACGTCCACAATTAAAGTCGCAGTTATTCGTCATTTTCTTGAGAGCTACTAAAAAATCGTTTACAGATTCATGTTCGTGTTGTGTTGTAGAGCAAATTGGCTTGGCTGTGGGTCAACAAAATCCTGTAGTAGATTTACTAACTCATTATAGTTCTTTGATAATGGATTTTCAGGAGCACAGATATCATAAAGCTGATGGTGCAACTGGGGAGTAAGGGCGTGCAGTAATGCGTTTTAGATTCTGTATTGAGTCCTGTAATTTAGCTGTAAGTTGTAGGTATTCATTTTCAACATTGCATCTACATTCTATTTCGTTCTCTAACTCGTTTTCATCAGCTAGAGAATCGATACTATCTTGAATTCGTTTATAATAATCCCAGTATTCTGCAATAAATAGCATTTAGCTTGACACTAAGCTCATTCAATGTAGGGTTACCTTCTGCATGTCTTTTGGCCTTTGTGAATTGGCCTCTAATACAGCCCGTGTCTTCTTAAGTTTCTGTAAATCTCCCTCTTCCGACATTTCTTTTCCTCGTCGCCACTATTGTGTTGTAAAACTATTATTTAATTAAAATAAGTACGAGCAAATATAACTGACAACATTTATTTTTATCTGTCAAAAAATATGCCAATAAATCAGAGGCGCTGTCAGCTGACTTTTTGTCATTCAATAAACACAAAAGATAAAATAACACAATCATATCATAGAGCTACTGCATGGGTGATAGCTGCTGGCACAGAATATCTGTTGGACAAAGTTGCGGAACTTTGCAAGAGAGGTTATTGTTTGTGTGAAAATCATTTGGATAAACACACATACGAGGTCGTAAACTACAGAACAACAATTGAGAGTTTTATATTATTAAGCATACATTTTTTTAGTGTACCGAACATTTCACTTTGTCTGTACACTCATTATCTGGAGTCTTTATTTTCATTGTACCACCCTTTTGCAAGTTTTACCATCGGAGAAAATTCTTCAACAAAAAGCATTGGTCTTAAAAATCCCTCTGGCAATATTTTGTCGTTCGCTAACACAAATATTAGCTTTGTACGGGGTTAAAGAAGCGCACCGAGGAAATAATTCTCCCAATTTCTCTTCTGAAACTCTCTCATTTTCGTTTCAATTAGCCTGTACAAATACGGCTACACTGGACTACAAGGAAAATAATGGAAATTCCTGGAAGAACAGAGCTATATACACTTGTTCAGGCGGCAGTTCAAATACTATTTAATAGCTTAAAGGAGAATTGGAATTTTTCTTGAGAAATTAGCTTAGATAAATGAGTATACAGTTTGAATATTTTCTGTTTTAATAATGGAGTGTTTCAGTATTTTACACGTTATATATAAACTTGTGTGTTTCTTCCAGCCACTGTGATTGAACTTGAAACAAAATAAATGAAATTGGACTTTATATATTTTTATTTATACCTAAGGCCATGACATCTATTTTTATCCATGTCTCCATATCTCTTGTTAATTATATTATTTTCTCCCATTTTCGATACTTTTTCTCTACTCCTTTTTTCAGAATTTTTGAATTTCGGCCCATTTGAGGTTTAATAATCATACTGAATGAACAAAAAACACAAGTGGATGAACAGCTTATTGACTTTTAGGCAGTCCGAGATAAAATTCTAAAACACTACTAAAAAACTAATTGGATTTAATGATTTAAACCATGTGGTGTAAATAATTGGAGAAAACCAGCCTAGAAAAATTTGAAAATATATATAAAATTTATTCCTCGACATTTGAAGGCGAAAAAGCAAGAAAAACCGAAAAACACTGAAAAGTTCAGAGCCCGATCATGATAAAGGTTTTTTAAATTCATATTTTGAAATTGATTTTGATGCTCTATATCAGGTAGCGTCATCATCATCACCTAGCCAAGAAATTATGACAATATATTTATTTGCCACGATGTGACAAGGCAACAAATATACTACAATGGTGGATAGACCATGACTATTACTTCCCTGTCTTGAGTGCGATGGCGACGGATTTTTTCAGCATCCAAGCCTCATCTGTACCGGTAAAAAGGCTGTTTTCCCGGGCTTCTTTAACCATAAAAAACCATCGGAATCTGCAGAATAATTCATCAGCTAGATGCCTTTTATGTTTGAATGATTGGGTGAAAAATAAAAATATTGTTCAATAAGTTAGGTGAATCCACCAAAAAACCTCAGTTATGTATGTTGGGAAAAAATCTATCCCATTTTTACCCCCTAATACCATACGACAATGATGAAGAAAACTGTATTTGATGCCAATTTATTCTTTTTCCCATTTCTCAAAATTAATAAATATTAACACCGAAGCTTGAGAAAAAAATCGTGTTATAATTAACTGAGATATTAGATAAATATAATCTATTATCAAATTAACTGTCTCGACCCTTACTTCGTGGAATCTATTCATATTAGTGTATTAAATGAAACTCAACGTTTCTAGCTGATTGCACAATATAATGAAAAATGATGAAAATTCTAAAAAATTTACAATTGTTTCGATAACTGAATATCATCGTCAGAATGACAGAAGTTACATTTTATTTGATGCCTACCTGATGATTAGTAGTTATTTTTGGCTAGACCAAGAAGTGACCTACCTTGTGATTGACTTAATATATGTTAATAGAAAAGAGAAGAAGATGTGATATTACAAATATTGAAGCTTAAATATTATTAGCCCTATGGTGATATCCTGGATATCATTTTTCCAATTAAGATCAGTATAACTGTGCAATGATTTAGAAAACCAGGAAAACTATATCTGCTGACTTTTACAATTATCACTTAAGTAAACAGTTTAATAGTGGAGAACTCTCTAGATTCATCTGTTCATTGACGACTTCATATTGTGGGTTTCTTAAGTGTCTTCTAATTTCCAACTCTTCAAGGAAATCCAGTTCTTGTTTCTTATCATAAATATGTAGTACTTCTAGTTCTGTGTTAGGTGTCAATGAATGGTTGGTGTCAAGTAGATGTTTCGCATAATGGGATTTATCTGGTTGTTTCAATCTGTATGCTCGTAAGTGTTCACTGTATCGGATTTCAAAGTTTAGGGTCTGACCCAAATAGACAGCATTACATTCTGGACATTTGAGTTTATATTTGCCTGATTTCTTTAATGTTGGTATTTTTGTTTTAACATTAAACAATTTTGTACTTACTAAACAAACTGAAGAAATAAAAACTTATAAAACCATCACATATACAGGAAATATTGCTAATAATATTTCAAAGATAATATCTTCAGCAACGAATACAACAATTTTTTTTAAAACAGAAAGTAACGTAAGCACAAAATTGTTGAATGTTAAAACAAAAATACCAACATTAAAGAAATCAGGTATATATAAACTCAAATGTCCAGAATGTAATGCTGTCTATTTGGGTCAGACCCTTAGAAACTTTGAAATCCGATACAGTGAACACGTACGAGCATACAGATTAAAACAACCAGATAAATCCCATTACGCGAAACATCTACTTGACACCAACCATTCATTGACACCTAACACAGAACTAGAAGTACTACATATTTGTGATAAGAGACAAGAACTGGATTTCCTTGAAGAGTTGGAAAGTAGAAGACACTTAAGAAACCCACAATATAAAGTCGTCAATTAACAGATAAATCTAGGGAGTTCTCCACTATTAATCTGTCTACTTAAGTGATAATTGTAAAGATCAGCAGATATAGTTTTCCTGGTTTGCTATATCATTGCACAGTTATACTGATCTTAATTGGAAAAATGATATCCAGGATATCACTATAGGGCTAATAATATCTAAGCTTCAATATTTGTAATATCACATCTTCTTCTTTTTTCTATTAACATATATTAAGTCAATCACAAGGTAGGTCAAATCAATCAAATAAAATGCAACTTCTGTCATTCTGACGACGATATTCAGTTATCGAAACAATTGTCAATTTTTTAGAATTTTCAACATTTTTCATTATATTTTACAATCAGCTAGAAACGTTGAGTTTCATTTGAAACACTAATAATCTATTATGCCATAATAGATTTTTTTTGTGCATTTTGTTTTTGTTCGTTGAAATGAAAATTAGAACTGAATTTATTATTTATATTTCATGTATCCATGATCGATTTTCGTTTTTTTTTTCTATATATCTTGTTAGATTATTATGTTTTTGCTCATTAAAATAGAAATTAGAACTGATTTTAATATTTTGTATTTCGTGTATCTATTATGGATTTTCAATTTTTTTAAATTTATATTGTTCGATAATTATATTCTTGTTCATCAAAATTAAAATTTAAACTGCTCTTATTAGTGTATTAGTTTAGATAGAAAACATGAAAAATTTGCGAGACTTTTGCTAGATCTTCGCGAGACATGTGGCGAGCCTTTGTTGCGAGACGATACTTTCCACTTTTTTTGCGAGACAAGACGATATTTTTCTCGTCTCATAGGCAACACTAATACCAAGGGAGGATATTAATACAGGCTTCTTCTAAGTACTGAAATGTAACATCTGCCACATCGTCACCTTAATATTACAAGGTTGTATGTGATATTTTTACATTTTTCTGATTTTCAGTATAACAAAATTCTATGGAGCAATTACTATATTTTTAGCTTGAAATGAATCTTCTAGCTAACATAGAACCTTAGTTATGAACAGAAAATCAAGGGTGTATGTTTAAAAATATTTATTTTGTGTATAACAAAGGTGCATGTTAAACAAGGAGCTTTGTAATAAAAATATATATGGTCAAAAAATTTTACAGGGTTCTATGCTCTAACACACAACCTCGTTATAATATTTTTGAGGTTATGTTAGGTTATCTACAGTGTTGGAGTAACAGGTTCATGCGAATGTGCTCCGGCTTTATTTTGAAAATTTTAAGTAATGGGTGATAGTGATATAAGTGACGGTAAGATTTTATTGTACAAGATCAACCAGTAGCGATAGTGGAAGTGACTCCAGTTCGAAACCCCAAGTTGCCTTAGAAAAAAAGTACAGTAATTTTGAAAACAAAGAAAACTTTGCTCTAAGATTGTTATTTTTTTTGTCTTTTAGTAATCTGCCCAGTTGTTCAACGGAATATACTAAAGAAAGAAGAAGAAAGAATATTGGTATTTTAAAAACTACAGGCAACAAAGTCAATACTAAATTAGATATCAACTTAATGGCTGGTAATTCTACTTTAATTTTAGAAACTGATTTAAACAGGTAACATCAAATTACAGCATAATAATTAGGGTGGTGGTAACAAAATAAATTAATTTTTTAGAAGAAATCCTAGTTGTGTTTTGAGTCCAGTTGTGTTTTGAATCCCTTACAAACAACGGAGGAGAAGGAAAGTTCAACAGATTTTTCGGAAGTTACTGACGGAGAAATTTGTCAAAGTTTCACAGTTGTTAGAAAAGAAAGAATAGAGTCTGAAGAAGAATTGTTCGAAGAAGGAAAAAAGAAAATTACACGAAAATGGAGAAAGAATATTTCAGAGTGGGCATGTAACAAAAGAAAGGCAAGGTTTGATCAGGGCCTTGATTATATTTCTTCAAGGGAAAAGGCAGTGGCAGTCAAAGAAATTAAAAATAAAAAAGATTGTGTCCAAAAATGCTGTTATCAGTGTTCTCGGAAAATAAGTGACGAGCAAAGAAATGCAATTTTCAAAAACTATTATTCTCTCTCTGCTGTAGAGAAGAAACACTTTATATTAAACAGCACTGAAGTTGACATTCCATACAGAAGAAGGAAAGGAAAAAACCAGTATAATTCAAAAAAAGGAAGAACGTTTACATATTATTTTACGTTAAATGGGCAGAAAATTCAAGTATGCAAGCCGTATTATTGTGGAACATACATTATGTATAAGTCAAAAACCAATATGTACGTGCATAATAATAAAACTCCCAGAAATACTTTACTGGAGAGTACTACAGGGAGGTATAAAAAACGGGTAACATCGCTCGAAGATACAGATTTTGTCAAAGAGCATATTAACATGTTACCTCGAATAGAATCTCATCATTGTCGTAAGACAAGCAATAAGGAGTATTTAGAAAGCGAACTGAATATGAAAAAGTTGTATGAAATGTATTAACAATATACAAATGATAAAGAAGAATCTCCGGTCTCTTTTTGTATATACAGAAAAATATTTTGTAATTGTTTTAACATAGCATTTCCTGAACCACGAAAAGATAGGTGCGATACTTGCGAAGAAATAAGAGTGAAAGAAGCAGAAAATAGGTTGACAGAAGAGGAGGGAAGAGCCTACATAAATCATTTAAATTAAAAAGAACAAATGAGGTAAGAAAAAGGCAGGGAAAGTGGGAAGCCTCTTTTATATTTCGATCTCGAAAATGTCCTGACGTGTCCAAAGGCCGATATAAAGAACTTTTTTTATAGAAGTAAACTGAATGTGTACAATATGACTGCCCATCTTTCCATTGGTAAACAAGTTTATTGTGCGGTTTGGACTGAGACTTTACATGGAAGAGCTGAAGACGACACGGCTAGCGCAGTGTTAGAAGACCATCCAGAATTTACCGAAATAATATTGTGAAGTGATAGCTGCGTGCCACAAAATAGGAATAGTCTTATGAGTTAAGCTCTCGACCTCCTGATACAATTCCACAAAAATCTACAAAAAATCACTTTGAAATTTTCAGTTCCGGCACATTCTTGCATTCAAGAAGTAGATGCTATACATAGTTTCATACAAAAGGTCATTGAGCAGAATAGAATATTATTCCCCAGTCTCACTTCTTCGATATTTATTGAAAGTCAACCGACCAAAACCGTACACACCAATTCTAATGAAGAAGGAAGACTTCATAGATTTTCAGTTCTACTCAAGTCAGTTAAACTACAACACTGTGCCATTTTCAAAGGTAGTATGTTTGCAGTTTTCAAGAAGCTTTTTTGAGCTGAAATATAAAGATTCTTTTAAGGAAGAATCTAACGTGTTCAAAGTCGTAAGTTTACATCAACTAAATCTCAGTAGAAAACAACACGTTACAGCAGAACCTGAAACGTTTATTCCATTGGAGCTGAAAAAGTGTGACAGCACTACTGCACTGCCTCAAACAAAAGTGGATGCCATTAAATCCATGTTCAAATGGATTCCTGAAATGGACAGGCAATTTTAATTTTTTTAAATTGGTTTATTTTTTTTTAAATTCAAATCAAATGCTTATCAGTTAACCACTTTGAACGGCCTTATAAATTGAAAACAATGAAAATAAATAAAGATCAAAAAATAATGTAATTTTTTTAAATAGTGTTTTCTCAAAATAGTCACAATGCCATACACATATATATATATATATATATATATATCCAATTTTTTCATATCTTCCTTAACTTGATCTTCCTATCTTGTCTTCGGTCTTCCTTTTGGCCTTGCTACAAGTGGTATCCAATTACTTATTCTTCTTATTATTGTTGTCGGCTCCCTTCTGAGAACATGCTCGTACCATTTTAATCGTTGGGCTTTTATGAACTTTACAACATCCTGTCCTTCCATTTTTTGTCTAATTTCATGGTTCATCATAGTTCTGAAGTCGCCTTCTTCTGTTCTGACTGGTCCAAAAAATTTCCTCAATATTTTCCTTTCGGCACTCCTTAAAGTTTCTTCGTTTTTATTTGTCAAGGAGATTGTCTCTGCGGCATATGTCATTGTTAGTCTGATAGCGGCTTCATACAGTTTCAATTTGGTGTTTTTGGTTAGATGTTTATCTTTAAGAAATTTGCTGTATTTCCAGTATGCTCTGTTTCCTGATTTTACCCTTTCTGCCACCTCTATACTTCTATCGTTCTTCTCATTTATCGTAACGCCTCAGTATTTGAAGTTTGCTACTTTTTTAAACTTGTGGTTCTGTACTGTGATTTCTTTTATACTCTCTGTTGTTTCCCTGCTGACTAACATATATTTAGTTTTTTCTGGGTTTATCTCCAGACCTCTGCTTTTTGCTTCTTCAATCACCTGCATTTTATCCAAATTGCTCCTATTCTTTGCTATAAGTACCAGATCGTCTGCATACCCTATTATTTGTGTAATGTAGTGGGCTATTGTTGTGCCTGTTTCTATCGCCTTAATCGCTCCATCTAATGCTATATTGAATAATATCGTTGATATTGCATCCCCTTGCCTCACACCATCTACCATATCGATTTCCTCACTATAGCCCTCACTGGTTATTACTCTGGTTTTCGAGTTGTTTATTGACATTTTTGTCAGTCGAATTAACTTGTTTGGAATATCCATTTTCCTCATGTCTGCTATCAGTTTACGCCTACTAATACTATCAAATGCTTACTTAAAATCTACAAACAATATATGTAAATCGATTCCATATCCATAGTTTTTTTCTATCGTCTGCGTCATTACATGCACTGCATCTATAGTTGATTTACCACTTCTGAATCCATATTGGTATTCCCCTAGCTTCTGTTCTGCGTATTTGTTTATTTCCTTTTTTATAAGCGATGTCATGACTTTGTATACTGTGTTAAGCAGGGTTATTCCTCGGTAGTTATAGCATTTTGTTTGGTCTCCTTTTTTGAAGAGGCATTGTTAGACCTAAACGCCATTCTGCAGACATTTGTTCTTTCTTCCATATGTTTATGAGTAATTCATATATCTTTCTTTTTAGTTCTTCTCCTGCTTTCTTTATCAGTTCGTTAACTATTCCATCTGGTCCTGCTGCCTTCTTGTGTTTGAGATTTGTTATTATTTCTTCATATTCTGCATATGTTGGGAGGTATTCCTCTTCCTCCTTTGCTGTTACCTCAAAATTTGCTTTTGTAAACTCATCCTCCTTTAGATCGTCCTTGTGATATGCTTCCCATTCTCTTTTGCTGATTCTGGTCGTTACTCTGCTTCTTCTATTTTGTTTTCTTATGTAATTATATAGTTTTTTATTATCTCGGTTGTCACTTTCTATTTCCATCATAAACTCCTTTATCCACTCTGCTTTTTTCTTCCGACAGCATTTGTCCGCTTCTTTCTTCTTTTTCTTGTATTCTTTCAGTTCTGTCTCTCCTACTGTATTTAGCCATTGTTTTCGTGCTTGATCTTTTTGTTCCTTTTTGTTTTCACATTCTTCATCGTACAATTCTTTACATCTTTGTTGCTTTTTTTGTCCTAGTATTTCCTCGGCTGTTTTCGTAATACTGTTTTTTATGTTCTCCCATTTTTTCTCCATATTTCCATCAGGATCTTGTGTTAGTCTTTCTTTTAATACTTGTCTGCATCTTTCTTCCGTATGTTCTCCTTTTAAATTATCTATGTTCCATTGTTTTTTGCGTGTTTCCTTTTGAACGTTCCTTAGTATCTCCATTTTAATTTTCACCACAACTAAGAAATGATCCGAATCCACATTAGCGCCTCTGAATGAACGAGTATCTTCTACTGTTTTCAGCCATTTTCTTGATATGAGTGCGTGGTCTATCTGATTCTCTTCATTGGAGCCTGGTTTTGTCCATGTCACTTTATGCTATTACTTTTCCGCCAACCTATCTAATATGCGAGAAAAGTATTGGTTTACCCACAAAAAAGTTGGAAATTTGAAATTTTTTTTGAGTTATTTTTACGTTATCCATCAACAACAACACGAAAAAACATTTTTAGAAAAAAAAATCCTGTGTATATGTCGTCGTTGTCGTCGGCCACTTTTCCTTGCAAGTCTTGTTAGCGCGATATCGCCTCCGGAGTGCAATAAGTCACCAATTTTATGATGGAATATTGTTAAGGACATTTCACAGATGAACCCTATTGATTATCAGCTCACCAGAGCCAGTACAACGGGTGCTATGGTACTTGAAGTACGACATTTTGTCGTTTTTCGAGAAATTTCAGTTTGTTAGCACGATACAGCCTCCGGAGTTCAACAAGTCACCAATTTTATGATTGAATATTATTCAGGGCATCTCACTGATGAACCCTATTGATTTTCAGCTCACCAGAGCCAATACAACCGGTGCTACAGTACATTAAGTACGATATTTTTGTCATTTTTGGAGAAGTTTCAGTTTGTTAGCACGATACAGCCTCCAGAGTATATACAAATGATGAATTTTATGATTGGATATTATTCAGAGCGTCTTAAAGATGAACTCTATTGATATTGAGCTCACTAAAGCCAGTACAACGGGTGCTGTGGTACTTGAAGTACCAAATTTTTGTCATTTTTGGAGAATTTTCAGTTTGTTAGCACGATACAGCCTCCAGAGAGTATACGATTGATCAACTTTATGAATAAGTATTGTTCAAGGTGTCTCACAGATGTACCCTATCGATTTTCAGTTGACTAGAGCGAGTACAGCGGGTCCTATAAAACTAGATATAATAAATTTTTGGTTATTTTTAGAGAAATTCCGGTTTGTTAGCACGATGCATCCCCCGAAGTGGATACAAGTAACAATTTTATGATAGAATATTGTTCAGGGCCACAGATGCGGAAAAGTTAGTTTTAATCTTTAAAACCGTTTATTTTTCGTTATATTCTTCCTTTCCGATTTGTGCATTAAAGTCTCCTATGACTAGTTTCATGTCATTTCTAGGTATATTCTCCCAAACCTCTTACAATGCCACATACCACTTGCAATATTAGGGTGACGACATGGCAACGAGCATTAGCTTGCTGGAAAAATATATTCATTGGCGGCTCGTGATGTTTGAATGTAGTTAGGTGACATACTATATGACACTTCAATTTAAATATTAGATTTTTAAAATTTTTTTTGGAGTAGTATATCCTCAGACAGTTCATCATATTATTATACATATAAGTTCCTCCGCCGTAGATACTTGGCGTTGTATATAAACGGGGCATATTTCTGCATCCACAGGATAGTCGCAATTACAATTTAGCAATTGTGATATCGCCTTAGGGCATCCGAGCGTAACGTATGACGCAGCGCACTAGAGACATCTGTAATTGCGACCGTATTTTGAATGTCTCAATTCTCAGGTGATATTGATGTCAGGAGTATACTGTCTTTGATTTAATTTCGATTGGTCCTACGTACACACAATTTTCGCATACATTAATAGTTTATCAAGATTCTCTGTTAAAGTTGATTCCGTGATTCTGAAAGTATTGTATATTTATTCCTGAGTTGAGAGTTTCTTGAATGTATTCTCTATGGGATCATCCGAGTGTAATCTATCAAAAATAAACGAAGCGAAAATTAACAACAAAGGAGTTTAATAATTCAATTTTATCAAATGTATTCGCTAACAGTTTAAACTTATCTGCCTTTAAAATTTCGTATAAAAAAAGTATTTCAACATTCCTCTGTTGTGATTAAATGCTATGAATCACACGACGTAGTATATTATAGTTGTACATATTCCTTTATTATAAATCTTTGTATATAGGGTGTCCCTCAATGTTAACAATGTTAAATGAATTATATTTATTTATACAAAAAATGGTCGTCTATGGATTTTAACCTTAGTTAACAACAAATAAAATATTTTAAAGTAGGATTGGACAAAAAAATTAACGTTTATACCAGAAAGCATGAGTAGGTACAGTAGACGGAATTAATTGTAAATATATAAAACGCTCTTTTACGTTAATAATTTTTCCCCAAATAATAATTCTATTTTTAACCAAAAACAAATAGTTCACGGTATTTCGACGGATCACACCCATATTATGCAAGCGATGTGTTAAACAAGATACGGTGGCTACTGTAAATTACCGGACACTTTGTAGTAGTTAGACTAATAGTAGTGGTTAGCGGTTTCAATAACGATGCGCGTACCTTGAAAATAATTGGAAACAATTATCACAGCTAGAAGCTCGTTTCTTTGATACACGATCATACACTAAACTTAATAGTGAACGGAGAACTCGAGAGCTTCCGTTTGACAACTTTTGATTTATGTATTCTTTCTTTTTTTGAACAGTTTCGTATCCACATAATTTTCGTTTATTATTTAGTAAAATGACGGCCGGTGGCAGGAATTCCAGTTTGGGGGGTTAATGGAGTCTGTTATTAATTGCTCGAATGGCGATCGTGATTATTAAATATGTTGAATAAATGATGCAGAATATCATACATTTTGCTACCTATTTCTCCTTTTTTAATTCACGAAACAAATATACATATTGGTTAGAGTATTTTTTGTTTGGAGAAAGTTTTAAGCTTCTCTTTTTTATTTGTTGAAAACCCAGAATAATTTTTTTAACAATTGTATTAGTTCACAAAACAGTGTTACAAAAAGTGACGGTTGCTACTTTTCCTATCAGGGTCATAAGTAGTGGAGACCCGAGCCACTATAAGGGAATTTTTTTTATTCAAAAGCTAATTTTTTTTAAATCAATATTACGTGTATATCTTACATATTCAGTAATCTTTTAGTCCGGGAGGCAGCGACACTTTTGATGTAATTATTCCTACAAAGCTGATATTTTCTCATTTTGAAGTTTTCGTATGGCAAGTAAACGGAACGGCAGTCTACCGGGCCAATATGGGGGCAAATAGATGTCAACTCACTTCCCTGACTCCAGAACCACAAATACGGCGGCCTGGGAGGATGAGGAGAATCACTACCCGACGGACGATGACTGGCGTATATCACGACAGATCGTCGACGCGGACAGACTGAGGTGGGCTATCTTAGGCTTCTCCCCCTTTAAATCCCCGGAAACGGACGGAATTTATCCAGCCCTACTTCAGTGAGGCCTGGATGACCTAATGCCGCACCTGGTAGGAATCCTCAGATCCTCACTGACACTGAGGTATATTCCAAAAGGTTGGAGAGAAGTCAAAGTCGTGTTCATACCAACACCAGGAAGAATGGACTATTCCATCCCAAAAGCATATCGAACCATTAGCCTCACATCGTTTTCAATGAAGACTTTAGAGAGGCTGTGCGAACGATACATAAGAGATGTGGTGATAACACGAAATCCACTGCATCCAAATTAACATGCATACACTCCAGGGAGGTCCACCGATTCGGCTCTTCATCTCGTGGCGAGCCGCATCGAGAGATCGTTGGAAAATAAGGAGTCTACCCTGTGTGTATTCATAGACATAGAAGGCGCATTTGATAGAACCACTTTTCCTGAAATAACAAATGCACTTTCCAACAAGAATATCCCCCAAACCATAAATGGCTGGATATATAACATGCTCTCAAAAAGAGCAATAAAAATCAGTGTGGATGATGTAACCATCAGAGGCTTGGTTGTAAAAAGTTGTCCACGGGGAGGGGTGCTCTCACCACTACTATGGAACATGGTCTTAGACTCCTTGGTCAGCCACTTCAATGATAACAACTTCTACACAATAACATACGCAGATGACCTAGTGATTCTGCTAACAGGAAGATTCGAGGAGACATTCTGCGTTTTAATGCAGGAGGCCCTCAATATCATAGAACAATGGTGCAGAGACCATTCGCTGTCAATAAATCCAAAAGAGACTGAGATGGTCCTCTTCACGAAAAAAAGGAAGCTTGCAAAACATCAAGCCCCAAAGCTCCTAGATACCAAACTTAATTTCTCTTCAGAGGTGAAATATTTAGGGGTCACCTTTGACAGTAAGTTAACGTGGAACTCCCACTTAGAAAACAGAGTTAAAAAAGCATATATTTCTTATGAGCAGTATCGTTGAACCATCGGTCGCACCTGGGGAATATCACCTAGGGTTGCTGCCTGGATCTACACTGCCATCATCAGACCTATGCTAACGTACGGCGCAATTGCCTGGGGAGCTAAAGCAAACCAGCTGACAGTCGTCCGTAAACTGGACCAAATCCAAAGAACAGCATGCCTCAAGACAACAGGAGGTATGAGAACCACACCAACAAGAGCTATGGAGGTAATCCTCGGTCTCACTCCCCTTAACATATACATCAAGGAGGTTGTTTTGATGACCATGGCACGTCTGCGCTCTACTGGTATACAACCTGATGTAGGATCCGGTAAACTGAGACGTGACTTGTGGCATGAGTCCCTCAGGGAGATCCCACTGCTGCAGGCCAATATGGACTCGATTTCACCGCGATATGCCTTCAACAGGCCCTACAAGGTAATCTTTAAAAACAACTCACAAGACCTATTGGAAGAAGGCGTAATCCGCATCTTCACAGACGGGTCTAAATCCAATGTGGGCTCAGGATGTGGTATTTTTTACAGAGCCCTGAATCTAAACATAAAATGGGCAATGGGCTGCAATGAAAGTGTTGCTCAAACAGAGCTCACTGCTATCTGCATCGCTGCTAAAGAGATTACCAAAAGGAAAACCACAGGTAATAATATATACATCCTTACGGACAGTAACAAACACTACTAGCCCTGAACAGACCACGTATTACATCAGACCTAGTACTAGAATGTCACATGGCCTTAATCGAAGCCTGTAACAACAACACGGTCACTTTAGGCTGGATCAAGGGTCATGAGAAATCGAAAGGAAACCGTCTTGCAGACTCGCTAGCCAGGAAGGCAGCCTCCCAAAAACTCTTGGGACCTGGCACTTTCATTGGGCTATCGGCGTCAGCGACGGCCGACCTATTAAAGGAACACTCCCTTAATAAGTTTAAGGGTAGATGGGACGACGCAGAAGGCTGCAGGCTTGCCAAGGAACTGCTACAGTATCCGGATAGCAAAGTAGCCAAAAAATACGTGACTATGAACAGGCGGAACCTACGAACAACCACGGGAATTCTGACTGGTCACTGCCACCTACGAAAGCACCTTCACAGACTGGATCTATCTAACACCCTACTTTGTAGAGGATGTGAACAGGAAGATGAGACTGTCGAACACATTCTTTGCGAATGTCAGACACTGTCTCATTTTAGGTTTCAAGTATTCGGCGAGCACAGGCTAACATACGCCAATATGAGGGAACTTAATTCAGGCGACGTTATCGCCTACTTCAAGGAAGTAGGCTGGATGACGAGCTAGAAGGAAGTTTTGAACCTCACAAGGATGCACAATGGGCCAATTGTGACCTAAGTGCTGTGGGGCCACCCACCCTTCAAACCTTTACAGATTACAGATGGGGGCAAATATTAATAACAATTTTTGAAACATGTAAATAAATAATATGTAAATGCCTTATTCCTTCAAGTATAAAACTTTGTAGAGTGGTCAGTGATAACTAAAAATGCAGTATAATGATAGTCTACTGCGTTGGAGGGGAGGCCATCATATGTCTAACAACAACGAAAGGTGTTCAGAAATAAACTTTTTTCACTTATTTCTACATGGTTGAAATTTTTTTTCATATACTTTAGTTTACAAGAGAACTAAACAAAAATAGTCTACCGATCATATAATGGTGCAAAACCTTGATATTCCCAATATAATGCACAATCTCCCGAGAACTTCAGCCGCCGCACCGATCCGCAATAATTCGCTCTGAATTATTGCATACCGGGATTAAATTAACTAAACGTATTTTACCTTCGATACAATGTTGCTAAAGTTTCGCTAGACGTGGCTAAAGTTTTTACGCGTAACTTGCAAAAATCGTAACGAGCACCTAGTTTTTGTATAATGAAGGAAAAATGTTTCAGTTCCAATCTCCACAACACATATGATCAATCTTTGCAAACAAGGTAGAAGCAAACTTGTACATGTTGATTGTATGTTTGATTTTGTACTGTATACATCGATCTTCCCACAAAATATACATTATTATTTGTCATTACAGATCTTTCGCTTTAAATTTTTTATTAGTTGTTATAGTTGCTTTGTAAGTTTTTTAAACGTTTGCTATTTTAAATTTAAATTCTTCACTGTACCTTACTTTCCTCATTCTATTAAATGTAAAGCATTGTATTACAAGTAAATATTTCTTTGTATAATAAATGTGGAAACTCTTTGTTTATATTATTTGTTTCTAGATAAAATTGAATATATTTACACATGTAGTTGAAAAAAGAGCCTACATGGCAAATAAAATTTGAAAGCAACCAACAGGAACTCTGAAACTGATACAAATATGATTAGATTGAGGCAAAGTTGTGACATGACGTTCTGTGTTTTCAGACTAAATGGCCTATTTTAAATCATGTAAATTTGCAACTTTTCCGCAGTTTAATTTTCTTAGCATGAAACAAACAAAAATTTATAATCATGAAAACATTTTATTATATTAATATGAATGGTACAAATTTTGAAAGGTACAATGTTTTTAAAGTATGTATATTTTTCTTCCATTCTTTATTTCTAGCAATTTCCACAATGCTGTCACTTGGTGTTCATATTATTAAATAGCACATGTCCTTTCATGCAATATGTAATGCACCTTGTATCAGGTTATAATAGTTATATTTTTCAATTATCATTATTATATATTCATCAAAATGAATTATGCAATTCTTGTCTTTTGAGAGCGGTTTTAATTTTTCTTCATTCAGATACTTCAAAGGTCACTTCACTTCAATTAAGCATTTTTCGCTTTTCGCTAACAAACCCATATTATCATTAAAACAGGGTTTCAAGAGAATGTTGAAAGATGGTTTGATGATACTAGAACAAACCATCAGTATTATTTATCTCACGTTTTCACATTAATCAAATAATCCAGTAAACATAACCTCAAACATAGCTTTTTAAAATTAAAAAATACGGATTGCAGGATAGTTTACATTATCATAACTATAATTTTTGATATCGCGTCGATACGATTACGTACTTTTTAACAATTTATTCCTTTCAAAAACATTTATGAAACTCTTAAATAATCAAAAATCTACACTCAAATAGAAATTCTGTCCACAGATTATATATTATGTCAACAAATTTTGTTTGGATCCGTGTACATGATATTCTCTTATCTATGCACAGTTGTGCCGGGGTTTGGATGCAACATAAAAAACAGAGATAAGGTTTCTGTGCTCACAAGAAGTTGAATTATTTGAAATCAAAACATTCGAACCGTCATGAGTGGAAATACAGAGAGAGAAAATATGTTGAATATGTAAGAGCCGATTCAGTACTACTATCGACATCTATCGTAAATGTTTTGAACCAAATAATTCGTAAATTAGCAACTAGTATTGTGTAGGTTTTTAGGTTTATATACCTGTGAGGAGGCCCCGCTTAAGGCGTTTTCATACATTATAAATACCTATCTGAAAGTAACAGTTTCAGTGTCATGACTAGAGCATACAAATGAAAATAGGTTATGAATATATCATGTTAAATAGCTTTGCTAGGTTTATAATGTGGAAGTTCTATGAATTTGGACGTTTTTGAACCTCCCTCACATCCTGAATCATATAGGAAATTAATACTTAGTAATTCTCAAAGCGTATTAAAAACACTATACAAAATCAAATGAGTAATTTTCGTTAGAGAATTGTACATTACTTACTCTAACAAAACGTTTGAATTCTTCTCTGTAATTTTTTCTCCAACACTTACATTGACCATAGAAAGATAAATAAAAGTTAACAAGCAAAAAAATAAAAGTGAATTCATGTTCTTTCGCTATAGTTCTCCAAACCAATAACCCCATATAAAGAATAACAAACTACCACTAGTAAGACGGTAATATATAGTAATGTTTCTTTATATAATCGTCGAAGATGTTTTTCTAAAAGGAGATCCATTATAGTAATAGTTTAAATGTGACAAGCGAGCGCCCAACGAAAATGGCGTCATTTCTGTTTATCTGACAGTCACGAAGAGATCTGTTTTTGGAATTGGAACCATAGACGTACAGTGCAAATAACAATATTGAAATTTATTAGTGTAATTTGAGATTTATA
Source organism: Galeruca laticollis (assembly GCA_963921935.1). NCBI lineage: Eukaryota > Metazoa > Arthropoda > Insecta > Coleoptera > Chrysomelidae > Galeruca > Galeruca laticollis. Next base: position 155,260,980 of record OY998181.1, on the reverse strand, counting down.
TATTAATTGTTCGTTGCATTCAAATCTGAATTCTCTTAGAAATTACTGTGCCGTTTGTTTAGTCTGTTCTAATTTATATTCACAGCAAAATTCAAAGATAATTTTACTTTACGTTAAGTGACTATTGCGAATTACGATTTGCCACTTAAAAACTCACTTTTTTAAAAACACTTTTATTTACTACACTGTTACAAACTACACAATAAACTGGTAAAAATAATATAATTAAAATCAGACTGAATATAATACAAATCGATCGTTTAATTTATATAAAAATATTGCTTCGTCGGCATCGGATGTTTCATCGAATGTTGCATTGGAATTTAGCAAACTCAGCGTCTAGATGTATGGCTTCGTATACAGGAAGTTGGTGAAGTTTTGTAAGGGACGAACAAAACTTTGGTGTTCTCTTCGTCTTCTGTTGGTTTGGATTTTCTTTGGTCTTTTCTCTTGCGTCTGTTATTCTTTAGCCTATAACAAAGATAAATTATGAGAATTGTAACGCCTATGTAGATGGGGGTCATCCAGAAATGGTTGTGGATGTGGTTCCATTTTTCGGCTTCTATTGGTTCCATTTGGTTTGCTTGCTTAATGAGTTCATGGAGGTCGTCTAAGGGCACTTGGTTTATCTTCAATGGTTTAAATCTTGTTGGTTTTTGTATGTTGCTTGTTTTAATTTGTGGCAATGTTAATGGTTCGCCTTCAATAGTGGTTTTGGAATTAATAAACCTTTGTTCTAGTGTTCTGAACTCGCAGTTTGGTGGAAGTTCGATCAGGTATACTCCTTGCAGAACCATTGGTTTCGTTGTGGAACATTTAGTTGTTATTTTTGTGGGTCCAGTAAATATTGCTACGTAGTGGGAGTTCGATAGACTTTGGATGATTGTGTTCTGTATTTGCACTGGAATATAGTTGCAAGAGGCTTCTGTGTTTTTCAGTTGAAGAATCTGGTTGATGCAGTCTTCAGTTTTCAGTGTTGTTTGCAACGCTTTTTCGTTGCATAAGTATTCGGCACTGGTTTTTTTGCATGGAATTTCGGAGTATTGAAAGGTATCTTCATTAACCAAAAGGTACGGTTCTGGAGGGATAATTATTGTAGAATTTTGCGTAGGTATTGGGAATAGGTGGTAGTATGTGAAGGTCTTAGAATATAAGATGGGAAAGTGTAGGATAAATACGATAGTGTGGTTCGTGTAGTAAGCGTCTACGCTTATTATATCGTAATAATTAAGGATGTCTTCATCTTTGGTATATAGGAGATGATCTTCGCTGTGGTGTTCTAGCATTTTTGTCACTAGCCATTCTAATTCATCTTTTCTCAGGACACTATTGTGAAGGGTGTTTAGTCTGGAAAATGTGATTGCCTCTTCTAGATCGTTCAGGAGTTGGAGGATAATTTGGAGGGATAGGTTTAATTCATCCAGTACATTTCTGGCTTGCAGATAGTGATTGAAATCGAATACAAATTTGTTCAGATTTTTACTGATTTGATCTATTTCTTCGAAAATAGTTTCTTGGTTGTGTGTTAGAAGAGTCACAGTTTCGTTAAACTTATCCAAAATCTTTAAATTCAAGCTCATGTGATGATTTACGTTTTTTATAATATTCTCCTGGTTTGTTTGGAGCGTTTGTATTGCTGTATTGTAAATTTCGGCGTCTTCCTGGTCTAGGTTTCCGGAGATGGACTTGATAATACTTCCTAAGCCGTTTAGAATTCCTCGTTTCCTTCTTGAGGTTGGATAAATTGATAGTATTTTCTCTTTGGCTGATTTTAGTTGAAATTGGAGGGCTTGATCGAAATTTTGTAAGCTTGTAAAATAAGGGTAGCTGAGGCCGTCTTCTATGGCTTTAGTTACTGCTTGATATTGATCATCGATAGTTTTGATTTCTTCCATTATAGGTTGTAGTTCAAAAAAGTGTATAAAGTCATACGTGTTAGAACGTATCTTTGCTTGTCCCAGGTTGAGGGGAAGCACTCCTGGATTTTCTTTCAGATCTCTCATTTTGATTTCTTCTCCCATTAGGCATGCAAATCTGCGAGGAGGATTTATAATTAGTTTTCTTTTCGGGTTTGTGTTTTATGTTTTTCTTATGTACAGTAGCTGTCTGAGTGTCTATCGTTATAGCGTTATCTATTAGTACTGTCTTGGGTTGAAATCTAGGCAGTAATTTGTTTCTTTTCAAAGTTTTCCTAGTGTAGATTTTAGTAGAGGGTTTGTATGAGATAGGGGTCTGTCTCGTTTTATTTCTATTTTCTATAATGGCCCTTTTATTTTCGGAAAGGCGTTCGTTGATTTCCCTATAGATTTCTTTTGTTTTCTTGCGATGTTGTTCTATGTAATCGTTTAGTAAGGTTCTTTTTATATCTATGTCGAACGGATCTCTTGCATTTAGGTGTCCGTTTAGTACTTCGATGGGTTTTAGTTTTGTTGAGGAGTGGACGGAGTTGTTGTAGCCTAGTAAAGCATATGGCATTTGTTCTTTGATGGATAACGTCGTTTTTGTGTTTCGGAGTATTCTTAAGTGTTCGATCAAAGTTGAGTGGAATCTTTCGATCATACCGTTGGACTGAGGACTGTCTGGGGTTGTGTAGTGGATCGATATTTTATGGGAATCGACAAATTCTTGCATGATTCCGTTTTTAAATTCTGTTCCGCTATCTGCAATTATCATAGAAGGTAGTCCGTGGTGAGTTACAAATGTAAGGAAAGCGTTAATTACGTTTACTGCGTTTCCTCCTTCTATTGGGTAGGCCTGTCCATATTTGGAAAATGCGTCTATTATGGTTAGGAACTTCTGTCCGCTGGCTTGAAATAGGTCGATATGAACGATTTCCAATGGTTTTGTGGGTGTAGGTGTGACCATAAATTTTGGTTTTGGTGGGAGTCTGTCATATTTATTTTCTTGACAGATATCGCAGAAATTAACGATGTCTTCGATATCTTTCTTCAAATTGGGCCAGAAATAACGTTTCCTTATTTGGAGTTCTGTTTCAGTTATTCCTCTATGATTAGTTATGCCTTGATGGTATTTTTTTATTAAGTCTTTTTGCCTTTCTTCTGAATTCACATCTTCTAGTTGAACGTTACATTTAATTAGGTCGTAAGCATTGTTTTTGAATATTTTCCTGATGGTTTCGCATATTTTCTTATATAATTCGTCGCTTTCGAAGAGACATGCATATTTCCTTTTCGGTTGGAGTTGGTTCTTAAAGAAACTTATAATATCTGGGTTAAGGTCGCTTTTCGAGAGTTGGACGTACATGCGTTGTTTGTTTGGAAAGATGTGTAATGTTACTGGAGATCGAGGGTTGTAATTAACTGTTTTGAAGATGATTTGGTTGTTGTAGTAGTTGATTGGTCTCTCAGATATAGGGATGCCTAATATTGGGTCCTCTATTGCAGTGTGGTTCGTTTCGTCGTCTGATGTTTCCCGTTGATCTTCCTGTATGTTTTGTGGTGATTCCTCTTGATTTTCTTCCTGTTTTCTTTGTGATTGATCTAAGTTCGGCTGTTCTAGTATTTCTTCGATGGAGGGGGGCAGTTCCGGAATATCTTCGTTGACAAAGTCTGAGAGTCTGTCTTCAGGTGGATTATTATATAAAGAGGCATTTTCTTCGTCTGGGGATTCTAATTTTCTGTTCACTTCATCGACATATTTTGCTAGGTCAAACAGTTCTTTGGTGTGTATTTCCACTCTTGAAAGGGCGTCGGCGTTAGTATTAAATTTTCCTTTCTTATATACAACTTCGTAGTCGTACTCTTCCAATTTTAATCGCCATCTTACTAGTTTGGAGTTTGGTTCTTTCAAAGAAAAGAGGTACTGAAGCGGGCGGTGGTCTGAGAGGATTTTAAACTTTCTTCCGAATAAATAAGGGCGGAAGTATTTGGTGGCCCATACTATAGCTAACATCTCTTTCTCAATTGTCGAATACTTAGTTTCTGTATCGTTTAGCGTTCTGGAAGCGAATGCTATGGGTTTATCGCTACCCACAGGTCCTTGGGAAAGTACTGCTCCTATGGCATAGTTGCTAGCGTCGGTGGTTAGATTGAAGGGTCTTGTAAAGTCCGGGTACTGTAGAAGGGGTTCGTTCATCAAAAGGTGTCTGCATGTATTGAAGCATTCTAAGAATTCAGGAGTATGTTTGATCTTGGCATCCTTCTTCAAACAAGTTGTTAGGGGTTTCGTCATTTTTGCGAAGTCCTTTATAAACTTTCTGTAGTATCCCAAAAGTCCTAGGAATCCTCTGATATCTTTAGCTGTCTTAGGTGTTGGATAATTGGCTATGGCTTTAATTTTGGTAGGGTTCGGTTTTATACCCTCTGAAGTGACGATATGTCCGAGGAAACTAACTTCTTTTCTTAGGAACTCACATTTGTCTAATTGTATTTTCAGTCTGGTATCTTGGAGACGTTGGAATATTTTGGTGAGATTAACTATGTGTTCCTGTAGAGATGTGGAAAACACGATAATATCGTCCATATAAACCAAACATATTTCGCCTTGGAGTCCTTTCAAGACATTATCCATTACCCGTTGGAATGTTGCGGGTGCGTTTTTAAGCCCGAATGGCATTCTTACATACTCATAGTGTCCGTTCTCTACACTAAAAGCAGTTTTAGGAATATCTTCCTCGGACATTTCTATCTGGTGGAAACCGCTCGCCAAATCCAGGGTGGTGAAATATTGGCATCGGCCAAGTTTATCCAATATGTCGGTTATGTTGGGTATTGGATACCGGTCGTCGATGGTTTTTTCATTTACTTTACGGTAGTCAACAACGATGCGCCATTTAATTTTTCCTGAGAAATCAGGTTTCTTTGCCACTATCCAGATAGGCGAGGACCATGGAGATTGGCTGGGTCTAATTATACCTTGATCTAGCATCGAGGTTATCTGACTTCTAACTTCTTCTTTGTGGATGTATGGATAGCGGTATGATTTAGTATATACCGGTATTTCATCCTTCGTTCTTATGTGGTGTTTAACTTGATTCGTAAAACTAAGAGGTGTATCTGGTTTATGGAAAATATCTGAATATTTTCTGCAGAGGCGGAGGATGTGTTCTTTTTCTTCTATATTAAGATGGTCCGTTTGGATTAGATGGTCTATGCTATTCTTCGTACTTTGTGCTGGTGTTGTTATCATCGAAAATATGTGATATTCTTCGAGATTAATCCTTTTGCAATCTATTGGCTCGGTAATAGCGAATTCTATTGGCTCTGAGGTAAAATTTGCGATTTCCGTCCAAGCTAGTTGGTTTTGGGCGTCGGAAAGGCTTTCTTTTATCACTGCTCCTTGAATTTGTTGTCTTGGTATAAAAACGGTTCCTTGATATTCTTTAACTGGTAACCTAACTTGACTAATGGAGTTTGCTTCAAGTGGAATCGAGTAGAATTGCGTTTTCTTCGTTTCATAATATTTTATAGGGATGGTTGAATGTTTCGTAGTAAGGATTGATTTAGGGAAATTTAATTGGGCATGGAAGAGTTTTAAGTTATCGAGACCAATAAGGCCATCAAAGGTTTCATGGAACTTGAATAAATAAAACTTTAGTTTTTCGGGAGATTTGAATTCTGGAAATGAAGGGATCGTGGCACTATGCTTTTGTGAGTAATTTTGAAAAATGGAAGTGACAGTAAAAGGATCATATTTAATAAAATTTTGGAAATAAGTGGAAGCTATTTTAGGGTTAAGGAATGATTTTGTAGAGCCTGTATCGATTAGGAGTTTTAAAGGAGGGTCAGAAATTTCGATGTACGGGAGTTCTTTTTTTTCGGAAAAGGAATGCAGCTCTATTATGTTTTTGCTTCTGTCATCGGTTCTATGGGAAAATTTTCGTATTCTTCATACGGGAGGTCTTGTACTTCGGCGAGTGATAATTCTTCTAGCGGTTGTTCTATTTCGTAAAAACCTTCTTCGTTGTCGTTTTGTTCGATGTTGTACAATTCTTCGACGGTAAACTTCGGCTGAGGTTGATGAGGTTCTTGGTGTTGGATGGACGGTCTGCTCCTATTTGTGGCCGCTGTCGATATACTCATGGGGATTGGTCTTGGTTGTTGAGATGTCCCTGGTCGGTTGGACCAGAAGTTCGGTTGATTTGGTGCCCTAAATGGTTGTCTTATTTCGGGTCTTGGTTGATTGAATGTGGGCCATTGGATGTTTTGGAATGGTTGTCTAGGCGTAAATTGGCTGTTTATTTGTCTCGGTGGTTGCCATCGAGAGTTGGAGAACGTCGATTGTGGTTGAACCATCGTTTGTGGAAAAACTAGAGGTCGTTGAGAATAGGTTGGTTGTTTCTGGGCCGAAAAGGTATTTGTGGATCGTCCTGGAGTTGATGATTGAGGCAAGTTATTACCCCTTTGCAAATATCGGATGTTGTTCTCTTCTTGAATATATTGAATTGCAATTGCTAGGTTAGTAGGCCGCATGGCCCTTATAGTTGAGCCCAAAGGTTCTCGTAAGCCTGCTAGGAATGTAGTTAATGCTTGTTGTCTAAAAAATTCCATTTTGCTTCTTTTTATTTCTGGATTTTGGGTATGAACTTCGATGTAATTGGTGATACAGTTTAGAAGTCCCATCGTTTTCTCGTAAAACTGCATAGGTGTTTCTTGAGGACCCTGTCGAAGGTTGACTAAATCTCTAGTGAGAGAATTTTCGTTTCTTTGATCTCCAAAGTTTTGGATTAAGACATCTTTCACGGCGTCCCATGTTTCACATCCATAAATAGAAATCACTTCTTTGGCTCTACCAGTTAATTTGCTTATAATACCATGGAAAAGAATCTGGTTCTGGATATCCGCTGGATTATTTTGGTTATAATAATGATTTAATAATAATGTTGAAATCTTGATAAATTCGAATAGTTCGTTTGGATTTCCATCAAAGTTAGGTATAATGCATAAATTTTTAACGTCGAATTGAGCCATTGTAATATTATTTCTAATTTCTACTGTATTATTAAGGTCTGTATCGTCAATACTTAGGTTTCTAAGATAATTCGTCAATTCTAAGTCTTCTCTACTTATATTAAAATCTATTATACTTGGTAGTGTATCGTCTATGCTAAACTCTGAATCAGAAGATTCTGAGACAGAGGAGTCTGACATAAATAAAGTGGCTTACAAGATACAGATGATGCTACGGTGCATTCCTGGAATCCTTGTTATGCTTCGGGATGAACTATCTTGATGGTTACCCCTGGAGCTTGTTCTTTCGAAGATAGTGGATAAACGCTTGATAACGACGAGGATCACTTAAGGACTCTTCCACTATCCTACTGACTGCGCCAATTACGATTTGCCACTTAAAAACTCACTTTTTTAAAAACACTTTTATTTACTACACTGTTACAAACTACACAATAAACTGGTAAAAATAATATAATTAAAATCAGACTGAATATAATACAAATCGATCGTTTAATTTATATAAAAATATTGCTTCGTCGGCATCGGATGTTTCATCGAATGTTGCATTGGAATTTAGCAAACTCAGCGTCTAGATGTATGGCTTCGTATACAGGAAGTTGGTTCACTGTACTGTAACTTGCGTCAATAAAAGCTGTGTATTTTTTATGTTTAAATCGCTGGCTAGTACAATCAAGATTACACACACCTATGCGGTAAGGGGGAGGAAAACCAAAAGAACTATTTTCAACTTCTCTTATTTAGCAATCTCTCTTGGTAAAAGGTAAAAGCGGGTAAGATGACAAACGTGAGTATTGAGGCCAGATTACAACTTAATGATCTAATCTATCAATAATTCGATTTATGAAGAAGGCACGTAAAGTAAACATGGATTATTATTATAGTCTCAGAATACAAAATAAAACAGAAGTGGTGACAGGATACAACCTTGCCATACTCCCCTCTTTATTGCAATAGCCTCTGATGTTGATTGATCAATTTTAACATCTGCTGTTTGGTGCCAGTACAATTGTGAAATGATTATGATATCTTCTTTATCTGTTCCTGTGGCTTGAAGAATTTCCATTAGTTTGTCATGCTTAACGCAATCAAACCCTTTTTTGTAATCAATGAAACATGAAAATACATTCACGTTCATATCTCTGCATCGTTGAGTTAAGACGTTTAGAGAGAACAGTGCTTCCCGTGTACCCACACCATTCCGAAATCCAAACTGACAGCCATCTACCTGACTTTCGCATTTTTTGTAGATGCGCGTATGAATTATTCTTAAAAATACCTTAAGAACATGAGACATTAAGCTGATCATTCGATATTCGTCACATTTTGATGCGTTGTTTTTCTTTGGAAGTGTTATAAACGTTGACCTGAGCTAGTCTGTTCTATAAACAGCGTTAAGTAGTGAAGTTAATATGTTCAGTCCGGCTCCTTCTTCGTCTGCTATAAGTTTGAGTATTTCTGCGTGTCTCTTATCTGGTCCAGCTGCTTTTCTATTTTTTAGGTACTTATATAGCATGCACAACTTCCTCTTTCGTTATGTCGGGTCGGTTGCTGATGGCAATTCTGGTCTATTGTCATTGAACAGGTCTTCGACATTTATTTTTTCCATCTTTTAAGTTTGGCTCCAGTTTATTTCGTTGCTATTGTCCCTTAGCATTGAAACTGGTGTTTTTTTGTTTCCATTTTTCATTTCTTTGACTTCCTTGTGTAAGTTGGAAGAGTCGTGTTTTCTTTGGCGGTTTTCGATTTCAGAGCATTTCTCTGATAGCCACTTTTCTTTTGCTCCGTTGCATTTTTTTTAACTGCCCTATCGAGTTTTTTGTATTCCACTGGATTCAGTTTTTGTGTCCTCCTTTCTGACATTAGATCTAATATTTCAGAAGTCATTCAATTCTGCTTCTTATTATATGTCACGTAACCAATTTCTTGTTCTTGAGTTTCTATTATAGCAGTTTTTGCGTTTCCCCAAACCGTTTCTACCTCTGTTGGCACTGACATTTCAATTTTTTTCATTTTGTTCTCAAGTTCTTCCCTTATAACACGTTTTATGTCTTGGTTTTTAAGTTTGTCAACGTCTATCTTTTTGCGTGTCTGTGTTTTTTGTACTTTTTGAAAGCGCTGCATTTTGAAATTCATTACCATCGGGTTATGGTCGCTGCCGATATCTTCACCGGGATACGATTTTACAGATCATAATGTACTCCATCTGGTTTCTGATGATATTTTCTTTTGTGTGTCTAGGAGATGTATATAGTCGCCTAGGGTGCAGTTTGAATAAAGTATTAGTTATCGTGAAGTTCTGTTCATTGCAGAACTGAACCAGTCTGCCACCCTTCTCGTTTCTCACGCCAAAGCCATAAGCTCCCACGTGATCGCCATCCGCTCCCTCGCCTATTTTGGCATTTAAGTCACCAAGTACTATTGTTATTTCGCCTTTTTTGGTGATGCGCATTATTTCCTCTAATTTGCCGTAAAACTGCTCTATTTCATCGTCGGGTCTGTTGTTCGTGGGGGCATAAGTTTAAATGATGTTCATAATTCTGTGAGTTGTTTTTATTTAAATCATCATGATTCTGTCATTCAAAGGTAAAAAGTCCGTGACTGATTGTGACACTTTGTTCGTAAGGATCACAGCAACACCATATTGGTGATTTCTATCCGTTCCTCAGGGTAATATATGCGTCCATTGTTTGTTTTTTTACTTCTCTTACTGGGTCTTACTTCGCTAAGACCCAGTACGTCTGTGTTTAGTCTATACATTTCTTGTACGACGTTTTCCTGTACTAAAAAGGCTTTTCACGTTCCATGTCGCAATGCGTAGATTGTTTCTATAAACTTTCAACGGGGGATTCTTAGCACCCTCTTCTCATTTAAGGGGTGCCCCGGACTGAGGGCCGTCCTGTTTTGTGTCTCTGCCATTTGGAGTTTTTGGAAAGATTAGTACAGTAAGGGTTCCGTTCCTTTTCTGCACCGCAGTACAGAGGCCTTTCTGCTAGTCCTTAGCTCTACCCTCTGCTTTTCAGTGCCTCACCGCTTCGAAGTCATTCTTCCCACGCCAAGGACTGATTTTGATAAGACTGCTGCCTCTTATCATTTTGTCTTATACTACGCCCCTAAGACTAGGTTGCCACTTCCGCCATAGTCGCCGTGTTTTTACGCCTTGGCTGCCGTTGTGGTCTTAGTCCGTAATCCCGGACAGGGGACTGCGTTATACCCCGCAATACTGGGTCCCTGGGTCCATGAGCAAAGGCAATTCCTTAATAAACAACGAAATAATATTGATTAAACTGAACTTTTATCTGCCTACCTACCTATTGCTTACAAAAATCGCAATACCACTATTTAGCTCTTGCTTCTTTAAAGTCTATTCCAGTGCATTCGGCATGAGCTCATCCTTTGCATTTGGTACACATCTACCAAAGTTCATTATTTTTCCCTGCATCGTCACAAGTGAAGCAATTCCTATCATCGCAGCTGATACAATCTATTTCATCTTCAGTATCCACGACCTAAACTTCTAAAGATGATTCTGAAAATGAGCTGAAATTCAGCTCTCGCTTAAAGGTTTGCGTTTTCATTGTATTGCGCTTCACTTTATGTGGTTTCAAATTTTTGGTTTTTCTTCTTTTACTATTTTGCGTGACTTTCGTTTCCTTTCTTTTTCCAATTTCTCTTGATGTATGACTTCCAAAGCTGTCTTGATTGGTGTTTTGGAAATTATCAAAGAAGGGACGCAGGAAGTCATGTTCCTTTATTATTGGAGGGAGGTGTTAAGTGCAGCTTTTCGTTGGATTCTGGATATTCTTTCGAGGTAGATGGATGATCTTGATTGAGATTAACACCTTCATTTGAAATAGTTTCTACTGCTTGTAGAACTGTATTATGATTCCGGTTTTCATGTATTTCAAGGTGTTTGTTTGTAGTTTTGGCTGCCATAAAATCAATTTCAGAAAATATATTGGAATCAAAAGGTTCTATTCCTCAAGCTTTAAAGCCTTTTTAAGCATTTGACCACGATGCTGATTTCAAAAATTTTCACACACCACGTTTTCAGGGGACCGAAAAAAGAAACGCCCAATGGTTGCATCATATGGCTTGCGTGTGCCGGAAATCTAGGTGAGGTAATGTAGGTTTCTCTACACAAATTTATGGTATCCAAATTCACATGTGTAGCGTGGTTATCCATCAATAATAAAACGGGATTACATTTGGAAAGCTTGGCATATTGAATAAAATGCTGCAGATATTCAATAACATTTTCTGTTGTCATCTTACCCGTTGAATATGCCACGCCAATTGATCCTGAGGGAGCTCCGTTCATCATGCAGGTTGCGACAAATTGGAATATTTCTTAATCATCTGTTCCTTCCTAACTCTTGTCAATTTTAATATTTTCCTCGTGGTTTTCATCATTTTCCATCAATGTATTCCTTCCTACGACGAAAAAAAAGTGTTTAAAATATTTCTAATACGGTATATCTTGACCACACACTGTACTTTACTGAGATTCCAAATCTTCCTCGACAACTGGAGCTGCTTTAGATAATTCCTTCGCAGGCATATCTAAGCAACGTGGGATACATAAAATTCTCATAAATCCCTAGTCATAAGATCATAAAAGATGAAGAAATTGCGGGTACAATGGATAAAGAGGCAATAATATTAGATAGCTCCGTCCGAGAATTGAATTCTTTCTGCATCCACTTTGGAAGGAAATAATGCAATTGATCAAGTATGGATGGAAAAAATTACGTTTTTGTCTCCTTTTACTTCTCTAAATTATTATACCGATAATACAACATGGTTATTAAATCATGGTATACATCTAGAAAGGAAAGCAGTACAGCACAATTTTAGTACTTTGAATGCATAGTTATTGTATATTACATTTAGCTGTCTGTTTCACAAGAGATATCCAAATATGGATATTGGCGCATTTGAGAAGGATCTTGCAATCTCCTTCCGTAAAAATTTCAAAGCTAAATAGTTCATAAACTTTTTGCGAAAGGTCATGTTGGCTGGAGATTCCTAGTTTTATTGTTATCATCAATATTTAATTAAGATAAATGTCCCAAATTTCGACAGTTTAACAGGCCAAATATCATTAATTTGAATAAGATAATTTTTATGCATAACAAACTCCTTTAGGAGTGGGAACAGTCCTTTTTTTTAGGAAAACTTGTAATTACAAACAATATATGAGAGAAAAAAAGAATATTGATTTATTTTAAAAGCACTTCATGTGAACATAAATTCGACACCCACATTTTTACAGTGTACTTTAATTCGCCAGACTGTAGAATCTGATTTCGACACGTTTCCTAATATCGACACTAAATTGTCCCTAGTTTCCACACAAATGATATGAGCAAATTGAAATAAAAATTAATATTTCCTTTTAGTTTTTGGGGGTGAAATAAAAAATGTGAATAAAATATATTTCTATTTATTCGAACATTAAACAAAATGTGCTATTTCTTTAACATTAAACAGTTTTTTTTTCTAATAATTCTGGTGGTTCGATTATATCCTCTATTTTTCCAATCTGTACCATATTTCGTCCTTCTCTTGAGGCCATTTCTAATTATTTCCACACTTTTCCATTGCACTATTCATAGCTTCATTTTCTCTTAAATGGGTTATTATACCTGGATAAAAATCACCTTGGAAATTGACAATGACATGGTATCCTACTTCCAGAATCACTTTGCCGATTTTTAGTTTAGTCTGTTTGTGTTCAAAGTGACCTGAGTTTTTGTTCTCGTTTACCATCTTCATATTTTTTTATTGTAGTTTTTTGCAATTTTTTCTTACTTTCTAGGTCAAGTTTCTTTTGCTCTCGTTTCCGTTTTCTTTCTTCTTTTTCATTGTTTATTCTTTCTTTTTCAGCAGTTTTCTTTAAATAATATTCACGACAGGCTTCGATGTAGTGACAGACGGAATTTTCTCCTTCTTTCTCTCTGTCTGATTTTGAGGAATCGAGGTATCTGGCGAAAAGAGTGCTTTTTTAAATGGACTTGGTACTTCAACACCTGGCAGAATTTTGGAGCATCGTTCATTTGTATCAGGCCTATTCGTGATTATGCCGACTTTTTTTCCCGGTGTTCGTTTTTGACTTCTGATTTTGTCTACTATCAGTGCGAGAGGAATGTCGAATTCGCTGTCGGTATCGATGATACCAATTTGATCTTCTACAATAGGATTGGTGCTTTTACTAGAAATATTATCGTCAACTGCAGAATGATTTTGATCTTTATCGAGTGTCTGACGTTTGATGTCGGTCAAAATACTCTCTTCACTTTCATTTATTTGTCTATTTTCTAGTGATAATTGTTCTTTCTTATCTTCTGATTTGTCATCCCTATCATTTCCTGATACTTTAACAATGGCACTATTACCGAAACTATTCGATTCTTTTTCTGTTGAAGATATTTCTCGTATTTCCATACTTATATCCAACAATCCTATCTTGTCAGTCTTCATCCAGTACTAAGCCTTCTTCGACTTCAATAATTATATTATTCGGCTCATTTTCAATTGTATTCATAAGATTCTCATTAAAAACTTCCCCTGCTTTCTCGTTTGCCAGTTGTGGCTGTATTCTTTCAAAAGATAGACCTGTTTTTTGAAAATTTTCAACCAAAGCTGATACAACCCTCTATTTTCTGTTTCGGAGTGCGATTCCTTTCCTTTAAGGTTATAAACATCTGCGAGTAATTGAGCTTCGATTTCATTCTCAATAAAGTGTAGATGGTCAACAATTTTATTGTCGGTTAATTTATTGTCACTCTTTGGTGTTGACTCTGCAAAGTTATTGTCAATTATTTTCCTGTAATCTTCATTCTCTACATCAAATGGACATAGCCCGCATGCTCGAAATGCGTTGTTGGATATATCTTCTATAATTTTAATATTTTTTATTACAATTTTAAGTATTCCTGCGAAATGTGCTTTGCCCATTTTTTGTTTATTTTCGGTTCTAAATGTTTTTGTCGCTTTTTTCCAACTATTTTTCAGGGCTTTGAAAAACCCACATCAAGTGGTTGGAGAACATTAGTCGAGTTTGGGAGTAAACTAATCAAAATTTTATTCTTTTCTCTACAAAAATCACTTAATTGGAGACGTGATATGTGATTTGTGACCATCTACCTACAAAATAACTGGAAATTTGATGTAATGAGATATCAACCAGGAATAAAATATATTGGTGTTGTACTCATAAAATTACTCGGAAGTCATACAACTATTTTCGGATCTTCCAATGCCCCATCCAGTTGGCATATTTGAAGCTATATGTTTTGGGATCCTTTCATACGAATACATCACCATTGGTGGTGCTAAGTGTCCAGCAGCATTCTCTAAAACATAAAATGAAGGGGCACTTTTTTCAAAAACAATAATAATTAATTGGAGGAATTGGGTTTCCAATTGATTATGACATTTGGCATTCTTTATACTGAAGAGTTATATGCATACCTGTTATTAATACAGTCAAGCATTCCTTCTCAGGAGATTCCCACAGGCAAAAGACCACTCGGACGTCCCAGAATGCGATGGAGAGATAACATCCAAGCAGATCTCCGGAAAATGAACATTCCATTTGACCCTAGGTTGATGGAAGACCGAACAAATTGGAAAAAAGTTGTACAGTCAGCCAAGACCCACCCAGGGTTGTAGCGCTACGTGATGATGATGATTCCTTCTCATCACCGCTTCTCTCGTAAACAGTTTTACTTCCTTTCTTAACTAATACTTTATTTCCTTTGGGATACAAGAAAAATGCGGATTCGTCGCTATTAAATATTCTTTCTGGCTCATTTATTTCCATTTCTTCTAAAACGAAATAATCCCTTATCTCTTCAAACCACCTCCTAACTACAGAGATTCTGCGTCATTCTTTCACCAATTTCGGGATGCCTACGAAGAAATCCTTCATACCTGTGTCGTCCTGGACGTCCTTCAGAAAAAAGCTTAGGCCGTTTCAATTGTTTCACCAAGAGTTCAACACTTTCCAGCAATTGGTAACAGGAAAACCCATTTTATCCAAATTAATTACCCATTGCGATAGCAACTTCTCTTCTTCTAATGATAAGATTGGTGAAGCGCCACTTTTACATATTTCTGATACTCCACCTTCTATTTTTCCTTTTAATATAGTTCGTGGCACATTATACATTTTGGCTGCCGTAACGCAAGGTGTTCCATCTTTAATTGATTCGAGTGCCATTTTTAAATCTTCGGGTCGATAATTAAAATATTTTTTTCCTTCCATACTGAAACTCCTTTCCAATGATATGAGAAAAATAAAATATGGTTGATAAGTTTGGTGATAATATAGCAGTGTCGAATTTAGAGGCTCAAGGTATTGTAATGTTTTTGTTATTTATTTAAACAATAAACGGGTGTGATAAATTTTAAACACTCGGTATGGCTACTTACTAATTTATTTAAACACTAACTCACTAATCACTAACACTTAATTTATATATACAGTATATTCACTTAGACTAATTTATATAAACAGTTCACTAATTTATATTCACTAATTTATGTGTTTATCTCACGATGTCAAATTATCAACTAACTCCCTCTTCCTGATCAGTCCCTTATATATTAAAGCCGTTTTTACTAGTAAATTCTGGGCTGCGGCTTACACAGTCACGAATAATTTTTCTGATCTTTTCTAGATAACTCTGGTCACAAAATAATGTTTACATAAGATAGTCGTAACTCGTAAACAGCTTTTTATAACTGCGTATCCGCCAAAATTTTAACTTTTATACCTGGCTTAGACAGAGTCGGTTTTAGGGACTATACCAGGGTGCTGTTTCGTAACATTACCCCCTCCTTAAATGGAAGTTTCTCCTGGAACTTTTGTGTAGCCGAGACTGGATGTTTAAATCGGCAACTGGCCCCATCTCTGCACTTTCCGCTCTTATGGAAATAGCAGGGCACCGTCTTCATCGGATACTGATAACGGGGGTTGTAGCTGCAAATTAATATCTGGGCACCGGTATCTTGGAAGATAATCTCTACCATGTTCCTGATGATTCGCCAATCCAACTGGTTACTCGCTATCTTAGGCATAGCCAGTTTCTTCACGTTGGATTCCAACACATGGTCTCGGAGGTTTCGAAGTGCTTTCCACACATCGCGGTAGGTAGATCGATCTTGGAATTCATTTTTAGTTACCACGTAGATGACGTACCGCGAATTATGTTTCAGTTTCAGTGTCTTGCCAGGGGCTGCAATCTGGTCTTCAAGTTTTTCTAATTGCCCGAACTTCTTTCGAAAGACGGCTGCCAACCCTCGTGCGTTCTTGATACGGGCGGGGATGTTGTATGCCAGTGAATAATCTTCCGGGAGAGTGAACAGATCTTGTTGTTCCGAAGTGACTCCATATCTAGCTTTCCTGGTACCTCCATACGTGCCCATAAATTCCTCGAAGGTAGGGTCGGACACATCTCGAATAAGGTTTACTCCTTCCTCTATGTCATGGTCTCCTTCGAATGGCGCTAGTGGGTTTTGGTGAACTACTTTTGGTTTTCCGTTGGGAATCTTGCTTATGCGATATAAAACATCATTGATCCTTTTCTTGATTAAGTATCGACCTTTCCAGGATTTTTGTAATTTTGGAGAAAATCCTTTTCTCCTCGTCGGGTTGTGTAACCATACTTTGTCCCCTTCTTTAAAACCGCCTTCTGTGGCCTGCATGTCGTACCGACTTTTCATTCTGTCACTGACAACTTGAAGATTGGTTCGAACTAATTCATGAATATCGTCCAGCCATCTTCTCAATTGGATTACGTAGTCTTCGCCTGCTAGATCTTCTCCAGGCCGACAGCCAAATTCCAGGTCACAAGGAAGCCTCATTTCACGTCCAAACAGGATTTTCGCAGGTGATTCACCCGTGGACTCATTGACGGCAGATCGATAAGCCAATGCGAATTGAGAGAGATACTGGTCCCAATCTCTCTGATGGCTGGATACTACTTTGGACAGGTATTTTCTAATAGTCCTGTTCATTCTCTCGACCATTCCATCTGACTGTGGATGTAACGCTGTTGTTCTGGTCTTCTTCATTCCCAGCTTCTCTCAAATCTCCTGGAATAGATGACTTTCGAAATTTCTTCCCTGGTCGCTGTGGACTTCCGAAGGCACTCAATATCGGCTGATAAAATCTTTCACCAATACATCCGCGACAGTTGTGGCCTCTTGGTTCGGGATAGCGTAAATTTCCACCCACTTTGTGAAATAATTCATTACAACCAGTATGTACTTGCTACCATTTTCTGTCGTCGGAAATGGTCCAGCGATATCTAAAGCAATCCTTTCGAAAGGGCTTCCAGCATTGCACTGTTTCATGGGTGCCTTTCTCTTGCGATGTGGTCCATTACTCGTAGCACAAGTCGTACATTTCTTACACCAGTCCTTCACATCGTCGGAGCTGTTTATCCAATAAAACCTTTCACGGACTCGCTGAAGGGTTTTCTTCACTCCCAGATGACCTCCCGATGGACTGTCGTGTAACTTTTTCAGTACCTCAGCTACCCTCGTTCTAGGGATAACCAGCTGTCTCCTCATCTCAGAACCATCATCGTTTTCAAGGACTCTTTTCAACAGCCCTTCTTCCAGGACAAGAGAGTCCCACTGATCCCAATATGCCTTGAGTTTCGGTGAAAATCTTGACACTTCTTGCCAGGTAGGTCGCCGGTTATCTTTCTTCCATTGCCGGATCATCTTCAGGTGAGAATCATTCTCCTGATCTTCTCTGATCCTGGTGGGTGACCATTCCTCGTTGACTACAGTAGTTCTTGAAACAGCAGCTTCCCTAGATTCCACCTTGTTGCAGTGGGAGCAGTCTGTTGGGCACGGCCGCCTGGACAGGGAGTCGGCATTTCGGTGACTCACACCAGCTCGATGTTCGATGTTGAAATCGTATTCTTGAAGTCGTTCAATCCATCTAGCGATCTGGCCCTCGGGATTCTTGAACTGCATCAACCATTTGAGTGCTGCATGATCAGTCCGGATTAAAAACTTCCTACAATAGAGATACTGGTAAAAGTGTTCCACGGACTTCACTACCGCCAAAAGTGCTCTTCTTGTGACGCAGTAGTTTCGTTCTGGTTTGGAGAGGACTTTACTAAAATATCCCAGTACTCTTTCTTGCCCTCCTTGGATCTGTGAGAGCACTCCACCAATTCCTACGTTGCGTGCGTCAGTGTCAAGAATGAAGTCTCCCTCTGGTAATGGATATCCTAATATCGGCGCCGAGGTTGAATGCCTCGTCAAGGTTTCAAAAGCCGTTCGAGAGTCTTCGTCCCATTGGAAAGTTCTTGCTTCTTCTGTGAGTCGCGTTAGAGGCTTGGCAATATCTCCAAACTTCCTGATAAATCTTCTATAATACGTGCAAAGTCCAAGGAAACTACTAATTTGATGTTTGTCGGTTGGTTGCGGCCATTGCTGAATGGGAGCAATTTTCTCTGGATCCACCGCCACTCCTTCATTGATCACTATATGACCTAGATAGTTTACTCGGTTTTGGAATAGCTGACATTTCTTCGGGTTTAACATGAGCTGGGCAGCTTGGAGTCGTTTGAATACGTCTTCCAAATTCTTCAAATGCTCGTCAAATGTCTTCCCCAGTACTACGATGTCGTCCAAATAGACCAGGCATGTCTTCCAAGACAACCCTCTCAAGACATTTTCCATAAGTCTTTCAAATGTCGCAGGCGCATTACAGAGCCCGAATGGCATGACGTTGAATTGCCATAATCCATATCCGGTGGTAAAAGCAGTCTTCTCTTTATCTTCTGGGTCCATTTCCACTTGCCAATAACAAGACTTCAGGTCCAAGGTGGAAAACAGTTTGCTGCCGGCCAAAGTGTCTAGCGTATCGTCAATTCGAGGCAGAGGATAGCTGTCTTTCTTCGTCACGTTGTTAAGCTGACGATAATCCACGCAGGATCTCGTAGTTCCATCCTTTTTCTTCACGAGCACTACTGGAGACACCCATGGACTAGTAGATGGTTCTATCACTTTTTCTTCTGCCATCTCTCGAATTATTCTTTCAGCTTCCTCTCTCTTCGCTCGTGGAAGTCTTCGAGCTGATTGTCTAATTGGCTTAGCATTACCAGTATCAATTTTGTGTTTGACGGCTGATGTTTATCCTTTTGGTACGAATAAGTATCGATACTGCAAGATAAATTCTCTCATTCTTGTTTTTTCAGCTCGATCCAAAGATTGACCAGCTACTGATAACATTTGTTCGAATCTGGCATTGGAATTGTCAGTAGTCGTTGTTTGACGAACTATAGACGTCACTGGTACGCAGGATCCAATCTTGGTTTCCTACTTGATGGTAATTGGGTAATCATTCACGTTTATCACACGTACTGGGATCTCTTTCGCCGATGTAACCAATCCTTTTCCAATTAGTAGTCCTTTGCCAACTTCTTCGTCGTGGTTCCTTGGCTCGATCATAACCGGTGTACCTTCCTCCATGATTCCCTGTAGCCGTGGTACTATCATGGTTTCGCTTCATGCAGGTAGAACGGTATCTTCCTGTACAGCTGCCAACACCGCGCTTCCTTCATATGAATGCAGGAATACCTCCTCGAAGCCCACTTTAAGGTACTGTTCCTGAAGTCTAATTGGAAACCATGTACATTCATTACGTCCATTTCCAGGATCACGTCTTCTTCAATGTCAGCTACGATTACTGTATGCGTGAACTTTTCTGCGCCAATTCCCAATTGGATTTGTGTCTCACCGTGAACGTTGGCGCTCTCACCTGTGGCGGTCCGCAGTCGCAGTCTCGTTGGTAGAAGCTTCTTCTTGGGGTTTATTATCTCTGGTCGTATAATGGTTCTAGTTGCTCCAGTGTCAACCAGCAGAGCATATTTCTTGCCATTCACTTCTACATCCACATATACACTGTCGTTGCGACATCTGAGCGAAGCTATCAGTATGAGAGGGTCTTTGGAACGATCATGGTTCGGTGCTGCCCCCTCGTTTTCCTGTGACTGGGGTTCTTGGTTTGCAGGAGTCTTGGGGCGCTTACACGAACTACGTACATGCCCTAGCTCGCCACAATTCCAGCATCTGATTTTTCTCGGTTTCTTGTCCATCATACCTTTTATGAAACTGACGAACTGGTCAAATCTGTCTTCGTCGCCTTCTTCTTGGATGGTCCTAATTTTGTTATATCCTGAAGCCTTCGTTGCTGCTTCATATTCAAGAGCAGCTGTCAATGCGTCAACAAATGTTTTGGGATGGGCTGAGCAAAGCGTCCTCTGCATATCGGGTCACGTGAGCCATCAATAAAGGCCTGGATGCCCAGACATTCCATCATGTTCTCAGGTGCTGACGGATAAGCAAATCGAACTAGTCGCGCGATGTCCACTTCATATTCTTGAAGGGATTCATCACGTTTCTGCCTTCGGTTCTTCAGCTGAGATTGGTACAAATGTTCTAGATGTTCATGACCTTATCGCATGTCCAACCTCTTCTTCAGCTGCTCGAAGTCGTCCGTTCCTTCCAAAGGTATCGTATGAAGTACATCTAAGCCATCTCCGCGAAGCGCAATGGTTAAACTAACTGCCTTCTCTCTATCGGACCAATTATTCACTGTAGTGGCTGCTTCAAATTGTTTCACATAATTGGTCCACGACATTTTTCCATCGAACGTTGGGGTCTTGACTCGGGTAAAAATGCCAATGTCTTCACACTTAGGTAGTGTTTCTGGCGTGCAGGGTTTCGTTTGCTCGGTCTTCTTTTCTTCCTCTGGCGTGCCTCGCATTCTTGAAACGGAAATCTTTTCCTCTAACTCCTCGATTTTCTCGACTATTGTTGTAATCTTATTCTCGATTTCAGATTTTAGAGACGAAATTTCATTTTCAACGTCAGCGGCGTTTTTCATTAATAAGATGTCGGCAGATATATCGTTATTCAAAGTAGAAATTTTCTCGTCCTTATTAACAGAAATGTCGTTCTTCATAGCAGAAATATCGTTGTTTATAGCCGAAATATCACTTTTCACATTCGTAGAAATCTTCTCTCCCATGCCAGCAATCTTCTCGTCCATGTTAGCCGAAATATCATTCTTCATAGTAGAAATCTTCTCTTCCATGCCAGAAATCTTCTCGTCCATGTTAGCAGAAAAAGACGAGATCAAGGTGGAAGCCTCGTCATTAAATAAAACTGTTTCTGGATCAAAGCCGTCATTTTCCAGTGTCACTTTAAGTCTTTCTACTAGTTCACTTTTCTTACCGGACGTTTTTAGCTCACGATCTTCCAATTCTGCTCTTAATTCCGCCACTTTCAGATCCCTTAATCTCTTGGCCATTTTTACGTAGATATTTATTTATATTACCCCACACCTGGCACCAATGTAATGTTTTTGTTATTTATTTAAACAATAAACGGGTGGGATAAATTTTAAACATTCGGTATGGCTACTTACTAATTTATTTAAACACTAACTCACTAATCATTAACACTTAATTTATATATACAGTATATTCACTTAGACTAATTTATATAAACAGTTCACTAATTTATATTCACTAATTTATTTGTTTATCTCACGATGTCAAATTATTAACTAACTCCCTCTTCCTGATCAGTCCCTTATATATTCAAGCCGTTTTTACTAGTAAATTCTGGGCTGCCGCTTACACAGTCACGAATAATTTTTCTGGCCTTTTCTAGATAATTCTGGTCACAAAAACAATGTTTACATAAGATAGTCGTAACTCGTAAACAGTTTTTTATAACTGCGTATTCGCCATAATTTTAACTTTTATACCTGGCTTAGACAGAGTCGGTTTTAGGGACTATACCAGGGTGCTGTTTCGTACTAGTATCTAATTTCGACACCCATGTCGAATTTAGAACCGGTCGTTTCTATATCACTCCGGCTACAAATGAGATGCAATGTATGATATATATTTCACTTTAGAAAAGGATGGAACATTTTTAGGTCTAACGGAAAATGTCCGCAATTTCGACACCCGGTGTCGAAATTTGGTTAGTAACTAGATTTAGTGTACCTAAATTCGACACCCCTAAAAACTATCATATTATCTACTATATATTCGAAACAACAGCTTTATATCTAACAATAATCTATATTTCATCACGTAAATACAAAATCTCCCCATAGGAATTGAAATTCACGCCCTGAAAGTAGTTAAAAAAATGTCTGTTCTTTTCTTTCCTTATAAGAAACTCTGCAATTTGCTCGAGCCGTCACAACTCAATTGTGTGATACATTTACTATCTTAAATATACGCTAACATGTCACTAAAAGAGAAAATTGCTACGCGACATATTGAGAAATGTCACTAAGCGAATTATGAGACGGTAAAATTCTATTAATTTCTTCATTTCACGTAGTATATTAGAATGTGTCGAGATTATGGTCACTGGCGAATTAACGTACACTTACCTTATGTCATCGGTTGGTTCAAATTTTTTGGGCTAACCTTTGACGGTTTGATTTTTAAAATCATGGTATAATTCGTTGTGATCACTGTACTGTATATCGGAATAGATTTTACTCTTAAATATTTGATATTTTTACAAAGGAATTCCTGTATTTTAAGCTACGCCAATGCGAAAACGACTCAAAATAAAAAGTAACCTTTTTAGATAACAGTAAGGACATTTGATTTACTATCGAAACGTCGAAGCTTTATGCGGTACTTAAGATATCTTGAGAGAAATTTAAAATCTTTCTGAGAGTTGCAATTATCGTCGAGAACATTTTTATTGGTTGAGTTTTTGGGACGTAAGCGTGGGTGATCTGCCATTAAAATCAGTTAAAAAATTTTAGTAGAGAGTCACGAATTTTTTGTATTAGTTATCAGACAAATTTATTTTTACATTTTAACTAACTGTTATTGGTGGTTATCATAATATCACATAGGAATGTTGTTTGCTTAGTGAGCATTTAAAACATTGGGTCATTATTCCAAAATATATAAAAATAACACATGTCTATAAAAGGAACAAATTATATTATTATATTCACTTACTTTCTCCTTTTTATCAAAATATATGTCTAATTGAAGAAACCAGGATAATAAATGGAATGAATTAATAAATTATTGAAAGTCTGCTTTGAGAATGACCACGAGTTCACACACACATTATAATTCTTGTTTTTTGACTACCTATCGACATTAATTGATGTTAGCAACTACATTTGTGACCTGCAACCTTCTAGATAACATTATTCCTACAATTATACAAACCTACCTAACAGACCACTTGACAATAGTAATGGAAGAGAGCACAAGAGAAAAAAACTATTACGTAAAAAACTAAGATTGCACCTTTGCTAACTAACTTTCTACTACACTCAATAAACGAGAAAAATAAAAAGTTTGAACAACTTCTAAAAGATCCAAACAATGATGGGCACAAAATTCAATATAAAGCATATAGAAATAGAGTAGCATCTGCAATCTAAAAAGCCAAAACAAACTACTGCAGACATAAAATTAACATAAATTTTGGAAATTCAACTTAGGACATGGTGAAAAGTTTGTGTGGTAAACAAGGTAAGAAAAAGCAAACAGACCAATTGTAACGCTCTTGCGTCGTAACTTGACGGGTTGGCGCCTTAACTACAGGTGACGGGTTGCCTCGGGCGCCAGTTTATTAAAGTGGTATGCTCCACTCGGACCGGGCAGCGTCAGTGAAGAATTAAAATACTCCAGGGGTCACTTTATGGTGAAAGTGTTGCGGCCGGTCGGGTAGATTTTACTTGCCTCCCCGGCTTCGTAACCTGGGTATTAGCTGCTTAACGTTCTTACCTATTTACGGAGGTTTACTGCTAGTTGGAGTTGGAGAGGAGAGAAACCAAAAGTTACGTATCTACAAAGAGTCTTTATTAAACGGAAAACTAAACTAAATGTCCTCTAATTCGGGGTAGGCGGGGCAAAAGAACTAGTACTAACTACTATCCTACAGGTTCAAAACGGTCTCTACTACGGTAAATAAAACAAAGCTATGCAAGCGGAAGCAACAAAAAATGGGTGGGGTTGCGGTGAACGGTTAGCGGAAGCCGGGTGGTGCGGTGGACGGTTAGCGGAAGTGGGCAGAACTACTACGGATTGCAAGCGACCCTCTAGGTTAATCAAAGCTCTACTTTCGGGGGATACGGCTCTCGGTTTTTCGCGGTATCGAAATCTCGGAGTCGCGGCCGCCACTACTAGGATGTGAGAACTCAACTTTCTAGTAGCGGACACGGTTCCCCTCGATCGGATGGCTGAAGGCCCAAACACGGCCGCGACTAGGATGTGAGAACTCAACTTTCTAGTAGCGGACACGGTTTCCCTTTACCTCCCCTGATTGGATTGTACGGCGAGAACCATATACCCTAAGGTATAAAATGGAATATTACTCACCTCGGTAAACGGTACGATCGAATTAACGGAATCGGTTTTCTGAAAGAGAACGGTTTTTATGAGCACAATGAAGTCTCTTAGATTTAATTCTCACCTGCGTATGCGGGTAAGGATCTGAGTCTACGGATAGACTGACGATTCTGAGAATCGTTCTGCTTTACGGTATGGCTTGTTGGGGATACGGTGCGAAGACGTAAGTGTCGCCGACTGTCGGTGCAGGTTTGACAAATTATATTATATTGTACCGATGTTTATATTACATTGTACCGATACGGACGGAGAAATACAGTGTTCGCATGCATTATTTCATATTATACGGTATATTGTATATTGTGCTTCTGCCCGGTCTTTGAAAATGTAACTTCGTTACACAATTAAAGGATGAAAATGTTGAGATACTCCTAGATAACCTTTTAATTAGCAATGCATTTAATGAGTATTTTATAAATGACGGTAACAAATTAGCAAGTAGAAATGTAAGGGATAAGGATTACATCCCCAAGAATCAGTCACCGCCGAATTCTAATGAAAAGGGGTTAAAAAATAGGAATCTATTCCAAGATATAAGATTCACAATATCAAATATAAATTTACATTTGAAATTTCCGAGTGGATACAAAATTATCTAATTTTGTTATCAATCTTATTAAACAGAAAAACTTTTAAATGCAGCTAAAATCATTATTATCGGTTAAAAAACGAAAAAGTTATACATTTGTTCATAAGTTTGAACCTTTCCCACCCATTATTTGAAGAATAATGGCAAAAAATCTCCTCAATTAAATTTATTCATAATCTCATCATGATTTCAAAAATTGTATTTTTAGGACACCTTTAGTATGTTTTTTTGGAGTATTATGTTTTCTAGTGTTCATTCCACCCCTAGCGGATATTTTAGAGACTGCAAAATATTTTCCAGCAATTTTTCAGGATCCCTTACCTAAAGGTAATTTTTTTGAAAGTGGTACCATGATTCTTTTCTGAGATGCGGCCTACAGTCGTTCTTAGTTGTTCATCCTGTACATTTAAAATAAAATAGCAAAAAAATAATGAAGGATTTAAAACGTTTATTCACTATTAATGAACAGTACAGTAAATTTGAAAAAAAACAGGTACAAAATTAGAAAAAAAAAATATCTTGTCCAGCGCTCCAACCTAAAAAAAATAAAATTAAGTAAGCATATTACATTACAAGTCTGGAAAGTGGAAACTATTGAACACATTCAGTGAAAGCAAGAAATAAAAAAAGGTATATTAATCCGTAGTTACCATAACGTAACATACTTTGAAACTGAATTAATAAAGTTTAACGGATACACATACATTACAGCTAGTTTACAGAAAATTTATTAGAATAGTTTTTTAATTATATTGAAACTAATAAAAATTTCACACCATAAAGATTTAATGAAACATTACGTTACATCAACAGAAATCCAATCTGATTAAATTCTATCGTTTACTTACGGTTACTTTTTTCGAGTGCCTCAACCATTCCATAACGTACACTTCAAAATCCTAAACAACAGCTAATAAAACAATTACTTTAGATCAAATTGTGCCCATGGAGACCTTTGATCGATCATCATAAACTACATCAAACTTGATTTTCAGCCAATTGACAGGGACCCATTTTACATAAGATACATCCTGGGTTCTTCAAAGGAATAATAACATATTTTATTTCAAGAAGTGACTTTTCATGATTTACCTCTATTCCATACCTCACTCCATTTGGCAGGTAAATTCAGGTGTGCTATGAAAATTCATACTTCTTTTCTGTATAAAATAATATATACTATTCTCATCTTGTTATTTTCATCCTGGAACAAATTGTATATTAACATCGTGGAATTGTAACTTAATGAAAACTAAGCATTATTAATACACTGTATACAAAAAAAAACTACTTATGAAGAAGAGATATGAACACATTATCAAGTTAAATGAGTTTATAATTAATTGTATCCAATTGAATATCCAATAGCTGTGTTTCTGCAATAATAAATAATTGAATGCTGTTCGTTGACTGGAGCATTCAGTATCATAAGTTACATATTCTTCAACTAGATTAATATAGGTACCATTGTAAGGGACAAATACAGTTTATTTATTGTGTTCAGTGAATTTTCAAATGAAAATGAGCTTTTTAACAGAAATTTCTGTTTTTAAAGTCTTAAACAGTCTCTAATTGTTCACAAGAATTGTTAGTAATAATGTTAAAATTTTCTAAACCTGCAAAATTATATTGATGGCTAAGACTACTACTAGAAAAACTAAAACTAGATACTCGATTCAATATATTTTGTACTGTTTAATACAATGTTGTATCAGACTATCTGAAATAATTACTCCCCTTTCATTACATAATTACCAACTATTTGTTTTTTATTTTATTTTTATAAGTAGCTTCTGAAACATCTTGAACATTGAAAGTGTTTTCCTCTAGATTTATATATCTGCGAACATATGAGCATGTTTTATTATTAATAATAATATCTACCCTATTGCAATATCAAGTTTTTTGTAGGGTATAATGCATATCTAGGATTTGAAATATTTTGTAATATAATGTTAGTGTACAATTCCGCCACGTGGAATTTCAATGTATAATAGCCGATTAAAGTATTGAATGAGTATTAAGTTTTAATAATTATGATTTTGGAATAGGTACTTACCGATAACAATTGTTGTTCGTCCATTATAACTAAGTATAGAAACTGTAGCTTAGTAGAAACTAACGAAAACGAAGACCACTTTATTCACGTGCTACTTGCAAAATATGTGCTTCCTGCAAATAAAATATAACTATAACACATAAATGCAAACCATCCGCCATTCAATGCTTGTCATTTTTGTTTCCACAGAAAACTACTGATGTTTCGTTCATCAGTTCTTCTTCTGTTTTCTTCTTTTTTATGTTGCTGTGATGTTCAATATGAGATATTACTGAGAGTTTTATGAACTAACGTCGTACAGACGTAATAAGTAAGATGTTAATAAAAATTATTTCGAAAGATGTAGAAGTAACTGCAGCATGTGATCATCTTAGAAACATGTTAATTTGTAATATTACAGTAACGTTCTATATGTGACATTAGTGAGAAGTATACAAATTCACACCGTATGAATGTTTCCTATAGGAAGTTACTAAAAAGAAGTTCATAGGATGTGTATGTAACTACGAATTCAAGTATTACTGTGTACATCAAAAATATGTATTATTTACATGACATGGATGTTAATAGAGTTGGTAATAAAATTAAGACATCTAGGAGATAACTTATTAACGTTTTAAATAAACATCACCAAAAAGTTTAAAAAGAACATCACAAAAAAAACTTGTTATGTTTCGTATTTAGTGGGTGAGGATATAAAATCAGAGGTACTCAAATCAATAGCTGATGTTATTGCTGAACCTCTAACCTGTATAATAAATCTAAGTATCAAGACCGGAGTATATCCATCTCTCCTCAAAGAATCGGTGGTGATAACGATTCTTAAAAAAGGAAGTAAAAATGATACTAA
Organism: Galeruca laticollis; assembly: GCA_963921935.1. Classification (NCBI taxonomy): domain Eukaryota; kingdom Metazoa; phylum Arthropoda; class Insecta; order Coleoptera; family Chrysomelidae; genus Galeruca; species Galeruca laticollis. The sequence goes on along the minus strand of OY998181.1, from coordinate 155,233,106 downwards.
TAATTATATACCAATTTTCCTAATGTCCAGACTTTCAAATGTATTTGAAAATATAATGAAAAATAAATTTAATTCATATATAAAAAAATATAACCGAAAAGCAGTTTGGCTTTAAAGAAAAAACATCTTCTCAGGACGCAACTCTAAAACTATTAAGTAAATTAAATGATGCCTTGGAGAGATGAACATTGTGTGTGTTTTTATTGATTTAAGTAAAGGATTTGACACGAATAATTATCTAATGCTTTTGCAGTACCTAGCAAATGTTGAAATCAGGGCAAATTGTTTAAAGCTTTTCCAAAGCTAATTAACAAATCGAAATCAGACTGTACGTATCGATAATGTAAAGAGTGATAACAGGATGGTTCAATGCGGAGCTCCGCAAGGCATTGTACTTAGCCCCTAGCTGTTTAATATCTATATAATAGGTTTATTTTTACTGCCAAGCAATGGAACACTCTTTTCGGATTTACGGACGAAACCGCTATTTTCTATGAAGCTGAGGATTGGCAAGCACTAAAAGAAATAGCAGAAAAATACTTTGCAATTATAAAGAAACGGTTACACCAGGAAATAGTAATAGTAAATATAGATAACACAAACTATCTACCTTTTTGCTGGTACAGGAATGGCTCACCTCACTTTGATAAACTTTCACGTCATCGATAGAGAACAAACTTTTAGAATTCAGCCTGTAAAAAAGGCAAAGTATTTAGGTTTCTATATTGATAGCCACTTAAGATGGAGTGGCCATATAAATTACATAGTTAAAACATTACAAACAATGCTCTACAAAATTTAAATATCTAAGTAGAAATTTACCATTTAACAACCCCCTTAATCAAGGACATTCAGTAATTACAGCTTTTTATATTATAGTGGACAATTCCCAGTCCATACCTCCCTTTGTGTATTCTTCCCCGCGAATTATCAATGCATCTAGTCTCTATTCCTTTGTCGTCTAAAACATGCAAAAATTTTATCATAACATAGTTATTTTGAGCGACTTAAAATTTTATGTAGAAAGAAATTACATGTTCGTTAGTCCTAAAAGAAACTTTTCATGTTATTTTTACAGAAGTTATTATTGAGCTGCAAATACTTTATTAAATTCATTTATATTCTTAATAACAGATACTTTAGTGTCCTTGTTTACATATGTTCTGTCCAAACGTTTCTCGAACCCAGTATTCTAATAACCTCGTTTAATAAATTCAGTCTTATGTTGGTTAAATCTTCTCTTATGACAATTCCAGTTCCTTTATGTAGTTTTTTTATCATACACCATTTTTGTTATTTCGACATCCTTCAATTTTAGAAATATACATTTACTTTTGTTTTCTTCTCTTTTCCCCATCCTATAACATATAATATTATCACTTTCGTTCAGATTCTGTGACATATTATTGTATAAAGTCTTTATTACAACTTTTCTTGTATCTTCTTTAGAGGTCTCTTTCATGTTAAAAATTCATAGCCTGATCCCCACGATCCCTTTTTAAATCCCTCACGTCACTTTCTTCACTAAGTGGAGATATTTTATTTTGTAAATTTTTTGATTTATCTTCAGATTTATTATTAAGTTTATCGTAATCCTCTTTTAGTTCTGCCACTGAAGTTTCAATGTTCACAAGTTTATTTTCAGCTGCATTTAATATTGCATTGCTGTTACCTTTATTGCAATTTTACTGCTAAGCAAATCATTTTCAATAGCCTTGCTCATCGCGGTTTCATTTGTTCTCGGATTTCTCTTGTTATTGCCATTTTGCAGATGACTTAGTTAATGTACAAAATGGCAGAGACGAACTCGTTTGGAAATGTGACATATTTCTGAGAACTCTAGAGCATTGAATTACTTGGCATGACAGTAGAACAGACTGGAAAAAAACAGAATAGAAAATAATCTTCAAAAGAGTTCGAATGCATGGCAGAAATTTAACATTGAAGAATATAGTATTAAAGCAGAAAAACCTACAAAATCTCGATACAACCTATAACGATAAGCACAAAGGAGGGGGTGGATATAATAGTAATAGAATGAGAAATTATAAGATACATATTTCAGATAGTGGAGAAGTAAGACTGAAGCAATTGAGATGGAACTTGGGGCCTTCTCGAATATATAAATTTTATGAGCAGCTATCAACCATTTTAAAGATATATTAAACATTTAAAATCTTTTGTGGGGTAGCTAACATGATTAATTTTAATAGTTTTTCTTTTGTTTCAGGAAAAAGACTGAGCTTAGGAATGACTTAGACAAAGAGCCCAAAGACTTGACAAGTAGAAATATGTTTCCTAGTGCACAAATAAAAATGAGGTAAATTTTTTATAATCTATAAAACGAAACAAAAACATGATAACGTTTCTCGGAGATCTCTTCAAATAATGAATGAATGTTTATTTATGAACACATACATTAGATACATATTTACATGTAAATACATATCTTCGTGTAATAATTCAACATAACATAACCTAACATAATAACTAGGAAATAATCTGAATAATAAAATTACTTAGAGACATAGTCAATAAGCTATCAGTATAGTGTTCATGAGCAGATACGATTTACACTAAATAAGAGTAGTAGAGTAGCCGAGTAAGTTCATCAAAGAACTTGACTTCGGGTATTGATTCTTTATAGAAAATATATCTTAAATGAATCTGACAAATATTGAAATTTAAAAAACATAAGTAGTAATAACGAGTATTATATTAAAATGTGCTTTGACATTATCATGAAAATTACAAATGTAATTAATTTTTTATACAACTACTATGCAAAACACGCTTTTCTTCACACATTTTTATGCGCAAAGCAAGCATTTTCTTAATTAGTTTGATATCCGTTAGAAAAGTAATAGTGTAGAGTGTGGGAAAAGTACACGTAATGGTACTTTTCCGCACGGAAATGTCACTTTGCCCACGGAAATGTCAATGTCAAATTTTTTTGACAATACTTTATAGTGGATTTCTGGGTATTCAAATTTTAAATTCAAACTAAAAATTCTGTAAGTAAACTATTTTTTAGATTATGTATTTCAGTTTAATGATTATAGTTTATAAACAAATTCATTTATTACCCATTATTTTAGGAACTATGAACCGAGATCATAATTCAAATTCCGATATTGAGAATACTCCTTCAGATATTATCGAAAAGGCTCAAAATGAAGTCGAAAATTTGTTACCTGAAGTTTCAAAAAACATTACAGCAAATTTATGAACTGGAGGGAAATAAACAATATTAAATCATTCTCAGAAAATGTTTTGTTGGCTTATTTTTAAGAAATTTCTTCAAACTTTAAACCGTCTACACTGTGGTCTATATATTCAATGATAAGGAGCCTCATAAGTATCAAACATAACATAGATGTTTCAGTGTATACAAAACTTCGAGCATATTTCTTAAATTCGTTCTGTTTAAGTTAAATAAAATACATATATAAGTTACTTTTCTCTTTAATTCATAAACGTAGTTGTAGAAAAAATATTGCGTACAACTCGTACGCAAAGCACTTGTCTCACTCGATGGATTTGCGGCACTCGCCTTACGGCTCGTGCCACAACTTCTGCGCTTGTGGGAAAAGTAACGCTTTGCGCACTTGTTGTACAAATTACTATTTCTTCCTTTTACATTCATCATTTATTAATATTAATTATGGTACTAGTAACTTTTGTTAACGTGAAAGACATATATTTAGAATAGTTAATTTTTTTATAAACTAAAAAAATACACAAATACAAGGTATAAAATAGCAAACAAATTTATATAACTAAAATTGGATCAATTTCTTCAGCGAAATACTTGTTGTCATTGGAAAATATCCGTTCCTTTAATTTGTTTTTGGAAAGATCAGCTGAATTATATTTTTTCAAGATGTTGGGTAAATTGTTCCATAGTTTTGATCCAATAAAGCAGAAGCTTTTCTGGCCAAGTGCTTTATGTGTAACAGGGGCATATATAGCGGATTGTGTATTTTGTCTCGTTCCGTAAGTATGTGGTATATTATGTGTATAATGCCTGTTTGAGTACAAGAAACAGAAATTTTTTATGCAAAAGAGTTGCCGAATGTCCATCACCTTCGAATTAATATATACTTCATTGGAGGAAAATCTGCGAGGTTTTTTAAAATAGTTTTCAAAATGACTTTCTGAATGATATTGATCGAGCTCAGATAATTATTCCTAATTCCTCCCCAACCAATGATACCATATAGTAATATGGATTCAACAAAAGCGGAGTATATAATTTTCAGTGGTTCATGAGATAAAGATTCCACTAGTTGTTTGAATCTGCAAATTAGGCCTCTGAGCTTATTGGTGATGTTGCGAGCATGAACGTCTCATTTAAAAAAAGAGTTAATATGGATGCCTAGATATTTGACTGAGTATACGAGTTCAAAAGTTTCTCTTGAAACTAGACCAAAATCAAAATGTTATGTCTGCAAAATATTGATGTCAAATTGTTTCGTTTCAAATATACACAATGATGTTAAGGTGAAAGAGATATATTTAGAACAGTTAATATTCTTATAAACTAAAAATATACACACATACACTCATATACACATATACAAATACAAGGTATAAAACAACAAACAAATTTATATAACTAAAATTGGATCAATTTCTTCAGCGAAATACTTGTTGTCATTTGAAAATATCCGTTCCTTTAATTTGTTTTTGGATAGATTAGCTGCATTATATTTTTTCAAACTGTTGGGTGAATTGTTCCATAGTTTTGATCCAATAAAGCAGAAGCTTTTCTGGCCAAGTGCTTTATGTGTAACAGGGGAATATATAGCCGATTGTGTATTTTGTCTCGTTCCGTAAGTATGTGGTATATTATGAGTATAATGCCTGTTTGAGTACAAGAAACAGAAATTTTTCATGCAAAATAGTTGCCGAATGTCCATCACCTTCGAATTAATATATACTTCATTGGAGGAAAATCTGCGAGGTTTTTTAAAATAGTTTTCAAAATGACTTTCTAAATGATATTGATCGAGCTCAGATAATTATTCCTAATTCCTCCCCAACCAATGATACCATATAGTAATATGGATTCAACAAAAGCGGAGTATATAATTTTCAGTGGTTCATGAGATAAAGATTCTGCTAGTTGTTTGAATCTGCAAATTAGGCCTCTGAGCTTATTGGTGATGTTGCGAGCATGAACGTCTCATTTAAAAAAAGAGTCAATATGGATGCCTAGATATTTGACTGAGTATACGAGTTCAAAAGTTTCTCTTGAAACTAGAAAAAAATCAAAATGTTATGTCTGCAAAATATTGATGTCAAATTGTTTCGTTTCAAATATACACAATGATGTTAAAGTGAAAGAGATATATTTAGAACAGTTAATATTCTTATAAACTAAAAATATACACACATACACTCATATACACATATACAAATACAAGGTATAAAACAACAAACAAATTTATATAACTAATATTGGATCAATTTCTTCAGCGAAATACTTGTCATTTGAAAATATCCGTTCCTTTAATTTGTTTTTGGAAAGATTAGCTGAATTATATTTTTTCAAACTGTTGGGTGAATTGTTCCATAGTTTTGATCCAATAAAGCAGAAGCTTTTCTGGCCAAGTGCTTTATGTGTAACAGGGGCATATATAGCGGATTGTGTATTTTGTCTCGTTCCGTAAGTATGTGGTATATTATGTGTATAATGCCTGTTTGAGTACAAGAAACAGAAATTTTTTATGCAAAAGAGTTGCCGAATGTCCATCACCTTCGAATTAATATATACTTCATTGGAGGAGAATCTGCGAGGTTTTTTAAAATAGTTTTCAAAATGACTTTCTGAATGATATTGATCGAGCTCAGATAATTATTCCTAATTCCTCCCCAACCAATGATACCATATAGTAATATGGATTCAACAAAAGCGGAGTATATAATTTTCAGTGGTTCATGAGATAAAGATTCTACTAGTTGTTTGAATCTGCAAATTAGGCCTCTGAGCTTATTGGTGATGTTGCGAGCATGAACGTCTCATTTAAAAAAAGAGTCAATATGGATGCCTAGATATTTGATTGAGTATACGAGTTCAAAAGTTTCTCTTGAAACTAGACCAAAATCAAAATGTTATGTCTGCAAAATATTGATGTCAAATTGTTTCGTTTTAAATATACACAATGATTTTTACGTATAATTGGGCATAACTTCTGAAATACCATATATACTTATATGAAACCTTACATTGTAAGTATGGGGGAGGTAACCCAATCTGAATCTGTAATAATATATCTCATTCAAAAAAAGGTATGTTTGCTTCATTCTGGTGATAGGGAACACCCAGTACAATTGCAATTTTGAAATGTGAAGTTTACAGATGTCTACAATTTTCGTATATAACTTTATTCCATATCTTCTATAATAACGGATATATCGAACTTTGACACACTAATGGCGCACCCTGTATATTTTCATGTTTTATTGTTGGATATTGAGTTTTGATTAAAATTAATGTGTACGACGTATTCGAGGTTTGTCGACATAAGGCAATGGGAGTATAACGTAAAATTTTAGAGTGTCGGTTATTGTCTTAATTTACGATTTATTAGATCGAAAATTATTGATCTCCCCCGATTATCCAATAAAACGGTAAGATCGTCGATATGTTTTGCAAGACTACTGATATTTGTGTGAAATAATTTGATTAACTTAATTTTCGAAAATATCCGCACAAATATTCTCTTACAGGCTGTAACTCAGGAATTACCGAATATAGGTTGAAAATTGGGTAATGCTTTTGGAACTTACAGTAATCTCATCCAAGGTATACATGGTATCTATGACGTCATCATAGAAGCAGGGACGTCATCGCAAAGAAAACATTCAATGGAAGGGGGGGATCAAACTTAGCTCAAATGAAAGGGCTTTTTATTTCAAATTGTACGGTGTATCACAGTGAGAGTATTCAAGTAGATAATTATATACATTTACAGAAAATCAACACACATTGATGTAACTATTCCATATAATTCCAATCATCCCATGTCACATAAATTAGCATCAAATAATTCAATGATACATAGAGTTTTTTCAGTTCCTATGAACAAATGTAATTTTAATAGAGAAATTAATACAATTAAACAAATAGCAACATCCAACGGTTATCCATTACATATGAAAAATAAATTAATTAATAACAACGAGGAAAAAGTGGCATTTTAACTAATATTTCCTGAACAAACTAACGAAATAAAAAATTGTAAAACCATCACATATGCAGGTAATATTTCTAATAATATTTCTAAGATAATATCTTTAGCCACAAATACAACAAAACAGAAAGTAATGTGATTACAAAATTGTTAAATGTAAAAACAGAAAATATACCCGTTAAAGATGTCTGGTATATATAAACTTAATGTCCATGTAATGCTGTCTATTTGGATCAAACCCTTAGACATTTTGAGATCAGATACAGTGAACACTTACGAGCATACTGATTAAAACAAGCAGATGAATCCCACTACGCAAAACATCTACTTGACACCAAACTTCCATTGACACCTAACACAGAACTAGAAGTACTACATATTTGTGATAAAAAACAAGAACTGGTGTCCCTTGAAGAACTAAAAATTAGAAGACACTTAACATACCCACAATATCAAGTTGTCAATGAACAGATAAATCTAGGGAGTTTTACACTTTTAAACTGTATTCTTAAGTGATAATTGTAAAGATCAGCAGATATAGTTTTCGTGGTTTTCTATATCATTGCACAGTTATACTGATCTTAATTGGAAAAAAGATATCCAGGATATCTCCATAGGGCTAATAATATCTAAGCTTTAATATTTGTTACATCACATCTTCTTCTTCTTTTTTCTATTAACATATATTAAGTCAATCACTAGGTAGGTCACTTCTTGGTCTAGCCAAAATAATTATTGAACATCAGATATGCTTCAAATGAAATGTAATTTCTGTCATTCTGACGATGATATTTAATATCGAAGCAATTGTCATTTATCTTAGAATTTTTAGAATATTTTCAATATATTATGGAATTATCTACAAACAGTAAGTTTCGTTTAAAACAGTAAGTTTTTTAATTATTTCATCTTGTGTTGAATTGACATTTTCAGCTTTTACACATGAATCCATATTTAAAATTACTTGTTGAACTAACTATATACAAATCTCTATTTCAAATTCCCAAAATTGTGTTTCGTTTTCGTCGTTATTAATTAGAATTGCATTATTATGATATATTTAATAATTAATTTGGATCTTATCATAACATTATTAGCAAGAATTTCATTATTAATGTGAATATCGTCATTAATAAACGATTCGTTAGATTCAACATTTATCTCAAAAGGAAAGCCATTTAACAAATATCACAAAATAAATCAAACACAACTGTAAAATTATTAAACCGCATTTAATAAAAATCTCGTGAAGAGTACTACGAAAGTATCCAAAAAACTGTACCTCTATTTCAACTTGTTTCAAAGAACACGTGCCGACTACAGAGTCGACAGACGATTTGAAGAGAGCTTATTAGCAACATTGTTATTAAAACATAAGCTGTGCTATCTTGTAAAAAGGGGCCACCGATATATATTGGTAAATTTATCGATATTACTTAGTATACACTTAAAGCGCAAGCACCACTTTTTAGGATATTTTTGAACCATTATTTACTGTTTATCGCTGGTCACCTTTACAACGTTTCCCCCATATGAGACAGTTCTCCTTTCCTCTACCCTCCATAATATCTCAAATAATTTGATTTATATAGACGACCACACACAGCGAGTATGATTTCTATTATTTTTAGGTTAATGTCACCTAGTACATCACCTGCCACATCACCTACAATGTCAAATTCTTCATCGCCCACGCCACCTGCAGTGAGTTATAATAAAATGACAGGAATACCCTGTGTAGCTGCAGCTTCTAGATATACTGCCCCTGTACATATAGACGTTGGGGGAACTATATATACATCATCCTTGGAAACACTAACAAAGTAAGTAATTTTTATTAGTTTCATATTCTTGTTTTACAAACTGAATTAATAACTACTGATACTGAAATTTTTTATTGCCATTTCTGATTATTGCTATACAATATTAAATAGTAGATTGGATAATTACTGCTTCATATGAAAACACATAATTATTCTTCTGTACTGTAACATGTCCATCGACCTGTTTCGTTCTAATATAATAAATTCCGTGTAATTTCCGCTTACCGTCTCATTAGCCACTCCCAACCATAGAATTAAAACTGAACGTTGAGACAATTGACGTTTATCAATTTCCCCCTGTTCGCTACAAGCTGAAAATCCTCCCTTTTCCGATACCGACGTTGAAGAGAAAACACGTACTCACGTTTTCTCTTGCTCTGAAAGTTTTCTTAATTTGCTGTGGTAAGTTGAAATTTATATTTTATAATCTCTAAGCTTCATTCCATATAATCGCTGAGATTATTTTTATTGCATTTATCTCGTTTTATACCTACATATTCATTTTAAAATAAATACAAATCATTGCTTAATTTTGTGCAAATACTTGAGAGCTTTTTATGTTGCAAAATATCTTTTTTCAATATAAAGAACATTTTAATTACATTTTTAAAACCCATAGAATATTCATTCGTATGAAGGATGCTGACACTACAGGTTTCAGATATATTTTTTAAAGCACGTTATTTATTCAGATAAGAATTTTTTGACTCATATGTTTTTCAGAACATTAGTATACTACTAATTTAGTTAAATTGTTTTTTTATTGTTTCAATATGGGAGACATATATGTTGGGAAGCTTTCATCAAATTTTATTTTTGTAAATCCAAATAACTGCCTTCCTTTTAAACCTGAAAAGCTGAACCAACACAATGTGCCCCATTACGATCAAGTTCCTACATATCCCTGATTCTTGTGTACTCTTAGGTAAGCACAGTAGCTACGTGAGAGCTACGTCAGAGCTACGTGAGAGCTACGTAACAGCTTTCATCTATGTAAGACCCCCTTACCTTTGAAGACAGCTTCCATCTATCTAAGACACCTTTACCTTTGAAGACAGCTTCCATTTATGTAAGACACCTTTACCTTTGAAGACAGCTTCCATCTATCTAAGACACCTTTAACGTTGAAGACAGCTTCCATTTATCTTCCATCTATCTACGACACCTTTACCGTTGAAGACAGCTTCCATTGATGCGAGACATCTTTCACCATAGAAAACACCGTTTCCATCCACCAGAGTACCGTCAGTTAAGTATATCCTGTATTTTTCCGTCCGTTCTAAGGCAGAATTAAATTAATTTTTCTTAGATATATTCTCTTTTATTTCTAATCCACCCGGCTGTGAGAGCCACAGGGTATCGTGTTCGGGTTGATTAAGTTTGAGCACATTTTATTTTTAACGTTTTTAATATAAATTTTTTATCATATTTTAATTTAGAGTAACTTATTTAACACGGTGTTTCCACCTTTATCACCGTAGTTTGTTCTTGTTCTTTCGTAACGTTTGAAAAGGTGGTGGCGCCCTGAACTTTTACAGTCTGATCATCCTCTGTTATACAAAGTGTGTCATTAACTTGGAGTTGGACCACCCTTGAGAAGTCTCATGCCGGGATTTTGTTCAAGTGAACGATAAAGCTTTACAAACTGGCGCCCTCAAACATAAATAGTTACAAACTACGGTGATAAAGGTGGAAACACCGTGTAAAATAAGTTACTCTAAATTAAAATATGATAAAAAATTAATATTAAAAACGTTAAAAATAAAATGTGCTCAAACTTAATCAACCCGAACACGATACCCTGTGGCTCTCACAGCCGGGTGGATTAGAAATAAAAGAGAATATATCTAAGAAAAATTAATTTAATTCTGCCTTAGAACGGACGGAAAAATACAGGATGTACTTAACTGACGGTACTCTGGTGGATGGAAACGGTGTTTTCTATGGTGAAAGATGTCTCGGATCAATGGAAGTTGTCTTCAACGGTAAAGGTGTGGTAGATGGATGGAAGATAAATGGAAGCTGTCTTCAACGTTAAAGGTGTCTTAGATAGATGGAAGCTGTCTTCAAAGGTAAAGGTGTCTTACATAAATGGAAGCTGTCTTCAAAGGTAAAGGTGTCTCAGGTAAATGAAAGCTGTTTCGTAGCTCTCACGTAGCTCTGACGTAGCTGCTGTGCTTACCACAGCAAATTAAGAAAACTTTCAGAACAAGAGAAAACGTGAGTACGTGTTTTCTCTTCAACGTCGGTATCGGAAAAGGGAGGATTTTCAGCTTGTAGCAAACAGGGGGAAATTGACAAATATCAATTGTCTCAACGTTCAGTTTTAATTCTGTGGTTGGGAGTGGCCAATGAGACGGCAAGCGGGAATTACACGGAATTTGTTATATGAAATCGAAACAGGTCGATAGACATGTTCCAACTACATCAAGGAAATGTCACAAACGACCAGCAAATAGTGGACATTCTTGCCCAACATTTCGAAAACAAAACTAAAATTAACAAACCCCCTTCTAACCGAATAAATATATCTGAAAATTCCGATAATACCACCCCCACCCTTCATCCAATCGACAGACAGTTTACCTTGGCTGAATGAAATACCGTTCTTTCCTCATTAAAAAATATTGCTGCATGGCCTGATAACATCCCATCAATTTTCCACAAACATTTACATCCCTATTTACATCCCATATCCTTCGTACGAACAAAAAAATTATTAGATTAGTGAATTGTATTTACATTTTTCTCAACATCCATTACAGTTTCTTTTATTGGATTCAATTATGTTGATCCACATTCTGAGACATTGAAAATACAATACCCAGTAAACATCAATATATTTCAAGTTTTAGCTTATAGACTGGGTAAATAAACTTCATACATTATAAAGATTGAGCACGTCATAAATTTTTTATCTTCAAATCTCCATATAGGAAATTTATTATATTAAAAGGTATAAATAATTAATAAATATAATTAATTATTATAATTAATAATCATATACCTTTTAATATAATGAATCTCCTCTCTTGAAGTAGATTTAAAGATAAAAAAATTATGACGTAGATCAATCTTCATAATGTATGAAGTATACCCAGTCCAACAGCCAAAATTTATTAAAATATATTGATGTTTACTAGATACATTTTCAATGTCACATTGTATATATTTTGAAGTCATTTTTATTTGAGAAAACGGTAGATTATCTTATAAAATGAAAGAAACTTCACATTCTAAACATAAATATTATATTTATCACACTAATCTCTACAAGATTAATATAGTTGTCTATTATTAATTTTTTTCTGTAGCTTATACACTCTGACAACTGCTACTTTTAATTGATTTATTTTGTTCTCGGAACCTATTTGCTGTCCACACTAACGACACAAAAAACAAACATTGATAAAGCGACGGCATATGGCAGACGCCAGGCATTATTTTTTTTTAAATAAATTGCGCTAATGTATTTTATGCACCCATATGGTAAAAAGGATTGCTCAGTTAGTTACAGTAGTTTTACAATAGTACCATATGAAAAATTTAATTAACTCAGAAGAAAGCCATCATTAGTACTTGCAACCGGTTTAATATTAAGTATTTCAACTTAAGGATACACAATTCTCGTAGGAAACAAATACAACAGATTATATTGTTACAAAAGTGAAGGAAACACTTTTTTGAATCAATATTTTTTTCATTTACAATCTACTTGATTATATACCTACTCTAAATTAATAAATATAGGAATAGTCAAAAGGAGAAGTCAGAAAACCACCCAATGATCAGTACTTAAAACTTATTAAAAACATCTTCTTTTTTTTGGGTGAGAAATCTTCAAGAAGACGCCTGCGAACAAGTCCCAGGTGTGCGTATGCGTTTAAAACCCGAACTTATTAGGTTACCGGGTCATCCACTCTTTACAGAGCCGCACCCGATCGCCTACTAAACAGCTAAAACTCACCCTCTTCTCCACCGACACATACTGTACCGTTCTTAGCGAACATATCATCATGTGTGCCGGCTTTATGAACATCTACCTATGTATGAGCATCTCCTTTTGTTTCTTGCCCAAGACAAGCTCCCTATATCTTGGGCACTCCATTGAGTCCGTTCTATGTCCGAGTTTCTTACATGACAGGCAGGCCACTTCATTTGAACACTCTCGTGCATTGTTACCCTCTGCGAGACACTTAAAGCACACCTTACCCCTTTCCTTATTTTTGCAGGAGTTGGAATTGTGCTCGTACTCCATGCACCTGTAGCATTGGAGAGGGGTAAACCTCTCCCTTATCCTACAATATTGCCAGTGAACTTTAATATTTCTATACCTCAGTATCCTCTCCGCTTTCTCTTCCCGTACAGACATATTGGCAATCTGACCGCCCCCCTACTCTCCCTCAGACTTCTTACCATGAGATCTGTTTGTTCCAGACCCGTCCATCCACATATCACCGCTTTGAGTTCCTGCTCGTTTATTCATGGATCAATGTCCAGTATATCAAAATTGACTTCCTTATTCTTGATAGTTATTTTCTACCCCCCCCCCCCCCATCGTATCCCTTAGCTCATCTCTGAGCCTTTCGGCCGCCCCCAGTTTAACGATGAGATCTCCGTCGTTGGTTTTTTTAACGTGTTCGACTTTAATGCCCAAGCCTTCTACGTTGACTTGGGACTTCATATTGTTCAATATATCCACATACGTTTCGTCGCCAGTTTTAATAATGAGTGACTACCTCTCTATTCCTTCCCTTTTCTTCGTCATTTCGTCTGCCCTTACTACTATCTTCCACATCATCCCACCCTTCCTGCCTATAATAAACTCCATTGCTTTCCTTATCTTAATTTTATCTATTCCCTTCCCTATTATAACTTCAACCTTGCCCTTCTCTTGCATTTGCCTGACCATTTCAATCAGACTTTCGATTGTTTCATATAGAACCTCCCCTTCATCTTCTCTCACAGTCGCCACGTAGTTGCAACACGTTCTTTGAAATCTTGTGCTCTTTGTTTTATTTTCGAGGGTATCGCACCCCCCCCCTCCTCGCAGCTATCCAGCAAGGTCCATATCTCCCTATTGGATCTCTGGATAATATCCCTTGTCCCCCTCTCTAAATCTCCTCTACATACAAACGCGGAATTTCCCCTTACTAAAATAATCTCCTCCGTTTTACCCTTTTCCCATTTCGTTGTTTCGAAGATTTCTTCTTCACATTTATCATCTTCAATTTTATTATACTCCTTGTATTCTCCCCCCTTATTGAGATCTTCCTTCACTTTCTCTGTTGCCTCCCTTATTCTCTTCCTCTCCTCTATTTCCTCGCACTCTTTGCATTGCGCATGCTGTTGTTCCCCCATCTTCCTTTAGATTATTCTTAACTCCTCCAGAAGTCTTCTGAAGTCCACCATATCCAACGGGTCTTGGTGTCTCTCGATTCCTGCCAGCTCCTTCAACTTTCGTCCGAGTCTTTCCTTTATTCCTTCCACTTTCCTTCCTTTTCTTTCCGTCGATGATGATGATGTCTTCGGTTTGACTTACCCCCCTCCTCTTCTGCCTCCTCATTTCTCTCATTTCCTATTGGTGTGGACTGCTTCCTTGCAGTTTCGCTTTCTCTTCTTTCCATCTCTTCTCTTACTCTTCTTTCCATCTGTTCTCTTTCCCTTCTTTCCATCTCTTCTCTTTCTTTTCTATCCATCTCTTCTCTTTCTTTTCTTTCCATCTATTCTCTCCTTCTCTTCTTTTCCATCTCTTCCTTGGCTCTACGTAGATACCTCTCGTACTCCCCCGTCGCTTCGTCCTCCGCTCCCTCGCTCCTCTCTTCTTTCTCCCTTTCTTTTTTTCTGTTTTCTTGCGGTTTCGCTTCCGCTTTCCAGCGCTTTTTTAGTTCTATGTGGTTCCAAGAGACTCTCCTCATACTTCCTTTTCTCTTCGTCCTCCTCTCTCTTATTCCCCTCCTCCTTCTACATTCCTTTTTCCTTTGTTACATTCTTCTTGATAATTACTTCCCACGAGTTGGGTCGAGTGAAGGTCCAGCGAGGCAGTGCGCCCTTACCTCGTTAAGGCTAGTTACTCTGGGAGGTCGCCAGGTATTCCAGAGGCACCGTTTCTGACTGCGTTTCGTGCAGCCATTCATCCATAGCCACGGTGGCTAACAACGAGGATTACGGATTCTTTTATCGAGGTTTACTCCGCTAGGCTTTTTCCACGGTTGCCTCCGGACGCAGGTTTGCCAACGGGCCAGCCCACATAGCTGCCTCCCCTATGTGTGGCCGCGAAATTAAAATGATGTTCCGGGGTATGAGGAAAATATTTTCTTAGAAGGACGAGGAAAGGAGCAAATACAGAAAAAATAGAAGAGGTTTAAAGATATGGTTGGCAAAAGGAAAGAGGGAAAGGAAAAGAAGGAGCAATCGGTCCAAAAGTGATGAGAAGCCTGTTAAAATATTGTTAGAAAAGAAAAAAGAAGATTCTATAAGTGATAGTGAAGGGTTATTAGGGTGAAAAGGATATGACAGTCCTGTAGACAGTGACTACACCTCCCCTTGAGTGATAGATGATCAGCAGAGGCGGGGAGGCCGGCGACGATGATCTTTCATCGGGTTTACTCCTCTATCCCCTTTGATCCGCGGGTGATTATTCAGAACGAATCGTTTCTATTCATCACCTATCCCCGAAGTTAGTCGGTCATGCCTCCCTCACAGCTCTTGAAGAGCGCTGGAACCATGACCGACCACTCCTCGTGAAGACACCCTATGAGCCATTGGGACGCGCCGTGTCAGATAGGGCAACAAGCAACAAAGTGGCATTTGTTATCCAGAGTCAAACTTCACCAACTACAAACCGTCCAATTCGGTAATTAGCACTTCAAAATTAATTAACAAAATTAAAAATTTTCGACTCGACAACAATACACTTATGATATCCTTTGATGTCAGCAACCTGTTTACGTCCATATTTAAATCTGAAACTTTAGTATCAAACTCACTTTCTCTACACTCAGTTCTTGCTTCTACAAAAACTAATATCTTAACTTTGTTGAATTTTTGCATTTCTCAAAATTTTTTGTCTTTAATGGGAAATCTTATAGCCAACCCGAAGGCTTGACTATGGGTAACCCTCTCACTCCGTTCTTGGCTGACAATTTTATGAAAATTTTGGAAAACTCATACATCATCAACAAGATTAATAAAATTGTTAGTAGGTTTCGTTACGCCGATGATGCCTGGTCTTTATTGATGATGCTCTGGATGTACTTGAATCCTTAAATAATGTATACCCCAAAATTAAATTTACCCTAGAGATGAAATCAGACAACAGATTAAACTTTTTGGATCTAACCATAACTAAATTGAACAACAAATTAGATTTGTGTTTTAAATGAAACTCAATGTTCCTAGCGAATTCCACAATATAATGAAAAATGTTGAATTAGCTAGAAACATTAATCACGTCATACATTCCAATTCTCATCATCCTATGCAATATCAAATGGCCTATTTCAACTACTACGTTAATAGACTTTTAACAATTCCTCTAAATCCTTCAAATTACAACAGCGAGGTTAACATATTAAAACAGATTGCTGTCAACAATGGCTACCAACCTTTTATTATTCATAAATTGATTAACAAAATTAAATACAGGATAGACAGAAGACTCGCCTTCACTACTTCTCCTACAACCAACCCACCTTTAGTGAAATACTTTTCCATGCCTTTTTCCGAACAAAATACGTGCAGGGATATTTCCAAATTCATAGATGATACAGTACCTGGTACAAAAGTTTCCTTTAAAGCTTACAACAGGTAGAGCAATTATTTAGTTATCTCCTACATTGGTAGAACCTGCAGACCACTTTTCACTCGCATCGATGAACATCTGAAGAGACCTGACAAGTCCATATTAGGTTACCATCTCAAATTTCAAAAGCATAATTTTATACCTAAAAGAAACTCAAAAATTTTGCACAGGATTGATAATAAGGAATTTCTTAGATTAGATTTGTTTGAGACACTTGAGATCTCTAAAGAACTTGAGGAAAATGAGCTTTGCTTAAACACACGAGGAAACTGGGACAGAGATTTTCTTCCTCTCTATCAGAGGATCAAATATAATTAAATTTACGTTAACTAACGCTTCCATTTCAATACTCACTATACTGCTCTTTAGGTTGGTACTGGTATTTCCACTTTGACTTTACACATTCTGCATCTGGTTGACGTTACTTCTGCATACCACATGGCCTGAATTTTAACATGTTTCTCGTTTAGTTATTAAGCAGAACAATAATAATTGTAACAATGTTTTTTATTTATTCAGCAACTTACTGTTTGTCTGACTTGTAAGTACTCACCTAATAAATTATCCAAAGTTATAACCTCACATTCACAACTCATATTTCTGTACTTTCAACTGAGTATTTACTTTCAGGAAGCACTGAAGATGACGAAAGTCGAAAGCGCCTTGCAATAAAGAGAATGTTTACACTTAAATACAAAACTCTACTCTATTTATTCTAGTACTAGGCCTGATGTTATGCGTGGTCGGTTCAGGGCTAGTAGTGTTTGTCTACTATCGGTAAGGATGTGAATATTATTACCTGTGGTATTCCTTTTAGTAACCTCTTTTGCAGCGATGCAGATAGCGGTGAACAATGAACAGAAATATTTAGTACCATATATATACTCCCAATTTTTTTTTGTAAAACTCCCAGCCAACTCGAAGAAAACCCGCATTTTCCCAAAAAATTTGAATTTGCACATCCCCTTTTAGGGAACTGCAACTTTATAAGATTTAAAGCCGAAGCTTTAAATTTACCAATGTACAAAGACAAAGGATTGATGTTTTGTTTAGACTCAGTTTGAAATTTTTATTTTGTACAGGATGGTGTTAAATGAATTTTACATTCCAAAAGCTTGCATGGAAGTTTTTTCAAATGAGACACCATGTATAAGTATTCATTGATGGATACTGAATTTTATTCCCTTCAACTTCGCTATTCACTACACGCACTTATTTTTCTATGTTGGAAAATTATTTAATGAAACATATTTTTGGTAAAAATCTAAGTAGGCTCTTTAATGAAATGTCAGAATGTTTATTGTTTCTATACTGACAGTTCAGATTAATTTTTGCTGGTTTATTGTGTTTTTTAAGCTTCGTGCGTTAAATAACAATGATTTTTACTACAAACGAATTAATTGACATGATTTTTGTTTTGAGAGATTCCGACAGAAACTGTTTATTAGCAAAAAAAAATTATAATCAACAATATCCTGACTTACGTGTTCCAGATAAAAACAGTTTCGAAAAATTACTTACCCGATTTAACGAAACAGTAAATGTGGAGTATAAACCACCAGTAATTCCCAAACGTGCTAACCATGATGACAATCAATTATCGGTTGTTTTGGCAGTAAGCGAAAATCCAAATACAAGTCAACAAAGTATTTTTTAATCGGTGGGTATTAGTGAAAGTCTGTCATCATCATCCGTACAGAAGACAGATGCACCAAGAGCTGAAAGACATGGATTTTGAGAAACGATTGCTGTTTCGTAATTGGGTTAAATCAAAACATCGGCAAGTTCCAGGATTTTGCGAAAAAGTATTATTTTCTGATGAAGCTTCATTCCATAAGAATGGATTCGTTAAGAAGCACAATATGCATTATTATGCCAATAAAATCCCCATATCATCAGAAAAACACACAGCTAAGATCGATGGGGAGGAATAATTGGGGAACATGTAATTGGGCCGCATTTTTTCGAAGGCAATTTAAATGGCCTGATGTATCTAGATTTCTTGGCTAATTATCTTCCTCTTTTACTTGAAATTTTATTCCCTTCAACTTCGCTATTCACTACACGCACTTATTTTTCTATGTTGGAAAATTATTTAATGAAACATATTTTTGGTAAAAATCTAAGTAGGCTCTTTAATGAAATGTCAGAATGTTTATTAAATGAGTGAGTGAAGTCAGCTGAGTGTACCAGAGAAAAAACAATTATCAAGAAAAGACTTTTTTATATTTTGGTACAATGATTTATTTAGCAGAGCGCTTTCAGTTTAATAACAAACCATCCTCAGTGCCCCCTGTAAGAGTGAGAAAATTGATCTTACAATCTCGGTATGAAATACAAGGTTTTTAAAGGCATAAAGCCAATTAAAAAAGTCTTTTCTTGATAATTGTTAGAATGTTTATTGTTTCTATACTGACAGTTCAGATTAATTTTTGCTGGTTTATTGTGTTTTTTAAGCTTCGTGCGTTAAATAACAATGATTTTTACTACAAACGAATTAATTGATATGATTTTTGTTTTGAGAGATTCCGACAGAAACTGTTTATTAGCAAAAAAAAATTATAATCAACAATATCCTGACTTACGTGTTCCAGATAAAAACAGTTTCGAAAAATTACTTACCCGATTTAACGAAACAGTAAATGTGGAGTATAAACCACCAGTAATTCCCAAACGTGCTAACCATGATGACAATCAATTATCGGTTGTTTTGGCAGTAAGCGAAAATCCAAATACAAGTCAACAAAGTATTTTTTAATCGGTGGGTATTAGTGAAAGTCTGTCATCATCATCCGTACAGAAGACAGATGCACCAAGAGCTGAAAGACATGGATTTTGAGAAACGATTGCTGTTTCGTAATTGGGTTAAATCAAAACATCGGCAAGTTCCAGGATTTTGCGAAAAAGTATTATTTTCTGATGAAGCTTCATTCCATAAGAATGGATTCGTTAAGAAGCACAATATGCATTATTATGCCAATAAAAATCCCCATATCATCAGAAATACACACAGCTAAGATCGATGGGGAGGAATAATTGGGGAACATGTAATTGGGCCGCATTTTTTCGAAGGCAATTTAAATGGCCTGATGTATCTAGATTTTTTGGCTAATTATCTTCCTCTTTTACTTGAAAACGTTCCCCTTGCTGTAAGACAATCAATATGGTACCAACATAATGGAGAAGGGGCGCATTATTTACGTGAGGCAGCAGTTCAATTACATCAATAGTTTCCTAATAGATGAATTGGTGGATAATGGTCGAAAAAAATGGCCAGCTTGATCACCGGACCTAACAAAACATGATTTTTTCGAGTGAGGTTATGTTAAGAATCTTATTTATCAAACGCCTGAAGATACGAAGGAGCGAATAGTACAAGCATTCAGATGCTAAGAAACGTATCGGCATAATTTAACGAACGAGTAAATTTATATATAAGAGAAAATGGGAGACAATTCGAGCACATTTTTAAAAATAAAACTGGATAATTTTTAAATAAATAGGACTTGTCGTTAATAATACCCTTTTATTAAAACGCATATAAAATTGGTATCTTTAAAACAATAACATTTATTTACTTCTGATCGAAACCAAGAAGAGCCTACTTGGATTTTTATCAAAAATGTGTTTTTTTCAAATAACTTTTAAAAAACGAAAAATAGGTACGTAAAGTAAATAGCAAACTTGAAGAGGATAAAATTCAGTATGCAGTCTCAAATGGGACACCCTTATACAGGGTGTCCTATTTGAAAAAACTTCCATGCAAGTTTTTGAAATGTAAAATTATTTAACACCATCCTGTTCAAAATAAAAATTTCAAACTGAGTCCAAACAAATCTTCAATCCTTTGTCTTTGTATATAGTTAATTTTTTGATTTTAAAGTTATAGCTTTAAATCATATAAAGTTTTGTTTTTTTTATAAAGGGATCGGCAAATTCAAATTTTTTGGGAAAAAGTTGGTTTTCTCCGAGCTGGCTGGAAGTTTTAGAAAAACAATTTGGAAGTGTATAATACTAACTATTTTGGTTCTAAAAATGTAATAAAAGTGTGACATTCCAATTGAAAAAAATTCAGTCATTTGCCTAATTTACTAATGGCCACTTTGTATACATGAACATAATTTTAAAATGTTTGATTTTAATTACCCTTTACATATAACTTTCAAATAAATATATAAGTTATACACTACGATAGAGGTTTGCCGGACCCTGTATACATAATGTTTGACTGTTTAGTGAGGCTTTTTGAAAAAATATTATCCTATCAGATAGCTCTGTTTTGACCCCTCTATTACAAAGCTGATTGGATTGAATTCCATTGAAAAATTCGTAACAACCAAAGAGTGTTCTCATTTTAATTGCGCGGGCTGTACATATTTTCAATTGGCTATTCAACCTATACTTAAATTTGATTCAAGACTATGGACGCGTGTACATATTATTTTTCTCAATGACATGCGAAATGTAAGAGGTTATAATACCTACATGCATCAATGAAACAGTATTTTTTTCAAATAAATTATTAAACAAGAAACGGAAAAAACAGATATATAATTATTTTTTTATGCGGTTAATAATTTCGAGATAAAAACTGCACCGACGGCGTATTACAACCTTGTTTTAAAAATAACTTTTATAATAACCAACAATAAATGAGTACAGATATATCAAACATTTATACATCGGCCCTAAAGGAATGATTATTACGAGAGAAAAAAAAACGGTTCAACAGTTGGAGGGCTTTTAAGACTCTAATTGTCTGAAATGACGAAGAACTTTCGGATCTAGGTATTTCTGCGTCATCAGTCGCACTCATTCTCTGTAATTTATGGAACAATTATCTTCGATAATAATAATAATCTTGAGTTTTGCCTTTCCGCAGTTTCTTAATGCTTTTGATATAAAGAATGTTTCTTGGAATTGTTTCAGGATTATTTATATTTGTTGTTCGATGTTTACCCCAAAGGATTCAATGCAACTAGTAAAATTAGCGTACCTTGGAGAAAAATCGTAATTGAGCTTTGCCACTTTTAAGTTGAAGAAACCCTTTAAAGGCGAAGTTTTGTTTTTTATTTGTTTTTAGTTCTTGTACTGAAATATATGTTATCATGTTCGTAATTAAGAATGTATTGGGGGAAAAAAGATTTTTTTTTCACCGTTCAAAAAAAAACACTGTTACCATATGGTAACGCTAGGATTTCATATGCACTTTTTATTCAAAATATTAACTTTTACAAAAATATTATAATTCTAAGTAAAATGCATAAAAGTATTAAAAACGTTTACTTCGTATGAAATATATAAAAGCATGGAATGCAAAGGCCCAAGTTACATTTGTTACACATTGTACGAACACTCGATGAACAGCCTTCGCCTGCGCATCTTTTTCTTTTTTTATCCGGGGTTTCAACAACTAAATGGTTCTTTCCATCATATCTTATATCGTCCGAAATTCTATTCAACGATAGACTGGTTTTTGAGGTTCTGGGTCGTCCACCAGTCTTGGGCATGGTCCCATAACTTTGTAAGTAGCACGATGTAATTTGTCTTCGAAATTCAAGTTGCGTCAGCCTTCCACCAGACTTTCTGTGTATTTGCCAGGCGTTCATTACTGTGACATCAACAAACCATGTGAAAATAGGCCACCACCATTTCTTGCAGCGAATACCTATCCTGTATCTTGATACATTCTCGTCCATCAGATCTGTACCTCCCATGTGTGCGTTATATTCACCAACCAAAAATGGACGAGGTACCATAATAATCCTTTTTTGGGCAGAACTATAGCGTTTTACCTGAGATAGAGGTAAAATACCGTTACAAGTTACGTTACGTTCTCTTTGTTAAAAAATTTGACTTCGGCTCGAGCTCGCAGTTGTCGACCCGAAAGATTATCAATTGTACCCCCAGAATCCTCATCTGCAGAGTCTTCATCCGTTAACACATTAGCCTACCCATACGATAAATTTCGAATTTTAAAATTGACAACAATGTAATTATTCGCGTTCTGTGATCAAAAAGAAGATTGTGAGGTTAAATTTGACATTTTGAATAAACCGGCCGGTTGTGCGGTGGTATATTTTTATAATGGATAATAAAACAAGAAATAAAAAATCAACAAAATCCCAAATGGAGCTGTTAGTAAATTTTTTAGAAAAAAATAGCGTTATGACAACAGGTAAAATGCACCCTCAAAATATTTCAGAAATCGAAAACAAGTGGGATGAGCTTACAAATTTACTAAATAATATTGATAATGGTGCACGAAAGGATAAAAAACAATGGAAAACGGTAAATATATCTATTTATTCGAAATTCACTCTGGGGTAATAACTTAAATAAATTGTAGTTCTTATATGAATGGAAAAGCAAGACTAAAAGGAAAGCCAGAAATAATACTGATTCTATAAGGCAAACTGGAGGCGGGGAGTACATTTGTCACGAACTGAATAACATTGAAAATAGGTTATTAAAAGTTTATGCATGGGTTCATGTGATTGGGTGCCCAGAAGCGCCCGTTGAAGTAGATCCGTACATAACCGAAAACATTAATGAAGTGCCATTTATAATAGAAGATATCGAAATGGGAACATATGATACAATACGTAAAGAAAACATTGAAATTATAATAGATGAAGTAATTACTCCAAATGAAAATTTAACTCCAAGTACAAGTAACTCCACAGGTAAGTTTTTTAAATAAGATATAAATGATATAAATAGTCTCTATGTGACTATAGGTATAATTTTATTACAAATTAATAAATATTTTAGGAACAGTGCCACAAAAGAAAAAAAAAGAAAGGGAATATCTCCGAACTTCAAAAGTCCGCTGAAGCATATTGTACGAGCTCTAATGAAATGGCTAGTGCGATGAAGGAAATGGCTTGTTGCAATGAAGGAAATGGCAGCAGCCTTTTACCAACTGTCTCACACCATAGATAATATTTCCACAAAATTTAATAAAGATGAGTGATGCCATTTTTATATAAATAGAGTTTTGGGGTACTAAAATTATAATTTTCTTGTTTTTCAACAATTATTTTTTAAAATGTTATTATTCATGTTTTTATTTTTGGAAAAAAATTTATTTACATTTTCTAATAATACTTAGTTTGTAGAGTTTTTATGTGATCTTTTCTTTTTTAATTTAGTTTTAAGTTTTTTAACTGTGCTGTTTTATTTGTTTTTTAATAAAATATTGTTTTTGTTTGTAGATTTTTATTAAATAAAAAGTAAATAGTTATTTATTCATCTAGTGACTTTTCTACACATGAGTAAAAATAGTACATTACACACGATCAGCATACAATTTTCTTCTACTAATAATTTAGAAGACTAACAAAATTGTTTACATCAAACTGTTTAACAGTAATTCATTATCTTCTTCGATAAATATATTGAACCATTTCTCTTCTATAATACCTTCCATCTTCCAGTTCATCTTGATCTACAAAGAAAAGATAAGAAAAATATTTACAATTTAATTTCTTTTTATACTTGCCATTAATTTCTACGTTCTGGTTAAAATTATTATCCCGATTATGTGGATCGTCATCATTACTATCCTCATCTTCATCAATTATATCCTCAACATTATATTTCTTGCATATATTATGCAGAACTGCACAAGAAGAAATAATGTAAGCTGCTACTGCATGTTTGTAGTGCAAAACTCTATCCTATTTGAGGCATCTGAAACGTGATTTTAAGACTCCAAAACCCCTTTCAACAATATTTCTAGTTCTTCTGTGTAATATATTGTAATAGTCCTCTAGAGTATCAAGGAGAGCATCAGGAATAGGGGTTAACATCCATGGCTGAATAGGATAGCCAGAGTCTCCAAGAAGGTAACAATTTCTTCTTCCTTCTCGATATTGTCTTCTTAAATGCCTCTGTATTGTTGAGGAATTCTAAATTGCTGCGTCGTGAGTAGCTCCAGGTTAACGAGCATTAATATTTGTTATAATTAGATTTGCATTAAAAATCTATAATAAAATGTTTTATAAACAAATATTTATTATAAAGGTAGTTTGTACTTACAGCTTGAATATTTATGCTATGAAAGCCTTTTCTATTTATACATGCTGCCGCAGGTTGAACAGGATCCTCAATTTTAGGAGGCACTATTGCTACATGCGTACAATCACTCGCACCAATTATATTTGGAAAATTATAATTCATAAATCTATAAATATCAGATTAAAACTTTTTTAATGTAATTAGTTTAATATTCACCCTTGCTTAGTTTTTCTTACACCTTCATCTGTAGTTGGAAATTTTACATACCGGGGTAATAAATTATCAGTTATAATCCTGCTGATTTTATTGATTATTCGGCTTACAGCTGGTTGACTAAGCCCAAGATTTATATCATCTCCAATTGTTGCTTGGTAATTTCCTTGGCCAAAAAATAAAAGACTAGCAAAAACCTAAAAGGGAGTGAATTTATAAAACATGCATGTCTTTTTTTAATTTTTACACTTACTTGTAAATGAAAAGGAATTGTATCCCTCCTTCTTGCTTCTTCTACAAATGGAGTTAGCTCTTCTATTAGGTCAAGAGTAGCTCTCATATCTAAACGAAAGAGTTTCACAAATCTGTTCCGGGGCAGTTCAAAAGGATTACTAGTGTCCCTGATGTGCCTAAATGCTAGTCTCATAACTTCTCTAAAAATAGCAGTTTCGATAAAAATATAAGTATGTATTTAACTTAAATAACTTACCTGTTTGCTATATTTTCGTACTCATTTAAGAAATTCACATAAAAAAATAAGGGAAATGCCATTTTAACAATTTATCCACCTTGTTATAGGAAATAACAAGTACAAAAACTACCTTGCAAATATAGCAAGGTTTTTAGCAAGATCTATTAATAAATGGCAGATGACATTGCTTAAAATCGACGATTAGAATACGATATTTTTCAAATCTCGCTATGATAGCCATATCTTTCAAATAACCATATTGCTAGTGCAAACAGAATCGACCCGAATATCTTCGGAAAAGGCAATATCAAACGCTTCCTGCAATGAGAAACCGCGCCTGAAAAAAAAACACTTCTTAAAAAAATGATAATGAATGTGACTAGCGTTACCATATGGCAACACCAACAAAAAATGCCTCTATGTAAAAAAAATCTAAGACATATGACAAAACAAAATACAACATACAAAAATGTACATATTTATAAAGTAAAATACAATAACTAACACTTACTACATGTTTTAAAATAAGCAATAAATACTTACGCAAAATTAATGGACTCCATTACTCAAAGCCTTGCAGAATTGTCGAAATAAATTTGTAGTTTACACCCATGCACTCACTAACAAGGTCAAAACCAAACTAAGATGTTCTTTATAGTTCATACCTAAAACGGATATTTACCGCCATCTAGCAAAAACTACCGAAACTTACAATTCAGACGTTAAAAATGGAACCTATGTTTACCGTTACCGTATGGTAACGCCAGTCTTTAACGGGTCAACGTTTATCTACCGACGTCGTTTTTTATCACTCTAGTACTAACGAGAGGGGACGCTTGAGAGACCGCATATAAGCTATATTGTTATGTTTTTCTTATTTACTTATTTAAACAGTAAACGGGTGGGATAAACTTGACACTCGGTGGGTTCACGTACTTAATCTATTTAAACACTAAACTACTCACTAACACTTAATTTATATGCACACAAACTTAATTATTAATTTATATCAACACTATTCTTGTTTATTTGTCGCGATCACTTTATCAACTATACTAACTCTCCATTGTCGGTCCTTTATATATATTAGTGCCTTTTTTACTAGATAATTCTAGATTGCGGCTTACAAAAAACAATTGGCTCTGGCATTTTCTAGATAAGACTGGTCACAAAAACAATGTCTAGATAATATAGTCACAATCGTAAACAGTTCTAAGAAATCCCTGCGTGTCCGCTATAATTTTAACTTTCATACATGGCTTAGACAGAGTGCTGTTTCGTAACAATATGTTATATTTTAAATAAAATATCACTTCTCAGGAACCACGTAATAGTATATTGGTTTATTAGGAGTAAAAGTAATACATTTGTTAAGAATCTGTAGGTTTTACTGGCAAATACACATGAGTCTTTTACACCGAATAAACTAAGTGGCGTAAAAATTGTAAGAAATAAAAAAAAATGTTTAACTGAAACACTTGTTTTCAAAATGAAATTGTCAAGTTTGTTAATTTTATAAATGTCAGTTGATATTTGACAAGTACTTACGTTGAATCATTAACAATTGAATACTGTTTTGAGATGATTATTTTAAATTTCGACTTGTAAACTAAAATCTCAGATTCTGAGTCAGATGGTACACCCCCTGAGCTAATGGAGCTAGCAGAAAATGCAGAAAAAACCTGGCTATGGTAATAGAACTACAAAAAATGCATATAACAATATAAAACAATTCACAGGATTCAGTAATCAACTTATAAATAGAGTTCAACACAAAATAATAGAAGGTAGAGAAACACAGAAGAAAAAGTATAGAATAGGGACAGGGAATATAAAATGTTTAACAGGAAAATAACTGGAAGATTAATTTGAACAAATGGCAGTTTACTTGTTAGGAATAACTGAAACTAAAAAGAAAGGAAAATGC
This sequence comes from Galeruca laticollis, assembly GCA_963921935.1. Classification (NCBI taxonomy): domain Eukaryota; kingdom Metazoa; phylum Arthropoda; class Insecta; order Coleoptera; family Chrysomelidae; genus Galeruca; species Galeruca laticollis. The sequence continues at coordinate 155,205,646 of OY998181.1, read as the reverse complement.
ATTATAACAATGGTAAATGAAATTATATGGATCTATAGCAGAGTAAAGCAAGACAAATAGACATCTTCAGGAGTGGGTTGTATCATGAATAAAGAATGGGAAAAACGAATAAATGGTTTGGGATGCAATATCAAACAGAATATTAAATTAGAGAAATGCTGCATCAAAATAATTACCCATTAATCCTATAACTAATAAACGAGTGCATAAGTTCTACAACCATCAACGCATATCCAGCTCACAAACTAATAAATGTGAGTAGTCAATACATAAAAGGTGTATCCGAAAATATTAAGAAAATGTCCAAATCTTACAATATCAATATTGTCCACAACCCTTATAATACAACTAAACAATTTTTTTCGAAATTAAAAGCAAAAATTGATTAGATTGAGTGTAATGACTATCACAAACAATATATAGGGCAAACTAAACAATACAAACATAAACGTTTTTACTCACACTCTTATGCCATTAAAAATAACAAAACTAATACAACTGCACTATTGAAACACGCCATACAAAATAACCACATTTTCTAATACCAAAAAAACGTGAAATTTATGAACTGATCTACATTAAAAAAATAGTATTAATTTTAGAAATGATTTAACTAACTTATCCAATGGCTACTACAACCTTATTAATAATAATAACTGAATAAAATAAATATTTCAATCTTCTATACTTAAATTATTCTGAAGACACACCTTCTATACAGATTTGTAGTTTTTTTCCACATTAAATATATTTTAATTGATACCAAGGAGATCGTATACTATTTTCCTTCAAACAAAAGGAGTGTACCAGGGCTTTTGTTGAATTGAATAAAAAAAATTATCAAATCAAATTGTACAATGAAGAGAAAACGTAATTTTCCATTTTATTTGTTTCACAATTATACCTTCAGAATAACAGCCTGAAATGATGTACGTTGGATTTTGTTTGTTATTTTTTTTTAAATCTTATTGGTTTTTATAATGAATTTATTGACTACCTGAAAATAATTCTCTTAGGTTTTTATCGATATGTTAGTATTTGAAAATTGCTTCGTGCCGAAACGTACGTAGTCCTGTATTTTTTGTGTGACATCTCCAAAAGGAAAAAAAAGAATAATAAATCATTAATTAGCCGAATCCCATAACTCTTATTTCTAAATTGGAAATATATACGGCCATGATTCAAGACATAATAAGTATTTCTAAAGAAAAATTAAAAATATAGATAGTAGCCGATCAAAATACCTATAGAGCAGTTATAGTAGTTTATGAGAACGATACAGCAGCAAATAAGAACCAATTTTGGGAAGAATTACAATTAGCTACAATTTTCATTTACCTAAGTGAGAATTGTACCACTTCATTTAAAAAGTGGTATTAGTAGCACTTAGAACTCTTTAATACCTACTAATTTAAGTGAACATTCACCTATTCTTGCTTAGAAAGTAAACTTATTATTCGTAAAATGTTTGAACCTACTTACCGAGTACTAACATTGGTCACTGTTTGTTATTATTAGAGTTCATTCCAAGTTTAGTGACAGGTGAAAATTTTAAAGATATTTCAATTACGTATCTATGAACAACCTCCATATTATACAAAGATTGATGCACGTCATATATTTTTTTCCTATAATTCTAATTCAAGAAAGGAGATTAATTATATCAAAAAGTGTAAGATTGAAATTAATACTAAATATTATTTAATAATAAATACCTCTTAATATAATAAATCTCCATGATTGAATTTGATTTGAAGATAAAAAAATTATGAAAAATTATGAAGTGCATCAATCTTTTAGTAGGTATTCTTTGGTGCTTTAATTTTGTAACATGTCGCTGAGACATGTTACTATTTTCATCAATTATTTTGGAGCGTTACTTATTCGTCGGCTACTCCCACCTCTAATTCCAAATCCTTTTATTTCGAATATTAGGAACGTGTCCCTGATAGTTTTTTACTATCATTAAATGTTTATTTAAAACTACGATTCAAGGAATCGGCTTGTTCATTTCTTCGCTGAAAAGTTAGTCAGCATTCTCCTTTTTAATAATACACTGTGTGTGATTTTTAATTTTCTTCGCTGCTCTGGAGCCTGTACCTTCAGGACCGCTTTACAGACTTTATTCTACGGACCGTTTACGAGTTTTACCTCCACGGACCTACCCTTACAGACCTGAGGGACTCTTTAGACCATCCACTCCACCGCACCATACAGCGTCCAAGTCCAGACAACGACGGCTCAAGAACACTTGACTACAGCTGCGAGCTGTACGTCCCGAGTCTTCCCAAGATAAGTCCCTAACTTATTTTTGGTATATATAAAATATTGAGTTGGACATTTTTACTGTATAACAATATTTATTCGTATTTGTATCGAGAATATACGGTTTTTTTAGATTTATTATTGTGTGTCAAATACCTTTACTAATATTTGTAGAATTCTATATTTATGCAAAAAAAATTTTCATTATACTACTGCACTAGTTTCAATTGAACATTAGTTCAAATATATTGAAGTTTTGATCAATTTAAATTATTTTATTTCATCGTTAACCCTTTTTATTATGCCCGATACAGTCGACTGGCTTATGACCCGGTGATCTCCACAGATCTACAAAAATAGTTATTTATGTACCAAGGGTATAAATAGATGTTTATGCCCTGAGGGCGACGTCCGGTTTGAGTGAATAACATTGCCATTTTATCATAGTAGACACTATCGTTGCTAGGTGAATGTTGACAAACGTAAATGTCAAAGTTAGAAGTCAAGAGGAACGAAGATTTTGGATTTTCTGACGAAATTATTGAAAAAGCAAAGAAAGCAACTGAAAATCTGTTGCCAAAAAAGTCTAAAGAAGTTTACGACATGGAATACGAAAAATTATTAAATTGGATGCAAGAAAACTACGTAAAAAATGTTAATGAAACTGTGTTGCTTAGGTACTTCGGCGATCTCGCTAAAACATTTTCTCCGAGCTCCTTGTGGTCCAAATATTCCATGGTAAAGAAGACTTTAATAGTAAATAAAAATATTAACATTGCTTATTCTAATAACTATAAGTTAATGGAATATTTGAAGCAAACTTCAAAAGGCTACAAACCAAAGAAGTCTAAAATTCTGTCTAGAGAAGATGTTTTAAACTTTATTCATAATGCACGGAACAAGACGTTTTTAATGAACAAAGTTGCATTAATACTTGGAATATTTGGTGAATGTCGATGGCAAGAACTTGTGAACATGTTAGTTACTCATGTAGAAGATGGAAAATCGGTTTTTGTGGTAAATGTACTGGATACAAAGACCGATAAAAAACGCATTTTTACCATTATAGATGAGAGTGAAATGAACAGTTTATAGATAATATGAGATTATATGTCACTACGGCCACGTGGTTGCTCAGAAAAAAGGCTTTTTCTGACCTATAGACAAGGTCGATGTACTGTACAGCCAGTAGGAAAAAACACGTTTGGAAAAATCGTGTCCATTTTAGCGAAATATCTGGGTTTAAGTGATCCTGAGAAATATACAGGTCATTGTATACGTCGAACGTCAGCAACTCTACTTGCAGAGTCTGGAGCCAGTATGACGTTGACGTTGAAGCGCCATGGTGAATAGAAGTGTCGGTTGCTGAAGGATATTTAGAGGATAGTTTATCTTCAAAAAATGAAGTTTCCAGAATGCTGGCAAGTGTATCTTCCGGGTCTGGCGTTTCGGTATAGAAATTTGATACTCAAACAATGAAACATGTATCGTTTGCTGCAGGCAACTTAACTATAACCGGATCTTTTCAGGAATGCCAATTTTATGTTAATTCGTTAAAATAATGTTTAACGAATATTCACATATATTACTATATTCCGATTGTAATTTCATTAATAAAGGTTATTGAATAAGTTAAGTGCTACTTGTAAAATATGTGCCTCCTGCAAATAAAATATAACTATAACACATAACTGAAAACCATCCGCCATTTCATGCTTGTCATTTTTGTTTCTACAGATAACTACTGTATGTTTCGTTCATCAGTTCCTCTTCTGTTTTCTCCTTTTTTATGTTGCTGTAATGTTTAATATGAGATATTACTGAGAGTTTTATGAAGTAACGTCGTACAGACGTAATCAGTACGATGGTTATAAAAATTATTTCGAAAGATGTAAAAGTAACTGCAACATGTGATCATCTTAGAAACATGTTAATTTGTAATATTACAGTAACGTTCTGTATGTGACATTAGTGAGAAGTATACAAATTAACATCGTATGAATGTTTCCTATAGGAAGTTGCTAAAAAGAAGTTCATAGGATGTGTATGTAACTGCGAATTCAAGTATTATTGTGTACATCAAAAATATGTTTTATTTACATGACATGGATGTTAATAGAGTTGGTAAAAAAATTAAGATATCTAGGAGATATCTTATCAACGTTTTGAATAAACATCACGAAAAGTCTCTAAAAAGAACATCACAAAAAAAACTTGTTATATTTCTTGTTTAGTGGGGAGCATATAAGCATCGTCTCGTTTTTACTTAAACGTGACGTTACTAGCGACGCCATCATACTTACTTGAGTTTTGGTGAGAATTTTAAATCTAAAAATTGAAATGTCATTTTTTTCTACTAAAGCCTGCTTTCCTATTATCTTCAGAAATATGTTCACTGTAAATAATAAACGTTTCCGAACATTATAAAAAAGTTTTTGAAAAACTGTCATCATAACTATTCTTGATAACATTTATTTGATTCTTAACTGAACTTAAATATAAATCAAAGCACGGACCTGTTTCACAAATTGCCAGCCATGTATCGAGTAAAAAAATCTGTAGTTGGTCCATCGTGGGTGGATGATGGTTCATAATAAACAAATGTCACAGCTGCAAGCGTTTCTATGGGATGTTCCGATATTATTTCCATATCATGCAGCACTAATAACCACAAAGTTATGGTAAATTATAGATGGTTTGTCCTCGATATATTCGTGGGTTGATGTCTAAATTTTTATAGCGTAGGTGTTAACAACACTTTGTCGCTACAGGAAATAAAACGCCAAGGTGTCTATATTTATTATATTAATTTGGGTTTATAAGTTATAATTTGTTTTGTAAACCGATGATATTTTCGGTGATATTGTAAATCAGTTAATGTTATATCATATATTTAGGCTCGAATATTATTTACTTAACTCATAAGAGCCCAATTTCTATGCCATTTCTGGTAGATGTTTTAAGGCTATGTCATTTAATCCTTGACAAGGCCATTTATTTAGTTTTTCGTAGAATTTGTTTCTTAGTTTTTGAAAAAAATGGCGTTGCATGCATGCAACGCTAATCTATCGTAAGATATTGAACTTAATTACAATTTTGTAAAGAGCTATATGCTCATTCTCTCTTCTTTTGACACCTTGAACAATATCTATATATATAAAAATGGATTGCTGTTCGTTAGTCTCACTAAAACTCGAGAACGGCTGAACGGATTTATCTTATCTTAGTCTTGAAATGTTCGTGGAGGTCTAGGGAAGGTTTAAAGGGCGAGAAAAAATCGAATAATTTCCGGGAAAACCCTAAAAACAGCCCTTTTCTATTTCCCATACAAGCTAGAGTCAATTTGAACTTTCTTGCTATTCAATAAAGTTTATATTAAATTATAATCACTCACTGTTGTCTAAGCAATTTAGGTGTGTTCTTAACGTCAAAGAGTCAATTTGCAATTTATTACCGCTGCATAAAGTTCCAATTCAATCATATCAATGAAAATAGTCTTCGCGTGCGCTTTGGAGGATCTAATGTCGCGTTCAAAAGTGAATCGCGAACGCGACAAAAAATGTAATAAACTATTAGTAGTACTGATTTCCAATTAATTTGGTCGGCTTCGCGAAACTTAATTTTAGCTAACTTCAGTTGTAACTGTATCAGATTATTTTTTTAAGTTTGATAAATCTTAAGTTTTGTCACCAATTAAGTTTCTGAACACAACCATAATATTTGACATTAGATTTGACAACTAACTAATATGTCAATCATTCTGTCGCACTTCAGAACACGGAGGCTATGGTAAACTCCAAAAAAATAAATGAAAAAATCAGAACACATTTGCGTACTCACACAGGAGAAAGGCCTTTCAAATGTAACATTTGTTTGAAAACTTTTGCAGTCAAAACTAATTTAGCTAAACATTTGCATACTCACACAGTAGAAAAGCCTTTCAAATGTAACATTTGTTCGAAAACATTTACACAGAAAACTAGTTTAACTACACATTTGCGTACTCACACTGGAGAAAGGCCTTTCAAATGTAACATTTGTTTGAAATCTTTTACAGTCAAAACTACTTTAACTACACATTTGCTTACTCACACAGGAAAAAGTCATTCAAATGTAGCATTTGTTTCAAATTGTTTTCAGAGAAAAGTAGTTTAACTTCACATTTGCGTACTAACTCAGCAGAAAATCCTTTCAAATGACATTTGTTTCAAATCTTTTTTAAAGAAAAGTAGTTTACCTACACATTTGCGTCCTCACATAGGAGAAAAGTCATTCAAATGTAACATTTGTTTCAAATCTTTTTCAGAGAAAAGTAGTTTGACTTCACATTTACGTACTAACTCAGCAGAAAAGCCTTTCAAATGACATTTGTGTCAAATCTGTTTTAGAGAACAGTAGTTTAACTTCACATTTGCGTACTCACACATTAGAAAAGCATTTCAAATGTAACATTTGATTCAAATCTTTTTCAGAGAAGAGTAGTTCAACTGCGCATTTGCGTCCTCACACAGGAGAAAAGCCAATCAAATGTAACATTTGTTTGAAATCTTTTTCAGAGAAAAGTAATTTAACTTCACATTTATTTACTCGAATATCTATATTTTTAGATATTTGTTGGATTGTGATGTTATGTTTAGTACAATACTTTAGGTAGGAATTTTGCTTGGACTAGGTTCTTGAGTTACCTATACTTTAATCAGTGTTATTGTAAAAAATCGTATAGAGTGCACAGACCAATTTTTTTATTCGAAGTGATAGAGTAGTACTTCCTAAGTAGTTAAATTATTTTCTACTACTTTGCCTTGGGAAGTACTACTCTATCACTTCGAATAAAAAGTTGTCCTATGTGAGGTTTTAAAAAAATTGCATTGTCGTTATGTTTAGTAAAATACCATAAAAAAAAATAATTCACTAAAACAATTTCAATTTTCTTCCTATAAAAGAGTTAATTTGAATTTGTAGTACATTATCGTATTAAATTGGAAATGGAGTGTGAGTTTTTAATGTTCGCTGGTGATCTCAAATTATTCTTAGTGGTTCGAAATGACATCGATATTGGTTTAATTCGGAGGGAGCTAGATAATCTGTCTGAATGATGTCGGGTAAACTTGTTGGATTTGAATATTGAAAAATGCTTCAAGATCTCTTTTAGTAAAAAGGAGACTATGATCCCATTCTCTTATTCAATAGATGGTCAATTGCTGATAAATAAAGAATTGGCTAAGGATTTGGATATACATCTTGATCTTGAAATGTTCGTGGAGGTCTAGGGAAGGTTTAAAAGGCGAGAAAAAATCGAATAATTTCCGGGAAAACCCTAAAACAGCCCTTTTCTATTTCCCATACAAACTAGAGTCAATTTGAACTTTATTGCTATTCAATAAAGTTGATATTAAATTATAATAACTCACTGTTGTCTAAGCAATTTAGGTATGTTCCTAACGTCAAAGAGTCAATTTGCAACTTATTACCGCTGCATAAAGTTCAAATTCAATCATATCTATGAAAATAGTCTTCGCGTGCGCTTTGGAGGATCTAATGTCGCGTTCAAAAGTGAATCGCGAACGCGACAAAAAATGTAATAAACTATTAGTAGTACTGATTTCCAATTAATTTGGTCGGCTTCGCGAAACTTAATTCTAGCTAACTTCAGTTGTAACTGTATCAGATTATTTTTTTAAGTTTGATAAATCTTAAGTTTTGTCACAAATTAAGTTTCTGAACACAACCATAATATTTGACCTTAGATTTGACAACTAACTAATATGTCAATCATTCTGTCGCACTTCAGAACACGGAGATTTATGGCTTAAAGGTGAACTCCAAAAAAATAAATAAAAAAATCAGAACACGGAAAAAAGTATTACGATTGACGATATTCTGTTACGATCATGGTTACGATATTCTATGAGTGCATCCTTCTATCTTTGTGAGTGACGATTACCGCTGCGTGCGCGAGAACTTTCTTTACTTTTGTGATCCTTAGTGATAATGACATTCCAAATAGTGTGCTCTTTTTTTGTTGATATTTTGTGATAGTGACACTTTACTGTTAAGTGAGCGAGAAATTTTCTCACTTTGATTAATTACGTTACGATGCCGAGGAGAAGACGACCTGACTTAGGTCGTCGCAGTCAATCAAATGTGCGAAGAGCTACCTCACGTGCTAACCGCACTGATGACCAGAGAGAGACAGATCAAGAAAATAGTCGTATTGCTATGTCAGAATTGCGTTATTTAGTGAGTGAAAATGAAGTGGATATGCGTAGAATGCAACGAGTTCGTGCACATCAAACACAACAACAGCGAGCACGACATAATGAAATTGAGCGAATCCGCAGACGCAGTGCTCCTGTGATTCTTGAACGAGCTGCATTCCACTATGATCCGGCAATTGATTATTGTGCCGACAAATCGGTAACAATTGGGGAAATGAAAATAATTTGTAAATATTGTAAGGCGTTAAAATATACTGGTGAATCTACTGGATTATGTTGTGCTGGAGGCAAAGTAAAATTACCACAATTGGTCCCACCACCAGATCCTTTACGCTCTTTAGTTTCTGGGATTGGAAATGATTCTAAGCACTTCTTGGCCAACATTCAGAAATATAACAACTGTTTCCAGATGACATCATTTGGCGCTACACATATTATACAGGACAATTTCATGCCCACTTTCAAGGTATTATACCAGAATATTTTTTTATAATATTCAAGTTTGTACTAAAATATATATACAGCGTGTAACTGAAGGGGGAATCAACCCTGAAGGAGGTGAATGTGCTCATGAAACTCAACAACTTTCCCCAAAGAACATAGGTCGAAATATGAAAAAAAAATTGGCCCTCCCATAGTAAATCAATCAGCTGGTAGTCAGTTTTGTAAGGGAGGGCCAAATTTTTTTTTAATATTTCGTCCTATGTTCTTTGTAGAAAGTTGATGAGTTTCATGAGCACATTCACCTCCGCAAAAGTTCAATAACCATAATTGGCTAGGTGAACGAGCAATATTGGCAGCGAAAAATAAAGATGTCGAGGATCTCAATGCGACCATTCAGAATTTTCTTCCAGGACAGTTGGTTTCCTTCAAATCAGTCGACACCGTTATGAATCAGGATGACGTAGTCAACTATCCCACGGAGTTTTTAAATTCACTGGAATTGCCTGGATTACCACCTCACAATTTGCTGTTAAAAGTAGGATCAGTTGTCATCATGCTGCGTAACATTAATCAACCTCGACTATGCAATGGAACAAGACTGGCTGTGAAAAAGCTGATGAATAACGTCCTTTAGCGACAATCATAAAAGGAAAATACAAAGGAGAGGATGTCTTGATTCCGCGAATACCGATGATTCCAACGGATTTACCATTCGATTTTAAACGCTTACAATTTCCAGTACGTCTGGCCTTTGCAAGGACAGTCTCTAGAAGTTTGCGGAATGAACTTGGAGTTTCCCTGTTTCGCGCATGGACAATTATACGTCGCGTGTTAGCGCGTCGGAAAACCGTCTTCTTTGTTTATTTACGCACCACAAAACAAAACAAAAAATATAGTTTATGAGAAAGCTTTGAATTGATTAACAAACTGTATCATAACAGTGTTTGTCTGTTAATAAAAATTTAAACCTTATAAATAGCCAGTATTTCAGGAAAACTGTAAGCAACATGATGTGTCGAAAATAATAATAAAACTTCATGCTTCATTAAAAAAATGCTTTTTTATTCAATACGTTTTGTTTGTTTTGAAATTAATTTATACAAAAGTTTAGGTCTTTTATTTATCGATTGAGACAGTATGAAGTCTGCCGGGTCAGCTAGTTCAATCATAAAATTGATCAATCGAATACTCTCTGGAGGCTGTATCGTGATAACAAACTGAAAATTCTCCAGAAGTGCCAAAAATTTGATACTTCAAGTACCATAGCACCCGTTGTACTGGCTTTAGTCAGCTGAATATCAATAAGGTTCATATTTGAGACGCCCTGAATAATATCCAAACATAAAATTGGTCACTTGTATATACTCCGTATACTTAAAGTACTGTAGCACCTGTTGTATTGGCTCTGGTGAGCTGAAAATCGATAGGGTTCATCATGAGATGTCCTGAATCATATTCAATCATAAAATTGGTGACTTGTTAAACTCCGGAGGCTGTATCGTGCTAACAAACTGAAATTTCTCAAAAAATGACAAAATCTCTCACTTCAAGTACCATAGCACCCGTTGTACTGGCTCTGTTGAGCTGAAAATCAATAGGGTTCATCTGTGACGTGTCCTTAACGATATTCCATCATAAACTTGGTGACTTATTGCACTCCGGAGGCTGTATCGTGCTAACAAGACATGTAAGGAAAAGTGGCCGACCACAACGACGACTACATACACACAGGAATTTTTTTCTGAAAACTGTTTCTTCGTATTGTTGTTGATGGAAAACGTAAAAATAACTCAAACATTTTGTTTTAAATTCCAACTTTTTTGGGGTAAACCAATACTTTTCTCGCATATTAGATGGGTTGGCACAAAAGTAACACCTTATTATCTACCTAAGAAACTGATAATCATAACAAAAGAAAAAAATCAGTAGCAGTTTTCTTTTCAGTCCATTTTGTAACATCATCCAGTGCTTTGATTATGACAAAAAGCATTGTTGCGCTGTCTTTTTAAGTTTTCAGTCTCTGCTCTAACTGTTCAATTTGATTTTCTAAAACGTGTTGCATTTTGGGATATTCAAAAAAATTATAAGTACAATTTCTAGTCCTTAAGATATCGCATGATTCAAACTATGAAAACAACAATGCACACACATAGCTTTGGAATATTCTTTACGAACAATGGATTGTACACCTTTTACGTAACCACTCATGGAACTGGAACCGTCATATCCTTAGCCAACTATATTTTCATATTTTAATCTTATAACTCTTATAATCGAACAAATATGAGCTATTGCAGCTCTGGTAGTTTCAGTTATAGGAACAAATTGTAAAAACTGTTCATGAACCTTATTATTTTTCACAAATCTAACGCAAATTGATAGTTGAATTTGTACCACCAATATCAGTAGTTTCATCACACAGAATACTGAAAAATTTGGCTTCATTAACTCTTTTCACCAGCGTTTCTAAAATAATAGTATTAAATGAAGAAATGATTTCATTTTGAATACGCCAACTGATGTAAGTTGCGTTTTCTCCGGTAGTTTTCAAATTATTGGCCAAAATTTGATGTCCTGTCTCAACTCTGAATTTTAAAAAAGACCTGAAGTTTCGTTCTCTTCTTTGTGTGGGTACGCTTGAATCGAAAAGTCCAAAATCGTGATGGCCTCTGAAATACTGACCTGCTTTAGCAAGAAAAATTGCGATCTTAATAATGGGTTTCAAGGTTTCTCTATTTTTTTTGTATTTGTCAAGCATTAACTTAGTGTGGTCTTTTTCTCCAGTGTAAGTTGCAAGAAAATTAGCTGCTTTTTCTAAACATTTTTTATGATACAGGCTGCTAGAATGGTTATTAAAGCCTACCCTAGCATCTTTCCATTTTCGAAATGGTGCCTTAACTAATTTTTCTGCGCTTGATCCTTGTTGTCCCACAACAATAGAAAATAACGCCGCACAAAACTTGCAGAATACAGCATTCATTGTTGGAGAGTATACCAGCCAATTCCAGTCCGCCATCCTTTGAATTTGAAACTTCAAATTTCTGAGACCCGAAAATGGAAACTTGAACTTAGCATCAGGCGTCCAAGGCTTCTATAAAAACCTTCTCTTAGTAGCATCATCTACCTGTGAAAACAAATAAGAGGAACATTTTGTTTTGAAACAATAATTAAAAAAAAATGTAACTAGCCCTAGTATTTTTTTGATGGATCATTATGGTGCATTACAAGCGCTTGGTGGTGCAATGTACAGAATTTAAAAATTCCGATTGGGGAGGGAAGAGGGTACTGGCGTTTATTTGAACACCCCCCCCCCATGAACCAATTGTTGTAGATTCTCGGGGAATGTGGTGCAAATAAAATCATTCATGGAGTATATTGGTTCATTAGGAGTGCATATGTTTTTGTTGAAAATATCTATTAGGGGGCAACTTAACTGAGCTCAATATCACGTCACTATCCACTAATATACAATGATGTTGCAGCATTTTTTGTTTGAAATAAATTATGAATGCATTGAGTTCTTGGTTTTTTATTTCGAAAATCATACTTACAGTATAACCTCGCAACAATAACAACTAGAGAATCGTCTTTATTATAAAAGATAAGGTTATTATAGATATTTAAGTGGTCTTGTACAATTTTTCAGCAAACTTTATACTTTCGACGTTACTCTACAGTAATATAGTGATATTTGGTCCTTAATAAACTCCAAATAAATTCAAGATTTCAATTGATCGCTTGAGTCTTAACTAGTGCCTCAAAAATTTTACGGTAATTTATTGATGACTGAAAAGTAATGAATGCATGTTAGGGTTTGTATAAAATGTTAAATTGTATGGATAAGATACCGCGTATTGACTAAAGAGTTCTACAAGGAATTCTTAAATTATTCTTAGACATAAATTCGAAAGACAGCACAAGGCTGACTTACCTTTTGCATCTTAATTGAGCAAGATGCATAAACTCTAAACCTACAAAAATGCTTCGAGCGAAATAAATCATTATTTATGTTTAGATTTAGTATGCATCATCTGCATTGGCGTTACAAAAACTACCATAACCAACAGCAATAAAGGATTGATGTTTTCTGAATTAAAAACTTTCCAGTACAATTGAAGTCTACCAAAATTTTCGTATAGTACCAGATACACGAGGGTTGCCTTTTATATTTGGGGAATAGAGAAGAAAAACAAATATTAATCATCTAAAATCACTTTATTGTGTTTCATAATATTCCCCATGAAGATCTATATACTTTTGCATGCGTTTGAACCAATTGTCGAAGCACTTTTGCCACTCTGATTGAGGTATCTCCAAAACATGCATTATGAATACAGCAACCGCTTCTTCAGGTGTCGAAAAACGTTGACCTCTCAGTTTGTTTTTTACGTACGGTAATAAAAAGAAGTCATTTCTTGGAAGACAACGGTCAAACAAATGATTGTGTACCACTCAGAATTGACTGTTCTGCGTTGTTCTAGTGGTATGGTTGGTTGCAACATGTCCAGTTTTTCCGGAAAAAAACAGGCGGCCATTTGCTTGGAAGTGCTTCGGGCGCTAATAAATTTGTTGGATTTGGCTCACCTTGAAGCACCCATACAGTCGACTGCTGTTTATTTTCGGGCTCATACGCGAAAATTCACGATTTATCACGTGTCACGATGTCATAAACGTGTTTCGAAGCACCGCGATCGTATTTTTTGAGCATTTTTTTCGTTTAATCGACACGAGCCTTTTTTTGAGCGATTGACAAATTGTGTGGGTTCCAACGCGAACAAATTTTGTTGACAGTAAAATATTTATGCAATAATGAATGTATGCTGGTCTCACTAATGCCTAAGGTTGCCTCAACCTCACGATAGGTCACTGCAGTATCAGTTCGCGCACAGCATCAATGGTTTTCGGAACAACAACTGATTTTGGACGACCTTTACGAAATTCGTCTTGAAGTGAACTACGACCACAATTGAATTCACCATACTGTAATGTTTTTGTTATTTATTTAAACAATAAACGAGTGGGATAAATTTTAAACACTCGGTATGGCTACTTACTAATTTATTTAAACACTAACTCACTAACACTTAATTTATATATACTTAACTAAACACTTAATTATTAATTTATATTAACCGTATATTCACTCAAACTAATTTATATAAACACTTTATATTCACTTATTTACTTGTTTATCTCACGATGTCAAATTATCAATTAAACTCCTCCGCTGATCGGTCCTTATTTATATTAATGCCTTTCTTACTAGAAAATTCCGGGCTGCGGTTTACACGGACACAAATAATTGGTTCTGGCCTTTTCTAGATAAGTCTGGTCTCAAAAACAATGCTTAGATAAGATAGTCCCAAACAGTTATAAAAACACTGCGTATCCGTCATAATTTTAATTTTCATACCTGGCTTAGACAGAGTCGGATTTAGGGACTATACCAGTGTGCTGTTTCGTAACATTACCCCCTCCTTAAATGGAAGTTCCTCCTGGAACTTTTGTGTAGCCGAGACTGGATGTTTGAGTCGGCAACTGGCCCCATTTCTACACTTTCCGAACTTATGGAAATAGCAGGGCACCGTCTTCATCGGATACTGATAACGGGGGTTGTAGCTGCAAATTAATATCTGGACACCGGTATCTCTAAAGATAACCTCTACCATGTTCCTGATAACTCGCCAATCCAACTGGTTACTCGCTATCTTAGGCATAGCCAGTTTCTTCACGCTGGATTCTAACACATGGTCTCGCTTCCCACACATCGCGGTAGGTAGATCGATCTTGAAATTCATTTTTAGTTATCACGTAGAAGACGTACCGCGAATTATGTTTCAGTTTCAGTGTCTTTCTAGGGGCTGGAATCTGGTCTTCAAGTTTTTCTAATTGCCCGAACTTCTTTCGAAAGACGGTTGCCAACCCTCGTGCGTTCTTGATACAGGCGGGGATGTTGTATGCCAGTGAATAATCTTCCGGGAGAGTGAACAAATCTTGTTGTTGCTCCGAAGTGACTCCATATCTAGCTTTCCCGGTACCTCCATATGCGCCCATAAATTCATCGGAGGTGGGGTCAGACACTTCTCGAATAAGGTTTACCCCTTTCTCCAGGTCATGGTCACCTTCGAATGGTGCTAGTCGGTTTTGGTGAACTACTTTTGGTTTTCCGTTGGGGATCTTGCTTATGCGATATATAACGTCATTGATCCTTTTCTTGATTGAGTATGGACCTTCCCAGGATTTTTGTAATTTTGGAGGAAATCCTTTTCTCCTCGTCGGGTTGTGTAACCATACTTTGTCCCCTTCTTTAAAACCGCCTTCTGTGGCCTGCGTGTCGTACCGACTTTTCATTCTATCGCTGGCAATTTGAAAATTTGTTCGAACTAATTCATGAATATCATCCAGCCTTCTTCTCAATTGGATTGCGTAGTCTTCGCCTGCTGGATCTTCTCCAGGCCGGCAGCCAAATTCCAGGTCACAAGGAAGCCTCATTTCACGTCCAAACAGGATTTTCGCCGGTGTTTCACCCGTGGACTCATTGACGCCAGATTGATAAGCCAATGCGAATAGGGAAAGATACTGGTCCCAATCTCTCTGATGGCTGGATACTACTTTGGACAGGTATTTTCCAATAGTCCTGTTCATTCTCTCGACCATTCCATCTGACTGTGGATGTAATGCTGTTGTCCTGGTCTTCTTCATTCCCAGCTTCTCGCAAATCTCCTGGAATAGATGACTTTCGAAATTTCTTCCCTGGTCGCTGTGGACTTCCAAGGGCACTCCATATCGGCTGATAAATTCTTTCACCAATACATCTGCTACAGTTGTGGCCTCTTGGTTCGGGATAGCGTAAATTTCAACCCATTTTGTGAAATAATCCATTACAACCAGTATGTATTTGCTACCATTTTCTGTCGTCGGAAATGGTCCAGCGATATCTAGAGCAATCCTTTCGAAAGGGCTTCCAACATTGTACTGTTTCATGGCTGCCTTTCTCTTGCGATGTGGTCCATTACTCGTAGCACAAGTCGTACATTTCTTATACCAGTCCTTCACATCGGTGGAGCTGATATTCTTCACTCCCAGATGACCTCCTGATGGACTGTCGTATAACATCTCCAGTACCTCAGCTACTCTTGTTCTCGGGATAACTAGCAGTCTCCTCATCACAGAACCATCATCGTTTTCAAGGACTCTTTTCAACAGCCCTTCTTCCAGGACAAGAGAGTCCCACTGAGCCCAATACGCCTTGAGTTTCGGTGAAAATTTTGACACTTCTTGCCAGGTAGGTCATTCTCCTGATCTTTTCTGATCCTGGTGGGTGACCATTCTTCATTGACTACTGTAATTCTCGAAACTGCAACTTCCTTAGATTTCGACTTGTTGCATTGTGAATAGTCTACAGGGCATGGCCGTTTAGGCGAAGAGTTGGCTTTGCGGTGATTCACATCAGCAGGATGTTCACCCCTGTCTGATTTCCCCTGTGACTGGAGTTCTTGGGTTACAGGAATCTTGGGGCGCTTAGACGGACTGCGTACGTGCTCTTGCTCGCCACACTTCCGGCATTTCATCTTCTTCGGCATCTTGTCTGCCATACCTTTCAACAAGTTGACGATCTGATCAAGTTTGTTATCGTCATCTTCTTCCTGCATGGTCCTACCTTTGTTGTACCGCGAGCTTTTCTTGGCTGCTTTGCATTTAAGAGGTTCTTGGTTTGCAGGAGTCGTAGGACGCTTACACGAACTGCGTGCATGCTCTAGCTTGCCACAATTACAGCACCTGATTTTCTTCGGCTTCTTGTCTGCCATACCTTTCAACAAGTTGACGATCTGGTCAAGTCTGTCATCGTCACGTTCTTCCTGTATAGTCCTACCTTTGTTGTATCCCGAAGCCATCGTGGCTGCTTCATATTCAAGAGCAGCAGTCAATGCATCGACCAATGTTTTAGGATGGGCTAATCGAAGCGTCTTCTCCATATCGTGGTCACATAAGCCGTCAATAAAGGCCTGGATGCCTAAATATTCCATCATGTTCTCTGGTGCTGATGGATAAGCAAATCGAACTAGTCGGGCAATATCCATTTCATACTCTTGAAGGGTTTCGTCACGCTTCCACCTTCGATTCTTTAGCTGGAATCTGTACAACTGTTCCAAATGTTCGTGACCATATCGCATGTCCAACCTCTTTTTCAGCAGCTCGAAGTCATCCGGTTCTTCCAAAGGTATCGTCTGCAGTACATCTAAGGCATCTCCGCGAAGCGCGATGGTTAAGTCCACTGCCATCTCTCTATCGGACCAATTATTCACTCTAGCGGCTGCTTCAAATTGTTTCACATAATTGGTCCACGACATTTTTCCATCGAACGCTGGGGCATTGAATCGGGTAAAACTGCCAATGTCTTCAGACTTAGGTAGTGTTTCTGGCTTGCAAGGTTCCGTTTGCTCGGTCTTGTTCTCTTCCTCTGGCGTGCCTCGTGTTCTTGAATCGGCAATATTTTCCTCTAACTCCTTGATTTTCTCGTCTATCGTTGTAATCTTATTCTCGATTTCAACTTTTAGAGACGAAATTTCATTTTCAACGTCAGCGGCAATGTCGTTTTTCATTAATAAGATGTCGGCAGATATATCGTTCTTCAAAGTAGGAATTTTCTAGTCCATATTAACAGAAATGTCGTTTTTCATAGCAGAAATATCGTTCTTTATAGCCGAAATATCACTTTTAACATTCGTAGAAATATCGTTCTTCATATCAGAAATCTTCTCGTCCATGTTAGCAGAAATGTTCTCTTCCATGGCAGAAATATTTTCGTCCATGTTAGCAGAAATTGACGAGATTAATGTGGAAGCCTCGTCATTGAATAAAACTGTTCCTGGATCAAAGCCGTCATTTTCCAGTGCCACTTTAAGTCTTTCTACTAATTCACTTTTCTTACCGGACGTTTCCAGCTCACGATCTTCCAATTCTGCTCTTAGTTCCGACACTTTGGGGTCACATAGTCTCTTGGCCATTTTTACGTAGCAATTTATTTATATTACCCCACACCTGACACCAATGTAATGTTTTTGTTATTTATTTAAACAATAAACGGGTGGGATAAATTTTAAACACTCGGTATGGCTACCTACTAATTTATTTAAACACTAACTCACTAACACTTAATTTATATATACTTAACTAATCACTTAATTATTAATTTATATTAACCGTATATTCACTAATTTATATAAACACTTTATATTCACTTATTTACTTGTTTATCTCACGATGTCAAATTATCAATTAAACTCCTCCGCTGATCGGTCCTTATTTATATTAATGCCTTTCTTACTAGAAAATTCCGGGCTGCGGCTTACACGGACACAAATAATTGGTTCTGGCCTTTTCTAGATAAGTCTGGTCACAAAAACAATGTTTACATAAGATAGTCCCAAACAGTTATAAAAACACTGTGTATCCGCCATAATTTTTTTTCTCATACCTGGCTTAGACAGAGTCGGATTTAGGGTCTATACCAGTGTGCTGTTTCGTAACAATACCATCGATAAACACTGGTCCTTGATGGAGCTTCATCGCCAAAAATTAAAATAAGTTCATCCATGCACTGTTGCTGAGTTAATCCATGTCGAAAGTTGTAAAAAATAATCGCACGAAAATGTTCAAGATTTAATACCATTTCTGGGCCGAGGTGAATCTTATAAGTTACTGTAAATAACACAAATAGCGCTCGTTTATCAAAATGTTCTGAGTACGTATAAGCTCAAAAATGTTCAACTTTACGATAGAGCTGTCAGTTGCCAGATTGCAACACTAGGGTTGACAAATCCCGAAACATAAAAGGCAACCCTCGTATTGCCCATAGAGCAAGGGGCTCAGAAAACACAATCGAAAATATACAGTTACATTAATAACTGAAACAAAAAATCGGAGAAATCTTTTCGAACGCATGTCAACACCACTATCTTCTGTTTTTTACTATGAGGACCATTGCAAGAAACCTGATTGACCCCACTAGAAATTACGAAAAAACTTTCTACATTGGGAACGATGATATCTAAAACTAGTCATACTAAAACTATACAGTCTGAAAATAATGAACCACAAACTAAATAATAATTAAGCTAATAGACACTTAGTAACGGGGAGTTTGCATATTATTGAGAACAATTCAATAAACTCTAACATATTAAATGTATAAATAATTCGCGACTACTTTTGTGGGAAGGTTAATAACAGTTGTTAAATTTGCTGGCACAGAAATTGAAGTTTTTAGTTTCAAAAAGTTTTATATTTATTGATGAAACATAAATTTAAAAAAAAATTGTAACATTGTAACATCTGAGTCGATTCTGATCAAATAGATATAATTGAGAATGAAGGAACCTCAATAAACCAAAATAGAATTATTGAGAGAGCAGATGATGTATGTTCCTCGAAAATTAATCAAGGTATATAAAAAATGATGATCAACTGAATGAAAAAATCTTCTAAAGTAACGCCTTCAAGTTTGAAGTATCAGAAGTCGTTCCATTGTAAGTACAAGAACTTGTTTGATTTAGATTTTTATTTGGAAATTTTCACACCTTAGGTCTACTTCTAGTACCGGCTGGAATAACTGCGGCCATTTTACCAGGCATACTTTGAATCCCTGCGTGATCCATTTCCGCCCACTCTTCGTTAAGAGCCTCAGGAAGTTGGTGTGAACGATTTCAGCGAGTTCTGATTCTTCGCTCAAGTTCGTCCCAGACCTGCTCAATGGAGTTACAGTCTGGGCTCCTTGCAGATCTGTTTAATTTTTTAATTTGGACTTCCTCAAAGTACCTATTCATCACTCTAGCAACATGTGGACGATCGTAGTCCCGCATAAAAAGAGAATTATCTCCCACAAATGGTGCAAACGGTACTACGTATTTCAGTTATGTACCGATGGGCATTTAGAGCCACATGAGTTACAGGAACAATTATGTTTTAGCTTGCAGATTACTTTCTCCCCAGACCATTACTGATCCTCCACCAAAACTTTCCCTTCCGCCTTCCGATCATCGTGTACACTGCTCTCTGCTCTCCAGGCCTCCACCATATTCTAATACGACGATCGGGTGAATTTAGAGCAAATCTGGATTCATCCGAAAAGAGAACTCTTTTGAATATGATTGCGGGCAAATTGTAATCTCTTTTGTGATGTGGCAATAAAGGCTCATTTGCCAATCATCTTCTGGTGGTTGAACTGTTTTCTTTTAGTCGTATTCGGATTATTCTCTCACTCACTTCAACACTTCTGGGATTATAAAGCTCATTATGGAGCTGTGGCGTAGTTAATCATCTATTTCGCAATAAAGTTAAAAAAACAAATCAATCATCAACTTCAGATGTGCGACCTTATCCTGGTCTCCGATTAAATTCACCAGTCGCCCGGTACCTTTGTACATACAACTCTAGAAATTGTCGGCAGGTTCATTTCTAGAGTTCCAGCTGACTCCTACCATCGTTCAACAGTGGTATTGCCATTGCAGCCTGTTTATCGATTAAATGGTAGCTGTTTCTATTCATTTTTATTTGTACTGTCAAAAAGCATTAATTAATCAAATCAGCTCAATAATAAAGCACCAACTTACATAAATTTCTTAAAAAGTACAAGTCAATTGTTGTTGAAACAATTAAAATCTAGCAACAGCTTTGACACTTTGACGTTTCACTATGAAATAATGTATTGCAATTGCGTTTAAATAATCCGTAGCCTACATAACATAGCTGGAAATCCCCGTGTTTAAAGTGATGCGATAATTTTGCCAATCAGTATATTACCAGCCAGATAATCAGTTCTCAATCCCATTGGACACGTTTAGGATTGTCTCAATAGAGATGTTCGTTCCTACGATCCCCCACCGCAAATCCTTGATGAGGTACGAGCCTTTTTGCCTGCTGTTTAGGATCACTGATAACAACAAGTCATTCGTTGATACCGGTGTAAGAAATATGGCCAGACCCATACCAGCAATTATAAACAATCACGGTCACCATGTGGAATATTAATATTTTTTCCATTGGACTTAATATTTTTTTTTCGTATTTTTTTACGAATTTCAACTGTTATTTTCTTTAATATCCCCAACTTTTTCCATGTGTGTAGATTTAAAGATAAAAATACGTGCATCAATCTTTATAATGTATGAAGTATATACAGTTGGTCCGGTGAATCTTTTCCCATGTATGAAATGATTCACATACTACTTTTTGTAGTACGTCCCTTTTCTACTCTCAGAAATAAATCTGTTTGTTTCATTACAACATAATATAACAAACAGAGAATGTCGGCGATATGTTTAACCCACAGAACAGAAGTTTTGTGGCATAACATCTTAGCATTTTGTTAAAAACATTGGGATTCAAATATAACAAAGATGACAATCGGAGAGGTTTAATGGAGCGGACTACTATTGCAACCTAGAAAGCCAATTATCTGCGTAAATATATGGAAAACCTTTCAAGTACTCATCCAAGATGGTTTCGCTCTTATTTCAGAAACATTTTCAAAAGAATATATATAATATTAAAATTAAATTACATAGAATACAGTTATTGTAAATCTGATTTTGAAAAAGTCAATAACATGTCATGAAAGAAATGTGAATAATAATAGAATACCTACCTTACATATTTACGCAACGATATTATGTTGGGAGTGATACAAATAAATTAACTAATCAATTTGTAATAAATTTGACTCAAGTTTTTGATGTCTTGTTTGTCATTTACTGATAATTTATCAAGTTTTATATATATATATATATATATATATATATAATATATGTATATATATATATATATATATATATATATATATATATATATATATTGAACGAATCAATAACATCAAATGGTATAATAATATCAAACGAAAATTACATAATGTAAGAATCATTATTAGTATGTCTCTAATTTGTAAATATTTAGAATAAGATTAGATAGAGTTAATTGATGTAATATAATTATAAAATAAGGATACATAAGAGATTTTAAATATAGAATTATAAGAAATTGATTTCTGGATCAGAAAGCTTCCTTTTAAAGTTGAGGGGAGTTAAACTAGTCCCCTAGTTTAATAAACTAATTCTTACGGAAGGTGTGTCAGTAGACACAACCACATTATAAAAGTCACAGAAAAATCATGTCTGAATTCAATAGATAGAATGAAATAAACAAAATATGGTCAGATATTGATAAAATTCGTTATTAAAAGAATGATGAATAAAAATTATAAACATAACATTGGTGATATAAGTATAAAACTTTACCTTAATAATTAATTCCAGGATTACGTCAATGTCAATAAGTTCCAAATTACTCTGAACGCTGCCATATAAGTTTCAGTATAAATGAAAATTAGTATAATGTGAAACCTGAAATAACACAAATTAATATTCATATCAATAATTGATTATCAATATTTACAGGTGTTTACAGTAAAAGTTGAAAATTTAAAGAAAGGGTTAAAAGCTTTCTGAGAAATGATATATGGAACACAGCCTATTAATATGACAAAGAAATACGTTTCATAGACCGGAAGTAGTAAAATCTGGTGATATTCTTGCCAACTTAAATTTGTTGATTATTTATTTTATGAAGAACAATAACAATGAATTTGGAAATAATCAATAGTTTATGTATGAAAAAATAGTAGAAATTCAAGAATTTAAAAACAATCAATTACATATATATCAATCAATAATTTAGGTTGTAGATTTTGTAGAAAACTAATGTAAATAAAAATACCTTAAAAAAGTAATTATAATGAAAATTGCAATGGGAATACAAGAAAAAGACATTTAATAGAATCCCAAAAATAATATTCAAAGACAGAAATAAGTGTGTTAATCCTCCAGGACAGATAAGTTAAATATTTTCATTTAGTAACTAAAACACATGACAATCAACAATTTGTGTAATAAAAACAATGATAAGCAAGCTATGAATTTTCCAAGAAAAAAGTTTGTTGATTTTGAAAACAAAAAGTAGTGTAGTTGGTGGTATGGAAGAGGAAGCGTCTGTATGAATTTCTTCATTCAAAAATTTGAGAAAATTATTGTTAAAAAGTAAAATATTAATACAAAAAGGTTAAGAAATAATTATATAAGTGTTGGTTAAACAGTTATAAACCAGAAGTGATCAGAAAGGGGCATCTCTCCGATGAGAGATCTTCAAGAGTTTAGAGACGCTGGCTGCATTCAAGGTACCGAAGATTTGAACTAAGGTCTGTGCTTTTTAATTATAAAATTTGGAATTCCATATATATAAACAGTGAACTATAAAAGATAATTAGAACGTTCAAAGAATAAAATCATAAAAAGGCCAAGAACAATATAATATGATGCAAATCATATAATATCCATGCATTTTGTTTTATCATAATTATTAGAGTACTTACTTGTTCGATTAAATTATTCCATTAAATGTTCACGTGATTCATAAATGATCATAAAATTTCCAATTCTTATTTCACTCTGACGCATGTTTAACCTTTCTATCTATCACTATCCACATCTCACATCTCTCACAATTTTGTAGATATATGTATGTAATTGTATTGTTATAATTCTGATAATATATATAAAAATTTTCAACGACTATTAGAACGCTAAAGTGTATAAACAGTTCACACATACAGCATTGATTGTGAATAGCATGTTAGTGTAGTTTGGAACTCTAGAAGCGCATGCGTTGTACTGATGCGCCGACGTAATCTACTAAAATATTCTGTATGAAGGATTGCATAGAATGCAGGAGTATGAGAGAATTTTGATGTCATAAGAATACATTTTTTTTTATCGTAACAATTTATTAAAACAGTTTTTCTAGAAGTGTTGGCATTTTTATTCGTATTCATGTCCTTAATAATTTTATTAAAAGTATTTCACTCTGTCTATTTGATATTCATCTGAATTTAAATTTTAATGGTATATATTAAAGTGCAGATTTAAAGTAAAGAATTGAAATTTAACTTACATATAGATTTATATACATCCAGAACTCAAAGGGAGGAGTTATCATGCTTCCGACTGTATTTAAATAAGCTGAGATAATAATACAATCTATTCGAACCGAGCTAGCCGAAGGTAATTTAATTCAATTCAAGTCAAGTATAGATCAATTCAATTTAAAACAACATTTATATATAAAGAAATTATAAATTATTGGAAAAAATAATTATAAATTGACGCCCGTAACGTGGGGCAATTAAATATCCAATTTATAATAAATAATTAAAATATATCATTTCTTTGATTTTTAGTTTTTGATAATTTGTATCTTGTGTTAAAATTTTTGTGTTTTAGAAATCGAATTCATGATTTTCATTATGTTCATGCTTGTGTAACGCTGTTGATGCACTTTTAGTGTATTCATGGCCATTTATTCTGCTTTATAGATATTGTGTAGTCATTCCTACGTAATTTTTTGAATAGTTTAAGCACGGTATGGAGTATATAACATTTAATTTTTTATTACTTTTAGTTTTGTTTTTCAATTTAGTATAGCCCCATAAAACTCTGGAAAACTAACAGATTTTTTAAACTAAAGGTTTAGGTAGCACATTGCTAAATGACTCTAAAATATTTACAAATATCTATTACACCCGCTTCAATACAATAGTAAATATCGTTCACCGTCATTTTAGCCAGATCCTAATTAAACCATCAATCTACGACCTACGTGTTACTTAATGTATTGCGTTTTCATATGAATGATGACGCATGGGAAAATATTCACCGGACCAACTGTATAATACAATCTCTTGTAAATGGCAGTTTACAAATAAATCAAATTAAAAAAATTTCACTTTACATTTGTTATTATTATTTGTTACTCCAAATAAAAACAATTAAAAAGAAGTATTTCTGTCCTGCAAACAAAGTTTATTAGATTTCTCTATTACACGCCTATGGTTTTTGTAGATGTTATGGTAATTATCATATTAGTCAGGTTTTCACCTTCACTGTCATTCAAAATACCGATTGGCAAGCGAATCGATTGTAAAAAACAGAATTAATGCCTGTGAAATAGAGAATATTGCCTATTATGACAAGAAAGTTATCGATTTTGCTTCGGGCCATCGTAACAGATTGCCTTACGATATTTCAGATAAGGCAATTAAATCCTTGTTGATACCTCAGGTGCTAAAAGCCATTTTCAACAATTTTGAAATTGATAATCGCCGTATTCATAGGCGAGTTCTGCAGATTGTTATAATTGTATAATGAACAGCATTATTTAGTTTATGAATTGAAGGAATATTAAACGGACTGCCTAACAAACAAAAACCGTATTAAAGAAATAATTCAAGAAAAAAAATTAAAAATAAGTGAAATGAAAGAAGTTTGAAGACATTGTTATGGATAAGGCATTCAGTTACTCTTCTATTATTCATTCACGATCAAGCACGCATCAATGCTTTTATAAATATAAAAGTAAATGTATCATCATCATCATGATCAAGCTACTGCGGATTATGGTTAATGCTAATACATTACGTTTCGATTCATTTATTGAGGTGGATCATTCTACTCTACCATTCTACTCTGTTTTTAAATTGGAAGTTTATGTCTATGCTCTTTGAATATTCTTCTATTGCATATTTCCATCTTTTTCTGGGACTTTCTCTTTGTCTAGGTCAAATTAGGATCCATTCTGTAATTTTCCTGATCATTTTCGATGGTTTTCTCCTCCTGTCTATTGTAATATACTGGGTGTCCATCTTTATGTTCCCTCATTTTAACTGCCCATAACTTCTTAACGGTTTGAGATATAAAGATGCGGTTTTCAATAAAATGTTCCATTTTAGCACAAGTTTTGTTTAAAAAAGTTAAGTCTTTCAACTTTTGGTCAACATTTAAGATTTAACAACCACAATTTTAGTCCAAATAGGAATTCAAGAATTTTACATGAGGTGACTTCTAAAAATTACAATAGATTAGATTTTCTTGAAGATTTACATATTAACAGGGAATTACTGAATAATGATTTTTGTCTCAACACTCAAGTTAATTTAAACAGAGCGTACATTCCCTTTCATAGACGTTTAAAATAGTAAGATCAATTTGACTAATTTGTCTATTATCAATTTTCATAACACAGATCATTATTTTTATATGTCATGTTCTATGCCAAACTTCATTGTCAGCTTTTGACACAATGTCAATTTTCATTTGTTTATTTATTTATATAGTGGACTAAGTTTCAGCAGACATGTGTTGCGCTTTTTGAAACTTTTATCCAGGTTAATCCTGGTATAAGTAAATTTTAAAATGTTGTTCTTATGATGTCCTTTTTTTAAATATTCACATGGTCCTCTGGACACATCGTATTTTTATGGTTTGGTTCTTGTACACCTGACGAGTAAGTACATTTTTTCAATTTTCAACGTTCTCATTATCATAATTTCTAAAATTCAATTCAATGTTACTTACTTACAGGTACGCACTGATGATGACATTATATGTCGAAAGCGCTTTGCTATAATTTTATAAATTAAAATTCTGCACGAAATACTTACCTTTTCTTCATCCAATTCAGTTTTCACCAAATATATTGGAAATACAGTTTCTAGCTATTAAAGAAAAATGGGGGAGGTCCCATTCAATGCTTTCTCTGTCCACACCGTTGCACTATGATTTTAGCCAATATGATACAAGGACTCAATAGACCTAAGAGATCAAAAATTTTGGAGATGGTTGATAAGACAAGTCTTTTTGTAGTCTTATGGTTGGAATTGTCGACCTTGATGTTATAAATCAATTTATCACTTTGACAGGACCAAGTTAAACCCAATATTTTTGTATTACTTTTCCGCCCAACCTATCTAATATGCGAGAAAAGTATTGGTTTACCCCAAAAAAAGTTGGAAATACCAAATTTTTCTTTGAGTTATTTTTACGTATTCAACGGGTGCTATGGTACTTGAAGTAACTAATTTTTGTCATTTTAGGAGAATTTTCAGTTTGTTAGCATGATACAGCCTCCAGAGAGTATACGATTGATCAATTTTACGATTGAATATTGTTCAAGGTGTCCCACAGATGTACCCTATTGATTTTCAGTTAACTAGTCCTAGTACAGTGGGTCCTATAAATCCAGACATACTACATTTTTGGAGACATTTCGGTTTGTTAGCACGATACATCTCCCGAAGTGTATACAAGTAACAATTTTAGGTATCCTTGACCACTCTACAAAGTTTTATACTTGTAGGAATAAGGCATTTACATATTATTTATTTACAGGTTTCAAAAATTGTTATTAATGTTTGCCTCCATATTGGCGCGGTAGACTGCCGATAAGTTAGTTTTAATCTTTAAAACCGTTTATTTTTTATTGTTTTTAACACCAATGTTTTTTTCACTTTTTAAATTTTCAGTTGTGAAAATTTCGGTTTTTTGAGAGTTTAGTTTTTAAATTTTTTCCCTAATTCTGCGCGTATTTTCGTAGAGTAGGGAGTGCCCGTAATTGGGGGATGAGGGTAAGGGTGAGAAATTAATGACTCAATTAATTATTCACAAAACACTCTAACATTATCGAAACCAAAACAATTTATTTAAACCGTTAAGCTCAATAGATAGCATAGGAATGGACCGCTGCTAGAATACGGAAGGTTTGCATTTGGTAGCTGAGGCTTGATTTACTAAGTTGCTGCCCGGGGATAGAATCATTCCATTTTCTTTCTGAAAAAGTCTCTGATGATAAATTCGACGACAAATGATCATTCTCTAGAAATATGGATCAGAATAATATCTACTTATTATTTGATATACACTTTAATGAATATTATCACTTAGAAAAGTTTCTACAATCTGATATTAATCAATCACTAGTTTATTTAGATTACTGTAGTTACTACTATTTCTACTACTAATGTAAGTATATTTTAACTATTTGTTCCGGCACCTTTTCGAGTTGATTAAACGACTGGTACTTCTAAATAGCTGTCATAAATACCATATTCGCACAATATACCACACTTCTTGATGTATCTACTTGTACTGTTAACAGCTGAATTAAATTTAAATACAGGGTGTCCCACGACGTTTTGACAGTGCAATTTCTCGAAAACTGTTCGTATGACATGTATGAAATTTGGCAGATATGAACAGTCGAAACTGATACTTATGTTTATTATAAAATGACTTCCGTTTTTCCTGTCATTTCGGGTCACGTGATCCCAACGTAATTTTTTTAAATGGGACAACCGGTATTAATTTACAATTTTGGATATAACATTCAAAAACAAATTCAACGATACCACACTTGTCATCATTGTATTGTGCAGTAATGATAATAGGGGCAATTAAATGATCATTTGTATACATTATTTTATTAAAAAACGTAACATAGGGAATTCAAAAGTACAAGTAATTAAAAAAATTAAAGAAAATGTTCCAATTGATGACTATGCACATTGACACAAAGTTCAAACATTGTTAAAAGATTTCTTGTAACTGTTGCTGTAATCATTTCGAGTGTTACGGTCCGACATGCCTGTTTTATTTTATCCTTTTAATCATTTAATCAATCGGGAGTGTGACATAAACTCGACCTTCTAAGTAACCCCAGAGAAATGAATCTGAGGGTTGTAATATCCAGTGAACGGGGTGGCCACAAAATAGCACCATTTCGACCAATCCATTTTTCAAGGAATGTGTTATCAAGATAACTGGCACAAAAAAGTGAAGAGATGCTCCATTTGGCTGCCGCTACATTGTTTGCCTTTCACGTAAGGGAATGTCTTCAAGTCATTCTGAAAGAGTATTTTGAATATAATCTAAATAACTTTGCCCCGTTAATGTTTCTTAATAAAAATAGGGACCAATCAACCGACCATTAAATAAACCGCACCAAACATTGATTCCTATAATTGTTTGAAAATTCGTTTCGCGCATCAACTTTGGATTCTCCTGCGACGAGTAATGATAATTATGGCGATTAACAATACCATTGTTATGAAATCTACTTTCATCACTCTATAATATTTTAGGTAAAAAATAAGGATCTCCATACTTTGTACTAACATTTCAGCAATAAAATGTATTCTCCTTTCAGGATCTGCAGCAACTAAACCTTGTGTTAAATGCATTTTATAAGGTTGGTTTTTGTGATTTTTTAATACTCTTTGTATTGAATTTCCACTTCTTTGTTATTCTTGTTCAATAAATCGTATTGAAGTGTCTTGATTTACCTGAAGATAAGATAAAATGTGTATCACATTGTCATCTGTCTGAGCGGTTTTTTGACGAGGAACTTAATGTTTACCGTTTGGAAAAGAACCAGTTCTTAGCTTTCGTTCGAGGTAGACAAAAGTATATTTGCTTGGAGTTATTATAAGAGAAAAACGATTTTGTGTACAAACCTTGAGCATGAGTTTTGTTTTTTCGCACATTCTCCATAAATAAGTAGCATGTCAACATATTCATCGTAAGTAAAAATGTATGGCCTTATTTAGTTGTTATTACAGTGTCTTCACAAGATTATGACTAATAATTATTAACAGTTCTTGAATAAACTTCACCTAACAATATTGAATGACAACCTATGTTGTTGCTACTATAGATATTTGTTTCATGCCACCTAAATTTTTGGGAGCAAAATATTGCTTTAATAAATTTATTAAAAATAAATAGCTCAGATTATCATTATTACACAATACGATGATGACAAGTGTGGTATCGTTGTATTTGATTTTAAATGATATATCCAAAATTGCAATATTATACCGGTTGTCCCATTTAAAAAAAGTATGTTGGGGTCACGTGACCCGAAATAACAGGAAAGACGGAAGTCATTTTATAATAAATCAAAGCATCAGTTTCAACTTTTCATATCTGCCAAATTTCATACATGTCGTATGGACAGTTTTCGAGAAATTGGACTGTCAAAACGTCGTGGGACACCCTGTATAATTAATTCCATAGTCGAGCCACGACCCATATTTCTGGTTGGCGAATTTTGATAAAAAACGCCCGGTATAGTTTGTAAACATTTAAGCAAAATTCCTTTGGCAATACATGCAGTCAGGTGAGGGTGTGATAGTACCACAGGACTCGAAGACATATTATGTTCTGATGAGGACGATCCGACACGTATGTTCCCATGGCGCGAGTCCCCTCTGGTCATCACGAGACCAGGGAACCCTCTTGTACGTTACTGGTACTGCCGCCCGGTACTAGTTTTAGTGGTTCCGCTTCAGGCTAAACGTCACTAATTGTGTGTATTAGACTCTTACGGATTTATCGTGCTCTTAAGTCGCTCTTTTTGGTTTTAGGAATTGTTTTCCCACAACGATACCATTTTTCATCAATTATTTGGTACCGCAGGGTATCATTCGGTATGAGAATTTTATTGTGATTGTTTTGTTGTTTAGAAGCGATATAAAAATAGTTTAAATGATTCAATTCACTTTATTTAATATTTTCCAATATTTTATATAAATGTGAGAATTTTTAATATTTAATATAAGATACATAGTTAAAAAGTGTTTTATCTTCAATATTCCTTATTCACTTACCTAAACACGTCTTCAATCAATAAACTATAGTTCCCTATTACAATAAATCTTAGAATATTACAAAATATACAAGCTGATGATTTGGCGACTGTTAGATCTGCTGCGTTCTTCTAACGAGGATATTGTGGGTTCTTGCAACTATTATGCGAGAAAGACAATAACTTTGTCCTCGGTATACATGTTTCTTGAAATCTTCCAGCGGGGTTACCCTTGAAAAATGTATAAACCCTTCTGTGTTAGTAACTCTTATTCGCGAGAGGCTGAACTTCTGGAATCCACTGAAGATACTTCTGTAAAACTTGGCTTTTGAGATGTAATTATGATTGTTCAATTTATTGATAATTAAATATTGAAATGTGCAATACAGGATTCTATAATACCCACCCGTTATTATCATTATTCTTGTCTAAAGATAAATAAAAATGGTGTGTAGTGCTGATTTTAATTTAAATGCGAATGAAACTATTTTACCTTCTTCTGATTTCAAAATTATATCTATAACTTATACGGTATTCTACCTAAATTTTCAAAGAAGGTATTGTTCAGTATATTGAAGATATTGATATTCGAGTATAATTCGTTATGATAATTGACATTTTCAAATGAAACTATCGAAACGGTTCACAGTGAGAAAAACAAAGTCCCAAAAAATTTATTTGGGAAATTGCTTATAAATTTGTAATAACTCGTAAGAGATGTATGATTGTATTTTCATCCAGTTGATGAACTACATAATATATACTCGATTCAGAAATGACTGAATAACACTTAACAAAAATAGCTATTTGTATTACTAGGGAGGAAAGTGCCACTTTTCCTCCCGCAGGATGTAGTTTACTGCCCGGCGCGAAGCGGAGGGCAGTGAACATACAAGGGAGGAAAAGGCACTTTACTCCCATGTGATACATATGATTTTTCCTCCTACCCACCTTTTTTTGAAAATTCATTTACGACACAAATAGGTAACGAATATAATTAAGAACACAAGAATTATTTATTAAACAAATTTATCAATATATGTTATACAATTAAGTACATAGTATTGTTTAACTATATTTTAGAATTATTTATGTTAATATTGAATGTGCAGTTTTGAGCAGCACTTATATGAACACCATTGGAAGAAGATAGGGTTTGAATAGGAGCTTTAGTATTTGAAATATTTTCGCTTAGCCCATTGTAATGGTGGTAACTTCTAGAAGTGCTTGGCTGATTTTGATCGAGTTCAGGTTCTACATTATTTCCCATAATTGGATCAGAAATTTCTCTTTTTTTTGTGTAAGATTGTTCTACATAGACTTCTGCGATATTGGTTGATTTCCAACCGCCATGCTGTTTTAGAGCTAAAATATCCCCACCATCGTTTACTAACAGAGTTGCTGAAGTTCTTCTGAAACTGTGCCCTGCGTAATGTTCAGCATTTGGAAGATTGAGATATTCTGCAATTTTTTGTGGTATTTTGGATATACTATTTTTGCCAACCACTTGATTTATACATTTGCCTGCTTTAAATCATACCAACAATCGTTTATGCTCAGTTTTAGGACGTAGACAGATATACTTTTTAACGATTTGAACAAAATTTGGGCCGTTACCTGTTGTAGTATTGATAACGAAAGTTCGTTGTTTATACGTTTTTGAAGTGTGGATATTTATGACTAAAAGATTGTTTTTCTCTTCAATATCATCCATAGTCATTTTAATAAGCTCATCATATCGACGTCCTCCAGAAATTCCAATAACAAGGACTACCTATGAATATTTTATATCAAAAATTAAATTATTTGCATGGGATTTCATTTCTTACCTTCATTAATAAAAAAACATCATCGGGGGCTTCCATTAAGAATGTATTTATTTCTTCTCTTGTAAAAGTTTTAGCTTTATTTGGTTTGTATCCGGCATTTTGACGTTTTAGAAATGCAATCAACTTTGGATATTTAATATCGACATTGTCCTTCATTTGTATCATTGTGCGTAGCATTGAATATTTAGACCAAAGTGTTGAAGCTTTTAATGATTTTCCTTTTAGTGAAAAATATGCCAGTAAAACATTCTCTGAATATTTATGTATCTTGTTGTCTTCAGCCCATTGCTTATATTGTTTTTCATACCTGTCTTTAGATTTTTGTGGTAGTAAGGTTAATGACGCTATGTTGGCTTGTTCCTTAATATTAGGTGGTGTATTTGGAAATTCAAAATCACTTGAATCGCTCTCCATTTTTCAAAAATTCAACTAAGTTTAATGAATGTAGCGACTTTGCACCTCAAAAGTCAATCGCCGTGTTTACTGTCAGTGAGCCACAGCATACTATGCTTTTCTTATTCTGAACTCAAAAAACGTATATCTAAGATTCCTGAAGTTGAAATTTGTATTGAAGAACTACGTTGAAGTAACATTAATGTTTGATTTTTACCAAAAAACACGATATATAGGATGTTCTAGAAATTATGGAAACAATATGAATATAATGAATTCACAAGTTTCATCGTTTACAACTTACTTGAAATGAGGGGGAGGAAAGTACTTTTCCTACCTAGGGAGAAAAAGTATGAGTTTCCTCCCTGATTTGAGGGAGGAAAGTGTGTACTTTCTATAGGGGTAGGAGGAAAAAGTCTTTTTGTCAATGACTATGGCTGGAGGTATTTTTCACCTTTTAGTAAAAATTCTTGTACGCTTCTTGTACGTATTCTTTGGATACAACATATAATTAGTTCGGGAGTCAAGTGGACAGAAGATTCAAAAATTTTCAACGGACAGTTCAATTAGACGAGGGACTCCCACTAGGGTAAGGTTGCCTAAATCGTAATACTTTTTAATTTATAATTTTACAAACTAATAAATGAAATATATATTTTTTGGTTAAAAGCAATATTATTGGACACCTAACTGCAATTTTTAAAATATCATTCTTTATTTAATTTTTTGAAAACAGCTGCTTTTGTACGGAATAGCTAACGGTACGATTTAAGAAACTGGTTGCATAAATCGTAGTAGTGGGTTCCTATATCGTACCATAGGGCTCTTTTGGGGTATATTGAATAAAAATGAGGACATTTTGTTGTAAAGAAAACAAATTACACACAATTAAGTATTTTACATGAAAAATAAACATCATTAAAAATATCTACCACACTTTTTCAAATAATTCTAGATTTAAAAACAAAAGTTGCCCACGTAGTTCTTATTAAGACGTGTCACGTTGGAACACTTTTCATGTGTCCATTTGATACTCTCCATCATACCCTCGACTATACACTCCTGACTTATTATCTAAAACCGTTCATCCGCATTAATCTGGAATATTACCTCATTTTTCTTTGATGGCTTAAATTTTTGTTTTGACACTTCTCCTTGAAAGATACCTTTCTTGGCAATCTCCTTTGCTCTTTTTATATTTTCTTTTTATGCTTTTAGAGCATATTTTTCCTCCGGCTCATTTTTATAAAAACTCATCGTTAGCACTGCTACTTTGTGCGCTCCTTTCTGGGCTTTTTCGCCCAACTTTTTAGCAGCTTTTGCTAGCGGACTAATTTGTTCAATAGAAACAGACTTCCGTCTTTTGTTAAGGTTTATTTTTTCTTGTTGAGTTAATCCACTTCTTGATGCAATCGCAACTTTTTGGGTAAGAATAGATTGATAGATTGATTACCTGCCGGTATATCTGTAGCTTCAATGGAAGTTATCTCGTTTTCAGGTTCAGCATTTTTTGGTACCACTAAATTTTCACTAGCCACGAAATTCGCATCAGTATAAGTATATACCCAAAGCATTAAATCCATTTACCGCATTACTTATTGTTGCAGAATTTGTGTAAGCCTCTGTTAGCAAAGTCTCTACTTCAAACTATGTCACCTTTTGACCATTTGTTCGCAGCCACGTTGCCAAGACTTACATGTAGCTAGCCTGGATAGCAATCTATACGTCGTGTTCCCTGGAAGATGCAGTAATATAATGCCATTATTACTAGCTAATGTTATAGCTTCCTAGCTTCCAGGTTTTTAGAATGGGTGGTATGTCCATGTGACAAAAATAAGCATTTTTCATATTAACTTGGTTTAACAAATTTAATAAAATGGTTAAGTCATTTAACAAATAATTCTGTATGTATGTAACAACTTCGTCTAGATTCCACAATGGTGCTAGGAAATGCCTTCGGCGTTGCAACAAAATCATCTTGATGTTTTCCTTTGGGGGCTAAAACTTTTGGGGACTTTTTTTGTAATGTAGAAAACTCTGATTCATGGACGTTACAAATGTAAGAAGCGTCAATTCCATTTCGTCAACATTTTTTTCCAGTGCATCAAAAATTCATACACATTGGTCTTGTTCTATCATTCACAGCGTGCCACCAGAATGTTATCTGGTTGACGTAAAGCAAGGTTGCTGTATCTGGACATAAAACCATAGTACCATTTTTTTACCAGCAGTTTCTGTCTCCTTATTAAAAGGATTCGGAATATGTGGGTTAGCTGCCACTATGTCATAAGCAAGCTTGCGTACATCTCTAATGGTAAGTCCAAAACGCCTTCTCCTGCTCCTGCTCCATCTCTTCAGCAAGTTCAGACTGTCTTCCATTGACTCGTCTTTTGTTTGATAATGGGACTTTTTCACCACGTTTAACTTGTTTCAGAATATACCTTTTCAATGTTGGTTTGGGAATTTCATATTTAGGGCAACATTCAATAAAACCAATATTTCGTTTTCATACTCTTTTATTGCATTTTTCGTGTCCTCCGAGGACCATTTTTCATATTCCTTTCTAGGCAGGTTCTAAAATAAAAATTAAATAAACCTATACAGATTGATTAAACATATACACAAATTGATCACATATTGATAATAAAAAGAAAACGATCGACAATGGAAGATGTCAGGACATATAGAGAGGCGTGTGCTGATACGGGTACATGGTTGCAGGCACTATGCTACAAAAGATGAAGATTAAAAATAAAAATAAAATATGCAACAAAAAATGGGACAAAAGAAAACTAGAACAGACAGAAACACAAAACGAATACAGAGATAGTATAGAAGAACAATTCATTAATGAGGCAGAAGAAATTAGTGGAATTCAGGCAGGATGGAAAAGGATAGAAAAATGTATAAATACAGCTGCAAACAAAAAATAGGAACGGTGGTAAACGGAGAACAGAAGGGATGGCTCGATGAAAATGCAAAGAAATGATTGAGATGAAAAAACAAACATGGATAAAATGGATAAGAACGAACAGAAATGAAGAAAGAGAAACTTATGAAGAACTAAGAAATGAAACAAAGAAAATAATAAAACAAGCTAAGAGAAAAACAATTGTAAACAGAATTAGTGAAATAGAAAGGGCAAGTTATGCAAGGAACACAAAAGCTTTTTATCAAAAAATAAATGCACAGACCCGAACATATAAAACAAAGCAACAGGAATAAAAAACAGAGAGGGAAGAAAAGTTAATGAAGATACGGAATATGAAGAGACATGGATGGAATACTTTAGGGAATTACTAACAGAAACAAAAGTAAGAGAGGAGGTTGATATAAAAGCAAAGAACAAACAAGATGGAATCGAGAGCCCAACGAAGGAAGAAATTAGAGAGATAATTAACAGGAGTAAGAACGGAAAAGCGCCAGGAAGCGACGGAATCAATATGGAACTTATCAAATACGGAGGGACTAAACTGTTAGAAACATTATACCAATTGATATACAAAATATGGGAAGAAGAAGAGATGCCAGAGGAATGGAAGGTGGAGCAAATAGTAACAATACACAAGAAGGGAGACTAACAAGCTTGTGAAAACTTCAGAGGAATTACGCTACTGAATACAGCGTATAAGATAACAACAACAATCATAAAAAGAAGAGAGCAGGACGCAGATTTTAGAGGTGGAGAATATCAGTACGGATTTACAAAGGTAGTGTCAACTACAGATGCGATATATATACTGAAACAAATTTTGGAAAAGTCCAACGAATATAACATAGATATTGAGATACTATTCATTGACTCCCAAAGAGCAGTTGACTCAATAAAAAATGAATCAATTACCGAAAGCGCTGAATGAAATGGGAGTGAATAATAAACTGATAGGATTGATAAAAATGATCCTAGACCAAAGCGTAGCGGAAGTAATAACACAAAGAGGGAAAACAGAGAAGTTTACATATAATAAAGGAGTCAAGCAAGGAGGCCCTCTGTCGGCAACACTATTCAATTTGGCACTAGAATATACGTTGAAAAAAATATGTAAAGGAAATTTGAGGACCAGAAGAGGACAAATGATACCATATGCCGACGATGTAGCACTAGTGACTAAAAACAGAATGGTAATGGAAGAAATGTTGGAGGAGATAATAAGGGAGGGAAAGAAAATTGGACTGGTGATAAATACGCATAAAACCAAATTATTAGGACTAAAAGGAATTGTGAGTACAAAAATGTGGAAATTGGAAGATATGAATTTGAAGAAGTGGATAGAGTTTAATATCTGGGAATAACAATAAGTAGCGGTGGAGATAGAGAAACTGAGATGAGGGAAAGAATCGTAGCAACAAACAAAGCATTTCAGGCTTACAAAAAAATTATTAAAAAATAAAATAATTAACAAGCGCACGAAAATAAGAATATATAACACAATAATTAGACCGGTGATGAAGTATGGGGCAGAAACATTAACTATCACTAAAAAACAACAGGATATGAGAATACAGGAACGAAAAATACTAAGAACAATATTAGGACAAAAAAAATAGGTGAAGAATATAGAAGAAGAACAAATATGGAACTATATCAAGAGATACAAAAAGACAAAGTAAGAAAAATTAAGGAACAAAGATTAAAATGGTTGGGACACATATGGAGAGCAGGTAAGAGAGCAATAATATACTGAATGGTAGAGTGGAATCCCTCAAGTAAGAGAAGAAGGGGAAGACTAAGGATAACTTGATTGTAGGAGGTAATAGGTGATCTCAGGACTATGGGAGTTAGTTACTGGGAAGGGAAAACGCAGAACAGGAAGTAATGGCAACAAATAGTAAGAACCGAATCCCAAGAAATTACCAAATAGTATATATATATATATATATATATATATATATGCAATTCATTTCTCCCAAGAGGAGTTTATCTCTTCTATGTCCCAGAAAAAACATAAAATTGTCGTTCACTACCTATAAAACAACCTAATATATCTTCTACATATCTATACCAAGATAAGACATTTTTTGAAATATTACTTTCAAATATTTTTCTTTCTAAACTGTCCATTATAATGTTTGCCAAAATTGGTGATATAGTGCTTCCCATTGGTAAATCTTTATTTTGAATAAATATCTTATTATCAAAAGTGAAATAATTCGGACTGATACATACTTCAAATGAATTAAGGATATCTGATATTATTTCTGGATTAATATTTTTATCTGCTAGTAATTTTCTTGTGATAGACATTCTTTAAGAGGAACTTTAGTGAATATATTGGTAACATCAAATGAAATGAGTTTAGAGCTATTTTGAAATTTGAATGCTATTAATATTTTGATTAGTTATATTGAATTTCTAATTGAGTATTCAGATGTATATCAGTAACTATTAAGTTTTTTTGCTAATATATTATTATGAGTATTAACATAAGAAACTACAGGTCTAATTGGTTTCGTTATTTTATGTAATTTAACGGTTCCATATAATCGTGGGGAATGAGGATTTTTATCTACGATGAATTTCTTTTCCTAATCACTTAAAAGATAATTTGAATTATTAACAATATCTCTTAAATTATTAGAAAACTTTTTGTTGGATCTGCCCTAAGAACTAAGAAATATATAACTTTATAGAATCTAGCGATGTACAAGTCCTTAGAGCAGACACAACAAAAAGTTTTCTAATGGTGTAAGAGATATTGGTAATAATTCAAATTTAATGTTAAGTGATTAGGTAAATCGTAAATAAAAATCCTCATTCTCCACCATTATATGGAACCGTTAAATGACATAAAATAACGAAACCAATTAGACCTGTAGTTTCTTATGTTAATACTCCTAATATTATATTAGCAAAAAATCTTAACAATATACTTAATAATTACGGATATACATCTAAATACTCAATTAGAAATTCCATGAAACTAATCAAACAATTAAAAGCACTCAAATTGCAAGATAACTCTAAACTCATTTCATTTGATGTTACCAATATGTTCATTAAAATTCCTCCTAAAAAATGTCTAACACGTGTAAGAAAATTACTAGGAGATAAAAATATTAATTCAGGAATAATATCAGATAAACTTAATTTATTTGATGTATGTATTAACCAGAATTATTTCACTTTTGACACTAAAATATATATTCAAAATGAAGGTTCACCAATGTGAAGCTCTATATCACCAACATTTTGGCAAACATTTTTATGGACAGTTTAGAAAGAAAAATATTTGAAAGCAATGTTTTAAAAAATGTCTTATTTTGTTATAGATCTGTAGATGACAAATTAGGTTGTTTTATAAATAGTGAACGACAATTAGATGTACTTCTCAATTATATTAATAAATTACACCCAAAAATTAAATTCACATTAGAGGTTGAAGAAAATAACTCAATCAATTTTCTTGATTTAAGAATTCAAAGAGTTAATAATGTATCTGATTATTCAATTAACAGAAAACCAACACACACTGATGAAACTATTTCATATAATTCCAATCATCACATGCCACATAAGTTGGCAGCATATAATTCAATGATACATAGAGCTTTTGCAGTTCCTATGAACAAATGTAATTTTAATAGAGTAATTAATACAATTAACCAAATAGCAACATCCAACGGTTATCCAATTCATCATCATCATCATCACCCAGCCCCTTCAGTCCACTGCTGGACATAGGCCTCCCTTGATTGCTTCCATATCTTCCTATCCTGTGCTGCTTGTATCCAGTTTTTATGGATATGTCTCAAATCGTCATGCCAACGTGTTAGCGGTCTTCCCCTATATCGAAATGCTTCATGTCTCGGTCTCCACTCCATAATCTTTTTAGTCCATCTATTGTCTGTTAATCTAGCTATATGACCCGCCCAGTTCCATTTTATGGATGCGATTCTCTCTATGGCATCAACTAGTCTCGTTTTTCTTCGAATTTCTGCGTTCGGTATTCTGTCTCTTAGGGATAAACCCAGCATTTGTCTTTCCATGGCACGTTGAGCTACTCTTATTTTAGTTGCTGGTTTTTTGTTTAGAGTTGGGGTCTCTGCACCGTATGTTAACACAGGTAAAACACACTGGTCGAAAACTTTTCTTTTTAGACATATGGGCAGTGAGGATTTTAGGATATGTCTTGGCTTTCCGAAAGCAGACTATGCTAATCCTATTCTTCTTCCCAGTTCTCTTAGCTGATTATCTCTGGTTATGCTTACCTCGTGACCTAAGTACTTATAGGACGTTGTTTCTTGGACTTGATTTCCTTCCAAATATATACCCCCTGTCAATACGAGATTTGTCATCACTTGCGTTTTTGAGACGTTTATTTTGAGACCCATTTTCTTTGAAATATTCTGTAACAGTCTCAACATGGTTTCCGCCTTGTGAATATCATCCGCTATCAAGACTATATCATCTGCGAATCTTAAGCGACATAGGCTTTCGCCGTCTATGTTTATTCCTAACCCATACCAATCTATTTGTTTCCACATGTATTGCAGTAGTGTGGTGAATAATTTTGGCGAGATTGTGTCGCCTTGTCGAAAACCTCTCTTTATTTTAAACTTTTTGGTATGTTTATGAGGACTTACGCAGGCAGTGGCTTTTTCATATATGTGTTCTATCATGTCTGTGTATCGGTGATCTACTCGACAATCAGCTAATGCTCGAAGCATTTCTTTTTGATTTATGGTATCAAACGCCTTTTCGTAATCAACAAATATTAGAGCCAGTGGCTTAATTTTTCCTATTGATCTTTCTATTAGTATTTTCAGAACTTGAAGATGGTCGTTGGTTCCGAACCCTGACCGGAAACCAGCTTGCTCCTGTGGTTGGTATAAATCCAATTTACTTTTTAATATATTTTTGTTTAAAACAGAATGTAATGTGAGTACAAAATTGTCAAATATAAAAACAGAGATATCCCCATTAAAGAAGTCTGGTATATATAAACTTAAATGTTCAGAATGTAATGCTGTCTATTTGGGTCAAACCTTCAGAAAATTTTGAAATCAGTTATAGGGAACACTTACGAGCATACAGATTGAAACAACCAGAAAAATCCCACTACGCAAAACATATACTTGACTCCAAACATTCATTGACACCTAACACAGAACTAGAAGTACTACATATTTGTGATAAGAAACAAGAACTGAATCTGCTTGAAGAATTAGAAATTAGATGACACTTAGGAAACCCACAATAGGAAGTCGTCAATGATCAGATAAATCTAGGAAGTTCTCCATTTTTAAACTGTCTTCTTACGTGATAATTGTAAAGATCACTAGATATCGTTTTCCTGGTTTTCTATATCATTGCACAGTGATACTGATCTTAATTGGAAGAACATAACCAGGATATCCCCATAGGGCTAATAATATCTATGCTTTGATATTTGTTATATCATATCTTCTTTTTTTTCTATTAACATATATTAAGTCAATCACAAGGTAGGTCACTTCTTGGACTAGCTAAAAATAATTATTAAACATCAGGTAGGCATCAAATAAAATGTATCTTCTGTCATTCTGACGATGATATTTAATATCGAAACAATTGTCAAATTTCTTTGAGTTGTCACTATTTTTTTCAATATATTGTGGAATTATCTAGAAACAGTAAGTTTCACTTAAAACAGTAGTTACAATTGGGATATTGCAAATCCACATGTATTCCGAGGATCACATTTTCAGCACGAATTTAAGATAAATGTATGGCGAAGTATCTTTGGAGATAGTTTGTTGAGTCCATATGAATTACCAGCAAATTTGAATGGTAACTTATGTGGCTAGGATCGAGATCCAATTTAGTCATACAACTCCGAGTCTTCTAATATTTGTAGATATTAGTTATATATTGGTTGCTATAACATTTTCCTTTGTTACAGCGGAATCTTTCCCTTAAAATCTTAATCTTATTATTCATTTAGTTTCATAAATATATCTCAATGTCAGTTCACGGTATCCAATAGCTTTGAGAACATTATCTCCAGGTGAAATTTTCTCATTGATCAATGTTACTCTATAGTTTAAGATTATTAATATTCAATTTACGAATTCATTTCATTTTACTATTATACACTGTGTAATAATAATTCAACGCATAAATATTAATAATTAATTTAAAGGTTGATTACTACCGTGCTTCCCACACTTGCACAACGTTATAAATATGACTACTCTAACAATTTAGTAGCCCATTTGTGCTGCTGCCACTAGTTCTAATAAAACTCCATGTTATTTAGTGTATATAGGATTAAGACACGCGATAAGCTAGACCTATAAATTTATGTTAACAGATACGTCTCAATGTAAATACATTCATTTAATTGACAGTTAACAAAAAATATTATGTATTTTAAGATAACGTAAGATAAAATATTTTATCCACAACTATTAAATAATATATCTGTTAAATATGCGATTTTTATCAAGTAATGCCATGCATTACCATATAGAATTTAATAATAATGACAGTTAGATGGAAAAATATTACTCAATCGTTGCGTGAAATTTGACAATTTGTAAATGTACGTGTCATTGTATTTGTAGATATACTGTCAGTCGGTTTGTGAGTTATTTGGTGTGAACATTCTTATCTCTGGTATCATTAGAGAAATGTCTAATAGTGAATTATATTCTATAAAAACTGAAGATATAGAAGATTACAATGGAGCTCTTATAGTGAAAATACCTTTCACAAAAACAAAGAATAGGATTCCTGTATCAGGTGAATTTTACGATATTTGCAAAAAGTATATAAATCTTCGCCCATCTCATGTTAAATGCCCATCATTATTTTTAAATTATCAAAATGGCAAATGTACTATTCAAAGAGTAGGGCATTAACAAATTATCTTCTATGGGAAAGCACATTGCAATGTTTTTAAAATTAAAAAATCCCGAATTGTACACAGGACATTCGTTCCGAAGATCATCTGCAACCATTTGCGTTAGCACAGGAGGTGACATTACAGCAGTAAAGCAGTTAGGGGGATGGAAATCAACCACAGTTGCCGAAGGTTATATAGATGACAGCATAACCAAAAAAAAATAAAAAGAGGAAATCAGATTTCAAACGAAATTAACAAACATTATACTAGCTCTAATTACAATGAAAAACATTGTGTTCTAAATTAACCCTTTTTACTTGGGCTAATTAGAGGGAATGTAGGGGTATCTGGTGGTTCGAAGGACCACTACGGTTGTTTTTCACTGATGTACAGCTGAACCGTAGAATGAAATTAAAACACTTATATCACGTTATGATTTATATTGTCAGGAACTTATAAGTTTATTCACTGTTGCG
The DNA here is from genome assembly GCA_963921935.1 of Galeruca laticollis. Taxonomy (NCBI): domain Eukaryota; kingdom Metazoa; phylum Arthropoda; class Insecta; order Coleoptera; family Chrysomelidae; genus Galeruca; species Galeruca laticollis. Next base: position 155,162,669 of record OY998181.1, on the reverse strand, counting down.
TCGACAATTAAGAATTCACTTGTTATTTACGCGACGAATGAAAGTATTTTGCACATACTATGATGATTATGAGATGAATAAAGATTAAGGACATATGTCTGTTTCCGGTATCAAAAGCCGGGTGATTTTACGTGATGAAAAAGGGAACGAAGGATTAAGTATGAGTGACTGCTGGGAAGTGTATTTGGGAAGTGAGTAAAAATGGGGTTGTTTTCGTATTTATACGTCGGATGACGTAGGTGTGAGGAATGGACACACTATTAGGGTCTAGCCAATAGGATAAAAGTATTTTAAAATGTAAAGTTCAAACACAAGTGAAATTGTCAGTTGGAGATATGTTTTTCTTGGGGCTTGAAACGGTTTCGTAGATACAGATAACAGGGTTTGGACGAGCGTTTTTATGAAGAGATAAGATGTCGGGGACTTTGATATATTCAGTAAAATTTCAGAAAACGATATTTATCTGTTTTTTTTAGGTGTTAGTCAATTTAAATGACTTTTTTAGTGATGTAAAGAAATATTAACTGTTGAAGATAAGGATATATTTAGTTATATGATTTGAGCATAATATTCGAAAGGTAGTATACAGGGGAAGTTGAAATAAAATCACGGGAGAATTTGGTAATTAAAACCAAATTCGAACACATTGTACTAGCTCTAGTGCCCGTCCAAGTCCCATGATTTTCAATCAGACTCAGATGACCGACAAAGTTATCCCTGGCATGAATTTTAACAATTGTAATGTAACTATTAATAATTATTATGTAAGTAAATAAACATAAATTTATGGTGTATTAATAACTTTACCATTAATAAAAAATAATTTTCATTTGAAATATATTTTGGATTTTTTTAATAAACTTATATATATAGTTGTGGATAAAGTATAGTATTCAACACGCGCATAATGGCTATTACCCACTCAGAAGTTACAACACTCGCCTCCGGCTCGTGTTGCAATTTCATCTTCGTGGGTAATAGCCATCATTATACGCTTGTTGAATAATATACTAATATTTTGTGTTTCTGATAATATTTATACAGGGGCCTGAATAAAACAGTAGATAGTTCGACAATGTTACATGTCATGTGAACCTACCCTAAGCAGTGATAATAATGGACGGTCAATGTCAACGATTGAATCAGTGATAGAATTCTCAGATATAAGTTGTTGATAAAATATTAAACTATTAATTAAAAGTCTTCATAATATTATAACTATATTACATGGTGGCAGCGGAAACACGAAATGGCAGCATCACTACCATTATCACAACCAAAACAATTTCAACATGGAAATAACCCAGCTGAAGAGTGGGAGAAATACCGCGAACTCATAGAAATTTATTGGATTGCAACAGGACTAGACGGGAAACCGCTTAAAATACAAAGGGGCAATATTACTACATAATCTGGGAGAAGAATGCAACAATTTGTATAATACATTTACCTTTGAAGCCGAACCAGATGCAGAGGGCAAAGCAAGAGACATTGAAGAAGTTCTGACGGTAAAAATTATTTTAGATACGTTCTCAAACCATTATACTCCGTACAAAAATGAAACTTACATAAGAAATATATTCTTCACTACTAACCAAAAGGAAGGACAATCAATTGATGAATATATAACTAAACAGAAAATAAAAGCCAAAGATGGTGGGTTTAAAGATCTAACAGAGTCATTGATCAGAGACAGAATCGTATGCGGGATAAGAAGTAATAACTTAAGAACAAAATTACAGAGAATAAAAAATTTAGACCTACCAACGTGCGAACAAACTTGTAGGGTTGAAGAAGATGCCGAGAAGCAGGTTAATAAAATGACTAAAGCTACAGAAGTTCTAGCAATAAAAAACAGAACTGTCAAAAGGGAGACAGCACATAACAGTCTTAAAAAATACAGTTGTGATAAATGCTTGTATAATCATGAGTATGGAAATTGCCCAGCATTTAGACAACGCTGTACCAAATGCAATCGCCTTAATCATTTTACTAAGGCATGTAGGACCAAATCAGTTAATGAAATTGAAGTATATGAACCAAGTACAGATTCAAATGAATTCCATATAGGAGCCATATACAGGGTGTCCCGGGACTAATGGGAAAAAAGTCAGGAGCGTATAATCTGAGCCAAAATAATGTTAGTACTTCATATAAACTTTTTCTATGGAGGCCCTCGTATTCGAGTTATAGGCCTCCAAAGTATTAATTTTGAATCTGGTTTTTATTTTTATTTTTTGTACTAGTTATTTGATCTTTATCAAATTTACGGCAAAGCTATAATGTACGTGTATGTTTATTTTGGAAAGGTAAACAGATTTACAGTACTGCCTTGGAGCCAGGGACGGACTACTCGCAATGGTTAGTGATCCAAAAAATTTGCAGGGATGGCACACCCTGTATGAAATCATCGAAATTGACTTCTCCACACCTTAAGCTAACGAAAAAGTACTCCTGTTAGAATTCGATAAAATAAGCCGTTTGGATAATATTTACAGTTTTATTAATGCACTACGTACAAATCTACCTGACTAACTTATTAATACGATGTCCAAGATTTACTTCCTTTTAATCAAAAATACGAACATAACATTATTAAACCATTAAGAAAACCTCAAAAAACACAAGTTATAAAACATTAGACTAATAGTAATTCCTAAACAACAACAAAAACTAACGTTATTCTAATAAATGTTCAATATGAGCTCCTCCCACTTCCACGCACATTCTAAGTCTACGAAGGTTGTTTCTTTGCACTTGAATGAGCAATCCCACATTATTTCTAATAACATTGCAGTGTAACACAGTTCTGTCTATTAAATCTTGTCTTGTTTGCACAGGTGTTGCGTATACCTTACTTTTGAGATAACCCTAGAGAAAGAAATCCATAGGATTAACGTCTCCTGATCGCGGTGGCCATTGAAAAGGGCCTCCACGACCAATCCATCTATTAGGAAACCTTGTGTGTAAATGCTGTCGTACATGTAAACTGAAATGAGGAGGGGCCCCATCATGCATGAACCATAAATTCCTACGAGTTTGTAGTAGCACATCATCAAACAGGTTCCATAACTAATTTTGCAAAAACTACAAATATCTCTGACCAGTCAAAGTACCGTCAATAAAGTATATGGCTCTATCAAATGATTGCCAACTATTCCTGCCCAAATATTAACCATGAATCGATGCTGGCTCCTAGTTTGGATGTGCCATGTGGATTCACATCATCCCATAAATACATATTATGAGAATTTATGATTCCATCTCTGGTGAAACCGGATTAGTTCGTAAAGAGAACGTTACTAATAAATGTATTGTCTGCTTGTTGTTGTCGCAGAAACCACTGGCTATACTCAAGTCGTGCAGGATAATCAGCCACTGTCATACTGTGTACTTTTTTCATGTGAAAAGGATATAACAGCTGTTCTTTTAGGACGCGATGAACAACTAATTTCGAGACGTTATGTTCTCTTGATACTTTTAGAAAACTCGTTGATGGTTTATTATCAACTGCATTTAACAAGTCTTGTTCAACTGCCACAGTACGTATGCTTCGTACTGGACCTTCTCCACCTTTTTTTGGCAAAAATATTCCTAAAATTAAAATTTTTGTTTTGTATACATAGAAAATTACATTTACTTATTCATACTTGTTTCTCGTAACCTGAGATCAATACACTCAAACATTCGTCATTCTGGCAATGCTCTGTTTGCAAAATGTTCTTCATAAAGCCTTCTGGCCTCTAAACAGTTTCGAGAAGCCAGTCCATACATTAGATGCATATCTGCGTACTCGATAAAAGCGAATTTTGCCATTGTAACTGTTAAATTAAGGACTTATGAATTATTGACAAGTACGGACTACGAACTATTCTACACAACGTTTGACAACTAATCCTATGGTAACTTGATAAACGGTAAAAACACTTATAAAAAGTTTTTACCAACTTTCGAATTAATAAGTCGTTAATGTTTTTCATCTTCTGCTATTATTTTTTTGTAGTACAGTAGGTAAATCTTGGACATCTATTAATAAGTTAAGTTTACCTCGTTGTGTACTTATAAAAATGGCGAATGCGTAAATTGGTACGTAGTGCATGAATAAAACTGTAAATATTAGCCAAACGGCTCATTTTATCGAATTCCAACAAGAGTATCTTTTCGTTAGATTAATGTGTGGGGAAGTGAATTTCGATAATTTCATACAGGGTGTGCCATCCCTGCAAAATTTTTGGATCACTAACCATTGCAAGTAGTTCGTCCCTGGCTTCAATGCACTACTGTAAATCTGTTTACCTTACCAAAATAAACATACACATACATTATATCTTTGCCGTAAATTTTATAAAGATCAAATAACTAGTACAAAAATTAAAAATAAAAACCGAATTCAAAATTAAAACTTTGGAGGCCTATAACTCGAAAACGAGGGCCTGCATAGAAAAAGTTTATATGAAGTACTAACATTATTTTAGCTCATATTATACGCTCCCGATTTTTTTCCCATTAGTCCTGGGACACCCTGTATATAAACGAAATAAATCAAATCAATAACGAATGGGTTGAAGAAATAAATGTTGAAAACACACCTATTACATTTAAATTAGACACTGGGAGCCAGGCTAACCTGATACCATTCCCTTTTTACAAATCTGAAGAATAAGAAACTACATCTAACAAATGATAAATTGGTGTCATACACTGGAAATCATATCGGAATAAAAGGCACAAGTTTATTAACATGCCATTCGAAGAAGCAAAGTGCAGAATTGAAATTTTACATAACCGCAAACAATTCACAGCCGCTTCTTGGACTAGATGGGATACAGAAGCTTAAAATAGAAACTATTTAAGAAGAAAAAGCAAACCAAGAGACATGCAAACAAATAATTGATAGCCACAAAGATGTATTTGAAGGCTTAGGATGTACCCGGTTCAAATATAGAATAAATCTTCAAGAGAATGCAGAACCTTCTATAGCTAGATCTAGAATAGTTCCTCAAGCCCTGCTATCTAAAGTAAAGGATGAGTTAAAAAGAATGGAACAAGAAAAAATAATACAGAAAATTGAAGAACCGACAGACTGGGTACACACTATAGTTACAGTAATGAAACAGAATGGTGAAATAAGATTGTGTATGGACCCCCGGCCACTAAATGAATTTATAAAACGGGAAAGATTGGAACTTCCTACACTAGAAACAATATTAGCTAACATTGGAGATGCAAAATATTTCACAGTACTGGATGCTAGCTCGGCGTTCCATCAAGTACCGCTTGACGAAGCCAGCTCTAGGCTATGTACTATAGCCACACCGTTCGGTAGATACAAATATCTCAGACTTCCATATGGGTTATGCAGCTCATCTGAAGTTTTTCAACAGTTATTAACCAATTAGTAGAAAAAGTACCAGGGACAGTGGCTTATGTAGATGGTATCCTTGTATTTGCGAAAACGTTATCGCAACATAATCAAATATTAGAAAAAGTCTTAAAACAAGCGAGAAAACTTAACATTCAGTTCAAAAAGAATGAAATGCAATTAGCAGTGACTAAAATCAAGTATTTAGGTCACTGGATATCGCACAACAGGGTAGAAGTCTGTCAAGAGAAAATAGGGGCGATAACTGGACTCGAAGTTCCTAAGAATAAAAAGAAACTACAAACATTCTTTGGAATGATTAATTATCTGTCAAGATTCTTACTAAACTTATCAAAAGAAACTGCAGTCTTAAGGAATTTATTGAAAAATGACACAGTGGCTCTGGACCAATAACGAAGAGAGATAATAAGAAAGAAGTTACGATAAGTACCGATGCCAGTAAAGAAGCAATTGGTAGTGTACTGATGCAAGACAACCACCCAGTGGCTTACGCATCAACAAGTCTGACGCCAGCTCAAACCCGATACTCAGTAATCGAAAAGGAATTGTTAGCTGTGGTCTCAGCATGTGAACATTATCATTACTATATATATGGAAGAAACATAAAGGAAATAACAGACCACAAACCTCTACTAGGACTACTCAATAAGCCTATAGATGATTTATCACCCAGGCTTCAAAGCTTAGTACTTCGACTCTAAAGATTCGACGTGACATTAGAATATCAACCAGGCAGATAAATGTACATTCCAGATGCACTCTCGCGTTTGGCAAAAGTAGGCATAAAATGCAACCATTCTAAATAGAAGAACTGAAAGTACAATCTGTTGCGGTGGCTAGTAAACAAAGACTAGCAGACCTTATGGAACTAAATTTAACTGATTCAGAAATGAAGCAAATATTCTATGTCAGAAATGGATGGCCTAAAAAACCTGCAAATGTGTCCAAAGAAGCAAAACCTTTTTTCAAACATAAGTATGAGACCTACGAACATAAGGGGCTTTTATTTCTGAACAAACGTGTTATTACACCCAAGGTCCTCAGGAACAGTATATTAAATAAAATTCATAGTGTACATCAAGGTATCAACGCCTGCACTAGACGAGCTCAAGAAGCTCTGTTTTGGCCGGATATGGTGGAAGACATACGAACCTTTGTATCATCTTGCCCCATTTGCCAAATACAATCCAGGTCCAATGTTAAAGAACCTATTTTACCACTACCACTCACAAAATATCCCTTAGAACCAGTAGGAATGGATTTCATGGAAATTAGAAATCAAAACTATCTGATCTGGACAGACTATTTTTCAAAATATACAGCCATACAACCCATGAAGAATACTACAGCTAGAAACGATATTGATTACTTAAAGATGTTGTTCTGTTTAATAGGTAAACCAACCCAACTTATAACTGATAACGCGCCATATTTTCAATCTCAGGAATTTAGAGAATACTTAAGGCAAGAACATATAGAACATAGAACCAGTAGTCCGTACTATCCACAATCCAATGGACAAGTGGAGCTACAGATGCAAACAATCAAAAATCTCATTTTGAAAACTCCAGACGAAGATCCTCAAAAGCTAACCATGATTTATAATAGCACATCAAAACCAAACTCAGAGTCACCAGCAGAAATATTCTTAGGAAGACGAATAAGAACCAATTTACCTATTCTGGAGAAGACATTAATGCAAAATATTATATTAAGCCACAAACAGGAGAAAATTTGAAGTTTAATCAATAGAGACAGGCACATTACTTCAATCGCAATACAAAGGAACGGCCAGAATTAAGAAACCATGTTCTAGTCCAGAAAGATAAAAAGAACTGGGTTCCTGCAACAGTACTAGCAAGAGATCAAAATCCAAACTCATATTGGATTAAAACTCAAGATGGAGCAGTGTATCGACGAAACAAATATCACATAAAGAATTTCACTGGTAGAAATGAAGAGGGTCAGGGGCCCAACGTTGAAGTTTCTCCACCAAACACACACGAAGGAAAGGAACAATTAACAAACGATGACGAACTAAATATAAGGAAACAATCACTTCCAAATCCAAGGCTGCAACTGCACCCGGAAAATAGTTTACAGCCAGGATCATTTCCTCAAGCAAACTCTACTGAAAATCTTACGACTCATCAAGACACTAAACTTAGAAGGAGTGAACGACAAAGAAAACCGCCAGCTAGGTTTCGAGACTTTGTACAGTAACCCTCAAGGGAGGGCATGTTACATGTCATGTGAACCTACCCTAAGCAGTGACAAAAATGGACGGTCAATGTAAACGAATCAGTCAGTGATAGAATTCTCAGATATAAGTTGTTGTTAAAATATTAAACTATTAAGTTATAATATATTAAGTACCAAGTGTCAAAACGGTTACTTTAGTCACGAGTTTCACTAGACACGAGTGAAGCGAAGCGGAACGAGTTCCTTGTGAAACGAGTGACTATATAAAGACGTTTTTAACACGAGGTGCTTACTATACTTTTTCTTCGCCCGCGGGAAGGAAAACATTATATTATATTTGAATTATATTCATTACATGACGGACGATGACTGACAGCTGACTGATAAATCAAATGACGCAGAACAATAAAATTATCACGGAACATGAAATTTAACATACAAAAGATACACTTGATAAACGAGATGTGACTTTTCGCATTTTAAACACTAGTGTTTAAAGAGTCGTTTTGTGCATGTCAAACCCGTGTTCAAAGTGCGGTTTTAGTAGCGGAAGTAGAAAAAAGTCTTTATAATATTATAACTATATTACACACAATTCCCTTACCATCTATAATACGGTATCCTTTGGACGTGAAAATACCATATTTTCTAGCTCCCTTGTCATAGAGCATTTACCGGCCATTCTCTGCCCTATTTCTTTAGTTCTTATTCTGTCGTTTCGTATGAGTTTTAAACATCTTCTAAAATAGTCTAGTTTCACTATTCTAATTTAGTTTCTGTCTTATTGGTATCATTACACGTTGGTTTCTACGAAATCGAAAGGGGATAGAATTGCAAACTTCATCGAGACAATTGGCAACAAGATTCGGACAAAATGCTGCCAAGCTCTATAAAATTAAACTTAAAATATATCAGGAATATTATCATTAAGTACATCATGTTGAGTGTTTCCCATGAACCTTGAAGTAAATCGCTGAATCTGACTTTTTAATGATACTGTATTAACCACTCTGTCTGAATCGTCTTCAAACCAATGCCCTTGAATTACTTCAGCAAATGATTTAATTAGTGCTCCTGTCATCCTAGATATGTTTATGTTAATATCTCTTATGTATGCTTCAAATTTGCTACAAATTGTGGAATCTTTTCATGGCATTTTATACGCTAAACAAACCACTCTAAATCCAGAGGAATATCTGCGGAGAGGGGTTCAAAATCAGGGCTCCGAGGATATTCCGGAGATTTCTCTGGATGGAACTAATATGGCGTTGAAAAAGATGAAGAATAATAGAGCTCCAGGGGAAGACGGTGTCGTCACTGAAGCGTTAAAGATAGGAGAACCAATACTGATGTCCATGATTCAAAAACTCTTTAATCTATGCCTGTGGAATCAGAATATGCCAATAAAATGGAACAATTCAATAACCATACTTCTGCACAAGAAGGGAGATATAACGGACCTGGAAACATACAGACCAATTAGTCTCCTTAACCATCTTTATAAACTCTACACCACAATTATAACAAGTAGATTGAAGGCAAAGCTGGATTTCTATCAGCCACGGGAGCAAGCTGGTTTCCGCTCGGAGTACGGTACAAACGACCATATACAGTGCTTGAAAACCTTGATAGAAAAAACCATTGAATATAACCGCCCTCTAGCATTGATATTTGTCGATTTTAAAAAGGCTTTTGATACAGTAGAATTAGCAGCCATATTAAGAGCACTGCAAGATTGTAGAGTCGACCACCGATATTGCGACATAATTAAAAATATATATGAAAATGCCACCACAACTGTAAATCTACACTCTACAACCAACAAGATACAGATGGAAAGGGGAGTTAGGCAAGGCGACACTATATCACCAAAGCTGTTTATTACTGTGCTCGAATATGCATTTAAAATATTGGCATAGCAACAAAAAGGAATACTCATCGATGGAGAGAGACTCAATCACCTACGCTTCGCCGATGACATCGCTATTTTGTCAGACTGTCTGGGAAAGGCCAAAGACATTCTCGAACAACTCAACGATACCATACAAGAGATTGGACCAAAATAATGACTAACATGGTTCCCAGTGACCAAATACAAATTAATAACAACAAAGTAGAATTGGTCGACAAATATATATATATATATTTGGGTCATGAGATTAAAATAACCAGAGACAACCAAACCTGCGAACTAAACAGGCGAGCTACCCTGGGATTGGCGGCGTAGGGAAAAATGAAGGACATCCTTAAAGGAAATATCCCAATTCGTTTGAAGCGAAAAGCATTTAACCAATGCATATTACCGGTTCTGACCTATGGCGCAGAGACACTAACTTTAACGAAGAAAACCGCAGAAAAACTAATAGTAACACAAAGGCGAATGGAGAGATCGATGCTTGGCCTGACCCTGAGGGATCTAGTGAGAAATGAAGAGATACGCCGACGTACTGGAGTAGATGATATTATACAACGAATCACTACACGGAAATGGAAATGGGCTGGGCACATTGCTAGAATGGACGACGAGCGATAGGCCAAAAAACTGTTGGAATGGATACCAAGAGCTGATAAGCGTAGCCGAGTCAGACCTCCCACTCGATGGATGGATGACCTAAAGAGGATAGCGACAAATTGGATTGCAACAGCCAGGGACAGAGAGAACTGGAGACGTTTGGAGGAGGCATATGTCCAACAATGGACATGAAATGGGCTGTACGATGATGATGATGCTTCTTTCCTTAGATATTCTAATAGGCACCTTGTGTTTGATAGGCATTGGATAATACTATTCATGAAACATGTATTACCAATATTTTTGAGGCCTTTGAGACCCAAAGGTTCTTGGGGAGTACCCTTTATGGATCTGATTGTGGAGATATTGTTAAGAGCTCTTTCGCAACCCCTATCATTGTACGAATAATCTCGGATTCTATTATTGTCTTTCTCACTTGATCGGCGTGATAAGGAATTTGAATTGATGTTGTTTGCTATTGAATTGGCTGTAGATATTGCGGTTTTGGAAAGTTTGATAGAAGTCTATAGATCATTGGACTGGTTCACTCTGATAATATATTCCTTGTTATCTACATCATTTATAGACATGTCCTTTTGTTCTTATTCATCTCTTTTCTGAAAATCTTTAAGTGATAATGAAATCTATGAGGAGGAGTTGTTAATTCTAGGATTATTTTTAGAAAGGGAATTGATGTTCATTGATTCCTCAGTTACTACGACCCTATCGACTTCTGAACCATTATTATTTTCCACACCTTCATTCTCTCCCAATTTTGAATTTGACTGCAAAACATCGGGGTCATTTTGACACTTGTTGGAGGCAATGTCATTTTTTTTTGGTCACCGAAAAATTATTACTAGATTTTTGAACTCTGGTTGATATTGATTTTGTACTTAGTGGTTCCACTCCATTGGTCACATCAGATATTTTGGATCTAACCTCAGTTGTCTTATTGGCGAGGTTAGTACCATTTTTTACTGTTCTGGAGAGTTTGTTATTAACATTTTCACTTAAATCGGCTACTGATGTGTGATTTCCGTTATCATCTTCATCATACAAATTGTCTATATTAGTATTGTTAGAGTATTCCACACTGTTAGTATAAATAACTTCCATTTGGTCGTTTACCTTTTTATTTGATGTCTTCAACTCTATTGGGGGTAAACCAGTTTTATATTTTGTTTTGGTCAAAGATAATTTATTGCGTATAGGAATCGCATCATTCACTAGCATAGACACCTTCTTCAATATTCCTATGAATGGGACATCATCTGGCTGGTGGTTATCTATATTTTTCAGTACACTGAGGCCCAAAAGCTTGTTGGAGGCATTATTTATAAAATTGGCAACGCATGTATTATTAGAAGGCACACATTCTGAAGAACAGAATGAAGACGTTAAATGAGAATTTCGGAAAAAGGAAAGATCACATATTTTGAGGTCGGTAATGTGAGAAAGTTTGAAAGTGGTAGAAGAATTAGGTTTCTTATGATTAGGTTTCATAAAAAGTTCTTTAGCTTAGAACGGGGAAACGTACCGAGAAAAGATGAAGCGTTTCTTCTTTGAATTGCAATACTTGTTATATAAAGAACAAAGTTGCTCTTGAATCATTGGTTTCTACTGATTTTTTTTCACCGATCTCTTTAAAGGATTTTAAAGCTTCATTACCGAAAACACCAGAGGTATTTATTGATTTTAAAAGTTTCGCCTTGTAAAGCTGCAGCGCCCGCGGAAGTAGATAAGGATCGGACATGGGACGGAGCCCAAGTGTCATTGCAAGTGAAATCCCATATTACTGGTCTGCCGCGTTGCCATGGAATGAGGGTCATACCATCTGGACGTTCACCGTCGTCGCGGCAAGTACCTAACGATTCCAACGAACAGGGATTTTTTGCAGATGATAGGCCTCGTTTGATTCGGTCATTTACTGCAGAATGACGTGAAAAACGACCGGCACTTAATTTGCAGCTTAGGCCGTGTCTACCATATTCATCAACATCAGCTCGGCAACGACAGCGATGTTTTACACAAATTTGACAACCTAAACGGAGACCAATAGAAATACGGAAACTTTCGTTCAACAAACATCAATCCGTTTTCGAATTCGATTATAAACAAAATTGGAATCAAGATCGAAGTGTTGAATAGCACTATTAATTAGTTTTTTTGACAGCTAAACTTAAAACGTCTTATTGTCCTCCATTTTGTGAACCTGTCTAAATAAAAAATGGAAATTGAAAACGAAATAAATAAATTAACGCAACGAATTAGTTTACTGGAGAATCAGAACAGTCGTTTCAAAAATTTGTTGGATTCAGCTATAGAAATGACCAAACAATCTGTATCTCAAACCCAACTCCAGAAAGATGAGAAAGAATTTTTGTCAGAAACTATTAAGCTGATAAACGCAGAAAAAACTCAATTACAAGATGATTTGATGAGTTTGAAAGAATCTGAAAAAGAAGACATCATGAACCACGTCAACCATTTGAGAAAAGAAAACTCTGATTTGAGGAATAAAATTAATGTGCTCATGTTAGAAGCTGAAAAAAATACGAGGGATCTGACTCAATTGAAACTTGAGCACAGTGAGTTTAAATTTTTACTGACACAATCAAATTCCAATGTGGATTGCTTGAAAAGTATCTTGTTGCTCGACAATACTGTAGCTGAAAATGCAAATATAAATTTGATGGAACAAAGGTACCAACTTCAACAAAAAGTTTATAAACTTGAACGAAAGAAGACCGAACTTCTGAATGCCATAGACGATATCGCCTCACCGAACAGCGTTAGAGAACCAACTGCACACAAAACAGAGACTGAGAATACTCGACATAACACTGTTGATGATGTAACTCAAAAAGAATACGAAAATCTTCACGTTAAAATCTTGGATTTAGAACAAGAGCGATCGGCTTTATTGAGTCAATTGCAATATATTCTGGAGCGATCTAGGAAAGAGATAGCCGATGAATATTGCCAACTCCAGAGAAACATATTGGAAATAGAAATCGAAAAAGCCGAGCTAAAAAATATTGTATCCGAAAAAAGCATCAATGATGAAAGTTCAACGCAAGAAAATATATTGGATATTAATCCTAGTACCGAAAAAATTGAAAATGAAGCGATAGAAAATGTGATAAATGCTTTTTGCAATACGCCAACTAAACTGAGCCTCAAATCTTCAAAAAGGAAGCAATCACAAACCGATATTCGGAAGGGCAATGATTTTTGTTTAATGTCTTAAGTTAAATCTGCAATATAAATATGTATTTAAAAATATTTCTGATTTCTAACATTTTATATCACATCACGTAACATAACGAAGATTTTATGTTTAATTTCATTTCCATCTAGTCTAAAACTGCTAAACTAAAATCTAAGTGTGGTCCTGTAATGTCTTTTTAGAATAGATGTTATTATTTCTATTTAAACACACTTTCTTCAAACAATTTGTTCTCTCTTTAACTACAATTGATTAATTATCAATTTAATTTTCTTCCAAAATTTCAACACTTAATGTTACACAGAACAAGCTTCCCTGCTTGAGGTTGTAGATATCCATAAATTACTTCTTCTTCTTTTGTTTTAAGGCCTCAGCTGCCAGGGCTATTCGGCCTGTTTTTTTGCGTCCGGGATGATTTATTATTGTCTATAATATAGTTTATACGAAAGTAAATACGAACAGAGTGATACCGCACTTATTGTTCAAAATTTTATTTCAGCTCGGGTTCAACTGAATAGCTACAACTAGCCTCATTAATAGCACAGGATTCTTGTGCTTTTTCAGCTCTCAGTTTTACAAACTCAGCATTTAAAGCTTCCTGTAACTTTAAAGTCCCAGGACTCTCAGTTACAGATACAGTCCCAATTTGTGGTAGAGCTAAAGAGGTTGATGGCTCAGCTTCAATTATTGAGGAAGGAACATCATCAGTTACTGTTTCTAAAGATTCTAGAATAAAAGTATCCTAGGTAGTTGTTAGTTTCTTTCTTCTTTAATTAATATAGATTCACCTGGTAAATTGACTGATGAGAAAACTCCTCTTTTCAGAACTTTATTTGGACCCCGGATGAACTGAGCTCGTAAGAATAGATTAGCAACATTTCTTTCATATTGGCACTCGAATTTACATTTAGACGCTAATTAACGTAGTTCTGTTGAATATTGACTAATCGTCTCCCCTTCTATTTGATTTCTTGATAAGAAGCGATGTTGTTGTACGATTATATTCAGGGCTGGACATTAGGGTGGAATGAAGTTATAGGGCAAAATATTTTTTCTACAGTAAAACATTCTAATAGCATTCAAAACTTGCATCTTTGTATCACAAACAACACTATAAATTCTAATTTTTTTTATATCTATATCTTGAGGTGCCGCAATAGCCCTAAAAATAAGTTTTTTTAAGGGAAATCAAAATTTTCTAATAAATTGAAAAAACAATCTGCCCACTCTGTTCTTTTATATATTTTTGAATAACAGTTTTAAACTGTTTTCTTTGTAAGAAAAGTAAAGGCATAAGGATTAGTAGTGGTATATTTGTAATTGCTATATTGATGATTTGTCCAAAAACGTCAAATAAATGAGAATTTAAGATCAGAATAGAAAACTCACCTTAGAAAACTCAATGATATCAATACCTTTACCTAAGAAATGATGCTCAATAATAGCTTTTAAATTACAATATTTAAAACTAAATTATGGAGGGATACTAATTGTAACGTAATATATTTAAAATAATTGTAGTTTTTCAGCTTTATATGGATTTTAGACAGAGATAAGAAGCGCATGCTACAAAACATTTCATAAACTCTTCTATATTTTATGGAAAGATACATAAAAATTGATGTTAGGATAAAATTTATTGAAGGAAATTAGACATGAAATAGATCAAATTACTTTAATTTTATTCCAGTACTTTCAACTTTCTTCTGTTATAAACTTCTTCAATTCTTCACAACAAAGAACTGGTTTTTGGTCTCAAATTTAGGCATCACCTTCTGTGATTCAATTCTTGCTTTAACAAAGCCGTCTCTTGCTTCAGGACCGCAGACACTTAGTGATGACTCTGTTACAAGTTTTATTACTCTTCCCACGACTCGATTGTGGCAGGGAAAACGAGGAAAGTCTATCGACTGAATTCGGCAACCATGTTCTTTTGCCTCATTGATATACCCTTTTAAAGCCTCATCAGTTATGTGTTTGGTCATCGGAGGCTCTGTGATTGTTAAGTCCAACCAATCAATCATATCAATGAAGTCTTCAACCTGAAACTTGATATTGGGGATTTTCTGATCTTGCCTTCAGAAGTCTGCGAAGACCTAGTTCTCTTACATGTTTCCTTTCATCAGATAACATACAGAGAAGCACATTTTCAGGATGAGCATAGTAACCATTTCTTTGAATGACAGGATCAATTATATTTCGATGCTGTTCACAAAGGTAACGAGAGAATTTGATCAGTCTCCATAAATGTTTGGAACCATTTACTCATGATGGTTTGAGTTTAATATGAAACCAGATGGGAGCATACACCTTCGCGACATACTCTGTTAAGGTTTTATGGTTGTCGGAGGGATTCTCTGTTCCAACATATAACCGAAGTATGCGACTTGCTAACGTGAGCCATCGTGAATGGGCCAACTTTCCTGGTTTTCTTAAGAAGAGGTCTTGAGAACATTCACTACTTGAGATCGCAATGCACATTTCAAGTAAATATTTTTGGTCTGTGCTTGAATCTTTTTTTATTTCAAGATCAGGAAGGTTGCGGTGTATTGGAGAAAAGTTAACCACTGGAAGCTCATGACATTTTTCAAACTGCTTTCCTATTACACCTGCAAATTCATTAGGACCTGTTGTTTTACCATCTAATCCACAAAAAACATGGCGCAAAGGCAACTCATTACCATGAAACAAACAAATCAGCCACTGTAGTGGTCTATTTAGGGTTTTTTTCCATCAAAGCAAGTACACCATTATTAACTCCTGTGTTTGTTGCCGTTCCATCACATCCGACATCAGTTAAGCTGGATAAATTCAAACTATTGTTACCATTAAAATACTCTATGATGCTATTTTTTATGACTTCGCCTGTTCCAGAAGCTGGAGTTACATGCCCGAGAAAGAATGAACCTGGCTCTTCTACTAATGAAATATGCTCTTCGACAATAGTTTTCTTGTAAAATTTGTTTCCTTTTTTTTCTTGCAAAATTGTTTTTCGATTTTTGGACCTTGCTCTTCGAATTTTCATTATATTAATCACTTTACTTTTATCAACATCTGTAATCATTCCAACATCTTTAAGAACTGCACTTGCAATAGCAGCAGCAACCCTATCTGAAACTCCAGTTCCGTCACAGATAGACGCAACTGTTGGTAATTCCACATGCATTTGATCGCATGTGCTTGACGCCTGAACGGAAGTGAAGGGATGGTCTGGGTTGTTAGTTGTTCCTTCATTAGAACCTGGGTCAGTATCAGACTTTTCGCTAATATCTGCAGCATCGCTATGAAATGCCTTACCAGCTGATTGTTGATTGTTGTAACTGTTGCTGCATTGATCTATGCTTTCTTACTTCTCTTTTATTTAAAACTTTTGAAAACACTAATATGAGCATATTCCATGAAGTAAGGGTCAAGACAGTCAATTTCACTAAATAGTTTCTACTTTATTCATAACAATATCTAATATTTCACTTACAGTTGGTTCCTTTGAAGTTGCCTCTGGTTTTAGTTCATGTGGTACAAATAGGTAATATTTCATCACATCACAATAAGTTGGCAGACTTAACTCACTTGATTGTTTGGGATGTCTGAATATTGGACATTCTAACTTAATTGGTTTTGACAATGCCATCGCACTAGTGATAATCAAAATAAATTTATATGAAAAAAAATTGGTAAAAAAACTTTTTAAGTTAAACGGTTTTATGTTAAACATACATTGCAATGTTTAAGATAAATGTACTAAAAACCAAAAAATAATAAAATAGATACAGTCGTGGGAATTGTAAACATATGCATAGACTAGACTAAAATAAAACCGTGGGGCACGTCAATTGTCTACAATCGTTGATTAAAATTTTTGTTTTGTAATGTTACACTATAATTAGGCAGTTGTTCAACCGACAACGATGGACGTGTGATAAGTAGGGCTAGAATGTGGAAACAAGCTAGCAAGCTCGATTATAAGCGAGTTTTAGGGTTTCATAGTGGTGAGCGAGTAGTACTTTTATCATATGTTTTGTCGATTAAAGACAAACTACGAGCAGTGAAACGATTCCTCGCCAGCCAGCAGTGTGAATGTCCAACGATAAACTAGTTGAAACATCTCTTTTATTTACATGGAGTGTATAACTATTGGAATTTCCATGAGCAAGAAAATAGTAAGTAATTTCCTCACCGTCTGCGGGCCAACTGCCTAACGACGAATTAAACGATTCTTCTATCGCACATTAAGTCGATAATTCATAGACAATTGACGTGCCCCACGGTTTTATTTTAGTCTAGTCTATGCATATGTTTATAATTCCCACGACTGTATCTATTTTATTATTTTTTGGTTTTTAGTACATTTATCTTAAACATTGCAATGTATGTTTAACATAAAACCGTTTAACTTAAAAAGTTTTTTTACCTATTTTTATTTTTTGGTTTTTAGTTCGCATTCTGTTTAATTCATTTAGTGCTTCATTATTGCAAGATTTCTTGCCCGTTAGTTTATTGCAGTCCAACTCCTCTATACGTAGTCCCTGCAAAGATCTTACTCTACTAAGAGCCACGTAGGCTTGACCTTCTTCAAACAGTTTCGCACCTAAGTATACGACTGCGTGATCCACAGTGCTGCCCTGCATTTTATGTATTGTAGAAGCCCATGATAGTATTAAAGGCAACATTCTTCTTTCAGCCGTCCCGTAATTGTACTTAGCTGGAAACTGTATGGCTTTCGGGTGTATAAGATGTATTCCGTCTCTTTCGAAATCAATTCGGACGGAAGGTACATCTGTTGCATACATCTGAGTTCGTAATTTTATATAGTATACTGTATTCTACTGATTGAGCATTTGATACCCATATTGATGGGATTGATAAAACCTACGTTATCCGCCATTTTGTAGCGGCCGCCATCTTGGATTTAAATTTTTTATAGTATGTTGTATTCTGCTTGTTGATCCCTTTCATTTGATACCCATGTTGATGGGATTGATAAAACCTACGTTATCCGCCATTTTGTAGCGGCCGCCATCTTGGATTTCAATTTTTTATAGTATATTGTATTCTGCTTGTTGAGCCCTTTCATTTGATACCTATATTGATGGGATTAATAAAACATAAATTATCCGCCATTTTGTAGAGGCGGCCATCTTGAATTTATAATGATAATGAATAAACATAATTGTATTGTCACCAAAATCAAAAGTGTATACAAAATTTCAGATTAATCGGTTGACAGGAAGAGGGTGAAATTTGAATTACTAAATTTGACCCAAGAATAATAAATAAAACAAACGGGGTGAGCTAAATAAAACCGTTTAAAAATAGACTTTGACGTTACACTTATAACATTAAAAAACTGACAGTTCGACACTTTAACCACGCAAGATAATCGCACTTGCTTCTCACTCAATCACTTCAGCAATCAGCACTGAACTGAATGACAGGGGCTCCTCCGCCACTCTGGTTTCCCCACCTAATTCCCACCCCACCTAATTCCCACCCCACCTAATTCCCACCCCACCTAATTCCCTGCCTAATACTGTCACCATTGTGTTTATTTGTTATATATTTTAACAAAACACAACGTTATTTTAATAGGTCAGTTTTCTCTAAGAATACCTAAGAAGTAAACTTTGTTACTGTTGCTTAATCATATTAAGAGGATTATATCTAAAAATATATATTATTTGTAGTGTTATTTAACCTACATCAGTTTCTTTTACTTATAAATTGTTTAAATTGAACAGTATGAAAAGAGCATAATTATAAAGTTAAAATATTTTTTAAGCTATAAGAAAAAAATGTTCAAATATGGTTAAATTTGCCTAAAAATACATATTTTCTACAGGTTTGCGGCACCTCAAAATATATTATTAATCCAACCTCATTTTAACTGGGTCTCTTAAAAGGCATTATTTAACTTTTTATTACTATAACATTACAAAATTACGACGAAAATAATTTTTCGGTATATAAAAAAAATCTTCAAAAATATAAAAATTTTCATAATTTTAATGAAATTAATTTTAACTGATTTGCGGCACCTCAAAAAATATTCATATTAAAACCAAACTTTAACAGTTTCTTTTCAAAGGCAATAGGCCACTTTTTATCACTATTACATTTAAGAATTCAAAAATATCATTTTTCATTCCACCCTGCTGGACATACCTAGATGATCTTACAATAGCTTGTCAAGAGTGTCATAGGTCATTGTAGGGGGATCTGCCGGTGTAGTAAGTGAACATATCACGGTATGTAGCTGAGTACCTATATGGAGTAGTAATTCTCTCACCCATAATTCTTTATTGTCCCTAATTCCTTTTAAATTGAACCAATTTTCGAGACGCTTACGATATTGACGAAATATTTCCTTACTGTCGTCGAAGTATTCGAAATTTGACACCACATTGACGTTTGGTTGAATTGATTGGTTCGACTTCATAGACTGGAGAATTTCCCCGTTTTGGCGTAAAACTTCAGCCATTGTAGACAATATTGCCTTTAGATCTTCGAACTGCATGATTTGACGTATCTCGGAGTGTATTTATGGTAAGGATAGGACTCGGTGATTTTTCTTTTTGTTTTTATCCTAGTCGTTACTTTGTTGTAACTAAAAGGGGAGAGACTGACTATTTTGATGTCAACATTATATATTTTATTACTGTATATCCGATTATATGAAAAAGTAATGACAGCACCAAAAATAATGTTTTATTCCACTATTTGACATTCGAGTACTTTTTATCCATATGATCATCATCTATTGAAAATCAACCTAACCTAACCTATCCTTTATCTATGCATATGACTTACAAATGAAGGCTCGGTTACAGAAACCGACAGTAGACAAAAACAGAGATGTTTGTAATGTAGTTTTTATTTTGTAACATGATGAACCTTTTGTTAGACATCCTGTACCTGACTTATGAGTGCTCATTTAGAATTTTTTTTCAATGAATCATTCATTTAACCTTAAAACTTATTAAAAACAAGAACTTTTCAGACACGTCAACATGATCATTCACTTCCAGGAAGCACTAATGATGACGTAAGTCAAAAGTGCTTTGCAGATTTATTAATTATACACAAAATACAACGTGGTTCCTTCATTTTGGTTATTATGAAATTCGCATCGTGTTAAGTCTCATAAATAAGCTTTTCTCTCAATATAACCCCCTTTCTATGGAGGAATATCTTTTAGATATTTCTCAAAACACAGTTGTAGTAGCTCTTAATTTTTAAAAACTACAATAGTAACAATATCTAAAGTTCTACCGTCAAAAGTTGATAGAACCAATATTTCTCAATCATTGAACTATTTTTAAGGAAGCTTAGCTTACTTTAAAAACAGAGTCTATAGTCATTTTCTGTTGAATCACATACCAAACTCATTTATTCCTTTGCTCTCTACCGGGAGATAACCTGCCAAAAGTTGTTAAAATGTGACATGCGTCACAATTCCTTCAAAATTCGTTATAAATTTGATAATCAAAATAATTCCATCTATAAAAATTGATAACTAAACAAAAAAAATTATTCATTCAGTTATGGGGGATCAGCAACAAAATCCTGAAATAATTAAACATATTAAACATTTGGAAAATCAAAATTATAAACTGAGAAGACTATTAATCTCGACTTTGGATGTAGCAGATCAAAACGTTGCTAGCGTTTCCCTGCTCCAAGAAGAAACGAAATGTTTGGAAACCACCGTGAGTAATCTAGAAAAGAGAAAAAACGATCTAGAAACTCTACTGGCGACTGTATTGACTAGTGACGAAGACAACATCAAATTAACGTTATTGAAATTAGAAAGAGAGCATTCACAATTAAGATCAAAACTCGATGAAGCAGTCATCAAAATTAACAAAGAAAATGAAGAAATAGACACGCTACAATTGGAAGATGCTGCACTGAAAAATACAATTTTAGAACTACAAGCAACCAAGCAATTGCTTCAAGAACGAATTAAATTAATTGAAGGCAAAGAATCCGTTTTGTCCGTTATAAATGGAAAGTTAAAAGCGCAACTATTAGAAATTGAGCAAAAAGAAGCACAAATGACATCGAATAAAGTTGAAGATTCAGAAAAGACACTATCATTAGACGATAATGTCGACGATAAGCCCGAAAACAAACAAAATACGGACAGCTCTGACTCACTGTTCGATAAAGAACACGAATTATTAATAGCTTTTCCACAAATCAAGACTGCATCAACTGAAAAAATCAACGAAGCTACTCCTAAATGTTCCTTGTTAGACAGAAAAATTATTGAATTAGAAAAAGCCAAAATCAAATTGTATAACGACTTGGAGGAAACTATTCAGAATTCTTCTCACGAAATTGATGAAATCCGATCGGAATTATCAGATCCAGAAATTAAAAAATTAATACATGAAATCGATATTCAGAAAACAGTATTGATGTATAATTTGAAATTGGCGAAATTACAAGATGAAACGGACCAATTATCTATTCCAAAAATACTTTCCGCTCCTAACATCCCAGTTGTTGAAGAGCTACCTCCAGATCCGATCATGTCAGTGTCTTATAATGAAACACCAGAAGAAGTAGAGAGTAAAGATACTGACATTGAGAACTTGACTAAATCATTGGAAACCAAAATTGCAAACTTGCAAAAACAGTTTGATAGTGATTGGAATGATAATTCAGAAACAGAGAACGAAACTTCAACGTCTAGTAATAAACAGCTACCATTAGATCAAATAGTCTCAAACTTGGAAAGCGAAAGGTCAAGTCTTCTACAACGACTTTATTCCGTATCGGCTAGTAGTGCTCAACAGTTTGAAGAAAGACTCCTTCAAACACACAGTGAATTACATAGTACTTTCATGCGAGAACTCTCTTCCGAAGTGATCGTCGATGGCAAAAATTTCGACGATGCTACGAATCATCTTTATGCCACCGAAGAAGCGAGATTAGAACAAAGGATAAGAGAACTCGAGGTCGACAACGATAGAATCAAGAAAGAATTATGTAATATTATACAAGATATAGATAAAGATCGAACTGTCATTCATCCTGAAATTCCACAACTTCTTAAACAAGGAATCGCTGAATTAGAAAATAAAGAATGATACAATTCAAAGTTGATAACAAACAAATAATAAACGGTTAAGACACTCAGTATATTATTGTTTTTAATTTTGTATCATCAAATTTGCCATACGTAACTGTTATTGTGAGGCTCGTGTAATCCCACACAAATTGAATCTAATCTCTTTCCTTTAATGTGAGAGAGTGATAAAATTTAATCTGTAATAGCATAACCAAATAGAGTGGTCAACATAAAAGTTGTATCATAAATTTTCAATGATAGTTTTAAAAAAAATTCTTTTCCAATTACGACTCTGAATCGATGCTGAATTGGACTCATCCTAATTTGCCTCAGAGATGGCGAACCATTGGCACGCGACACTATATTTTGGGCACCTCGCCAATCGAAATGGTTTACATTTTTCGACCAAAAATTTAACATATCCACACAAAAATGACATTAAGTATGTTCCTTTCATATGACTATGGCTTGATGAAAATACTGTCGACACTCAATCTGCACGGTTAGATGTTTTTTATTGCACAAGAAACGTCATTAAGGAAGAATAAATTGCTTTAATATCATTGATTATAACAACAGAATGCTTTGTTTCTGGGAAACAAATTGTTTCAGTTACACTGATGATGCTCCAAGTATGGTAAACATCAGTTTATTTCAAACAGATGTAGAATATTCGTTCCTTGAATGGCTCAGCCTCATATCGTCACAAGCTTCAAATAAGCGAAAATTTGATGATAGGTAAGATGACGGCAGCTTGATTTATATGTTAGAAGTGGTTTGACTTGATAATTTCCTACTGATCCTGTATCGTGTTGTCAGTTTATATGGAAATACCGGATGGATATTTCCAGTTGTTCGATAAACTGAAATTGAAGTTTCCTAATTTACCAAGGAATTATTCAGATGGTAAGAAAGAACTGGTTTTTTAGTTGAATAAGAGCATATATGGCCTACATCAATCGAGTCTTATGTGGAATAGACACTAGATCAGTTCATTAGAAGCACAGGTTTCTCCAGATCTATATCTGATCCATGTGTCTATTATCAGGAGAAAGGAAACCTCATCATCACTGTGTACGTTGATGATATACTGATATATGGAAACCACAAGAACATACTGAATTTGAAGGCTGAGTTCAAGAAACGGTTTAATATCAAAGATCTAGGGGAAGTAAGGAACGTATTGTCCATAAAAGTGACCAGAGACGAAAATTCAAATAGGTTGAACCAGACTTTATATGATGTAGAGCTAGTGAAAGAAATGAACATGTTACAAGCAAAAGGTGCAGCTATACCTTCACCTTTTGGGGAAAAGTTTTGCATGAATGACAACGAATTACTTAGCGAAGACGAACGAATGTTATATCAAAAGTATATTGGAAGCATTCTATATTTAAGTGTAACGACCAGGCCTGACATGATATTCACAGCAACTTTCATGAGTCAGTTCAACCAAAATCCTACCAAGCATCACTGGATGGGAATAAAACATATGCTGAGATATTTGTATAGTACCAAAGCGTTTGGTATTGAATATAAGAAGACAGAGAGAACAGTCGAAGCTTTCACAGATGCAGACTGGGCTTCAAATTCAATGGATTGGAAATCATTCAGCGGATATGTATTTGTTCTCGCAGGAGGAGCCATCAGTTGGTGTATCAGAAAACAGAATTGTGTTGCTCTCAGCATTGTCGAAACTGAATTAGTTGCATTTAGTGAAGTCTTTAAAGAATTCATGTTTTTGAAGAAGCTAGTTCATGAAATCCACATGGAGAATGTTTTTGCTGAACCATTTCCCATATTTGTAGACAATCAAGGATCAATAAAATTAGCAGAAAACAACACAACATCTGATAGATCCAAACACATAGACTTGAGGCTATTTTATATCAGAGATTTGATAGAACAGAAGAAAATAATTCTGAAATATGTGGAGTCAAAGAATAACCTAGCTGACCAATTCACCAAGATCATATCAGCAAATGTTTTGAATGATCATTTGAAGAAATTGGGGATCAAAGATCCAGGGAAAGTGTTAGAAGTGGTTTGACTTGATAATTTCCTACTGATCCTGTAACTTGTTGTCATAGTTTACATGAATGTTTTGGTGTTATTGATTCAAAGTCAAAATAAAAGTCAGAACTTCTTTATTTAAAAACCATTATAATTTCCTATAAATTGGGCAAATAGCTGGAACTACGCTACAACTATAACATTATATTGGGTTTCTGGAAGGAATCGGATTGTAATTGCAAGATGAGGGAAAAATTGAATCAGTTATTGGATGCCATATGGATTTATAAATTGATGTTTTTTTACAGATATATGCCAACATTTCAATGAATTCAACGTAAATATTTCATGTATAAATGAAGCAACTATCGTAATTATGGATCTCATTCTCTCCTTTGACATCATACTACATGTTTTTAGGAGCAACAACACTTTCCCAATCTTGAGAACGCGTCAAAAGTTCAGATATAGATACTTGAGAAACCAGACGAGAAAAATCATTGAAGAATTTATTTCCGTAATTGATTATTCGATGGACTTTTGAGCACAATTCTGTGGCTTGGTGGCTATCTACAAAAAACGGATTTTGAGATAATCGAAGATTTATGACTCAATTTAAAATGCCTATAATCTCAATGTGTCTGATTCAAATTAAGCGAAATTTTGCCAGGGTCTAGCGACAGAGAATATATCATTCTAATGACATATTGATTTTTCAGTCACCTTAAACCTGCCAAAACTTTTTCAAAATTTTAAATACTTAGGCCCCTGCAGTTTTGGACTAATTTACATAAGCCCTAATATATAATCTTCCTTCTAGTATATAGGCCACGATAATAGCTACTTGAGCCCTGATGTACAGAATAAGTTACTTAGGCATTTCTTAAAAAAAGAATAATAAGTAATTAACTGTCTCGACCCTTACTTCTGTCATTCTGACGATGATATTGATTTATCGAAACAATTTTCAAGTTTTTAGAATTTTCAACAATTTTTATAATATTGCGTGAGTTTCATTTAAAATACTACTAGAATAATAAGAGATAATTGATTTTTAAAAATACCTTTATTAGAAAAATACATTATTTCTTTAAAGAGAAAAACAAATTATGAATTCTAAATAAGTGCAAACATAAGTCAAAACATTTTTCGCAACAAGAGAATTGAAAATAAGTTTCCATTACTCGTCATCGTCTACCAAACCAGCAGGACAAAATATTTCATCCTCATCGCTATTATTTTTAGTGCCTTTAAATGCATATAGAACAGGCGACTGTTAGGATGTATATAACAAAATAAACTTTTAATATCATCCAATTTTTTTTTGAAAGAGGGAGTGGATACGAAGTATGTAGCTTTTCTAAAGTACGAAAAACTTCACTTGATTGTCCTTTCATTTTCTTCATTATATCCCAGACTTTAAATTCTTCTTACTCCGAAAAGCTTGTTTCATAAAAAAAAATTTCCTGGATTTTGCCTGGTGTACCAAAAATGATTTGCTTTTATGAAAGACATTTGTTCACCTTCTGTGCTCTTTTTTCGGTTTATAAAACAGAGCACTTTTATTGTAAAAGTCATCTTGTTTCATGTAAATTACTTCAATACCTCCTTTTCGATGAATATTTCTCTAATCAGTATAGACCAGTCTCTGGGCATTTCTATATCCATGGTAGTTTGTTTTTTTGCTTTTTCAATTGAAGCATGAATAGAATCTGCTTCCATATGAGTATGTCCAGAAATTAAAATTTTTTGATTAATTTCTGTCAGATTGTGACCAGGTGGCAAAAATTCAAATACCAAGGAGAGCAGAGTAGCATCATAAATGTTTTTATTTTTTCTTGAACAACAATCACTATACAAGTTATAGCTGGAGGCAAGTTATGTATATATTTTAAAAGACAAGAGGCCCGCGGTGGTTTCGTCCCACATAAAACAAAACGATTTGTTGTCACTAGTGCCTGATACCTAATACACAGTTAGATTAAATACCAATAACTGCCTTTCATAAAATGCTATCCCACTTTTTAGGTGTGGAGTAAGTAAACATCTTTGTGAATCAAACATGGCAGTAACAATAGTGTCACACCTTTTACTGTTTTCTTTTTTTTCCCTATAAGCTTTATCTGCTGCATCTAAATGTTCTTTTTTATAATTCGCGTATAAAAGAGACTTCATTATAACATTGTGTACAGTGTCACAATGAAGCTCTTTGAACACTGTTATAGTAATTTTTAGAGTACAGTTGGTTATTGTATTTAGTTATATTTTTAATTTACATTTGACTTTAATCTTGACACAAATTATAAATAAAATCATCTAGCGTTGTTCTAACTAGCAAATTATTATATTAAAGGTAAACTAGAATGATTTATATATTAAAAATATTAATGCATAAAGTACGCTTACGTTTATTTATCAATGATTTGTCAATTGTTCATTTTTATATTGTATTGGTATAAATAGGTATATAAAACTTTCGATTTTTGTGATAAATTACCAGATATTTAAGTGAAGATGTATTACAGAAATCATTCTGTTCATGATATAATATAAATATATCGCAAGAGCATATACGAAGAAGCTCTTTTTTAAACAAATACAAGTAATCATCCTCTTTTTGCTTAAATGAAAGTTTGTTTACAATTTACACAATTATTCGGTTATAATATGTCAAAAGTCTGAAGTGCTGAATATAACCATCTGTGATCTGACCAATTAGGAATCTACAGAATTGCCAACTTAAATTCAAACCACTCCTAGTTTAAAAACAGGGATTATAAGAAATTCTATTTTATTTAAATAAATGCGAATTATAGAAAATATTGTGTAAAATTTGTGCCTCAATGACTGTCTGTAGTACTCGTGACACTTCACTCGTACTACAAAATGAGTCATTGTGACACTTGTTTTACAAATAACTATTTTCTATCTTTCATAATTTATTTTCTCTCCTTCATCTATTGAAACTTTTATAGAATTTCTAATTTATCGCATTTGCTACACGTGTCGTTATGCGGTGGATATTAAATTCTGAGACAAAAATATTTCTATAAAAATGTTCCGATACCGGACTTTTCTCAATATCTGTACAATACTGCTAATACAACCTATACATTTGCTGAATGGACAAATCCGGTGATAGGTACCGCTTGTCAGAATGAGACCTAGAATAATGACTCTTTTGGGCAGGGAATTTTGATATGTGTAGCTGAACAATATCTTTGTCCTTGTAATATATTGATCTGATCTTCGTTGAGATTTATGTTCAGTTGATTTTGTCAAAGTCAAGTTGTTAAAAGTCGAATAAAGCCTATTTCAGTTCAGGTTTATTTACTACAATTTATTCGACTTTTTTTTGATTCTACATAAGATGGATAAACTACTCAGACCAGAAAGGTTAGAAGTTGAACCAAGCTCTAGTACTGCCGCTCAACAGTGGACACATTGGATTCGGTCATTCGAGAATTTTATTGAAGCTGTGAATGCCACAGAAAGCAATAAACAACTGAATATCCTGATTAACTATGTCAGTCCCACTATTTATGGATTTATCAGTGAATGTTCAACCTATGATGAAGCACTCGCAATCTTGAAAAATATCTATGTCAAACCACGCAATGAAATTTTTGCTCGATACTCCCTTGCAACAAGGCGTCAACAAGTTAGTGAGTCTATTGACCAATACTTCTGAAGGAAATGAGCAAAGAATGTAATTTTAAATCTGTATCTGGAGACGAAAACAAAAATGATTACATAAGAGATTCGTTCATCAGTGGTCTCAGTTCTCCTCACATCAGACAACGACTTCTGGAAAATAATACACTAACCTTACAATATGCTTTCGACAAAGCCAGAGCTCTTGAAATGGCTCATTATCATTCAGAGGCTCATGTGTCTTCATATGGATCATTTAATGCAGCAGCTAATATGAATACAGAAAATCGCTCTGAACAAATTCAAGAATGTTCCGATTAACCAACTACTTCCGCAATTTCTTCTAAGTGTTTCTTTTGCGGTTTTGATTATCATTCTCGTGATATGTGCCCAGCTAGAAATTGCAACTGCCATGGATGCGGGAAGAATGGACATTTTTCAAAAGTCTGTAAATCTCGAGGCAATTCAGCAAAATCCACCAAATACTCAATCAAACAGACATCATCAACAATCCTGGCTACAATTTCAGCTGCATCCCCAGCTTGCCTGTCAAGAGCAATCCTTCAAATTGACGTTAATGGAATTATGATGAATGCGTTGATTGATACAGAAAGTTCAGATAGTTTCATAAATAATAAAATAGTACGAGCAAGAAAAATTAAGATATTTCCTTCCTCATGTAATGTAGCCATGGCCTCTATGTCTAAAGTGTCTCAAGTGATCGGATGCTGTATCGTGACCATTAAAATGTTGCAGAATATATACGAAAACTTCAAATTACTGGTACTTGATGATTTGTGTGCAGATATGATAATAGGTCATGATTTACTTAAAGAGCACTCAGGTGTAGAAGTGACTTTTGGTGGACCAAGAGATTCTTTGGCAGTATGTAATCTAGCTTTGGCTAACGTTGGTCCATTTCCTCTATTCTCACATTTGGCTCCAAATTGAAAACCTATCGCAGTGAGATCTCGCCGATACACATCTGATGATTCTCAATTCATTGAAAATGAAGTGAAGAGACTATTAGAAGAAAATATTATTGAGCCAAGTAACTCACCGTGGCGTGCACAAGTTTTAGTCACCTCAAGCGAAACTCATAAAAAGCGAATGGTAATTGATTATACACAAACAATCAATAGGTTTACATTACTTGATGCTTATCCATTACCACGGATAGATGATATTGTTAATCAAATAGCAAAGTACGAAATATGCAGTACAATTAATCTACGCAATGCTTACCACCAGATTCCCATCAGAGATAACGAAAAAAGTATACTGCTTTTGAAGCTTGCGGTAAACTTTACCAATTCCGTAGAATTCCATTCGGAGTAACTAATGGAGTAGCCTGCTTCCAGAGGACAATCCAAAATATAATCGAAAGTGAGGGTTTGAATGATACCTATGCTTACTTGGATGACGTAACCATTTGTGGATCGAACAAGATGGACCACGATCATAATTTACAACTCTTCATGAATGCTGCAGAGAAGTATAGTTTAACGTTGAACAAGGAGAAATGTATGTTTTCCACTGACAAAATAAATATTCTTGGCTATACTATTACGGAGAAAACAATTAAACCAGACCCAGAGAGACTCAGACCACTTTTGGAACTTCCCGCACCAAATAGTTTAGCTTCCCTTCGCCGTATTATGGGAATGTTTGCTCATTATTCGAAATGGGTGCCTAATTTCTCTGAGAAAATTCAACCACTGGTACAGTGTAAAACATTTCCCATGTCTGAAAATGCTACTACAGCATTCGAACTATTGAAGAAAATTATTTCCAGTGCTGCCGTGAAATCTTTTCACGAATCCGTTATGTTTACCGTAGAAACTGATGCGTCGAATTTTGCTATTGCTGCCCAACTCTCTCAGAATGGAACACCTGTAGCGTTCTTTTCAAGAACGCTATTGTGGAAGCCCTCCGGAAATGGAGACATTTCCTTATTGGCCGACATTTTCAGTTGATTACTGATCAAAAATCGGTATCTTTCATGTTTGATCACAAGGTTTTCAGTAAAATCAAAAACGATAAAATCATGCGGTGGCGCCTAGAACTATCATGTTTCAGATATGATATTATATACCAATTGCACTCCACACGAGAGGATGTTCAGTTATCCTCGACGATCCTCTAATGGTACTACAGTTCCAACATGGCTTTCTGTTACTGGTCCGGTATATCTTAGAAACCATGTAAGAACCAACAAGTACGAACCATTGGTGGAAGAAGTTCAACTGATCGAAGCAAACCCTGATTATGCACATGTACTACAATAGCATTATTTTTAAAAATCAAACCATCCATTACTGTTAATTCACTTTTATATTTACAATACTTCCTAACTCGATTGTCTAAATTTTTATTAGTACTAGGCCATCCGTCTAGTATAACCTTTTTTTGAAGCTTGCAATTCACTATCTCTTTCGGTTTTTTCTTTAAATTCATTGAACTTGTTAGTGGTAATATTTATTTCTGAAACTATAAGACAAACTTGAAATGAAATGAAATTTCTTCATCTGGAAATCCAAACTCACTTTCATTTACTGTAGCCCTAGAAAGAGCATCTGCTATGATTAGTTCTTTTCCTGGCATATACCTAACTTCAAAATCAAATTTTTGGATTTGTAATAGCATTCGTTGCAAACGCGCAGGACACTTATTCAATGGTTTTTTAAATATAGAAATTAAAGGTAAGTGATCCGATTCAACGATAACTCTTTTACCAAATATGAAGTCATGAAATTTATCTAATCCGAATGTAATTGCTAGAAGTTCCTTCTCTATTTGGGCATATCTACACTGTGTTTCCGTCATTGCTTTAGAAGCATACGCACATGGTAATTTATTTTGTAATAAAATCGCCCCCAAACCATTTTTAGATGCATCAACTGACACAACTATCTCAGCATTAACGTTGTAAAACTGCAAGACTGGTTTGTCAATTAACATGTTCTTCAAGTTTTGAGAAGCTTTTTCATGTTCGGGTTGCCATATAAATTCTGTATCTTTTCTAAGCAATGTTCTCAATGAATAAGTTTCATGTGAGAGATTTTTTATGAATTTACCTACATAAGTTAACATTCCTAATGCTCTCTGCACATCTTGTTTATTTTGAGGACGTGGCATATTTGCAATTGCCTGAATTTTTGAATTATCTGGACTCAAACCATTTTCCGAAATTATATGTCCCATGTACTTAATTTCATTTCTCCCGAATTTGCATTTACTTTAATTAAATTTTGCATTATTTTCTCTTGCTAAATTAAGAATTTGTTTAAGCCTGGCATCATGTTCAGCTTTATTAGAACCCCACACAAGTATATCATCAATATATGTATCTGCTCCTTCTATGTTGAAAATTTTCTTGAATCTAGTTTGAAATACCTCCGGGGCTGACTTAATTCCATAAGGTATTCTTTTAAATTCATATTTCCCAAATGGAGTACCAAATGTGCATAAGTTTGAACTAGCCTCGACTAATGGAATTTGGTAAAATCCTTGTGTAGTATCTAATGTAGAGAAAAATTTGCGTTTGATAACTTGCTAGTAATTTGATCTAAAGTGGGTATATCACAATGTTCTCGCTTAATCGCTTTATTTAAATCAATAGGGTCAAGACAAATACGTAATTTATTATCTGGTTGTCTAACCAAAACTAGCGGATTTACCCATTGTGAACTCCCGTGAACTTTCTCAATTATTTTATCTTTTTCTAAATCTTCAAGACTCTCTTTAAGACTATCTAACAAAGGAATAGCAACTTTTCTAGTGGGATGAACCACTGGATCTATTTTGTCATCTACCTCTATATGGTAAGTATCTTTGATGCAACCTATCCCCTCAAAAAGATCACTGTATTTTTTAACCAGTTCGGTGTAATCTGAAACATTTGAATCAACAGATTGTACTTTTGCAATTAGTCCCAAGTCAACACTTGACTGCAAACCTAGAATGGCTTGTGTATTTGAATTTACAATATAAAACTCTAAATTGTGTATTTTTTCATTTCTTACACATGGTAAACAAACCTTACCTGATACTTTTAAATTATTTCCAGTATAGGATTGTAATGTTGTATTCGTTTTAGTGATTTTATCATTAGGTAATTTTACGAATTTAAAAATATTCCAAAGTAAAACATTTACCATGGCTCCAGTATCAATCTTCAATTTAATTATTTTTTTATTTATTTCTAAATCAGTTAACCACTCATTTTTATTGATGGCACTACTCACCTGCGAAATCGTACCTACAAACATGAAGTTGTCAGAATTTATTGAATTTACTTCTTCAGTGCATTGTTCAATGTTATTTATGCCTTTCCTATTTTCCTTTTTATAACAGACGGAAGCAAAATGATTTACTACATTACAGTAATTACAGGTCTTTCCATATGCAGGACATTTATTTATTTTATGTTCCTTGCCACCACACTTTTGACAGTTTTTAATTAATCTCTCACTTGTATTTGAATGTAGCACACTCTTGGGTTTGTAATTTTTTCCTTCTTGAAATTTCTTACTTAATACATTCACCGTTGTTGAAAAAGTACTACTACTTGCACCTGCACCCATAACATCGCTACGAAATTTTGATGTTTCAATTACATAGCAAAGGTCAATAGCTTTTTCCAGGGTCAGTCCATCTTCTTGTAATAGTCATTCTCTTACATTATTATTTCCTATTCCGCAAATAATAATGTTAATTATTAGACTATCTGTTAAATTATCGAGTTTACACCTAGATGCCTTCTTTTTAAGCTCCATAATGAAATTCTCAGTTGACTGTTCAGCCTCTTGCCTGTAACTAAAAAATTTGTATCTTTCGTATGAAGTGTTTTCTTTGCCTTGAAAATGTTCGTCGAATTTCTTGAACAATACATATAAATTGTCTTTTTCGTCTTCTTGAAATTCAAAAGTGGAATATATTTTGAATGCTTCTTCCCCAATATAATGAAGTAGCTGTGCACATTGAGTTTTCTCATCCTTTTTATTTACTTCGGATGCAATTAAGTAATTTTGGAATCTTGCTTTCCACATCTTCCAATTTTCTGAAGTTTTGCTGGTCAATGACAAAGACATTATTCCTCTATTGTCACCCATTTTTAATTCAGTAATTTGTTCTCGTAATTTGAAATTAGTAATTATTAGGTAATTTTACTTTACGTCTATTGGTTGCGCCATGTTCTGTTGTTATACTTTCTAAGTAAATTATTTAATAATATTGGAGTTCAGTTCAATCATTTATTATCAATCATTACATGCCGTCAATGCCTGTCGTCAAGTCACATACTAGATTGTCACTGTTGTCATGTCTACCCCAACATGGCCAACTTAACTTCGTCGACATCGTAGAGATCTAATAACCACAGTCAAGATATAAAAGTATAATTTAAATCGAGATAGTCAGTCACCTTAGAGGTCATCAGTTCAAGCTGAAAAAGGAAATTACTTTTGTTATGCAGAGACAGAATTGATTATCAAATAGATTGCTTCACACTTGAAACTATTTGGATATTGATATTTTTTCTACACCTTCGACAAATTCATACAAAAATAAACTTGACCTAACGATCTTAAACTAGCTTTTTAGTGTGTACATCTGTTAATTAAGAGCAGGATAACCTATTGGAAGTTCTTTTGTTTTATTTTGGTTTCTTTGAGCATTACAGGGAAATGTCCATCTGTCCTTGCCTAAATGTAATAATAATAATAATTGACCAGATTGGGACGTGATTTGGACTCGAAAGGACTGAATAATCTTTCAATGTCCTTACAATCCAAATTTTGAAAGAATAAATAAATTCCATACACTTTTTAACCGGAACGGAAATTTTTTGATATGAGGAGTTCCAAATAATAATTAGTTGAACAAAATATAAAATATCTCAACTAAAAAATTGTGGAAAAACCAGGAAAAATGGATAATATTTGGTTTATTTTTGAAATAAGAAAAAGATATAGAGTATCATCCTTTCAAATAAATTCTATATTCTGAAATTTTTAATTTTAA
Source organism: Galeruca laticollis (assembly GCA_963921935.1). Lineage (NCBI taxonomy): Eukaryota > Metazoa > Arthropoda > Insecta > Coleoptera > Chrysomelidae > Galeruca > Galeruca laticollis. The sequence continues at coordinate 155,128,573 of OY998181.1, read as the reverse complement.
TCACGTTTCAACAAAATTAAGCACGAATCACATACATTTGGATAAGCTGAGTTTCTCTATTTGTTTTCATAGATTTATTATCATCTTGACGCTTCACCCAAAGCTGACAATTGAACCTTATTCATCTAAATGTATTGTTCTAATAAGCAAAAATTAAGTTTTTCCAATTGTTTGAGATTCTATTTGCTTATAGAATTACTGAAGATGTTTATCATTATTATAAAAGTGTCCTTTATCATTTCAGATACCCAGAATCAAAATTAGCGAAACTTTTTAATGGTAGTATACCCATTGTTCTCGATTCACTGAAACAGCACTACTTTATAGACAGAGATGGCGGCATGTTTAGACACATACTTAATTTCATGCGAAATTCAAGGTTACTTATTCCCGAAAACTTTCAAGATCTTGATTTACTATTAGAAGAAGCCAAATATTTTGATATAACCCGTAAGTATTAACAAATTCTATAATATGCAACCTAAATTTATATTTAATAAGCCAAGCTCTTCAATTTTGTTGATAGTTGTTGATTTCCTCTTGTACTAAACTGTCTCAGTTTTATTTTCCTATGTGATAATTTAATTTTGCTTTGAATAAATGTTTCTTATGTCGGAGATAAAAATGAATTTATTTGCAGCTATGGTAAAACATCTCGAGCAGCTGAAAAGGGAGAGAATGAAAAACGGAGTAATTCTTCACAAATCTCAATCTGCTAGAGATGAAAATAGCCAACATCACAAATTGACTGAGAATAACCGATTGGGACAAGAGATGTATGAATGCGTCGCTCTACACGTCAGTCCGGATCTAGGAGAACGTATAATGTTATCAGGAGACAGATCACTATTAGATGAGGTTTTTCCAGAAACTAATCAAGCGGTGATGGATGCCAGATCCGGCGTTGCTTGGAATCAACAAGATGCACATCATGTTATTAGGTTAGTGTGTAATAATATATTATAGTGAAACCATAAGTTCTTGAGAGTTGAATATCGCTTATCTTTTAGATACAATAGGCGTACCTATTAATTTGTGGGACGGTTAAAAACTAACCAAAATAAATTGTTAATAATTTTTACAAACCATAAATTTTGCCACAGAATAACCACAGAAGCGACGTCATTTGACATAAACTGTACAATACAATACGCTGAGAGAACAAGATTAAATCGCTATTTTGGAAAAACCAAGGGCTCAATTCCAATATAACTCATGTTCAAGATTATGACAACATTTTTCTGGATCATGAAAATCTTCATCTTGGATGAATTTGGAGGAGATGTATTTGTTACATTGAGGGATCTGAAACTGCAGACTCATAATCCATTCTTAAGTCCACATTACCAAGGAAAGATTTATTTCTATTACAAACAAATTGACAAACTAAGCTCTAACTTAAACTACTGGTAACGCAATCCACGAAAACAACTTTTTCTTAGACAAATATCCACGCTCACTTGTTAGTTGATATATTTGGAGTTTATTTACGTTTTGCTGGAAAGGTTTCGTTGATTTAGCCACCTCTTTTGCACGACAAAGCGTGACGTACGACTCCATTTTAATGGTTTTTAAATGGAAGAACAAATTTTACTAATGAAATACTATTCGGAAACGTAAACTGCAAATTAATTTTACTGTTAAAACTTTACAGACAACAACAACAACTTAAAAACAAAAAAATATGTCTTTCTAACACCCCCACACGACAGATTATTCTTCGATGAGTCCCATTAATGTTTTGAGACGTTGAAACCTTTCTTTGGGGAGAGGCTTTGTGAAAGCATCAGCAATCATATTTGAAGTTTCACAATACATGAATTGAATTATATCACTGTCAACTAAATCACGTAGATCATGGAATCTGACATCCATATGTTTTGTTCTGCAACTAGACTTTTCATTGGCTGCTAGCTTGATACAACCTTGATTGTCTTCATAAAGGACAGTTGCAATTTCACAATGTATTCCCAAATCTTCTAAAAGTCCTGTTGACCAAACTATTTCCTGGATGGCCAAGGCCGCTGATATATATATTCAGCCTCTGTAGAGGATAGGGCTACTGAAGATTGCTTCTTGCTAGCCCATAATATAGGATTATTCCCAAGAAATAATATAAAACCGGCTGTAGATTTCCTATCAGAGACATCGCCTGCCCAATTGGAATCAACATATCCGTTCAGAGTCAATTCAGTATTAGAACTAAATTTCAGTTTACCTTTACTTGTAACCTTCAGGTATTTGAGCACTCTCTTGACTGCATCCCAATCCTTCTGACTTGGCTGACTTACTCGCCTGCACAAATATCCCACAGCAAGAGATATATCCGGACGGGTTGTAGTTGAAAGATATAACAGTGCCCCCACTGCTTTTCTATATTTTTCATTATTGGGTAATAAAGGGGAATTTGTATCGAATTTGGGGTACTCTGTATCTGTTACCGTAAATACCCGAAATCCGTTAATACTCGTAATAACTAGTAAGAACCCGAAATAACTAGGAATGTCGGTAAATTCGCGTTCTTACTAGTAAGAACGCGTAATTACTACGAGGTCTAGGAAAATACAGAATTAAAACTTTTATTCGGCTATTTACTGAAATTTTCAGTTAGAACGCGTTCTTTCTAAGCACACAACAGTAAATAACCGAATTTTAAAATTTATGAATGCCTAAAATTAATATTGTAGGTAAGCATCTGTTAGAGAATAATGTGCGGTTGGTTTCAGTTAATTTATTGCACAAAAAAAATTACAGAACAAATGAAACATAGAACAAGCGAAATTCAAACAAAAGTGAACAATATAACTTAGCTCACTTATTATTGCAAGAGGTACTATTATGGCATTTTGAATTGCATAGAACATTATTTTTTCTGCATTTGCATAATTTACTTTTACTGAAATTGACTGTCTCGACCCTTACTTCGTGGAATATGCTCATATTAGTGTTTTTAAATGAAACTCAAGGTCTCTAGTTAATTCCACAATATAATACAAGTTATTGAAAATTCTAAAAAATTGACAATTGTTTCGATAAATCAATATCATCGTCAGAATGAAAGAAGTTACATTTCATTTTATGCCTACCTGATGTTTAGTAGTTATATTTTTGGCTAGACCAAGAAGTAACCTAACTTGTGATTGGCTTAATATTTGTTTATAGAAAAAGAAGAAGATATGATATTACAAATATTGAAGCTTAGATATTATTAGCCCTATGGTGATATCCTGGATATCATTTTTCCAATTAAGATCAGTATAACTGTGCAATGATATAGAAAACCAGGAAAACTATATCTGCTGATCTTTACAATTATCACTTAAGAAGACAGTTTATTAGTGGAGAATTCCCTAGATTTAACTGTTCATTGACAACTTCATATTGTGGGTTTCTTAAATGTCTTCTAATTTCCAGTTCTTCAAGTAAATCCAGTTCTTGTTTCTTTTCACAAATATGCAGCACTTCTAGTTCTGTGTTAGGTGTCAATGAATGATTGGTGTCAAGTAGATGTTTTGCGTAGTGGGATTTATCTGGTTGTTTTAATCTGTAAGCTCGTAAGTGCTCACTGTATCGTATTTCAAAATTCCTAAGGGTCTGACCCAAATAGACAGCATTACATTCTGGACATTTGAGTTTATATATACCTGACTTCTTTAATAGTGGTATTTTTGTTTTTACATTTAACAATTTTGTACTAACGTTACTTTCAGCATATAATTCAATGATACATAGAGCTTTTTCAGTTCCTATGAACAAATGTAATTTTGATAGAGAGATTAATACAATTAGACAAATAGCAACATCTAACGGTTATCCATTAGATATGATAAATAAACTTATTAGTAAAAAAGAGAAAAAAGTGGCATTACAACTAATATATCCTAAGCAAGCTGATGAAATTAAAACTTATAAAACCATCACATATGCAGGAAATATTTCTAATAATATTTCAAAGATAATATCTTCAGCAACGAATGCAACAATTTCTTTTAAAACAGAAAGTAACGTTAGTACAAAATTGTTAAATGTAAAAACAAAAATACCACTATTAAAGAAGTCAGGTATATATAAACTCAAATGTCCAGAATGTAATGCTGTCTATTTGGTTCAGACCCTTAGGAATTTTGAAATACGATACATTGAGCACTTACGAGCTTACAGATTAAAACAACCAGATAAATCCCACTACGCAAAACATCTACTTGACACCAATCATTCATTGACACCTAACACAGAACTAGAAGTGCTGCATATTTGTGAAAAGAAACAAGAACTGGATTTCCTTGAAGAACTGGAAATTAGAAGACATTTAAGAAACCCACAATATGAAGTTGTCAATGAACAGTTAAATCTAGGGAATTCTCCACTAATAAACTGTCTTCTTAAGTGATAATTGTAAAGATCAGCAGATATAGTTTTCCTGGTTTTCTATATCATTGCACAGTTATACTGATCTTAATTGGAAAAATGATATCCAGGATATCACCATAGGGCTAATAATATCTAAGCTTCAATATTTGTAATATCACATCTTCTTCTTTTTCTATAAACATATATTAAGCCAATCACAAGCTAGGTTACTTCTTGGTCGAGCCAAAAATATAACTACTAAACATCAGGTAGGCATAAAATGAAATGTAACTTCTGTCATTCTGACGATGATATTGATTTATCGAAACAATTGTCAATTTTTTAGAATTTTCAATAACTTGTATTATATTGTGGAATTAACTAGAGACCTTGAGTTTCATTTAAAAACACTAATATGAGCATATTCCACGAAGTAAGGGTCGAGACAGTCAATTTCATTAAAAAATCTTCGAGAGAAGATTTGACCCGACTGTACCAGAAGTTACTACAAAAACGTTACAAAGCATCACAAAACATTTGGTTTAACCAAGAATGCCTTAGAAAAAAGGTAATACCAAATTATGTGAATATAAAATGTCACACTAAAACACCACAAGCACAAAAAGCTATAAAATGTGCTCAACGAGTTTGGATAAAATCTGAATGTAAGAAATGGTTCAAAGTTAGAGACTCCTTAGACAACTACATAAAAGTTGTACATTCAGAACTCACATTCCAATTACATCCAGTAGAATTTGACTGGTTGGATGACAAAATTAGAGAAAATATCAGCACTATGAAGCATATGAAATTTAAGAAACAAGAAAAGAAGCTACAGAATCTTGAACACACACAACATAAAATTCAATACTCAAAACATCATGAAACTGTAAGTACCTACATACCAACACACTTTGCACCACGATTTGAAAACCTTTCAGACACTAATTTTACAAATAGTGGAATAGAATTTTTAAATAAAGGTTTAAAGTACAGCATACCACCTAAATTTACGAATAATATTAAACAAATTTTAGCTACAGAGTCAGAAATAGCTTTAAAATCTAATTCAAATAATTTTCTTTATGAGAAATTAAAAATTGCCAATTTAATCAAAAATATTGAACCTTCAAAAGTTAAACGTCAAACAAAAAATGACATTTCAGTTTTAAACGCAATAAAAGAGAAGATAGAGAACAATAACCTAACAGTTACAAAATCCGATAAGGGGAATGCTACTGTCATTTTGACGACGGAAAATTACAGTTCCAAAGTATATAACTTTATAGAATCCAGCGATGTAAAAGTTCTTAAAGCAGACCCAACAAAGAAGTTTTCTAATAATGTGAGGGATATTGTTAATAATTCAAATTATCTTTTAAATGATTACGAAAAGAGGTCTATCATACATAAGAATCCTCATTGTCCACAATTATATGGAACAGTTAAATTACATAAAATAACGAAACCAATTAGACCTGTAGTGTCTTATGTTAATGCTCCTAATAATATATTGGCAAAAAAGCTCAACAATATACTCAATACCTACGGATATGAATCTCAGTACTCAATTAGAAATTCAATAGAACTAATCAAAAAGTTGAAATCAATCCACTTGCAAGATAACTATAAACTCATATCGTTCGATGTAACTAATATGTTTACTAAAATTCCTCCTAAAGAATGTCTAATACTTGTAAGAAAATTACTAGAAGATAAAAATATTAATCCAGGAATGATATCAGATATACTTAATTTATTTGATGTATGCATTAATCAGAATTATTTCACTTTTGACAATAAGATATATATTCAAAATGAAGGTTTACCAATGGGAAGCCCTATATCACCTATTTTAGCAAACATTTTTATGGACAACCTAGAAAGAAAGATCTTTGAAAGTAATATTTCGAAAAATATTTTATTTTGGTATAGATATGTGGATGACATATTAGCTTGTTTTATGGGTAGTGAGCGACAAGTAGATGTGTTTTTCAACCACATCAATAATTTACACCCGAAAATTAAATTTACATTAGAAATTGAAGAAAATAGCTCAATCAATTTTCTTGATTTAAAAATTCAAAGAGTTAATAATGTACTTGATTATTCAATTTACCGAAAACCAACACAGACTGATGTGACAATTCCATTCAATTCTAGCACCCTGTCTCACACAGACTAGCAGCATATAATTCAACGATACATAGAGCTTTTTCAGTTCCTATGAACAAATGTAATTTTGATAGAGAGATTAATACAATTAGATAAATAGCAACATCTAACGGTTATCCATTAGATATGATAAATAAACTTATTAGTAAAAAAGAGAAAAAAGTGGCATTACAACTAATATATCCTAAGCAAGCTGATGAAATTGAAACTTATAAAACCATCACATATGCAGGAAATATTTCTAATAATATTTCAAAGATAATATCTCCAGCAACGAATGCAACAATTTCTTTTAAAACAGAAAGTAACGTTAGTACAAAATTGTTAAATGTAAAAACAAAAATACCACTATTAAAGAAGTCAGGTATATATAAACTCAAATGTCCAGAATGTAATGCTGTCTATTTGGGTCAGACCCTTAGGAATTTTGAAATACGATACAGTGAGCACTTACGAGCTTACAGATTAAAACAACCAGATAAATCCCACTACGCAAAACATCTACTTGACACCAATCTTTCATTGACACCTAACACAGAACTAGAAGTGCTGCATATTTGTGAAAAGAAACAAGAACTGGATTTCCTTGAAGAACTGGAAATTAGAAGACATTTAAGAAACCCACAATATTAAGTTGTCAATGAACAGTTAAATCTAGGGAATTCTCCACTAATAAACTGTCTTCTTAAGTGATAATTGTAAAGATCAGCAGATATAGTTTTCCTGGTTTTCTATATCATTGCACAGTTAGACTGATCTTAATTGGAAAAATGATATCCAGGATATCACCATAGGGCTAATAATATCTAAGCTTCAATATTTGTAATATCACATCTTCTTCTTTTTCTATAAACATATATTAAGCCAATCACAAGTTAGGTTACTTCTTGGTCTAGCCAAAAATATAACTACTAAACATCAGGTAGGCATAAAATGAAATGTAACTTCTGTCATTCTGACGATGATATTGATTTATCGAAACAATTGTCAATTTTTTAGAATTTTCAATAACTTGTATTATATTGTGGAATTAACTAGAGACCTTGAGTTTCATTTAAAAACACTAATAATTTACTTTTACAATTTTTAGTGCATTTGCACATAAAAAACCCTGGCTAGAACCAAAATTAGATGAAGCTGCTTGACGTAAAGAAATTTGTTCATATTTCCTTATTAAATCAATGTCAATAAATGTTTGCTTGCAAATATCAAATTCGGATATGGTATACAGATGATTTATGACTCCATATTTTGTACCTAACTGGTACATGTTGTCGTCGGTCTTCAGTCACACAACAGCTATTATATTTCTGAAAGCACCTTTTCCTTTATCCACATCAGGAATAGGTATCGTAACATTATCGCCAACGTTTGCAGGTGGATGTGTTTTATCACTGTAGCTTTTCATCTTTTTTGCCTGATGAATTAGCGATTGGCTTGCTTCTGACCTTACTGCTTTTATATTGTCTTCTGTTTTACAATTCAAACAGAAGTCACGATCAATGTTAGTCGGTAAAATAGCACCACGTTTGTTGCAAAAGCGTTGTTGTTCTTGATCTTCTTCTGGATCTTTTTCAGCAATGTCGTCTTCTGAATTTTAATCTTCTCTTTGAGTTTCTTCTTCCATCGTGGTAACATCATTAATGACTTTTTATAAATCCTCTTCCCGCTCTAAAGATGAAATAACCTCAGGAGGCAAAGACGATGTAGTTAATCCAACTCTAGGTTCGATGCCAAACATGGCCTTATATGGAGTTTGCCATATGCCTGAATGATAGGCACGATTTTTCATAAATTGTACAAATGGTAGACCTTCCGACCATTTTACAGTTCTATTATCGGACATCCATGAAGCAATCATATTTTCAACATCTTGATTGGCTCTTTCGACTGATCCCTGACTCTGGTTGTGTCGTGGCTTTCCGTGAACAATCTTAAGTTCAGGCTATAAGGATTTAAATTAGTTTATAACACAGTTCGCAAATTATCGACCGTTATCACTGTGTAATATGCACGGCGCTCCAAAAGTCAATAATATTTCGTTCAACTTGTATGCGATTTCTTCAGCTCGTTTAGATGTTAAAGCTCTTAACAAAATGAACTTAGTTAATTGATCTTGATAAACCATTATGAATTTATATTCTCCATCTGATTGGCTCTGCATATCGATCAGATCTACTTGGCATCGGCTGTTTAATTCATTGTGTAAAATTGGTTTAGAAACCAATCCCCTTTTCTTCTTAGATTTTTTACTGTTGCAGACTTCGCACATCGACAGAAATAAATTTATCATTCTGGTAGTAATATTTGCATATTTTCTTGCTGTTTCTATTCGAAGTCGGTCCCAACCACCATGCCCAATTGCTACGTGAGCAGCTTCGATAACATCAAAGATTTGTTCAATTGGGAGGTAATATAATATTTCATCATTCTTGGATTTTGCTATAATATGCTGAACGCCACTTAATTCCATGATGTCAAAACGGTTTAAATGACGATACTGTAGGGTAGTTTTCTTTTTTGTCAGCTTAGCTTCTTTAATTTCTTGAAGTAGATTTTCTTTATTCGTAATAGTATATTTCGATAATTTGGGATATTTACTGCACGTACTTAATAAATCATCCGTAAATTTTTCTTTCCAAGCAATCAGCAAAGAATTCATTTTTCGAAGAATAACGTTTATCAAAGTAACAAACGGCAAACGGCGTGGTACACACAGTAACAACTTCAGATAAAATAACGTATTATGGAGCCGCGCAAGGTGCGGGGGAACCTTCCCCTGTCTTTCGAGACATGGCGAGATGAAATGTAGCCAATCCCTGCAAAGATAGAGTAACACTCAGTGGTTACTAACTTACGCTTAGAAAGAACGCGTTCTAACTGAAAATTTCAGTAAATAGCCGAATAAAAGTTTTAATTCGGTATTTTTCTAAACCTCGTAGTAATTACGCGTTCTTACTAGTAAGAACACGAATTTACCGATACTCCTAGTTATTTCGGGTTCCCACTAGTTATTACGCGTATTAACGGATTTCGGGTATTTACGGTAACATATCCATTGGAGTAGCTACACGTGATGCATTACCCAATCCATTCTCTTTGAGAAGAATATCAATTTTTGAATTTTGATCCAGTAGAAAGGTTCCGTCTTCAGTTCTTTGAACCCTGATCCCCAAAAAAGATGAAACATTTCCTAAGTTGACCGTTTGGAAACTCTCATTGAGTTTATCTCCAATCCATTGTATCACTTCATAATTTTCATGACATATACACAAATCATCAACATATAACAATACATATAGTATAGTCGCTTTCTTCATTTTCTTATAGAGACACTGATCATTTTTACTCTGTTCAAATCCACATTCCAAAAGTTTTCCGCTTATAGTATCATTCCATGCTTTCGCGGATTGCTTCCAACCGTATACTGCCTTGTGGAGTTTATATACAAGATGGGAATCATTTTCATTTATATAACCTTCTGGTTGAGACATATAAATCTCTTCATTCAACAGACCATTCAAATATGCGGTTTTTATATCATAATACCTGATTTTCAATTTACGAGCCTTATATTTCATTATTCCAGCATTTGAATTGATTTTTGTCTTGAAAATCCACTTACATTTTATAACTCTTTTGTTCGGAGATAGCTCGGTCAGCGTCCATACGCCTTTGTGCCCGAATGATTCCATTTCATCTTCTATTGCATTTATCCATTTCAATTTTTCTTTTTCTGGTCATTTCATTATTTCGTACCAAGTCTCAAGATCATCATTAGTATCACTTGAAGTAAAGTAGGACAGTTTCTCAGGAGGTTTCCCCTTATTATTTCTTGAAGATCGTCTCAAATACTCCAAACGTGTCTCTTCACTTTCAATATTAGTATTATTTTCGGCAATAACCTTTTCCTCGATACTTTCTTCCTCTTCGTTTACAAAAACTATTTCACTGTTTTCATCCAATATTTTGATAGATTCAGATTTCATATCAGTGTAGTTTTTATCTTCGAAGAATTTTATAGTTCTACTTATTATTATTTTATTGGTTTCTGGAAAACTTATATCCTACCAAAATCCCTGCTTGTGCTCGAGCATCCCATTTTGTTCTTGTTTCTTTAGGAACATAGGTATAGGCCACACTGCTGAAAGCTCTGAGAAGATCCAATCTTGGTTTTTCTGAATTCCACAGTTCATATGTAGTACATTCTATAAGTTTTGTAGGAAGGATATTTTGAAGATAATTCGCTGTGGCAATTGCTTCACCCCAATATTTACTCGGCAATCCTACATCAAACAACATACACCTTGCTGCTTCGCATAAGGTTCGATTTTTACGTTCTGCTATGCCATTTTGTTCGGGTGAATAAGGAACTGTAATTCGAAAGGAATACCTTTCTTCTTCAGAAAACCTTGAACTGCTGATCCATAATACTCTCCTCCATTATCAAATCTGAACATTCTGGGTAACACTCCGAATTTATTTTCAACTAGTGCGACGAATTCTTCAAATTTCTAAAATACTTTATCTTTGGAATGTAGGAGGTATAATATGGTATAACGGGAGTGGTCATCAATAAATGTTAACAAACAGCGTTTCTTTCCTGGGGTTTCTATTTTCATCGGACCATAAACATCAGAATGTATCAAATCTAGACATTGAGTTGATCGTTAGTCACAATTCTTCAAAAGTGGTTTATTTGTTAGTTTGCCTTTTATACAACTCATACAATTCATAATTTAATTGCAATTTTCGATTTTTATTCTTGAGGCTAGATCATGTGATATAAGTCTTATGATTTCGAACGGATTTTTATGACCTAGTCGTTTATGCCATGCGTGAATACAATTTTCATGCCGACTTTGTGTTGTTATATTTGCTCGTTCATCTGACTTCAAACATAATCTGTAAATACCATTCTCAATTATTCCCATAGCAATATTTTTTTCGCTTATTTTTACTGAACAATGTTGTTGATCAAAAACAACGTTAAATCCTTTTTCTGTTAGTCTCTTCACTGATAATAGATTACTTCCTAATTGACGTACATATAAAAAGTCTGTGACATGAACATTTTGACATTTTTCATTGACTTGACATTTAAGGCATCCTTCTCCAATTCCTGAACATACCATTTTTTGACCATTTGCAACAAAAATTTAATATTTCCATCGGCACATCGGAGATTGACGAAGAAATTTTTGTTGCTTGTCATATGATTAGAAGCTCCAGAATCGATGTACCATTCGTTCGAATTCCGGTTACCTTCACAAAAACAAAATTTTTCTACTGCACTCTTTGCAATTTTATCATTGCTTCTTTGAATATTCTTTTTACGGAAATAACAGTCTTTCTGAATATGACCTTTTTTTTTACAAATGAAACATTCTTTATTGAATATACTTGCTGTCTCTTTCTTCTGCTTGTTATATGTCTTCAATGCAGTTTCTCTACCTTTTTCACTGTCGTTCCCTTGCTTTCTATTGAACTCATCCATTAATTTTCCTTTCACATATTCCTGAGTGAGTTCATCGTCGGGTCTAGCATCCAGTGCTGTAACTAAAGTTTCGAATTTTTCTGGGACATCATCCATAAAAGTGCTGCTACGTGAAAGTCTTTTATCTCTTCACCGATACCTCTTAACATTTCGACCATTTCCAAAGTTGTTCTTATGTATTCCGACATATTTTAACCAGGTTCAAGTTTGGCTTGGTATAATTTTCTCAGTAAATAAAGCTTATTGGATAAATTCGCTCTTTCGTGAATCTTTTGTAGAATATCCCACATATCCTTAGCTGATGTATAATTACAGATGCGGATTATTTGGTTATTTTCTACTGATAAGGATATCGAACTATGTGCTTTCTCATCCAAACTTGACCAATTTTTATCTGTGGTCTCTGGTTTTGGTTTGTCGACAACCTCCCATGTTCCCTCTCTAATAAACATAATCTTCATTTTGAATTTCCATGGTTGATAATGACTGTTATTCAATTTGGCAATCCCAAATCTTGAGGACGATTCCATTACTGTATGGTTTTACTGCAACCCTATGTTTCCGCTCCACTTTTAACCCAGTCTGTCTTAAACAATTCCTGGGCCCATAACCTAATGGTTTTCAAATGGAAGAACAGCGTAATTTTACTAATGAAATACTATTCGGAAACGTAAACTGAATAATAATAATTTTATTGTTAAGACTTGACAGAAAACAACAACTTAAAAACAAAAATATCACACAGAGAGATCACATCTACAAATATGGCGATCTTGAATATTTCTTTCTAACAAAAACGTCAATAATATGTCATAAAAAAACGTCAATAATAATAGAATACCTACCTCAGATATTTAATCAACAATATTATACGAGGAATGGTTAAATAAATAATTTCATGAATAAATTTTCAATGAATTTGACTTACGTTCTTTTCCGTGTAAACACCATAAGATCGTTTAGACTATTTTCGTATTTCACGAAGGTTCATCCGCTCTATCATTATTTTTAACTAAAGCGTGAGACACGATCGTGATTCGCTACCCATGTTACGATCGTGATTCCCTACCCTTGTCAACTTACCTTTACGTTGCAACCCGGGACGTGGATGTTTTTTTCCGCGTATGTAATCAAATTGACTTGTTAACCTAAATAATTAATAAAGACAGTGAAGTGTTGCTAGAACCCCCGAGTTTTATTTATGATATAATAATATTCTTTTATTTACGATATATTTATTGGAAGTCAAACCTTTCAAGGCCGGTGGTATGTTCCGGATCATTATTTGCCACCCGGTAAATATATATATATAATCAATTTTGACAATTGTGCATGTTGACAAGTCAAATATATGCTGCTGTTGAATGTCACCAAATTCGTACATAGTTTAAGCCGTGAGAAAAGCATTAACAACAAACATGAAAATGTCAATTGTGTTTTTCCCATCAAACATATATGATATTTCTAAATTCTTTTTTCTTTCATTGTTCTGGAAATAAAAAAGTTGTTTCACTAAAACGACAGTAGCTTTTGATGTAAACAGATCGTTATGAAATTTCTACAGCTGTGTTGAAGATTAGTAAAAATAATAATTGTGTCATTGTAGTGCCATCTGTGTATCAGAACGGAACTTATCACGCAACTGATTATATATATGCTACTCTCATATTCTAAGTTTTCCTTCTGTTCTCTTATATTAGTTTGTGTTTTGTTTCAGGTTTCCTTTAAACGGCTATTGCAAACTGAACTCAGTTCAAGTGATAACGAGGCTTTTAAACGCTGGCTTCAAGATAGCGGCTAGCAATGGTGGAGGTGTTGAGGGACAACAATTTTCCGAGTACCTGTTTATCAGAAAAGTTCTACCCGGCTGACTCATTTTTAGTTCGACTATCTGACAATCTGTGCAGTATTGGAATGAAAGATTTTAATTATTTTTGGAACATATGTCCGATTCGACTAGTTTTAAATTGTTTTAAAAATGTAACTATAGAATCTCATTCTCAAAAAGCACCCAAATATTCAGGTTTTCAAAAGAAATGAGAATTTTTGACTTCATAAGACCAATAACTGATAATGGAGATTCCAGCCATTCAAGACGAACAGCTAATATTCATTTTCAGTTATTTAGATAGCGTATTTGCCTAGTTGCATGGTAAAATTCCCAATCGGTGATTGAGGCTAAGGTATAAATGTCACTGACCACATTAAGTTTTCAAATACCGATACCATTTAGTACAATTAGTTATTTATTATACAAGGGAAAAAAGTATTAGATTTTAGCCCGAGAGCTAAAATCTAATATTTTTCCCGTGTATAATACACTATTTTTTTCTGTGACAGGAAAAACGACGATTTAATAGTGAAAGAACATATTATTACAATATATTAAAGTCAGAATGTTATCGATATGAAATTTGAATTTTTAAACTAATAAGCTTTTGTAGTTATAGCGACTATTTCACTCACCTACGAAATGAACCAATCAGAAGCTCTAGTCAAGTTCGGCGTACCGATAATACCAAACTTGACTCTTGACTCTGATTGGCCTATCAAGTTCGGTGTTTTCAGATTTGTTTACAGTGCATGTGACAGTTAAACGTCGAATATAACTAATTACGCTGTTCAAATAATCAAGCTCAAAACATTGTATATAATAACTGTACCATTTATAATAATTATAATTGAAAAATATTTCAGTATGTTATGGTTATTGTTGATAGTGTAGTATTTCTTTCGATGTCAATGTTTTCTGTTCATTGAAATTTATTGATTTCTCAGGTCAACTTTTTTGCCAATTTCCTCTAATCCTGCCGAATTTCAGATTTTTTTTCTCTCACTCTGTTTGTGAAATAGTCTAATAAAATTCCACTCGTGATTGAATTTATCTCATAAGTCTGTCTTTCATTTATGATCTCAACTGAATTGATTCGAGAAAACACCACTCGTCCTGCGGACTCGTGGTGTTTTCTCGAAACAATTCAGTTTCGTTCAAAAATGAATCGACAGACTTATCGCGAAAATTCAATCACTTGTGGTATTACTACTGACAATTAGACCTGCGTTGCTAAGGAAAACTTCAAAGTAATCAAATATATGTCAATTTAATTCTGTGATGTGATTCAAAAATGGCGAACTCAGTGATTGTTTAGTAGTTATTTTGGAAAATATAAAGTTGAAAAATGTCTGATTCCGAGTTTTCTCTGACTCTTGATATAAAGGAAATGTAACTTATGTTCAATAAAATATTCTAAAATCAAATATCTTCCTTTATCTATATGTATATATCCGGGAAAAAAGTACTCACTTTTTTCCCTTGGGAAAAAAAGTAATTTCGTGAAAAGTTGTATTTTGTTACCTGTCAACAGAGATAAAATGTCAAATTTTTTTCCTGTCACAGAAAAAAAACTATTTACAATATCGTTCTGACAAATATTCTGACTTTCGTATTTGTGCTCCATAATAGTTCAGAACAGTCTTAGTATTATTGAGTATACCGGTATAACATATTTACAATAATATCATATTTAAACGTCATCCTGAACCTACAACTTATTTCAGATTGAGCAATGTGGGTTTATAGTTACATAAAGAATAATTATTTAAGCTTGCTTGGTGAATATATTCCAATACTAATGCATACCTATATAATGCTAGAATTCTACATACTCTTGAAAAAAATTGTAAGAGAATAGAAAGATAAGGTACTGAACGACAAAAAATAAAATTTTGATATATCGAAAATAATTGCAAAGAGATAATTAGTTTATTTTATTTCAATAAATTTAGTTGTGCTGAAACAAACATTTGTTACACTTTCTAATTTTAACTATTTCAAGAATTAATTTATGCAATCGCTTCACAAGCCGTGAATGGTATATTTGTTGGCAACAGTGCAACCCTCCATCAACAAATGGTTTTGGAAGTTCTAAACTTGTTTCTCATTTCCAAACTCAGCGATCTCCTCCACATCCTTCCTTTTTCCTAATCGGTATTTTTTGTATTATTATCTGTGGCATCCTTCACATAATGCATTATTTCGACTTGTGCCAGCTATCTTATTCTCTGCCTTTTAATATATTTATTTATTATTTGTTCCTTGTATTTAAAGTTTTTCCAGCTCTTTGGTGGTTTTTATTATCAATCATTTTCCTGTGTTTTTCCTCCATTAATACCTTTTTCAAACTTCAAATCGTCAGGGAAGAGACCTCAGCACGCGTTCTACACCAATGTAGCAACAATGTTCAGGTGGTCTAGTGGCTTAGTGCAGTCTAAACGTGGCCAAAGTAATAATTAAACAAAAATAATTTTACACAACGGCGGCTAAAATTGAAATTTAAAAACGTTTCGGTTTCTTAGACAAAGTTAATATTGTGATTTGAAAAATTTTCAACTATTTTACCCCTTCCAAAAGTTTGTTTTATCCCCATATGACATTGTGTGCATTAAAGTCACCAACTAGGATGTATGGAGGTTTCAATTGCCTTACAATATCAGCAAGATCGGATTCGCTAAGGTTTTAATTTGGAGGGATTTAAATGCTATGAATTGTAATATTTTGGGGGGCCAAAACTGTGAGAGCGACAGCTTCTAATGGAGTAACGAATGGTGCATCTACGGAATAAAAATCACAAGAAACAAATATCGAAATCCCACCGCTGAATCTAAAATAGTGGTAACCGACAAAGTTTTTTAGTTCCCGTTTTTGACTTTCCTTAAAGTTCGTCTCCTGGAAACAGATAATATCAGCTTGGGTATCGGACACTAATTGCCGTATACGTTCAAGACGAGGATAGATCCCGTCGCAGTTCAATTGTATAATATTAAATGTTTAGTATGAAGTTTGTGAGATAAAAGAACTGTCAGACATATAGTCATCGCCCACTGATTACTGTGATGTCAGACTTCCATTATCCGTACTGTCTATATTAAGGGCCTGCTTGCTTTTTTTGTGATTCTTGTAAATCGATTTTTGAGGGATCTATCGGTAAGGGCAGTATATGGTATACATGACAGCAAGTAACGGTTTAATATATTTGGTAAATTGTTGAGCTTCTGATAGCGGATGCTTAGATCCATTTGTGTTTTCCAGAAAAGCTATAGAGTATTCTAAAGGTAGTGTGAATTAGTCAGGAGATTTATTATACATGTCGGAGATTATTGTCCTGGAATTTTCAGGTATCTTATTTTCAAGTGTTGATTCTTTTTTATATTTTTTCTTTACAGGTTTTGGATGGTGTTGATAGTACTGAGAAAAACAGATTCTGTGTCTGTGGAACTTGGCAAGGCTCTTTTTTGTGTAGGTGATACCTGTATATTTGGGTGATTTGTAGTAGACAGAGGAACTTTAATTGAAGTAATAGGTGTGTTGTTTGTAGATACATTTTATCAGTTGAAGAAAAGATTCTATAACCATCATTTTCAAAAGTAAATAATAAGGAAGTATCCCAAATAGCAATTTAAACTTGTTACAAACTTACATCATATTTGACACATCAAACTTCTAAACTTGCATTAAGTTTGCTACAGCAAGTTCACAAACTTGCTGCAAGTATAAAGCAAACTTGCTAGTTACCACATATCAAAGTTGCACCAAGTCAGCCATATGAAACTTGCTTAAAGTTTATAAACTCAAACTTGTCACAAGTCACAACTGGGTGTCAAATGTCAGAATAGTATATATCCCACAGGGACTTGCTGGTATTCATTCCCTCCTTTATCATAGATGTCAACGACTTTTATTAGCATCTACGGCACATTTGTAGTTTTAAATGAAGTAGACAAACAAATTTAAGAACTTTTATTAACCTATATTATGTACAACATCATTTTTTCGTTGTTGTCTCTCAGCTCTGAAACAAAGGTTGAATTGTGATAAACTAATTCAAATAATTTCATTTGTGTTTGATTGAAAGACATTTTTTTCGAAAAAGAAACAAGTTTACAATAAGAAAATGTGTATCAATTTTGTTTTTATGAAAATATTAAACAAAAAAATAGATAAGGGTACTTCAAATTCAACAATTTGTTTTAATTTTATTCAATATCTGCCTATTTGAATTTGTTTTAAAAACAAAAATTTGTTGCATATTTTCCCAATTGTCATTTTGATTTGGAGCTCTGGCAGTATTCTCTGTTTGGGATAAAATGGAGTTAACCTTCTACTCCACTCTGTTTAAGCCTTCTGATAGGTCAGTCACTAATTGAATAGGGTAGCCAGCTGAACTTAAAGTCTTTTCAAATTATAACCTGTAATAGAATAATAAAACTTGTATGACTGTATAAACTACTTCAGAAGATTGTCAAATTCATGAAAACTGCTGTTTCCCTGTCTCTCTGAAGATGTTATATCACTCATCTATATTTGAGATAAATAAATTTATAGTTTTTGAAATGAGATATTACATCTTAATATCATTTTATTTTGATTGTAATACTTTAACCCAGAAATATAAAAATTAATAATTATCTATTATAAATAAAAGAAACCCACGTGCTCTATAACTTATTCTCCTACTTTATTTAATCAGTAATTGGAAATTGAAGTTGAATAAACAAATTCATATTAATAGACGCATATTCTTACACAAACATTATTTTTATATATAAAAATAAGATACTTACATCTATACAACGAAAATCACTATATAGAATCGTGATAGAATTTCAGGGTCTCTGGCAACTATTATAACGATATAGAATCACTAACACTAATAACGTGCGAAAAACATCTTTTCTAGATAAAACCACCATTAAAATCTTGATCTTTAATGGCGTCTGACCCTGAACCAAAGAATACACCATGGTGTATTCTTTGCCTGAACGAACAACGAACAGTTCATTGTGTAAGGTTATGTTAATCTTCTTCTTTTCGTAGTGAAACCCTGATCTTTAAATAAAGTAGTATCCGGTCGCAACGATGATATGTCTAAATTTTATGAATATTTAAACATTATTCAATTACCTAATACATTTTTGAGCTTATTTTCATATAAGTGATAAAATTGAGTACGGTTAAATACAAAAACAATAAAATGTTTCTTTTTTAAATTTGCATCAAATTTGCAACAATTTTTCATATTACCTTTGACATGGCAATTTTGTTGCAAACTTGTTTCACGCTTAATATGACAAATTTGGTTGAGCAACTCAATATCAAAAATCAAGCAAGTTTGCAGCAAACTTTCGTGCTATCTGGGATGGAGCTCAAAATTTTCGGAAGATGGTACAATTTAAAATTGTCTGCGGAAGGATAATATATGATTGTATTTATCTCCGGGAATGCCAGCTTTCAGAAAAGATATTGGTGATGCTAACTGTAGTCCAAGATCTATTAATGCTGTTTCAATTAGTTCGTGAGGAATGAATGAGCACGCATTTGAAAGAACAAGGCGTTTTGCGGGGGTAACTAATCTTCTTACATTCAATTCCATGTCTCCAACTTTAATTATCGAATGGTTGGTAATCAGTTGGTCAACTAATTCAATTTTGTTTAGATAAATGCTGATTTAGTCATGGGAAATTCTTGATGCGAAGCTTATATTTCTTGGGCCTATAATATCACCAACTGCTTTAACGTATTCGAATAATTTCAAATTATCAGCGGAGTAGAAAAGTGTGACTTGTTCTTTCTCGAGAAACGTTCGCTTTGTAGTAAATTTTGCGAGTGCTACATATAAAGTGGAAATTAGAGAAACGTATTTTCAGTCATTGTAGGTTTGTTTGCGATGTGGAAGTTGTTATTGTTGCTGCCCTTGTAGTCAAAGGCAGCTTCTTATAATACGTTAGTAGTAGAAATCTAGTGTATTATTTGTCGGCAAACCAAAATACATCATAGTGTGAAATTGGTTGCCTATCGAAAAACTGAACCAGCGAGTGTAGAATAACTGGTTTGTTTATCTGCTTATCAGTAATCACATTGTTTAGTAATTAAATCAAAATAATACGAATCCCGTTATAATTTGCAGGATAAGTGTACGATAGAGACATCTACGACTAGTATAAAAACTCTGATTAAAAAATTATTTCATTAATTTTAAAACGTATTATTTCTTGCGGTTTAGTACGTTTGGTAACCTAAAAAGTTATTAAATTTGAGCCATGTATACATATCATTCTCAGAAAGACATATCCAGTATTCGCATTCCACGACTTATCTTCTCCATTTTCATAAAAACGAATGTAAGTAATTAGATCTGAAACAAAATACATTTTCTCAATGATAACCCAAACCCTATTTATAACTTTCCAAAGTTATACTTACATTTTAAGAAAATAGTTATAACACTTCAGTACACAACGATATTTCACGTTAAATTGACGAATAAACTAACACTTTACAATATTTCTTAAATGAGTACCCATGTAGGCTGGCTTATGTCATAAGATAAACATGTTCGAAATAACCAATGTCAGACGTCGGCTATCTGAGATTCCCTAAAGTCCTAATATTTAGATGACAAGAAAGGCCAATGTAGACATGAGCCAAATTTACAAATAATCACATTGATTTCTTATTACTGACGTATGAGTATTAGATTTTTCAATCAACACTATGCACTCACTTCACATTGGCCATTACTTCAAATGTGAAAGAACATTAAAAACTATACAATTCGGCCTTTTAGCTCCAAACACTGAAAATTAGTCATCGGCCCTTCTTGAACTCACCCACAGATATATAAGACTAAATCTAAGGCCCACCATCCAAAGTATTGCCTTTTATCAAAAGTACCCTGTTAACACTCGTGTAATTCTTTCATTAGATCGTTTTTCCGAGCAGAGCTGACAAAAATAGTAGAATTTGATTTAATTAGCAAATTCTCCTGTGATTTTTATTTTCAACTTCCCCTGTATAACACAATTCAAATATTCTGCTCAAGACATATAACCTTTTCAGGCAACAAAAATCATCCTAACTGCAAATTCTCACTCGCTGTATCTGACCGTTACGTTTCAAATTCTATTATTACTCTCCTTCCTCGTAACCACGTTAACCGATATATAAATATATCAACAACATTACATTTTGTCTCATCATATTTAACTGTCGTACATAATGGTATACATGTTATAAGTGCACCCGGCATTTGGTCCTGGTAAAAAACATGTGTCATTAATCATTAAACATTCATTATTCCTGCAGATTATGTGCTAAATAATCAAAATGTAACGCGTATGATCAAGTGAATTTCTTAATTGTCTACGCAAAAGAAAAAGTTATAAATTTCTGCAATATAGCAACATGAAAGTGAAATAAGTGTTTAATTTCTTCGAGAAAACATTTAATCAAACATCCTACAACAGTGAATACAATATACTGTCCTTCGAGAAAAACATTTAACAATAAAAAACTTACCGTTCCATCTAAAAACCCAAGTGAAAAAAGGGATAATTAAGAATAATATCTAAAAGCATTATCAAGGAATTCACATGACTCAAACGAAAATTTTGATGTATCTCATCAAACATCCCGATTATGACGGCGACGAGCGACGTGCCGAGTTCTATGTTACTACAAGGCCCATACCGTCGTAAAATCTTATTAACAAAAAAATGTGTTTTGTAGAAAAAAAGTATTCACATTTCTTTTCTATTTTTGTATTTTGCATTGGGGAACGAACTCGAATTCTCAATATTTTTTCTATCAAATTTTAAAAAAGTAGATGAATTATTTTCAAATTTCTTCCGCATACCCCCAATTTGCACTGTCTTATAAATCTGTCCTTAAAATTTGAAATGAAAAGCTTAAAAAATTAGGCAACAAAATTTGAATGAAATTCACGCCGATTTTAGGCCGTGGATAATCTTTCCATTTCTGTTTCGTTTACTATCCAAACCACAGATCTCATAGGCATACTATAGGTACTATAACAGATTTTTATTTATTTTTTAATCTGACAATAAATATTATGAGCGAATTCCAGCTCTTTGATGCTTTTATTAGGATCAGTAAGAATTTGTTAGAATCATTAAATGAGAATCCGTATTACTAAAAATTTGTTCAATAAGTATGTTAACCAACTCTTTGCTATTTTTTATTCTTATCAAAATTATGTACCGGGTGTCCCAATAATAATAATGGCTCTCGGCCATATCTCGGGAACCGTTTATAGTACAGCTTCGGGAAAAAAAATTGTAACAAAAGTGTCTTATAAATCTGTCCCTGAAATTTGAAATGAAAAGCTTAAAAAATTAGGCAACAAAATTTGAATGAAATTTACGCCGATTTCAGGCCGTGGATAATCTTTCCATTTCTGTTTCGTTTACTATCCATACCCCAGATCTCATAGGCATACTATGGGTACTATAACAGATTTTTATTTATTTTTTAATCTGACAATCAATATTATGAGCGAATTCCAGCTCTTTGATGCTTTTATTAGGATCAGTAAGGATTTGTTAGAATCATAAAATGAGAATCCGTATAACTAAAAATTTGTTCAATAAGTATGTTAACCAACTCTTTGCTATTTTTTATTCTTATCAAATTTATGTACCGGGTGTCCCAATAATAATGGCTCTCGGCCATATCTCGGGAACCGTTTATAGTACAGCTTCGGGAAAAAAAATTGTAACAAAAGTGTCTTATAAATCTGTCCCTGAAATTTGAACTGAAAAGCTTAAAAAATTAGGCAACAAAATTTGAATGAAATTTACGCCGATTTCAGGCCGTGGATAATCTTTCCATTTCTGTTTCGTTTACTATCCATACCCCAGATCTCATAGGCATACTATAGGTACTATAACAGATTTTTATTTATTTTTTTATCTGACAATCAATATTATGAGCGAATTCCAGCTCTTTGATGCTTTTATTAGGATCAGTAAGGATTTGTTAGAATCATTAAATGAGAATCCGTATAACTAAAAATTTGTTCAATAAGTATGTTAACCAACTCTTTGCTATTTTTTATTCTTATCAAATTTATGTACCGGGTGTCCCAATAATAATGGCTCTCGGCCATATCTCGGGAACCGTTTATAGTACAGCATCGGGAAAAAAAAATTGTAACAAAAGTGACCTCGATAAAAACCTGGAAATTATTTACAGAGTTGTAGGTCTACCGCCAGAGGGCGTAATTAAATACCAAAAATTATAAAATGAATAATTTACAAATTTTGCCTAATTAAGATGCATTTAAACTATGATTATCGATGAATTTCTTGAAGAATACGATAACAATAGTTTAAATGCATCTTAACTAGGCAAAATTTGTAAATTATAATTTTATAATTTTTGTTATTTAATTACGCCCTATAGCGGTGGACCTACAACTCTGTAAATAATTTCCAGGTTTTTCTCGAGGCCACTTTTGTTATAAATGTTTTTTTCCCGAAGCTGTACTATAAACGGTTCCCGAGATATGGCCGAAGGCCATTTTTATTGGTACACCCAGTACAATCAACTGTTATTAATCATTGCCCTAGCTTAAAGACATTTTTAAAATTTGGAGATTGATGGACCAAAAAAGAGAGACAGGTTTTGAACTTTCAAAAGCTGCAAAATACAAACAAACAAGTATCACCAGAATATAAACAACAAAATCTCTGTTGCGGAGAAAAATAGCAGTTATACCTCATTAAATCTTTCTCCATAAAAATGGCTTGATTCACAATGTATTCTAGTTAAAATGGAGTGTTCTAGTTGCCTCTTGGGAAGAACACATTTCATATCTAGAGTTTTAAAATAAAATAAAAATGAAATTTCGTCTGTAAAATACTTCCAACAATCAAAATCATTGTGGGCTTGAGTTATTGATACTCATCAAAAAAAACAGGATTTTCTGTCTTTTCTGTCGGGATATGCCATTAATCTGAAAATGTTTGTTTCCTTATAAACTCTGTTCCGTATCTTATTCTACTTCTAATTGAGTACCCACAGAATTATAGCATTAATGTTAGGTAAACTTGGTCTCAATAATTTCAAAACTGATTTAAAAAAATAATTTATTACTTATTGTTTTTTATTTCTGTATATATTTTCTGAGCAGATATTCTGATCTCAAAATAGATATAATTGGCTGTGATCCTTCTGAAAGTTTAGTTGGATCGATCACTTTACTGTTGTAATATATTACTTATATGCTGTATTTAATAAAATATTATTTAAAACAATTTGTTTTGTTATCCTATTAGACTTTCAGGAATTGGTATGATAATAGACACAACATGAG
This sequence comes from Galeruca laticollis, assembly GCA_963921935.1. NCBI lineage: Eukaryota > Metazoa > Arthropoda > Insecta > Coleoptera > Chrysomelidae > Galeruca > Galeruca laticollis. The sequence continues at coordinate 155,104,378 of OY998181.1, read as the reverse complement.
AGATACTTTTATCACACTACCTGCTAATCATTTGAACATTATTTTGTTTGCATAGGAAAAGGGTGAGTTAGGAGCAGGGGCGGCTCCAGTATTTTCTTTTTTAAAAATAGAATAAGCAAGTTTTATAATTATGAAAGTAAAGGAGCAACGGATAGTAAAATGTTTATTTGCCTCCCTCCCCTCCCTTTTATAAAAAGTTTATCTCAACAGTTTCAGTACCTATTCAGGAATCATAATCAACTTCTTCTTCTCCAAGTGCCGTCTTCCTTCCGAAGGTTGGCAATCATCAAGGCTATTCGTATTTTGGATACCGCTGCTCAAAAAAGGTGATTATTGGTGGCGTTGAACCATTCGCGAAGGTTTTTTAAACAGGAATGTCTTCTCCTTCCTATTGATCTTCTTCCACTTATTTTTCCTTGCACAACGAGCAGTTGATATCTGTCCCCCCTCATAACGTGACCCAGGTAGAGCAGCTTCCTTTTTTCAATAGTTAAGACAATTTCATTGTCTTGTTTTATCCTTCTTAACACTTCGGCATTAGTGACTTTCTGTACCCATGAGATTCTCAAAATCCTGCGATACACCCAGAACTCAAATGCCTCTACTTTCTTTACATCGTTTTTCTTTAATGTCCATGATTCCATGCCATAGTACAGCACAGACAGAACATAGCATCTCATAAGACGCACTTTGAGTTCAAAGCTGAGATCATAATCAACAGATACTCCATAACCCGCACAACCTATTGTCTAAACATCTCGGTTAAAATATATAGTTCGAATTCCAAAGAGAAGTAACATTGTCTATGAAATTACATGCGAAAACTGTGAGGCAACTTATGTAGGTCAAACTAGTCAATATCTGGAAAATAGACTAAAAAGTCACAAATACGATTTAAAGAAGCCACAGCTTTGACTAATCATATAATGACAAAAAAAACATCTATTTGATGATATCCACACAAATATTTTAAAATCCGAAAATAATTTAAACAAAAGGTAGTTTTATGAAATGATAGCAATCCCAAAATGCAATCAGGCTATTAATGAAAAAAAGAGAATAGTGGGCTTAATAGTTTATATATCCCACTGTTATAAAAATTGGTAAATATTCTGGTACATAATTATCGCATTTCGTTACTAGATACATACCAAACAACTATGTTTAATTTTTAATAATGACGTAAAACATGTGTGTGATGTTGTTGATACATTTTAATATTGTGTTGTTTGGTTCATTCTAGTCGGCAGGGAATTAACTGCACATTAAGGTAAACTTTTAATATATCTCTGCTTGGAAAAATATGTTCATAGAGACTATGTTTTTAGTTTTGAAAAAGGTCAAATATGATGACTGAAACGTCAACATGTTTATAAGTTATTTAGAAAGGATTATTTGACTATTCAGCTTCATTAGAAGAATATAATTGTATTATCCAAACAAAGAGACTATTTGAAATATGTGGATTTGTAAACTATTAATCATATAAAGTGATTTTGAAAAGACAATAACAGAAAGAGACTGAAATGTTGAGAAGGAAGGAAATTTCCAACATCAAAAATGTGTATAAAAGAATCTAGGGCAGCAATATAAGAAATTTGAAATAAAAACTTAAGAAAACACAAAGATTATACGCAAAACTAGTACCTGAATGTAATATTTAGCCGAATAATCCTGAAAATGGAAATTTGTGGAGTTTGCGGTAATATGGTAGCAGCATTCCAGTGAATTTTGAGAATCCGGCATCATATTGATTCAGATTGATATTCGTGAATCGAGGGCAGTTTATATTTGTTAGTTGGTACCAATAACTTATTTGGGTTAAAAGATGTACATCTAAAAAAATATTTTTGAATTTAAAACTTAACCCTTTCATTTCTTTTGTAATAATCAATTCTAGAAAATAATAATATATACTCACCTAAAATTCAATTTGTATCGAACAGTTTGTGAGGTTATCAATCTCCTTGTGTATATAGTATTCATTTGATAATATTATTGTAGAAAACGGACACACTAGATATGTAACTCTTTCACATAAATATCTCATAATTATTAAAATTTCTATAGTAACAGAATGTTTCACTTCTTACACCACTCATATGTTATGTTAACAAATAAATAGATGTATCACTTCATTATAGAGGGATATAAGACGATTGGTTGGAGAGCGTGTGCAAGAAAAGGCCACTAACATACTGAAAATATGAAAAACTTGGGTGTACTGAATTTTTTTATCAAATTTCATAATATAAAAATATTGGTGCCAGAACCCAAAGAGAAAAGGAGTATACACGTCTGGACTAATAAACTGAACTAGTAGTATTACAAAATATTAATATAATTAATATTCGAAGAAAATAAATACTAATAAAATAGTTCGTTTCTGATACTGGTTAGGTCAAACTTTTATTGTGGGGAATGCGGCAATGTGAAGAAAGTCAACTCTTTTTAGTTTATCCCAAGCTTACAGTAATTTATTGTAACCATTATCAAAGAACTTTGAGAGATATACATTAAAGATTTTTAAATTTCATTTTGAAGTAAATAAATTACAGCTAATTGAGGTTATTAACATTACCTGGAAAATCGATTTAAATGGAGAAAAAGTATTGTTTTTTCAAAAAATATGTACATAATATCTTAAAATAGAATAACTATGATCTTACTAAAACACTGAATATAAATAAATTTCTATGATTACTCTAAGTTATCATACTTTTCAAATACATCAATTTGAAAGTTTTTTATCATGTATAATAAATTTTTCCCATTTAAATCGACTAATTTACCGTAAAGATCTTGAATGTGTGATACAATATAATATCAGGTAAGTAGATACAATTATTAGTAAATACATGATAAGTAGTTACGTTTAAAAATGTCTCTGAATACAGATATAAACAGGATAGAAACATTGTAAAGACTAATTAACATTTTGGCAATTAAAGTTGTATAATCAACGAACTGTATACGTCGTTACGTCATACCCTGTATACGTCATTACATCATACCCTGTATACGTATTTACGTCAAACCCTGTATAATTAGCACACTCGTCACGTGGCATAATGCCTCCCAGTCCAATATAATAATAACAGATAATGCTTTCTTTGCTATGATATTTATTACGTCTACATCCTGTATACGCAATAACGTCATACCCTGTATAATCAACGACCTGTATACGTCATTACCTCATACCCCGTATACGTCATACCCTGTATACGTCATCCTCTGTATACGTCATACCCTGTATAACCTCACTACCCATGACGTCTGCGCGACGAATCAGAGAGCAGAAAGTGGGCGTGGCCATGAAGATGAAAAGTGGAGTGGTGGGGTAGGTCTCAAGTGCGGCATCTCTTAGTTAGCTCTGATGTTTCTAAATTAATTTCAAAATACAAGCATACTTTTGAGTCCGGGGTTGGTACTATAAAGGGTGTTCAGGCCTAAATTTTTTAAAAAATAATTTTAAACATGTATTTATAAGAGCTCTTGGTTTTACAGCCCTCGATTGAAGAAGAAATTGACTCTTTGGTGCAACACCAGTGGTACCTGTACTTAAACATAATAAACAAATACATTTGTGTGGCTACTACAAAGTCACCCTTAACTCTAATATTTTAATTGATGACCATCCATTACCGACCATCGATGAGCTACTTTCCGAGATGGCAATGTGTCCCATTTAGATTAAAAATCGTAGTGCTTCGATATTTTCTTAAAATCTAATGAATACTCCCATATGTCGGGGTGAACTGTTTTCTGTGGCCTACTCCGTATATGGGTAGCTAATACAGCCGATTTAACCTTTATAATACCAAGCTTTTTTAAATACGTGCGATACCAAGCGGGGTTCATTTGCACCCCATATTTTTTGTCATTTTTACACTTTCTTTACGTAAAATGAAAAAAAACGCAAATAAATTATGTTGTACCTATTTTTATTTCAATTTAGTTACTAAAAAATAAACAAACCTTAATTGGGTATTCAAAATTAATTTTAATTTTTTGCCTTACATGGGATACAAAAAATTTCTTTTTCAGAGTGATTCACACAAACAAAACGCTCACATTTTACACAACGTTGTCTTGATTTTTTATCTTTGATTCTTTCACAGAGAAAACATCTACCTTGAGTTCCTACAGGTCTTGTTGAAGGGATATTTTGCTCCAATTAAGGAACAACTTTGAGAATATTTTTTTTATGCTTGCTTGCAAACCATTAGTATTTCTAAATCTATAAATCATATTTTTCTTGGCCAGTTCCTTTCCCAGCTGAAGAAGATATTTTCTTCTTGCATCTAAGTGCGCAGACCCGTAATTTGATTTTTAATTTTCCATATTTTATAGGCATTTGTAGCTCCAATATCGATAATATGGTAAAAAAGTCCATGGGCCAACTAAGAGTTTTTCTTTGAGTGGTATATTTTGCTGCCATTTGGTCTGTTGCATCTACAGCTCCTTTAGTACTATTATAATGCAAGACAATATCTGGTTTGTAGTCTGACTCCTCATTACTTACTTTGTCATTGTCATGCTCGGTTGATAACAAAATAACGGCATTGTTCTTTTTCGGCACATAAGACACTAATGTACAATGTTTTGTAAAAGCAAACATTGAAGAGTATTCTTTTTTTGAAGATGATGGAAGTAGTTCCTTTGGTATAAACGTCTTATTTTTGCGCAGAGTGCCACATAAGCTTCTTGTCCAACAATTTTTGAGACAGCTGAAGACTAGTAAAGACGTTATCAGTTGTGATACCATATCCTTGACTTAGATAATCAGAAACTTCAAGAACAACCCGTTCACCTTGTCCTTTTTCAGGCTTGTTGCCTACTTTGCCTAACAAAAAAAATCGGTAGATAACATAGCATAAATGAAAATAAATGACTTACCTAAATACACTTGCATATTCAAAGTATAATTGTATTCACAATCTGCCAGTGCCCATATCTTTATTCCGTACTTTGCTGGCTTGCTTTTCATATAGACCCTAAATGGAGCCTTTCCTCGAAATGGGACGAGTTGCTCGTCAATGCACACGTGCGTACTCGGATATAGTGCTTTTTTACAGTTTGATGCGAATTTATCGAATACTTCCCTTATTGGTGCAAGCTTATCTTCTAACTTTCTCTCAGCCCTGGTCTCAAAATTATCGAATCTCAAAAATTTGGTCAGAAAATGGAATCGATTTCTAGACAAAGTTGCTGTTATTATAGGCCGACAATATGCAGGGTCACTATTAAAAAGCATTTAAATGGGTTCGGTACTAGCTTGCAATGCTCCTAATGTAATAAGTAGACCTATATGGACCTCGATTTCTCTTCTGTTAGTTGGCACATGTTTCTTCGTACTCTCGGGATGAGTTTCATTATAATTGTCAAAATAAAATTTAGCTTTCCGGTTGGTTTCAGCGACAATAATGTTAAATATATCGTCTGAAAAAAACAGCATAAACGATTCTTTGATCGTACCTATTTCTGCACTGGTAGGTGTAAGTCCTGGAACATGCACAATCTTGTTTGCCTACGAACGTCGAACTTGATTATTTATTGGCATTTTATACCACTGGGTACCATCTTTAGCTGTATAAACAGGAATAACAGCTACAGGTTAGGTTAGTGTTTTCTTCATCAGAAGAAGCATAGATTTCTTCATCGGATTCTTCTTGGTAGGATATATGGTCCTCACTTTCGATGTCGCTCGCATCATCTTCCTGCAATAATGCCTCATATTCTGGATCATCATTTTGCAACAGCATTAACATTTCCTCCTCCGTTAGAGCTTTTTCATTTAGAATTCGGTAATTACTCATTTTCGACCGAATAAACAACCACGTGGCGCGCTATAAATCGACTCGTTTATCTAACGCAGACGCTTGCATAAACGACCCTAAATAGTAATAACAAAGAATACACCAACAACAAGAAGCGAAAGCCGGCATAAATCGTCTGATGTTCTGGGGGCAAAATTTCGTGACCTTGTAAAACTGAAGTTGACAGAAAGCTAATAATTTACACTGAGAAAAAGGTTACAAAATTGTGAAGGTTTATATTTTACAGGCAGAAAAAAATGTAAATCAAATATTCCAAAAAATAATTGTTTACTAATGTATTGTCAAAACATTATTCCGAGAAAGTATTAATTGTCAATGAAAAATGTAAGCATAAAAAACCTGTAAGATGGTCTTGTTAGCCCGATACAGCCTTTGGAGTTCCACAAGTTACCAATTTTGTAATTGAATATTGTTCAGGACATCTCACAGAAGAACCCTATTGATTTTCAGCTCGCCAGAGCCAGTACAACGGGTGACATGATACTTGAAGTACGACATTTTTGGAGAAATTTCAGTGTGTTAGCATAATACAGCCTCCGGAGTGTATACAAGTGACCAATTTTATGATGGGATATTGCTCAGGGCGTCTCACAGATGAACTCTATTAATTTTCAGCTTATATTGTGAAAAATATGCTTTAGCATTTCTTTATACATAGTTTAAGTTTCTGTTTTTTAAGAACAGTTTATTACTAAAAATAACATGCTATTGTTTAATTAAATGATTTTTATTTTCATATATCGATATTGGAATTCATTATGTGTAAATATGTATTTAAGTAGCAGTATGTGTAGGATAGGGTAGATATTAAAACGAATACAGTAATATAGATTATGTATTTAGAATACCAGATTACAGAAGGAAAAAGTTCAATATACATGATGGTATAAAATTACAATAATGTTGGTGTTTAAATGTACAATTTGTATAATTTCCGTGATATGATATAACAGTTACACTCTTCCAGATTCATAATTCAAAATTTTACACATAGAGAGAATATTTTGATGTCTGCAACATAATGTGTAGAAATGATCAATATATATTAAATAATAATAATAATACCGGACATTTACAATTGTATAGGACAGTTAGATAAGTGAAATAGTCATCTATTACTTTATTTATAATTGTACAATATTTCTTGCGACACTAGATTAATTTTTTGTGATGGCTTGTAAAGGAGGACTTGTTTGCTTATGTTGTGGTTGTAGATGTCCCTCTAAAACTGGACAAGGATGATGTATAGGTAAACCAAACCAAACTGTATACTGGTCAAACCCATATTAAATGTACTGTTACTTTTTGGAGCTAAAATGTGATTAAAAGCAGCTAATAGAGAGGATTTTGTTCAGAGACGTTTGCTTTCGTAGTGTGCCAAAAGTCATGCTTTGTGTTGAAGTCGAAGGAGATTGTAAAGGTACAGGTCGTAACTCAGCACTTCCCCCTAACGTCCATTTTAAAAGGTTGATTATCTGAAGAGAAAAATACAGGAAGACTATAATAATGGACACAGAAGTGTATAAGTAGGTTTTATTATAGACAATGTGTTGTTTTATTCATCTGACACTTTAGTTTTCTAGTATCCATTTTACCAGAAGAATTCTCTTACACATTAATAGCATATCAGAGACTGATAGTTAATACTGCCACAAAGTGAGCATGGGGTAAATAAAAAAACATTTCTCTATCATAACAAAATCATAAAAAATACTCTTTTATAACAAAACCAAGATTCTTTTAAGTGAGACAAAGGTAGGCTGAACATTGTAGGTGAAACTTTCGTCTAGTTAAATCTGCCATCCATTTTGATGTATATTTACCAAGCAGTGGAGAAGCATCACGGTAACTCGTATGTATTGCAGAGGCCTAAGAGATGAATGTCGCTATTGCTGTAATGGTGTGGTAGCTGCAATTATGAAAGTAATTGTAGTAATCATTCCCTTACACAAATTCCATGAAGGTAATAATTCATCCTGTGGTTAAGTATCAATTAATCCTGTGGCCAGGTGACAAAAAATAAATATTAATAACAGTTGATTGTAATGTCTACTTAAATTTAATATTTACCAGACTGAATAACTATTTTTGTTGGTGGATGATTCAATAAAATATGTCCCTTGCATTTTAACCATGGAAATATGGCAGGGGCAGCTAGCTGAAACAAACACTTGGAATATCCTCCTTGGAAACAATTTTTTTCTCAAAGTGAAGTTCACACAACCTATAAATTCTTTTGTTAAGCATCTGTAGTCTTTCCAAACAAATATCTACAGTTACAAGCTTCCAACCATAACTGTACCCTAAAAAGTAAATAACGGTAGGTATATTTTTATATTCACATGTCTATAAAAGAAATCAACTATTAATTTATATTGAATATTATGTATTTTCATTCAACATGTTTTTTGCAGAACAGGGCTCGTCAGCAGAAAGCTTATTGTACCACATAATATTATCATTACATGTTATTAAAGGTAGAGAGACAGATCAACGTTAACAAACAAAAACATAGATTCACACAACTGACAATTCATAGGAACATGTAAAATATTGAAAAATGAATATATACCTATAATACATTACATATAGAAACAATTTCTCTTACCTCAAAGGGTCTTTGGGAAAACCAAACATAGTTATCTTTTCTCCTGTTGTTGAGTGTGTGACGTGCTTCTTTCCCTTAAAAGTATCACGGACGTCACTATGACACCCACGGCTTCGGTACTTCCTAGTTTTCCTCGGGCGCCAGATTTTTTGGGGTGGTTTACTCCACCGGACTCTCGAAAATACGGCGTCGAGAGTTACCAGGGTAGCCACAGATGGAGGTTCAGTAATTCCAGGGGTCTGTTGTTATGGACCTTTCCGGATACGTAGTGTGCAAACAGGCTTTAATTGCTTACCACTATCAAACAAATGAAACTACTCGCTACTGGAGAAATTATTAATTTTTAATTCCACAAATAAAATTGAATTTTACATAAATGAGAAATTGCAAAAATACCAAAATAAACTACTCGCTACTGGAGAAATTATTAATTTTAATTCCACAAATAAAATTGAATTTTACATAAATGAGAGATTGCAAAAATATCAAAATCTACTACTAAAGATCTACGTTACTAATCAAACCAATAGCGGACTGACACCAAGCAATAAATATTCTAGCTATTTTACAACGGAGGCGGAAAATAACGTGCAGAATTCTACTAGTACGTAGCAGGTGAAAACAATACAAAGTTCCTATTGATAATATGTCAAAATGCACAGAGAAAGCGTTATGGTTGCACTAACAGAGCGTACTATATCGGTTCTTAGTATTTGTGTACCTTTTTAAATAAAGCGGAAGCAAATAATCAATTAACTAGTCTCGGCGGCCGGGTTAATCTCAATAGCCACCGGAATTTCTTAGCGATTTCACTAGATCCAACTAAACTAGGTTTTACTGATCAACACAATGGCCTATCGTACAAAATCAAATTCTCAGATAATGAAAACTACCAGCAGAATGCGAAAACCTCTCTTGGGTATCCCTGCTCGGCAGCGAATACTTTTGAGATTATTTCGTATCCCTTAAATTAAATCTGCCTTAGAGGCCTCCCGAATTGATCCCTGCTCAGCAGCGAATCCAGACGAGATTTTTCTAAGCAAGTGCAAACGAACTAAATTTTCTTAACAGTACGACGGCCTATTCAGCGGGATTAAATACTCAGATAAACTAGACTTTAAATGTTCTAACTAAAGTTTTACTGGCAAAACAACAACAGCCTATTGTACGAACTAAACTTTTCAGTTAAAATAGATTGACAGTAGAATCCGAAAACCTCTCCTTCGTATCCCTGCTCAGCAGCGAATACTCTCGAGATTATTTCGTATCTCTTAAATCAAATCTGCCTTAGAGGCCTCTCGAATTGATCCCTGCTCAGCAGCGAATCCAGACGAGATTTTTCTAAGCAAATGCAAAAGAAACTAAATTTTAAACAGTACAACGGCCTGTTGGGCGGGATTAAATATTCAGATGAAACAGACTCTATGAGTGGTATCTCAGGTTTTACTAACAAACACCAGCCTATTGTACGAAATCAAATTCTCAGATAATGAAAACTACCAGCAGAATGCGAAAACCTCTCTTGGGTATCCCTGCTCAGCAGCGAATACTCTCGAGATTATTTCGTATCTCTTAAATTAAATCTGCCTTAGAGGCATCCCGTATTGATCCCTGCTCAGCAGCGAATCCAGACGAGATTTTTCTAAGCAAATGCAAAAGAAACTAAATTTTTAACAGTACAACGGCTTGTTGGGCGGGATTAAATATTCAGATGAAACAGACTCTATATGTTGTATCTAAGATTTTACTAACAAACAACAGCCTATTGTACGAAATCAAATTCTCAGATAATGACAACTACCAGCAGAATGCGAAAACCTCTCTTGGGTATCCCTGCTCAGCAGCGAATACTTTTGAGATTATTTCGTATCCCTTAAATCAAATCTGCCTTAGAGGCCTCTCTTTTTTTTTAACAGTACAACGGCCTGTTGGACGGGATTAAATATTCAGATAAAATTGACTCTATATGTTCTAACTTCGGAATTGTACACAAATACTATGAATTCAAACGTTAAAATAAAAGTGGCTAAGCGTTGGATGATGATAGCTATTCACAGAAAAATTTTATATCCACTTACCTGGTTCACAAAAACCAGCCACAGTATTCGGTGTAAACACAATGTAATTTTCAAGCAGGAAAAGAAAGAAAAAGCCCCGTTTACCTGTATGCTACGTCCTTTTATTAAATTCTCCTACCCCACTTACGAAGTCTCCTCCTTAAAATTTTGAAAATGCGCGCACATTTGCAGACTGGTTTAAGTGAACTTGACAAAAGGATATACCGGATGTCTCAAAAGCTGTACATTTATATAAAAATAAATATTCATAGGCAAATTTCGAAAGAGAGGCGATTTAATTATTAAATAAAATGAAATGTATACTGCTCGGTAGTTGGAAATGAAAACATTAAAAAGTAACATCGTTACAAGTGACATCCACGAACTTCACAGCTTATTCTCTTCCCATCATAAATACAATAATTTCTCACTAAGAGTGCAACTAGTTACTTTTACTAAACGGTATTGTTCAAAATCAGAGTAAATAAACAAATAAAAAGCATATTTTTGTTTAACAACAAAGAATGACATTGACGTAAAATACATATAGAAAAATGGCGTCTATCACACATGCGCATTCAGAAAATGAATAGTCAAAAAGCCGAAGCTTCGGTTCTTGTTGTTGGTGTATTCTTTGGTAATAACTATTACTCCTGTACCAGTAGGCGGCCGGCGGCGTAGCAATGCAAGCGCCGCGCCGAATATGAGAGGTGGGGATACGAACAGTACAACATGTAAGGATTTTACCCTGCCGTTAGCTCATGGAATATTGGTATACGTAAAATGCCAAGCGGGATTGCAAATGCACCCCACACTCTAAAAACCTAAATAATTACTGAGATGGAAAAAATCCATCTAAGATTTTAGGTAAATTACATTTGGAACCTAAAAGAATGTAGCTACTAAAAAGAGGAAATAAAACAATATATAATTGGCTTAGATATATACAAAAAGTACATGTGGGGTGCATTTGCACCCCGCTTGGTATTATAAGGGTTAAATCGGACTAATTGTTGCGAATCCTTTCATTCAAAATTCAACAATTTGTGGAATTCACCTCATCGAAATATAATGGTATTCCTGAAAGGTCTCGAGGAGTTGCAAAAAGACACTTATATAAAAATTAAGTAATCTGCAACAAAAAAGAACTATTCGAAAAGTATTTTCAATAATTATATGTTTTTTAATAACAAAATGGTACAACTTGGCGAAAGTTAAATTAGTTCATACGACTTTGTAAAAGCGGTTTCATACCAAAAAATTTACATAAAACCTTATTTTGTTTCAAGTAAATACGAGTACATTGTTTTATTTTGTGGGAATTCCAGCTTGGGATTAGTGCAACATGCAGGTAACAACTTTTTTTGTGGGGAATTTCGGAGCCGGATTAAGGTTCAGGTAAATTCGGTGTGAAGTTCCAGTGCGCCTCTATACACAAGAAATTATTTCTCTGTATATGTAGACTAAACAAAAATACTGAGGTGTGTAAATATTTGTGAAACAACTTATGAGCTAACAAAGATATACGCATTTACTATAAAGTTGAACTAAGGAATACAAATCTGAGGAATATAATTTTATTAAAAACAGTAAGTCGGAATAATAAATTACAACATTGTGTGTCTAAACTTTCTGTAAATACTATAAGAGCATTTTAGTATGCAGCAGGTAATCTAACAATAACGAATAATCATAATTGTATGTTTAATATTTATTCAATGTGATTATTTGATTATGTTAATTGTTTTCGAGGTTATATGTGTACACAACTTGATAAATTTAACAAAATAACTATTATACAAACTAATATTGTTTTTGTTGATTCAGCAGTTAAAAATAACGGTATGGTAACAATAATTAGCACAACAGAACTCAAATAATGGATTTTAATAATACAACTTACAACAATTATTTTGCGCCATAAAAACGGACTATCACACAGATTGGGTTAGTAGGAACTTCATAATTAGGCATGTTTTGGTGATTAGTCGAATTGAGTATATAAACACCTCCCTTCAATTCTAACTAGCGTCTAGCGAGCTCACGGACATAGGATCCATGGACTTTTAATAGTATATGATTCCCATACATCCGAAATGACCCCTCTTTTTGCCTACACATGGCCGCCATGTTGTGCTAATTTTAAGTTGGTATTAAGAAGCTACAGTTCATATGCGTTTTCTTGATATTGAGGATGGAACGTTGGTTGGTTGCGCGAAATAATTGACAGCATAATAGAAATAATTAACCAATTAGAATTTAGCTGGATGAACTGACGCGAAATTTTCGTTCTGTCAATTTCTGTTTCCTTTGTTCCGTTGTTGCGATGCGATTTGACTTATTTGTGACAGCGTCAGGAGTGGCATCAGGTCACATTTCGCAATTTTCGCATTGTATTTTATTGAGTTAAGCGCAAGTTTGATATTTGTGTGTTAACTTTTGGATTATATTCGTGTTTATTACAAATTAATAGTGGTTAATAACATTTTATAAGTAGTGTTATTTTAGTAAGGTACCTAATAGTATAGTGTTATTTGTAAGATCTAGAACTGAAGGAGACTAGCTACAAACTGCTAAAATGCCTTCCTGTTTTGTACGAGGTTGCTCTAACGCTACTTACATTTCTCGTTTGACAGAGGGTGTAACATTTCATAAGTAAGTTATATGATTTTTTTTGTATGTAAGTTAATTTACATTTTCCTTTTTCTCCAATTTGTAGATTTCCCAGTGACAATACGCTTAAAAGGTCCTGGTTGGTAGCACTTGGAAAAGATCCAGCTTATAATATTGCCTATGAAAGGGTGTGCTCTGAACATTTTGGACAAACCAATTTTGAAGTGGCAGGCGAATGGAAACGTTTAAGAATAGGGTCAATTCCAACCCTAAAACTACCTCAATGTTTTGAAGTAGATCACATGGAGAAAAGTTATTTACCTAGCTCACCTCCACCTACATGGTATGTTAATTTTCACTTAGTACTCACAAAGAATCAAAAAATATTTTTTAATCGTAGCAGCAAGCTGGAAAGTATTGATTCACCTCAAAGTAGTTCACCAAAATCGCCGACAAAACTTTCTCCAATAAAAAGGAGTGATTCAGACTCGTCTCCATCTGATCATTCTTCTGATATAGTACGGATGGTACAATTCTTTCATCCGTATAGGTAAGTTTAATATCAAATTTTCTTTAACATCAAAATGTAATATGTATTTTATTTATATAAATTTTATGAAGCATTTATATAATGCCTTATTACCAAAGTTTAACTAGTCTAAACAAATGTTCTATGTTCAGCAAACCTTTTCCACAGAATATACCAATGTAAAATTGAGAAAGAAAATTCGCTTTTTGAAGAGGCAATTGAGAGTATGCAGAAACAAACTAAAAATTTGCAGAAAAACAAGCAGGAGGCGAAAACTACAATTTCAATCGTACAAATTATGAAGTAATGTGCCTTTCCTTGGAATCAATTGACTGAGATGGTGTCTATATTTTACGATATAATGTACACTATAATAAATTGCTTTGTTCCGCTGAAAAAGGTTTGCAAGAAGAGGTTTCCATGTTGGTATACTCCGGAGTTGAAGAGGCATTTGTGCGAGAAAGAAGTGGCTCACAAAATTACTAGGTGTCCTGTAAACTAAATGGAATTTAGTAGATTAAGGGGTCAGTGTAAACTTTTATCACGAGAGTGCTACCGAAATTATGTAAAATATACTGAAATTGTGTTACAGATAATGTTAAGTTTTTTGGAAGTGTGTAAACAGTAGGAGGGTGAATAACAGTATACCTTCTGAAATGACTCTTGGGGACCTTACTGCTGGTAACGGGAATGATATTGCAAATCTACTTGCTAAACATTTCTCATCAGTTTATTCAAATCAACCTCTTGTTTCGAACATCAATGCAAAGTTATCTAAACTTGATATTAAAAAACGTCCCGGTCCTGACAGAATACCTTCCATTCTTAGGGAATTTAACTTCCTTTTATCTCGTCCGCTCTTTCATATATAAGTCTCTTGTCACAGGCGAATTTCCAGATCATTGGAAAACTTCATACGTCACTTCAGTGTATAAATTGGGTAGAAAATCAGACATCTCAAACTATCGTCCTATATTAATCCTTAGCATAATACCCAAAGTCTGTGATAGTATTATTTTAGATTATCTCACCTATGACTGTTCGAGTATTATGACATCACAACAATTTGGCTTCACTTCTAAAAGGTCTGGAGAATTGGATTTACTCACATATGTTGACTTTTTGTCTGATGGTTTGGAAGGGGGTCTGCAGATTGATTCTATGTACACTGATTTCTCTAAAGCTTTTGACAGGGTTAATCATGGGCTCTTGCTACATAAACTTTTTCATTATGGTGTTGACGGTCTTGTATTACAATGGCTAAGTGATTATCTTACGAATAGTTTACAAACGGTCAGAGTTACTCATGAATATTCTCATACTATTCCAGTAACCTCTGGAATTCCCCAAGGATCTCATTCAGGACCATTATTATTTAACATATTTATTAATGATATAATGCATTGTTTTCAAGGTAGCAAAGCCTTGTTATTTGCTGATGACCACCTGACATGTTTTAGTGTGATTAGTGGCATGGATGATGCTCTAATATTACAATCTGATTTAGATAGTCTATCAAATTAATGTACACTCAATGGTGTGAATCTAAACGCATCCAAATGTCATGTAATGCGTTTTCATGGAATACACCACCCAATAGCTTTTGATTAGAATATTAATAATGAAACTCTAAAATGTGCTTCTCAAACTAAGGGCTTGGGTGTTATATTGGACTCCACACTTAAGAATAAGTCTCATGTTACCGCTGTTGTTCAAAAATCTATGAAGATGTGGTTATAAAGATAACCACTTCTGATTTTACTAACATCACTGCTATTAGATCTCTATATTGCTCACTGGTCAGAATTTATCTTGATTATTGTTTACCAGTATGGTCTCCTCATTACATTACATGAAGCTGTTTAGCACAATTTTTTAAGATACATTGCTTTTAAGATGCACATTTACCTTTGTTATGATTTCTTAGAACGTTTTTTAAACATTACTACTCTGGAGGTTCGCTGAAGGCAAAGGGATCTGATACAGCTGTTCAACATAGTAAATGGTATTTGTGATAGTCCCAAGCTTCTCTCTAAAATATATTTAGTCGTCCCTTCTCATCTTTCTAGGCAGGTACAAACGTTTCATTTCGCATTTCATAGGTATAACTATGCAATGAATAGTTTTCTACCTAGAACACTTAGATTAGCAAATTCTGTCGATGGAATTTTAATTTTTGATGTGTCCACTTTCAAGTTTAAAAAACATTTGCTGGAGCTTCCACTTTAGAGCGTACATCTTTTATTGCTAGTTAGTTGTGTTATCACTCCTCTTACTTTATTTGCTTTTTTCCTCTGATTTATACTATACTTTAGGTTTTTCCTTTTGTTTTATAGATAAGTTTAATGCGTGTGTCAATTGTTCTATCTTGTTCTAGTTTTATATATTTTTCTTTTTTTGTTATTGTAACATTTTTTTATATTTCCATATTGTATTAATGTGAATTGGGCTTGACCGTGATTAATTAAATTAAAATTAACGGTTATTTTATTCATTTCCTGATTAATTGAATTTGAATATAAATATATAATAATATAATTTATAAATAAACATTTCTTAAAATTTATGAAAATGTTTTCCATAATCTCAACTTAGGTAGATACACAATACGCAGTAGCTAGTATAAATAATAAAGTATAGGTATACTTTTTTCTTTCACCGTTTCGTCTTTTCCTCTCTTATAAATGATTTCTGATTTATTGTTTAAACCGGTCCTGTACGAATCACGTGACTCAGGCCGGCCAACTTAAAATTAGCCCAACATGGCGACCACCGTAGAGGAGTCATAGTCTAGGGCATTTAGCACTAAATCACCCGAATAGAGGAAATTTGGGAGCACAACAGATATCGAGATACGGTTTTCTGCATTGTGTTGGGGAAGATCCAAGAAGAAACTGACGAAAATGTGGGTTAGCAGTTTTTTGAAAATCGCCTTCTGGGCCCTATTTCCAAGTACAGGCTTGGTATGGTTCACCAGGTCACGACGAGACCTTAGATCCGTTACAATGGGGGTGGGAATTGGTGGATGGAGAGCTCAGTCCTGTCACCACGACCCAGGAAGCCGGCCCCGAGGAAATTTTGAACGAAATTTCGTGTTCTTGCCAAACTGGCTGTGGCATGAGGTGCGGTTGCCGCCGAAGTGGGTTGGTGTGCTCACTGGCATGCAAGAATTGCGATGACAATTGCTCAAACCAAAAAGGCGCTCCCGATGGGGCCGATAATAGTGACGACGAAGAAGATAAAGAAGAGGAAAAAAATGGAGAAGGGGAAGAAGGAGAGCAACGGGAAGAAGAAGATGAGGAGTTTGAACAAGATGTTTAGTTCTTAAGTTGAAAATTTCAGTTTATAATGAATAATTCAAGATTAATAAAAACTTCTATTTGTTATTTGAATAAAGAATTATGTTCATAATTTGTGATTTTTCACTAGCTGCTTAACCATTTCCTAGCCGCCCCTGAGTGACCTGGATATTACAATGCCAGCATTGAATTCAGCATCTCCGAAAACCCCCGAGTAACGAGTTTGGAGCCATTTACATGGACTACGCGATTTCCCCCCAGAATGACCCACCGGATACCCCCACAGAGCCGCCCCCGTGCACCCCCGGGTAATTACAATGCCACAGTTGAATTCAGCATCCCCGAAAACCCCGAGTCACAAGCTTGGAGCGATTCTCATGCACGCTGCCACTCCTGGCCCAATTCGGCCCGGCGCACCCCCACAGCGCCGCCCCTGTGCGACCCAGATATTGCATTGCCAGCATTGAATTCAGCATCTCCGAAAACCCCCGAGTAACGAGTTTGGAGCCATTTACATGGACTACGCGTTTCCCCCCCAGAATGACCCACCGGATACCCCCACAGAGCCGCCCCCGTGCACATCCGGGTAATTACAATGCCACAGTTGAATTCGGCATCCCCAAAAACCCCCGAGTAACGAGTTTGGAGCGATTCTCATGCACGCTGCCATTCCTGCCCCAATTCACCCCCCGCGCACCCCCGCAGAGCCACCCCCGCACACCCTCGGGTAATTCTGATGCCAGAATTGGATTCTCCGAAAACCCCCGAGTAACGAGTGTGGAGCGATTTTAATGCACGCTGCCATTTCTCCCCCCAATTCACCCCCTGGACAGCCCCACAGAGCCACCCCCGTGCACCCCTGGGTAATTAAAATGCCAGAATTGAATTTGGCGTCCCCGAAAACCCCCGAGTAACGAGTGTGGAGCGATTTTAATGCATGCTGCCATTTCTCCCCCCAATTCACCCCCCAAGCACCCCCACAGAGCCGCCCCCGTGCACCCCCAGGTAATTCTAATGCCTGAATCGAGTTCGGCAGCCCCGAAAACCCCCGAGTAACGATTTCCGAGCGATTTTTCCGCGTTTACAATCGTTCCCATAACGGTACAAATAATGATGCAATTGGAAAATGCATTTTCCGGCCCAGAAGGCGTTTTTCAAAAAACTGCTAACCCACAGTAGTAGAAGGGGCTGATGTATACATCTTTTAGTTACAAGAAAAGTTACTAAAAAAGTTACTAGATTTGCCCCGCCCCTCCCCCTCCCCTCCCCACCGCCTCCCCAGGGCGCCAGGTGTTCTAAAAATAGCCCTTCCAAGAAATACAGATGACGTCACTAGCGCGGCTGGCAGGTGGAGAGTTTTAAGGTTGTTCGTAGTGTACAGAAATCTTGCATTTATTATCGTTCGAAAAATAAAAGCTTATAGAAAGTGATAAAAGTCGAGCTATTTAAAAACCACAGACCTAGTAATTATTATCGTTTTGGCGCTTAAATATAAAATGTAAAATTATTTATCATTAATGAACAAATAACAGAAATACCATTTTGTGTTTGATATAAAATGTGTTCAAGGCTAGTCGTAGTCTCCTGAATATCCAGCTTGCAAATAATTTACGGTTTTCGCGGTTTCGCTTCCGCATGCCTTTGCTGCATTGGTGCATGGGAAAATTGCAGTTTTTGTTTCAAGGTGAACCTAAAAATTGATAATATTGTAAATAAATTTGTGATATAAAATTAAATCTTTTGAAATGATAAAAAATGAGTACTTTGTATATAACGGGGTATTATTGTGTTATCTATCTGAAACAGGAATAAAGAAACGATATTCGAGGTTTCAACGAACAATGAATATTTTACTCCAAAGCGACGTTGCCACCTCCTCCTCAACCCGATAAGGTGTTTTTGATACAGACGTTGTCATTTCTTTAAATCAAATTATGCCGATAGAAATAAAACATTGCTACAGCTGTTAAAAGTTTTGTACAACACACATATAAATCTATAGCTGTAATATTTTTTACCTAACAATAACTATTGAAAAATGCGAGATGTTGCCAAGTAGTGAGGATACCTACTAATCGTATTGAGGTTTTGTAACAATAACTATAAAACTTATTCATCTTAAAAGTCTAAATCTAAATCAATCACCCAACATCTCGCCTGTGGGTACGGTATTTTGACCATCGTCTATATAAACAATAGAGTCAGTATCGTAATAAACTACAGCCTCACCTAATTTATCTAACATTTCGTACAACCTGAGACGTGCGTTGGATGTAGTGAATGTCGCTATAAAAATATTGGTAGATTTCGGATCTTCGTAAAACTGATCTTTGTATTTATAGGTGACTTGAACAATGTCATCGTTAATAAAAACACAATTAGATATATTTATTTTATCGTCCAATAATATGTCATACCAATCTTTGGTATCTGTGATATATTTAGACACACTCATGTTAGTTCTTTGACCGAATTTACCCCAGCAGCTATTTAAAACTATTTTGGCAATAGCCCTCTTACCGGGGTTGGACTTAATGTTGTTAATATCCAGTTCGATGCCCATTGTTTCTTTGATGGCTTTGGCATATGCTTCGTTTGATTCATAGCTATGCGGGCTCGTTTCTAACTTGATTTTCATAAAATCCCTTACATATCCTTTAAACAACTCATTCGTTTTTTGTTCAAAGTGCCACACTTCGGATATATTGATAATTTTGTATCCTTTTTCTATTGCTTTATTTATTTCCAAAGTGGTCCAAGTACCTGTAAACACACGTTCTGAGTCTGTATGAGTACATACCGACGTATTGTTTTCCATGCAGGTACGACAGAGGGCAAATGTTAATTTTGTAGTTTTCACCGGTAATACAGGGTGATACAACTCACGAGGAGGTAAAACAGTGCATTTTATCAACCCGAACCATGTAGGATCATATGTTTCGGGTTTAAATATTTTTACGGGAAATCCTACTGGATAGAAATCCATATAATTAACGGTTGGATACAGGGAAACCACATCAATGTACCTGAGTTTTTTACCTGTTACCTTTAATTTTGCAGCATTGGTTCGGCCTCCAAAGAATGAATCTCTAGGCTTTAAAGACTCATCAAATTCTACAGGTTTAGCTTTTTTAAATTCAGCAGATTTGAGCCAATCACATTCCCACATTTCAACTAAATTGTAGCCAGCATCTATAATTTGTTGACTTCTACGTCTTGTTTTTTCATAAAGGTCTTCCATGGTTTCGTTATTAACTTTATTAATAGTTGTGGGATTGTAACATTTAGGGCACCCGTGCCAGTAGCAGCCGGAAAATTGGAAAACTGTCGGCTTTTCTGTCGCCTCAAGAAATCCATCCACGGGTTTTCCGCAGATAACTACTTCACCACCATTTAAAGCGTGACGTACGTTAGGGTACTGGTTTAACCACGTAATAGAGATCTGGCTAAACTGTTCTTTTCTTTCATCCTCTACACTAGCTATTGTTTTAGGTACCAAGTATTTAGAACGGAAAATACCCATACATAAACTGGCTACTGTTAGGTATTGAAACGGATCAATGTTGGCTATTTCCAAAAAATCTTTCCTAAATGTCAAACAACCTCTTCTTAAAATATCAACGTCGGAATCGCAATAGGCCTGTATTTCTTTCTGCATGTCAAAGATATCATTTTTATGTTCTTTGTACCATTCTAAAAACTCATTTCTTTGTTTAACTTTCATAGTGCTAACCCCATAATATTCAACATCTGGTAGGGGGCCTACGTAATTTTGGTTCTCCACTGTATTAAAATAATGTGGAAAATAACCTTTTTTTAATTCTTTTAATTCGAATGTTGTTGGAAATGCTGCTAGAGGACCAGCCACAAAGTTTGAACTATCGATTATTTTCAACTTTATGTGAGGAACTTCTAACAACATTAATTTAGAACCGTTGTAAATAGTGAAAGGTTTTATTGTGTTCTCCACACAATATTTCAAAATAAAATATGAATCGTAACCTTTTGCATTGTGAGCAACCGCTGTATATCCTCGATGTTTTTCGGATATAAGCCACTGACAAAATTCGTCATTATTTGTAAAAGTATATTTGATACCATCAAAGTCGTGGGCTATTACTAAATTAGGTATATGTATACCGGTATCTTGCATAGCTTCGTAGTCGAAGAAAATATACTTTTCGTTGTAGGTACACCTCTGTATTTTATCTTCTGACATACCATTACAAGTACAAGGTTCTGTGCAAATAGGTGAAGTTTTTTTTATATTTATTATATTTACAACCCTTATTCATTCCAATGCTACGACCGTTGCATTCACAGGGCACGTTACATATACCTCCTTTGGCAGGTTTCTTAGTCATGTAGCATTGATGATTAGTCTCTACAAAATCGTCGCAGTTTCTACAGTATGAAAAACCACACTTGTGAAATTTTTCACGACTAAGAAACTTGTTGCACCCTGTACACCTGTATACCTTTTTACAAACTTCTTCGTGATTAGACAGACACTCGCGATTATAGCAATACCTGTTACAGTTTTCACAAAAGATTTTGTTTTTACTATCGATGCCATGCTGTTGCATATTACACAAGTTACATTTCGGTAATTTTTTACATTTATGTTTTTGTTTATGATCGTAGCACGTGTCACATTTATAACAATAATAGTTACGGCCGTGAAAACCAGCCATCTTACTTATAACATCAAAATGATTGTGATTTTTATACAAGTATAATTTTACAGGTTTTTCCTTACCCTCGTAAATAATTGTGTTGAAATTTTCAGCACAAATAATTTTAATCTGTACATCTAATAACTCTTCTGCTCGTTTAAGATCTTGTAAAGAGAACCCACATACGTAGTCACCGCCCAGTCTACGACATAATGAACGGGCTAGGTTAGTTTGTATAGATCTACCCAATCTAATGTGTCTTATGTCTGATGCCGATAGTTTTTTACCCAAGATTTCATTGGTGTGATATGTAAGGGCTACTATTATAGCACGAGCACCGCACAAAGCATCACTGTTGTTTATCCTTGTAATACTTCTTTTTGATATACGATTTTCTGCTAAATTAATTATTTTTTTACTATGACCTTTACCGCGTGGTACTTTAAATATCTGTACGTCGAAGGTTGTACCTTTAATATCGACATTCTGATCTGACGTAACGATGTTTTCGACGAGATCTAAAAGAGTATCGGTATTAAGCTTAGTAACCGTTTCCGTACTTATCGGATTATTAAAACCAGAGTTTTGAATAATGACCCTGATTTTATCACCCTTTACATAATTAGCTTCTTTTTTAGAATGGTCTATGACCTCTTGTAAACTGTTACGTAAAAGCTGTTTTTCAGCTCCTAAACCACCACCATATTTAATATCTTTATTTAAATTATACTGATATGTAGATAGAAAAGCGTTAAATTTTTTAATATATTTCTTTGATAGATTTTTAAAAGACCAAGGTTTGTTTTCCATTGTTAAAAATTTTTCGAAAATCAAAAAACTCAAAATTTTCAAAAATCAAAAAAAGACTCAAAATATTTTTAGGCTTACCGCAAGAGCAGGAGACACGTCTGAACACGCCGAGAGCAGGAAAGAAAATGAGTTTGAGCAGCCGTTAGCTGTTTTATACAGAGAGAAAAAAGGGGCGTGGTCTGCCGACGTCACGTGATCTTCTCAGGAGAAAATATCTTTCCCAGGTGAGTTTATACAAAACCGTTTTAAATTATATATTATTTTATCAGGGGATTGCCACCGTGAATCATATATAAAAATATAGGTATTATTTCTCGATTTTATAACATATGATCGGACTGTGGTTAGATAACCTCACTTTTACAATTTCGATAAGCTTTATAGCGAGCTGTTTATCAGCTGTGAATATGATTCATTTATAAAATTTATTTTAGGGAATCTCTTTTAAGCACGCTACACCTGCAAAGTAATAATTTTAATTACTGGTTTACTTAAAATACTCAAATTCTGTTTCTGGTAAATCTGAAAAAATTTAGGAGACTACAAAATGGTCGAAAAAAAATTTCGTGGCGTGTGCAACGGCTGAAATATAGATAAGAAAATTGTTATAGTTTTGAAAAGCTTGTAAAATTGTGGGAAAAGTGTAGAGCCGTGCGCAAAACCGGAAACGATGATAAGAAAATCGCGATAATTTGAAAAAGTTCGTATATTTTAATGGAAAATGTGGCAAAAAAAATCATGTTATTAGATAAGAAAAATTACAGCTTGTAAAATAAATTGCGCAATGACACGCTGACGTTGTGTCATAATGATATTAAAAAAGGATAAAAAATAAAACGTTTTAAATCAGAAAAAATATTTATTAATAAATATAAAATCTTATTTATTTACATATATAAGTATTCTATAACTAAACACTATTAGAGTTTTTACAATCACAATTGTACTCTTCATCGCAATGTTATACTTCCTCCTTTACGACAAAAAGAACAAAAAATTTGGTCTGCAATCGCTGCAGTCACAGGCTCGACCCCAATCACAATTAGGCCTGTTTACTCTAGAAAGGTATAACATGAAATAACTACCTGATCCTTAGGTAGTGTCTTTTATTCAATTATATCTGCCAGCCTAAGCTCTTCAATTATTTCACAAAATTCTTCATCTTCTCTGTCAAGTTGTTTTAATCGTTCCACAAGTACATTTGGGTCTGTCCAATTCTGGAGTATATTATTTACAGGGTAACGTCGTGTACTAATAGTAGTTGTTGGGGGTCTATTTTCTGAATTAAGTTTTGTTTTAACGAGGTCTTTGTTCATATATGCCATGTTTTCCGAAATACCTCGTATATTTCTCACAACTGATCTTGGTAGTGTACTTTTCAAATTTCCGCGGGTACGTTTGGTGCTTCTAAATAATGGTTTAATTATTTTATTGAACTTAGTTGGACATGACTGGTGTTTTAAATGTCCTCGGCGATTGCGATGCACACCTGTTAATTCCAACATTTGTTTATAATTTTGATGATCTTCGGGCGTAAAATCCTTTGGATTTTTAGCAAACAAAAGCGAATATAGACCAGAAGTTCCTTTAAACTTTGCATCGGTTAGCGAAATATTTTGACCGTCAAACTTAAGTTCTTTATTACCTAATTTCCATTGCGAGCCATCATAAACGGGGCCAAAGGCGTTATCATAATCATCACAAGTTTTCCAATATGTATCTAAATAGGAATTATTCTCTTCACTTATAGGGGGCACATCATTTCTTGGCTGTTGGGAAGGTGTTTCTTTCGTAGTTTTAATTTCGTGTGAAGACGGTTCACCTTGTACTAAGGTATTTTTTATTTGTTTTAACGGTTCTGTTACGGGTTTAAATATATTTTCGAGATGTTCTTCTCGATCACGCTCGTATTGTCTGAGCGCATTGTATTTTTCACGAATAGCTCTTGCGAGCTCTAATACGTGTTGCTTACGCAATGTCATGGTAACGAATGAAAAAACTATTGTGTACACCCCTATTTATAACCTCGGTATGTACTCGGACAGGTTCATACATGACCATAGATGACCATAAGTGATCATATATGTAAAACATAGCCGCGCATAAGCGACCATAAGCGACCATAAGTGACCATAGGCGACCA
The DNA here is from genome assembly GCA_963921935.1 of Galeruca laticollis. Lineage (NCBI taxonomy): Eukaryota > Metazoa > Arthropoda > Insecta > Coleoptera > Chrysomelidae > Galeruca > Galeruca laticollis. The sequence continues at coordinate 155,079,800 of OY998181.1, read as the reverse complement.
TAGGCGCCCAAATGTGTAAATCATAGATGTGTATAAGCGACCATAAACAACCAATAGTCGTAATCATAGATGTGTATAAGCGACCATAAACAACCAATAGTCGTAATCATTGACGTTCATACGCGTACATAGAAGCCCCTAAATAACCTTTATTAACTAAAAAATAGGTACGAAGACATAAGTGAAGGACTAGTAGTACAAATAACGTGTTTTATAGACGGTTCTAAATTAATGTTGTTAGAAGTTCCTCACATAAAGTTGAAAATAATCGATAGTTCAAACTTTGTGGCTGGTCCTCTAGCAGCATTTCCAACAACATTCGAATTAAAAGAATTAAAAAAAGGTTATTTTCCACATTATTTTAATACAGTGGAGAACCAAAATTACGTAGGCCCCCTACCAGATGTTGAATATTATGGGGTTAGCACTATGAAAGTTAAACAAAGAAATGAGTTTTTAGAATGGTACAAAGAACATAAAAATGATATCTTTGACATGCAGAAAGAAATACAGGCCTATTGCGATTCCGACGTTGATATTTTAAGAAGAGGTTGTTTGACATTTAGGAAAGATTTTTTGGAAATAGCCAACATTGATCCGTTTCAATACCTAACAGTAGCCAGTTTATGTATGGGTATTTTCCGTTCTAAATACTTGGTACCTAAAACAATAGCTAGTGTAGAGGATGAAAGAAAAGAACAGTTTAGCCAGATCTCTATTACGTGGTTAAACCAGTACCCTAACGTACGTCACGCTTTAAATGGTGGTGAAGTAGTTATCTGCGGAAAACCCGTGGATGGATTTCTTGAGGCGACAGAAAAGCCGACAGTTTTCCAATTTTCCGGCTGCTACTGGCACGGGTGCCCTAAATGTTACAATCCCACAACTATTAATAAAGTTAATAACGAAACCATGGAAGACCTTTATGAAAAAACAAGACGTAGAAGTCAACAAATTATAGATGCTGGCTACAATTTAGTTGAAATGTGGGAATGTGATTGGCTCAAATCTGCTGAATTTAAAAAAGCTAAACCTGTAGAATTTGATGAGTCTTTAAAGCCTAGAGATTCATTCTTTGGAGGCCGAACCAATGCTGCAAAATTAAAGGTAACAGGTAAAAAACTCAGGTACATTGATGTGGTTTCCCTGTATCCAACCGTTAATTATATGGATTTCTATCCAGTAGGATTTCCCGTAAAAATATTTAAACCCGAAACATATGATCCTACATGGTTCGGGTTGATAAAATGCACTGTTTTACCTCCTCGTGAGTTGTATCACCCTGTATTACCGGTGAAAACTACAAAATTAACATTTGCCCTCTGTCGTACCTGCATGGAAAACAATACGTCGGTATGTACTCATACAGACTCAGAACGTGTGTTTACAGGTACTTGGACCACTTTGGAAATAAATAAAGCAATAGAAAAAGGATACAAAATTATCAATATATCCGAAGTGTGGCACTTTGAACAAAAAACGAATGAGTTGTTTAAAGGATATGTAAGGGATTTTATGAAAATCAAGTTAGAAACGAGCCCGCATAGCTATGAATCAAACGAAGCATATGCCAAAGCCATCAAAGAAACAATGGGCATCGAACTGGATATTAACAACATTAAGTCCAACCCCGGTAAGAGGGCTATTGCCAAAATAGTTTTAAATAGCTGCTGGGGTAAATTCGGTCAAAGAACTAACATGAGTGTGTCTAAATATATCACAGATACCAAAGATTGGTATGACATATTATTGGACGATAAAATAAATATATCTAATTGTGTTTTTATTAACGATGACATTGTTCAAGTCACCTATAAATACAAAGATCAGTTTTACGAAGATCCGAAATCTACCAATATTTTTATAGCGACATTCACTACATCCAACGCACGTCTCAGGTTGTACGAAATGTTAGATAAATTAGGTGAGGCTGTAGTTTATTACGATACTGACTCTATTGTTTATATAGACGATGGTCAAAATACCGTACCCACAGGCGAGATGTTGGGTGATTGATTTAGATTTAGACTTTTAAGATGAATAAGTTTTATAGTTATTGTTACAAAACCTCAATACGATTAGTAGGTATCCTCACTACTTGGCAACATCTCGCATTTTTCAATAGTTATTGTTAGGTAAAAAATATTACAGCTATAGATTTATATGTGTGTTGTACAAAACTTTTAACAGCTGTAGCAATGTTTTATTTCTATCGGCATAATTTGATTTAAAGAAATGACAACGTCTGTATCAAAAACACCTTATCGGGTTGAGGAGGAGGTGGCAACGTCGCTTTGGAGTAAAATATTCATTGTTCGTTGAAACCTCGAATATCGTTTCTTTATTCCTGTTTCAGATAGATAACACAATAATACCCCGTTATATACAAAGTACTCATTTCTTATCATTTCAAAAGATTTAATTTTATATCACAAATTTATTTACAATATTATCAATTTTTAGGTTCACCTTGAAACAAAAACTGCAATTTTCCCATGCACCAATGCAGCAAAGGCATGCGGAAGCGAAACCGCGAAAACCGTAAATTATTTGCAAGCTGGATATTCAGGAGACTACGACTAGCCTTGAACACATTTTATATCAAACACAAAATGGTATTTCTGTTATTTGTTCATTAATGATAAATAATTTTACATTTTATATTTAAGCGCCAAAACGATAATAATTACTAGGTCTGTGGTTTTTAAATAGCTCGACTTTTATCACTTTCTATAAGCTTTTATTTTTCGAACGATAATAAATGCAAGATTTCTGTACACTACGAACAACCTTAAAACTCTCCACCTGCCAGCCGCGCTAGTGACGTCATCTGTATTTCTTGGAAGGGCTATTTTTAGAACACCTGGCGCCCTGGGGAGGCGGTGGGGAGGGGAGGGGGAGGGGCGGGGCAAATCTAGTAACTTTTTTAGTAACTTTTCTTGTAACTAAAAGATGTATACATCAGCCCCTTCTACTACCCACATTTTCGTCAGTTTCTTCTCGGGCCTTCCCCAATACAATGCAGAAAACCGCATCTCGATATCTGTTGTGCTCCCAAATTTCCTCTATTTTTGCTAAATGCCCTAGTCTATCAAACCGAATATACAATTCATTGAATAAAAAGTAAAGGAAGGATAGCTACTATCTACACTCATAGAGAGAAAGCAAGACGGAAGTAGCCATCTTGAACAACCAAGTATGACTCATTTTATTTTGTTGTTGCATTGGTTGGAGAGTACGTTTTTGCTTTTGGAAGTTTTATAATAATTTTATAGTGTAAGTAAGTTGTTTTCTTTTATACTTTAATTTATATTAATTTTAAATAATATAAAAGATGCAAAATAAACATTTGATATTTTGATGAATGACAAGGTTAAGATATAGGCGTAACATAAAAATAAAAATAGTAAGTTAACTGTTGTAACACTATACATTTAAGAAATATTTATTTGCATTTTTTCAAATTGGATTTATTTATAATGTGTAAATATTGATTATAAAAGTTTGATGCATAAAAATATGTTTTTAGTTTTCCTAAAGATTGTCAGAAAAGCAAATTGTGGACGAATTTTGTTAATATATATAGCGCGCCTATGGTAAAACGGATATTGCCGTCCGCCATATGCAACAACCACCCTGATCAACCAAACTTGTGTTTATTGTTCCTTCCTTTACTTTTTATTCAATGATACAATTAATAGTCCATGGAACCTAAGTCCGTGAGCCAGCTGCAAGTCACAGATGATCCTGACCAATTAAAAACTACCGAGGTTAGGATCCGTTGGCGCGAAGGTTTAAAAATAATAGCTGCTTTCTTTTGACAAGATATTAAATTATTTCAATTAAAACGCATCGTAATTGCTTGTTCCTAGGCCATTAACTGATATTATTTGATATCCGGCCGCATTTACTAAATCATAACGACATTGCTACACTGAGATAAAAGAAAAGGTGAGAGAACTGTTTTCCAGTTATCTGTTAAATTTGAATAAAAAAAACTGTTTAACGGTTAAACGAACTTTTTTGGAATGTTAATTTACTCATTTATGTTTAAGTTATCAAAAAACTTAAACTAATATAGGTATTTCATTTTTCAAATTAAAATATAAATCGTTTAGTAGGATAGCCAAAATAATGTAACTTTTCTATTTTCTCAAGGAATCGATCAATTTGCTATTATAGCAATATTAACAATGATTGTTGATATAGTAACAACAAAAAATCTTTTATCAGCAATGTGGTTATGACTTAGTGAATTGTGCAGATTAACTGAGATTAAAAAAATGGAATGGTTAAGAAAATTCTAGTTCTTACTTTGATTAAAGTTGAAACGAGAAAAATACTGTTTTATTTTGACCTATATCTGTTGTCATAAGGAAATATGAATATTTAACAGGGCAAAAAAACTACCAAGGTTATTGGATTGTCTTATAAATTATAATTTATTTATACATTCTTAGATACCAAATTTAAAGCTATTTTTTCTTCTTTGTCGTACAGAACAACCTCCTCTGAGTATTTACTTTTTTATTGTGTGGTATATTCATAGATATATAATACAAGTGTATTATATATCTATGGGTATATTAATATTTTGCGAAGAAGCAGAATTAACAAGGTGGTGTTTAGACACTATAGTGCTGCAATTGTTGGTGGTATGGGGGCAATATCTTTATCTACAATCTCAAGTTCCTCCAATGAAGTTGTAGCCTCAAGAATTTGCTAAAACTTTATTTTAATTTAATTTTTTTTTCTCTTCAAATTCAAATAATTTGAACTATTCTTTTTACATAATTCTTTGAGAATGCAGTCCTCTTCAATGAAATTTTCTTTGACTACGTGCATATGAAGACTATTTTCGTCATCTGAAAAAACAACATGAAAAGTCATAAAAACTATGAAAAAGGAAAAATTCGTAGATTAAATTGCACTCTGCAGAAAAGTTCCAATTAGCGGCGTAGATATTTTTTCTGGGTGTAATCGAACCTTTACATTTTTTTAGTCAGCTGCAAGAGATTTCCTAATAAATTTTTAGTCAGTGTATCACTATTTATAATTTTTTAAGTTAAACTCCCATCTCTGTATGGGGAAATGTCACAATTTTGAATTGTGTAAAGATTTATAATTGGAGAGGTAGCGATTTCTTGCACTCCTTGCATTCAGAATTCATAATCAATAGAGAAAATAGTTTTGCAACAAAAACTAAATAAAAAATGATCAAGGAATGTAAATCAAATTTACATATAATCTTGCACAATGATAAACATCTCTATTCTACATTCCGCAAAACCTTACAAAATTATTTAAAAGTCCGATATCATTGTTGCCAATGCCAGTAGTATACTAAAACTTAAAATACCTCAGAATAGCAAAATTTTCACAAATCAAAAATATTCGGAGATACTTGAAAAAGTATAAAATGAATAAATTAGAGAATCGAGTATAGCTGGAAAAGTTTTAAAATTGCCCATAACTTTTTTATTATTGTAAAAATTATTTTCAGTCCACTTAAAATAATCTTCCATCAGATAATGATTTCGATTTGGCAACGCTGCTTCAATCGTCGACAAGGTTGTTCTTGCTAATTTCCATTGGTTAGGATCATCCGTGATCCTACAACTCACTAGACGCTAGTTCAATTCTACACTACTTATAATATAAAATGAAAGTAATCAAAAATTTGACAAATTCAAGTCCTGTCTAAAATTTTCAAACTTAATCGCTTGTATTTTGCTCTTCTGTTTGCCTGTCTTAAATACATTTATTTTTGTCTCCATTGATATCCCTTTTTTGTTAATAAAATCCTGGTTCATTGCATAGTACAATTTTAGTGTTTTTTGCACTCTATCTTATATTTCTTTTTCATGTCTCCCAATCTCCCCATTCGTCCTACTTGTTCAATTTATAACATTGTCTACGCTTATCTGTATGTTTTTGTGTTCGTTTCCTACTACCATAACTTTCGTTTTGTTGTTATTTGATTTCATCCCATATTGTACCAGGGCAACATTCCAAATCTCCAGATTCTTTTGTAAATCTACCTCTTTTTCGGCCATAATGACAATATCATCTGCAAATTCTTTTTCTGACACTTGTACCATTTCCATATATCTGTATCCTACCTTAAATTCTTTAACTTTCACTTTAAATTTCTTTATTACCCCATCAATATATATTGTGAACAGTGTAGGACTTAGACCTCCTCCTTGCCTCAGTCCTTCTTCTGTTGCGAAAGCATTTGAGATGCTATTTTGGTGTATAATAAAGTGAAAACACAGTATATATCTTTTAATACTCTGATCATTTTATTTTCTATTCCTCGTTCTGATAATATTTTCCATAATTTATTTCTTGGTACTCGATTGAAGGCTTTTTCCATATCAATAAAACCTAAATACACTTCTTTGTCTTACTCTATTGTTTTTTCCATGATCTGCTTTAAAGTAAATGTATGGTCCTGAATACTTCTTCCTTTTCTAAATCCGCTTTGGCATTCTTCTAATGTATTTTCTGTTACTGATTTAATTTTTGTGTCCAATATTTGTTCATAAATTTTCATAGCAACATCCAATAAATTAATTCCTCTGTAGTTGTTACAATCATATTTATCGCCCTTCTTTTATATATTGGTGTTATTAAAGCTGTTTTCCATTCTTGCGGTACTCGTTCTTCATGCCAAACTTTATTGTATATTTTAACAAGTCTTTCTGTACCTTTTTCTCCAATATATCTAATCCTCTCATTTGTTATTTTGCAAGTAAATAGTATGAGTATCATCCCAGACAGGATTGAAAGGAATTATTTCTTTATATATATATATATATATAGACTTAACAAAATAAATATACTGAGTAATATAATAAAATACTATTCTAATGATTATGAATAATATGTTCTAAATTTATTAAATTAGGATTAAAGTAAATTTAACAAATTTAGAAAAACAGTTTTCGTATTTGTATTAGTAAGTAAATATTTATAGATATAGGTTAGGTTAGGTTTATAATGAGTGGGTCAATGATGCCCTTCACTGCGACTCGCGAGAGTCTATTGTGGCGCATACCTGTTCAAATTTCACCAAACAGATTCAGCTTCTTAACGAAGCCGATTAATTTGTTCACTGAATGATATTTCATGTCCGAGGGCAAGAGAGTGGCCTTGGCAAACATCAGATACCTGACTCAAGCCGCGGCAAGGCAGGCACAAATTATATGCTCTGCTGTTTCATCATCTTTCAAACAAAGACGGCGAATCGGATCGTCCGACAATCCAAGTTTCAGCATATGATGATTAAAACGACAGTGGCCTGTTAGAAGGCCTGTTAGGAAGCGTAGATCGTGTCTATTATAGCCTAACATTTGTTTGGATACATTATTCGAAGGATGTATGAAGGCCTTTGAATGAACCAATCCTGGTATATTATGCCACAAGTCTAAAACTCTTCTTGTAGTCCAGGTATTTAGTGTTTGTTTGACAACACTTGTTGCGATGCCAATTGTAGGTTGTGGTCCAATAAAGTCATGAGCGACACCCTCTCTTGCAAGAGAGTCAGCCTTCTCATTACCATCCATACCAGAGTGGCCAGGGATCCAAACCAGCGATATTCTGTTGCGTTCTCCTATTGAGGCGAGTCTTTTTTTGACAGTCTAGAACCAATTTCGACGTTACACGGTACGAGCTAAGTGTTTTCAAGGACGCTTGGCTGTCCGTGAATTTTTTTATTGATCTGTGTGTGTGGTTGGATTGCCTCAAACTCTCCACACATGAAGCAATGGAATAAATTCCCGCCTGAAATACGGTTGCATAGGATCCCAGAGATGTTGAGATTTCTGTCCTAGGTTTTCGACCGTATACACCCGCACCAGAGCCTGAGGGTGTCTTTGATCCATCAGTGTACCAACAGAAGTCTGCTCTTGATAGTTCATCCGTGCGGAGGACCCATTCATCTTTATTTGGAAATAGGACGGTATAAGGCAGATTATACTTTACTGTTGGGGGTATTATATCAGAGGTCATTCCCAGAGCACTATGACTTTCGGTGGCCGCTAGCATTCTACTTTGCTCTGTATAAGCCTGTTTTGTGCATTTAGAAATATGCACAATTCTATATGCTGTCCATCTGGCCTCCTTTTCTAGAAGTATATGGAGAGGAAGAAGGTCCAGGAGGATTTCCATGGCTGCTGAAGGTGTGGTGCTGACAGCACCAGTTATAGCCAAACTGGCCTGTCTCTGCATGCCAGAGAACTTTGCTTGGGCCGTTTTCTGTAAAGCTTTTCACCATGAAGCAATGGCTCCGTATGTGATCATTGGTCTAACAATCATCACATATATCCAATGGATTTTTTTGGGACTCAAGCCCCAAGATTTTCCGCAGATCCTGCGACATGTCCACAAGGAAAGTCTGGCCTTATGGATGACTTTTTCCAAGTGAGCGTTCTAAGTAAGTTTTTTATCTAGGATGATTCCCAAATATTTTACTTCCGCTGCAAATGGAATAACCTCACCATTATAGGAAAGTGGCGGAAGGTCCGCCAAATTCCTTCTCCTAGTGAAGGGAACTATTACAGTTTACCAGGGTTAACAGACATCTGTTCCCTTCGGCACCAACTGTAGACATCGTCCAAAGTCCTTTGGAGGGTATTATGTGCAACCCGTCCGGACTTGGTTCTTGCCAGAATGACAAGGTCGTCTGCATACGCTTGCAGTTCCACCCCTCTTCCCACGAGAGTACCAAGCAGGTCATCTATCAGGAGTGACCACAAAAGAGGAGATAACACTCCACCCTGCGGGCAGCCCCTGGAAACCTTAAAGCTTATGGCCTCGTCTTGAATAGATGTAGTGGCTGTTCTATTAGTGAGCTTGGCATATATCCAGCCGGTAATCGTTGGTTTAATGCCCTTTCCAGTCAAAGCTGAACCAATGGAGGCTGGTAGTGCATTGTCGAATGCTCCTTCGATGTCGAGAAAAATGGCCACCGCAATCTCCTTATTGTTAAGGGATTGTGTGATTTTCTCAACAAGGTTATGTAATGCTAAATCTGTTGATTTGCCTGTTTGATAAGCGTACAGGTGGATGCTCAGGGGGGAGCTGTATAAAGCTACCTGCCTGATATGGCAGTCCAGTACTCTTTCAAGTCCTTTAAGCAGGAAAGATGTTAGGCTAATTGGTCTGACCGATTTAAGGTTTGGGTCTGTGCGGCCCACTTTCGGTATATATACTACCACCCTAGCCGCCAACCAACTGGGTGCTGGAAAGATGCCATCCTCACCGGGAGATTTGAAGGGCTGAAATGATTTTATTGCCCATTCAATCGCCGGTGCTGTGATAACGTTCTTGGCGACCTCCCAATCATTATTTTTGGGCCGCCTTATGCCCTCAAAGTGGGGAGGTCGGTTTTTATCCACAGTTAAACTTCCGGGAAAGTGGTTTTTAATCAAAAGCTCTAACGTTTCTTTTCTAGAGGTCGTAAAAGTGCCATCTGGTCGTTTCATCGACCCTCTCTCGGCAATCGACTCTTTAGAGAGAATCTTGTGTATTCTAGTACTGCGAGGTATGTCTGATATACTCTCACAGAACTTCTTCCAAGACTCCCGTTTCGCCTTTCAAATTTCTTTGTTATAAGTTGTTAGAGCAGTTCTATAAGGTTCCCAGTTACCTGACTCTTTAGATCTATTGAATAATCGTCGACCTTCTTTTCTTCGCTTATCTAGGATTTTATAGATATAAGAGCACTATAAAACATATTTTAATATAAATTAAACATATCTCTTATTTTACTCTTCAAATTGAAGTCGAGGAAATACATTGTTTCAACATTTTCTATACATATGTTCTTACAATATAGTTTCATGATTTCCATATTACCTTGTAAAAAATTAAATTCCAAAATTAAAATCATCATATTTCGAAGCTTCTTAGTACCAATTATCAATTTTGTACCCTCCAGAAAATGTCTGGCATTCGTTATATCAAACAAAAAAAATTATATATTTGTATTAATCCCCTCGGGATAACAACCTTAACATTCTGGCGGTACAAAAGTTCTTGAATATATCCCGCAGCAATTTCCTAACCGTTTTGTATATAAGGACGGCCTAATAATGAGAACGAGGAGAATGAGAAAGGATACCGAAACCTCGAAACTGAGCTGAAACGATTAATATAGAGATGGGTTAGGCACATTCACATAGAATCAAAGAAAAATATGAGAAATTTTCTTTGCATACTAAGATTTGAGACATTCAAATGATTTTAAACGTAAGGAGCATCTAGGATAAATAATGGAATAAAAGGTTATAACCGTACTAAATTCAACTTACAAAGGCGACTCTAGACAGGACCGTATTGATGAAATAATTCAGAAAAAATTAACTGTCTCGATCCTTATTTCGTGGAATCTACTCATATTATTGTTTTAAATGAAACTCACTGTTTCTAGCTAATTCCACAATATCATGAAAAATGTTGAAAAATCTAAAAAATTGACAATTGTTTCGATAAATCAATATCATCGTCAGAATGACTGAAGTTACATTTCATTTGATGCCTACCTGATGTTTAGTAGTTATTTTTGGCTAGACCAAGAAGTGACCTAACTTGTGATTGGCTTAATAGATGTTAATAGAAAAAAGAAGAAGATGGATATTACAAATATTGAAGCTTAGATATTATTAGCCCTATGGTGATATCCTGGATATTATTTTTCCAATTAAGATCAGTATAACTGTGCAATGATATAGAAAACCAGAAAAACTATATCTGCTGATCTTTACAATTATCACTTAAGAAGACAGCTCAATAGTGGAGAACTCCCTAGATTTATCTGTGCATTGACGACTTCATATTGTTGTTTTTTTAAATGTCTTCTATTTTCCAATTCTTCAAGGAAATCCAGTTCTTGTTTCTTATCACAAATATGTAGTACTTCTAGTTCTGTGTTAGGTGTCAATGAATGATTGGTGTCAAGTAAATGTTTTGCGTAGTGGGATTTATCTGATTGTTTTAATCTGTATGCTCGTAAGTGTTCACTGTATCGGGTTTCAAAATTTCTAAGGGTCTGACCCAAACAGACAGCATTACATTCTGGACATTTGAGTTTATATATACATGATTTCTTTAATGGTGGTATTTTTGTCTTGGCATTTAACAATTTTGTACTTACGGTACTTTCTGTTTTAAGAGAAATTGTTGTATTCGTTGTTAAATATATATTATTATTAGAAATATTTCCTGCATATGTGATAGTTTTATAAGTGTTTATTTCTTCAGTTTATTTAGGAAATTTTAGTTGTAATGCCTCTTTTTCCTCTTTTTTATTAATTAGTTTATTTATCATATGTAATGGTTAAGCGTTGGATGTTGCTATTTGTCTAATTGTATTAATCTCTCTATCAAAATTACATTTGTTCATAGGATTATCATTCTATTGTGGAATTAGCTAGGAACAGTGAGTTCCATTTAAAACAATAATTCAGAAAAATGTTGTCGTGTAAGGTATGGGTTGGTTTATTTAGATTTTGTGTATTTTACGGGGATATATCATAAAATGTTTTTTTCTGGGTTTTCTGCTATATAGAGATTATATTTATCCAATTTATTCGATGATTTACTTAACATGGGGGTTTGAGGGATTTTCGGAGTTCAGGTTATTTGATTTTAGTCACTACCTCTACATACCTAGAGGGTGACCTGGTTAAAACTGACAATTGAAAGAGGTGAAATTTCAGTGAATTTTGTAATAATGACAATAGTTATTATTTAGTGGCCGATGAGGCTAAATTATTATAAAGATTACTGATGAAACTTTGTTTTGTTATAGTCTGTATAACTTTATCGATCGAAAAATTCATTGACAACTGGTTCATACCAAAAATATATAACAGTAATTGCTTCTAGGCCTAGTTTTTCGGTGCTAAGGAATTCTTATGTGAAGATCCGAACAATTACTATTTTAATTTTTAAGTTTATTAAAAAAAATATGACATGACTAATATCCTGATATATATTATTGTAAATTATTCTGCCTCCAACGTAGCAACGGCAGTCTCATATATAACTTCTCCATTATTATGCTTACTTGGATCTTCTTCTCATATTCACAAAATCCTGTAAAGATTCAAAAAGAGAAACATAACTTAACCAATAACAGTAATTGTTTTTGAAAAAGAAGAGATCATATGATTGTCACTCCAAAAACATTGCATATAACCATAATATGAAAATTCTGACATAAAGTGTCAAACATGAAATATTAAAGATTTTGTGGAATCACTGACTTAAGTGCTAGCACCACAATTTTGTTGACAGTTTACTGTTTTAATTTCAATTTTTGCTGTTCTTTGGATGAACGCTTAGTATTTTGAAAGGATGCACACTTCTCCATCTTCCTTCCACCACTTTTTTTACATAAATTCTAGAACAGAGTCATAATAATAATAATTTAATAAAAGTGTTTGGGCAGGAGATAAGTGGACTCTATTTGTTTTGATACTTAATTGAATATATAGTTTGATATGCCGAAAATAAAAATTGTGAATGAACAAATATTATAAAAAAGACGAAAAATGAAAAATATAACACTTACCCTGATTGTGATAATAGGTCTTCTTGTCGGTACCCACTGATGATGTAAATAGGACCACCGCGTGAATTTGAAAGTCTGGAGTTATGCAATTAATTGAGCGAAAGTAATAATAAGCTTTACATCTATGGCCAACTACTAATTAGTTACTATTGCACAATTTTTTTGGAAATGATGGAATGAGGAATTTTAGCCCAATTTTTAGTATAAAAAAAGCATGTACCTAACAAAAAAGTTGAAAAAAGTTGGTTTTATTTATTGGGCAATCAAGAGAAATATGATCCAGAGATTCTTCCTGTCCGCATCCACACCATATTATTTCAAGTTTATATAGATGAGAACCATGTCATGTTCTCATTCGAATGATATTCGTTAAGCGTCTTCTATCTATGTATGGAATGGTTTTGAACCAAAGAACGCTTGGATGATTTGGTTGAATTTTCTTGTAGCGGCTTCCTTTTTTGTTCAATAATTTGTTATGCCTATTTTTTATTATTTGTTTTTGTTTAGTGATTAGCTCATCATTCTGTATTGGTATCTTTGCTGGGATATTCAATGAGCACCCTATTTTTGCAAGCCGATCCACGTGTCCATTCTCCTGAATTCCTGAATGTCCCGGTTTCCAACATAATCCATAGTTACCCCCTGTTAAAATTTGTCTCAATTATCATTTGTTTAGTACTTAGTGAGGAATAATCATATTTACTATTGAGACCTATTTTGGTTATTTTTTAGATGGCACTTAAGGAGTCTGTCAAGAAAATATAGTATTTTCCCTATACAAATACTTCATTATTTCTAAATTTGAAGAGAAGCGAGGTAATTTTTGTGCACTTTGAATTTGTTTTTTATATAAGTTCTATCATAAATAATGCATATACTAGATATGGTTTTTCTTTTCCCCTCCCACAACCTGAATTGAAAATGCTTTAATTCCTCATCTCTTTATACATTCAATTAGTGTATGACAAACATTTAACGGCTAACCACCTCCTTCTGAATTCTAAAGATAGTTCTGCGGTTTCAGCTAGTAACACATTTGTTGGGGTAGATCTCAGGCGGCCAAGGAGCAACCTTAGAGCCTGTCTAGTTTTTTTAGTAGCCGTACTTGATGGATTGAGGAAGATACTTCCAAAATCTGACTAAACCAAAATAAGCTAATAAAATAGTTTGAGGGTCTGATTCCCACCACGTTCTACAGAATGATCTCATGATATTAATACCTTTAATTGCCTTGCCGGTAATATTTTCTATATGTGATGACCAGTTTAGATCATGTGACATGATTAACTCAAGGTATTTTATTTGCTTTTTATAAGGAATTGTTTGTTTATTAATACATAGTTTAGAGGGGGAGGGGGAAAAAGAATAGAACTTATTATTTGATAACCATATAGCTTCTCATTTTTTTGATCGATACTAATTAACCTTGCGTTACTAACGTGCGGACTGTGAGTCCGCACCGCTGAAAATGAACCGGTATTTACCGAACTATTCCGAGTAGGCGGCTGTACCGCTAAGTAGCTGTTGTCGTTGAGGTTCCAAAATTAGTGTTAATAGTTAAACACAGCAGGGTGCTCTGTGTTCGAGTTAGGCTCTCATGCGGACTTTTACTCCGCACGTTAGTGTTAATGTTAATTTTCTCAAGGTAAATATTTTTTTTAAAATTCTGCTTTCTTGTTAAACCTAAATATGTGTTTACAGTGCTTGATATGAATTACGAGGAAGAACAAGAATATCTTCTCCAACTCTACGACGATATTGAGACTGATATTGAGCCATCTGACGACGACTCGAGCTTGCAGGATGATGATGAAGAAATTCAAGATCACATCACCGATGCTGAGCAAGATATTGATGATCCAAACAACAGCTTGGATCTTCCAGATGAAATAATGGATGAAGTGTCGCACGAAAAAGTTGCATATTACATTGGAAAGGATGGCCTAACCAAGTGGAGAAAGCATCCGGGAAAGTACGGACAAGCGCCCTAAATAATAACAAGTTTCTCCCTGGGGTAAAAGGGAATGCAAAAGGATTAAAATCTGCTGCAGAGATCTGGTTTCTTTTTTACAAATGAAGTGTTGCAAGTCATTGTTGATAATACAAATATCTACATCGGAATGTGCAATGTCAAACCAAACAACCAATCAGCAAGGCCCACAGACATTTCTGGGCTGAAAGCGCTTATAGGGTTGCTTTATATATGCTCGATGTTGAGAAACAGTCGGGTAAATGCCTCTGATTTATTTAGAACAAATGGAACTTCCATGGAAATATTTCGTTTGACAATGTCTCGAGAACGGTTTAGATTTTTGTTGCAATATATTCATTTTGACAATAGAAATACTAGAATATAGAGACAAAAATACGACAAATTGGCACCGATCCGGGAGATCTATGATTCATTTGATTCTAATTTGTCTAAATATTTTTGTATTTCCGAGCTCACAACAATGGACGAAAAGTGGCATTACGAGGGAGATGCAACTTTCGAGTATATATTCCAAAGAAACCTGACCGATATGGTATCAAAATATATTCTCTAGTCGACACCAAAATGTTTTCTACTGCAAATATGGAAATTTATCTTTGGCAACAGCCGATAGGACCTTATAAAGTTCAAACTGATAATGTATCCCTCCTTCACCGGCTTTGTAGCCCCATCTCAGGAACCAGCAGAAACACACTTTCAACAAATCATAAACTCACTATTCTTGGTACCATTGGAAAAAACAGAAAAGAACTTCCGCTTGAATTTATCCAACCAGCTAAACGACCCGAAAAAACTACCATGTTTGCATTCCAAGACAAAGCAACCATAACATCTTATATACCCAGAAAAAATACAAATGTTCCTCATGTTGTCAACCATGCACCATAATGAACATGAATTAGACAAAGCAACTGGAAAACTACAAATAATAATTGATTATAATAAAACAAAAGGTGGGGTTGATACAGTGGACAAGATGTGTGCGGCCTATGATTGTGCCAGAGCAACTCATCGCTGGCCAATGGTTATAATTTATATGCTACTGAATATAGCGGGAATAAATTCATTCATTATTACTTTTCCGCCCAACCTATCTAATATGCGAGAAAAGTATTGGTATACCCCAAAAAAAGTTGAAATTTAAAAAAAAAATTGAGTAATTTTCACGTTTTCTATCAAGAACAACACGATAAAATAGTTTTTAGAAAAAAAATCCTGTGTATATGTCGTCGTCGTCATCGTCGTCGTCGCCGTCGTTGTCGTCGGCCACTTTTTGTTACATGTCTTGTTAGCACGATACAGCCTCAGGAGTGCAACAAGTCACCGATTTTGTAATTGAATATTATTCAAAACCACTTGCGGATGAACCCTATTGATTTTCAGCTCACCAGAGCCAGTACAACAGGTGCTATAGTACTTTAAGTACGACATTTTTGTCATTTTTTGAGAAATTTCAGTTTGTTAACACGATACAGCCTCCGGAGTGCAACAAGTCACCAATTTTATGATTGAATATCATTCAGAACCACTCACAGAAGAACCCAATTGATTTTCAGCTCAGCAGAGCCAGTACAGCAGGTGCTATAGTACTTTAAGTACGACATTTTTGTCATTATTTGAGAAATTTCAGATTGTTCGCACGATACAGTCTCTGGAATATATACAAATGACCAATTTTATGATTTGATATTATTCGAGGCGTCTCAGAGATGAACCGTATTGATATTCAGCTCACTAAAGCCATTGATATTCAGCTCACTAAAGCCAGTACAACGAGTGCTATGGTACTTGAAGTACCAAATTTTAGCCATTTTTGAAGAATTTTCAGTTTGTTAGTACGATACAGCCTCCATCGTGTATAAAATTGATTTTTATGGTTGAATATTATTCAGGGCGTCTTATAGATGAAGTTTATTGATTTTTAGCTCACCGGAGCTAGTACAACGGATGCTATGATACCTGATATGCCACATTTTTGGACCTTTTTGGAGAAATTTCGGGTTGTTAGTACTTTATACTACTACTTTATAATTGGATATTTTTCAAGGTGTCTCACAGATGTACCCTACTAAATTTCAGCTCTGTAGAGCGAGTACAGCTGGTACTATAAATCTAGATATACTACATTTTTGGTTACTTTTGGAGAAATTTCGGTTTGTTAGCACGATACATCCCCCGAAGAGTATACAAGTGATCAATTTTTGTGATGGAATATTGTTCAGGACATATCACAGATGCGGAAAAGTTAGTTTTAATCTTTAAAACCGTTAATTTCAAGAGCAATTCGAAATATATTAATAATACACCGCGAAGAATATTTCTGGAGAATCTTGGCATGCAGTTACTAGACCAACACTTACGACAAAGAGCTGCTAGTAATCGAATACAACGTACCATTAGACTTCGCCTTAGAGACATTTTACGTTTACCACTGCAGGAAGAGTCACCCGAACCACAAACCGAAAACATCAAACGACGCTGCTTTTATTGTGACCGAACAAAAAATACACCTACAAGGTTTAGCAGTGCATACTGTGAAAAATCGATTTGTTTGGAACATGCCAACACATGTGTAGTGAGTGCTTGGCTGGTGAAAGTGACGAAAATTGACCCATTTTAGTCATTTTTAAGATTAGGTTAGTCGTTTTTCAAAATGTCGCTCTTTCACATTTGTGTTAGAAATTCTAAAATTGCTTTTGAAAATGTTATAATTTATCTGTTTTGTATGTTCTCGATTTATGTGACTTTTAGAATTTAAAATGATTCTAAGTATTGGTTTTTATTAAAAATTTTCTGGACGTTTTGATTTAATAAATATAACTACAAAACGTGTAAATATACTAACATTGGATGTCTTGATATATTTTCCCCATGTCTGATTCAGTTATGCATAGTTTTCGTCTTTTTTCAATGAAACTAGATCTGCGGACTGTGAGTCCGACGTTAGTATCTATGCCACATAAGTTCACATTAGTAGCGGAAGTTATGTTCGTGGAAACAATCATTTAGATCTTGCAATATGCTATTTGACACTTTTATGGCTTGTTCTGGGTTAATATGTTTTACAGGCTAAAACCGAATCGTCTGCATATGATAAGAGCATAACATTATTAGGAGTGAGTGGGTATATTGAATGAATGTAAATATTTAATAGTAGTGAACTTAATGGCGAACCTTGCTGGGCCTGCTAAGTTTTCATCTATATCCTCAACTAATAATTTTCTATTGTTCAAGAGGTTGTATACTAAATTAATGAGCTCCATAGGTAATTCAAGTTTACGCATTATCATATATTTCTTTTATATCTAATAATGCTACTAGAGTTGGTTCATTTTCTGATAAAGCTTTCTGAATGGAGATAGGAGCATTGCTTGGTTGTTTTGGATTGCCATCCCCTCCTGAAACCCACCTGATCGGAATTGAAAATGCTTTTATTTTATGTATGCCCCTCTAACCGATTTTTGATAATGTTCCCACGGATTTTCTCTACACACGATGATACTGCAATTGCTCTGTAACTTAATAATTTGGTTTTTTTAAGTATAGAATATGTCACATTATTAATTCCCGGGGCTGTGTCTTTCTATTTACTTAGCGTTGATGCAATTCAATAATTATGAACAACACTGGTTGAGCAGAATTTGTAATATAATTTGACAAATTGATAACTTTTACTATCTTTTTTAATAATTGAAAATTAGAATTGTGAATTTTTTTAACGGAAGACCACACTTGAATTTTGTTAAAATTACAATTAAGAGCCACAAAACTCTTTATTGTTTCAAAAATTTTCTCGTTGAGACCTTACCTTACCTTCTTAGCATTTAAGTAATTATGTTTAAAACGGCTTAATGCTTACTTTGATGCTACATTCTTGATCCCACCATATGCATCTTGCGTTTTATGCTTTATGGGATTGAAACCCCATGCTTCTTCAATTATTATATTTATGAAATGGTTATAATTTGAATTTTTCTCCCCCTTTGTGTGAAATTGGAGAATAATTGGAAAGTGATCACTAAATCCCACATCATTATGTGTCTTCCATTCACATTTATGTGCTGTACTGTAGATACCAATGCCAGGTCCAATGCGCTTATCCTTTCTCCTGGCTCGGTCAATATGGTTGAAGAGCCGTCATTAAGAATAACTAAATTTTTATCATCTACTAAGTTGATTATATTGTTACCACTTACAGTGCACCATTCACTTACCCAAGCAGTGTGGTGAGCATTGAAATCACCTATCATTACTATACCTCCTTGTAGAGGTTCTGTTAGCTGTTTTAATGTTTGATAAATGAAACTGTGACAAGGATGCGAATAGATATTAACTATATTCACTTCATTGATTTATAGCATGCTATATCTAAGTTTGTTTTTTCAATAGACTTAATAAAGGTGTATTTCAATTTTTTAAATCAAAGTTGCAATACTACTTTTACATAATTCCTTATTATTTCATGATTCTTAAAATTAAAGATATGCTTGGATTTTATTAAAGTTTCATTAAGAGCAATTATGTCAGGATTTGCTCGTCAGAGATGTTAGGTTGCTATACTTTGAATTGACACTTCTATGGTCCACTGAATTATTACTTTTCCGCCCAACCTATCTATATAATAATAATCTTTATTCAATAAATACAAATACAAAGGAGTATCTTACAAAAGAAAAAGAAAATGAATAAAGCTAATGAGCGATAAGTGTCGTTCCACTTGTTTCGCATAAATATAAAAAGGTTTATAAGAATTATTACATACATTACACAAATATATACTTATAAGTAGTTCCTAAAAATAGAGATGACAATACAACATACTTATAAACAATAAACAATGGAGATAAAAATAAATACACGATATATAGAATTACAATTAGTTCCTCCTCATTTATGCAAGCAGCACACTGTAACATATTAGGATTATGATTTGTTCAGCTTGCGTAAGTATCGAAATGGCGATGAATTAATTGTCTTTGATTGTCAAGAATGAATTTTTTAAATGCATTTTTGAATTGTGGTGGATATATACTTGTTTTAATTCGTTCAGGTAAATTATTATAAAATTTTGGTGCCAAGAAATTGAAGGAACGTTGTGTTACTGTTTTCATCATATATGGAACTGGGTGTTGATTTCAATTTCGCGTATTGTATTGATGGTTATCTACTAATGCTGTTTGTTTTGTGGTGTGATATTTTATGAGTGTGTGAAAGAAGTATAGTTGTCTGGTGTCCATAATTTTTGTTTCTAGGTACAGTTTATCAGAGTTGTACTGTCGATCTTTAGAAAAAATGAGTTTGAGAAAACGCTTCTGGCATATTTCTAAAAGGTGTATGTAGGTTTTCGCTGCAGCTCCCCATCCTAGTATTCCATAGCGGAGGTGGCTTTCCACTAGTGCGTAGTATAGTATTTTTAGTAGGTGGGTTGGTAATATGTTTCTAAGGTATCTGAATTTGTATAAAATAATTTGTAGTTTTTTGATGATATATTTAATGTGAGAGTCCCATCTTAAATGTGAATCAATGATGACTCCCAGATATTTAATATTATTAAGCGATGAAATATGATAGGGCTTGTCATTTATATTTACAGTTAAGTTATCGAAAATCGGTAATCCAGTTCTGTTACAGCTAAAAGGGACGTAGTTCGTTTTTTCTAAGTTCACTGTGAGTAATTTAGTATCTAAAAAAGATTTTATTTTACTAAAATCGTTTTGTGATTTTTCTTTTAGTTCTTCCCAAGTGTCAGCTGTATAGAGTATTGCCGTATCATCAGCGAAACCAAGAATGAAACCATCACTTTCAAGAGAATGTAATTCATTCACATAAATATTGGAAAGTATCGGCCCTAATACTGTACCTTGTGGTATTCCGAATTCAATTTTTCTTGTCTCGCTAATGACTTCACCGAGTTTCACTCGCTGGTATCTATTTGATAAGTAGTTTCCGAACAGCTTCAGACTTTGTCCTCTTATACCTATGTTTTCAAGTGATTTCAAAAGCAAATTGTGGTGAACCGTGTCGAATGCCTTGGAAAGATCTATAAAAACGCAAAGACATGGATTACTATCATTTAGTGCTGTGGTTATTCTTGATGTCAAAGTTAATATCGCATCCTCGGTAGATTTCTTCTCTCTAAAACCAAATTGATTATTAGAGATTATATTATATTTCTTCAGGAGAATATGCGAGAAAAGTATTGGTTTACCCACAAAAAAATTGGAATTTTTGAGAAAAATTTTGATTTATTTTTACGTTTTTCATCAAGAACAACACGAAAAAATGGTTTTTAGAAAAAAATCCTGTGTGTATGTCGTCGTCGTTGTCGTCGGCCACTTTTCGATTCATGTCTTGTTAGCTCGATACAGCCTCCGGAGTGCAACAAATCACCAATTTTATGATTGAGTATTATTCAGGACATCTCACAGATGAACCCTATTGATTTTCAGCTCACAATAGCCAGTACAACGGATGCTATGGTACTTGAAGTACGACATTTTAGTCATTGTTTAGAAATTTCAGTTTGTTAGCACGATACAGCCTCCGTAGTGCAAAAAGTCACCAATTTTATGATTGAATATTAAAAACATCTCGCTGGTGAACCCTGTTGATTTTAAGCTCACCACATCCAGTACAACAGGTGCTATAGTACTTTAAGTACGACATTTTTGGTCATTTTTGGAGAAATTTCAGTTTGTTAGCATGATACAGCCTCCGGAGTATATACAAGTGATTTTATGATTGGATATTATCCAGGGTGTCTCAAAGATGAACCCTATTAAGATGTAGTTCACTAGAGCCAGTACAACGAGTGCTATGGTACTTGAGGTACCAAATTTTTGTCATTTTTGGAGAATTTTCAGTTTGTTAGCGCGATACAGCCTCCAGCGTGTATACAAGTGACCCATTTTATGATTGAATATTGTTCAGGGCGTCTTATAGATGAATCTTATTGATTTTTAGCTCACCAGAGTAGTAGAACGGGTGCAATGGTACCTGAAGTGCCACATTTTTTTCCTTTTTGGAGAAATTTCGGGTTTAGTACGATACAGCCTCCAAGTTGTATTCGTGGCCAATTTTATAATTGGATATTTTTCAAGGTATCTCATTCAAGGTGTCTCATAGATGTACCCTATTGATTTTCAGTTGACTAGAGCGAGTACAGCGGGTCCTATAAATCCAGATATATTACATTTCTGTTTACTTTTGGAGATATATCCCCCGCAGTGTATATAAGTGACAATTTTATGATAGAATGTTATTCAGGGCATTTCATAGATGCGGAAAAGTTAGTTCTAATCTTTAAAACCGTTTATTTCATTTTATAGTTAATTACTTTATCCATTTATCTGTATTTTGCTTGGTTTCAATAAGATGGGACAACGAGGATTTTTCAATTAAAAACTGGACTGTCCAATCCTGTGATTTGGCCAGTTCAAAATAGGAATTGATTACATCTATTAATAGTGTTTTAAATTGCGTTGGTATATGTAAGCAATTATTATACCATTCTTCAAATTTTTCGATTTTTCTTGAGTTTTTTCCTTAATGCGAGATCTTCTCCCTTACTGGCTGAGGATGCGTTTTGATAATACTTTTTTAAATTCCTGAAAATTGAAACGCTGCCTACTGGCCCATGTTTGCATTAAATTTGGCGTGTTTAGCAAGTTGTTGTGCGATGATTTATCAGATTGTAATGTTTTCATTATTTATTAAAAAGTTTTTATTACGACGAGTGGGATAAATTTATACACACTTAACTATTCTTCTTCTTCTACTTCTTGGAGATCTGTCGATCTGTTACTTCTGAAGCTGCCTCTGCATCTTTTCCTGGGAGGTGGATTGCCAGCTATCTTTCCACCTTTTAGGTGGTCTCCCGGGAGGTCTTGAGCCGGGCGGGTTGTTTTCTAGGACTATTCTCGGAAGTCGGTTTTCGTCCATCCGTCTTACATGGTTGTACCACTGCCTCTTACGCTGTCTTCCCCATCTCACAATATCCTGTATCCCGCACTGCTCTCTGACATCTGTGTTTCTTACTCTGTCTCATCTTGTTTTCCCCACTATTGTTCTCAGTGTTTTCATCTCGGCCATCCTTAGCATTTGTTTCGTCTTGTTGGTGTCCTCGCGGACTTCCGTGCCGTACGTCATGATGGGTCTGATACAAGTCTTGTGGATTCTAATTTTGCTATCGTTGCGCATGTACGGGTTGGACCAGACTATATCTCGTAGGCATCCATAGTGCGAATGCTTTGGTCTTTAACTGGGTCGTGGGTACTTGATATATCTATGCCCAGATATCTGAATTGCATCACCTGTTCTATGGGATTGTCCTCCACCACCAGCTTACATCTGAGCGGATCCTTCGCGATTGTCATACATTTGGTTTTGCTGATAGAAATGTTCATATTGAGTTGGCGGCTTACCAGAAAGGACTGGAATAGTTGTCTCTGTAGGTCGTTTTCTGATTCGGCGATGATTGCTGCATCATCAGCGTAGCACACCATACCAACTCTTTTATTGCCCAGTATGTATCCGAGGTTGAAACATGTTACCTTGTTTATAATTTTATCCATCAGGAGATTGAACAAAAAAGGACTTAGACTGTCACCCTGTCTAATTCCTCCCGGTGTTGGGATATTTTCAGTGAATTGATCTCCTACCTTGACCTTTGTTACGTTATTGTCATTTAGGTTATGGATTATCATCGTTATGTTTGCTGATGCCTTATTTTCCATTAATATCTGTAAAATGTTCACCAATCGGACCCTATCAAACGCCTTTGTTAGGTCAATGAAGCAGATATACGCTGGCTTATTATAATCTGTAGCATTTTCTTTTATTTGCTTTATTATGAACACTGCGTCTGTTATTGACCGTCCTTTTGTGAAGCCCTGTTGTTCTTCAGCGTTCTTAATTTGTGTCTCCAGTTTGTCCTTGAGAATACTCGTGAAAAGTTTCATTACCGTATTCAAGAGAGTTATTCATCTATAGTTTTCTGGGCAGGTTTTTAGTCCTTTCTTGAATACGGGTATGGTGATGCTGCTATGCCATTCGTCTGGCGTTTTCGTTTTGTTTAACCCTGGAGTGGACGCGTGTTATTATTTTACAATAAGGGGCGCGTTGGGTCCAACATACCCAAAAACAAAAACTTAATATTTCTCACAATCAAAGATATTTTAAAAAAATTGTATCAAAAGGTTTTAATGTAGTTAGAAAAGAACATAAAAAACTGCAAACAAAAATATTTTGATTTTTCAAAAAAAATTAAACCAAGATTCACATAAACAATATTTTTTGGTAAGGTTGCACTGAACACCCTGTAGAAATGTTATTCCGCAAATGCCATTGCACATACTTGGCACACACATACAGTGTGTTCTAAACGAATGAATTTTTGACAAATACGGCACTTGTATCGCCTTTTGCGATCTTTGCAGAATGCGCATCTGCCACGTTTATTTTGGTATCCGGAAAATTCTTCGAAAGCAATTCTTCGAAAACAATTCTTCGAAAACAATTCTTCGAAAATCAATTCTTCGAAAATGCATTTCTTCGAATAAACAATTCTTCGACTAATAATTCTTCGAATAACAATTCTTCGAAGTATCCAAAAGGAATGACTTTGTTCAGAGATATAAATCAGGTATAATTTATCTAATCCCAAGCTTGCAACTGACGATAATCCCTTGGAAATTAGTTTTAATTTAACCCTGTGCAAGTAAATATGGATGCAGAATTTGTTTGTGATATAAATCAGGTATAATTTACCTAATCCGAAGTTTGCAACTGACCTGAGTGGGTATAAAAGGGATTGTTTTCCATAAAATAAAATTAGTTTTAATTTAACCCTGTGCAAGTAAATATGGATGCAGAATTTGTTTGTTCAGAAAAAGGAAAACGTAAATTGTTGTTCGAGGGACATTTTTATTTTAAAGATGTTGAAAAAGGTGAAAAAATGTATTGGAAGTGCGCATTTTTTGAAAAAAGAAAAACAAACTGTCCAGCGAGAATAATTACTGTCGACGATAAAATCAGTAAAATAACAAAAGAGCATAATCATATTGCTGACGCCTCAGAGGTGGAAGCGACCAAAGTGTACGAAAAAATTCGAATCAACTCGAAAATAAGTAATGATCCTCCGCACAGAATTATATCAATTGCTTCGACTACATGTTCCATAACGGCAGCTCCCAAGCTTCCAAGTGTTAGCAGTATGAAACGGAGTATTCGCAATATCAGACAAAAAAATCTACAAGGACCAGCTCTTCCTACTAATAGAAGCGAAATAATATTTTTGGAGGAATATACGAAAACCTACAAAAATGAAAATTTTTTGCTATATGATGCCGGTCCAGTGGACGAGAGAATATTAATTTTTACTACAGAACAAAATCTCCAATTATTGTCTAACAGTAAGCATTGGTAT
This sequence comes from Galeruca laticollis, assembly GCA_963921935.1. NCBI lineage: Eukaryota > Metazoa > Arthropoda > Insecta > Coleoptera > Chrysomelidae > Galeruca > Galeruca laticollis. Next base: position 155,054,798 of record OY998181.1, on the reverse strand, counting down.
ATTGATGGCACATTTAAAACCGTGCCGTTATTATTCCAACAATTACTAACCATTCACGGACTGCAACACAATTTATCGGTACCTTTAGTTTATGCACTCTTACCAAAAAAATCAGAACGAATTTATGATCAATTTTTTCAAGAACTTAAAAATTTGAAATCATCTTTAGTGCCTGCAACGATTACCACTGACTTCGAAAAAGCATTGATTAATGCCTGCAATAGTGCTTTTCCAAGTTGTAGAAAAAGAGGCTGTTTTTTCCACTTCAGTCAATGCATTTTTCGAATGATTCAAAGGAATGGATTAAAAAAACGCTATGAGACTGACAGTGAATTTGCTTTCAAACTAAAAATGTTGTGTGCTATTGCTTTTGTCCCAGTGGATGATATAGTTATGGCTTTTGAACAATTATATGATAGTGAAATATTTCCGTCAGATGCCGAAAGTGTTATTAATTATTTTGAAGATACGTGGATTGGGCGATCAAATCAAAAACAGCGAAAACCACCACAATATCCATACGAATTGGAAGGATGGCATCGAAGTTTTGAAACACAAGTATCAGCAGTTCACCCCAACTTGTGGAAATTTATAAAATGTATAAAAAATGAGCAAAGTCTAAATGAACTTCGTGTAGAACAATATTTAAGCGGATTTGAACCACAAACACCAAGAAAGAAGTACAAAGATTGTAATCAACGAATCAAAACTCTTGTAAATCAGTATGATAAAAATAATATAATAGAATACATTAGAGGTTTAGCTCACAACATATCATATTAATCTATAATATTTTTCTTTCCTTGGTATTTGATAGTATTTATGTCATTTATCTGTAATTTTTACTGTAACCTTTTACTGTACTGAAAACTTTTACTGTAATTTCTTAATAAAATGTTGACATAATTATAACAAATAAAAAAAGTAGTGTTTTATTTCCAGTTCCTAGGTATTCTCAAAAAAGAAAATGACCTTATAATTCTCATTTATTATTAGTATGTTCCGCATCATACGTTTATATATCATGCGAGAAATATTGATTATTGTCTAATGAAAACTTATCCCAGATTTTAGTAAATCCAAATAATAAAGCTGTCGAAGAATTGTTTATTCGAAGAATATGGTATTCGAAGAATCGCATTTTCGAAGAATTGATTTTCGAAGAATTGTTTTCGAAGAATTGCTTTCGAAGAAAATTCCTAGATCCGTTTATTTTCCACCACTGACACTGGCGCCACCATTTCAGCTCCAGTAAATGTCGCTGCAGCTAGTCTAATTTCTCTTGGTAGATAATTACAATGCACTCGTTCTTTCATGTAGTCCATTAATAATGATTTGGCAAGATTTTTCAAAAATATTCGTCTTTCAACCAATGTATTTTCTTCGTTTTCACGTTTTATAGCATTACTTTTATATGTCACAGAAGCATTTATTCCAGTAATGTCGAGAAGTTCATAGAAAAGCACCATTGGCCATCGACGCGTATTCCTAGCAACGTTATACTTGGCACACAGTTGGTCCACATTCTGTGGAGTTATAAAATGTAACTATATCTGGTTTGGCATACTCACCAGATTGTGGATCTATACAATCATCATGATGTAGAGTGGACAATAAAATTATATTTTTATTTGGAATGTAGGATACAATAGTTTTATCTTCTGTAAAACCAAACATACTGGATTCTGCAGGCCTTTTGGTAAAAAAATCGAATGGTATTTGCTCTTTATTTTTACGTAGTGTCCCGACTATGGTTAAGTCATGATTCTTCAATAAATCATTGGCAGCTGGAACAGATGTAAACCAATTGTCCATTGTAATATTTCTCCTGGATTTTGAGAGGGGAGAACACATTCTATTCACAACATCAGTAGTGGCATTGCTAACTGCAAATGGGCCTTCTGGTTGTGTGCCGCAGTAGACTTCCATATTATATGTATAAAATGTGCGCGAATCGACTAACGAAAAAACTTTTATTCCATATCTTGCCGGTTTGTTCGGGATATACATCCTAAACCTACAGCGACCCCTAAATGCCCATAACATCTCATCAAACGTAGCATATCTACCCACTGTGTAGTGCTTCTGACATTTTTCATTTATATTTTGAAATAATTGTCTGACTGGTGCTAGATTATCTTCCGTTTTCCGAGTTTCTCTCGTTCGAATATCATCCATTCGTAAACACCTCATTAAAAAACGAAATCTTTCAAGTCCCATAGTGGCTGGAAACATCTGGACTTCTTCCAGCACGATATATACCAGCGAGGTAGAGTAATCCAAGCAGAGCTTTAATTTCTAATAGACTTGTCGATCTTACATCGGATTTTTACGCATAACGGTCTTGAATGCTTTCGATATATATATTGGTGTATAGTACAATTTCATTTAGTGTAGTATCATCAAAAAAAAGTTGCCAACAGTGTATTGGACACGAAGCATCTTTAGCAGGTCCTATAACTCCAGGTAATCTAACAATTAGGTTATTCTGTCGAGTTCGAAAATTTTTTGGAAAACAATATTTGTTCCACTTTGTACCATCTTTTGAATTAAAATATAAATGACTGCGGCTCCCAGCACTTAGATGAACAGGTAATTCTGGCATTACTGCATCATCTTTAGGTTCAATCTCACTGTCAGATATGTGGTCACTGAGGTATATATCAGCATCAGCTACGGAATCGTCTGAATCCGAAAAAGCTTCGTCACTTTTTACTTCTTCAAACTATTTTCTCAACCTTTCTTCCTCTCTTACGTAAGGATCAATTATTCTAAAGAAAAAAATAGTTATAGTACCTGTGTGTAGCTATTTTATGATATGAATAACTTTGGTGCACAAAAATAAAACTCACACAAACAGGCGCGTTGGGTCCAATAGACCGAAATCAGTCCTAGAATCGATGCTTTTCACTTCACAGCGCTGAAACTACTAATAAGCATACATTCTAATCTAACTTGAAGGTACTGAGGCGTACAGACCTCAACGCCCTCTCTGGCAAAAGCATTAACAGTAATAAAATCTTCGTGGGCCGAACGGACCCGAGGCGTCCACTCCAGGGTTAAGATTTTGTTAAATAGTTGCGATAGTTTCCTTGCAAGTTCGGGGCCTCCATATTTTAAAAGCTCGTTGGAGATGCCGTCCGGTCCGGGTTATTTTTTGTTTTTCAATTTCTTGAGTTTTGCTTCCACCTCTTCATCAGTGACCGTATCACTTATATCTGTTTCGTATTTGTATATATTCGAAATTTCCTCAGCATCGTAAAGCTCTTTATAATGCTGTTGCCATTCCTCTATTAGTACTCCTTTGGTCTGCACAAACTCTTTAACTTGTTTTTTTCTGTACCGAAGCATTTTCCACACTTTCCTTTGGTTGATCTTATTCTTGCGTTTACTCTGTTTCTTACTTGGACATATTCTGCGTGAGTTTCTTCCGACGGTGCGCTTTTGTATGTTAAGTAACATTTCTTTTTTGATTCAAAGAGTTCTTTTACCCCTTGACAAAACCACGGTTTGGTGTGGTTTGTCGCATTTACATTAATTTTACGCTTTCCAATCGCTTCCTCCGCAGCTTATTTGATGCATTTTGCAATACTTTGCCAGCTCTCTTCTACTCCCCATTTTGGGGAGTATATTCACCTACACAAATTTATATAAACACTTCACTACTATTCAACTACTTAGACTATTTATTTGTTCACTGTTTATCTCACCAGATCAAATTATAAACTAACTCGTTGGTAGGTATAGCTGTTAGAATTTTATGAATCCTAACCAGTAGCAATTTTTCACAAACAATTATTTGAAAGCGCGATGATTCTCTGAATACATCTACTCAGCGGTGAGAACCAGGAGTCGCCCGAACTTAATCGACGTAGAGGGTTCCCGCGTGGTTAACCTAGCAACGAAAGAGTCGGAAAAATGCAACCATCAGGCTATCACCCTCTCATAATTTTTCCCTTTCAATCCAAGCATTAACCAGTGAAAAACAATAAAATAAGAATCATTCCGTTAAGTAATTAGTGTGGTGAGATCTACCAGAAATTGTAAGATGTTCAATTTAAGTTTCATATACATATCTACCCGGACAATAGCCAAAGTTTCGGTTTACAGGCACCGAGTAGTATGTTACTTGGGAGGAATTTCAACCATATTTCTGTTCATTTAATTTCTGTAGCTGTTTTATATATTTTCCGTATTCCTATCCTTTATATGTTTTGTTTGTTTCTGAGTATTAGTGAAAATCTAATGTAAGGAACTCTTCTTATACATAAGATCACCGTTGGCTATGTTGCCACATTGATTGCACCAGTCTGTTGGATATAAAGAAATTTATATTTTTGTGTATCTGAATTCAACTTTTATTAACCTTGTTGTCTATCTATCCGTGACGTTAAATTTGGGTAGTGGTCCTGAGTTATTATCTACAGTGTAGAATAAGCAGACATACTATATCTATAGTTTATTTTCCATTTCCTGAACTAGCACTTATCAAAGGAAAATCTGCGATTATCTACAATAGACTCTCTTATATATTAAGAGCCCTTTTTTTCTAGGATGTATTTACCACCATTTTCTGTCGTCGGAAATGGTCCAGCGATGTCTAAAGCAATCCTTTCGAAAGGGCTTCCAGCATTATAATGATTCATAGGTGCTCTTGCGATGTGGTCCATTACTCGTAGCACAAGTCGTATATTTCTGGCACCAGTCCTTCACATTGCCGAAGCTGTTCATCCAATAAAACCTTTCATGGACTCGCTGAAGGGGTTTTCTTCACTCCCAGATGACCTCCCGATGGACTGTCGTGTAACTTCTTAGGTACCTCAGCGACTCTCGTTCTCGGGATAACTAGCTGTCTCCGCAGCTTCTCTATATTCCGTCATGTTGCAGTGGGAACAGTCTGTTGGGCACGGCCGTCTGGGCAGGTAGTCGGCTCACACCAGCTTGATGTCCGTCATTGAATAAAAATGTTTCCGAATTGAAGCGGTCATTTTCCAGTGCCACTTTAAGTCTTTCCACTAATTCACTTTTCTTAGCGGACGTTTCCCGCTCACGATTCACCAATTCTGCCATTAGCTCTGTCACTTTCAGGTCACTTAGTCTTTTGGCAATTTTTATGTAGTCATTAATTTATAATATCACACACCTGAGACTAATGTAATGTTTTTCTTATTTATTTAAAAGTTTTTATTACGAAGGGTGGGATAAATTTATATACACCGTAGGCCTACTCAGTTTATTTATTTATTAACTTAACTATTCACTAATTTATATTATATACACAGTATATTCACTTACACTAATTCATATAAACACTTCAGTACTGTTCAGTTACTTAGAGTATTTACTTGTTCACTTTTTCACTCGTTGGTAGGTATAACCTCTCTTATATATTAAGTACCCTTTTCTCTAGATCTTTCCAGATTGCGGCTCACAAAATAATCGCGGCCCTGGAATTTCCTAGATAAGACTGGTCACAAAAACAATGGACCTCACTGGAAATGTCAATATATTATTGCAATTTTTCTATATTTGGATTGACTAAGAGTATTTGAGTATGATTTTTCTTACCTGTTTAGGCTATTGTTAGCCACCATTCTAAGTTTACTTATATTAACAGCATTATCCCCGGCATTCGATTTTTTGGTACTGTTGGGAATTCATGCCTTGAAAAAGTTAAATCATTTGTTTCTACTCAACTTTCAGGTAAACAGGTTAGCTTCATAATCAGAAGTATTTTCATAACCAATTGTTTTTTAATGTTTGTTTGTCTTTCATATTCTGTCCATTTTTCATTTGTCAATTCCTTAGAATTTTTAAGAGTTTTTCTATATATTGAGGAATTATCTAGAAACAGTGAATTTAATTTAAAACATTAATATGAGTAGATTTCATGAAGTAAGGGTCGAGACAGTAAATTTCAGGTAATTTATTTTTGTCCTTAACGTTAACATCAATAATGTCTTTTAGATTTAAATTGAAAATGTTCCGAGGAATGAGACGAACTAGAATTATAAAATAGCAAACAAGTATATAAATCCGCGAAAACAAACATGTGAATAATATTTTGTTATTATGATAGTTCAAATTGAAATTACTTTTGTTGTTACCGATTAACCGAATCGTTCTCATGTACAGTAAACAAATTGAAGTTATATAAAATTTAAGCTCAATCTATTTTTTACACAATTAATATGTGATATAGCATGTGGAATATTTTACATTTAGTAATTCTCAAGCTACACATTATTGTTATTTTCAGTTATGAATAACAGTTGTGAAATAATAAGGCAACTCTAATAAAAACGGGCACAAAGCCCGAGGGTGTCACTGTACGGCGACGGCGTCGATTGTCTAGCGCCGCGGGCGTCCCGGCACCCAAAGCGCCCTGGGTGCTGTTGGGGCCGTGCCTGTAGCGCCTAGAGCGAATTTTTTTTTGTTGATGATGATATTGAGTTTCAGAGCTGCCAGGTGTATATACAAGGTGTATTCCAAAATATACTTTTGGGGATTTGAGCATCCATATTATATTATAAAAGAATTTACCTAACAGTAGATCATTGGTGAATTTTTAATATGATATGCCAAATATGAGTCAAACTTGAATTTGGGGAAGTTTAAAAAACTTTAATTTTTCAAAATGTAGGCCGGTTAGCTTATTTGTTGACGGAGGAAATAAATCCGATCAGTGGTAAAATGTCGACAAAACGATCAAATAATATACATATACATATATTCTTTGATTAAGAATATTTTAATTTAGTCCCTGAATAAATCAAAACTCAATTCATAAAATGGCACATATAAACCATAGTCAGAAATCAAATTTACATCAAATAGAATATTATATGATCATTTGATGGAGATAAAAATAATAATAACAGTAGTATACGAGTAGAAAGAAATTACCTTAGTAATTTCTAAAAGTGTGAAAACACTATATCAAGTATTGAATTATTGAAAACTTTGTATTTATCCAAAATATTTATGATCAGTTTCAATATGGAATCAGCTGTTTATCTAAAAAAAAAGTAAAGTTTCTATCATTATTCGTCATAGTTAATATAACTATAAGATAAAGTTTATCCATTAATAATTTGTTATAAAGAAGTTGACACAAGTTATGTCTACAGCGTTATCAAGTGGGCACCTGTGAAACTGCATAATAGACACTTTTATATGATATTATATATTCTGTCTGAACACCATTTTAATTCATTCTTTGTATAACTCTCAGTACAGTCTATATACATTTTTGTATTTCTTCTCTTTGTTAGAATATATTTTGATTAGTTAATTTTAGTTATTTTTAAAAAGACATTTTTCGTAAAGAAAAACAAAACTCACATTATATGTAAATCCGAGATGACATAACCATGATGAAGGTTCCATATGTCAAAACTTGAATCACTTTTTATATATTCACAGGAAACAGGAAAAGGAAATTTATTAATAAAATGTTGATTGTAGAAATGTCAATAGAAAATCAATAAAGATGTATAGTTTGAACTAAATAAATAAGACAAATGTTATACAAAAGGAATTATTCAATAAGTCTAAGATATTATTTAAAAAATATTACATATAGAAAAACATTAATTCATGTTGTAGTTGAAATATTATAGCCATACAAAAATCTCTTGCTAAAGACTCATTCCATTACAATTCTGTGTATATTAAAAACAAGAAAAGACTTTTGTAGAGTAATTTTATAACTATATGCGTTCTTGGAATTTTAAAAGTGCAATAAAAAATATGTAGAACTTTATATATCAGGAAAGAACATGAAAGACATTTCTTTAAAAACGGAAATGAAACAAAAATCAAAGGAAATAGTCGGCTTTGAAATAAATAGTTTATTGATAAAATAACGGAAGATCGGAGTTACTTGAGGGTATGGCGTAAAAAAAGCAGTAATAGGGCTATGCTAATTTCTAAAGAAAATCTAAGTAAATTTCTATAAAATCCAAGTCAAAGTGTATAAATCGTAAAGAATAGCATACAAGGAGTACTAACAGATGTTTGTATCCAGTAATTTCATGTTAAATCCAGAAAATATCGATTTATTGGGAGAGCGTCCTTCCAGTCGGCACATTCCAGTTCCAGCTTTTGTGAAAATCCAGAATATAGTGTCCAGATCTGTGCAATTTTTAATAATATTGGCCAATAAGAATAACAACAATAATTAATAAATATAAAGATTATACCCTTCGTTGAATATCGTTGAACTATAAGAAACACGTACATATTAATTCAATAAGTGTATAATAATTAGGTATAATGAAATTCACAATTTTTTCATCATATTAAGAAAATATTGCTATAGGTTATTTACGATAAAAAGACGATGATGTTATTCTCAGTTACTTTTCTGCTTATCAGAATAAATATTGATTTACCAACCGTGAATACAATTTATCCTCTACAGCCAGAGCAATTTACAGCTAACGGGTTGGCAAAACTTCAAGACGTTGTCAAATCAACTGGTAAAATTCCCCAGTTTGTTTTGACGTTTATTGACATTCGTTCATCGTCTAATATTTACAAGTTTTTTTGGTACTTTTAAATTCATTGCTTCTTTAAGATTAAAAAAACAGTTATTTTCATAACTAATTATTTAGGCAAATCTGCAGTGTGTGGTTAATAAAATGCCGAAGCAGCTGAACAGAAAATGTCAAAAGATGGTAACATCTTTGTTGAGCTATTTTGAACGAGAATGCCGAAATGGGGGCCCGCTTACTGCTGTAAGAGACGTAAGTTATAGTATTCGCTATTTGTATTCATCATTATTAATATTATTGTTACATATTTAAATGTAAATGATTAAATGTTTTTAATGTTAGGTTAGGTTAATTAAACTTGATAATATATTATCCTTTCATAAATTGAAGTAATTATATGTAGAGAGTTGCAGAACCGTTTTCCTGCCAAGCATAATAGAGGTGAACGCCCACCTAAAAAGAGACAACGCATAAAACCTACTGTTGAAATTGACAACTTTGATCAAAATGCTTTCCGAAATATACGAAATGTATGGAAACAGTGAGTAGGTATATTGAATTTAGTGTTTTGATTTATTCACAATTAACTAACACAATATTTTTTCAGAGGAACACATAACCTTGAAAACTCCAGTAGCGTGAACTCTTTAACGGTTGTTTAACATCACTCTGGAGGATAATGAAAAATATTGGATTCATATACCAAAAAGATGATCCTTGTCGTTTTTTTATGGAGATGCCACACATTACATTAAAACTTGTACGTTTTTTACATGAATATGTCAAGATAAAAAGGGAAGGTTTATATCAATTTGTGTTTTTGGATGAGACCTGGACGGTACTGTTGGACGTTCTTGGCAAGATTCTAATCATAGAAGCGTGAAAAAATCCAAAAATGGTTGTCCAAGGTAATTGAATAATAAAATTTAGCAATTAATTTATGATGTACTAACATTCCTGCCATTTTAGAACCTTTTCAAATATTTACTAGCCACACTATTTTATTTTGATCTATATAATTATGAATAGCTGTTTTGAAATATGCAGTCTATCAAGGAAACTTAGTAGTAATTTGTTATTTCCTTATTGTAGGTATATAATATTACATGCTGGTTCCTCTTCTGGATTTATTCCTGGAGCAGGGCTGGTTTTTTCTTCCAAAAAACAAGATGGTGATTACCACGGTGAAATGAAACGAGAAAATCTTTTGCATTGGTTTGTATATCAGTTTTCAGTGAACTTGGAAAAACTTGCCACAATTTTAATGGATAATCACAGTACATTGATCAATAAAGTACCAACAACAGCTACCAAAAAGGTTGATATACAGAATTGGTTGATACAAAATGATATTCCTTTTGAAAATACTTCCCTCAAAACCCAATTATTGAATTTAGTACAACGGTCAGCTGATATAAACATTATCCAATATAATATGGTAATATTTAAATAACTTATATTGTTTAAATATATACATTTTTGTAGGAATAAACCACCAACAATATATGAAGCTGACATATTATCTGAAAAATATGGTCACAAAGTGCTTTGACTTCCCCATTACCTCTGTATTTTCAACCCAATTGAACATATTTGGGGCATAGTCAAAATTTTTTATAGAGATCATGTGGGAACTTATGGTTTTTCAACAGAACTAGCAATAGGTGTATGAAAAAAGTATTAGTTAGAAAAAGTGACTCCTGATATTTGGTCAAAGACAGTAGAGCACACTGAAAAAATTATACAAGATAGTTGGGATAGAGAAGTAGTATTTGATAGACAGGATGTGCCTCCACTTATTATTAATTTTGACAGTGACGATGAAGATAGTGTTGATTTTGTAGTGGAGTAGTGGAAATCTTGTGTTTTATTTTTTGTATATTTTTATCCAATTTGCTTTATTTCCACCTTTCCAAAATCACTAATAACTATTAATAAATTAATTAGGTACAGTTATTTTATAATTAACAAATTAAAACAACGACCACAGTATCTCTACATAAATAATACTGATAAAATGGGAGATTTTTTATTTTTATATCTTGTAACAAAATTTTATTTTGTGTATCTATATTTTCTTTTCCATTCTAATTTTATAATAATAAATATAATAGATATTGTATAAAGAAACAATATTTAAATTTGCTAGAAGATGATTACAACTTGTATTGACTCCTTTTAGCGTAAACCCTTGCAGTGCTCTTGGAGATGGTTCTATAGAGCATAGAATAAGGTATAAGGACCTATAGTTCGTCATTTAACCCTCTTCTATGTAAAATAATTAAATGTTAATTCGAATATAGAATGATCGGTTACTGTTTCTTGTATCTTATCCATAGTTTCTCATGAATAAATATTTATATTAAATTAATTAAGCCTATCATACAAGCCTTTTATTTTTAAATAAATATTTTTGACTTACGCCCTACGAGGCACGGAACTATGAAAAAGAAGAATTTTCAATCTAACATCATATTGACTTTTCTAGTTTTCGTTAAGTAAAGGAAAAAACTACAATTTGGCAACATCACAATATTTTGTTTTGCAACGCCATCGTCTTTTTATCGTAAATAAACTATAGCTACTTACTTGAACAAACGTCTAGTCGATGTATTGCCTCTTTAATTTCCTCAGAATCTCAACATATGTATGTTATTTTCATGTAAAAATTCTTTTATATTAATCACAATCACATATAAGATTATTAGCAAAACTGATGCGTAAATATTTTCCCAGGGACGGTCCAAGGCCTTTTCGAGGCAGATGCGAGGTCTCGATTTGGCGCCCCGGCGCCCCCCCCCCGCGGGCAACCGCCGGCAATTATAAAAACCGTATTTTATAAATTATAATTTCCCCCACTTTTCGTCCTTTAACTAATGGCTCAATGGATCACCTTATGGTTGATTTAATACGAAATTATACATGTACAAACGAAAGTAATAGGGTTTTAAACAACCCTAAAATAAATGGGTTACTTGGCTAAAATAAATGAATAAACAAAGTGACTTCATGAAATTTTAATCAGAATCATAAACAGTCACTAACAACTACTAAAACTAAAAACGAACTAAAAACGAACCAAAAAAGAACTAAAAAAGTCACTTGCAATATACCTTATTGATTACTATAACTTTACTTGCTACAGTGTTGTATCACTTACAAAAAATAAACATTAAAAACTAACTTTTCTTGCTTTTATTTTAGCAAAGTCTTTTAAAATTGAGTCTGTGTCAATTGAGTTTAAAATCTGATTTTCTATGCACAAAGTTGCCAACCCATTGAGTCTCTCTTGAGAGATAGTTGACCGAAGGTAATTTTTGATAATCTTCAGTTTGGAGAAGCTCCTCTCTCCACTAGCTACTGATATTGGCAAGGTCAGTAATATCCTCATCGCTACAAACACGTTGGGGAAAATATCCATAAGACGGTTCTTGGTCACGTAGTTAAGTGTTGTCACAGGACAGCTGTCTTTAGTTAACATTGGTGCCAAGATAACAATTTCCTTTTGAAGTTCATCGCCATTGATATCACTTTCATTATCTGCCGTCAAAACTGATTGTAGATTCATGCAGTGTTCTTTAAGGACATCCTTTTCACAATTGTTTAATTCCTTCATGTCGTAGAGAAATCCAAAATGTTTACTGTGCTTGTCCATTTGTTCAAATCTCTCACTTATTGCGTTGTTTGCAGTGTCAAGAACAACATAAAAAAAATTTACTTTAAACTTATCTTTCTCAGACATCACCACAGGTTCATTTCCACCCCTACCCTCACATGGAAAATGTCTTTTAGACATTCTAGGTCTTACTTGACTTTCTTCTTGAAACTCTGGAGTGATTCCCAGTTTCTCAGCGAGCTCTTTTGCGTCTGTAATGACGCTGTTTAGTCCGGTTTCCGTCCTCATGGTTTCTAAGAATTTCTTAACACTTTCAATCAGCTTCAAAGCACTTTGCAGGTGTACGTCTTGCCTCTGTAGTGTTTTACTAACTAAGTTTATTTTAAATAAAACTTCATGCCAAGTAATCAGGCAGCAGAGAAAACGAAAGTCGGTTAGTTTTTTGGCAATTCCAATGGCTTTGTTTTTCCCGAAAGCATCGACCTTTTCATCGGTAGTGGCCTCGTAGACAGCGTCATAAACTTCCTCTATTTGATATCTTAGAGGTTCAAGTGCGTCTATCCTACTCTCCCACCGGGTTTCACTGAGAGGTTTTACCGTCAAATTTGTTATATGTTTCTTAAGAATACTCCATCTATGAGTTGATGCTGAGAAGAAATTGTATATCTCCTGAACTATGCTGAAAAAGTTTACCGCTACAAGACAGGAAAGTGCTGCATCATTTACTACTAGATTAAGGGAGTGGCTACCACAAGGGACGTAGAAGGCCCGTGGATTGAGGTCGAGAATTCTTTTTTGAACTCCCACATGTTTGCCTTTCATATTCGATCCGTTATCATACCCTTGGCCACGCATATTTTGTAAGGGTATCCCTTTTTGCGACAACTCGTCTAACAAAGACGCTGTTAACCCCTCACCAGATGTTTCCGAAACTTCGACGAATCCCAGGAAGTGCTCTCTTACGACCGATTCTTCTCCTGACACTGAATGAACAAACCGAACAACTAGGGTCATTTGCTCTTTGTGGCTTACGTCAGGTGTACAGTCAAGAATAATAGAATAGTATTTGGCTTTCTGTAGTTCTGTTAGTATGTTTTCATTAACGTTACGAGCAAGTAAGGCAATGAACTCATTTTGAATTCTTTTGCTCAAATAGTGAACATGGGTTTCTTTAGAGGTTATTCTACGAAGATGTTCAGAAAGAACGGTATCAAATTTTGATATGTGTTCTACAAGCTTTAAAAAGTTGCCATTGTTTTCCTTGAAAAGGGTATCATTAGGACCACGAAATGCTAGTCCCTGGGTGCCTAGGAACTGCACAATAGAAAGCAGTCGTTTTAAAACCTCGTACCAATGTTGGGTTTCGGACGCAATAATTCTTTGATTTTCGTCATCAATGGCCTTTCCCAACCGCAGTCTTTGAAATACCTCTCGGTAAGAAAGAGCCGACTTGATATGTGCAGGAGATTTTTCATGTTGGGATAGAAATTTAGACATGTTTTGCCAATCAGAAAACCCATCTGTACCAGTGAGAGATATGCTTTCCTTGCTAAAAAGCTTGCAGTAAAAACAAAATATGGAATTTTTTGACGCTGAGTACACGAGCCATTCTCTATGAATTTCTTCTCCATTTGGTAATTTCACTTTGTAATTGGCAGGAGTAAACCTTCTGCCTCTACTGTCAACAGGAAAATCGAACTCTGTTACCTGTACAGGACCTTTTTCAACAAGTACTTGACGTATATCATCTGTTATTTTGGCTGGCCACTGTCCACAATCTGTTAATGAGCTCAATGGCGTCGATGGAGTTTTTGCCTCCGACATCTAGAACACAATTCATGAAATGAAAATAAATTGTAACTCTAATGTATGTGTTAATCGATTATATTAGCAGTAGAAGTTGTTATGACTTAATTATTCAAAAACAATGGTTGTATAACAATACGTTTTTAAATATTTCAGAATAAATTGCAAATCTGCACTTATATTCACCTCCCTTTGTTTGAAAATGCCATTTGGGGTTGGGGTCTCACGTCATAATTAAATTTAGATCGACTGATCAAATCCAACATTTTAAAATGTTGCTTAAGTTTAAATATTATATACAGTATGTGTGAATTCGTTTTGCCCGACAATGTTAAATAATATTTTGTCTTGTCACAAAATTGAAACAAACCTCTGATGGTGGGCTCGGTTCTGATGGTGATGGTAAGTCAAAGTCATCAGTGGTAGAATGTGATTCATGGATGCGATCAAATTCGTCCGGATGAGAACATTCTTCTGATGTCTTCTGGAACAGGGACATAAGTAAATATTTTAGACTTTTTTACGATTTGCATGAATATAGAATGTTGCAATTAGATCGAGTACAAACAATTATGTAAAAAATGTTACATGCAGGTATTTATATGGGTATTTATCTTCAATTATTATGTGATTGATTAGTTAGGCATATTTTAATAGATAAATTTGCTAGGCTTTTATATACAGCTCCTAGTAAAAAAAAATCTTTCAATAGACTCTTATATAAGTTGGTGTAAATGTAAGTATTTAATCTGTTAAACCGATAATAGGATAACTGTTTTTTTAGGCTCAAGTTATTACAGTTGTACCTACATTTAGTGCCCGTTCCAGCAATAGTCTTAATTTATCCAACCGAAAAAAGCGTTAAAAAAAAGGAGTTTCGTCGACGTTATTTTACATTAAAATAATTTTAAGAAAACCTGCCTTTCGAATTCTTAAAGGTTTGCTAGACGCTACTTTTAATCATAATTTTTATTACTAACAAAATAAATATTTAGGAAAAGTAAGGCAATTGAGCTTATTTATTAATATTTTGTACCGTTATCTAACAAAATATATGGATTTTATATTTTATCACTTGTAAATTAAACTCAGATTTTGCAAAAATATTTACTTACCAGTAAAGGCTTTTCAACGCCTTCAGTTTCCACACTACTTTCTGCACCAGAAGTACCACTACCACTACATGATGGTTCTGATCTAGAAACAAACTGTCTCATCGCTTTTGCCTGCTTCTCGGCATCTCTCTCCAAATTTGCTTTACGTTTTCTGTAAAATGCACCCGATGGCTTCTTTTTTTCAGACATGATCTTGATATCTTATTACTAACTTTAACTTAATTAAAACTTAGTAAAGACTAAATAAATAAATCGCCTAAAATACTGAGGTTTGTTCTGCGACTGAGATGAAATCACTTCATAACAAGTAAACAAAATCCTTGTATTACACACTAAACGAATACGAACGTTGTATTAAATCCACTGTGGGTAGATCTTAGAGATCGAAGTTACAAAAATACTCGAGGGAGAGAGAAGGCAGCACATGATGGGTGGGCGGTGCTGCTATCTATTGAAAATAATGCCAAATACAGTCCTCAGTTGATGGGTACGTAGTTGGCCAGGTGTGTCAGAAAAATATTGTGCGCGTGCGCGGGTCTCCAACCACGAACAATGAAATGAACAATCAATCCCTGCAGCGTCAACACTAAACGTACAATCTAAGCGCTACAACGCCTACCAATTGATAAATGTCAAACGCGTGCATTTGAGTATAGTAGTAAAGTATTTTCAAACCTAAGGCGCTAAGAAGATCTAGAGAACAGTATGTTAAAACAGCGGTGATTTATAAACCTTGGGGCGGTGATTTCATTAAATTTAATTGTAACTTTGTAAATATATTCATATTTCTGTTGGGGTTTGGGCGCCGACAAAGCCATACAGAACATCTAGAGAACTGAATGTTAAAAACGGTGTTTTATAAACCTTGGGGCAGCTACTGGATGAAATTAAAGTGTAACTTTTTAAAAATATTTTTACTTTCGTATTCGTTGTAGGGCGCCCAAACTGACATATAATTTTAAAATTATACAAAAATCGATGGGGGCGCTGGCGACGTCACACAAAAGATCTAGTAAGTTAAATGCTAAAAATGGCGATTCATAAACCTTGGGGCGGCATTGTAATGAAATTAAGTTGTAACTTAATGAATATATTTTTATTTTCGTAGGCGTTGGGGCGCCGGCGCCAAGACTGGCATACAGTTTCTTAAAGAAGACTAAAAATCAAAGAGCCGCCGTTGAAGCCAATCAGAAGATTTAGAGAACTAATTTTTAAAACGGCGATTCTTCAACCTTGGGGCGTCACGGGCTTCAACGTAATGATTAAAATTAAAATTTTATGAATTTTTTTTATTTTTTTTCAGGCGTTGGGGCGCAAAATTTGATGTACAATTTGTAACAGTAGACAAAAAAAAACCGAGGCGGACGCCGGCTTCGCCGGCGCCCCCCTCGGGCCGGCGCCCCATGCGGCCGCATCCGTCGCATGGGCCTTGGACCGTCCCTGTATTTTCCTAAAAAAACTCCATCAAACCATTAAACAACGCTGATAATTGTTCGGGTTACATCGATTCTACAGCTGAATCTCAAATTGTAACAATTTTTTTTAAATAAATTTTTTTAAAGTATTTTCTTGAGCAAAACACTTAATTCGATAAAACTTGAAAAACAATACATATTAACTAACGCGTATAGATATTCGAAATTATGTACTTTGATAAATTTTATACTGCTTGAATGTCACTGAAGATTCTAATTTGACAGATATTTGATTTCAGTGCAGCTTGTTTGTGATGAATGAAATTATTTTTTTTTTATTATCAATGATAAAAAATTAAAAAGTCCTATATGACTGAGTAGAGAATCGAAAACCTTCAACACAGAATCACACACTACCCCTTTTTATTTAAATTTTTAGTTATATGCCTCAGGGGATTGAAAGAGCATTTCACTGAAATAATATAGTTTGATATAATATAAACATTGACCTGATTCGAGATTGTCATTTTGAATTCATAATTACGTATGAAATTAATACATTTTTTATTCCAGGACCTAATTGAATATTGAAACGACCAACTGCTTTCCAATTAATCAGTTAAATTATTGAAATTAACTGTCTAGATCCTTACTTCGTGGAATCTGCTCATATTAGTGTTTTAAATGAAACTCACGGTTTCTACTTAATTCTACAATATAATAAAAGTAATTGAAAATTGTGAAAAATTGTTTCGATAAATCAATATCATCGTCAGAATGACATAAGTTACATTTCATTTGATGCCTACCTGATGTTTAGTAGTTATTTTTGGCTAGACCAAGAAGTGACCTAACACTAGTTAAATTATTAATAAAGTTCTGAGTTTTGGCTTGAATCTTATGAAACTTATATCTTATTGTCTGCAAAAAATAACGGTTGTTGCTTTTATGTGTTTATTCACACCCTTATATTATTTTTTCCCGGGTATCGAAAACAAAAGTTCACAGAATTCAATAAAATTCCGTCCTCGCCATCAGCGATGAATTGTTAATATCAAGAATAAATCCCCTAGAGGCATATTGGTCCACGAAAAGGGTTAAAAGGGGGATGAAGAGAAACTGTGGCGAGCTATAATACGCATCTTGTTCTGACACGGGACCAAAAAGTACAATGCTTTTACCTTACAGGCACTTCAAAAATTATATTAATTTCATAACTAATTTCAATTACCTTCTCTTCTTAATTTGTCAGAAATGGAAATTTTAAATAATTAATTTTTGGAAGTTTTGCACTCTGGGCGCTTTGCAACATTTGCGAAACTCAATTACAATCAACGACGTAACAAAATAATGGATTCAAGGAATCTATTTTAATTAAAAATAAAATTTTCAATAAGGCAAGCAAAATTATTTCAGCATCATAAGTTGAACCTAAAAATATTTAACTACAAAAATAACATAGTGAACAAACGCACTTTTCACTACATCCACATTGACGTGCGCTTTGGATATACAAGTTATCCATTCTGAGACAGTAGCAAAGGTGTAAAAATATCTAAACAAGTGAAAACGAAGAATCTGCCAATTATAGGAAGATCAGAACAAAGTGGTTTAAGGGAAGGTTGTGCATAGTGGTTTGCTTTAGTTGTAACACATGGTTATCACAGCTCTTGGAAAGTTTTCAAATTCAGTTAGAATGAGAGTGAATAATAATTTTTAAAGTTTATATCTGGTGAGAAATTCAGTGATATTACCTCATGCTACATTAAAAACGTACACATACTACACCAGAGACTAGTTTCTAATACTCCAAACAGCCCACAAAAAAAACGTCAACAAAGTCTATCACTGCTAAATTTCATTCGACTCGTAAAGGAGAATATACACTAAAATAGTCTAGTCAACATGTACCATTTTTCCTAAAATTTTTGTATAGTCTCCGAAAATTACGACCATGGTCTCATTCGATTCGGAAAATTATCTAGAAAGTTTAAGGAAAAGTTCCAAAAGAGGCCGAAAAAAATTGCAAAAGTTATGAACAATTAAGTGAAAACAAAGTAGGGGTTTGGTTTTTTTCGAATATCTCGAAAAATAATGAAAATTTTTTAAATTTGAAAAAAGATCTGAAAAGATCAGCAAATTTGCTAAAATAAAGTCCCGACTCCCGGAACTGTACCTCCAATATTTATAATTTTTACAAAGCCTTAAAAAATGAGCGAAAAACGGGTGATCGGGCTTCCGCGCGCGTTGCGTCATTCTGCCGTAGCAACAAAAAAAATTATTTAAACATATTAAATGTGAATATTAAGGAATAACAAAATGAGTGTAGCATTGGGATGCATAAATAAACAGTAATCCGTGGTGAAAAAAAATGTATCCCAATTTTTTCATAAATTATGGATTTGTTAATTAAATAATTTTTCCAAATTTAATGTTGAGATAGAAACCACGATAACTATTGAACAAAAGCCTTAAGCTTTTTTCACTACGTGGAGTTATTGGTATTAGACTAACAAATAGATCACCGTAAAAAAAATTTAAAAATTTTGTTTTTTCGCTTTTTTATTAACAATTGAAAATTAAAAAAACTTTATAAAAAATTTTTTTTGTTGATATCTTTAATGTTTTGATTTCTGATGGTTAAAAGCTACATAAAAATAATTATTACTACCATTATTTAAGAAATTGTTATAAACAAATACATTGTTTATGAGCAAATCAAAAATTTTTTTGTAATCTATTTATTAATACAAATTATGATTTTAAGACAAAAAACAGTTCCTTTAAAAACTTTTTTTGTTGCTAAAAAATGCGTTTGTTAAATAACAATGGTTTTTTGAGTCTAAATTTTAAAATTAAGGAACCATTTTTTTCCTAAAAATCATAATTTTTATTGTTCTTTTAGATACATAAAAAAAATTTTATTCTTTTTTTCTTTGTTTATTTAATAAACAATTTGTTATAAACAAATGTATTTTTTCCGTTTATTTTTTTTTAGTACTTAATCCCAGCCATGTGTTGTTATATATGGAAAAAAAAATTTCTATTTTTTACATAACTTTTAATATTATTATGCCTTTAAATTTGTCCTATTCATGTGCTCTTTTGCTGTTATTATTAAAATTACTTCGAAACTATTGCAGATACGTCTATAACACAAGTCTTTTTTGTTAACTATTAATACATTAACAACTGAAGCAATTTATTGCAGTTCTAGCTCCATTATTTATTTGATTATTAACTATCAATTATTAAAAAAATTAACTCAACTTAGCTAATTCACCGCCTACATCTCCAGCAGCATATTTACACTCTTGCAGGACTTATTACCAAGTTCAGTTTTGGTTAGGTAATTACCATTTGAATCCAGAAGATTGGGGTTGGATTAAGACTGCAACAATGTATCTGCCAAAGAAAACAACGGAAAAATTGGCACCCGATGGACTGCTAAAGCTACTTCATTGCAACTGCACGAAAGATTGTACCAATAGATGTGGTTGCAAAAAAGCAGGACTTCCTTGCTCATCATTGTGTAAGAATTGTAAAGGTGGAACTTGTTCGAACAGTGTAAGACCAACAATTGATGACGACAATGATGATGCTGATATTCTGATCCATCAATTACAAACACCCATCCATAATTCCGATGACAATGAAGACGGTAATGATTATTCAAATTATCCGATAGCTATAGAAGAATACTGCGAACCGATACTTCAAGATGAGACTGGGGAGTTTGAAGAAATAAATAAAACAGTAACCGAAGAAACAATTGCAGGAACTGTTGATGATGAGTCACCGCCGGTTAAATGAACAAAAAAATTGCAAAGGAGCAATACAAAAAAGTAGTCAAGAATGTAAACAATAAAATATCTGATATTAATAAATTGTAAAATAAACATACATGACGTTTTTGATTTCTTTTATTTCATAAGATTAATCTGATGAAATATCAAAAATAGTTCACTTTACTTGCCAATTAGAAAAGAAAATCCTACATTATTTCAAAAAATTATAAAAGATAATAATTAGTTAATAACATTTGAGGCTTAAAAGTATGAGAAAAATTTTTTTTCAAATTTTATTAATAATTAATAGTTAATAATTAAATAAATAATGGAGCTAGAACTGCAATAAATGGCTTCAGTTGTTAATGAATTAATAGTTAACAAAAAAGACTTGAAGTGTTATAGACGTATCTGCAATAGTTTCGAAGTAATTTTAATAATAACAGCAAAAGAGCACATGAATAGGACAAATTGAAAAGCATAATAATATTAAAACTTATGTAAAAAATAGACATATAAAACAACACATGGCTGTTTTTATCTCGGGATTAAGTACTAAAAAAATAAACGGAAAAAATATATTTGTTTATAACAAATTGTTTATTAAATAAACAAAGAAAAAACGAATAAAATTTTTTTTATGTATCTAAAAGAATAATAAAAATTATGATTTTTAGAGAAAAAACGGTTCCTTAATTTTAAAATTTAGTCTCAAAAAACCATTGTTAATTAACTAACGTATTTTTTAGCAAGAAAAAAATTTTTTTAAGGAACCGTTTTTCCTATAAAAATCATAATTTGTATTAATAAATAAATTACAAAAAAAATTTTTTTGACTTGCTCATAAACAATGTATTTGTTTATAACAATTTCTTAAATAATGGTAGTCAAAAATTTAAAAAAATTATTTTTATGTAGCTTTTAACCATCAGAAATCAAAACATTCAAGATATCAACAAAAAAAACTTTTTTATAAACTTTTTTAATTTTCAATTGTTGATAAAAAAGCGAAAAAACAACATTTTTAAATTTTTTTCACGGTGATCTATTTGTTAGTCTAATACCAATAACTCCACGTAGTGAAAAAAATCTTAAGGCTTTTGTTCAATAGTTATCGTGGTTTTTATCTAAACATTAAATTTGGAAAAATTATTTAATTAACAAATCCATAATTTATAAAAAAATTGGGATAAAAATTTTTTGACCACGGATTATTGTTTATTTATGTATCCCAATGCTACACTCATTTTGTTATTCCTTAATATTCATATTTAATATGTTTAAATAATTTTCTGTTGTTGCTACGTCAGAATGACGCAACGCGCGCGGAAGACCGATCACCCGTTTTTCGCTCATTATTTAAGGCTTTGTAACAATTATAAATATTGGAGGTACAGTTCCGGGAGTCGGGACTTTTTTTTAGCAAATTTGCTTTTCAGATCTTTTTTCAAATTTAAAAAATTTTCATTATTTTTCGAGATATTCGAAAAAAACCAAACCACTACTTTTTTTTCACTTAATTGTTTATAACTTTTGCAATTTTTTTCGGCCCCTTTCGGAACTTTTCCTTAAACTTTCTAGATAATTTTCCAAACCGAATCAGACCATGGTCCTAATTTTCGGAGACTATACAAAAATTTTAATGGTACATGTTGACTAGACTAAAAACTAGCGATACAGAATAAAATGGTAGATTTGTATGCGGCGGTCAAAATTATTAGACAAGAAATCTTTAGAACTGGCACTGACATAAAAAATTGTATAGAAGCTAGAGGAGCTAGACTCCTATTATCAATAGAACAACTCAAAAGCGCAGTAACAAAACTTGAAATAGAAAATCTCGAACTTAAAGGAGAAGTAGCACTCTTGAAAAGAGCACAAAACAAGAAAAACATTGTTATATTTGGGTTAAAAAAAACGAGAAAAGGTCACGGCGGAAAACCTGTGTAAGGATCTCAAGGACTTCCTTGGTATTGAGCTAAAAGATAGCGACTTTGGGAACGTCTATACATTGTGTAAAACGGAAAATTGTCCAATTAAAATTGAATTCAACTCACACCCCAAGAAGAGAGAAGTCTTGAAAATCTGTAATAAGCTGGAAGGGAAAAATATATCAATAGCCAACGACTTAACTATTGAGCAAAGAAAGGAATTTAAAATATTGAGGAAGCATCTCCTCCTCGTTAGGCTAGAACAGATATATAAGGAATGTTACATAAAAGGTAACAAACTTTTTGTTGACGAAACTGCTCACGGTGGTTTCATTTGGATTGTCAAGGCCAAATTAAAATTTTAGTTCCATTCCTAATTGTAGAGGTCGCAAATTTGACGTTTCACGTAATTGATCGAATGTTTTGCGAACTCATACATTTTAGTTTCCTGCAGTGTATGTGTATATATATTTTAAAAATTTCAAAAAACAATAGAATAAAATAGAATAAGAAAAAAATTAGCTCAATTAACTTATTTTTTAGAATATTAAAAGAATTAAAAGTAGGTATATAATGGTAAAATCTGTATATTACATATATGATTTTCCTTTTACCATATACCTATCCATATTGATGGTAACTAGTTTAATTTTTGTTTTTATAACATTTTATTTATATTTATTTTATTTTACATCTTTGTTTAATGTTATATTCACTTCAATAAAAGTTCTTCTTTGGTTTCAGATACCGAGAAAAAAATAGGAGGCTGTTTTTTGATAAATTGTTTGACTCATTTAATGGAAATCTATTGCCATGTGAAATAACTGACAAATCAAAACACTTGCAATTTTGGATAGAAGAAGCGTTACGTCTTTTATCTTCAATGAGGTTTCAGAAAATACGTCCTAGAGATCAGGAAAGACCACCTAGCTTGAAACAGTGGGAATTTAATCAGGACCCAATAGAAAATGCATTTGGTCAGCTCAGAAGCTTTGGAGCGCAATACACAAATCCGTCGCCTGCTATGTTTATGGGTAGCTTTAGATTTTTTTTAACTAATTCAACTTTTGGTGGGTTATAACAGTTCATTTAATTGTGAAGCACTATTCAGGTAGAATATATTGGCGGTTCTACATCTACTGAAATGGCAAAGCACACAATTTCGCAAAAAGTGAGCAGGCTTAGTGCCAACTATGTTGCAGGATTTATAGTGAAAAAAATTAAAAAAATGGTCTCTTGTCCCGTTTGTAAGAAGAGCTTATATTCTGAAAATATCCAGCCAGACGATATTTTAATAAAAGCAACTGAATATGGAGGTGCATGGGCAAAAAGGTTGTGCTATCCAACAGAGCAGATTGTGTTGACGTTTTATGAGCTTTACACCACAATAACATTTTGCCTAAATAAGCAACCAGTATCAAATTCTTTAATGTCATTAATTAAAGCAAAAATATGCAGTAGAGTAAATTTTGATTTTATTCCATGCACTGCGCATAAAGCAACAATTATTAATTTAATTTGTAAAATTACCATTCGCACAATTGGTGCAAGAATGTAAACCAGATATTACAGGGTAAATCAAATTATACAGGTGTAAATAAAGTAAAATTACAAGCCAAATCTATCTATCTTGAAAGGTTAAAAAGAAAAAATTTTAAAAAATGAACGTGTAAGTTCCTTTGATGTCTTTGAATTTTATAAAGTTATTATCAACATACATTATGAATTTGTTCAAGTGTACAGTGTAGATTTGCTACTCCATTATTTTACTCATTTTATCTACTTAAACATCGTGTACAAATTCCGTTGTTTTTCATACTAACTAATTTAGTGCCTCGAGATTCATAGATGAATTCGTCAAATATGATCAAGTGGCCATTAGAATAATTCTTCCATTAAGATTTTCTCTGTGCTATAAATAAATGTGTTGTAGGTTTTTTCAAATATTAGTAAGAAGATACAATTTGATGAGGCTAATTGACTTTTAAGTACTACCTTATAGTCTTGGAATTAATACCAATACTTTATACCATATTCTTTCATAGATCAGGAATTATTAGTGCTACATTTTTCATTTGTGCTTGTTATTACTTCAGCATTCCTTTTAAAATGGCCAGTAATTGTTCTGTTTGCTAAGA
The DNA here is from genome assembly GCA_963921935.1 of Galeruca laticollis. Lineage (NCBI taxonomy): Eukaryota > Metazoa > Arthropoda > Insecta > Coleoptera > Chrysomelidae > Galeruca > Galeruca laticollis. The sequence continues at coordinate 155,030,491 of OY998181.1, read as the reverse complement.
TGTACTTTCTGACAGATTCGTTGTCTGTGATGGTTGCCATGTTACTATGCATCCTACTGAAACTTGCTCGGGATTGGGAGCTTCGGGCTGCAGTTATGCAGAGAAGAACTCTAGTGTAATTTTGCAGCGACAGTCGTTTGTCTTTTAAGAGTGTGCCCAAGCTACTTCAGGATATTGAGCTTATTAGGAGCGAAGTTAATATTTTTAAGCAAGATGTTCTAAGGTTGAAGGAGGACAGGAGTGCTGATACATTTTTAATGGAAGACATGATGAATGAGTTGCATGAATCTAAAAACCTGTTAATTTTCAATCTTCCTTAATTGACTGAACCTTCACAAATTAAATCTATTTGTAGTAATGCCACTAATTTCACTCTCAACGGCATGGATCTTAATGCTGGAAAGTGTTACGTGATTTGCTTTTGTCGTTCCCAACACTCAATGACTTTCAATTATAACATAAAAGGTCAACTGTTTCATACAATCAACAAGATAAGAGAGTTAGAAGTGGTTCTTGACCATGCACTTACCTTTAACCCCCACATCACTACTGTGGTGCATAAGTCCTTGAAAATGATTTTTATGTATCATGTTTTAATAACTGTATTCATTGTAGTGAATATATATTAAGATTTGTCTACATTATATATTTTGCTCACTTTTGTATTTTATATAATTTTAAAGGGTTTGTCCGTGAATAAATAAATTATTATTGTATATCCTTTGTTTTTCTGTGTATCATGAAGTTTCTCTTATTATCTAATGATGTAATGTTTTTCACTAGCCTGATAAGTGGCATTTATTATATTATGGACGTGCTTTCATGGTAAATAAATGATTTTTATTTTACTTTTATGGGAAGCGATTTCCATGGAAATATGCCATATGATATGGAAGTGTTTTTCCTGACCATATTATCTTCCCTTTTAGCTAAAGTATCATCTTACTGGTGAGAGTATACATTTTCCTAAATTATACTTACTTTTGGGTCCTATAATTTGATAATAATTGGAAGAAACTAATCTTACTGTGACTATGAGTGAACAGAAAGTATACAGTATTCCAATCGACGTTATTTTCTGGTTACAGTGCAGCCGAATTGAAATACTGAAATAATTAAGAGAATTTAAATCAACTGCCAAATCCTGCATTTTAAATTCGCCACTAATAATTAGTTCCATTCCTAATTGTACGCGGCGCTCCACTTTTTAGTTTGACATGTTAGTGTTGTGTGATCTATCTATAAGGTGGGTGATTTCTGAAACTGCTTACGGAATTGAAGACCTTGAACGACAAGAGCACTTGGAACCTAAACACAACAGTGCACCTCCCACTCCTACAGCCGTGAGACAACCCGAAGTCCCCAACACCCCGGAGAGTTCCACAACAAGGAAACCAGTGATTCCATCACATAAACTAATACAGGGAAAGCCAAGAACACGGTTAGTCAACAAAATTTAGACGCAGTAACGACACCTCGACAGTAGTGAGACTTTTTTATCTTTTATTAATATGATTATTAAATGCCCCTAATTAAATTAAATTTTTAATGTTATGTCTATCCAAATTGTTGTTGACATCTTTCTATGTACGAAATAATAAAAAAGTAAACACTATTGTAGCTCGGTGGAACTAAAATGGATCAATAATAAAATTCGGAAAATGGATCCATATATATGCGATCTTGATAGCAATAATGTAGAAACCTTCACACTGACCAGTGTGAAAGAGTGTAAAGACTTGCTAATGATAAATGGAAGTAATCATAATTTCAATTTGTTGAATCAAAATATACGTTCAATTAGTGCGAATCTTGATGAGTTCAAAATATTTCTTAGTCTTTTGGATAAAAATGTAGATTGTATAGTTCTAACAGAAACTTGGCAGATTGCTAATACAAGCATATTTGAGATCGATGGATATAATCTAATATACAATAAAGGTGATCTAAATCAAAATGACGGTGTTGTTGTGTACGTGAAATCTCATTTCTCATATGAGCACTCAGTTGTACTAATTGATAATATTAAAGTGCTGAATATCAAAATAAATTTAGATCAACAAAATAATATAGTTGTCACAGCCATGTACAGATCGCCATCCACTGATCCCAAAGAATTTATTGTTTGTCTGCAAAATTACTTGGAAGAGAATGAGAGTAATAACGAAAACTTCAATATTTTCACGGGAGACATTAATTTAGATCTATTAAAGAATAACGATACTATTTCTGAATACGTTAATACACTAAATGAGTTTGGCTACAACTCAACAATTAATAGTATCACTAGAGTTCGGGACAACATGAAAACTTGTATAGACCACATATTTATTAAGGCAAAATTCAGTGTACCTGAGAACATTTTGCCTATGGTTCTAGATAATAATAATCAGTAATATTCGATACTACTACAAATAGCTTCCAATATACCTTAACAAGACAAAAAAGATATCAACTAGCACACAATATGTTTATCAGGGTGAACTGAAATCTCTTCTTGAGAGAGCATCTTGGGATGCCATTTACTCTGCTGAAAATCCTGATTCTAAAATGAGCATATTCGTTGATACTTTATCAAATTTGATTGGCGAAGCGACGATATCCAAAAGCAGTAGGAGAAAATATACAAAAATTAAACCTTCGGTGACAAATGCTCTATTGAAATCAATAGAAACAAAAAATAAAATGTTGAAAAAAATAAGTATATGGGAAACGTGTAACTAAACAGGAATACAAACAGTACAGAAATAAATTGAATTCGTTGATACAAATAACAAAGTTTAATTACTATAATAATATTAAATTAAAAAAAGGCATCAACACGAAAAAATTATGGGAGGTGGTACGCGACTTGAGTAGAGGTAAAAAATCTAAAACTCCAATACCATCCATCGAAACTGACTCAGATTTGATGATAACCAACAAAAATATTATCGCCAACGAATTAAATAAAAAATTTGTAAATACCGGAAAAAACCTTGCTGATAAAATTACTAGAGACCGGAGTTATACTCCGAATAGGTATCTTACTGCAAACTCGTTTGTCTTATTACCTACGAACGACAACGAATTGAAAACGATATTGAAAAGTTTGAAGGATGAAAAATCGGTTGGTGTTGACGGAATTAGAGCTGAAACTCTCAAAATTATTTGTGATTTTATTATGAAACCATTATGTCACATAATCAATAAGTGCATAGACGGTGGTATATGGCCCTCAGCCTTCAAGAATTCCACTTCATAAAAAGGGGGATAAAACTAAAATAAATAATTTCAGACCCATATCATTATTAACACACCTATCAAATAGTTTCGAGAAACTAATAAAGAACAGGTTGACTTCTTACCTTGAAAAACATAAAATTTTGTCTGACAGGCAGTTTGGCTTCAAAGAAAACACGTCAACAGAGGATGCAATTCTGGCCCTGATGATGAATTAGAGCAAGTCATGTCTATGTATTTTCATAGACCTATCGAAAGCTTTCGATAGTGTGAGTCACGATCTGCTTCTGCAAGCATTAGAGGACAATTGGTATAAGGAATGTAAACCTTAACTTACTTAAAAGCTATATTACCAATAGACGGTAGATAGTAAAGGTGGACAATGTCTTCAGTCAGGAAGAAACTGTTGAGTATGGTGCACCTCAAGGTAGTGGGACCTCTGGGACCACTTTTATTCAATATTTATATAAACGGAATGTTCTCGTTGAAAAGCAGTGGTGAAATAGTTGGATTTGCCGATGGGAGGCACTTCGAGATAAAGGTCAGGCTGATTTTTCAAACGTGAAGAATTGGCTTGAGCATAAATTATTGACGGTTAACCTTGAGAAAATTTATTATATGTCTATCAGTTGGAATAATGTGTGCAGACTGGATTTTGATCATCTTGAAATCATTACTTTACGAAATCGAAGTATGTCTATATTGTCTGTAGACAAAATCAAATACTTATGTGTAATGATTGATAGAAGTCGGAAATGGGACGTTCACATCAGGTACGTCATCAAGAAATTACAGAGCATCCTCTATAAATTCAGGTATCTCAACAAAGTATTAACATTCAAGCATATGAAAATATTATATTTTGCCTTAGTGGAAAGTCACGTTACGGCTTGGTAGGTCGGGGTGGAGCCCTAAGAACACACATAAAACCACTGGAGATTCTCCAAAAAATGTTCCTGAAATTGATTTTTAGAAAACCCCACCGATATCCTACAGATCGATTATACGAGGAATGCGGGATACTGGATTTAAGACAACTATATTTTTTGAATGTTATATTGAAATATAAAAAAAATTATGCACGTTTACCAAAAAAATACCAAGGCTAGATCGAACATCGTACTTCATGTTAATTCGCTGAATTTTATCTATGTTCAGAGCACAAAAACTACCAAGGAAGAATGGGACAGTTTAGACCCTGCCTTCCAGAATTCAGGTCTTAAAAGGCATGTTGGTTTACTACATATACTGATAACTACAACTCAAGAAAATAGTTATTCTGTTGAGGCTCCATAAGTTGTCATGTATTGGCTTAAGACTTAGTGACGAATGAATCGCCACGATTTTGTTAGCTGGTCTTCCCGATACGTACAAGTCAATGATAATTAGAATCGAACGTTAAGGCACTCCAGTAACGGCATACTCGATCAAAAACAAGTTGCTTCTGTATATATCAGTATCACCGGGCTGTGAAAAGAAGTCAGTGGCCATGCTTATTCAGAAGATACTACATCTCCAAACATGCTTGAGGTATTTGAAAAATGTGGATTACTGCTTTCCAAACTAGAAACTTACCTGACCAAGAAGAGGACAGGAACCACAACATCTGAACCGATAATGTTTTTCAATACATGCGTATATATCAACGTCTCAAATACACCAGTAGGAAACTCCTTCATAGTACCGATAGTTTGCTGTGTACAGCACATGTTATACCATCCCATATCTTAACGTCAACATTGAGATTATCAAGAACAGCTACAGTGCTAGGCGGAATTACCATGACATCACTTTACCATATCACCACATTAACGAATGAGTTAGCTCGACTTATGCCTTCCTTTGAGTCCCTAATACCATGACAAGTCTCCAAATTCGCCAAAATGAGAGGTCTGGCAGCTATCCTCACAAGTTCTCAGAACGCGAACTTCAAAGAAAAACAGGGAGGCAAAAAATGGGAAAAGGGTTGAAAAAATACACTTAAAAATAAGAAAATACAAATGAAAGGACGACGTAGGCCGGAAAGAAAACATGACTAGGAGATAAAAGAAAGGGGGCAAGATAAAGGACCCAGAAATATTCATGAATCGCAGAATACACGTTCTGTATCGGAGATGATTCAAACGATATTTTATGAGAAGACTAAATAAGACACTGTATCTGTCTGTTACGTGCTTAACACTTTCGCTGCGGGTTGTCCTTCGGGAAGGTACTAGCGATCCTACCCGCTTACGGGTTGTCCTTCCGGAAGGACAAGCCTCCTTTGCTTTTCCTTTCACATTCAAAAGGCCCGTAAGTGGAGGGGATTGATTGTTTCAACTCCAAATAATGACAGTTGACTTCAGTATTGTCTGAGATTTCGAACGGTGCTCTCTGTTATCAATTCGGCATACTGGAAGACTTTTCATGGAAGATTTTCTTCGATAAATTGCTTATAAGTAAGTAGAATTAATTATATTTTCGATATTTTTTTTTATTGATGCCTCATATTACCTTTTTAAAGCACGCCTCAGCGTGTTTCAATCGAACTTTCAAACACGTGCGTTTTTTAAGGTCCCTATGGTAACAACAACAACTTGAGAAAAGTAAGTATCAATGACAACTTTTTTTATTAGTTTTTAAATTGTATATTTTCATTGGGAACCATTGTCTTATTCCGTTTTTCCGCAAAATTTATTTATACATTCATATATTCATTGTATCCTTTTATATATAAATAAAGAAACTTTTTGATAATTGATCTGACATCAGTACCTCGTAACGTCAAATAAAAATAAATACTATTTGACTTTCACGAAATTTGGCTGGGCATGGAGGACGGACATCCATTTTTTATACTAATAATATAATAATAATATTTTATGATTTCAAAGTGCACCAATAAAAAAAATAGCGTAAAGTATTCGTGGATAACTGGTCTTTCAAACACTTGCTCTATTTCGAGCACTCCGGCTGCGCCGTCGTGCTCGAAAAATCGCGCGTGTTTGAAAGACCTCTTTATCCACTTATACCTTAATATACTATATTTAATGATTTATTATATTTCAACACTATTCACTGAATTGTTGAATTTTTGCAGCAGATTTTGAGTGAAAACAATGTATATAATATTATATACATTTTTAATTCGTTATTCCCTCGCTTACGGGTTGTCCTTCCAGAAGGACACTTCCGGAAATTCACTTCCGGCTAATTTTTTTTGTTGGATTACTATTAGAATCATCAAACATAGTTAAAAAAATGTCTATATGAAAAATTCAAATAAAAAATGCACCCGTTACAGGGGTATTCCTCAAAAATGACATCCGCAGGGAAAGAGTTAAGAATGTATTCCTATGACGCCAACATTCCTTTTCTGTAAAGTATCAAATTAAATTACATAAAATAACGAAACCAATTAGACCAGTAGTTCCTCATGTTAATGCTCCTAATAATATATTGGCAAAGAGGCTCAACAATATACTCAATAGTTACGAATATGAATCTCAGTACTCAATTAGAAATTCAATAGAACTAATCAAAAAGTTGAAAGCAATATACTTGCAAGATAACTATAAACTCATTTCGTTCGATGTAACTAATATGTTTACTAAAATTCCTCCTAAAGAATGCCTAATACTTGTAAGAAAATTACTAGAAGATAAAAATATTAATCCAGGAATAATATCAGATATACTTAATTTATTTGATGTATGCATTAATCAGAATTATTTCACTTTTGACAATAAGATATATATTCAAAATGAAGGTTTACCAATGGGAAGCCCTATATCACCTAGTTTAGCAAACATTTTTATGGACAATTTAGAAAGAAAGATCTTTGAAAGTAATATTTCGAAAAATATTTTATTTTGGTATAGATATGTAGATGACATATTAGCTTGTTTTATAGGGAGTGAACGACAATTAGATGTATTTTTCAACCACATCAATAATTTACACCCAAAAATTGAATTTACATTAGACATTGAAGAAAATAGCCCAATCAATTTTCTTGATTTGAAAATTCAAAGAGTTAATAATGTACTTGATTATTCAATTTACCGAAAACCAATACAGACTGATGTGACTATTCCATTCAATTCCAATCACCCTATGTCACACAGACTAGCGGCATATAATTCAATGATACATAGAGCTTTCTCAGTTCCTATGAACAAATGTAGTTTTGATAGAGAGATTAATACAATTAGACAAATAGCAACATCCAACGGTTATCCATTAGATATGATAAAAAAGCTAATTAGTAAAAAATAGGAAAAAGTGGCATTACAACTAATATTTCCTAAACAAGCTGATGAAATTAAAACCTATAAAACCATCACATATGCAGGAAATATTTCCAATAAGATTCCAAAGATAATATCTTCAGCAACGAATACAACAATTTCTTTTAAAACAGAAAGTAACGTTAGTACAAAATTGTTAAATGTAAAAACAAAAATACCACTATTAAAGAAGTCAGGTATATATAAACTCAAATGTTCAGAATGTAATGCTGTCTATTTGGGTCAGACCCTTAGGAATTTTGAAATCCGATACAGTGAACACTTACGAGCATACAGATTAAAACAACCAGATAAATCCCACTACGCAAAACATCTACTTGACACTAATCATTCATTGACACCTAACACAAAACTAGAAGTGAAAAGAAACAAGAACTGGATTTCCTTGAAGAATTGGAAATAAGAAGACATTCAAGAAACCCACAATATGAAGTTGTCAATGAACAGTTGAATCTAGGGAGTTCTCCACTAATAAACTGTCTTCTTCAGTGATAATTGTAAAGATCAGCAGATATAGTTTTCCTGGTTTTCTATATCATTGCACAGTTATACTTATCTTAATTGGAAAAATGATATCCAGGATATCACCATAGTGCTAATAATATCTAAGCTTCAATATTTGTAATATCACATCTTCTTCTTTTTTCTATAAACATATATTAAGTGAATCACAAGTTAGGTCACTTCTTGGTCTAGCCAAAAATAGATACTAAACATCAGGTAGGCATAAAATGAAATGTAACTTCTGTCATTCTGACGATGATATTGATTTATCGAAACAATTATCAATTTTTTAGAATTTCCAATAACTTTTATTATATTGTTCAATTTACTAGAAACCGTGAGTTTCATTTAAAACACTAATATCAAATTAATACCCAATCAAACCAATCTTGGATCTCACGTCGAGAAACAAAAAGATATCAAATGGTAATCAGTTGCAAATGACGAGTATTATCCCCTCAGTGGAAATTTTTTGGACGCCTTTCCGTGAGGCTGTTTTGCCCAATAACAAAACTCAATTTTCCAGGAGAAGTCGCGGGATAGACCTCTCTGTAACTCTACATATTCAGGAAAACAGAAAACCTCATACTTCAATTAAAATTTCAAACTATTTTGGAATATTAAATGTTGGCCTCCGGCTTCGGCAGAACGTATAATGCAACTCGTTGAGTTTTGACGACATCAAAATTACTACACTACTTGTTTAACAAGTATAAACAATATTGAAATACAAAATTAGTCAAAATGCCGGTTATACTTATACTTATATATTTTCGTACTAGGTAACCTTCACCATTATTGTAGAACTAAACTATTGTAGAATTTCAGCAATGTTAAACATTTGCATCATATGTAGAGCAGCATAATTTTTCCTAAATATTTTATACTAACTTTGGATAGAAATTCCGATATTTTACAAAGTACTTTCGGGAAGTCTTGTGAAGTGAAAGGTGTCTCCAATTGGAAGTAATGTTCTAGTGATTCGATTCAATTTTAAGACGAAAAATTTATATGAACATGAGTGATAAATTTTGTGATCAATATTTCTATTAGTTTCATTAGACGAATAACATTGTGGTGACTGTTGGGGACCTGAGTCGGCCTTACCCACTTTTCTGTGTCCTGTTCTGTAGGCCGGCGTTTGTCCTTCAGGTTACACAGATTCCTGTTCTGAGGAAACAGAATAATTCTTAAATACACAGTATTGGTCAATTTTACTCCTATTTTTATTGTCTTCGCTACAATATATGTTATACTAGATCTTACAATTAAAATTATTGGGAGTTTTTCCTTTTGACTTTTTGTTCTGGCGGTTTTGACAACTCTCTGTCGACATTTCCCGGCACTCTCTCCCGAAAATCGATTTTCTCGCCTCGAGGCTGTTCTGTCAGGTACTTTGGCTGATGGCAACCCTGTAACGTCTGACGGATGGCGGACCTGAGTTAAGTGAGCTGGGGATCGGGAGAATGACAGATAACGTAACGAGAGACTGACGGTTAAAGGTGAATATTAAGAACCGACTGTAAACTAGAATAAGCAAGGGTTTCGAGATAAATGAAGTATCTGAATAATAGACAATCCAAAAAGTGTATTAATAGGTATTTTCGCGGAGACAATCCCGAACGTATTCAGAATACAAACTGAACCTATACTACGGCGCAAGCGCATATACGAATTAGTTCCGGATTGCTTCGAATTTTTAAATACCGCGAACGTATTTCTTCTTTTTCGATATGTGTGTCATTCATGGTACACCTGGTCCGTGGATGAAAAGTTAGGTTATGATCAAAGAATACAAATATTTACTTTTTCTACTTGACTGATTGATTAGAATATTTAGAAATAATTGAACAAATATTTAGGCATAATATGACTGAACAAGAAGGTAAGGTGTTACCCGATTTTATTTTTACCTTGAAATGTAGACATTTATTATTTTAGTTATCTCCGAGTTTCTAATAATCCCTCCAACCTCCACCTCTCAACAAGACAAAGAAGAATATTTTAAATGGAGCCACAGTTCCACATTGATGTTCCTGGACTTGTACGAACAATACAGAAACAAATGAAAAACTTACTGTAAGGCCGTTATCGGATACAGTAATGCCATCATCTATAGGAGAAGCAAATACCGGCTTAGTGGACTCCAATATGGAGACAGAAAATATAGAAAACAATTAAATGGATGGAGAGAACATGGAGATGAAAAAGGAAGGGGCATCAGTGAAACCCGGGAACTACAGAAATAAAAAATTAAGAATTGATGTATTAAAAGAAATATGAAATGACAGGAAAGATTATTACAGGAGTGTTAGGACTAAAAGAAAAAAAGCTGAATGAAAAAATAAAAAAAATAACATTTTCGAACAGAATAATGATATTTTAAAGCAAGGAATATCTGATATTCTACAGGTGTTAAGTAATAAGAAGGAGTATAAATTTTGGTTTCTTACATATTTATTTCATTATATGTATATATTGTTGATTATTATTTTTGTTTACTTTTCTTTTTCATGTTTATTTTGTTAGGTTTATGTATTATCTATTCTGTTTTTGTTTTAAAAGGTTTTTTTATTTTAGAATGATGTTTATTTTCTTACTTTTCTGTATGTATGTATTGTGCTCTAAGTTTTGCAATATATAACTGGAAGAATAAAAACGAATTGTTTATTTTCACATAGTAAGTTTAATAGATTTGAATATTACAACTACACTTAACTACATACGAAAAGGTAAACTATTCATTATTTCGTTTCTTCTTATAACCCCGCTTCTATCGTCTTCATGTTCACCTTCTACATCTTCCCCGATAACTGCTTCATATTGCGAGTCTACTTCTTCTGGTACAGCAATGTCTGTTATTGTGAGGTTGTGTAAGACAGCAGCAGCCTTAATTAAATGTACACATAATTCAATATTTCTTAGTTGTAAATGGTACAGCTGTCGAAATTTTTGCTTTAATTGTCAAAGCAGTGCTCAATAACATATCTATTTTAAGAAAGTGAATAATTATAATTTCTTTGGTGCCTAGTCAAATTACCCCTGTCTTTGAAAGGAGTTAAACATTGCCGTAAACAAGGATATGCACTATCTGCAATAATTAAGTAATTGCCACATTTTTCTTCCAGCGTATCAAACAGAGGTGATGACCGGAACACTCGACTATCGTGGACAGATCCTGGATAGCCAACAAAAATATCTCTGATGATTCTTCTATGTTCACAAACGACTTGTGCCTAAAAATATCAATCTACTAGTAATACAGCTCAATGATACAATAAAAACATATGTTACAAATTAAAATGAAAGAAGCTCTTCAAACTTACTATTCATTAAATTTATTGTTTCGACCCTTACTATGTTGAATCTACTCATGTTACGTATTTAAATAAGACTAACTGTCTCTAAATAATTCCACTATATTTTGAAAAAAATTATGAATATTCTAAAAAATTTACAATTGGTTCAATATTACTATCATCGTCAAACCAATTGTCAATTTTTTAGAATTTTATCATTTTTTCATTATATTGTAGAATTATTTAGAAACAGTTTTATTTTGAAAAAGTAATTACTACTCATACTTTGTATCAACAAATTGCAAGATTACTGACCTGGATAGAGTAGAAGTGTTTCCTGTTCAGGTATGAATCAGGATCATCTGCTGGTTTATGAATTTTAATATGGATTCCATCTATGACTCCAATGATATTCGGAGAATCCTTCTGTCGGAAATGTCGCTCAATTTCAATTTTTTCTTGGTCAGTTGGCCATTTTATAATTTCCGCAGACATATTTGATAGGAATTTGGTAGCTCACTTGACAATTTTATGGAGCGAACTGATGGTGATATCAAATCGGTCCGACACATCTCTAAACATTGCACCTTCGTTACCTAAGAACCATAGAAAACAAAGGATGGTTTTTAGGGGACTTATTTTCTCGGAGTCGCCTTTCTGATAGTGAAAGTACTAAGATGTTTGGTATCGCTGTGATATCGGCACTGCTAGGTTTATAGTTATTCTAAAATGAGATACAAACAGTTCATCATCAAATTGTGGCACAATTTCTTCAAAGAAATTTGCATTTTTTTGTACATCTCCAAAATTCCTCAGCAACTCTTCCAAATCTTCGTCACTCGAACTTGAATGGTCCATAATTTTAAAAACAAGTAATCGAAATGGATTTTGTTTGTATACTTTCACTTCTTACCACAAATAAGAACCTCACAAAACAATAAAATTTTAGGTTAGATTTCGTTCTGAATCAGATATCCCTCCTTCAATCCGAGGATCTGTTGAACGCGTTACGTACATGTCCAAAGTTTACAGAACGTGATCTCCGCGAACACTGAATTTAAAATCCGGAGGGTGTTCTCTTTTCACCGCGAACGGCAAATTTTTAAGAGCGCGTGCGTAAACATTCTGAATATGTTCGGGATTGTCTCCGCGAAAACACCTATTATCGAACCCGCAAACAGAGGCTAGTAGTTGCAGCACGACCGGTGTGAGTTGGACGGGCGCGGATTGGTAATCACTTTTGTCCAGTCAATTTGCAGCGTCAATAGTAAAAAAAAATAAAATTAAAAAGATACCGAGTGTCGTACAGTGACTACAGTGGTGGCTTATGGCCTATTCCACTGCGACCTTTTCAGATCTTTTGTGGTCCTCTAAATCTAGATTACATTCTCTATCCATCCTGATTCTTCTCATTAAGAGCCAATGCACTCAAAATTCCGCGCGAAGTCGAGAAAGAGAAACGAAAGTTCGAAAAGAGATACGCGATGCCCCACTCCTATCCAATATTAGCCGCAGACTAGAACCAAAGAATACACCAACAACAAGAAGCGAAGCTTCGGCTTTTTGACTATTCATTTTCTGAATGCGCATGTGTGATAGACACCATTTTTTTATATGTGTTTTACGTCAATGTCATTATTTGTTGTTAAACAAAAATATGCTTTTTATTTGTTTATTTACTTTGATTTTGAACAATACCGTTTAGTAAAAGTAACTAGTTGCACTCTTAGTGAGAAATTATTGTATTTATGATGGGAAGAGAATAAGCTGTGAAGTTCGTGGATGTCACTCAACAACAGGAGAAAAGATAACTATGTTTGGTTTTCCCAAAGACCCTTTGAGGTAAGAGAAATTGTTTCTATATGTAATGTATTATAGGTATATATTCATTTTTCAATATTTTACATTTTATTTTACATGTTCCTATGAGTTGTAAGTTGTGTAAATCTATGTTTTTGTTTGTTAACGTTGATCTGTCCCTCTACCTTTAATAACATATAATGATAATATTATGTAGTACAATAAGCTTTCTGCTGACGAGCCCTGTTCTGCAAAAAACATGTTGAATGAAAATACATAATATTCAATATAAATTAATAGTTGATTCCTTTTATAGACATGTGAATATAAAAATATACCTACCTTTATTCACTTTTTAGGGTACAGTTATGGTTGGAAGCTTGTAACTGTAGATATTTGTTTGGAAAGACTACAGATGCTTAACAAAAGAATTTATAGGTTGTGTGAACTTCACTTTGAGAAAAAAATTGTTTCCAAAGGAGGATATTCCAAGCGTTTGTTTCAGCTAGCTGCCCCTGCCATATTTCCATGGTTAAAATGCAAGGGACATATTTTATTGAATCATCCACCAACAAAAATAGTTATTCAGTCTGGTAAAGATTAAATTTAAGTAGACATTACAATCAACTGTTATTAATATTTATTTTTTGTCACCTGGCCACAGGATTAATTGATACTTTACCACAGGATGAATTGATACCTTCATGGAATTTGTGTAGGGGAATGATTACTACAATTACTTTTATAATTGCAGCTACCACACCATTACAGCAATAGCGACATTCATCTCTTAGGCCTCTGCAATACATACGAGTTACCGTGATGCTTTTCCACTGCTTGGTAAATATACATCAAAATGGATGGCTTTCTCATACTTAGATAAGTTAGTAAAAAATTAAGTGTTTGCAACTGTGAATTTAACTAGACGAAAGTTTCACCTACAATGTTCAGCCTACCTTTGTCTCACTTAAAAGAATCTTGGTTTTGTTATAAAAGAGTATTTTTTATGATTTTGTTATGATAGAGAAATGTTATTTTATTTACCCCATGCTCACTTTGTGGCAGTATTAACTATCAGTCTCTGATATGCTATTAATGTGTAAGAGAATTCTTCTGGTAAAATGGATACTAGAAAACTAAAGTGTCAGATGAATAAAACAACACATTGTCTATAATAAAACCTACTCATACACTTCTGTGTCCATTAATATAGTCTTCCTGTATTTTTCTTTTCAGATAATCAACCTTTTAAAATGGACGTTAGGGTGAAGTACTGAGCATGACTTTTGGCACACTACGAAAGCAAACGTCTCTGAACAAAATCCTCTCTATTAGCTGCTTTTAATCACATTTTAGCTCCAAAAAGTAACAGTACATTTAATATGGGTTTGACCAGTATACAGTTTGGTTTGGTTTACCTATACATCATCCTTGTCCAGTTTTATAGGGACATCTACAACCACAACATAAGCAAACAAGTCCTCCTTTAGAAGCCATCACAAAAAATTAATCTAGTGCCGCAAGAAATATTGTACAATTATGAATAAAGTAATAGATGACTATTTTACTTATCTAACTGTCCTATACAATTGTAAATGTCCGGTATTATTATTATTATTTAATATATATTGATCATTTCTACACATTATATTGCAGACATTAAAATTTTTTCTCTATGTGTAAAATTTTGAATTATGAATCTGGAAGAGTGTAACTGTTATATCATATCATGGAAATTATACAAATTGTACATTTAAGCACCAACATTATTGTAATTTTATACCATCATGTATATTGAACTTTTTCCTTCTGTAATCTGGTATTCTAAATATATAATCAATATTACTGTATTAGTTTTAATATCCACCCTATCCTACACATACTGCTACTTAAATACATATTTACACATAATGAATTCCAATATCGATATATGAAAATAAAAATCATTTAATTAAACAATAGCATGTTATTTTTAGTAATAAACTGTTCTTAAAAAACAGAAACTTAAACTATGTATAAAGAAATGCTAAAGCATATTTTTCACAATATAAGCTGAAAATTAATAGAGTTCATCTGTGAGACGCCCTGAGCAATATCCCATCATAAAATTGGTCACTTGTATACACTCCGGAGGCTGTATTATGCTAACACACTGAAATTTCTCCAAAAATGTCGTACTTCAAGTATCATGTCACCCGTTGTACTGGCTCTGGCGAGCTGAAAATCAATAGGGTTCTTCTGTGAGATGTCCTGAACAATATTCAATTACAAAATTGGTAACTTGTGGAACTCCAAAGACTGTATCGGGCTAACAAGACCATGTTACAGGTTTTTTATGCTTACATTTTTCATTGACAATTAATACTTTCTCGGAATAATGTTTTGACAATACATTAGTAAACAATTATTTTTTGGAATATTTGATTTACATTTTTTTCTGCCTGTAAAATATTAACCTTCACAATTTTGTAACCTTTTTCTCAGTGTAAATTATTAGCTTTCTGTCCACTTCAGTTTTACGAGGTCACGAAATTTTGCCCCCAGAACATCAAATGATTTATGCCGGCTTTCGCTTCTTGTTGTTGGTGTATTATTTGCTAGAACTAATACAATCGGAGGCAAAAGTTACAAAGTGACTGGCGTTTTCTCAGATTTATAAAATGATACTTTGTATAGAATAAGTGCAAATAATATTGTAGTAAAACATAATATCTCAATTTATTAACGGACATACAAAGACCTACACATTTTTTATAATACTTGTGTACGTTTACAGTAAATTAATGTTTATTATAAGCTCCGATGAATAGAGAAAACAGAGGTTGAGAAAAAAATACAAATCCATTTATTGAAATGAATATATGGAAATTGTATATTAGTTTCAGTATAATAAAATACTACTGATAAATGATCAGGTTGTGCTTGTATTTACATGGTGAACTTTTCATTTCTGATAGGTATTGGTAACTTACAGAGAATAAAATGAAGTTTTCATGGCAATAATTTTTTTTGTCTAATTGACGAAATACAAATGTACTTAAATCAAAATGCAGATTTAATTTTGTTGATCATAACACATTTGCATACCAATATTTAAATTACAAAAATCTTCAAAAACCTAGTACAAATTTTAGCTTGTTTAAGATGACTTTTTTGGAATAAAAATAACATTTTTTAAATTCAGTTTTCTTTATTTGATTCATTGACTACACTGGAAGGTTGTTTGTATCGAAGGAAAAAAGGTCCTGGCTTTTCAATCTATTTCAAAATGAATTGTTTTTTATGGAAATTAGTACTTTTTAAGAAACCGGTTTCAGTAATCTGCAATTTATGAAAGAATTAAATTATTATTTTAAGGAATAAAGTTTAGAATATGGACTAGATATCCATTTATAGATGCAAATTATTATATTATCAATTTCATTGCTGCTAGTTTAGATGGAATTTAGGAAGAAAGTAAATCTCAATGGAAATTGAAAATAGAATATTGTTGATGTTTTTCATTTTTGATATTTTTTTTCACTTACCCTTGTTTATTGTTGTTAATTGGTAACATGAAACATAACACAATAAATAAAAACCTTAACAGTACTAAGTATATCAAATTCAGGGCCAGTTACATATGATTACATTACTGAAATCATTTTGGGCACTTAAAGTGGAAGAAAAAATTAAAAATGTTTATTTGGTTCTTCTAGAAATATTTGACATCAGAATTAAAATGGGACTTGAAGAAAAACACTGTGTGAGATAAAATTTGGTTTTCTAACAAATACAGATTTAAATTTTCGGGCACTAAAAAAGTTCCCAAAATTAGAACCAAAAAAACAAATTTTATTTCATATAATGTTTTTTCAGTGCGAATAAAATGTACCTACTTATATGCAGGTTTAGTTGCGAAACAATATCCAGATAAAACTTTTGGATACCAATGGGTGAACACTAGTATAAGTGTTTTAGGTTAAGATTTATCAGAACTAAATTATTGGTTGGTCAAAATACCAGTTCTATTCCTTCATACAAAAAAAATATAGTGTTTTTATTCCAATAAATGACAATTAATTACCATTGGAATGTATGATTATTTTTACAAAGAAATATTGTATCACAATATCTTTTTGGCTAGTGAACTTTTATATTAATTTACAAAATATAGTTCGAAATTTAAAGTTTCAAGTCGATTTTATTGTTTGCCAATGTATCTATATTAATTTCATAAAAATAATGATCAAAACTCAACACTACAAATTTTGGAATAATATGACAGAAAACTATATTGGTCGCTTTAAAATTTCAGGCAAAAGGTGTGAATAAAAAAAAGTTTCTAATTGGGTTTTCATGTTACTGTTCCAAAAATCATCATCCCTTTCAATTTTTTCAATATGAAAACTCATATTACTCCAAACCATAAAATAACAAAACTCTTTTTTTGTTAGATGTAGCTGACCCTGGATTTGGTAATAATAATTATGATTTCGTTTTAGATTTATTTCTAGTTTTTCATTGAATTGAAGATAATAGATTTTTTTGTTTTTAATACCATCTTCTATGGTTAAATTTTTTAAAGTATATGGACATTTTACTTCCATAATTGTATCATCAAATGCAATTGTTCCATCTGGACTAGCTCCCAGAAAATATTCATCTTCTCTCCCAACAAATAGTGTCCACATTGGTTAACTTTAAAATTTGTAATTTCCTCAAATTCATGTATTGCCAATGGTTCACATTGCAATCCATACTTTGTACATTTATTTGCTGAAAAAGTGTAATAAAGAATTTTCTTCACTAATATTTTTGGATTGCCTTGTTTTCGTTTGCAAATAGGGCCAAAATTAGAAGCTTTTATTCTAAATGTCCTTTCTTGTAACCATTTGTGGTTAGTGCTCTGGCTTTTTGTCTCTTTTTCCAGAATTTGTATTCCTTCATCAGATTTCTTTAAAATAGCTTCTAATCTTTTCTTTCTAATTTCAAATTCTTCTTCGTCTATTTCTTCAACATCTCCATAATCTTCATCAGAACCTAAATTAGGCTTCTTTCTAGTGATTTTCTTTTTGAATTTTTTATCCCTGTAGGTCTTCTCTCTTTTTCTTTTACAAGCTTTTACAAATTTTAAATTAAGTATTACTTTTATAAAAAAGATTTAAAAAATTAAATATCACTTACCTTTTTCGTCAATCAATTATTTCACAAAAGTTTTTAAAGTCTTATAAATTATTTCAAAGGGATAAATAAACTTAAAGCACAACAATAACACATCCACAAACAATACTAAACAACAACAAAACCCATACAATAAATTCACTTTAACTTTGCTCAAAATATTTGTAATATGCAATTCAAAACAATTGCCCGTGTCTACTTTGACTTGGAGTATACCAGTGAAACTGCACGCGTTCTCCGATGGAGGCGCAGTTATCAGCGACTAATAATTTTTCAAATTATTCAAATTTTCGGTACCATTTTCTCTGAAACAATGTAATATTTTCACTTCAAAATTTCAGCATGTATTGAGATTACCATGGTACACAAGCTATGCATAGTTTTGAATGAATATTTTCAAAATAAACCAAATAAAAAAGTAAATCTCATGAAAAAAATTTTATTTATTAAAAAAAAAATATGCATGGCTTCTTGGCCATGGGGAACCATTTCGACTCCCAAAATTTGATTAAAATTGTTCCATAAACAAAGGAGAAAATGGTACCGAGAGGAAAATTTCGACTTTTTTTAAAGAAATCAATACCATTTTTCATAATATTTTTTTTATATTTGACTAGCCCAATAACAAAACCAAAATAAAAATCATGTCACAATAATCGAGTCTAAAACATTATTATTTTAAAAGTTATTATTTTAAATCATTTTTGGGCGAACACGCCACGGTTATTGGCTCTTAAGCCTATCAGCCTAGAGACAGAAACTTTCATGCATTTACTTACCAGTGGCTGTCCTATGCCTAGTACCGAGAGCCGCACGTTTGTTAAACTGTCGCAGTGACTGTCAATCCCATCAATTTTAGATGCCTATTGGGCTTACCATGCCCTGTTAACAGACCCAACAGTTTTAACCGTTTTTCTGTATTTACTTATCAGAGGTCTGCAGTGAATTTTGGCGATTGTTCTGATATAAACTGTTTCGCTTTTATCCTTTTATTTGACCTGATGAATTCTTCCACTCTTTTTTTTGTGGAAAATATTTTTTAGTTTTAGCCTCACTACTCCTACTGCTAGGCCTTTCGACATTTTTGAGCCGCCCGTGTACTATAGTGATATTTTTGCGATCTAGCGTCTTTAAGCGGATTAACAGTGTCGCTTAAGCGTGACGTCATAACGGCGACGTCACGCTTAATCTCGCAAAAATGGAAATATCTAGCGATATTTTCTGGCATATGACAATGACATTTCTCTCATGACACATACATACTTTACGTTTATTTTTTATTTCAGAAACTGTGAATCTGTAGTCTGTAGTGAGCAAAACAATATTAATATATCTAAATAAAATAATATTGCTTTTGTTGAAATGTGTGATCTTAGAATTTAGAATTAAAAGGAGGAGATACTTGCTGCTCAGTGAGGATACAACTTTTTCGGTGGTCCTTTTAAGGAGAAATCAGCTCTCAAGAAGAATAAAAAGTTTGCAAATATGTTTTTCAATTCTAAAAGACCATCACATCAGGTCGATTTATAAGGAAGAATAGATAAGTCGTTATCTAAATTATATTTAATTACGAATGTGTAAAGACACGGTACCTCGCAACGACCCCGCAGAGATATAAATGTTGTTTTGGGACAAATAATGTTTAAACAATTTTTTTTGTTATCTATGAGTTTGTTGATAAATTAAAATAACATCCACACCATTGGTCCAGGCCCTATCAATTTTGTCGAAATTAATAATTTATTATATACAAATTTACAGAATGGTACAAAGAAATGAATGGAATCCTTTCCGCCGCCGATCTAACAATGAGACAATGGGCGTCCAACGATCCTTTGGTGTTAGAAAATATACCTGTCGAAGATGTAAACCCGAGATTGCAACTGGGTGACACTACCTTGAAAACATTAGGCATTCACTGGGATTCGCAAAACGACACGATTATGTATACCGTTAATCCTATTCAGACAATTAGGATTACTAAAAGGATTATATTATCCGAAGTGGCAAAAATATTCGACCCTTTAGGGTTTTTAGCACCAGTTATTATACTCGCGAAAATCATTTTACAAAGCTTGTGGAATTAATTATACGCTTGATTGTGACGAATCGTTGCCCATCGAATTACACATTGAATGGCAAATATATTGCCAACAATTACCGTCAGTTAATTTGTTGTCATTTCCACGTACCGTGATTACCGCCGATGTTAGAGAAGTTCAATTGCATGGATTTTCCGACGCTAGTGAAAGAGCATACGGTGCATGCGTTTATTTACGTACTATCGATCGCTTAGGAAACATGAAAGTGCAGTTACTATGTGCTAAGTCCCGTGTTGCGCCTATTAAGACGATAACAATACCGAGATTAGAGCTGTGCGGGGCACACCTCTTGTCTATCTACGTACTGTTTTAGTGAAAACCGCGAAATCTTCAGTTGTCCGAAATGTGTAGAAGATAAACATTCATATACTTTATAATTGATCGTATTCTCTCAACGGGAGGAGTTTGTTCAAGATTGTAAAATCTTGAATTTTATGGTTTACGATACTTTTTAAAATATGTAAGATATTTGTATGCTTCCTCTCTTCATTGTATATATTTAAGGCGTAAATTTATTTTAGTTAATAGCGTTGTGAAAATATGTTTCAGAATTGATAAGATCTTTCATATTGTTGTAAATTCAAAGGATAGTTTCATTTTATTTTCAATTTTGTTAAATCCCTTGAAAATATCACGGTTTGCAACAATAATTGTAAATAGTTTTGTTTGGGCATTGAAATAGCACATTTTTGAAAGTCGACATCTTGTCGCATTGTACTATAGTTAAGAAGTTAGGAAAAGGTCACGTTTCACCCTATTATATATTGTATTGTAAAAACCCTAAATTTAGTGTCACTTCTGCATGAATTTTATGGTCGACGGTCGGAAGATATGAAAGATATTTTTGAATAACATTTCTGAGTAAAAAGGTTACAATTGCTATTGGAGTATTCAATAGGAATTTAACTATTTATTGGCGGCACCCATAGTTGATTCTTGTCTAGGAACCCGACAAGTCAAATGAAACTGGCCAAAAGGAAATATTTATTTTCGTTTGGTCAACCCAATCCACGTGTAAACACGCCCCTCACAGATTTCTATTTAACACGTCTCACAACGTAAAGAAATCAGTTTTTCACTCATCAGTTCTACACTTATCGACGCGAGTTTTACACTCATCGAATCGAGCTCAACGCTCAACAACAAAGTTATTTTTTTACACTCATCGAAGCGAGTTCAATACTCTCGATAACAAAGTTTTTCACTCATCAGTTCTACACTTATCGGCGCGATTTTTACACTCATCGAATCGAGCTCAACGCTCAATAACAAAGTTATTTTTTTACACTCATCGAAGCGAGTTCAATACTCTCGATAACAAAGTTTCTCACTCATCAGTTCTACACTTATCGACGCGAGTTGAATATCTACGCCAGTTGACGAAGTTCAACTAGAAATATAATCAAAAACAAATTTATTATGTCATTGCTATCAGCCGCTTAAAGTTTCCTGGCGTA
Source organism: Galeruca laticollis (assembly GCA_963921935.1). Classification (NCBI taxonomy): domain Eukaryota; kingdom Metazoa; phylum Arthropoda; class Insecta; order Coleoptera; family Chrysomelidae; genus Galeruca; species Galeruca laticollis. The sequence continues at coordinate 155,008,655 of OY998181.1, read as the reverse complement.
CTCTCGACCACGCCAGTTTCCGCTTCAAGCGTTTTTAAGCTTGACGTCATTACTAATTCGCGAAAATGAATCTCTTTAATCCGCTTAAAGACGTTAAATCGCAAAAATATCACCCATATAGCTTCGGCCTGTATGAGTACACCTCCCTTCCAGTCTGCCCTACCTGTTATAGTTATTTTAACCCTACGGGCCGGGCGCCGGGCCTGTGAGGCTTCACGTGCAGAAAATTGTTTAGCTAATCCGAACGGAATTTTTGGGGATGGGGAGTAGGGATTCTTAGTAGCTTCATTATTTCTCATCTAGTACCAGAGACAACACACGAGACGTGTAACTCAATGTGTTATTTTAGTTCGGCAAAACTTATCTGGACGACTGTAATGAAAGACTTTTGTAGGTGGCGCTTTAATCAATCTTCTGTAATCGAAAGTGGCCTCTTTCTGTTATGCATATACGGTCAGGTAAAATACGTCATGAAAATGCGGGAAATTAAAAAAAAATCCAAACGCGGGAAATTTGAATATCCATACATTCTCTGGCCCCGTATAAAAGTATCCATTAACAAATTTATTATTTTCAATTACAGTATTATATGTATTTTGATCTCGTAAAGGTTGCTATTATACCGAAATGTCGAGATAGAAACACACATCTGTACTGAAACACTAAATTTGATTCTAGTCACCTCCTGTATCATCCATATATAAAGTAATGATATGTATTTTTGAAATAATTTTGTCATAAATAAATACTTCACACTTCAATAAAACTTTATTTGAAAATTTACATACACAGAGGATACAAGAGTAGAAGTTTCAATAATTTATATAAACAAAAATATAGATAAATGTTTAATTTTTTCAAGTTTTTGGACAGGATTGAAGTTCAAATTATGTTTAAAATGCTTACGCTACAGTTTATTGCAAAATTTAAACCAATTTTAGAAAATCCAAATACAGATGTATGGGAAAGTTTGAACTGTAACAGTGAGTGAATGATACACATGTGGATTGGTTTTTTGCTGATGTCGATTGCTTCGAAATATTAAGTGGAAAATTCCTAGGACAATAATCGTCTGTATGTTTTATGTGGGACTTATCGTTAAAATGGAATTTTGTTGGTGTAAGAAATATCAAATATTTGAGACGAATGATATATTTCTTTATATGATCTGTGCAGGATATATGAATTATGTTATACAAGTTAGTAAGAGTGAGTATGAATAAATGTAAATGCAAATGTAAGTACAAGTATGTATAAATAAATGTATAAGTATTACGAATGTGAGTGCCAATATAAGTATGAGTATAAGTTTGATTAAGGTGCAATTGTATGCGAGTGCAAGTAATAATTCATGTGTAAATGTGTAAGGTAGTGAAGGTAAATGTAAGGTAGTGACCACGAGTGTACCAAAATCAATATTAAGGTGCAATTATTCAAATCACACTGTATGTTATAACTGGTTCTCTTACACAAAAAATATCGAAGAAAGTTATTATAAATCCAAATCAATATTAAGGTGCAATTATTTAAATCACACTGTATAATATAAATTTCAAAATTTCGATAATCAAATATAAAATTCTTGCTTGCTTCTTGCTTCTGTTGACGCTTCTATCTTGGTTCGTTGAATATTGGAATTCACGGGTTGCTCGATTCAATCCGGCTACGAATCAGGACCATGTTTTATTATCCCTCTTCTATTTAGAGATAATAAATTGAACGGAAAGTTTTTATTTAACACTTAGCTCGAAGGACCTTAGTTTTGTGCACTTTAGTATTATTAGGATTATGATGGTTTAATAAATTAAACGATTACGTCACTTTCATTTAAATATATTGCTCTAAATTATAATTTGTTCTTTTGCTTGAACAATTAAGAAGTTCACTGAATTACGCACATTTTGCACTGTTGTTTAATTATCACATGATCTGGTAGATTAAGAGAATGATGAAATGTAACAATGATTTACCGGTCTCATACCGATGTGTTCTTATAAAAATAGTACCATTATGTACGACGTCTGACTGATGAAGAGTGTATGAAGAATGACTGGGAAGTTTGAGTGACGACTGGGAAGTGCTTAAAATTGGTGTATTATCCCTATTTATAGGTCGGTCAAAGAGCGTGGTAAGAAGAAAAATCACGTGAACGTTTGACCAATGGGAGGAGAGAGTTTTAAGTTTAGAGGTCAGATACAGCGAGTGTAAAGTACACGTGTGGGTTGGTTTTTTTGCTCATGTATGAGAAAGTTTGAACTGTAACAGTGAGTGAATGATACACGTGTCGGTTGGTTTTTTGCTGATGTCCATTGCTTCGAAATATTAAGTGGAAAATTCCTAGGACAATAATCGTCTGTATTTTTTATGTGGGAGTAATCGTTAAAATGGAATTTTGTCGGTGTAAGAAATATCAAATATTTGAGACGAATGATATATTTCTTTATATGATCTGTGCAGGATATATGAATTATGTTATACAAGGGGAGTTGGCGTAAAGATTAAAGATTATTGAATATTTGAGACGAATGATATATTTCTTTATGTGATCTGTGCAGAATATATGAATTATGTTATACAGGGGAAGTTGAAAATAAAAATTACAGGAGAATTTGGTTGTTAAATCAAATTCGTACAACAATAATCAGATAAGATTGTTTCTTAGGGATCTTTCCTTGTCTTTGACGAAGGACCACTTGAAACGGCGCTCTTTGGAAACAAATATTCCACCATCCGTCAGAAACAGGAGGCAAGAGGTAGCTGGTACTTTGGTTGTACCCCAAAAAATCCCACCCGGAACAAGAAAAAGATGCTATTTCTGCCAAAACGACTCTAAAACCAAATAATACTGTGAAAACTGCAAAAAGTTTGTTTGTCTCAAACACATTAAAACTTGGTGTCAAAAATGTTCACACTGCGAAAAAATAATAAAAATCAATATTTGTTACCGTTACTATCGACTTGTAAAGAAAAAAGAAATTTTTTTAAGTCAATCTGAATTAGAATCTAGTTCTAGTATTTCTGAAGAACGGCAGGAGATTAATTTGCCTGAGACTCAAGTTGAGCAGCCTCCGTATGGCCCTCAAAGAAAGAAAAAGCTAACCAAGCAGAGTGGAAGAAAAAAAAATGAAAAATTGCGTGAAAAAGGAAAGGAATACCTAGGATATGGTAGGAGTAGAGAGAGAAGAGTTAAACAAGATAGCATAAGACCTGAAAGGAACATGGGACAAGCATGCAATTCGCATTTTCGTAGAAAATCTTACAAAAGACAATGTGACGCATTTTCTGAGGAACAAAGGAAATAAATTTTTAAAAACACTTCTGGTCTTCAATAAATTGGGATCAAAAGAAAATTTACGTTTGTTCGCATGTATCAAGACTAGAAACTCAAAAAAAACTGCTATTCAGAATGAAATATCTCGTAGAGAAGTAAGTTTAATTTACACGTTGAGCAATGGACAGAAAAAAGTACCTGTATGCAGACAGTTCTTTTTAAGCACTTTAGGACTTCGACCTTTCACTGTAAAAAGCTGGGTAAAACAAAGTATAAATGGTGTGCAACAAGAGAAGCAACAACAGAACGAAAAAATAGAAAGTGAAAATTGCCATGTTAAATTGTTTAGAGAACAGAATGAGTATTTAAATAACTTTTTTGAAGAATTACCTAAACAACCGTCCCATTATGTAAGAAAAAATATTAGCAAACTGTATCTTGAAGAACATTCTATATCTTTGAAGCAGGTTTTTGATGAAACATACTGGTTTAAGAGTTTTAGGCAGTATCAGATGTATTTTGACGTCATATTGATCAACAAAATTCTCTGATCCGGAGTATACTTTTCATTTGGTAGTTTTTTTTTGTGTTTCTGATATCAAATTATCTCGATGAAGACCAAACCAGCAAACCAGCTGAGACGATTTTTATCGAAGAATTGTATTCACGGAAATTTTATATGGTCACAATACTGGAAGAAACATCTCTTTAAATGGAATGGTGAATAAAACACATAAAATTGTCTCAACGTTTTTTATTTAAATATGGCAAACCATTAATCTTACTTAGTTTATATCTAATAAAAACTATCGACTATTGTTTTTTTAACGTACGCGTGACTTTAAGCAGTGAAATTATGAGGTGTGATGCTTTAAATATACAATACAAAATAGCTACTAAACATCCTAATAAAAATAGCACTACATCTATCATGAAATATTCGAAAAATGACATGTCTGCCGCTTGACTACGTAAATGCTTTGCACCTTTATGCCGTAGCACATATTCGATCCACCAAATAGCTTTATCTACTCCTTTTAAGGGTTGGTCCGTTAGTATTGCTCTTGCTTTTGTTATTTCTTCTTTAAATCTACAACAGAAAAGAATATCGTTATAAAAGCCCACTGATACATCCAAGCATTCAGTAAAAATAGAAAAATACCTGTTATTTCTTCATACTAGTTTTATATCAAGAAACGAACTGTCTATTTATTACATTACCAACCAGTTGATGTACCCAGCACATGATTCCACCTTATAAAACGACATTTTTTTTCTAATACTGTACTTGAAAACAGCATTTTTTTAATTTTCTTTAAGATCAAAAGTTTCATAAATCTAAATAAAACATGGATTCCTCGTATTAAAATACCTGGTACTGCATAATTTGTTCCATACATTTACAGTAAACTATAATTTTTTCTATTAGAACCGCAAACATTTTTATCACGCTTCCATGAAAAATTCTACAATTACGAAACTATATTATACATCGATTTATTTCTCATTCCATTCGATAGAGGAAAGATGCATCTCAATTAAATACTATATTTGAATACTTTTATTCTATATTTGTAGACAATATACGGGATTAAAGCAGCAGTACAAATTTTTTTAAAAAATTACCGTAAAAAATTTTTAGTAACTACGTCTATGCAATGGAAAGGCTGTAAAAAGTGTAAAGGGATGATCTAATTTCATGGTAAATATTTGCAAGAAAACCCAAAAATTTACATATGAAAGTAGTAGTCTAAGATACGTATATAGGTCGACCTTCACCCATCGGACAACCACATGAGTATGCTGTCATATCAATTATTATTTGTATTAAAAGGTATTGCAAGCAGGTTGCCTAAAAAAATTCGGTAAAGTATATTTTAAATTAAAAATTTAGTTATTACCTATTTTTTATAATTTACACTCACTTGTTAACTCATAAAATACGATGGCAATGGAAAGTACACAGATTGAAGAACTTGCAAACGTAGGGTTGCTTACTATTATATGGTCAGAAATGTTAGGTTGCCAGGTATGAACAGGTAACTCAACTTAGTAGTTTACAACCATCTGACAACCAATAAATAAATAAATAAATATATATATATATATATATATATATATATATATATATATATATATATATATTATACTGGTTTAAAATGAGCACCTTGAATCTATTTTTTTGAATGCATTGACGTTGTGACGAAACTAATAAGGCTGCTGATATTCGGATATACGTTTAGAATGAAATTTATACTGTCCGTAATATTATTTGACTTATCGATATATATCAGACCAACTTCAATCATAATGTTGGATGGAGAAATTGATTTGATACCATTTAATTACTTAATTTTGTATCCGAATGATAGTGTCTTTTCATTTTTGGGTTATGTGTAGTTCAGCCATTACAAACTTCATAGAATTATAAAAAATACTTGCTTTAAATTTTTAACAATTTTAATTTAAAATGATTATCAACGTGAAGTACTGTCACATAGGAGAGAATTGTTTGGTTATATATCACAGTGACATAGATGTCAAAAAAGTCTATGGAAATGAATAATGCAACAAATCGAAAGAGAAGCAGAAATCACAGAACTTTATATTTATTGTGTCAGGAAATATGTGAATTTTGTTGTTGAGTAAATAAAGCTATTATTTAGGAATTAGAAAATAGGAATCGAGGATAGTTTATGTAAAAGAATAATAATAATTTGGTAAAAAGAACATTTTAAAAGGACACAAACACAATTTAAAAAAAACATTAACACTTAAGAATTAAAATCAGCACACATATGATTAGGGCATAGCAACAAAAAACAAGAGGAGTTTTGTTGATGAAGAAAATGAAGTAGGTATGACATATTGGTGAAATGATAAGAAATTTTAGATAAGAAACTATCAAAGTTGTATAAAAGAGTCCTGAGTGAACAGTAGAAGCGGCAAATGAAAATATATAAGAAGGAATACTATAAAGAAGATACATATAAAAATATATAAAATAACAATTATTGGAGTCCCGGCAGTTCTGTATGGTGTGGTTTTGAAAGACAGCACTTCAAGAAGGAGTATTAGTGGGGTTGTGAGGACCAGGTTAGTTTTTTTTGTCTTTGTTGGTACCAACATTTATGGTAAATATATAAAACAGATCTGATAAAAGTAATTACAAGAACATTAGTACTTACGCATTTCTATTTAACGTTTATAATTCATCACTTTGTTTCTTTGTTCCAATTTAGTACTTGCGCATTTCTATTTACCGTTTATAAATTTCGACTTCTCAACTTTTATATTAGCATAAGACATTTCATCACTTTGTTCGTTTGTTCAAATTTATAATTCATATTTTCTGACCAATACAAACTAATTCATATTAAATATTATTGAAATCATTGTTTTCTTAAATATCATTTCAACGTATACGAATTGACATCTGTTATTACTTGAGATCTGGAATCGACTATTCTAATGAGAAATTTTAACCATAGGCGCACCAAATGATATAAAAAAAATATTAAGAATTGTTTGAATGAATAAAAGATAAAATATTGGAGATAAAGTGTAAAAATAACTGGAACCCAAAAAGTAGATAGAATATCTCATTCTCTCCGCATAAATAAATACATAAAATTTTTCTTTCCCTTTTAATGAGCTAGCCACACTAAAATTTAATAAATCAAAATAGTAATACAATAATATTAAAAACTCCTCTTGTACACACAAGTATTACAATATATATATATATATATATATATATATATATATATATATATATATATATATATATATATATATATTCTCGTTCGTATGCTAGCGCTTCCGATTTTATGTTCTAATGGATTATAACGCTTCTCTCTGGATGTTACCGTTACCGGGTGTGGATGTTAAACGCACATTGGGAATTCCACAAAGATATGAAAACTTTATTTTGACTTCAAATTGGTGTGGTAGTGGGGGCCAGCTAAATAAGGGGAACCTATACCGTTTGCTGCGCTGTTGCCAAGAGTCCAAGAATTGAGTTTGATCACTGTTTACGATGTTTTCTCGTGTTCATAGATAACGGTAGATATCTCAATAAAAAAGAAATTATATGGAGTTGGAATGTTTGAGTTCCTTTGAATTAATTTATATAAATTATATTGAAAAAAGATGTATCTAAAAGTTTTGAAATATATTGATAAAATCAGTATCAATTATAAATAAATAAAATCTGTAACTACCGTGCCTTTTATCTATGTGATTTTGGTTCTAAGAAATATTAAAATAACCATGTCGTTTGTTATAGGTATCTATTTTACATTTCTTTTTTCATTCCTAGATTCGAATATTAAATATATTATCTACATTTATACAATGATCGCCTTCAAACATTCGATTTCCTGAAACAAATTACTTTGCTGTATAAAAATGCAAGATCGATATAAGTATAGGGTTAGTTATTGTCCATAAAGTAGATGATACCTATGAGCTCATTCTTTCATTTATCACAAAAGTTAGGAGGTCTAGGAGTATCCTACAAATCATATAACGATTATTAACTAATTTAATTTATGAAAAGATACACTGCGTATCAATATTGTTCTTAGCCCTTTTCTCAGTTTTAATATACCTAACTGATGTTTTTATACATGTACAAAATGTATTTCTTAACTATGTTGTCTGCCTCTGAATCAATTGATTTATAAAATATTGCTATATCAAAATAGCGTTTGCAAAATTTAATTATATAATGTATAATATATTGCCTAACTTGATATTATCTATTGAATTATTAGGTATGCGGATGCGGTAAAAAAGTATAGTATTATAAAAAAGAATTCATAAAACAGCTTTGTAGAGGCTAATTGACAAAAATTTGAACGTTTTGAAATTATAAAATACCTCTAAGACACAAATATAGTGTCCGATAAATGTCAGGCATTTATAACGGATATTGAGCATGTATAAGACAAGAGGCTAAATCGAAGGCGGCATCCAACAATGAGAGGCCAGATAGCCATGTGTGTATGGATGGTTGCATAGTCTTTGTTCGAAATTTGTGATGATACCTGGGGTTGTTCTGTGATTCATAATTAATTTTATTTTATTCACATTAGAGTAGAGATATTTGTTTTGTTTATTTATGGTTCATTCAATGGGTTTGTTAAAGTTCATTTTGTTGAGGTGTTGTATAGAAATTTAATTTAAAAATCGCAGTTTTGGCTGCAGCTAGACATATATTTTGTTAAAAAATGGACAATAATAATTTTGTATGCACTATTTGTGAAAAGAATTTTACTTATTCTAGAAGTCTTAAGCAACACGAATGTTTTACAATCGTGAATATAGAGGTTTTAACTGTGCACTTTGTAAACAGTCACTAGTGCTTTTTATGAAGATCATTTGTTCAAGGCTCTTGAAATAGTTTAGAGACAGAACAATTATGATTCAATAATAAGTTCATATTTGTAATCTCAATCTCAAGCAAACAACAATAAGAAAACCGTAATAACTGAGTTAACTCTTGCACAAGAGTTGGAAATAGGTAGTAAAAGAAGTTTCAAATTAACATAACTGTGCATAAAATTAGTAAATATTTTTTTTTTGTGTTTATCAAACTTAATAAAGGTATCATACATATAAATATTATCACTGCTTTCCGTTTTATTTCTTATTTATTTAACAAAATATGTTTTTAGGTATTAATTTAAATTAGGATTGTATACTATTAATAATGTTACACGCTGTGAGTATTAGGTTTCAATATCCTTAATTATATAGGTATTTTAATTAAATTTAGCTGTAATGTAATTATATTATTACTGGATAGCTTCTGGTATCTACATAAAAATTTGTCAACCTAATAATTTGCCAGTTTATCTTTATAACTTATATATTCATACTAAAAATAAATTTAGTAAATTAAACTGCATTAGTAATCCTGAAATTTCGAAGTCAACCCGCAAAACTATGCTACCAACCATTATATGTTTCATTTACCTCTTCTTGTGTAAATACAGCAAGACACAGCGCATATTACAGTTTGAAAAAACAATTAAAAACGCTGATAATGCAAAACTAATACTTTTTATCATCACATTGTTGTGTTTTTACCCGGCAGATGGCATAATCGTCATCTTTTTAAATCCCAATAGAGATGCGCGTGAACAAAATAATGGATGTGCATGCACTTCGAAGTTCGCGCATTGCGAACATGCTGTTGACAAATCTAACATTTTTTTGTTGCTATAAGGATGAAATCGAATAAATCATATCAATATACATGAAAAAAGGAGTGTTTAACCAACCATCAGCATCATTTTTTGGGTGTAGTAAAATACAATATATTAATCAAAGAATTAGTGGTAATTTTGTTGAATATTTTCACGGAAATGAAAATATCAATAAGATAAGGTATTTAATTTTCTTAAGTTGGCAACCCTGAATTACTGTATTAAGTAATAGGCGTCATCATAGCTGGCAAGCCACTTGCACAGGTACGGTTTTAATCATTTTTATGTTTATTGGAAATCGTTAAATTTGTTTTTAAAATATTTTCGAATTTTATTACTGTAGTGAGTTCGTACTCCAAGGATTATTCTTTCGCGACCGTTTGATGGTGTTTTTGATTAGTGATAAAAGTGCCCATTATTCAAAACTTGCTGCAGTTTAATTACTTGAAACTATGAAGTGCATGGTTCTGTTTTGTAAGAATGCTGTGAAAATTCCAGTTATTATCAATCCAGATTAAGTATGTTGGTCTCTCTGGGTTGATCTTATTGTATTTATTATTTGCTATAAATGAATGTTACCTGTTCAAATTTAATTTCACATTTAGTCAGCTGTAATCACAAAATGTTACTACAGTATTTTTTTGAAGTTTATATAAAAATGACATTATTATTGAAGTTTTGTAAAAATGCGTCATGTAAAATAAGATCTTTAAGTAGTTAAATACGAGTATATTTATTTAGTGTAATCTGTGAATATTTATTTTTCAACTAATCTGTATATTCTTCAAGTAAACTGGCGACTGTAACGAAGAGATATTATCCAGTAACATAAGTTTGTTACAGTTGGACCCTTTTAATAAGAGCCAGTTATTATTCATGGTCTTCGAGACGAATAACAAGTAAGATAAAAGACTGATATTGTTCCACTATAGATAATTTGCAGGTAATCATAGCTCTGTATTAAAAATGTCTGATATAACGTCACTTTGTCATAAGCGCGCTTCACAGAAATCTATCGTGACTCACATAGATAACTGGCTAAAAAGATATTCTCAAACTGAAACTGACTGTTTTAAATTTACTACTTACTAGAGAAGAAGATCTATTAAAAGCTTTTGTAGAATATAAAGTAGTTCAATCAACAATTGTCACAGTAGGTTCAGATGAATCGGAAGATTACGAAGAATTTGAAACACAGTATTACTCCGTATTGTCAATCACAACAAATTGTTGTACAAAACTTATCGAACAGTACCTCCTGAGTGAAATTACCACAAATACCAGTGCCAATTTTTACAGAATGGAAATCGTTTTTTCAAATTTATGAAACGCTTATTTTAGATAATGACGATGTACAGAAATTTATTTATTTGAAAAGTTATCTTGTAAACGAGCCCCTTAAGCTAATAGAAAATTTGCATCTAGTTGATGATAGCTTAAAATTAGCATGAGACACTTGAAAACAGAGATACGATTATAATGTGTTAACAATTTTTGCTCATATTAAAAAAATTATAGAAATTCCTCAGTTAATAAAAATCGCGCACAGTTCATTTAGGGAATTCTTATTAAAATAAAACAAAATACTGAAGCCTTAAAAAATCTAAAAGTACCTGTTAAAGAGTGGGACTTAATACTTATTTTTATTTTGCTACAGAAACTTGACATGAGTACAAGAAAAGCTTATGAAATTGATAAATGGCTAAAACTCAGCACTACTCATTTCCCCACTCTCGATGAACTTATAACGTTTTTAGAATCCCGATGTTTATATCTGACATATATCATAGTTCTTCTACTAATATATCCTCAGCTCATAAAGCTTCTAGGATGATACATCAGCTTATTAATCTACCACATAATCAAATACGTAGAAAAACGTGCATATTCTGTAGCTTAGATAATCATTCAGTCTATATCTGTTTTAAATTCAATAACTTATCTCACAACGAAAAACTTGATTCTGTGAAAAACGACAAACTCTATGTACATTGTTTTAGTCACACTCATTTAGAGTTAGTAAATGAAGATCACATAGTTGTCATTTGTGTCAAAAAGCTGTCTTAGACGAAGACAATTTTTATCTTTAGAAAAGAAATTTTTTGAAAATTCTGACCTATTCTTATATTATAAGCCATTTATTGATGAATACATATCACTAGAACATGGTCAGATAATTCCCCTTAACTTAAAAATGAAAGGTCAGAAAATAAATACTTATATCATTATCCTGTAATTAGAAATGACCACTCCACAACTAAATTGAAAGTAGTATTTAATGGTAGTCGAAAGACATCTGTTGGTATTTCTTTAAATGACACTATGCATAAAGGATATACAGTACAGCCAGAACTGTTTGATATTTTCTGTAGATTTAGAGGTTTTCAATATGCTTTAACAAGTGATATTCAAAAAATGTATAGGCAAACTAGAATAAACCCCTCACATACAGTCTTGCAAAATATTCTATGGAGAAACTCCCCTAAAGAACCCCTACAATGCATTGAATTACTGACAGTTAGGTATGGCATAAACAGTTCATCATTCCTAGCTACTCGAGTATTAAATCTGTTGGCTACTTCCAATCCCGCATTAAATTTGTTAGAACAAATATATGTTGATGATATTCTGTCTGGAACAGACTCACTTGAAGATTTAAACATTTCGAATAATCAATTAATAACTTTGTTACACTCAGCTAGTTTTCCTCTCCATAAATGAAATTCGAATTCTCGGGCATTTTTAGATAAACTAGGTAATTTATCCCAGCAAGCTCAATACGTTACTCCTAATATCATTAATAAAGTTCTAGGAATTATTTGGAAACCGGATATTGATTGCTTTTCAATTTTTATTTCTAATATACCCCATTTAAATAATATTACTACTACTAATATTGGCAAAAATCGCACAAATGTATGATTAAGTAGGATTTATAGGTCCATTCATTGTAGTGGCAAAAATCATTATGTAGAAGCTTTGGACGAACAAGCTACATTGGGACGATGATCTCTCGCTTCGCTAGGACTCCTCTATGAATGGACAAACTTTTATAATAAAATCCATGTTTTGAAAATTTTTAAACATCCTCGATATCTGTTAAACAATCCCTATTATGTATCTATTGAAATTCACGGGTAATGTGATAGTAGTATGAGTGCGTATGGTGCTTGTATATATTTTCGAGTCATTTACACAGATAACAGAGTAAGTTATCGTTTAGTAGCTTCTAAAAGCCGTATAGTACCTATAAAAACGACCACTTTACCCCGGCTAGAACTTTGTAGCTGTTTACTTCTATCCCAATTATTACAAAAAATTATCATCGCATTTCAAAATAAGTTCTACTTTTCCAGTATCAACTTGTGGTCTGATAGCTCAATATTATTGCCCTCTAAGAATAGACTTAGTCTTATTTTACATAAAGAACATCTAAACCTCGGACATGGAGATGCACAAACAGTCCTATCCCATTTTCGCCTCAGATTCTAGCCTCTTGGCGGCTTACGGGAAGTTAGAAGAATCTCTTATAACTGTAAGATTTGTCGTAGATTCAAAGCACAACCTTTTTCTCAAGTAATGTGATTTACCATTAGTGACAGCAGAACCTACGAGACCCAATTCTAGCACAGGAGTAGATTTTGGAGGACTATTTCATATAAAATCATCTAAACTTAAAAAAGCACCAGTCAATAAATGTACATTTCTGTATTTATTTGCATGGTCACCAAAGCAGTCCACATAGAATTAGTATCAGATTTATTCACAGAAGCTTTTTTGCTCTGTTTAAAACGTTCCATAGCACGAAGAGGCCCTCCACATATTATTTATAGTAATAATGGCAGCCATTTTTTGGGTAGTAATAATCAATTACGTGAACTTTATTTATTTTTCAAAAAAAAACGAAACTACAGAACAAATTCGACAATTTTTAACCCTTGAAGATATCAAATGGAGATTTATTCCACCTCAAAGTTCACATTGGGGAGGTAATTGGGAAAGTGCAACTAAATCTTCATAGACTAATTGGTGACTCAAAATTTACTTTCGATGAATTATCTACTATTGGATTATTTAAATCAATTACAAAATAGACCTAAGTGGTACACTCACCAAGAGAATATTAAACTCAATGACATTGTATTAGTAAAAGACGAAAATACAAAACCTTTACAATCGCCATTAGCTAGGGTCATAGAACTATTACCAGCCAAAGATACCAAAGTTAGATTGGTTAAAATTAAAACTCAATCTGGAATTTACACCAGAAATATAACAAAATTGTGTCCTCTAGTTTCGGAATGTAAATCATTATTAGTAATTACTTATGTTTTTAAATAAACTGCACAATACTCGTTCCTCCTTTACATCGTAGTACTACTGCATGTTTTCGTTTAGCTTAAGAATGGATGTGGAATCAACGGGGGCCTGTATGTTCAAATTTAATATCACATTTCAATCTATAGTCAGTTGTTATCACAAAATGTCACTTTAGTATTTATTTGAAGTTTATATAAAAATGTCATTGTAAGTTTTGTTAAAATGCGTCATGTAAAATAAGATCTTTAAGTAGTTAAATATGTTTATTTAGTGTAACCTGTGAATATTTATTTTTCAACCCATTTGTATATTCTTCAAGTACCCTTTTAATAAGAGCCAATTTCTATCCAGTTACCCACAATTATTATGGTCCTCATCTAATCTTATGTTTTTAGAGAAGAAGAAAAATAATTTATAATTTTTAAAAGTTTATTGATGTTTTTCGAAAATAATCATGATTTTTGCTAGTTATTTGGTTCTATTTTTTGTTTTCCCCTGTAAACCGTTTGAAAATATAGAAATTTGATAATGCGAATGAAAATTATATAGATTAATGTATTGGTAATAAAAATCATTTTGCAAACTTTATGTGATTTTTTTTCCATTTATATACAGTATTTAATAATGAAAATGTTATACATATGGTGCAAACTTTATGACACTGTATGTCGGCTGTTAATTTAGTACTGAACCATTGTTTCTAAATGATCTATGGTTATGAATATATTGTACAGAATCATACCCCAACCTTATGAAGAAAACTACAGATTTTTCAACTAAAGTAACTATAACTTGGGATTCATTTCATGTTGTAGGGTTCATATATACAAACATAACATAAAAAATATACATAATTTCTATGACATAAATCATGACTCATTTGAAATCATGCGGAATCAGTTTTGTTTACTACGTAAACTCAAAAGTGCATGTGCGTATAAACTCCAAGCGTCCGCTAATTTTCAGTATATTGGTTGGTATTGTTTTCTAGGCTTATTATGAGTTTTATGCTCGAAAGGAACTGAAAATCGAGTCATTACAATGGTGTACGCCATATTCACTGGCCGTAATACCGGCGTTGTCATATCTCCTCGATGTTTACAGATATTAGACATTGACACCATGCCATCTCACCTGTTTGTGGCAGATAAGGGAGTTTAGAAGATAGTTTTTATGAAGCGGTAAGGTTTAAACTGATAGCGGTTGCTTTGAAACATTAAGTGGAAAAAATTGTAAGACAATAATATCTGTGTTTATTATATGAAAATAACGTTAAAATGGATTTTTGTGTTTAAAGAAATATTGAATATTTGAGGAGAATGATAATTTCTGTGTATTATGTGTGCAGGATATACATATAAATTATGTTATACAAGAAGATGTTAAAGTAAAAATTACAGGAAGACTTTGATTGTTAATTCCAATTTGTACATCACTTATACGCCTGATAGTTTTTGTGTTATGTTACATACGTACTACGTACATACAGACATTAGGTATGACAAAACTGGTTAAAATTGTTTCAGGAAAGGTCAAAATATATATTTCTATTGATCTATTGAACTCTCATTGGATTTTTTGCATTTACAATACTTTCTTTACTGTGACCGCTGTGACGTACAAGGAACTAAATTTCAATGATTATTATTGTTGGATCTTTCTTCAGTTTTCATAGGTACTACTCATGTTTCTAGGAACAAAATGTCAGTGATTATAATTGTTAGTATCTTTCTTCATTTTTAATATCGCTCATATATTGTCTTTGATCTGTCTCAAAATCATTTGCAGAATTTATTAATGTATAACATATTGCCTAACTTTCAATTTCGGGATTCATAGATGTTTCAGTAGTAAAACATCGATGTTTACCATCGATGTTCAGTCTCATTTACCATCTATGCATTGATGTTTTTCGATACAGTATTTCTTGTATCGAAGTTTCAAGGTTATAAATAAGACTAGATACAGGTTTGGCCGATACTTAGACATTGAATTCGTCTTTTGTTGTATAAGGACTGATACATTAGAGGACAGACTGTCTCGACAGTACTTTTTTCTTAAGCCCGTTTGTAATTATCAATTATTCATTACAAGTCTTAGTCAATTTTTTAGGATCCGAAATAATTGATAAATACATACACATTTTGTATAATTTTTTTGTCAATTTTCAAATCATCATAACTACTCCTATTTCTGTACAATTTTAATTGACGTGATATATTTATAGAACAGGTCCCATTTTCTATCAATTAGGGCTAAAATATGGGGCACCTAATATTAACTTAACGTTGTTTCTAGATAATATAAATATACGTGATCTAAGTGTTATTTATTTTTGCAGTTTCGAAGAGATTGGTATGGGTTATTTGTGATTCGTATCACTGATTCTGCATCATAACACCTTGTCTCTATACCCTGTTTTTAAACTAGAAGGCCATTTTAGGAAACTTGTTAACAGTACTAGAAATCACTAAATAAGTTACTAGATTGGGAGGGATGAGGGATGACATAAAATACTATAATAGTCATACTAAAATTATACAGTCTGGACATAATGAACCACAAACTAAGTAATAATTAATCTAATACACGGTAAAAGGGCGAATGCATATTATTGAAAACTACATTTGTAAGAAGGTTGATAACAGTTGTCAAATTTGGTGGCACATGAAAAGTTTTGTATTTATTGAAGAAACAGATTTTAAAACAGAGTCGTTTCTGATCAAATGTAGATAATTCAGAATGAAGGAACCACATTAGACGAAAATTGAATTACTCAGAGATCAAAGGATTTTTGTTTTTCGAAAATTGATCTATCTGAGAAATGAAGATCAACTGAATATATAATTTGTTAAATATGAAATATGGAACATGTTCCATTGCAAGTACAAGAACTTATACTTGATTTAAAAATACAACAAATAATTTTTTGATCTAGAAGTAAATCATCAAAATTATCTGTATGTGATACACTTCAGCAGAATAATTGAATAATGTATTTGTCATTACTTCTTCCATAGATTTATTTGGAATATTTCATAGCAAGATTAGGTACCTATATAGAACAGGAAATTTCCAAATGTTATGAAAAAGGGACTATTTTTCAATAGACAACCTATTATAGTTAATCATCATTTTGATAACAGTAATTTCAGTACTTAGAAATCAGATATAGTATAAAAATAGTTTAATCATTCAACTATTTGCATAGTTTTTTATTAAGCATTCTTTGTAACAAATAAACGTTTCAAAGTATATCAGAACTATCAATTACATTATCTATTACTTGTTAACTCAAGAAATAATATAAATTTATATAAAGTTAGTATAAATAATTATTCACTCAGAATCTACCTCACTGTCATCACTAGAGAAAGAAACGATTATCGGTTCTATAAGATCATCCACAATCCTATCTAACTTGAACATTTCATCTTCTTCTTTTTTGACATGTGCCACACAATTTTGCCAGTGAATGTTTGTCACATTTTACAAGGCTTGCATTATAAGATCCTTCATTTTTTTTAGTTTAAAAGTTTTATTTTGGGCTGCCACTTAATTATCAACTTGAGCGCAAATTAATTCTACATGGTTCAAGTCACAATGATATGGTGGCAGCCTAAGTACAATTTTATTATTTTATTGTGCAATTTCATCGGTAACATATGAATTAAACTTATCTATTATTCAGATCGTACCATATTCACAAAAAATTGTATATTCTTAGATTGTAACCATTTTTGCATATATTTTTTTAATGAAGATGTTGGAACCTTTTCTACCCTATAGCTGTGGTAAGATGCATTGTCCATTACAATTTCAACACCGCCTGGCAACTTTTTTAGAATGTCGGAAAACCAGTTTTCAAATACCAAACCATTCATATCCTCATGATAATCTCCAGTTTTTTTACTTCCAAATGTTAGCAATACTTCTTTAAATATCATCATGCTCAGATCTCTCATTGAAGGATTATTAAACGTTTTTCTTTTCCAAATGGATTTTTCAAACCTGTAGATAATCCTTTAAGAAAGACATCTATTTTATCGCCAATAGATGTATCTATCTATATTTTGCAATTTGTATGACCTTCATTTAGCCAGGTTTCATCAAGGTAATAAACGGGTCTCTGTTCTTCCATATACTGTTTGAAAGATCTTAGGTAATTTCTTCTTCATCTTACAATATCAGTGCTTTCTATTAAAATACTCTTTCTGTTTGTTTTCAAGTATCCAAAAATTTTTGGCTTACTTAAAATTCCTTTCTTTCATTACTTTGTATAAATGAACGAGAAATTTGTGGTAAATCTGGGATTTTTTTAATTTTATTTAAAATTATATTGAATGTTGGTATTTCATTTTTAAAAAAGAAACTATGAACAATGTGTCGAATTATATTTTTCAAAATTTTTGTCGAAGTGTTCAACAATTCCTGGACGACATCCGCGATTGTTAGAAGAGACAATTATTTCAGTGTTTCTACATTCTTTAATAATTCGGAACACAGTCCATCTCGCAACTCCTAGAATCTAAAATTTGCACAAGTTAATTTCACACAAAAGTGCTATTGTGGATAACTTACTCAACGTTTTTACAATTTTAAATACAATGGCATTCACCTTTGTCTCTGGTTCATCATATGAGGTTTGTTTAAACAAATTCACGTTGTTTTGCTTCTCTGTAGACGTTAGCAGGCCTAAAATTACAGAGCTCTTTTTTGAGGGGCGAATGATGTCTGTTATTACTTGGCATATTAACTGAGTCCATTTTCAAATGAATCCTGGCAAGAACTGTTTTAATATTTTAATAAAACAATAAGAAGAACGCCAAAAGAGCGGACAGATGGACACTATTTGTTTACAATTTAAACAATTGTCGATCATAATATATGTCAAAAGTGCTGTGTAAAACCGGCTTTGATTTGACCAATCAGGAATCTTCAGAATTCCCTTTCCTTTCTAAGCCCTTTTCGCCCTTTTTGACCATGGTTTCCGTATTCTTGTTTTTAGATTTCCTCTTTCTTGCAATATTCATTATTACTATTATTACTAACAGCTGCTGTTGTTAATAATAAAAATTCAACATCCACATTCATATTTAGAACTGTAGAAGGTAGAATATAAAAATACGTAAATAACCAACATTTGAAAGTAAAAGAAACTCCCGCCAACAACAATGTGCATGATCACATCCTTCATAAATCAAAACTTTGAGTGTTGCATACATTAGATTTTATGGTTTCAATGTTTAGTGTCCTAAATTTATGATCCCAAAAAAATGACTAAAACTTGTAATAAATCATTGATAATTACAAACGGACTTTATTGACATTTGACAATAAATCGCCCGCTCGTCATCTTTCGCTTGTGACGACCGCCTTGTGACCTTGTAAGAAAGTGAAAGAACTTTAGCATTGATCAGAAAAGCCAGATTTTTAAACTTGCAGTTGCCATTTCCGCTCGCAGTGACCGTTCCCGTTGAAAGTTAAAAAGCTACTTTCACATTTGCGCATTTATATTCTCCGTTGCTGTTACCGTTCTCCGTTGAGCGTAACGTTCCCTGATGTTTAGACGTAACGAAATTTTTAAGCTTAGCATTTCGCTGTTCGTGCCCTTCGCACATTGACCAATCAAAAGCCTGGTCGTTTGACAAGAATCGGGTTTAGTGGGTTTAACATAACATTAAATATCTTATTGAAAGTTGTGTAGCTGAGTCACGTTGATTAAGATTTATTTTTGTTGATTTGTGAAGAATGGATTTCGATATGGATGGCAATGATATTCTCCATGAAAATGACTCTCAAGAAATAATTGTAGAAGTAGAAGGAGGAATAAAGATTATCTACCTTGAACACAACGGCGGCGAACATCAAACGTCAGGATTAAAAATTGACACTATCAACGGCAATTGCAACGTCAAACAGCAACGGGAGAGGGAACGGTAATGGCGACGGCAACTGCAAGTTTATAAATAGACCTTTTTGCGCGATCTATATTTTTTGTTTATTTACAACATCGGTTGTCAGGACGGTAGGTTGTGTTTATTGGTTTCTAAGTCCAACACGTAGCGTCGGTAAGTGATTTACTTACCGTTCAGACTTCGGTAAGCAAATTACTTACCGACGTCTGAGCCCTACATACATTTAAGTGATCCTAAATAATATATTACTTCATTCATTACACATAAGTAACAAAAAAATAAGATTTATATTTTTTAATGAACAGAACCGAACAGAACAATATAAAAAATAATAAATTAGCATAAAAACAATTTCACAGAAAGGACAAAAAGATCAAAAAAATTAATTTGAAACATTAAAATTAAATGTACAATTGGTACATTGGCTCATTTTAACACCGCTTTTACCTGCCATGTTGGTATCGAGGGTATTCATATTCGTATTACTCAGCGTAACTGAAGGAGAAACTGACGAGGCATCAGCGTGTAAAATTTTCTCTGCAAACTCAATTTTATTTTCCAGAGAATCTTCCACATAGCTCTGCTACTGTGGAAGATCTCCATCCCCCATGTCTCTTAAGACCTAAGATATCTACACCTTTATTGGCCAACATTGTCGCCGAGGTCCTTCTAAAGAATGATCAGTATAACTATCAGGGCTCTCTTATTTCAAATAATTAGCAATTTTTGTTGGCCAACTTCCATTCGTCCCGTTTCCTACTACCTGTGTAGTGTATTTTGCGTTACGATAATTTAAGAATAAATTTTTATATTTGGCATGAGGTGGTGGGAGTGAAACATATTTCTTAAATATTTCGAGGTAGTGGATTTCATCATCTACCTTTTTGGTTAGGGGTAAAGTCCATTGTACATTATTATTCGTATTTGGAATCTTAATAATTATGTATTCTTGATGATCTTCTATATTATCTATCGTCATGTCGTACAATTCCTCCCTTCTGCATGCGCCAGCTTTTCCCAACATCAATCCTATCTAACATTACAAATTTATTTAATTTTTGTTGTCATAATTCTAATAATATAAAATAGATACTTAAGGATTAGAAATGGGCCATCGGGAGCTTCACTTAATAAGCTTTTAATCTGCTTTTTGGTAAACAGAGCAGCTTTCTTAGGTCTGTTTTTCCTCTCTAGATAGGCAATCAAAGTATGAAATGTTGAAATATCGATAGCACCTTTAAAAAAAATAGTGGTTTTCATCATAGAATGTTCTGTCCAAAGACTATCAGGCGATTTCAATCTCTCATTTCGCCGAACAAAATATGCCAACAACACTTTTTTATTAATACTGGTACCATTCTTCTCCTCACACCAATTGTTAAACATTTTGTAGACTTTTTCATAGCGATTCCTGGATTTTTCTGGGATTATTGCTTCACATCCTATTTGCCAGGCTTTTTCAACTTCAGTATCACTCTCACTCATTTTATATTAGTAAATTAATCGAAAATTCAAGTTCAAAGTATAGACTTTAAAATGTAATCTCAAGTTTCACAGTCAATGCATTTGTTTGTTGATAAATAATATATTCGAAACACTTAGCAACTGCCCAACAATTATTAAATTATATCATTGACAAGTTGGCAACTGCCTACTTCATACCAAAATTCAAATATATTTTAAACTGATCGAGAAGTATAAATGTCACTTATCACTTTTCGTTCATTTCGAAGAAATTTAAATTATTTTATTTGAAGTTTATTTCAATACGATCGCGCAAAAAATGGTATGCGCATCACCGGTCTCCAGCAAACATTGCTGTCGACCGGTAAACAACCCTTACCGTTCTTAATATACTATAAAGGTCGAGATTTTGTGAAATTCATAAAAAAAGGTTGAATGCTAGTGACGAATTACGAAAATTACAGATCGAATCCGGGTGTACAGAAGGTAATGCTAAGAAATTAATTCTAGATATCATGTTATATAGATTTGTCCAGTTGACTTCTGCAATTACCAAAATTCTGCTCAGTCGTTGTGATGCGTCCAGCATGATAACTGGCTCTGAATTTAATAGTATCAAGGAAATAATTACTCTATTAAAGTGCTATGAAATTGTAACGACAGATATTTCTAGGGATATGTGACGGTCAGTAAAGTTATTCCCCTTGTAAGTAGTATACCTAAATGAAGCTCTGAACAAAACTTTACCAAAAGATTCGATTATCGTTCAGCTAAAAAATGAATTAGGGAAATAAATTATCAGGCGATTCGAACAAATCGAATTCCACTCAATCATGGCACTGACTATTGCATTGGACTCAAGGTTCAAGTTATTGCACTTCAAAGATCCATTGGCAAAAAATAATGTAGTGATGTACTTAAACTGATTCGCTAAAGTCGCCAATGAAAGCACAAATAAATACATCTATAAAGCTAGCATGGTCACATCAGCAGAATAGGCTGGGAATAAGGGCAACAGTTAGTGCTCATTTAGTGCTAATTTAGTGCCAAAAGCTGAAATTTGATGCTCTCATATATTATTAGAAAATGAGAATTCTGCTAATTTACTTGGAAAATTTTTTCAATATTTTTTAATGATCAAAACTGCTGGATTGATACTCTGAGCATGTTCCTGGGGTAAATGCATTTATTTACATTAATACTTAATGATTCTATGGTGTTAGGTATTTAGTGCTCAATTAGTGCTGGCGATATGTGATAAGAGATTTAACGGAATTTTTTTTTCAATTTTTATTATCAAAACTTCTAGTATGAAACTCTGAGCATATTCTGCTCAGGGGTAAATACACAGACATCGTGACCTATGAATTTTGACACCACAGCTGAGTACATCTTCAAAATTATACTAAATTCAAAATAAAACTTAAATTAATTACTGCAGTACCTTCGGGTTAAGGGAATTACAATAATTTGAGTAGTAATTTTAATTAAATTTTAAGTATGTGGTATTCTTTTCAAAACTAATAAGTTTGATATAACCAATAGTAAGTCATTATCGAAATTATTTTAAATTCGTAGTTTATCCCTTAAAAGGAGCATTCCGATTTCCGATAGTGGGATGCCCTGTAATATCAGAAATAGAGGGATAGTACATACATATTAAAAAGTATATTAAACGAGAAAGGTCATCCATATCAAATATACTGTATAGTTTTATTTTCTTTCTGAATATAATTTCTCTCATGTTTCTATATCCATTTTAATGGAAGGAATGATAAAGGTGTGATTACGGTCTCCACTTTTTTTTAGTCGTCGGATTCGTACATTGTATTATTTGCCATTCGGCTGTAACACTGTTTTGTAATGGCCAACATTAGATTTTAATATACGATGTAGCATGTATCTCATAATGCAAACTCCGGCTAATTCATACAAGTTATTGTTGAATCCTGAATTTAAATTTATTATTAGAAAATAGGACCCATCAGAAATAGGAGCGGTAAATCAAAGACGCGTGTCATCTAAAAACAAAAAATATACGGTCTGGCTCCTTTCGGTTTTTGCTATAGTGTAACAAAAAAATCCAATCAGAAACAAGGAAAGCCCGCCGTCATACGATATAAGGGCACATATTTACTAAGCCGCCAAGCAGTCACAAAAAGTGATAATATTAGAGTATGATACCATTCTTATGTTCTAACTGCTTTGAATTATTTGCGTCTTATTTCGCACCTGCACTAGGGAAAGAAAATAAGTTTTTTGTCTTGTCAAAGGTACCACAAAAAACTTCACTGAAAATAAGAGTATGCTATCTATAACTAAAAATATGAATTTCTAATTGTAATTATATAAATATATTTTTATTATTAGAGGTAAAACAATAAATAATATCAAAACGTCTGGGAAGTAGGTATGTGACCAATTGACCATGTTTCATGAAACACATTTCATTAAAAACTTTATCTAGATTTCGGCCCATTTTGAACTTTCATCAAGATGACTGCTGTGAGTTGAAGAAGACGCTCTACATTGAAAAGCATTGTTCAGGAAAAACTGTGTGGATCAAATTCTGATTTTGGGGGTATAAATTAGTCCTATGTTCGAAAATAAATAATATTTAATTACTTTTGATAATCTTAAATATTTTAACGATTGACTTGAAAATTAATAAAACACGTGGTTTAATTTATTATCATATAAACAAAATGATATAATAATGAAAAAACACTTTTGGGTACAAATTAGTCCTATATTCGAAAATGAATAATATTTAATTACTATTGATACTTTCAAATATTTTAACGATTTACTTGCAAATTAATAAAACCGTGGTTTAATTTATTATCATTCTTTATAAACAAAATGATATAATAATGAAAAAAACACTTTTGGGTACAAATTAGTCCTAGATTCAAAGTTTAAATTTATGATGTTAAAATCGGATTTCGTAAAGGTGGGGGTGATGGCTTGAGCTGAAGCCAGCACCCTCTCACATTAAAAAGCCCTTTAGAGGGAAAACTGGGTGGGTAAAAATTCTAATTTTTTGGGTACAAATTAGTCCTAAATTTTACATTCGTTTTTTTTTAAATTGAAAAAGTGGGGTGCTAGCTTTAATGACGTGAAATATTGTAACCAATACTGATAATACTGATAGACAATGATAATCAAAACGACAATTTTAGTTTTCGGAATTGTTACAGTCGCATAGAATTTCGTAAGTAACTATAATAAACACTAGATTTAAAATGTCATGTTTATGGACAAATAAAATTTGTTGACTACGCGAATGAAACTATCTTCAAATATCTTATATCAATAAAAATTAAGTAATAACATCAATACTGATAAATATTGATTATGTCTGGGATTTGTTAGTATCTATAATTGTAATAAAAATGTAACCGTTATTATAAATTGGAGAGTGAGTTTATCAATATATATGTTCGAAAGTATGAAATCGCTAAACTCAGGCACCTTTTGAAGCTGTATTAACCTGGAACCAGATTTAATCGAAAAATCACATTTTAAGCTCACACATAACACAAACGATGTAGATATTATTTGTAGTTACATTTTTATATTTATAGTAGAAATTGTAATGCCAAAAATTTAAATCGTCAATATTATACCATTATCACATCATCAGATAAAAACGAAAATTAATACATATAAAATCGTTTGAAGTATATTGTAGTACACTTTTAAATTTTGTAGTATGAATATTCGTCCCTGAAAACTTGAAATAATTGAAACCGATGAAAACATAATCTCACACTTAGTACAAACGATGTGGATAATTGATTGTAGTGACATTTTTGTTTTTATAGTAGAAATTGTAATGCCCGAATAATAAAATCGTCAATTAAACCATTAACATATCATCATAATCTTACTACAAAATTTAAAATTGTACTACAATATATCTGATGATGTGTTAATGGTTTAGTTAACGATTTTATTTTTCGGGCATTACAATTTCTACTACAAATATGAAAATGTTACTACAAATTACAATACAATACTAAAGCTCAAACCCCGTAAAACTATTAATTAGTAATGCAGATCTGTGTATTCACCCCCGGATCTTAGACTAATATATAATATAATATCTTTTAATAAATTTCTACTCTGTTATGGACTCACTTTTTCGGTTAAATCCCTTATCACATATCGCCAGCTCTAATTGAGCCCTAAATACCTAATACCATAGAATCATCCATTACTAATGTAAATACGTGTATTTACCCCAGGAACAAGCTCAAAGTGCCAATCTAGCAGAATTGATCATTAAAAAATATTGAAAAATGGTTCAAAGTAAATTATTGCTAATACCAAAACCCATAGAATTATTGATACAAATCTGTACAGGAACATGTTCAGAGTGTCATACTAGAAGTTTTGAAAATAAAAATTGGAAAAAAAATGTTCCGTTAAATCTCTCCACATATCGCCAGCATTAATTGAGCACTCAATACCTAACAGCATAGAATCATTAATTACTAATGTAAATAAGTATATTCACCCCAAGAACATGCTCAGAGTGTCAATCTAGCAGTTTTGATCATTAAACAATATTGAAAAATTATTCCAAGTAATTTATTGCTATTTTACGGTCAATACTAATTGAGCACTAAATATCAAACCCCTTAGAATCATCAATTACTGATGCAGATCTGTGTATTCACCCCAGGAACATGCTCAGAGTGTCATACTAGAAGTTTTGATAATAAAAATTGAAAAAAAAAATTCAGCACTCATTGAGCACTAAATTTTCTGTATTTTGCTTTAGAACTAATATTCAATTCTTACGGCGTATGAGGGTGTACACTGCCAGCTTAATTAAAACTTCATTTTCTAGTAATATATGAGAGCAGAAAATTTCAGCTTTTGGCACTAAATTAGCACTAATTGTTGCCCATATTTCCAACCGATGCTGCTGATGTGACCATGTTAACTTTATAGATGTCAAATAAATCTGATTCTTCCGACGAAATACATAGACATACATTCAACGTCTTCATCTACTATTAGGTTAGAAGCTGAAATCCAAAAGTATCTTGGTTCAGCTTTAGCCCTGATCATACATATTATCATCAACAGGTAGGAAGCTATGAAGTTTGTACGCTATGTGATAAAATACTTACCTATTGTGGCGTTCATAGCGAAACACTTTTTTCTACAACGAAGAAACTGCTGGACAGAGGAACGGCTTTCAAAACAGTTATTTTTAAATTCTCTCACTAAATAAATAAATTCCTTTGCTTCTGGAAAAAGTCTATCATTGTTTAACATTCTAATACAAAATTAACATTTTAAATCGTATTTTATTTTATACAAAAAAACTATCGATGACTATGATACGCAACATCGATGTTTTTTAGACGATTTGTCGATGTTTGCGTAGCAAATCAAAGGAGACTTCTTAATAAATCCTCGAAAATGTTTTTACGAGTCGCACTCGTAATCCATTCAAAATAAATTAGAATATTCAAATGAAAAGCATCTACTAACATAAAGTGTAAAATAATAATAAACATCGATAGCAAAATATACAAATAATAATACTGTTGAATGACCAGTCAGACTTACAATCTTTGATCCCTTTATTCTTAACTTCGAAACTACGATTGGTTTTGCTACTGTATGTAGGGCCAGATGGTTAGCGCTCATATGACATTGAACTTATATTCTGTTTATATATGGAAGTTACATCATCCATTTCCAACATTTCAAAGCCATACACACAATCTGGTATCTGTGTAGATATGAACGTTATAGGAAAAAAAATATTCCTGTGAAATTTACCAAAAATTGATTCATAAGAAAATCCTTTTACAAACGTAATTTTGAACCATTGAACCAAGAAGGGGATTACTTACTGCTTTAGAAATGTTGCCATTGTATTTGTTGTATTTGATAAGGATGGTAGATGAACTCTATTGCACCTATTTGAAGTTAAATGTAAAGCTACTAACATTGAACTCTATACTGCTATTTTATGAGGCAAATTTTCAATAGAGAGGGATAGATGATAGAGGTGGTTGTATCTAACATACCCATGTCTCTAAGGTTCGAAAAGATTAAGGATGAGGGGAGGGGGGGGGTTAGGTAGGTAGAGGACTTGAATAGCACTGTAGAAAATTGTTCGGTACATATTCGATACACATTGCTGGAACAAATCTCATATTTGCAAACTCATTCTCATGATGATAAAGTTCATTATCAGTTATTTCCATATTTTATTGAAAAAAAAGAAATGGAACCTAATATAAACTTCGACACTGATTCATTAAGTCATGGATAATATACCTACTAACTATGACTGTGTTGTCTCTGCCATGACTAAATAATAATATATAATAACCCGCTTTTATTGACCACATAAGTTTTACAGCAACTGAAAATTACATTACAAAACGTGGTGTAACAATTAGCCAAGCTCAGCTCTTCCACTCAACCTTTCAAATGTACACAACTATGTGAATTACAAATACAAAAATACAAATACAAAAAAGTACACAATTATGTAAATTAACGAATAAGTTCAAGCACATCAAGACAAGATCCATTGAAATAGTTAAAAAATTAACAACAAAAACATTAGTCCAGTTCAAGCCTGCCATTAATTAAATCCATTTTAACCGTATTCTTAAATTTATTGAATGAAAATGTTAAGTAGTAATTGGGTATCATATTTAGTAGCCTGGTTATATAAAACGAAAAAGAGCCCTGAAACAATTTGGTACCATTAGACTTCGCCTTGGAGAAATTTTACGTTTACCACAGCAGGAAGAGTCACCCGAACCACAAACCGAAAACATCAAACGACGCTGCTTTTATTGTGACAAAAAAAATAGACCTACAAGGTTTAGCTGTGCATACTGTAAAAAACCTATTTGTTTGGAACATGCCAACTACATGTGTAGTGAGTGCTTGGCTAGGGAAAGTGCCTAGGATTCACGATTTTAGTAATTTTTAAGATTAGGTTAGTCGTTTTTCAAAATGTCGCAATTTCACGTTTGTGTTAGAAATTCTGAGTTTGCTTTTGAAAATGTTATGTTTTATCTGTTTTGTATGTTCTCTATTTATGTGACTTCTAGAATTTAAAATGATTTTAAGCTTTGTTTCTTATTAAAAATTTTCTGGACCTTTTGATTTCATAAATATACCTACAAAATTGGTAAATATACTAACATTGAATGTGTTGATATATTTTCCCCATGTCTGATTCAGTTATGCATGGTTTTCGTCTGTTTTCAATGAAAATAGATATGCGGACTGTGAGTCCGACGTTAGTATCTAAGTCACATAAATCCACGTTAGTAGCAGAAGGTTAGTAATATCTAGGAATCCATCACAGAAATTTCGCACTAACCACAAGATCAAATATTGTTTACTTAGTTACAACTATCGAACTACAATTACCTATTAAAAGTTGAAATGCTGCGTAATTGTGAGCGGTTATATTGCATTCACTTATTGTACTAAATTTCACTTACTTTGTATACGTAATTGTATTTCGTACGTTCTCCAGCAAAATTTCCCCAGAAAGTGAAAAATAGTTAAGTAATTGAAACCATTTATCTTATTGCATTAACCAATTCTTTTACAACAAATGTACTGCATTATTTTTCAAAAGAAGTAGAAGTATCGACCTTTAAGATATCAGTTAAGATAATTATTGAAATGAGCTCGGTTGAAAAAGAAATTAGCAAAATTATGCAACTCATGTAGTGGACAGTTAAAATTGAATTTACTGTTTGGACCCTTACTTTGTGCAATCTACTCATGTTACTATTATAAATGAAACTGACTGCTTCTAAATAATTCCACTATTTATTGAAAAAATTGAAATTCCAATATATTGATATTGATAATTGTAATTTTATAAGAATTTTCATAATTTTCCAATGCCTATATAGAGTGGAATTATTTATAAACAGTTTTATTCATAGCAGTAACATTGCTTAAATATGTAAACAAAATCTGTTTTATCAATCACATCTACTGAATAAGTCATTTTAACAGTTTTGCCACAGAAAACCAGCACTAATCGACCATTTTCAAAACAAAAGTTTACTATCAAATACCATTATGGGACATCAATTGCATACCGAACAATGAGAATGGCAAAAAATATATAATATGCTTATTTCATTCATCCCGACAGAACTCGCCGATCCTCTGAATTTGAAACAGAAGTTTTAATTTCCTTGCCAACTTTGTATCGATAATATTATGGTTTATATAATAGGCATTCTGTAAATACTACAAAATACCTAGAAGGAGAGGTAAGATATTCTAACCCACAATAGACACATCTGGGTCGCAGTGAAAGGCCTTACTTTGAAACTACTCACTTTAAACCTTAAGTAGATATTGTAGAAAGAATTAATTTATTACTTCGTGAAAAATATATCTGGGTTCAGCAATTAGAACGCTACAAATATAGGTAATTTCATTCTGTTTTTAAACGTTTTTAATAGTGTCTGAATCCGCCACTGTCTGTAAAATAAACAAATTTTGTACAATTCTTAGATTGATATTGCGACTACCTGGTAAACTGGTCGGTATATTCAAAAGAGAAATGCCTAATTTATTCAGCAAAAAATGCAGTTTGAACCAACAATTCTCGTTCTTATAATTATATAACGCCTAGAAATAGAAAAGAACAACATATTTTACTTTGTCCATTACCTTTCAGTAATGACGTGTTGTCGTAGTTATACATCTAAATATTTCAAGGTTTAGGAACATCTAGAAAATTATATATATTATGTATTGGATTTAGATAATTTATAACATGTATCACTCTTACACACTCCATAACAACACCGTTTTATTCCTTTTCGTACAGATAATATAAGTAGACTTGAAAAATTTATTTTTAAATTAAGACACTTATTATTTTAATTTTCTCTTACTTTCTGCTTAATAAGTATTATTTGTTTAATGTTAGTTGATTTTACCTATTTGCAAACAGGTATTTTGCTTATTTACAAAACAGTACGAAAAAGATGGCTGAACTGCACGCATGCGCACAACAAAAATTGTTATGAAAGGGTCTGTTGTCTTGATTCGCTATTCGGAATTTTATTCGGAAATTTCCCCATTCGTATGTTCACATGGAGGTCGTAAGACACACTCAGAATGGAAAGGAATAATCAAATACATTCTCAATCATAGAAAAAATATGTAATCAATGCTTAATTATTTATTTAATAACAATTCCAATAATGTACAAATATATTTTTCTATTTTGCTGTGAAAAATTAATTTTCCCTTATTCTTTACCTCACGTGACCATTGAAGTTAGAAATCTACGGAATGAAAATAAGATACCGTAAAATGGGGTGACCTTGACCGATTTTGTAATTTGTCCCTATAAAAGACATGTTTAAAATTTTGCTATATTTTTGTCTATACACGTATACTATGGGTATAGGAGTCCACTTTAATTAGAGTACATTAAAAATCATCAAAAAAATATTACGAGCTAAAAAAATTAAAAAAAAGTGCTTTTGGTCAACTTCACCCCACTTGGCTGTTTCTATTACACTTTTTGTATTCCGATACTTCAATTCTCCTCATGTGCCTGCACCCTGAGGGTAAATGGTTACCATAACCCATAAAGTTATCCAGAACACGTGACCATACGTCATACAAAATGGCCGATGGTAGGCAGACAAAAGATCATTTACCTGCGTTTTGCATTGGTGTATAGTTGTGTTAACAGTTTTTCTTTTACCATATGTGTTTAAAGTTTAAATAATGGCTTGTTCCGATAAAAGTGATTATCTAATGATATTAGAGAGTAAATGTAAGGAAATTGCCATAAGATAGAAGGAAAACATAAGAGTTATTCAGGGTATTGATCCTTACACACTCATAAACAACCCTGCTCCTATTGAAGAAACTCAAGAAGTCAACTTTCCACCAGTGACTGATTTCCACATAGTGTCGTATTTGGTTCTGACACACAGGTTTTACACCAATGAACAAATGAAAGCTTACAAGAGTTTGTTAGCATACAAATATTTTCAAGCTGGATTTGTCCAAAATTGCAGAGCTCGAAGAATTGGCGAAAATATTGTTGTGTTTGGCCAGGTAATTGAAAAATAAGTTATGCTGTGCTACAACATAAGTAATAGAAGTGCTTTTCAAAATAAAATATTCAGTTGTGCTTTTGAAGATAAGATTTTTTTTAGAATTGAGATTCAAGGTATGGATAATTTGTCAGCCAGATGGTTCCATAATATCTGCACATTGTACCTGTATGGCTGGCCTATTTGAAGTATGTAGTCACGCTGGTGTATTATTATATGATTTGGGATACATGTACCAAGCATCTAGAAATTTCTCTCCAACTGACATGAATTCAAAGTGGATTGTACCATCGATTTCAAATGTTCCAAAAGCGAAATTGAGTGAATGGGAGTTAAAAAATCAAGAACTGAAGGATCTCTAACAGCAAGCCATAGCTCGAGACGTACTGTCCCTAGACTTGAAGGGAAAGAACTAATTGAATTTCTTCAAGATATGCAAGATATGCAGGATAAAGGAGATGATGCAGCTATTATGAGAATAATAGAGCCACTTCCATTTCAAATGAGCTACAAAAATACAAAAAATTACTTCAATGATCAGACAAGTAAAAAAATGTTGTTGGGCACAAAAAACAGAACAAGTCAAGTGAATAGTTTCAACAAAAAAAAAAATGTCGCATCACAACCTCTAATTTCAAGGTCCACTATACTCATGAGGTGCAATACCAAAACACAGTCGTCTAACCGATTCTTCCAGTTGCAGAGAGTTTGTCCATTCGACATTTGTGTTGTTTATTTAAATACATTTTTTAGATTAGTTTGAATTCTACCTGAAAACAAATTTTCAGATTTCATATAACTTGTAAAGGTTTTATAATGTAATTTTATTATTCACTTGAGAATAAATGAGAAATAATTTAATTTGTGAGTAATTTTTTCTCCTAGAATGATCCAAATAAAAAACTTGTTTCTCTTTATTTAATGAAAAATATAGTACATTGTCAGGTATAATAAAATACACAAATCACTTCACAATACATCTATATAAAACAATATTAAAAACCTACAATAAACTGGATAAATATACATTTAATTATCAAAAAGTAATTTTTGACTCTATTTTCAAATATATTTATTGAATTACTATCTTCGATGTCTATCAGAAGGCTGTTGATACAATTCCTTTATGAAATACAGAATTGTATGTACTATTGGGGGGTATTATCGGTGGACAAATATTAATTAACGCACAACACACTACCACAATTTAAAAAAAAAATAGGGTCATCCTCACCACAGGACAAAAGAGAAATAGGCATATCAGAAAGAATTCTATTGGATGTAACTGTTTTTTGCCTTTAGTAAAAGCTGGCATTTGCAATTCTGAGTGTAGTAGCCTTACATATTCACTTATTAAAAACCCTCGATCTGCTAGTATTACATCACCTAAAATTAAATAAAAGTCATGAATATAGTCCCATACATCATTATGTAACTTACCTCTAATGATGTTGTCCAAGAGTTTTGATTTTAGAGTAATATGTTTGTCTGATGCTCCGCCTCCCCATGCTTCACTAATAAAATTAACAGTTCCTGCTGATGTTATTCCTATAAGGTATTTTACAGTGTGGTGATGTTTGTAATTGGACCAACTCTAAGCAGCTTCCAATAAATTTGATGGCTTCTCTGTATATATCTAGAAGTAGTCAATTGTAACTGATATTTTGTCACAAAACGTCTCGGTAAAACATTTTGGCATTGTTTTTATCAAAATTTCTCTACTTGGCCATACTATCAGCAATTCAAATCTCAAAAACATTACTTCTATCACATTTTTTAAATATGTTGATGCTGTTGTTGGACTCACTCCAAAACGATATGCTAAATCTTTGAGTCCAAATTAAGCCGGATCTTCATTAATGTCAATAAAATCTGCTCAAATATATGCAAACTTGTATTATAATGAACAATAATATGGTGTTCCAATAACTTCACAACTCTCTCGAATTTTATAAAACTATTAAGTCCTGTATAATACTTTATTTTGATGTCATTATCTTTTAAAAAGTTTATTCCCATTTAAAAATTTTCCAATCTGGATTCAACTTTCTTGGTTGACTCTAAAGAGATTATCATCATAGTTGAAAATCTTCTGCTGTCATATTTGTTTGTGTTTTGTTTTGTATTTTCTGATCTGACCCATGCACTTCCTATCTATCTATCAGCTGATTTACATATAGGTATCAACAATGAAGTATGTAAATGGCAAACACATTGTATCAAAAACTCATACAATTCTCTTACCTCAGCTTCAACGATATCTTAATTAACGGCTTTTCTTCTTTTCACGGCTCTCATGTCTCGCATCCCTAATATCTAGCCGTTTTTATTTTTCCGCCCAACCTTTCTATATGCGAGAAAAGTATTGGTTTACCCCAAAAAAAGTTGGAATTTTGAAATTTTTTTTTAATTATTATCACGTTTTCCATCAACAACACGACAAACCGATTTTTAGAAAAAAAATCCTGTGTGTATGTCGTCGTCGGCGTCGTCGTCGTCGTTGTCGTCGGCCACTTTTCCTTACATGTCTTGTTAGCACGATACAGCCTCCGGAGTGCAATAAGTCAGCAATTTTATGATTGAATATCGTTGAGGACATGTCACAGATGAACCTAATTGATTTTCAGTTCACCATAGCCAGTACAACGGGTGCTATGGTACTTGAAGTACGACATTTTATCATTTTTTGAGAAATTTCAGTTTGTTAGCACGATACAGCCTCCGGAGTTCAACAAGTCACCAATTTTATGATTGAATATTATTCAGGACATCTCACTGATAAACCCTATGGATTTTCAGCTCACCAGAGCCAATACACCAGGTGCTACAGTACTTTAAGTACGATATTTTTGTCATTTTTGGAGAAGTTTCAGTTTTTTAGCATGATACAGCCTCCGGAGTATATACAAGTGACCAATTTTATGATTGGATATTATTCAGAGCGTCTCAAAGATGAACCCTATTGATAATCAGCTCACTAAAGCCAGTGCAACAGGTGCTTTGGTACTTAAAGTACCAAATTTTTGTAATTATTGGAGAATTTTCAGTTTGTTAGCACGATACAGCCTCCATAGAGTATACGATTAAACAATTTTATGATGAATATTGTTCAGGACCACAGATGCGGAAAAGTTAGTTTTAATCTTTAAAACCGTTTATTTGATAATGTGTTCATTTCTATAGCCCATTGACAATAAAGAACCCAATCAGGATTTTTGTCATCAATCAATTCAGCCGGTTTTCCTGAAGTTAATAAACATATTCATAACAAATGGATATTAAAAAGCTACCTTTCAAAAAATGTGTCTCACACACTGCTGTACTTCAGATTAGCTTCTGTCAGATCTTTTCTTTTGATCGCTAGTATCCACCTTTTTCTTCTGTTTTTTCATAGTTCATTCCATTCAGGTTTGTGTGGATAGTGTAATTCACTAGGCATTCGACAGAATCTAATAGTATCATGATCTCCTCGATTTCCACAATTAACCAGACAACAAGTAGTAGGCATGTTTTCTAGTTCTACACTGAAGTATTTATTATAATCACAACACAATAAAGTACTGAACCTTTAGATTCAAGAAGACCACAGAAGAGGGGTACATTGACTGAACTGAACAGATAAAATACTGATTCACACACAATAATATGGTAATAGATTTGTTCCTACCAGGGGACACAATTAATATAATAATTTGCTAGCTAGAACAACGCTAGACCATTTTATTTATAATTTATGTCAAAGTTAAAGTCAGATGTCAAATAAAAATATATCTAAATACAATAACCAACTGTACACTAAAGATTACTATAACAATGTTCAAAGAGCTTCATTGTGACACTGTAAACAATGTTATAATGAAGTCTCTTTCATACGCGAATTATAAAAAAAATATTAAATTCTAGATATATCACTTCATCAATTCAATCATTTTAAGTTGTCAGCAAATTGAGAAATATTAAGAGCTAAATTTTGGTATGTTCAATGGATCTCACCAATAATGATAAAAATATCAACTTTTGTGAATAATATATTTATCTATGATAATACAAAATTCTAATTATTACTATTACTTTAAATTAACAATTGTTAAATAAAATTAACCTCGGCATTTTTTGCCGTATGCTAGATTTGCCTTGCAACTTTAAAGTTACAAGCCTTGCATGATGATGCATTCTACAGGAAAATGTCAACAACATTTCTAATTATTATTTGCATTTCATGCAAATCTTCATTTGAAAATTCGTCTGTGAAAGGATGTTTTGGATTGGAACAATTCAAAAATTTTCATAAAATTATTTGCAACTCTCGCTTCCAGCAGTGCATCGAAATTTTATTTCAGTAAAATGTACTACACTTTTAAAAATAATATTTGATGCCTAGAGTAAACCGCCACGTGTTACATACATACGTAGTTTACAAATGTTTTAAAACTTTCTAGTAGTGCATGTTAGGTATGATCTAGGTTCAGTGGATTGAAAGTTAATATTTGTATGCAATGCTGGGAAACTACGTAAAACAAACCCTACAATATAATAAATTAAGTTGTCTTGAAAATTTTAGTTCAGGATGATACAATTTGCTGCAACCGCATGCCACGCAATTCTGCCATACAGTATACATACAGTATTTTATCTAATGGCGACATGATTTTTACAGAGTTTACACCTCAGTACGGTAGGCATTGTTGATTTGTTGCTCACAAAGGTTATCTATGTTTCTCACTCTGAGAACAGAATATAGAATACACGATAGGTGGCACCGCAAAGATAATGTTTATACCGTACAGGGAAATGAAGGTCGTCAAAAATGTAAATGATTTATTATCTTCTACTAGTTCTAGCGAATTATCAGTTGAACCAGAAATATATTGGAAACATTTTGGGAACTATGTAATGCCGATAGTATTAATAAATATAAAAATATCAGATTTTTAGCAATACAATTTATACTGTGACTTCTTGTATCAAATGTTAAATGTAAAAGGATTTTCCCATAGGTAAATAGAATTAAAACCAAATATAGAAACCCACATTAAAAATGTCTGTTCCATTGTAACAGCAAAAGAAGTTTAAAAGGATGTCGGAGAGTGTTGGCAATTTAATCCAGATGAAAATATGTTAAAATCCATGGAGGATAATCTATTATATGAAAATTTAAAATCTAGAGAAAATGATGAATTATTAAAATTATATTGAAATACGTATACATTCTTTTGTATTCCAATACTAAACTAAGTACATTATTTCAAATGTTCCTATGTTTATATACGCTTTATTTTCGTTAAATGTTTAATTTTATGATATTTAATTTTATTTTTCTACAACTGATGTATGATAAGTAGCGTATATATTCCTCATACTGTGAGAAACATCATTTCTCACGGCACTTTGCCCACACCACATACACTTATATGGGAATCAACAAAAACCGACAAAATCTCAGTTGGCTACTATTCAGCTTTGAATAGTTGTCACAACTGTCAGATTATAGACTTTTTTAAATTCTTAAGGCATTTTTCAGTTGTGCTTCCATAAAAGTTACAATTTCCATTCAATATAATTTTAATAAGATATAATTTACCTATTTAATAGTTAATAAAATGTGAATACAGTAATGAAACGTAGAAAACAATATACTAACCAACAACAAATAACTGTTTCTAATTGATTCCACAATATATTGAAAAAAAAATGATATTTGACGATTGTTCCGATATTTGAAATATATGTTCCTAATTGATTCTAAAATGTATTCAAAAAAATTAGAAAAAGATTAAATTCACTGAAGTGTTAACATTAACAAATTTACAGTGTTTATACTTTTTATTCAACCTTAATTTATTCACCACCTACCCACATACAAATTCTATTTTAGACACATTCATTTATTTTTTGTTTAGAGTAAAAATATAAACTTTCTTTCAATTTTATTAAAGTTATGTTGCAAATATTTAAAAAAATATATGTTTTTCTATAGCATGGTATATCATGTGCGTAAGATATGTTTTACAAAACTCGTATTCCAAAATACGGATTCAGATATTGGCATTCACTTGAAAGAATTCCTAAAATATCAATAATTCACTAATTACCTAGTTTACTTATCATCTTTTGGATTAATATGTGTTTAGAAGTCAATAATTTCTTATTGAAACTGAAGGATGTCACTAAATGAACCCACAAATTCGTGTTTTAATTAATTAACAAGGAAACTGAAAATTACGCATATATTAAACACATACTACTCTAATTTGGTTTAACTTCAGTAACCACATTACAATTGAAATACATTATTATTAAATGAACAAATAGGTTTCACTTTGTGTATGTATAAAATATAAGGTTAAGTTAACAACATCATGGGTGATTTCTGACAATAATCATATAACGAATAGCGAAATATAACAAAATATTAAATTCATAGACATAGGCTACACCGCTCAAGAGTCGGCTCGTTCCTCCCCTACTATCGCCCCCCACTTTACGGAAATTTCGAAGTCCGAATTCGAGCGAGCGGTGACTCTAAAATCCGGAGGCGCCAGCATACGATGCAGAGATATATATATATATATATATATATATATATATATATATAACAACAAAGAGATTCATGGGTAATTCACGCAAAGTAAAGGGCTACTGAAATAGAGTGGTAACCGTGGACATGCATGTTTCTGGCTCATTTTGCCTCATCAGCACGGCATAACCAAATGATGATGTGAAATTTGGGACCAAAGATGTTAATCGAAACATGGGAAAACACAAAATAACGGATTTCAGCAGGGAAACCAAACGCTCATTTGTGTCTTCAATTGGAAGATCCCGAGTTTTCAGGACATCAACCAACATCGACACGGAGGCGCATATAGCCCCCCCGCCATGAACCTTCCGACCCATAGTAAATAACAAAGAAGATGTAGGAATATCGCGTGATATGTTAACAACAACAATAAAGAGATTCATGGGTAATTCACGCAAAGTAGAGGGCCACTCTATTTCAGTAGTATATATATATATATATATATATATATATATATATAAATAAAGATAATTTTATTGTGAACACGTATATAACTATACGAGCTGCATAGTAGTAAAAGGACGCGTTGTGCGAATTCGTTTTTTTATTTTAATCACTTTCAATTATTTTAAAATAATATCTTTTTATTATATTGAAACAATTAAAATTATATTTCAATAATTAATGTTAATGAATTATATTAAAATAATTTTTATTATATTAAAATAATTTTTATTATATTAAAATACTTTCGGCATTCTTTTAATTCATTTTAAAAATGAGAAAATCTTGTTTATTGATCATACGTTCATTAACATGGACAGTAAACAAAAATGTCATAATTTTTAAATCGAAATTTTATTACAAAAAAAAGTTACATTAAAAAAATAAACAGTTAGAAGTATGAAATTGACTGTCTCGACCCTTACTTCGTGGAATATGCTCATATTAGTGTTTTTAAATGAAACTCAAGGTCTCTAGTTAATTCCACAATATAATACAAGTTATTGAAAATTCTAAAAAATTGACAATTGTTTCGATGATATTGATTTATCGAAACAATTGTCAATTTTTTAGAATTTTCAATAACTTGTATTATATTGTGGAATTAACTAGAGACCTTGAGTTTCATTTAAAAACACTAGTTAGAAGTATATTTATATAAAAGATTAATATTCTACATCAGATACATGTAAAGAATTTTCTGATTCTGATAGTTCTTCTTCATTTTCTTCTTCATAATTCATTTGTACTATATCTTCTACACTTAATGGTGTTTGATCTCCAATAAATCCAACAGAGTGTAAGTAATCCTCGAGAATCCAACCACAATTTTCAGGACTAATTATTATGCAATTAGATTCTGTTGCATTTTCTGCATATGTTTTCATAAAAATACGATACCTGGCTTCATTTACACTAGTACAGTGTTTAATTCCATACATAGCAGAAGTAAACTCTTGTACTTCGTCCATTTTTTCATTTATAAAAATGTCGGCTTCATCTTTTAAGGACATAAAAGTGCTTTGGTAGCTTTAATTTTGCGAAAATAATTTGGCTTCATCTTTCCTTTATTATAAAAAGCTGATGTGTATTCACACCCAGTATATGCATGAAAAGCTAGTAGACTTTGGCATAATTTGAGACCCAGCTTAAATGCCAAATCAGCGCAGTTTATACAGTCCAGGTGGTTATGTTTTGTTTTTTTTTGTTGCTGACTCTTCTAGAAAAATTACTGAATGTAAAATTTTGTGTATATTACCAAGTAGAATAATTAAAACGTCTGTATCAGAGGATTTTATTAAGATTCTGGATCCTGATGCTATTTTGTGGGCGTGAAAAATTGTTCTTGTGTCAGCCTCTTCATGAAAACATTGATAATCAATTTCTACCGTTTTAACAATTTTATCCTGGTGTACTTTGTGAGAATAGCATAGTTCTTGTACGGTAATGAATATTTTTTTATTCTTGATTATTCCCACTAAGTGATTGTTTTCCCAATAATTTGCCAAAAATTGTACCAAAGCGTCCTTAAATCTGTAATTTTTTAGACTTTGCGAAAAATCTTTAGGTCTTTTTTGTTGCGGTCCTGAAATATTATAAGGTATGTCGAATTCTTGTCGACCTTTACGTTCAACATCTTTTATTGATGGTGAAAAATAACTATCAAATTGAGAGGTATTTCTTTTGCATTCGTTGAGCACAATTTTATGATAATAGATTCGGTAATTTTTTCAAAAGTCTGTGGAATGGATGATCCTATTTGGTGTACAAAATAAAAACCATCTATTATCTCTACGTCGATGTTAGTTGGCTCTACCATTTCAGTTTGCGATTTTAAAGTTTTTGCTAAATTTACTTTTGGAGTTTCAAGCATTTCACCAGAAGTTGAAAATAAAGCAGGTGGCATTGGTGCAAGAGGAAAGGTCAAACAATAGTCTATTTTAATTTATACTAACAGCAAGAAG
Organism: Galeruca laticollis; assembly: GCA_963921935.1. Classification (NCBI taxonomy): domain Eukaryota; kingdom Metazoa; phylum Arthropoda; class Insecta; order Coleoptera; family Chrysomelidae; genus Galeruca; species Galeruca laticollis. The sequence goes on along the minus strand of OY998181.1, from coordinate 154,968,373 downwards.
TCGTCCGAAAATGTCACGTTCCATTTTTAATAAAACTTTTTTGCTTTTGTCTTTACTCATGATTGATTTTGATACACACTGAGAGCTAAAATTTAAAATTTTATTACACTGTGTAACAAAATTGTTGAATTCTTCATTATAAATGTTTTTCAAAACTGTAACTTTTTTATAACACTGTGAATGATATCCAAACACATCAACAGACGCATCTCTACGTCGATGTTAGTTGGCTCTACCATTTCAGTTTGCGATTTTAAAGTTTTTGCTAAATTTACTTTTGGAGTTTCAAGCATTTCACCAGAAGTTGAAAATAAAGCAGGTGGCATTGGTGCAAGAGGAAAGGTCAAACAATAGTCTATTTTAATTTATACTAACAGCAAGAAGTCGTCCGAAAATGTCACGTTCCATTTTTAATAAAACTTTTTTGCTTTTGTCTTTACTCATGATTGATTTTGATACACACTGAGAGCTAAAATTTAAAATTTTATTACACTGTGTAACAAAATTGTTGAATTCTTCATTATAAATGTTTTTCAAAACTGTAACTTTTTTAAAACACTGTGAATGATATCCAAACACATCAACAGACGCATCTGTAAGTTTAATATTATTGTACTTAAAGTTTTTTATTTTTCGAAAAGCTAATTTTAATTGGCAATTTTTTAGTCTCATCATTGAAATTAATCACAGAATCACTTGAAGAACATAGAAAACATTCCTTCTCCATTGTTACTAATTTTCATTCAACAAATATACCACAAAATAACAAAGCACGTTTGTCTACTTGAAAATGAATATTATACTGATGCGTGTTTCCAGGATGGCTCCGCATAATCCATATCTATCGCACAGACCAACAGCATATGCTCTCTGATGCGAAGCACGTGAAGCTCGTATAGTTCTGTTTCACTCTACCACACAGAACAGTACACACTTAACGTCTTTGTCGGACGCCTCGGTATTTACTATTTTACGCAACTTCAAAGACCGGCAACTGTGTTTTGTGACTAGTTTTGTGTAGGCAACCTTATACCATTGTGTTCACAATAAAATTATCTTTGTTATTATGTATATATTTATTGGTTGTCAGATGGTTGTAGACTACTAAGTTGAGTTACCTGTTCATACCTGGCAACCTAACATTTCTGACCATATAATAGTAAGCAACCCCACGTTTGCATGTTCTTCAATCTGTGTACTTGCCATTGCCATCGTATTTTATGAGTTAACAAGTGTAAATTATAAAAAATAGGTAATAACTAAATTTTTAATTTAAAATATCCTTGACCGAATTTTTTTAGGCAACCTACTTGCAATACCTTTTAATACAAATAATAATTTATATAAAAGCATACTCATGTGGTTGTCCGATGGGTGAAGGTCGACCTATATACGTATCTTAGACTATAGAATTATCTACCACAAAAAAGCTTTAATATTTTATTTATATTATTAGTGAACTTATTAGACAATCTCTAAAGGCGATTTCTCAAATGTGTTTTTAAAATTTTATGCATAAACCCGAATAATAATTTTAGAAAGCTTAACAGGTAGGTATGTAATTAACTGTTACCACGAATAGATAAGAAAAATTGTTGGCCATTGTTAAATTTAGAAAGTCGTTTAACAATCCTTATCATATTGTACGCTTTATCTACAAATTCTACCCGACTTCCAATTTATAAACAAATAAACCTCAATGACGAATATTATGAAGGGACCACTTGAAAGACATTAATTCGAAGTAAAGGTGAAAGTTTATGTCTCTTGGAATCTATTTATTATTTACATCACATAAAATAATAAACGGTAATTATATAATTCCCCGTATGGTTTTTGAAGCAATAAATAATTATGTCTGTACAAAAAAAACCAATCTATGTAGAAAAATCTAATGGATTTTATTTCCTTATTCATTTAATTAATAGTAAGGAACACATTAATGTTATTTTGTTTTGTAAACTCGATTTTATATAGCATTATATATGTGCCACAATTTATTATTTTTAAATCCAAATTCAAAATATTGTGTTGCCCATGTACGTATTAGCAACCTCAAAACATTTAAAACTTTGCATGCGGAATGTACGTTGCCTGCTCTTCCCGGTAACTTCGATTACAACGTTGTCAAATTGTATGGCTTTCTCGCTCATCGTCAACTGCCAAAATTAATTTGCCAACCTGTACGTACATTAATAAAAATACGTAGGATATGGAAGCTATCAATATCTGACGCGCTCGATTATGTCCGTGTAACAGTTTTTTTTAAATCTAGCCGCTCCCCCCACCGATAAACAGGTATACCTTATATAACATTTTTTTTATTTTATCGTCCAAACATTGCAACCAAATCGGTATCTATGACGCTCGAGTAAATCCTCATTTAGCATCGTGGGCTCCCCTACTATATATACACATATCACATATACCTACGACACATAAAGTGAAGTAATAAAGTTCCGATAGGTGTCAGTGTAGGTCAGTACAAATTTCAGCGAGTTTTTTTATCTATTTCCTACACGCTCAAGAATATTCAAATAGTCAAGTCCATAAGATTGTGAGTAGTTCTGGTAACAAGCAATTTAAGTAAATCGGTTTAAATAACCAATACGTGTCTCATATTTAGAAATACTTACTTTTCATCTTGAGCAACTTTCAAAATGGCATCTCGTAATATTTTCTTGGTTAATGTTTTGTAATTTACTTCGATAGCCAATCCTCCATCTACTAACTTTTTAACGTTTGCCGGTTGATCAACTATAAATGGTATTGCTACCATCGGTACTTCTAAAGTTATCGCTTCTTCTATTGATTGCGCGCCACCTTGTGTAACAAATACTTTGACATTTGAATGTGCTGGAAATCATTTAGTTAATTAATATCTAAAATCGTTATTACAAACGTATAGGTGGTAACCAACAGTACGCTTGAGTAGTTTCTATTGTTTGTAAATGTAACAGTAAACTGCCAGATACAGATAGAAGGAAGAAGACCAGAAGAATTTAAAAAAAAAGGCATTGCCATTTATTTTGGTCATGGATAATTAAAAGAGTTAAAAAAAAAGCTAGATACAGTAATAGGATGAAAAATGAGAACCAGTTAGACTCAGTAATTTGTTATATATTGATGACAGTGACCGCCATCCTCCCCAATCCCCAAAATTTGAAAAAAAATTCTAAAACATAATCACAGCAAACCTACTTGATTGAAATATATTAAAAGCTAGGAACTGTAAGCTACTATTTTATAAGAAAACTAATATGCAGGGACTAAAAATTTGAAAAATTTCCCGGCACACAGACCTACGCCCCCACCCCCCAGAACGGCATCCTAGCTACGCCACTGATTACATATACGTATTGATTCTAAGTTCTAGAAGTAAAATGCTGAAATTAGTGAATATATGGAGTATAGTGGTTAAAAGAATTGAAATGGAAATATACATAAATAAACAAAACGAACAAACGAAAGAAATAGTCATGACCAAAAAAGTGAAAAATCAAATACAAAGACAACATTGTAGAACGAATATCTAAGCATAATTATCACAGAATACGGGACGTTAGATGCCAAATTAAGAAACAGAGTCAATAAATCAACAACATACCATACTGGTTTCCAAAAAAAGATGGCATGTTACAAAAAACAAGACCTGTAATTCTAAAATTTTCGTCACTGGTTCAGAAAAATCTTATTTTTTTTTTGTTGGTCACTCGTCATTCGGCCAGTCACAACAGAAACAAACGATTAATATATAAAAATATTCACATCACTCACACCTATCCACACCTGGAAAAAATCTACTTCAGTGGTACAACGCGGATTTTGATGAAAATTTTTTTTCTGGCTAATTCGAGGTCGCTGAACACGAAAATAAAAGAAAAAAATGGGGCTCTCTTACCAAAATCGAGTTATGAATTTTTGAAGATGTGTTCAGATGAGTACCGCACTGGATTTATTGTCACATCATAACTGCTATAATGATCCGTAATAACTGCTCCACAATGTTAGTGATACACTATAGTTGCCTTTTACGATATTACTCTCTCATGCACATTAAAAAAAACACTGATATTGATATAAATCTCTTGTAAATTAATGAAATTGACATAGGGCTAATAATATCTAAGCTTCAATATTTGTAATATCACATCTTCTTCTTTTTTCTATAAACATATATTAAGCCAATCACAAGTTAGGTTACTTCTTGGTCTAGCCAAAAATATAACTACTAAACATCAGGTAGGCATAAAATGAAATGTAACTTCTGTCATTCTGACGATGATATTGATTTATCGAAACAATTGTCAATTTTTTAGAATTTTCAATAACTTGTATTATATTGTGGAATTAACTAGAGACCTTGAGTTTCATTTAAAAACACTCTTGTAAATTATTTTTTTAACTCCACAATTATTATATCTTTTGACGTTTCCGTTTAATATGACTGACATATAGGTTTCGTCTGTTTCCTTTTAGCAGTAAGACTTTTACCTACTTGCATATACAGCCATCATTAGTTACTTGAAAAAAAGTTGCTGAATATTTTCGATATGCACAGATCATAGCACAGAAGATATAAACAAGATGTACATCATGAACATACACCGGCTCGTGTGCACCCTTTGCCTTCTTGAATAACCTTATGTGCGTTACAAAGTATTAGATATCAAGTTATTCAAGAAGGGGAAGGGAATATAATCATTGGTTTCACCCTTTCCCTTCTTGAATAACCTGATGTGCGTTACAGACTATTGCGCACATCAGGTTATTCTAGAAGGGAAAGGGCGAATTCAATGATTATATTTCCTTCCCCTTCTAGAATAACTTATTATGCGTTACAAAGTATAGGGTATTAAACTATTTAAGAAGGGGAAGGGAATATAATCATTGGATTCACCCTTTTCCTTTTGTTTTAATTTTTGCCAATTTTCCTTAAAAATTATGGTTCGTCCACATTTTTTTTGTGTTAAATGTCTCCAATTGAAGTAAACTTTCGATTCTACTATAGAAAATTGTTTCATTTTATGGGTCGTAAAGTGCACAAGAGCCAGTGTATGTTCATGATGTACATCTTGTCAATATCTTCTGTGCTATGATCTGTGCATATCGAAAATATTCAGCAGCTTTTTTTCAAGAACCTAATGATGGCTGTATATGCTAGTAGGTAAAAGTCTTACTGCTAAGAGGAAGCAGACGAAACTTATATGACAGTCATATTAAACGGAAACGTCAAAAGATATAATAATTGTGGAATAAAAAAAATAATTTACAAGAGATTTATATCAATATCAGTGTTTTTTTAATGTGCGTGAGAGAGTAATATCGCAAAAGGCAACTATAGTGTATCACTAACATTGTGGAGCAGTTATTGCGGATCATTATAGCAGTTATAATATGACAATAACTCCAGTGCAGTACTTATCCGAACACATCTTCAAAAATTTTGGTAAGAGAGCCCCATTTTTTTCTTTCATTTTCGTGTTCAGCGACCTCGAATTAGCCAGAAAGTTTCTTGGGAATATATGCAGTTGAAGAAAATATGATTCAGATCACTTTTGATATGATAGTGTTGACACATAGCTGTGTCAAGAATTTTTATTTTATATAAGTGTGCCGGATAACATGCATGTCCAAAGCGTAGTCTAACAATAGTTGTAATGTATTCACGTGGGCAGGAATAAGAAATCTCAATCGTTGAGGAACTAACGGAACAACGTTATGAATTTTTACGGGAAGTCAAAGATAAAGTGGGGAAAAAAATGCGTTGTCCAGAGAGGGAAAGGTTTATGCTTTCTTTTCTGAGAAAAACCATTTAATTAATGGTTCAGATGATATAGTTCGTCTTTAATTGGAGTGATGAAGGGTCGTAGGTGGCAGTGAATATTGCAGTTAATTTGTTTACTTTTATTTCAAATATTTTTATTCTAGTAAAATAATATAAGTGGCAAGATATGAAAAACGTATCAATTGCTTTTTTTAATGTGAGATCATTAACTCTATACTTTGCTGAATTTAAGTGTATTTTTGTTGAATAGGCGTTTTGATATTGTGGGTCTTCAGGAAAGTCGTTTATCGTCTGAAAATTTGTTGATTCAGGGATACAATCTAGTTCGATGTGATGGAAATACAAATGAAGGTGGAGTAGCTTTTTACATAAATTGTAATTATTTGTTTGTTGAATCATTGAAAAATATTTTAAATGAATACATAGGGATTAAGGTTAAAATTAATAAAAGTATTTTTTTAATTGGCAACTTTTATAGACCGCCAAAGCAAAATTTTATCGACTTTCTTAACACATTTTTGAAGACATTGTTTGTAACTACATTCTCGAATGTGAATATATGGTTAAGAATGCAGATTTTAACATTGACATGCTTGATGTCAGCGAAATAAAAACGGCTCTTTTTACGCCACTGATTACATATAAGTATTGATTGTAAATTCAAGAAGTGAAATGCTGAAATTAGTAAATATATGAAATGTAGTGGTTAAAAGAATCAAAAATCACATAATCAGCTTCACAAGAATGGGCTCGTTGTAAGAATTTTGCTTCATTTGGTTAAAGGGACACAATGGTATTTTTGGTAACATTAAAGCAGATTACATTGCTAAAGAAGCGATCTTAAAAGGTACAAATCAGTTGGCTAGATAGAAGTGATCTAATAGCAATAAGTAGACAATGTTTGAAGCAAAATTGGAATATTGAATGGTACGCCTTCTGTAATCGAAGCAATAATATTTATATGAAAATCCACCCTGCTTTACCTATTGAGCCTTTTGCTGCAAGAAGTTATCCCAATAGAAACATCTACTCCATGTTCGTCAGATGTATTTTTAATCATACCACTGTAAAAGCGTACCTTCACAGATTCAAACTAATTGAATCGGAATTTTGTGATTGCGAAGGCAATGTTGATGACATCAGTCACTGGATGTTTGGCTGCTTACATAATGACAATGCAGTTAAGTATTTGATGAAATCCCTTGTAAAAGAACGGATTCCGCTCCCTCAGAATCAAGCTAGGGCATTTTATCTCTCTCGGCGACATCCTAGGCTAAACCAAATTATATGGGAGTTTTTAAAAAGGACTAATAGAAGAATTTAGTATTGAATGTCTGTTTCTGTTTCAGTGTAGATCTTTTCAGTCTTGTTCCTCGCGTCTATCCCTATGTTATACATTTCACCTTCTATCCGTTGCCCGTTTTGTCTGTTATAAAGTCGCTATGTGTAATCCCGTTGTAATGTATCAACTACTAAGATCCATCGTTAAGTTGATTAGGGCCGTGAATGGAGAGTAATTGCTTTGTCAATGCAGTATTTACAATATACTTTAACAATATACATATATACTATGCCTTACCTCCTATGGTAACTATTGAAACAAGCTGTACAATAAATTCGTGGCTGAATGGATCAGGCTATCCAAAGCATTTAAAAAAAATAAAAAAAAAAGAATCAAAATGGAAATATACATAAACAAGACGAACAAACGAAAGAAATAGTGATGACCAAAAAAGTGAAAAAATCAAATACAAAGACAACATTGTAGAACGAATATCTAAGCATAATCATCACAGAATACAGGAAGATAGATGCCAAATTAAGAAGCAGAACCAATAAATCAACAATATTATACTAAACAAAAAATAAAACGATCCTAGGCTACAAACAGATATTAATACAAATAAAAGACATAACACAATAACTATTCCTACAATAATTTACTGTTACGAAACCGCAAAGCCGACCCTGTCTAATTCGATATGTAAAAGTTAAAATGTTGGCGAGAGCGCATGAATTCTATGGAAGGACTATTGTTTGTGATCTTTTTTATAGACGCATGTCTAAGAAAGTCGATTGTTTGTTGGGAGCCGCAATCTAGAAATTTCAGGAATTCGCATGACCGAGAAAGGGTTTTAATATATAAGCGACTACCTACGAACCGCAGTTCAGTTTATATTGCAATCAAGCCGTTAGCGGAGCAAGAAACTGAACAATAAAATTGAACTGTGTCCTATAATTTTATAGGACAGTTTTGAGAATGCCCTAATGGCCGAAAGCGCTTAGCTGAAATTTTAATAATAAAATACACACTGAGTACTCGTCGTTTCATTCCCTCAATTAGGAAATAAGATAAATCAAGGTAATTTAGACAAAATTTCTCCCGACAGAAAGTGGAACAGCTGGTGGCAACAACCTCTGCTTTTTTTTAACTATCGGCGAGCTAATACTGTATAGCAGAGAAATTAATTCCGGAATAAAAGAATAGAAAATCACAGTCGCAATAAACAACGTTACTACCGGCAGAAAACGGGACATCTGGTGGCAAAAGCCTCTGCTCTGCCCCACAATCAGTTTTCTATTTCAAATTATCGATCAAAATTTAAAATGTATTTGGGTAATTTGGGACAGGACAATAGGTATAATAGTCTAAATCTAAAAATCAAAATGCTATTTCAATGTATTGAAGGTTCAACCACAAATTCTCAAAGAACGATGTGAAGAACACAATAATAAAAAACTGCAAATAAATTTTCTTATTGCTTCAAAAAAACCGGCTCACCAAAATACTGTACAAGATTTCTAAACAGTCAGACTACTAAATCGTTTACGGAAATCAAATATAAAACTTTTAAAACTGATCATAATATTTTATTCGGTTAACTAAAATAATGTTTCACTTACTCAGAAAGGCTGGGACGGTCGAGCACTATCAATACACTTGACTTTAAAAATGATCAATTTAACAACGCGGTAGCAGATCGCAAAAATGTGCAAACGGCAGCAGACAGACAGAGAGACCCAAAACGCTCGGTTTTTGGAATTTATAATTTAATTAATACCTAAAATTTTTGGCGTTAACGGTTGTGAGGAAATTAATTTGAAATCGATTCACTTACTACAAGAAATATTTCTAATATACCGGGCGGCTTTAGTTTTAATTAAAATAGTTTATATACCGAGCGTCCTCGATAATTTGAATTTTTGAAAAGCGGAGTTTAATAAATTTTAGATATTTCTTTAGATGGTAATTCATGGCTTCTGAATTGCTAATAAGATGAATACTTAAACTAATGCTACGGTACTGAAACGGTACCAGAAATTAAAGTTGGGGAAAGTAACTAACAAGTTATATACGCTTATTAAAATCAAAATACCATCGGAGACAAAATAAAATTAATCCAAAATGTTTGAAAGAAATTTACTCGTTACAATATGAATAAATAATTACTAGTTACGTAAAAGTGACTAAGAAACTAAGTGACCTGAAATTGACGGAACGAAAAGCCGAATAAGAAAATCGCGAGTTGTAAAAGTCCGGAAAGAAGAGTTAATAAGTAGAAAGATTCAAAAGGGCACTGGACAGTGAAGGCTTGGATCTAGAAACATTCTTATTAATAGACTAGGCTTCCACCTTATTCTCGTCAATTTCTAAAATGAAGAACAATATCTCTGCTAATATGGGCGGAAACATTTCTACTATGATGAACGATATTTCTGCTGATATGAAGAACGATATTGCTGCTACGAAGAATATGAAGAACGATAGACTGACATAGATGGACGATAAAATCGAGAATAAGATAACAACGATGGAAAATCAGATAGACGAGAAAATAAAGGAGTTAGAGAGAAAGATGGCAGATTTAAGAGCAAAATAAACGCCAGCAGAAGAAAAGAAGATCGAACAAGTAAGACTTTGCAAGCCAGAAACATACCCAAGGTAGAAGATATTGGCAGTTTTGGCCGAGTCAAGGTTTCAACGTTCGACAGGAAGACATCGTTGACCAATTATGTTAATCAATTTGAAGCATCCGCTAGAGTGAATAATTGGTCCGATACGGAGAAGGGAGTGAACTTAACCATCACGCTTCGGGGAGATACCGCTTGAAGAAACGGATAACTTCGAGTAGCTGAAGAATAGGTTCGACATGCATTATGGTCACGAACATCTAGAACACTTGTATCAATCCCAAAACATTGGTCAATGCATTGACTGCTGCTCTTGAATACGAAGCAGTAACAAAGCTTCGGGATATAATAAAATTAGGGCCATCCAAGCAGAATGTGAAGAAGACAGATTTGACCAGATCGTCAACTTGATTAAATAGTATGGTAAACAAGAAAATAAAAACATGATAAGATGTTGGAAGTGTGGCGAGCTAGGACATGTACGCAGTTCGTGTAAATAAAGAACCCCAGTCATAGAAAAACTAGAACGGGTCGTCTACGAGAGAGCAGTACCGACACAGGATCGTTTCATAGACCCTCTCGTACTGATAGCTTCTCTCAGATGTCATGACGACTGTGTATATATGGAAGGTGAAGTGTATCGCAAGAAATATACTCTGCTGGTACACACTGGAGCAACTAGAACCATTATACGGCCAGAGATGATAAACTCCAAGAAGAAATTTCTGCCAACGAGACTGCGACTGTGGACCATCACAGGTGAGAGTGCCAACGTTCATGAAGAGACGCAAATCTAATTGGGAATTGGTGCAGAAAAGTTTACGCATACGGTAATCGTAGCTGACATTGAAGAAAACGTTATTCTGGGAATGGACGTAATGAATCTACATGGTTTCCAATTAGTTTTTAGAAACAGAACCATAAAAGTAGGTTCCGAAAAAGTGTTCCTTCATTCAAATAAAGTCGTCACGGTGTTGGCAGCTGTACAAGAAGATTCCGCTCCACCTGCACGAGGCAAGACCATGATATTAGCGGGGCAACATGGAATCATGGGGGAAGGTGTTAAACATTGTGTTTGTAAGTTGGCAACCCTGACAAAATTATATAGTGGTATTTAGTTTTTTAAGTTAGCTTCATGCACGTTGTCATTTGTAAAATGTCAGGTGATACCTGAAGTTGGTTGTAGTTGGTGAGTCAATTTTTAGCCATGTGCATGCCTTTTTGTTGTTAACAATTTATATTGTTTTTAAGATTCATTCTTAAATAAATCTGTTGCCAAGTATTGCCGTTTTAATTACCTTTTTCACTGCTAACATTGGTTATGGGCCGAGCAGTGTAAAAAGAGCAGTATCGGTAAATCAAGGAAAGTGAGTTTATAAGCACATGGAAATTTTGTCGAGTTGTTAAAGAAGTTAAGTTAAAATATGTATAAAATGGATAATAATGAAAATAAGTATGGAATCATTCCATTTAAAGGAGGAAACTTTGACAACTGGAAATTCCGTGTGGAATCTGTACTCAAAGCATTGGAAGTTGATCAAGTATTAAATGATATAGAAGAAAAGGATAAAGATAAGTGGCATAAAATGGAAAATAAGGCCAGAAATATTTTAGTCCAGAGTGTGGCAGATTCTCATCTTGAGTACATAAAAGATCTAAAAACGACCAGGAGTATGCTGGAAAAGTTGGAGACTGTGTTTGATAAAAAGGGCGTTTGCTCAAAATTTTACCTGCTAAAAGAATTGATTAGTTTAAAGTATATTGGTTCTGAAGATTTACAGCAGCATTTTGCCAAATATGATAAAATTCAGAGAGAATTAAGAAGTTTAGGAGCAAATTTCTCTGAATCAGATATTGCTTCTTTTTTGCTCCTTTCAATGCCAAAAGAATATGAAAATGTAGTGACCGCTATAAGAACAGTTTCAGATGGTAAATTAAGCTTAGATATGGTGAAGAAGACGTTATTGGAATTCAAAACGAATAAGGCTGATGGAAAATCGGAAAACATGGTACCTGCATCATTTGTTGCATCCAAAAACAACATTAAGTGTTATCGTTGTGGAAAGATGTGCCATCTGCAGAATGTCTGTGGTATTAAAAACCATATTTGTAATAAATTGGGTCATAAAGCACATAACTGTAGGAACAAGAAATCTACCAGTGAAAGTCAGGCACATTATTCAAGGAATAAGCAGGAAGATGATGCTGTAGCTTTCTGCTCTACATCTGAAGAATATCTATCGGAAGATTATCTGTATTGGTATGCAGATTCAGGTGCTACACACCACTATATCAATAATGAACAGTTAATGGAGAACAAACAATACTTCTCAGAACCTAAAGAAATTAACTTGGCAGAAAAAGGGAAAAGTATGGTGGCAACCTGTAGTGGAGAGGTAAATATAATAAGTGTGGTAGAAAATAAAGAAATTTCAATTACTTTAAAAAATCTTTATTGTGTCCCTGGTCTAAGGGTAAATTCATTGTCAATTCCAACTATAGAAAAATTAGGCTTTGAAATAACTTGTGTAGCTGGTATTATATTAATAAAGAAAAATAATAAAATCTATGTTGAAGGTAAACGCAATGGAAATTTATATAAGTTACAGTTCTCACAATGGAAATAAATATTTTGTAACGTTTGTCGACGATTATTCACGTTTTGTAATGTTATATATTATTGAAAGTAAAGATGAGGTTTTTCAATGTTTTAAAAATTATGAAGCAAGGGTAGCTGCATTGTTCTGTTGTAAAAAGATTGCTAAGATAAAATGTGACAATGGAGGTGAATAATCATCTAAAATTTTTAAAGATTTTTGTTCTGAAAATGTATCCAAATTTTGTACACTCCTCCATATACTCCCCAAATGAACGGTGTAGCGAAGCGTTTAAACCAAACTTTAATGGACACAGCAAGAGCAATGATAGTACAGGTAAATATGGAAAAAGTTTTTTGGGAGGAAGCAGTACTTACTGCAGCCTACGAGTATATCATAAATCGTACACAATCTTGTCATGTTAAAAATAAAACTCCTTTTGATATGTGGGTAGGTAAAAAACCTAATGTGTGTAATATGCGTGTATTTGGTTGCATAGCATTTGCTAGGATTCCAGATTCGCTTAGATCAAAACTTGATAACAAAGGGGTAAAATGTGTGTTTATAGGATACACTGAAAACGGTTATAGATTATGGAATTTTGAAGAAAATAAGTTAATACATAGTAGAAACGTTATTTTTGACGAAGAAAAGTTTTATTTTGAAAGTAAGTCTAAAGAAGATTATGAGTATTTTAATGATGAAGAAAATGAAAAAGAAGAAATTAATATACCTGATACTGAAGAGGACGAGAAACAAATAGAAAGTAGGCAATCTGAAGACAGTGATGTGAGTAATGATGAACTGGAAATAGAAAGAACAAAAAGAAGTACACGAAAGCCAACATATATTGATGACTATGAGGTAGATTATGGTTATTTCGCTTTAATGTCTGATTTTAGTGATGTTCCTAAATCCTATAAAGAAGCAAAGAAATGTGGAAACTGGAATAAATGGAAAAGAGCTATAGATGACGAATTAAGTGCACTAGAAAATAATGATACATGGAAGCTAGCTGAACATCCCGAAAATTAAAATGTTATCAGCAATAGATGGTGTAACGTGAATTTCAAACTTTGAAATAAATCTAAATAATTTAACAACAAATTAAATACTGTCACGGTATCGGCTTACGAGGCACGATTTAAAATTTAAAAACTCGTTGAAAGACCGGAATATTCAAAGAATCAATAATTGGATAATTAGCATGCGCTGTCGGAGTGTACTAGCGTAGGGCGATTGGCTTTGATTTCTTCCTTTTTGACGTGAAAGGTGCTAGTTGGCGTTTCGTTAAACATAATTTTGTCCATGTGGATGAAGAAATAATATTACATAAAATATAAACCCAATAGTTCTGCAGATCATGGTTCAATCCTATTAGACATCTGGTAAGAATTATTTCGTTTAATTAATGATTTTTATTAGTTTAAAAAAAAATTAGCACGAGTTAACGACGTATTTTATCCAAATAGAATAGCAAGTTTCTTTCAACGTTGGTTGTTTCAATGTTAAATATATTCGTTTCCAGGCAGTGAGAAGTCTAGGAGAGATTCTTATTATTATTGATAATTATTATTCATATCTCACATTTTAAATTTTGTCTTAGAATATGAAACTTAACTTTTTCTCATTTCTTGCTCTTTTTCAATTGTTCTTTTCATATGATATCATTGGTTCCCAAAAGTTTATTTCTAATTAAATACCGATCGTAAGATATGAATGTAGATGCTATGATTTTAATAAAAGTTGTCATTATTCATATCTAACATATTAACTTGGTCTCATGATATATAAAACTTAACTTTTTATTTCACGGTTTTTATCAACTGGTTTTTATATGTCATTATTTCTTAAATGTTCCTTATCAATTAAATTTATGCATTGTAAGATATTGAAGTAAAAGCTATGAGTTTTAATAGTGAAAATAATTTTACAAGAAAATCACTCAATAACAAAATGCACATTGCTCTATATTTTTTTTCTTTTTCGTCAGCCAAGAGGTCAGACAGATGTAGTTTAAATTGTGGTGGATAAATTCTCGATGATTTGCTAAAACTCAAGTATATCTTCTGGTTTTTCAATTCACTTCATATTTTATTGTAAATTCTTCAACTTTTTATGTTAACTTTTTTATTGATGTTCAATAGTTTTTACTCAAATAGTTTATCGCATTTAAAATTGTAAATTGCATTCATTTCAGAGATATATAGATTTATTTAAAGTAACTCGACTGCAAATTATAACATAGTAGTATTGAGCTTGAAAATTATGCGATCATCCAAGAGCAAATTATTATATAATCGCTAACAATTTGGCGGTTTGTCTGAACTGGCTGACACTTTAGTTTGAAATTTTGATTACATCGCACTATGTTTTTTTAGCAAAACCGGGTAGAATTATACAACGTTGAGACAACAAAACTGAGTATACTTATATAGATTTGAGTAGTCTTATATACCTATAAAAATAAATTGCTGATTCATGAAAGCTGGGATATAATGGTAAATTTGCAGTAGGAAACTTATCATTCCAACCATTGCGACGGACTTCCTACCTGAGGGATGTTAGCTTTGTGCATACATAGAAAGGAAGTATAAAATTACATTCTTTGAGAATTCTAAAGTATAGTGTAAATTTTGAACTACTGCGTCGCATCAAGCTTCGTTCATATTTTTCTTTTTATCATATTATAATCTATAGTTATTCAACTTCTTTCAATTCTCTTTTCTCAATTATAACCTGTAAACTATTCACTTTTTTTATATCTTTTTATTATCAATAATATTATAAAGTATTTTGAAGTTTATATAACTGAAAAGAAATAATTTTTCTACATCTGAACTTTTGTATATTTAGAAAATCATGTAAATTTCTTTGTAAATTATTGTAAATACGGTATAATTATTAAATTGTAAATAGAACTTTTTTCCACTTTGCTTTATCACACCAAACCAAAAATTTCAGGTTCACAAGGAAAAAATAATTTGTATGTGTTATTTGGGTTTTTGTTACTTTTGAGAAAGTAACTGGCGTCCAACAATTTACCATATTCACTTTATTTATTTTTTCAAGTTATTACATCTAAACTAACTAAGTAATTAGATCCGTGATCAGGTCTAATTACTTCCCCAAATACCACATACAACCTGGCAAGAATTCACGCCCTTAGTTTTCCGGGAAATACCCACACTTTTTGGGTAACAAAATAAAAATTGACGTCAAACGTGGGGCCAGGTCACATCTGATCTGAAAATTGGTTTGGTGTATTGTGTATAAAGGCAAATCATCGCGATAGCTTCCTTTTAGCAGTAAGGTTCAGAATTTGCACACCTTCTTTATATCTTTATTGGTTTATTATTATTATTGTATACTGTTTTATTTACTTTATTGAGATATTTTTTCCTGTAATTATTGAGTGATTTATTTTTATGCATATATCTTGAATAGTCTTGAGTTTGCTTTAAAATGACTGCTTTGGGTTTTAAGTTGACTGTAGATTACTTGTTAACACACGAGTTAGAACATGAGCTTAAATATAGGAATATTCAGGTTCCAGCGTCAGCTGCCGATCGAAGGAAGGTTTTGCGTGGTATTTTGAGTCAAGAGTATACGGGTCGCAGTTCGGTTGTATATGCAGATAATTTGAATTTCGTGGAGGAACAAATTGGAATAGTTGAGTCCCTTAAAGACTTGACTAAAAAAATCAAAGAGTTTTCGGGAACATCCAATGATATAGAGTATCATCGTTATATGTGTAGATTAACTCATGTTACTAATAGAATCAATAGACTTGTAGGGATAGATGACAAACAAAAAGAACATAAGGATGATTTTTTAATTGAAGTATTTTCTTTAGAAGGAGAATTAGATCTCAAAACTCAAAAACCTAGTGTACCCGCCCATTCCACACCAGTACAGGCTCAGAACTTTTCTTTTTCTAAGCCCTCACAGGTTCATAAATGGGGAATAAAATTTTCGGGCTCAGAGCAAGAATCTGTTAGTTGTTTTTTAGAACGCATAGAATGTCTTCGAGTTTCGCGGGGTGTTAGCGATGATGAAATTTTCTTTAGTGCCGTTGAATTGTTTACTGATGGAGCTTTCACTTGGTATCTCAATAATAGAAACGGTTTTCAAAATTGGCAGGAATTGAAAGAGAAATTAAAGGAAGATTTTCTTCCTCATAATTATCAGGAAAACTTACTAGATGAAATCAAAGCCAGAAAACAGGGTCAACAAGAAAAGGTTACAGTATACATTAACATTATGCGAGGGTTATGTAATCGGTTGGAAGTTAAACTTAGTAACGAGGAGATCATTAAATTAATTCGTCGCAATCTGCTCCCAAAGTTCGTTCAACATTTAGCATTACAAGATTTTAATGATATAACTGATTTAGAAAAAAGTTGTCGTAAACTCGAGGAATCTTTTGTTTTCTGTCAAAGTGCTGAGGTTGTCTCCCCTAGGAAAGGTGTAGCAATTTTAGAACCTGATCTAAGTTTACCGAGCTCTTCAACACATCCTATTCCTAAATCTCACTCAACTCGAAATATGTCTACTTTAAATTCAATGACGTGTTGGAATTGTAATAAGCAGGGACATTCTTACCATATATGTAGGTCGCCAAAGAGAATGTTTTGTTATGGTTGTGGTCTTCCTGAAGTCGTAAAGCCAAAATGTCCGAAGTGTTCAAAAAACGGGGAAGGCAGAGGTGTTTCCGTCGCCTCTATAAAACATACGGATACGGTAACAAGCTAAAGCAGAGTCAGGAAATGGAACGACGAAAAACCTCCCAATTCAAAGCAGGGCTTAACAAAACCACCAAGCAAACAAATAATACAATACCTAAAATTTGTAACAGTAATGTCTCAGCGAACACTGGACAGAATGCAAGAAACATTGATTTGCAAAATCTTCCGAAATTCAGTATAGATGATTGGAGATTATGGCTTCAAACTGTTCGAAAATTCTATAAGGAGAGTTCTGTAAAGTCTATGACATCACAGTTTTCTAATCCTAATATAGAATACTTGCTATATAAAAAGGTTGATGATAACAGGCCTTATATAAATGTTTCTATCTACAATCAAACGTTTGCTGCTTTAATTGATACAGGAGCTAACATTAGTCTTTTTGGTTCAATATTATGCGATATTGTGACAAATAATAATATTACAATTCAAAAAGATAATAATCTACGAATTAGCACTGCAGATGGACAATTGCAGAATGTATTAGGTTATGTTGAAACTCTCATCACAATAGGTAATATATCAAATTTGGTAAAATTTTATCTTATACCTTCAGTGAAACATGCAGCCATATTGGGCATGGATTTCTTGAAAACATTCAATATTAAAATTGACTTTGTTAAATTTTCTTTAGATGTAAATTCACTATCTTTATCTGTTGTTAATACAATTCAGGATGTTTCTCATTTATCGGTGGCCGAAAGGAATGCGTTGGATTTAGTCATCGAAAAGTTTCAAAGTATTAGTCCTACAGATAGACTGGGTCGAACTCATTTAATAACTCATTTTATAGACACTGGAGATGCTCCCCCATTTAAGCAACGTCAGTATCCCTTACCACAGGCGTTACAACAGAAGTTAGAAGATGAAGTTGATAAAATGCTGGAATTAGACATTATTAGGGAAAGTAAATCGTCCTTTTGTAGTCCCGTCTGGTTAGTTTCTAAGAGTGATGGTGGTGTTCGTGTTGTTTTTGATGGTAGAAAGCTTAACAGTATCACAGTTAATAAGGATGCGTATGCCTTACCCCATATTGAGGTTATTTTAAGCCAATTAAGAGATACTCGTTTTATTTCTAGTATAGATTTACGACATGCTTTTTATCAAATTCCTTTGGAGGAATCTTCACGGCCAAAAACAGCATTCGCAGTTAGAGGCAAGGGACTATTTGAGTTTAATACCACTCCATTCGGATTAGTTTCAGCTCCCGCATCAATGTGTAGATTGATGGATTTAGTCATAGGTCCTTCATTAGAACCTCATTGTTTTTATTATTTAGATGATATCATTGTTTGTACTTCCAATTTTGAAAAACATCTTGATGTGCTTACTAAACTGTTTGAGAAATTAAAAGATGCTAACTTAACGGTTAACATTGAAAAATGTCATTTTTGTCGTCCGTCCCTTAGGTTTTTAGGATATTTGGTAGATGAACAGGGTTTGCGCACTGATCCACAGAAGGTATCTGCTATCTGTGAGTATCCAGCGCCCAAAACTACAACTCAAGTTCGTCGTTTTCTAGGCATGGTATCCTACTATCGCCGTTTTCTTTCGAATTTCTCCACCTTGTCTGCCCCTATCTCAGGTTTAATAAACGATCGAAAAAAACATCAGCCCATTACTTGGTCCGTGGAGGCAAATGAGGCTTTTGAAAAAATTAAAGTAGCACTGACCACAGCTCCTGTATTAAGTAGTCCTGATTTTGACAAGGATTTCTTTTTAATGACTGATGCGAGTGACGTAGGAGTTGGTAGCGTACTTTATCAGCTGGATGGTTCGGTAGAACATCCCATCGCATACATGAGTAAGAAGTTAACGAAAGTTCAAAGGAAGTATAGTACCACAGAACGAGAATTACTCGCTGTTTTGATAGGCATTGATCACTTTAGGTATTATCTGGTAGGACGTCACTTTACTGTGATTACCGATCATTCTTCGCTTGTCTGGTTGAATAATATGAAGAAACCTTCACCACGTTTAGCTAGGTGGATTCTTCAATTATCACAATATGATTTTTCAATAGTACATAGGAAATCCACAGGAACCGTAGTCGCAGATGCCCTATCTCGCCTTCCTGAAATTAACCTTCTAGAGTTATCTTCACTCCAACCAGATAAATGGTATCTCGGAATGATAACTAAGGTTCAGACTGAGCCGGAAAAGTATCCAAACTTCAAAGTTGAAAATAATATTCTTTATAAACATGTGTATGATAGGTTCGCCTCTATTGGTAATGTATCTAGTTGGAAAATTGTAGTACCAACGAAGAATAGAGCTGAAATTCTGTCGCAATTTCATGACCATCCTACTGCCGCTCATCCAGGTGTATATAAGACATTGTCCAGAATATCTGAATTGTATTATTGGAATGGATTGAGGAAGTCCGTGAATAAATATGTTAGACGTTGTAAAGTTTGTGCAGCTTGCAAACCCACAAACCTACCACAAGCTGGTCTTATGGGACAATATAGAAATATTAATTTTCCTTTCCAATTAATATCTTGTGATTTATTGGGACCGTATCCTCGTTCCCGTAAAGGTAACCAATATGTCTTTGTGGTTGTGGATTGGTTCACGAAATTTACTCTAGTACAAACCTTGCCGAAAGCTACTGCCCCTGCTATTATTAAATTTTTGGAAAATCATGTTTTTTTGGTCTTCGGAGTACCGCAAATTGTCTCTGTCGACAACGGCAAACAGTTTACCAGCAAATTATTCAAGGAACTAATGACCAAGTATAATGTTCAGAAAATTTGGTACAATTGTAACTTTCATCCACAGATTAATCACAGTGAACGTGTTAATAAATCGATTGTTACTGCGATTCGATCATACTGTTACATGGACCATAGATCTTGGGATGAACAAGTTTACAGTATTGCACAAGGAATACGTCTGAGTAAACATGAAGTTACAGAAACAGCACCTTCCTTTTTAGTTTTTGCTCGGAACGTCCCAGTTTCGGGGGATTTTTATGGTAAAATAGCAGAAAATGCCAATAATCAGATTACCATTTCTAGTAAAGTTCACAGACTAGAGGACTCGCAGGAAATGCCTGAACTGTTTGAAGATGTTCGTAAGCGATTGCATATGGCACATACTAAGTCCAAGGCACGATACGACTTACGCAAACGTGATATTAGATTTTTTGTAGGGAATTACGTCTGGAAGAGAAATTACCAAAAATCAGACAAAGCTAATTATCTTACAGCTAAATTTATGCCTAAATATATTCTTTGTAAAGTACGTAGTGTAATATCACCATTAGCCTATGACTTAGAAGACCTCGATGGTAAAGACTTAGGACGTTGGCATGTAAAAGATCTAAAAGAATTTCATGATTTACCTGATGATGATGAAAGTCAAGACTCTGAAACGTCTGATGTTTCTGATACTTAAATATCGGTCGCTTATTTTTTTATTCTGTTTTCATCGTTATTATTTTCCTGACAAATAACTATGGTTCGATTTTCGTTGTTTTTTTTCTTTATTAATGTTCCTATATTGCAGTTCACACAAATTTACATTTTTTTTCTATCGGAAAATTATTTGCTACATATATAAAACTTAAAGGCAAATTTATTCGTGATTTAGTATTACATTATATTATTATTCTGTCAGGCCAGAGATGAGAACACTTTTTCCTTTTCATTTTTCTGCTATTACACGCTAGGCTAGTAATACTGTCCTGTAGCCACGCCAGTAACATCTTTGGATTTACATACGTCATATAGAGGCAATCGAACACACGAATATTGATGTCATTTGATACGTTAGTGGTCGATTCATTCCACCATAACCCTCTGTTACGTATTGTAGTGTTGTTATTGCAATTTATGCAAATTCTCGAGGCTAAAGTTAGTCTGTACCTTTTTATAAATTTTAGAGTGTACCTAAAATTTTCTTGAAGATTTTGTATTTTACTTTAGCATATCGTAGAATTTGAAATTAAGCTAATATTGTATTAGTCTTAGTTTTGATTGTGACCCATGTCAGTTTAGACATAATTACCCTATTTTGACTTTCGTATATAATCTTTAGGTAGATCCTATTCGTCATAACGAAAAGGATAAATGATTATTTTTGTTTTTTATTATCTTTTGATTTTGAATAATTGGTTTCGTTGGAAAATGTTTTGACGTTTCTTAACAATTAGACAGACGAAGTTTTTTTCCTCCTCTCTAAAGACAGGAGATTGTGGCCCGATGTAAGGGAAATCCGTTGCATAGAGTGCGGTAAGATTAATTTACAGCTTATGGCTGAGTTGTAACTTATCTGTTACTTATCGTGATTAATCAAATGCAATGTTGCTGGATTAATGATTAATAATTTTTCATGTTCAAGCCTAGTGGTCATGATAGTTGGATTATTTTTCTGCGTATAAATAGGTATATATTTTTGTTGAAAACAAACAAATTATGATATGAAATCATAATTATGTAGCCAATTTGTGGAAATCTGAAAATCAGATGATTCCTTGCCATATGTGGTGGTTGTAGTTTGTTTTCGGTTGCGTCATATAGCACATGGGCAGCTGTCACATAATATAATGAATTTAATAATTTACGAAAGTAGATTGTTTCCCCGTTATTATTGTAGACATGCCAGGTTCTATTTTTCTTTTTACTCATAGGTAGGCATCTAATTAGAAAACATTTCTTTTGAACGTTATAAGGTTCAATGATTGTTAGTATCTACCTATTATTTATGAAGTCTAACATTTGGAATGAACTATTCACATTACTAGATAATGGGAATAATAGTTTCTGAATCTGAACACACTAATGTACAGTTGTAAAGTTTTTTTTGTAGTAACTCAATTCCACTCTCCGAAAAGAGAGATTAATTTTTTTAGTTATTTTTTTTTCCTTTTAAATTCAAAATTTGCAAGCAATTGGATGCGGTTGCAATCTGTGTTGTACATATTTTCTATAGGGATTATCTCATTTAGTCATATGAGAGTATATTAGATTTGTAAATATAGTAGAAATATTGTTTTAGTGATATAGTTGTGTAGGTAGGTTTCATTTCAGTTATTAACAGATGTTTAAATATTATTTTTTATTTCCAATTTATAGTTTTCTGGTAAACATGAAACAATATGTTTATATAAACATATTATAGAAATCTTCTCGACTCTTCTGTCTTTCATAAATAAAAAAAAATATTTTTTTTTCTCCGGCTTATAGGGGGGTGTAACGTGAATTTCAAACTTTGAAATAAATCTAAATAATTTAACAACAAATTAAATACTGTCACGGTATCGGCTTACGAGGCACGATTTAAAATTTAAAAACTCGTTGAAAGACCGGAATATTCAAAGAATCAATAATTGGATAATTAGCATGCGCTGTCGGAGTGTACTAGCGTAGGGCGATTGGCTTTGATTTCTTCCTTTTTGACGTGAAAGGTGCTAGTTGGCGTTTCGTTAAACATAATTTTGTCCATGTGGATGAAGAAATAATATTACATAAAATATAAACCCAATAGTTCTGCAGATCATGGTTCAATCCTATTAGACATCTGGTAAGAATTATTTCGTTTAATTAATGATTTTTATTAGTTTAAAAAAAAATTAGCACGAGTTAACGACGTATTTTATCCAAATAGAATAGCAAGTTTCTTTCAACGTTGGTTGTTTCAATGTTAAATATATTCGTTTCCAGGCAGTGAGAAGTCTAGGAGAGATTCTTATTATTATTGATAATTATTATTCATATCTCACATTTTAAATTTTGTCTTAGAATATGAAACTTAACTTTTTCTCATTTCTTGCTCTTTTTCAATTGTTCTTTTCATATGATATCATTGGTTCCCAAAAGTTTATTTCTAATTAAATACCGATCGTAAGATATGAATGTAGATGCTATGATTTTAATAAAAGTTGTCATTATTCATATCTAACATATTAACTTGGTCTCATGATATATAAAACTTAACTTTTTATTTCACGGTTTTTATCAACTGGTTTTTATATGTCATTATTTCTTAAATGTTCCTTATCAATTAAATTTATGCATTGTAAGATATTGAAGTAAAAGCTATGAGTTTTAATAGTGAAAATAATTTTACAAGAAAATCACTCAATAACAAAATGCACATTGCTCTATATTTTTTTTCTTTTTCGTCAGCCAAGAGGTCAGACAGATGTAGTTTAAATTGTGGTGGATAAATTCTCGATGATTTGCTAAAACTCAAGTATATCTTCTGGTTTTTCAATTCACTTCATATTTTATTGTAAATTCTTCAACTTTTTATGTTAACTTTTTTATTGATGTTCAATAGTTTTTACTCAAATAGTTTATCGCATTTAAAATTGTAAATTGCATTCATTTCAGAGATATATAGATTTATTTAAAGTAACTCGACTGCAAATTATAACATAGTAGTATTGAGCTTGAAAATTATGCGATCATCCAAGAGCAAATTATTATATAATCGCTAACAATTTGGCGGTTTGTCTGAACTGGCTGACACTTTAGTTTGAAATTTTGATTACATCGCACTATGTTTTTTTAGCAAAACCGGGTAGAATTATACAACGTTGAGACAACAAAACTGAGTATACTTATATAGATTTGAGTAGTCTTATATACCTATAAAAATAAATTGCTGATTCATGAAAGCTGGGATATAATGGTAAATTTGCAGTAGGAAACTTATCATTCCAACCATTGCGACGGACTTCCTACCTGAGGGATGTTAGCTTTGTGCATACATAGAAAGGAAGTATAAAATTACATTCTTTGAGAATTCTAAAGTATAGTGTAAATTTTGAACTACTGCGTCGCATCAAGCTTCGTTCATATTTTTCTTTTTATCATATTATAATCTATAGTTATTCAACTTCTTTCAATTCTCTTTTCTCAATTATAACCTGTAAACTATTCACTTTTTTTATATCTTTTTATTATCAATAATATTATAAAGTATTTTGAAGTTTATATAACTGAAAAGAAATAATTTTTCTACATCTGAACTTTTGTATATTTAGAAAATCATGTAAATTTCTTTGTAAATTATTGTAAATACGGTATAATTATTAAATTGTAAATAGAACTTTTTTCCACTTTGCTTTATCACACCAAACCAAAAATTTCAGGTTCACAAGGAAAAAATAATTTGTATGTGTTATTTGGGTTTTTGTTACTTTTGAGAAAGTAACTGGCGTCCAACAATTTACCATATTCACTTTATTTATTTTTTCAAGTTATTACATCTAAACTAACTAAGTAATTAGATCCGTGATCAGGTCTAATTACTTCCCCAAATACCACATACAACCTGGCAAGAATTCACGCCCTTAGTTTTCCGGGAAATACCCACACTTTTTGGGTAACAATGGGTATTCATGATAAAAAATGAAGGTAATGATAAAATAACATATAAAGCTCGCTTGGTTGCTAGGGGTTTCAAGCAAGAATTTGATGTTTTTTCTCAAATTCATGCCCTGGTGGCAAAACTCTCTACCTTTCGCATTTTATTGTCGATTTGTGTTAATTATAACCTTTCTTTACAACAGCTTGATGTTAAAAATGCCTTTTTGAATGGTTCTATAAATGAAAATGTATATATGAATATCCCTGAAGGTATAGAAGTTTCTAAAAATGATCTAAACAAGGTTTGCAAATTAAATAAATCTATTTATGGTTTGAAACAAGCCCCCAAAATTTGGAACCAAAGATTTAATTCCTTTATGAAAAGTATAAACTTTGAAAGATCTAAATCTGACTATTGTCTATATTTCTTTTTAGAGCAGAACATATGTTGCTATCTTTTATTATATGTAGATGACATACTTTTAGCATGTAATGATAAAAAAATTTTGTCTAAAGTAAAGCGAGAATTGTGTGAAACGTTTAAAATGAAAGATCTTGGAGAAGTTAATAACTTTTTAGGAATTCATGTTACTAGAGATTTTAATGAGAAGATTGTAACCATTGATCAATCTGATGCCATTAAAAGTTTGGTGAAGAAATTTAACATTGATGATTGCAAAATTGTTAAAACTCCAATTGAGAAAAATTTAAATTTAAATAAAGCTTCAGGTAGTGATATTAAAACAAAATTACCTTATAAATAGCTTTTAGGTTCGTTAATGTATATCATGATGGGCACGAGGCCAGATATTTGTTACTGTGTGAGTTTCTTTTCCAAATTTCAAGATTTCGCAACCGATGAACACTTTAAACATTTATTACGAGTTTTAAAATACCTTAAGTTTACAGTTAATCTTAAATTGGTTTTTTGTTCATCTGATAATGATAAGGATAAAAGTTTAGTAGGGTACACTGATGCTGATTGGGCAAATGATCAAATAGACAGAAAGTCTGTAAGTGGATTTTGTTTTAAGCTATTTAAAAACTTGATATCATGGTCGTCCAAAAGCAATCCATTGTAACCTTTTCTAGTACTGAGTCAGAATTTGTAGCTTTGTGTATGGCTAGTTGTGAACTTTTGTATATTAAAAATATTTTGGATGAATTAAAATTACAATATTATTCTCCAGTAATTATATATGAAGACAATCAGAGCACTATCAAACTAATTCAAAACTTTGAAAACAATAAAAGATGTAAGCACATCGAAGTTAAATATCATTTTGTGGTCGATCTTGTTATTAAAAATATTATAAAAATCAGTTATATTAACACAAGTGAGCAACTAGCAGACATATTTACTAAAAGTTTAAGCATTAACAAATTTAATTATTTTGTTAATATGATGAATTTAATAGAATATAAATCTGTCAGGATTGAGGGACAGTGTTAAACATTGTGTTTGTAAGTTGGCAACCCTGACAAAATTATATAGTGGTATTTAGTTTTTTAAGTTAGTTTCAAGCACGTTGTCATTCGTAAAATGTCAGGTGATACCTGAAGCTGGTTGTAGTTGGTGAGTCAATTTTTAGCCATGTGCATGCCTTTTTGTTGTTAACAATTTATATTGTTTTTAAGATTTATTCTTAAATAAATCTGTAGCCAAGTATTGCCGTTTTAATTACCTTTTTCACTGCTAACAGAAGGTACACCGGTTATGAGGGAGCCATGGAACCACGACGAATAGGTTTGCTGTTAAATATTCGAGATGCACCTACCCGGTGACTGAATACGTCAAATAAAAGGACAATACTTGGATCAGGATGCAGTAAAAATACCAGAAAACTTTAATTTTTAAATGAATTATCGTTTTAAAAGTGCAACTTGTCACTTCAAATTCAATCATACTACTTATTACAAAATGTCAAAAATATGACGTTTCAACAAAATTAATTATGAAAAAAAAACACAAAGCGACAACTTCCCGCAACATTTGCGGTGGAACATTAATTGGAAAAGAATTGGTTACATCAGCAAAGGAGATCCCAGCATGTGAACGATTACCCAATCACCTTCAAGTAGGAAACCAAAATGGGATCATGCGAGCCCGTGATGTCCATAGTTCGTCAAACAACGACAACAATTCCAATGCCAGATTCGAACAGATGTTATCAGTAGCTGGTCCATCTTTGAATCGAGCTGAGAAAAGGAAAATGATAGAATTTCTCTTGCAGTATCGGGACCTATTCGTATCAAAAGAGGGCAGAACATTAGCCGTCAAACACAAAATAAATACTGGTGATGCCATGCCAATTAGGCAATCAGCTCGAAGACTAACACGAGCGAAGAGAGGGGAAGTTGAAAGAATAATTCGAGAGATAGCTGAAGAAAAAGTAATATAACCATCTACTAGTCCATCGGCATTGCTCCATAAAGGCTTTTATATCAGTATTGTGTGAAACTTAACAAAACTTGGATGATTTTGTCTCATCATAAGAGTATATTAGAAGAGCGAGCTAAATTTTTTTGAAGCTACTGCCCAACAATTCAACAGATAAGAGTTTCCAGAACATTTTAGAGTTAGCGATGAATTAGTTAATTTAATGTCTGAGCAATTTGCTGCTAGAGATTGGAACCATAAAATAAATAAACTTGAATCTTGAACACACAACGCAGGTTATGTTTTCTATCTCCTGTACAAAAGCCGAGAGTATGAAGTTCTAACCGATCCAAGACCACAAATATTTTTGAAATTCGCAGAAGAGGCTCTTTCTAATTGGTTACTAGCCTGTCGGAAATTTCCTGAAAGAACGAACCTAGTATGTCGTTTTCTTTGGTTGGTTTCCATTCCATGTCTACCTACGTCGTTGTCTTGTTAAGCCTCTTCAAATGAGCTTTGTTTTTAAGTTTATTTCCGTTTTAATTATTTTTCTACCATTTTCACATTCGAATTACAATTTCTCATTACGACACTAACGGTATCATAAATATTTATTTTCAAGAGTAATATAATAACTTATGTAGGGGACCATAGAGAGTTGAATGTTGTGGTTGTCCGCCAAAAACCCTACATAGGTTGTCATTGTCATATGTGTCAAAAAGTGAAATAATCATGATTGATATATATTGTATGTTAGATAATATGATATGTAATATAAAAAGTATAATAATAAATTGTAAAAGTTATACCAGTTCAAGCTGAAGTAGTAAATAAAGTCGGCTGTTGAATTAATTGTTATTTCACGCCCTATAGTTTACATACCCAAAATATCTTGTTGAGGTAACCATTTTCTAATCATAACATTATCAGGCTGATTTGGTAGATAATCCGTTTCCCATTTCCACAATACTTTATATGGCAGCTCAGCTAAACCTGATACAATTTCTTCCCTCAATCGTTTGGTTAAATTAGCACTCTTCACATTGGATCCCAGAAAGAAATAGACCACACCTTCTGTAGCGGAATCCAGGAAATCTTGAATATCCTATAAAAATGTCATGAATCAAATCC
Organism: Galeruca laticollis; assembly: GCA_963921935.1. Classification (NCBI taxonomy): domain Eukaryota; kingdom Metazoa; phylum Arthropoda; class Insecta; order Coleoptera; family Chrysomelidae; genus Galeruca; species Galeruca laticollis. The sequence goes on along the minus strand of OY998181.1, from coordinate 154,940,498 downwards.
GAATCCTGCCTCAGATGTCAAACTTGTGAGTAATTCTAACCTGAAAGTGTAGGAACAATTTTATCCGTTATATCAGAATTGTGAATAAACTTTTCATCAAATATCAGGTATGCCAACTGAAAATAGCACTCTTATCCTTGAAAATCCTTTTTCCAAATTTAAAGAACCTTGTTCTCAAGACACAATTACATGATCTTAAAACTACCCCATAAACTAAGAAGTCTTATTCATAGTGTTCAATACCACTTCTTGTGCTTTCCATTTACCTCAGATAGAAAAGATCTACAGTTTAACGAAGGATCCGAACGTATATGTCGAGAGGCTGAACTAGGCAGAATACTCACTTCAGTGGTTTACCTTTGCCTTCCAACAATATGTGCGCCGAAGTTTTATTTTCTATGTTATGCGGGCCCGTAATTTTTCACGGATCAGCTTGGTTAGTAGGTAAGGCACCATTCTGCTCGACCACGGCGGCCACTGTTAAATACTACAGAAACATACATAATATTCCAACTGACCTCATCGACAGATTTTAAATTAAACGCTACTCCTATGACAAAAAGTAATTGCAACTAAGGTTTGGGAGTCAAAGGGCCAACATTAAATATTGATTTATCGTGTCAAGTACTTAATCGTCTTGAGATTTCTTCTTGACGTGTCGTACCAGGTCCCCTGACGTAGGCAATTACATTGGCGTATCTTTCACCATCTTGTGCTAGCTGGAACAGGTCCTCTGCACTTCTTACGGCGGTCCATTCACGAATATTTCTTAATTAAGAAGCCTGTCTTCGTTCTACCCTCTCCTCCGGTCCTCGATTTTGCTCATAATAATGAGTTGTAGGATTCTATACCTTCCCCGCCTGAAGATATGTTCAAGATATAAAAGTTTCCAGCATGTAACCGTGTTCAGTAATAAAGGAGATGTGTAAGCATTTAGCATCATTTCATTGATCTGCCTCGCTTTCTAAGGTATCTTCACCATTCGGCGGTCTCGCTATTTCAAAAGCTTCCAGCCGATTAATTGTGGTAGTCTTGATTGTTCAGCTCTCCATCCCATAAAGCAATACTGACCACACATCTGTCGTTGTTTTAGGTTAATGCTGTCGTTGCAAAAAAGTGATTTCAGTTTTTGCTATGTTGCTTCTATTCTACACCCTATTTCTTTATCTGGATCTCCAGGCGGTGTTACAGACCTTCTGCGTTTTCCCTGTAACCTGCTGAATATACTCACCAGCCAAATAGCCAACGATACCACCACGATACTTTTATCATATGCCCTATTTTTTAATTTCTCTTTTTGTGAACCTTCCGAATTCTTTTTTTTTCACTCTCAATTAGTTATCTCTCCATCATCATTGTAGCATCTGCATCTATTACTATTAATAGTTCCTCAAAATATTGCTTTTAAATTAGCATTTTTCTTTTCAATATTTCTCCCTTCTCTGTCTTTGATATACTGTTGTTTTGGTTTGTGTTTTCTTTTTTATTCCTTTCACAGCTTTGTAGACATTTATATTATTCTTCTATCGTTTTCTCATTCTTTCCCAAACAACACAAATACATCCCCTGTACATCCCAGGGACGTCCTTCATTTGCTACTAGGACTTCCCTGGGATATCCTTTATCAGGACATGGTACATACTAGGGACGTCCTAGAGACATCTACTTTCTACCAAAAAGGACACACAAGGGATGTCCTTTTGGTACGTCCCAGGGATGTACCAAGTCCCGACGAAGGACATCAAAATGCCACTCTAGGGATCATCCCAGGGACATCCCTGGGATATATGAAGTACATCCCCTGGACGTCGTCGAATGTACTTTGTTTCATTTATTTATTTTGAAATATATCATAGAAAATATGAAGAAATAAATAAAATCCAGAGATTTTCAACACAAAACCACTTTAATGAAAAATGGCAAGTATCACATAATGAAATAAAATATTTAAAAAAAATCGACAAAACAAAATCTCATTCTAAACATAAATTTATAAGATAATAAACTAAACAAAAACATATATTCATATGGTAATAAACAAAACAAAAATTGTAAATTAAAAATTGTATAGATATATATTAGCTAAGTGTTGTATTTGTTGTAGGCATTGCCGCATCTTTTTCTCGGAGGCTTCTTTCCTTTGCTCTCCTAAAGAACTTCTGTAAAGCATTCTCAAGTTATTTTTGGTAACCAATGGCTTCAGAAGATCCTGTAACAAAAATATTATTACAGGTACAATTGAATGATGAAGTTTACTGAAATAATTTACAGTAAAAATAGATAAAAATACTCACGGAGTACCATTTGTGACATCTTTGTTTCCTTAAAACATAATTTTTCTTTCGTCTCATACCAGGTGAAAGATGTAGCTGTTTGGTATGTCATGAATTGTAACATGACTCTTTTTACAAAATCAAATGGGGAATTCCCCCCTATTTTTGATACTTCTTGAACCTGAAATAAATTAAAAAGCTATAGCACTCAACGATTTATTTGGCAATGAACTGTTGAAACAGGAACTCTGAATGAAACGAGTGAATTTTATAATAATACTAGCTAGTGATCCTTCACAGAAGCTTCACTTGAAAAAAAATGTAATTTTCTATGAAAACTCATGCTTAATGTAGAAAGTGATATTTTGAATGTTATTTTTCAGAAAAAGTTTATAGTACCACATTTGTGAATTGGTCTTGGGGTGTAAATAGTTCTCTATGTCTTGAAATTCTTCCAGTGTCCCAGCTGGTAGTTTTACTTTCTCGAATATACTTTCTGTCCTCATATTTGAAGTATCTAATATCCTGAGAGCATGCAATTCAGTAATGTTGTTCTTCAAAGATTTAACTTCTGATAATAAATCTGTTACCATACTAGAGAGCATATTCCGTTTCCTTAGATTCTGCACACAAAAACTGTCAAAATCTGCAGCAAGCTTCTTCAAAACTGTATCTAGAAAAAAGATTCTAATTCATTATAAAATGCTCACAGTTTATTATTCAAATAATGAAAGTCTCTTGATTACCAAGGATATTAAAAATATATTATGATAATTGACAGTAAATATATCTGAGCCATTTTCAGCATTCATGAAAAATAGTACTCACCATCATAAGAGCTTGAAGAAGAAATGCCATTAGGACCAGACTGCTCTTAATCTTTCTTTTTTTCAATATTTCCTTCGGAAAGAATCAGTGTTAGCATTATTATCAATGATCATCTTATAGTATAATGAATCAAGTAATTTATATTTCTACAACTTATTCATCACCTTTATTGAATCATAAGATATTTTTTTTGCATTTAAAGAATTATTTGTGTTTCAGTGATGTCGAAGTTTCCAGAATTTCCTTATTATTACTTGGGTTCATATTGGATAGCATGCATTGTATTGATATGTACCTAATTTTTTAATCAATATACTATAAATAAACCTCACTATAAATATTTATAGAATCGAATAACTCAAGTATCATTTTGGAACAATTCAAGAGAGTATATTCAGTATTATGATTATTGTTATACCAACCTTTAAACTCAACTTATTATACCTCCTCAACTAGAAAATATTCAACTTTAACTTCACAAGTATTACAAAACAAAAATACACACACAGAAAACGGACCCGAGGTATTTTGTGAATACACATCACATCACAAAGTTAGGTTAGAAACGTGCGTATATGACTGGCATTTAGATACAAGAGAATACGATCCCCAAGTGCGCATGTTGCATGAACAGATTTGAATTTGATTGGTAGCGGGAAATTTAAATGACAAGAAAGCTGCATGCAAGTTGAAAATGCATGATTTAGTTTTTCGCTGGCGATTTACACACAACCCTAACCTAAGCAAGCTAACCTAGCTTGAAATTTGAAAATGGCTGAATTTTTAGCCAACCTTAACTTGACCTGACTTACCTTACGTAGACAGAATAATCATACAAAATTGTTAGCGATACTGATTGGGAAAAAAATCTGTTCATGTGACATGCACACTTCGAGGATCAAATTCCTATATATCCATTATTTTCCAGAAAGAAAACAAAAATTTTCAAATGGAGGTAATCAACTATGAATTTTCAATGGACATTTTGATAAGTTTCAATGATTCTTATTGTAAATTGATATTAGAAATACCAGGTACATAAATGGGACAACCTATGGATATGCCAGATGGGATGTCCTCTGGACAATCTCTGCAGGACATCCCCCGGATGTCCCAGTCATGTCCTTGTACCGCGGTATATAAAAGAGACATACCTAGGACATCCCCGTGTTGTTAGGGTTTCTTTCCATATATTATCTTTGTATTATTTATTTGTTGTTTGTTTATTTGTCCAGCAATGCAATTTTTCCAATTGATTCCTTTCAGGCAAGGCTCTTCTCAACCCTTCATAGCATTTTTTATATATAGCAACTAACTTTCCACTTCTTGCCTTTTGTCTGTCTCTACTGGTTTCTTCACTGCTCCAAATGTGCTCTGTATCTTATCATATATGTATATATATATATATATATATATATATATATATATATATATATATATATATATACATATATATATATATATATATATATATATATATATATATATATATATATATATATATACATATATATATATATATATATATATATATATATATATATATATATATATATATATATATATACATATATATTTATATATATTAACATAAACCACGTAACTTACCTTTGGAAGTGGTTTCCTCTCCTTGATATGGACTTGATTTATTTCTACGATATTCGGAACGTTGGGCCTAACATTGTGAATGATGGGATTAGCATTAATCAACATCAAACTGACATTCTTTTCCAAATCTCCTATATATGGTATATCATCACCGAAGTATTTCCTAGCAATTTTATCCTGTTTAGGTAAAGCGTACCAATAGTAAAACATCCTGTATGAGAAATTGTATACTAAACTTTGGAATTTATCGAAAAATGAGAGGTGTCCATAAAAACTCAACATGGGATCGGGAGATATAATTGGATGAGTTGGGTTTCCAAAAGCATCCTGAGAATGAAGAAATAAATTCAAACTTGATATACCTGAAACCAAAAGTTAATTTAGTGGTAGTAAGTGATATTTGTAAAAGAACAATTGATCCTGTGGATCGAATTTCCATCTAAATGTACATAAATGAATACAATATCATCAACAGATCCAGAAAATGTGCTTATTTTGCAGAATAAGACAAAATACAATCGCGTTATGGTATCCAGAAAATATGCTAATTTTGCAGAATATGACAGTAGTATACCCAATGTAAAACAAGTATCACAATGACTCATTTTGTAGTACGATGCAGTTTGTGTAACGAACCGCGAAATGGTAAGTTACGCAAAGCACGAGTACCACAAAAGGTCATTGTGATCCGAGTTTTACACACTATTTTTTATAATGAACTTTTAAAACTGTTTTTAATAAAAATAAAATTTCAATTAAAGATTTTTATGCTTAATTATTTACGTTGGTAACCCTCACATATACAAGTGACAGTTGACAGACTTTTTAAATTCACAATTTTAATGTTTATTAAAGGTATATTTCACTCACATTACCCGTCATGGTTAAAGCTGATAATCCCATTTCATTGAGTTTAACCGTGACGTGATTTCCGTTTGGGAACACCTCCTCTACCTGCCATTGAGTTTACCATTTCCTTCGTTGGTAAAGTTGGTTAAAGTTGAACTTGAAGATTTGTTTATAAATATGAGATAGTGAAAAATGGGGAATAATAATATGGAAACATTCAAATTACAAATCAATGGAGTGGAAAAATTCATTAGGAATGTTAGTTAAGAGTTGTATTGTGACCATCAAATGGTGAAGTTTTAATTCAACCATGAACATTTTTTTTAATAATGATCAATACTTTTGGTTAAAATAAGTTGAAGAAAATAAGACTTTTTGTCAAACTTACAATGTCTATATTTCAACACAATTGAGAACTAGGTTTAACGAAAGATTGGTAAATAAGGAAATAACATCCAAGCTTACAATAACGTGATTATCATTAATTTTGAAGTCATTGATGACAATGTGTTATAAGTCGAAGTTAAAATTGTGTGAAGTGCCTTCGTTGGTGAGTCAATTGATTAAATAATCAGTCTCTCTGAGCTCAGATTTATGTATTTCTGGTAAAGCATAAAATCATGGTTGAATAAAGTTGTACAAATGAATAATTTTAGCTAAGGATGGGTCAAAGATTTTTATTTTCTAAATCTAAAATTAGTTTGTTGGTTTTCCGAATGAATTTTGTCTCCACTGACCAAGTTAAGAAGAAAACTCCAAAATGTTGGGGATGTAGCCTAAGGCCAGTAACTAAACTATGAAAGCAAGGCTACCTAGCCATATTTTATATATTATTTACTATCGGTTCGAACAAAATTCGGCTGGTTGACAGTTCGGTGGAAAATAAAAAATAATTTTAGTTAATTAATTTAAAAATAGCCTGGTCAGGATTTCGATAGGCAAGCGTTATTTATCAATTATTGAAACATTTTAAAAAACATGTTTCATATGGTTAACAGTTCGGTGCCCTATACGACTCTTGTAATATCACTTATAATACCACTAGAGCTTCAATTATTACTGGAAATTTTTTCGAGAACACGAATATTTTGAAAAAAGAAGAAGAGAGAACTTCCTAAAAAATATTCGTGCTCGAGAGAAAATTTTTAATTGAAGTTAGCGTGTTATTCGGTAAGAAATTCTCACACCGAAATATTACTAAAAAAGTATATTATAGCGTTTTTGTGAAAATGTCACGTGTTGGGAGAGAAAACTGGGACGTAATTAGTAAGAGTAGAAAGCATATGCTGTAAAAGTAATGCGGAATTCAACTGCAAAACAACTACAGAAATTGTATTATGAAAATTTGATCCGTTATCTGACATAACGTTAAAAAACGGAAGAGCCAAACGTAGGGAACTACAAGAAGATTCAACAAAACGAAAGCTTAGTGATTGGTCGTTAAGTGACGCAAAATATACAAAGATTGTAGATCTGTGAAATGAAGATTGTGCAGATGGTTTTCAATGTTGTTTTTTCGCATCGTTTCCAACGATTTAGCTTGGATGGGTGGAGAAGATGCAGCAGCAAGTATTGGATACTTTGTGGAAGAGGCCGATAGCTTTGGCAACTTTACTGGTCCCATAGAGTATAATCCCATTTTTTTGAAGACAACATAAGGTGGTTCAAAAAAGTTAGCTGATAGCAAGTGGCTGGTTACAAATATGAATAATCCAAGCATATGTCCTGTTCGTCTTTTCAGGAAGATGATGGTAAAATGGGTGATTTTGTAGATACCAAATATTCATATCACCTTGTTAAATTAGATATGTTAACATGGCTACTTATAGTTGTGATAATGTCACTATGGCTGATATCAATCATATAATATTGAATTGTATTAAAAATAAACAGAATACCTTATTAAATCCATTTGTAAATTGAACATACACATCCCCATAAATCTAGCTCATTTACTGGGGCTGAATAATAAAATAGTTTTTGATGCTCTGATGAGCTCTTTAGACGGACGAAACTTGATCTGTAATTGTGTCGAAATAAAGCCAGGCGAAATAATTTTTTTTGAGGAATTAATTCCTTACAGGGCATGTGCTCAGAAAAAAAATGGTAGAAAAAGGAGTTGGGTACTACTTTGCGACAACGTAATTTTTCAAAATGTCTGAGGGGGGAGGAGGGGTATTGAAAGTTTATGAAAACGGTTTTTTGCAATTTGCGGTGTAAACACTTGTTTATCGAAAAAAGTTAAGCGGAATATTTATTGATAATTGAAAAACCTACAATTTTTGTTTGTATTGATTTTTGACATGAACCCAAATTTTTTTAATAAAACGTAAAAAACTTATTTTATCTATTTTTAATTCGGCCAAAAAAAGTCTAAGCGTTTTCAAATTTGGCGCACATGTAGCTTTTTGGATGCCAAATAGTCTCAATTCTTTTATTTATTCTAAGCTATGTAATTTCTGACAAATTTTCAAAGAAATTACCCACTAAACAAGAAACATAAGAAAACTTTTTTGTGATGTTCTTTTAAGAGACTTTTCGTGATGTTTATTTAAAACGTTAATAAGATATCTCCCAGATGTCTTAATTTAATTACCAACTCTATCAACATCCATGTCACGTAAATTAAACATATTTTTGATGTGAACAATAATACTTGCATTCGCAATTACATACACATCCTATAAACTTCTTTTTAGCAACTTCCTATAGGAAACACTCATACAATATGAATTTGTATACTTCTCACTAATGTCACATACAGAACGTTACTGTAATATTACAAATTAACATGTTTCTAAGATTATCACATGTTGCAGTTGCTTTTACATCTTTTCTGATGCAAAAATAACAAAGACAAATTTAGAAACTACTTCGGAAAATACTCTAATAAGTAATCAGTCTATATGGAGACAATTTAAGACCTTCACCGAAGAAAGAAATTATATTCTGGAACAATCTACTACAACAGCTACACTGGCGTTGATTTTGAAAGATTGGGCTTATAATATGAAAAGAAAAGACGGAAATCATTATAAAGAAGCAGTAATAAAGACAATCTTTTTTATTGTAAAAATTTGTGAATAAAAAAATAATCTAGTCAAATATAACTCGCGAGTTCCATAAATTAGAAAATAATTTCATAGATTTTGTTCAAATTTGTCGCCATTTGGAAATAGTCACTCGAGCCCTGCGGGCTCTCGTGACTATTACCAATTTTTCAAAAAATCTGCAAAATTATTTTCAATTTATTCTCACTCTCTTGTTATATTATTACTGACAATTCCATGATAGAATATTATTCAGGACCACAGATGCGGAAAAGTTGGTTTTAATCTTTAAAACCGTTTATTTTTTTCTCTTTTTCGGGCTGTAGCACTAATTATTTATTTGAAATTCCAATCGGGACGCCGGGTTTGAGAGACTGGGTTGTTTGGAAATTGTTCGGTAAACTTCGGTAGAATTCATTGCAGCGCTGTTCGTTCAGGTCACAGATAACCCACAGGTTCAGGTACCTTCTAGCCAGGGTTACCAACTTAGGGGTTTTCCCCTAAATTTAGGGATTAAAAAAGTCGAATGGGATTTTTTAGGGGTATTTTGAGGGATTTTTTTTTTCATCTTCGAATATTCACTTTTTTTAGTTAATAAAATCAAACAAATAAAAATGAGATGGTATAGGCCCGTGACTAACTAAATCTAGCCAATTACATTTATTTTTGATATAGCGGCTTAGTGACATCTAGTAGTAGGCTTGTTAATATTACTAAGAGTGCAAGTTGAATAAAACACAAATTTCACTATGGCGTTTACCGGTGTTTACCACAAACATTAACATATCTATGAGGGTTAGTGGTTATTGTTTACCAAAATTACTTTGATTGTCATTCATTATTGTTTATTAAAATGCCTAAAACTACAGATAAGAAAAAATATCAACAAAAATACTCTAAGGCTTGGGAAACAGATTCAGACTTGAAAGGTGAAGTTATTCTATTATATTTTTGTAATTTATAGAAAGGACTAGGATGTTCGCAGTTAGTTTATTGACCACTTAAATGTTTAACTTTGAATTTGAATAGAAAATACGTTATTTTTAACCTCCTGGTCCTGTTTATAATAAATTACGATAAACAATATTAAATTTAAAACATTTAATACAAAATTCATAATCGTTTACCATAGAATTGCCGACGTCGTCGAATTGCAGCCGTAATTGTTCTTCAATAAAGTTCAAAAAAGGTATTTTCATTTTATTTAGGTAAAGAATCTACCACCTCTGTTATAACTACATGCACGTTTGTTGGATTTCTGGTGTGAACTTCTATATACATTTACTATTTACTATAAAAAATTATGTGGCATTGGTTTTATCACGTTAAGAGTTATTTTTTCAGGTTTTTAATAAGTTACTTGGTCTCTGGTGTGGATATGCTCATATTTATACTATAAATTACTAGTTAAATATCATGTTTTGTTATGATTAATACTTTTCTTACTGTGAATTGCTGTATCTGCAAAGTTACTCAAGTCATGTATCGTTATTTACAATTTATTCTTTTATTGCAGGTTGGTTGGGACCTGACAATACGGATGCCAACTTGGCCTATTGTCGCTATTGTCGTGTGACTTTAAAAGCTCACAAAAAGGATTTAATTAGTCATGCGAAGACTGACAAACATAAAAAAATTACGCAATGGGAAAAATCAGCCAAATCAACTACATCGATAACAAAAATCTATAAACAAGAGTTGGCAGAAAGTACGAAAATTGCTGAATTAAAAATATCTGCCTTTATCGCTGAGCATTGTTCTTTGTTAACAGTTGATCACTTAATAAGTATACTGCCACAACTAGATCCATCGTCGGACGCTTTAAAGAACCTCAAACTTCATCGAACTAAATGTTCAATGTTGATAAAAAATGTGCTTGGGCCATCAATGCTGGAAGATCTGATAGAAGAGATCGGAGATTCTCCGTACTCAATAATAATTGATGAAAGTACTGATTTATCAACGCTCAAAGTTTTATGCATTATGGTACGTTTTTTTTTCTCACAAAAAAAGACAAGTTGTAACAACTTTTTACCGAATCATAAAAATAATAAAGTGTGACGCGGAAAGTGAACACCAAGTAATTGTGGATCAATTTAAAAAAGATGACCTAAAGCTTGAAAATCTTATCGGAATCGGGGTTGATGGAGCTAATGTGATGATTGGAAAGTACAATTCTGTTACTGCTTTATTGAAAAAAGGACTGCCTTATTTGATTGTTGTTAAATGTGTTAGCCACTCCTTACATTTATGCGCGGAAAAAACATCGGAATTACTACCTCGCCAACTTGAGTTTCTTGTTAGAGAAACACATAACTGGTTTTCATACAGCCCGAAACGATGGGATGAGTATAGAGAATTGCATGAAACGGTTAATAATAATAAAGATCCAAAAAAAATTCAAGGGGTGAGCGGAACCCGCTGGCTTGCTCGCTATCAAGCTATTTGCGTCATATTAGAACAGTGGGATGAATTGAAGCTGCTTTTCGATCGCTAAGTTTAACGATAAATGTTACATGGCAGAACAGCTTCATGATATCATGGACCGATTACCTTATAAAGTTTTTTTCATTTTTTTAAGAAATGAATTAAAAAATGTGACTCAGTTAAATTTACTTTTCCAAAGTGACAACGTTGAATCTACGAAACTATTTGAGGACTTATTTCTGTTGTACAAAAATTTACTGCAAAGGCTTGTTGTACCATCTCGTTTAGAGAAATTAATGGTTTCGGAACTGCTAGAAATCAACTTCAAGGACAGAACAAGAACGACTTCGTCGCTTTTGGGAGGAGGTGAAAGCAGAAGGAGAACCTGACGAGCATAAGGTAAAATAGGCATCCGAAGAATATGTTTTAGAGAAGAGAGTTGTTGATAGTGAATCAGAGCAAGATTGTGTTGACGAATATATTGCTGTTCCTATCTCAAAAAAGTCAAGAGTGCCATCATTTTTTGATAAAGATGGAACTACTCGATGGTAAAAACATTGTCCCAATAAGGCTGTTCGGACAAGAAATGAAAATATCATTATTCGTTTACCTGACGTAAAATAATTCAACAAAAATGGTAAGATAATTCTCGAATATTGGTCTCTCTACTTCACACACGAAATGTATATTATTGTTGAAAATACACATTTGTAAATAGCTTAGAATCTCCCAAAGTTATTCGAGGAAAAGAAAAAGAAATAAAGGCTATTTTGGTTAGTAATATATGGCTGGAACCATGAAAAGTGCTAGGCTAAATACCAAGAAATTATGAGATAGAACCGGACCCGCAATTTTAGCTGGTGATGTATCAAGATCGATTCCTTCTTTTACTGAGATGTTTGCGATTTAACAACTTGAAAACTAGAGAAGACAGTTTGATAGGTTAGCACTAGTTCGAGTTTTATTTGGCAGTTTTGTAGCAAATTATAAAAAAGCCATACACTGGGATACCACAATCGACGAAAAGCTGGACGCAATTAGGAGAAGATGTTCTTTTAGGGAATATTTTCGCAGTAAACCGAATAAGTATGGCCCATGGTGGTACTATATGCCATGATGAATATGGCGGGTGTTAACGCTCAAGTTATTTACTCTTCCAATAACAAAAAATGTGACCTCATAAGAAGAACGTTTCTCAGAGAACTTTGCACTCTCTTTAACCAAAGACCAATTGACGCGACACTCTTATTTTGAAATGAATGTACCACCGTTAGACAGGAAGTTGCAGGTAATCTAAATGGAGATATTGCTGAAATTCCACCGTTGTTTTTGAAGAAAAACTAGGGTTTTCTTGAATGTAACTATATTTTCACGTTTACAAATGGCACCTTTCATTACAAATCTCACTAAATTTTACATTTAAAAATGACACTTTTCAGTACAAATCTCACTAAACTCTTCTTATCACTTTTTACAGAGGTTAAACACATTGGATTCAAAAACTATCATACTTATTATACTAGTGGTTGATTTCACTTCAACTTTTATATGTTTTTTGAATACATTGGTTGATGGTTGATGAGTAAATAGTTAGGATAACTTTTTTCATTATGTTGCCACATGTTGATCATAAGACTGTCTACGTTAGGTACTTGTCGGTTGAGAGTAGTGGTTGGATGTCGAACATTGAATCGTTTTTCGAATGGTGTCGTAAGTCAAAGCATTGATTAAGAAATAGGAAAGATACGCAACGCATACGAGCGAAACGTCTTCTATGACTACGACATATATATGGCAGCACATCTGAATATGGCTTTGAGATTTCAGTCGATTCGATATCTCCGTTGAGTGTAGGCGTGGTACTGATCTCTCATTCAATAAACGCACGGAAGATCAGTAGCGCACATAACAACGATTTTCGTGTCCGCAGAGTCACGAAACTTGCCATTAATTCATTATGTCATTGATTAAAAAATATTTTGTAATCAATGATTATGTGCATATTTTTTAAGAAATAAAATGAGGAAAGTTGTTTAATAATTTATTGCAGACACGAACCTAAGTAAATATGTAAAAATACCTAATTTGTAACGATAAAATAGAAAACTAGCGAAATACTCTAAAAGGACATTAACGCCCAATATGTATTTAATAACAGAAAATAAATGAATTAATCAATATTTCATTTCACAATAAAATGTACGGAGGTAGAATGAAGCCATAATATTTAGGTTTCTAGGCTTTAAAATGGTTTCCCATTTATGGAATTTTTTAAACTCACAAAAGTATAGAAAAATATTTTATTTGGACTTTGATAATATCGACACTTTTCTATGTGCCTTATTGTTACTTTTTATATTTTTTTTGCTGGAATTTGTTTGGCCGTTTCCCATTTTAAATGCCGAAACATTTTCATTTTAATGAATAAGCTTAAAATAAAATCGTTGTGATAAGCACAAGATGGATTCTCAAGTATTTCACCCCAATCAACCGAGTTTTGCAGATAATGCCTGATATTCTTTGAAACATCGGAGGCAGCTTTGTATTGGTCAAATGCAACATTGAAACTTACCAACAAATTACGTACTATATTGATAAATTTCTTAGAAGGTGTTTTAAGAAAAGTTACCGTGTTTCCTGCACAACCGATGTTTGGTCCGTCTTCTTTTTGATATTTAGATGCACAAACATTACACCCAAACTTCTGATTAACCTTATACAGTAAATAACCGGCTACATAAGCATTAGAACATTCTTCTAATGTAGAATGAGATGTATGTGGTTGTGGAGTGTTTTCTGCATTTGCTTCTATCCGATTTGTGGTTGTTTGGGAGGTAGAGCAGTTCTCTTTATCATTAAGAGAATCTTCTTCGCATTCACTATCGGGCTTATGCGGGACGGCTTTGTTATCGTCAATTTCAAGAAAGTTCCCTTCAGAAACCATACAATTTCCTGTTTCGGTCGTCATTTGAAATCGTATGCTCATATTCTGTTGCAAAGCAATTCGAAACTGACGCACCGTTGGCGTAGGGTTGTATCCGCCTCTGTTCCTTATTACCGAAAAGAAATTTTCTAGAGGGTCTTGATTTAAGAAGGATGTCAGCAGGTACTTAATCCCAATTTTTTAGAGGTCCGTCCATAAGAGCAAAATGGCTTTGATACTCCATTCGAAACCTTCGATACAGTAAATATTATCGCGTTTTTTGTTGCCTTCATAAATTTCTATATTTTTGAGATAATTCAATCCATGCTCTAATACTTCTACGGTTTTTTTATTAAAGACAGATAAGGGGGCCTATGAGGATTAGGATCGTGTAGATCCCGACTGTTGAGAGCATCGAATATGTTATTTATATTTTCAACAAATTCGGCTGTATTGTAAGCTGTCGAACTGTTTAACTGTTGATTTACAGACACCGTCTTAATTGTTGCAGCCACAGTGTGAGAAAAAACGTGTGCTGCATATTTTACCCGCATCTTTTGGAAAGTATTAGGTGCAATATGAACATTTGTAATTTTAGGCATCGCCCTCGTGGTCATACTTTTTTTATCAATGTCATAAGTTTGCTGTAAATCTTGCCAAGAGATGGGTTTCTGATTAACAAAAAATTGTAGCTTCCAATTCATAAAATTATTTCGAAGACTCTTCAACAAGTGGGGAGCATCGAAGATGGTAACAATGTTGTCACCGGTAATGTCTATGCATGGATTCTCTTTTGAAACACCCAGTAGGCTAACAGCTTTTCTATTATTCGAACCTTGATCGCTCACTAGGACTCAAGGACAAAAAGTCAATTTCTTCAAAGTCGTGATCACTTCCATAATTATACTTTTTAATGCATCACTTTTCACCGGTCCAGAAGAGATGAAGTAACCGAATGGAATTCGCCAATTGAAAAGTAAACTTCGAATCTGGAAGACCAAAGCGGTATTTTCACCACTGTACAACTCTACCCTTTGTTACCGAGTTGTTTCTCAACCAAAAAAAAACCGCTGTCACCAGATGTACAATATCTTGACCAAAATACCCCTACCTCTTTTGGTCACTCTGTATTGATCCCGTCCTTCGATTCCACCAAATTCTGTCTCCAATGAGCGGCTGAGCGTGTAAGGCAAATCCAGTCCGATTTTTGAGCTAGGTTCGCCTGGTCTTAAAATGGATTAATCTTCCTCTGCCAGGACAGGGTTGTTCTCCTCGTTTCTGTCACACTTCCACGATTTTTACACTCTCCAGAGGGGAAATTATGGAGTAGGGATGATAGGTAAAATAAGGTAGAACCACCACGTTATACAAAAAATTATATAATAAAAAAATAATTTCTCTGATTACACATATACAGATATATATAACCTTAACCCAAAAATACAATCCCGTATGACCCAATCAACTAAGATTCCCTGGTATAAGTCTACCTATACATTTATCTATCTATAATTGGGTTTTTTAATTCTACCCCTGTATATCATATAACTATTCAAAAAAAAAACAAAGTAATGAACAGAGTTCTTGTTTGTGCGATGGTGCGGCAAAACTATTCCTCTTATCGGCTTGGTCTTTTTCAAAGTGCCTGAGAGGCGTATGGTTTATTATACATATTCGTTTCCCAACTTTCTAGTCACCGGTGTCGAGACAATAAATAAATATTATGTGTAAATACCTTTAATCGCAACAACGTTTCAGCTTACGTCGTTTCAGGTCGCCATTGACCTGCAAGGAATGAAAGCGACATTTTTGTTCTATAAAATTCTGCTGAGCTAAAAAAAACAATTAAATTATTTATCGACACTGGCGTTACAAGTTGCGAAATTCCCCAGTAATTAAATTACCTACGATAATTTATGCATTTACACTGGCAAAATAAGAAAAAAAAATTATTTTATAATCACGGCTGAACAAAAGAATGATAACAATGTTTCTCTATATTAAATTTACTTATCAGCGCACGTTCGCTGAAACCCACGAAAAATGGAAAACATACGCTCCGGCCTTTGTGTTAACAAATACAAAATTAACCTCGCCTAACTTTCTATCTCTTTCCTGCCTACGAGGTGGAAGAGAATATGTGACCCAACAAAATGATAACTCCTACTTAACAAAATGAAACCTAACTTGTGTCAGGTTGGCGAAACTTTGCAAGAAATAATTATTCCAGCACACACGGTAAATTATATATTTATCAGGACGAAACACTTAACTGAGAGTGAACAGATGTGTCCAGTCTATTTGAAAATCAACAAAAAAATCAAATAAATATATTTGCTATCGCTACGCCTTGTATATAACAATGGACTTATACTCCCAAGTTCAGAATCCAGCTCGACCAGTAACGAGTAAATATATCACTAGTAAAAAAATTACCCCAATCTGAATTTAATTCAAAAACTTACTGCGTTGTCAAACTTCCTCCGTCTCGCCGGGAATTTTCTTGATTTTCGCTATCTGCTTGTCACCACGAGTCGTGCCAATAAACGGAATCGTGCTATGTCGAAAGGAAATTAGCGTAGAGGGTAATTCTACCGTTTGTGTATCGAAACAGGAGACAGTGTTCACCGTCAAGGAATAATCTCAGTATCCCTATCACCTCCTAACACAACGGAGAGAACTTTTACCTCTCGTACCGCTAACACTAAAAAACACACTACTACCGTTACCGTGGCAAGGGAAAGACCTTTCCCTTCGCGTGTTCGACCCCCGGTACACACTGCCGCTCCTGCTCTGTGTACCCCCGTTTTTGCTTTCCCCCCGACTTCGGTTTTGGGGTTTTTGTCGAATTGCAAAAACAACTTTTTGTTTTTTGAATCGTGTTAATTTTCGTTATCGAAATAATTGTATTCAAAACAATTATTTTGCTTTGACCCAGTAAGATGTTTTATTTTTTCTATTCTGTTTTGGCTTCGTATTATTTTATTAAACATAATGTGGATCGCATTCCAGTTAATATTATGATTTAAAATAAAATATGTTTTACCGTGTGTTCTGAAATTTTCTACAATAAAATTATCTTTTAGGTATTCGTATTTATTACACCACTTTGGATTCTCTACAGTTCCTAAGTCTTGTAATCCCTCAATTATATGTTGGGACTGGTTGAATTCCAACATTTTAGTTAATGACATTTCATCGAAAAGAACAACGCATAATTTTTCATCTGGCATCATTGTCTTCGCTTTCAATGCCAGTTTATTTGTTAAGGTTGTTTTTACTCCAGTTTTTAGATTACACACCTTTGACCAACTTTGTACGGTTCTCAACGAAGGAAGAACATCTCTTAAGTTGAGCAACATAAACTTATAGGAGGCTGGTGATTTGTAATGCAGCGACAGGGCTAAATTCTTTTCCGCTAGGCTCCATTTTTGTCTTTTACCATGGAACAGTTGCATGTTTACAAATGTTTTCAATGCTGTACTCTTGAATTTAAGCATATTAAATATCAATGTCTGCGCTGAGAAGCTTGAAACTTTCCTTTTTAATCTGGAACATTTAGATCGGCCGGACTTGATTTTTCGTCTGAGGTACATAATTTTAGTCGTCATCGAAGAAATCTTCTGCTTCAATAACCTTTTGTTGACAGTTGGCATAAGTAAAATACGATCGCTAATGTTTGATCTATCTGATGAATTGCTTAAACGACGTACTTCCGAGCATACAAAAGAAATAGCTTGTACTTCAAAAACCTTCGCAAGAAAAACGTAGAAACTAAACATTTTTATTGAACGAATTCAGTGATCTAAGGCATTTTATGTAATTTATTATTGAAATTTTTAATACTTCAACCTAACACTTCATTAAAGTTGAGGACAGATATTTTTAAAACTGTGTTGTAATATCCTTATCTTAATATTTAAGCACAACCATTGCTTGAATTAATCAATGGTATAACATACATACTTACACATAATGCGCAGATCGTACATACCTTTTGGAGAATTTTGTTTTGTAGGTCGCGGCTCTTCGGAAAAATTCGATTCCAATTTGCGTTTTCATGAATATGTTCGAGAATTACCCGCAATACTTTGCGTTTCGGTATATAATGGGAGAGATAAGTTGTTGTCAACCGCAGTAATGGTGAGTTCTGGAATATAAATTATTGCAATATTTTTTTAAGTTGTCGTTCGGGATCGTCCCGTTTCTGTATAAACAATTTATAAGCCGCCAGTATTTATTGGAATTGGAGCTGCAGAGATTATTTCAAAATCGTTTTTCAACACGCTAATGGATACGCGATTTCAATCCGTTTGAAACAACAAACTAAAACTTTGATTGATATCTTGATACGCTGAAAATATTGTGATTTTAAACAAAAAACTTTGTGCTTTCGCTCTTAAAATTTCCAGTTACATCTTATTGGCGTTTCAAACAATCATTTCTATCTATAAACTGAATTCAAAAGATTTTTTAAACGAAATAATTCTTGGCACTTCAACTATTGCGGATTCGTTTGATCTTTGATTCTAGTAACTGGATTTGAAAAACAATAGGTAAAAAATTGACTGTCTCGACCCTTACTTCATGGAATATGCTCATATTAGTGTTTTTAAATGGAACTCACGGTCTCTAGTTAATTCCACAATATAATAAAAGTTATCGAAAATTCTAAAAAATTGACAATTGTTTCGATAAATCAATATCATCGTCCGAATGACAGAAGTTACATTTCATTTTATGCCTACCTGATATTTAGTAGATATTTTTGGCTAGACCAAGAAGTAACCTAACTTGTGATTGGCTTAATATATGTTTATAGAAAAAAGAAGAAGATGTGATATTACAAATATTGAAGCTTAGATATTATTAGCCCTATGGTGATATCCTGGATATCATTTTTCCAATTAAGATCAGTATAACTGTGCAATGTTATAGAAAACCAGGAAAACTATATCTGCTGATCTTTACAATTATCACTTAAGAAGACAGTTTATTAGTGGAGAACTCCCTAGATTTAACTGTTCATTGACAACTTCATATTGTGGGTTTCTTAAATGTCTTCTAATTTCCAGTTCTTCAAGGAAATCCAGTTCTTGTTTCTTTTCACAAATATGCAGCACTTCTAGTTCTGTGTTAGGTGTCAGTGAATGATTGGTGTCAAGTAGATGTTCTGCGTAGTGGGATTTATCTGGTTGTTTTAATCTGTATGCTCGTAAGTGCTCACTGTATCGTATTTCAAAATTCCTAAGGGTCTGACCCAAATAGACAGCATTACATTCTGGACATTTGAGTTTATATATAGCTGACTTCTTTAAAATACCACTACCATCTACTTGACACCAATCATTCATTGGCACCTAACACAGAACTAGAAGTGCTGCATATTTGTGAAAAGAAACAAGAACTGGATTCCCTTGAAAAACTGGAAATTAGAAGACATTTAAGAAACCCACAATATGAAGTTGTCAATGAACAGTTAAATCTAGGGAGTTCTCTACTAATAAACTGTCTTCTTAATCGATAATTGTAAAGATCAGCAGATATAGTTTTCCTGGTTTTCTATATCATTGCACAGTTATACTGATCTTAATTGGAAAAATGATATCCAGGATATCACCATAGGGCTAATAATATCTAAGCTTCAATATTTGTAATATCACATCTTCTCCTTTTTTTCTATGGACATATATTAAGCCAATCACAAGTTAGGTTACTTCTTGGTCTAGCCAAAAATAACTACTAAACATCAGGTAGGCATAAAATGAAATGTAACTTCTGTCATTCTGACGATGATATTGATTTATCGAAACAACTGTCAATTTTTTAGAATTTTCAATAACTTTTATTATATTATGTAATTAACTAGAGACCGTGAGTTTCATTTAAAAACACTAAAAAATAGGTACTTACGTTCAGCAAGATTATATTGTATAGGCACGGAATTTCTCTGTAGTAGCTTGCCTTGATTATTAGCAATAATATCACTGGGCTTAAAATGTTCTTCACAAATCGCCCTAAATTTTAGTTCACTTGCGTCCATGAGAGTAACTGTAATCTGTATCTGTAAAGGTTTGAAGGGTGGGTGGCCCCACAGCACTTAGGCCACAATTGGCACATTGTGCATGAGCAACTGTGATATTACCACAGGGTTTCTGCCACTGTTTCATGCGCTGAATGTCTTTCACAGGGAATCTAAAATAACTAATGTCTTTGTTCAACCTGTCGTTGTTTGAACAATCCAAATAAACACATTGGTGATGTGACGTACTCATTGTCTACTGTGGCTAACAAAACAAATCTAACGAAAAATTATTCAAGAGATTCATAAAGCAATAATATGTACGTGAAATAAAACACGTTATAACAAAGGGTACTCTCAAAAATAATTAAAATCAGGACTACACTGGCACGGAGTCGAAGTAACTCTCAAAGCGACTGAAGCTATTCCAAATTTTATTGTAGTTGATATTTCTTCCGTCGGCCTGGCGCATTAGTACAGCCGGCTAGTTTGTGGCCGTGTGGTGAGAGCGGGAATATGAGTGAGACAACAGTGCGCGATAGACATATTCACGCCTTTTAACATAGAAGTTGCGTGTCTTTCCTATTTCTTAATCAATGGTCAAAGCTAGCATAAAACTATAAGTAGGAAACAATTAGATGTAAATAATAAGTTCGCTACTGACGGGGAGGTGGCGCGAGGACTATGATTTGTAAATAATTAAAGGCTGGTTTATCATAGTTGAGGAACTACTAGTTTTTCAACAGTTTTCTTTGCAAGAAAGATTAAAAAAGAAAATATTATTATAAAATATGACATAAGTTTATAAATCTAAGTCGTCTTGATCCATGGTGTCCCACATGCTCGAGTGTTGCCAAATACCAATAAAAAGTAGTTTTTGATGTTATTTTAACATGTTCAGAATTTCGTTTTGCAATGACATTTTGAAAATGTTTACTCTTTTTCAGCACTGTGTTTTGAAATAGTATGAATTGGGATTATGTATTTTATTTCCATAGTTTTTTTGAATTAAAAATATACATAAAGGTTAGTTCTATTGTATCCATTTTTAATATACTCAAAAGAGTATTTAGCAAAAGATAAATGATGCCGGAACTACGGGACCCGGCGCCCCGTTTGCTGTAAAGTGCCCCGACTGGAACGTTAAATTGCGAAATTATCCTAATGACAATTTAAAGACGAGAAAATTTCCTTACTTTTAAGACGTATAAAAATAAAATTCAATGAGAACTTCTAACAGCTTCACTGTAGAGAAACAAAGATGCGCGTCGTGCGCTGCTATATACGAGTGTGTCATGTGGCACAACACATCACTGCATGCACCACGTTGTTTGCGGTTTGTGGCGTGAATACTTGTTTTATCGAAAAAACCTAAATAGAAAAGTTGTACAAATTTGAAAGTTATGCATCTCATAATTCTTTAAAGTAACCTCAAACTTTTTCAGTAATACGCAAAAAACCGTTTTTCTGATTTTTGATATTTAATTTCGTGAAAAAAATGCTAACGTTATAAAAACTACTACAACTCAAGCTATTTGCACTCGAAATAACTATGAATTTCCTGCTTTTATTAAGTTAAGTAGTTTACGAGAAAGTTGCAAATTTAAAAAAAGGCCTTTTTTTAAAATCGCTGAACAACCTTTATTTTTCAAGATAAACGTTATGTCGTTAAAACGCAAAAAACTGAAAAGTTGCATTTTTCTTGTAGAAAATCACGTTTTTTCTCTTTTTCGGTATGTAGCACTAATTATTCATTTAAATGTAGATCATGTTCTGATTACCTATAAAAATCTGTGGCTCAAGAGTTTATTTCCAAGCCAATTTCTCCCACCTACATATAAAGAAATTTTTAAACAAACAACCAGAGAACATAATAACAGTTACAAAATCTGATAAGGGGAA
Source organism: Galeruca laticollis (assembly GCA_963921935.1). Taxonomy (NCBI): domain Eukaryota; kingdom Metazoa; phylum Arthropoda; class Insecta; order Coleoptera; family Chrysomelidae; genus Galeruca; species Galeruca laticollis. Next base: position 154,918,616 of record OY998181.1, on the reverse strand, counting down.
CAGAACTGTCATTTTGACGACTGAAAATTACAATTCCAAAATATATAACTTTATAGAATCTAGCGATGTAAAAGTTCTTAAAGCAGACCCAACAAAAAAGTTTTCTAATAATGTAAGGGTTATTATTAATAATTCAAATTATCTTTCAAGTGATTACGAAAAGAGGTCTATCATACATAAGAATCCTCATTGTCCACAATTAAATGGAACCGTTAAATTACATAAAATAACGAAACCAATTAGACCTGTAGTTTCTTATGTTAATGCTCCTAATAATATATTGGCAAAGAGACTCAACAATATACTCAATAGTTACGGATATGAATCTCAGTACTCACTTAGAAATTCAATAGAACTAATCAAAAAGTTGAAAGCAATCCACTTGCAAGTTAACTATAAACTCATTTCGTTCGATGTAACTAATATGTTTACTAAAATTTCTCCTAGAGAATGCCTAATACTTGTAAGAAAATTACTAGAAGATAAGAATACTAATCCAGGAATAATATCAGATATACTTAATTTATTTGATGTATGCATTAATCAGAATTATTTCACTTTTGACAATAAGATATATATTCAAAATGAAGGTTTACCAATGGGAAGCCCTATTTTAGCTAACATTTTTATGGACAACTTAGAAAGAAAGACCTTTGAAAGTAATATTTCGAAAAATATTTTGGTATAGATATGTAGATGACATATTAGCTTGTTTTATTGGTAGTGAACGACAATTAGATGTATTTTTCAACCACATCAATAATTTACACCCAAAAATTAAATTTACATTAGAAATTGAAGAAAATAGCTCAATCAATTTTCTTGATTTAAAAATTCAAAGAGTTAATAATGTACTTGATTATTCAATTTATCGAAAACCAACACAGACTGATGTGACAATTCCATTCAATTCCAATCACCCTATATCACAGAGACTGGCGGCATATAGTTCAATGATACATAGAGCTTTTTCAGTTCCTATGATCAAATGTAATTTTGATAGAGAGATTAATACAATTAGACAAATAGCAAGATCCAGCGGTTATCCATTAAATATGATAAATAATCTAATTAGTAAAAAAGAGGAAAAAGTGGCATTACAACTAATATTTCCTAAACAAGCTGATGAAATAAAAACTTATAAAACCATCACATATGCAGGAAGTATTTCAAATAATATTTCACAGATAATATCTTCAGCAACGAATACAACAATTTCTTTTAAAACAGAAAGTAACGTTAGTACAAAATTGTTAAATGTGAAAACAAAAATACCACTATTAAAGAAGTCAGGTATATATAAACTCAAATGTCCAGAATGTTATGCTGTCTATTTGGGTCAGACCCTTAGGAATTTTGAAATCCGATACAGTGTACACTTACGAGCATACAGGTTAAAACAATCAGATAAATCCCACTACGCAAAACATCTACTTGACACCAATCATTCATTGACACCTAACACAAAACAAGAAGTGCTGCATATTTGTGAAAAGAAACAAGAACTGGATTTCCTTGGAGGAATTGGAAGTTAGAAGACATTTAAGAAACCCACAATATGAAGTTGTCAATGAACAGTTAAATCTAGGGAGTTCTCCACTAATAAACTGTTCTTAAGTGATAATTATAAAGATCAGCAGATATAGTTTTCCTGGTTTTCTATATCATTGCACAGTTATACTGATCTTAATTGGAAAAATGATATCCAGGATATCACCATAGGGCTAATAATATCTAAGCTTCAATATTTGTAATATCACATCTTCTTCTTTTTTCTATAAACATATATTAAGTCAATCACAAGTTAGGTCACTTCTTGGTCTAGCCAAAAATATCTACTAAACATCAGGTAGGCATCAAATAAAATGTAACTTTTGTCATTCTGACGATGATATTGACTTATCGAAACAATTGTCAATTTTCTAGAATTTTCAATAACTTTTATTATATTGAGGAATTAACTAGAAACCGTGAGTTTCATTTAAAACACTAATACTTTTATTTTGTCTTATTTTAATTTTATTAACTTTCACTCAGTAATTTCCAATATATTTGTGAACTGTGTAACTTTAGACACTACCATTTTCCATCATAATAATCCTCGTTTTAGGATCGGGTTTTTGAGTCAACAAAAATGTTACTTTTTCTTTTATTTATTTCAACAACTTGATCAAAAATTCCATTAGTTGGTCGACATGGTTTGTGTAGTGTCGTTTTTAATTTGATATATGTGTAAATGTTTGTAATTTGTTGTTTGTTTACAATTTTAATACGTCTCTGTACCGATTGACAAAGTAAGTTACATTTACTGTTATGTTATATTGATAGGACAGTAGTTTGTAGTGTATGTAATTTATTTTAGAGCCCTGATGATGACGTAATGTCGAAAGTGCTTGGCTGAATTCAATAAAAAATATTAAATATTAATGGTTTGCATCCATGCATAAATTTTACAGTCGAATTAGAATTAGATAATCGGGTTGAGTTTTTAGATTTGACACTTACTAGATTAAACAATAGAATAGACTTCAATATTTACAGAAAACCAACTCAGACTGACCATATAATTCCATCAAACTCTAATCATCTAGTTCAACACAAAATGGCCGCCATATACTCCTATCTGCATAGGTTGATCAGAATCCCTATGGCGCCCCACAATTTTGATAAAGAATTTAACATCTTGAAGCAGATCGCAGTTAACAACCGCTATGCTTCAAATTTTATTGAGAACACTATTAGGAAAATAAAACAAGAAGACATCAGACAACTGGCTTATCAAACCGTCGAGGTTAGTGATTTTCGATTTTGCTCAGTCCCATTCATAGGGAAGATTTCATATGAAATAAGCAACATTTTTAGAACCTGTCAAGATAACATTAGGGTTTCTTTTCAATCTCAAAATATCATAAAATCACTTCTTTCTAAGACCAAAGATAAGTTACCCAAACTCAAACAGAGCGGTATATACAAACTGCAGTGTGGTGATTGTGAGGCTGCGTACATTGGTAGAACCATAAGACCTCTTAATATGCGTATCAACGAACATTTAAATAGGGCAGAACAATCTGGCTTTGGTCATCACCTCACATTTAATAATCATAGTTTCTCACCCGGTGATGATAGCAGAATTTTGCACAAATGTTTTTCACGTAATTTCCACAAACTTAAATTTCTGAAAGATCTAGAGATATACAGAGAGTGCAGAAAGAACGATTATTGTATCAACACTCAGATTAATATTAATTCAACTTTCACACCTATTTTCAAGTTGTTCGGGGCGTGCCTTCTAGATTAGTCCGTGCGATTTGTTTCGGATAATTTGTATCCGTGTTTTGTAATGAGCTCAATTTTAAATTGTATCAGTCAATTTAATTTGAATTTAATTTTATTTTGTTTTATTTCGTTTTATTTTAATTTTATTAACTTTCACTCAGTAATTTCCAATATATTTGTAAAATATGTAACTTTAGACACTACCATTTTTCATCATAATAATAATCCTCGTTTTAGGATCGGGTTTTTGAGTCAACAAAAATGTTACTTTTTCTTTTATTTATTTCAACAACTTGATTAAAAATTCCATTAGTTGGTCGACATGGTTTGTGTAGTGTCGTTTTTAATTTTTTTTTTATTCATAATTAACGTGCTCGGCTACTGTGGCCACTTGCACAGGTGCGATTACAAGATTAACAATACAATTTGTATAAGGTTCATTCATTCGATATATATATATATATATATACATATAACAACAACAAAGAGAATCATGGGTAATTCACGCAAAGTAAAGGGCTACTGAAATAGAGTGGTAACCGTGGACATGCATGTTTCTGGCTCATTTTGCCTCATCAGCACGGCATAACCAAATAATGATGTGAAATTTGGGAGCAAAGATCTTAATCGAAACATGGGAAAACACAAAATAACGGATTTCAGCAGGGAAACCCAACGCTCATTTGTGTCTTCAATTGGAAGATCCCGAGTTTTCAGGACATCAACCAACATCGACACGGAGGCGCATATAGTCCCCCCGCCATGAACCTTCCGACCCATAGTAAATAACAAAGAAGATGTTATTTACTATGGGTCGGAAGGTTCATGGCGGGGGGACTATATGCGCCTCCGTGTCGATGTTGGTTGATGTCCTGAAAACTCGGGATCTTCCAATTGAAGACACAAATGAGCGTTGGGTTTCCCTGCTGAAATCCGTTATTTTGTGTTTTCCCATGTTTCGATTAAGATCTTTGCTCCCAAATTTCACATCATTATTTGGTTATGCCGTGCTGATGAGGCAAAATGAGCCAGAAACATGCATGTCCACGGTTACCACTCTATTTCAGTAGCCCTTTACTTTGCGTGAATTACCCATGATTCTCTTTGTTGTTGTTGTTAACATATCACGCGATATTCCTACATCTTCTTTTATATACATATATATATATATATATATATATATATATACACAATTACACTATTGTTCTATAGTTTATGGAAGAGTTGCACATCTTTGAGAAACTGGAGAAGGTAGGTAATTTGTACCGAGTTATTTAGGACGTCTTTGTAGTTCTGGCTAAGCTGAAACTGTAGTCTTTGGGTGGCATATTCCGGACACTCCGTCAAGATATGTTTTATGGTTAGGTTGGAGTTGCAGCTGGAGCAAACGGGTCTGGAGGTATTAGACATTAGGTATCCATGGGTAAGTTTTGAATGACCTATTCTAACTCTTCTCACCACAGCTAAATCATGCCTTGAGAGGCCAGCAAACCAACCTCTTAGAGGATGACCTATCGAGTGCTGTATTTGGCGTGAGGATGTGCCGGCAGAGTCCCAATTCTGCTGCCATGTTACTTTGGCTTTTGTTTTAAAATGTGATTTTAAATCCTTACAAATTGTGAGATTGGCGGTGACGGTAAATTTAGAAGCAGTTTTTGCCTGTTGGTCTGCAAGTTCGTTGCCTACGATGCCAATGTGGGAAGGTAACCAAATAATAGTAACTGCTATTTTTAGGGAAGTGATAAGTTTGTAGGAGTCATGGATAGATTGGACAATAGGATGTTCGGTAAATATATTTTGGATGGATGAAATTGAAGCTAGTGAATCTGTGCATATGGCAACGTGCTTATAAGGTGGGGAGATGGAATTGATGGCCAAGAGTATGCTGAATAGTTCGCCTGTGTGGATGCTACAGGTTGATGAGATTAGGGAAGATTTGATAGAAGTTCGTGTTGATGTAACAGCGCAGCCCACTCCTGTTTCATTTTTGGATGCATCAGTGTATAAAACGAAGTCATAGTCACAGTTAGTTAATATTTCATTAAAAGCATTTTTTATTAATTGTTTGGGTGTTGTGTGTTTGTCGTATCTCATAAGCGATGTGTTAAATTTAGGAATGTTGATAGTCCATGGAGGAGTAGAGGGGATAGGAAGAGGACTTGTATGTGAAAGGTTAACGCCGTCTAGTAGCTGCGATAAAATCAGAGAGATCGGTTTTATTATTGGTATGGTTGAGGAGTTGTGTGGATTGTTAGAAGTTGATGTAAATAGAGGGTAGACAGGATTGTACGGGTTAGACGATACAGAGGCAGCATAAGAAAGCAGAAGTTGGCGTCGTCTAATCCAAAGCGGAGGCTCATTAGCTTCGCAATAAAGGCTTTCTGCAGGGCTAGATCGAAAAGCTATAAGACAAAGACGTAAAGCTGTATTATGCACCGAGTTTAAAAGGTCGAGGTCTGATTTAGTGGCAGAGATATATATGTGACAACCATAATCTAATTTTTAACGACTAAGGGCCCTGTATATTTTAAGAAGAGAATTTTCGTCTGCTCCCCAGTGGTAATGCGAGAGTGTTTTAATAATGTTCATTCTTTTGAAGCAGTCGCCTTTGATTTCTCGGATATGTTGTTTCCACTTGAGACGAGAGTCAAATGTTAGGCCTAGTATTTTACAGTGATCCACGACGGGAAGATGTACGTTATTAATGAAGATACTAGGAGATTGTGAGGGTGGTCGTTTTTTTACTTAGGGTGTTTACTGCTGACTGAATTAGATTAGATGTAGTCGTCATAGACATGCCATGACTGTAAACAACTAGATCGTCTGCATATAAGGCATACTTGATGGGAGGAAGGAGATCAGAGCAAAGATCGTTGATAGCCAGATTGAATAGAGTGGGGCTTATAACCGACCCTTGGGGAACTCCATCCCTCTGGCCATAGGTTGACGAGAAAATACCATTAGCAAAGACTTTGAATGATCTTTAAGATAGGAAATTTTGAATAAAATGGTATATGTGTCCGAAGATATTAATTACCGTTAATTTATTTAGTATTGACTGTCTGCTAACAGTGTCAAAAGTGCCGTCAATATCGAATATAGCTGCAATGACTTCTTGTTTTCTGTTTATTGCCCCAGAGATATGAGATTGAAGAAGGACTAGGTTGTCTTGAGTCGATCTATTACGTCGAAATCCTGATTGTTCTTTTGAGATAACATCATATTTATCAAGAAACCAGAGGAGCCGCTTATTAACCATCTTTTCTAATAATTTACACATGGTACAAGTTAGTGATATAGGTCGGAAAGAGTTTGGAGAGGTAGTGGCCTGTTCAGGTTTTTTAATGGGAATTATCGTAGATGTCCGCCATAGGCTAGGGAATTGGTTGGTGAACCATATTAAATTGTAAATTTCTAGGAGCTTACTTAAACCTATGTTGGAAAGTTTTTTTAGAAATATATACGGGATGTCATCAGGACCAGAGGCAGTATTTTTGCAGCTATTGAGAGCTAAGGAAAGTTCTGAGTAAGAGAATGGGCAGTTAAGAGAAGTAATATCTCGAGATTTTGACACAGTACATGGGGAAGAAGCTTTATCTGAATAAGTAAGTGTAGAATTAACTTTACTTTGAAATTTTAATTCAAAGGTTTTTGCCAGTAAATTGCTGATTTCTTCATTTTTATTGACTACTGTATTATTATAGATAAGACAGGGAATTTTGAAATTCGAATTGTTTCCTTGTATTTGCCTAATTTTATTCCAAAGTTGGGAGGGATTTGTGTTCACATTTATGGAGGATACATAATTTCTCCAGGAATATTTTTTACATTGTTTTACGATATAACGTGTTTTGGCTCTGGTTCTTTTGAGATTAGTAAGATTTTCTTGTGTCTTATGCCTACGATACATATTTAGTGCCATTTTTTGTTGATTTATTGCACTTGCACAGCAGGAGTTCCACCATGGCACTGTTTTTTGTTTATGTGAAATAATATTTTTACCAATATGCAGACTGGCAGCTGAAAGTATAGCATCTGTAATTTTTAGGATGTTATCGTTCATATTATCTGAGAAAGATAATGCAGATAAGTTGGTTTCAGATTGAGACGTATAACTAGTCCAGTCGGCAGTGTTTAAGCGCCAATACCATCTGGATAAAGTATCATTATGGCTGGGGATATTGGAGGATATAATAATGGGATAGTGGTTGCTATCATAAAGATCATTAGCCGTATGCCAATTTAGTAAAGGAGCAAGTTTAGGGTCACTAAGACTAAGATCAATAGAGGAGAAGGTACCAGAGGAGAAATTCAAGTGTGTATTAGAGCCGGTGTTAAGCAGGCAAAAACCTGTACAATTGATCACATTTTCGACGGTTTTCCCTTTGCCGATGGTGTAATTGGATCCCCACATTGTATTGTGGGCGTTAAAGTCACCTACTAGAATGTAAGGTTGGGGGAGTTGGTAAATTAGGTTTAGAAGTTCTATTTCTTTTAAAGGGTAATTAGGAGGGATATATAAGCTGCAGATAGTGAGTTTATTTGGACACCAGGTGGAAACTGCAATAGCTTCAAGATCAGTAGTGATATGGAGGGGAGTGGAAAATAGTTCTCCAGATATGAAAATTGAGGTGCCCCCACTAGCCCTTGCGCAGTTGGTGCGAACATAATGGTAACCTTCGTAGTTTTTTAGTTTAGGGAGTCTATCTATTTTTGAGTTGGTTTCTTGTAAACACAGGATATCAGGTTGTTCGTCTGTTATTATTTGTTAAATTCTTTCCAAGCGAGGAAAGAATCCATCACAATTCCATTGGATAACTTTGAATGGCTTAAGAAGTTAGTTGTTAAGAGAGTTGTGAGCTCTTCATCAGTTTGGCTGTCAGAAGAAACGCTTTTATTATCAGAGAGCTCCTCGGGATTAAGTTGTCTTTTAAGTTTTTTCTGTAGTCGTGTGAGGCGGTTTTTATGAGATCTTTCTTTTGTTTCGGAGTAAAGAAGTGATAAATCACTTAACAGTCCCCGGATATTAGAAGTAAATTCCAAGGCTTCGTTAAGAGGATCTGAACTACCGTATGAGTTTTCTAGAAACGCTGTGAACTGCAATTCAGAGAGTGTGAATTTGGATGGGTTGATCTTATAGAGGTCCTGTATAGAGGTTTGAGAGTTGGGTGTAAGTTTGTGATGTTCAGGATGTTTAGGTTTTTTCTTAACGTGCTTAACTGTGTTTTGGGATGTTGTATAAGAGGGGGGAGGCATTTGGTTGTCTGTTGGTGATGGGGATTCCGTGGGTGATAGTTGATTGGGGGTATTAACATTGCTATCAGAGGAAATACCTCTTTTTTGTCCATGGGTCAAGGGAGGCAATATAGGGTTAGGCAGTGGTTCTACATGGGTGGGGTCGGCTGTTGATATAATATCCGATCGGGGTTCGGAAGGTGAAAAGAGGGATGAAGGAATTCCACTGACTGAAGTAGTAGCAGGTAATTGTGATAGCGAGGGGGGATGGGCGGATATTTCGTTTTGTAGTTGTGACGATGGAGTGTTGGTGCAAGTGTCGGCGGTGTGTCCGCTCTGTTTACATAGAAAACACACCAATTTGTCAGTGGAAACGAATATACGATACGGAGTGTCCTCGTGAGTAATAAGAATTGAGGTTTGTATGTTAAAGTTATCATTATCAGGGATAACGTAAGTAATTCTGCGGAAGCTCATGATGTGAGCGTATTCATCTCCTTGCGCGCCACATTTAACAAATGAAACAGGAGAGGCTATTTGCAGTCCGATGTCCTTGAGAGCTTTTTCAATAACGGAATGGGGGATAGTGGGAGAAACATTCGATATTAAAATACGTTTAGCAGGCGAAATAAGTCTACGAATAGGAATTATTGTGGAATTGATGCAAATGTTCTGATGAGTTTGAAGAAGATCATCTAGAATTGCTGTTGAAGATAGATATATACAGATACGGTTGTTGGAGATTCTCGATGCAAATGTGATATTTTTGGGGGAGACGATGTCTCCTATAGCTTTTATGTATTCGAATAAAACGGTGTTCGGAATAGAGTGCAAGACAATTGCTTGCTCGCGTTTAGGGAACGTAGGTGGTGGGGGTTTTGTTAAAGTTGCATCAACGTATGATTTTGTGATATGAAATGAATTTTGTTGAGATAAGGATGTTTGGGTGGTAGTTGCCATTATGCAAGTGGTCCTGAATGCCAAAACCACGATGATTAAAATTGAAAGAGGAACAGAAGTCCAAAAGGACCCTGTGAATTAAATAGTAGGAAAATAGCAGTTACCTGTTGTACTGCTACGACACTGGAATAATTCTTGATTTATTTGTTGATGATAATATCACAAATCGAAAAACAAAACGGTCACTAATTGGTTTATAATGTTCACATTTTGATATTTAGTTTTATCAATTATCAATAGAATAAAAAAGCTTAATATGAAATTAACACGAAGATAACGTTAATTACCCAGATAGTACAAAATACGTGTGCACTCGTCGGCTACCTGAATAGGAATCCGTTTTTAATTTGATATATGTGGAAATGTTGTTTGTTTACAATTTTAATTCGTCTCTGGACCGATTGACGAAGTAAGTTACATTTACTGTTATGTTAGATTTATAGGACAGTAGTTTGTAGTGTATGTAATTTGTTTCAACGCCCTGATGATGACGTAATGTCGAAAAAGCTTGGCTGAATTTAATAAAAAACATTACACACGTCTTTACAAATTCATTTATCCTTGTTAATAAAAATATCAACATTGGCTAAAAATTAATGCGTTCTATTTTTAAACTGAATCGTGCTTTTTTATTGAGGTAGGAACTGCGAACGTTCTTTTCTAATATTAATACAAATTATGTACTTACAAACAATTGGTGCCTTAAATCTAACAGCAAACGCATGGACAAGGTATGTATTTTGTATAATCACCAAATCAAAATTGATATTTTTATCTTGAATCAATTTTCTTACTGGTTCATATTTAACTCCAGCTTCAATGAGCTTGATACCTATATTGAGCAAAAAATTATTTTTGCGCAGTGTATTGGTCCTAGGCATTTTCTGTGGATATCCTTCTTCTTGAAGAACCTGTTTCATGAATGATGTATCTATCTCCGTTAAATTTAATAAATTGGGGTCATGGAGAGGCATAGGAGTAATCACAGTAACATCATGTCCTCTTAACGACAATTCTTTCATAATAGGTTGGAGTATCATGTGATGACTGTAAGCTGGAATTACAAATATTCCTAGAATTCTTGCACATTCGCTTATTTTTAATATTGATATAAAGACCAACAGGTAAAAAAAATTCATTATGTTCTCAAGTACACTACTAACTTAAACTTATCGGTAATTTCAATGTAAACAATACTAAAAGTTATTATTAAACTATTTCAAAAATGTTAATTATGAATAATTATTCACAGATACCGTATTCATAATATAAGGCTAAAAGCAACACTCACTTGATATGAATTTTAAAGTAATTATATTCGAGAAAATTATCCAATTCTCATTGATATATTTCCTGTTGCTCACGTCATCAAAGAAAAACATATTACAACCAAGGTTATTGTTGCCACCATATACAGTGTTAGGAATATTCTATAGCAACATATGGTTTTTAATACAGAGTCCAAAAGCGACAATATGTTATAAAGGAACAAGTATATTCAGTGTATCACCTATTTTCTTTAACAGGGTATCATAACATACTTACATGTTTACAAATATCACGAAGATAAACTTTAAACAGCCTGTAATTCCTACGCTCCTGATAAAACGATTTCGTCTACAGCCGTAATTCTTCTATTTTTATCTATCCCCTCTCTTCCCTTTCAATCTACACGTTAAAAATGTAAGTGCCAATACAATATTCCTTTTTAGTATTAACATAAATCATTCCTTAATTAAAGAATTAATTTCAGCGTATAAAAATAATCCTCTCATAGTCAACGGCAAAATGTGAGAGGCACATGTCATTACAAGTGTGTTAGAGAGACATTCAAAGTCCAGCGTAGATTATTACAGTTAAAATAAGGATACCAGAATATACGAACACGAATCGCGTGTCCGGTTTTCGAGGACATTTAACTGTACGTCAGGGTACGTCACTACCTGTTTGTTTGCGAATGAGGAATGATCTTTGTAAATCTTATAAAATGAGTATGCAGATACACCAAAAAGTCCAAATTGTAAAATGGTATTAGCAGGGTAATTCATATCGAGAAATAGCAGGAAATGTAATTAACGGTCTCGACCCTTACTCCGTGGAATCTACTCATATTAGTGTTTTAAATGAAACTGACTGTTTCTATCTACTTCCACAATATAATGAAAAATGTTGAAAACTCTAAAAAATTGAAAATTTTTTCTATAACTAAATATCATGGTCAGAATGACAGAAGATACATTTCGTTTGATGCCTACTTGATGTTTAGTAGTTATTTTTGGCTAGACCAAGAAGTGACCTAGCTTGTGATTGACTTAATATATGTTAATAAAAAAATAAGAAAATGTGATATTACAAATACTTAGTGTTTTTAAAGGAAACTCAAGGTCTCTAGTTAATTCCACAATATAATACAAGTTATTGAAAATTCTAAAAAATTGATCATCGATGATATTGATTTATCGAAACAATTGTCAATTTTTTTAGAATTTTCAATAACTTGTATTATATTGTGGAATTAACTAGAGACCTTGAGTTTTATTTAAAAACACTAATATGAGCATATTCCACGAAGTAAGGGTCGAGACAGTCAATTTCATTACAAATACTTCTTCTTTTTTCTATTAACATATATTAAGACCTCTATTAGGGGCTTGCCTAATAGAGGCTTTAACTTTAAAGGTAAAATAATAAAAGAACGTCGAAACACCAAAAGATATAACATAAGAATCTTACAAAATCCAGATAAACGGAATAATCTCATCGAAGCACTGAAAAAGCGTTTTGAAACATATACAATATCCGATGAACAGACTGAAGACGATTGTACAAATTCAGAATTAACTTCAGCTCGGTTAATATTCGCTAAAAAAATTATTTGATTTTCTAATTTTATACTGAAGGTATATAATATTGTATGTCTCAGTTGGTACTTTTGTTAGTCTCACTTGGTACACTTTCAGGTACTAAATGAGACAAGATCGCACTCAAGAAAAATATATTTTATTTTGCTTATTTTTGTGGTCAATTTCTTCTTTGTGTATAATTTAGAAAGCGGAGAGATTATACTGTAAAATGAAACGAAAAGAAAACGGATGTATAGAATAATAAATAAATTAGAATAAAAAATGTTAATTTCGTCTCACTTAGTACTACCCTCCCCTATTTATACAGTCTTCTGCAGAGACCTAAATCTAAAATGCAATCATCATATGACAAATTTTATTAGTTTGTGAGAAAACACGATTTTCGCTACAAAGACAAATTACTAAATTATTAATAAAAAATGATTATAATTAAAAAACTACGTTCCATTACCAAATTACAAATCATTACGATAAAAAATATATTTTGTTATTTTTTACAAGCTTAGGAATCGGAAATATTTTTCATTATTAGGAAATTGACTTGTTTTTTGTAAAATTAGTAGTAATACAAAAGTTTTCCATATGCATAAAGAAATTGTAAAAAAACAAGACTTGATTTTTATCGTAAAGATGTGTAATTTGTTATTGGAACCTAGTTTCCAAATTAACTTTTCTTAATAATTATTTTGGAATTTGTTTAAATTAAAGGTACCTACTGCACCCTTGAGTGAAAAACTTGTTTCTTATATGACCGATACAATTTGTCTTTTAATAGCTGCATCTTAGATGTAGGACCATGCAGAACTTTTTTTGTTAAATTAATAATAAAAAAAGTTTCTGATGTATACAACTTCTAGTACACACAGTATGAATAGTTCCATTTAAAAAAATAAAACCATTTAAGTAAGTATAAAAAATAAAATGAATAATAAAAGAGATGAAGCTTGCAAAAATGTATATTTTATACAGAAGTGTATAAATATTGTTCTTCCAAAATGTTGATAAAATATCCAACAGGTTATCTACATACTCCTTGTCAAAATTCACACTAATTATTTCAACTTTTTGATTATTTGCAAAATAAGGATCAGCTACACAAAAAAACCTGTTTTTAACTTTGTTAAATACATCTGAAGTTGTATTTGAGCACAAAACTTTTTGTCAATTCTTCCTTCTTTTATGTGATTGTTAAATGTTTTCAAGCTAAGGAGAGACTTAATCTCAATTACTGACTCATTACAAATACCATCCGGCGAACCTGCTATCATTGGATACTGTTTTCATATAAAAACTTTACAATATTTTTCTCAAATGTTTTTTCTAATAGTTTTCCATTGTTCTTCCACGTTTCATGGCAAATGTGTTAGGAATTTTTCTACCCATAATCGTAGCATATAAAGTCCCGTCAGATATTTTACATCTGCTCACCTCATACGCTTTGGATGCAGTTATTCTTCCGTACCTCAACTCATACCATGAAGAGTTCTTAGACTGGTTTCTGGTGTCATTTTCAATTTTTTTTTAAAATGTTGTCGGAAAATGTATGTGCAGCCTTCTGACGAAATACTTCAGCACATTTTTCAGGGTATTTAAAAGAAAGTTGGTGTAATGAAAACATTTCTACATCCCTTATATCTACATTTTCTTGATACTTCATTAACTGACATGTATCAAGCTTCCGTTTCTTAACCTCTTCTCGAAACTTGAAGAGTACTCGACTGTCGGACAATGACGAGCTTTTGGGTCTTCCTCTGGACAGCTCTGTGGTAGTTATAAATTTTAATGTAGTTCCTACCTTCGCCAATTGTGATTTTTTCTACATTCTACGGATATATATGAGAGTTCCTCGCTCCTACGGTCTACCCACATAAGGAATGCCACAGCATGCTTGCAACCACCTTGAGATGCAGCAAAATCATGACACTCTATCATTTTGCTTTCTTCTCCGTTGATGATCAGGGTGACTGAATAAGTTTTAACATGAACTTTATGTTCAGGGTAGATCCTGCATTTAACTATATGCATATACGTATTTTCCTCTCGCTTTAACTGCACATAACCTATGGCATCATCGCCATATGATTGTCTTGAGGACCTACAAGTAAAAAGATAAACCGTTTAGTATACATAAATAATATGGCATAAGGCAAAAATTAAAATTAAATATTGCTAATAATGCATAACGAAGCAGGACAGTGCATCATAATTTAATTAATATGACCGATATGTTTTTTTATTTAAGCGAGTTTGTTGTAAATCACAATTAAAAACAAAAAATAATTTAAACAGAATGATATGTTAACTAAATTTTAAAAATGCACTTTTTTGTTTTCTAATGCTAAGAAAAAAATAGGTGAATATTCAATTTAATATACTGATAGTAAACATTCATTGAATAAAAAAAGAAAACTCAATTTTAACATCACAATTCATAATTATTATCAAAATTATGGAATGAAATTTTCGTGACAATATATAGATAAACTTAACCTAAGTAACCCAGTTATCATATCGTTAATTTAAATAGATAAAAAACAACTTATCAGTAAATAGTAAATACTTACACGGAAGTTTTAACATTTCTAAATTCAGCAGCGCAGAAATCATTATTGGTAGCAAAGAAGCCTGCCACCATAATAGCATCTATCATTGGCAAATTGGAACTATCCGCTTTGGAGAATCCGCTTTCCATTGCAAATATTTTTAATTGTAAATAAAAATACACAAAATACAAAGTTAATTTAGGTATAAATCTGTAAATTCGTCTTTAAAAAACAAGTAAATAAAAATACAGTTGCACCGCAAGCTACAACAAAGTAAATTAAATGACGATAGTCGGACGTTTACTATTTAGTAACGTCACTCGCATATGATTGGTGCACCGTCTGTTTCTGATCACGTGACTAAATGATTGAATTTAACTAATTTCTTTTATTAAAATTATTATGTTTCCAACAAATGATGAAAAAAAAAATGTTTGTTTTCGGTATTCTTGGGAGTTTTAGCGATAAATAAAAATCAATACAAATTTATGTGTTACCACTGTCAAATACCGTATTCATGGAATTCGGTAAATTCGATAAATAGGTATTTCACTAGATGTATAATTTTAGGTTATCTAAAAATATATTAATTTATCTGCTAGATTTTACAAAGAAGTATCATGATTAAATTACACTATCTCGTGGGATAGGGTACGATTCGCCGGTGTCGATTCGCCGACAGGTACGTTTCGCCCGGGAATTTTTCGCCGGTAACGTTTCGCCAGCAGTGCATTTATGAAATAACTCATTTCCACACAAGTATTTAATTTGAAAAAAATTTAGAAAATATATTATTTACAAAAGTGTTATAAATAACTGTATTTTAGATCATTTCAAAATTGTAAGCTAGCCCTCGCATATTTGTTATTGTTATTGCGTTTATCAACAGTTCAAATTATGGAGACGTTATTGATTACGAATCGAACTTTTATTTAGTTTTCATCTACACATCTCCTCAAATTTCAATACTCCTGTTGAAATAGGAGAACAAAATTCTTAACCCAAACTAAATTCATAGTTATCATACATTTTGTTCACGCGCAATTAATTATCGTGCGTGCGTTTGCACACTACGCATTATTCACGGCGGACTTTCCAAGACTGTATGGGCTTTGCTTGATCTTCCATTATAACTTTCCAAAGTTTCGGTATAATGGAGAGTTGGAGAGAAATAATTAGGTCGCGTAGATCTTTTACCATCAAATTGTATATACAGTGTGTACAAAAAGTAATGTTTAGATCTCTGATAGGTTCACAAGAAAAGAGCTCCTACAAACTGTGGAGAACACAAATTATAGGAACAATTTTGGACTTCCCAATATTTTAACCTAATATCATTAATACTGATACATTAGTTGGATTCGTTTGTGTCAATTCCGCGAACATTTTCAAACGGCAAAGAATAGAATGTATATAAAAGTTCATTATATCTGACAAGCATCAGTCAGACGGGGTGTTTGAGTGTCAGATTTGTCGGTGAGTTTTCAAGTGTAAATCGAAGGCAAAACTGCGGGAAAAAACGAGGATAACAAAAATTTGTGATTGTTCGGCGAAGTCTCATAAAAACCAGAATATATAAAAGTAATTAATAAATCAACATCCACGTTTTGATATATTTATGTATTTTAAAACCTTTAACATTAATATATTATATATTTATACCCTGTGGTTTATTTTTATCATCAGCATTAATCATTTGAAAGATGTATTCGTTCTATCGGAAAACAATGATATTTTATCAGTTCCTACAGTTACGAGAAAAAAAAAGGATCACTTGTTGAATCCGACAGATCGCATTTATTACGGTTTCCATTTAATTTTACTAAGGTAAAATGGATGATTACCGGCTCATGCAAAATTGTAAGGTAATGCCGCTACATCAATTTTGCGCATGATTTATTTAAATGAGAACGGAACTCAGACTCATATAGGATCTATATTAGCGAATCAAATTATGCATTAAAAGTGGGGATATTGGTACGCGCCGCCGCAATTGCCAGTAGTAACTGTCAAGTGGAAGTAGCAACCGCACTTTGGTTGAAATTTGCTATTTTTTTGGTAAGTAATTTGACTTCATCTGTTAAGGAATTCTGATCAATAAAACCTTCGAATATGTTTTTATATTTTGGTTGACTAACAAAGGTCTATTAAATATATTTTTCACATTTTTTAAATTAAATTTGGTGGAAAGATTGGAAGAAATTGCAATTATATCCAATCAACTTTTTTTCATATTTCTAGCAAAAAACAAGAAACTTTTTTTCCAGATTCTTGTGACATATACTCTGGAAAATATGTAAAACTATTTCCGGACCACCAATTTCTGGACAGATATATGAAAAATACGACTTTTATTAATCAATTTCAAAGTGTTTTCAAACAAAAATTTAGTAAAAAAAATAAGTAACCATATTTTCAATAAAAAAGGTAGAATGAAAAAGCATATATGTTTTTGATTTTGGTTGGTTTATACAGGTCTATTCACCTTATTTTTCCCTTTGTATATAGAACAAATGGTGTAAATTGCAAAACTAAAACAGACCAGTATTAGATAAATATTTTTCACCTCGATCTAATTGCGGCTTATTGAACCTGAATTGCAAATAAATTGCAATTATGTTCAATGGTTTTTTTATGTTGTTTAGGAGATATTTATTATTTAGACCAACCATTTGATTTGTAAGGTATTGGTAAAAGAACTCACTCAGGTTTCAATCAATAATTATTTATTCTTCTCTCCATAAGAGATCTCTTAATCTTCACAATATATTTTCAATAATGATTCGTAGCCCACTTACTTGACCTAACCAAACCTTTCATCTATTTGTTTACTCAACGTTTTTCACACAATATTTTATATAAATATTAAATATAGTTAAAAGTGTTGTATGTCTAAATTCTGACTATAATTTTGTGCTGGTACTTTCGACTCGTAACCAGTCGGCAGTTACCGTCACTAGTAGCTTCCTACCTCCCACCCATCTACGCAATGAGACCGGTTAGTTCTAAATGATCTTTGGTACGAGGAAGGTATCTGCATATTGTTCAGATTGATACACCGCGCCTATACCCGTTACAAAATTAATTTTGTGAATTTGGTACTTGTCAATTATTTTGGTAAGTGTTATCGATTTATACTACACAATTGTGAGAATATGTCCTAATATAATCGTCTTTTTTTATTGGGTTCATTTCCAGCAACTAACTTTTCGTAAAAAATGTCCCCATTTTTTTAAATCTTCTTCAGTTCCGAAATGAATTTCCAAATTGTGGAGTGCTGCGAGCCCAGTTGTGCTTGAATTCTTCTGTGCGCAGTCTCTAATATATTGTTAGTTTTCTAAAAAACACCTCTTTTATCATTTTTAATAATTTTGGTTACATCATTTTACCTCTATTGCGTTCAAAACCCGGTTATGCAAGTTCCAAGTTTCTGGTGGAAAATTTGGAATACGTCTACCATTTCCCCTCCTATTGCGAACTCCCAAATAATTTCGAAAACAAAAATAAAATTAACAAACCCCCTTCTAACCGAATGAATATAGCTGAAAATTCCGATAATACCACCCCTACCCTTCATCCAATCAACAGTCAGTTTACTTTAGATGAATTAAATACCGTTCTTTCCTATTCAAAAAATACTGTTGCAAGTCCTGAGAATATCCCATCAATTTTCCTCAAACATTCACATCCTACGTCAAAGACCAAACTACTCGAACGATATAATCGAATATGGTATAGTCAGCAGTTTCCTAATTCATGGCGGGAATCGATCATAATTCCGATCAAAAAGAATAACTCAAACACGGCAAATTCTTCTAGACCACTATCGTTAACCTGCACACTATGCAAGGTACTAGAAAAAATGGTCAACAGACGTCTACTTTTTGGTTTCTCGAAAAAAAAAATATACTTATCCCTGCGAAGTCGGGCTTTAGAACAAATAGATCAACCATGAATAATTTAATTATGCTTCAAACATAAATTGTTCAATCTTTTAGTGATAGAAGTGACGTTGTAACAGTTACACTGGACGTTGACAGTGCATTCAACACTGTTTGGAAAACCTCAGTCTTTCAAAAACTAATAGATTCAAAGCTTAATGGTAATATTTTCTCCTTTATACAAAATCTCTTATCAAAAAGATCCTTCAAGGTAACAGCAAATGGGCAAACAACTTTTTCTTATTTTCCACATATTGGTGTTCCACGCGATACTTAGCCCTATCCTATTTATTCTTAGCATTAACGATATATGTAATTCCATAATTGCCCCAGGTAAATACACACCTTACGCGGATGATCTCATAATTTTTTGTCAGGGTAAAGTAACAACAAGTACATGCTGTCTACTTCAAAACGCTCTAAATTCCATCCATGATTGGTCGATAAATCTAGGCCCCCCGTTCTCGGCTTCAAAATCAAAAGTTATCCGTTTCAGCAGGAGAAATAGCACGATCTTTCTACTTTTATACTTAAACGACGCTCCGCTTGAACTTGTTAACCACCAAAAATTCTTAGCCGTAACATTTGACAAAAGATTGTCATGGAAACAGCAGATTATGGACTTAAAAGGAGCTTGCCTTATTATAATGAATATCTTAAAATCACTCGCTCATCATCAATGGGGAGCTGAAGAAGAATCACTCTTACGAATCTATAGAGCCCTCAATCGTTCTAAATTGGATTATGAAAGCATTTTATACATAAACGCTTGTACTTCATACCTTAAACCTCTCAACACAATTCAGAACACTGCTCTACGTATTTAGATTGGTGCCTTCAGGTCTAGTCCTTCCGAAACCATTTTCGTTGAGTCATTCGAACCCCCTCTCTTCATACGTCGACAGCGTCTGCTACAATCATATTTTTGTAAAATCGCAGCCTGTCCTAACAACACTGTCATCAACCTTATCAACTCTGCACGCACTTCTGAAGGACATCCCGAAACAATTTCAACAGCAATCACTGTTGGGAACAGTTAATCTTGCAATCATGACCCCTATTAATTCTTCCAATATAGCGCCATGGCCATTAACCTACCTTTTCTGGATACTCCTCTAGGTCGCTACCACAAATTGGACACACCCAATGCAGTACTTTAGCAAGAGTCCAGGAAAATTTTACTTTCGCATCAGTTTGATAAAGTTTTGTTCATTGATGCATCAAAAAACGCTGTTGTGCTGTAACGGATGAGAATTCTATAGTTGCAAGATATCGATTTTTTAACACTTCCGCGTGTACACAGCAGAATTATTTGAAATACTGAAAGCTTTGCACACTCCAACAGATAAGAACAGCACTATAGCAGTATACACAGATACTCTCTCATCGATACACTCAATGACAAACATTTATTCACTGCATCCAATAGTCCAACAAATTCACAAAACCTGCCACCATCTCTATTCCTATGGTGTTTTGGTTCACATCATCTGGATACCATCACACGTGAGAATAACCGGGAATGAAATCGCAGACCAAGCAGCAAAACAAGCATGCTCCTCCGAATTAAAAATAGAAAATGCAACTCACACTTCAAAACTGGCAAAATCACTGGAACCAACTAGATACTAAATTCCATTCAATACAACCCACCGTTTTCACACCTAAATTCCCCCTAATGACTAGGAAAAACAAAATTATAGTACACAGACTGCGAATAGGGCATTCCCGCCTCACCCACGGATATATTATGGCCTCAGAAGATCCTCCTAAATGCGAATTCTGCACAGATACTCGACTTACTATTGAACATGTTCTATTAAAGTGCCACCAATACTAGATAGCTCGAAGACGTCATAATATTAATGGAACACTGGGAAATATCATTGGCTCAACCATTTATGATTCATTTTCTTAATGAATGCCGTGTTCTCAACTCAATATAAATCTATTTTTTTAATAGTGTAACACTGTTGTTATTTAATCTGTTCTGTACCTTATATTGTTCCTGCGTCAATGACCTTTATATGTCGAGACACGTAAATTTCAATAAAAAAATATTTTTTATACAGGGCTTCAAAAATGTATATCTTAGCGGTGATGATGTAAATTTTATTGACAAATCAACAGGTGATATTATGATAATTAAAGTCAAGTTCATGACACATCTGACGAGCACTTTCAGTTTAAGATATTGTATTTCAACCTGTGGGTGACGACTCCCAGGAGAGTCGCAAAGCCGTACACGAGGGGTCGCGGGTGAGAGAAAAATACAATTGTTTGTTGTAGGTACTACTCTACATATAAAAAAAATACAATTTCAGTGAGAAAGTCGTGTCTGTTTATTTTTTGAAAATGTATCGTAACGTGGTTCCATTTTTGAGCCGCAAATGACTAAATGATTTTCTAATTGGAGCCCATTCCTTATTTTTTTTAGTTTTGTCCATCATTGAAGAGAACGTTAATTTACATAGGTAAAACGTGGTACATGACACCAATAATTTTAAAGCGTCTGATACCTATACGATACTGGTGTGTTGATGTCAGCTCCTATTATTTTGATAATTTAGTAGAGAACATTTATCAAAATTTGTATTTAGTTTGTGTAAGTGAACCAACAACGTTGTCAACTTTGAGGGAAACCAGTGAGTTATGTTTTTCTTCCCCATAATTTGATGATATATTCAGGTCTATACATAAACACAATCATATAGGATAGTTTTTAAATATCTTATCGCTTGGGCAGCCGGTTTTGATAGCCGGACTGTTCAATAGCGAACAGGACCGCATTTAAACTAATGTCCATTAATATATTATCAACAACAATGAACGTAGAAACGATTGAGTCTTCTGACTACAGAAGTACTCAAACTATAACTCAACCCATCTCTCAACCTACCTACTCACAAGCAGCGTCTAAGAAATTTTACCCATCAAAAGCACTGGCCCTCATATTTCCATCTTTAGGCGGTGTGAAATTAGAAGAATATGTATATGCACTAGGCCCCAAAGTTCAACCAAAAAATATAACGTTCGCATCAAGAATTTCAAACAACCGAATTTGCATATATTTATCAGATAAATCTACATTAGAAGAATATTTAACAAATGATGGTAAAATATCTATAAATAACGAAATTATATCAGCAAGAAGATTGATTACCCCATCAAGTCGAATTTTACTATCAAATGTTTATCCCTCTATTCCCGATGAAACTCTAGAGGCAGAGTTAAAAAATATGGGCTTCAATTTGCTATCACCTGTAAGTTCCGTAAGAGCGGGTTTTTCCAAAACAGAATATGGCCATATCGGTAGTTTCCGACGTCAAGTATACTCGACTCCTCTACAAGACGATACAAATATCCCAGATTCATTCCTAGTCACCCATGAGAACACTTCCCACCGTATCTTCTTGTCCATCGACGAAATGTCCTGTTTTAAATGTAAACAGCCTGGTCATATAGCATCTCAATGCACAATAATCTCCAATACTCCAATGGAATCACATGCCCCAACTACTGATATTCATAACTCAAATTTATCAACATTGCCATCAGAACCCGAAACATTACCAAATTCACAGGAAACCAGTACTGTATCTCATCCAACATTCTCCTCTAATCCAATTCAACAAATATCTGTACCACTCACTTCGAATCAAGTTAAAAGAAAATCATCAGATCGACAATCTCCAGAAATTGACAATAACACAGACCCTCAATTTGCAAAACCAGTTACCCAGCCCCCAAAAAAAACAAATAAAAAAAACCCTTACAAGAACTTCTTAAGCCCACTAAGTCTCTTATCGATGATCCCGACTCTCGTTTTCCTCTTAACTTCAACCAGCTCATTGATCTATTTGATAACTGCTACGGTACACCCAATCCCGAATTGATTGCTCAAAATTACACCAATGACTTGCCAGCACTGTGTAAAATGCTGGAAGAAATATATCCACATATTTCTGATCGCAGTATAAAAACCAGATGCACAAAAATTCGGAAAAAATGTAAGCATGCTTGTAATCCTCAAGCTACTGACACTGAAAGCGATTCATCGCAGGAAACTTATTGAGAATCAAATATTTTAGTTCTATTTTTATTTTTTTTCATTGCGTTCAATAATATAGTGCAGTGGAACATCAACGGCGTATACTCACATCTAGAAATGCTACAAATATTAATATCACAGCAAAACCCATCAATAATATGTTTACAAGAAACAAATTTCACAAATAATAAGACTTATACACCTAAAAACTTCAACGGGTTTTTTCTGAATAGACAAAGCAGGGGACGAGCCAGCGGCGGCGTATCAATTTATGTTAAAAAAGAGATAGAATCGTGTTTAATTCCAATAGTAACTAATTTAGAAGCAATTGCAGTTCGCATACAAGGCATAACCAAATTAAATATATGTAACATATATCTTCCTTCCAGTAAGGATATTAACATTGAGAGCTTAACCAATCTTACTGATCAGATTCCTCTTCCTAGACTAATTGTCGGAGATTTCAATGGTTATAATGTATATTGGGGTTCCCCTTATAATGACCCACGTGGTAAAATAATATACGACGCAATTGAACAAAATAACTTATCACTCCTAAACGATGGCCGTCCCACACGCTTCAACAGTTATAATGGTAACTTGTCACACATAGATTTAAGCTTTTCCGATCCCAACACAGCACTTAACCTTACTTGGAACGTACTCTCAGATCTTCACGGAAGCGACCATTTTCCAATAATTTTGACAAATAACCGATAGAACCAGACTTCACATCACCCTACTAGTAAATGGAAGTTAAAATCTGCAAACTGGGCATTGTATAAAAACCTTGTAGATAACCTTTTAAATCAAACTAACTTTAACGAAATTGAAAATAGTCAATTATTGAATAAATTTATGTCCATCATCAAAAAAGCCGCGGATATATCGATAGGTAAATCTTCTCTATCTCACAATGGTCCTACCGTTCCATGGTGGAATAATGCATGTAAAGAAGCGATAAAATTGAGTAAACAAGCATTTAATAAGTATAAAAAACATAATACCCCACAAAATCAACAACAATTCAAAAATCTCAGAGCTAGAGCGCGGTACATAATAAAAAGATCTAAGAAAGAGTCCTGGATAAACTTTGTATCTCGCATAAACATCTCTACGCCTCCCACAGAAATTTGGAATACGATCAGACGAATATCTGGTACCTACTCCAATTTTAATATTAACATACTGACTGAACGAGGACAAGATCTAACGAGTACTCAGGAAATTTCCGATACATTAGCAAACACTTTTGAACAATTTTCCAGTAATACCAATTATGACAGTAAATTCCTCGAGTATAAACATCTCACTGAAAAACTCAATCCCATTCGTACCGATTCCAACAATAATTCTCCCCTTAACACTCCCATTTCGTTGGATGAGTTCTACGAAGCCCTGAAAAAGGTCAAAGATAGTAGCCCCGGTCCAGATAATATTCCAACAGCATTCATAAGGAACCTTTCCAACCAAGCTTCAATATTCTTATTAAATATTTTCAATTATTACTGGCTTCAACAACAATTCCCTGATACTTGGAAGGAAGCGGCAATAGTACCGATCTTAAAACCAAACTGCCCCAAAAATGCTGCTAACTCCTATAGGCCTATCTCCCTTACCTCTTCTGTCTGCAAATTATTAGAAAAAATAATTAATAACCGACTCGTTTGGTTCCTGGAATCCAACTCCTTACTAAGCAGGGAACAAAACGGTTTTCGAAAAGGACGCTCAACAATTGATAATATAATTGACTTAGAATCCGACATTCACGAAGCATTCCTTAACAAGCAAAAAGTTCTAGCCGTATTTTTTGACATCAAACGTGCATATGATACAGCTTGGAAGCATAAAATTTTATTAAAATTAGACGATTGGGGAATAAAGGGAAATATGCTCGCATTCATTAAAAACTTTTTAGATAAACGATCCTTTCGTGTGAAATTGAACGGGCATTTCTCGAATAACAAAGAACTAGAAAATGGTACCCCTCAAGGCTCGATAATAAGCGTAACACTATTTTTAATCGCAATGAACGATATTTTAAATAATCTTGAAAAGCCATTGAAGGGGAAATTATACGCAGATGATTTAGTTTTATATATTAAGGGTAAAAACATAAACTACATGACGTCTGTCATGCAGCAACATATTCGACATCTTGAAACCTGGTCTGAGTCTACAGGATTCCAATTCTCCACAGAGAAAACCAAATACATAATTTTTTCAAAAAATCCATTTTTCCTTAACCCTACACTCAAGTTATACAACAATAATTTGAATCTTTGTGATCATATAAAATATCTCGGTATGATTTGGGATTACAAGCTGACTTGGACAACTCACATTAACGACCTGATTTGTAAAACTCACAAAAGCTCTAATCTGCTCAAAATACTATCTAATAGAAATTGGGGCGCTGATTCAACCTCTTTAATACGTATATATCGTTCACTAATTAGATCACGTCTTGATTACGGATGCGTAGCCTACTCGTCAGCGAAAAAAACAGTACTGAATCTTCTAAACCCAGTCCAAAATACTGCGATCAGAATTTGTCTGAGTGCATTTCGTTCAAGCCCCTCTCAGAGCCTTCTCAGTGAAGCATCCGAAACCCCCCTCCACCTCCGACGAATTTACCTTAGCCTCTCTTATGCGATCAGTATATCTGCAAATCCCAATCACCCAGTTTATGACAACACCTTCTCCAAACGTTATACGGCTGACTATGAAAAGAGGAAAAGAACAGACCCACCACTTTATGAAAGAATTAACAGATCCCTCAACCTTCTAAATATATCTATTCCTCCAACGATTCCTCAATTCATTTCCTCCCCTCCTCCATGGACAATAAAACCACCATTATGCGATACATCGTTGACAAGCTTCGATAAGAACGAAACAAACCATACCCTAATTAGAGGAAAATATCTTGAGAAAATATCTTATTTCCAACAATATACCCATATCTACACTGATGCATCCAAAATGGATACTGGAGTTGGAGCCGCACTTGTAACACCAAATGCAATAATCAAATTTAGACTACCCCATATTACAACCACTCTAGTTGGAGAACTGTATGCGATATTTCAAGCTCTAGTCCATGCCAATAGAAAAAATTTAAAACACTTGCTCATAGTAACGGATTCATTGAACGCAATTGAAAGCTTGCGCCAGACATATCCATCAAATCCAATACTGATACTAATTAAGCAAAAACTATCCCAGCTATACAATTCAGGAGCAGTTATACAGTTTTTATGGGTGCCTTCACACACAGGAATAGAGGGAAATGAGCGAGCCGATACAGCAGCCAAAACTGCAATTCAGGATCCTAATGCCACCGAAGTCACGAGAGCTACGATGTCAGACATCAAAATACATATTAAAGCATCGGTTAATAACGCCTGGCAACTTCAGTGGTCTCAATCTCACGATAAACTTAGAGAAGTGAAAAGAACAGTTAAACCGTGGAGGAGCGTCCCAAAAAATAGGAAGGAACAAGTTAATTTGACCCGTCTTTGAATAGGTCACACCAGATTTTCCCATGAACACTTAATGTCAAAATCCGAACAATCCCGATGTACAGTGTGTCATTGCCCTTTAACAGCCAAACATGTATTAATAGACTGTCCAAAGTTTTCACAGCAAAGAGTGTTATTTAAGATCCCACCTACTATGTACCATTTGCTCGGAGAAGAAGTCAATATGGAAAACTTGATAGCTTATCTACGAACTATTCAGTTTTTGCACAAAATTTGAAAGTTTAACATTATAATTTGTTTTTGTTCTCATACCTGTAATACCTGTAGTACTATTTAATATGCATTATTGTAACATTTGGTAGCGCTAATAACCTAAAGGGTTGATGCGCTTTATTTTTCTTAAATAAAAAAAAAAAATTTTAAAGCGTCCTTTGCTAGTTCTGGATCTTCTAGTCTTCGCTGCATCCAGAGGATGGCAATATTTTATGAATAAAATTACATTTTAAGCCTGCCGTCAGAATCTATATCTATAAGACTTTCTTCCATCTGGCTCATAGAGACCTGGAAATCGCCAGAATTCTTAAGCTGGTGAAGGGGTCAAGTATGAAAAAAGGTTAAAACATATTGGTTTAAAAGTTTTAGGCAGTCACAGAGGTACTTTGACGTCATTTCTATCAACCAAATTGCCTAGTCCAGATAATACTTTTCATTTGGTTTTTTTTGTGTTTCTGATATCATATTGTACTTACGGAGATTTTATTTGGTCACAATACTGGAAGAAACATCTCTTTTTAATGGAATGGTGAAGAAAAAAGTTTGTCTTAATGTAATTTATTTAAATATACCTAATAAAAGCTATCGACTATTGTTTTTTTAACTTACGCGTGTCTTTAAGCAGTGAAAATATGAGTTGTGAAGCTTTAAATATACAATACAAAATAGCTACTAAACATCCTAATAAAAATAGCACTACATCTATCATGAAATATTCGAAAAATGACATGTCTGCCGCTTGACTACGTAAATGCTTTGCACCTTTATGCCGTAGCACGTATTCGATCCACCAAATAGCTTTATCCACTCCTTTTAACGGTTGGTCTGTTAGTATTGCTTTTGCTTTTGATATTTCTTCTTTGAATCTACAACAGAAAAGAATATCGTTATAAAAGCCCACTGATACGTCTAAGCATTCAGTAAAAATAGAAAAATACCTGTTATTTCTTCATACTAGTTTTATTTCAAGAGGATATATCAATTATGTAATAACGCTCTATATTTGGACAATAGATGAAATAGTTATTCATTCTATAAGTGTTTCTGTTAGATTAAATTACTTTAGAACACTGTGGATGCAACAGGTAAAAAGGTTTAAAATAAATCACGTCTCCAATTGCACTTTGTCAAAAACAATCTGTATATTTATTACATTACCGTAAAACGGGGTTACATTGAACATTTTCTTCATATTTTGTTGAATAACTTTTGTATCTGTCGCTCAATCGAATAAAAAAAAATACCACTTATGGGTCACTATAGAAGCATGAGTTTACATACGTTAGATTATCTATTGGTCGTAGCTATGTAGAGATAGCTATAAAAAAGTTGCTGTTCAATTTTACACCGGGCACGGGGTAACATTGAACATGGTATAAATATGTGTCTACGAGCCCCCATGTTAGTTATTCGTACAATTTAACCCCGCCAGTGAAACAAGCGGAAAAGGGAGAGTTTTGTTTGTTTTTTTTCTCAATGCCAAGGTGGTTATATTTATTGACAAAATATTTTACTTTTCCGCCCAACCTTTCTATATGCGAGAAAAGTATTGGTTTACCCCAAAAAAAGTTGCAATTTTGAAATTTTTTTTGTTATTTTTACGTTTTCCATCAACCACAACACGAAAAAACGGCTTTTAGAGAAAAAATCCTGTGTGTATGTCGTCGTCGTCGTCGGCCACTTTTCCTTACATGTCTTGTTAGCACGATACAGCCTCCGGAGTGCAATAAGTCAGCAATTTTATGATTGAATATTGTTAAGGACATGTCACAGATGATCCCTATTGCTTTTCAGTTCACCAGAGCCAGTACAACGGGTGCTATGGTACTTGAAGTACGACATTTTGTTATTCTTTGAAAAATTTCAGTTTGTTAGCACGATACAGCCTCCGGAGTTCAACAAATCACCAATTTCATGATTGATTATTATTCAGGGCACCTCACTGATGAACCCTATTGATTTTCAGCTCACCGGAGCCAATACAACAGGTGCTACAGTACTTTAAGTACGATATTTTTGTCATTTTTGGAGAAAATTCAGTTTATTAGCACGATACAGCCTCCGGAGTATATACAAGTGACAATTTTATGATTGGATATTATTCAGAGCGTCTCAAATATGAACCCTATTGATATTCAACTCAGTAAAGCCAGTACTACGGGTGCAATGGTACTTGAAGTGCCAAATTTCCTTCATTTTTGGAGAATTTTCAGTTTGTTAGCACGATATAGCCTCCAGAGAGTATACGATTGATCAATTTTATAATTGGATATTGTTCAAGGTGTCTCACAGATGTACCCTCTGGATTTTCAGTTGACTAGAGCGAGTACAGCGGGTCCTATAAATCCAGATATACTGAATTTTTGGTTATTTTTGGAGAAATTTCGGTTTGTTAGCACGATACATCCTCCGAAGTGTATACAAGTAACACTTTTATGATAGAATATTGTTCAGGGCCACAAATGCGGAAAAGTTAGTTTTAATCGTTAAAACTATTTATTACTTTTCCGCCAACCTATCTAATATGCGAGAAAAGTATTGGTTTACCCCAAAAAAAGTTGGAATTTTGGAATTTTTTTTTTGCTATTTTCACGTTTTCCATCAACAATAACACGAAAAAACGGTTTTTAGAAAAAAAATCCTGTGTGTATGTCGTCGTCGTCGTCGTTGTCGTCGGCCACTTTTCCTTACATGTCTTGTTAGCACGATATAGCCTCCGGAGTGCAATAAGTCACCAATTTTATGATGGAATATTGTTAACGACATGTCACAGATGAACCCTATTGATTTTCAGCTCACCAGAGCTGGTACAGTGGGTACCATGGTACTTAAAGTACGACATTTTGTAATTTTTTGTGAAATTTCAGTTTGTTAGCACGATACAGCAAGTTACCAATTTTATGATTGAATATTATTCAGGACATCTCACTAATGAGGCCTATTGATTTTCAGCTCACCAGATCCAATACAACAGGTGCTACAGTACTTTAAGTACGATATTTTTGTCATTTTTGGAGAATGACAGATGCGGAAAAGTTAGTTTTAATCTTTAAAACCGTTTATTTATTTTTCATTTTCACATTGTTTTTATTAAACTTCAAATTATTCTACACAGTCTTATAAAATCATATTTCAAACTAAAGAAATCGGTAATTCTCAAGTCAAATGACAAAAAAATTAGGGAAACGTATAAACCACAGCGTTTTAAGCATTTTAGCCCAGAGTATACCCATCTAATTGGATAGAAAAAACAATTTTTCCGCGGCTGTCTTCAGCTGGAGCAGGCTGAAATCTCTCAAAATCCGAAGGACTTATGACTGAAATGTCGTCTATCTGAAAATAAATCAACAATCGATTTTTATATACCTAATGTAAAA
This sequence comes from Galeruca laticollis, assembly GCA_963921935.1. Taxonomy (NCBI): domain Eukaryota; kingdom Metazoa; phylum Arthropoda; class Insecta; order Coleoptera; family Chrysomelidae; genus Galeruca; species Galeruca laticollis. The sequence continues at coordinate 154,888,611 of OY998181.1, read as the reverse complement.
TGCACTGAAAAATTTACCTCTGGCTAATAGAAGGCAGAATTCTTCACAATTCTCAGGAACTTGACCACGTAGTCTCCATCAGGCAGTTTTTCTTTTATACGACCAACGAAAAATTTCAAGGTCGTTTTGGTTGCGAATCTCACGAGCACATAATCGTTGACGACTGCAGCCCATGTTGGCCTCTCGATCTCCTCGTTCTCTTCTTGGAGCATATCATCACAAAGTGTCTCGAAATCACAATCAGATTCGTCCTGAAACTCTAGTTCGTTGTCGGAACTGTCACTATCCAATTCCGTAGCAGACTTTTCATTATTATTGGTGGGTGGTACAGAACAACAAGAACTTTCTCCGATTTCAAAATCTTCCAGTCCAATGCTTTTACCCGGTGCGATGTTAATTTTCTTTGAGTTCTAGTTCCCTTTTTGTTCCTAATACTCTGCAGAAAGTGTAGAAATGTGTCGTTTAAACTGTTTTCGAAACTTTGATTTCATTCAGTATTATCAGTACCAGGCAATTTCTTTAACATTTGATTTCTATCTAAAGGGTATATACCCGTTGCTCGAAAGCCACTTTGAAGGTTTTGTTCACCGGTTTCAGCAAATTTTAACATCTTCTTTAAAAGTTTTGGAACATCTCCTTTGGAAGACCAATTGATGCCGTTGCTGAGTATTGCACGCAATTGTTTCCTCAGTGGTGCGAAAACCGCGACATCCAGGGATTGAGCGATATGCGTGGTATTCGGCGGTAAACATATGAATCCGAGTATGAATCGAATATTATTTTCAACCGACAGTGTGATAAGTTGCGCAGAAAAATGGCTCGCCAAGTTATCCCCGAATGATACTTTGACTTCTTCTTGATGTCTCGTGGAATAGAGGAAAACAGAAGTAAACCAATTTAAAAATGTTACAGAATCGAACCATCCATGAGTTGTTCGGTTGTATTTGGTTTTATCGGATACTCCTTCCGTTCAAGTTGTCCAAAGGTTTTCTGCTTTGTAGACTACATACAAAGGCAGCCGGCATCGAAATTGTATATACAATCGGGGGAAACTCCGTCTAGACATTGCTCAAGGTTATCAAAATATGCAATGAAAACTTCTATCATGGAAGATGCTCTATTTGGGTTTATATTTGGAGATTTTCTTGCATTTATTTCTCTGTTTCTTTTCAGGAAACCTTTAATCCAGACGATACCAGGCAAATTATTTTTAAACTGTCTCACCCGTTGTATCCAATTGGCTTTTCATAACATGTCGTGAATCGTCGTGAGTCAAAGGAAAGCCCCATTCAGCGGATTTCAAGAGCATCTTGACCAGTGCCTTTTCTTCGTCGTTGTTTAAAACTGCGGTCCTTCCGACGTCCTTCATTTTTTTGTTGTTCAGTTTGTGGCTTAATGTTCCTTTTGGGATTTTGTATTTCTTCGACAGCTTGGAAAGTTACAACTTTTTTGTTTTAATTTCGCGGATTGCTTGTTCCACAGTATCAGAGGTGTAATTTTTATATGATCGACTACCCAACTTTCTAACGTAATCACGCATTTTGGAATGAGATTATCGCACTGCACTACTACATCACAACTGAATTTCCTAACCTCACAATGTTCCTACCGCCAAGCCCACCAATATTTTACTGATCGAAATTGATTCAAAACTAGGTAGGTAACGCCAGACAATAATATTTACATGGAACTCGATTGATGCCGCACGAGCATGTTGAATCCTGCCGTTCAATGTTACCCCATGTTTATATGTATTATGTAGAATAAGGTTCAAATAGGTACTAGTGTAATAAACACGAAATATGACAAAGGGAAATTTAAGGACACCCTATATAGATATATAATTTTCTTGATGCTAAAATAAGTCGAATCCAATTTAATATAAGAACAATTGTTGACCTAGACCAGAAAAGAATGTAAACAAACAATTTTACACAACCGACAAGGTCGATGACAAAACACACGATTGTTTGTTTATCAAAATATAGACAAACCGTGCAACTTAGTACAGAGAAATTGAAAATTAGCCTTCAATTACGAAAATAAAAAATATGAGACAAGAGCAACACGAAATAACATATCCCAAATCTTCTGAAATAAATAGCAAAAAATTTGGTAACAGGAGCAGTTAGGTAGTAACCCTCATAGAGTGCTCAGGTACTGTATGGCCTGACACTTCGACGACCGTACGTAAACAGTGATATTGTGTGGTTGTGAATTGTGATATTTAAAAAACGGTAGTTTTTTCTATGTCATTATAATCATTATATATTTAACAAATATCGTATTGACATTTTATTTGATTTGACTGGGTGTCTAAAGATACATTTTCTGGTCATATCAAGTGCACTATTGATATTTGAGCCCCTCACCTAACATATTTAGGAAATAGTACGATTTGAAATCGATTTAATTATCCAGGGGAACCATAAATTTCAGTAAAGGGAATTTAAAGATTATACAGGGATATTCATATGTAAGAATGATCTTGTTTATATAATGACCAGGTCAGATTACTGTCAGATTTCGAGAGAGTTTTTTTTGATAGTTACTTCTCTTATATTGTACAGGGATATTCATATGCAAGAAATATCGTATTTATACCTTCAGATTCCGAAAGATTTTTTTTGATAGTCACTTTCTTATATTATACAGGGATATTCATATGTAAGAAATATCGTATTTATACCTTCAGATTTCGAAAGACTCTTTGCACTAGTCCTGATAGTTATTTTCTTATATTATACAGGGATATTCATACGCCAGATATCTTTCATTTATGTCATAATCACGAAAGACTACTTTCAGATTATGGAAGACGTTTTGCCCGAGTCATATTAATTTTTTCTCATCCTTACACAGGGATAGTCATATGCAAGACATCTTTTACTTTTGTAATAATAACGAGAAACTACTTCCAGATTATGAAAGACGTTTTTCCCTAATTAATTTCTAGTGTATCGTACCGGGACATTCTCCCCCGAGTAACTTTTATTTTGTCCAAACCAGGGCTGAAATACTGTATTCAATTATTTTCTGTTTGTAATATATATGTACATATTATCCACCCAGTCTGTTTCCTTTATCAACAACCCCTACCCTCGGACCAGCAGGTTTGAACGGGTTGACGCGACCTGCCTTAGAACTCAGGCTTGGCACATTGTATAAGCCCAAGAGGCCACACGGAGACCTTGTCCGCTCGTGCCAGGAGACCACCTCCTCCGAAGTTACCCACAGGGGGATTCCCGGCTCTAAATTGTGCCATAAGGCACTGGTGGCAGCAGGCTGCAGAATTCAAGGAAATAGGAATTCAAAGGTTGTCCTGGTGGAGGTACTGGTCACTTAGATTGAAGTTTGTGGTAATAGCTGAACGTAAAATTGGAACTTGTTTAAAGGTTGTCCTACACTGGTAACGGAGGGCTGTAAACCCTAAACAACCACAGCGGTTATTACAGTGATTACAACGGATTAATTACCATTAGTGGTGACAGCGGCCACTGGATTATTACAACGGATCCAAAACCCATTTATTACAACGGATGCTTTAGTGCATTTGGTTACACTAGTATCGTAGAAAATTAGTTATGAAAAGATATCTTTTGCATATCGCCGGTTGCACACCAAAGTTTGATAGATTTTTTTAAACCTTTTATTTCAGAAACAATTTGTTATTTTTTTTGTCGGTAGTTTAGAGAACCTGCGACAAATTTTATCAGGAAGTCCAAGAAAAACATATTTGCAACCCTCAAAAAAATATATCGGCTTCAAAAAAAATGCAGGCCAACTTGTATAAAAATATAATCTTCATTGCAAAATTGTTCAATGTAACCCCGTTTTACGGTACTAATGAAGTGTTCGTTAGGTGTCAGTGTAGGTCAGTACAATTTTTAGCGATCTTTTGATCTATTTCTTATACGCTCAAGAATATTCAAATAGTCAACCACATGAGCTTGTGTAGTAATTCGAGTAACAAGCAATACAAGTAAATCGGTTTAAATAACCAATAAGTGTCTCATATTCAGAAATACTCACTTTTTATCTTGAGCAACTTTTAAAATGGCATCTCGTAATATTTCCTTGGTTAACGTTTTGTAATTCACTTCGATAGCCAATCCTTTATCCACTAACTTTCTAACGTTTGCCGGTTGATCCACTATAAATGGCATTGCTACCATGGGTACTTCAAAAGTTATCGCTTCTTCTATAGATTGAGCGCCACCTTGTGTAATAAATACTTTGACATTTCTATGTGCTGAAAATTATGTAATTAAATAATATCTAAAATATCAAAAATTATTATTAGAAACATCTGGTGCTACCTTACCATCAATACGCTTTAGTACTGACTTTTGTTTGTAAATTTAACTGTAAATTACCAGATACAGAAGATCAACAGAAGTTCTAATGAATAAAAGGCGTAAAACAATGAGACAGTTTAAGACAGTTGCTATTCATCTTGGTCATGGATAAGCTAATTGAAAGAGTTAAAGTAAAAGGAAGACAGCTAGAAACAATAAAAAAAATAGAACCGGTTAGACTCAATAATTTGTTATATGCAGATAATATAGTAAGTATTGATTCTAAATTCATGAAGTAAAATGTTGATATTAGTTAATATATGGTATATAGAGATTAAAAGAATTTAAATGGAAATAAACATAAGCAAGAGGAAAGACCATAAACGGAAGAAATAAAGATGCCCAAACAAAAAAGTAAAGAAATCAAATGAAAAGTTTACATTTTAGAAAGAATATCTGAGCACAACCATCACAGAAGATGGGAATATAGATTATACTTAACGAAAAATTGAACGATCCCAGGCCATATATAGATAGATATTGAAACAAAAAAATAATACATAATCTAATAACTATTCCTACAATAACATACGTCACAATGAATTGGGTAATTCAGAAAAAGCACGAAACTAAAATGGAATCAATTGAAAGGTAACAGTTAAGAAAAATAATAATAATCAGATTTAAAGTTATTTCAGCTCCATTTTCTCTTATTTTTAGATCCGAAACGCAATTTCTCATTACGGTATTAACAAAGTCATGAATTACGTTATGATACATTATTTGCAAGAATAATATAATAGTTTACATACCCAAAATATCTTGTTGAGGTAACCATTTTCTAATCATAACATTATCAGGCTGATTCGGCAGATGATCAGTTTCCCATTTCCAGAATACTTTATATGGCAGCTCAGCTAAGCCTGATACAATTTCGTCTTTCAATCGTTTGGTTAAATTAGCACTTTTCACATTGGAACCCAGAGAGAAGTAGACCACACCTTCTGGAGCGGAATCAAGGAAATCTTGGATGTCCTATAAAAAGTTTAATAATGCCACTTATCGAATCCAAATCAAGCCTCAGAATTGCTCTAACCCGTCAAATTTATGAGTAGATCTAACCTAAAAGTGCAAGAACAAGATTTTTCGGTATATCAGAATCGTGAATAAATTATCCCCAAATATCCAGTTACATCTGAAAGTAGCACTACACTTAAAAAATACCAATTTTGCAAATTAAGAGAACTTTTTTTTCTCAAGAGAGAACTGGAGATAATACCCCAAAAAATATGAGTCTTCTGTGCATAACCTTAAAAGTAGACACAAACTAAGGAGTTTTATTCTTAGTGTTATTCTACAGAAGCATAATATTTCAACTGACCCTCTAAACATAGATTAAACTCGATTCCTACGTCAAAAACTAATTTCAACTAAGTTTTGGGATTCACAGGGGCAATATTATTATATATTGTAATATATTTAATATCCTTTAATTGTAATTGCCCCACGTTGGGGTGACAAACTTATTATATACTTAATATTCTATGATGAATTTTAATTGTTTAATTTTAATGTAAACCTTCCTGTGAAGATAAATTTCAATTCGCCTCACGTTATTGTATATTGTCGCAGCGACAATTCTTGTACATGCAACTTAAAAATTTATGTAAGAAATTTCAACTTTGACAGTAGTTGTCAAAAATATGCCCGGCTCTAATAAATATTAATTTAGTATTTCTAAAAATGAATTTATATGTATAATCGGCCTATTACTCTTCTCTCAGGGTGGGATCAAACTGTTAAAAAATTAATTATTCAAAATTAATTTAAATTTTTACGTATCTCCAAATTATCTGTTTCACTATTGTTCAGAAGCTATAGTAACCGTATGTTTGATATTATAAAAGGCACTTCAAATATTTGATGACGTTTCCAATATTTCTGTCACTGAAAATTATCAACTGTCGCTGATTTGATCGACAGTTTTATTTAATGAAAAATGTTTAATTTTCTGGAATTATGTTATAAAAAGACTATAGTGAGTAGCAAAGCAAAATTCTATATTATACTACTAGATTCAAATACAAATTAACAAATTAATATTCTCCAAAATTATTACAAACGAAACAACAGTCGTAATTTCTACGAAACTTAAAATTACTACAACCTATATACTATAAATTATTCTAATGAATTAAACGTTTAATGAAAGTTCCAATTGTTGATATAAATCTTGATGTGTATAAATGTCAAAAAACAAGCTTCACTCAAATTTATCTAATTCCAAATTTTTCTTCTCTTATGTGAATTTCCTTATATGACTTATTACTTTTGTTTGCAATCAAAAATCTAATAGATGCATCTATGTCAAATTTTATTTACCTCACCAACTAATGACTGGACAACTCGTACAATTCTAAATGACCTTAGAATTCAGGATACCTTCTAAATTTTATTTAGAAATCTCGTACCACATTCACTACACACGATGCAATTCTTATTCGAATTATGCACGCACTGGCTTTATAATGAAATGGCTTTTGAATCTGGTTGTATAGATATACAACTTCTACTATCTACCACAAAATTGAGACAACTCTAATTATGATGTTGCCTCTTCGGGGATTCAAACACAACTAACTAAACTTTAGCCAAAATAAGTAATCTCCTTTCAGTTGGTTACCGAATTTTCTTGTTTTTAAAAAAATTACTAATCTATGATTTTCAATAACCAAGTAAGATTTCAATTCTTTTATTACATTTGTAATGTTGCTAGCAGAGACCTCTATATTTTGAAATTTCAAATATTTTCTCCAAATCATAATATGTTCTATCTATCATTAGAGAGAAAAAGGGGATACATGTATAACATCCAACTACCGCCCAATTTCTTTGATCACATGAATTGCTAAAGTGTTTGAAAAGACATTCAAAAGTAGATTGAGCAACTTCTTTATTAAAAATAGTATAACTTCGCCCTTACAATTTGGTTTTAGAGAAAATTTGTCTACTAATGATACTATTTCGAAGTTAGTCGGAGGTATTTACAAATTATTGGATGAGAGTAAACCAACAGCTAGTGTGTTTATGGATCTTGCAAAGGCGTTTGACACTGTCAGTCATGCGCAGTTGTTGGATGCCTTGCAGGACGCAGGTATACGAGGTGTAGCATTGGGGCTTATGGCAAGTTATCTAAATTGTCGTAAACAATGTGTGAAAATAGGCAGAGTGCTTAGTGAAGAAACAATTATCAAATTTGGGGAAGCACAGGGGACAGTACTTGGACCACTATTATTCTCCCTATATATTAATAATCTACTTACTTCTCACATCAGTAGATATGTACGTAGTTCGTCGCTGTTCGTCGGGGTATTTATTGATGTGGAGGGGGTGAAGTACCAACCCGGCGCGTCTCCAGGTAGCGGATAGGAGAAGGGCCTCTGAGATGATTTTATATGAGGAGGAGGTCTGCGGGGAAATACCTGGGGCTCGTTGTGTCTAAAAACTCAACTGGCAGCCCTCGAATACCCTGCCGCGGACCAACTTTACCTGTCCCAGCTGTATTATCCTGGCTAAGGGATTGCACACAGGGTTTTCGATGCCGGGTGAAGTTTCGAGCTTACCTCGAAATCACCTGCTATACCAGTGTCTCCTGGCTGTCTGTTGTCAAGTCTCGCGGGTCAGTGGGAGGGGGGGGTCTTGGCTTTTCTGCCCAGACCAAGAGGAGACAACCTCATTAAAAACCTAAATTCAAGGTGGGAAGCCGGGCTGAAGAATGCGTGGCTATATAGAAGAATAGTCCTTACTGGTTTCGACCTTGGAGCACCGGGGGGAACTCCATTGTATTGAACCCCTTACCTCTGCATGCGGGGCTCTGCAGCGGTGGACCGTAATGACCCTAGCTTCTCGTGGGATCACTCATGGAAAAAAAAAGTAAAAGTTACACCGGAAAAGTAGTGGAGACAACCTCCACCTCTTCATCCGGGCACCTCACAGAGGGAAAAAAGGCCAAACGGCACAAAGGTCGTATGCCGTTCGACCTCCCAAAACCGGGAGAACCGGGCAGTATAGACGACTCACTGGGTAAAGGCCTCAGTGGAGCAGGGGTGCGGAAATACCTGCGACTCCTCAATCAGGGAATATCCCCTGAAGAGGCCAGGAAGCAGGTAACTCAGCCCCCCCCCCAAAGGAACCACCAAGGGGGAAAACAAAGCTTAAAAGAGGCCCGGAGCATATTACTCCTCCGCTTAGGCATCAGAGCAAGAAATCAAAAATAGCTGCAACGGTAACCGGGCAAGCCACTGGTTACGCAGCAGCTGTCAAAACAAAGAAAGCTTTTAGGGGGGGAATATTGCCCAAGGATTATCCTGGGGTCATCCTGAAAGCGGAGCAGCTCTCCACACTGGAAGACACTCTGGTGGAAGAGCTGTGCCGGAGCAAAGGGAAGGGAATCCACTTCTCAGGTATCCATTTCCGTTGTGGAATGATACTGGTGGACTGTGGGTCACAAGAATCGGCAGACTGGCTTATGAGGTCAGCGCCGAAATTAAACTTTTGGGAAGGACCCGAATTGGTGGCTCGAAGTGGAGACGACATCCCAAAGCCGGTCACCAGAACAGTGTTCTTCCCAAGAAGCCAAGACATGAAACTGGAGAACATCCTCCAACTTGTCGAGGTTCAGAACTCCAACCTCAGTACTGAGGCTTGGAAGATCCTAAACTCTAAAAAAGAGGGACAGGGAACTATCCTCACGATTGGGATCGAACACCAATCTGGGGAGGCTCTGAAGGCAGAAGGTTACGCGCTAAACTTCCGTTTTAGGCGTATCCCTGTTTCGGAGCTGGGAAAAAAGAAGAATCCCGCGGAGGATCCAAAGGACATGGAGATACCCTCCACATACGGAACCTCTGGAAAGGGGAAACAAGGCGAAATATTGACCTTGGGTCAGCCACAGATCTCCTCCGGCTCTGCTGGTATGACTGGGAATGCGGACACTGCCTCTACATCCCGGGAAGCTGGGCAGAGCAGCCTGGGGGTCGAGAGTCTGACTCGAGATCAAGAAACCTGCTCGATTACCGAGAGAGATACTGCCATGGTGGTCGAAGAGGGAGAGAGAAAGGAGGGGGATGAATAGAGGCTGAGTAACTCGGCCTCTCTCATCCATAATTATTCACCTTCACGTTCACGAATGTAGCTCAGATTAACCTGCATCACGCGAAGGGAGCTTCAGCCGTGATTGCAAGGTTGTTCGCTAGACTACAACTGGATATTGTACTGATCCAAGAACCATGGATCAACAAAGAAGGCCAAATCAAAGGTTTGGCATGTAAGGATTCTAAATTTATTTTTGATCAAAGGCAAGTATCTCCGCGTGCCTGTGTAATCATGAGAAATAACATAAAATATATTTGTGTTTCAGAATACGTCTCACGGGACCTTGTTCCAATCATGGTTCACCTCAACATTGGGGGTATCGACCGAGACATCGTCATTGCCTCTGCCTACTTCGCTGAAGACGGGCCGATGACATCGCCAGTAGAGGTACAGGAGCTAGTGAGACACTGCGATAGCAGACGGCTGCCAATTATAATTGGTTGTGATGCCAACGCACACAATACCGTGTGGGGAAGCACCAATAACAATGCAAAAGGTGAGTGTTTATTAGAATATATTTTGTCACGAGAGCAAGAGAAGAGGTCCTGGACGTAACAATCGTTAATGTTGCTGCTAGGAAAAATGTAAAAGATTGGAGGGTGATGAGCGAGCCATCACTTTCCGACCATAGGATCATCGAATTTAGGATAGAGGGATACCACCTCGATTCCTATAATTCGAAATCCTAGAAATACTGATTGGTCTCTTTACAAGACCAATCTGAAGGACAATTTGGAACACGTCGAGGTGAATAGAGTAAATCACCCGCACTACGACCTGGAACAAAGAGTCGAACAGATCAGTGAGGCAATAATGGAAACTTTTCATTCCAGTTGCCCACTCTCAAAAGCTCGTTCAGAAAAGGATGCTCCTTGGTGGAATGAGAACCTGTCAAACCTCTGAAAAGAGGTCCGTCGGCTCTTTAATAGAGCCAAACGTGACAGCAATTGGCAGAGGTACACTGAGAAGCTTACTCAGTACAATAAAGAGATTAGGACGGCCAAAAGGCTTAATTTTCAAGCCTTTTGCGAAAAGATCACTTCCACTCACACTGCGGCCAGACTACAAAAGGTCATGGCAAATGGGGGAACTAACCCCACAATGTCGCTGAAAAAGCCAGACGGATCATACACGGAAGGTGAAGAGAAACGATCGATTCTTCTTCTTAAAACCCACTTCCCAGGTAGTGAACCAGCAACAAGCACCGAAATAGCAATGAACTACACCAAAAAATTCCGCAAGGAAGATTGGGACATTGCTAAGAAAATATTTACCAGACAACGGTTGGAATGTGCAATAAGTACCTTTCAACCATATAAATCACCAGGAGTTGATGGAATATTTCCAGCACTCCTACAGCAAGGGATAGAGGAGATTTTTCCTCACCTGCTGAAGATTACAAGAAACAGTCTAGAAGTGGGTCTAATACCTAGAAAATGGAGAAGGGCGAGGGTAACCTTCATACCAAAAATAGGGAAAAAAGATGGGACTGATCCCCGATCTTTTAGACCCATCTCTCTAACATCGTTTCTACTCAAATCGATGGAGAAAGTAGTAGATAACTACATAAGAACAGAGAATCTGGAGAATATACCACTTCAAAAATGTCAGCATGCCTACAAAGCGGGTCGATCAACTGAGACGGCTCTGTATCAGCTGACAGAAGTCATCCAGAGAACTCTGAACAACAAAGAAATCGCAATGTGCGCGTTCCTGGATATATCAGGGGCCTTTGACAACACAACTCATGTGTCTGTCAAAGAAGCACTAAAAAGGCGAGGAGTGAATGAAACCATTGTAAAATGGATGTTGAGTTGTTGACAACGAGGATAGCTGAGACACAGGTGGGGAATCAAACCACCTCCGTTAAAGCCACTCGGGGGACACCTCAAGGGGGAGTGATATCTCCCCTTATATGGAGCCTCGTAGTAGATGAGTTGCTCTACAGGCTAACGGAGCTTGGCTTCGAATGTATGGGCTACGCCGATGACATTGTTTTAATAGTCAGAGGCAAGTTCGAGAGCACCTTGTGTGATTTATTACAAAAGGGCCTCAGAATCATTGAGCAATGGTGCTTGTCAGTGGGGCTAAACATTAACCCAAGCAAGACCATAGTAATTCCATTTACCCGGAAAAGAACACTTCCAGCCATGAAACCCATTTCCTTAAATAGGGAAATCATAGAATGGAAATCAGAGGTTAAATATCTAGGGATAACCCTAGACAGTAAGCTTCTGTGGAATAAGCATGTTGAAATAACTGCTAGTAAAGCGATGAGCTTTGATGGCGTGCAGAAATCTAGCTGGTAAGAGGTGGGGCTGTAACCCAAAAATACTGCGATGGATGTACGCCATGATTGTGAGACCAGCAATTACGTATGGAGCAATAGTTTGGCACACAAAAGCAAGTCAGTACAGCACGAGGAAAACCCTCGATAAAGTTCAAAGGCTTGCCTGTGTGTGCATCACTGGAGCTATGAGAACGTGTCCAACTAGGGCACTTGAGATCATTACAGATCTCACACCTCTACATCTGGTGATAAAAAGATCTGCCCAAGAGGCAATTCTTAGAATATCTAAGGAAGGTTCAGGCAATGAGAGTATTAAAAATCAGGGAGCTTGGTCCTCTCTGACAAGATACACCTCATCACCGAATCTTCCCAGTGACGAAATGATCAGGAAAGTAAGCATCGAAAAGAATTTCACCACGATGCTAAATACGAGGAGAGACTGGAAAAGGGAATACACCACCCAAACTCTCAAAGAAAACACCATTAGATGGTATACGGATGGTTAAAAAACCACCATTGGAGCAGGCGCTGGAGTATTTGGGCCTGGCACCAGATACTCATTATCGTTAGGCTCCTTCTCGAGCGTCTTTCAGGCAGAAATACTTGCGATCGAAAGATTCGTGGAAATGAACCTAGAAATAAACTACCAGAAATGTGACATATCGATCCATTCTGATAGTCAAGCAGCTATCAAAGCATTGAGCTCCCATGTCATTGACTTAAAGTTGGCATGGGAGTGCCGAAGAAAACTTGATGAATTAGGCAAGAATAACAGGGTCTCTTTAGTCTGGGTTCCTGGCCACTCGGAAATCACGGGAAATGAAGAGGCCAATACACTTGCCAGGAAAGGAGCACAAATGCCCTTTATTGGCCCGGAGCCTTTCTGTGGTGTAGCAAAATGCTCCTACAAGAAGGAGTTTCGGAAGAAAGAGGAAACCGAAAGAGTAGCACTCTGGCGGTGCCTTCCCGGGTTGGAACATTCCAAAAAGTTCCTGGGGAACTTTGACACTGCTAGGTCCAAAAAATATTTGGTCCTCAGTAAAGATAAGCTACATCTCCTCACGGGCTTTCTTACAGGACACTGCCGCCTTAGGAAGCACTTAATGAGAATAGGTCTAGCAGAGATTGACGAGTGTAGATTCTGTGGGGAGGAGGATGAAACTCCTGATCACCTAGTTCTGGAATGCCTCGCCATTGCAAGTCAACGCAAGAAATGCTTTGGACAAGAAACTTGTAAGAGTGAGGACCTAACCTCGTTGAAGCCGTCCCAAATACTAGAGTTCATTAGAACCTTGGAACTGGAAGGCGAGCTGTAGTAGTAGCGACAACAGCTCTGATAGGGGGGGCACAATAAACCTTTGGTTTCAGTGCAATGTAACCCCGTTAAAATCTAATCTAATCTAATCTAATCTACTTCTCATAAAACTACTGGACAGATTATCAGTTTCGCAGATGACACTGCCATTCTGTATAGTGCCGAAAATTGGGATGAGCTAAAAAGGAAAATGGAAACTAATTTGAAACGTATCGTAAACTGGCTCAATCACAAATTACTTACAATGAATTTTGAAAAAACATTTTGCGTACCTTTTTCGAGTTACAATGTAAACCTACCCCCATTTCGAGAACTAACTTTGGATGATGAAGATTTAAGGAAAACAATAAGACACGCTGACAAAATGAGATATTTGGGTGTTATTATTGACTTTCATCTCAGGTGAGACCAACAAATTAATGAAATTACCAAAAGCCTCAGATTATTGACATACAAATTTAAATGCCTGAACAAAATATTAGATACCGCACACCTCAAAGTTTTGTACAGCGCTCTTGTGGAGTCCAGACTGAGGTACGGTATCCTTAGCTGGGGTGGTGCATTATACACCCATCTCAGGAAATTGGATATTCTCCAGAAAAAAATTTTGAAAATAATTTACAGAAAGGAATATGTTTACTCCTCTAAAAAAATATTCGTGGACGCAGGTGTCCTCACTCTGAGAAAGTTGTACTTGCACAGTGTTGTCATCTTCATTTATAAAAACAGAACATCTCTTCTAGAATTATCACATGATTATCTTACAAGAAATAAAACAAATTTATATGTACAGGTTGCTACATCGAGAAAAAGAGTAGGTCAACGCTGTTTTACTTACTTAGCAAGCAGATTTTTCAATTTTCTAGACGAAATGTACAAGAATTATATACTGCACATAAATTCAGTTTCAATGATAAAAAAAATATTCAGAAAGTATCTTCTGCATTTGAAGATAGATATTGTTATACAATTCATCGAAAGCAAATCGTGATATTTATATTCCACTGGTTGTTTCACAAAGTAAAAAAAATAAAAAATAAATCTTTTCAATTTCAATTGTCTATGGACAGTATGCTTGTAATATTGTTTCATGATGATGATGAAACTGTATGTTGGTTTATCACACAAGAAGTAATAGGCCATGCGCAACCTACGGGTTCTAATGGGTCTTCTCAATGTTTACAATCCTAATCAATATTCTATTGTTATCATTATGAAAATTTATTGTAATATTTGAAATTTGGAAATAAACATATATTATTAGATATATTTTACATAAATGTCATCAAAATTTGAAATGTCAAATTTGATATTTCTACTGAATCTTTCATAATTAGTGAATTTACATATAACACAGTGTGTATCAAAAGTATGGCAGCCAAATATAAATGAATTTCCTTATGTTCTACTTTTCTTTTAAATTTCAAATAGAGGATCTGTATTAATATATTCAAGAGAAAGTAATAAAATCGAACAAGTTGGTTTCTCGAAAAAATTTTCAGTCAGCTCAATATTCTTTAATAAAAGCGCAATTTTTGTCTCCCCCATTTCCCATTTTTGCACAGTGAAGTCATTGATAAATTTTTTCTAGATTTTGATGTATCTAGCAATTTCCTACCAAGAAAAATAATATTTGCAACACCATACATAACATTTTTTTTTTAATAAAAGTCATTCAACAATCAGACACATATATTTTATTTTGAAACAACAATAAATGAATGAATGATAAATGTTTGTAATTAAGTGCTCATTCTTAACAAATAAAAAAAACGTATAGTCAATTTCACAGTAAAATAATTCAAAAATATTGTAATTAATTAGGTGTTCCAAATGACCACCGGCGCTTTGCCTTTTATTATTACAATAAATATTTTTTACTACTCCCGTATTATAATACGCGAATTAAATATCTGCTTCCGATTCATTAATATTGTTCATTTTAACACGGATTTTCATTTCGATACAGATTTTGGCCAATGAAAATACGTACTTTTCATTATGAAACGAATTTTCGGCCAATAGAAACAAGTACTTGGGGATAATCAAGTGGTCTATGTTTCTACATACCTACTTACCTATTTGACATTTCACAACGCGTCAAAAGTAGATAACTATAAACATGTCGAGTAGTGAAGAATTATCTTGTACACTACCAGAAATTTCTGATAAAGCTAAAAGTGTCTGAAAATTTAGTTACAACTAAATCAAAAAAAAATCGATGACAAATTATACAGGCCATTCATGGACTGGAGATGTACAAAAGATATTTCATCTATTTCGGAAAATATGTTGTTGGTTTATTTTGAAGAACTTTCAAATAAACTCAAATCTACAACTTTATGGACACATTATTCCATATTAAAATTGATGTTGAATATCAACTATCAAACAGACAGTTCAAAATACGCATGGCTACATGCATTTTTGAATCGGAAATCTGAAGGATACGTTGGAAAGAAATCCAAAACATTCCAGTCAAACGAGCTCAGGAAATTCATCGAGGAAGCCCCAGATTATGATTATTTAATGATAAAGGTAAGCTAATCTTTATTTTGAAATTCTTTTGAAAAACCTTTCTGTTTATTTCCGCTTGATACAATGATTTAATTTGTATATGCATAATGTGCGTAGTTTTTCATACAAGTCTTCGTAGCTTAGTTGGTAACGCAAGCGGTCGTGGCGCATGAGTGCGTTGCAGATCGTTGTTCAGATCCTGGGCGGGTTGAAATTTTTTTTTAGAATATAATGTATTTTCTTGAAAGAAAAACTAATTGCATTGTTTGTATATTTCTCTTCATCAAAAAGGAATCATTGCAATTAAATAATGCTATTTTTTTACAGGTTGCCTTAATTATGGGAATTATGGGAGCTTGTTTGAAATTAATTCTTGTTTTCATTTTATTATTTATCGGTCGTAGAAAAAATTGTGTATGCAACTCTCATGTAATGGTTAATAATACACTCGCATAAACCATACGAAACTCGGCTTCGGCTCGTTTCGTATCCCGGTTAATGCTCGTGTATTAATAACCTTCATTACATGATCGTTGCATAATATACTATTATTATCTCGAAAAAATACAGCCACTAACAGATTCCCGAATAAATGTATACAGTCCTTATTAATCTCCCCCACTGGGATGGTTTCGAATACCACATATAAATCAAGAACTTACTGACAATCATGTAGACATCTTGAAGTTCAGACTAGAAACAAGTCAAAAGTCAAGGATGCTCCAATAGTACCTGCAACTCAACTTCTTCCTACAACGTAAACTCGCGTAAGTTTTCTAACCAATAGCAATCCAGCTGACAGGAATTTGTCTTAACTACAGATAATAGAACCACAATCCGCTTAAGACATCGAACAATAGTCTAGTTAACCCCAAAATATTGACAATAAAACTACTTGTCATCTACGAGCACATCAGAGAGGAAATCTGTATCTAAGCATATTTAGTTTTCTATGGCTCGTAAAGTCAAACAGCAAATGCTAGACACAGATCTCGACTGCTCCCAGTGCGGAACGACAAACGAACGCCGCTATCCAAGACGTATCTGCCATCGAGCAAATTGTCAATTCCAATCCAACATAACCAAACTTCTCAACAAATAACACTACAGCAATTCCTACTTATTAGAACTTATTTAAATGATTTTAAACAATAATAGTACCATAGGACCTCTACAGATGTTAATGTACAAAGCAAAAATACCCGGAATTATCACACAAATCAGATATAATCAAACAGTTCACGTCTTATGGGTAAATGTTTACAATATATTCGAATGACATCCATATCCTAAACAGAAGTTTTTGACCGATATAGAAATAATTACTGAAGCCATAAGATGGTATATAGATGAATATCAAATATACCACTATCCCGAGAGACAAGTATGTATAAACTAATCAGTAAAATGTATTTTAACCTAACACTAGTAAGAGTTTTAGACAAAGTCGGCTTCAGTCAATTTTAGTGTTTGGTACTGGCAGCAGTAATGATTTCACTACAACTCCAGAAATCAAGGAGTTAGCAATTCAATATATGTTGTTATTTTTATTTGATAGTCGTAGAAAAATTATAGTCAAAAACACGGGTATAATTCAAAATTCTACACTCGTAGAATCGTTTCCCTTGCCTACGGCTCGGGAAACAAATCATTCTACTCGTGTCCAATTTTATTTATTTCATCCTTGATATTGAATATACTATTCAACTTTTGTCCGTCTCTATTTGTTTTTCGGTATCTAGTTTTTTCAGTGCATCAAAAGTGCTCAATATTTTAAAAATTAGCATTATTCCCGTTACTTACCTTTGGAAGTGGTTTCCTCTTCTTAATATGCATTTGATTTATTTCTATAACATTTGGAACGTTGGGCCTAACATCATGAATGATGGGATTATAATTAACCAACACCAAACTCACATTCTTTTCCAAATCTCCCAAATAGGGTATATCATCACCGAAGTATTTCTTAGCAATTTTATCATCTTTGGGTAAACTGTACCAATAGTGAAACATCCTGTATGAGAAATTGTATACTAAACTTTGAACTTTATTGAAAAATGAGAGATGTCCACGAAAATTTAACATGGGATCTGGTGATATAATTGGATGAGTTGGGTTTCCAAGAGCATCGTGAGAATGAAGGAATACATTCAAACTTGATAAGCCTGAAAACAAAACAAAAATGTTGTAGTAGCAAGTACAATTTGTAAAAGAACAATAAATTGATCCTGTGGATTTCACTTGATCCAAATTCCATCTAAATGTGCAAAAATGAATATAATAGCATTAAGAGATCCAGAAAATATGCAGATTTTACAGAACATGACAAAATACAACAGTCTTATGATATATATCCAGAAAATCTGCTGATTTTTCAGAATGGCACAAAATACAATGGTATTATGAGATACAAAAAATTTGCTGATTTTGCAGAATATAACAAAAAATAATAGTATTATGAGATTCAAAAATTTGCTGATATTTCAGAGTATGGCAAAATATAATAGCATTATGAGATCGAGATAATAAGCTGATTTTTCAGAATATTACAAAGTATAACAACATTTTGAGATCAAAAAAATATGCTAATACTTCAGAATATGATGAAATATAGCATTATGAGATCGAGATAATATAATGCTTTTGTAGAATATGACAAAATACAATAACATTATGAGATCCCAAAAATATAGTGATTTTGCAGAATATGGTAAAATATTTTTTGGCAATCAATAGTAATATTCATAATACGAATTATATTGTTCATGATAATGTTTATGAATAGAAAGGGGTGATTTCCGAAGTAATATTTTATATAAAATCCAAATCTGGGATCAGAATTTACTTTTACAGTCAGGATTTTCTATCAAAAAAATATATGGAAGAAGTCCTTTGAGAATTCGTAGCAGACTAGTATACAAATGGAAAAAAATTGAAGAATAGTGAAAGAACTCATCACCAATTTCTGTTGTGTATACAATGTGAGGGTGCCGATACAGACAATGGAAATGGCAGCGTTTCCATACATAGTACATTATTAAAGAAAAAATTACCAGTAAAAGTGAATGCAGATTAGAGACCAGATGAACAGAAGTCTCAAGATGTTTGCTTGTATGTGTTTTTTCATAGAGGTAGGAAAATACTTTTACGTATTATCAGGACCTGTTGTTTGGCCTGGGTATGTCGGACTCAGAATCAATACCGACTAAAAACCTCTTCTTTTTCCGTCCTCTGTATCCCCCGCGGAAACCGCCGTTAGGTATTACTTCGCAGGGAAGGGATATAGCTGCTGCTCTTCCTGCAGTTAAATCAAGTAATTTCTTCTAAACTTCTAGCCATGGTTTTCTTTTCCTCTCTTTCTTTCCATAGAACAGAAATCATTGAGGATTTCCGTGGATGGTCGCGTTCCAAGCAGTCTCTTATGACAGCATTGCTTCTACTAATGTGTCTGGTTGGATTTTATGTTTAAGGACAATCTCCAGGACATCACGTGGCAAGCTGAAGCGTGGACACGCAAATAATACGTGTTCCGCGTTTTCAGTGACTCCGGGGCAGGACTGGCACTCTGGAGAATTATCTCGCTTGACGCGATAAAGATATGTCCGAAAGCAGCCATGTCCTGAAAGCATCTGTACCAGGTAGTAGTTGATCTCTCCATGGTTTCTGTTAAGCCAAGCATCCATTTGTGGTATAAGATGATACGACCATCTACCCGTCACTGCGGCATCCCATTGCGCTTGCCATCGACGTATGCTATGATGCCGTTCTTCAGATCTGAGTTCATCGGAACTCAACGTAGATGATCTTCGTCGTTGATAGAGGGCTTGTCGTTCTTCGGCTAAAACTCGAATGGGCAGCATTCCGGCAATGATGCACGCCGCTTCTTCAGACACTGTACGAAAGACACTAGTTAGTCTCAAGGCACTTAGTCGATATATTTATGCGACTTTTCTCCTAGATTATTGGATCCCGAGAGAGTCAGCCCTAACGGATATTCCATAGGTAAGCACTGCCGTCACTACTCATGACAACAGTGTCCTTACGCTCTGTTGTGGCCCTCCAATATTAGACACCAACCGCGATAGGCTTACTCTTACCACAGATGCCTTGACACTAACATGATCTACTTGCTGTTTAAACGTGTGAGTGTGAGGGAGGGTGTGTGTGTATGTTTGAGAAATAGATAGAGAAACTTGTGTCTATGCTTTATCATCGTTGTGGGGATACCCGCCTGAATAAAACCAGGTCTGTGGGGACATTGAGAGTTGTGCAGACATACACGTGTACCCGCAACTTTTTCAATATTATCTTCCTCTATATTTGGTATTTAAGTATAATTGTTGTATAGAAATTTTGCCGAGAAAATCTTTGGTATACCAACCACTTTTTATTATTTTATGACAATTAGGTTTAGCGAAAGCACCCCGCACATTTTATATGGGAAAATGGCTCTCCGTCAAATTTATTGAATTTATGATATGTTGTATAATTTATAATTCTGGTGCAATGTTTCGAAAGACGCAACACGTTCCTACGACTAGTTTTCGAGATACAGGGTGTAGAATATGAGAAATATTCACTTTTCATCACAAATAGTTCTGGAGCTTTATGATATCAACAGAAAAACGACTATTAACAATAGAATTTTTTGATTTCACCCTCATTGAATTATTCTCCATGCCTACTACGAGATAACAGGAATAATTATATTGATAAATGGTGCTATCTAGGTATTCGAAGATGATTCAGATAACGTTTCTAATACAAGAAAAAGAAAGAGAAACGTTCTCGAAAAGATGGGAATATACAAACATATATACGATTCGAAGATACAAAAACATAATTGCAAAATAAAACGTTCCTTTGGTGTGAAATATGCCGTGAATCTGAACTAATATACGAGTAATATACACTCTATATCAACCGATAGAAATACGTACAAATTATCATTTTATTTCTGATTTATCCTATGTGGTATTTTTCTTTGGTGACAAATTCATGAAAAATTCGTTTTCAAATGTTTTCGTATTACAGGGCGATGATTATTTTTGATAATAATGCTATTTTGAGACTTTCATAATTTTATTGTTTTATAGAGTGAAAATTCGAAATACGAGGATGTATTGATATCTAGTTAGCCTAGACCAGTTCCATGCATAAACAAAATATTGCGTTACCATAGCAACGAACAATAACCTCAGTGTCAGTGTAAAGTTTGACGTCAAAAAAGTAAACCAGAGTTAAGCAATAAATTAAAAGAAAAAAGATGTCCACCGAAATTTTGAAAATCGAAAAATAGGAGTATCGAGCCATCATCAAGTACCTGTATTTAAAAAGGTTAAGAGATTTACGAAAATATGCTTGATACCCTTGGTGATCAATGTCTTACGTATGCGACCGTGGAAAATTGGACTGCAAGCTTCAAAAGAGGTAAATTTTTCATTGAAGATGATGACCGATCGGGAAGGCCAGTTTCTGTGTCAGTCCCCGAAAATATCGATGCAATTCATGACATGATTTTATCAGACCGTCGAATTGGGCTAAAACAGATATCTGAACCACTGAATATTTCACGCGTTGATCATATAGTTCACGTCAATTTGGACATGAGAAAAATTGCTGCAAAATGGATCCCCAAATGTTTGAATGTTGACCAAAAGCGTGCAAGGGTAGAAGCATCGCGTTCGATCTGTGCTCAATTTGAAAACAATGTAGACTTCTGAAGCCGAATTGTTACTATGGATGAGACTTGGGTACATTTCTACGATCCAGAAACAAAGCTACAATCGGTGGAATGGCGACACTCTGGTTCTCCAAGACCTAAGAAGTTTCATGTCCCAAAAACTGCTGGAAAAGTTCTTGATTCAGTTTTTTGAGATTGCCATGGAGTAATCATGATTGATTTTTTGGATAAGAGTAGAAGAATAACTGGAGATTACTATTCGACATTACTGACCACTTCACGGGAACAAATTAAAGAGAAAAGACGAGGAAAGTTATCCAAATGTGTTTTGTTTTTGCTGGACAACGCCCCTGCACACAAATCTCATGTTGTCATGCAAAAAATTCGTAATTTAGGGTTAGAATTACTAGAACACCCCCTTATTCATCAGATGTGGCTCCATCCGACTATCAACTCTTTCCTCAACGGAAAAAAAGTTTAAAAGGTCGTAGATTTTCTTTCATTGAAGAGGTAATAAAAGCTGTGGAGGTCTGGATAGGAGAGCAAGAAGAAACATTTTTTTGAAAGGTCTAGAGACGTTGCAGGTTTGATGTAATAAATGTATCCAATTAAGAGGAGAATATGTTGAGTAATAAAATATTTTGACGTTGAAATTTTGTTTGGTTCTATAGTAGGCTAAGAATTTTTCAATATATCCTCGTTTAGTCCAGTCGGCAGAGGCCGAAAAGTCAGTGCAAGTGGTATTTTCTTGATAACTCAGAAATAACTATGCAGACCTACTTTAAATGACAAGTACAATAACACCTTAAAATGCTGACAAAAAAATTTATCAGAAAAAAAAAGTTATTAACAATTTAGTTAAAAAATTCGCGTTTTTTAGCGTATTTCCTTAAATAACTCAGCAGGATGACTTTGTACGAAAAAATGCTTCATATACGATTTATTTGTAATAAAAATAGCTACAAAATGCCGGTGGTTCGATTTTGAAATTTTCAATAACAAAGCCGTGAGATGGAAAAACGGTAAAAAACGTCTTTTTCTGTAAAAATCACAATTATAAACCAAAAGTTATTAAACTTTCGAAAATTATAGTTCAATTTATATACAACTAGCTGACCCGGCGAACTTTGTTCCGCCTTAATGGCAACAAATAAGCAGACTTTTTTTTTAATTGGAAAAAATACAAGAAAAATTAAATACCTACATTAATCATTCATAATTATTTCTGTATTTTAGTACATAGGTTGCTCTTCATTTGAGTACCTTGTGATACACGACATTTTTTGTTTTATTATCAGGCGCAAAAACAAACAACGCAGATGGTCTTCCGACCCGTGAACATGCCACGTATAATTGACCATGGGAAAAAAATGAATGTTCTAGATTTAAACCACAATTTTTTAAGGATTGGCCTTGTGATTTGTTGATGGTCATGGCAAATGCAAGACGTATCGGAAATTGAAGTCTTTTAAATTCAAACGGCATATCGGTTGGGATCATCGGTATCCTCGGAATGAGAACTTCCTCACCTTTGAATTTTCCTATCATTACTATATAAGTACAAAAATAAATACCTTAAATGTCGGATTAAATCCTCGTTCTTCGATAATATCTGCCCCAAATGACGTCATCTGGAAACAACCATTGTATTTTTGAGTATTTGCAAGAAAGTGGCGTGATTCTTGTGTTTCGCCACAAAGCAATGAATACAATGGCTCAGGTGACAAAGTCAACAATGGCAATTTCACTTTACCATAAAGGCAGCATAATCCAGGCGTTTCTCCGGAAAACTTTAATGCACCACAATACTCGCAAACTACGTCCATTTGCTGTAATCATTGCTGCAATCGTATTGAAACGCTGCTCGATTCAAATCAGCACTTGATAAATATCTTGTTCTGCATCGCAAATTATCTATTTGTTGACCTCTGTTGTTCGCTCGACGATTCTGCATTGCCAACCGAGCTGTTTCACGGGCTGCTTCAATTTGCTCTCGTGATTGAGAAGCACGAAGTCGAGCCATACTATCGCGGCGCTGTTCACGTGCAATTTCTTGTTCTTCTTCACTCCTTTCATTTGCAGTATTTCGTATTCTTCTTGCATCACGGCTTTGTCGGGAAAGATTCGATCGTCTTGGTCGCGGCATTATTAATTAAACTTCACTTCACCTAAAAACTCAAATTTTCAACCATACCGAGTTTTATAGTTCACTTCACTGTTTATACGAATGGGCAATGGCACTATAATTACATTATAATTGTTAATTATTTATTTAATAGAAATAGTTTTATTATTGATTTCTTACAAATATCAAATTGTCATCCATACGTCATTACATAGCTGTCATTATAGGTCAATTACATAGCTGTCATTTGTGTTTTGTTATTCCAAGTCTGATTATTTTTTGTTATACCACGTTTTATAGTGACTGACGTTTCATGTCAAGTCACACGGGAATGCTGTCGAACGGGATAAAAAGTACCCTATGGGAATGCTGTCGAACGGGATAAAAAGTATCCTATGTCCTTCTCCTGGCTCTAAACTACCTCCCTGCCAATTTTCAGCTAAATCGGTTCAGCCGTTCTTGAGTTATAAGTGGAGTAACTAACACGACTTTCTTTTATATATATAGATACTGACGCTAAAGCTAAAAATTACGAAAGCAAAACTTTTTGTTCTATGAGGTTTTATAAATCTACTGCATCGAAAACTCAAGGCGCTGCCAAATTGGTTTGAAGCATCGCTGACACTTTAAATTTGGTGTACAGGTATTGTATATATGCAGGAACGAATACCAATTTGCAAAATTGAATTATCTTCATTTTTACAGCTTTGGTAAGGTTTTATACTTCACCCTACTTTTATATGCCACCGTTTTTTCCCTATAGTTTTTGCAATTTTCATCTTATAGAAATCTCTTTGACGTAAATCGATTACTTCTATTTTTAGACGTATTCTCAAAAAAAATTTTGTGCCACGACCTTCTGGACCGAAGATGTTTCTTTTTCAAAAAAATCTGGAAGACGCAATAAACACGTTACAGCACTCTTATTTTTGGGCTGTTAATATTTAATACTAATATTTTCAATACAAAAATATTCGGATATGATTAATTGATTTCTAGTGTTCGTAATCGAGTATAAAAGTGAAGCACGCGCGGCGGCCGGAGCGCGCGACGGAGTGGGGGAAGCCCGGTGCGCTCACACTGAAAACTGATTTCGTGCGTTCAAAGTGGCTTTCGCTTGCAAAATATTTGATATCTTGGCTTCTGGACCACGTACAAAAATCCTTTTGTACTTAATTTGAGATACCTCGACGAGACAAACGAGAATAACGTATTCATTCTCATTTTCGAGGCAAAATAATCTTGGAAATATGTCATTTCCCGTATTTTACTTTTCCGCCCCACCTTTCTATATGCGAGTGTCAACGTCGTAGTTGTCGTCAGCCACTTTTCCTTACATGTATTGTTAGCATGATACAGCCTCCGGAGTGCAATATGTCCGCAATTTTATGATTGAGTATTATTAAGGACATGTCACAGATGAACCCTATTGATTTTCAGTTCACCAGAGCCAGTACAACGGGTGCTATGGTACTTGAAGTACGAGATTTTGTCCTGTTTTGAGAAATTTCAGTTTGTTAGCACGATACAGCCTCCGAAGTTCAATGAGTCACTAATTTTATGATTAAATATTATTCAGGACATCTCGCTGATGGGTTCTATTGATTTTAAGCTCACCAGAGCCAATACAACAGGTGCTACAGTACTTTAAGTTTCAGTTTGTTAGCACTATACAGCCTTCGGAGTATATACAAGTGACCAATTTTATGATTGGATATTATTCAGAGCGTCTCAAAGATGAACCCTATTGATATTTAGTTTACTAAAGCGGTACAACGGGTGCTATGGTACTTGAAGTACCAAATTTTTGTCATTTTTGGAGAATTTTCAGTTTGTTAGCACGATACAGCCTCCAGAGAGTATACAATTGATAATTTTATGATTAAATATTGTTTAAGGTGTCTCACAGAAGTACCCTATTGATTTTCAGTTGTCTAGAGCGAGTCCTATAAATCCAGATATACTAAATTTTTGGTTATTCTAGGGGAAATTTCTGTGTTAGCACGATACATCCCCCGAAGTGTATACAAGTAACAATTTTATGATAGAATATTGTTCAGGCCCACAGATGCGGAAAAGTTAGTTTTAATCTTTAAAACCATTTTTTTAAATTTGCTTTGCTTTTTTTATCAATTAAGTTGTTATTCATTATTAATATAGTATTTTTCATGCAATATCTTTACTTTTTTGTTTTTTTAAATAATACTGACGGTATGTTAGGGGCCCTAGGGGCCAGCACGAGAGGCGCACGAAATGCGACGCTGATTGTTTATTAACTTTTCTCGGCTTCTACTTGATCATCATATAGAGCGCTAAAATTTATATGACTCATATATTAATGTAATTTTGATATATTTCTGTCTCTTAAAATTAATGCTACAGAATAGGGATGGAAAATCGACAAGAACGGTCTTACACCAAGATATAGTAGCGAACCACTCGTACCTCCGGATTTCGTTAATTTAATAAAATGTATTTGTACTTTACAATGCGGTAAGAGATGTTTTGTGAACATTGCGAAGACGAAAATTGTAATAATTTAAAACGTAGATGTGTAATAGCGAACGATGATACGAATGATGAAAATGCGAGTGATGTGATCGAAGATATATGTAATGAACTGCCGGAAGATTTTTCTTTAGATGTAAGCGATGACGAGGCCGACGATGAAGAAAATGTCGAAGTTGATTCAGAACCACTGAAGAAAAAACACAAAGTTTAAATAATTAATCAATCAAAAATTGTTAAGTAACTGAATACAAATGTATATAAATATATTTCGTTAAATTTATATTATCTTCTTCCTTATTATCTCATAAAAATATTAACATTTTCAAAAATATATAGGCTTTGAAAGTTTCTAGAACTTTGAATTTGATCGGTATAGTTCTGTTACTCTATAATCCATCACAAATTTACCGAATATAATGTTCATAAGGGTTTTTCACATTTTCAGTGGATAGTTTCCATTGTGTGCTAAAACGTAGAACACGAATCTCATATTATGAAAAATTTCGCATTCAATTTATTTGGCACGATGTAGGTAGTCAATTGAATTAAAGTTGAATAAGTTCGATGATAACTACCTATCACTTCAGAAGTCAAGTTGCTAAAGCAATCGGTGAATCAACGTTGAATGATAAGCGATATAAGACGTGGTCATAAGATAACGTGAATGATGTAGTTGTTATTAACTTCTTTATTGAATGGACCAAAAACGTAATTCTAATAAAATTTAATGAACTTAGAAAAAATGAGTTATTCAAACGTAGAATATAAGTTGCTCAACGTTTTTGTAACTTCTGATTGAATATTAATTGAGAAATTATGATGAGGACAAGTTTCGCAATGGTAGTGAAGAGAGGTAGTCCACAACTTTGAATAAAATGCAGTCAGAAACGTTGTCTCAAGGTTACATGAATAATGTAGTTGTTATCTAGTTCTCTATTCAACGTATTAATAACGTAATTTTCATAAAGTTTAAAAAACGTAGATAAAAAGGCATATAGGAACGTAGAATATTGGTTGCACAAAGCTTCGAGTTACTGAGTAGCGTTATATTCAACGTTTATGTGATGTTTTTCTCTTCTAATTGAATATACTTTGAGAAAGCACGATGAGGACACGTTTCATGATAGTAGTGAAGAATGGTAGTCAACAACGTTGAATAATAAGTAATAAGAAACGTTGTCTCAAGGTGAAGTAAATGATTTAGTTGTTATTAAGTTCTTCATTCAAAGGTTCAAAAAGGCAATTTTCATAAAGTTTAATGAACGTATAAAAGAAGGGTTACTTAAACGTAGAATATAGGTTGTTCAAAGCTTCGAGTTATTGAGTAGTAATATATTCAGCATTTATGTATTGTTTCTTACTACCGATTTAATATACGTAGAGAAAGCACGATGAGAACACGTTTCATGATAGTAGTGGATGGCAGTTAACAACGTTGAATAATAAGTAATAAGGAACGTTGTCTCAAGGTGAAGTAAATGATTTAGTTGTTATTAAGTTCTTCATTCAACGAATCAAAAAGACAATTTTCATAAAGTTTAATGAACGTAGAAAAGAAGAGTTATTTGAACGTAGTATATAAGTTGTTCAAAGCCTCTAGTTATTGAGTAGTGATATATTCAACGTTTATGTATTGTTTCTTACTTCTGATTTAATATACGTTGAGAAAGTACGATGAGGACACGTTTCATGATGGTAGTGAAAAGAGGTAGTCAACAACGTTGAATATTAAGCAATTAGTAACGTTGTCTCAAGGTAACGTAAATGATTCAGTAGTTATTAAATTCTTCATTCAACGGATCAAAAAGACAATTTTCATAAAGTTCAATGAACGTAGAAAAGAAGGGTTATTTAAACGTAGAATATAAGTTGTTCAAAGCCTCGAGTTATTGAGTAGTGATATATTCAACGTTTATGTATTGTTTCTTACTTCTGATTAATATACGTTGAGAAAGTACGATGAGGACACGTTTCATAATGGTAGTGATAAGAGGTAGTCAACAACGTTGAATAATAAGCAATTAGTAACGTTGTCTCCAAGTAACGTAAATGATTTAGTTGTTATTAAGTTCTTCAATAAATGAATCAATAACATAACTACAATAATGTTTTTAAAACGTAGAAAAATTTATTGTGGCAAAGTGATTGAAAGTAATATTGTAGAAACACAACTATTAAACACTAAATTGGATACTATTAATTATAAACTCATTTAAATTGATAATGTGTTCATATCTCTTCTTCATAAGTAGTTTTTTTGTTTACAGTGTATTAATAATGCTTAGTTTCCATCAAGTTACAATTCCACAATGTTAAAATACAATATGTTCCAGGATGGGGATAGCACGGTGAGAATAGTATATTATTTTATACAGTAGAGAGGTATGAATTTTCATAGCACACCTGAATTTACCTGCCGAACGGAGTGAGTCTGGTAATAGTAGGCAAGCCATAAAAAGTCACTTCTTAAAATAAAATATGTTATTATTCCTTGGATGAACTCCGCATGTTTCTTATGGAAATGGGTCCCAGTCGATTGGCTGAAAATCTAGTTTGATGTAGTTTATGATGTTCTAATCAAAGGTCTCCATGGGCACAATTTGATCTAAAGTAATTGTTTTTTTAGCTGCTGTTCAGAACACCTTTAAAGGTTTCACAGATAAGGCTTTTGAAGTGTATGTTATGGAATGGTTGAGACACTCGAAACAGGGACTCTTGCGTGAGAAAAAGTAACCGTAAGTAAACGATAGAATTTTCTTTAATCAGATTGGATTTCTATTGATTTACCTTAATGTTTCATAAAATATTTATGGTGTAAAATTTCCTGTAAACTAGCTGTAAAGTATGTGTATCTGTTAAACTTTATTAATTCAGTCTCAAGTATGTTACTTTATGGCAACCACAGATGAATATACCCTTTTTTATTCCTTGCTTTCACTGAATGCGTTCAATAGTTTCCACTTTCCACACTTGTTATGTAATATGCTTACACAATTTTTTTTTAGGTTGGATTCCGGCACATGATACTTTTTTTTCTAATTTTCTACCTGTTTTTTTTTAAATTTACTGTACTGTTTATTAATAGTGAATACACTATTTAAATCCTTTATTGGTTTGCTATTTTATTTAAAATGTACTGGGTGAACAACTAAGAATGGCTCTAAGCCATAACTCAGAAAAGAACTATGGTACAACTTAAAAAAAATACCTTTAGGTAAGTGACCCTGAAAAATCGCTCAAAATATTTTGCTGTCCCTAAAATATCCGCTAGGGGTGGAATGAACACTCGAAAACATAGTACTGTGATTATCTCCAAAAAAACATACTAAAGGTTGGCTAAAAATATAATGTTTGAAATCTTAATGAGAAAAAATTTAATTGAGGTGATTTTTTGCCATTATTCTTCAAATAATGGGATGAGGAAGGTTCAAACTTATGAACGAACATATAACTTTTTTGTTTTTCAATTGATATTAATGATTTTAGCTTCATTTAAAAGAGTTTTTTTCTGTTTAATAAGATTGATAACAAAATTAGATAATTTGGTATCCGCTCGGAAATTTCAAATAGAAAATGGAGCATTTTTAAATCAAATATCGTAAATCTTATATCTTGTAATAGAATTAAGATACGGATTTGCGGTTTTTACTAAATTCCTATTTTTTAAGCCCTTTTCATCAAAATTTGAAAAATGCCTCATCAAATTTCCGGGAAAATGGGAAAGTTGTCGACTTTTTGACATAGCGTTGGCAAAATTGTTTTCTTCTTTTTTTGTAATTTTATGAATACATCAATCAAACAGCTCACCCAATTATGAGATATTACTGAGAGTTTAATAAACTAACATCGTATTGACTTAATCGCAGGAGGTTACTAAAAATTATTTTGAAAGTTGTAAAAGTAACTGCAACATGTTGTGATCATCTTAGAAACATGTTAATTTGTAATATTACAGTAACGTTCTGTATGTGACATTAGTGAGAAATATACAAATTAACATCGTATGAATGTTTCCTATAGGAAGTTGCTTTAAAAAAGTTCATAGGATGTGTGTGTAACTGTGAATTCAAATATTATTGTGTATATCAAAAATATGTTTTAATTACATGACGGATGTTAATAGAATTGGTAATTAAATTAAGACATCTAGGAGATATATTATTAACGTTTTAAATAAACACCACGAAAAGTCTCTAAAAATAACATCACAAAGAAAACTTGTGATGTTTCTTGTTTAGTGGGAGGCATATCCATAATTACAGTCAATCAGGTCGGGGCGCGATTAGTACTTTAATGAATGACCATCTGGGAAACACCGTTGTAATTACCGCGCAGCCAGCAGCGCTCGGGTCTAGAGTACTGGGCTGGGGTAAATAGCATACGAAATTATTTTTTTATCGGTTAATTCGATTATTTCGAGTTTTCGGGTACTAATATTCTTACCACAAAATTTAAAATTATACTTCAATTTACTACATTTATTTTTGATGTATTTAAGTAGTTTTCGTTTTTATCTGATGACATGTTATTGGTTTAATTTGACGGTTTTATTTCGCAAACATTACAATTTCTACTAGAAAAATAAAATAAATTATTACAAATACCTACATCGTTTGTAGGAAGTGTGAGCTTAAAATGAGAGTTATTTCACTAAGTCTGGTTCCAGGCTCATACAGCCAACATAAGCTTCCAAGAACAACCCAACACGTAAAATCGTTATAGTTAAATCAACATGTTCGCAAAACAGAATTAATGCATATATCACTGGCAGTCTAATATAATATCTCAGTTGGTGTTTTGCATGAAACTCGCGGTTTCTAATCAATTCCACAATATAATAAAAATTGTTGAAAATTCTAAAAATTTGACAATTGTTTCGATAAATCAATATCATCGTCAGAATGACAGAAGTTGCATTTCATTTGGTGCCTACCTGATGTTTAGTTGTTATTTTTGGCTAGACCAAGAAGTGACCTAACTTGTGATTAACTTAATATATGTTAATAGAAAAAAGAAGAAGATGTGATATTACAAATATTAAAGCTTAGATATTATTAGCCCTGGATATAATTTTTCCAATTAAGATCAGTATAACTGTGTAATGATATAGAAAACCAGGGAAACTATATCTACTGATCTTTACAATTATCACTTAAGAAGACAGTTTATTAGTAGAGAACTCCTTATATTTAACTGTTCATTGACAACTTCATATTTTGGAATTGGAAATTAGAAGACATTTAAGAAACCCACAATATGAAGTTGTCAATGAACAGTTAAATCTAGGGAGGTCTCCACTAATAAACTGTCTTCTCAAGTGATAATTGTAAAGATCAGCAGATATAGTTTTCCTGGTTTTCTATATCATTGCACAGTTATACTGATCTTAATTGGAAAAATGATATCCAGGATATCATCATAGGGCTAATATTATCTAAGCTTCAATATTTGTAATATCACATCTTCTTATTTTTTCTATTAACATATATTAAGTCAATCACAAGTTAGGTCACTTTTTGGTCTAGCCAAAAATAACAACTAAACATCAGGTAGGTACCAAATAAAAGGTAACTTCTGCCATTCCGACGATGCTATTGATTTATCGAAACAATTGTCAATTTTTCAGAATTTTCAACAATTTTTATTATTTTGTGGAATTAACTAGAAACCGTGCGTTTCATTTAAAACACTAATATGAGTAGATTCCACGAAGTAAGGGTCGAGACAATTAATTTCATATCTCAGTTTGATTATTGGCCCTGTCTCTTGATCATATAGATTCAAATAGAGGCCATAAAAAACGGAAACGCTGGATATTTTTGTTTGTTTTTAAAACCATAAATCCAGATAGTTCATAAAATGATATCAAAACAAGAAGAATTTAACGAAAGTTTCACGTGATAAAATTTCCGACTGAAAAGGTTAGTCTGCCATTTTTCACTTAGAGGTATGGAATTTCCTAATGAATTTACTAAAGAGCATCAGAAACTGCGATAACAGAGAAACATTATTACTATTTGATTACAATTTCGACTGAACCCACGAATACCATATTTACTGGATTCGTATCTCTGTAACCTATTAACTTACAAAGAAATTTCTAAATCACGCAGGGAAATGTCTTTCAGCGTTATGTGCTTATTTAATATATGGTTTAGTTAAACAGATTTTATCTGGTTTTTAATTAAGGACACCTACTCACCTACAATAGGAGCTCTGTATTTTGCCGCGAATCCAAGAACAATATTCCAATTATGAGATTTTTGTATAATGACCAAATCAAAATGGATATTATCATCTTTAAGCAAATTTTGAACTGGACCGTACATAATTTCCTCTTTCATTACCTCTAAACCAACTTCATGTATCAAATTTATTAAGCCTAAATAAGATCCAAATTCTTCAGAGAGAATTTTTTGAAAACTCTCCGAATTAGTGTACGCAGAATATGCAAAAGACATATCAATTTCGGTTAAATTTGGTAAATTCTCTTTAAGAGGATTAGGAGTCAATACAGTCACCTGATGACCTCGCAGAGATAATTCTTTCCATATCGGTTGGAATATTATTTGGTGGCTGATAGATGGTATCGGAAATATACCTAATATTTTAGCACTTTCACAATAACGCAATACTAATAAAAAAATGCCTAATAGTAACTCGGGACACATGGTTACTTACTGTATATGTTACTTCATTTTAGCGTATATATAACAACCTTATCTTATCTGAAAAAGCGAACAAAAAAATATCTCAATGTTGATTCAAGACACTTAACTTTTAAAACTTAGTTTATTCATCTCTCAACTTATTGGCAATTATTATATTTACTTAGATAAGAGCACAAACGAAATTCAATACGAGCTGACCACCGTCGATAACACCTCAATTACCGAGACAAGTAATTTACTGTATCGATCCTTATTCTGTAAAATATACTCATTATTTTTAAATGAACCTAACTGTGGAATTATTTAGAAACAGTTTCATTTAAAAGAAATTATATAAGTATTTACAAAAATTGTAAGCTTCTTAATAGGAAAATATTATTAACATGTTCAGTGGTGTAAAGATTCATCAGGGTGCGAATGTTAATTGCAAATATTTTCGTTGTTCTGGTCAAATCATAGTTTTAAGAATAAGTGTCCAAAATAATTTTATATCAACATTAGTTTATCTGCTTAATACTGTACGTTATAGTTTAACAATAATTGGGCAGGTTATATGCACCAAAAATACTAATATATATATATATATATATATATATATATATATATATATATAAATTGAACTTAGTTTTATTATTTTAATTTAATTAGATATATGAATTTGATTTATAATTTGATTTTCGTGTGTGGCTAGCTCAGTTATTAATTAATTATTTATATGATAATATGATATTGTTCGGGAGCATGAGACTATTTCTACCCTTCGAGTTCTGGCTTTGTTTGATATATTTTGCTTATGTAAAATGAAAAGAAACACAGTAATTTCAATGATTCAATTTTATAAAGAAATTTTTATTAAATATTTATAAACAGTTACGCCTATGGCTTTACCAAAACATAGTCATAAATAATACCATACACCATCCTATGCGCATGCTCAACTAAAAACGAATGGGTACGAGACGGAACGAACGTTTCTTATAGACGCTTTGCATCTGCGTGAATATTAGATATATCAAGTTCGTTTACTTTATGATGCTGGTGATGAAGTTTGTTTAAAAGAATTTATGTTTGGAAATTATATACATACAAAAGATAAAAATATTCAGAAGAAATATGTTACAAAATTATATATACAATTGGAAATATTATATGAATGGATTTAAATACATTTTTCTTATGTGATTCGAAATGACGTAAGTACAAACATTATTTTATTACAGAATAGGCCTTTTTTAAATAATATTGAAATTTTGTCTATTGAATAAACTACATAATGTCTTTTTCTTTTTTTATAGATCGATCATATAGACGCAAGAATTATTATACACATGGAAATAGTCAGTGAATCTATATTCGAAAGTTATTATTCTTATTATTGGCCAATAATATTTAAAGAAGCACTGACCTGAAGTCTGGATTCTGGATCTAATCGTCTGGAAACAGGAATACGCCTTCCGAAGTTCAAGCTGCGTAATTTCTTGAAAATTTTGGATATTCTCACGGCAAAACTGGATACAAACACATGTAGGTGTTCTAAGTTTTATATTTATTAGGAATCTATATCTTTGATCATGAAAATTTGTGATTTTAATTGAAATTTCTGGAAAAATTATCCATCACCTCCTCGCTATTTCAACGCCATCAACCAACTACCCACGCTTCTATTTGATCGTCAATTTTTTTATCAACAAATAATATATTGTTTCTAAGCTCACTGATTTTCAATAAAGTTTTGTTTAATTTTAGTTGATCAAAATTTGTCCTGTCATTTTTCCACCAATCACATTCTTTCTGGAGCGGTCGAATTATATTCACAATTGCAACACTATATGAAGTTTTTGAAAACATATATGAATGTGAATTTCACTTGAAAATTATCTGTTTTCTTTTACTAATTCAACAAATTTCAATACAACAAATATTTCAAATATTTTGCTTTGGTTATTTGTACTATTTAAAATCTATAGTAGCAAATATTTCCTTGAATCCATCACCATTTTATCATTCATTGACTCCATAAATTTGATATAAATTGTGACATATAAATTACCTTTATGTCATTGATATTTTTATCTTCTAAACTTATCTAATTCTTTTGGTAACTGTTTTTCTCAATATCTGACAATATATTTGCTCACTTCATTCTAACTTTTATATATGAAATCTTAATTCCTAACTTGGTTGTGTATACTGGTACACCATACGTATTAATATAACATTTTAATGTCTGTTCAAATTTGTGAATAGTTTTTATATAATAGACTAGTTCAATATATATATATATATATATATATATATATATATATATATATATATATATAATATTATTTTATATTATAGTTGCCCCACGTTTGGGTGACAAATTATTATATATCCGTGTCATTATTTTATAGTTTTAATAGTTATATTTTAATAGATATATGAATATAACAATATAAAATATTATTTATCGACGTTTTCACAATTTGTGACTGTAGCGACATTATAGCACACACACCTTTAGCAGCGTCTGTAACCTAATTTACTTTTGACAGTAGTTGTCAAACAATGCCCGGCTAAGATAAATATTAATTTCTGTACTTGAAAGATAAATTAATTCACAATTGACTTAATCACTTTTGTCTCAGGGTGGGATCAAAAAATTCAAATAATAATAATTCAAATTTTATAATTTTCAAGTATTATGCAAATCAAATATTACTCTATATTCAGAATCTCGAGTAACTGTTTATTCAATATAATAAAAGGCACTTGGATTATCTTATGACATTTACAATTTTACTGTCACTGGATATTAAGCAAATGTCACTGATTAGATCAAAATTTCTATAGAATGCAAAATGTTAAATACGATGAAAATAGATACTGAATGAATACGACAGTGAGTTGGAATCAAAATTATATATTATACGATCAGATAACAAAATTACAAAAGTATTTATTGTTTCCCAAAAATATTATAAACGAAACAAAGATAATATTTTCTACCAACCTTAATATTAGTACAACCTATTTCAGAAGTCAACTAATTAAAGATTTTAATCAAAAGTTCAACTCGTCTAATATACACTTGACGTGTATCAATGTCAAATAACGCAAATTTCCGTTCAAATTGTCTATTCAAAAATTTTTCACTTGATGTTAAATCTTATATGTGTAACGTTTATTTGGTTTAGCTCAAATTATGATATAGATGCATCTATTTTCGAAATGTATTTAAAAAGGCCTGTTAATTCTCGAGAAATAATTTTAAAACTGGAGTGGACTCACCAAATAGGACAGAAAAACTCGTACGTATTCTAAATGTATTTAGAATTCTGCAAAACTTTCTAAATATATGATTTAGAAACTGGAACCACTTACACTTGATACGATGCAATTCTTCTACGAATTACGCACACACTGGCTTTACAATGTATGGCTTTATGATCTGATTGTATAGTTATACAATTTCTATTAAATTCTCAAAAAATTTGAGACAACTCTTATTACGATGTTGTCTCGTGGGGGTTTCAAATTCAACTGCCTAAACTTTTTTCAAATAAATAAATCTCTTCTCCTGTGGTTACCAAAAATTCCTTTTTTAAAAAAAAATACTAATTTATGTTTCTCTATAACAAAGAGAGATTTGAATTATTTTATTACAATTGTAATTCTGCTAGCAGAGACATCTGTATTTTAAAATTTCAAATATATTCTCCAAATCGTAATATAATCTATTTATCATTAGATATATTCTGCAAAAATGTCATCAGAAATTAAAATGTCAAATTTGAATTGTATACTGAATCTTTCAAAATTATTGATTATACATATAATATAGTGTGTATCGAAAGTATTGCATATAAGTATAAATAATTTTCCTTATTTAAACGTTTCTTTTAAACTTTAAATAGAGGAACTGTATTAATATATATATATATATATATATATATATATATAGTTTATATACCGGGCGTCCTCGATAATTTAAATTTTGAAAAGCGGAATTTAATAAATTTTAAATATTTCTCTAGATGGTAAATCATGGCTTTTGAATTACTGATGAAATAAATATTTAAATTAACATTACGGGACTAAAACGGTACCAGAAATTAAAGTTGGAAAGTAAGTAACGAGTTATATCCACTTATTAAAATAAAAATACCGTCGGAAATGCTTCGAAAAAAAAATAACTCGTTACAATTTTTTGAATAAAATTACATTTTAAGCCTGCCGTCAGAATCTATATCTATAAGACTTTCTTCCATCTGGCTCATCGAGACCTGGAAATCGCCAGAATTCCTAAGCTGGTAAAGTGGTCAAGTATGCAAAAAGGTTGAAACATATTAGTTTAAGAGTTTTGGGCAGTCACAGAGGTATTTTGACGTCATTTTTATCAACAAAATTTTCTAGTCCAGACAATACTTTTCATTTGTTTTTTTTTGTGTTTTTGATATCATATTTTCTCGATGAAGATCAAACCAGCAAACCAAAAACTACTGAGCCGATTTTTATCAAAGAATTGTACTTACAGAGATTCTATTTGGTCACAATACTGGAAGAAACATCTCTTTTTAATGAAATGGTGAAGAAAAAAAACTTGTCTTAACGTATTTTATTTAAATATACATAATAGAAGCTATCGACTATTGTTTTTTTAACTTATTCGTGTCTTTAAGCTGTGAAATTATGAGTTGTGAAGCTTTAAATATACAATACAAAATAGCTACTAAACATCCTAATAAAAATAGCACTACATCTATCATGAAATATTCGAAAAACGACATGTCCGCCGCTTGACTACGTAAATGCTTCGCACCTTTATGCCGTAGCACGTATTCGATCC
Source organism: Galeruca laticollis (assembly GCA_963921935.1). Classification (NCBI taxonomy): domain Eukaryota; kingdom Metazoa; phylum Arthropoda; class Insecta; order Coleoptera; family Chrysomelidae; genus Galeruca; species Galeruca laticollis. The sequence continues at coordinate 154,851,219 of OY998181.1, read as the reverse complement.
ACCAAATAGCTTTATCTACTCCTTTTAAAGGTTGGTCTGTTAGTATTGCTCTAGCTTTTGATATTTCTTCTTTGAATCTACAACAGAAAATAATATTGTTATAAAAGCTCACTGATACGTCTAAGCATTCAGTAAAAATAGAAAAATACCTGTTATTTCTTCATACTAGTTTTATATCAAGAGGATATACCAATTATGTAATAACGCTCTATATTTGGACAATAGTTGGAATAGTTATTCAGTCTATGAGTGTTTCAGATAGTGTATCATTTGCTCTGTTAGGTTAAATTACTTTAGAACACTGTGGATGTAACAGGTAAAAAGAAAACGAAGGTTAAAAATAAATCACGTCTCCAATTGTACTTAGTCAGAAACAAACTGTCTCTTTATTACATTACCGTAAAATGAGGTTACATTGAACATTTTCGTTATATTTTGTTGAATAACTTTTGTATCTGTCGCTCAATAGAATCAAAAAAATGAAATTAACTGTCTCGACCCTTACTTGGTGGAATCTACTCATATTAGTGTTTTAAATGAAACTCACGGTTTCTAGTTAATTCCACAATATAATAAAAATTGTTGAAAATTCTAAAAAATTGACTATTGTTTCGATAAATCAATATCATCGTCATTCTGACGATTTAGAATTTTCAACAATTTTTATTACATTGTGGAATGAACTAGAAACCGTGAGTTTCATTTAAAACACTAGAATCAAAAAAAATACCACTTATGAGTCACTATAGAAGCATGACTTACATACGTTAGATTATCTATTGGGCGTAGCTATGTAGATATAGCTATAAAAAAGTTGCTGTTCAATTTTACCCCGGGCTCGGGGTAACATTGAACATGGTATAAGCCCACAGGTTAGTTATTCGTTCAATTTAACCCCGCCAGTGAAACAAGCGGAAAAAATTTGTGGGAGAGTTTTGTTTGTTTTTTTCCCAATGCCAAGGTGGTTATATTTATTGACAAAATATTTTTTCTACAACTGCTATGAAAAGTGACGTATATCTCATAGCTTACTTCATTTCAAAACCACATATTGCTCATACTGTGAGAAATATTATTTCTCACGGCACTCTGCCCACACTACATACATTTATATGGAGAATCAACGAAAATCGATGAAAACTTAGTTGGCTATTGTCAGCTTTAAATAGTTGACACAACTGTCAATTATAGAAGTTTCTTAAATTCTTAAGGTAGTTTTATTTCGTGGTTTGATAAAAATCGCAATTTCCATTAAATATTATTTTAGTAGGACATAATTATACCAATTTATAATAAATAAATAACATGGATACTCACGATTTTGATAACACTTCGCCAGAGATATTGGAAAAAGCAGCAAAAGTGATTTTAGATTAGTTGCCGGAAATTTCACGAAAAAAGTATGAATTAGCATACGAGAAATTTATGGAATGGAGAAGAAATACAAAAATAAAATCTTTTTCGGAAAGTGTACTTTTGGTATACTTTGAAGAGTTGTCGAAAACTTTAAAGGCGTCTACACTTTGGTCACACTATTCAATGTTGCGAAGTACTATCAATATAAAAAATAACATTGATATATCCACGTATCAGAAATTACGTTCATTTTTGAAAAGAAAGTCTGACAATTACGTCCCCAAAAAATCAAACATATTGACAGCAGACCAACTGCAGAGATTTTTAAACGAAGCTCCAGACAAGGAATATCTACAAATAAAGGTAAATTTATTTAGAAGGAACCATTTTTAGAATTTAATTTTATTTTTTCCTTGAATTAACATAGATTTTTCTAATTAGTGGGTTTTTCAATAGATAAAAAGAATTGAATAACCATTAAAAATTCTATTTCAAATTATGGGAGGTAGAAATTTGTCCTTTTATCCAATAAATTTAAATTAGATAGTGGTGAAATGAATAGTGTGTCCGTTTGGAACTGAGTAGTCCCGGGTTTGAAACTCTCAGGCGGCAAATATTTTTTTGTAAAATATGAATCCTGTTTTTTTTTATTTGCAGACAGCAGTAGCTACAGGCATAGCAGGGGCATGTCGTAGAGAGGAGTTGTGGCAGTTAAGAATCGATAATTTAGAGGATTTAGATTCAGCTTTACTTGTGAAATTAGATAACACGAAAACAGAAAAGCCAAGAACGTTCAATGTAACGGGAGAATTTTATGAGATATATAAAAAATATGCTGCTCTTCGACCGATTGATTTGCCAGAAAAACGTTTCTTTTTAAATTACCAACACGGAAAATGTACTAAACAGGTAGTTGGCATTAACAAAATCGGCAGTATGGCTAAGACAATTGCAATTTTTTTAAAATTAGAAAACCCCCATCTATACACAGGTCACTGCTTCAGACGTTCTTCGGCAACAATTTTAGTAAATGCAGGAGGGGATATATTAACCTTAAAGAGCCATGGAGGATGGCAATCCAGTACCGTGGCAGAAGGATACGTCGAGGAATCTATTAAAAATAAAATTAACGTTGCTAATAAAATCGTCAACTCCATTGAAAAACCACTCGAACTCTTCACATAAATGGAGACAGAAAATACACCGTATATGAACGATCAACCCTCAACGTCTACAATCAACATAACGGAGAATCTGATAAAAAGAAATGACGTTCCGGGTTTAACTATACAAAACTGTGAAAATTTCACAATCAACTACAATTTTAAATAATATTATTTAACAGTTAAGAGGATATTTTAGTATTATTTTGGTTTTACTAATCTTAAAAATAAATATCTAGTATTTCTTTTATTCTTTCAATTTGTGCAGTTGTAGAAAAAGTATTGTGTGCAACATGTGGGAAAAGTACTTTTCTCACTTGTTGCACAATATACTATTTGTACATTGTTTTTATTGAACTTTAAATTCTTCTACACAGTCTTATAAAATCATATTTCAAACTAAAGAAATTGGTAATTCTCAAGTCAAATGACAGAAAAATAAGGGAAACGTATAAACGACAGTCTTTAGAAGGATTTTAGCTCAGAGTATACCCATCAAATTGGATCGAAAAAACCACTTTTTCGCGGCGGTCTTCAGCTGAAGCCGACAGAAGTCTCTCAAAATCCGAAGAACTTACGACTGAAAAGTCGTCTATCTGAAAATAAATCAACAATCGATTTTGGTATATCTAATGCAAAACGCACTGAAAAATTTACCACTGGCCAATAGAAGGCAGAATTCGTCGCAATTCTCAAGAACTTGACCAGGTAGTCTCCATCAGGCAGTTATTCTTTTATAAGACCAACGAAAAATGTCAAGGTCTTTTTGGTTGCGAATCTCACAAGCACATAATGGTTGACGACTGCAGCCCCTGTTGCCCTCTCGATCTCCTCATTCTCTTCTTGATACATTTCATCACAAAATGTCTCGAAATTACAATCAGATTCGTCCTGAAGCTCTAGTTCGTTGTCGGAACTGTCACTATCCATTTCCTTAACAGAATTTTTCTTATTATTGGTGGGAGGTGCAGAACATCCAGAACTTTCCCCTATTTCAAAATCTTCCAGTCCAATGCTTTTACCCGGTGCGATGTTAATTTTCTTTGAGTTCTAGTTCCCTTTTTGTTCCTAATGCCCTGTAGAAATTGTATAACTGTGTCGTTTAAACTGTTTTCGAAACTTTGATTTGATTCAATATCATCAGTACAAGGAAATTTCTTTAATATTTTATTTCTGTCTAAAGGGTATACACCCGTTGCTCGAAAGCCACTTTTGTTCACCGGTTTCTACGAATTTTAACAGTAGCTTCTTCAAAAGTTTTGGAACATCTCCTTTGGAAGACCAGTTGCTGAGTATTGCACGCCATTGTTTCTTCAGTGGTGCGAACACCGCGACATCCAGGGATTGAGCGATATGCGTGGTATTCGGCGGTAAACATATGAATCGAATATTATTTTAAACCGACAGTGTGATAACTTGCTCAGAAAAATGGCTCGCCAAGTTATCCCCGATTAATACTTTGACTCCTTCTTGATGTTTCGTGGAATTGAGGAAAACAGAAGTAAACCAATTAAAAAATGTTGCAGAATCGAACCATCCATGAGTTGTTCGGTTGTATTTGGTTTTATCGAAACCTCCTTCCGTTCAAGTGGTCTAAAGGTTTTCTGCTTTGTAGACTACATACAGAGGCAGCAGAACTCCTGAAGCGCTTCCACAAAACATCAAAGAAATTTTCGATTTTGTGACAATAAACGTTCTGGGTATTTCACCCCTCTTTTAAAAAAGCATCTTGTAGACCCATCCGCTAAATTTGTCTCATCGAAATTGTATATACAATCGGGGGAAACTCTGTCTAGACATTGCTCAAGGTTGTCAAAATATACAATGAAAACTTCTCTAGTGGAAAATGCTCTATTTGGGTTTATATTTTGAGATTTTCTTTAATTTATGTCTCTATTTCTTTTCAGGAAACCTTTAATCCAGTCGATGCCAGGCAAATTATGTTTAAACTGTCTCACCCGTTGTATCCAAATGGCTTTTCATAACTAGTCGTGAATCGTCGTGAGTCAAAGGAAAGCCCCATTCAGCGGTTTTCAAGAGCATCTTGACCAGTGTCTTTTCTTCGTCGTTGATTGAAACTGTGGGCCTTCCGACGTCCTTAATTTTTCTGTTCCTCAGTTTGTGGCTCAATGTTGCTTTTGGGATTTTGTATTTCTTCGACGCCTTGGAAAGTTACAACTTTTTTGTTTTAATTTCGCGGATTGCTTGTTCCACAGTATCAGAGGTGTAATTTTTATATGATCGACTACCCAACTTTCTAACGTAATCACGCATTTTGGAATGAGATTATCGCACTGCACTACTACATCACAACTGAATTTCCTAACCTCACAATGTTCCTACCGCCAAGCCCACCAATATTTTACTGATCGAAATTGATTCAAAACTAGGTAGGTAACGCCAGACAATAATATTTACATGGAACTCGATTGATGCCGCCCGAGCATATTGAATCCTGCCGTTCAATGTTACCCCATGTTCCTAAAAAATTGACATATTTTTTGTATTGATTAATTAAAAATATTTCAGAACTCTAATCATTTACGGTATTATGTAGAATAAGGTTCAAATAGGTACTAGTGTAATAAACACGAAATATGGCAAAGGGAAATTTAAGGACAACCTACATAGATATATAATTTTCTTGATAATAAAATAAGTAGAATCCAATTGTTTTATAGGTAGTGAACGACAATTAGATGTATTTTTCAACCACATCAATAATTTACGCCCAAGTATTAAATTTACATTAGACATTGAAGAAAATATCTCAATAAATTTTCTTGATTTCAAAATTCAAAGAGTTAATAATGATACTTGATTATGCAATTTACCGAAAACAAACACACACTGATGTGACAAGTCCATATAATTCCAATCACCCAATGTCACATAAGCTAGCGGCATATAATTCAATGATACATAGAGCTTTTTCAGTTCCTATGAACAAATGTAATTTTGATAGAGAGATTAATATAATTAGACAAATAGCAACATCCAACGGTTATCCATTAGATATGATAAATAAGCTAATTAGTAAAAAAGAGGAAAAAGTGGCATAACAACTAATATTTCCTAAACAAGCTGATGAAAGAAAAACTTATAAAACCATCACATATGCAGGAAATATTTCTAATAATATTTCAAAGATAATATCTTCAGCAACGAATACAACAATTCCTTTTAAAACAGAAAGTAACGTTAGTACAAAATTGTTAAATGTAAAAACAAAAATACCAGTATTAAAGAAGTCAGGTATATATAAACTCAAATGTCCAGAATGTAATGCTGTCTATTTGGGTCAGACCCTTAGGAATTTTAAAATCCGATACTGTGAACACTTACGAGCATACAGATTAAAACAACCAGATAAATCCCACTACGCAAAACACCTACTTGACACCAATCATTCATTGACACCTAACACAAAACTAGAAGTGCTGCATATTTGTGAAAAGAAACAAGAACTGGATTTCCTTGAAGAATTGGAAATTAGAAGACAGTGAAGAAACCCACAATATGAAGTTGTCAATGAACAGTTAAATTTAGGGAGTTCTCCACTAATAAACTGTCTTCTTAAGTGATAATTGTAAAAATCAGCAGATATAGTTTTCCTGGTTTTCTATATCATTGCAGAGTTATTCTGATCTTAATTGGAAAAATGATATCCAGGATATCACCATAGGGCTAATAATATCTATGCTTCAATATTTGTAATATCACATCTTCTTCTTTTTTCTATAAACATATATTAAGCCAATCACAAGTTAGGTTACTTCTTGGTCTAGCCAAAAATAAGTAATAAACATCAGGTAGGCATCAAATGAAAAGTAACTTCTGTCATTCTGACGATGATATTGATTTATGGAAACAATTGTCAATTTTTTTAAATTTTCAATAACTTTTATTATATTGTGGAATTAACTAGAAACCGTGAGTTTCATTTAAAACACTAATATAAAAACAATTGTTGACCTAGACCAGAAAAGAATTTAAACAAACAGTTTTACACAACCGACAAGGTCGATGACAAAACACACTATGGTTTGTTTATCAAAATATAGACAAATCGTGTAACTTAGTATGAAGAAATTGGAAATTAACCTTCAATTACGAAAATAAAAAATATGCGAAATAACATATCCCAAATCTTTTGAAATAAATAGTAGAAAGTTTGGTAACAGGAGCAGTGAGGTAGTAACCCTCATAAAGTGCTCACGTACTGTATGGCTTGACACTTCGACGGCCGTTCGTGAACAGTGATATTGTGTGGTTGTGAATTGTGATATTTCAAAAACGTTAGTTTTTTTCTATGTCATTATAATCATTTTTTCAACAAATATCGTATTGACATTTTATTTGATTTGACTGGGTGTCTAAAGATACATTTTCTGGTCATATTAAGTGCACTATTGACATTTGAGCCCCTCACCTGACATATTTAGGAAATAGTACGATTTGCAATCGATTTAATAATCCAAGGGAACCCTAAATTTCAGTAAAGGGAATATAAAGATTATACAGGGATATTCATATGTAAGAATTATCTTGTTTATATCATAACCAGGTCAGATTACCGTCAGATTTCGAAAGATTTTTTTTGATAGTCACTTTCTTATATTATACAGTGATATTCATATGTAAGAAATATCGTATTTATACCTTCAGATTTCGAAAGACTTTTTGCACTAGTCCTGATAGTTATTTTCTTATATTATACAGGGATATTCATACGCCAGATATCTTTCATTTATGTCATAATCAGGAAAGACTATATTCAGATTATGGAAGACCTTTTGCCCGAGTCATATTAATTTTTTCTCATACCTTACACAGGGATAGTCATATGCAAGACATCTTTTACTTTTGTCATAATAACGAGAAACTACTTATTTAGATTATGAAAGACGTTTTTCCCTAATTAGTTTCTAGTGTATCGTACCGGGACATTCTCCACCGAGTAACTTTTATTTTGTCCAAACCGGTGCTGAATTACTGTATTTAATTATTTTCTGTTTGTAATATATATGTACATATTATCCACCCAGTCTGTTTCCTTTATCAACAACCCATACCCTCGGACCAGCAGGATTGAACGGGTTGACGCGACCTGCCTTAGAACTCAGGCTTGGCACATTGTATAAGCCCAAGGGGCCCCAAGGAGACCTTGTCCGCTCGTGCCAGGAAACCACCTCCTCCGAAGTTACCCACAGGGGGATTCCTAGCTCTAAATTGTGCCATAAGACACTGGTGACAGCACACTGCAAAATTCAAGGAAATAGGGAATTTAAAGGTTGTCCTGGGGGAGGACTGGTCACTTAGGTTGAAGTTTGTGGTAATACCTGAACGTAAAATTGGAACTTGTTTAAAGGTTGTCCTACACTGGTAACGGAGGGCTGTAAACCCTAAACAACCACAGCGGTTATTACAGTAGTTACAACGGATTAATGACCATTAGTTGTTAGAGTGGTGACAGCGGCCACTGGATTATTACAACGGATCCAAAACCCATTTATTACAACGGATGCTTTAGTGCATTTGGTTACACTAGTATCGTAGAAAATTAGTTATGAAAAGATATCTTTTGCATATGGCCGGTTGCACACCAAAGTTTGATAGATTTTTTTAAACCTTTTATTTCAGAAACAATTTGTTATTTTTTTGTCGGTAGTTTTGAGAACCTGCGACAAATTTTATCAGGATGTCCAAGAGAAAAATATTTGCAACCCTCAAAAAAATATATCGGTCCCAAAAAACAATTCAGGCCAACTTGTAGAAAAATATAATCTTCATTGCAAAATTGTTCAATGTAACCCCGTTTTACGGTACTAATGAAGTGTTCGTTAGGTGTCAGTGTAGGTCAGTACAATTTTTAGCGATCTTTTGATCTATTTCTTATACGCTCAAGAATATTCAAATAGTCAACCACATGAGCTTGTGTAGTAAATCGAGTAACAAGCAATACAAGTAAATCGGTTTAAATAACCAATAAGTGTCTCATATTCAGGAATACTTACTTCATATCTTGAGCAACTTTTAAAATGGCATCTCGTAATATTTCCTTGGTTAACGTTTTGTAATTTACTTCTATAGCCAAGCCTTTATCCACTAACTTTCTAACGTTCGCCGGTTGATCCACTATAAATGGCATTGCTACCATGGGTATTTCAAAAGTTATCGCTTCTTCTATAGATTGAGCGCCACCTTGTGTAATAAATACTTTGACATTTCTATGTGCTGAAAATTATGTAATTAAATAATATCTAAAATATTAAAAATTATTATTAGAAACATCTGGTGCTACCTTACCATCAATACGCTTCAGTACTGCCTTTTGTTTGTAAATTAACAGTAAATTACCAGATACAGAAGATCCAAAGAAGTACTAATGAAAAATAGGCATAAAACAATGAGACAGTTTAAGACAGTTGCTATTCATCTTGGTCATGGATAAGATAAGTAAAAGCGTTAAAGTAAAAGGAAGACAGCTAGAAACAATAAAAGGATAAAAAAATAGAACCAGTTAGACTCAATAATTCGTTAAATGCAGATGATATAGTAAGTATTGATTCTAAATTCATAAAGTAAAATGCTGATATTAGTAAATATATGGTATGTAGAGATTAAAATGGAGATAAACATGAGCGAGACGAAAGATCATAAACGGAAGAAATAAAGATGCCCAAACAAAAAAGTGAAGAAATCAAATGCAAAGATTACATTTTAGAAAGAATATCTAAGCACAACCATCACAGAAGACGGGAATATAGACGCAGAAATAAGAAACAGAGCCAATAAATCAACAAGATTATACGAAACGAAAAATTAAACGATACTAGGCCATAGACAGATAGATATTGAAACAAAGAAAATAATACATAATTTAATAACTATTCCTACAATAACATACGCCACAGAGAATTGGATAATTCAGAAAAGGTCCGAAACTAAAATGGAAGCAATTGAAACGTAACAGTTCTTAAAAATAATAGGGAAACGAATGGGACCGAATCAGAAACGAACACTCATATGGAAAATGACGGGGCAATAATACAATAATATTTAAACTGGTATGGACATATAATTAAAATGAGCCAACAAAGAAAATCTAGGAAAATAATGGAGGAAGGTAAACCAAGGAAAAAGCAAAGAGGAAGATCAACAAGATAATTAATTGATCAGATCGACGAAATAAAAGAAAAATTCTGGAGTATATGAAAACATATGCCAGAGACAGAAAGTCATGAGAAAATCCCCAGTCCAATGCCCGAAAATCCATAAGGATAAGCCAAGACGAAGAAATGAATGTAACTTCATTCACCTATTATAATAGTCCCTTCACTATCACGTTTATAACTACCAAATCATTATTCCTTCAATTAAGAATAGCCTAGTCGAAAAGTGAGTTTCATGCGAAAAATCGTTAGAATTGTACCAAAAATATTAGCGAAAGCATATTCGACGCGGAATCAAATTTCGAGAAAGGAGTATTGTAAGGTACAATACGCCGATACGCCCCTGCCTAATCTAGACATTAGGAAGTCTAGGTCAACTGCAGAGAGAAGAGTCGTAATTGACCAATCATGTGCACTAGAGAAGCATATCGTTGTTGACCAACCTAATCTTTACTTTTTTCCACTACTAGCTATTAAATTGACAATTATTAAATTTTTTAGCAAACAGAGAACGATTTCGATGAACCTTCGCACGATTATAGAGCTCGAAAAGTTGTTACGATCGTATCCTAGCACAATCCCTGAAAAAATCCCTAAGGGGTCCTAATGAACGTCTAAAATTTCGAAATATGGGTATTTTAAGAATTTTCCAATTTATACGTTTTTGACCGAAGGCAGAGAAAAAACACCCTATTTTTATGTAGCTCCATTCAAGACCTTTTCAACAGTATACAATATTCGAGATACTTGGTGTACTCTTGTGAAGTTATAGATAAAATAAGTGGTTTTTTTCGTGTTTCAAGTTTTTTTTTCCAATTTGTATGATTTTTGTTGCTTTATTTAAGACCTTTCGTCTTCTTCTTCTTCCACTACTTATCCATTCATGGATGTTTGCGATCACATGTACATACTCTTCTTTATTTCTGATGACGCTGAATAGGTCTCCTACTTTCCTCAGCCTTGTCCATTGTCTCACGTTTCGGAGCCATGACATCTCCTTCCTGCCGACTCCTCTCCTTCCCTTAATCTTTCCCTCGATTACTAATTGTAGGAATTGGTATCTTTCATTCCGTATTATGTGGCCTAGATATACTGTTTTTCTGCGCTTGATGGTTTCCAGCAATTCATGTTCTCTTTTAATCGTTCTTAGGACCCCCTCATTCGTTTTCCTGGGAGTTTTAGTATTCGCCTTTAGGCCCACATTTCGAAGGCTTCAAGTCTATCCATGGTGTTTACATTTAGCGACCTTTCTAATAGTGTGTAATATTTGGGATTCTCCGATATAGCCAAAATAATTGGTTCACCGTATACTTGTTTTTCATGTTTTCAAGTTTTTTCTAATTTATACGATTTTCAATCACAGATAGAGAAAAAACACCCGATATGATTTTTGTAGATCTATACAAGATCTTTCCAACGGCATGAATAGAATATTCCGGGTATCTGGTGTACATTACAGGTGTAACAGCAATCTGAATGGAATAGGTCGTTAATCAATTTATTTTTTATTTTTAATGCAGTCTTATGCATTTTTTAGCTGTTTTGAATGGAAATAAGTGATCGGGAATTATTTTTACCATGCCTATAATCGATTTTAGTTTTTTCCAAAAATACCAAAATTCCATGAAGAAACTGTGTAAAAAAATAATTTTTTAAGAAAATACTCAAATTTTACTCAATTTCAATCGATCCATGAACAAGATGTGAGAAAAATCGGCTTTTTGTAAAAATATCAAAATTCCGATTAATTTTGTTCGTGTCATGATCAAAATGTAAGAAAAATTTAGTATTCAATAAGTTGTTTGATATATTCCCAAAAAAAACCATGCGGTGCCATAAAAAGTTTTTTCTTTATCAAAATGTTTCTTAAGTACTGCATAAATCTAACAAATTACGCAAAAAATCTATATTACTTTTCTTAACTATATGAGAATTGAATTTGAAAGCTTTACAAAAAATACTTATATAAGTCCGAAAACTTCTTGTCGAGGTAAAAATAGGTGACGCAGGTACACCTATCACAAAAGATGTGATATCAAATCACACAATGTATAGGATGACACGTCGCTCATACATTTGGCACAATTCCAACGAATTTTCGCAGGAAAGTCACTTCTCTACTATATTAAAAAGATGTTATGAATTGAACAGAGAACGCCACACGTAACTTCAGTATGTCTTTTCTTTTTGTTGATTACCATTCCTTTTCTACTAAACGACATTGCCTCATTAAAGCTCTTTATACGAAATCTGTTCTCAAGTTATTTCAGCTTAATTTTCTGTCATTTTTGGATCCGGAACGCAGTTCCTCATTACTACATTAACGAAGTCATACATTATTTGCGCAAGAATAATATAATAGTTTACATACCCAAAATATCTTGTTGAGGTAACCATTTTCTAATCATAACATTATCAGGCTGATTTGGTAGATGATCAGTTTCCCATTTCCACAATACTTTATATGGCAGCTCAGCTAAGCCTGATACAATTTCGTCTCTCAATCGTTTGGTTAGATTAGCACTTTTCACATTGGAACCCAGAGAGAAGTAGACCACACCTTCTGGAGCGGAATCAAGGAAATCTTGAATGTCCTATAAACATTTTAATAATGATACATATCTAATCCAAATCAAGCCTCAGAATTGCTCTAACCCGTGAAATTTATGAGTAAATCTAACCTAAAAGTGCAAGAACAAGATTTTTGGGTATACCAGAATTGTGAATAAATTATCCCCAAATATCCAGTTACATCTGAAAGTAGCACTAAACTAGAGATAATACCCCAAAAAATATGAGTCTTCTGTGCATAACCTTAAAAGTAGACACAAACTTAGGAGTTTTTATTCTTAGTGTTATACTACAGAAACATGATATTCCAACTGACCCACTAAACAGATATAGATTAAACTCTATTCCCACGTCAAAAACTAATTCCAACTTAGTTTTGGGATTCACATGGGCAATATTATTATACGAGTACATATTGTAATTTTTTTCTTATTTATTTAAACAGTAAACGGGTGGTATAAACTTTAAACACACGATATGGCTACTTACGAATTTATTTAAACACTAAACTACTCACTTACACTTAATTTATATATACTTAACTATTCACTTAAATTTAATTTATATACCTCAATTACTAATTTATATCAACACTTTACTGTTCGCTATTTCGGTGTATTCTTGTTTATTTGTCGAGATCACTTTATGAACCCAATTTACTATCCCTGGTCGGTCCTTTATATATTAGTGCCTTTTTTCCTAGCTAATTCTAGATTGCGGCTTACACAAAAACAATTGGCTCTCTGGCATTTTCCAGATAAGACTGGTCACAAAAAAATGTATCGATAAGATAGTCACAATCGTAAACAGTTCTAAGAAATCCCCGCGCATCCGCCATAATTTAAACTTTCATACATGGCTTAGACAGAGTCGGATTCAGGGACTATATCGGTGTGCTGTTTCGTAACATTACCCCCTCCTTAAATGGAAGTTCCTCCTGGAACTTTTGTGTAGCCGAGACTGGATGTTTGAATCGGCAACTGTCTCCATTTCTACACTTTCCGATCTTACGAAAATAGCAGGGCACCGTCTTTGTTGGATACTGATAACGGGGGTTGTAACTGAAAATTAATATCTGGACACCGGCATCTCGAAAGATAAGCTCTACCATGTTCCTGATAACTCGCCAATCCAGCTGGTTACTCGCTATCTCAGGCAAAGCCAGTTTCTTCACGCTGGATTCCAACACATGGTCTCTGAGGTTTCGAAGTGCTTCCCACACATCGCGGTAGATAGATCGATCTGGAAATTCATTTTTAGATACCACGTACCGCGAATTATGTTTCAGTTTCAGTGTCTTGCCAGGGGCTGGAATCTGGTCTTCAAGTTTTTCTAATTGCTCGAACTTCTTTCAAAAGACGGATGCCAACCCTCGTGCGTTCTTGAGATGAGCGGGGATGTTGTATGACAGTAAATAATCTTCCGGGAGAGTGAACAAATATTGTCGTTGTTCTGAAGTGACTCCATATCTAGCTTTCCCGGTACCTCCATACGCGCCCATAAATTCATCAAAGGTAGGATCAGACACATCTCGAATATAGTTGACTCCTTTCTCTAGGTCATGGTCTCCTTCGAATGGCGCTAGTCGGTTTTGGTGAACTACTTTTGGTTTTCCGTTGAAGATCTTGCTTACATGCCATATAATACATCATTGATCCTTTTCTTGATTAAGTATGGACCTTCCCAGGATTTTTGTAATTTTTGAGAAAACACTTTTTTCGTCTTCGGGTTGTGTAACCATACTTTGTCCCCTTCTTTAAAACCGCCTGCTGTGGCCTGCGTGTCGTACCGACATTTCATTCTGTCGCTGGCAACTTGAAGATTTGTTCGAGCTAATTCATGAATATCGTCCAGCCCTCTTCTCAATTGGATCATGTAGTCTTCTCCTACTAGATCTTCTCCAGGCCGACAGCCAAATTCCAAGTCACAAGGAAGCCTCGTTTCACGTCCAAACAGGATTTTCGCAGGTATTTCACCCGTGGACTCATTGACGGCAGATCGATAAGCAAATGCGAATAGGGAAAGATACTGGTCCCAATCTCTCTGATGGCTGGAAAATACTTTGGACAGGTATTTTCCAATGGTCCTGTTCATTCTCTCGACCAATTCATCAGACTGTGGATGTAATGCTGTTGTCCTGGTCTTCTTCATTCCCAGATTCTCGTAAATCTCCTGGAAAAGAAGGCTTTCGAAATTTTTGCCCTGGTCATTGTGGAGTTCCGATAGCATTCCATCTCGGCTGATAATTTCTTTCACCAATACATCCGCGACAGTTGTGGCCTCTTGGTTCGAGATAGCGTAAATTTTCACCCACTTTGTGGAATAATCCATTATAACCAGGACGTATTTATCACCATTTTCTGTATCATATTCAGGTGAGGATCATTCTCCTGATCTTCTCTGATCCTGATGGCTGATCATCCTTCGTTGACTACAGTAGTTCTTGAAACTGTGGCTTCCCTAGATTCCGCCTTGTTGCGGTGGGAGCAGTCTGTTGGGCACGGTCGTCTGGACAGGGAGTCGGCATTTCGGTGACTCACACCAGCTCAATGTTCGATGCTGAAATCGTACTCTTGAAGTCATTCAATCCATCTAGCGATCTGACCCTCGAGATTCTTGAACTGCATCAACCACTTGAGTGCTGCATGATCAGTCCGGATTAAGAACTTCCTACCATAGAGATACTGGTGAAAGTGTTCCACGGACATCACTACCGCCAAAAGTTTCCTTCTTGAGACGCAGTAGTTTAGTTCTGGTTTGGAGAGGACTTTACTGAAATATCCCAGCACTATTTCTTGCCCTCCTTGAATCTGTGAGAGCACTACTCCAATTCCCACGTTGCTTGCATCAGTGTCAAGAATAAAGTCCCCTCAGGTAATGGGTATCCTAATATCGGCGCCGTGGTTAAATGCCTCTTCAAGGTTTCAAAAGCCGTTTGACAGTCTTCGTTCCATTGGAAGGGTCTTGCTTCTTCTGTAAGTCGAGTTAAAGGCTTGGCAATATCTCCAAACTTCCTGATAAATCTTCTATAATACGTGCAAAGTCCAAGGAAACCAATAATTTGATGTTTGTCGGTTTCTGTTTCACCGTTAACGTTGGCCCTCTCACCTGTGGTGGTTCGCAGTCGCAGTCTCGTTGGTAAAAGCTTCTTCTTGGAGTTTATTATTTCTGGTCGTATAATGGTTCTAGTTGCTCCAGTGTCTACCAGCAGAGTATATCTCTTGCCATTCATTTCTCAATCTAAATATACACTGTCGTTACATTTGAGCGAAGATATCAGTATGAGAAGGTCTTTGGAACGATCATGAGTCGGTGCTGCCCCCTTGTAGCCGACCCGATCTAGTTTTCTTGTGACTGGGGTTCTTGGTTTGCAGGAGTCCTGGGGCGCTTACACGAACTACGTACATGCACCAGCTCACCATAATTCCAGCATCTGATCTTTCTCGGCTTCTTGTCCATCATATTTTTTATTAAACTGACGAACTGGTCAAATCTGTCTTCGTCATCTTCTTCTTGGATGGTCCTAATTTTCTTATATCTAGAAGCCTTCGTTGCTGCTTCATATTCAAGAGCAGCTGTCAATGCGTCGACTAATGTTGTCGGATGGGCTAAACGAAGCGTCCTCTGCATATCGGGGTCACGTAAGACATCAATTAAGGCCTGGATGCCCAGACAGTCCATCATGTTCTCTGGTGCTGACGGATAAGCAAATCGAACTAGTCGGGCAATGTCCACTTCATACTCTTGAAGGGATTCATCACGCTTCTGCCTTCGATTCTTCAACTGGGATTGGTACAAATGTTCTAGATGTTCATGACCATATCGCTTGTTCAACCTCTTCTTCAGCTGCTCGAGGTCATCCGTTTCTTCCAAAGGTATCGTCTTAAGTACACCTAAGGCATCTCCGTGAAGTGCGATGGTTAAGTACACTGCCTTCTCCTTATCGGACCAATTATTCGCTCTAGCATCTGCTTCAAACTGTTTCACATAATTGGTCCACGTCATTTTTCCATCGATCGCTGGAGCCTTGACTCGGGTAAAACTACCAATGTCTTCTAACTTAGGGTGTGTTTCTGGCTTGCAAGGTTTTGTTTGCTCGGTCTTCTTTTCTTCCGCTGGCGTGTCTTCAGTTCTTATATCTCTCATCTTTCTTTCTAATTCCTTGATTTTCTCGTCCATCGTTGTCATCTTATTCTCGATTTTCTAGTCCATCGTTGACATCTTATTCTCGATTTCAGATTTTAGAGACGAAATTTCATTTTCAACGTCAGCGGCAATGTCGTTTTTCATTAGTAAGATATCGTCAGATATATCGTTCTTTATAGGAGAAATTTTCTCGTCCATGTTCTCTTCCCTGGCAGAAATCTTCTCATCCATGTTAGCAGAAATTGACGAGATTAAGGTGGAAGCCTCGTCATTAAATAAAACTGGTTCTGGATCAAAGCCGTCATTTTCCAGTGCCACTTTAAGTCTTTTCACTAATTCACTTTTATTACCGGACGTTTCCAACTCACGATCATCCAATTCTGCTCTTAGTTCCGTCAATTTAGGGTCACATAGTCTCTTGGACATTTTCACGTAGCAATTTATTTATATTACCCCACACCTGACACCATTGTAATGTTTTTCTTATTTATTAAAACAGTAAACGGGTGGGATAAACTTTAAACACACAGTATGGCTACTTACGAATTTATTTAAACACTAAACTACTCTCCCTGGTCGTTCCTTTATATATGAGTGCTTTTTTTACTAGATAATTCTAGATTGCGGCTTACCCAAAAACAATTGGCTCTGGCATTTTGTAGATAAGACTGGTCACAAAAACAATGTCTAGATAAGATAGTCACAATCGTGAACAGTTCTAAGAAATCCCTGCGCACCCGCCCTAATTTTAACTTTCATACATGGCTTTGACTGAGTCGGGTTCAGGGTCTACACTAGTCTGCTATTTCGTAACAAAATTCAAATGGAAGGAATAAATTCATTATAATTAAACAAGTTGGTTCAGACAGCTCAATTTTCCCCCACTTCCCAGTTTTGCGCAGTGAAATCATTGATAATTTTTTTAAATAGTAATATCAATTATTTTCTTGATTTTGATATATCTAGCAATTTCCTACCCTGAAAAATATTATTTGCAATACCATACATAATATCTTTTTTTAATCAAAGTCATTCAACAATTAGACACATACATTTTATTTTGGAAACTCAATAAATGAATGAAAGATAATTATTTGTAATTAAGTGCGTAATCTAAACAAATAAAAAAATCATATTCAATTTTACAGTAAAATAATTCAAAAATATTGTACTAAATTAGATGTTCCAAATGACCACCGATGCCTTGCCTTTTATTATTACAATAAATATTTTTATTATCCCGAAAAAATAAAGCCACCAACAGATTCCCGAATAAATGTACACAGTCCTCAAAAATCTCCTCAACTGGGATGGTGGTAGACATCTTAGAAACAACGTCAAAAGTCAAGGATGCTTCAATAGTACCTGCAACTCAACTTCTTCCTACAACGCGAACTCGCGTAAGTTTCCCAACCAATAGCAATCCAGCTGACGGGAATTCGTCTTAACCACAGATAATAGAACCACAATCCGCTTAAGACGTCGAACAATAGTCTAGTTAACCCAAAAATATTGACAATAAAAGTTCACATGTCATCTACGAGCACATCAGGCAGGAAATCTGTATGTAAGCATATTTAGTTTTCTATGGCTCGTAAAGTCAAACAGCAAATGCTAGACAGAGATCTCGACTGCTCCCAGTACGAAACAACAAACGAACGCCGCTATCCAAGACGTACCTGCCATTGGGCAAATTGTCAATTCCAATCCAGCATAACCAAACTTCTCAACAAATAACACTACAGCGATTCTTACTTATTAGAAATTATTTAAATGAGTTTAAACAATAATAGTACCATAGGACCTCCATAGATGTTGATGTACAAAGCCTAATTATCGGGAATTATCACACAAATCAGATGTAATCAAACGAATAACGTCTTATGGGTAAATGTTTACAATATATTCGAATGACACCCATATTCTAAACAGAAGCTTCTGACCGATATGGAAATACTAACTGAAGCCATAAGATGCTATATAAATGAATATCAAATATACCACTATCCCGAGAAACAAGTATGTATAAATTAATCAGTAAAATTTAGTTTCACCTAACACTAGTAAAATTTTTAGACAATGTCGGCTTCAGTCCGTTTTATTGTTTGGTACTGGCAGCAGTAATGATTTCACTACAACTCCAGAAATGAAGGAGTTGGCAATTCAATATATGTTTTTTTTTAATTGATAGTCGTAGAAAAATTATAGTCGAAAACACGGGTGGAATTCAAAATTCTACACTCGTAGAATCGTTTCCCTTGGCAACGGCTCGAGAAACAAATCATTCCACTCGTGTAGAATTTTGTTTATTCCATCCTTGATAATGAATATACTATTCCACTTTTGTCCGTCTCTATTTGTTTCTCGATATCTGGTTTTTCTAGTGCATCAAAAGTGCTCAATATTTTGAAAATTAGCATAATTCACGGTACTTACCTTTGGAAGTGGTTTCCTCTTCTTAATATGCATTTGATTTATTTCTATAATATTTGGAACGTTGGGCCTAACATCATGAATGATGGGATTAGAATTCACCAACACCAAACTAACGTTCTTTTCCAAATCTCCCAAAAAGGGCATATCATAACCGAAGTATTTCCTAGCAATTTCATCATCTTTGGGTAAAGCGTACCAATAGTGAAACATCCTGTATGAGAAATTGTATACTAAACTTTGGACTTTATTCCAAAATGAGAGATGTCCGCGAAAATTCAACATGGGATCTGGTGATATAATTGGATGAGTTGGGTTTCCAAGAGCATCGTGAGAATGAAGGAATACATTCAAACTTGATAAGCCTGACAACAAAACAAAAAATTTGTAGTAGCAAGTTGTATTTGTAAAAGAACAATAAATTGATTCTGTGGATTTCACTGGTCCGAATTCCATCTAAATGTACATAAATGAATACAACAGCATTAAGAGATCCAGAAAATATGCATATTTTACAGAATATGACAAAATACAACAGCATTATGATAAATATCCAGAAAATATGATGATTTTCAGAATGGTACAAAATACAATGGCATTATGGGATATAGAAAATTTGCTTATTATACAGAATATAACAAAAAATAAACGGTTTTATAGATTAAAACTAACTTTTCCGCATCTGTAGCCCTGAACAATATTCTATCAAAAAATTGTTACTTGTATACACTTCGGGGGATGTATCGTGCTAACAAACATAAATTTCTCCAAAAATAATCAAAAATTTATTATATCTGGATTTATAGGACCCGCTGTACTCGCTCGTCAACTGAAAATCAATAGGGTACTTCTGTGAGATACCTTGAACAATATTCAATCATAAAATTGATCAATCGTATACTCTCTGGAGGCTGCTAACACACTGAAAATTCTCCAAAAATAACAAAAATTTGGTACCTCAAGTACCATAGCACCCGTTGTTCTGGCTATAGTGAGCTGAAAATCAATAAGGTTCACCTTTGATATGCTCTGAATAATATCCAATCATAAAATTGGTCACTTGTATATACTCCGGAGGCTGTATCGTGCTTACAAACTGAAACTTCTCCAAAAATGACAAAAATATCATACTTAAAGTACTGTATTGGCTCCGGTGGGCTTAAAATCAAAAATCCCAATGGCACAGGACCAATTGGACAGGCTTATTTCAGTAACATGTTTGAATAAAACCCAAAATAAAAAATTATATACAAAAGTAATAGAATGTTTTGAGATGTACAAAAAACCAAAGTAAGAAAAATGTTGTAGAACATGTTAAGGTCTATAAAAAAGCTCAGTAACTTTTTTGCGTCAAATGAAAAACAAAGGAAATACGTTTTTTTTTTCAACTTTGACAGGCCGCCATTTTGTTTTTACTGGGCGGATTTGGCTCATTAACGAACTCGTTCAAGATTTTGCCTAACCGATTTTTGTAGCGAATTTGGTTTCGATCCGTCAAAAAATACGCCCTCTACGGGGCTTACAAATTCCGTTATAACACATACATATATATATATATATATATATATATATATATAACCTTTGGAACGGAGGGTGATTTTGGCATCTAGGACCACCAAAACGAAAAACTGCATTGCAATTTTTCCGAAGTCGCGTCATGCATTTTTGTAGCGAATTTGGTTTCGATCCGTCAAAAAATACGCCCTCTATCGTGCTTACAAATTCCGTTATAACACATACATATATATATATATATATATATATATATATATATATATATATATATATATATATATAACCTTTGGAACGGAGGGTGATTTTGGCATCTAGGACCACCAAAACGAAAAACTGCATTGCAATTTTTCCGAAGTCGCGTCATGCTACTCTCTACAATAGCCCTATTTCATTCTGAAATAACCCTAATAGGGTTCATCAGTGAGGTGTCCTCAATAATATTCAATCCAGAGGCTGTATCGTGCTAACAAACTGAAATTTCTCAAAAAATGACAAATGTCGCACTTCAAGTACCATAGCCCGTTGTACTGGCTCTGGTGAGCTGAAAATCGATAGGGTTCATCGGTGACATGTCCTTAACAACTTTCAATCATAAAATTGGTGACTTATTGCGCTCTGGAGGCTGTATCGTACAAGACATGTAAGGAAAAGTGGCCGACGACAACGACAACGACGACGACGACGACGACATACACACCGAATTTTTTTCTAAAAACCGTTTTTTCGTGTTGTTGTTGATGGAAAGCGTAAAAATAACTCAAAAAAAATGTTCAAAATTCCAACTTTTTTGGGGTAAACCAATACTTTTCTCGCATATAGATAGGTTGGGCGGAAAAGTAATAATAGTATTATTAGATTCAAAAAATTTGCTGATATTTCAGAATATGGCCAATTATAATAGCATTATGAGATCGAGATAATATGCTGATATTTCAGAATATGATAAAATATAATATCATTATGAGATCTAGAAAATCTGATGCTTTTGTAGAATTTTACAAAATACAATATCATTAGGATATCTAGGAAATATGCTGATTTTTCAGAATATAATAACATAGGGAGATCCAGAAAATATGCTGATTTTTCATAATATTACAAAATACAATAACATTATGAGATCCACAAAATATGGTGATTTTGCAGAATATGGTAAAATATTTTTTGGCAATCAATAGTAATATTCATAATACGAATGATATTAATCGTGAATGACAGAAGTTACATTTCATGAAATGTAACTTCTGTCATTCTGACGATGATATTGATTTATCGAAACAATTGTCAATTTTTTAGAATTTCCTATAATTTTTATTATATTGTGGAATTAACTAGAAACCGTGAGTATCATTTAAAACAAGTTTAGCAACTACCGAGATATCAATAACTCTGGTACCTAAGAAATATATCCCCAACAGATCTACGCGTACCACAAAAAATATTTGTCTAACGAATATGCGGAGAGTGCCCCTTTTCACATGCATTAAAATACAGAAAGCGATACTCTGAATGTGCCTACTTGGAGACTGGAAATCCACACGTCCTACTGAAGGGCAACTATGTTAATTTTTTTAGTGTTTTTATCGCTATAAGAATGTGAAATGCCCCTGTTTCACTTTATATAAGATTATTATCATGGAGTTAAAATTTTCGATTGAGAATGGCACGCTGAAACACCCTGTATGATATAGATAAGCATGTCAGCAATCGCAACTAATGACAAATTTTTTGTAATTGCGTAAAGGGCCATAAGGAAGTAAATTTTCAAATTTACTCACCTCATCAAAGAGACTTTTGTGAATGTTGCCTTAAAGTTGTTCAGATATATTTTGCAAAAATGAGTTACCTAGAGTGAACTGTTCTGGATCTGAAGACGAAATAGTTGAATTTTGAATCGGTTGTTCCGATTGTACAGGAGAAAGAGATATATTACAAAACTGGCGAGAAAAGCTACGTCTACTAATGCGTTGAGTTGGACTAACATGTTGAAAAAGACAAGTTTCAACTTAATATATACCATATATAAAATTATTATCACTTACATAAACAGGATCACCAGCTGTATCCATTTCTTGTCACTAACAGAATCACGTTTCTAATACAAATACCCTAAAAGGTTGTAGGTATAATATTACTTAGGTACGATCATAAACATATTTCATTTTCTTAAAAAACGAGTTAGCACGATTTATGCGGATGGCCAATGGACGTCGTAAACGCGAAACAGTATACGGAAATTATACATAAAACAATAGGAATCTCCTTTTCACTTAAAATCGAAGTGTCAAGTTACTGCCCAGTTTTAATTCCTTAGATACTTTCCCCTATATACAGTGCTACCAAGAGGCACATAAGTTCATTATAAGCTAAATAAAAAGTATGTACTATTAAAAATTCCCGAAACAGGTCAATTTTTTATTTTAAATTACTAAAACAAACAAAAGAAAAATTACAATTAATGTTCATCATTGACCAGTAGGCAATGACTTAACTGGGTCTAGTCTAACATTTTGTAGCGTAGAGGATATTTTGTTCCGCATTTATTGCCTGACTCGGTCTTATAGCTCACGAATAATTGAATGAAATGAAAAAAATTACAGAATAATTTTTTAAATAATGAAAATATACTGTGTAGTCTAATAAGTGATACAAGCTGTATTATGTATAATTATTCAATTATAATTAATTTTATGTTTATCTACCGTTATTAAATAGTCGTTTGTCTTATATTTATAAGTATAATGTATTATGACTTGGGCTTTTATATATATATATATATATATATATATATATATATATATATATATATAACAAGATGTACGAATAGTGCGTGACATATGAATAATGAACAACGAATAGATTAGTGGGTGTTGCACGCAAATAGAAGGAGGGGCTACTGAAAAGAGTGGTAACCGCAGACATGCATATTTCTGGCTCATTAGCCGTCATCGGTACGGTACAACCAATAAAAGATGGAAAACATGGGAGCTAAGGTGTTAAATGAAACATGAGAAAATATAACAGAATTCAGCAGGATAGTCAAACACAATATTACTGACACAAATGTTGTGTTATGCTATGTGATTACTGATTCATATAGATGTAATTGATTATTTTTAAATTCTTGAATTTTTACTGTTTTGTCTTACATAAACTATTGATTATTTCCGATTTTGTTATTATTGTTCTATATAAAATAAATAATCAATAAATTTAAGTTGGTATTAAAATTACTAGATTTCATTACTTCCTGTTTACAATACATTTCTTTGTCATATGTTTGGGCTGTGTTCCATTTATCATTTCTCATAAAACTTTCAACCCTTTCTTTAAATTGTCAACCTTTATTATAAACACCTGCAAATATTGATAAGCAATTATTGAAATAAATATTATTTGATGTTATTTCAGGATTCAAGTTCAAATGAAATTTTATTTCTGCTGAAATTCATATGGCGATGTTCAGAGCAATGTGGAACTTATTGATATTGACATAATTCTGGAATTAATTGTGCAGGTAAATTTTGATACTTATTTAAATAATGTTGTGTTTAGAATTTCTACTCATAGTCCTTTCATTAATCAATCATATCAATATCTGACATTATATTTATGCATATTTCACTCTTTCTACTGATTTTATATCTGAATTGTCAGTGACTTTCATAAGGTGGTTGTGTCTACTGCTACAACTTCCGTAATAATAGATCCTTTCTTTATGTTTGTTTATTTACAAATGTTTCAAGAACCTATATATATATATATATATATATATATATATATATATATATATATATATATATAGGTTGTTTTTTAAAGGTTTATCGACACAACAATACGCAGTTTCCTTTAGTTTATTTATAACGTTCATTCTTTATTTATTATTTTGTAAGCTACTTGTAATTTTTATATGTTTGTCTTCTATTGTACCAGTTTCAAGAAACGTGTAATACGTGTAATATATTTTTGAAATGAGCTGAGCTAGGGTAATCCGGAAATTGAAAAAAAAATAGGCTGTTTCATTTAAAAACTTGTGATGCCATCATAACATGAAGGTAGACTCTGTCGGAGCTAGATATCTCGTTTATTGTTAGCATTAGAAAAAAAATTATTAATGAGGAGTAGCCCATATCGCCAAGAGGCAGATTTTATAAACATTTATAAATATATAGGATGTTCCAAAATTGAGTGATGAACCCAACTAAACCCAAGTGAATATAGGGATATTCAAGCCCTTCTATTTTATATAATCAATATTTTTAGCAGAAAAATGTTTGAAGTTAAAAAAGTGATTTCCAACCCCTGGATTTTAGAAACTCTCAGCATAAAGTGAAGTAACGAAACAGTAATTTAAAATAAACAATCGAATGTATGCGCTACTTTACGGAATATAAAAAAGTAATGCAATGTCAATCTCAGAATCTGTTCAATATTTCGAATATATCGAGCGATCCATTCACGACATATGACTGAGTAACAACTTTTTAAATTAGTGTTTATTATGAGTCAATCACTGTTACAACGATACTACATGTTGAATATCTCTCATCAATCACTCCATAGTTATAAAACATTTTCTTAAAAATATTGTGACGTCAAGAATTGCCTTTTGATAAAGAAATATTACCCCATACTTCGTGTTGTAAAACATTTTATTTTTTACGTATTCTAAGAGTTTTGCCCGGAGCAAGGTAACATTGGCACACACATACTCACACATACATTTCCTTGATTACTTCATAAGAACGTAATTTTCTATCCAGAAAAGGAATATTTATAAGAGATTTTTGAAGTGTATTGTCCCGTAACTGAGAGTTACAAGGAAAGAAATTATTTATCTACCCAGGTAAAATATTAGTTCACAATTAGCTATTCTCCAACTAGTATGTAACAAACACCATACAAAATAATAACTAACATGTAATTCTGAAGTTAATGCAATTTTGTAAAGAAATTGTCTATGTGAACATTTTTAAAGTCCATTGTCTTTAATATTTTGAGTGTTAGTAACTTGTTAAATTAATACTGGAATGTCATTGCAATAACATGATGTGGATCCCTCCTACTTACAATAACATTATATCTTATTGGTCCTCCTATTTTCTGTAAAAAGCAGATATATACTCACAGCGGCAACAACGCAATAATAAAATTGACGCCCTGAAGGTTATCACATATACGTAATGCTGAATATAAGAGACGCTCAATTGTCCATCGTCTGAAAGGGCGCCATAATGTTTAGAAAATATACATGTCAGTACTGACAGTAGTAGACAAGCCTCTACGGAGGCATAATCAAAAAAGGTTTGAAAATGGTTTAAATAAAATAGACCGAAACGTTACCACTATAAGCAAGTGATTTTATTTCTGACCGAAACCCATGAAAATATAAGAAATTTAATATTACACTTTCGACTAACTGAACCCTCGAATACCATATTTACTGGATTCGTATCTCTGTAACCTATTAACTTACAAATAAATTTCTGAATCACGCAGGGAAATGTCTTTCAGCGTTATGTGCTTATTTAATATATGGTATAGTTGAACATATTTTATCTGGTTTTTAATTAAGGACACCTACTCACCTACAATAGGAGCTCTGTATTTTGCCGCGAATCCAAGAACAATATTCCAATTATGAGTTTTTTGTATAATGACCAAATCAAAATGGATACTATCATCTTTTAGCAAACTTTGAACAGGACCGTA
Organism: Galeruca laticollis; assembly: GCA_963921935.1. NCBI lineage: Eukaryota > Metazoa > Arthropoda > Insecta > Coleoptera > Chrysomelidae > Galeruca > Galeruca laticollis. The sequence continues at coordinate 154,825,148 of OY998181.1, read as the reverse complement.
CATAATTTCCTCTTTCATTACCTCTAAACCAATTTCATATATCAAATTTGATAAGCCTAAATAAGATCCAAATTCTTCAGAGATAACTTTTTTAAAACTCTCCGAATTAGTGTACGTAGAATATGCAAAAGACATATCAATTTCGGTTAAATTTGGTAAATTCTCTTTAAGAGGATTAGGAGTCAATACAGTCACCTGATGACCTCGCAGAGATAATTCTTTCCATATTGGTTGGAATATTATTTGGTGGCTGATAGATGGTGCCGGAAATATACCTAATATTTTAGCACTTTCACAATAACGCAATACTAATAAAAAAATGCCTAACAGTAATTGGGGACGCATGGTTACTTACTGCATATGTTTCTTCAATTTAGCATTTATATACCAAACTTATCTTATCTGAAAAAGCAAACAAAAAAATATCTCAATGTTGATTCAAAACAATTATTATATTTACTTAGATACGAGCAAAAACTAAATTCAATACGAGCTGACCACCGTCAATAACACATCAATTACCAAGACAAGTAATTTACTGTATCGATCCTTATTCTGTGAAATATACTCATTATTTTTAAATGAACCTAACTTTGGAACTATTTAGAAACAGTTTCATTTAAAAAAAATACTAAAAGTATTTACAAAAATTGTAAGCTTCTTAATAGGAAAATATTATTAATGCATGTACCTCTCATAAACATGTTCAGTGGTGTAAAGATTAATCAAGGTGCGAATGTTAATTGCAAATATTTTCGTTGTTCTGGTCAAACTCACGTAAGCTACTGATCACAAATCACCTACTCTATAGATAGTTCACGACAATGCTTTCTTGAAATGACAAAAATTAGTGCCACCTATAGAACTGAAACACAATTAAGTAGTGGGTAAATTGTTCCTTAAGTCGCTACTAGGGAAAGAAGAATGGGCGCTAAATTTAAATTGCGATTATGTTTACTGTTGGTTTTGAAGATCCTTGTTTATTGTAAGTAAATGACATGTTTTACTAAAAAGTCTACTATATTGTGCACACTAAATTGTTTGCCAATCATTAACGTCGCTAATATCTTGTAAATTCTAATATAATTGCCAAACGATTTATCATTGTAGATAAATATATTAGACTTTTTAAAAAATCAAGTCATTTACTGAGCAATATTTAAAGAAATTAACAGTTTTTTGACTGTTTACAGAAGGATCAAAATAAGAAACATATGTTATTAAAATATTTATTGAAAAAAGTATATTCACAAAATAAGGACAATGTACAAAGTACATGTGGATACAACAAAATATTATCAACAGTAAAATGATGAAAGTTTAGCTACTATTGTTACTGCAACAAGCTAAAATTGCATTCAAATAAATCAGAGACATATCATGAAACAAGAATATTGTAAACTGTAGATATAAAACATAAAATAAATTGATGATTGTGTAGCCATGTTATAAAGTTATAAAGTTTATAATATAAACTTACAGCTTTTTGTTTTAATTATATAATAGAAATACATACCACTGCAAGGCAATAACAAAGGCTCAGGAGTGTGTGTATTTTCAAGTGACATAACTGCAGTTTAAAAAAATAATTTACCAGTGATATATAATATAGGTCTGAAATTTCTTCAAGAAACCACATGTTTATTAATATTTGTTCACTACATTTTCCTCTTACCAGGTAAAAATAAGGATGGACTAGCAGTTGAATACAATCTATTGGACCAAGTGTACTTCACTTCAAAATGTTTATGGCATATTATCTTTGCTTGATACACAGCTAACGGCTCCATTGTTTTCAATTCATCACAGTTTATTGCATTGCCTTGAATTTTTGTGTCTTTATTTGGATTTAGAAATATATGTCTAATATTAGATGTTTAGATGTTGGTGTGCAATTAGGCACACAGCATTTCATATAACGTGGCATCATAAAACCTGACACACACTATTATTTAAAAATTGAAATTTATCACTCAAACTGACTTTATATCATTTGAAAACGAAAACTGATAAAATAGGAAAAATAAAACTATAAAGCGTTATAACACAGTTATAAACACAAATCACATCGATTTGTGGTTATAAATCAAAATTATTGACATTTGGCAGTGGTGAGTGGATAAAACAGGAAATTTTACAATACTACTAAAATTCAATGGTGCTTCCATCTCCTTGTCTGAAACACATACTAATAAAATAGCTTGACCTTGATCCATCTGCGTGAAACATCTATAGAGTAGGTGATTTGCGCTACTGATGAGAAAGTCGTAAGCAGAGAACAAAATGTCAATCAAATTTCCATTGAATAAAATGCCGGGTTGAGGTTTCTTGTATATGTCGCATTTGCTCTGTCATTTCATGTCTACCAATTTATAATTTTTATTACGTGCCCAAATTACTTCTCTAAGATTTGTCACAATGTACTTTCCATATTTTTCTATTCTCAACAAAATGATATTTTTGATTCTTGTTAGCATTATTTGAGTTACCCAACACATTATGTAAAGTATTGCTTCAATAAAATATTTATGACGTTTTTTAAGTTTGACAGTACATGACGTTTATTAAAATAGAAATGTATCCAAACAACCCTTTAAATATTAGGTAGTTAAGTTAGGAGGAGAGTTTGTTGAAAATGAAAGCGACATACGTGACATAATTTTGACAATTGTTGAGAAATTTTTTTATCATATTTTATAGTGTACTAGGGTATATATGTATTCTATTCACAAATTAAAAATAGAAATATTAAGAAATGAGAGCAAAAGAATAACTTATTCCGACTCAGATTGTCATACTCTGGTGGATATAATTTTAAAGAAAAGACATTGTAGAGTGTAAGAAAATTGATGCAGTCACTTGGAAGCAAAAGATAAAAGCGTGGGAAGAAATTGCAGAGACATATATTTCATTGACAACTGAGCCCAGAGCTTTTGAACAATTACGTTTTAAATTTGGTAATTTAAAAGAGATAGTGTACGTTGTAGGAGTTTATATAAATATAGAACACGTGTAGGAGATTTGGAAGAGAGAAGAGAACAATTTAAAAAATGTGTAAGATTTGAAAAGATAAAATATTATAATGAAACTCCGTGATACTGTAACTATATAGATTTATTCCCCTCGGTCTTGTGGTTATACCTAGACTAAACATTTTTACCCATACAAATCCCAAACAGCTCTCTTCACTCTTCAACCCTGGTCGTAACTATTTCATGAGAACGATAATATAAGATCGAATAACGTAAACAACACGTGTTCGAAAGTATATTCCGTCTCAATCTTGTACAAGAAACACGGTGCGCAAAATAAAATATAACACTCGGCCATCCTGATAATTTGGTCTGTCCTCAGACCCTAAATATATACTAATCAAGAAACTAAAAAGATATTTAACCTTCATGGGACGGACATCAAAATTTCACGAAAAGGACTAACTGGGGTCCGAGAAGACCCCATGCGTAAAATTGCAGAATTGCTGTATTTTTCTTTAAATTAAATATATAGAAAAGAAGTTTTATTCAAGTTTTACTATTAACCATATATTAGTCAAAAATCATCACGAAAAAATACGAAATACCCTAATAACTAATACTACTAGCTATATATCATTTTAACATTTTTTACAAACTATCTCCGATTTTGAATGTTCTAGGCACACAAAGTTATTACACCTAATACATATTTTTCTGGATTTTCTGTCCTTTCCTCTTTGACACATATGGCAGCGCCCCCTGGTAATGTTTTGTTGTTCAACTCTATGTTCTGTTGCATCTAGTAGTTCGGGAAAAACGTCTGTCATATGCCGTTTTCTATTCGTCTGAATGTATTTATTTATTTATTATATCGCCGGAAAACGTTTTTCTTTATGAGTTCTTTTCCTAGTCCCAAAATATACATTTTACGTTTATCCAAACTGTTTTTTCGCCAATCCGGGTTCTGCAGTAACCACAATATATAAGCATTTAGTCCTGCGATATCTATAAGATGCGAAAATATTGCCATTGGCCAGCGGTTTGACTTTCTCTGCACTGTATATTCTTTGGCCAACTTATCTGAAGTGTCGACAGCACCTTTTGTTTTGTTGTAATAAAGAAAAATTTCTGGTTTATAGAGCTGTTCTTCTCCAGCTACTTTACTATCAGTATGCTCACTTGAAAGTAAGATGACAGCATGTTTTTGTGTTGGAACATAGGATACTAGCGTTCTTTGATTTCTAAAAGCAAACATACTTGATAACTCTTTCTTGTACGATGCCGGTAGAAGTTCCCTGGGAATAAATGTTTTATTTTTCCGGAGGGTTCCACATAAAGTAATATTTTTTTCCACAACTTGTCAGCAAGTTCTAAACTTGTAAAAAAGTTATCGGTCGTTATTCCAAATCCGCCTTCCAAATGGTCTGTCAAATCTAGGACAACCCTTTGACCTTGACCCTTTTCCGCTTTGTTACCTTGTTTTTCTAAAAATTAATAGATACATAGGAATATAAAGTTTGCCTATATTGCTTTTCAAATAACGTACCCAAATAAACTTGCATGTTTGCAATATAAGAAGTGGTGCAGTCCATTATATATATATATGGTGTGTGTGTGATACTGTGATAAAGTAAACGATAAATGAGGTAAATACCGTAGTATTAGCATAAAAATTTATATTGGTCTGCACAGAAATTTAAGCCCAATTCTTCAAGTTTATACAATCTAAGTAAAAAACCATGCTAGAAAAATTATGAAAACATTCCATGAATAAAGCTTTGAAGATAAAAATAATAATAAAGTAGTTACTTTCTTCGCATATGTACATATATCGAACTCGTAGTCCAGTGAACAGGTGGAAAATAAAAATATGAACCAACTAACTAATCAAGATTTGCTAGTAAAATTGGAAGAACTAATAAAGAACAATTCCGCTGAAATAAGGAAAGATATACAACATCTGAACAATAATATAAATAAACAAATAGAAGATATTGAAGAGCGCTGTCAAAAAATTGAAAATAGAATTACATATATTGAAAGATCAAATAAACGAAATAATATTGTAATTTTCGGAATAAATGCTAACAAAAACAATTTGATTGCAGTAACGATTGAGAAATTGAATCAAATTTTCGGATGCGACTTGGAAGAAAGAGATATAAATAACTTATTTACTATTGGGCAAAAAGGTACTGTAATCCTTGAGTTTGTATCTTATCTGACCAAACAGAGAATTCTCCAAAATTTGAAAAAGCTTAAAGGTAGTGGAATGTCTATTTCAAGTGACCTGCGACCAGAAGATCAAGCATCTAATAGAATACTGGTTGAACATCTTAAAAAGGCCAGGAGTAAACAACATACGGCATACATAAAAAATTTCAAACTGTACGTAGATGGAGTACCTTACACCGCTGAAGAGTTAGAAAGTACACATAACGAAGAACCAATAGCTGAGCTTGAATACGACCTTCCACAAAAATATAATTCTGCCCCACCTACACCAACAACCAAACCTGACGAAATAGATGAAGAGCAACACGGAAACGAAACTAAAGCTGAAATAAAAACAAGTGTTCTATCTCAAACTGCAGCCGCTCAAATCAAAAAATTCAAAGGATCAGCTATAATTCAAGGTAAAAGCATAAAAAATATCAACATTTCTGCAACACTCACTGAAAACACCCCCCCCCCCCTACTGGCAGAAAAAATATACAACAAGCTGAAACCCGTGTAACCCGGAAAAACTCTACGAAGTAGACCAAGAAAATTAAGTATTAAACTTTTTTAAGCCTCACTGCCTGGACTACTAATATTATTAAAAGTTGTCCATCTAGTTTTAGTTATTTTTTAAATAATAATTTAATCACTAGTGTTTTTACATTGTCTTTTAACTGTTTTGTCAATTAGGATATAAGAAAAACCCTTTACATTTGATTCAGAATAGAAATTGTTTATTTGATTCGCAAATATATAGGATGGATCAATATATTAGAGATTTCTCTATTAAAACAATTGAAAATTTTCATCTTAACACTGAAGAAGCCAAAAGTGTTCTAGAAGTTAACTATTCATCTAAAACCTTCAACATAATTCATAACAACATAAGTAGCATTAATCGCAATTTTAACGAATTCACATTGCTACTGGAAGACATAGATATCACTTTTGATTGTATAGTTTTCACAGAGACCTGGCGTATCCCTGATGTCACCATCATTAACATTCCAGGATATAAGACAATTTATAACCACGGAGATCTAAATCAAAATGACGGTGTTGTTGTATTTGTAAAATCCAATATTTATGACTCTCATGAAACAATTCGTTTTAATAACAGTTTTCTTTTATACAAGTTTTTATCATAAATGCTTTATATAGGTCGCCATCTACTTTAGTGGATGGGTTTGTTGATGAATTACATTCTTTCCTAAGTCAAAAAACAAACCGGGTGACTACAGTATAATTATAGGGGATATTAACTTAGATCTATTATCAAATACTAAAGAACCACAAAACTATCTCGAGATTATGAGTGAACATGGATATATTTCTTCAATCAATTCGCCAACTAGAGTAAAAAATCGGTCCGCAACATGTATTGATCACATTTTCATCAAAAATAAAAACCTAAACTATGACACTATACTACCACTGACTTTGGAAACCGATATAACAGACCATTATCCAATATTAGTTCAACTTGTACTTCCTTCCACAAATAAAAAACAAAATATTACAAATAACAATTCTATAAAAATAATAGACGAAAATAAATTAAAAAATGAAATTCATCAAGTTAATTGGGATTTAGTTTTTAACTCCGATGTTGACATCGAAACTGAAATAAATCATTTTATTGATATAATTCAAAAATGTATAGATGTTTCTACAAAATATAAAAGAGTTACTAACAAGAAAAAAAAACGGAAACCTTGGATAACCCATGAACTTATCAACATAATCAATAAAAAAAATAATATGTTTCAAAAACTTAAAAAATCTCAAGATAATGAAATTTTAAGACGAACTTATAATATAAATACAATAAAAATAAATAAATTAATAAAACAAGTGAAAAGTGAATATTACAGAAACCGCATTGAACACGATAATAAATCAACAAATCTATGGAAAACTATTAATGAGTTCCTGACGGTCCCAGAAACCGATACAATAAATTCGATTAAAAATGATAAAAAACATAATTTAGAGAAAGATCTACAACAAGTTAAGATGTGGTTTGACAGTAGACTTCTATCATTAAATATTAATAAAACTGTATACTTACCATTCAGTTCCTACGTTGATCCTCTGCCAAATTATGACTTAACTATTGAAAATCTTACAATTTCACCAGTTAACAAAGTAAAGTATCTTGGTATCATTATAGATCATAATTTGAGATGGGATCAGCATATACAATATCTACTAAAGAAGCTACGTTGCATTCTATTTAAATTTAGGGAAATATGTAAAATACTTAACTTAAAACAAAGAAAAATAGTTTATAGAAGTCTAGTGGAACCACACATTAATTATGGAATGATGGGATGGGGCGTACCTACTACCATTAGAAATCCTTCAAAAACGTTTTCTTAGGACAATTCTTCACCGAGGTTATGATTGTCCAAGTGTTATATAAGGAAAGCGAAATATTTGGTCCTAGGCAAATATTTTTTATAAATGTATGTATTATTCAACATACACATAAGACGAAACTGAGAACTCCAGGCCACCAATACGAAACGCGAAATAAAACAACATTTATTACACCACATACGCAAAAAACGGTTGGTCAAAAAAACTTTACCTATTTAGGCCCTAAATTATATAATTCACTTCCGAGTGAAGTTAGGGAAGTCACCATACTATCATACAAAAGAAAATTAAGAGATTTTGTCAGCAGTAAGCCGAGAGATTTTATAAATAACTTGATTGATTGAAGTGAAGAAAAGGCTATATATAGAAAAGAGAAATAGTTATAATGTAAATAGCATCCATCCTATATCTTCAGTGTTTTTATTTTTATATCTTTTACAATGTTAAAATTCTTGTAAATTCCATATTGTTTATAATTTTCAGTTCTGGTTAGATTTAAGATATTAATAAGTCATATTACATTGTATTATACAGTTTAATTGTTTAATGTGTTTTTGCCACATACAAGTAAACTTAGTTTACTTCGTGGTTAACAGTTCATTTGTACTTTTTATTTAAAATTTTCTATCTGTAGATGTATAGTACAAATAAACATTATTACAAGAGCCCATATTTTCATTCCATACTTATCAGGTTTACTCTTCATATAGACTCGGAATGGTGCCTTACCCCTAAATGGTACAAGCTGCTCATCTATACATAGATGGTCGCCAGGATTAAGTGATTTTTTACAATTGGAAGTGAAAATATCGAATATATCTCTTATCGGAGCTAGCTTATCTACTCATTTTCGTTCTTGTCTTGTTTGAAAATTATCAAAGCGTAAAAATGGAGTAATTTGTTCGAATCTGTCTCTTGACATTGCAGCAGGAATTATAGGACGACAGTAAGAAATATCTTGACACCAGAGCATATCGATAGCCTCTTTCGATCCGTGCAGTGCGCCAAGGATAAGCAACAGTCCAATATAAGCTTCAATCTCTGTAGAATCAACAGGTACAAAAGTTTAATATTATTCGGATTTTCTATATTCCATTTATCATAATATGTTTGTGCCTTTCTGTTTGTTTAGGTTACTATTATGTTCAGAATATCCGGAGATAGGAAAAGAAGAAAAGCGTCTTTTATACTTGAGATATCAAAACTGTAATTTGTAAGGCCTAGAGCATGTCTCCGAATATTAGCTTTTGAACGTCTAACTTTTGTGTTTCCTGGAATTTTTGACCACTCAGTTCCATCTTTAGATTTATATACTGGAATGCCCTGGCTGTTACTAACTGTTGGTTCCTCTGGGTTCGTTCTCTCTATACTTTGATCAACAACTATTACATCATTTTCTTCCTGTACCTCTGTGACAATGTCTTCATCTTCTAAGTCACTCGATGTTTCCTCATTGATAACACTATCAAACTCTGGATCATCACTTTCAAGTATACGTAACATCGCATCGTCAGTAAGCCCCTTGCGATTGTTTCTAAATAAAAACTGACTCATTTTCAGAGCGAAGTACCCTACTCGCAATATCACAAGAGACTAACCCGAATATTCAAGTCTAAAAATTATATCGCAGTGCGGGGAATCCCCCATTTGAACTGGTAATTTACATTTTACAATTATATGGGTAAATTCCCTGTGAGTAAACAAACGTTAAATGTATGGGATTCCCCGATTTTACTAACAGTTACCGGGATTATTTTATCAGACGTAAAAGGCTGACCGGGGTCTGAAGAGACCCCTGGGATATAAAACTATTTTTTGTTTATACCAGTCAATGAAAACTACTAAATACATCATATTTCATCGAAATAATTCATAAACTGCAGCTAGATGAAAGATCAATGTTTAAAAATTTGCGTTTGCAAAGATACAGCAAAAACATACGTCATGAGGTACAAACGGACCCCGGCCAGTCCTATGAAGGTTAAAGAAACTTGTATCAAAACAACTTATATAATAGCTATAATGATATTAGTACACAAGAAAAATGAAATATAATACTCGGCCATCCTGATAATTTGGTCTGTCCTCAGACCCTATATTATACCTTAACATAAATTCAACACTATATCGTTAGAACATTTTGAGAAGGAAAAAAAATCTGAAGTTCCTTCTGCTTTTTTTACAGACAACATATTTGCTAAATAAAAATACAAAGACAACGTGGCCAAAAACAATAGCGTCGTTCGCTTATAGGCACGTTCCCAAAAAAAACACATTAGCGACGTTCGCTTATAGGCACGTTGCCAACATAAAAACACAGTAGCGACGTTCGCTTATGGGCACGTTGCCAAAAAAACACAGTAGCGACGTTCGCTTATAGGCACGTTGCGAAAATAAACACATTAGCGACGTTCGCTTATACGTTACTACTACTCCTCTTCGCTATGTATGCTTATCCATTTTTTCACATGATCTGCAGCTACAACAGTTCTCTTACGTTTGAATCCCTCCCGCAAGTCTTAAACTTCGTATCTATCATTGAATAGTGCCTTTGTGATGCGAAAAGGACCTTTGTATTTGGAATGAAGTTTATGACTACCATCAGTAGTTGGTATACTCGTTATTAATACCCTTACTAAATCTCCTTCGTCATATTTGGTGGCATCTCGTCTTATTTTGTCGTAACGTTGTTTCTGTTTTTTCTAGTCTTTTGTTATATGGTCTGGAATCTTACATCTTAGCTCCTCCCTCCAAATCTAGCCTGTCTATTGTATCTTGAACTTCATTCAAAACTATTGCCTCAGCTGCATGTTTTGAATTATAGCCAATGAGCGCCTTCAAAGGGGCCGAATTGATGCCTTTATTAAAGCTTGTATTGAGTACACTTGCTTCACGTATTTATCCCAGTCTCTTTCGTCTTTACTTGCAGTTGTCGTTGCCAGTGCACTTACAATTGTTTTATTGTAACGTTCACATGGGCCATTGCTTCTTGGTGATGCAACAGCATTTAAAATATGCTTGATTCCGTAAGTATCACTAAATATCTTAAATGTACGGGATGAAAAAGCTGTTCCTCTGTCGCTTATAATTCTGGTAGGTACTCCGAATAGGTGTATTAAGTCAGTTAAAACCCTAATAACATGCTTGCTCTTTTGGTTATGTACTGGCTCGATCACAGTGAATTTAGTAAATGCATCAACCATTACGAAAATATACTTATTTTTTCTTTTACTTATCACAAATGGCCCAACATGGTCTACGTGTAATGTATGAAAGGGAATCGGATGTTTCTCAATGGGGTTCAGTTTACATTCTCGTTTTGAAGACGTCAGTTTGTAATACATACAACTTAGGCATGCATTTACATATTTTGTGACAAATTTTCTCATTTTCGCAAACCAGTAGTTCTCTCGAATTCTTTGTAGTACTTTTTCTACTCCGAGATATCCAGAATCATCATGGCACACACGACAAATTTGCATACGTGCTGCTCGTGGAACAACCCATACATTGGCTCCGTTTCCTAATTTCCTGTATAATTTATTACCCTTCAACTCGTACTGATCAAAGTACAATTTGTTTTCTCTATTCTTTCTTTTACTGGCAAGAATATTTCGAATTCTACAGACCTGTTCATCCTGCAATTGAGCGGCTGTAATCCAGTCCGCTTCTGTCAAATCTATTTGAAAAACTTCGACTTCTAGATCAGTGCCAGCTATGGGGTTTCTGCTCAGTGCATCAACATGCATCATCTTTCTACCAGCTCTATACTCAATTTCGAAAGTGTACTCCTGAATCTCCAGCCACCATCTTCCAATGCGTGGAATCAAATCCTTTTTAGACAAGGTCGTCCGCAAAGCGTTACAATCAGTGACGACCTTAAAGTTTATACCCAACAAATAGACTCGAAAATATTTCAAGGCACACACTACAGCCATGGTCTCGAGTTCATATGAGTGATACTGCCGTTGGTCACATGTTGTTTGTTTGCTATAATAGGTAACAACATGTTGATTATCGTCAGTGTCGTATTGAAATAATATTGCTCCCAGACCAATAGAGCACGCATCTGTATGAAGTTCGGTTTTCAGTTTACGGTTATATATTGCAAGTATTGGGCAAGATGTAAGGGCCTGTTTAATTTCATGGAACGCTTTTTCTGTTGTGTGTTCCACATCCAAATTGTATTTTTGCGAGTTAATTTTGTCAGAGGCTTAGCAAGTTCTTGACCAATTTTCGGAAATAACTCGCTAACCCAAGAAATTGACGTACTTGTTTAACGTTACCAGGATAGGGCATACCCAACACCGCTTGAATTTTCTTATTGCCTGGCTTCACTCCTTCTGCACTGATTTCTCTCCCAAGATATTCTATAATTGTTGCAAGGAATACATACTTACTGATTTTCAAGGTAAGAATATGTGCACGAAGTTGGATCAACGCCCTTTTTAAGCGTTCTAGTCCCTCCGCTACAGTCAAAGAAGGAATTATAACGTCATCGATATATGGAAAGGCGAATTCATTATTTAACGGTCCCAGAACCTTATTTATTAATGATTGAAAAACAGAAGGAGCATTTGCTAGTCCGAAAGGTTACAAATGCGGCCTTTTCAATGGAATTCGCAGCCATACGAATTTGATAAAATCCCGACGCCAAGTCTAAACTCGTAAAATACTTAAATCCTCCTAATCTGTCAATCTGGTCCTTAATATGTGGCAGTACTTCACGGTTTTTCATAGTTACTGCATTGAGATGCCTAAAATCCACACACATTCTATAGTCTCCATCCTTTTTCTTAACAAGAGTAACCGGGTTAGCGTAAGGAGAATTAGATTCGCGGATTATTTCATTATCCAAACGGTCTTGAATCATATTTCGAAGAATGCCCTTCTCCACTGCTGGCATACGATAAGGATAACGTACGACCGGAGTGTCGACTATACATTTTATCTCCATATCCACTGTATTCGTATTCCCTAAATTTTTCATGGAAGATAATATGCAGTCTGAAAAATCATGTATTAAGGAGATACATTTTCCCTTATCGGCAGCTGAATCATCTACCGATTTTAGTAACTCGACAGGCTCTATAGATGGCACGGTCTGCAGTGTGCCTAGAGTGGAATAAATAAACTAACCACCCCCCTCTTGATAATGGCTTCCAAGTGGAAGCCGAAACGTCGAGATATGTACATATGTACCTGTCCAGAAAATGTTTTATGTCTTACATGTGATATCTAAAATAATGAAAGAAAGGTAGTAATTTATATTGTTTTCGTGTAATTTAATTTTGTAAATATTGACATAATTTTAGATTATTTTTTTAACCAGAAGATGACTTCATAAGTCGAAACGTACGTCGTTAATAAATGTTTTTTGAGTATATTTGACCTTTAATCCAAGGAAGTAAACAAAATATGACTTAAGTGGTCAAGAAATATATATATATATATATATATATATTTGCGTGCAATACCCACTAATCTCTTCGTTGCTCATTATATATATATATATATATATATATATATATATATATATATATATTTTATTATAAATTTTATGTAATCATGATGTCAACAGAAGTTTAAGATGTCACAATTTAAAATAAATTAGAAACAATTTATACAAAAAGACAAAAATGTATTCATCCATGAACGATTTTGATACACCCCGTATGTCCTTTTTATAAAATTATAGATGTTGACATTCAATAGTCAAAGGTAAATTCACAATAACAATTTTTGAAGTATACTATCAATAATATATCCAATTGGAATATAATGTTTGTATGTCACTTTTGTAATTAAGTTTAATTTAAAAGATAAGATTTTTAATAACATTTAACACAAGTTAGAATGCTACTCTGATTTTATTTATGGTATGAATTAGTTAATAATAATATTGTAAATAAGTTATTTATATAAATGTCATGAAGTGACAAATTGAAATTTAATAAGTACTTACCCGATGCTATAAAATAATATGTTGGTATGACGTTCAGGAAGGAAGTAAAAATGGTTTCATGGTGGTTGATAAGGGGTTGTTGACTGGAGATAGTAGAGGTTTCAAGAAAATTCTCGCTGAAAAATATATCAGAGATTACGGTTAGCAAGAAGCTAACTAGAAGCTTAAAGTAGTCATCGAGATCTCCAAGAGTTGTGATAATAGTCAGAAAAGATAACTTCAAATCTTCAGAGTCGGTGAGATACTCAATTATTATAAATATCTTATTTCCATTATATATATAATTTGTACGAGACACATTAATCGTGTAGATTAATCTGAACGAGGTTCCAGATCCAGAAGCTGAAATAAATTCAATTATTATTGTTTGTGGGTTCATATAGTGTTATTTGAGGTTACAAAAAATCTATAATATTGAACATGAAGTACTTAGATAAAATTAATTTATAGGTTGTATTATTTAGGATAGAAATTTCATACTTACATAAGAATTTGATATCAAATTTTTACGAATATTCGCAAGATATTGTTTATTATTCATATTTAGGTTATAAGACGCATTCTTTTTCTGTAGGTCAACTCCAGTAAGGCAAACAGCTGTTTGTTTATTTCGAATGGAAGCCGCGTTACGTATTTTTCTTCTATGAATTGCGAATATTGGTAGTAAGAATATTTCATGGTTGTATTGTTGTCGAAAAGACAAGCGTTTATATATTCTTTATATTTATTGTTCCATTAAACAAAATCAGAGTACATACTTATCTCATTTATCAAATACATATACAAGCGTATTTCAAAGTGATAGGAACTTTATCTATGACCCGTTATCTCTACTAACCCTGAAACACGACTTTGAGGTGAGTAGTCGATTCTCTGGCTAAGAAGCCGTGGCATTGGAAGATAATAAAGTTAATAGAACAAAACTGTCATACGCGAGCTAACTTTTTTATCAAATAGCGTTCGTGAAAAATGATAACAGATTTGTAAAGGCCGTTTGTTTGTTAATTCAAATGCACTTCTAATATTCTTTAATTAGGTCTGGTTTACTAAGAAAATGCATTATTATACGTCATTTTTATAAAACTTTGGCATACTAAGGACCGGTGCCGATGTGGCCGAGTTGGTACTTGGTACTCAAAATTGAAAGTTGAACGTAAAGGGTCGGGGTTGGCTCCCGCAGTGTGTCCGAAATGTTTGTTTTTTCATAATTTTTATCCAACAAGAAATTTTAAGTAGAGATATTTGAAATAAGACAATTTTTTTAGCTTACAAATTTTTCAATGCATCTTCTGTCTCCGTTCCATATTCTGCTACTTTATTTTTTAGGGAATCCCATAAAAATAAATCGGGGGTGCTGAATCTGGAGATTTTGCCGGCCAATTTATTGTACCCCCTCGACCTATCCTCATATTTGGAAAAACAGTATCGAGGTATTCCTGTACTTCCATACTGGAATGAGCCGGGCAACCATCATGTTGATACCATACTGAAACATTTCTAGGTGCGGCATTTGCAATTTAGGCTCCTATTTCATTTTGGAGAAGACTCAAATATTCTTGGCCATTGAAGTTATTACTTAGAAAGGATGGACCAATAATTTTACCACAAAATATGCCGGCCCATACGTTTACTTTTTTCTAATCTAATCGCTTCAAAAATACTTATTCACTCCAAAGATTACAAATTGTCAAGAATGAAAATGACATTTTAGTTTTTGTATTATATAATAGACAATAAAACAAACCAATTCCTCCCTTTGCCATATATACCAAATTTATCAGAAAATCTAAAAAAGAAATTTTCGCACCACAACATACATGTTGCTCATAAAGGGCACACACTAAAAACCAATTACACATATATGAAATACCATGTAAAAACTGTGAGGGGGTCTACACCGGACAAACAAGTCAGTATTTGGAAAACAGAATAAATAGTCACAAATATGACAAACGAAACAAAACGGCACTCACTATCCATGTTTCAGAAAACCAACACGAATTTGATTTGGGAAATACAAAAATTGTTCGAAGTGAAAACCACACAAAAAAACGCGAAGTTCTAGAAATGATAGAAATACAAGGAAAAACCAGTTCCGTAAATTTAAAGACTGACACAAAAAATCTTAGTAACATTTATAATGACATTATAAAAACTTATAAATATAGAGAAACACGTGGCACATTCCAAATATAATAAATTTATTACCACTACCTATATAAATACATAATCCATTTCAATACCAGTCAACACAAAAACGACACATTAAAACCTCGTTACGGCTGCTTTCATTGTATAGAATAAATACTCGTATATTCCAATACAAATTTTCATCAATGACTGTCATATTTTTAAAATGTTCGTTTTGTTTGGGTGTGAGTTATATTCTGTTATGTGATACGTCCTAAAACATCTATAAAATATATTGAATAACCAAATGAACGTTCTGTCGAAGGTAAGATTTATTTGTTTTCCTTTTAAAATTCTTTTTGTAACTTTTAACAAAAATTTTATTTCTGATGAAGGTCATGGAAAGACCGAAACATTAAATAAAAATGTATTAACTACTAGTTAAATGTCTTTAAAAATGGTCCTCAATCCCAAGAATACAAAATAAACAATATATAATTAAATAAAAAAGACCAAGAACCAAAAAAAGCGGAACTATATATATATTATAATATCCTTTTATTTATATAACAGCCCCACGTTTTGGGCACCAAATTATTAATATATCTATATTCTTTAATAATATTTGCCCCACGTTCGGGTGACAAATTATAGTATATCTAATGTGTTTTACTAATTTAATTATATTTTATATATGAATATGAATTTACATGATGCTGAATTTAATTTGTAGCTGTCATCACAATTTGTGATAATAACTACACTATTGTGAAATTACCTTTACCTCTAAATATAACCTATAAAATTTTCAATGACAGCAGTTGTCAAATTAATATGCCCGGCTAAATAAATATTAAATTTTATATAATAAAAGATAAATCAATACAACACCAATCAACTCACTCTTTTCTCAGGGAGGGATCAAAGATTTCAACTAATAATTCAAATTTGTAAATTTCCAAATAATTTTCTAAATTACGTATCACACTATTCAAACCTACAGTAACTGTTTATCCAATACACTATAAGACAATTTAAATTATCTTATGACATATATGAATTTACTGTCAGGAGATTAACTAAATGTCACTTATAATACTAAATTTTCTATAGTATAAAAATTATCAAATATAATGAAAATGAATATGAAAAGAGAGCCAAAGAGATTTGGAATTCAAATTTGAATAATATATTATCAAAATAACACTTACAAAAATTAAAACTCTTCAAAAAATATCAGAAAACGCATAAACAAAGATAGAATTTTCTATCAAACCTTAATATTAAAAACAATCTATATTAGAAATTTCCGATCTAAATAATTTAACCGAAAGTTCAAAATGTCTAAATTTATACTTGATATCTGTCAATGTAAAATACGTAAATTTTCTTGTAAATTTTCTGTTCCCAAAATTGTCTGCACTTGACGTAGAATTTTATATAAGTAACGTTACTATAATTTAATCATAAGAAGCATCTATTTTCCAAATAATTTTGATCAAAGGCCTATTAATTCTCGAGAATAATATATAATATGGACTGGACTCACCAAACTGGATACTAGAAGATCTCGTACGTATTCTAAAACGTATTTTTAGAATTTCCGGAACAAACGTTTCCAAATCAATAATTTATAAAACGCGAAAACCACTTGCACTTTAGCGGTCATTCTTTGTGAATAGTACACGCACTGGCTTTACAAAAGGCAAGATATGTTGAACTGATAACGATTATATAAATTCCCTAATATTCAAAATTAAATTTGAGACAACTCTTATTATGATGTTGTCTCATGGGGATTTCAAATTCAACTAACTAAAAAGTTTCAATAAATAATTCTCTTCTCCTTTGGTTACCTAACATTCTTTTTTTTTTAAATTACAAATTTACGTTTTTTATATACCAAGAGAGATTTTCATTATTTTATTTATAAGTGCCATTTGCTAATAGAGACATCTGTATTCTGGTTTTTCAAATCATTTTAAAATCTATCTGTCATTAAGTCTATTCTGCAGTAATGTCATATGAAATTGAAATGTCAAATTTTATTGGTATATTGAACCTTTCAAATTATTGATAATACAGTGTGTATCACTAGTATTACATGTACATATGCATATTTTCTTTATTTCAATGTTTTCTATAGAATTTAGATAGAGGATATGTATTAATATATATATATATATATATATATATATATATATATATATATATATATATTCACATCTTTTCTTGGTTGTACCGTACCGATGACGGCTAATGAGCCAGAAACATGCATGTCTGCGGTTACCACTCTTTTCAGTAGCCCCTTCTTCTATATGCGTGCAATATATATTATTTTAATTTTTATGTTTGTGCCTAAACTACGTTAGATTAGTTTGGTCATTGTAGACTATTCCTCAAACAATTAACAAATGACTCGCTTTCTCCACGTTTGTAGTGTTGATCGATAATGTTTATTTTTATTGTTTATGTATATATCGATAACATCGTCGACGTGTGCACGTATCTATAATTTACAGGGCATTCGTACACCCCAAGACATTTTATTTTTTTCTGTACATGGTTGTGTGTAAGATTTTGGATCTTACTTTTTCTGTCTGTTACTGATACCCTGTAATTCGTGTATCCGTAGTATAAGTATACTCTCCACACAATCCTTGCCTCTGGATATACCTCATTTATAATCTCTCTCGTATCGCTGTTTTTGATTAACTTCCATCATATATACCTACGACCCTTACGCTCTCCAACCAAACCCACGAGCGCCGTTCACATACGTTTTAACTGTCTATCGCCCACTACGGTTCCGAATAATAGTATTTCGCTAGGCCATATTTGTTTCATTAAAGAACAGTTTGTACAGAGCAATTAAGACGCTTACAACTTCGACTTACTGTGTACACCGTTCGGTAGTGGCATAATGGGAATGAAAGGAACAAGAGAAATTGGATTATGACATAAATACTTAAGCTGAACCGCAAATATAGATATTTTATTAGTAAATTATTTGTTACATTTTTTCCATAACAGTTCTCCAAAGAACACGAGAGATGCGACGCCCATTCCAACCAGATATATTATAAGTACCCCAATTAAATGGGAAAAAGTTAAAATTCTTGTTTTATCGCCTATTACTTTCATTTTAATTCCCTTATCTTTGAAATTGAATCCAAATTGCTTCAATCTCAATAAATACTTGTTAAATTGATTAATGTAAGGTGAGTTTTTTTGAAAACCATATACACTGTAACCTGGAATTAATGATTCCTTCAGTATATCATATTGAATATCACCGTTTTCGAATTTATAATTATTAATAAAATATTCAGCAAAGTCTCTGCGAATTACAAATGCCATGTCATTTCTTCTTGATAAATTATAAATTAATCTTTCGGGTTGGTTTACGAGAATAAACTTATCTTTCAAACCTAAGGAATCCGGTACGTATCCGTTTTCGAGGTAATACCGATTAATAAAAATTTTTAAGTTACTATTCTTTAATTCTTCTAACGTTTTTATCGCCCCTTCTGATCTACTCATTATCAGCATACTAGTCAAAGAACAATTAAAATGTGTGGTAATAACTACCATACCAAATATCCATAAAATTAAAAGATATTTGATTTTATCATTAACTTTCTTGAATCCAGGTATCGATGAGTTTATAAGGATCAACAAACCATTCAAAATATATTCGACTATATCCATTCGAGTTTGTTGTTTTTGTGCCACATACGTAATTAATGATACAATTAACATCACTAGAATGTTCGTAATAATAACGTCTTTGCTAAATATTTTGAAGAATTGCTGATACAATGGTCGTAGCTCCGGTTTAGGTACTAAAACTACTTTGTGGTCGATACCATATGGATAAGATGATGAAGAATTTTTCCAGTAGAAACTCTAAAAGAAAAAGTAAATTGTTAAATTAGAGTCTTGAAATAAATTAATAATAGTTAACATTCTTGCAGTTACCAACATATTGAAACTGACCCAATTTAAACGTGATTATTGACTAAACGAAACAAGATAGAAATGTGCGGTTTTCACAAATGAGTGTCAAATTTCAAAAAGTTTTTTCCCAACCGAATTAAAAATATTTCCCAGTTATACAGCACGGAGAAAAAAAAGTCTTTAACCCCCGCACACTGTGGTCTAGAAAACCCACGCGCACTTTATATTCTACCTTGTGCGCACTGTTTCGATTGTGACCTTGGGCCAGAACCATGTAAATTCAGTTAACAATTGTATACGAGTGAGGCAGGACGTGATAATATATTACATAACGTGTGTTGTAAGAAGCATTTTACGCACGAACAGAAAAGTTACGCACGAAGCCGCCTAGCGGCGAGTGCGTAATTCCGTGAGTACGTAAAATGCTTTACAACACGAGGTACGTACTATACTTTACCTACGACCTACCCGTTAAGGTGTTAAGGGATTTAAAGTACAAATAAAACGTACGTCCTCGATGCCCAGCCAAGTTTTATAAAAGTCGCTCCTCGATGCCCAGCCAAGCATCTTAGAAGTTCACCCTCGATGCCCAGCCAAGTTTCGTAAAAGTCCGTCCTAAGTACTATTTATTTTCATTAAAAAGTATGTAGAATTACCGGAATTAGACCAGGGTCGATAATTTTTAAAACCAAAAAAAATAATAGTAGGATGAAACCCATTAGAAAAGGAGGGGAATATTATAAAAATGAAAGGAAAAATAATTTACGGGTGATCTGAGGTCGGGAAGGGGATGGGGGTGAGTTTTTAAGGGTAAAAAACGGTTTTTCTCGATTTTCGGCAAAACTAAAAGTCATGTCGAAAAAAGTTGTAGGTAATAAAAAGATCTAAAACTTTTGTATTCACACTTTTTTCACATAACCTCAAAATTTATGTGAAAAATTCAAAAAACCAATTTTTTGGTTTTTTATTTTTTTCTTTTACAAAAATTTTTTTTTAACTAAATTTGGTGAAAACTTTTATGTCCCAAATACGCTGTAATTTATTTGATTAAAAATATTTATTTTTTCATTTTGAATTAATATCGAAAAAACACCCTAATTTTCAATCGAAAACTCACCCGTCAAAATATCAGCTTTTTTAAAAAAGTTGGTATGTTTTCTGTTCGTTGAAATCTCTACTTTCCGATGGTGAAAAAAAAATATATGTTACTGTAGTAAATCTTCTCAGAAAATGCAAAAAATCGAAATAAACTCGAATTCAAATTTTTTTTTAATTATTATAAATAATTTCATCTAAAAAATGTGATTGCTGCAATTTGTTCCAATTAAAAAGTTGATTTATTTAATACTAATTACATTTATGTCATAGAAAATCTCATTAGATATAAATATAAATGTAAATCGTACAATTAAATGTAGATACTTTATTCTGATTACGTTATTCATTACAATATTTTTAAACACATTAATCTTATCATTCATAAATACCTTATATTCAATTCTAATCACTTATCCATTAGTTTCTGTCTTTTTGATGGCATTTCTTCATCGTTAGATTCGTCAAACATCTCCGATTCTAGTAGATCTTCGAAATCTTCATGACTATCACTTTCTTCCTCTCCAACATTATTTCCAGAGTGCGTTGGTTCTTCATCCACAATTTCTTCTGAATCATTAACTTCCTCGTAGGTTTCTTTTTCAATATTGGAGCAATTTTCAGAACCATGACAGTTTGAACATAAATTTGTGCATTTTAAACCATGTTTTCGGCAACCACATTTTAAACTGTTACATACAGTTTCACAGCTGCAGCAAATAGTTTTGAGCAATATTTCCGGAATTAATTCTTTTTGTGTAAATTTGGGCATAATTCCACGTTGATATTGCTTCCAGCCCCAATCTGTTGCTGTTAGTTCGTTACCCAACCGAGTTTGAAGCTGATAATATGCTCTGTAACAATGTTGTTCTGCTGCTCCTTCTGTGGGTGGGAGGTTTGCCAAAACGAAAGATGATTTAATTTTTGCCAATTGATATTTCTGAAACCTTAATTGATTCAGTGTAAGCGTTTCAATTGATTCGCTGAATGTATGTAGTCTCTGATTTATTAGTTGGGTGAATAGCTTAGTTTTGTGAGTGAGTAAGGCAATACCTCGGTATTTAGAGGATCGTTTTCAGGGCCTTTTTAATGAAAGTGAATCATGTTAATATGTGTCCAATTGCATGGAAGGTGTTCTATCATGTATATTTTGTTAAATAATTCTTTTAGATGTATGATCCAGTTAGTAGGCAAGTTTTTATAGAATTCGTTTGGTATTTTATCATCCCCTACCGCCTTATTATTTTTTGCTATTGCTATTACATTGTATATCTCTTGGATTGTAAAGGGTGAATCTAGATAGGTATGTCTGGCATCCATTATGGATAAGTTCATATTAGCTTCAGTGGTGTTATAAAATAGGTTATAATAGTTCTCCCATTCTTTGGCCGTAATAGGTTATTCGTTATAGTGCTTTTTTTATGAAGGTTTATATATTTCCAAAATTCGGATGGTTTTTTAATGTTCAGAGATTTTGCTTGTAGGTTTTGTTGATATTTGATTTGTTTATCTTTGATTAACATCTTAAATATTTTCTTTTCTGTTTTATATTCTTAGATTGTATTTATGCTGTATTTATTTTTCTTAATGTTATTTTTCTTCAATTTTAATAATTTTTTTTCTTTCACACATTCTTTATCAAACCAGGGTTTCGATTTCTGAATTAAAGTATTTTTTTAAAGCCGTGTTCTACACATTTCTAAAGTTTCGGCTGTAGAAATGATGGAGCTTATCAATTGTGCATCGAGTTCTTCAACATTGTATGTTTCTGGGTTTATAGTCACCTCTGACATAACGTTTTTATAGTTCTGTGTTTTTTGTGGGTTCCACTTAAGATATTTTCTTTCTTTTTGTTGAATTTGTGATTGGACTAGTTTAAACATTTTTATGTCTAGTTTTACCGTACAACTTTGATGGTCTGAAATAAAATCCCTATTCACATAAAAAGTTTTTATACAATTTATGCTATTAAGATTAGACCAAATTAAATCTACTACACTATTGCCTCGCTCACTCAAATATGTGTAGTGTCCTGAATTATCATCATAACGGCCATTAAGGGTAAAGAAACCTACATCTTCAAATACGTCATTAAGTAAGGTCCCTCTTTTGTTAATCGTTAGGTCCATTGAGTTTCTAGTTCCTAGGGGAAAGTTATTTTCAAATAGGTCATTATTGTTGAAGCTATTAAGTTCCCCAATTCTAGCGTTAAAATCCCCATAAATAAATATTTTATACTCGGAGTTTTTACGACTAATATCCTTCACACACCCATCAAACATATCTATGCAAACCTTATCATCTAACTTTGGCTTAAAGTATACTATGCCTAAAACGAGCTTAATTTTATTAATCTCTACATTGATAATTTATACCCAAACATTAAATTTACATTAGAAATTGAAGAAAATAGCTCAATCAATTTTCTTGATTTGAAAATTCAAAGAGTTAATAATGTATTTGATTATTCAATTTTCCGAAAACCAACACACACTGATGTGACAATTCCATATTGTTCCAATCACCCCATGTCACATAAACTAGCGGCATATAATTCAATGATACATAGAGCTTTTTCAGTTCCTATCAACAAATGTAATTTTGATAGAGAGATTAATACAATTAGACAAATAGTAACATCCAAGGGTTATCCATTACATATGATAAAGAAGCTAATTAATAAAAAGAGGAAAAAGTGGCATTACAACTAATATTTCCTAAACAAACTGATGAAATAAAAACTTATAAAACTATCACATATGCAGGAAATATTCCTAATAATATTTCAAAGATAATATCTTTAGCAACGAATACAACAATTTCTTTTAAAACAGAAAGTAACGTTAGTATAAAATTGTTAAATGTAAAAACAAAATACCAAAATTAAAGAAATTAGGTATATATAAACTCAAATCTCCAGAATGTAATGCTGTCTATTTGGGTCAGACCCTTAGAAATTTAAAAATCCGATACAGTGAACACTTACGAGAACAAAAATTAAAACAACCAGATAAATACTACTACGCAAAACATCTACTTGACACCAATCATTCATTGACACCTAACACAGAACTAGAAGTGCTACATATTTGTGAAAAGAACAAGAACTGGATTTCCTTGAAGAATTGGAAATTAGAAGACATTTAAGAATCCCACGATATGAAATTTTCAATGAACAGATAAATCTAGAGAGTTCTCCACTAATAAACTGTCTTCTTAAGTGATAATTGTAAAGATCAGCAGATATAGTTTTCCTGATTTTCTATATCATTGCACAGTTATACTGACCTTAATTGGAAAAATGATATCCAGGATATCACTATAGGGCTAATAATATCTAAGCTTCAATATTTGTAATATCACATCTTCTTCTTTTTCCTATTAACAAATATTAAGTCGATCACAAGTTAGGTCACTTCTTGGTATAGCCAAAAATAACTACTAAACATCAGGTAGGCATCAAATGAAATGTAACTTCTGTCATTCTGACGATAAAATTGATTTATCGAAACAATTGTCAATTTTTTAGAATTTTCATCAATTTTTATTATATTGTGGAATTAGCTAGAAACAGTGAGTTCCATTTAAAACCCTAATGTAATAACTTTTCATTCCCAGAAGTAAGTGACATCTCACATTTTCAACATTGTATCTATATAAACAATAATCTAACTTGGATCTTTCAAAATGCAATAGTGACATGAACTCGTTGAACTTTCCATTCCACGCCTTTGGAGCTTGTTTTAAACCATAGATAGCCCTATTCAACAAACATACTTTGTTTTCATCAATTTTTAAAAATTTAAGACCTTCAGGAATTTTCCAATTGTAGCAAGTTTAATTTATAACGATTACAAATAGCTAAAAAGATTCTTATGGTAGATAATTTTGCAACAGGAGCATGTATTTGAGAAACAATATTAAAATTGTTTTGTTCAAAGCCTCTTGCCTCCAGTCGAGCTTTATAAATAGGTTGACCATCATCACCCTCCTTGAGTCTGAAGACCCATGTGATACTATCTACATTTTCATTGCCGGGACCCGTGTAGGGTCATTGATGGTATATTTATATCCAAATTTATTCACTATATTAAGGTATTCCGCTGTATGTCTATCATGTGGCTCTAGTAAATTAATATTTGAGACACCCAAAAAAATTTTAAACTCATTTTCATTATTTTCGTGCTGCTCTAGGAATACTTTGATATTATTGTGCAATGGTAATATATCAATCGTGAAATTAAGAGAAGAATTAACGTAAGCTATTACTCCATCATTTTGATTAAAATAACTTTCATTATAGATCAATTCATACCCATTTATGTCAAAAATGCTCGGTTCTATTATTTTCCAAGTCTCACTTAAAATTATACAATCAAATTCTCTGTTTAAATTCTGTAGTAGTACCAAAAATTCATCAAGATTTTTATTATTAATATTTAGTATTTGTGAACATTCATAAGCAGTATTTATAGTAAAAGTTGGAATTGGATTTATTCGAAAATGCTGAATATAAGAATCCATTTAGACACTCACCAATTAATAATAAGCAATTAAACAGTACTAAAATACATTGTTAAAATAATTACACATTGTCATTAATTTCTAGGAAAAAATGAAATAATATTGTTTGATATGTGAATAAAAAATTCAAAATAATTAGGTACTAGTTATTAAAACACAAGACTATCAAACGACGTAAAAAGTAGTACAATGGGAAGAAAGTAATTACTATGCTAATTAAGTTCCTTTTTTCACTGAGAACGCGAACGTGTTTTCGGTCCACTTTTAGTACTTTTATTTTCGTTTATCGCAGTTAAATTGGCTTCATCTGGATTTGCTGAGTTCTGATCACTAATTCCATGTCGTGGAGATTGCTGGGAGGGTGCCAAATTACTTTTAGGTTGTAACTCTTCAAGTGATAAATTTGGTAACTCGTCCAGGGTATAGCTGTTACCACCCAAAATTAGTTTGTTATTGCTGATAAAGCGTTTTTATACTTCTTAAGTTGCACTGAATTGTACCTGATAAGGTTTTAGGTTTCTATAGTTTTCTCTTTGTTGATGGGTTGCGTCATTAGCTATAAATACACCAGGTTCCGTTAGCTTTTTTACTTGTTTTAGGACTGCTTGTTTCGCAAAGAACGAAGCTAATTCTATATTTATTGGCGCTGAGTTGTTTTTCCCGAGAAAGTATAGATTTTTAATTTCTGTTTCCTTCAAATCCTAATTCAATCTACCAATAACTTCGTCGCATATGAATTTTGGTGCCAATAATTCGTTTCGAGGTCTTTTTAGTCCATAGATTGTAACCGTCTTAACTGTTCGGTACCAAGTTTTCCAAAGTTTCCCTGGAGGAACAAATATGGCATAGAGAAAAACTATTATTCGGAACGGTAGTGGGCGATATACAGCTTAAACGTATGCGAACGGCGCTCTTATTTGGTTGGAGAGCTAAGGGTCGTAGATAGATATGATGGAAGTTATTCAAACGGGAAATTAATTATAGGGCGCCAGAAATTTTAATTTACAGGAAAAATTTCAAAAACTGCGAAGACAAATTCTAAATGAGAAAAGTTACGAGATAGCTAGGTCTTGGAAACGTCCATAGAAAACGAATTGACGCCATAAATTCACTAATTACGACTTTTACCTAGAATCCCGTGGAAAGTACTCATTTTGTTAGACGCGATATAAAGCTATTATACACATCGTACACTTTCAGTCGAAAATTAAGGTTGGAGCGTATCGAACTATTCCGATGTCAAGGGATATTGTTTCATAGTTTTTTATGTTTATTGGTCCTACGGAACGACGTCCTACACAGTTCGTCTTCGAAAATAATTATTTGATTTAGTGGGGCAAAACGTAAGAGAAATAAAAACGCTACAAGATAACTGACTTGTTGATACGAGTTTTCTTTTCTAGATCGTCTTTATTTTGTTCTTCAATCGTTTTAATTTCTATGTTTAGCCCGGTAATTTTTTGCAGCAAATTTTTTTCAGAAAAATCAATGGCCTTTTTTAGTTTTACTTTTAACTTTTCAAGTTCCGCAAAAATTGTTTTAGCGTTGTCTTCAAGTAATCGTTTAATGACTATCTTAGTCATAGTTTTTGTGATTAAAAACCATTTGTTTTATAACTACCAACTATTAGTGTGTGGTCATTCGGAGGAACTTCTTCTACTTGTTTTAATTGTTTTTTTTTTCATAACTTTATTTAGTGTTGAATCTTGTAGCACATAATGAGGGGGAGCTCCATCTTGCTGAAAATATAACTCATTTTCGTCAAGAAAGTTGTTGCCATCTCTATCCAGTTGATTTCCAATTGCTTCGGTAATTAACAGATTGATCGTATTTTCTAGCACATTCAAGTATATCTCACCATTTAGATTTCCATTTATAAACAATGGACCAATTACTTGATTTCCTAGTATACCGGCCCATACATTAATTTTTTGGGGATGCTGGGTATGCCCTTCGACAAATACATGGTCATTTTCATTGCTCCAATATCTGCAATTATGTTTGTTGACGAAACCATTTAAATAAAAAGTACACTCATCAGTGAAGCAGATATTTTATAAAAATTCGTTATTATTAATAATAATTGTAGTCATTTGTTCACAAAACTCAATTCTTCTGTCAAAATCGTCTTCACTTAACTCTTGACATACTTTCATTTTATAGGGATGGAATTTATTAATTTTTGTAATTTTGTGGACAGAGCCTAAGGAAATTCCAGTTGCAGCAGAAATGGTACGTACCGAAGTATTAGGATTCATACCAAAATAACCTTTGAGTGGCTTCATTCAAAACTCTTGGATGATCATGTTTTAAATTTGCAACAGATCCTATTTGAGTAAATTTGGCGATTAGATTTAGGACATACCTATGAGAGGTGTTCTTATCTGGGTGCCTTTCGTTAAATATTGCAGCAGTTCGTAGAGCACATTGGTTTTCGGCGCCGTAAATTAACACTATTTCAGCTAAAGTGTAAACCATTTTTAATAAATTGCTTTTTCACACAACTGGTAAGTATGGTAAACAATTCAATAGGTACCATGTATTTCGACAACGAATCGATCAATTAAAAAAAACAAAAGCCGACGAGTAGAGATTAAAAAGACCTTTAAAATGAGGTATAACTCGATACTCCTTCCCATTTAAGATTTTGAAGTTGGCAACTCCCCCTGGCGGAGGGTGAAAGGGGGCGCGTTGCCTTTATGATAAAAAGTTTTCTCCTTCGATATATTTGTTGACGTGTCTCAGGATTTTTTTTAAATACACACATTTCGAGAAAATTAGGGTGGGAAGTCCTGAAATGAACACCCTGTTATATATATATATATATATTGTAATACTTGTGTGTATAAGAGGAATTTTCAATATTATTGTATTACTATTTTGATTTATTAAATTTTAGTGTGGCTAGCTCATTAAAAGGAAAAGAAAATTTTTATGTATTCATTTATGCGGAGAGAATGAGATACTCTATCTACTTTTTGAGTTCCAGTTATTTTTACACTTTATCTCCAATATTTTATCTTTTATTCATTCAAACAATTTTTAATATTTTTTTTATACTATTTGGTGCGCCTATGGTTAAAATTTCTCATTAGAATAGTCGATTCCAGATCTCACAGTAATAACAGATGTCAATTCGTATCCGTTGAAATGATATTTAAGGAAACAATTATTTCAATAATATTTAATATGAATTAGTTTGTATTGGTCAGAAAATATGTATTATAAATTTCAACAAAGGAACAAAGTGATGAAACGTCTTATGCTAATATAAAAGTTGAGAAGTCGAAATTTATAAACGTTAAATAGAAATTCGCAAGTACTAAATTGGAACAAAGAAACAAAGTGATGAATTATAAACGTTAAATAGAAATGCGTAAGTACTAATGTTTTTGTAATTACTTTTATCAGATCTGTTTTATATCTTTAACATAAATGTTGGTACCAACAAAGACAAAAAAAACTAACCTGGTCCTCACTACCCCACTAATACTCCTTCTTGAAGTGCTGTCTTTGAAAACCACACCATACAGAAGTGCCGGGACTCCAATAATTGTTATTTCATATGTAGCTTCTTTATAATATTCCTTCCTTATATATTTTTATTTGCCGCTTCTACTGTTCATTCAGGACTCTTTTTACAATTTTGATATTTTTTATCTAAAATTTCTTATCATTTCTCCAATATGTCATACCTACTTCATTTTCTTCCTCAACAAACTCCCATTGTTTTTTTGTTGCTATGCTCTAATCATATGTGTGCTGATTCTAATTCTTAAGTGTTAATTTTTTTTTAAATTGGGTTTGTGTCCTTTTAAAATGTTCTTTCTACCAAATTATTATTATTCTTTTACATAAACTATCCTCTATTCCTATTTTCTAATTCCTAAATAATAGCTTTATTTACTCAACAACAAAATTCATATATTTCCTGACACAATAAATATAAAGTTCTGTGATTTCTGCTTCTCTTTCGATTTGTTGCATTATTCATTTCCATAGACTTTTTTGACATCTATGTCACTGTGATATATAACCAAACAATTCTCTCCTATGTGACAGTTCCTAAATTTTTGACATTACATATTATAGAATTATCAACTTAATGTCACATTAAAACACTAGTCAGGTCATCTTGTACATTTACCAAGTATTTGTATATTTCTCAGTACTTCACGTTGATAATCATTTTTAATAAAAATTGTTAAAAATTGAAAGCAAGTATTTTTTATAATTCTATTAAGTTTGTAATAGCTGAACTACACATAACCCAAAAATGAAAAGACACTATCATTCGGATACAAAATTAAGTAATTAAACGGTATCAAATCAATTTCTCCATCCAACATTATGATTGAAGTTGGTCTGATATATATCGATAAGCCAAATAATATTACGGACAGTATAAATTTTATTCTAAACGTAAATCCGAATATCAGCAGCCTTATTAGTTCCGTCACAACGTCAATGCATTCAAAAAAATAGATTCAAGGTGCTCATTTTAAACCAGTATAATATATATATATATATATATATATATATATATATATATATATATATATATATATATATATATAGCTGAAAAGCGAAAAACGCCGTGATCGTTGCTGATCAATTAGAACACAAATTGAAAAATATCTTATTGGGGATTGCAGCATAAGAGGAAAAAATACACTCTATTCAATTCTCCAAGCTTTCGTAAATCTTTATTTACATCATCAGGGAACTACAATAAGGAAAGAAAAACATAAATTATAAAAAGTGTTCTTAAAAACATTTCTACAACTTACATTGATCGAGATTGCATCATTGATCTTGAACACAGGAAAAGTGCACAACAGTAAGTCATTAAAGAAATAGGTCCAGTCGGCAATACATTTGCCTACTACTGGTAAAAAATTTTTTATTAAAATATTATTAAAAAGTAAAAAGTTTAAAACATTTAAAATCGAGAATCCACACACCCACGCGGACTTGTGAGAATAATGGCGGAAACTGAAAATGTCAGGTTAAGTACACCAATCATCATTACTAAATGAATGAAAAGAATCGATCTTTGCAATGACGCGAGACACTGAAACAATCGAATTGAAACTTTCAAGAGAATACAAGGGTGGTACCAAAATTATGGAAATGTATTTGAGTTATCACTCCAATGAAAAAATTATTTTAATCACGAGAATTAATATGTGATTATTAATGTTATTTATTATTATTATTAATATTATTATGGAACTATTAATAATGGGGGAACACCTACTAAAAAGGGGGAACACCTACCACTACTTGTGGCATCATGGTAGGTGTTTCCCCTTTTTAGTAGGTGTTCCCCCATTATTAATAGTTCCATAATAATATTAATAATAATAATAAATAACACTATTAATCACATATTAATTCTCGTGATTAAAATAATTTTTTCATTGGAGTGATAACTCAAATACATTTCCATAATTTTGGTACCACCCTTGTATTCTCTTGAAAGTTTCAATTCGATTGTTTCAGTGTCTCGCGTCATTGCAAAGATCGATTCTTTTCATTCATTTAGTAATGATGATTGGTGTACTTAACCTGACATTTTCAGTTTCCGCCATTATTCTCACAAGTCCGCTTGGGTGTGTGGATTCTCGATTTTAAATGTTTTAAACTTTTTACTTTTTAATAATGTTTTAATAAAAAAATTTTTACCAGTAGTAGGCAAATGTATTGCCGACTGGACCTATTTCTTTAATGACTTACTGTTGTGCACTTTTCCTGTGTTCTAGATCAATGATGCAATCTCGATCAATGTAAGTTGTAGAAATGTTTTTAAGAACACTTTTTATAATTTATGTTTTTCTTTCCTTATTGTAGTTCCCTGATGATGTGAATAAAGATTTACGAAAGCTTGGAGAATTGAATAGAGTGTATTTTTTCCTCTTATGCTGCAATCCCCAATAAGATATTTTTCAATTTGTATATATATATATATATATATATATATATATATCAAATTATTTAAACTTTCAAAACTGATCATAATATTTGTATCAAAAGTTCCTATAAAGTTTTTAAATATTTTTCTTGATAAATAAGTTCTAGAACCCTGTCGTTTTCGACACTTTTTATCAATCGCCCTGTATCTCTCTAATGAAGAGACCTATTGATTATTTGATTGGGCAATCGTTACTCCTACAAAAAAAAAGTCATAACATCTCAACTACTTTTTTACTATATTCTCTAGTTTGAGGTATACCTTGCAAAATATACCAATTTGGGACACACTGTATATGTCATTCGAAGAGGGTTGAAGGTAATGACTTTTCGTAATTATGTACAGTATCCGAAATAATGAATTCATTCCATTTTACTTTTTCTCATTGTATATTGTACAAGATATATTTAAAAAATTTAGCTGTCGCAAAATACTTACCTCAAAAACACGCACCATTATTAAATCAGTTTGGTTTGAATGCAAAGAATCCCCAGCAGTTAGTTCAGTCAATCCACTTGTCCTCACAATACTGATAGAAGAATTTTGTTGTTTTGATATTAAATTTAGAATAGAAACATCTTCACCAACCCAAACGTTATCCTTATTAAGAAACGCATAAGGCTGTCGATTGAAAAATAAGGCCCTTATAGGAAATCCGTACATGTTCTCTGTCTTATCTTCAAAAAGCTTTTGGCAACGTCTTCCGAAATGCTTGATTTTCATAATTGAATTATCTTTGAAAGGGTTATAGGTATACACCTGTAACTTATTAGAAACGAAAACTACAATGAACTTAGATATATGTTTCGACCAAATGTGGGGAAGTAACCGTTTTAAAAAATCTTTGTCAGTTACTCTTTCGCATATAATAAAAGATATTTCCATGTCCACTCTATATAACACACTGTCTGCGATTTTATCAGTTTCTTCATAAATTTTCTGGTAATTTTCCACAAAAATAAATACTTTTTGTATTTTGAATTTTTGGTAAATGTTGGTATTATCGATGTACGGCAGAATTGCACATTTGTTTTTAGAAATGTACCAATTGATGATAGGACCAATATTCTGCTTGGTATCTAGATTCAAGAGACAAGTTAATAAAGAATCGGATTCACAGTTTGACATTTTCTTGAAAAATTTACCCAATTCAACGTCTACCAAATTTGGTTCTGTTGAGATTTGTACAATTAAGCAGTACAATACTATTTGTTGGAACATGTCTTCTCTAGTATATACCTAATGAAATACTAATTTCTGATATTGAAAATGACAACAAACACAATTTACCAACCCATTAATGTTATTAGTTATTTTCAATGGCAGCTGGTTGATTAAATTACTTGTTAGGTCTGAACAATAATAGAGTTAAATAATCAATGAATAGTTACTAATTCCATCATTAATTTGGGGAATTAGTTCATTATGAAAATGTATCCGTTATCCTCACTGTTTTTTTATAATTTATTTGATGAACTTTGTCGACTGTAGTAGACGTATTTAACTATATTAGTAATTTATTTATTGAGAAAGAAACATACAGGTTTACTAACCTAGTTACCCCACTATGCAAATAAATATTACAGTTATGTTAATTCAACATCACATTGTGATGATGTTCTTCCTTTTTTTCCTCTTGTTTTCATCACATGCACATCTATACAACCGCTTATGCCCAGCTTGTGGCTCTTAACTTTTGTGATGCTTCAACTTAACTTCTCAGCGATGTTAAAGCGCTGCCTCTTTACATTACTGAGATGTTACTAGAACTTCCTCGAAAGGAAGTCTTCATAACGAACTAAAAACCACATTTCTGTTACATTCTGAAATGCCTTTTAACATCTTGTCGATGTTAATGCAATGTCTAAAAAATAACATCTTATCAATGATCTAAATGCAACATATCAAAAACAATACAGTGTATTCTCGTAGATGTTGTATGAACATTACATAAACCTCTAAATAATATACCTCAAACATTCTGGATGACATCCTATAGATGTTTCAGCAAATACAGGGTGAACAACTAAGAACGTCGGCTGTCGCCCATATTTCAAAAAAAAGTCATAGTACAACTTTAAACAAATACCTTCAGGAAAACAACCCTGAAAAATAGCTGGAAGATATATTTGAGTTCCTAAAATATCTGCTATGGGGTGGAATGAACACTTAAAAACATAATACTGTGATTATCTCCAAAAAAGACACACTAAAGGTATCCTAGAAATAAAATTTTCCATATATGGATGAGATTATGAAAAAATGTAGTTAGGGACTTTTTGTCCTTATTCTTCAAGTAAGGGGTGGGGGAAGGTTCAACCTAAAAAACAAATTTCGTAACACTTTTTTGTTTTTTAATCGATATCAATGTTTTTGCCGTCATTTAAAATAATTTTTTCTCTTTAATAAGATATGCTTAACAAAAATAACAAAATTGTACAATTTTGTCAACGCTATGTGAAAAAGTCGACAATTTTCCCATTTTTCTCGGAAATTTCAAATGTAATGAGGCATTTTTTAAATTCTGATGAAAAGGGGTTAAAAAAATAGGAATATATTCCAAGATATAAGATTTACGATATCAGATATAAAAATTTTGAAAATGCTTCAATTTACATTTGAAATTTCCGAGTGGAAACAAAATTATCTAATTTTGTAATCAATCTTATTAAACAGAAAAATCTTTTAAATGCAGCTAAAATCATTATTATCGGTTAAAACGAAAAAGTTTTGCATTTGTTCATAAGTTTGAACCTTCCCCACCCATTATTTGAAGAAAAATGGCAAAAAATCTCCTTAATTAAATTTTTTCAAAATCTCATCAGATTTCAAAAATTGTATTTTTAGGACACCTTTAGTATGTTTTTTGGGGGTATTATGTTTTCGAGTGTTCATTCCACCCCTAGCGGATATTTTAGAGACTGCAAAATATTTTCCAGCAATTTTTCAGGATCACTTACCTAAAAATATTTTTTTTAAAGTTGTACCATGATTCTTTCCTGAGATGTGGCCTACAGTCGTTCTTAGTTGTTCACCCTGTACATTTAAAATGAAACAGCAAAAAAAGCAGTGAAGGATTTAGAACGTTTATTCACTATTAATGAACAGTATAGTAAATTTGAAAAAAACAGATACAAAATTAGAAAAAAAAATATCTTGTCCAGGAGTCCAACTTAAAAAAAAATTGTGTACGCATACTACATAACAAGTGTGGAAAGTGGAAACTATTGAACGCATTCAGTGAAAGTAAGAAATAAAAAGGGTATATTAATCTGTAGTTGTCATAACGTAACATACTTTGAAACTGAATTAATAAAGTTTAACGGATACACATACATTACAGCTAGTTTACAAAAAATTTATTAGAATGATTTTTTAATAATATTAAAACTAATAAAATTTTGATACCATAATGATTTTATTAAACATTATGTTAGATAAACAAAAATCCAATCTGATTGAAGAAAATTCTATCGTTTATTTACGGTTACTTTTGGAGACCTTTGATCGATCATCATAAACTACATCAAACTTGATTTTCAGCCAATTGACTGGGCCCCATTTTCAATAAGATACATGCGGGGTTCTTCAAAGGAATGATAACATATTTTATTTCGAGAAGTGACTTTTCCTGATTTACCTTCTATTACATGCCTCACTCCGTTTGGCAGGTAAATTCAGGTGTGCCATGAAAATTCGTACTTCTTTTCTGTCTAAAATAATATACTATCCTCATCTTGTTATTTTCATCCTAGAACATATTGTATATTAACATCGTGGAATTGTAACTTAATGAAAACTAAGCATTGTTAATACACTGTATACAAAAAAACTACTTATGAAGAAGAGATATGAACACATTATCAAGTTAAATGAGTTTATAATTAACTGTATCCAATTGAGTATCCAATAGCTGTGTTTCTACAATAATGAATAATTGAATTCTTTTTGTTGACTGGAGCATTCAGTGTCATAAGTTACATATTCTTCAACTAGATTAATATAGACCATTGTAAGGGACAGCTACAGCTTATTTATCGTATTCAGTTTATTTTCAAATGGAAATGAGCTTTTTAACAGAAATTTCTGTTTTTAAAGTCTTAAACAGCCTCTAATTGTTCACAAGAATTGTTAGTATTAATGTTAAAATTTTCTAAACCTGCAAAACTATATTAATGGCCATGACTACTACTACAAAAACTAGAACTAGAGATACTTGATTCAATATTTTTTGTACTGTTTTATACAATGTCTGTATCAGACTATCTGAAATAGTTACTCCCCTTTACATAATTACCAACTATTTGTTTTTCATTTTATTTATGTAAGTAGCTTCTGAAACATATATCTTGAACATTGAGAAGATTTTCTTCTAGATTCAAATCTCTGCCAACATATGATCATGTTTTATTATTAATAATAAAATCTACCCTATTGCAATATTAAGTTTTTTGTAGGGTATAATGCATATCTAGAATTTGAAATATTTTGAATCGTTTTTAAAATATACTTACTAACTAAAATAATTTAAAAGTTGAAAAAACTCTATTATATAATGTTAGTGTACAATTCCGCCACCTGGAATTTCAATGTACAATAGCCGATTAAAGTATTGAATGAGTATTAAGTTTTATTAATTATGATTTTGGAATAGGTAGTTACCGATAAAAACTGTTGTTCGTCCATTATAACAAGAATTATAACTAAGTATAGAAACTGTAGCTAAGTAGGAACTAACGAAAACTAAGACCACTTTATTCAAGTATTTTTCTTGCAAAAAATGTGCTTACTGCAAATAAAATATAACAAAACTGAAAACCACCCACCATTTCATGCTTGTCATTCGTTTCCACAGATAACTACTGTTTGTTTCGTTCGTCATTTCCTCTTCTGTTTTCTTTTGTTTTTTATGCTACTGTGATGTTTAATATAAGATATTACTGAGAGGTTTATGAACTAACATCGTACAGACGTAAACGTAGGAAGTTACTAAAAATTTTTTCGAAAGATGTAAAAGTAACTGCAACACATGTGATCATCTTAGAAACATGTTAATATGTATTATTACAGTAACGGTCTGTATGTGACATTAGTGAGAAGTATACAAATTAACATCGTATGAATGTTTCCTATAGGAAGTTGCTAAAAAGAAGTTCATAGGATGAGTATGTAACTGCGAATTCAAGTATTATTGTGTATATCAAAAATATGTTTTATTTAGATGACATGGATGTTAATAGAGTTGGTAATAAAATTAAGACATCTAGGAGATATCTTATCAACGTTTTTAATAAACATAACGAAAATTCTCTAAAAAGAACATCACAAAAAAAACTTGTTCTATTTCCTGTTTAGTGGGATAGTTACATATTTCAAATTAAAATAATTCTTATGTGAATGTGTATTTAGTAGAACAGTTACATATTATATTGCCAAAACAAAATTAAATAGAGAAACGATATAAAAAAACAAAACATATCCTGGATATCACCATAGGGCTAATAATATCTAAGCTTCAATATTTGTAATATCACATCTTCTTCTTTTTTCTATAAACATATATTAAGTCAATCATAAGTTAGGTTACTTCTTGGTCTAGCCAAAAATAACTACTAAACATCAGGTAGGCATAAAATGAAATGTAACTTCTGTCATTCTGACGATGATATTGATTTATCGAAACAATTGTCAATTTTTTAGAATTTTCAATAATTTTTATTATATTGTGGAATTAACTAGAGACCGTGAGTTTCATTTAAAAACACTAATATTATGACAGTATCTAGCAGATTTTGAATGTTTATCTCAGCTTGTGAAAGTCGCATCTGATATTTTTTTTTTCAAAATACTGGTCTTTCTAAAACACATATTTATAACGTAAAAAGATATTTTTAACAAATTTTTCAACGCCAAAATGAGAAAAAACCAGATTTAAAAATTTTTATTTTCGGTAAATGTTCTAAAAAATTATGTAAAAACTTTTTAAAAATTTTGTTTATGTTATTTATAAAAATATAACTTTCACTCTGTCGATTGCAACAAACCGTTTCTCAATATCGTTAATGTTTATAAATTTAGACGCGATTGAAAAAAAATTGTTTCCAATTTGCGCAGCCGCCATTTTGAATTTTCCAAATCTGAAAAAATGTAATATTTAAGAAGTTTGCCCTCTATGTTTATCTATGTTTTGGCTTGTTTAATTGTAACTAGATTATGCTCTGTGATTTCAATATCGGCTGCAAAACTTTTCTCATTACGTCGATATCTCTCGTAAGATTTAGTGCCGACACAGTCACTACTATATCCATCAAATACGACATACGCACTGTCTCGATAATGCGATATAATGTGAGTGCGATATCTCTCAAACAGGTCACGGTAAGTTGATCCATGGGGCCAACTCACGTTATGTAATAAAAAGAAGCCATCAATAATATATGTAAAATTACATGAAAAATATAAACTCGTTTGACGGGGCAGGTTATAAGCTTTAAATATTTCGTATAACTCGGCTTTTGAAGTTTTGCGCATAAAACCATTTTCGTCGAATAGTGCCAATGGGAAGGGAGAAAGCTCATAATCGAAAGCATTCTGTGATTTTTGTACATTACCTTTGAACAAGACTGATATTCGATGAAATAATTGTGTCGTGTCAACCTTTATCAGAGATGCTCCTCCTACATGCATACTTGATTTTGCGGACTCTAAATTTTCAACCCTATTTTTCATCGAAAGAGAAATATCTTTATAATTTTTTCCCACCATGGTTTGCATTAGAGACTCTCCTCTTTCAATCGCCCTGTAGCAAATGATTCCAGGATCACCAGTTACCCCTGTCGATAAGGAAATTAAATTGGGCCGTTGTTCAAAGGGTTTAAGCTTATTTATTCAAAATCGAAACTTTTCTAGGTCTTCCTCATCTCGTTTTTGTCTTGAAGAGCTGAGATCTTTATGTTGCTCACTTGACGAAGTGGTTATGTTAAAATACTCTTCCACTGATGACATGACACTGAAAATTGTAGGCATGGTTAGTAAATAGCGAGCGACTACCCCAGGCGTGACTCCTCTTCCGTGCTTCAAATCAGTTCCAAAGTATCTATTTAACGTTTGTTCAATCGTCATGTCGGTCCATACCCCTGCCCAAGTTTTATCCGGCCTTCGAACTATAAAATAACCTTTTGCAAATAAGTCATATGCTTCATTGTCTACAAGATCAGTTTCTAATATGACCATATCCTCTAGGTACAACTGTGCACTTTTTGCATACGACAAGTGTCCAGCTGCATGAAAAAGTGGTAACATTTTTTTGATGATTTGCAGATGCAATTTCCAAACACCTAATCTTTCGGCCTCTATAAACTGTAATGCTATTATAATTAGTTCAAAATATTGTATCCATAACTGTGCAGTTCGTCCATTATTCTTTAACCTGTTTAACTCTGCAATCAAATCATCTGTCATCTCGGCCACAGTAGGGTTCATTCGACAATGTTTAATTGTGGGTTGTTGCGAAGAGTCGGTTTGCCAATTTTCCAGAAAAGAAGCAAGAAAAATTTTATATTCATCAGTTTTGTCACTTTCTACATTATCACAAATTTCAATACCGAGAGCAGTTAAGGTTAAAAAATTTGCTCGTATTTCCCTAGAATATGCATGGCCACTGAGCATATGTTAAACAGATTGTGGAGCATATACTATTGACCAAAGACTGTCAAATCCACTTCCATCCTTTGTATATCCTATAGCGCCAAGATAAGACATCAAACAATGAAACCCACCAAGCCGCAAATTATATCAACGATTCATTTGGAAACCGATGAGTTGCTGTTCCAAGGTGTAAGATGCAGACCCCGTAATCAGCATAAATATAATATATATAAAATTACTTGTTGTTGATAAAGTTAGTCAGTTACTAGATTTCACATTGTTTGTCGTAGTTTGTAGAATTATCATTTTGTAAAATAAACGTTTTAAAAATAGTATTTCGAGTTAGTAATTTGAAAGGGGCGCAGTCATTAGGATATTCAGAATTAATACGTATCGAACGCGTTAATTTTCGTTTTAACGATTGACTGAGTATCGGAATCTCCAGACTTAGTTGTTTTGTGCAAGTGGAAGTTTAGAGTGGCTCCTAAAACGTCAGGAAACCCAGTGTATCACACACCGAAACGATCCCAAGCACGAAGAAATCCATCAACGAGAATTGGAACGACAATAGTCCAATTTTGCAGAGATATTCATCTGATGAAGACAAACATTGCCGAACCGGAGTATATCTCTATAGGAATGCTTGAAATATTTCTTCTATTATTACTGTAAGTACAATAAATTTTTATGCCTACAAGGTATTTTATTATTTTGATACATTATCTTTAAAAAATTATTTTTATTGACGAATTTTAATTTTATATCCTTTATCAGGATTCTATATAGGTTATGTATATGTTCTATTTACAACAATATATATTAATACAGTTTCTCTATTTAAAATGTAAAAGAAACATTGAAATGAGGAAAACTATTTATATTTGTATGCAATACTTTCGACACACACTGTATTATAGGTATAATCAATAATTTTGAAAGATTCGGTATACAAATCAAATGTGACATATTAATTTTCGGATGACGTTTATGTAGAATATATTTAATGATAGACAGAATTATATTACATTATGGAGAATATATTTGAAATTTTGAAATACAGATGTCTCTGCTATCAGAATTACAATGATAATAAAATAATTCAAATCTCTCTTTGTTATAGGGAAACATAAATTAGTATTTTTTTTTAAAAAGGAATTTTTCGTAACCAAAGGAGAGGAGATTTATTTATTTGAAGAAAGTTTAGTCAGTTGTGTTTGAAATCCCGAAGAGGCAACATCGTAATTAGAGTTGTCTCAATTTTTGGTAGATAGTAGAAGTTGTATATGTATACAACCAGATTCAACAGCCATTTCATTATAAACCTAGTGCGTGCATAATTCGAATAAGAATTGCATCGTGTGTAGTGAATGTGTTCCAGATTTCTAAATAAAATTTAGAAAGTTTCCTGAATTCTAAGATCAATTAGAATTGTACGAGTTGTCCAGTTATTAGTTGGTGTGTCCGATCCAGTTTCTTTACAATAATTTCTCGATAAATAATAAGGCCTATTTTTAAATTAAATTTGACATAGACGCATCTATTAGATTTTTGATTGCAAACAAAATTAATAAATCATATAAGAAAATTCACATAAGAGAAGAAAAGTTTTGAACTAGAAAAATTTGTGTGAAGCTTGTTTTTGACATTTATCCATATCAATATTTAGATCGACAATTGGAACTTTTATTAAACGTTTTTCATTAGGTTAATTTATAGCATATAGGTTGTAGTAATTTTAAGTTTCGTAGAAATTACGACTGTTGTTTCGTTGTGATAATTTTGGGAATATTAATTTGTTAATTTGTATTTGAATCTAGAAGTATAATATAGAATTTTGCATTCCTACTCACTATAGTCTTTTTATAACATTATTTCAGAAAATTAAACATTTTTCATTAAATAAATCTGTCGATCATATCAGTGACAGTTGGTAATTTTCAGTGACAGAAATATTGGAAACGTCATCAGAGATTTAAAGTGCCTTTTATAATATTAAACATACAGTTACTATAGGTTCTGACCAATAGTGAAACAGATAATTTGGAGATACGTAAAAATTTAAACAAACTTTGAATAAAAAAATTTCTTTTAACAGTTTGATCCCACCCTGAGAGAAGAGTAATAGGTCGATTACACATATAAATTCATTTTTAGAAATACTAAATTAATATTTATTAGAGCTGGGCATATTTTTGACAACTACTGTCAAAGTAGAAATTTCTTACATATGTATTTGCAAAAAAAATATTTTTTAGTCCAAAAACAAGTGTACTATAGTGTATAAATAGAACAAAAAATAAAGTAATTCACCTACACTACAAATCGTAATCAATTTTATTGCTACTTACCAAAAAATTAACAAGATAATAGTCCTTAATTCTTAATTTTCACACTGTATACGTATAACTATTGTACATTTATGCAAATGATGACACTTCAACAGTGATTTATGTAGGACTTTAATTTTAATGTTTATCAAAAACAACGATGTTAATCACAATACTTAATTTTACTATAGCCACCACACAGTTAGATAAAAGTACTAATAGTTCATGAAATTAACTTATTTCGAGGGATACTAATAACATACTGTTTGTCTATATCTATAGTTTTTATTTCTCCTCGAAAACCCACAAACATAAACAAACATGCATCCATCTTCCCATTGCATTACCATCTTCCACTCGACACAAGAACAGGTTGATAGCGCTAAAGCTGAGTTATTATGTACATTAAGTTTTTATATTGGTAAAAGAAACGTCCCATAACATACTAATCACGAAATCACACAATTTTTAGTAACGCTAACAATAAATATTTCTCGGAAAACGGTAAATCATGAACATTTGTGTTTATAATAAACTATCCATAGGTTTATGTTATGAACTCTTGAAAAATAAAACAAGGCATAATGTTTCCAAAATAATGAAAACACAATTATTATTTTTAAAAATTGAATAGATGAGGCTTTTACTTGATGAAGATCCATACTGAACGATGAAATAAAACAATATAGTTTGTTTAAATCTTCATATATTTGAACTAATGTTCACTTTAAACTTGTTGACGCGTTTCACTAACACAGTAGCTTTGTCAAAACGAATGAAGGTAAAATATAAAAATGTCTTAATATGTACAGTGCTAAATCTATTTACTAAGGTTAACAATGGTATTAAAAGATATTACCTGGAAATTCATTCACTACAAACATTCCTAAGCTATCTTCTAGGTAAAGAGGCTCAATAAAGGAGACTGATTGATATCTATTTGGTCGTTAAGGAGATTACCTGAATATTTATTTTTGTTAATCTCTAGGGCTTCTAATAAATTTAAACTAAAGGATTTACCGACTACATGGAGAATTTCAAAATTTGGGTCGAACATGTGTTGGTTTTCTAATAAATGATTTGAATAGTTAGAATCTAATTTTTTGTTGTCATAGCTACGTTTGTGTTCCGAAATTCTAGTTTTAAAATTTCTAAAAGTTCTACCGATATAAATTTTATCACAGTTGTCATTACCACATTTTAATTTATAAACTCCTGATTTGTTTAATTTTGAAGATTTAGATTTATTATTTTTAATGAATTTGGATAAATTGTGATCAGTTTTAAAGGAAATATTCATGTCTAAAGTTTCTAAAAATGATTTAATTTTTAAGGATGGTGTTCCAAAGTATGTTAAGCTTTTAAATTGTCTATTATTTTTATCTGAAGGGAATACTTGTTCTAAAGTCTGTTTTTTTATCTTTTTATTTATGATATTGTCAATCAAATTTGGATCGTAATTATTATTAACTGCTATTTGTTTTATGATATTTAATTCTTTGATATAATTATTAATATTTAATGGGACTGTTAAGAGTCTGTGTATCATACTATTGAAAGCTGCTAGTTTATGACTGAATGGGTGGACCGAACTATTATGAATTGTAATATCTTCGGTCCACCCATTCAGTCATAAACTAGGTTTAAAATGAACATTAGTTCAAATATATGAAGATTTAAACAAACTATATTGTTTTATTTCATCGTTTATTATTTTTAACATACAATCACTGGTTCACAAACAAAAACAAAGTTATCAACTTAACTTCCATCCGATTTATATCAATAATTTTCATTTATTAATTAAAAATAACTGCACAAATGGAATTAAAAATGAATTGACGTTTATTTCTCAGGACAAAAAGGAAGTCTGGCATCATGACAATCTGATCAACACTTGCGAATATGAAACAGAGGTAAATACGCCATAGATCAGTTTCAGGATAGAGGAGGCGCAAAAATTTCAAATCATTTTAATGACTCTTCTGTTGTACATAGAAGAAAATTTATTTAACGTTGCAGAAGCAGATTTTTTCTCTCTACAACTTTTATCTAAAACTTTTCATCAGAATTCCTTTAATTCTCGATATATTGCGATTTATATGATTTTATAATGATTTTCAACCCCTTCCGGGGGGCGAATCTCAAAAATTTGTTCAGTACTGAATTCCTGAGATAAAAAGCTATAGTAATTCATACATCACATCGCCTCAGCAAAAATCAGATCAATTTCGTTGTTTTTAATTGGACTAATTAATTTGTTAAATCTGAAATAAAATTCATGATATGGATGGAGTTAATTACGTCTAATAGTTATTCGACTTTTCCTTGGAAATGATAAAGTTTTATGCAAAATTACAAGAGTAAAAAAAGTTTTACAATTAAATTATCCATGGTACAAAAATAAAATATTTCAAATCAACTGACAGATAAAAAACTTTTGTGAAATTTGAAGGTTATGTCACCCCTAATTAACCCCCAGAATGGTTCGATCGCCTTCTACTTACCGTTACTTAATTTTGAGCCCCTATAACCTCTCAGGGCTGCAGATTGGCATAGAGGTAAATTGCCCCCAATCGTCATATTTTGGGCTCCCCTATAGGCCTCTGCTCTGTGTCGGTTCTTATGCGGGCCACCCTATATATACCGACAAGCAACCTAAAACAAGGTACTTGTATCGCCACTTTGAGTACAGCTTGGAGGCTGAAAATTGTACTGTAGCACCGCCTCAACTCCCCGAGTCAATCTGACAGAATTCCATCGTGATCGGTGAATTTGTTCCTATGTTTTCGGCTATTTGAAAATTGATATTTTCTATTAAAAAAATTACTGTATATAAGAGTGACTTTTCATGGTTTGATATTCGCACATACCGGGCTTTTTCGGTATAGCGGTTTTTGTGGGCTTGTACTTGCGTTAAGCAGGGCGCTCATGGAATCGGATCGGAAAGGATCGGCGCGGCACCGCTCAGACTGGCAAAGTCCAGCGTCCGCTCACCAGATCGGCGTGCTTCAGTCCGCAAAGAATCTTTGTGCCGACTACTAGTAAATTTATTCTAGTTGTGTAAAAGACATATTTACATTGTGTATCCTATTTGAGTTAAAAGATATGACCTCTTCATCGTCCGACGAAGACGATATGATCGCGCTGGCGTGCCTTGAACTAGAGAGACGAAACAGGAGGTTTTGGATCCATCAAATTCATCTGAAACGAGATACATTTGGAGAGTTTCGACATCTGTTTCCTGATTTATTAAGAGATGTTTTTTGAGTTGGTTAAATTATTGCCTTTAAAACAGCAGGATATAAATTTTCGAAGA
This sequence comes from Galeruca laticollis, assembly GCA_963921935.1. NCBI lineage: Eukaryota > Metazoa > Arthropoda > Insecta > Coleoptera > Chrysomelidae > Galeruca > Galeruca laticollis. The sequence continues at coordinate 154,780,630 of OY998181.1, read as the reverse complement.
ACAATTTCACTTGAAGAGCGTTTAGCAGTTACACTATAAAGTAAGTAAATAGTTATTTATGTACCAAGTCAGTAAAGTGGTTCTTTATCGAACGAGTCTGAGATTACTAGTCGAGCGAGCGACGCGAGAGAGCTGAGTATAGGCGAGTTCGATAAAGGCACTTTACTGACGTGGTGCATACAACGTTTTATCGCCACCCGTAAATATTTGCATTTAAATAAATTAGATATCATAATTAACACATTTTAATTACGAAAAAGTAAACATGATAGCGACAAACAATTTTTTTTAGCTAAAAATAGGTACGTTACAAATGATTTAAGAATTCTCCTTATCTAAATAAACTTTTAATTCTTAGATAAAAAAAATATTTCATAAGTTTTTAAGATGTGGCATCCATGACTGTTCATAGTCTCCCGTTAGTTCTGGATCAGAAAGATAGGAATTTGCTAGAGATGATGTTGATTTTTCCACCTGTGGAGGTGGGTTTTGTTGCACAGTTGTATGCTGAACTGACTCTAATGATTGATATGTGTTGGAGTGACGTGCGCGTAAATTTTGTAGTTCATACTCTGTTACTAAAGATGAAATTTTTGCTTTAATTTCAATTTGTGAAGGTGCTTCAAAGGTACGTACGGTCTCTTCCATAGCCTGAAAAAATTTTCTAAGGTGATCCTTTTCTTCTTCCACTTTTCTTGATGCTAGTTTTTTTTCAAAATAATTTTGTACTACCGTTGGCATGGGTGCCGGTCGACGAACTTTAAAGGATGTAGATGAACCCAATGAAGAATGTGAAGATATGGGCATGGTATTTGGAAGAGATTGTGGGGAATTCGGTTGAGAATCACTAATTTGGGGCTTTGCTACCATCTTCATCTTCGTCAGATCCATTATCAGTTGGTAGCAAATTTGAAGACTGTTCTCGCTCACTAACATACTTTTGGTCTTCCGTTTCCTAATAGCTTTTCGGAAATTATCCCGTAGAGATGTCCATTTTCTTTTACATTCAGCCGTTGAAAAATATGTATCGTTATTAGTAAATTGGATTTTGCATTCTTTAAAATGAATTGATTAAATTAAATCAATTTTTAAATATTTCAAGGGGAATTAACTACTTATATAATATTTTTAACTTGTAGGTTTTTGGGTTACGGAGATTCATTTGCTACAATCGCATTTAGCTATCGATTGGGAGAAACTACAGTCCGAAACATTATTCACGACACATGTTCAAAAATATGGGAAACACTACAACCTATCGTAATGCCAGCTCCTACAACAGAACAGTAGCAGAAAATAGAAGATCGATTTTCTCAAAAAGCATGTGGTATTTGAAAGGCCACCTAATTCAGGGTCTCTTTTCCATAATTACGAAAAGCAATATAGTATCGTGCTTCTTGCCCTAATAGACGCTGATTATAGATCTATAACTGTCGATATAGGAGCATATGGACAAAATAGTGACGGTGGTATCTTTCATTCGTCAGAATAAGGCAAAAATTTACTTTGTGGAAAACTGGGAATACCGCCAACTAAAGCTCTGCCGGGGACAAACAAAGTTTTGCCCCATGTAATAGTGGGAGACGAGGCATTTCATTTGCTGCCGAATTTGATGAAACCGTATCCGGGCATACAAAGCCGTAATGATGAAGCTAAAAAATCTACAATTATCGACATAGCAGGGCAAGACGAGTAAGTGAAAATGGATTTGGAATTTTATCAAAAAAATTTCGCATATATTTTATAAAATTCAATATTTCACCAGAGCATCTCAATTTAATTGTACAGGCTACTACCATATTACACAATTTCCTTCGAAATGATAAATGTGAATGGCAGCCGGAAGAACTTGCGCATGAAGAAAAACCAATAGGCATAGCACCTATGGTAAGACAGGGTGGCAATTTTCGAAGAGAAGCACATGCAATTCGAGAAACATTTAAAGATTTTTTTATTTCTCCTCAAGGTTCTGTACCTTGGCAACGTGAAACGGTTTATAAAGGAAGAAGAAACATATTATGATATGCATCAAAGCAAAACATTCGGTGCATAACATTTGTAACATATTTACACTGTATGTTTATTTTATTAATTTAAAACATATTACCTGTGCGTTCATGAATTGTTCCTATTTCTTCCCAAGCATTTTCCTTTCGTGCACCGTCGTGATAATATTTATTAGCTTGATCATACAGGTGCAAATATTCTCTGACAGTATCAATCAAAAGTTCTTCATCCATAATGTAAACTAATTACCACACAACATAGTAAATAACATAAATAAACAACTATCTCCCCTTCTACACGTGATAAAACTGTTCAGACCTTCGGAATGTTTTGCCCTCTCTACCAAAAAAGACCGATGCCGAAGCCAACCGACGGACGTTGCCGAGCGGGACGTTAGCCGTGCGCGGGAGCTCCGTCAAGCTGCCCCCCCCCCCCCCGCGGGTAGATTTTTGTTACCAAAATGATAGCACACATAAAGGGCACCTAGCACAACAATTTTTATAGCTAGCACACCAACAGCTCACAATAAAAATGCTTTTGAATTCGGGTGGGGCCAGGTTAACGCTAGCCCCCCCCCCGGTTGGAATTTTTTCGCCAAAATGCTAGCACAGATAAAGGACACCTAGCACAACCTATCACACCATTTTTTATAGCTAGTACACCAACAGCTTACAATAAAAATGCCTTTGAATTCGGGTAAGGCCAGGTTAACGCTAGACCCCCCCCTGTTGCAATTTTTTCGCCAAAGTGCTAGCACAGATAAAGGACACCTAGCACAATCTAGCACAACAATTTTTATAGCTAGCACACCAACAGCTCACAGTAAAAATGCTTTTGAATTCGGGTGGGGCCAGGTTAACGCTGGTTGGAATTTTTTCGCCAAAATGCTAGCACAGATAAAGGACACCTAGCACACCATTTTTTATAGCTAGTACACCAACAGCTTACAATAAAAATGCCTTTGAATTCGGGTAGGGCCAGGTTAACGCTAGACCCCCCCCTGTTGGAATTTTTTCGCCAAAGTGCTAGTTCAGATAAAGGACACCTAGCACAACCTAGCACACCATTTTAAATTCAACCATTTAGTCACGGAATCAGAAACAATCCGAGTACGAATAAGTTGCAAATTACGTCACATTATAAAAAGGCAACGACAAACGTTTGCGTACAGACATGTTGGATAAATAAATGTCCAAAAAAGCGAAGCCGTGTTGGATATGTCCTTTGGACAAAGTTGTGCAATCTGGGAAGGGGCGGCTGATATCCCTAAAAATGTTCCAATATATTGAGAATACATGTTTTAGACTGATCGTGATTCACTGTAGTCTTTATTTAAAAGAAACACTCAAACTTTAGATTTAAATTTGCCAGAATATTTATTGCCGAAGTTGATGTTTAATTAATCATTGTAATGATAACATAAATTTTGCATTTCACTATCAGATTTTTTGTAAATTCCCAACTTAGAACGTGCAGCTTTTAATTCTTAGAGCCGGTTAATCAGAGCTTCAAATATTTATGTGGCATATCATAAGACACCAACACTTCTATGTATTTTTCAAAGTTTTTAGTATGTAACTGGCAATGTATGTTTCTTTGGTTGCAATCTTGCAACTCAGTTTGGAAGCTGATATCTTCAACCGATTGATTTGAAATTCTGTATATACGTCTAGTTTGCATGCAAATCCATGATTAGGTATGTGACGTCATTCTAAATTCAACATGGCGGATCACCAATATTGGCGGACTAAAGAAAGTGGACTAATTTTTTTTGCTTTCTTACAATATGGGTATTAAATGGAAGGCAGCAAAATTGATAACATAGGTATTTTTATTTTTCTAAAAACTAGGTATAATCCATCTGAAGTTTTCATCGGACTTTTAAAAAGGGTCGTTAAACCAAGTCTATCGTTAAAATTTGAATCATTTTTATAATGTCGTTTTTTTGGGTCTTAAGAGTAAATAAAATTCTTGTAGGTACATCCAAACTGACCGAATCAGATGTTTGAGTTAAGAAAGGGTTTCCCCGAAGGGCTGATGGTTGTAATAATATGTATTCTTTCTAATAATATTACAAGCGACATGGACTATATAAGTAAAACTAATGATCTAACTATTTTCATGAAGGATAGAATATTTCTCGATTAGACGACGAAATTTAAATTATTTAAAAAACATTACATGGTATTTAATTACCCTTTTTGGTTCATTTTCAATCACTTATTTTTGGATTAAACTTGAAGAATCGTTTTCAAACCGTGACATTTTTATGATATTTCAAATTAAAATTATGATAATAACAACAATTTTTACTTAGACGTTACTTAGATACGGACTTAAAAGGGAAATTATCGGCACTGCCGGAGAGTTATCTCCGAAAAGAAGTTATTTCCGAAAAGATCCTGCTTCATTTGTAATTTTTACCATATGAGTGGAATATTCCGAAAAATTCTTATAACTACAGTAAGAAACAATTAAACCAGCCGTTTTACATATATATTCAACCTATTCATTTATCCATTTATTCATTCATCGAGTAAGTATAGCGTTATTTCACTGACCTCCGTCTCACTCTCCAGAATTGAAAGTGTAGTTGCTGTGCTAGCTTTAAAAAATGGTGTGCTAGATTGTGATAGGTGTCCTTTATCTGTGCTAGCATTTTGGCGACAAAATTTCAACCGGGGGGGGGCTAGAGTTAACCTGGCCTCACCTGAATTCAAAAGCATTTTTATTGTGAGAAGTTGGTGTGCTAGCTATAAAAATTGTTGTGCTAGGTTGTGCTAGGTGCCCTTTATGTGTGCTAGCATTTTGGTAGAAAAAATCTAACCGGGGGGGGGGTCAGCTTGACGGACCTGTGCGCGGGTGCTAATTTGTTTCCGTGTATTGCAAAACAGTCCGAGAGGACTGTTCCGTACCAAACTGAACGGGACTGATTCCATGGGCGCGCTGCTTAACTCGGCAACCGCTGTTGCCTCTGATATTGTTCATCGTTTCTCAATTTTTTATCCAGCATTTAGCGCCATCAATTTGGAACAACGTATCAAATTCAGTTTTTTGTGTAATTAACTTTCAATTTTGTTCACTTTTCGTAACTCCAAAATTCTATCACAAAATCCCAAGTAATTCGATCCAACAAAATGAAAAAAGAACAAGTAGATTTATATATAATAGGTAAAATATATAATCAATAAATAAACTACATTTATCTGGTTTTATGATTATTTTATTATCGCAATTTTATAACAAATAAAAATAAAGTCATATAATTCTAGAGAAGTACTTAAATAATTTAGAATAATACCCAAATCATTTTATTTTAATATAAAATAAAATCCCTAAATATACATATACACCTACTAACAAATAAAAGTTGTTAACTATTTCCAATCTTAAAATCACAAACTAAGGAGAAGTGATCCGAAGGATAAGCTAAACTGGGTACTCTATCTTCCCCAATCTCTTCCCCCGTAGGAAATTCTAACACTGCTTCTATTTCAAGCTTATTCGTACTATAAAATACATAATCTATTGTGTGACAGATTTCTCCTTCTCCTCTTATCTTCCAAGTTGTATAAGAAGGTTCTCTTTCGGCAGAACTTAAATTATCGTCGGTATCACAGTCAGCGTAAGCACTACCAAGATTTAAGGAATTTTCTAAAACGGTGGTGTAGATAGGTTCGTTGGGTTCGGCATTGAAATCGCCACATAATATTAAAGGAAGGTCTCTGCAGTTGGATTCAACAAATTGTAAGAGGTCTTTTCCTTGCTCGTTCCGAAGCGTTGATAGTAAAGCACCTTTCTTGGCTTTCAAATGGGTTGTCGTAACGCAAATTTCTTGGCCAGTTTCTTTAATTTTCAGAACGGACAATAAGGCCACCTGGAATAAAGATCAAATCTATCATTTTTATATTAAAATGATGTTTTACAAAATAACGTTTAGGTTAATAACTAAACTGAGAAGGTACAACCAAAATTATGTGTTAAACAAAGTCTGTATTATTCTTTCTGTTGTCGTTTTTTTGGTAAATTTTTGCTCTATTTAAAATCGAGTGAATATTTCAGAACTAGGTATTGGCGCCTGCTATTCGAAGATACTTTGGTCTGAAAGGATTCAATCGATTTTTGACAAATCCATCGAAAATTATCTGGATTTATCTCGGTAATTGATTTCATAACATGGGTAAAAGTAATTATAGATTAGTAGAGCAATGAAAAGCAACGGCAATCTTGAGGAAGTCGGTGTAAGGGACAAATCTATTAAAAAAGGCAAACGGAAATGTTTTGCTGGAAGTACAGGGCGGGAAGACAGAAGCGGAATTGCTTAAAAAGAAATTCTAAACAAAAACCAGGACACTAAAGTTCACATTAAGGACAACACTGATACAGTACACATAATAGGTATCGATGGCGATGTTAGCGAGAAGCAGATAACATATGCAGTGGCAGGGAAAGTCATATTTGCAACAGAAAACATGAAAATATTTTCAACAAGAGCAAACAGGTTCGGAAGACAAGCGGCAACAGTAGTCTTAAAGAAAGGCATAGCAAAAAACTCATAGGAGGGGAGCTATCAAAATAGGATATACAAACTGCAAAGTTAGAGCTAGGGTCAATATATTACGATGCTACAAATGTCTAGAGTTTGGACACCATAGTTCCACCCACAGAGGTGCTAACAGATCCATCCAATGTCTAAACTGTGGGAAAGAGGATCATAGGGCAAAATACTGTAAAAACGAGAGCTACTGCAATACCAGTAAAGAGACAGGACACAGAGCAAACCAAACAAGATGCCCTCACTATAGAGAATCAATCAAAGAAAAGGCAAAACTAGCACAGGTAGGAGGTGGATAAGGAAGAAACTGCAAAGTTACCCAGACGGCACCCAAGATTCCTGGAATATGCCTACTATATCCCATTTTCCAATAGACATTGCAATAACCCTGGAATATTTCATGAATATGGGTTTGATCATATATCCATGAAAAATATTCCCGGAATATATTTTCACGAATATTCATTAGATATTCTCCTTGAATATTACTGGCATATTCAAACGGCATATCAAGCTGAAATGTAACTTTTTGAATATTTCGGGAATATTCAAAAGGCATTTTGATATTTTTCTGAAAATTTCTCTTATCAATTGGGAAGATTTTGTTAAAAAACAGCTTGGAAAGTTCCTCGTATATTTTATCAAAAATGAAAAACCACACGCATTTTTTATTGTATTTCAAAATAAACGTGTTTCAAGCTTCGCAGCCAAAATTGAGCATTCAATTGGTTATAGAGTTATGACAGTTGATGTGAAATTTCAACCAATGAAATTTTTGAATCATGTACGCCGTACGCCGGTGATTGACAAATTCAATGCTGATTGGCCATTGTTAAAGTATTGTGATCATAGGTATATGAATCATCGACAATTAATGACAGATGAACTTGTCAACGGTCATTGCAAATTGTCTTCTGTCAAGAAGAAAAAATTCGTCTGTTGATAATTAAAATAGTTTTTAAATCTGTTTTGATATTGGTTTAGTGAAGTGGAAGTGAAAACCCTCGAGTGTGTTGATAACAATTACGATATCGTAAGTATAGTGCTGTTAATAGAGGAGTATTACTATATACCACAATTTCTGATGAATAAAATATGTCTAATATAAATATCAACCTCTGGAAGACATCAATAAGGGAGGGGCTTTACAGAGTACCTATTCACATGCAGTCCGTGTTTTTCTTTGCAACAATGAAGAAATGTTTTTTGAGAAAAGTGGAAAGGTTGACCAACCAAACATTGTTGATTTCTCAAAGCAATGAAGAGCACAATATTACTGATTAGTCAGAGTATTATCAGAGCGCTGAAGAAATAGTTAGTTGTTCTACTGAAATGACTCCATCAGAAAACCGAAGGATTGCTACTGAATTGATGCATGATCATCAGTTACCAAGTACTTTAGTTGAAAATACTTGTCTCTCAGGACCAAGCCAATGTAACCACTTGAGTTTTCAGGAAGAGATTAAGCTGCGGGCTGTGCACAATCATATAACACATAAAGCTATTAATGAGTTACTGACTATTCTACGAAAATAACCAGGTTTGGACGGTATTCCAAAAAGCACCTGATCCTTTTTATCAACTGTTTGTGAAGTGAATACTAGAGTTGTGAGCCCTGGTACATACTGCCATCTGGGCATTAAAAATGTGCTGAGTGATTTTTTCAAGTTTCATAAACTAGTATCTCCAGAAAAAATCGAAATTGCTGTGAATATTGATGGACTCCCTTTGAGTAAAAGTTCTGGCAGCCAAGTCTATCCTATTTTAGGAGTTATCTCGAATCTGAACATATCAGTTCAAAATGTAGTTTTAATAGGTATATACCATGGGTACCAAAGACCCCATGATGCTAATGATTTTTTTTGTTATATTTTGTAAATGACATAATCAATTTATCCCAGAATTGTTTGGAAATAGGAGAAAGGTTGGTTGCATTTAGGTTGAAGTATTTTCTGTTTTTAGTTTTCATTTTATTTATTATATCAAATAATATATTTTTCCAGGTAATTCACAATAAACCAGCTCATCAAAGTCTGAAACTTTGGCACTGGTAAAACGAAGGAAGTGACCAACTCGGATTCGTCGACCCCAAGAATTGCCTCTGCATTAAAACAGAAATTTTTGTCATGTAAAGGTCAGTAAACCGCTTATATTTTATATTTATGCATTTTTGACTCCAACTATTTCTTTGTTTTTTATAGATTCTACTGAAATTATAAGACTTCTCCACATAATTAATGGAAGGGTTGCTGAATCAATAACATCCATATTAAATTCTAAAAATGAAAATATTATCCAAGATAATAATCCAGCAAAAGCAATAGATATCGATATCCCAGCCAAGACATACATTGAGTTAATGGAACTAGACAAAAAATTAAGTGACCAAAACTTAAGAGAATTTATGGTAATTTTTATTTTATTTAAAGATCAATTCCCTAGAGCAGTGACTAAAAGACGAAACGAATAATTTGATTTATAGATAACTAAGCTCCTTCATGTTGGAGGCACTGATATAAAAGATGTCATCAGAAGATGTAGGCCTCAGTTAGTGGATGATGCTATTTTGAGGCAGTTTAGCTGAGTTGGAGGAAAATAGTCGCGTCAACGCCTGCGGAAATAGGGATGAACCTGGGAAAGTGGTGCGACAGGACGGATCGGGATGCGGTTTTCTGCATTCTCTCCAAAAAACGATTATCACGAAATGTGGTAGTACCTCATCTCCGAGAGTTTTCTTGAGAAGAGTGCCAAAAACCACCCTCTTGATTAGAGAGGTAATTTATCAGTGGAGGTCTCATTATAGAAACATATCCATAATCAGGGTGAGTGAAATTCAGAACCACCGCCCCACAAAACTGCCCTATTATGATTTTCGGGTTGTTTTTGGCACTCTCTCGGAGATGAGGTTCTAGCCCGCGTTTCAGTGCACCAGGTGCCAGTGGGGTGTTCGCCGATGCCAGATATGGATTCAGCGGGCCAAAACCTCCCCAAAATAATTTTTGGTTGACTTTCTTTGATTGTGTCAGGAAAACCCCCGGAGATGACGTTTAGGGTCAGGTTGTGGTGCACCAGGTGTTGGGGGGGTTGTTTCCGACGTGAAATACGTGAAATTCGGGACCACCGCCACACACAACTGCCCTCTTATGATTTTCGGGTGGTTTTTGGCACTTTTTTTAAGAAAACTCTCGGAGATGACGTTCTAGCCCGGGTTTCGGTGCACCAGGTGCCAGTGGGGTGCTCGCCGATACCAGATTTGGATTCAGCTGGCCAAAAAACCCCCCAAAATAATTTTTGGTTGACCTTCTTTGATTGTGTCAGGAAAGGAGGTCAATTTGAACATTATATTCGTGATCAGCGGCCTCGAAAACCTTCGAGTACCCGATCCGGGCCAGTTCTGACCCTTATTTATCAAATTTGAAAATCTTCCAAAAGGCCTCCCAGATAATGCATTTTTCGCGTGCACTTTGGCCTGCAGCAATGCAATTTTCGGTGGGAGGGAAAATCTACCGCCCCACATTTCGTGATAATCGTTTTTGGAAGAGAATGCAGAAATCCGCATCCCGATCCGTCCTGTCGCACCACTTTCCCAACAGTTCGCAGGCGTTGATGCGACTAAAAAGAAAGAAGAAATTTTCCATTCTAGACATGGCTACTTTTATCAAAGGTAAACATTTTAATAGACTCCAATAGTCAATGTTAATTCTATTTTCCCTTTACTTATTTTATACTGGGTGGCTTTTATGACATATTTAATACACTTATTCCCAGTGTTGTCCAACTGTTCTTGATTATTTCATCATTTCTCTGTATTTCCTTAATCTGTATTCATATTTAAAAAACATTGTATATAAAGGAAGGCGGTGGGTCATTACTTTATTCAGAGGTTATTTTAGACCAACCCCATTACATAGGGTTTTTTTACAATTGAAAGTCAATTCCATCTTCACTTTATGAAACATTATTTATATTCACCATATGTTGCAGCTATCAATCAATATGCTTAACTGGCAGAGTAAATATAATTCTCATTGATATTATATTAATATTATTTTTAGAGGTATGTAAGAAAAACCCCCTCACCAAACATTTTACAGAGAAACAAGTGGAAGACTTGCCGTTTTCTTGGCAAAAGCAACTGTGAGTAAATTATAGTAATAACGAGAGGTATTTTTTCTTAAATTGGTTGTTTTTAGGATTAAGGAGAACAAACAAAATGACCCCGAAGAAGAATTGGTACAATAAGTAAAAAAAACTTAATTTTTGTAATTTTTTAATTTCAAAGTTTCTTATGTATCACTGAGAATGCCTATATATTTGTTTTTTTTTGTTTGCATTTTTTGTTATGAATATTTTTCTACGTTTTTGTAATGAATATTTTTCTGATATAGTTTTTTATTTCTCAAAGTAACTGACATACATTTAACCATATGTATATAGGGTGGTGTTGTTCTTTATTAGTCCTTCCAATTTTACTAGCAAATCTTGATTAGTTAGTTGGATCATATTTATATTTTCCACCTGTTCACTGGACTACGAGTTCCATATATGTACATATGCGAAAAAAGTAACCATTTTATTATTATTTTTATCTTCAAAGCTTTATTCATGGAATGTTTTCATAATTTTTCTAGCATGGTTTTTTACTTAGATTGTATAAACTTGAAGAATTGGGCTTAAATTTCTGTGCAGACCGATATAAATTTGTATGCTAACACTACGGTATTTACCTCATTTATCGTTTACTTTATCACAGTATCACACACACACACACACACACCCACCTTTGACGACGATTTCCATGACAAATATTTATTGAAGAATGTCAATTTGAAAATTATTTATTTATTTATTTATAAAAGTTGACAGTTACTTGGTACATCGTAAACGTCACTCACTAGACTAATACAGTATTTTCCAACTTAGTGTAAAAATTCATACGGTTTTCATAAAACTGGCTATAAAATGAGACGGGTTTTGAAAAACTTGACTTTTATTTCATTTCATGGGGTTTCAGAACAAACGAGACTTTTTATCAGGAGTGAAATTTTTCATTAAAACTAATATTTAAACATTTTTCACCTATAGGATACCCCATCCGTGGATACGCTGTAAATTAGTAGTGAAACCCAGCTTTAAAAAAATCAACGAAAATAACACTAACAAAAATAATGTGGAACAAACAATCAGAGAAAAATAAAGGAAGAAGTCAAGAAGGCAGAGCAAATTTGGAAACTATAAAGTTGTGAGGATCATGAAGGAGATATAAAACTATAACTATGGTATGAGGAGCAAAAATAGAATGTGAAATGCAACACCCAAGAATTTTAAAATATAAAAAAAATATTATTCCGAAAAGTTTCATAAAATCGGAAAAAAGCTCATTTTACATTTCGCAAAACAAAAATTTATATTTTCTCTTTTATTGAAATACCTTTCAATTTTTATCTAGGAACTGACTATATTTTTCTATGGCCATTTTCCTCTCCCCTACAGTTTCAACGTATTTTTCTCGTCATTCTATTTGCATACATTAAACAAAAAGAATAACATAAACAGAAATGTAAACAAAAACAAAACTAACACCCAACAATAAAAATATCAGTAATGACATAACATCCTATAGAAATAGACTTGTGGGACTTTAGGAAATACTTGTATGTCTAATAAACAATTGAAGGAAAAATACAAACAGGATGATTGTCAAAAGCAATGAAGAAACAAATCAAGAAGGAAGAGTCTGGAAACTATAAATTGTGAGGAATATGAAGAAGAAATAAAACTACAACTATGGTAGGAGGAGCCAAAAGGAATGGTTAGGACTTCGGAGAGCAGGTGCAATGCAGCAGTCAAAATAGCTTTGAAGTTTTGAAATCTTTAAGAGAAAAATACATCCAAAGTACGAATAGTTACATAAAAAATAACAAAGAAGCATTAATGCTAGAATTCAAGAAATTCTGACAGGAAGGAGCAGCAACAACGATATGAATAACCACAAATGAAAGTAGACTAATGTGAAGAATAAATCAATATACGAGAATTTGAAGAAACATTAGAAGATTAGTACAGAAATCATTGAAAAAATTAGACGGGGAGAAACAGAATAACCAGAAAGTAGTTTCAGCAATAATTACATAATTAAACAATGAAGTAATTTTTATAAAAACAGAATATCTCAGACTTAACATAATTATTAAACACTTCTCGCACCAGTGTTTTCAAAATTTGACATAAACACAAGTTCCAATATCTGCTCCTTCGACGAATTGTCCATTTATACTAAATGGTGCAGTAAACAGACACAATTATTGTAGATAATGGGCCAAGAATGACCCACACGTAATGCAGGAGTTTCATATTCATACACTAAACAGAAATTAAACGTCCCGTGTGGCATTCTAGATGATCATTCGATTGGACCAATTTTTTTTGAGGGAAATTTAAATGATATGTCTTATCCATAATTATTCGTAGAATCTTGAAATAACACAAATTTTAGAGAGTTATGATGATATGTCAGAAGCTTAGCTATCGTTTCAACAATATGGGGCAACATTTCCTAGATCACCCGATTTAACACCACTAGACTTTCTTATGACTATACCTGAAAACCAAAATGTATGCCACTCTATCACACAATATATATAGTTTATTTACGATAAAAAGACGACGATGTCATTTTTAGTTACTTTCCTGCTTATCAGAATAAATATTAATTTACCAACCGTGAATACAATTTATCCTCAACAGCCAGGGCAATCTACAGCTAACGGGCTGGCAAAACTTCAAGACGTTGTCAAATCAACTGGTAAAATTCCCCAGTTTGTTTTGACGTTTATGGACATTTGATCATCGTCTAATATTTACAAGTTTTTTTGGTGCTTTTAAATTCATTGCTTCTCTAAGATTAAAAAAACAGTTATTTTCATAGCTAATTATTTAGGCAAATTTGCAGTGTGTGGTTAATAAAATGCCGAAGCAGCTGAACAGAAAACGTCAAGAGATGGTAACATCTTTGTTGAGCTATTTTGAACGAGAATGCCGAAATGGGGGCCCGCTTCTCCCGCTTACTGCTGTAAGAGACGTAAGTAATAGTATTCGCTATTTGTATTCATCATTATTAATACTATTGTAACATATTTAAATGTAAATGATTAAATGTTTTTAATGTTAGGTTAGGTTAATTAAACTTGATAATATATTATTCTTTTATAAATTGAAGTAATTATATGTAGAGAGTTGCAGAAGCTTTACAACTTAGCGTTACCACTGATAACCGTTTTGCTGCCAAGCATAATAGAGGTGAACAGCCTAAAAGCCCACCCAAAAAGAGACAACGCATAAAACCTACTGTGGAAATTGACAACTTTGATCAAAATGCTTTCCGAAATATACGAAATGTATGGAAACAGTGGCTAGGTATATTGAATTTAGTGTTTTATTTTATTCACAATTAACTAACACAATATTTTTCAGAGGAACACATAACCTTGAAAACTTTAAGAGACAAACTCCAGGAGCGTGAACTCTTTAATGGTTGTTTAACATCACTCTGAAAGATAGTGAAAAATATTGGATTCAAATACCGAAAAGATGATCCACGTCGTGGTTTAATGGAGTTGCCACATGTTACATTAAAACGTGTACATTTTCTACATGAATATGTCAAGATAAAAAGGGAAGGTTTATATCAATTTGTGTTTTTGGATGAGACCTGGATATTTAAAGACGGTACTGTTGAACGTTCTTGGCAAGATTCTAATCATAGAAGCGTGAAAAAAACCAAAATTGGTGCTCCAAGGTAATTGAATAATAAAATTTAGCAATTAATTTATGATGTACTAACATTCCTGCCATTTCAAGACCTTTTCAAATATTTACTAGTCACACTATTTTATTTAAATCTATATAATTATTAATAGGAAACCTAGTAGTAATTTGTTATTTCCTTATTGTAGGTATGTAGTATTGCATGCTGGTTCCTCTTCTGGATTTATTCCTGCAGCGCTGGTTTTTTCTTCCAAAAAACAAGATGGTGATTACCACGGTGAAATGAGCCGAGAAAATTTTTTGCATTGGTTTGAATACCAGCTTTTAGTGACCATAGAAGAACCTGCCATAATTGTAATGGATAATGCAAGTTATCACAGTACAGTGATCAATAAAGTACCAACAAAAGCTACCAAAAAGGCTGATATACAGAACTGGTTGATACAAAATGATATTCATTTTTAAAATACTTTCCTCAAAACCCAGTTATTGAATTTAGTACAACGGTAAGTTGATATAAACATTTTTCAATATATTATGGTAATACTGAGATAACTTATTTTGTTTAAATATATGCATTTTTGTAGGAATAAATCACCAACAGTATATGAAGCTGACATATTATCTGAAAAATATGATCACAAAGTGCTTCAACTTCCTCCTTACCACTGTATGTTCAACCCAATTGAACATATTTGGGGCATAGTAGCAGAACAAGCAATAGGTGTATGGAAAAAGACTTTAGAAAAAGTGACTCCTGATATTTGGTCAAAGACAGTAGAGCACACTGAAAAAAATATACAAGATGGGTGGGATAGAGAAGTAGTATTTGATAGACAGGATGTGCCTCCACTTATTATTAATTTTGACAGGGACGATGAAGATAGTGATGATTTTGTAGTGGAGTAGTGGAAATCTTTTGTTTTATTTTTTGTATATTTTAATCCAATTTGCTCTATTTCCACCTTTTCAAAATCACTAATAACTATTATTAAATTAATTAGGTTCAGTTATTTTATAATACACAAATTAAAACAACGACCACAGTATCTCTACATAAATAATACTGATAAAGTGGGAGATTTTTTATTTTTATATCTTGTAACAAAATTTTATTTTGTGTATCTATATTTTTCTTTCCCATTCTATTTTCATTATAATGGATATTGTATAAAGAAACAATATTTAAATTTGCATGAAGATGATTACAGCTTGTATTGATTTCTTTTAGCGTAAACCCTTGCAGTTCTCTTGAAGGTGGTTCTATAGAGCATAGAATAAGGTATAAGGACCTACAGTTCGTTATTTAACCCTCTTCTATGTAAAATAATTAAATGTTAGTTTGAATATAGAATGATTGGTTACTGTTTCTTGTATCTTATCCATAGTTTTTCATGAATAAATATTTATATTAAACTAATCAAGCCCATCATACAAGCCTTTTATTTTTAAATAAATATTTTTGACTTACGCCCTACGAGGCACGGAACAATGAAAAAGAAGAACTGTCAATCTAACATCAGATTGACTTTTCTAGTTTTCGTTAAGTAAAGGAAAAAACTACAGCTTGGCAACATCACAATATTTTGTTTTGCAACGTCATTGACTTTTTATCGTAAATAAACTATAGATGATTTACTTCTGCGAATTGTTCAGGAATGTCGACAAATGAACCCAGAAATGTTACATAATGCGAGAAAAGCGTTTTGAAGCTTTATTGTATGGAAATCAATGGAAGTCAATTTCTACACCTTTTAAAATAAAGTTTAATGTTTCGCTAATTTGTTAAGAATTAAACTGTTTCTATTAAAAAATTTAAATTATCTGTAACTCCCAATTGATTTACTTTTTTAAATGAAACTAACTGGTTCTAAATAATTTCACAATATAATGAAAAAATGATAAAAATTATAAAAAATTGACAATTGTTTCGATATTACTATCATCGAAACAATTGTCAATTATTCAGAATTTTTACCATTTTTTCATTATATTGTGGAATTATTTAGAAACGATTAGTTTCATTCAAAAAGTAATATGAGTAGATTACACAAAGTAAGGATCGAAAGTAGGCATATGTAGGAAATAACCCGACAGGAGATATTTGTTAGGTAAAGTGAGACTACGGAATTAGATTACTTCCTAGATCAAAGAGAGATTATCTCCCATCTCGAATGACTTGAGGGCTTTATCACAGTTTATTGTAAAAGTGTGACAAACTACATCCAATAATTAAAAACCTACCTGATTACTGTGAACTTTCCAAATTTCTAGGATTTTCGTTTCCACTTTGATTAAATGGAATTTGTCTTTTCTATAAAAAATTGCACAGCCATCAGGTCCGTTATTCCCATCGATATATATACAAGGAGAGTCAGGCTTAGGGAAGAACAATCCAGTGTAACCTTGGGTTTCTAGGATATGGCTTATAAAATTGAAATGATCTACTTCCTAAAACAAAATTACAAATTTCAATATATCGGCCACGATATGACAATACCTGCTAAATTCAAGGCACTTTTTTTACAAGGAGATACAAAACCCTTACGGCGTTTGTATGTGGTAGCTAAAATGTAAAAATTTAATTTTAATTAACACAGGAAACATATTTGTATAACATTCTTATATTAAAACTTTACATTGAAAAGTCATCGAATACAAAGGGCGTCATAGTTTTTTATCCTCCAGTAAAAAGCGTGCCTTGGACTTAGCAGATCTTGGCATATCGTCGACAATATAGTACAAAACATGATTTTAGTTAATGCTCAAATCATACTTAGAAGTGACAAGGCACGTGCAAAATATCTATTTGAATAACTGAAACATAAATTTATTGTTAGGAATTTTTAGTCGAACCTTGTAACTTTTAAATTATTTTGAGTGCCAGTTTTAATGCACAAGAAAATCTTAACCTTACATCACTGATCATCGCAGGGGTAAGTGACTTCAAACAAAAATGGATTCTTTCTAATGAGTTTCTCATGAGAATGATAAAATCCCGTCGAACCACCTAGTATTGAGTTAGTAGTACGTTTGTTTTGCTAATTATTATAATATTAATTCGCCTATAAAATGTATTCGATATTCATATGTTATACTACGCATGTTCTTTATTGAACAAGTCTTGTTTATAGATAGTATAATAGGTAAAATAGTACATAAGACGCCACTTGGAAACAGACTCCCTAAATTATCCCCAGGTCTAGGAAAAATGCACACCAAAACGCCATAAGGCCTGTGTATAAAGTCATAGCAGAAACACCGCATGTCCCTAGACATTCGTAGAAAGATTCCCTAGAATTTAACGATAATACACGATGGCCGCTTCTAATCAGCTGACCGCAGCCTTCATTAAGTACAATAAATATTTCATATAGGTAAGAAAACTACATTACTTTACTTTCGGCGCAGCAGTTTCGGCGACCCCCACCCCTTCTCGCATGCCTTTCTACGATATCATAAATACGGGAAGTCAGATTTTTTATCGCTTTAGTATTCGATGATCGCTGGAAATGTTAACATGGCAAGTTCCAAAATGTTTAGTGTTTCCCAGATTTACGGAAGCGAGGTAAAACCGACCGAGAGATTTGGAAAATTTGAAAGATAATAATATGGTTACAGATATTGGAAATCTTAATCACACGGAAGGCGGACACTCACTGGGAGATGGAATACGCATTACAGAACTATTTTACGACTACATCATTCTTGTAAAGGTACGCGGCTTAGAGGACTGCGATGGAAATTCTAAACTTGTTGAAAAAGAAATATGTGGCTCTTTTAATAGTTATAAACGTGGAAAGTTTGGTAAATTGATTTCTGCAAAACGTGGAGTTAAAGCTAGGCTGCCTTTCCTCTTACTAAGTAACAACCCGCTTGCCACTGGAACAAGAAAAGTAATCGGAGAAGATTTGGAAATTATTAAACGGCAACATAAAGAACCTGTGTGCATTTCATACAAAGTAGAATTGACGGACGTTAGACTCGATAGGCTACTGAAAGAAATACCGGATTTATTGGAGCAAATCTGGAAGGAGGATTAGTACCTAATGCACTTGGACATAACGCAGGAGTTTTTAACAAAGAAGAAATGCTGTTCTGTAGACTCTCGGTCAACTTTGTCCACATTTTTGCAATCGAAACAGAGTATATCGGAGAATTTTGGAAGTACTAACTTTTTTCTAGCAGAGTTATACAAGTAGTTATATAACGTAGCTTCTTATCTGATAATGCCATGCGTCTTGGCCATTGCAGAAGAGAAAGTTTTCTTTAATCTCTCATTTGGGCAGCTGGCGAAATCTGTAATATGGTTTCCAGTGCCCCTATCAACTCCAGGACTGGTTACGTGACAAATAAATTTGTTGTATATTTTAACCCTTGTGTTAGATGTAAGCCATGTAAGGCAAACTATGCCAACTGTTTTATCATTGTTTACAATAACATTGTACCTTTCCTTGTACTCTCCTTGGACGCAGAAGTTGAAGTTGTTGGTAAAATAATTAATAATTTCCTTTTTGTTAAAAACTTCTGCAAAATCCTGCGTTATATCCAAGTTCATTAGGTAGTAATATTCTTTCCGGAGTTGCTCCAATAAATCTTCGTCAACTACTTCTCGTGTTTCTATGGCAAGCGGATTGTTACTTACTAAGTGGAAAGGCAGCTTAGCTTTAACTCCATGTTTTGCAAAAACCAATACGCCAAACTTTCCACGTATATAACTATTAAAAAAGCCACATATTTCTTTTTTAAGAAGGTTACAATTTTCATCAAAGTCCTCTAAGCCCTTCATAAGCATTATGTTGTCGGAAAATGGTTCTGTAATTCGTATAAATTCATCTGCCAGTTCGCCTTCCGTGTAATTAATATTTCCAAAATCTGTAACCATATTGTTACCTTCCAAATTTTCCAACAGGAGCCACAATCCAAATTTCTCATCCGTCGGTTTCACGTTCCTTCCGTAAAGCTGGGACACACTAAGTATTTTGGAGCTTGCCATGTTAACAGTTCCAGCCATCATCGAATACTTAAGTGTTGAAAAATTGTGACTTCCTGTATTAATGCTATCGCAGAAAAGCGTGCAAAAAGGGGTGAGGATCGCCCAAAGTAAAGTTATGTGGTTTTCTTACCTATAGGAAATATTTATTGTACCTAACGAAGGCTGCCGGTCAGCTAATTAGCAGCAGCCATATTGAATGAACGTTAAATTCTAGTGAAAAATTTTACGAATATCTGGGGAAATGCGATGTTGCCGCTATAATTTTATACACACGGCGTTTTGGTGTGCATTTTTCCCTAGATCTAGGGATTTTTTAGGGAATCTGTTCCCAAGTGGCTTCTTATCTACTATCAATATTCAAGTTTCTTTTTAATTTAACTTCTAATTTTCATCCGTGCAATAATTTTTTAAATTTTGAATACAAGAGACTGCTCAGCTGATGTTATAAACCTTTACTTTCCAGTTGAAATTTGGAAACTTCAAGCTAAAATGGAGCTGAGCCAATGGAATAGATCATATAATACAAATCCGGTAGAGAACTCTTTCATTTACGTTTGATATATTGCAATCTAAAATTTTCATAGTCTCAATAATTCGAATAATGCATTCATTTCAAGTATCTCTTCTACTTTTGACGATATAATGCTTCTTTAACTACCTGTAAACAAATTATATCTGGGCAATATTCCACTAGCTCCTCGATTATCAAATATCTCCTTGAATTCCATTCCAAAGCTTCATCGGGGCATTTGGAAAAGTTGTCATTCATTTGACCCAAAGCTAAAAAAAATACTCATATAACTTCTGTTGACATTTTTTTTTAATTATTGGTAATATTCATACTGTACACACTATATGAGAGGATTTGAGTTAATTCATAGATGTCGCCACAAGTGCATATAAATTAGATAGAATCAGCTACAAATTTTTTGTCACACAATTCATTATTTTATGTAGAAAAAAGGTATACTTCTGTCATTTTCAAAAGATTAACCGTTTTCGAGATTTTACTGATTCACTACATGGTCGTCGTTTCATTTAACTGCAAATTTATAACAAAAACATTTTAAAATATAGTAGTAATTAATAAGCTCTCCTATGACGACTGAATGTAGAAATAGTGTATGGAATGTTCCGTGACTTTGAAAAAATTAATTTTGTTTTAAAATAAAGGATATTTATGCTATTAAAAAGAAATGACGCAAAAAGTTGAAGTAATAATACGAGATTTGTTCATTTTTATGTAACATGAAGTTATTGAGAAAACCAATAATTAACGTGAAAGTCCTCCAAATGTAAAAGGAACCTTGCAATACAAAATTTTAATATTGGATACATAATGCATAGAGTATGATGTTATGAGTACTATAACTTTGTCTATAATCAACACAAGATGGCGGAGAAGCCAGAGGTCAAGTCGAAAATGTTTACAATAAAAGTTCAGTTCTCAAGTAAACCATTGTATTATTATTATATATCTATAAATACAACATGGCGCAGTCAGTGTAAAAATAATATTTTGTAGATTGAGGTTATAATTGGAAATTAAATATTTTGGAAAGATGGAATTTTCAAAACAACCACTTTCGATGAAAACGGATGGAGATGTAGCCATTAATTGGAAAAAAATTAAATTAAGCTTCTTAACGTATTGTACGGCAACGGGTTGTGCTGAAAAATCTAAAGCAGCAGTGTGGGCAGCGGTATTAATGCATTGTATAGGTGAAGCTGCATCATAAACCATATGGAACTTACACTAGAACAAAAACAAGACCCAGACGTATTAATGAATAAATTAGATGAATATTTTCACCAAAATTAAATTCTAGTGTTGAAACACATATGTTTAACACTAGAAATCAATTTCCAGGAGAATATTTTAATGAATATTATGAAGAATTGAAAAGGCTTGCTAACAATTGTGAGTTTGGAGTATTTAAGGACAGATTAATAAACGACCAGATTGTGAGTGGAGTACAGGAACAAAAAATGAGGGATCGACTTCTTACGGAGAGGAATTTAGATTTAACTAGGGCTGTGAAGATTTGTAGGGCTATAGAAAAAATTAATCAAGATATGAAGATTATTACTGAAAGAGCCGGGACCAGCAAATATATTGAATTGTGTGCAGTAAATCAACAACAGAATCGAGCTCTAGATTCAAGAAAAACAAAAGTCGAAATCAGAATTTTGGAAGTAGGCAACAGCTCGATTCAAGATCCTCTGTAACTAGATTTAACTGTAAACGCAGCGGAATGCAACTCACAGGTTTAAGTGTCCGGCATATGGACAAATTTGTTCTAAATGTAATAAATTAAATAATTTTACTACACATTGTAAAAGTGTTCAAGTTAATGTCATTGAAAATAACAATAATAGAAAATGTAATTATTCAGATGGAGCATCTAACGACTATGTTTTAGGTTCATTAGAGATAAATAACATAGAAAATGACTGATTTGAAATTCTATAACTTGTAGATTGTGGCAAGTTTCTGCAAATTCAAACTTGATACAGGAGCACATGTAAATCTAATATCTGAATACATTTTTAAGGAATTAGGGTCGAGAAATTTGCAACAAGTAATATTACCAATTACGGTGGAGAAAAATTAAATGTAAGCGGTATAAGTAATCTTAAGGTTTGGTGGAAGATAAAAAGTGAACATTAGATTTTTATATAATTAAGACAAGCACAAAGTCTGTCCCTAGATTAGGGATCAAATCAATTCATAAATTAGATATGGTAGTAAATGAGGTAGTAAAATTTGAAACTGTGGATGTTTATAAGCTGTATAGTGAATTATTTGAAGGTTTTGGCAAGTTAAAAGCCCTGTAGAATTTAAATTAAAAAATGATTATGTTCCCAAAATAGTACCTTGTCGAAGAGTGCCATCATTTGCATTAATAGAAAAATTAAGATTAGAGTTAGATATAATGTTGCAGGATGGAATTATTGAAAATGTTACAGAACCTACCGAATTTGTTAATCCAATTGTACTTCTAAAAAAACAGATAATAATATCAGAAATGTCTTGATCCTCAGAATTTAAATGAATCCATTGTTAGAGAATATTATGATCTACCTACATTTTAATAAATTACTAGGGATCAAGTAGGGTCAAGTGTTTCTTCAATTTTGTATGACAATAAGGGCTTTTGGCAAATTCCATTTTTTGAAACGGCTTCAAGGCTTTTGCTACACCTTTTGGTACATTTCGTTTTTTGCGTTTGCCTTTTGGGTTGGCCAACTCTCCCAAAATTTTTCATAGAATTTTCAGTGAACGTATCAATTACGTTCAGGGTGTTAGAGTATATATAGATGACATATTGATATTTGCAAAAAGTTTAGAAGAACATGAAAACATTTTGAAAAAATAAAAATAAATGCAGAATTATTATTAAGGAAGTAAAGAATATTGGTCATATATTATCTGAATAAGGTATAGTGGATAATGATAAGGTAGAAGCAATTAGACAGATTAGAATACCAAACAATGTTAAATAATTATCAAGATTTTTAGGGATGGTTACTTACGTAGGAAGGTTTATACCCAACCTATCAGCATTGACTAACAATTCAACTTGATGAAGATGAATATACTATGGGATTGGAATAAAGTTCACACATACGAATGTAATTATTTAAAAGAAACACTAGTGAAGAGACCTGTTCAGCAATATTATGATGAACATAAACATATAATATTATCGGTTGACAGCTCAAGAGATGGACTTGGAGCAGTAATATTACCACCATTGCTTATGCATCCAAAAGCTTGACAGATAGCCAATAGTGGTATGTACAAATCGAAAAGGAGATGCTGGCAATTGTATTCGGTTGTCAGCGGTTTCATCAATTTCTGTAGGGCAAGACATTTACGGTTGAAACAGACCAAAAACTATTGGAGGTTATCTGTAGAAAACCATTGGAAAGGTGTCCCCTGAGGTTGCAAAGACTGAGAATTACGTTACAAAATTATTCATTCAACGTAAAATATAAACACAGCTCTATTTTACGGATGCATTATCAAGATCAAGCTATGATGACAAAAATGTTAAAATGAATGAAACAGATTTAGAAGCTCAAGTACGCTTAATTGAATTAAATGACGATATTAGTAAAACCTAATTAGAATTAATAAAAAATGAAATGGCAAAAGACAGAGAGTTACAACTATTTATAAAAAACATTAAAGTGGGTTGGCCAAAGCAAGAATCCCAAGTTAGTGAGTTAATATCATCCTTTTGGTTTTGTAGAGATGAGCTAGTGGTTATGGACGGAATAGTATTAAAAGGTGAACAAATTGTCATTCCTGTTTCTATGAGAGAAGATAAGTTGGATCGATTGCACAATAACCAAATGGGTATAGAGAAAACGAAGTTACGAGCTAAGGAAGTAATTTTTTGGCCCTTGATGGAGAACGAAATTACCATAAAAGTAAAAAATTGCCCAGCATGTTTAACATATCAGAATACGCAGCAAAATGAGCCCTTAATTAATAGAGAATGGCCTAATTTCCCCTGGCAGTCTGTAGCGGCAGACTTATTTCATTTTCAAGGTTCTGACTATTTGTTAGTAGTTTGGTTTGTACTCGAAATATCCTGAAATTTGTTCTCTTAATAGAAATACTGCTCATGAAAATATGATAAATCAATTTTAATCAATTTTTGCTTGACATGGAAAGCCGGTAGTGCTTTTTACATGCAATGGCCCCCAGTTTGTAAACAGGAAGTTTCACAAATTTTTGACAGACTGGGAAATCAGATATGTGACCAGTACTACGACTTATCCACAATCTAACGGTTTTGTAGAAAGGCATGTGCAAACCCTAAAGAGTTCAATGGTAAAGACGTATACTTGACATTACTAGAATACCGTAATACCCCGGTTGCTCATAATATTCCATGCCCCGTTCAATTATTGTTTAACAGAAAATTAAGGGGCCAATGTCTCCAAAACAACTTGGTCGAAAATCTGAGAAAATAAATAGAATTTTTAAAAATAGACAACATAAATAAGCACAGTATTTTAATCAACATATCAAACCCTTAGCGGAATTGCACGTTGGAGATAAAGTAATGATCAAATTTGGCGAAAACTGGGAACCAGGATTAATTGTAGACATTGACATAGTAAGGCCCAGAAGTTATTTAGTCAAACTAAATAAAAATGAAAGGTGTTTTGTAAGAAAGCGAAGGTTTTTAAAGAAATTTGAAAAGGATAACTTTAAGCATGGTGCGAGAAATTATTTCCATTCATTAGTTGCAGGAAAAATTAAATTAGAAATTTAATTGAAAAGTTGTTAAATAGTAATGTAAATAAAACAAAGTCATATTAATTTATGTTTTTCAGTCGCTGCTTTTAAAAGTAATTAAAAATACTTGAATTGTATTTAATAATGGCATATTCTTATATAGATGGTAACCTTAGATATCTTTATGGTTATAACTAAAAGTGACAACATTGCTCAATACAAAATTTCAGTACCTGTTTTATGTCAAGGCTAACATATTTAGTAGTTTTTTCCTTGTTTAATTATCATATAAAGAGAGATGCAAATATCGTCAGTGTGCTCGACGATAATTTCGGATACGCTGTAGTAGTGTAATAAATAATGTCAAACTTGGTTTGTTTATACGAGCGCCATTACGACTAGAGAGGAAACGTTTAGTTCTTTCGTTTTGATGTGCTTTTTAAAACTTTTAGTGACAAAATAAACTTATAAGTTAATTAATTTAATGTTTTTGGATTATCATGGTTTGTCAAAAAATCAGCCGAAATGACCAAGGTCATGTATCCACAATACCATCCCCACTTTTTGTATTTCATTCATTATTTCACTACTGGCGTTTAGGATTTTTGGCCGCAAAAATAAACGTGTTTATGAATGGATAGCCCTCTCTATTTCATATTATTAGTCTAAGGTGGTGACCATTGACCATGTTAACATTTTGCAGTAGGGAATCATTAAGCTTCAATGTAATTAATTGATTTATCTTCATAACACTTCTTAGGTATGAGATAAGAGTGCTCGTAGCTCTAGCTCAAGTCTGTTCTAATGTTGTCTTTCTTCTCATTAACTAGCGTATAAACATAAATATGATTGATTACTTAATCGTTGTATCATTTTATTATTATTATCAATTACGGTTCGGTAAATTTAAAAAGCAACCATTTGGGCCATGCGGTGTAATAGTAAAATTCAAATATCTCGAAAAAAATGTGTTGCTGATTTCATCTAATAGACCTTTTCATCACAATTTTTTTGTGCACATGCGTATAGTTCAGCCATATTTTTCGTACTGTTTCCTAAATCATCATGTTAATAAAATACATGTGTACAAATCGTTAAAATCGACAAACATTAAACAAATAATACTTTTTAAAAAGAAATTAAGGAAAAAATTGAAATAATAAGTGTCTTAATTAAAAAATAGATTATTCAAGTCGACTATATTATCTGTACGAAAAGGAAAAATAAAACGGTGTTGTCCTCAACCTTGCTTGCAATATATAGATGTACTTAGTATATACGCGTAATCAATCCTCTATGACTAAAAAGACAATATGTGTATTTCAGAAAAGTTTTAAATTGCATTATTATCAATATTCATTATCAACCTAAATATTCATTAGCAACCCAAATATTAATTTTAGAGTTTCTACATGTGCTGACAATAAATGATGTTTAATTAGAATAAAATTATTTACCTATTTTTATTTAGATAATAGATTGTATTGACAGCTAACCTCTCAACTAGCAGATTTATTTTGCCTTTTTGAGTTCGCCCATAACAGTTTAATCACATTTTAATCGTTCACAATTATACGCTTCAACTGTGAATTGTCAACAATGACTGCATCATCAATAATTTGCTTTAATGATAGATTTTTTGTGGAGATAATATTGCATCCCTAGCCATTATTGCACAAAACAGTACGAAACTTTTAAATTCCCGCTCTTTGAAAATGGCTGCTGTGCTTGCGCTTGTCAAGTGATGAAAAGTACTATTCATAAGTCGTAGGTGGCAACATTTACGAGTTAAGTTAAATGCTCTTACTAAGGAGAAGACTTAGACCCATTGTTGTTAACGAAAATATTATTATTTTTGCCTTCTAAATATGTAGATATCATTTGACTTATTATAAATAGCCCTGTATCAAAATTATCTGAAAACTGTATTTCTCAAGTACATAACCTCAAATATCGCATTATCGTAACTGGTTATGTCAATTCTGACTCCGTATTCAGGTTATTCACAAAATGATACCCAAATTTTCGAAAACTAGAACCTTGCGGAACTTGTTCATTTAAGATGTAATAAAAACAAAAATTTCTCAACATGCAATTGCTATCTTTTTTAATATTTATTGCAAAAAAATAACAGTCCCTACCTTGAGACAATATGTTCCATTGTAGGACTCTTATATTGTGTGGACTTGAAGTATATTCACTGCACGCTGCAAAAACACATAAAAAATTCCTATTATTTAGTAAAGTTTACTACTTCAATTTTTCACAACTTTCAAAATTCAGTGGCAGAAATTATCGTTGTACAAACAACTTTTCACTTGATATAGCCCATTCACTCCCAATTGAAAACCGTGTCAAACAATGAAAAACTTATAACGGAAAAGTCAACCAGTTTTATCAAGAATTATGCAAAATAGTTATTTATGTGTCAGGCGTAAAACGGGCGTTTATAGACCGCAATGTGTAAGTAAAGTCCATAAACGCTGTGTACGCCGGACATACATACAAAATTTTATGCAAGATCACTCTGTATACTAATAAGTCTACCAATTAATTTGCATCCGACAAGGCGGCCACTCACGATCCGACTGTCTGACAGACCTACGTATGTTCGACCGTCAGATAGACCTAGGTCTGAGACCGACGGAGCACACACACGCCCAGTCCTAGTGTTACTCGACCTTGATGCAACAATTAACCTACCTTTAAGTGTGCTTTTGTAAAAGACCGAAGTCGCTGGAATGCCCAACTTGATAATGTAAAGATTCAAAGCGATAGGTACTACTCTCAGGAGTGGGTGTAAATTCTCTCGGTTTCCTTAAAGTCAATATTTAATACCAAGCGCCACCGAATTTTACTACTTTTGGAAAATGCGGAAAACAAATGGGCAGGTACCTTGCAAACGAATTAAGTAACCTAGTCTGGTGTCAAGGGTAGTGTATATTACTAATAATTTCTGAAGTTCACAATGTAAAAGCTTTAAAGCTCTAATCACGGTTATAAATAATTAAATTATATATGATATAACAATCTACAGTTATCTCGTTTAGCACTGCACGATCATACAAGCTTTACACTTTACAACCCGTTGTACACTACACCCTTTTTGTACCTAATACCCCCTAATAAAGTAACATAAAGAAAATTATCGATTTTGTTTTACTCAAATTACAAAATATAAATATTTAGTTTGGGTTTCAGCCAAACTGAATAGTCGAATCCGGGATTTATTATCTAATTCTCAAAATCGGGCGCAATCACTATGTGAACTGAAGTTGGGTTCCAGCCAACTCAGTTCTCCAGTACAAAATGTCAAATATTAAGGTACTAAAGTCAAAATAATATGGAGTAGTAAAATCACAGGTAGTCTTAACTAAGGTACTTAGCTGCTATGGTATTGGTATGAGTTCCAGTCCACAAATAAATTCCAGTATCTAGTCCTAATTGTCTGTCTCTTAATCTTGCTTGAAGCAGGTGACTAAACGGGGACTATTTTTGGTCTGACCATTGAAGCAGATGAACCAATGCCAATGAGTTCGAACTGTCAAATAATTATTCCATACACGAGGAAAAGGAAGGGAAAAGTATTAACCTTCATTATAGAAAATTGCATAAAAAATTGGGATTAGCTATCAGCTCTTCCTTTATTAGAAAATAGTAGACATATCGGCTTACCTCTACACGATGAGGGTTCAACTAAATGACCACACTGGAAAAGGCAGTCGTTTGGATTCGATCTTCAAATGAACCTCTGGCGAATTCTCATAAAATAAATCCCTTTCGGTATATATAGTGGCTTCCCAAATTCTCCAAAACTAAAGCCGACTATATTCTTATAATTTGCGCAAATCAAATCCCGTTCCAATACGGATAAATCCAAAAATTAATCAAACAATTTATAAGCAACTTGCACAAATCTGAGAACCGCAAAAGTCAGTTCCCCCCAAAATCGCAGCGGTCGCTTGCCGTGCAAACTATCCTCCAAAATGGCTAAATCAGTTTATCCAGCTTACAATGGAAAAATCAGAATCAAAAATTATTTATAAAAAACTCAAATTTTATTGTTCCTGTTGGCAATAATGAATAAAATTAAGTCCACACCCAGGTGGGCATCGACTACTAGAGGTAGGTTGACCAACAGATGACTAATTAGCAAAGTATCCGTGACAATTACTATGGTATATAACAATGGTAAATGAAAAAAACACTCCTTTAGTTATGGTAAATAACATTGATATATATTTGTGAAAATCAAATGTTTAAGAATTCCAAAATTGCTCTGGGTAATGGGATTCCATAGACAAATAATAATATACTTATTTCTCTATGTGGGTTTCATCTCTAGTCTCGCTCTTTTCATCGTAATGTTTCGTATTCCCTAACTATTCTCAGTCTTTTCTTAGTCACACAAAATAAAAGAGATCGAGAACGCTTCGATCGAACGCATCGTGTGAACGCTCGTGTCGATGTTTTATTTCTCAATAGAGCGTTTCCACGTGACGTCATCATCCCGCGCCATGTTGCCTTAAACAGCTGATCACGGACAACCTTTGCATAGATCCTTATGAAAAAAGAGCATTTTTCACTGATTTAAATATAAATGAAGAATAAA
This sequence comes from Galeruca laticollis, assembly GCA_963921935.1. Lineage (NCBI taxonomy): Eukaryota > Metazoa > Arthropoda > Insecta > Coleoptera > Chrysomelidae > Galeruca > Galeruca laticollis. The sequence continues at coordinate 154,751,436 of OY998181.1, read as the reverse complement.
AGTCAATTGGTTTTGGTGAATTTGTAAACTAGTGTGTATTAGTTGGATAGTGTAATAATTTAAAAGTGTAAAAAGGCAATTGTTAGGAGTGTTATCGTGTTTTTTATCCGATTTGAGGTTATACTAGAATTTAGTTTGTTTTAAAATAGATAGTTTATATATACAAATAGTTTAGTGACAATGCCACAATTTTGTAACTGCAGAATCAGGATGAATGGATTTGTGATAGTTTTCAAAATCCTTTATTGCCATTTTCTCATGCTCACATCCATAAAATCCTAAAAGATTAATTAAAATATTAATATGTTCACTTCAATCATTCGAAAAAACTTACCTGCATTAAATGTCCGTTTATATAGGTGTGGATAGCAAATTTTCTTCAATAATGAAATAGAAGGTGAATCTATTTTTGTATGGTAGATACTTTAAAAATTAGAAGCTGTAATACGGCCAGTTATAAACAAAAACCATTCCTTATTTCGGGATTGCTTTCGAGTATCTATTTCAATTTTTTAAATTTGTTCTCCATTAAGAAATAGAGTAATAGAACAAGCAACATCTTTAAGTTCTGCTAGGCTCAAGTCTCTGAATGTAACTTTGAATAAATCAGTTAAAACTATTGAGGTATCGGAGTTATTAACAACATCCTCGAAGAACAAGTTGAGAACAGAAATACCACCATCCGTTATAATCTTTGAAAACATTTACTTCTTCCAAACTACTTAAAATTGGAACAGGGTAATCACTTGACTTTTTTGGAGGTGGTACATCTTGCGTTACTTCTGCTGAAAAATTTGTATCTACAATTTTCTTGAAAAAAGTCTTTTTAGATTTTGGCCCTATCCAATATGCAAGAACATCTGTAACCGACTTACGTTCTTTGCCTGCATATTCTAGGGTGTAAAGAATTGCAGCAACATGGGTGCAATCCTCTACTAAACCTGCTACACAGTTGCAGTGACTTGCTAAAATTTCCCCCTTTCCTGAAAATGTTATCCACACTTTTAGAGATGCTTCATTTATCTTCTGTCAATGCATAACGTACAACATTTAATGTAATATTAATATTTTTTTCTCAAGTATTATCAAAATTTTCATACCTTGCCTAAAACGCAGTAACAAGTATCAATTTTTATTGCCTTGATATTTTCCACCCAACGCGCTGCCATATGAGCAAATGCATCAAGGCTTTTGTATGCACGAATTTCTTTTTGAGTTAAAGGACTCACTCGAAAAATCAAAAAGTCTGTTATTTCTGTGATCGTCATTCGTGGTAATTCATCTAGTGACAGTATTAAATCTTTTTTTTCTAGTGCAAAAGGATCTTGTCCACCCATTAATCTTAATTTCTCTAAATAACGAAGTTTACTTTCATTTGAGAGGCTCCTGGCGTAATCACTAATATGTGCCATATATTCTGCAAAATATAGTATGATAATAAACATAAACAATCAGCATAGCATTTATAATTTTTTTTAATAGAAAATAAGGAATAAATAAAGACTTACCTTAGAGGTTATGAATTTATAATGTCTGTAAATCAGTTAAAATTGTCTTTATAAAGTAGAAATTGTACACTAACTATAAAAAAATCTCCACTTTTCAACTAAACTAACTATCTTACAATTTATTTTAAAATAATCACTTAAAAACAGTAAAAACAACTTTAGTTCCTATTCCACACATGCAAAGGTTGTCCGGTGACAGAAATTCGCGTGACGTCACGATGACGTACTTGGAAAAGGTCTATAGGGATCGAGACGGAACTATAGAGGCAGCACTTATGCCGAAAGTAGAGCGCCCTGGTGTTAAATAAGAAAAACATTGTGATGTAAACAGCATAATAAACTACCAACAAAACGCAAAAAATTAATAGATCTTTTTATTTTCTTTGCCAGGAAAAATTGTTGGTATGTAAGATGGGTGTAGGGGATTATCTGATTTTTGATTATTGACAAAATGAGCACTGCAAATTCTAGTATTTTTATTTGGTTCCCAATCCTCCCGATGTTTTCTGAAAGGTAATTAAAAAACTTGAAGTGATTCGTTTTGTACAAATGTTTACTTTCTTCCCCTTAATAGAATTTAATTATTTGAGCTTATTATATACAAACTAGTTTTTTATTTTATATAATCAATGAAATCGTACAGAAAACAACATTTTATTCTCTCGATAACAATATTTTATTTATGTAAAAAGAAAGTTTAGAACTTTTCTAATAGCTGCCAATTGTAGTATGATACTGATTATACACAAAATAATAGTTAACAAAATGTTTTCATTAGAACATTTTAATTACATATTGGTTTTTACTGCATTTATTCATTTTTGACGTTTCAAGGTTCTCCACGCAGTGTTCAATGAATTTTCGGAAAAACTATAAAATTTCAACTGCGTAGTATTTTTATACAGCATATTTGAACAGTCATGAATACAGAAAGATACTTTTGATGACGACATCACAAACATTTAATATCAGTTTTAAAAAATGAACATTTGAAAACGCTGATTATACAAAACTACTAATACTACTAATAGTGTTTACATCACATTGTTTGTGTTTTTTCACGGCAGATGGCATAAACGTCATCTTTCTCGGTCCCTCATACCAAAACAAATGAATAACAATAAAAATAGAAGATTGCCACAATCTGTACAATTTATGTACACTGACTAGTTTATTTCTTTAATATAATTCCAGCAATTAAAGCAGTGTACAGACTATGCATTTTCACCAGTTTTTCCGATTAAAATTAAAACAAGGGCCATTTATATTCAGAGATGTAATGATGTTCAATAGTGGCTGCTAAGTATTTTATTTTATTTTAGTTACTGTATGATGACAAACCAAAGACAAGTAAAACAAAGGAAGGTTACCGAGAAAACAATTTCCATGGAAAATACTAAAGCAGGATGAGAAAATAAATTACTAGAAGAAGGTAACTCTACTACTTTTATATGGAGACAACCTGAGTATGGTTTTAAGTCATAGAATATCACAAATTGTTCAGTAAGATAGACTATGACTGTTTCCGCAGAGTGTTTCGTATTATGGTAATTCTTCTTCTTCTTCTTCTTCTTTTAAATAGACCTATTGGTCTGTTGCTTGCTGAAGCCGTCTCTGGATGGTTTCTTGCGAGGTGGACTGCCAGCTTTCCTGCCACCTTTTTGGGGGTCTTCCTGGTGGGCGATTTCCGTGTGGCTTGCTTTCCATCATTATTCTCGGTAATCTGTTTTCGTCCATTCTTCGTACGTGCGCGTACCATTCTCTTCGTCTCTGTCTGCCCCATCTGACTATGTCTACTATGCTGCATTGAGCTCGTATGTCAGTGTTTCTTATCCTGTCCCGTCTGGTCTTCCCTAGGATAGTTCGTAGGATTTTCATTTCGGCCGAGCGCAGCATACTTTTTGTTTTATTTGTGTCTTCGCGTACTTCTATTCCGTAAGTCATAATAGGTCTGATGCAAGTCTTATAGATCTTCATCTTGCTATCTGTTCCCATGTGCTGGTTTGACCATATCACATCTCTAAAACATCCTGACAGAGCTTCTGCTTTAGTTATGAGACTTCTTACTTCTTTCGCCGGATCGTGGTAGCTGCAGATGTCCATGCCTAGATATTTAAAGACATTGAGTTGCTCGATTGGCTTATCCTCTACAACCGCTTTACACCTGACTGGTTCTCTGGAGAATGTCATAGCTTTGGTTTTTGATGTTGAAATTGCCATGTTGAGTTGTTGTCTGAATTGATAGAATTTAAACAGCTGTCTCTGAAGATCGTTCTCCGTTTCTGCTATAATAGCTGCGTCGTCTGCATAGCAGACCATAGATATTTTTGAGTGGCCCATTCTGTACCCCAAATCTAAGGATGTGACTTGTTGTATTATTTCATCCATCAGGAGGTTGAAAAGGAAAGGGCTCAGGCTGTCACCCTGCCTAATTCCGCCTGGTGTTTTTATGTTGGATGTAGTTTGTTCTCCTGACTTGATCTTTGTCACATTTCCAGTGTTTAAGTTTTTAATTAGTTTGGTGATTTGAGACGGGGACTGTCTTTTTGTTAGAATTTGTAGGACGTCTGTCAAGCGCACTTTGTCGAATGCCTTTGTTAAGTCTATGAAGCAGATGTAAGCAGGCTTGTTAAACTCTATTGATTTCTCCTTTAGTTGTTTCATTATGAAGAGAGCGTCCGTTGTTGACCTGTTTGTTCGAAAACCAAGCTGTTCCTCTCTATTCTTGATACGTGATTCCAATTTGTCTTTTAGGATGCTAGTGAGCAGTTTCATGAGCGTACTTAGCAGGGTTATGCCCCTGTAGTTTTCAGGTGCTGTCTTTTGCCCCTTTTTGAAGATGGGAATAGTGATGCTGCTGCGCCAATCTTCGGGAATCTGTGATGTATTTAAAATTTTATTGAAAAGAGTTAGCAACTTCTCGATGAGTTTCTTTCCCCCATATTTTAGCAATTCATTCGGGATGTTGTCTGTACCCGCGGCTTTCCTGTTTTTCAGCTTTTGTATTATTTTTCTCAGCTCTTCCTCTGTTATCAAAACATCATCGGGTGTTTCGTCTTCATTCACCCATGTATCAGTTGTTTCTTCATCTTGGTACAGCTCTGTAAAATATTTTTCCCAGATGTCAGGTGATATGTTTTTAGTTTAAACGTATTCATTTACTGGTTTTTTTCTGTTTTTCAGCATCTTCCAAACCTTTCTTTGGGCTCCATAAAGGTCGTGTTCCATTTCACTGGTGAATCGTCTCCAGTGTTCCCTTTTTATGGCTCTGATAGCTGCATTGGCTTTGTTTCTGTTTTCAACGTATCTCGTTCGATTGGTTTCTGTTGGTGAACTTAAATACAATAGGTAGCTTTTACGTTTCATATCTGCCAGTTCCTTCACTCCCTTACAAAACCATCACTTGATGTTCTTGTTGGCGTTTATGTTGATTGTGCGTTCTCCCATCGATTCTGTTGCAGCTTCTGTTATGCATGTTTTTATTTGTTGCCAGCCTTCTTCAACTTCACCTGATGTGCAGATGTTATTCAGTTTGCTTGATAATCTAATTTCGTAAAGCTGTCTTGTGCTTTCGGTAGACAAAGATTCTATATTGAATTTTCTTATGTAGATAGGCTTCTTTACAACTTTACGAGGTTGCTCCATTAACATTTTGCATAATACAAGCTTATGATCTGTTCCTAGATTGGCTGATGTTAGAGCCCTTACGTCTAATATTTGAGAGGGTGTGATTGCTCTGTTGGTTATGACAAAGTCTATCATGGAGCGTTGTCCTCTTGTGTTGGCAAAAGTGTATTTGTGCTGTTCTTTGTGTTGGAAGTATGTGTTGTTAATTCTTAACTCGTTCCTGGCACAAAAGTCTATAAGAAGTTCGCCATTTTCGTTGGTAATTGGCTCGTTGAATTTTTGTTTCAGATTGGGTATTATATCATTTCCAATTCGGGCGTTAAGATCTCCGAAGACAATGAGTTTGTAGCTTCTGTCGAGTTTGTCGATAGTATCTTGCAGTGACAGATAGAAGTATCAGGAGCATATGTGCTGACGAGGTGGGTGGTGAGTTCATTGATTTTGATGGACACTCTTAATATTCTATCGTTTACGTATTCTATGCTTTCGATATTGTGCTTATACCTCTCATGCAGTAGTATTCCGACTCCTGAGTGTGCTCTTTCCTGTTTAGGCACTCCACTGTAGATTAAGATGTACTCTTCAAATTTTGGGGTGCCTTGGCCTTTTTTCCTTGTTTCTGATATTCCACATATGTCGAGTCTGTGCTTCTTCATTTCGATTGTGATTTCCTGGTCTCTGCCATTCCATGATGTTATGTTCCAGCATGCCAATCTTGTTATTTTCCGTTTCCTGAATCGTCGGTCCTTATTCCTTGCTTGGGTCGTTATCCGTTGTGACTGTCCGTAATCCGAAGCTATTGCTTCAGTTCTGTGAGCGGTAGTGATTTTTACCTTGGGTAGGCTGCTAACCTCGCCCAAAAACCCTCCTCCTTTATCCGGGCTTGGGACCGGCAGTGACAGTTGTTGGGCTACTCAATCCACCCAACGCCTGCCCCAGGCGGAGTGGTCATTCTATAGTTCTAAAAGGTATTATACTGATAACGTTTACGGCTTTTAGTTCTGTTATTTATATTTATAAGTGAAATACAGTTCAATGTTAATAGATTTATGAATAGTTATTTATTACCCTTTCATTAAAAGAAAATTGAAAGTCTATAATGCTATATTAATGAAATATTTAACTTTTAACAAGATTAACTTCTCAGAGAATTTAAACCATAACACTAGGTCTGTCTCAGTCGTCAGTTTACCAGGGCTCCAGTAGATGATTTACTTTTTTTTCGCGTTATTTTTCGTAGCAATAATACGTAAAAAACAAAAACAACATCGTAGACAATATGATTGTAAGGAATGGCTCCTGAAGCTCCACTTCTTGCACTTTTCGTGTCATAGTTAATTTTTTAAATTTTAATTGTTTAAAAATAAATAAGTATTTTGTAACAAGCCGATCGGCTGCTACGATTTCCATCGGACTATGATATTTTAATTTGAAATTAAAAAACTTGTTTCACTTCCAAATTTTATATATTTAAACGATATCGTACATAGGAAAAGTCTTTTCCTATAGTAACAATTATAAGTTAATACCTACATAGTAGTGGTTTTACATATTTGCTGGTGAGTTAGATTTTTGGAATATTTTTTCTCCATGTGTATTCTGTTTTATTTCAAATTATAATATGGTCTGGCGTTTGATGAATTTTGTATGTTCAATTCCTTTTATTGTAAAAAAGAAACAATTTATATTCTTTTGAAGCAAATTTCTAATATCTTCTTTTCATTCTTCTTTAGCTTCGTAATTCCGTATTTTCTGTTAATTTAGAGAACAAAGCGAATATGATAGAACAGACTTCTGTTAGTTTTATTTTAAAAACTTGATTCAGTTTTTTATGTGTTGAAGCACAAGCTTCATATCTGTTCTATCTATTCCTTCCTTCCCAGAAATTTTCCTTGATTTTTACTCTTTTTTTTCTTTCCTCAGCTCTGCAGCCACTGGGTGGGCCCTATGACAACACCACCATAGAAACAGATATAACCGGCCGGGATGGATTAAGAAGACTATCTCCCATCCACTAGGACCTAGCTGAGAGCTGAATAATTCCAGAACCTCACCAAGATAAGTCCTTTGTCTTGTACTCAATTCATGGAAATCTAGAATTGGAGATTTTTATTGTATAACGGCGTTCGTATTCGTCTTGTATTTTTGATATGCACTTAATGTGAATTATATATTGAGTTATGAATACATATAATTTGCTGAACATCTGATATTTGATTTTCAGCAATTTATATTAACTTGGGCCATCGCGTTAAAATATTTTCAGTATTTCGTTTTGTTAAGTTAAAGTAAATATAAAATTTTCCAGTTTATAACCTTTTTAGTTTTTTGTTTAATTAAAGTATCGCTTAAAAAGCTGGTGGCGTCCAACTTAATATCGATTGTTCACCCCATCCCAGCGATTGCTATAAAAATACATTAACTGGAGTCGAATACCACAGCCTGAGGAAGAGTCCCCGGGGGAGAACATATGTGACAATTTATTATACTTTTTTAATTATAAAAACTAGTTTCTCCAAAAAACCTTGAATAACAAATAATTTTCGAAAACTGAGAACTGTAACCGCTACACACACTCGGACTGCGATCTATCAAGCTAGGTATGTCAGACCTCGGTCTTAAAAACAATTGATTTTTCATCAGACTTTTTCCTCCACACACTTTCCGACTGTCTGATAGACCTAGGTCCGTCAGATATTCGGATCGTGAGTAGCCGCCCAGAGAAAATGGTTATTCTCCACTCACGATCCGACTGTCTGACAGCCTAGGTTTGTCCGACCTAGGTCTCTGTCAGACAGTCGGAGAGTCTGTGGCGGAAAAAGCTTCCGACTTCTATGTCTCTCAGACAGTCCGATGTCTGATAAAAAATCAATTCTTTTTAAGAGCGAGGTTTGACAAACCTAGGTTGACAGACCGCAGTCGGAGCGTGTGTGTTACAGTTCTCAGTTCGCAGTTTTTGAAAATTACGAAAACTATTTGACATGCAAGGTGTTATTTATCTTATTTTTTCAAATACTTAATTTTTTTGAGGGCATCCATTTTTTTCAATTAAAAAAAGTATAATAAATATTTAAATATTTTTTAACAGTTAAAATTTTAAAAATCAACTTTGTCACGAGAAGTGAAAGTAGTGGAGCCTCTGGAGCCATTTCTTACACCACTGTCTGCGATGTTGTTTTTGTTTCTTACGTACAATTGTTACGAAAAATAACGCGAGGAAATGTAAATCATCCATTGGAGCCCTGGTAAACTGACGACTGAGACAGACTTAGGTCTGGGCGTGTGCGTGCTCCGTCTATCTCAGACCTATGCCTGTGAGGCGGTTGGATAGATCTAGTTTTGTCAGACAGTCGGATCGTAAGTGACCGCCTTTATTGTGACAACAGTAAGATGAGAAGACAACATACATTCGCGTTACGTAGCAACCAGGCAACCCAAAGAAAACCAAACTAGTTGCTTTCTCGAATAGAAGAGTTCTTCCGCAGGGCAGAGTACAACTGTTCGGAGAAAAACTAGAAATATCGTAAACAGGTGAAATATATGGGAGTGACACTCGATTCTAAATTGAATTGGAGGACTCACCTGGAAAAAACTACTACCAGGAGAACCAGGCTGTTCTGGCAATTCAGAAGATTTATGGGCAAAACCTGGGGAATACGACCTGAGGTGGTACACTGGCTTTACACAACAGTGATTAGGCCAACGATCACCTATGAAACGATAGTCTGGTGGAGTATAGAAGTGTCCTCAGTAGAGAATAAATTAACTACAATCCACAGACAAATTCTCCTCGGCATTACCGGGACAATGAACAGGACGGAGACGTAATCAATGGAATCCCTTATATACCTTCTTCCTCTGCAACTTTTTGTTAGGTCAGAGGTAATGATGGCGATCCTCAGACTGAAATCGGAAGGCATGCGGACCCCGAACGATGTTCGTGGAGGACATACCGATACAACTGGGACAATACTAGATGAACCGAACTTCAAAATGGGTCTGGATAGTATGATACCAGAGAATAGATTCACTGAGCTAATAAATATCATTATTCCATTTAGACAAGAGATGATGTACTTGGGAAACCCTGGAGACATCATCTGGTTCACTGATGGAGTTAAGTCAAACCACGGCACTGGGACTGGTATAAATGGACCTAGGAAGAAAATGTTCTTCAGCCTTGGTAGATATACGTCTGTATTTCAGGCAGAAGCAATTGCTGCTATAGCCTGTATTGATGAAAACATCAAGACAGGTTACACTGGACACAAAATAAACATATATACTGACAACCAGGCACTGCTGAAAGCTATCAGTAATCCAACGACGAAATTTAGACTGGTTAAAAACTGTAAAGAGTTCATTAATAAGCTGGCAAGAGACATCACAGTGTCTCTAGTATGGGTGCCGAGACATGAAGAGGGATTGCAGGTAATGAACTGGTGGACCAGCTCTAAAGGAGACTTCATAGGTCCGGAACCATTCTGTGGAATCACAAAGAATTACATAAGAGGAAATCCGAAACTTGCTAGACATGGAACTCCAAATCAAATGGAGGTTGACAGAAGGTCACCTTCACACAAAAAGCTTACTGGAAAATGTAAACAAAGAACTCTCAATCACTTTATTGAAACTGAGCAAGAGACACTTGAAGACAGTTACCGATTTGGTTACTGGACTCAGTACCCCAAGGAAACATTTATACAAAATGAGAAAAGTCAGTGAACCTATTTGTAGGAAATGCAAACTAAGTGATGAAACACCTACTCTGCTTATGAAAGAACATACAAGGACTCGGGCAGAAGCATTTTGAAAAGGAAATAATACAACCATCAGAACTACTCAAAATCCCCCAAATAAACTGGTGGCCTATATCGAGGACACAAAACATTTGAAGTGGGAACGGTACAATGACTTAGGTCAAGTGCCCGGGCTGTAGTAATAAGTGCTTGCCGTCTTTATCTACGATTCACTTCGAGTAAGCTTCGCATATTGTAAGCTACATGGTGTATTTTCAAAGAACTTTTTTTATATAATGACAAGTCTTCAAAGTAGTGATGTTTAAATGGTTTCTGGAACACCACCAGAAATTTCTAAAATAGCCGAAGATGCAAAATTAAGTTTACTACCGGCAGAATCCATGAAAATGTACGACAACGCCTATAATGAATTTATGTATTTCTTGTGTATTTTCGGGAAAATTTAACTGCCTTAAGCCGTCGTCTATGTGGTCGTACGATGTTGAAGGCAACTGGAAATTTGCACAATAACATAAATATTGGTAGATATTCCATATTAAAACATTTTATCCCGACACTAGTTATTTTTGACCTACACCTACGTTAATATGAGAATTTGTTGTAGGTTATACTAGTATTTAATATTTGTGAAGAATATCAACGAGAGGATTTTGCTAATATTACAGTGGGCGATAATCAAGATTTAGGAACAACTTTATTGGTAACAATACGAGCATCAAAAATTAAAATTGACTACATTTAGCAAAATACCTTTTAAAATAGTGACCTATTTCAAATTGCCTACTCCAAAAAAATTACACAGCCCATTGTTTCACACGTTCTTCAGCAACTTTGTTAACTGATGCAGGAGAAGATATTCTTAACGTAAAGCAACATTCTGGTTGGAAGTCTACAACAGTAGCGGAAGGATATATTGAAGATTCTGTGGTAAATAAAATTAAAATTACCAATAAAATGGTCAATGTTGATGTCCATTTCCCTATTCGCATAGATTAGTTTGCTATTACAGATACTGATCCTTTTGAGGATGCACCTTCAAGCAGTAACCCATATCTTCATGAGTTACTGGAAGTAACTAATATCACCATAAATAATTGTTCATATTGTGTCCTTAATATAAAATTATGAGTGCAACAAGAAATTTATGTTTTGGTTGTTATGTTTTTTATTAAAATAATATCAGGTAGATATTGATATATGTAATCGTTTTTGGTAATAAACGTTAATTCTTTGTATATTACTACTAAACTGAATGTGAATTGGCGATACAAAATAAGATCGTAGCGACTCCATGGGCCGAATTGTAACCATATATAATGCATGGACAGCAGTGTTCTTGGTGTTGTGTCGTTTTGCAAGGTTGATTATTTCGAAAACTAACCTTTTATTATAAAATAAAATAGAAGGAAACTACTGAAACAACAATATGTTAATGCACTACATAGAATTCGCCCTGCTGTATCGCCAATTCTGAACACAAAAAAAACTTTTACTTCATAAAGCATACATTATAGCTCGATCTTGCATAAATCTATTTTTTGTACGAGTTAGCGTGGTCTTCAAATTATATTACAACAATATAATTCATTTCCCAATATCTTTGGATAATTTTTTAAATTAAATGTACGCTTATAAATAAGCAAACCATTTTCCAAAAATAAAGTTCCAGCCTTAACAAATCGTATAACAATATTTTGACGATGTCTTTATCAATTTTGATCGCAATAAAACTAATAACAGCAAACAATAATTGAGCTAAAACCCTATAATTTACCTCTAGAAACTGCATTTAACTTCTTAACTTTAAGTCCACAGCTTAGCTCTGATGAATTCCTAGCTTTCCTGAAAGCCCTCTTTACCATAGGATGTATTTTAGGTTGCCTCTGGCAATGCTGAATCAGTTCTGACCTACTAATATTTTTGGGAAGATTTATATCGTCATCGAGAATGTCTGCATTTAGAACCCTTGGTGCTGAGGTGAAGCTGCCCATTCTGTAAAAAAAGTTTTCATGAATCAAAATATCTTGGAAATAATCAATAATGATGAAATTGTTTGTAAACAAATTACATTTATTTCATTGTATATTGTGGAGAAAAAAAACTATGAACCATATTTCCCGAGATTTTTTTACAGGCTGTAACTCAGGAATTAACGAGTAGGTTTGTTTGGAAATTGAGTAATGTTTTTGGAACCTACAGTAATTTCATCCGAGGTATACAGGATATCTGTCACGTCATCATAGAAGCCCAGATAGCATCAGATATCCATGGGATGTTCTGACAGTCTTCGATTTGGAAGATATATATCCAAATATTATAGGGTTATTCTGGGGATATCTAGAATATCTGTGGGTACACCTAAATCGAATATTCAATGTAAGTCCAGTTGGAATATCCTCAGATTCTTCTTTTTAGAATATTCGAATCAAATAGTTCTAAGAATATTCAATGATTATTGATTTTTGTTCAAACGCTCTTTCTGTTGACAGTAACGACCAGTGAAAAATGGCGGTTCAACCATCTTATATAGGTTATTGTTATTGGTGAAATAGTAGTAGTATGATTAATTAATTAGTCAATTTTTTGCCACTGTGAAGTTGTTTAAATATGTTTCTACGGTGTATTCTATGCTACGGGTGGAACTAATACATACGACCTCACGCATCAAAACAGGTACGTTTTATTGTATTTTTTTAATGCCTGTTGATTTATCAATGCATTTTTTAGAAAATTATCGATTTGCTGCTAAAACTTCCAATAAATGATGAGGCAAAGTTTGAAGAAGTTGAGTCAGCTTTGCTGAAGAATCCTCTGATTATTTTGTAAGTTGAACATTCAATATTATATCCAAATCAAAATGAAACTGCCTCGAAATATTGGAGTGTGTTATTTTTTATATTTTAGTGCATAAAATTATTGAAATAATTGTTGATTTCATAAATTTTTGAAACAAAATTAATGAATAAATGTTTTCAATTGTAAGTAGAGTAGAAATTCACCTCGTTGCTAAAGGTATAACAAATTTTTATTTTCTCAGGTAGTTTCACGTAATTATGTTACCAAGATGTATGCTATGAGTTCCTTAATCAAATTGCCTATAGTTACCTTTATTCCTTTTATTAATTGGTATTGACTAGAAAGCTCTACACAACTGGTGATCTGATAATTAAAAGTTAAATTAGTTCTGACATTTGGTAAATAAAAGTTATTGCTGGTCAATTGTACAAGTGTCTAGTTTCAGGCATATATATACTATTCACACAGATGAAAGCGGTCTTATATTTTTGTTCGTTTGTTATAACTTCACTTATAAACTGTAATTGTTCAATTTTTAAAACTTTTGAGATTAACTTTCAAATTAATACAATTTTAGGTTGTACCTCTGGCAAGATTGGAAGGTTCTTATTTGCAATAATATATTAAATGATTCTTGAATAAAATCCTGATAGAGTGTTTAATGGAGGCCTACAGTATGCATGGGTAAAAATGGAAAAATGCTTTGGAAAAACAAAGCTGTTTGAAGCAGTAGTAGGTATAATCATGTCATTTTATTTTGGAATGTACATGTAAATTAATTTAATATATCATGTACAAGAAACAAATAACTTCTAATCATTATTTTGTTTGGAATATTTTGCTTTTTACTTGTCTCCCACAAGACTTATTTTCCAAATTACATATTTGATATTTAACTTCATGTTTTAAGTTTCAGTTTTTGGGATTATATTTTGATTGTTATACATACATACATAAAAATCACAGTAGAATAGAAATTGCTTATTAACAAAAAATATAATTATTTTATTGTTCCAGATGCCGTCCAAAAGTTGGACAAGAACATAACAAACAAAGAAGTTGAATTGAAAACAGGAATTTTCTAAGCCAAATGTAAGGAACGGCAGAAATAGGTTTCAAAAAGTTCGTTGAGTATGGAGGAAATCAGTGAATTTTGTAATCTCGGATTTGAAGATTATGTTTGTTTCAGTTATGTTATGAGGTACATCTTATATTTATGTATAAATAAATTAAATTGTACTCAAAGTTTCCTGTGCTTTAATTTTTTCAATTAAAAATATTTTCTCCTATATATACAATTCGGAATTTTGAAAGATTCCTTAGATATTTGTAAGATATATACCAGGGAACACTGGATCATTGTACTCCCCCTTTTCTCCTTTAGTTTCAGAGAATATTTATTTAAATTTGGGATATACCGTTTGCTTACTGAATAAGTGCGAGAGAGAAGCTTTCCCTGGCGGGTAATTCAATTCTCTCTCACACGAATGGAGCTTATGGATAAAATAATTGGCGATATTGAACGAAAGTTGCTATCATTCCTGGTGGAACAAGAAGTTGGAAAAGAATTGATATGTACATTATTGTCGTTCATTAAGTATACAGGATATTCCAAATTTCAATCAATTGTTTTTGAAACTAAATATGAAAAGGGAGGAGTATTATGATTCAGTATCACCTACTCAACAGGTATCATCCATATTGGGATATTCTACAAATATTTGAAATTTTACTAAATACGTTCCACAGATATCCTTATAATATTACTTGGATATTTGTAGAATATGTCTATTGGAATGTTCTATGAATATTCTGGATTATCTTGCTATATACATTCAGCAGATATCCTCAGAATATTTTTGAATATTCCTCGGAAATATTTATAGAATATTCATGGAATATTCAAAAAATTTCCCATTTCAGGGTCCATAGAATATTCGAGATAGGATATATATATTTGAAGTAAGTCTATAGAATAATACAATATCCGAAAACGAATATTTTTAGTACGTCAATTGAATATCTAGTGCTATCTGGGAGCAGGGATATCATCGCAATGAAAAAAATTCAATGGAAGGAGGGATCAAACTTAGCTCAAATGAGAGAGCTTTTTATGTCAAATTCAACGGTGTATCGCTGTAGATAATTATACCAAATTTTCAATTTATTGTTAATTGGCAACAATAACCAGTGATCGTTTAAATGCCGCAATTATCGTGTCCGAATTCACTTCAGATAGGTCTATTTTTACTTTTTAACTAGTTTTTATAAAGGCTTAAGAAAACAGTTGACGTTGGAATTCTACCTTAATCGGTTTTTGATTGATATTAGTAAAAAACATTCCTCATAATTCACTAAACATTGTAAAAACATTTCATTCAGTAGACAGTTCTTAATTTCGTAATACGTTATGTTGAGCAACATTATCAGTTCATACTTCTAGTTTATGGGCTCCTAATTTTATTCTAAAATAGGTAACCCTATGCTCCAAATAATAAAATTTGAATAACGAAAATTCGTTATTAAAATAATTTCTTGTGTATTTTACTTGGAAAGTAAGTAATATATTAACATTCAATTGATGTGGCTAACAGCCAATACATGGAAAATTTATGGAACAGAATATTATAATATAAGAGACTTTCAAATGTATACTTTTCACTTTTTTAAAAAAACAGGTAGAAAGATTTCAACTTTACAGACAAACTAACAAAATGTGCAGTAGAATGAAGCTCCAACTTGTATAATTCCTAGAAAGATTGTTGTCACAACATAAACAATTCAAAGAACGTTTAAAGAAAATATGGCACACAAACATCAACAATTTTCTTGAAAGAGATGATGAAATCATTAGCATTCTTATTTCCTTTTTCGAGAAAATGACGTAATTATTTAATAAATAATTCATGAAAAGTATTATCTTGTCTGTTTAGTCTTCGTAAAAATGATGTTCTTCGACGTATTATACTGGTAGATCAAAGGTTACCAAAGTTGTTTTTCCAAACTTACTGAAAAAATAAATATTATTTTCGACAAATTAGTATAACAAATAAGTCACTTAACATGTAATGCATTATGTATGAATCGTTTTGAAGTGAACAAACTTAAATAACCAACTAAATAGTATCATCATATATCTTCAATTTGCACAATATTCGAGGAACCTCTACAAAATATTTCAAATGGTTTTAAGACAAAACGGACAAATAATCAACAACCGCTACGGTGATGACACTGCTATTTTTACACACAGTCCGGAAGCACGTTTGAAGGATATATTTACTTTGATGGGATGTAGGGTCTCAAAATAAACACCACGAAAATCAAAATATTGACCACCTCAAAAATAGTACATCCACGAAAATCAAAACATTAGTTTAAATAGTAAACTTATTGTAGAAGTAGAAAAATGTAACTAATTGTAGTCAAACCAAAGTAGATGAATTTTAGAACCTTGTAAAAATTTCCACTCTGTTTAGTGAGCGTACCACGTGCCGACTGCTGATCACGTGATCAGTGCGAACACTTGTTTGTCTTGTGTCTCTTGATTTTAACTGTCAGTTCAGCGTAAGCAGTTGTTCTACTAAGACTTAGCGTCGCGGTTATTGTGCTTTTCTTACGTATTTTGTGTATTTAGTTCTTATTGCCGACCTAGTGAAGTTATTTAAATTTAATAGACGTCAAGTGGAAGGTAGGAGTACATGTGACGAATATTTGTACCTATATTTTTAACTAAAGTTACTCTTTTTTCAGAGGAATGAATTCTTCACGCAGAAGCTGTTTGAACAGCCCTAATGTCTTCTGCTACATTTGTGGTGAATATACTGTAGCGAAACAAAGAAAAAATATCACAGATTTTGTTAGACAAGCTTATCAAGCTTATTTCGGCGTACAGCTTGGAGACCAAGACAAGTCCTGGGCTCCCCATATAGTGTGCAAAACGTGTGTCGAATGTTTACGACAGTGGTCAACGAAAAAAGAACAAGTTTGAAATTTGGTGTGCCAATGGTGTGGAGAGAACCTAAAAACCACCATGATGATTGTTATTTTTGTTTAGTTAATGTAAAAGGTTTTAACAAATACAAGAAAGGCAAATGGGATTAACCTGATTTAGAATCAGCACGAAGACCTGTGCCACATAGCGAAGAGATTCCCGTACCCGTATATACAACACTGCCAGGTGTTCTGATGGCGGAAGAAGAAGAAGAAGAAATTAAGGACCAGTACAGTAGCAGTGGAAGTGAATATGAGCAGGAAATAAAATCAACACCACAGCAGTTCTCTCAAGAAGAACTGAATGACCTGATACGCGATCTCGGTCTATCAAAGCAAGCATCTGAACTTCTGGCATCCAGATTAAAAAAAAACTGTCTACAACCAGATATAAAAATAACCATTTATAGAACACGAGAGGTGAAACTTGTTCCTTACTTTAGCCAAGATGAAGATCTTATTTATTTATTGCAACAACATTCCCGGACTTTTTCGTCAAATGGGAATACAATTTGTTCCAGGTGATTGGCGACTATTCATAGACAGTTCCAGTAGAAGCTTAAAGTGTGTTTTGCTACACAATGGCAACCGATATGCGTCAATTCCTATCGCCTACTCAACAAAACTTAAGGAAGAATATCAAAACATCAAGTTGGTATTACAGAAACTATTCTATGAAGAACATCAGTTTTCCATTTGTGTTGATCTAAAAATGGTCAACTTCTTGCTTGGGCAGCAAGGTGGGTACACAAAATACCCTTGTTTTATCTGCTTGTGGGATAGTAGGGCGAATCAAGATCATTGGAATATGGTTAATTGGCCAATAAGACAAAATATGACTGCAGGAACAGCAAATGTCATAAACGAACCGTGAAAAAATCATTCTCCCACCGCTCCACATCAAGTTAGGAGTAATGAAACAATTTGTTAAGGCTTTGAGTAAAGATGGCGAGTGCTTCGAATACATTTGTAGATCGTTTCCTAGGCTAAGTATGGAGAAGCTAAAAGCGGGTATTTTTGATGGCCCTCAAATTCGCAAACTTATTAAGGACTCTAATTTTACAAATCACATGACGACACTTCAAGCTGCTGCTTGGTGTAGCTTTGTTATGGTAGTTAAAAATTTCTTGGGGAATCACAAAGCGGACAATTACGAGAAATTAGTGCAACAGATGTTATTAAACTTTAAAAACTTGGGTACTAATATGAGTATTAAAGTACACTTTCTTCACAGCCACTTGGATAAATTTCCCGATAATCTTGGCAATTTCAGTGAGGAACAAGGGGAACGGTTCCACCGGGATATAAAGGAGATTGAGGTAAGGTATCAGGGCAGATGGGATCATCATATGATGGCAGACTATTGTTGGAGTCTCCAACGTGATGTACCTGACGGTCCTCATAAAAGAAAATCCTACAAAAAGAGCTTCTTTCCTACGAATTAGATGTAATTTTTTAAATTAAATTATTTCTTTGCTGTTATACCTAATCAATAAATGAATTTTATTATTTTTTCGTTTCTCTTTTTTTGAAACCACTTTAATATTTTTTACTAAAAGTTGCTTATAAGGGCCATTGGTCTATTAAATTGATATTTTTCTCTATCTTATCATATTTTGATAATATATCTCTAAAATTAGAGCCAGTTCACCTAAATGGACTTCAAATTCGTGATCAGCATCACGAAATTACCTAGAAATCGTCCAAATATTGTTGACAATAAAATTAGTGTTGATCAGTGTTATCATTATTATTTGCACTATATCGTCTTGAATCGTTTCTATCGACTTTCTTTAATTCTTGGATGGTTCTTGGTTTGTTGAGATACACATTAGACTTCAAGTAGCCTCAAAGAAAGAAGTAAAAGGGAGTCAGGTCTGGGGAGTATAGAGGGAAATTGCGCGTCAAGGGAAAGTCGCTTTTAGAAAGTCCATAGAAACCCTAGCTGAGTGAGCTGTAGCCCCATCCTGTTGAATCCACACATTCTTGAAGTATACTTGGGAATGTGGATGTGCTATTCAATTCAATGTAGAATTGAACAGATAAGAGCTAATTTTGATCAAATACAAACTTATGCATCAAGTATCAGTGTTGTTATGCTCAATGCTAATACTATGAATACAATAGAATCTTTTCAGGTGTGGGTTTTCCGCAGGCTCCTCAATATTCCATGGACTGCTTCAATCACCAATGAAGAAGTACTGAGGCGGGCCCAAAGCGTAAGAATGTTGTAACAACAAGTCAAACAAAGGAAAACATCATATTTGGGGCACATGATTCACGGCGGTAAATATGAATTGCTTAGAGGTATTATGAAAGGAAAGTAGAGGGCCGGACAATAGGACGAAGAAAAAATTTCCGGCTGAAACATATTAGAAGCTGGACTGGCCTTTATCCCCTCCTCATTATGTCTGGTTGCACAGAATCGTCGCAACTTTGCTATGATTATTGTCAACCTACATTACAGTAGACAATACACTGAGAGGAAGATAGTATCAATGAATATTCTCTGTAGCGAATGGACACTCTTTGAGATCAGATGTACCTACAGATGTTCAAAATGTTATGATTTGAATGGCTGCTCGAATGTTCAACGACAAATTGTAAATCAACTTGATTCAGAAGACGTTGAAAATGATATAACTATCCAAAAGAACAAAGTACAAGAAAAATAAAGACAAGAACTAGAATGTGATGATGAACAGTTGCTAATGAAAAAAGCTAAATTGATGTCATAGTTACCATTGTTTGTAATCTAACGGATTTAAAAATAAAAGTTATATTTACTTCAATTGTGCAGAAATGTTATTTATATATTACCCATAATTAACGTACATTACAACAGTATATTTGTCAAATTTCTTATTGAATTCCATTTGTATTCGTCTTAAAGTTTAGTAAATATTCTCTTCTTTTATATGCCATTAAAATAATTTAAATAAATAATTAGTGTAAAAGAGAAAAGAACGTGTTTTTTACGAAAAAAAATGCCACATTTCAGTTTTCTGAGTGTTCAGTAACATGTATTGCTAGAAACAGTATATTTAAATTTTTTTATATGAAAGTTAAAGTCACCACGGAAAATTGAGCGCCGCAGAAGTTGTTTATCTTCAAAAATAAAGGTTGTTCGGCGATTTAAAAAAGCATTTTTTACTTAACTTATGAAAAGAAAAAAATCATGGTTATTTAAAGTGCAAATAGCTTGGCTTGTAATATTTTCTATAGGTTTGTTCCAACCTGCGTCAGAAAGAGTTTCTTACGGTCAGGATACTGCGCACTAACTCATATGAGTTCCAACCAGAGTTTCTACAGTTAGTAATCGATTAGTTTTCTGTTCCAACTCATTTTCAAACCAGTTTGTAAACGATCAGAACGGTCTGTGGATTATTCTCTAACAATTTGTTTGGGGCATGCGCATTACTGTTTCTTTAAAAATATTACCCGTACTCGCCAAAGTGCTAAACAGTAAATAGCTTATAAATCCCCGACTGAAAATCTGTTTCTATTTGAGTGTTTTGAAATATCTTTTAATAAATCGGTGAGTATGAGCGTCGGAAATTTTAGTAAGATTAGCAACATAAAAGGTACTTTTAGCTTGTCTAAAATTTCTCAAGTATCCGTATCCGTAACGAACTGCGCGTGCGTGTGTAGACCACTGACCTGTTTATAGGTCAGTGGTGTAAACCCCTGACAGCTCAGCCGATACGATGCGTTGAACGGATTGTTACGTCTCCTACTCCGTATACGTAAACGTATCCGTATCCCGACCAAAATCAGTATGCTGTGCTATTAGTGCTATTTTTCAGGTCTTATTGAATATTGTTTTGGTTTGATTATAACCACAAAGTTCACTTTTAGATTTGAGAATTCAAACCAGTGACAACCTAAAAAAGTTTTGAGGTTGTACCATTATCAACAGAACGAAACGATACGTTATCTGTTAAAAAGGTTTTCTTAACAACTTCTTTACGTCAACTTAACTCCAATACGGATACGGATACGTGTAAAAACCTATGACAAACTAAAAGTATCTAATATCGTCCATGGAAAGTAGTGATGACAAAAATTTAGAACTGCTACTAGACGAGCAGATAATTAAAAATCAAAATCATTTAGGTAGGTATCGTGCTATTTTTTACATTGAATGAATTATTATTTATGATATTGTCAAAGGAAATAGTGCCTCAGTATATTCAAAAAGTGTTCTTTGTGTTTATTCACACACTTCTAATTCTTTATCAGGTGTTCCAATCTAAAACATAAATTGATCAGTATCTTACCGACATGCGCTTTGGAAACGATTTGCAAACTGTAAAGGTGCGTCCAGACCGGGCGCGCCGAACCGCGCCAAGCCGCGCTGAGCATTTGTGAACGTTGCAGCAATGTTATTGAACATCATTTGGTCTTTGCGCGAGAAACGTCCAAACCGGCTGATCTGCTCTGCAACAAACATTTGTTCGTCAGTGTTCCAACCCGAGCGATTAGTTTTTTTTTTTTAATTTTGTGGTGAATATTGCTCGTTAAACAGATATTTTTGCGTCAATATTAAAATATGAGTGATACTGACATTGCAATTGCCGCCACACATTTATTTTAATATGTGATCATGCTAAGAAGCCTCAAAAAAAGAAAATACGACGTTGGTGGACAACAAGGCTATTTCGGAGTCGAAAAAACTATAGTGGAAGCGATCTATTAAATGATTTATCCATGCCTGGTTCTGGACAATTTAAAAATGTTTGCCTAATGTTATCCGAAGACTTTGAATATCTTATAAATTTAATTGGTTCCAAAATAGAGAAACGTGATACAAACTACAGGGAGGCGATTCCAGTGAAAGAAAGATTGGCTGTTACCCTGAGGTTCCTTGCAACTGGAGATTCATATGCTAGTTTAATGTATTTGTTTAAAATTTCGAAGCAACGCATTTCAAATATAATTACCGAAGTATGTGAAGCATTATATTGTTTTTAGGTGGTAATTGTTATTGGTTGGATCCCACAGTTCCGGCTTAGATTCATAAATATTTATTAATCTAATTATTTTTTCGTGGGTCCACTCGTCTGACATTCTCAATCAATACACGATTACCAAAAACAGTCAATACACGATATCGGACACAATCAATACACGCACGTAAAAACAAAAAAAGGCACGAGCCTCGGTTTTCTTTTGATGTACCGACAACTGGCGAAACAACAACGAACACGCGCAAAGAAGATCGTTAGTGCGTGTTTGTGCGCACTTTCCCGTCCACACTGAATGCAATGCAACGTTGCAAAACGTTTTACGCGGTTCGGCGCGCCCGGTCTGGACGCACCTTAAGAAATCTGTTTGTGATTGGAGGTTGAAACAAACCTCATAACGTTACCATTTTTTTTCACGCAATTAAATATCAAAAATAGAAAAACGGTTTTTTGAGTTTTACTGAAAAAATTATTTGAGGTTATATACGTTAACTAATTATAAAAACGAAAGTTGTATAACTTTTAATCATCTACAAATTTTGCATTTCACTTTTTTCGATAGAACAAATATTTTCGCCACAAACCGTAAAAAACGTGGTATTGTGCCGCATGACACACACTCGTAGCAGCGCACGACGCGCATCTTTACTTCTCTACAGTATAGCTATTAAAGTTCTCATAGAATTTTATTTTTATACGTTTTACAATTTAGAAAATGTTCTCCTCTTTAAAATGCCATTGGAATAAATTCGTAATTTAAATAAATAATTAATGCTACAGTACGAAAAAAAGAAAAGAACGTGGGTTTTGAGACCAAAAAATGGAACTTTTCATTTTTTGCATTTTCAACGATTTTTTTACTTAAAGTGGTTTAGTTTCATCGTTGGTAATAAAAGCAGAAGTGTTTCCAATAAGGAGTTTTTTTTTGAAAATTTTAAATTCCTCAGAAACTACTTAACTTAGAAACAAAAAAAATTGAGGTTTTTGGCATCAAAAGAGCTACATTTGGGCCAAATTTGAAAACGTTTGGACTTTTTTTGGCCGAATTAAAAATAAAAGAAGAGAAAAATAGTTTTTTACGTTTTATTCAAAAATGTTGAGGTTATATCAAACATTTATAACGACAAAAATTGTAGATTTTTAAATTATCTATAACTTTTTTTGATAAAACAAGTATTTACGCCGCGAATCGCAAAAAACCGTTGTCACCCCCTTTCGACCCCATCAGACTATTAAAAAAATCACGTTCTCGGAAAGTAATATCCCACATGTGACTCCTTTTTCTACCATTTTCTGCTGTTCATGCTCTGTAAGGAATTAATTCCTCAAAAAATTTAGGTCGCCTGTCTTATAGGAATCACCTTCATAAATCTCATACATTATAAAGATTGATGCCCGTTATAAATGTTTTATCTTTAAATCTAATTAAAGAAAGGAGATTTATTATATTAAAAAGTATAAATTATTGAATATAATTAATTATAATATTATACGTTTTAATATAATAAATCTCCTTTCTTGGAATAGATAAAAATATATTAGAAGTTAGTAGGAAAACAGTCTTAGCAACAACAATACAACAATATATGAAACTAAAGAGTTGTATGAGTGAAACTCTAAAATGTATTATCAAAATGTAGTTCCATAGATTAAAGACTCTTCAATTAATAGTATTAATGTATAGTTCCCAATTAATTTATCAGTTTGCGTCATTGTACGTGGCATTTACTTTACAGTGCGAGCAACTTTACTGTCATTTTGTTTATGTAAAATTCACTGAAGCCGAAAAATAATCTTTATTTATAAATTAACTGCAGAGACGGACATTTTTAGTTGGGTTGAAAACATTAAACGTAACTGTAATATCAATAAGTTGGAGCGGAAATAGCAAATGGAGAGATGCCAAAAATTCGAATCATTTTAACTAAAAGAGGTTAAATGTCAACATTCCATCGGCACCCTATTTCAATTACAATTACATAGGAAAATAGGAGTTAGGAATAAGTAGTTGAGCATCGTAACAGTAGTCAGGCTGACGGCAGATGGTTGCAGTGGACAAAACAAGAATACGACTCTCATTGAAATGTGCTGCAAATGGCTATCGGAGAGAGCGCCAAAACGTATTCAGAATAGTGAAGTGATTTTTCCAATAGTAGTAGGAAAGAAACCATCTCAAATGTGGTGAGACCCACAGGAACATGGCATTTTTGTTTCAAAAATACAAAACGATTCTTGTTACAGATATGTAATACTGTAAATGTTTTGATTAGAGGTGAGTTGTATTACCAGAATGATTTGCAAATCTTCAAAAGTGTTCTAAGAAAGGGAAAAAGTTTTCACATAATTAACCCTGTCATCATAAAAAGTGGTCTACAACAAGTGAATATGTTGAAGCTTAAGTTGACAAACTTCTTACAAAACACTTTAGGACTACTTGGAGATCAATGGAAGAACTCCGTTTATGTAACTACTCTTTCTAATGAAACTCTTGAGCCAGCGCAACCCGGCCAGGAAGAAGAAAACGCATTGCCAGACGTGGAAGAAACAGTAACAGAAGAAGCAACCTGCGAATTAATTGAAGAAATACCGTCTGTACTTGTATAATGAATATTGCTATGCTCATAAAAATATTTTTGATTATACGTTTTCTCGGATTAATTTCGATATTGTTATTCTTTCACCCGTGAATCTATTCCAAACACTTCATATTTAGTTCACAACTTATTTTAGTCGAACCTTTGGTATCAAATCCGACAAAATCCAACATTCAGTATCAAACACGGCATTCTCCATTCAGTTTTTTCTAATTTTTTCAAAAAAGATAAAAAATTAAGCATAACGACCTTAAAATCCGATGAAGTTTAGCATTTTCTTTCATTAGAAACTACGCGCGCAGTGAAATATTCACTAATATGGATATAGCACTTTTTGCGCTTTATTTAAAAGTGAACATGGTGCAGATGGCCGCTTTTGATAATATCCATAACAACCCATTTTTATTCATTTCATCATATACAAAAAAAATTGTTAGTCAAGTAACAAAAAAGCATAAAAAGATATAATGTCACATCTTGTCATAAATTAATCATGAAAAAGTAAAAAGATATCGATTGCATTGTATAATAAGCAGTTGTGATATTCTTAGTTGTGACGTAATATGAACAAAATGTAAAATAATACAAATATATAGAAAAGTACATGTGTTCATCGATTTTCATTTAATATAACAACTAATTCATATACATGTAGAAGCAGTCATTATCGTAATATACGATTGGTGCTTCAGAGCTCATTAACATGCAAGTGAATACGACTTCCCGCATTTGCTATCCCATTATTAAAGAGGAGAACGCAAAACAATATGTTTTACAATAAGACCGGTTGAAAAAACAAAATGCATTAAAATGAACTGGAAAGAACACAAACACTAACATTATTTAAACAGGGATGAACGCAAGTACATCAATTGTTTGAAACTTTCAAATTAATAAGGAATAAAGTGTGAATACGCATCAATAGCTCACCTTTATTTTAAAAAGATTATCTGTAGATATAGTACTTGCGTCACCCTGTATACATCCTTTATAAGTGGTGTACTTGTGTCGCCTATTTTTACCCCGTCAATAGGTTTTTGAACTGATTATATTTATTCCGAAATAAATGCCTTTAGCAAGGTATAATAAGTAACAGTAGAAATCGAGACCATACTATAAAAACTGATAAGAGCGATACTTTCGGCAATTTCCAAACCCGAATTCCGAGATATTTTTTAATCTGACATTAATACGCGTAGAATAGGGGAAAAGCTTTCCCTCACAACAGAAAAACTGTGTCTCCTAACACAATTTATAAAGGTATGCTAGACCTTTTCCGCTAAAAAACTGGTCTAACGGATTTTTAATATTTTTTATGAAATTAACTAAGATTGGTCGAAACCTTAAAGTAATACACACGTTTATTTCTGCGGTTAACAATCCTAACGCCAGTAGTAAAATAATGAATGAATTACAAAAAGTGAGAATCGTATTGTGGATACATGGCCTTGGTAATTTTGGCTGTTTTTCTAACAAAATTGGGACTGACGAACAATGGTAATCCAAAAACTTTTTTTGTCACTAAAAGTCTTGAAAAACACATTAAAACGAAGCTAAATTACTAAACTAAATTTTTACTAGCTACTCGTAATGGCGCTCGTATAAACAAATCACGTTTGACATTATTTACTACAAATACGACGAACACACTCTGACGATATTTACATATCTCTTTATATAGACAAAGGACAAAACTACTAAATAGGTTACCCTAGAGCTGGGGGTCGCGTGATGTGTCCAGGGGGGTTGCGGGATAAGGAGGAAAAAAACAAATCAGTCATAGCTGTAGTTTTTATTAATATCAAAATTTATAGGCTACACAAATTTGTAATACACATACAAGTTGAAAAGGGCCTAATACTATTATAATGGGAAACATGAGCTTGTTTGGAATTAACCAATTATACACAAAAGAATGTCATTTTCCAGGGTCAAACGATTTCTTGATTTTGTTTTGATATTCACCATTATGGAGAAACCTTGTTCACAGTTATAAGACATAGAAAATGGCATCAAAGTCTGTAATGCTTTTGTGGACAGTTCTGGGTATTCATTTTTAATACCTATACAAAATTTGTAGATACAAGCACTGTTAAAAGTGAGTTTTGCTGACTGATCACTTGAAATTTCGATCAGTTGATCATGTTGACGAGCAGTTAGCTCAGCTTTTGTTACGACTTGATCACTGAACGGATTGACTACCCACAAAACCCCACTCGTATCCTTATTTGGAATGTAATCTGCCAGCTGTTCAATCAAACCTTCGAGATGAGAAGATACTAGTAAGGAGAGAGATGAAGTGTCAGGGGATGTAGCGTTAATACTTGACAGATACTCTATAAACTCTTGAGTTAGTATAATATTTTCAAAATCTTCTTTCTTAACTTTTGCGTTCCAAATACTGAGTTTACAAATGCATTTACTCTGTCTTGAGCATATAGCATATTTTTGTCTGGTCTTTGTAGGGATAAGTTCAAAATATTAAGGTGAGAGAAGATGTCAGCCAAATAAGCAAGCTTAACCAACCACTTTTCATCACTGAAAAAAGTGGAAAGTTCGGGTTTACTATCAACCAAAAATAACAACATTTCTGACTTTAATCCAAACAGCCTGCTTAATACATTACCACGGGATAGCCACCGTACGTCAGTGTGAAATAAAAGATGTTTATGCAAGGCTCCTACCTCTTCACACAAGTTATTAAACAACCTACTTTGCAGCGGGCGACTTTTGATGTAGTTCACTATCTTGTCAGCTTCATTTAACACTTGCCGTAATTCATCTGGCATTTTCTTAGCTGCCAAAGCTTGCCTATGTAAAAAACAGTGGACCCAGCTTGCATTCGGTATAAATGATTTCAACCTGGCAATCAAACACCACTCTTCTTTCCCGTAAGGGCCATTGCTCCATCACTACAAATTGACACACATTTCTTCCAATCCAATTCAAAAGGTTCAGTTGCTTCGACAAACACCTTATAAAGACTTTCACCTGTTGTATTATTCGGCAGGGGCTTAAAAAACAAAATATTTTCATGAATAGCATCACCGTAATCGTACCGGATGAAGGATAAAAACTAAGCACAGTTGGCAACATCTGTTGACTCATCCAACTGAATTGCAAAAAAAGTACTCTTTTATTTGCTTCTTTAGCTGGTTCTGAACATCTTCAGCCATGTCACATATTCTTCTTGAAATAGTATCTTTTGATAACGGGATTTTTTTCAATTTTTCAGCATCTTGAGGACTGATTATATTTGAAACCATATCAATTGCAGCAGGAAGAATTAATTCCTCAGCAATTGTATGGGGTTTCCCTTTTTTAGCCATCTTGAGTGCTACCTCGTATGAAGCTTTAAGAGCATTTTTATTAACATTAGCAAGATCTGTAATGTTTACCTGTTGACTTCGAAGGGATAACAGTTTTCTTTGGAAAAATTCCACTGGTTTGTCTTTCAAAGCAAAATGTTTAGTTTCAAGATGGCGTTTCATTTTCGAAGGCTTCATGCTTTCAGCTGACAACACTTCACTACACACCACACATTGAGGTTTGTTTGCCAGTTCAGTGAAATCGAATTGTATGTACGACTGGTCATATTTGCGGAATTTTGTCTTTCCGCACTCACTAGCACTAGCATCACTACTTGACGACGGTCTTTTCAAAAACGTATCCATTGCTACTTTTTCCAACTCAATTTGCTCGCAATACTACTCACAAAGTACACACAGTGTTGAGTGGTCGACTGCCGGGCACTGGCTGGCAGAGTGCGCGCCCGCAGACAGCTGTGACTGCAGTCTATTCTAGGCCCCATGAGTCATCATTGCTTTGTCCTTGTTCGTGCCACGAAGTGAGTTATCCCACTTTCTCTTATGCCCAAAATTGGTGTGCGGAAAGTTACTGCAATCCTGTGTCGAGCAATTTGACATTATTTGAAGTTTGTGTTTTCTCCATAGGGTCATATAGTTTTGTTAATCGTTTATGTGAATTGTTGTAAATTGTTGGAGTTGGACATTCAAAAATACAATTTTTGTCATTGTATAAATAATAAATAAATTACAGAATAAATAAAGATTATAAATAAATAATGAACAGAGTTTATTTTTATTTTAACTAGCATTCAATTAAGTTGAATTGCAACAAGACTACATTTGTATTGAAAATGTTAGTCATAGCAGAATTAAAAGCATCTGACAGTTTCCTCGGTAAACAATTGCAGAAAACCACTGCTCATTAATTTTACCTTAAACTGCTCGACAGAGGGTTTCAGTAATTTTCTGCACATTAATTTTCAGCATTATTATAAAACAATTCAAGTGACAAAAATTTGTATTTATTTTTACTAGTTAATAGTATTTTTATGGATAAAACTTAGCCAATAGTGTTTTTTTTTCATTTTTGTTTATATTTAAAAATAGGGGGGTCGCCGAAATACTAGGTCTAAAAAGGGGGTCGCAGTGTCAAAAAGTTTGAGAACCCCTGCCCTAGACACATAAAGCAGGTACTGAAATTTTGAGCACTGTTGACACTTATAGTTTGAATCATAGAGGCTTCTATGGTTACAACAAATACTTGTTTAGAATTTATATAAGAATGTGCCTTTTTTGAATAAAATTCAAGTATTTTGATTTATTTTTAAAAGTAGCGACTTAAATGCATTAATTATAATTAGTATGACTTTTTTATTTGCATGACTTTTTAACAAATTTTCAATTAAAATTTTTAGTTCAATTTTTCCTGCAACTAAAGAGAAATTGCAAATATGGTAAAGCGATGGAAGTGTCCGTAAGTGAGCTTAGAATATGACTCGATATTTGGGGCATCAAAAAATCAAAACTAACTGTAAAACATTACAGCCGTTTAATAGTAGGTACATAATTCATTTAAAAAACATTTTCGCTCAATTAAATCCAAGTTGTCCAAGCTTATTTAATTCTTCAATTGCAAACTGTTAATTTTCGTTCAAATGTTTAAATCCCCGATCACAGAGCTTCCAAATTTGGTGAATCTCGGACTATTACCCAGAGAGAATAAATCTGTGACCTCAAAGCAGATGAATCATCCAATTAATATATTTTCTCTAGCAGTAGGATAGACTTTGTATCCAACCTTTTGACAGCAGTAACATTCATATTTTGTACAAACATGTGTTGCAATTATTGTTTTTAGTATTACAAAAACTAAATATTTGATTACATTAATAATTGATTGATGAATATGTTACGTAATTTGTCAATCATATAAACAGGAAGAAATCCAGTGAAAGCCGTAAAACAATGCGAACGTATCCATTTTTAATAGAAAATAATCTATTAAGAATTTAAATAAATAATTATAAAGTTTTGAAACAACGATGATAATGTAAATTTTGTCTACAATGTTTTCATTTTCGATCTCATCCATAAAATATTAAGGGTGAAACATTAAAGCAGCTGATTCCTTTACAATGCATACATGCTGTCTAACAATTTAAACCCCTGTTTCTACAACCATAAGCAGACCCACATCCAGTTTTACAAAAACGAAAATCATTGTTAATAAATTTTTAGATGCTGGTGGTTAATTCACAGTCAGTGGTACTACTGCTCTTTCTGTTCCCATTCTTTTGGCAGCTTTTGATGTCCCATCCACAATAGGGATATTGACAGATGTTACAAATTCATTTGAAGTTGTGTTTTACACATTAAAGACAGTATTCAGAGACCCAAAATAACATTTTAAGAACCTAATTATTCGTCTTAAATTAAATAAAATTATATTAAATTGCGTTATTACCCATTATTATGTGACTGCTAACACTAATAAAAGCGCAATGATGTCACTGCACGAACAAGTTGACTTATTTTTTATAACCAAGTTAACAGTATGAACTATTTTTCTTGATTTGTTAGAACGACGATAATATTTTACGATTTTTAACACAATGGAGACTGGATCCATCAAAAGAAATAGTTGTAACTTACCGAAGATTGATTCTATAATTGTGCGAGATTTTTGGCTAGAAACATAGATTGTTGTGCAGTGGAGAAAAACGTGAAAATGTGTTTGTAAGTACCTATCATTTTACATTGATTTGCCGACTTTATTACATTTTATATACTATTTTTTCATATTTAGAACTACTTATCATCTATATCAACGAAATAAAACTTAATTAGCTCTGTAAACAAACTACTAATGAAAAATTGCCTTTTTGTTTTTGCCACTTATCCAAAAATATCTAAAATGAATTTAAATTTATATTTGTAGTTTATCAGAGTTTACAACTTACATTCAAGTGATCCTCACAAAAATAACTGATACTTGTGGTTGTCTATGAAGCTGGATCTTATCTAGCAAGTCTTTCTCCTTATTTGAACACTTTTTGGAACGTTTATGAAAGGTTTTTGTGGTGTTCTGCTTGACGTACTTTTGCACATCGGCACTGCACAGCATTTGTATGACGACCTATTCATTTTTATGGCTATTATTTAATTTATTTGTAAGAATTCAGTCAAGATCAATTAATTTTGACAGAACACGAGATTCGTTTATAATTTGAGTGTGTTGTCAATGGTTTAATTTTGTGATCTTATATCCTCTTGTGCGAAATTCTATGATCTAATATGAATATGTCATTATGTAATGTGAGTTTCCGTTTTATCAATGAATTAGTGTCTCCTTATATAGGTTATAAGATATTACTTAAATTGTAGTATTCAAAATAATAATGATCAATAACTAATTATAATATTAATATTGGTCTTTTCAGCCACTAAATATACATTAAGCTTACTGAAGTACATTATATGTCGCTATACGTATTGAACGTTTGCAGTTATATGGTATAATGAGTTTGGGTACTTTACTTCCAAAGGTAGGATTTTTAATTAACTCCAATTATGATTTCAAACCGTATTTATGATTCAATTGATAATTTAATCGTGTGTATTATAATACTTAACAAGAATACAGCTAATTTCTCATATTCTTCCGTTTAACTTCTCTGTTCATATATCATTCTGTTTACTGTTCCGTAACTGTGACGTTAACTTAATTTCAAAAATTATGATATTAGATATCAGAAAAAATACAAGAGAACATAGACAAACAATTTAATAAATGGTCAAATAAAAAAATATGTTTCTTTGTTAATTACAATGTTGAACAATACATGTGTTGTAATTTAAATAGAAATACTTGCAAAACCTTCACATAAAATAATTCATTCCAGTTATTACAAATTTTATTTAAAACTCCCATCGAGTAATTTACGCTCAACAATCTATCTACTATTTGCGTAGAATGGCCATTCGCTGCTCTTCAACCTCAACTGTGATTATTCTAAATATAGCCGTCGCGTTGTGTATGTATTATGTGGAAGTTATTTAGTTTACGAAGATAAAGAGAGGTGTGGCGTATTGTAAATTTATTATTGTTAATGAAAATGAGTTTGTTGAGTAATTATTTGAACAAATAGTTAGTGTTTTATGTCCGTGATATTAGTGGAGATTGAATTATTAAATCTAATATTTATTTAAGAAATTAATATCAATGATAACGGTTAACCTAACATCTGAAATATACTTGTTATTGTTTTTATAGGAAAAGTTTAATGTACTCAAGAGAAATAGAGTTCATATTTGGTTTCTTCTTGACTCTGGAGATGATGCATGTGTAAAGATCGTGGCTACGATCGAATAAACCGGAACTCAGGATTAAAAAATAACGAATTGTGAATTGTTTCACCAGTAAAGTACCACAATTAATGGTATATGTATCGACGATTATCAAAACTATACTAATAAGGTAATTTTATTCAGTCTTACCAAGTTCTGGTCGATAGCACTAATTATATTCACTTTTTTGTTTAAAATACGGGTTATTATTTTGTTATTTTTATTTCAATACTTTGTTGATTACTTTGGTTAACTTATTATATGATTTTGTTTAAATTATCTTTACTTTTTATTTAATTTGTAGAAGGAAAAATTTAACATGTCTCTTCATTTATCAGATCACGACGCTTCTCTCACAAGCTTGAAATCAACAACCTGCAAGTGTTTTAATTATTTTGTTTCATTGTTCATTGTTGCTAAGTAAATATAATTGTTTTTCTCGAATCAAAACATCCATTCCTGTGTTATTTTAGATAAATTCACTGTGTTTATTTACACTCTGTAATCACTCCGAATCACTCTACCCGAACTATTGAAAGAACGTCGATTTTCGCATTAATATTTCGATTTGACATTTTGATTGAAAAGTTTATGCTATATACAGGGTTTTTTGAAAGTGTTTACAAATTATAAAAATATAATAGTTGAATTTTGTTTCAAAATTCATATTATTCTATATACAGGGTTTCTTATAATTATATACTATAATATATTGTTCACGAAATTTACTCGTGGTTGTTTTATATTCCTTTTTTATTCATTGAAATATAATTACTAAATTGAATAGAAATCTTGTAAATCATTTTATTAAATGTACATTATGCGTAGGTATTTCTTAACGTGTTTAAGCTACGTCTATTTAAATCAGCATGTCGTCATGAATTATCTTTTTATTGAATATTTACTAAAGATTGACATTATTCAAATGGTGCTAATTAGTTTAATTTATCTGGTAGCCATGTTTCACTTTAATATATATTGTTATGTTTTTAAATTATTTATCAATATATGAATATTATAATTAAAATTTTATTTGCCCCACGTTGCAGCGACAAATTGTTATGTTTCAATTTTTTTTTATTTAATATAGGAATTTTTATTTTAACTTGTGTACTCAATTTTGTTTTATTGATATAAACCGTATGGTTTTCCTTGATATCCAATTTTAAATTTACCTTTTTACCATAACTTGAATAAGCCTCCGGACTAACAGTAATCACATTTATTTGGCCTTGATTATGTATGAGCAATGAAATGATCTTCTTTCCAGAGGTGCGTTCAAATACTGGGTGAATTAGTGGTGTATTATTATTATATTAGTATTGAATCTAAAAAATTATTAAAATAAACTTGGGCGCCTTGTGAAGTTTTCTGGAGGCAAGCTACAGTTTCTTTTTCTTTGTGAAATATAATAATTCAAATACGGAACTTACTATTTAATAAACTTGGCAATGACAGTTAACACATTTGCTCTTGAAATGATTTAATATATGTTTTTATTTTGAATAAATATTCAATTAGTATAAATTATAAGCTCATAACAAAACTTTGTAATTATTTCTAATGATTAAGGTTATAAGTTAAGATTTTTCGTTATAACTGTCAAATCAGAATTTTAACCTAAAGAAGATCTCAAAAGTTGATAATATGCATCTTAATCAAGAAAGTCTTACCACAAAAGCGATTTATACACTTGATTCTAATATTCTACTGGAATTGGAACAGGATATCGTTCACTCGTATCTTATCTCAATGGGATACAGGAATTTTATTGCATACAGATGACATTTTTTTTGGATCCAGGTAGATTTCTGATAGGTATGTTCAATAACTTCCTAAATTATAAACCATTCACAGATTAGTACTTCTTTCTATTATCACTTCTAGTTATTTTGATCATGCTAATCATTTTATTTTTAGTCACTTCCAAATATATTTATTTTCTTCTTGTCATTATTAGCTTTACACCTTTTTATGACTTTTTGATTACGTTTTTTCACAAGAAGCTTCTTTTCAATACGATTTTTCTCCAGAAAAAATCTTTTTTGACAATCACTTTTTCTTTGTAATTTCAATCTATCAATTTTATGTCACCCTCCCTTTTATTTATTAGTGTCCTTAGTTACCAAAATATCTAAGTAAGTTTCATTTACAACAGTATCTAAACTTTCAGTTTGCATGCTGATTTTACTATTCAATTTATAAATTTTTCAGAAATTTCGTCTTTTTGATTGTATAAATGGTCTTAATATTTCTTAGTAACTTACTAATTAGAGTAAATCTATTTTTAACATTTCTTTAATAATATTATAAGTATTATCTGCTTTCAATTCTTCCTTATGATAGCTCCCAATTTTCCTAATTTCCATCATATTCAAATATTATTTTGCCTCACATTCCATTTTATATTAAGTCCCTTTCATGAACCACCTTACTTTAACTATAATTGTCTGGAAAATTGTAATGCCCCATTGTCCGTTTCATTTTTCAACATAACCCATTACCTACTAACTAACTCATAACAATAAAGTTTTTCATTTACTATTCTATATAACTAATTCATTTTATAAAAATTTCAGATTTACTCATCTCATTGAAACTATGTCAACTGCAGTTTTTAATAAATAAACTGAATAATTCAATAAAATATAAAAAAAATTTATAACTGAGTGAAAATATGTAACATACTAACTTCTTGTAAATATAACTTCTAACGATTAAAACGATCGAATAATTATCTGAGGTGGTGGTTCGCAATTGAAAGTGAAGATGGCGCCAGCGGACTACTTCTCGCAAGTGTGTAACCACATGAGCCATATAGAGGTTGTCGGAGGACGGAATCTTCAGTTCATATTAGAGACTCTGAACTAGAATGCATTAGGGCACTGTTGAAGAGACCCAAGAAGGTCAAAACCGGTCAGTGTACTATGCCCTTCTCATATCGGTTGCGAATCACCACAGATGTCTGTATAGACAAAAGGTTATTCGAAGGGGATGTAATTCAATATTCCGCGTGGTATTAGCCAGGAAAGTAATTGTTTTTCTCTTCGAGGAACGGTGAGGCTAATATGTTTAAATTTATGAATGAATGATGAATTTATTTACTTTTGAATTATTCTTACTCTTATCTCAGGTGGGTTCAATTCGTTATCAAATAATTTTTCTCAAATTTTAAAGTATTTTCCATATTCAATATTAATTGTTAATTTTGTTCTGTATTATCTACCCAGTAATATCATGTGACTGTTTATTCAAGATTATATATGCTATTTAATTGCTTTCTGACATGTAATACATTTCAATGAATTGTCTGTCATCATAATCGATCAAATGTCGCTGTCCAAAAAATAAAAAATTTATTGAGTTGAATAAATTTTATTTCTACAAACGTTTCCAAATACTATAAACAACGTCCAGTGTAAGTTAAAATTCAAAGTTTACCTACAATTATCAAATCACAAAATGAAATCTTAGTTTTTCTTTTTTTTTTTAACAAATAACAAAATTTTATCTACCCAAATACAAATTAAAATTAGATAAATTACAAGCTAGAATATCTAATATCTATTTATGAAAGTTTATGAATTTTTCTAAATGTTCAAAAATTTTAAATTGTCACTTGACTCTGCAAATGTTAAATACCCGATCAGAGTCCTAACATGGTTCAATAAATTCTTCGAATTGTTTAATTGTTAAATTCCTATTCAGTTTTCAATTTGAATTCAGATTTATATTTTTAAAATTTAGAAGCATCTGTCTTAATTTAGTTAAGGGCCTGATGTTTTCGATGAAATAATGCATTATTTAATTACCAATGAACTGGAACGGACTCACCAGTACTCTGGACGGAAACAGCAAACTCGTACCATTCTAAATACAATTTAGGATTCTGAATCTTTCACTTTTTTCGTAATATGATTAAATTTTTTAAAACACACACTCGCACAGAATTTAAAATGGGTATCGAATAAAGCTTTATACTACTGATTACAAATATTTGGAAAAATCTCAAATATGATATTATCTGTACGGGATTTCAAATTCAACTGAACAACTTTTTCCCAATCAACAAAAAACATTATACTACAGTTACAACTTTCCTCTTTTTCAAAAAAAAAGTAAATTTGTTTTCTGATCTATTATTTTTTTAATAATTTCCATCTACAAAGAGATATGCTTTTCTATTATTCTTACCAAATGCCTACAGTGACCTCTGTTTTCAATTTTAAATATTTCTTTATTATATTATGACATGCCTTATTTATTATTGAATATATTCTATGTAAATATCACCTAAAATTAAATAATGCCAAATTTGACATATACTGGGTATTCCAAAAGTATTGCAGATAAACAAATAAATAATCGATTTTTTTTTAAATTTTAAACCATATATATATATATATATATATATATATATGGTTTAAAATTTATATATATATATATATATAAATTTTAAACCATATATATATATATATATATATGGTTTAAAATTTATATATATATATATATATATATATATATATATATATAGAATCAGAAGGAACCGAATATATTGCAAGTATAGCTCCGTCATCATAAAACTCAAAAAAATATCCAAAAAAAATTGAAGGAAACTAAAGAATTTAAAAATGCAATCCCCAAATTACAATTATAATAATGAACACCAATGATTATAATAATAATATGACAGAGTTACTGAGTGATAGGAACGTTTATCAAAAAAGTAAATTAGATAAAACAAAAATATTTCAAAGCAAAAATAATACATTTATAAAAAAAACTTTTAAATACTGTTTCTATCAATGCAAACGAAGCAAAAAAATTACAAGCACACAATGCTTTACTACCAAAACTATATGGACTACCAAAACTACATAAACCAAATATACCAATGCGTCCAATAGTGTCATACAGCCATTCACCTTTTTACAAACTATCTAAATATCTTGCATACAGTCTATCAAAAACAACCAAAATAATGTTTATGTGAAAGACTCATTTATGCTTGAACAGTTTTTAGATACAGTGCATATTCCGGATGATTATAAAATCATATCACTAGACGTTATCTCAATGTACACAAATATTCCAAATGATTCGATCAAACAACATACATCACTAAATTATGACGAATTTCTAGAAGGCATTATGCTTCTCTAAACAAATAATTACTTTCAATATAATGACAAATTTTTCCAACAACTCAACGGATGTACAATGGGATCTCCAATTTCTTCAAGTCTAGCGCAAATTGTTATGGAAAACTAGTATATTGAAGAGAAAGTAATAAACGATATAAACTGTTATGTAACATTTTTTCAAAAGATACGTTGATGACTGTTTAGCTATAATTACAAGTAGCAAAGTGCGATGCATTCCTAAATGCTTGTAATAAATTCAACCCAATTATCCAATTCACTTTGAAAATCGAAAATTTTCTAGATATGACACTTATTAAAACCAAAAACAAAATAAAAACGAAACTATATACAAAAGAAACATGGTCTGGACAATATCTAAATTATAACTCATGCTATCCCAAATCACAAAAAACAATGTTATTATAGGATTAACGGATAGAGTTATAAAATTAACTTCAGCTGAATATCGCCCTGAAGTAATGAAAAAACTAAAAATTGTTCTAAAAAACAATCAATATCCAGAAAACCAAATTAATAGAATCATTCAACAAAGTACACATAAATTACACAATAACAACATAAAACCAAGTATACAAATAAAACCAAACCAAGAAAAAGATACATATATAGCCCTACCTTATCCAAATCAATGATCAGTAAAACTTAAATACACCTTATCAAAATATAACATCAATGTAAGCCATAAATCCCACAACACATTATCACCACTATTTACTAAACTAAAAACAAAACCAAAGATACTAAGAAATCAAATATTATATACTCCATACCATGCATGAATTGTCCAAAGAATTATATAGGAATGACTACACAATACTTGGAGAACAGAATGAAGGATCACAAATATTCCAAAAATGCATCAACTGCTTTACACAAACATGAAAGCACTGAAAATCATGATTTTGACTATAAAAAAACAAAAATCTTAGCTCAAGACACAAATTATCAATTAAAGAAACGATACACATAAAACAATACAAGTTTTCTGTGAATGATAGACAGGATATACAAATTTATTATAATTTGATTAATTAATTCATTTCAACCTACCTCGTATAGTATCGTTTCATTGAAATTCTAAGGTATCTATTTTAATACTATGTTTTTATTGATGTTTTTAAAAAAGCTATTAATCTTTTTACATATCTACAAATATTTTAATCGTCCATTATTTTTATAATAGTATTAAGTATTATGAAAATGCATCCAAAGAAGGAGCGAAACGTTAAATTACATCCATTTTCATTAAAAAATGTGAAATATAATCCATTATTCGATTATTTCATAACATTCAATCAACCTACGAACCCAAGAAAATAAACTTTTTGAATAATTGAAATGAACTTATATATACAGTTGAATTATTGGATCTTTACACGTGCGTCATTAATATCTGATAACATAACTGACAACATTATTCAGTGGCATCTCTTTCTATTAATAGTGAAGACATTTGTCGGTTATGATATCAGATATTAATGAAGCACGGGTAAAGATCCAATAATTCAACTGTACATATACGTGTTTTTATATTAGATACAAAAAGGAGAAATGATAGTTTTGTTTATGTTCGATGAATGGATGATTTCACTGTCGAAAACTGTAGATGAAAACATAAATGAATATTCTCTAATATACAAATATTAAGATTTAGTCTTTTGTCATATGCTGTATAGTAATAATCAATAAAACAGAGCTCTCTGATTATATTAACTTTATTTAGCTATTTTATGTGCGAATGCCCTTTTTCTATTACAGATCTAATAGAAAGAGTCTAGCTAATTCTGGAATTAACTCTAACTCTAAAAATGCCCAATATTCTTCATCTGTCATGGTTTTATACCAGAAATAATGTCCAATACTTGTATTACTAATAATTCCTGTCCACTATCCAATGAGGAACTTCAAAAAACTATCATGATCTAGGTACCTACTAACAGTAAAACCTACTTGATTTAACGAAACGAAATCGACATTCACGTCATGTTTATCATTTCAAAAACAACAGATTTTTTACGCCACCAAGTGACGTATTTTATTTTCTCTTTATGTTAATATCAATGGTTCCAATAAACATGTTTTTCCTAATGTCTTCACATTAATTGTCAATATTGACCATTAACAGTTTGTATGCTGCTTCGGCAATAAAAAGCTAACAGAAACCATTCTGAATCTTACGGGGTAACAAAGATATCTTCATGTTTCCATATTTTACTCGCGTTCTGTATATATATATATATATATATATATATATATATATATATATATATATATATATATATATATATATATATATATATATATATATATATATATATATGTATTAGCAACTACCAATTTTACACACACACACAAGAAATAATAATGAAATGACATTAAACTTACTTCAGTTTTACACGTATAATCCATTTTTTGACCGCCTCCACACAAGCGTTATTTGTATCGTAATTGTAATCTTTCACGTTTTCCGCACTTGCGTTTTTCTCGTAAGAAATCCCGTTGATCATTATCAGTTAGCACACAGAATCACACTACGTTTTATTACACGACTATTTATAACAATATTACCGAATTGCATGGCAAGATCAATGTTGAAACTATTTTTGTATTCACTGTTTATCGATGTAACAAATAATCACAAACATAGACGGCGCCGAATGGTATTGAAGAGGTTAAATCTAGTTGCGAAAAAATGAAAAGTACAAAGAATATTTTATCCATAATCCTTTCACCGTGCTCTATAAAGTTTTAGTAGAAAATAACAGTAGATGACTTCCTAAGTTTGTGTTTACAACTGTGGCATTAATTAACTATTTTAATGAATAAAAAAAACGTAAACGACATTTTAAGTGGGTAATAGAAATTAAAATTCCGGTCAAAACTTCTTTCTCTCTGGGAAGGAAGAAATTTCATGTACGATCTTAATTTATTTTCAAGGATAAAATTCAATACGAAATGAACGTATTCAAATAAATAAAAACAAATTATTACGTTATGTGTGGGAACAGTTGTGTTATGAAATGAATTCATTTTTAGGGAGACGGAGACTAAGGTTAATTGAATGTAAATTGGACATTTGTATAAAATGGCAAGTTTTGATATGTTGCATAAAGATAAGTTTCGACTACAGGGAGGAGCTGAAAACATTGTTCAAAAGGGAGAGTTTTTACCAATATTAGCATTTAATCGCAATATGTTCAGTTTCGTTTCGTTTTAATATGGTCTATAAAACTTTAATATTTCATAAGTCATATATAAGATGTCAGGATGTAGGGTACATAGAATAGTGTTTATTAAATAAATCCTTGTTATAATAACAAACTGATATGGCGCTGCGGACAAAAACCTTAATACAACGTAAAAACTGCTTCACGCTAAAAAATCGATAAAAAGAGTCTAGATCTTCCAGTTCTTGGCAAAAGTGCAAGTGTGTTTAAAAAGGTAGTAAAAGGTAAAAGAGCAATAATTTGCCTAGTTGTGCCGCGTGTAGAAAAAGTTGGTTACTGGACACTGTACCCTAAGGAAACATTTATACAAAATGGGAAAAGTCAGTGAACCTTTCTGTAGGAAATGCGAAATAAAGGATGAAACAACTATTCATATACTCTGCTTATGTAAGAACTTACAAGGACTCAGGCAGATGCATTTTGGAAAGGAAACCTTACAACCATCAGAACTACTCAAAATCCCCCCAAATAAGCTAGTGGCCTATATCGAGTACACGAAACTTTTGGAATGGAAGTAGATAATATTGGGAATGGTACAATGACTTAGGTCAAGTGTCCGAGCTGTTGAGAACAATCCAAACGAAAGAATGAATGAACCGTCTTTAGAAAGAAGTTTGGGCAATTAGAAAAACTTCAAGACCAGATTCCAGCCCTTGGCAAGACACTGAGACTCAAACACAATTCGCAGTACGTCTTCTACTTGGTAACCAAAAACGAATTTCAAGATTGATCCACCTACTGGGATGTGTGGGAAGCGCTACGAAGCCTTTGAGATCATGTGATGCAATCCAACGTGGAGAAACTAGCAATGCTCAGGATAAAAATCAACCAGGAACATGATAGAGGTGTAGAAAGTGTATAAATGGGTCCAGTTGTCGATTTAAACATCCAGCCCTGGCTACACAGAAGTCGCAGAAGGTGGTAATGTTACGTAGATAGAAACGGGATTACTTTTATTATTTTTCTCTTCGATTTAGGACATTAAGTTCTTGACGAAACTATGTATTCGAGAATTATGATAACAACAAAACAAATTCAATAAAATAATACTCAAAACTGTTACACGATTTACTATAAAAAGGGATTACATTTAAAATACATTTGTGACCATGTAATGTTGGAAAAAAGACTGAAGAAAAAATGACTTTGCTCTTTACAATAAAATTGCCGTCACTGACACTTCACTTGATAATTTATTTTTTACGAAGCGGAAGAGGTAAGTGCTAAACACTATATGCATGTTCTAACTCTAACAATTTGAGAACTGAGACACATATATTGAACTAAAATTTTAATTCTCAAATTAATCTATTTCTATACTTATTATTAATCCAATAATTTGTTATATCGATTTTAATTTTAATCTATTGTAAAACTATTAGATAAGAAACTTTGAAGTGTGCAAGTGTAGTGCGCTAGGTCATTTGGTCAAAATATAAAATTAAAAGTTTTATCTAGGATGTATATAAAAAAAATGTTGATGGTTGCTAAGCGGGAATCGACAGAGGTTGTTGATTTTTTTTATTGAAAACAAGGCAAGAAAATTTATAGAGATTTCGAAAGAGGTTTTTTTAAACAGAAAAATTCAGAAGAATCAAATAAGATTATAATAAGGGACTAAAGAAAGAAGATAAATTTTGAACTATGAGCAAAGCGGTAGAAGAAATCATTCTTAAATATGAGTAATAGTATATTCTTCAACGAGTGTAGAATGATGGCTATTATTCACGCGGATGAAGTTTCCAAAACGAGCGAGCGCAGCGAGAAAAATTATTTGATTATAATACAAGTAAAAATAATAAAACATTACTTACTGGAAACACAGGAAAGCAGTATTCAGTATCCAGAAACAACATAGAACTGAATTTTGGTTCAGTTCATTATTACACAATTAAATAAAGAAACATCGACGAAAAATTTATAAAAACTAAACTTATATCATTTCGATATTTTTCACAAACGAACTGTCAAATTTACAAACATAACCTTTTTATATGATCGGAATAGTGTCAATTCAAATGGTAATTTGTTGATATATTTCCCATAAAATTCAACGACCAGATAAAAAGTTACTTAACCAATTTTAGATAAGAATCTTTTAACAAATTT
Source organism: Galeruca laticollis (assembly GCA_963921935.1). Taxonomy (NCBI): domain Eukaryota; kingdom Metazoa; phylum Arthropoda; class Insecta; order Coleoptera; family Chrysomelidae; genus Galeruca; species Galeruca laticollis. The sequence continues at coordinate 154,709,035 of OY998181.1, read as the reverse complement.
TACTGAATAGATTTATATAACTAATATAAACAAAAAAGGGAAAGAACTTTTCGATAATTTCAATAATATAATTTCTCATAACGTCTAAATCTTATTCAGTAAGATAGTTAAACCCATTGACCAAGGTATTTACTAGTAGTACAGAGACATATTGAGTGCTCTTTAGATCTATTTAAAAAATTATTTGAAAATAATAAGTATTAGTTAATGTAAATATTTCTTTTTCTTATTAATTATTTTGAAGTCTAAATTTAAATATAAACGTATCTCCACTCACGATAATTCCCTACAAATAATTAAGAGTTTCATCTTGAGGACTGAAGTTAGCTGGCCTTTTACTTTTTTGAACTAAACAGATATTCATCTATTACTTCATTAATTTCATCTGGCGCTCAACAACTAAATTATAATAATATAAACGTAATAAACAATTAAAATTATAAATAAATAAATAAAAATAAAATATCATAACAATTGACGAACCAACGTGTGGCAAATAAAATTGAATAATTATAATATGCATACATTGATAAATAATAATACATAACAATATATTTTAAAATTATATAATATATTTAAATGGTAGTATTCTTTGGAGGAATACGTTTCCTCCATTACGAAATCGCACACTGGTGTCGACCCTGTCTAATAAGACTTCTAAACGTTTAAATTTTGGCGGGAGCACTGATTTCTGGGAAGGACAATTTTTTGTGATTATTTTTATAGAAGAAGGTCGATTGTTTTTTAGGACCCGTAATCTAGAAATTTCAGGAGTCCAAATGTTTCAGAAAGACGTTTTAATATATAAGCGACTACCTACGAACCGCAGTTTAGTCTACAGTTTGATTTCATAGCCAATGCAGCAGAACAATAAAAATTACCTTTGTTAATATAAATAGTTAACAATGAATAACTATATATATAAATTACGTAAATAGATATACCGTGTGTATAAAAGTATACGACCCGTTGTGATAAAAGCTATTTGGATCAACTTTGGTTTAGCTGAAACCGGTTATGTAAGAAATATTCGTTTATTTACTATTAGGAATATTTTTCAAACAGAAAGACTCGATTTTTTTGCGGAAATGCATAATTTTCAATTTTCCGACTTTAGAATAGCTGAAACCAGTTACAAGAAAATACGTTTCTGTTTTACATTTTAGACAATTTTCTAAACATAAACACGCAAAAAACTTCTTGCGGAAATATACCATTTTCATTTATTGATAAAATATTGTAGATTTAGATTGATTCGAACTTTAATCGGCAACTCTGTAAAAAGGCATGTACAAAAACGTTCAATAGGTTTTTAAATCTCGTTAAGATATGAGCTTTATTATTGTTTTAGTTTATTTACGATAAAAAGACGATGACGTTGCAAGACAAAATATTGTGATATTGCCAAGCTGTAGTTTTTTCCTTTACTTAACGAAAACTAGAAAAGTTAATCTGATGTTAGATTGACAGTTCTTCTTTTTCATTGTTCCGTGCCTCCTACGGCGTAAGTCAAAAATATTTATTTAAAAATAAGAGGCTTGTATGATAGGCTTGATTAATTTAATATAAATATTTATTCATTAAAAACTATGGATAAGATACAAGGAACAGTAATCAATCATTCTATATTCGAATTAACATTTAATTATTTTACATAGAAGAGGGTTAAATAACGAACTGTAGGTCCTTATACCTTATTCTATGCTCTATAGAACCATCTTCAAGATCACTGCAAGGGTTTACGCTAAAAGGAATCAATACAAGCTGTAATCATCTTCATGCAAATTTAAATATTGTTACTTTATACAATATCTATTGTATTTATTATAATAAAAATAGAATGGAAAAGAAAAATATAGATACACAAAAAAAAATTTTGTTACAAGATATAGAAATAAAAAATCTCCCATTTTATCAGTATTATTTAATTTGTGTATCACTATCTTCATCGTCACTGTCAAAATTAATAATAAGTGGAGGCACATCCTATCTATCAAACACTACTTCTCCATCCCACCCATCTTGTATAATTTTTTCAGTGTGCTCTACTGTCTTTGACCAAATATAAGGAGTCACTTTTTACATGTGTTGGTTCAAAAGCCCGGGTTAATATCGATGATGAATCGACTTACGTCGTTCGATTATTACACGCTTAGAAAAGAGATGAGTAGAGGGGTTGGCAGGCTGCGCTATATTTTGATTTAAAGGAGATCATTTTGAAGTCAAATAAGATTTGTGTTTTGATGTAATAAGTTGTTATTGTTATTATTTTGTGTTTTAATTATTTGGTGTTATTTTATTCTACGCCTTTTATCATGTCTGTGGTGCTAATGGTTCAAAATTTGAGAACGAAAAGTGAATTAAATTTCGAAAAACTATTAAAATTAAAGGAAGGTGGTCGTCCTCTTCCAGATTTAAAAATTAAACAGACTAGCAAGGACAAAAATAAAGAAGTTCATCGCAATTTTCGCAGGTCTATGTATGATTGGATTTGCGGATGTGAAGTAAGTGATGCATTTTACTGTTTCGTTTGTCTGCTTTTTTCGAATAATTCTTTATGGTGGAAAAACGGTGTCCAAGACTTAAAACATTTAAAAGAGGAAATAAAAAAGCATAGTTTATCGGCAGACCATATGAAATGTGCCATAAGTTTTGCTACAATCGGTGCTGTGGATATGCTTATAGACAATCGGTAAGAATTTTTAATAAAAATGTGTCGAAAAACAGATATATTATAAATAAAATAATTGACTGTGTGAAATTTTGTGGGGCGTTTTAACTTGCTTTGCGAGGGCACGACGACACAAAATCTTCTGTAAACCCGGAAATATTTCGTGGACTTATAAATTTTGTTTCAGAGCTGGATCCAATATTCAAAGAATATTTGGATAAGGCTACGGTTTTTAAGGGTACTTCTAAAACTGTACAAAATGAATTACTTGATTCAATGTTATCGGTGGCTCAAGAACAACTTAAATTGGAGATTCAGTCAGCCGAATATATCGCAGTCCAGGTGGATGAAACTACTGATAGCTCGAACAGAAGTCAAATGACTTTTATTATACGGTACATTTTATCCGGTGTCGTTCACGAAAGGTTTATAAAATTCGTAAATCCTACCGGCACCACAGCCGAACATTTATCGGAGATAATTTTTAAAGAACTAGAGGTACTAGAAATTAATAAAACACCGGAAAAGTTAATTGGACAGAGTTATGATGGAACTACTATGAGTGGTCGATTAGGCGGAGTACTAAAAAATATTAAAGAACGATATCCTCAAGCAAATTTTATTCATTGTTATGCTCACCAATCAAATTTAATTCTGCAAAAAGCAGCAAGTCAGAATAAAAATGTAAAAGTTTTTTTTGCCAATTTACAGGGATTTTCCACATTTTTTAGTCGATCTCCAAAACGTACAGCGATTCTCGATGAATTCGTTAAAGTACGTTTACCTAGAGCGGCACCGACGCGTTGTGTGGAAACCGTATTTTTGTATCAAGCTGATATTCTGGCTTCAATAGAAAAGATACTTGATGTTGAAGAAGACTCAAATACAATTAATCAAGCAATAGGATTAAAAACTTTTTTGCAAAGCGTGGATTTTCTTTATTGGCTAAAATTTTTCCATTTAATAATGCCTAATTGTGAAGTTCTTTTTAATCAACTTCAAAAACATGGTATTGACGTGATATTGGTGAAAAAAAATATAGACTCATTTAAAATGTCAATTCAAAAAGTCAGAGACCATATTTTATTAAATGAAATATTTCCCGAAGCACCTTCATCTTCTTCAACACTTGGTGCAAAAAGACCAAGGAAAAATGAATACTCAAAGCGCCAAGTTGCTTTGCAGGTTTGCGACATAATAATTTCTGAGATTAACCACCGCTTTAGTTTCAGTGATCATTTAGTGATTGCCCAGTTATTTTACAGTGACCAGTTCGAACAATATAAAATTAATTTTCCAGATCGTCCAGTCAATTAGAGAAAACTATTATAGTATTAATTACTTAATACTAAAAACTGAACTTCAAGTTATTTATGAACGCGACGATTTTAATAACAGTTCAAGAGCTGTGCCAAAGCTGCAATTGTTTATTAATAACAATCTCTCGGAAACTGTAAAATTGTTGATTATTTTATGTACATTACCAATGACAACGGTAGAAAGCGAAAGATGTTTTTCTACATCAAAGAGAATCAAGATATTTTTGCGTAATACTATGGGACAGGAGAGATTGTCGGCGTTAGCTATGTTAAGTATAGAAAAGCAATTTGTGAATAGTATTCATAATTTTAATGAAAGGGTTATTGATCACTTTGCAAATACAAAAGATCGAAGGCTTCACTTAAATTCTAAAAAGATTTAGATTAATTATCATTTAATTTAAGTTTGTCATATTTAATATGTATAGAAAAGAATAAAATGTGGTTGTTTTTTAAGAGAGCATTATTTTTATATAAAACAAGCGTGGCCCAAAAATTGTTTTGCCTCTCTTTGGAAGAGAACTCCACAAATTTTGCGTTTTTAGCGATTTTAACGACTTCTGGGCAGAAATTGGGCATGGTTTTTCGAAAAATTTCCGCCCACGGCGAATAGGCCTCCGGGGGACTGGTCAGTGTCGTTCTGTATTTTAAGATTTTGGTCACATCACCTATGACCTCCCTATAAAATTAACCACGAGCCGCTACTGATCGCCTGACGGCACGTGCGGTCAACTTTTTCCATTCGTGATAAAAAGTACCACTTTATGCACTTGTCGCATAAATTACTATTCTGAGTATGTTGTCTCATTTCGCATATTTATATATAGTTAACAAAAATAAGTTTTCATTTATCTGCAAGGCACAACCACTGTACAAATAACACCTGGTAGGAAAATCACATATTTCCGCAGGAGTTCTTTTGCGTAGTTATAGTTTTAAGAAAGTGTTTGAAATATAAAGCATAAAAAAGTTTTCATGTAGCTGGTTTCAGTTATTCTAAAGTCGGGAAAATGATGTATTTCCGTAGAAATTTTTTTGTGATTTTGTGTTTGGGGAGGCCTCTATATACTGAACAAACAATTTTTTTAAACTGGTTTCAGCAAAAAATAATTCCACCCAAAATTTTCATATAACTAGTTTCAGTTATTCTAAAGTCGGAAAATTACGCATTTCCGCAGAAAAATTGTTATGATTTTGTGTTTGGGTAGGCATCTATATACTGAAAAAACAAAAAATTTTCCTTAAACTGGTTTCAGCTAAAAAAAGTTCACCCAACTATTCAAATAAATAAATAAAAACGTTACAATACTATTAACCACTGGAAAAACTACTAGTAATAATAGTACACCGTGACAACCACCTTCATGATTTAAGAACACTAGAGAAAATTTGACCTCTATAGATCTAATAGAATAACCATTGCTATACCTACACTTAAACCGATATGTATAAATGGAACAAATGTTAGTAAGAAGAGTTGTATCTGTAAATGTCCCTTGTATACTGTATTTATAAAAATAACATAATAGTAGGATCTACGTTGATGAAAAATTATTAACGATAAATGTAATCTTACCCGATTAAAACAATAAAATAAATAGAATGTCAGACGTTTAATTCTGTATCTACACTGTTGACTTTACTTTCAAAACATAGATAAGGTCAAGATAGACATTACTTCCGCTTTACTCACCTTGGTAGTAATCTACTAACCGCACGAAGTAACGATCGCACGAGCATTTTTTATCACATGTTTTTGAATACACTTAATATAAATAACAGTTATAATTAAGAAAATTTAGATCAAAAATGTTCGACGTGATAACATTTATTTGTAAGTATAGTTTCTTGGCTAAAAAATCGAATACGGTTTCATTGTTGTATTTTGCGCGGTACAATTCACATGTATAATTAAAATTGAAATATTTACATAACTGTAGCTATTTTTAGAACGACTGTGTTAAGTAACTTCACAGTATATTATTTATACTTTATTATGTTCCATTCCAAAAAAATTTTTATTTTACAGCTACATTCGGATATAATTTAATCGTAGATGTCCATGTGACAAATATTCAGCGAGATTTTCCAATTAGCCTTTAGTTGAATAAATTACAAATATAAGGGAAAGTATGAAATGATGTAGTTTATTTATTCAAAATTAAAATTATGGCTGAAGCTATTGGATATATCAATATTTTCTCTTTTTAAATAGATTAACTTTTTCCCATACTTTTTTCATCGTTTCATTTTTATTTAGTGATGGACAATATGTGATCTTTTTATAACTTTTTTCGAAATTGCTTCAGTTTTTTTATAGTTCATTGGGTTTATTAAATGATATATTTGTTTATATTTAATGAACGCTTCTTTTCATTCTTTAACTTCTAGATCGCATTGTTCATTCCACCACGGTTTTCCTTTTAGTTAATATTTTTTTTGTATTTAGGTATAGATTCTTCCGCAGCTTGGTTTATAACATGTACCATTTGAAGGACACGACGGAAGAGGGTATTAAGCCACACCAAATTAGTTTGGAGTAATTTTCAATTCAATATTTCATTTAAATCGTGAAATCACATTTACAAAGAATACAATAAGTAAATTTTATCTCAGTTTAATACCAACATGAAGTTTATTTTACAGACTAATAAATCAAGCGAGTTCGGCCCTGACCGAATACCGAGAATCTGTGTTCAATGTGGGCTCTGATTATTTCCAAAGTTGCTAAGTGTTAATAAAGTAATAATTGTGAATTTTATGTAGGGATACTTTTAAAATAGTAAGTGCATTTGCTGGTATCTTCAAAATTAAATTCTTGACAAGAAAGTGTACGATATCTGTGTATTAAACAATTTCAGTTTTATTAATTTTATATTGTTATTGATAATAAACCGTTCTCATTAGCTGGATAATTACTATCGCAGGCCCATAGGAGAGGTTGGAGCAATGTGGACTACCGGGGCAATGTAAACCACCTAGGTTTTTTTCATAACAGCGGCAGCAATGCAACATATTCGATTCTACTTATGTGCATACGGGTCCTACCAATACTCAGTAAGAACTTGGCAGCCGTAGAGGATTGTTTATCAGAGTTTAGAGCCAAAACGTGATTTGCGGAAGCGTCGATCTAACAAAAGTGTTGACTTTATATCAGAATTACTTGGTAAGTAAATGTATTCTTATCTATTTTTTAGTCTCCATACGTTGTTTAGAGTGTGCTTAATATATGCCAAACGGCAATGTTATGATTTTTTATAAACATTGAATATAAACTACACGTGTTCAATTTATTGTCAATGTGGGGCAAATTGAACCGTTAGTGGTCCACATTACCCCAAGTCCATTTTTATATATCTAATTTTATTTTCCTTGTTTTCAGGTGCCTAGTCAAGATGGTCCGTAATTATAGAAGAAAAACGGAGAAACAAACATGGTCACTTGTTGCAATGGAAAATGCTATTAAAGCAGTTAAAAGCGGACAAATGGGCTATTTGAAGGCAATTAAATGTTTTAATATTCCAAAAGCAACATTAATTCGTCGATGTAAGGAACAAAATAAAAGAATTTCACCCAACGAAAAAGGTTTGGGGTTTTATAAACCTGTGTTGACCAAACAACAGGAGGAAGAATTGGAAAATTATATTCTGGATATGGAAACCAGGTTCTTTGGCATTACATTGCTTGACCTTCGTTCTCTTGCTTTTAAGTTAGCAGAAAAAAATCAGATAGAGCATACATTTAATAACACCAAAAGACTAGCTGGCCTTGATTGGACTTATGGATTTCGTAACCGTTATCCAAACATTTCGTTGCGCAAACCAAAGTCGACTTCTGCTGCAAGGGCTCAAGCCTTTAACCGCCATAATGTCAAGCAATTTTTTGACCTATACAAAAACGTTTTGGATTCTAAAAATATCGCATTAACCAGAATATTCAATCGGGATGAAACCGGGTTAGGCACTGTTACAAAATGTAACAGTAAAATATTAGCTAAAAAAGGAACGAAGCAAGTTGGCCGTCTCACCTCTGCAGATAGAAGTGGAACCACCACAGCAGTTATTTGTATGTCGTCATCAGGAAACTTTTTACCACCATTATTAATTTTTGCAAAGAAAAGGATGAAGGTCGAACTCGAAGATGGCGCACCACCTGGAACAATATTTGCATGCAGTGAAAGTGGCTGGATTAATACCGACATCTTTTTAGTCTGGTTTAAGCATTTAGCTCAACAGGTGAAACCCACCGAAGATGATCCCGTCTTACTAATTTTAGATGGGCAAAGTAGCCACACAAAAAATATTGATATGATTGATATAGCCAGAACTAAACATGTACATATTATTTGCTTGCCGCCCGCAGCACTCATCGTATGCAGCCAACAGATGTCGGTTTCATGGCCCCATTAGCACGCTACTACGATATGGCTCTGGAAAAGTTTTTGAATAATCATCCAGGCAGAGTTGTCACGGTCTTTCAGATCGCCAAAATTTTTGGTGATGCGTACTTACAAGCAGCAACCCCCTTAACGGCTATTAACGCTTTTAAAAAGTGTGGATTAGTCCCCTATGATCCAAATATTTTCACAGATTTAGACTTTGCCCCGTCTGCTGTTACTGACAAAAATCTAGCGACAAACGAACTGCCACAATCTGAAAAGGAAGAAATAATTTCTCCAACCTTTACTGCAGGGAGCACCTTATCGCTTCTCACACAATGTAAGTTGGATGAAGCGCCTCCTACAGAATCTACTTCAGCGATCCTTCACATTGTAACGATAAAGAAGCAACGGCTTCAACATCTACTCTATCACAGCCCATACAATCTAAGCTGGAAAAAGAAGTTCCTTCAGCATCAGCATGTCTTCGCTCTATAGAAAACCAAAGGAAAAGTAGTTTTGGGTCAGAAAGTCCTATCGACATTCGTCCACTTCCAAAGACTACTAAATCGAATAATAAACCATTACGGAAAAATAAAAAGAGCAAAGCAGCAATACTAACATCTAGTCCTCATAAATTGGAGTTAGAAGCTGAACTAAAAATAAAAGAGAAAAAAGAAGCAAAGAAAAAGGAAACAGTTAAAAGAAAAATTTATAATCAAGGAAATGAACCAAAAAAACAAAAAGTAGACTCTAAGAACAGTCTTTTATAATCAGATAAAGGAAAGCAGAAAAAAAATTTGTAGATGAAGATGCAGACGAGAGAGACCACGATGCAGAATGTTTTTATTGTAATGAGTTGTACTCAACATCAATGGCCGAAGAAGGTTGGGTGCGCTGCTGCGGATGTTTAAGATGGGCTCATGAAGCCTGCGCAGGATTGGACCCTGAAGATGACGAGGCATTTGAATGTGAATTTTGTGCAGAATGTTAATATTTCAAGTACTCGTATTTTTAAGTTGGTAGTACCATTATTTTTATGTTCTATACCTAAATAAAGATTTAATTTTGAATTTCCTTTTTGTGGTCTATATTGCCCCACCCCATAGGGCAATATGAACTTCAGACATGTGTTCAGATTTTTTTAACAAACAAGTTTTAAAAATGAAGTCTGGTAAGTTCATAATGACAGTACAAGGTTCACTGAACAATGTGAGTTCATTACAATTTCAAATTTCATCTTAATAATGAGGCTATACAATTTTTTATCTAAGATAGTTCACATTGCCCCAACCTCCCCTACACCTGTTTTATGCGGTGAGAGGGCCGTATTATTTTTCGGACACTTCATCATGAACCCCAATCAAAATGTTTCGACTCTTCCACATTCTCAGTCTAGATCAGATATTTCCCGAACCTATTCATCCGCAGCTTCAATCCCCATCTACCCTTCAAAAGAAGAAGCAATCGTCTTCAGTGCATTAGAAAACACTCGTCTTCAAAATTACCTATTTCCTCTGGGTAGTATAAGCCAGCCAAAAAACATAATCTTTTCATCCCGGTTATCAAACAACCGGATATGCATGTATTTATCCAATAAACATCTAGCAGAAACATTCATGAATGACTACGGACAAATAGAAGTTAACGGAATGGTAGTCAGTGCTAGAAAACTAATATCACCAGCAGAAAGAATCGTTCTCTCTTATGTGTGCCCATCTATACCTCATAATATACTGATTAATGAATTACAAAAAACTGATTTAGCCCCTGTTTCACCCATGACATTCCTGAGAATTGGTGCATCTCTACCGGAATATACTCACATATTGAGTTTCAGAAGACAAGTATTCGTCAGCCCACATAACTTACAGCTTCCAGATTCATTTATACTTGATTTCGACAACACTTCCTACAGAATATTCATTTCTCAAGACAATATAGTTTGCTACAATTGCAAAAAACAAGGCCGCATAGCATCTCAATGTTCTGAACCTATAATACAACCTACAGTACTTCCACATGTATCAAATGAAATCCCTTCAGCACCGTCTCAAACAAATACAGTAACGCAACCAACAAATACAAAAGCTGTCTCTGATAACCCACAAATATTTACAACTATAGAAACTTCCCAAGCAACTGTCGATACAAGCCAACCAAAACGAAATTTTGACGAAATCGTTTCACCTGAAGTGAGTCCACCCATCACACAGTGCAATGAATTCCCTGTACCAAAACATAAGTCAAAAGCAAAGAAGCCAAAGTTCAATTCTAACTCAAAAAATGAAGATAGCAATTTGAACTTAAAACAATCACTTATCATTTATCAAAAACCAGTCTCCTCCATTTGTGCTCAATTTTGATCAACTAATTATTTTGCTAAGCAGTCTAAGCGGATCTTCAGATCCCATTAGTATTATAAAAGAGGATTGAGTCCTTCAATGAGTAGCAGGGATGGCATAATGGGCCCGTCAGTGGCCTCAGTGCCGGAACATTGGCTTGAGCTTGCTCGGCCGAGGTTCACCTGAATCTTTTAGTAGTAGTAAGTCCTAAAGGATTGGGATTCCAAGGCGAAGGATCTTTTACATTTTTGTCGATATTATCTGGGGGTTCTCCCCAACTATTATCACTCATATGACCTTGTATAATATACAACTATTTATTTCTAGAAAAACTAGTTTTAATATTTACATTTAATTTATCGACCTTCAATTGTCTAGATGCGAACTCTTCTCTACGAAAGCATAAACGGAACAGATATATCAATATAAGATAATATTTCTACAATGATAAAAGCGTCTAAATTTAAACTTTAAACCGTGTATCTATGAATATATTAACAACATAAAAATGTATGGTGTTAACGTAATCACTTCTCCGTCTTTTCGAGCTATATGCCTTAAAATCAATAAGTTAGTTCTACACAATTCTTTCTCGAATAAACACATATCGGCCAAGTAAAGTTGTTCGATTTCAGTTCCATAAAACCTTTGTTTTTCCAATACAAACTACATAATAGTATATTATTTTATAAGGATTAAAAGTGCATATTTTTTTACGAGCAATATTTGCAGTTGCGAGGCGGAGGGCAGCGCAGTCGAGCGAATGCAAATATTGAGAGTAAAAATAGGCACTTTTAGTCCGTATGATATATACTATTTTTTCTCCAACCAAGTCAAAATTAAAATAAATTTAGTATTATTCAAAAATCGTTAATAATTTGGTAATAAATTTGAACACCTATTAATTATAACAGCGATAGCAAGTCGGTAGTCATGGCTATCTGGTATTGTTGGTAAATATTGAATGTCAAGTAAACGTCAGTAGACGTACTAATCATATAATTTTTGTAGTAGTTTTTACGCTGCTTTCAAAATGAATCCCGAACACGATGAAAATATACCTGCGGATATATTGGAAAGTGCCGAAGCAGTATATCTAAATCTTTTGCCACCCAAATCTCGCCAAGTTTATGAGCTTGCATATCAGCGATTCATGGATTGGTGTAAAGAAAAAAATGTGCAAAACTAGAGTGTTCTTATGGTGTATTTCTCAAATTTAACGAAGACCGTCAAGCCATCCAGTCTTTGGTCACAGTATTCTATGTTGCGCTTATTGGAACTTTTCTGCAGAGTGCAATTTAATCTACGTATTTTTCCTTTTTTCATAGTTTTTATGACTTCTCATGTCATCTTTTTAGATGACGAAAATAGTCTTCATATGCACTTAGTCCAAGAAAATTTCATTGAAGAGGACTGCATTCTCAAAGAATTATGTAAAAAGAATAGTTCAAATTATTTGAATTTGAAGAGAAAAAAATGGAATTAAAATAAAGTTTTTGTAAATTCTTGAGACTACAACTTCATTGGAGGAACTTGAGATTGTAGATAAAGCTATTGCCCCCATACCACCAATTGCAGCACTAGTGTCTAAACACCCCCTTGTTAATTCTGCTTCTTCGCAAAATATTAATATTCCACACAATAAAAAAATAGGTTGTTCAGTACGACAAAGAAAAAAAATATCAAAAAGTGGTGTTTGTAAATTCAGTCATGAAGAAGTCGAAAAAATAGCTTTAAATTTGGTATCCAAGAATGTATAAATAAATCATAAGACATATAAGACAATCCCAATAACCTTGGTAGTTTTTTTGTCCTGTGAAATATTCATATTTCCTTATGACAACAGATATAGATCAAAATAAAACAGTATTTTTCTCGTTTAAACTACAATCAAAATAAGAATTAGAATTTTCTTACCATTCCATTATTTTTAAATCTCAGTTAATCTGCAAAATTCGATCACTAAGTCATAACGACATATGCTGTTAAACGATTTTTTGTTGTTACTATATCAACAATTATTGCTAATATTGTTATAATAGCAAATTGATCGATACAATGAGAAAATAGAAAAGTTAAATTATTTTTGCTATCCTACTAAACGATTTATATTTTAAAAATTGAATTGATGAGGCTTTTACTTGATGAAGATCCATACTGAACGATGAAATAAAACAATATAGTTTGTTTAAATCTTCATATATTTGAACTAATGTTCAATTTAAACTTGTTGACGCGTTTCACTAACACAGTAGCTTTGTCAAAACGAATGAAGGTAAAATATATATATACCTTCATTCGTTTTGACAAAGCTTCTGTGTTAGTGAAACGCGTCAACAAGTTTAAATTGAACATTAGTTCAAATATATGAAGATTTAAACAAACTATATTGTTTTATTTCATCGTTCGATTTATATTTTAATTTTAAAAATGAAATACCTATATTAGTTTTTTGATAGCTTAAACATAAATGAGTAAATTAACATTCCAAAAAAGTTCGTTTAACGTTAAACAGTTTTTTTATTCAAATTTAACAGATTTTCTCAAGTTGAAATAACTGGATTGTACTATACTGATAGCTTAATGCAATGAACAATAAAAAATCAACATTACTTTCGTTTATCCCTTCATGATTGATTTACAAAGAAATAATTCAGTAGTAAGAAACTAAGTCAGTATATCAGTTCGGGTAGTACACGCTAATATGATTTGAACAATAAATTAAAACCTACCTAATAGGTATTTGAAATAAGTACCACTAAAAAATCACTGGAAGATAGCTAAAAAAATTACATTCGTCGATATTGAGGGTACAATTGATGAATGTAAGCATAATAATTTTCATTAACATCATAAGGAATAATCTATGGGAACAATACAGAGTCCAGAGTGTAATAAAACAAGTGTATTCAGTGTATCACCATTTTCTTTAACAGGATATCATAAAATGAGAAATAAGTCGTATGCTAACATTTGTTCAACTGCTTCTGGTTTTAAAAATATCTCAATGTAAACCGCCTCTGTTTCCTACGCTCCTGATAAAACTATTTCGCTTACAGCTCAAATTCTTCTACTTTTATCTGTCCCCTCTCTTCATTTTCAATCCACGTGTTAGATTGTAGTGTACCTTTCAAAAATTTCTTCTTATTTGTGAGAGAAATCAGTCACATTTAATTTCAACGTAAAACGATATCCTCTCACGGCTAAAGAGAAATTATCATGGTCACATGGCGTTACCAGTGTGTTGGAGAAGGACAATCATGAGACAGAGAATTACAAGCCAGCGTAGATTATTACACCAGACGAATACGAATCGCGCGTGCGCCTCTTGAAGATGTTCAACTGTACGTTTGTTTGCGAATGAGTAACGATATTTTGCAAATCTTATTAAAATGAGTATGCAAGTACACCATAAAGTGCAAATTGTAAAATGGTACTAACAGGGTCATTCATATCGAGAAATAGCAGAAAATTTATTTATTGTGGCATTCGAAAATGCCCAACCAATTAGTAAAAAACAAGTGAGAACGGTTATAAAAAATTTTGAAGAGCATGGATGTGTCAATCCCACTAAACATGAACCGCGTACACAAAATCGTCAACCAAAACCCGTAAAAGAAGAAAGAGATATTTTAATTTGTGCCAGTGTGGAAAATAATCCCCTACAATCGTCCACTCATTTAGCAAAGGATTTTTATGTTGATCCGAAAACGATTCGGACTGTATTAAAAAAAATGGTTATCGTAGTTTAACTGAAAAAGAGCCATGAAATTTTTCCAGACGATCAATTTCGTAGAATGGAATTTTGTGAAATAGTTATGGAAATAATACAATTGGACGCAAACTTTTCGAAAAATATTTTGTTCACAGATGAATCGACTTTTCCCATACACGGTGCACATAATTCATCCGTTATTCGATATTGGTCAAGGACAAATTTACACAAACATTACAATAATAGGACTCAATATCCCCAAAAGTTAAATGTTTGGGCTGGAATATTAATTTAATTGGGCCATTTTTTATTGACGGCAATTTAACCGGACAGAAATATTTGGACATGCTGTAAAATCAAATTACTCCTGCCCTTATACAATTAGGTGTCAACTTCAATGATATCTGGTACCAACATGACGGTTGTGCATCGCATAATTATCGACTAGCAATAAATTTTCTAAATACACAATTTCCCAATCGGATAATCTCCACGAATGGTAACATAAGATGGCCTGCGAGATCTCCAGATATGGCTCCCAACGATTTCTTTTTCTGGAGTTATATAAAATCGAGAATTTATGGGTTTCAAGAAAACAGAGCCTCTTCTCTAAATGAACTAAGGGAACAAATTTTACAAATTTGTATGCAAATAACACCTGAAATGCTCATACGTGTTCGTTAAGAATTTTATAACCGTCTCGGTTACTGCTTAGCTCAAAATGGGGGTTTATTCGAACATTTGAAGAATTAAGTTTTATTTTTTATTTATTATATATCATAATATTACTTTTATTTAAAAATTGTAGGCATTAGAATTCGATTTTAGTTTTATTTTCGTTTTTTTTTAATTTGTACTGTGTGTGTGTTTACACAGAGAATTCGTTCTCATTTGCATACAAACGATAAAGATACCGATTTTTTTTTACTAACATTCGAAACACAGCAGATGTTTCAAGACCAATTTCACGTTGCCAAATCTGAAAAAAAGTAAAGGTTTTAACCGCTTTCAAACTGAAAACTAGAACAATTTCCAGCATTACAATAAAATATTTAACGAATAGATGGAATTAATTGTATCTTGATCTGTTACAACGTCTTGAATTATCATAATTAAAATCTTCTTATAACTTGTTCTCGTGTTAGAACAATGCATTTTACAATTAATATAAATATACAATGAAAATTGGCGATACTGTTAGTAGCTAAAAGAATATGTAAAACGCTGGCGTTCTGGGCATGTATTTTTCACTTTATGAGATCCTGTTAGCGAAAAATGAGAATTGAGATATTTGGAAACACTTATTATTATTATTACAAATTTTATTTTGCATGTTACGGTTATTTAGGTTATTCATTCCAATACTAACCGAACTAATATAGTTAATTTTATTACTACTGAATTATTTCTTTGTAAATTAATCATGAAAGGATAAACGAAAGTAATGTTGATTTTTTTATTGTTCATTGCATTAAGCTATCAGTATAGTAAATACAATCTTATTATTTCTCAAATAATAAACTAAACTGTTCACATTACACATCTGTATTTCTAACATTAACTTCTTATATTGCACGTTTTCCACTTTATGATATCCTGTTAGCGAAAAAGATTGATACACTAAATTTATATGTATTTTGTCTCTTTCTAACACATTGACGGTAAAACGTATGTTCCCTCGTAATGTTTCCAACACTGTATACATTTTTTTCCACTACTAGCCAAATATAAGACAAAAATAAAAAATAAAAAAATGTCTTATAAAAATCATGTAGGTATAATTTAATCACACAGCAATAGAATAGCCATTATTCCTATAGTTCATAATCACCAATATTAAGTGCAACGAATTAACGAAACCAACTATACGATCACATCCAAAAATTTCAGAAAACGTGGTTTATGTTTTACTTTGAACTTTGAACAATTACAGCGGTAGTGCGTTCACAACACTTGGGTACAAAGTGAGCGTTCATAAAACATTTAACATATGCTTCACCATAGAGTAAGTAATATATTATTTGTCTATGTGGGTCAAGGTTAGCTACCAGTTTCTATCAACAGAAGATTTTCAAATTCCACTGGTCATACTGTTGAAGGTAGAAACATTCCTAGTTAAAATTAACGGAAAATAAACAACACATTTCAATGTCAAAGATTGATAGTGTCGATCTACAAATCGTTCAAACTGATTTCTCCCTAGGCGTTTACTCCGTCGTCTGACTGACACTGTTTTCACTCCTCACCTCACCCATATATTATGAACGCACTCCTTATGTCATCAGAAATTTTTGGTTGAGCGCGAATTTTAAACTAATGACAGTTTTATTGAAATAATTTTATCTTGTTGGGTAATTTCAAGCAGCAAATATGTTAAACACAATCTCCTGCACATAACGATTCAATCATTGTGGTCCCAACTAAAAGAAAGAGAATTATTTAATGGTAGTACCACTTCTTTAAATATATTGCTCAAAGAACATGGGTTTAAGTGGATGAAGGATAATCCACTACGAGGACTTATGGAATTACCTAATGTTGTTTTGAAGAGAGTAGAATTCTTAAGATATTAAAAAGAAGCAAAGGATGAAGGTATATACCAATTTGTGTTCATTGATGAAACCTGGATATTTCAAAATGGCATTATAGGTCATTCATGGCAAAATGAAAATATCATGAGTGTTAAAACCACTAAAACGGATGGCAAACGGTTTGTTGTTTGCAAAACATAAGTGGTTACTTAAACATTATTTAGATAATATTATTACAGATATATTATACTCCATGCTGGAAATGAAAACGGATTTTGTGAAGGTGCTGAAGCAATATTTTGTTCAAAAACCCAACTTAATGATTATCATGGGGAAATGAACCAGGCAAATTTCTTGAAATGGTTTGAATATCAGTTGCTGCAAAATCCTCTAATTATACTTGATAATGCACCTTATCACAGCATGTTATTGCATAAAACTCCTAATACAGGATGGTCAAAATGTGCTATTCAGGAATGGTTGACAGAAAAAAACATTCCCTATTCTCACATGATGTTCAAAACAGAACTATTGCAAATCGTTTCTCAGTAAATATACAGATATATTCTTACTTATTGCCATTTATTTGAAACATTTTTTTTGTTTTTTTTTAGAAATAAGCCACCAATCAAGTATATAGTGGACGATATGGCAGAACAGTACATTGCATATTCAACTCTATCGAATTAATTTGGGGCATAGCAAAAAATTACTACAATAGGCATACTGGTAGGGATGGTAACAGTGCGAATAACTGCCTGAACATGTGGCACGAGACACTGCACATGATAACTCCTGATATGTGGAAAAATTCTATACAACATACTGAAAGAGAGATATTTAAATGGTATGAGAGGGAAAGAATATTTGATCGTCCTGAAATTAGTCCGATAGTTATAAACTTTAATAGTGAAGAGAGTGACACTGATGTTGAATCAGATGAAGAAAATGAACAAGAATTTGAATCTGCCTAGTTTCATTTCACAATATGTTGATTTGTTTAATGTTAGTTTTTGTCTTTGATAATACGTTCATTATTAAACATATTTTATTTTATTGCTTGTATTTTTATTATATTTATTTATTAAAAGATTTGGTAAGTCAGTAATAACCTTACCACTTTTATTCTAGAATTCCATACTTTGTGAAATCTATTCATAAATTTAATTAACAAAAAACGTAAATGAAAAAATTCCACACTATATTAAACGAAAACTATCAAACTATCCATAATTTTGTAGTTTTCACATATGATATTGTGAAATTTTCTACATTTACGTTTTTTGTTGACTTCAGTTATTTTCTGTTAATTTCCATATTTCGTGAACACTCTGACAACGCTACAAATGTTCACAATGATGACGTAAACGCAACTTTATTTGGTTTTTACTATACTTCAATATCGTTTAATAAGAACAAATTTGTATTTTTCCTCTATCGCGCATTGTTCATTAGGAACTGTAACTATCAATTATTAGCAAGGAAATTAAATAATAAGCGTGAATTAAAAAAATGCACGAATCAATAATTCGATTAAAACCGACGTCGAAACTTATTATTAATATACAAGGTGTCCAGGAACTTAATGCCAAAAATTCGGGAGCCAAAAGAAGTCAAAATGATTTTTTGTCATAAGAGCCTTCCATTCGGAGTTATCGGTTTTTAGAGTCTGAAAATATAAACTTAATTTCTAAACTATACATTGGAACTTTATTCTTATATCTATTGTAATGTTTTTCTTATTTATTTGATAGTTTTTGTTTGGACAAGTGGGATAAACTTATACACACCGTGAATCTTCTCACTTAATTTATTTATTCACTCAACTATCCCCTAATTTATATTAAATACACAGTATATTCACTTACACTAATTTATATAAACACTTCACTACTGTTTATTTACTTAGAATCAATTTATTTAAATACGTTACTATTCACTATATCACTGTTTTGCCACGAGATCAAATTGTAAACTAATCTCCGTTGGTAGTTAGTCTCTCTTATATATTAAGTGCCGTCTATTCTGGAAACTACTCGATTCTGGCTCCCAACAATCGACTTTACTGGAACTCTCTAGATAAGAACAGTCACAAAAAATAATGATAGAATATTCGAAGAAATTCCTGCGCCTTCGACTTTCATATATATCGTTAGACAGAGTCGGATTCAGGGATTACACCAGTGTGAGATTTCATAACGTTACTCCCTCCTTAAGAGGAAGTTCCTTTTGGAACTTCTGTGTAGCCGGGACTGGATGTATAAATCGGCTGGACTGGACTGGACCCATATCTGCATTTTCCGGTCATATGAAAATAACAGGGCACCGTTTTCAACGGGGACCGATAACGAGGGGTATAATTACAAATTAATATGCGGACACCGGAAAAGCATCTCTACCATGTTCCTTATGACTCCCCAAATGAACTGGTTGCTCTCTATCCTGGGCATTGCTAGTATCTCCACGTGGGATTCCAGTACATGATCTCGAAGGCTTCGTAACGCTGCCCGCGCATTCCGGTAGGTGGATCGATCTAGAAATTCCTTTCTAGTAGAAGACGTCCCGCGTATTGTGTTTAAGTCTCAGTGCCTTGCCAGGGGCTGGCATCTGATCTTCAAGTTTTTATAATTGCCCAAACTTCTTTGTCGGTTGCCAACCTTCGTGCGTGTTGGTTACTGGCGTAGATGTTATATGCCAGTGAATACTCTTCCGGTGGCGTGAACAAATCTTGTCTTTCTTCTGTAGTGACCCATATCTAGCTTTCCCGGTACCTCCGTATGCGCCCATAAATTCTTCGAAGGCTGGGTAAGACTCTTGTTGTATATGGTTCACACTTATCTAGAAAAGGCCAGAATCAATTATTTGTGTGTGTAAGCCGCAGCCCGGAGTTTTCTAGTAAGAAAGGCATTAATATAAATAAGGACCGATCAGCGGAGGAGTTAGTTGATAAAGTGATCTCGAGAAATAAACAGAAATACGCCGAACAGTAAAGTGCTAATACAAATTAATAATCAAGTTTGTGTGCATATAAATTAAATTTAAGTGATTAGTTAAGTATATATAAATTAAGTGTTAGTGAGTTAGTGTTTCAATAAATTAGTAAGTAGCCATACTATGTGTTTAAAATTTATCCCACCCGTTCAATGTTTAAATAAATTAGAATAACATTACAATATGTTACTATATGTTCCTATGTGTTCCTATATGTTTCTATATGTCCCCATATGTTACTATATGTTCCGATATGTTCCTGTATAAATTCGAAGAGACATGTGGTTTATGTACGATGAAGCTCCTCCCCCCTTTCTCATTGATGCACGGTATCATCTCAATAACATTTTACCAAATAAATGTATTGGATGAAGAGGTCCATCTACATGGCCAATTCGTTCCTCAGAATTCAATACAATTCATTTTGGAGACGTTAAAATAAAAGTTTGGTCTATTCAACTCCTGTGTATACCAGGAAGTAAATGGTGGACATACTAAGGTTTCATTGTGTCCTTATAAGAGAGAATACGGGAACGATCTTTAAAGTTCAGAGAAAGAGAAAGTGCAAGGGGGTCAGATCGAACATTTATTATAGCAGTTTTTTTTTCTTATTATTTTGTAGATTAAATGTTTCGTGGGGTTACGTGCCTAAAGCATTAAGTCGAAAAACAAAATCAGGAGTTATAATTTAAAGTTTAAATGAATTCCTAAAATTTTTATCGATTATTCAAGATTACTTTTTTAAATGAAACTGTGTGCTTCTAAATGATTCCACGATATTTTGAAAATATGGTAAACATTCTATAAAATTGCCGAAATAACTTTGTTTTCGGATACCTGTGGTGGTCAGAACCGCAATCAATTTATTGCAGCTTTATTTGTATTTTTAACACATAACAGCAATCTAAATATTATACAGGAAAACTTTTTAAACTTTTTAGAGTCTGGTCATTCTTACATAGAGGTGGACTCCATGCATAGTGCTATAGAAAATGCCAAAAGGAATGTACCAGTATATACTATGCATGATTGGCTAAATATTTTTCGACTGGCACGCTCCAATCGTGGCCGAAATAAAAGAAGTCCGCAGTACAACGTACAGGAATTAAAATGCAGACACTCTTGGACTTAAAGGCACTAGCTGCTAACCATCGACGAAAATGGAAATCGCGTTAACTTGTCAAAAATTAAATGTATGCGCTACGAAAAAGATAACCCTCAGTACATTATATTTAAGTATAAGTATGGAGATCCAATTTTTCTAAGACTTAATATAACTGGACGTAGTAGTCGAAGTGCAAATTTGATGCCGAAGGAAATACCATTATTGTATTCAAAGGAAATTCCAGTTTCCAGTCAAAAAAACAAGATTTAATGAAGCTGTGTAGGACAGGAGCAACACCTTCCGAATTTCATGCTTGGTATGAATCGATTCCAACAGACAATGCAAAAAAAGATGTTGCTCCAGAGCCATCGCAGTGGTCCGATTCCGATTCTGATCAATATCAAGTAAAACTAATACATAAACCATTTTTTCTCATGTATTTACACATTAAGAAAATAATTAAAAGTTACTTTTTATGTATTGTTATATGAAATAAAAGATCTATTGGTTTGACCAACCTTCCAACATGGGAAGTTTTCTACAAGTTTTTTAAAAATCCGTATCAAGAAACACAAATCTAGGATTTATTGTAATCAATATCAGCCGACTTAATATTGTAAAATTTTCAACCTTATTTATCCACAAACTATTGTTATGAAACAGCACACTGGTATAGTCCCTGAATCCGACTCTGTCTAAGCCATGTATGAAAGTTAAAGGTATGGCGGATGCGCAGGGATTTCTTAGAATTGTTTACGATTGTGACTATGAAATTAACTGTAAGTAAGGGTCGAGACAGTTAAGCATCACAAAACATTTGTTTTAACCAAGAATGCCTTAGAAAAAAGGTAATACCAAATTATGTGAATATAAAACGTCACACTAAAACACCACAAGCACAAAAACCTATAAAATGTGCTCAACGAGTTTGGATAAAAGGAGAATGTAAGAAAGAAATGGTTCAAAGTGAGGGACTCCTTAGACAACTACATAAAAGTTGTACATTCAGAACTCGCGTTCCAATTACATCCAGTAGAATTTGACTGTTTAGATGACAAAATTAGAGAAAGTGTCAGCACGATGAAGCATAAGAAATTTAAGAAACAAGAACAAATGCTACAGAAACTTGAACACACACAACATAAAATTCAATACTCTAAACATCATGAAACTGTAAGTACCTACATTCCAACACACTTTGCACCACGATTTGAAAACCTTTCAGACACTAATTTTACAGATAGTGTAATAGAACTTTTAAATAAAGGTTTTATGTACAGCATACTACCAAAATTTATGAATAATATTAAACAAATTATAGCTACAGAGTCAGAAATAGCTTTAAAATCTAATTCAAATAATTTTCTCTATGAGGAATTAAAAATTGCCAATTTAATCAAAAATATTGAACCTTTAAAAGTTAAACGTCAAACAAAAAATGACATTACGGTTTTAAATGCAATAAAAAAGAAAGTAGAAGATAATAACCTAACAGTTACAAAATCTGATAAGGGGAACACAACTGTCATATTGACATCTGAAAATTATAAGTAAAAAATATATAACTTTATAGAATCTAGCGATGTAAAAGTTCTAAGAGCAGACCCAACAAAGAAGTTTTCTAATAATGTAAGGGATATTGTTAATAATTCAAATTATCTTTTAAGTGATTACGAAAAGAAGTCCATGATACACAAGAATCCTCATTGTCAACACTTATATGGAACCGTTAAATTACATAAAATAACGAAACCAATTAGACCTGTAGTTTATCATGTTAATATTCCTAATAATATATTGGCAAAGTAGCTTAACAAGATACTCAATAATTACGGATATGAATCTAAGTACTCAATTAGAAATTCAATAGAACTTATCAAAAAATTAAAAACATTCAAATTACAAGATAAAGCTAAGCTTATTTCATTTTTATGGACAGTTTAGAAAGAAAAATAATTGTAAATAATATTTCAAAAAATGTTTTATTTTGGTATAGATATGTAGATGACATATTAGCTTGTTTTATAGGTAGTGAACGACAATTAGATATATTTTTCAACCACATTAATAATTTACACCCAAAAATTAAATTTACACTAGAAGTTGAAGAAAATAACTCGATCAATTTTCTTGATTTAAAAATTCAAAGAGTTAAAATAATGTAGTTGATTATTCAATTCACCGAAAACCAACACACACTGATGTGACAATTCCATATAGTTCCAATCAGCCCTCAAATAAACTAGCGGCATATAATTCAATGATACATAGAGCTTTTTCAGTTCCTATGAACAAATGTAATTTTGATAGAGAGATTAATATAATTAGACAAATAGCAACATCCAACGGTTATCCATCAGATATGATAAATAAGCTAATTAGTAAAAAAGAGGAAAAAGTGGGATTACAACTAATATTTCCTAAACAAACTGAAGAAATAAAAACTTATAAAAACATCACATATGCAGGAAATATTTCTAATAATATTTCAAAGATAATATCTTTAGCAACAAATACAACGATTTCTTTTAAAACGGAAAGTAACAGGAGTACAAAATTGTTAAATGTAAAAACAAAAATATTACCGTTAAAGGAATCTGGTATATATAAACTTAAATGTTCAGAATGTAATGCTGTCTATTTGGGTCAGACACTTAGAAATTTTGAAATCCGATTCAGTGAACACTTACGAGCATACAGATTAAAACAACCAGATAATCCCACTACGGCAGACATCTACTTGACACCAATCATTCATTGACACCTAACACAGAACTAGAAGTACTACATATTTGTGATAAGAAACAAGAAATGGATTTCCTTGAAGAGTTGGAAATTAGAAGACACTTAAGAAACCCACAATATGAAGTCGTCAATGAACAGATAAATCTAGGAAGCTCTCCACTATTAAACTGTCTTCTTAAGTGATAATTGTAAAGATCAGCAGATATAGTTTTCCTGGTTTTCTATATCATTGCACAGATATACTGATCTTAATTGGAAAAATGATATCCAGGATATCACCATAGGGATAATAATATCCGAGCTTCAATATTTGTAATATCACATCTTCTTCTTTTTTCTATTAACATATATTAAGTCAATCACAAGTTAGGTCACTTCTTGGTATAGCGAAAAATAACTACTAAACATCAGGTAGGCATCAAATGAAATGTAACTTTTGTCATTCTGACGATGATATTCAGTTATCGAAACAATTGTCAATTTTTTAGAATTTTTAATATTTTTCATTATATTGTGGAATTAGCTAGAAACGTTGAGTTTCATTTAAGACACTAATGATTATGACTATCTTATCTAGACATTGTTTTTGTGACCAGTCTTATCTAGAAAATGCCAGAGAGCCAATTGTTTTCGTGTAAGCCGCAATCTAGAATTATCTAGTAAAAAATGCACTGATATATATAAAGGACCGACCAGCGGAGAAGTTCAGTTTAGTTGATGAAGTGATGTCGTGATATAAATAGCGAACAGTAAAGTGTTTATATAAATTAATAATTAAGGTTGTGTGTATATAAATTAAGTGTTCATGAGTAGTTTAGTGTTCAAATAAATTGGTAAGTAGCCATACCGTGTGTTTAAAGTTTACCCACCCGTAATAAAAAAACGTTTTCATAAATCAGAAAAGCATTACATTGGTGTCAGATGTGGGGTAATATAAATAAATTACTACGTAAAAATGGGCAAGAGACTATTTGACTTGAAAGTGACTAAGTTAAGAGCAGAATTGGAAGATCGTAAGTTGGAAACGTCCGGTAAGAAAAGTGAATTAGTAGAAAGACTGGAAAATGACGGCTTTGATCCAGAAACAGTTTTATTTAATGACGAGGCTTCCACCTTAATCTTGTCAATTTCTGCTAATATTTCTGCTAACACGGACGAGAAGATTTCTTCCATGAAAGAGAACATGGACGAGAAGATTTCTGCAATGGAAGAGAAACTTTCAACGAATGTGAAAAATTATATTTCTACTATGAAGAATGATATTTCGGCTAACATGGACGAGAAGATTTCTGCCATGGAAGAGAAGATTTCAACGAATGTGAAAAACGATATTTCTGCTATGAAGAACGACATTTTTGCTAATATTGACGACAAGATTTCTACTTTGAAGAACGATATATCTGCCGATATCTTATTAATGAAAAACGACATTGCCGCTGACGTTGAAAATGAAATTTCGTATCTTAAATCTGAAATCGAGAATAAGATGTTAACGATGGACGAGAAAATCGAGAATAAGATTACAACGATGGACGAGAAGATTGAGAATAAGATTACAACGATGGACGAGTAGATTGAGAATAAGATTACAACGATGGACGAGAAAATCAAGGAGTTAGAAAAAAAGATGACAGATATAAGAACTCAATACACGCCAGCGGAAGAAAAGAAGACCGGGCCAACGAAACCTTGCAAGACAGAAACACACTCTAAGTTAGAAGACATTGGCAGTTTTACCCGAGTCAAGGCCCCAACGTTCGATGGAAAAATGTCTTGGACCAATTATGTAAAACTGTTTGAAGCAGCCACTAGAGTGAATAATTGGTCCGATAAGGAGAAAGCAATGAACTTAACTATAGCGCTTCGGGGAGATGCCTTAGATGTACTTTACAGTGACTATATACAAGACAGTGGCGACAATTGGGTATAAGCTCCGCCCATCCGCCATTAGTTTGCTAATATTGGTTTGTTTACATTTGACTACGTGCAACTAAATAACGCTTTTTAAAAGAGTTTTACCACTTTTAAACTAGTTTTTAATGTGTAATTTTAAATGAAAGTTCTTTTATAAGGCGTATCATAAAATATTTTTGGAAAAAGTGGACGGATGTTAATCAAAATCATCAAGGATGTAATGTTGTTGCATACAAAATTATGGATGTATCTTTATTTACCATCTGATAAAGATATAAGGTAAGCTCTTAAATACTGGTTTATAATGTTAAATGTCATGCTAAACAAATAGATACTACAATAAATCGTAAGCTGTAGTGTACTAGGGAGTCTCTGTCTTTAATCTATGATTACCGCAAATATACTCGAAGCGGAAAGAATGCACCAGGCCTCTTAATAAAAGCAGGTAGTTTAATTAGATAGATATATGCCACAGAGGGATGTTAGTCCTTATTCTTGTGTAAATAGAAAAAAATCACAAATAAGTAATAAAATATTTTAAATTGACTTGTTGGAATACAAATTTGAACTATTGCGGTTTTGATCAGAATTATATCCAATTTCAGCACATAATTAGGAAATAATTACCATATGTTTATTTTTTCATCTAATCTGAAATTAATCAATGAATGTTTTAATATGTTACAGACTGTACCTGCAATTCCGACATTGAAACTCCACCAGAAAAAAATGAAACACATACCTATTTAATATTTATGTAATAAACGTTTTACGCTATTAATAAAGAATATGAAGCTTATATCTAATATTTTTGGCCATTGTACATGTCATAATGCCCCTATATTTTTGAATTGGTCTCAGAGATTTTACGTTCAATCAAAAAACCATCAAGCTAATGAATAATAAAATAAAAAAATGTTCTATTGCAATTGTTTATTGAATATTCATAACAAATGACCAGCAACGGACTTACTAGCTAATTTTTTAGAAACACTGTTATTTTTTTTGAACTTATTTTTAATCTGAATACAATGTATCGTTTAATAATTTTATTTTTCAATTTATGGCAATCGAGTATATTTAGAACTAAATTTTCTTCACACATTTTTTTGACATAACAATCTTGCCAATTGTCCCTTCTGGTTTTAATGAGCCACTGCCTCCTTCTTTCAGCATCTTTTAGAAAATGTTTCATAATAAACCCCTTTCTTGCAGAATTACTGCAATTTAAATCAGCGCAGCATTGTCCTATTACAAATAAAAACAAAATAATTTTTAAAAGACTTTAATTCTTATGCAACGTTTTATAGATCTAAGAGGTTTTAGAAATAACAAGAAACAACTGGTAAAACTCGAGAATACATTTATGTTTTAATTTAATCGATGAATTTAATGTCTAAAAGTATGCTCAAAATTCACTGTAAGAACCAAGGACATTTGGTTATAAAAAAGGTAAAATTAATATTTATTTGAATAATATATGTATTAATCACTAATTTTGTTACTCTAAACCATATATAAATAAGTCTTCAGTCCAGAATTTTTATAAATAGCACTTAAACACCAAATTTTGCACGAAAACTTTCAAAACCCAAAAACTGTGGTAAGAACACAATACCAAATGGTAAATAAACAAAAATTTAGCAAAATAATGGCGGCCGATACCACGTGACATAGGTAACCAATCACTAGGACGACCATAATTGTCGCCACTGTCTTGTATATAGTCACTGTAATGTACTTCAGTCGAGACCGCTTGAAGAAACGGATAACTTCGAGCTGCTGAAGAAGAGGTTGGACATGCGATACGGTCACGAACATCTAGAACATTTGTACCAGTTCCAGCTGAAGAACCGAAGGTGGAAACGTGACGAAACCCTTCAAGAGTATGAACTGGATATTGCCCGACTAGTTAGATTTGCTTATCCATCAGCACCAGGTAACATGATGAAATCTTTAGGCATCCGGGCCTTTATTGATAGCTTACGTGACCCCGATATGCAGAGGACGCTTTGCTTAGCCCATCCGAAAACATTAGTCGACGCATTGACTGCTGCTCTTGAATATGAAGCAGCCACGACGGCTTCCGGATACAACAAAGGTAGGACCATGCAGGAAGAAGATGACAATGACAAACCTGACCAGATCGTCCACTTATTGAAAGGTATGGTAAGCCAAAGAAGATCAAATGCCGGAAGCGTGGCGAGCTAGAGCACGTACGCAGTCCGTCTAAGCACCCCAAGAGTCCTGTAACCCAAGAACTCCAGTCACAGGGAAAATCATACAGGGGTGAACATCCAGCTGATGTGAATCACCGAAAAGCCAACTGTTTGCCTAGATGGTCATGCCCTGTAGAATAATCACAATGCAACAAGTCGAAATCTAAGGATGTTGCAGTTTCAAGAATTACAGTAGTCTATGAAGAATGGTCACCCACCAGGATCAGAGAAGATCAGGAGAATGATCCTTGCCTAAAGAAGATTCGGCAGTGGAAGGAAGAAAATCGGAGACCTACATGGCAAGAAGTGTCAAGATTTTCACCGAAACTCAAGGCGTATTTGGCTCACTGGGACTCCCTTGTCCTGGAAGAAGGGCTGTTGAAAAGAGTCCTTGAAAACGATGATGGTTCCGAGATGAGGAGATAGCTAGTTATCCCTAGAACGAGAGTAGCTGAGGTACTGAAAAAGTTACACGACAGTCCATAGGGAAGTTATCTGGGAGTGAAGAAAACCCTTCAGCGAGTCCGTGAAAGGTTTTATTGGATGAACAGCTCCAACGATGTGAAGGACTGGTGTGAGAAGTGTACGACTTGTGCTACTACGAGTTATGGACCACATCGCAAGAGAAAGGCACCTATGAAACAGTATAATGTTGGAAGCCCTTTCGAAAGAATTGCTTTAGACATCGCTGGACCATTTCCGACGACAGAAAATGGTGGTAAATACATCCTGGTTGTAATGGATTATTTCACAAAGTGGATGGAAATTTACGCTATCGCGAACCAAGAGGCCACAACTGTCGCGGATGTATTGGTGAAAGAATTTATCAGCCGATATGGAGTGTGCCGATATGGGGTGTGCCGATATGGAGTGCCCTTGGAAGTCCACAGTGACCAGGGAAGAAATTTTGAAAGCCATCTATTCCAGGAGATTTGCGACAAGCTGGGACTGAAGAAGACGAGGACAACAGCATTACATCCACAGTCAGATGGAATGGTCGAGAGAATGAGCAGGATTATTGGAAAATACCTGTCCAAAGTAGTTTCCAGCCATTAGAGAGATCGGGACCTATTTGCATTGGCGTCGATCTGCCGTCAATGAGTCCACGGGTGAAGCACCTACGAAAATACTGTTTGGACGTGAAATGAGGCTTCCTTGTGATCTGGAATTTGGCTGTCGGCCTGGAGAATATCTAGTAGAAGAAGACTACGTGATCCAATTGAGAAGAAGGCTGGACGATATTCATGAATTAGTTCGAACAAATCTTCAAGTTGCCAGCGACAGAATTAAAAGTTGGTATGACACGCAGGCCACAGAAGGCGGTTTTAAAGAAGGGGACAAAGTATGGTTACACAGCCCGACGAGGAGAAAAAGATTTTCTCCAAAATTACAAAAATCCTGGGACGGTCCTTACTTAATCAAGAAAAGGATCAATGATGTTATATATCGCATAAGCAAAATCCCCAACGTAAAACCAAAAGTAGTTCACCAAAACCGACTAGCGTCATTCGAAGGAAGGAAAGGAGTAAACCATATTCGAGATGTGTCTGACCCTACCTTCGATGAATTTATGGGCGCGTATGGAGGTACCGGGAAAGCTAAATATGGAGTCACTTCAGAACAACGACAAGATTTGTTTACTCTCCCGGAAGATTATTCACTGGCATACAACATCCCCGCCCGTCACAAGAATCTCTTAAAAAATAATATAAAATATTGTAAGATTTTCAACCTTATTTATCCACAAACTATTGTTACGAAACAGCACACTGGTATAGTCCCTGAATCCGACTCTGTCTAAGCCATGTATGAAAGTTAAAATTATGGCGGATGAGATTGTGACTATCTTATCTAGACATTTTTTTGTGACCAGTCTTATCTAGAAAATGCGAGAAGCAATTGTTTTCGTGTAAGCCGCAATCTAGAATTATCTAGTAAAAAAGGCACTAATATATATAAAGGACCGACCAGCGGAGAAGTTCAGTTTAGTTGATGAAGTAAACTCGTGATATAAATAGCGAACAGTAAAGTGTTGATATAAATTAATAATTAAGGTTGTGTGTATATAAATTAAATTTAAGTGAATAGTCAAGTATATATAAATTAAGTCTGAGTGAATAGTTTAGTGTTTAGATAAATTAGTGAGTAGCCATACCGTGTGTTTAAAGTTTATCCCACCCGTAATAAAAACGTTTTAATAAATAAGAAAAACATTACACTATAAAAATTGACTGGGTCACTTTTGGCAGTGAGCCCACGATATCACATCAATAATATATTTTTTACACAAAAAGTGAGACATAAATAGTAATTTCTTAACATAACAGCGTTCCAACGACCTTGAAACAGTTCTTCAAGCATTTTTACATCCTGGTGAATTTTATCCTTATTCATTCCTCACAGCAAGATTTAAAGGGAAAAATAGAAGTAGGAATTGAGAATAATTTAGGACTGAATATACAACAAAATGGTTTTCCTGTTCATTATTATGGTGCAGAAAAATGTTGAGTGGATGTAGAATATCGTAGTAAATGGATTGGTCAGAATGGCCAGCTTGGTCGCAGAACCTGAGGCCATTAGATTTTTATGAGAGAGTATTGGATAGTATTGACATTTTGAGAATATTCAATAATGCAGAGCAATTTCAGCTCATTATCGAACAAGTACAAGTTTACTAATAGGTAGCACTTCTATATAAAACAGTAGTAGTAAGACGCATCTTAACATAAGCAGCACAAACAAGGGCAGACACAAAATAGACAAAACGAAAAATGAACACCGTGGGAAGTATTAGAATCAATAAGAGGTATTACATTGAGGAAGGGACAAAGAAATAGCAACATATGTGAGAAACGTAACATACAAAACATGAATAAGTGGATAAAGGTCAGAAACAAAAAATGTAATGAACAGAATGAGTCCGGACAGAGTTGTAAACAATTGCAAAAATAACAAACCATATATCTGAAGACCAACTGGAATGCTGCCAAAATAATGGATAGTTAACCTACATTCAACAAAAATAACAGATACATAGTAAAAGACAGACAAACGGGAATAGTTCCTGGTCGTAGAAGAAGAAGATTATAAGAATTTGAAACTTCAATTATCAAATTTGAACTAAATTTCATTTATTCAATGTCTCAATAATAGCCGAAACTCAAATAAAGTCAGTATGGCTGAGTAAGTATAGTCAATACGTTTCAACAATAAAGTTCTTATTAAAATTATTGACATTAACGACTCTGCGATGTCATCTATTGCTACTACGTCACTTAGTACCAATAGTAGAGAAACTTACATTTTCACCCTTTAAATTTCATTGATGTTTCTTATGTTACAATTCAAATTGCATATATAGATTCAACGGAATTAAGTTATTGCTGCTCATCATAATCGATATTTTAGTTTTCCAGCCGGCTTAAAGTGTACGACAATCATAACTTTTTTTATGTTATACATTTTGTATAAACTTACCTTGGTAAAATGTTGAGTCTACTAAACCGCCTAACTACACGAATCATATTTCTAGTGGCCATCTTCGAAAATCACTTCACTTTCAGTTAGTCAATTAAACTTGAAGGTCCTTATTTTACAGTTTTGATTTTCACTAAAACACAATTCTCGAAACTTGTAGATGCGGACGTTTGTTCCTTTGCTTGTCATTACAATGAGCTGTATAAAGTTTATGAAAAATTAATAAACAGGAAAACACTTTAAGAATGTGAGATGTTAAAATTTTTTATAGATTAGATTATCGTTTCAAAAACAAATCGAGTTTGATATTTAAAATACAACTGAAAACTGCGCAATTTCTACTCGCTTACCTTGTCCAATTCTAATGTTTTAATTTTAGACCGGGAATTACGTATCACTGAGTCTGTTTTGGCGTCTACATCAGCGGTTATAATGTTTTGTTTATATGTCAAATTCAACGTAAGTACTGCGATAAACAAGTCACTAAAGCATATAATGTACATGGTATTTTTTTAAATCCTTTTTCTTGGTTGTTTGGAGTACGAAGGTTAATTACGATATATCAATAATTATTATCCACTTAATCAACTTATATAAAATAAATATTATCGTTTTTGCGGTATCTATCGACAAGTAGGTACAAGGGTCAGTGATTTAATTTGCGGAATACATAATACTTGTATTATCAGTATTCTACAATAATTATTGTCACATTCCTAAAATTCAACCCATAATTCATTTTAAAACTAAGTAGTTTATCTCAGAATTCAAAATTTTGTAGATAATTTGGATATTTGAAAATAATGTAACACCCAACACAATGGTTGACATAGTTAAAGCAAGGAGGATCAACGTTCATGCCCGTAACGTCCACCGGGGTACCGTCCCCCCGAATATCGGGGGCCTCGAAGGAGTCCTCGATGACAGGGTATAAACGTGTACTCTTCTTCCGAGAGACGTAATTTTTTATATGTTAAAAATCAACTTAAAATTTATAATATATTTGTAGAAAAATTTGCGACGCTCAATTGTATGCGATAAATGGGAAGATCTAAAATAAATGCACGACAGTGAAAACCAGCTTGACAGTGCAAACGTAACCCAGAAATCTTTGAATCAAACGCTATGGACTAGCAGGCACTATATGCACTAAAACAGCCTCATTCGCATTGTCTTGACCTCAAAAAAAAAGAAAAGAAGAAACGAAACGCAACAGTTAACCCCTTACCGCATGATTTTTTTTTTGCTTGAAAAAAATATTAAGGACCGGAAATAATATATATAAAACAGGAAAAATAGAAAAAAAAATTATTTTGATTTTGAAAAGATATGGATATGAAATAAGGGTATGTGCCATTTATGGCACAACATGTGATTAAGAAATGGTAAATTACTAATCATTATGAAATGCAAAAAAACAATTTCGGTCTTTGTTTAGACAAAGAAAAGCTTGACATTTCCCGCATTGTATGAAACTTTTTCCAGTACATCCAGGGTATTTGCACCTTTGTCTCTGATTTTGCCAATGCCCCCAGTGGTCAAGCTTATCGGTTCTAACTTCCTGAATTGGGAA
Organism: Galeruca laticollis; assembly: GCA_963921935.1. Lineage (NCBI taxonomy): Eukaryota > Metazoa > Arthropoda > Insecta > Coleoptera > Chrysomelidae > Galeruca > Galeruca laticollis. The sequence goes on along the minus strand of OY998181.1, from coordinate 154,676,052 downwards.
ATCTGTGGTTGGACCACGATGCTTTTTTGCCTGTAGCTCACCTTCAATCGGTAGTTTTGGTCGACCTCTTGGTTTAGTAAGGGATTTATTTGCTTTAGTTAGGCATTCAGCAAGAGCTAATTTAAAATCCTTCAAAGCCAACGGGACATTTGGATGTGTTCGCTTCCAAAGAATCCAAGCGTTGACACATGCCAGATCTATTAGGTGAAAATTCGCATATGCCACTTCTTTGAGCGTAGTTTTATTCTATAATAACCCAACATTGAGTCAAGAAGGTCCACTCCTCCCATATATTGGTTATATATGGAAACTGCCTTGGGACGTGGTATAGTTATATATGTCTTATCTTTTTTGCTAAATCGTTGCACCTCACTGACAGGAGTACTACCAACATAAGTCGACATCATAGTCACAACTTTGTTATCATACCAACAAGTGACGGATACGGGAACACCATCTACATCTGCAACCTTTTCAATTATAGCACCACGACCACTTTTCTTCATCACCGATTCCTTTGGTATTTTCATGTTTGGTACTCGGTCCTTTCTTACTGTTCCTAAAAGAAGGCAACCTTCTTTATGGAGATAGGTCATAAGCGGGACACTGTTGAACCAGTTATCTGCAAATATTTTATAATTTTTATACCTTGGTACAGTCTTTGTAAGCCGAACAACTACATTCGAACTAACTCCTAAATCAGGAAAATTATTTTTTACTATATTACTTTGTGCTCCAGCGTAAATTTCATAGTCATATGAGAACCCACTAATACCACTAAGCACAAAAGCTTTATAACCCCATTTATGGGGTTCCTTCGGGTTATATTGTTTGATGTTGGATCTTGCTTTTGTTGGAATTATCTGTTCATCTACAGCCATAAATTCCTCTTTAGGAACTTTCAACAATCGTTCACGGAGTTTACTTAGTAGGGGCCTTATTTTGAACAATTTGTCATGTCCATTGTTACCAGCTGGTATAAAATCGTAATTGTTATTGAAATGTAAAAATCTCTTAATTTTTTCAAATTTATTACATGACATTACATCTGCGACTAACGTGTGCTTCAAAGCTGTACTCCAATACATCCTCGTAGCTGGTAAATGTGCAACAGACATATAAATAACGATACCAATAAACTGCTCTAAATCTTCCACTGCTAGAGCAAGTGGTTTTGTAGGGCATTGTTGGGTGGAGTATACACATGACTGGTCAACTATGTAGTCTAAAATTTCATTTGTTATAAAAAACTCAAAAAATTGAATAGGAGAATCCAATTCAGTTATTTCTGGAGGCAGGTCCAAATTACCTAAAAATGCAGTGTCTGCATCAGAAAACTTTAGTTCTTCATTATGCCAATCTAATATTTTTTTTTCTTTTTCTTTTCCTTTAGTCTCTCTAGTCTTTCACTGAGAGGCATATCATCCTCACTATCACTATCACTCATTTCAGGAATAGGTATATCGGTAGTATTTTCATTTTCCTCAGTATAGTCGTTATGTGATTCAGTATCAGGAACTACTCCAAAAGTTTCATCATCAGAATCTGACATGTCATCCTCACTATTATCTGGAATATCACGAACGGTTGACTTATATCCGCCATATAATAATTTTGGGTCCATTATGTACCTAAAAACCAAATAGAAAAAAATGTGTTGGTTCAGTCATATTCATGTCATAATTGCATACTGTGACATATATGGCACAGAGAAAATATTGGCAATAACTAGTATCTAATATATGAAAAAACACAAACTCACCTCAAGAATCTATCACCAAAGCAACACTTTCAACTTACAATATTTTTTCAAACAATAAACTTCAATAATATTCACAATACACAACTTGTAATTGTCAATTTCTCAAACGATCATCAGCTGTTGTGCGCCATTAAAAAAATTTATTGTAACTTTCGAATGTATCCACTAGATATCGCTACAATGCTATTGTACCATGCCATAGTTTATCAAAGTAATATCTGTGCGTCACAGAGTGTGTTTATAAACACAGACATATTTATAAATAGACTAAACACGCTTTGTGCCATAAATGGGCCAGTATGCGGTAAGGGGTTAAAAAACAAACCGGAAACTTTTGACTTTGTTTTGCTTTTAGTCGTGCAGTGTGAGGTTCCTGGTGCACTGAAAAGCGTATCCAGTTCCCATAATCCGAAACCTTGGACCTCTCTTCAGCAAACGAGCTACTGGAAGAGGCGTTGCTAAAGGTTACAGAAAAAATTTCGAAGGATTTTTGGCAAAAGCCATACAAATCTGTAAAATTTGGGGCTTAACCCAAAACTTCAAAAAAGGAAGAGTAAAAAATGTCAAAAACAATTTTTTTATAAAAAGACTTCATTATAACATTGTTTACAGTGTCACTTCTCACCTCTTTGAACACTTTTTTAGTAATTTTTAGTGTCACACAGTTGGTTATTGTATGTAGTATATATTTTTATTTGACATTTGACTTTAACCTTGAAACTAATTATAAAATGGTCTAACTTTGTTCTAGCTAGCAAATAATTATATTAAATGGTCTAAAGGTAAATTTGAATACATTATATATTAAAAATATTAATAAACAAAGTACTCTAACGTTTATTCACCAATAATTTGTCAATTATATATTTTTATATTGTATAATACAGATGTATTATAGAAATAATTCTGATCGCAAGTATATGCGAAAAAGCTCTTTTTTAAACAAATAATCATCCTCTGTTTGCTTAAATGAAAGTTTGTCGTTTACAATTTACACAATTATTCGGTCATAATATGTCAAAAGTGCTGAATAAAACCATCTGTGATCTGACCAATCAGGAATCTACAGAATTGCCAACTTAAATTCAAATCCCTCCTCCTAGTTTAAAAACGGGGAGGTTATGTACTTCTATTTTATTTAAACAATTAAATAAATGCGAATTGTAAAAAATATTGTGTAAAACTTGCGTCACAATGACTTTCTGTAGTACTCGTGATTTGCAAACTTCACTCGTACTACGTAACGAGTCATTGTGACACTTGTTTTATAAATAACTATTATGAACTATGTCAAGATGAACAGTTAGTTGATCTTCAGAAAATCAGTGTTCAATCCTATGATTGACCCTCTCTTCACCCAGTTAGGTCACCGTTTTGAAGGTATGAAATCAATTTTGGATACTGCCAAACTACTTGGCAAACGCTGCAGAAGATGAAATTCACAAGAAAGCCACTAAATTGGTTTTAAAAGTTTCAAATCTTGTTTCTCACAGTTTTCCTTCACAGTTGTGCAGTGTTAGACATTCCAAAAATTGTGAAATTGGAAACTGTCAAAGAATTTGCGGACCTTTAATTGTTAGCATAGTTAGCTTTCTTCAAGTTATCCTGATGTGTACACAGCGTGCATTATGTATCTAACAGTGCCTGTAACTGTTGCAAAAGTTGAGCGATCTATATCTAAGCTTAAATTAATAGAAAACTATTTAACAAGTGCAATGTCACAAGACCGACTAATTAGCTTACCCCTACTCTCGTTTAAAAAGGACAGCACGATTTAATGGAGAAAGATGTCACGATGACGTAAAAACCTTCTTAGATACCGTAGAAATTTATAACGACGTGGAACAAATTCCAGTTCCCGATGCTTTAAAGGGTCTACCGCTACTATTAGCGGAAACAGCTGCTACTTACGGCAAGGTGTTAAGGATGAAGCTACTAATTGGTGGAAAGCCACCGACTTGATCCGAGCCGCCTTCTTGCCTGCAACATCGCCCTATCAAATATACTTAGATATTTTCAATACACATAAAAATAGAAATACTCCTATAGACGATTTTATCTGTCAAAAACGAGCACTACTCGGACAATTGCCACCCGGTAGACGTGATGAAACAACACAAGTTGATCTAGAATACGGTCTGTTAAATGCCCAGCTAAGGAAGAAGATCCCGAGTGATCAGATAGAAACATTTGCGGAATTACTGACTAAGGCATTACAGCTTGGGTTAATATAGGATGATACAAAAGAGAATGCAGTCTTTCCTCTAAAATTCCAGAAAATTACAATCTCAACCGATCAAAACAGAATAGATGCAATTTCTGTGGGTATCGAGCTCACACCGCACAAGACTGTAGGAAACGGCGAACTAAACTTAAGGGGCAAGGGCAATCTAAAAGTAAAGAAGCTACCCGACCGACAGAAACCGCGTCGAAATCCGAAATAGTTAGTCGCTAGGGATGCTGCAAGCCCGGGTTTTTCAGAAGCAACTGCCCACACTGCTCCAATACAAACAAACTCCATCAATTTCTACTCGATAAATGAATTTATATGATCCACACCTAGAGTACCTACCGTCCCGGCTAGAGTTTGTGACATCGAGGATCAAGCACACGCTGACACATCAGCCAAAACGAGCGTGGAAATAACCAGATTTAACCTCTTACTAAGGAAAAAAACATTGCACTTTTGTGAAAAATAACGCAACTGTTACACTGGCCGACGAACAACAATGTGAAACAGTCCTTACTACATTCACTAAAATCGATTCAGGAGGTCGAACACAAACCATTGAGAGTTCCTACCTCAATACACTGATCTCATCATGCAGAAAGAAGCACCACTGATTACTCACTAGGATTCAAGCGTATGCTATAAGTTGCACCCTATAGAATTCGGAAAGTCAACGGACACTGTTCAGCATGCTATTACCAAAGAAGCAAAGCCTCCCATAAGTCTATATGAAACCAGAATCACGCAAACCACGTCACCATTATTGGAATGCTTTGCATCTCTACTGCTATACGACACAGAAGAAGGAGAGTTCGAGAGAATTGAGAAGGACAATAACCGAAATAATGCCAATAATTATTCTCCCGAGATGATTTACGACATATTCAAAGGTAGCCTACCTGTGTATTATCTCACTCACTCACCTCCCAGGAAAAGGAGGAATACGCATCACGAGCTGTTGAACATACACATCGAGTTAAAGCCGAAGGAAGCAACGACGGTTAGTGTCAGTAAGATTTCCCTTCTTGTATACATAGATGACTTAATTATTAGATCTTCCACGTTCAAATGCCATGTACATGATTTAACCCAAGTATTCAAGCAGCTACGACAATAACATATCCGTACCAACCGAAGCAAATGTAATTTTGCTTGCACTAGTATCAACTTCTTAGGCCACACGCTGAGGCAGACGGAATTACGACAGACGCTAGTAAAATACAAAGGATCGTCACCCGACCACCACCTAAAAATTTGAAACAGCTACTTCATTTGTACATACCTGCTCTGATACCGACGATTCATAGAAAACTTCGCTTCGATAGCTAAACTGTTAACCAACCAGACCAGAAATAAGGTACTTTGGAAACGGAGCAACAAGGATTTTTCGTAAAAACACTAAACAACCGCACCTACAGTAAGACAAGCGAACGAAAGGGAACCGTTTATCGTCAAAACCAATATCAGTGGTTATGCCATCGGTGTAGTCCTTGTCCAGGGGGAGGGTTCCGATGAACGCCCAATCTAATGTACCAGCTACATTCTAGCGGACGCCGAACGATACTACTCTACAACGGAGAGAGAGAGAGAGGGAGAGAGAGAGAGGGGGGGAGAGAGGGATAGAGAGAGACAGATAGAGAGATGGAGGCCTTAGCTATCGTCTGGGGCGTCAACAAATTCAGAGGATTTATCGAAACGTCTTCAACGAGAGTATTCAGTTAGCTATGAACAACCTAAACAAACAACACAATGAAGTGCTGAAGTCAGCCAATTTCTGCAGCGACAAAGTATCTGATTTTGAAGTTCTAATTAATAAAATGAACGAGAGGCTGGATTCAATCGAAGAGTTATCAAAAGAAAACGCCCTATTGAAAAAATAAGTGCAATCCCTCTCTTCTCGTGTAGAAACACTCGAACAGAACCTACGTTCTAAAAATGTTGAAATACAAGGAATTGAAGAGAAAAGTAATGAACATTTACTACATGTTATTCAGAAGGTAGGTGAACATATTGAATGCCCTATTACTGCTAATGATATAGATACTATTTTTAGAGCAAACTCTCGAGTTCCCAACAAACCTAAACCAATTATTATTCAATTACTGCATAAAAAGCAAAGAGATGACTTTATAGCCGCAGCCAAAATAAAGCGTCGTCAATCTGGAAGCTCGGCCCCTGGACTAAAAGTGGATCAGATTTCAAATCAGTTGTTCGTAAACGAACACCCTACAAATTCTTTAAAAATGTTACTGAAAAAGGCGAAAGAAATAGCAGAGCTGAAACATTTCAAATATGTTTGGATTAGAAATGGTGGCCTGTTTATGCGGAAGGATGATAAGAGTCATGTAAAGAGAATTTTTTCTGAACACGACTTGAACAATCTGTAATCAACTTTTTGCTTCTTTTTACCTGTTAATTATAATAAACTGATTTTGCAATGGCTCTCTCGGTTTTTACCAAAACGTTCGAGGTTTGAAATCTAAACTAACGACTATTTTTAAAAACTCTTTAAATTGTGACCAAGATATTATATGCTTAACAGAGACTTGGCTTAATAACACAATTGCTTCTTCCGAACTATTGAATGATTCTTTCGCAATCTTTAGACGCAACCGGGAAGATTCTGGATCTACCCATGAAGAAGAAGGAGGAGTCCTAATTGGAGTGAGAAATAGCTTCCATAGTGTAATGCGTGGTGAGTGGATGTCTGACGCTGAAGATCTGTGGGTAACTGTCACTTCTCAATCTTTCAATATTTAATATTTGCTGTATATATATATATATATATATATATATATATATATATATATATATGTATAATAACAAGATGTACGAATAGTGCGTGACATATGAACAATAAGCAACGAATAGATTAGTGGGTATTGCACGCAAATAGAAGAAGGGGCTACTGAAAAGAGTGGTAACCGCAGACATGCATGTTTCTAGCTCATTAGCCCCTTCTTCTATTTGCGTGCAATACCCACTAATCTATTCGTTGCTTATTATATATGTATATATATATATATATATATATATATATATATATATATATATATATATATATATATATTCCTCCAGGCATTTCAATTGCTTTGAACTTGTTTTATACCAAGCTTCATACTATTATTGAGGATAATCCTGAAGATACATTTTTAATATGCGGTGATTTTAACTTGTCCTGCATAAAATGGTCGCTAGACCCCATAAACAGTTACTGTACACCCTCACATTTTTCAGATACTAATTCTAATCTGTTTATTGATACAATTTCTTGTTACAGTTTTTTATCAATTTCATAATTTTACCAATAAATCTAAAAACACACTTGACTTAATCTTGAATAATAATTTGATAATCGAAAATGTCATTGAAAGTGAGTTTCCCCTTGTTTCTGAAGATCATTTCCACACAACATTGGAGTTTAACATGAAATTTTTGAATTTCACACGCGGCAATCAGAAGATCAATTTGGATATCGAATTTAATTATAACAAGGCAAATTTTGACTCAATTAGAAATAATTTATCTTCTATTGACCGGAACAGTGAATTTCTTCATTTAAATACTTGTGATAGCACTAATAAGCTTTACTGCCATTTGGAGAATATTATTAACAAACATGTTCCAAAATATCCTAAATATAAGTCAAAATTCCCGCATTGGTTTAGTCTAAGCACCATCAAAGTTGTTAAAGAAAGGAAAATATTTCATCTTAAATGGAAAAAGTACTCTAATAACTTGGATTATTCAACATTCAAGCTTTTGAGGGGTAGGGCAAAGTATTTAATTAACCTAGATTTTGATAATTATATAAATAATACTGAATCTCAAATAACCACAAACCCAAAGCACCTTTGGCAGTTTTATAAAGTCCAAAAAAGGCAATTCTGGTACTATCGATGCCATTAGGGATAGTAATAAGAGTCTGATTACTGATGGCCAATTAATCTCCAATACCTTCTCAAATTACTTTAGTTCAATATTTAACCCTCCTAACCCTAACTCCAGCAAAACAATTTCAAATAATGATATAAATATTAATTACATATCTTCGTATCACATCCTCTTACACAAAATGGTTGATAAAATTGGCAACCTCCCGGATAAACCCGCTAGTGCGGATAAAATACCAACCCTATTAATTAAAAATTGCGTTAACGAAATAGCCCCTTTATTGTGTATATTATTTAATAAATCTATAACAGATGGCTATTTCTCTAATATATTGAAAACAGCCTTAATAATTCCTATTTTTAAATCCGGTAGTAGATATTTAGTCAAAAATTATCGTCCTATACCTTAACTTTCTATTATTGCCAAATTATTCGAATCAATTATTTTTGATTATTTGTTTAGAGATGTTAAATACATTATTGATGAGGAGCAACATGGTTTTATGAAAACACGTTCTATTGAAACGAACCTCTTCACTTATAGTGAATATTTATTAGAACACATGCATGAAGGATTTCAGGTTGATGCTGTGTATACCGACTTCAGCAGGGCCTTTGACAAAATCGATCATTCTACTTTGTTGGATAAACTTGGTGCAGTCGGTATACATGGTAATCTACTCAAATGGTTCAAATCTTACATAAGTAACAGGTCACAGGCAGTAGTCATAGGTAAATATGTATCACACTTCAGTGATATAACTTCAGGGGTACCTCAAGGATCCCACTTGGGACCGTTATTATTTAATATCTACACCAACGACATATCTCAATGTTTCAAATTAAAAAAAATATGCGGACGATTTAAATATGTACCTCAAAGTTGGCAATGTTGGGGATTCTCAATTGATACAAAGTGACTTAAACAGACTTGTTGCGTATAGCAAAATAAACTTTCTTTTCTTGAATTTAAAAAAAAGCTTCGCGATCACTTTCTTTAGAAAACGATGCATACTTGATTATCAATATTTTATTGAAAACCATCATATAGAAAAGGTAACACAGATAAAAGATCTAGGAATTGATTTTGATTCAAAACTTATTTTCGACCAGCATATCAATTATATATCAAAATAAACGGTATTACGGATTAAAACTAACTTTTCCGCATCTGTGGTCCTGAACAATGTTCTATCATAAAATTGTTACTTGTATACACTTCGAGAGATGTATCGTGCTAAGAAACCGAAATGTCTCCAAAAATAACCAAAAATTTTGTTTATCTGGATTTAGAGGACCCGCTGTACTCGCTCTAGTCAACTAAAAATCAATAAGGTACATCTGTGAGACACCTTGAACAATATTCAATCCTAAAATTGATCAATCGTATACTCTCTGGAGGCTGTATCGTGCTAACAAACTGAAAATTCTCCAAAAATGACGAAAATTTGGTACTTCAAGTACCATAGCACCCGTTGTACTGGCTTTACTGAGTTGAATATCAATAGGGTTCATCTTTGAGACGCTCTGAATAATATCCAATCATAAAATTAGTGACTTGTATATACTCCGGAGGCTGTATCGTGCTAATAAACTGAAACTTCTTCAAAAATGACAAAAATATCGTACTTAAAGTACTTTATCACTAGTTGTATTGGCTCCGGTGAGCTGAAAATCAATAGGTTTCATCAGTGAGAAGCCCTGAAAAATATTCAATCATAAAATTGGTGACTTGTTGAACTGCGCAGGCTGTATCGTGCTAACAAACTGAAATTTCTCAAAAAATTACAAAATGTCGTACTTCAAGTACCATAACAACCGTTGTACTGACTCTGGTGAACTGAAAATCAATAGGGATCATCTGTGATATGTTCTTAACAATATTCAATCATAAAATTGCTGACTTATCGCACTCCGGAGACTGTATCGTGCTAACAAGACATGTAAGGAAAAGTGGCCGACGACAACGACGACGACGACGACATACACACAGGATTTTTTTTTCTAAAAACCGTTTTTTCGTGTTGTTGTTTATGGAAAACGTAAAAATAACTCAAAAAAATATTTCAAAATTTCAACTTTTTTTGGGGTAAACCAATACTTTTCTCGCATATAGAAAGGTTGGGCGGAAAAGTAAAAAAAGCTAATCGGGCGTTGGGGTTTATTATCAGGACTTGTCATAACTTTAAGACCTCACATTCATTACGAACTCTATTTATGGCCTATGTGAATAGTGTCTTGAGCTTCGGATCAATAATTTGGAATCCACAGTATATTGTATACGTCGATAGACTTGACCATATCCAAAATAAATTTATAAAGTACTGCAAGAAGAAGTTGTTTCCTAAGGATAATATTGTTTCAGTTAGGCGGAACTTGAGTTTAATTCCCCTGGAAGATAGACGTCAAATAAACGATGTTAAATTTGTATATAAAATTGTTAATAACCTTATTGACTCAAACGAGATTACCAGCCTCATTAGATTCAATGTTCCGGCCTATGATAAAAGAGATTTTAAACTTTTTTATATTAATTTCAGTGCTAACAATTATTATCTAAACTCTTATCTCGATAGGTGTTGTAAATCTTTTAACTCAGTTTGTAACCACGCTGATATTGATATATTTCATGATACATTTTTCACTTTTTGTAGTAAGCTAAAAAAGCTGTATTTGAGTGATAAAGCTGCATTTTAATTTTATAGTGATAATGATTTAATATTTACAATTATCAGTCTACATTTTATTAATTATATACTTGTGAATACTGTATTTGGGTTCGTCCCGTTTTTATTCCATGTCATAAATAAATAAATAAAGTAAAGAATCTATTTACTATAAAGCTTTTGATAACTCGAAAATTTGTAGTGATTGGTTTACTGGTGATAGTGATTCAATGGATGACACGCAAAGGAAAACTATTTTTCCTTCTACCGCTATCCAAAGTATACATTTCCTGGCCTGATTGTAGGGGGAAAATTAAAAGTGACGTCCTAGTACGTTATCAATGAAATAATTTTTGCAATTCCGAGACTAAAGTGGTCACTTTAGTCTCACTTGTTAGAAACTATGTTAGATCCAAGGTATATAAAGGGACAGTTAAAATCACAAGGGATTTAAAGTACAAATTAAAACGTAAACCCCCGATGCCTAGCCAAGTATTTTAAAAGTCCGTCCTCGATGTCCAGCCAAGTTTCGTAAAAGACCATCCTAAGTAGTATTTATTAATTTTGTTTGTTAGTTTCATAAATAAATTATTGAAAATGTCTTGTTATTTGAGGGAGGCGGAAAAATCATATGTATAATATGGGTGTAAAGTGCCTTTTCCTCCCTCGAATGATGACTTCATCTTTGGGAGGAAAAGTAGCACTTTCCACCCTTGGTATACAAATAGCTATTGTGTAGCTGCTACAATACTACGTAATGAAATATTGAACTTTGATAAGAATGTAATTTCATCAATTCCACCACTAATAACTTCTTTTCTTGGTAATCTGCCATGCAAAAATGTAACAAAAAATGTCACTGGTAAGTTTATAAAAGAATAAACAGAATAATAAGTAAAAAAATGATGCGATAAAGTAGTACCATTTCGGTGTACAATTTAAAGCACTACAACTTTTGTTGGAAACTTTTTTATGTAAGTCCTACTCCAAACGTTTTTGCGTAATTTTAAAAAAACACCTTACTTATTTTTTTTCAACCCCTTTCCGGGGAATTGAAATAGAATCACATGTATGTTTAGTTTGTACACATTTCCAAGCATATTATGTCAAAAATTCAAGACCTCCGCTGAAAATTTTGATTTACTCGTCATTTTTCTTGCACTAGTGCATACGTAACTTTATATACACTTCCTGAATAGTCAAAGAAATATTAGGATTGCCATTATAAAAAAATTATCAATGACGTTATATCTCAAATTTGGGACATGCTGTTTAAAAATTTCCTTGCATCAAAAAGAGCGCAATTTTAAATACGAATCAACCTATCCGAGCATATTAAAATTAGTATTAAATAAAAACTTACTGACGGTAACAGTTATTTCACATATATAGGCACTAGCATCACCTTACATACATACCTTAATAGTTTAATATAAAATGTTTCTGTTGTGTTGTTCACTTGTTTTCTTTAATATCATAAAAAGGTGATAGGAACTTAAAAGTAATTATACAGTGACATTTTAAAAATAATAAAAATATTACAATAAATATTACTTAAATTGTTTGTGTCAAGTTGTAGTTTACATTGTTTTTAGGTTTGTTGATATACATTTCAAGGAATAATGTATACTTGTAGTTATTGCTTTTCTTAATATTGTTATATTATTATAAACAAAATTATGACCCGTTTTTAAATGGTGTTTCACTGTGGAACATGTATTTTTGCTTTAATCTGCAGTCACTTTTACGTTGAGTGATTATTTGTTTTCATCTTAGAGTAATGTGTGTGTGGTGGGAGGATGGCATCAGCTTTAGCTATTTGCCACATACATATTTTTTGTAGGTCAACTAATCAGTGACAACAGTTATATGTTTTTATTGGTTGCTTTTAAAAATTTTCTGATAGAATCAAGGACAGGTTTATGGTTTGTTGAAATTATTGTGGAAAAATTTAAAAGTAGTTGAAATTCATATTTCTTTAAATCAGCTATTAGTTTATTAGTAGGTAAAACATGATGAGTGCACTCAAAGAATAAATGGTTTAAATCAGCAATTTTATTATTATTGTAAGAGCAATGAGGAGAACTTACTAAACCAAGTCTGTGAAGATGCGCCGGAAAGCGACCGTGGTTTAACTTGTCTTGTTATTGTACTAGAGTAGTATCTACTTATATTGGGAAATGATAGATGCAAAATTTTATTTGGAAGTTTAGGGTGGATGAGGAAGTATTGGTTTTTGGATCCCCTAGCAATAGTATCATATATTTTTGACCAATCCGAGTTAATTTGATTTCTGTAATTAATAATGAGATCAGAGTATTGTGGTTGATAGTCTATAGTTGTCCCAGATACAGATTCCTTGGCTTCCGAATCCGCTTTTTCATTACCTATGATACCTACATGGGCCTTAGCCCAGATAAATGTTATATTAATATTTGAAGACCGAAAAAAATAAGCAAGTTTTTTAATGTTGAAAATTATATTATTTTTAAAATGTTTGAAAGGCGAGCCCTGAAGAGCTTCCAGAACTGGTTTCGAATCAGATATTACAATGCCTTTTTTTTAGTTTCAAACACCATGTAAGTGCTTTTTCTATGGCAAGAGCTTCCGCGCTAAATATTGAGCATATATTAGGAATTCGGTACTGAAGTGCTTTATCATTATTGAAATCATAAAATGCTAAACCTGTTCCAGCTTCAGTTTTCGAACCGTCAGTGTAAATGTTCTCTTTAAATTTATTCAATATTGTTTTCATTATTGTATTATCTAATGAGGGAATATTGGTGTAATGAGGATAAATTATGTTTGGCTTGAAAAAGATAGCCTTAAATTTGCAGCAATAAATAGGATATATCTGGTTACTAGAAACATTTATAATATTTTGGGTATCAACAAAAGCATCAGCTAGTGGTGGAGAGTTTTTCTTCCTCCAGTAGTTGTTGGTAAGATTTTGTATATTTAAATCTGCAATTTTTGAAACCAGTAATGCACTAAATGATCTGTATTTAATAATTTGTTTACGACCTAAAAAGAGTCGTCTAATATTTAGAGGAGGTTCTTGTGCTTCCGTCAGAATTGCATGACATGGGGAAGACTTAATAACGCCTAAACATATTCTTATGGCTTTGTACTGGATTCTGTCAAGAATGAGTAAATTTGTGTTTGAAGCTGTTCCGTATAATGTGCAACCATAATCCATGAGCGAGCGTATATAACCCCTGTAAAAGATAAGTGAGATGCCTGCATCAACTCCCCATTTTGTTTTGGAATCAGTTCGAAGAAGATTCAAACCTTTCTCACATTTCTCTTTCACAAATTCAACATGTTTAGACCAAAGCAGTTTTTTTGTCTAGAAAAATGCGTAGATATTTATAATGATCTACTATAGGAAAAGAAGTATTATTGATTATTATTGTGTCCGCCGATTTCTCAGATACAAGACTAAAACCTAGATTGTTTAACCATCCTTTAATACGGTATACTGCATGTTTGAGTTCTTTCACGCATCGCGTATTATGGGAGACATAGATACAAATATCGTCTGCGTATTGAATTATTTCGATATTATCGTTAATAATGACATGCAAGTCCGTTGTGTAGATATTAAAAAGAATAGGGCTAAGAATAGAGACCTGTGGTAAACCATTATGCACTGTCCTGGGGCCATGTAATACATTACCGTTATCCCGAATAAAAATCTTTCGATTCTTAAAGAGTTCCAATATGTTAGCGCATACCTTTTTGTTCATACCCATCATATTCATTTTATTGAATAAAATATTATGATCTACAACATCATAAGCTCCTTTGAGGTCAGTAAAGAGACATAGTAAGTATTCGTTCTTCGAAAATGTTGACTGTATATCTGAGACAAGTTGTCTTAAAGCATCTAGTGTCCCTTGACCCCTACGAAAACCATATTGACTTTTTGGTGCCAAAGGGTGACGTTCTATAAAGAACTCTAGCCGATTCTTAATCAAACGTTCAAAGGTCTTTGTTATACATGACAGTAATGAAATGGGTCGAAACGATGAAGGTGAATCAGGTTTTTTATTGGGTTTGAGTAATAACGTTATAATAACATCCTTCAATTTATCTGAATAGTCTTGCCTAAGCCATCAATTATTATATATATATATATATATATATATATATATATATATAAAAGAAACCTTTTAGCTGAAACGGGTATATTATATATTATTTTATACGTGAAACTATCCATACCAGGAGCAGTATTTCGTGAAATTTTTAGTACAGTGTCCAGCTCTCTCGATTTAGACTGAAATGAAAAATTATGATTTTCTGTTGATACAAACGGGGGGTTTGACACTGAAGGAGGAGCTAACGTGTCTAAAATTTGATCTATTAATTCAGGAGTTAAATTGGGTTTTTTGTTTTGGTGATATTTATTATTAATACATTTAACTTTGTTCCATATTTTCGACAAAGGAGTAAGTACTATTTAAATAAACAATCCAGCATTGCTCCTGTGTTGCTTAAATATTCTTGTTGCTTTAGCAGCAACATTTTTATAATGCAAATAGTTCTCTAAATTAGCCAGACATTTATATTTCCTCTATTAACTGTAGTTTCCATTTGGCAGGAGAGTTTCTGGACACCCTATATAAGTTTTAAGGAGGGAGATGAGTTTTGCTTATAAATGAACTTATGGTTATTAAATTAGATAAATTGTATTTAGGTCCTTATAAATAAGTAAAAGATGTTAATCCAAATATTGTAATTGATATCAATGGCAAGCATGTTTTAGAAGGAAACTTTATTTTAGTTAAAACTAAGAAAAAAAATCGTATTAGAACACAATTTTTTTTGTTTTCCCCAAGGGGGTTGTGATGAAAAAATACAGTAATGTTTACAAATACTTTTAAGTCATAATAATGCTAATAAAATATCAAATCGATTATCAAATATTTGCAATTGTTTATATATAAAATGCCCAGCAAAATTTTCTTCAAATTGAACCGTCGAACTGAATAGCATTATTTTTTACACGAACCCAAAAGTTACACTGTTATTAGATCGCCTAGAACTCAAAAATTCAAAAAAAATTAATTTAAGTGTTAAATAAATTTGCTTTAATTAGAAAAATAATTATTTTATGGGAAAAAGTCATAAGAATTTTTGTAGAACTCGGGGAACGCTACGCATATCTATAATTAGATCAGCTAGAACACGGAAAAAATATATCTCAACCAAATTTGATTTTGAAATGTTGAAAATTGCTTTAATTAGAAAAATAATTCTGTTACGGGAAAAAGTCATAAGAATTGTTTGTAGAACTTAGGGAACGCGATACAGAACTGTTATAAGATTGGCTAAAACTCTTAAAAACTTTTTAACAAAAATTGCTTTAATTAGAAAAATAATTATTTCATGGGAAAAGGTCATAGAAATTTCCTGTATAACTCGGGGAACGCTACGCAGATCTGTTATTAGAGCGGCTGGAGCATGTAATTTTTTTAACAAAAATTGATTTTGAAATGTTAAAAAGTACTTTAATTAGAAAAATAATCATTTTAAGGGAAATGCTATTTTTCGTGAAAAGAGCTTCACATGATTTTAGAATATTGCTTAACAGTAAAATTCACAATTATTGAGAATTTTAGAATCACAAGCAGGTACGCCCTTGGAATGGTAATTTTACAAGGGTTTATTTCTCCATGCCTCTTTCAAATAGAGGTAAATGCTTTGCATTTGTTGATGAAGTAAAAAGGTATTCTTCCAAAGATCGAATTAGATTATTTTTTTTGTACACATTCGTAGACTCCTACTTAATGTTTTTGTTAGTTGTTTCATCATTTAATAACTTCATCAATTTAGGATTCAAACTTGTATCCAATCTATTTTCGGTTTTATACGCAAATACACGTTTTGGCAATTTGTTTTTAGTTTAATCCAATTTTTACAAATATCTACTACTCTCGTGGATTCTCTGCGGGATTTGTTACTGATTTTCCGGCGCTACTAAGGAACAACCAAGCAGTGAATATACAGCGTCACTCCTATGTCCTTTAAAATTATTTGTAATTAAATGTTTTTTATATAGTAGATTTACTACAATTTGGTTTAAAAGCTTATTATTATTATTTCAACAGTACTTAAATACCATTCATAAATACATATCAAAAATTCCGAACAAAACTTGTTCTCAATAAGTTCATACAAGAGATCATCTGAATACAAAAAATGCTACATTACCTTGCCAAATATATAAGGAGCTGTTTGGGCGGAACGAAGTTTCCTGAAACTTCATCATAAGATCCAAATTTCTGATTTCTTCTGATAATTTTTCTCCAAGTCATTGGAGTACTATTTAGATTTATCTTAGATAACGCTTCAGCTAAGTCCATTTTTTCATGAAAATTCTTCAAAGTTATACCCGAATCCTCACAACTTATATCAGCCATAATTATTTCGAAAGATGAAAAGTTTATTTAGAAAATACTAATATTTGATTCAAGCATGATAACATTTAGATTTTCTTGAGAAAAAAGTTCATTACACCGCAATCTTTGAACACGTTTATTCACTGAACTAAAGAAATTTTTCCACACACTAAAATAGAATAATTGTTATGGTAATAAACCTTCTTATAATACTCTAAAATCTTTTGTATTTTAAAAGGGATCGCGTAAAGTTTCAACTTAAACTGGAGTCGACGAAGTCCATCAAAATCTTTTTATGATAAATTCAATTCATTTGTATGGTAGAAACCAGGTCCGGACATACTTTGCTTTCGTATAATAACAGAAATTATTTTAACTCGCTAATTACAACAAATTTCATAATTTTTATAATTTAAAGATAAACATCATGTCCTGAATCAACCATTATCGATTTTGATACAATTTTTCTTTTGTTGATCACATAGCCCCCCATGTACTCCAACAATTAACTATACCAACAACATCGTTTCAAACTTAGCCAAATAACTTTCCTGCGTGTAACAGTTTCTCTGAGAGAGAAAAAAACCTTCTGTATGTGTACCGAGTGTATCTCGGAAACTATTGATTGTATCTAAGTTGGAATTTCTGGAACCGTTAGTGATATTCATACGGGATATCACCAACAATGTAACTGTTTACCTTCGATCTCTGAAGACGATAACTTGGTTATCTAGGCGCGCGTGTTGTTCACTTATTGTATCTAATTTCAATTCAGCTTCGTATTCCAACAAATATAACCATTGAATGGGTTTAAATGTGCTATTTTATGAAATCACTTCTAGAGACAGTTGAAATATTTCCATCTGAAGCAATACGAAAATAACAAAAACGGTGTATAAGTATTGCAAGCACTTCACAAAATTCTTATTTCCGTATTGTTACAACATATTTTATTATCCTACAACAAGGTTTTCTCGTCCAACATCTTTATAATCAGATCTAATACGTGTTATTGTTGTTACCCACTCCCAAGTGTTTATAATCTTTTCTTCTTGTCAAATTTTCTTTACGTAACTTTGAAATCAGTATCCTCCTTTCCAAAGTTCAAAAATGTTATTTTATTGTAACGTTAAACTGCAGAATTTTTGGAAATGTATCTAACAAAAATATTTTAAATTTGATTGCGACAATCAATTATAATGCAGTTGTACTGATTGAAATACTAAACGTAAATTTTTATATCGTTTCAATTGTTAGGATCCTTCTGTTTCGTTCGATACTGTAATGTTTTTTCTATTTATCTAAATAGTTTATTCTGATGCGTGGGATAAATTTATACACATGGTAAATTTACTTAACACACTGTATATTCACTTACACACTTTATTAAAATTTATCTGCACACTTCACAACTAATTTATATTTCAAATACACCATTCACTCATTTATATTCATGTCTTTTCACAACAAGATTAAACTGTAAACTGCAGGTACTCGCCTTCTAAATCCCTTTCCAGTAAAATCAGTTCTAGAATTCGATTCCCGCTAAAAATAACTCAAAAAAACGTGCGATTTCGTAAAATTCCTCCTCCTTAATAGGAAGCTCCTCCTGGGACTTCTGTGTAGACTAGACTGGATGTTTAAGTTCACAACTGGACCTATTTCTACACTTTACAGTCGTAGGGAAATAACAGGGCACTGTCTTCATCGGGTACTGATGAGTACGTGGGGTGCGGGGTTATTCTTCTTCTTGTTAGGACGCCGTCTCCCTACGAAGGCTGGCGATCCGGATTGCTATTGTTGCGCAGGAAACCGCAGCTCGGAATATATCTATACTTGTTTGTTCGAACCATCTGCGTAAGTCTCTCAGCAACGAATTTTGTCTACGGCCGACTGACCATTTGCCCTCGATCTTTCCCTCTATCATCAGACGGAGAATCTCGTATCGTTCACCTCTCATTTCTTCATTTATTTATATCCAAACAGACCTTGCGGTCTAATTACAAGGATAATATAAAAACAAAACAAAAATCCATATATAATACATTAACAAACATAGGTAAGTTCAAATCTATGCTATAACCCAAGTTACCAAAAAATAAACCTATGACAGAGAATGTGAAACACATCTAATCAAAATGAATGACAGTGATGAAACGAAAACAGCTGCTATATCGATAAATTAACAATTTGTCTCGATACTGTCTTACGAAAAACATTTTGGGAGACTGACCAATCTATTTCCGTAAGGGTATTAAAATTATTTGCTAATCGGCACATGGTCACAAGAGGGGCCCTGGTGGTAGTCAGCAATAACGGAATATTGAACATTACCGCAGTGCGTGTTCTTGATGGAACATTAAATCTTACTAAAAATAGAATTTCAGGTGAATATATTCTATTATTAACAATTTTAAATAAAAAAATGAGTGCTACTAGTTTTCTTCTGTCTTCTAGAGATAATATTTTGAATTCATTTCTAAGGTGAATACTCCTAACTACATTATAATCTGGGCGAGTCTAATGCTTTTTATAATAAACGTATCTTAAAAATTTATTTTGAATTTTCTCCAACATGAATAAAGTAGTCTTATACTCACCAAACCATATTTGAGCACCAAACTCTAATTTTGATCTTACTAGGGTATAATAAAGAGTTTTTAGTGTGTTTTCAAATGAAACTCAAGGTCTCTAGTTAATTCCACAATATAATACAAGTTATTGACAATTGTCAATTTTTTAGAATTTTCAATAACTTGTATTATATTGTGGAATTAACTAGAGACCTTGAGTTTCATTTAAAAACACTAATATGAGCATATTCCACGAAGTAAGGGTCGAGACAGTCAAGTTTTTAGTGTATCTATATTTGTAAAATTGAAAGTTTGTCTTATTACAGAACTCAACAGACGGTTGGCAGACTTTGCTATATTTTTTATATGTTCAGTGAAAGACAACATGTGTCATATGTGATGCCTAAATCCCTTACATTTGTACAGCCCACCAAAGTTTCCCCATCCATTTGGAATTCAAAAATAATAGGATCCTTCAAACGTCTCTATCTTAGGCATAGCCAGTTTTTTCACGCTGGATTCCAGTACATGGTCTCGAAGGCTTGGTAGCGCTTCTCACACATCCCGATAGGTGGATCGATCTTGAAATTCGTTCTTTGTTATCAGGTAGAAGACGTACCGCGAATTATGTTTGAGTCTCAGTATCTTGCGAGGGGCTGGAATCTGATCTTCAGGTTTTTTTAATTACCCAAACTTCTTTTGAAAGACGGTTTCCAACCCTCGTGCAATTTTGATACTGGCGGGGATACTGTGTGCCAGTGAATAATCTTCCGGGAGCGTGAACAAATGTTGTAGTTGCCCTATAGTGTAGTGTAGATTCCATATATAGCTTTCCTGGTACCTCCATATGTGCCCATAAATTCTTCGAAGACAGGGTCAGGCTTTTCTTGGATACGGTTCACTGCTTCCTCTTTGTCACGGTCTCCTTCGAATGGCGCTACTCGGTTTTGGTGAAACACTTTCGATTTTCCAATAGGGATCTTGCTTATTCGAAAGATGAAGTTATTGATCCTTTTCTCAATCAAGTACGTACCTTCCCAGATTTTTTTCCCTCATCAGTTTGTGTAACCATTTTTGAAACTGCCTTCTATGGCCTGCGTGTTGTACCGTTTTCTTCTGTCGCGCTGACAACTTGAAGACTCATTCTAACCAATTCGTCTCCATCGTCAATTCTTCTTCTCAATTGGATCACGTAATCTTCTCCCGGTTGAAAATCAAATTGTAGGTCACAAGGTAGCCTCATTTCGTGTCCAAATAGGACTTTCCCAGGTATTTCACTCGTGGACTCATTGACGCAGATCGATAAGCCAGTGCAAATAGGGAGAGATACTGGTCCCAACCTTTCTGGTGGCTAGAAACTACTTTGAACAGATATTTTCAAACGGTCCTGTTCATTCTGTCAACCATTCCATCTGACTGTGGACGTAGCGCTGTTGTCCTGGTATTTTTCATTCCCAGCTGGTCACAAATTTCCTGAGATACCTGGTTCTCAAATTATCTTCTCTGATAGCTGTGTACCTCCAAGGTCCCTCCATATCGACCGATGAATTATTTCACCAATACAACCCCTACAGTTGTGGCCTCTTGATTCGGGATCACCCACTTTGTGAAATAATCCATTACAACCAGAATTTATTTACCACCATTTTCTATCGTCGGAAATAATCAAGCGATATCTAGCGATCCCCTTTCGAAAGGGCTTCTAACAATATATTGTCTTTCTCTTGTGATTTGGTCCATTGCTCATGATGGACTGTTGTGCAATTTCCTCATTACCTCAGCTACTTCGTTCTTGGGATGAATAGATGTCTTCTCTTCTCGAAACCATCATCGTTTTAAAGGATTCTTTTCAACAGGTCTTCTTCCAGGACAAGGGGGTCCCACTAAGCCCAATATACCATGAATGTCGGTGAAAATCTTGAAACTTCTTACCGGGTAAGTCGCCGATTTTCTTCTTTCCATTGACGAATCATCTTTAGGTAAAGATCATTCTCCTGATCTTCTATGATCCTAGTGGGTCACCATTCTTTGTTGACTACGATTGTAGTTCTTGAAACTGCAGCTTCCTTAGATTCCGTCTTGTTGCAGTGGGAACAATCTGCTGGGCATGGCCGTCTAGACAGGGAGTCGGCATTTCGGTTACCCACACCAGCTCGATGTTTGGCCTTGTCTAGTTTTTCCTGTGAGTGGGTCTCTTGGGTTCCAGGAGTACATGCCCTAGCTCGCCACAATTCCAGCATCTGATCTTCTTCGGCTTCTTGTCTACCATACTTCTTATCAAGTTAACGATACCGAATCCTTTGTGGCTGTTTCATATTCAAGAGCAGTCAATGCAGCGACTAAAGTTTTGGGATGGGCTCAACAAAGCGTCCTCTCCGTATCGTGGTCACTTAAGCTGTCAATAAAGGCCTAAATGCCCAAACATTCCATCATGTTCTCAGGTACTGATGGGTAAGCAAATCGAACTAGTCGGGCAATATCCACTTCATGCTCTTGAAGGGTTTCGTCACAAATGTTCTAGATGTTCGTAACCATATCGCATGCCCAACTTCTTCTTCAGTTTCTCGAAGTAATCCGTTTCTTCAAAGGGTATCGTCTGACGTACATATAAGGTACCTCCCCGAAGCGCGATGAGGTAAGTTCACTGCTTTCTCCTTATCGGACCAATTTATGGGTTCTATGGGGTGCTTCAAACTGTCTTACATAATTGGTTCACGACGTCTTCCCGTCGAATGTTGCGGCTTTGACTCAGGTAACACTGCCAATATCTTCTGCCTTGGGGTGTATTTCTGGATTGCGAGGTTCTATATGTTCGATCTTCTTTTCTTCTGTTGGTGTGTCTTGTGTTCTTAAATCTCTCTAACTCCTTTATTTTCTCGTTACTGTGATTTTGCAGCGTTGTCATCTTATTCTCGATATCCCATTTTAGTGACGAAATAAGAATAAGATATCGTCAAAAATGTTGCTGATTTTAGCAGAAATATCGTTCTTCATTGATGAGAAGTGATGGTTGAAATCTCCTCGTGAATTTTAACAAAAATATCGTTCTTCTTAGTTGAAATTTTCTCGTCCGTATTAGCAGAAATTGACAAGAAGTGGAAGCCTCATCTTTGAATAATTTTTTTCTGGATCCAAGCTGTCACTTTCCAGTACCACTTTGAGTCTTTCTACTAATTCACTCTTTTATCCAGACGTTTCCAGCTCGCGATTTTCCTATTCTGACTTTAGTTCCGTCACTTGCAGGTCACTTACTCTAATATCCATGTTTACGTAGCTATTTATTTATATTACCCCACACCTGACACCACTGTAATGTTTTTCTTATTTATTTAAATAATTTATCCCGATGGATGGGATAAGTTTATACACATAGTATATTTACACACTGTATATTTACCCTCAATTTATGTACACACATCCCTCCTAATTTATATTTCAAATACACAATTCATTATTTATTTTCACTATTAATCTATATTCACGTCTATTCACTACTAGATTAAACTGTAAACTGACTAACGAGCCGCAGGTACTCGCCTTTTATATCTAAACCCTTTCCAGAAAAATCGGTTCTAGAATTCAGTTCCCCTATAAAAACAACCTAAAAAGAAACGTACTTCCAATGTTGCACTTTCGCCAAAATTTGTTCGATGTGACAGGGCCGGCTTCGAGAACTGTACCCAAGTGCGATTTCGTAACAATCCGATAAAGAAGTAGCCATACGTTATTTTATATTGCGTGCATTTATGCTAAATACAATCCTGAGCCACGTAAACTAACATCATTATAATATATCATGTAAAGTAAACCTTTATAATTATTGGCTGCAGACATTATAACACGGTAGTAGGATATAGGTAATTTTTATTAGTCACTAGGAAATAGCAGTAGATGACCTCCCAAGCTTATGTTTACAACTAATT
Organism: Galeruca laticollis; assembly: GCA_963921935.1. Lineage (NCBI taxonomy): Eukaryota > Metazoa > Arthropoda > Insecta > Coleoptera > Chrysomelidae > Galeruca > Galeruca laticollis. Next base: position 154,652,598 of record OY998181.1, on the reverse strand, counting down.
AACTATTCTAGTGAATCAGAAGAAGTTAAATGGTTAATAGAAATTAAAATTCCGGTCAAAACTCCTTTCTCTCTCGGAAGGAAGAAATTCCACACACGATCTTAATTTTCGAGGATAAAATCCAATGCGAGGTGAACGTATTCAAATAAATAAAAACAAATCATTACGTAATGTGTGGGAATATAGCGAACAGTTTTATTATGAAATTAATTCATTTTTCTGAAGACAGAGACAAAGGTTAGTTGAATGTAAACTGGACATTTGTAAAAAATGGCGAGTTTTAATATGTTGCAAAAAGAAAAGTTTCGACTACAGGGAGCAGTGGAAAAGTATGTACAAAAATCACAGTTTTTAAGTAATAAAAACTCAAAATGAATTTATTTGTTTGTTAAAATTTACATCAATATTCAGAGGTAATATCCCGAGACTATGACATAGCCCACTATTATTTTCGTCATAATTCTATCGAAAATACCTTGTATTTCGAAACAATTTGATGAGTCCATATTCTTTGATTATATTAATGTTCATATGATCGAATTGAATTGTCTCGAAATAAAAGTTGCTGGAAATAGATGAATGGCTTATTTCAGAATGAAATAGGACTATTGTAGAGAGTAGCTTGACGCGACTTCGGAAAAAAGTTCAATTCAGTTTTTCTTTTTGATGCTCCTTGATGCCAAAACAACCCCCTGTTCCAAAGGTTATAATATTAAAATTAGATCGAATTGTTATTTAATATAGTTATAATAAAAATATTCGTAGCTACAGGAAGTTAATAGATTAAATTAGAGAATGATTATAATTCATTGTCAGAAATAATGTGACAGATATTAAAAAGAAACAGAATGCATGAAAACAAGTTAGGAATTTAGGAAACGGGGTTTGTTGAAAGGAGAGTCTATGGACTTGACATTTTTTTGAAAAGTAATAAAGTAATGAATTTTTCGAGAAGAAAAGAGATTTACTCATATTTAAGTGGTTAAAACATTGAAATATTAATAGAATTGAACATATTCAGAGAATATAATGATGGATAAATTATTATAAAACATATAAGAATTGAAATGGTATAATAATGGAATAATGGCAATTTGTTACAAAAAGAACATGAATTAAATTGAAAACTAAAAATATAAAATAATTTTTAAATTTATATATGGCATTGAAAATTCTTCATATTTCAAGATATTGAATGTTTTATATATATATATATATATATATAAATATTTTTTTATAAAGTGAATTTAGCATAAAAAGTATACTTCAAACAAAGATTTTTGTTGATGAATATAAAGAAAAGCAGTCGCTGTATAAGATAAAAAGGAAAAACGGTAGGAAATTTTAATAAATTTGTAAAATTATGATTGACTTGATTAGAAATATAACAATCAATTAATTTTGATTACATGATAAAAATTTGATCTTTACTAAGATTTTGAACTGGAATTGGCACAGACTACATATATATATATATATATATATATATATATATATATACATATATATATATATATATATATTGTTGTAGATAGAACGAGCATGCTTGAATTGCAAGGGAAAAGGCCATCAAACGGAAAGTCGTGGCTGTTCTGAGTTCAAAGAAGGCGTTTCTAAAAAAAGCCTAATTTTCAAGAAAACTAAATATAAAATAAGCCAAGATGAAAACCAAAATAATGCAAATAAACACAAATAGAAGTCTTATAGCACAAGACATGGCAATTGCTACCGCAAGAGAAGAAAATGTGTGCATACTCTTGATTAGTGAACCAAACAAAAATGCCATAAAGGACAGGAAGGACTGGATGTTTGATAAAGAAATGGATACAGCAATAAAAGTACTGGATAGAAATGTAGCAGTTAAACGTCAGGGGCATGGCCATGGATTTACATACTTTGTAACAAATTCCTTTACAGTATACAGTTGTTACGCCTCCCCAAATAAAGAAATAGACGACCTTGAGAGAACCTTAACAGAAATAGGAGTTCATCTCAGAAGGCATAAAGAAAAAAGTATTATAGTAGGAGACTTCAATGGAAAATCTGCCCAATGGGGAATGAGGAATACAGATAAAAGGGGAGAAGCCCTAGTGGAATGGATGGCAGAAAACGACCTTGTCTGTCAAAACCATGGAGATAGACCTACATTCCAGAGAAACCAAAGTTCGTCAATCATCGACATAACGCTATCAACCAATGATATTGTGATAAAAAATTGGTATGTGAGTGACAGAGAGACCCTTAGCGATCATAAGTGAGAAAGTAGTCGACAGTGGGTGGAATATGAGGAAGCTAGATACTGCAAGCCTGAACCAAATAGTTTCTAATATTTCAGTAAATGCACCTACACCAGATTTAAAAAGTTTTTATGAAATACTCGCGAACATATGCAATGCCTCGATGCCAAAAAGAAAGAGCCACCCAAGAGGTAATCCGGTATATTGGAGGTCGCAGGAAATCGCAGACCTCAGAAAGGAATGCACAAGAAAAAGAAGAATCTGCACAAGAAACAACAGAAGATATGAACCAGAAGTGAAACAACAGTTACAAGATAAGTACAAAGAATCCAAAAAACAGTTGAGGAATGCTATAAAAAAAGCCAAGCAGGTCTGCTGGAACAATATCTGTGCAGGTATAAACTCCGATATATGGGGCAATGGCTATAAAATAGCTATGAAGAGGATCATTGGCTACCCTCCGAAATCCCAACTAGCAGCAGATACTATACATAAAGTGGTAAGGCACCTCTTTCCGATACATGAGGAGGTACATTTCGAATGTAGAAAAACCCCTTACTCCCTAGATTTTACGGAGGAAGAACTGAAAATGGCAAATCAGAAGCTAAAAACAAACAAGGCACCAGGTCCAGGAAATATCCCTGCAGAAATTCTGAAATACCTCATTGACAGCAAGACGGACTTTGTTCTAAGATTCTACAACTCACTTGGCGATACAAAATACTTTCCGAAAGAATGGAAGCAGGCCAGACTGGTACTGCTTGACAAAGGTAAAGAAGCACCAGAGGACCCTTCTTCATATCGACCCGTATGTCTCTTAGATGTGGAAGGGAAAGTTTTTGAACACATAATTTTGGCTAGACTTAAGAAGGAACTGGAACGTACAGGCGGCCTTGCTGAAAGACAGTAAGGCTTCAGGGAAAAAAGGCAAACCGTAGATGCTATCATAGACGTCATAAAAATTGCAAAACAGGCTTGGGATTTCTCTCCACAAAATAGAAAAATATGCGCTGTGATAACTTTAGACGTAAGGAATGCCTTTAATAGTGCTGCCTGGCAGATAATCTTAAATAAGCTAAGAAATAGAGGAATTAATGAAGACCTACTTGCGTTGATAGCATCATACCTCTCCGAACGAGAAATCATAATCGGATATGAGGGCATTGAGGAAAATATAGAAATAAGTAGCGGTGTTCCGCAGGGTTCGGTTCTTGGCCCTACACTTTGGAATATACTATACGATGATCTGCTTACGATGGACTTGCCAAAAGACGTCACCCTTATAGGCTTCGCTGATGACATAGCAATGGTGATTGTGGATAAACAAGAGAAAGGCCTTATGGAAAAAGCAAATCTGGGAATTCTGATGGTGTCAAATTGGATGGAGAATAACTCTCTCAGTCTAGCACCGGAGAAAACAGAAGCTGTGCTGCTTACTGGAAGAACTCGAGTGAGTCCTGTATCTTTCAACATTCATGGAAATAAAATCACTCCAAAGGGGTCGGTGAAATATCTAGGTGTATGGTTGGATCCAAAGCTTTCATTCTCAGAACATATACATCGTACGATTGAGAAAGTGGAGAAAACAGTATCTGCCTTGTCCAGTCTTATGCCCAATGTGGGAGGCCCAAATGCTTCAAAAAGGCGAATCTTAGCTTCTGTGGCTCAATCTCAGATCCTTTATGCCGACCCAGCGTGGTGCGCGGTTACGTATAATAAGACTTAAAAGAAAACTAGTTAGAATACAGAGGCTGATGTCGATCAGAGTGGCTAGTGCGTATAGGACAATATCTGCTGAAGCATTGGGAGTGATAGCTGGTATCCCCCCCATTGACCTCATGATTGAAGAAAGGAAGGCGATTTACGAGGGAGTGGACCGAAACGTTGCACGTACATCCTTAAAGACATGTTGGCAAGAGCGCTGGAGAACTAGTACGAAGGGACGATGGACTTACAAAATAATTCCAGATATCGAAGAGTGGATAAATGGATTCTGTGGCGAAGTCGATTACTTTCTGACGCAAGCAATCTCAGGGCACGGTTGCTTCAAGTCATTCCTTTACAATAGGAAGAAATCGGACACTGATCGCTGTCAGTACTGTAAGAACGTGGACGACGTAGAGCACACGTTGTTCCTTTGTCCCAGATGGGAAGAGATCAGAGCAGGGTAGCAAGAAGAGAGAAATAACTTGTTTACCATTGAAAATTTTTCAAGAGACTTAGTTGACGGTGAAAATGCATGGAAAAGTTCATATAAAGTAGTAAGAACAATTATCGACATCGACAGGAAAAAGAGATGTACTCAGTGAGCTGAGCAGCATACCTGCCACCACATCGAAGTAATGCAAAAGCGGTTCCAATGTGGTGCGTCAGAGAAAACGAGGAGAGGTTTTTAGTCGGTAAGAATCCGACACTACCAGCGTGAGATTTTGCTCTCCATTGAAAAAAAAAAAAGAAAAGATAGAACGAGCATATAACATTCATAGAATCCCGATAAAGGATAAAGTAATAATATCTATCAATAAAAATTATTGGTAAATAAAGTACCAAAATTAATAAAATATCTATATAACAACATAATCAATTACAATCAATGAGCATAATCATAAAGAAAAATAAATAAATATAAAAAGAATTCATAAACAATTATTCGTAAAACAGTTTTAAAATAATTCTGTATTTTAAAAAAACAACCTTAGACAGAACCTAACAAGCAAACGAAGATCAATAAAATAACGTAACGCTACACGGAATTTTAGACACCCAAAGCATCTGCTTATATTTAAAGAATAAATAGGATGGCAATAATAAAATCAACAGTGCTACGTTGATTGATCAATAAATGACATTTAGAATTAGTAAAAATATATATATAAGATATGTTAGTTAAGATTTAATCATAAAAGTATATAGGAAATATGATAATATAAATAGAAAACTGTAATTACAGGAAATGTCAAAGAAACCAATACGAAATATAACAGTTGAGACAAGTATACCAACATCAAATGTATTTGAATATGAAATATAAGAATAAAAATAAATGATTACCGACCTAATTTATATGTATAAATGTAATAACATCAAACAAAATAAGAAATGAACTGTATCCATGTATATTATGTAAATATTCAGGTTGTAGTAAATATAAAAATGATATAATTGCATTGACCAATCGGAAGATTTCAAATAAACAATAACATGAAAAAACAATAATAAGATGTTAGTGAATTAAATCAATGACGATAAGGTTATAGTGAATAAAAAACAATATGTTATAACAAGTTTAAGTCAGAAAAACAATAAAAACATTAATAAACAAAGTGACAGGTGAACAATAATCAAAGATCTTTCTAGAACATTGCCAGTTTCCGGTTATAAACAATAAAAAGGGTTTTGTCGGATAAAAGACCCGCGATAGTCAGTGAAGCGTTGGTAACTGAAGAAGCAGGAAGTAAATTGAATGTGATCCAGTTCTTCGTTATAAAATTTTAAGTAATAAGTGTGAATATGTATAAATCAGAAATTTAAAAAGTAACTAATAATTAAAATAAGTGAAAAGACAAATCTGTTTGAAACAAAGTCAAGCCAAATAATAATTATCATCCGATAGTTATAAGAAGGGAGATTGCCACCTGAAGCGGGAAAGCGTTATGGATGGATCCAACTGAAGGCGTCGTTTTGGCGAAAAGAACAAGGTCTGTGGTGTGCGTTTTAATTAGTAATATTTGGTACCAAATAATAAAAAGTGAAATTTAAAATCATAAACACCTGGTAGTAAAAGTTTTAAAATGAATATAATGTACCAGGAAACGTAATAAAAAAACTTACCATTATCAAATTTGTAGATAGATGTATAAATTTCTGTCATGTTGAATTTTCTCCAGTCACATATATATATATATATATATATATATAAAATTTTCCACAAAACAACAAACCGCAACTAATTTCAGTTTTCATCACATGCACAATTGTTATAATACGTTAAAATAATGTTTAATAAAGAAGATCGAAATTAAGTAGATAAATATTTCAGATATCCTTTCCATTCCACGAACCGAATAAAACTAAAGCAGTGTTTAAATATTTTCAATAATCCTATTTATAAGAACGAGCAGAAAAAAGTTTACAAATAGTTGAACAACTTTAAACGCAGGTGTTTATATTTTTTTTCAAAGAAATATAATGTTTACAAACGTTTACCCAAGTTTATGCAAATGAGTCTGCAAAAGCCATCTCAAAAAGAATGAATAGTTTTTTATAATATACAGAAAGTTGGTTTTGATGTGGAAATTTGGATGCATATAGAAAAATCCATTATTTTATTTTATAGCATAAGAATTTTTAATAATTAAGAAAAGAATAATCATTTATTTTTATACATAATAGGTATATGACTCCAACAATAAAAGAAAGCGCCAACTATATTTTACATATAAGTAAGATTTCAATGTTTCAATTTTGTTTCTCTGTCTTTTCATAAATAACATAAAATAAATTCCATTGATGAGTAATGTTGATTTTATTGTGATTTGCCCAGAACCCAGAGTTATAGAGTAGTGTATAAATAAGAGCAGCCGAGGTAGTAAAATTTTAGGAATTAAAGGAAACCACATGCTATTAAATAGCATAATGGATAGGAGGAATTAAAGGTAAAATATATATAAATTAGCTAGCCCAAGAGTGTAATATTTCAATTGTAACAAAACATTAATACATTAAATATTTAAGGTAAATTCACAACTAAAATAATAATTCTCATATGTATAAATTTCATATACAATTTATCTCCCAAACGTGGAATAAATAAATTATAGTATTTAAACAACAATTTCATATTTAAATGAACATTATTAAAATAAGTATTCATATTTAACTTGCTCCCCAACGTGGGGCATTATATGAAATAAAGTAGCATTCATATTTAACATATATATATATATATATATATATATATATATATATATATATATATATATATATATATATATATATATTGAAACGCAATGTATTCTTGACCATTTAAATATTTTATATGGGAGGAATTTTCTTGAATGAAGGTCCTTACTTTTTAATAATTTGTTTATTGTTTGCCAAAAGACGCGTTTCGACTTGTTAAGTCATCTTCTGTTTCGGCTAGAATGTTACATTATGATTTATACATAAGTTATATATATATATATATATATATATATATATATATCCATTACAAATAAGTTGGCAAATATCTTTTTTCAAATTATATATATATATATTATTATTAATTATTATTATTGATAATTTTTTTTTATAAATTGTTATTATATATTATTTTATAAGATGAAGTCGAGACTTACCTTCGGCCGCTCTTTATAGGTTTAATTTTAATTTATAATTTTATCTTATGAAGAGTCGAAAGCATGTTGACCTCTATCTTCGACTGCTCTTTAATATTATTTGAACTTGTCTATTTATTATTTGAATTGTTTATAGCCGGAGACATGTAGACCTTTTCTCGTTGGGTTCATGGCGCATATAAATAAGTCTATTTTAACTGTGGTTTTATTAATTATTGAATTGTAAATATACTGTATATTGAGAAATTAAATGATTTTTGAAAACATATGTGTCTTAATTTACTGTTTCCAGATATTTTGAATGAATGAGGTGAGTCGATATTTCTAAATTTATTAAGGATAGTGTATAAAATAAAAATGCAAAACACTTTACAGAAAAATAATTTTAATAAATTGTTGAGATTGAAATCGTAATTAATTTTAAACACCAAATTTTCTTGATACCACCCCTGTACTCTCTACAGTCAGACGCATGGAATGCTATTGAACATATCTCTACTGCGTCGGCGTGACGAAAATATACGATTTTGCTTCGTCGAAAGCGAAGATACACATTTGTGTTTACAGTCTATTTCCCACTTATGAAATGTTTATACAAATTAAATGTTCGTATGTATACGTTGAAACTATCAAGATAATATTCAAAAACAAAACCATATGATTGCATATACATATATATAAAAATAAATAGGAGTGATGTGAAATTAGTATAGTGATAGACAGAAGATGATAATGTATGCAATAAGAAAATGGAAGCTAGACGAAATTTACATATAATGTGAACAACAATGATACAAATTAATTATTAAAAGTAAGTACATAGTTATTTATTAGTTATGATTTATGGATATCCATGTACGTAAGTTCTTATTATGCATCATAAAATACTCAGGCCTTTTAATGAAATTTCGAAATTATTTTATCGTTCACTATTTGAATGTTTTTATTTTTATTTATGTTGGAATTCCAAATTAATATTAAATTAGCACAGACCTTAATATATCCACTGTAGAAAGCTCCATATTGTTGGATGGCGTCACCTCTTTTCTTGAAGATCTCTTTAGCGAAAGAGATGCACGTTCGAAGAAACTCCCGTTCTCACAAATTGTTTAAAAAGCTTATAGAATTATTATTATTGAACTTTTTTGCAAATTCACATGTCTTATTTTTTTTTTATTAAAATTTATTCGGAAGCCTCTTACATAGATGCTAACCCTTTTTAGCTACCCACGCCCCTCTTTTCTGTCGCAATCAACAACTCTTTCTTGTCATAAAATTCATAGCCTTCTATTGACACTTTCTTTCAAAATAATTGTTTGTTTGGGAATTTTTTAGTTCTAAATGTAAATTAGTTCTTTTAATTGTCCTGGATGGTATCAACACTTATTTGTTTAATTGTATATAGTCTTAAGGGTTTCATAAAATGTCTTTTTTCACTATTGACAATCCCTTATATTGCTAGTTATCCATTTTTAAGGTATTTTGATTTACATTATTTTACATAAAACTTACAATCTAAATATCAAGTATTATATATGCAAATGTATAGTTTTCAATTTTCTAATCTTTGTGATTGTTAATCACATATAAATTCTTATTTATTTTCAAATTTCCCTTTCATAAAAATTATTCTATTCGTAACCAATAAATTTAAGTTGGCAATCAATTTAGTAATTTTTATGTTACTTCCAGTTGATTAATATTCATAATTGCAAACTCTTGTTGACACCTGACATGGCTACGTTCCGCCTGTCAATCAAATACTTTTTATTTCAAATTACCTTTTTAATTATAACCCTTTTTACTTATTACCCATAAATATTGATATTCATTTATTTATTCAAATACTAATTCCTTTTGTTTTCAGGTTTCAAATGATGCTACATGGTAATTACCTGGATGTTCATATGGCAGTGTTTTGAACAGTCTAGTAACTGTTACCATCAACGTAATATTGGATTATTGTTAAGGTAAAATTTTGTACTTATTTACATACTGCTATTACTAGAAATATCTTTATTCACTATCCTTTTTATTCCTTTTAATATAAATGCTTTTCTTAATATTTGGTAGTATAAATGCTCACTTCATTCAATTCAATCATCTAAAACTCCTAGTTTTTTTTCTATATGTAATCTTCAATTGGCCTTACCAATTTTAGATGGTTTCAATATATATATATATATATATATATATATATATATATATATATATATATATATATTGTTGTAGTCTGGACGGATGCTCACATTGTAATCAAATGAAATATTGAAATAAAATAAATAAATGATCATATTTTTTATAATAGCTATATAATCAAGTCTGTCAGTTGATGTTTAATTTCATTAATTCACCATAATGGAAGAATACGAGATTTTTTAAATAAGTTTTGAAATAAATAAGTTAAATTGAGCACACAAAGTCTTGTTATAATGAAGAAAAATATAATATTCGAATATAAGTTGTAAAAATAAATTAACGTAACTCAGGACGGAACATTAAACATAATGTTATGTTAACAGAGGAATTTAAAAATTAAGGATATATGAGATATTATCGATATATTTATTATATATTATGGATCATTACTTGAATCATAAAAGAACCTAATATTAGTGTTATAATTAGAGATTCATCATTATTATTTTGTACACTACAATTTAATTAACACCTTATAACCGATATAAGGAGATAATGATGTAACCGGAAACGTCATATTATATAATGACACATGCATATTAAACATAGACAGTATATTAGTACGCAGGAACAAATACAGACAAACACATCTGCGAGTTAAATTTGATGAGGATGTAAATAACAAAATTTTAAATTACTAAGAGTTTATATTTAACAGTTAGATGATTGAAAATTAAAATGAAATAATTTCATATATGCTATTCATTTATTTGTGTTGTAAAGGTTATGTAAATAGAGTTTAAAATTATACCTATGAAAGAAGTACTGAAACATTTAAAAGGACAAATTTAAAAATTTTATAATGTAGTGAGCATAATAAAGTGTATATAAAAGAAACCATAAGACATTTGTGTGAATAATGATGTAATTTAGAACATTCATTGATATGACAGTCGATCATTGTTAAATAAAAAAATATCAAGTAACATGTGAATATCCGGCAAGAAAAGTTTTTTTGGAAATAACAAAAGAGAGTCGGCGGGACATTAAAGAACTAAGTACTCCATGTATTTGAGCTCCACAAAATTTTGATAAAAAATTATATAAATCTTGAAATTTCGGTAAATTATGAATTCAATTCATAAATAAAGTTTAACCCAGTTTTCCAATCAAGAAAGGAGGATACAGGAAGAAAATACAGACAATTTAGTGATCCGCAGCAGTGCATAAAGGACGCCAAGCTGCAGCAATTTTGAAATTTGCAAACCTCAACAATATAAGGTCAGTGAAATTTCTTCTTTGGGTCCCAAAGAAAAATATTATAATAAAAATGATAATTTCTTAAATAAAACCAAATAAATATAAAGGCCATAATAAATAATTCAAAAACTAAAATTAGTTTGTTGTTCCGAAATTCTAACAATGCCAATGCGACTATCGCTTTTATGCTGAGTGATCCTATTTTATAATAACTGTGCCGTTTGACCAATGTAACATCCCTGATAATCCTGACAAGGTACAGAATAAACAACATCACTCCGGTCCATAGTCAACGTCCTATCTTTGGTATGAGAAAAAACGCTCCTTAGAGTGACAGTTTTATATTTCGCTATTTTCAAATTTTTATAATTCTTGAAATGTTTGATGAAGTCATCCCTAAATTACCCTTCCATTTACCTTTCATTTACAAATATGTCGATGACATTATCTGTGCTGTCCCGTCTGATTCTGTTGATATAATACTTAAAATCTTCAACTCCTTTCATCATCATGTACAATTCACGGTTGAGAATGAGAAAGTAAACAAATTGCCTTTTTTGGACACTGAATTGATAATATGTGATAATAATAATTCTTAATTGGTATCAGAAATCAACGTCCTCTGGTAGATACATTAACTATTTTTCTAACCACCCCAATAATCATAAATTAAACACTGTCATCGCTATGAAAAATCGAGTTATACATATTAGTGATGACATATTTTCACAAGATAATTTAAAAAGGCTCTTCCTCTTGTTTTCGGCTTTCCTAGACACATTCAAGTTAATTTACAATTCTAATTTCTTTGACGGGCCGGATGACAATGTTGTGATTCCTTTCACTTATAAAAAGATACCTTTTGTCAAGGCTCTTACTGACAAAATTGTCTCTCATTTCAAGAATTATAAAAATTTCAAAATTGCGACATATAACACTGTCATTGTAGGGAGCGTTTTTTCTCATACCAAAGATAAGACGTTGACTATGGACCGGAGTGACGTTTTTTATTCTGTACCTTGCCATGATTGTCAGAGATGTTATATTGGTCAAACTGCACAGTTATTAAAAAATAGGATCACTCAGCATAAAAGTGATAGTCGCATTGGTAAAAATTCATGTGCCCTATCTTAGCATTTCCAAAATTTAGATCACAATTTTGATTTTAATAGTGTGAAAATTTTGGAACAAGAAACTAATTATAAAAAACGGTTCTTCTTGTAGATGCGTCATATTTATGACAACAAACAATCAATTAATTTTAAGACTGACATGAATCAACTTAGCAACATTTATTGTAACATTTTAAATTCCAGTAGTCGGTACTAATTGTTTGGTGCCGCCCTGTATAATTAATGTTGTATTTTGATTTTAAAGTGTGACAAGTTTTTATTGCCTTGTTGGTTTTTCCATAAAATGAGTTCATCTTTCATATTTAGGTCGATTTCGTCGAGTTTGTGCTTGTTTCTACTTTAATATTAAAATAAATTTCATCGCTACGACTGGTTTGATGGATTAGCTTAAGTGTTCTGAGTATTGACAGATTTTTTATAGAAATATGTGACGGTCCTGTGTATCTTATTCAGAGAACCCTCGTGGTGTATGTCAAGCTCCAAGCACCACTACCAGCTGAAGGTAGAAAATTAAACGCTTTGAAATGCAATTTACAAACAGTATATTTGATTCTTTCCAAAGGAAGAAGATTGAAATACGTCATTCTTTTGTATTATAAATTGAAAATATGAGCTTATCTACAATGGTCTTTCATGCAACACATTCATACAAATAAACTTATATTAAATACATACAAGTATGCAGCTTGTTATACATTTGATACAATATGGAAATCACGAGATATTCACCAACATTCTCATTAAAGAAAATGGACGATTGTCAAACACACGCGTCAGCAGAGTTCCAATATCTGACGTTTAATACACACAAGTAAGTTTTTGTTTGAAATGAAATGGTTTTAAATACCTTTTTTATCATTCACTGATCTTCAATAGACGAGTGTTCACCTTGTTTTATTTACATTTTTGTAGGCTGCTTCATGGAATTCCAGGTTTGATTCAAAATCCATTCGAATCAATTCATTTTCGATGGTTCCCCAGAATATACTTTCTTGGATCGTGAAAAAGTTATTCCCACGATACGGGATATGTAATTTCTTCTGGGATCGTGAAAAATGTTATCTCCACTATATAGGATATTTACAGGGCCGTTCCAATCATATGTGCAGGTCGTGCGGCGCACGACGGCGCCGTCACAAAAAAGGCGCCGAAGGCGCCGAAGATATTTTTTTTATTTTTACCAATGTCTGAATATGCTAGAATTAAGATTAAAGTAGGAAATAAGTAATAATATTTAAACAAATAATTTATAAAATGTATTATTATGATCATTATTATCATCTATAGATTCAAATATGACTTCTTTAAGTTGCTTGGTCCCGACCTATTGCATATTTTGTTCTATTACTGAGTGCCATGCGCCCGCACTATATTTCTTAGTTCTATGTTTCATTTCACAAGTTCATTCTTGTCTGGCCAAGCGAGTATTGCAGTGAAATCATGTTCATTTGAGCATTGGCTTTTGTCTTAAGCAGTAGAGTAAATCGCATCTCGCATCAGCTACAAAGTTATACCTATTTCTTATTTCCTTATTTGAAATTTTGTTCTTTTCTGGAAGCTCAAACTTTAAAGTATAAGTTATAAGTATAAAATAAAGTTAAGGTAAGTAATGTATATCCAGATCGTTATAATTCGTAATTATAAATTAATTAGATTCAACAAACCCCGAACCCAAAATTTTATGTAGTATTATTTTTTTAGATGTTCAAAAAATGTTTATTTTTTGTTTGGTAATAAAATGTTTATTATTGCTTCAAAGTTGTATTATTTATTAATTACCGTCTAGCGATTATGTTGAATGTACATAATATAAAATTTAAAAAATATATGCACAAAAAAAAGGCGCTGTGATCACATTTGCATGACGGCGCTCGACCAGGTTGGAACGGCCCTGGATATTTATTCTCTTCAGGAATGTTTTTGTGAGCTTAGTTTAACTGTTCACACGTTATTTTACTTGCTATTTTTATACAATTCTTATTAATTTGATCAAAGAATAATGTACTTCTTTTTAATTTTTTAATACCTACGTTCATACTTCCTTTTTTCTCAATCAACAAACTTTTTTCTAACAAACTTTCATTTTTTCATTATTTAAGAATCAGCCCTCTGCTTATTGAAATCATATAAACATTCTTAACCAATCAAAGTAACTTATAGTTGTTCATTTGATAGATTTCATTATAATCTTCAAAATATTTGCTATTATAAAACATGATCTTTTACAATTCTAAATAAACAATTCATATATTTACTCTCCTTTTCATTAATTCTTAAAAATTTTTAGCTGTCAACGACCTTTTTTACCCTGCTCTATACCAGATGATAAGTACTTCCACAAATGTCAAAGATGTTATAACCCTAATGTTTTTTATTTTGAATTTCACCCTTGGATACATTACAAGAAAAATTTCTAGGGCTTCTAAATAATTTTTATGGTACCTAATAGAAGTTTAAGATAATATATAAACATTTAACTATTCCATTTGAAGAGTGGATTCTTTCATTTTATAACAGGTGATGTTTTTAAATTTTTCTCTTAAATAGTTGGAATTCATATTCAGTTTAATTTTAACCCTCGAATGGTTTTCCTTTCATTAATCTTATAGTCATTAATATTTTAAATTGTAATTCACTCGTGTTAGATATATACAATGTGTAGCATTATTTTTCCATAATAATATATTAATACAGTTCCTCTATTTAAAATGTAAGAGGAACATTAAAATAAGGAAAACTATTTATATTTGGATGCAATACTTTCGATACACACTGTAATATATGTAAAATCAATAATTTTGATAGATTCAGTATACAAATCAAATTTGACATTTTAATTTTCGGATGACGTTTATGTAGAATATATTTAATGATAGACAGATTATATTACAATTTGGAGAATATATATTTGAAATTTTATAATACAGATGTCTCTGCTATCAGAATTACAATGGTAATAAAAGAATTCAAATCTCTCTTTGTTATAGGGAAACATAAATTAGTATTTTTTTAAAAAAAAAAAGAATTTTTCGTAACTACAGGAGAAGAGATTTTATTTATTTGAAAAAAAATTAGGCAGTTGAATTTGAAGCCCCCACGAGACAACATCGTAATAAGAGTTGTCTCAAATTTTGTTGAGAATTTAATAAAAATTGTATAACTATACAATCAAATTATAAAGCCATACATTGTAAAGTCAGTGCGTGCATAATTCGTAGAAGAATTGTATCGTATCAAGTGTTCCAGTTTCTAAATCAGATATTTAGAAAGTTTTGCAGAATTCTAAATACATTTAGAATACGTACGAGTTTTCCTGTCCTACTTGGTGAGTCCACTCCAGTTTAAAATTATTTCTCGAGAATTAACAGGCCTTTTTTTTAAATACATTTCGAAAATAGATGCATCTATAGCATAATATTAGCTAAACCAAATTAACGTTACACATAGAAGATCTTACATCAAGTGAAAAATTTTGAATAGACAATTTGAACACAAATTTGCGTTATTTGACATTGATACACGTCAAGTATATATTAAACGAGTTGAACTTTTACTTAAAAAATTACAATTAGTTGATTTCTAGAATAGGTTGTAGTAATATTAAGGTTGGTAGAAATTATCATCTTTGTTTCGTTTACAATATTTTTGGGAAACAATAAATACTTTTATAGTTTGTTATCTGATTATATAATATATAATTTTGATTCCAACTCACTGTGGTATTAATTCAGTATCTATTTTCATCGTATTTAACATTTTGCATGCTATAGAAATTTTGATCTAATCAGTGACATTTGCTTAATTTCCAGTGACAATTAATTTGTAAATGTCATAAGATAATTCAAGTTTCTTTTATTATATTAAAAAACAGTTACTTGAGATTCTGAATATAGAATAATATTTGATTTGATTAATACTTGAAAATTACAAAATTTGAATTATTATTATTTAAAAATTATTTTATCTCACCCTGAGACTAGAGTGATTAAGTCTATTGTGAATTAATTTATCTTTCTAAATCCAGAAATCAATATTTATCTTGGCCGGGAATTGTTTGACAACTACTGTCATAAGTAAATTAGGTTACATACGCTGCTAAAGGTGTGTGTACAAGAGTGACGCTACAATCACAAATTGTGAAAACGTCGACAAATAATATTTCACATTGTTAAATTCATAACATAATATTAGATATTTAACAATATATTAATACATTCCCTCTATTTAAATTTTAAAGAGAACATTTAAATAAGGAAAAATGTGCATATTTGTATGTAATACTTGTGATACACACTGTATAATCAATAATTTGAAAGATTCAATATAGAAATAAAATTTAACATTTCAATTTCGGATGACATTAATGCAGAATATACTTAATGATAGATAGATTTTATAACGATTTGAAAACAAAAATACAGATGTCTCTGCTAGCAAAATTGCAATTATAATAAAATAATGAAAATCTCTCTTTGTTATAGGAAAACATAAATTTGTATTTTTTTTTAAAAAAAGAATTTTTGGTAACCAAAGGAGACGAGATTTATTTATGTAGAAAGTTTAGGCAGTTGAATTGGATATCCCCACGAGACAACATCGAAATAAGAGTTGTCTCAAATTTATTTAATAATATATTAGTAATTATATGAATATATTATCAGATCATAAAAACCTTGCATTGTAAAGCCAGTGCGTGTATAATTCACAGAAGAATTACATCGTTAAAGTGCAAGTGGTTTTCCGGTTTCTAAATTATAAATTTAGAAAGTGTTGCTGAATTCTAAATACGTTTTTTAGAATACGAACGAGTTAACCAGTACCTAGTTGGTGAGTCCTGTCCAGTTTATTTACATTATTTCTCGAGAATTAATAGGCCTTTCATAAATATATTTCAAAAATAGATGCATCTCATGATAATAAATTCGATCTAAATCACAGTAACGTTACACATATAAAATTCAACGTCAAGTGAAGAAAATTTTGGAATAGACAATTTGCACGGAAATTTGCGTATTTGACATTGATATACATCAAGTATAAAATCAGACATTTTGATAAAAATATTTAGCTAGTAGATTTCTAATATAGGTTGTTTTAGTATTAAGGTTGATAGAAAATTCTTTCTTTGTTTTTCGTTTATAATATTTTTGAAAAGTTATAATTTTTTTGTAATTTGTTATTTGATTATATATTATATAAATTCCAACTCACTTTGGTACTCATTTCATATCTATTCTCATTGTATTTGATAATTTTTATGCTATAGAAAATTTGATATAATAAGTGAC
This sequence comes from Galeruca laticollis, assembly GCA_963921935.1. Taxonomy (NCBI): domain Eukaryota; kingdom Metazoa; phylum Arthropoda; class Insecta; order Coleoptera; family Chrysomelidae; genus Galeruca; species Galeruca laticollis. Next base: position 154,635,202 of record OY998181.1, on the reverse strand, counting down.
ATTTGGTTAATTTCCAGTGACAGTAAAATCATATATGTCATAAGATAATTGAAGTGTCTTGTAGTATATTGAACAAACAGTTACTCTAGATTTGGAATAGCGTAATACGTAATTTGGAGAATTCATTGAAATTTATAAATTTGAATTATTATTTAAAATCTTTGATCCCTCCCTGAGATAAGAGTGAGTAAGTCGATTGTGTATTGATTTATCTTTCAAAGTACAAAATTTAATATTCATCTGAGCCGGGCATAATCATTTGACAACTGCTGTCAAAATTCAAATAGGTTATATTCAGTGGTAAAGGTGTGTTCACAATAGTGTAGCTACAATCACAAATTGTGAAAACGTCCACAATTAATATTTTATATTGTTATATATCAGACATTCAATTAAAATTATTATAATTATTAAAACATTAGATATATAATAATTTGTCACCCAAACGTGGGGCAACTATATAACTATAATAGAATATAGCATATATTTAGTAATATATATATATATATATATAACCATTAAAAATAAAGTTTAAGTACGCCACTGTTCGTATTCGAGTTTAAACTGAGTCCAGAATACTATCGAACAATTCTCCTACCAAACAAATGAAAAAGAGCCCTTGTATTTTTCCAAAGAACCCGATAACCGCTCATTTCTGTTTTCAGTTGTATTTTAAACATCTATCATTTATCCCACACATTAAGGTCGTAGCTCACGTATACAACTCCGCTCCTACACAGCCCCCGCACAATACCGCCTTAAAACAGAGATGACTACTCGTTGTCCGTGCGCCGAGAGCTAGGAGGCAAACAGCAGTCAACGCGCTTACAGCTGTCAATCAACTAGTTGTCCCCGCGCTTACAGCTGGAAATCAACTACACAGTCAACGCGTCAACCGCTTTTCACGACAGTCACAGTTTGTGATAAGTATCCATTGGAAGAACTCGTATTTTTGGAATACGCTGAGCTATGCGGATCGGGAGGCTTGGCTTAATCACCGAAAGGATTAATAGCCATAGGTCAGTCAGTCCCTAGACAACTAACCTCGGGGCACCTGGCGCACCCCGTTGTAGTTGGCCTTGTACCTACATATGGTATCGACCTCTTTTCTCCTATAATCGTGTTATTAACTATGGACCTGAAGAAAAATAATAAACCTTCTAAGGGGCCTATATAGAGACTCTTAGTAAAAGGAATTTGAAGGTTACGTAGGCAATGAAGACTTCTGACTCTCCAGCGCAGCCAAAAGCCTCCGAAACCTTAAAAACAATACCACATGGAGACGCTTCAGTGAATCCTGAAGATCCGAAAGCTCCAAGTGGGAAACTTTCAAGTGTCCTGAGAAGGAAGCTTAAAAAATGAGGGAACAAGGCATTGATACCAAGACAATGGCGTTGCCGATTCCCTCAACATCGAAACAGGGTGAAAACCAGCAGACAAAGGGCATTAAGAGAATTGTGTAATCCAGGAGCACTCCTGAAGGAAAAAAAGAAAAAAGGCCAAATGTAATGATGAGACTAGTACATGAAGTACAGTGTGGCCGTCAAAGGGATCAAGGCAGCCGTGGGCCCTAAACACTTCTCAGATACAACTATCTCGGAAGGACAGGTAGGGACTAATAAAGAGAAACTGACCAAAATGATCGACGAGGTTCAGAAGGAGGCTAGGTTTGAAGCCAGTTGATACATGGGCAGCTACTATGGGCTGATATGTGCCAATGAGGAGTCCTTCAATATAACGAGGGACTATCTGGCAAGTAAAACAAACTGGAAGCTCATTAAGAGTGACGCACTTCCAAATTCGTAACGAATCGTCGCCCTACTTCCAGAGACTAAAAAAGAGGACCTGAAAGCGGGGCTAAAGAGACTCGAAAAACAAAATCCAGAGTTGAAGGTTGATCATTGGATGATCCTTGACTCCAAATCATCCGATATGGGACTGCATGTGAGTATTGGAATTGATGAGGAATGAATGAAAAATCTAGTTCGGGCTCAATGAAGACCGTACTACCTATTACAGCGAGCCAGCTTTAAGACCGTGGAAAACACTACCGAAGCAGAAACTTGTATATGTTACAGATCTAAACTGTCTCGCCTCTTACTTCGTGGAATCTGCTCATATTAGTGTTTTAAATGAAACTCTCGGTTTCTAGTTAATTCCACAATATAATAAAAGTTATTGAAAATACTAAAAAATTGACAATAGTTTCGATATATTGATTTATCGAAACAATTGTCAATTTTTGAGTATTTTCAATAACTTTTAGTATATTGTGGAATTAACTAGAAACCGTGAGTTTCAATTAAAACACTAGTTACAGATCTAAATATTATAACTTGATGCCAATCATGGAACTTTGTACGGGTGACATGGTAGCAGCAAAAATAATTAAACTCGAAAAAGATGGGGAGTTAATAGAGACAATGAGAATGTCTCTCTCTTTTTATCTTCCCATCGATTCAGAAGAATCATTACCGGGGGCTAATATGGAGAACCTGATGGAATACGCCAGACGATACAAACTGGATGTTGTTGTAGGGGCTGGTACCAACGCACACCACTTCGGCTGGGGCGGCAACAATGACACCAACACTAGAGGTAAGAAACTATTCATGTATTACTGAACTTGATATTGCGAATGTGGGCAATACGACAACATTTAAGACATCGAGGGGGGAATCATCAATAGATGTAACTCTCTGCATTCTACGATTCGGGGAAATAGATGGCTATTGGTACATTCAAGGATTCTAAGAGTTCCTAGCGATTGGGGATCTTACAAAGAATACCTGCTTTCTAAAATCCTCACACACCTAGGCAGACCTAAAACTGCTGACGAGTTAGAAGGAAAAGATGCATGGTTGCAACAGACCATAGTAACTTCCTATCACAATAACTGTCCGATAAGGGTGAGTCGCTCTTCCAGACAAGCCGTCTGGTGGAATAAATAGCTGACAACACTAAGGAAAGAAACAAGACGTATTTTTAACACAGCGAAAATAACGGGCAACCGGGAGCATGGCTAAACTAGGTGCATATGATGAAAAAATATAAGAATCAAAGAAGAGATCCTGGAGGGAACTCTGTGAGATGTCCCTGACAGGGTCATAATTAATAGGACTCTCAAAAGGGACACTTCTAATAAACTATACTCTATCCAGTTGCCGAGCGGGGAGTTCACAAATACTGAGGAGGAGGCTTTAGAGCACTTCCTTAGTGTGCACTTTCGAGGTTCGGCAAAGATAGATTCAAATTACGATAACGGGCCGGTAACCAAAACAAGGGCTACCAAAGAAATAGCCCTAGCAAAATTATTAAACATCGAAGTTGCTTTTGATAACACGTCGATGGCATCAATAAACAAATCACTCAAAAAAGGACGGATAAATACTTCCACATACAGATGGATAAGATTCATGCTAGGGCATAGGAGAAAATCGGCACACATGATGCATGATATAACGTACACCGTCAGAGCGACTAAAAAGTGTCTTCTAGAGGGAGGGCTCTCACCACTATTGTGGAATTTAATTGCGGATGACTTGATCTGCTGGTTAAATGATCAAAGCATATGGACGCTAGGCTTCGCGGATATGGCCTAGTGATTGTCACTCCGCGAACGTCTTACAAGAAGCACTACGAATTGTGGAAGACTGGTGCCTTAAAGAGGACCTAACAGTCAACCCAAAAAAACCATACTAGTAGCTTTTACGAATAGAAGAACTCTTCCGCAGGGCAGAGTACAACTGTTTGGGTAATAACTAGAAATGTCTAAAGAGGTGAAATATCTGGGAGTGACTCTCTATTCTAAGTTGAATTGGAGGACTCACCTGGAAAAAACTACTACCAGGGCAACCAGTTATGGGCAAGACCTGGGGAATACGACCTGCGGTGGTACACTGGTTTTACCTAATAGTGATTAGGCCAACGATCACCTATGGAACGATGGTCTGGTGAACGACAGAAGTGTCATTAGTTGAGAATAAATTAACCACAATCCTAAGACAAGCTCTCATCGGGATTACCGTGGCAAAGAACAGCACGGGGACGTCATCAATGGAAGCCTTAGATTATATATATTAACAAGGATAACGGCAGCCAGCGAAGAATTTGGAATGAAACTAAATACACAGAAAACAAAAACGAGGATCACCAGCAAACACCAGATCAGAACGGTGAAGATTAAGGTTAACGGAGAAGATCTGAAAAAGTAACAAGAATAACTTACCTTGGAAGCAATCTTGATGAAACTTGGGACCACTCACTAGAGATAAGAACACGTCTAGAAAAAGCACGTACAATATTTTACAAAATGCAAAAAGTCCTATGTAGTCGCCAGCTGAATCTTTCATTGAGAGCTCGAATACTTAAGTGCTACGTTTTCTCTACTTTACTCTACGGTGTTGTAGCCTGGACAATCACAGAGGCAACACAAAAAAGAATCCAAGCATTTGAACTCTGGTGTTACCGAAAAATGCTCAGAATATCCTACATGAGTCATACGACGAACGCGGAAGTCTTGCAGAGAATGAACAAGGAAAAAGAGCTCATGCTCCTCATAAAGAAACGAAAAACACAATATTTTGGCCACATCATGAGAAATCAAAAATACGAACTGCTCCAACTTATAATCGAAGGCAAAATCAATAACAAAAGGGGACCAGGAAGAAGACGCAACTCATGGCTTAAAAACCTACGACAATGGACAAATATGACATCCATAGAACTGTTCAGGACAGCTACAAATGAAATCAAATGGGCAAATGTAATAGCCAACGTCCTTAAGGATAAGGCACCATAAGAAGAAGAAGAACAAGGATAAGCAATAGCTATACTTTTATAATCAATTTTCTTCTATACTTAAAAATTAACTATTTCCTTCTCTTTCTTTGAGGGAAGATTTTGCAATTTGCGCATTTGTATCAGAAAACGTGAGTCGAGAATAAAAGGTTGTGTCAGGTAACAGGTAGTGTTGTTTGGTTCATAATGTTCCGTAACGAACGTTTGACGGATGCAGAACTAGTGCGGTGTTTGTATGAAAGTATTGAGGAAGATTTATCTATTTTAGAAGATTTGCATGATAATAATAGTGTGCTGCTGGAAAGAAGTGACGAAGAGGGTGGAGTGGAAAGTGAGCAGGAATAAAGTGAGGCTAGTTTAGAAAAGAGAGAAAATATTCAACCGTTTTTTCTTTGGAAATATTGAACCAAAAAAACTAAGTTTGATGATTCAAATTCAGTTTGTAAGCAACGCAATCTGAATAAATGTTTAACGCCAATAGATAGTTTTGAAGCATTTTTAACTTCAGAAATCGTTGTTTGACATAAGACAATTAAAAATATTATCTTATGTCAATTTGAAAACTGTTCTAGGTTTAAGAAATGAAACATTAGTAAAATATATATTTTACAGTTCACTGCAACCAAGGAAATTCTAAAAACAAAGATGCAACAATTTTATCTATGTTTCTGGCGAGAAGTAATGGTCCCAACAACATATTATAGACGCAGCGACTCCATCAAGAAACTGCCGCAATGCAAATGCAACTATTCAGAAATACCCACAATGAGAGCAGAGCACAAATTTGGACCATGCCGCACGGAAAGGGTTGAATGATGTTGTTTACACACTTAAAACCTTTATATTTTCTTATTTGAGTCCCAAAACCAATGTAAGGTTAACATGTTAGAATTAAAGTGATGAACGTCAAAATTTTAGACGCAGCCGCATTATTATATGTCCCTACAGAAATTGATAGTGGATACCAATTATTTGCAATAAGAAGAAATACGGAGGAAATAAATACGTCTCTGCTATCCCGATGCAAACTTTTTGAATCATATGCTTTTCCATGTCAATATGTATGATCCAAGATGAAAACCTTTATTAACCTTCCTCCTCTGGAACTTTTTGTTAGGGCAAAGGCAATGATGGTGATTCTCAGACTCAAATCGAGAGGCATGGGGACCCCGAATAAAGTTCGTGGAGGACATACTGATACAACTGGGATAATACTAGATGAACCGAACTTTCAAATGGGTCTGAATAGTATTGTTACGAAACAGCACACTGGTATAGTCCCTAAATCCCACTCTGTCTAAGCCAGGTATGAAAGTTAAAATTATGGCGGATGCGCAGGGTTTCTTAGAATTGTTTACGAATTGTGACTATCTTATCTAGACATGTTTTTGTGCCCAGTCTTATCTAGAAAATGTCAGAAGGCCAATTGTTTCTGGGTAAGCCGCAATCTAGAATTATCTAGTGAAAAAGGCACTAATATATAAGTGACCGACCAGGAAGAGTGGAGTTCAGTTGATAAAGTGATCTCGTGAAATAAACAAGAATACACCGAAATAGCAAACAGTAAATAAGTGAATATAAATTAATTAAGTGTTTGTATAAATAAGTTTAAGTGAATATACTGTGTATATAATTAGTGAATAGTGTAGTGAATGAATGAATTAAGTAAGTGAACCTACCGTATGTTTAAAATGTATCCCACCCGTAATAAAAACGTTTAAATAAATAAGAAGAACGTTACAGTATGATACCAGAGAGTATATTCACCGAGCGAGTGAATATTATTATTCCATCTAGGCAACAGGTGACGCACTCGGGAAATCCTGGCTCCGATGGCTCTAAAACAAACCACGGCACTGGGGCTGGTATAAATGGACCTAGGAAGAAAATGTTCTACAGCCTACGTCTGTATTTTAGGCAGAAACATCAAGAGAGGTTATACCGGACAAAAAATAAAAATATATATTGACAGCCAGGCTCTGCTTAAAGCTATCAGCAATCCAACCACTAAATCTATACTGGTAAAAAAAGTGTAAAGAGTTCCTTAATAAGGTGGCAATAGACAACACAGTGCCTCTAGTAGCTAACTAGCTAAACAAGGCTCTAAAGGAGACTTCATAGGTCTGGAACCGTTCTGTGGAATCACAAAGGATTACGTAAGAGGAGAAATGCGGAACTGGCTAGACAAGGAACACCAAAACAAATGGAGATTGACCTAAAGTCACCTTTGCACAAAAAGCTTACTGAAAAATGTAAACAAAGAACTCTCAATCAGGTTATTGAAACTGAACAAGAGACATTTGAAGACAGTTACTTGACACTGTGCCGTAAGGAACATCTATACAAAATGAGAAAAGTCAGTGAACCTATCTGCAGGAAATGTGAACTAAGGGATGAAATACCTACACATATACTCTGCTTATGTAAGAATTTATAAGGACTCGGGTAGAAGCATTTTGGAAAGGAAATAACACAACCATCAAAACTACTCAAAATCCCCCAAATAAGCTAGTGGCTTATTCGAGAACACGAAGCTTCTGGAAATGGTACAATGACTTAGGTTGAGCACAACCCAAACGAATGAACGAATTCGTATTTTTTTTGCTATGTCTATGGTCCTACTGGCGCTGGCGGCGCAGCGGATGGTAACTCGGTCCTCCCATGGAGCGCGTGGTAAGCATGCTACAAGCGAGACGACAACTATTGAGTGGTGCGATTGCGGTAAGATAATTTGTGTTGTCAATGTAAAGTATGTCTACAGAGAGGCTCACATTTGAATGAACACTATTCTGCCGGGTGGGAGCGGTGTAGTATAAGTCGGCTACGACCTTAAACCGAAATAAATAATCCCAAAATAAAAACAAAATTGGAGAGAGTTGGAATTACCATACAAACAGTAAAATCCATTTTCATCAATTTAAATTGCTGATATTTTTCCATTTTTTGTAATTTACTCCACTAATTATTAAAATTCAGCACAAATTGCTTAATAATTGGAAATTACTTTCAGAGTTATTTGAATTGAATTATAAAATTGAAATAAACATTTACCTACTTACCAACATCACTATAAAAAAATCACAATGCAGTATGTTTACCGATGGTAAATATCACTGAAACAAATGAACCTGCACGATCACGACTTCCTTTTAAAATTTGATCTCGTCTTGTAAATAAGTCATTTGCCAATGACCGCATCCTCAGATAATCCTCATTTTTCAAATCTGGACCCTATCAGAGTATTTTCTATTATCTCTAGAACCCACTTAAATCGTCCATAAAGGTCAAACAAATATTTAACTTCTAGTTTCAGTCGCTTCCAAAGGACGATATTTTTAAAGTTTCGTTCTAATCAAAGTTTTAAATCGGGAAATGTCTAGTAGATACATGAGAATGTTCTTTTAATAAGTATCTTCCGCCAAATCAGGTCAATTTTGATTTCAACTCGTGTATAAAACAGCTGACTTGATATTTAATAATTTTTGCTTGTTACCGAGGTTAAAGTTTGTAACATTCAAAAATAAATATGAGTAATTAACGGTTTTATTGTTGAGTTACACAATTACTATTGAATTGTCTGTAGTAAGAATAATTGTTTAATGTTTTGATCGAGTATTTTATATTTTTTATGAAAATGTACACACGCAGAAGAAGTTCGTTTATCGCTGATTTACATGGGTATAGTTTTGCTGGGTAGAGTAGAGTAACTCGACCCGTAAAAATACTTCAAAATATCAGAAGAGTAGAGTGGACTTGTTACTAGTAGAGTAGAGTACTATCGAACATTTGGCAAAGTAACTCTACTTTACTACCCCTTCTACTTTTGGATTTTATCTTTAACCAAGTCTAACATATCTTTAAATATCTGTGGCGTCATTCTAAAACACCTTTTGAATTCCTACGCATCCTCCGAGGCTAACTCTTTGAGCAGAAATGATGATGGTCCACGTGAATCCCTTTTTTTAAACCATTCTTTGACCCATACGGTTCTTCTTACTTTCATCTCCTCTTCCACAGCTTTTACTATTTCCATTAAGAAAGCTTTTGCAACCCCCTTGTTACAATTTTGAAATAATTTCTTTTTTTTAATAATAATTTTCGCTGCAGCACTACTGATACGAACTCTCCTTTCTTGTAAATTGTTCCAAGCCATTTTTCGGTAGAGTAGCGAGTCCTACGCTACTAAAAACTATACCCATATAAATCAGCCATTGAAGCTGGCAAGTTTTTATAACGGAATATTTAGAATATCGAGTCGATGATACTTGCACTAAAAGGCACACGCCCACTCTAAATGACAAAGTTGTTAGATACGCCCTATATATACGGTACGTGTCTTTGATTATTGGCCAAAACAAAATACTACACTTCTTTAAAAAAATCATTTAACACAACTAATACTAATTTTTTAATAACATTCAATATTTATAATTTGTAAAATGATGATTTTATGTAAATCGTGGCAACACTGCGTCGTTCTTGTTCAGATTTTCTCGTCGTATCACGCGGCCGCCGTCTGAATCTGGAGTGTCGGTTTATTTTCTTCGCTTTTCTAACATTCAAGTTCGCTCAATTGTCGGTTGATGTTGTTGGTTCATTAAGTTTATTTCTTGTTGAATAGTGACTAAGTTAGACATTTTATAAGTTATGTGCTACAACTACAAACATCGTTATACCTAACTGGAAAAAAGTGCGAGCTAAGTTTAAGTAAGAGTCGGTATTGGCATGTCATACTCTAAGCACAAAGCACAGTATACACTCAAACGAGTTATGGACTGTTACTACGTTTATTTTTCAATTATAAATCGTGCGAAGCCTCGGTTACTCAGCTGTCAAATATAGTAAATATTATTGTATTGTCAGCAGTCAACGGTAAATTCATTGTTGCCAGCTTTATGCAGAGTTCTTAGCCTACTTTTTAAATAACTTAGAAATCTAGTTATTCAAGATAGGTACCTATAAATTAAAACATAAGGAGAAACACATTCCTGCTCAGAATTTAAGCTTTAAATTAAATGATTTCTGCAATTTTTTAAAATTTAATTTGTTTCATTTTGGCAAAAATTAAGCTAAAAGATACTGACTTTTTCTGCTTATCATTTTTCCCTCTTTTTTGCTTCTAAAGTCGCAGGTCGCTAATGAAGTCTCTGTATTTTGTTTTCAGAAATCAATTAGAATGGATACAAGAAGATTTTTTAAGAAAAAAACGAAGAGTGAGAGTAGTACATGCACTAACGAAGCGAGTACCTTAGAAGGAGGTGGTGTTGATCCTGAGCGCTAATAAACCTCGTTATCTGCTAATGCTATTGGTGAAAATCCAAGTATTCATCCTTTAGATGTAGAGAATTTTATTGGTAACTATGCTTCTATTTCCGATGAGAGAAAATATGCGTTATTAACGCGACCTTTTGTTCCCGACAAAAGCTACAATTTTAAAAGGGACTCGGATGGAACAAGAATTTTTCAGTATGAATGGTTACAAATTTATGATTGGCTTGCTTATTCCAGTGAGCTTAAAGGTGGACTTTGTATAAATTGTGTTAAGTTTCGCCCAACTTTAAGAAGAGGAATATTGGGATCTTCCATTGTGAAACCCTTCCAGAATTGCAAAGACTTTCATGAAAGTGCAAAAAAACACATGTCTTTCGAGTGGCATCGTTCATCGACAATAAAAGTTCTTAATTTTCGAAAAATTATGGAGGCTAAAAGTTCCTGCGTTACTGAACAGCTTAGTAGTTATGAACGCGAGCTGGTGAAATCTAATAGAGAAAAACTTGTGTCAATCCTTTCCACTATAATATTCTGTGGTACCCACAATTTATCTCTCCGTGGTAAAACCACTGGAAATTTTGAAGATCTCCTAAACTTTTGAGTCGAATGCGGAGATTCAGTATTAAAATCTTATTTGGAAAGTTGTGCAAACAATGCTAAATATACTTCTCATCAGACTCAGAATGATTTACTAAAGATTTGTGGTGATATTATTAGAGAAGAAATTATTGCAGAAGTAGACGCAAGTGACGGTTTCTCAATATTAGCCGATGAATCTGCTGATATTTCTGGTGTTGACCAGCTTTCAGTAGGAGTCAGATTCGTAGATAAAAAAAATTCAGTGCGTGAGGAATTCATAGGATTTACTGAACTCACTTCCATGACTGCTGTAGGCATATCATCAGCTATTTTGGAAGTTTGCGAGAATCATGGTTTGAACATGCAAAAGTTAGTGGGATTAGGTTTTGATGGTTGTGCAACAATGGCAGGCCGCGAAAACGGAGTTCAGAAAATAATTCGTGAGAAATATAATAAAGCTTTCTTTTTTCATTGTGCTTCGCATAGGCTCAACTTGGTGGTCAACGACTTGAACAAAATTCAGGATGTGCAACATTCCGTAAATGTGATTAAAAAAAGTATCAACTTTTTCCGTGAAAGTCCATATCGGAGAAAATAGGTTCCAAAAATTCCGCTATTTTGTGAAACTAGATGCTCCGCTAAGTACAAGTCTATTAGAATATTCTCGGAACATTTTGAGGAAATAAGAAACGCGCTTGACCATTTATCTAATATAATGGAAGTAAATGGAGATACACGATCGAAAGCCAACCAGTTACTATGCGCTATTTCTAATCCTAAATTTATTGTGTGTTTGCATATTATTTCACACTTTAGTGCTAAACTGGAGCCTGTATGTAACATTCTACCAACAAAAACAATAAACCTTTTGTCTACAAGAAAACATATTCAAATCCTCTTATCTATTCTGAAAGATCACAGGGATAATGCGGTGACTTATTTCAAAGCTATTTTTCAGAAATGTTTATTGGACGGGGAGAAATTTGATGTTGATATCAAAGTACCTAAATTAGCTGCGAGACAGACACAAAGGGCTAATTACGCTACTGATACTGCTGAAGACTATTTTCGTTTTTCTTTGTTCATTCCGTGCCTGGATTCAGTTATTCAGTCGATTGAAATCCGATTTTCCCAAGAGACGGAAAACGCTTATGCTCTGTCTATTTTTCACCCCTATTTAATTACGAACGATGAAACATTTAGTTTATTAAAAACAAAAATTGATAGCATCTCAAAACTGTATGAAATCGAAAATTTGGATTTTGAAGCCCAAACTTGGAAAGAAATGTGGGTGTCAAAACTCAACACTGACCTCGAGCAGCTTGAGGTGGTTGAATTAATAGATGAACATTGCCAGTTTTTCCCAAACATCAAAAAAGCTCTAAAAATTTTCGTAGCTCTACCTCCTACCACAACAACAATTGAAAGATCTTTTAGTACCCTTCGTCGTGTAAAAACTTGGCTAAGATCAACAATGTGCGAAGAAAGGCTTTATGGTCTCTGTATGCTCAGTGTTCACCGTGAAAATGTGAATAAAAATAAAAACATAATTATTGAAAAAATAATAGATCGGTTTGCAGAAAAGAGGAGAAATATTCTATTACTTTTCTCCCCGTAAAAAGGTACATATACATACAAATGTATTTTTTATAAAAGGTCATGTACATATTTTCAACATTAGAGTTAAGTTTTAGTTCAAGTCAATCATATATATATATATATATATATATATATATATATATATATATATATATATATATATATTGTAATACTTTATTATTGTAAGTATAAAAAAAACAACCTTTTATAAGATTTAGATCCAGACTAATAAAACTTGTTATTATAGTTTAATAAATTTCTGGGCGCCAACCTACCATTTAAAAGGTAAGTAAAATTCAATAATACTATTCAGAAATTGTTGGAATTGTCCCAAATAATTGTAAATATATATCCGCTTCGGCCCTGTACAAGATGACCTATTTACAGGGAGTCAATTCTTGAAAGAACTGTAGTATTGATCTATATCTCCTTTTATAAATTTTTCCTTTTTTTTTATGAAAGCAAATTTGAGCTGATTCAAATTTTAATAATATATTGAAACATTGATAAAGCTTTTAACAATTGATGCAATATTAAGATTAAATTCAAACTACATTCTCTATTTAAGAAACACCCTGTATCTAATTTTTTTTAAATAGAACTATTAAATTATATATATTTTTTTTAAATTCATTCGCAATTATAATAAAATCTCTTACCTTCCAAACTATAAATACAGGAACTGCTTCTTAGTATTCCCAAACAGTGATCTTTGTTTCTGGATTTTCCTTTTTTATGTTAAGACTACCTTATAAGAAAGTATATTAATTTAAGATCTACAAAAACATTCAATGTCTTATGATAAAAAGAAAACTTCTGCAATATACACTATTTGAGAATTTTGATAACAATTAACCAGACCTTTTAAAGTGATTCTCTTCTTTCTTCCAATTCTTATAAACGTGTTTTATATGTATATAAATTTCTCCTCAAATCAATCTCTTCCGTCTTCCAACTCTTATAAACGTGTTTTATATGTATACAAATCTCTTTTCAATTTAATCTCTTCTGTCCTTCAACTCCCACAAACGTGCTCTATATGTATATAAATCTCCCCTCAAACCAATCCCTTCTGTCTTCCAATTCTTATAAACGTGTTCCACATGTATATAAATTTCTTCAATTATTCCAAAATATCCATCTGAATTGTCAATTACAATGTTTTAATTTTAAATTATCACTCATTATATTAACCAGTTAAATCCAATGCAATCAACTTTTCAACATTTCAAAAGTCTCAACTGCCTTAATATATCTTTTTTATCTTCTCAAATTTTTTCTTTTCTTAACCGTCAAAAATATGTCAAGTACCTCGATTCTCTTTTTCAACAAACTCCCATCGTCACATAACGACTTAATTTTAAAGGGTTGTTTGTATACATTTCTATTTTAATAACTGTCATTTACCGTCAGACTTTCAAAAATTATAACCATTCTCACATAATTCTATAAACTATTCTTTTAGCTTTCTGCTTCTTGGGTGGGTGTAACTATTGGTTGGTGTTTGTCTATACTAATATAATAAAACAAACGTTTCTGTTATTCGCATAAAATAAGCGTATTACAATGTTCATTAAAAATATTGTTCTAACAAGCGCGACACGGTGAAAGTATTAAAAACATTTCGAATGCTTTTATACCTAACTCAAAGTTCTCTTGTACCCTTTCCTTTCATTTCATATCATTGGTTTGTTTGGTGTGAATAAAGCTGGATTTTCCATCACATACTTTTGAAACATTTTTCAACTGAGTACAAATATCCATTTAATCATTAAAGAAATTGTATGCATATGAGCTTAAGAGATCTTACTTAATACTGTCTAAAACAGTTAAATTAAAATTATGTCTCCTTCAACTTGCATTTATTTTATAATGAAACATTTATTTCAAGGTTATGGCACATCGTGCGCTCCAATTGACTTCTTATCTGTTATACGATTTGTTATAACGATTATAGGCCGATCCTCACCACAGACCACTAACCCTTAGACGGTTCTCGCCAATGTTATCCAATGAAGACAAAATCGAGCGCTATCTGAAGATTAGTCTAGGAACTACTATGTGCCGGGAAATTCAAATACTAGATTTACTGGGTGGAATCTACTCATGTTAACGTTATAAATGAAACTGTTTCTAAAAAAATTCCACAATATAATGAAAAAATTATAAAAATTGACAATTGTTTAGGAATTTAGTAATATTGAAACAATTGTCAATTTTTTGTTGAATTTATATAATTCTTTAATTATATTGTGGAATTTTTTAGAAAAAGTTACATTTATAACGTTAAATTAAATGAAATTGACTGTCTCGACCCTTACTTCGTGGAATATGCTCATATTAGTGTTTTTAAATGAAACTTAAGGTCTCTAGTTAATTCCACAATATAATATTATATTGTGGAATTAACTAGAGACCTTGAGTTTCATTTAAAAACACTAATTAAATTAAATATTGATAGTGACGGGGCTATTTGATTATTTTTGTAATATTGTATTGTTTACAGTGCCGTAACTAGGGCGTGGCAAAGGCGGCGCTTGCCGCGGGCGCAAGGTTTTTGAGGGCGCCAAATCCTTCGATAGAAAAATAGACAATAATTATAATAATTATTTTAATAAAAAAAATTAGGCGTATTATGTAGTTACTGTTTCAAAAAAAACAGCACTCTTTTTATTAAACTTAATAATTTTAAAAAGTGAACAGTAAATAAAATACATTCAGCATTCTAAAGCAGGAAATAAGCACCAGTACAAAATACAGACACAATTTATGTTTGTTTATATTAGTCTCATAACTCATAAATAAATATATAAATCTCCGAGAAGCGAGCTCTTCTAGGATAGGAACCATTGAATAAGTCACTTGTTCTCTACACTTGACAAAGGTTGATGGATTGTGTACAAAATGATCCATAATTTGAGGGCGCTGTGCCATATATATATATATATATATATATATATATATATATATATATATATATATATATATATATATATATATATATATATATATATATACAGTTTTAGTTTAATCCTCAGAAGGGAAAGATCTAAGATCTGTTTTTCACATAGAGATGAACTCTGTGTTCGTGGTTGTGTTCTGGTCGATTTTAGTATTTTTAGTGTTTCGTATCATCTTGGAGTTTTCTCACAAAGAAAAGCTATGCTGTAAATGACTATACAGGGTAGCGATAAAGTCTGGCACTAAGTCTCTTTTTCTTTGAAAGTAATGAACATATATTTTTTGTTTAGTTTTTTTATAAATCAAATCAATTTAAAAAAAGGTTTACTGTACTGTATCGATCATGCTCAATGTATATTAAAAAGATAATATTAAATACGCCCTTACATATGGTTGTAAAAAACTCTATTTTTTCAAAGCAGAAACAAAGAAAATGCTACCCAAAAAACCATCTGGGGCTGAATATAAAAAATTGCGGCAGTTAAAAACAGATGAAGTTAAAAAGATAGTTACACCCATAAAAGATTTTTTTCTGTAATACCTAGGCTCAGGCCCAATAGTGTTAATGATAGTTCAATAACAGAATCAGTTACTCCTCCGTCCTCTTCTTGTGAGAGCAATGTCAATGTGTCAGACCGGGAATCCGAAGAAAAAGATGATCTTATTATTAGCAATAATAAGCCATTAAATTCAGTAGAAAGCTTAAGTTGTGCAGAAGTAACTCTTGATTTGAATGATCCCCAGACTGGGACAAAAGAAAACTTAAGAGTTTGTATAGAACGCGGACCAGACCCGAGAGATGACATCAATGTATATCCAGTAGTAAATAATAGGCAGTTTGACAAAAAATGGTTTAATAAAGTTCTGGTGAATGGAGAGACAATACGAAGATCCTGGCTGATTTATTGCAGAAGAAATAATTCTTTATGTTGCTTTCCTTGTAAACTTTTTGATTTCAACCAAAACGTTTTTGGTGTTTTTTGCGAAACCGGTTTCTCCGACTGGAAACATTTAAATCCTGTTATTCCTCGGCATGAAAACTCGCTATCTCACAAAGAGAACTGCCTGAAATGGAAGGAATTCGAAAGAGGTATTTGACAGAAAAACAAAAATGGCGCCATATTCTTAAGGTCATATTGGACGTGATTTTACATTGCATTAAAAACAATGATGCCTTGAGTGGATCAGTGGCGTAACTATGGGGGGGATGAGGGGATAGAACCCCCCCCCCAGAACACGAAAAATAAAAAAAATTCAATACATAATCACAGAAAACCTATATGTTATTGAAATGTACTAAAAGCTAAGAACTGTAGACAATAATTTTATAAGAAAAACAAAGCTAAAATGCAGTTTTAGGGGCTCAAAATTTGAAAAATTTTTCGATACCCAGATCTCCCGGTACTTCATCCCCCCCCCCCAGAGCTTCATCCTAGTTACACCACTGGAGGGGATCGTCAGAAATTATTGGACATCCAAATTATTGTGGTAAATGTTTAAATACAATTGAGCTTATAAGTCATTACGATCCAATAATTGCAAGTCACATAAAATCGAACTCATACATTTAATTGGGAATAAAGTAAGAAACACAATTATTTCAAATATAGTTGAATCAAAGTATTATTGTTTAATGTTGTATTTCACACCAGACACATCCCACCAGGAGCAATTGTCGCACATTATTACATATGTCCGATGCAACCAAACCGAATGTTCCATAGAAGAGAGCTTCATTGATTTTATAAAGATTACAGGCAAAACTGGAGATGTAATGACAAATCTAATTACTTCAAAACTGGTTGATGACGGACTTAATATTGACAACATTAGGGGTCAAGCTTACGACAACGGTGCCAGTATGGCGGGAAAATATAACGGCGTTCAAGCAAAAATATTAAATTTGAATAAGTTTGCCCGGTTTGTCCCATGCTCTGCTCATAGCTTAAATTTAGTAGCTTATCATGCAGCTAAATGGTTCCCAGAAATAATAACTTTTTTTGGGACTGTTCAAAATTTGTTTAATTTTTGTATAAGGTCAACAACTCGCTGGGAAATTTTAGTTTCCACCTTAAAGACTAGGCTTAAAGGTCACAGTGATGCCCGGTGGTGTACCCGAGGTGAAGCTATAAAAGCGCTTGCTTTTAACTTTAAAGAAGTAATTGATTTACTTAATAAAATACAAGTTGAAGGCAATAATTCATGCTCAGATTCTGATGCTGCCGATTCTAAATCATTTTTAAAGTTCCTTTTGGACAATAAGTTTGTATGTCTTCTTGTTTTCTGGAACGTCATTTTAAGTAAAATTAATAAAGTTAGTAAACTTCTGTATCGGTATTGGATGGGTCTAATTCAATAAAAGGGCTTGTTGAGGAAATTCAATCCTTTAGGGAAAATTTTCTTGTAAATGTCGTGCAAAAAGCTAATCACATTTCTGAGTTCGTAGATATGGAACCAGAATTTACAATGCTTATACTTGCAAATTATTGATGTAATTCTAACTCAACTGAATTCACGGTTTTGTGCTCTTCGGAGCCTTGCAGATGATTTTCATTTTCTAACTGGTAAATCACTTAAGATGTTTTCTGCAGATGACATAAAACGACATGCTACTGATTTGGCTCTAAAATATGACCAAGATTTAGATGCATTTAAATTTGTTAATAAAATTGACAGTTTCAAGCATCTTCTCATATTGAAGACTTGGAATCTTTAAGCTATCTAGAAATTTTAAATTTCATTAGCAAAAATGAGTGGGACTCTGTATATCCAAATATTGATATCGCTCTTAGATTGTTTCTTACCTTGCCAGTCACAACAGCTTCATGTGAAAGATCATTTAGTAAATTAAAGTTGATAAAAAACTATTTAAGATCATCGATTGGGCGGAACAGGCTCACTAATATGACCATTTTAAGCATATAGAAAGAAAATTATCTTTATCTATTGATTTTAATGAAGTCATTGATAACTTTGCTACTTTAAAAGCGAGAAAAGTGCAATTTTAGTTTTGTTTTAAATACTTACCCAAAGTTTAGCTTTAATATTTGTTTTTTGTTATTTTACCTAGTCATTCGCGTTTTTTGTATTTTAGTTGGTTTAATTTATAATATCAATATGAGTTTTTTTTTGTATTTTATGTTATTATATTTTAATGTCGACTTCAATCCTTTTGTACATGTATAAACCACAAAAAAAATTATTTAAGAAAGCTGTTTGCTGTTTTCATCTGATTATAAAATGTATACAATAGAGGCGCCGCCCTAACACTGTCCGCGGGCGCTAAATTCCTAGTTACGGCACTGATTGTTTATATCAATTAATATGATCCGCACTTATAAAGCCATCGACATTTCAAATTAGTTAGCCTATAGTATATTTATAACAGTTTTTTGAAGTAGTGGTCCTGCAAATATAGGGTTGGAAAGGAAAACAAAAGGTTATTTAATCATAAGCATTTAATATTCCTAGTTCTAGGTTACGATACAAAAGATGCATACCCCTTTCGGGGCGACAATATACACTACCTACAAGATCGTGACTATCAGCTTCGAACAGTCTACGCTTGAATGCTTTTTTCCTACTATTCTCCATGTTGTATGTTTTCTTTAATTTTTTTAGGACTGCATCCTTTTTTGTTTTTTTTTTGGAAGTTAGACTGTGTTTAGGAACCCCGCTCTGGTTTATGGTAATAATAGATGAATATTATCTACAAAAATGAGTGTCTTCAAATTTAATTGATAATTAAATACATGTTTATTTTACTATAATTATTGTAGTCAAAAAGTTAATTTCTTGTAGGAATTCAATTTGAAGAACAGAACAAAACGAGTGCAGGTACATCTTTCTTACCTTCAACAATTTTAGATGTACTAAATTTTGAAATCTCATGTACTGTTGTGGATAGTGGTGGCATATTGCACACTAGTTCGTCAATAACAGGTGAACAAGTATCTAAAAAAAAAGTGAAGTGATTTCAATTCTTTTTAAGAAGTGCTTATACTTACCGGGTACGTTGACTTATGAGATCAACCAGAAATATATTTTGGCTCAACATGTTGATGGCACAGTCATTTAGACTTATAAAACCTTCTATGGCTCCATTTCAAAGCGTACGGAGTTTTTACATGCATATATCCATTTTTTAAATCGGTTTATATCATTGTTGGGATTAGGAAATGTATGCCTTATTACAGATGGATTTTCACAAAACGGAATGCAACATTAATTTTGATAAACCATGTTGGACACACTCAGTCGAAAAAATGTTTATTCACACAATAATAATATGAAAATTAGCTCAATAACTTCTCTCCAACAAAGAAAATATGCACAGGACTTCAACAATTAAAAACAAATTTGACAGAACCATAACCTTAACCTATAATTTCTGCTTCAAGAAGAGACCTACAGAGCCACTCTGAAGATTAATCTCGTTACTAAAAATTTGATTCAAGGTCATGTAACCTGCGAGAAATGTCTAAGGGTTTGTGGTCTGTGATCCTCACTATAGCGGCGCGGCGCGGGCGGAGCGCGCGCGATTCTTTAGGCGAAATTCCGCTTTCAACTGTTAACGTATTAAATAATGAGACCGTCCCCATATGCCCGGCGCGATGCGTCGCGTTTCAAAGCAGCAGAATTTTAATATTTTCGAGAGTGTTGGTTCGCGGCACTGCCGCCTAGAAGCGCGTCGCATAGCCAGTTGACGGACAAGTGTGGATGAAAATGCGTCAAATACACGCAGTGACTTGCAGTTTCGCCCGAAAATTTCACAGTGGGTCCTCAAAATGGACGGCCACATAATCGAGAAATTGATATTGCTCATTAGTGAGTATAGTGAATTATACGATATGGAAGACAAAAATTATAATACCCAAATAAGAAGAGAAAATATTTGGGATGAGATTGGAAGAAAACTAAATGAAAGTGGCAAGTGGCAGCTACGAAAAATAAATCATCATAGGACGATGAGGACGACATCTTCTATACGCTGTGCCGCCAAAACACACACTGATCCGTTTGCTGCCTACTCGGTGACGCTCATATGGGAATAGACGCGCTGGTCTAATGAGAATCGGCCTTATATCAAAATGTCTTTATGCTCGAATTAGAAGAAGTTCAAAATTACATGCCTAGTCCATAGTCTGAAACAAATCTATTATGACTAATGCAATTGGGCCAGCTTCGATTATATTCTCCACACGCCCTTCTCCATTCAGCCAGGGGCACAATTTACGTGTTCCCAGTTTAGCTGCAGTCATAAAGTAAGTTAAGTTTTGATTTTATTGTTTAGACAAAATTAGTGACGAATATGTTATAAATTCAGTTACTATTAGTGAGACAAATACTCGAAATTTCTCTACTAATTAAAAATATTTCATTTCATCATGATTAATAATTAAAAGGGCAGGGTTATCCCAAAAAGAATTAAAAAGATGAACCATTCCAAAACATGAAGTTGTTCCAAAGACTACAAAATAAATGCCTCCGAATTATTCAATATAAAATTGTTCTACTTGACGTATTTATTTATTTTCAGACGTTGATGTAGACTAATATTTTCTGAAACATCTGTAGCAACAAACTAGATATTTCTATTGCCAAAGTTTATTATTTATTTTCGTAAAGTATTTCCCCGTTTCTATAAAAACGTTTATTGGCAAATTTACAAGAAATTCTTTCAATCTATAAATAGATAATCTAATATTAGGAGTAAATAAAACTGTCATATATAATGTCACTTATCTGTGATTCAACCATTGAATTAAAAAAGAAAGGAAAGATAGCTGTCATCTATAATCATAGACAGTACGAAAGATGGAAGTAGCCATCTTGAACAACCAAGTTTGACTCATTTTATTTTGGTTGTTGCATTAGTTGGAGCATACGTGTTTGTTTTTGGAAGTTTGATATTAATTTTATAGTATTTTTGTTTTGTATTTATATAGGTGTTTATTAGGATAATTAGAATACTGTTTCAAGTGTTGAACATTAGGAATAAGAATACAAACAATATGGTTAGTTGTACAGGTTGCTCTAATACTCCTAAAAATAAATCTTTAGGTATCGTGTTTCTTTCGTAGACCATGATTTTTGATCTTTAGGTTTACGAGAGTGAAGAGGAAATGATGTATCGAAGCACCTAATAATTTTATTAATAAAGTGCAAAAATGTAGAAAGATCAATCCAATCATTTGCTAAACATAAGTTATGAAATTTGGTGAAGTTTTGTTGAGACAAGATCCTCACCAACTGATTGTTTTTCTTAAGAGATTTACGAGGTAATATTGTAACGATGTTCCGGTGAACACCGCTGATGATACGCCTATGGTTCGAACCAATCCAGTTTTTATCGACAGCTGATGTATATATAAACTGACCAACAATTTCAATGAGACAGTCCGGTCGAGGCATTGACTCGAAAGGACTCCTCCTCCAGTCTGGCGAGGTATTGACTCGTTAAACTCTACCCTTCCGTCGGCAAGGTATTGACCTACCAAACTACGGCCATCCGTGTGAGAGGTATTGACTCTCACATATTCCTGTACTTCCCGCCTCTAAGGTACTGACTTAGAGTTACTTCGTCTCGCCCGAGGTATTGACTCTGGCGAGCATCCAGAACCCGTATCACCGCTTACACTCGTGTATCGAAGTCTCAGCGTTCGCATCGTCCAAATCACTATTCCGTAGGTATATCTCCCCGGTCGACGAGAAATAATCAGATACGCAACCTTATACGAACCGATATAATAAATATTTAATTTTAGGCCAGGTATTGATCTTGTTGTACATATGTAAATGGCGTCTGTAAATATTTTTATAAGAATAAACTTATTTTATTTTGGGATCCTGTCTCTGACTGTACAACCCTACCCGGCAATCCGTAACCACCCCCTTACAGAGGGTTACAATACAAATTCGGCGAAAACGGATTCATGGTCAGAGAGACCTGAATTAATTACTGAGTGATTCACATCATGGGGTAGAAAGTCGGAAACTATGTAATTTAAAATTGAAGAAGTTGTTTTAGTAGTAGGAGTTGAATAACATTGAAGAGATTATGTTCCATATCCCGTACTAATTTAAGCAACAAATCTGGCTTAAAGACAGTAACCATGTCGGCTATTTTATTGATGTCGTCTATCTTCTTTTCCATAAGAGTCCATTTACATTCATTCTTTAATAACATATCGTATATCTCAGTAATAGTTGGTACGCTGTCAGTTAACTGATTTATACGATTTGCTAGCCAGTCAAATATTTCATGGAGAATCTGATTCTTGGTTAAATCAGAAATTTTATTATTAACTTTGTAACGATAGATTATCTATCGTTATTTTTATCATTATTTTCTAATATTAGATTCCAGATGTTATTTTCAAAACTCTTTTTCTATTCCCTTTGCAACAAAACATTGTGTTAAAAGATTTCTATTCTGCGTTCATATAGTAAAACAATTCATATTTTTAACTTTTTTTCGCTTCAGTCACAGACAAAGTCTGTATTTTTTGTCGATATTAAAAATTCGTGCAGGTGTCCAGCATAAACATTTTTTGCGCCTGGCAACAACCGAATATTCTAGAAAATTGTAATGGTCAAGGCTTTAGGCCCTCCTCTATTTTCAAAATGAACCAATAATCATGAATTATTCTAGCGTCGTTCGACAAGCCGGTAATTTTTGCCTCAAAAAATAAAGAGTCTGTAGTCATGGTACTGAATGGACGTACCTATTTCTAACGTAAAAATAGTTTTTCTAAAACAATCCTATGACATGTTTAGTGATGATACCATATAAAATATGTGATTTTTACAAATAAATCGGTGGAGTTTTCGGGCAGTTTGGATTACGATCTTCATTAGTTGAGAGGCCTTATAAACTTATAAATGATCTGTTAAAAAGTGTGAATTCATACACTGTTTACTTATTCAGAGATTAATTAAAAATAAGTTGGCGCCCATGAGTTATTTTCTTTACCTTTTCTTCCCGAGGATGATGGTGTTCCTTAATTCCAATTAAGGCGAAGATTCACCCCTGAGAATCTGTAGAGTTCCGGCTATAGCTCTTATAAGTTGAGCTACCTAACGAGGGTTAACAGCATTATCTCCTGACGTTACAAGTTATCTCAAATTAGGAGTATACAAAAAAAGCGCAAGTTGTTGAACTTCTGGGAAAGTAGAATTTTTGTAGTAGCTCGTACAGAAAAAGCGTCTATATTCACCGCTGCATCGAAGCTTAAAATATTTATCTTTTTCTAAAAATTCCTTACAGCCCATCCCACATTTGTACCCGGCCATAGAAACAAGAACGAACTTATGCTAGTTAACAGTAACTAAAATAACGAAAATCAAAACAAACAACAAACATACTTAATAGTCGTAATAGTCGGACAACGAAAATAAATATAAAACAATACGACAGTCGAACTGGTACTGTTTGCGTGGGAAATTTAAAACTTATGATTGCGCGTGAAATGTAACAATTTTATGCAAAAAATCGCTCTTTTCTGAGTTTTTTGCTTATAAAATTAAAACTGTCAGGGCAATCGTGATATCGTCAATAGAGAAATTATAGAGAATAAAAACACGAAGAAAATGAAAGGTAGAACAACGCCAAAGTGCAGTTTTTTCAAAAATTCATAACTCGGTTATTTTTCAAAGTGTATCGTAGATCCTCCCGCCAGTATTAATTTTATATATGCGATCAGTAGGCACTATCCGATGCATAGTTTTTAATCTGTGGCTATTTGAATTTTACTTTTCCGCCCAACCTATCTAATATGCGAGAAAAGTATTGGTTTACCCCAAAAAAAGGTGGAATTTTGAAAAAAATGTTTGAGTTATTTTTACGTTTTCCATCAACAACAACACGAAAAAACGGTTTTTAGAAAAAAAATCCTGTGTGTATGTCGTCGTCGTCGTTGTCGTCGGCCACTAATTCTTACATGTCTTGTTAGCACGATACAGCCTCCGGAGTGCAATAAGTCACCAATTTTATGATTGAATATTGTTAAGAACATGTCACAGATGAACCCTATTGATTTTCAGCTCACAAGAGCCAGTACAACGGGTGCTATGGTACTTGAAGTACGACATTTTGTCATTTTTTGAGAAATTTCAGTTTGTTAGCACGATACAGCCTCCGGAGTTCAACAAGTCACCAATTTTATGATTGAATATTATTCAGGACATCCCACAGATGAACCCTATTGATTTTCAGCTCACCAGAGCTAATACAAAAGGTGCTACAGTACTTTAAGTACGGTATTGTTGTTATTTTTTGAGAAATTTCAGTTTGTTAGCACGATACAGCATCCGAAGTTCAACTAGTGACCAATTTTATGATTGAATATTATTCAGGACATCTCACAGATGAACCTTACTGATTTTCAGCTCACCAGAGCTAATATAACAGGTGCTACAGTACTTTAAGTACGATATTTTTGTCATTTTTGGAGAAGTTTCAGTTTGTTAGCACGATATAGCCTCCGGAGTAACAAATGACCAATTTTAGGATTGGATATTATTCAGAGTATCTGAAAGATGAACTCTATTGATATTCAGCTCACTAAAGCAAGTACAACGGGAGCTATGGTACTTGAAGTACCAAATTTTTGTCATTTTAGGAGAATTTCCAGTTTGTTAGCACGATACAGCCTCCAAAGAGTATATGATTGATCAATTTTATGATTGAATATTGTTCAAGGCGTCACACAGATGTACCCTATTGATTTTCAGTTGACTAGAGCGAGTACAGCGGGTCCTATAAATCCAGATATACTACATTTTTGGTTATTTTTGGAGAAATTTCAGTTTGTTAGCACTATACATCCCCCGAAGTGTATACAAGTAACAATTTTATGATAGAATATTGTTCAGGGTCACAGATGCGGAAAAGTTAGTTTTAATCCTTAAAACCGTTTATTTTACTATGCAATTTTCCAGAAGACTTAAATGCGGCAGGTATGATCCGATTTCGATTTACAAAAACGATTTCGAAAGTAGAATTTTCATACTTCAAAACGTTCATCTTTGTTTTGCTATGTTTTGATTTTTTGCTGAGATATTCAAATGAAAAGAACATGAAATACGTGCGGGCAACAGTATTACTATGTGTTCTGAGGACACATATATTTTATCGTCAATGTGTTAGAAAGAAACAAAATACATATAAATTCAGTGTATTATTTTTTTTGGCTAACTTTGTTGTTACTATATCAATTGTCGTCGATATAGCAATAATTGGAAATTGATGGATACAACAAGAAAAAATAAAAATTAAATTATTTTTGTTCCTACTTAACGATTTACATTTTAATTTGAAAAATGAAATAAATGGTTCAAGTTTTTTGAAAACTGAACCTAGAATGAATAAATTAACATCCCAAAAAAATTCCTTAAACCCTTAAACAATATTTTTATTTCAGTTCAACAGATTCTCTTAAGTTGAAATAACTGCAAAACATTCTCCCAACTTTTCTTTTCTCTCAGTATAACAGTGTCGTTATGATTTAATAAATGCATCCGAATATCAAATAATCTTAGTTAATTGTCTAGTAAGAGCCAATTACAATGCGTTTTAATTGAAATAATTTAATATTTTGGTCAAAAGGAAGCAGCTATTATTTTTAAACTTTTTACTAATACCTCCCAACCCCAGATGGTCGAAGACAAATTTTACGTTGCCAAATCTGAAAAAAAGTAAAGGTTTTAACCGCTTTCAAACTGAAAACTAGAACAATTCCCAGCATTACAATAAAATGTTCAACGAATAGATGGGATTAATTATATCTTGATCTGTTACAACCTCTTGAATTATCATAATTAAAAGCTTCTTATAACTTGTTTTCATGTTAGAACAATGCATTTTACAATTAACACTGTTAGTACCTACAAATAATTTATAACACGCTGGCGTTGTGGGCACTTTATGAGATCCTGTTAGCGAAAAATAAGAATTGAGATATTTGGAAACACATTATCATTAATACAAATTAAAATACGACTTATTTCGTATGTTATGTTATTATGGGCACACTTTCAACGTGTACATTGAAAATGGAGAAAAAACACAGAGTTATAATAGAAATTAAAATACGACTTATTTCGCATATTATGTTATGTTATCCTGTCAGCGAAGAAAAATAATACCCTGAATTTATATGTATTTTGTCTCTTTCTAACACATTGACGATAAAACAAACATATGTGCCCTCAGAATTTTCCTAACACTGTATAGGTACACTGTCATTTTCAGCCATCGAGGAGTTTTCAAAGCGTTTTGTCATTTGCATTCAGTTATATTCTAAAAAATCGGTTTTTTTAAAACCCGCAATCTGTTATTTTCATTTTTCGGTGTATAACTTCTTATTTACTATATAAAATGCAACATTAAATTGCGCCTGCATAACTTATCTCCTCTTTGTTAACGGCAAGATTTATCATGTCTAAGAATTCATGTAACGGGAGTATTGTATATATTACAACCAACTCTAATATATTTTAATTTGTTTTAAAATTTGCTACGAAAAATGCATAAATCAAAAGCTCAAAAACGTGTATTAACTTTGTGTGATTATTTTGAACTGTAAAAATATACTACATGTTATTGAAATAGTGAAAATATTTATGGAAACGACACAGTATCAGTAGCCACTTAATTTTGACTTCCTAACATTTTGATTCATTTCGTGTCGTTATTGGGTATGACGTCTACGTATAACATAACCCACAATTGTCAAATTATTTTGTTCGATTCTTCACTATTAATAGAAAGAGACGCCACTTAATAATTATGTGGGTTATGTTATCAGATATTCTTGACACGCGGCTACAGCTCCTATAATTCAACTGTATATGAAACACACATATTGTAGATTCATAAATATTTGAATACCTACCTTGAATATAGTTATCAGTTGCCAAGAAAACTTGAGACATTTACCAACTTCGTGGTGTCACTTCTACACATGTTGTAGTGCGCGCGCATCGTAAGAATTCACTCTCATAATTTTTTCCTAAGGCATAAAAGAAGTATAACTTGAAAAATACTTACATTTTTAACGAGGTTTAATAATTTCTTTGTAGGTACACCTGTAACGAGGTTCAGGCACATTATAGTCCAACACTTCACAAGTCAATTTCAGAAGCTAAGGCTTCAGAGTCTTTAAAAACTGAAATAGACACCTGAACGACAGTTTTCAAACAAATCTTCAGTATTTTCAAGTAATTTAATGACATAAGTCAAATTTAAAGGTGGTAGTATTGGGGTATGTTGCTAAGCGATACACCACCGCACAAAAACAGAATGGTTTTGCCATCTCTTACTCCGGCTTCACAGAACTTTGACTGCAACGTGCTTTGTTTCTGTGATTGGTTAATTCTGTATTCTCCTCACTCCCACCCCAATATCACGATGATGTTGCTGCTTGAAGTTAATTTAATTTTAATGCGTTTGCAGCGTCCTAAAAAGTGAGGGTAGTAGCAGTTGTAGGCAACCTAATAAAAGGATCGAGCTTGTAATTGTTGAAAGCTCCTTTTCGGGGTCTACCAATTTATCAAATATACAACAAACCATGCAACAAATAACAAACTCTCCAACCTTCACTTTGCAGCGCAAAATGTTTCCTTCAAGTTTCAAAATCAGCAGTATGGTGAGGGATGTGCCGCACGCCGCAGTCGAAGTTCTGTGAAGCCGATGTAAGGCATACTGCCGCACACAGAGGAAACTAATTTCGTGAATGAATCGGGAAAAATAAGTTTCATGAAACCATTCAGTTCAATAATAAATAGATACGCACATCAAATTTCACGAAACTAAAGTTTCACAAAGTTGCGCAACCGTGATTTCATTAAACTTTGGTTTCACTGTTACTCCGGGTTCACAGAACTTCGACTGCAGCGTGTGGCACAACCCTGAACAGCGTTTATTAATTGAATTATTGTCTTTTTTCGCTATGTGTGGCCCTACTAACTGCAATAATCGATGAAACGTGGGTTGAGACAATTATGTAGAAACTTTGGAATTTTTCATCGTCGGCATTTAATTCCTTTGCAACTATGCTGCCTATCTTAATTGAGTGGATGAGCCCAGTACTTACGTTTATCTACAACCACTAAAAGAAGAGATATTTCTCCAATTTATGGATACCAGGGTACCTATTCTGTAACTCAAGCGAGAGATCGTGCACGACTATTCATTGGTATGAGTACTCTCTCACTCCTCACTCACATAATTCTTAAAACCGTATTCACGATGAATCGGCGACTCCACTACATTTGTCTCAGCGTTGCCAAATGAAACGGCCAGTTTTGACCTACTATTTAGTAGTTTAAATGTACTTTAGGTTATATGAGGATAAGAAACAAAGAAATATTTTTAGATTCTGTTGTTGTCCAACGTTGTTATTTGTGGGTGATTTGAGTTGTGTGTATATTTCAGTTTTGTGTATTAGTTATTTACTATATTAAAAAAAGACGATAATAATGTTGTGTAAAGCACAAAAAGCATTGTTAATAGAGTTTATGAACAATCATCCAGAATTGCGTAATGGAAAATTTACGCCAAATTAAAAACCACAAAAACTAAACGTGTTAACTCTTCTCTAAAAATAAATAACAACTAAAAACTAAGTCTGTACTGTGAACTAAACCACTTGTTCAATTAAAATTAAACCTGTTTACTGTTTTATTAACAACAAACCAACAACGTACAACATAGAAAACTCGTTGATTATGATTAATCTTTGATTTTTCAGGTTTAGTTAAAGGACAAAAATAAAACGGTCCTTGTCATCATTTTATTGGCCTCTTATTTATATTTATTCTGTGACTAAAGATATTATGCGCAAGTCCGTTCTCTTACTCCCCTGCTTTTACCCAGTAGAGTAGTCGCATAGGAGTATGTGAGCACTCTCCTACCTTAGAGAATACGGATTTATAATCTTTAGGAGAGTGGCATGCGCAGTAACGCTAAATTGCGAGAGAGAACTCGTGCACGAGCTCTCGCTTGAGTTACAGAATAGGGGGCCAGTACATTCACTCTGTTAAATGGAAGAACGAAAGGTGATATTCCATGGCAATTCATCAGGTAGTAGGGTACAAAATACTAACTTATCGCTAACAGAAAGTCTCAGGTCTCAGATTATTCCGCGATCACAGGAGCTCATTTTTCTTTGGAAGGAAGTAACATTAACTTTGCCGTTTGTTACTAACGAAAAATGTATACAGCACAGAAGGGCTCAGGAATAGACAGAAATGCCTTATACGACGCGATAACAAATCGGTTGTAAGTGCGGCTGGAGAACGCAGCTGTCATTCCAGAATACCAAAGCGGTTTCCGGGGGGAGGGATAGATGTTACATGGACAATATTTTCTCACTTACATCAGCTTTTCAATTACAATTGCGTAGAAAAGGCTATGCTGCCTTTGTAGACATTGTCACAATCCTAAGTTAACCCGGCCTTGGGACTGGTGAATTCCTTAGTTACACTATTTTTTATTACCTCAATTGGGATAAGGTGAATCAGCAAACAAAATTTCGCGACAAATGGATTTATTTAACACACAAAGATAAATTTACATAAACAGTATATTCTCAATACACTACGAATAAATATTAGTTATTACAGCAAAAATGTCCAACTCAATATTTTATATATACCAAAAATAAGTTAGGGACGTACAGCTCGCAGCTGTAGTCAAGTGTTCTTGAGCCGTCGTTGCCTGGACTTGGACGCTGTATGGTGCGGTGGAGTGGATCGTTGTAGGGTCCGTCAGGTCCGAAAGGGTAAAGTCCGTAAACGGTCCGTAGAGGTAAAGTTCGTAAACGGTCCGTAGAGGTGAAGTTCGTAAACGGTCCGTACAGGTGCGTACAGGTAAGAAACAAAAAAACAGGAGACAGTAGAAAATTAAAAAGGAGGAATAAAATAAACAGATGAGGAGCTTATACTCCAATACATATAAAATTTGAATTTAATTTTCAAAATAAAACCACAGAAATCTGTTCATTCTTATCCGTCCTGTTCCCAAAATAATCAGAAAAGGCAAATTTAAATCGGTGGAAAATAACCATATAGAGAATCTGTTATAAATTCGCTTCGTAAAATAACTTTGGATGCCACCAAATTTTTTTAAAGAAAGATAATAACTGCGAAGAGAAACTGGAAACGCCATGACAAAAACATTGTTTTTTTAAAAACGAAATATTTTAACTAAATAGAAAAATCGAAATAGAATGATTT
Organism: Galeruca laticollis; assembly: GCA_963921935.1. NCBI lineage: Eukaryota > Metazoa > Arthropoda > Insecta > Coleoptera > Chrysomelidae > Galeruca > Galeruca laticollis. The sequence goes on along the minus strand of OY998181.1, from coordinate 154,604,752 downwards.
GTAAGCACACAATTACAATTTGAAAATATATAGATAACTTACCAGCGAGGAAAATTAAAAATCACACACAAGTAATATTTAAAAGTGAATGCAAAATTGCTTCTTAGCGAAGAATGAACAAGCGACGATTCTTTGAATCGTAGTTTTAAATAGCAATTTAATGATGGTAAAAACTATCACCGATACGTTCCTAATATTTGAAATAAAAGGATTTGGAATTAGAGGTGGGAGTAGCCGACGAATAAGTAACGCTCCAAAATAATTGATGAAAATAGCAACATGTCTCAGCGACATGTTACAACATACGGAAGGTGTTTGACTCCGTCAACCATGCATTACTGCGAAAGAAACTTTTTCAACACGGAATTAGCACTAAATTTATAAAAATCATTAAAAATATGTATTTTTCATCTGTATTTCAAGTTCGCGCAGTTTTCAAGTTAACTAAAAAGTACAAAATAATTGAAGGTGTGTTACAAGGAGTGTGCCTCAGTCCCCTGCTGTGAAGCAAGAGTCAATGGAATAAATATCAATGATATACTTATTGTTACGAAATGGCACACTGGTGTAGTCCCTGAATCCGACTTTGCCATGTATGAACGTTAAAATTTTGGCGAATGCGCCGGGATTTCTTCGATCTGTTTACGATTATTTTTTGTGACTATTCTTATCTAGACATTTCCAGTCTTATATAGACAATTCCAGGGAGGCGATTGCTTTTGTGTGAGCCGCAATCTGGAATTATCCAGAAAAAACGGCACTTAAATTATAAAGAATTCCAACCAGCGGCAGGAGTCATTTTATAATTTGATATCGTGCGATAAACAGTGAACAAGTAAATATATAAATTAAGTCTAAGTAAATAAACAGTAGTGAAGTGTTTATATAAATTAGTGCGAGTAAATTTAGTGAATAGTTTGGTGAATGAATAAATTATGTGAGTAGACATACCGTGTGTATAATCACCACCCGTCATGATAAACTGTTTTAAATAAATAAGAAATACATTACATTGGTGTCAGAAGTGGGATAATATAAATAAATAGCTACGTGAAAATGGCCAAGAGTCTAAGTGACCTGAAAGTGACGGAACTAAAAGCGGAATTGGAAAATCGCGAGTCGGAAGCATCCGGAAAGAAAAGTGAATTCATTGAAAGACTCAAAATGGCACTGGAAAGTGACGGATCCAGAAATATTTTTATTCAAAGACGAGACTTCCACCTTGATCTCGTCTATTTCTGATATGTAGAATATTTCTAATATAAAGAACGACATCTCTGCTAATATGGACGAGAAGATTTCAACTATGAAGAACGGTATTTCTGCCATGGAAGAGAAGAGTCAACTAATGTGAAGAACGATATTTCTGCCATGGAAAAGAAGATTTCAACTAATGTGAAGAACGATATTTCTGCCATGGAAGAGAAGATTTCAACTAATGTGAACAACAATATTTCTGCCATCGAAGAGAAGATTTTAACTAATGTGAAGATCGATATTTCTGCTAACATAGACAAGATTTCTGCCGATATCTTATCATTGAAAAATAACATTGTTGCTGACGTCGAAAATAAAATTTCGTCCATAAAATCGGATATTGAGAATAAGATGACATCGATGGACGATAAAATCGAGAATAAGATGTCAATGATGGAAAACCAGATGGACGAGAAAATTAAGGAGTTAAAGAGAAAGATGGCTGATTTAAGAACACAGGAAACGCCAACAAGAGAAAAGAAGACCGAGTAATTAAAACCTTGCAAGCCAGAAACACTCCCTAAGTTAGAAGACATTGGCAGTTTTACCCGAGTCAAGGCCCCAACGTTCGATGGAAAAATGTCGTGGACCAATTACGTAAAACAGTTTGAAGAAGCTTCTAGAGTGAATAATTGGTCCGATAAGGACAAGGTAGTGAACTTAACTATCGCTCTTCGGGGAGATGCCTTAGATGTACCACGAACGATGCCTTTGGAAGAAACGGATGACTTCGAGCAGCTGAAGAAGCGGTTGGACACGCGATATGGCCACGAACATCTAGAACATGTGTACCAATCTCAGCTCAAAACCCGAAGGCAGAAACGTCACGAAGCCCTTCAAGAGTATGAAGTGAATATTGCCCGACTCGTTCGATTTGCTTATTCATCAACACCAGAGAACATGATGGAATGTCCGAGCATCCAGGCCTTTATTGATGGCTTACGTGACCCCAATATGCAGATGATGCTTAATTTTGCCCATCCCAAAACATTGGTCGATGCATTGACTGCTGCTCTTGAATATGAAGCAGCAACGAAGGCTTCGGGTTATAACAAAGTTAGGACCATCCGAGACGAAGGCGACGAGGACAAGTTTGACCAGATCGTCAGCTTGATAAAAAGTATGATGGACAATAAGCCGAGAAAGATCAGATGCTGGAATTGTGGCGAGCTAGGGCATGTACGCAGTTCGTGCAAGCGCCCAAGGACTCCTGCAAACCAGGAACCCCAGTCACAGGAAAACTAGAACGGGTCGACTACAAGGGGGCAGCACCGACCCATGATCGTTCCAAAGTCCCTCTCATACTAATAACTTCTCTCAGATGTCGCAACGACAGTGTATATGTAGATGGCGAAGTGAATGGCCAGAAACATACTCTGCTTGTAGACACTGGAGCAACTAGAACCATTATACGACCAGAGATAATAAACTCCAATAAGAAGCTTTTACCAACGAGACTGCGACTGCGGACCGCCACAGGTGAGAGTACCAAGGTTCATGGGGAGACACAAATCCAATTGGGATTTGGCGCAGAAAAGTTCGCGCATACGGTAATCGTAGCTGACATTTAAGAAGACGTGATTCTGGTAATGGACGTAATGAATATATACATGGTTTCCAATTGGACTTTAGAAACAGAACCATTAAAGTGGGTTCCGAGGAGGTATTCCTTCATCTATATGAAGGCAGCGCGGTGTTGACAGCTGTACAGGAAGATACCGTTCAACCTTAACGAAGCGAAACCATGATAGTAGCACGGCTCCAGGGAATCATGGAGGAAGGTACACCGGTTATGATGGAGCCAAGGAACCATGACGAAGAGGTTGGCAAAGGAGTACTAATTTTAAAAGGATTGGTTACGTCGGCGAAAGAGATTCCAGTACGCGTGGTAAACGTGAACGATTTCCCAATTACTATCAATAAGGAAACCAGGATTGGATTCTGGATACCAGTGACGTCTATAGTTCGTCAAACAACGACCTCTGACAATTCTAATGCCAGATTCGAATAGATGTTATTAATAGCTGGTCAATCCTTGAATCGAGCTGAAGAAAAGAGATTGAGAGAATTTCTCTTGCAGTATAGAGACCTATTCGTACCAAAAGGAGCAAAGACTAGTAGAACATCAACCGTCAAACACAAAATCGTGATGCGAAGTCAATTAGGCAATCAGCTCGAAGACTACCTTGAGTGAAGAGAGAGGAAGTTGAAAGAATAATTCGAGAGATGGCAGAAGAAAATGTAATAGAGCCATCTACTAGTCCATGGATCTCTCCAGTAGTGCTCGTTAAGAAAAAGGATGGAACTACGAGATACTGCGTGGACTATCGCCAGCTAAATAACGAGACGAAGAAAGACAGCTATCCTCTGTCTCGAATCGACGATATGCTAGATACTTTGGCCGGCATCAAACTGTTTTCCACCCTGGACCTGAAGTCTGGTTATAGGCAAGTAGAAATGGACCCAGAAGACAAAGAGAAGACTGCTTTTAGTAGTACTGGGGAAAACATTTGACGAACACCTGAAGAATTTGGTCATATTAGGTCATATAGTGAACAATGAAGGAATAGCGGTGGATTCAGAGAAAATTGCTTCCATTCAGCAATGGCTGCAACCAATCGAAAAACATCAAATTAGGAGCTTCCTTGGACTTTGCACATAGTATAGAAGATTTATCAGGAAGTTTGGAGATATTGCCAAGCCCCTAACTCGACTCACAGAAGAAACAAGACCTTTCCAATGGGACGAAGACTGTCAAATGGAACCTTGAAGAGGCATTTAACCACGGCGCCGATATTAGGATATTCATTACCAGAGGTAGACTTTATTCTTGACATTGACGCAAGCAACGTAGGAATTGGTGGAGTGCTCTCGCAGATCCAAGGAGGGCAAGAAAAAGTGCTGGGATATTTCAGTAAAGTCCTCTCCAAACCAGAACGAAACTACTGCGTCACAAGAAGAAAACTAGTAGAGACTCAAGGAGTAGGTCTTACCGGTTCTCGGGTAATCCTACTTATTTTTACGTTACGAGACGGAAAGATAAGTGGGTGCCACCCTGAGTCCTACTAGTCTATAAGTTACCTCACATCAACTAATCTCAGTTAACAAAACAAGAAGTTGGAAGGATATATAAAAAAATGAACGTTATTTAATATTAAGTAGATTCATTGAATAAACATTATATGTTGAATGAAAATTGAAATTTAAAAACGTTATTAAATTTTAACTTGATTTATTATTTAAAAAAAAAATTAGAAACTGAAAGGGAATTGAAATTTCAAAATGGTATATAAAAAAAATTATATTCTGAAGAAAAATTAAATTTTAAACATGAATTAAACATTTTACAAAGAAGATATTAGATTACATGTGGTACAAAGTCAAGTCTGTTTTGAGTAGAGCCGTGGTCCCAGCCGGTAGAGTTCAGCTGGTAGAATTTCAGCCGGTGAAAAGGCTTAGGTCGGTACGAAGGCTTAGGCCGGTAAGAAAAAGTGTATTCATATGAATGCACTTCGATACGGTAGGATGGCAGAACTCAACAATAAGTATATTTCGTTAAAGAAATAAGGGTAGAACCTCTGCGCGCATTGGCTTAAATATTCTAATGAAAACGAACTCATCCGAAACTTAAAATTCGACAACCATCGACAAGAAGTATTATTCGATGAAATTAAATTATCAAAGTCCGATGGAAATCGTAACAGCCGATCAGCTTGTTACACAGTATATGAATTCCTTTTTATCTATATGCATTAAATTTTTCATCCAATATGAACCATATTTCAAATAAAACAACAAACTGAATATAAAAATGTATTTGATTACATATATCATTCTGAGCATTATCTAAAAACCACATAATTACATAAATATACATATTTGCAAGTACTTTTTACTATAATCTATAAAATTACCAAATAGAATGTAAATATACGAAGTGGACCACCACAAAACACAGTCCACCACGATATTTGGCAGTATCCATTCGACTTTAAGGCAATGCTGAAACAATTTTTGTTCTAAAGGGTACACATGTTTCAGCATTTCCTTAAAGTGTAATGAATACTGCCAAATATCGTGCTGGACTATTTTCTCTGTATATGTTTTATACAGATATAAACAGCTTGGATTAGCAAACTATAAAGCAATAAATTTACAAAAAAAAAGTCATTGAAAAAATATAGATGCAACTAAATAGAAGCTATTTTGTATTAACATCTTCCTTACTCTAGTTATAGTTATTTATACTCAGCAGCAACAAACATGATCAGTTATATCTCAGACTACATTGTAATTAAGATTGCAAGAATGGTAAAAGAATAGAACAGATCAAATGACTAGTATAAAATTGAGTATTAAGGTATTTTAATACTCAATGCTAATATATAAAGAAGAAGATGGTTTATGGCAGGATAATGAGTTGTCTCTATTGTCGAATTTGACGTCATGAACATGATATGTGTCATTTGGACCTTAACGAAATGAATACCAGTATTTACAGGTATCCTGGTTATATTTAAAGAAATCGACAAAAGGAATTATTCGAAAAACTTTGGCTGGGTATATTTGGAAAAGTAAACAATTTAAGATTAAATTGTAATGAAAAAAGTATCTTCATAAACGTAATAATTTAATTTTAGTTCACCAAAAAATAAAACTGGAAGCTATCGAAATTAGGTGAAATCAATAAATAAAACAAAAGAAATAAAGGGAATAAGTTAATGCAGTTGTAATTATATTGAACTAAGTGCAATAAACTATATTATTTTCTATTTGAACGTTTTCAAACTGCACCACAAATTAATTGGAAACATTCTATTTGATATTTCACAGATTCATTAAATAAACAAAATATTTATAATACGGAAGACAATTGTGTGGTGTGTATAATTACAAAAATAATAAATATCTTGTATATTGCTGAAATTCTTTAGTTAAACTTATATATTAGGTTAATTAAAACAGTATGCATAATGAAACTAATTGTACACAGGGAAAATTAAATTAAAAATTAGTTGAAGAGGACAGAATTTGGATCTTCATTGTCCATCTGTTTGATGTGCCTGAGGACATCTTTTTTGGTTATCACTCCGAGTAATCGTCTAAAAAAAGAAAATTAGTTTTTATTAAGAGAATTTGTTTTAATTCAAGTTTAAGTGCCTCGACAGCTATGGCCATTGGCACGGTACATTACATAATATCATAATTTATAAAAAATATCAATGTCTTTAAGAAACTGTATAGTTTTGGATAGTTCGCTGGGAGAACTCAACATTTGTTTTAGTATACGCTTTATGTTGTTTCTCAGCCTGACGTCGTTGTATAATAAATATTAATGTCTTTATGAAACTGTATAGTTTTGGATAGTCCACTGGGAGAACTTAACATTTCTTTTAGTATAGGCTTGATGTTGTTTCTCAGCCTGACGTTGTACAGTTGGCAGTCTGTCAATACATGTTTAACGGTAACAAGACAATTGCAGGCGTGGCATATTCTAACAATCCTTGCATGATGTCTTGAAAACACGGTAAGTAAAAAGAAGCCAAGGATGGGTTGAATTTCACGAAGAGTTGTATTTTTGTTGGTCCAACGAATTTGCCAGGATTTGCGGGTTAAGGCCTTGAATAAGGATTTCAGATCTTGGCTTAGTTGAATTGTAGCAACAGTTGCCAGTTGTCAGCAGTTTCATAGCCATCAAGGCCGATGTGAGATGGAAGCCAAATGAGTGAAACTTTAGTATGTCAAGCATGAAGGGATTGGCATGAGTCATGTACCGGGTGGCCAACTAAGAACGACCGTCGGCCATATCTCAGGAATGGATTATAACACAGGTTCAGGAAAAAAAAATTATAACAAAAGTGGCCTCGAGAAACGCATTGGAAATTATTTTCAGAATTTTAAATCCACCGCTAGAGGGCGCATTTGACAGTTAAAATTTTAAATTACAAATTTTTTCAAGATTTACTCAATTAAGAAGCATATTAAATATTATAATCAGATTCCTCGACAAATTCTGCATATTTAATTTAAGTATATCTCTTCAAATAAGGGGTGGGGACGAGTGGGAACCTTGTTACGAAAAAACGCCTGTAATTCCGGTTCTGCTTGACCGATTTTAATAAACTTGAAGTTGTTTGAAAGAGGTTTTGTTGAACAATCGAAAACTTGTAAATATGAAGCAATCTGATTAATAACATAAATTCTAGAGGGCGCTGTTTTTTTTAAATAATGAAAGCATACAAATTGAAGTAGGTCTTTAAAAAGTAGACTAAATTAGTAATTAAACAGTGCAAACCGCAATCTTTTCTATCCTGAAGTATCGTAGGAAACAGGTAAATGGCGGGAATTGTTCTTCCAACGACTAAATCAAAAGCATTTGTGTGTAGAATTTCAAGGAATGCTTCCTATATAAGCGCAGGGGGAATTCGTGTTTATTATAAATAGATAGGTACTTGTTCCAAGGAGGGTTAAGTGGGAGTGGGAATGGAAATGGTAAAGTTAAACATGAGTTTATGCCGTTTAGTAGAGGAGCTGTAATCCGGGGAAAAGATTTTATAGAGCGAGGAGTCATTGGTGGATAGATTAGCTACAGAGGTACACATGTCAAAAACAGGATTAGACGGCTTGCATGATACAGAAGCGGCGTATGCTAGAAGTAGTGATTGTGGTCTAAGGAGGAGAGGTGGTTCAAGGGCCTCGCAGTACAAACTGTGTATAGGGCTGGTGCGAAAAGCGCCACGGCAAAGTCGAAGAGCAGTATTGTGAACTGAGTTAAGAAGGTTTAAATAAGATTTGTGTGCAGTCATGTAAATGAAGCAGGTGTAGTACATTTTGGAACGAATTAGTGCCCTATAGACTCTAAGGACGTTCTCGTCCGCGCCCCAGACGAAGTGCGAGAGAGTGTTGATAATATTTAAGCGTTTGATATTGTTTATGTTGTTTCCAGATAAGCCGTGAATCAAAAATTATTCCAAGGATATTGCAGTAATTGACAACATCTAAGGTGGAATTATTGAGAGTGATAAGTGGAACAGGAGATGCAGCTTTTCTACTAAATTTAATTATTTTAGACTTATTTAGAGATACGAATAAGCCCAAGTCATTAATTTTGTTTTGTAGTAGATCTACAGCATTTTGTAGTAGTTGGCAGGAAGTGAAGATGGAAATAAATAATTAAATCGTCAGCATACAGTGCGTATTGAACAGGGGCCGGAAGTTGGTGCATATGTCGTTTATAGAAAGTATAAACAATGTGGGACTTAATACAGAACCTTGGGGAACTCCATCAGTTTGTAGACGAGAGACGGAAATTTTACCATTAACAGACTCTAAAGCGCCTGGAGAGTAAGAAATGTTCGTTGAAGTAGTAGATATTTCCAATAAAGTTACAGTGGGAAAGTTTATTTAAAACCGCTTTCTTAGGGGTGGTATCAAAAGTACCTTCAATGTCAAATATAGCAGCAACAACTTCTTGTTCCCTGTTAAGTGTTGAAGAAATGTTAGCTTGGGGGAGAGCAAGATTCTCTCGGGTTGACCGATTTCCTTCCCCTCCCCGTCTTTTGTTAATAATTTTCTCTAGAAGTTTGCCAGTGGTGCAAGTAATATGACAAAATGACTTTGGTATTAAGGAAGGTTGTTCTGTTGTTTTAATTGGAATGATAGTGGATTCGTGTCGTTTATCTGGGAATTGTTGGGAAGTCCAAATAATGTTAAATAGGTTGAGCACTTTGGACAGAGAAATATCGTCGGGACCAGCAGCAGTATTTTTACATGAGGATAAAGCGGATTTTAGTTCATAAAAACTGAAAGGGGCATTGGCAGATGTTCCATCCAGCTGCTAAGAGAAATTGATTTTGATTCTGTTGAGGGATTTGTATGTTGCAACTTTCATTTTTAAAATCAGTTACTCGGTGATTCGATGACTGATTTTTCAAAAAAAATCATGAAAATATTGTCAAATTCGCCATTTTCGTTTCGACGTAATTGAAAGCAATAGAAAAAATTCAATTAATTCAAAACTTGCACTAAAGTAAAAAATTTCAACGACAAAAAAAATTATGTATCGAAACATTTAGATCATTTTCAGAACACTATTAATGCATAAATGTTACTCTACTCTCCAAATACTTTTCCTATTCCATTGACTAGTGAAGGAAAAGGTAAACAGAGATTCATTTTTAAATGGTGGAATTAAATATGACTCGCTCTATCGTCCTAATTCCGATAAATATACGCATTAAAAATATAGGACATTAAATGTTGGCAGTGTTAAAAGGTACATTTATCTTCTTTCGAACGCAGCTAAGTTCATGCCAATATGTGGTCAGAATTAACAACAGCAATTTTTGTAATTATGTTGAAAAAATATAATATAGCCTAAAGCAAATATTAAATTTTTAATTGTTAAAAAATATGGTTATGATTATAAGAGTTGTACTCAAGTTTAGACATGGTTCACACAATGTAAAAATAGTCGTGATGATTTAAATAATAATCCAAGACTTGGACGACCAGAACATTAAAGCGTACCGAATTAGAGGAAAAATAATATGAAATAATAGCTTTCAATGCAAAAAAATTGAATTAATCTTACCATAGAATCGATACAATATTAATTGAAGATTTTGGTGAACGAGATGTCCATACATGTGTAAATTATTTTTAACTAAGTGAATACATCATTGAACTGATTGTATTGAGCTAAAGACCATTCACATTTAGGTTACAATGATTATACTTAGTTCAAAGTAAATTTTAAAAAAACTAGCAGTACCTAACCCATTAAACAAAACACCATCATAAAATATTTTTGACATGTGAAGGATACATTGTACAATTACATTAACATACTCATAAGGGCTGTTTGATAATAATTAAATAAATAAAACACACATTATCAGAATCATTCACAGATAACCCAAATATCAGTGGCAGAATGAATTTTATTCAATGAACCCAGCAAATGTAAATTTTAATGTTTACATAACAGTATCACATAAAAACACTGAATGTATTTACTTGGAAGATTATTTTTGTAAACAATGGTTATGGATCAAAGAATGTTATTGATGTGTTTTTAATAACAAGGAAATAATGTTATCAGTTGCTGATTGTCTGTAAAATATATGTTATAAAAGATGTAAAAATAAAATGTTACATTAAAAACAAATAATAAATCAGTAATTGAAGTAATAGAAAAACATTGTTGCAGTTAAAAATTTTGTAATACTACCATGAAAAGTGGTATGTACCAAATAGTGTCGAGAAACAACATTTCCATGATGAATCTTCATCTAATTTTAAATGACATATCGAAAACCGAGAAATATTTTTTACCTAATAAATTGCTACATATCTCTTCAATGTTATGAACAACTCGTGGCTTTCGGATTATTTGTTGATTTAGATCAGAAGGATCCAAGCATAATCTAATCTGACCATTAGTTTTTTCTACCAATACTACACGATTAATACTAGTACGGGGACCTATTTCATCTACTTTTATAATTGCTGTATTTTTAACTAACCTATTTAACTCAGCCTCTACCGCATTACGTATTTCTAATGGTATTCGATTTGGTGGGTGGCTTACTGGTTCAAAATTTTCTTTTGTGACAATTTTATATTTTTTTGAGAACCTACCAAAACCATTAAAGATATCCCTATTTGCTTTTATGAATTCAAGTTTTTCATTTTTACTCTCTGACTCTAAAAATTTCTTTATTTTGATCTGCGGAGTTTATTCTTTTATTTAACCCTAATTTTATGCTTGCTACACCACTTAGCAACACCTGGTTTGCTTCCTGAGCTATTACAAAATCTTCATAAATTTCTTTATCTTTATATTTACACAGGAGATTAACTGTATCTATGGGTTTGACTACTGTGCCTTCAAACCCTTGCAAAATACAATTTGTTTACCTAACTTTAAACTGTTTGTTAACTTTTCTGAAAATTTTATCTGGCAATATGCTTACATCAGCACCGGTATCAATTTTAAATTTTATGTTATGACCTTCAAGTACAATACTTTCTGAAAAATATTTCTTACCTTTACTTAATTCACTTATACTGTCTATAAAAAATACATCATTGTCTTGCTCTATTGTCTTCACATTTTTAATTCTACATGCACTGGCAAATTGGTTAAATCTCCCACATTTATTGCATTTCTTGCCAAATGCTGGGCATTCTCTTGGACCATGAGTTTTTTAACATCGTCTGCACTGGAATTAAGTATCGTTGTATCCACTTTTTTGGTTGTTTGTGTATGGCCTTTATTTCTTACTATATGTACCTCACATTCTTCCTGGTCATTATTATAGAACTGCTTATTTTGTTGCTTACTTTACTCACTTGTCCTGCAACATTTGATAGCTTTGTCAAGTGTGAGGTTATCTATTCGTAGTAATGCTTCACGGGTTGTGGAGTCCCTTATTCCCATTATAATTTTATCTCGCAAAGCCTTGTCTTGAGGGGTTTCCTCTGGGTCTGTTGCATTGTAATTGCATGATTTTATTAGTAGTTTACATTCAGTTAGGAAGTGCTCAAAACTTTCTCCTTCTTTCTGTATCATATTTACCTTCCTCTTCTGGGGTTACTTCAAAAGTAGCCATAATTTTAGCAGATTCGGCCCCAATTAAGTTTCTTAATATGGCCAGTTTTACTCTGTCTGCAGATTCGTGCTGTCCTGTCGCAATTAAGTAATCTTCGAATGTCACTTTCCAAAACTTCCATTCGGTACAAGCATTCTTGCCTTGTAGGTTAAAATCTGGGGTCCCACCATCGCCATTGTCCTCTAGTGTGGGGGCCGACTTGTTATGTCTTGGCTGCGCCATGTTTAAAGTATTTGTCTAGTGAGCAGGTAATTAGATGATACGATAGATGTCTTGGATATTTTATTATAATACAACTATAATTCTTTTATTGACATCTCTTGTTGTTACCGTCATACCTTGGATGCTGATGATGACAAGTGACACGAGGCATTTCTTCGCGTCACATCACTTACCAAACACCTCCAACCACAAACTAAATGAAAAAGAGCTCCTAGACTTGGTTTACGATCTCCCCTCGCCCTTTATACTTGTGGGTGACTTCAAAACAATCCTTTAAAACGATTATACCACAATCCAAATTTATCCTTCTAAACGATCAACATTACACCTTCTCAGAAGAAAGCTGCAAAGAAATATCTCAAGAAGATGTCCTGTGTAGTGATCTCCCAAAAGTTACCAATTACTCCACACACCCCTTGCGAAGTACAACTACTTAAATACTCTCTGCCAAGAGATATATTATGTAAACAAATTCCAGTGATTCTCGATAATGTAAAAACTCAGAAGACAGAAGACAACCAGTGGATCTGAATATCTACATTTAACACAGTGGCCATCCAAAAATGCGGTAAAAGCATTAACAACATTCCATTAAACAGTAGTTTTATAATTGAATTGAATAACCAGTGCGTAGTTTCAATAAACAATTTTACATTAAAAACTTTTGAAAGTAATCTACCAAAATATAAAAGTATGGATAGAACTTTCTAAATTACAATTTTCGGACAAAGACTCAAAAATAGACTCTTTTCATTTAAATAAAGTACAAATAGACTCAGTGAATTTAGATGAACATTCAAAACATGCTCCAAGAAAACAAATCGAAATTAGCAAGATTGGACTTGGCTCCTGTTAATTAAAAAAAAAATCAGTTTTTACACAGTGTTATAATCTTTTTAATCATAACCCTAGTAGCCTACAAAAAAAACAAGAAAACTAATAAGAACAATGAAAAGGAAAAAGGGATTTCAAAAATTTTGCAGCCATCTCAAACTCTGGAGAAACCCCATAGTTTTTCTCTTTGGCCAGAGGAATTAAGAAACGACAACGGCTGACCCATGTAAAATATTTGCTTATATTGTATTTTTGATTAAAACTATAAAAAAGAATAATCATGTAATAATAAGAGAGATTGTTTGTAACTTTCATGTAATAAACGTCTTCAACAGTAATTTTTCGTTTTTTTAAAAAGTATTTTTCTGAGTGACAAAATATCATTCACAACTTAATCCACAGTGTCCAGAGAAAAAGAATCGGCCATCAAAAAATTTGTTGTGTGCTTTAAGTACAAAAATTGAAGAGATACTTTTGTAACGAGGTTTTTTTTCTCGTTATTAATTATTTAAAGTTTCCGAATCTACTTTTATTTAATATTGCTTATAACCCGTTATATATGCAGAAATTACTTTGATATAAAATATTCATTCCTGATATTTATTTGAAATTTCAAATTTTGACCGCAATCAGATGGTAGAATTTATGTTTCCCTACCGCGGAATACAGAGTAAGGAGCGCGCAAGTCGAACTAGCAGAGAGAGGTGGAAAGCAGTCTGAAACCTAGTAGGTTCTAGCGACGAGAGTCGACAGTAGTGTACAGCCCCAAGTTGCGACCGCCATAAATAGTTGTTCAAACTGTTATCCGTTTCTTTTGTAATTTTTATGAGTAATTTTTTTCGTTTATATAAAGTTGAAGCGGTAACTGCGAAGGTAAGCATTTTTGGAAATTATAATATAAATGGTCTTTTCAATAGGTATTTTAATAAGTTTATTTGAATGTCATTAGATATTTCATTTTTACTGCAAGCATTATTGGTTTTGTGATATATCAAAAACATAACGAGAAATAGTACATTTAGATCTTGAAAATATTTTCTTGAGTATTCATTCCCGATTTCCAAATTTGCGTTTCGGTTAAAATATTGAAGAGTTCCAGGTGTCTAGCCAGGGCTCTTTGGTATTTTAATTAGAAAACGTAAATTCCGTTCGAACTGAAATCTTGAGGACTTCCAAGCGTCTAGCCAGGGATCTTTGATATTTTAATTCCCGGATCCCAACCTATAGTATTCATTCCCGATTTCCAAATTTGCGTTTCGATTGAAATATTGAAGACCTCCAGGCGTCTAGCCAGGGCTCTTTGGTATTTTAATTAGAGGACGTAAATTCCGTTCGAATTGAAATCTTGAGGACTTCCTAGCCAGGGCTCTTTGATATTTAATTCCCGGATACCAATCGTTAGTATTCATCCCCGATTTCCTAATTTGCGTTTCGGTTGAAATATTGAAGACTTCCAGGCGTCTAGCCCGAGCTCTTTGGTATTTTTAATTGGAGGACGTAAATCCCGTTCGAATTGAAATCTTGAGGACTTCCAGGCGCCTAGCCAGGGCTCTTTGACATTTTGATTCACGGATCCGAAAAATTCCTGTAGTATTCCCGAGTAAAAGTTCCTCACGTTCCGGAATAATTCTGGAGAGTGTCCAGTCACTTGGCCAGAGCTTTTCGACAGTTCAAATTCAAGAACCGAAACCCCCCCCTCCTTTCGTATTTTCTTTCCCGATCCCTACAGACATTTTGGACTCAATATTCATGTTTATTCTACATACCGGGTGCATTGAAAGAGATTGAACATTTTGCTAGCATCAACGTAGAATCCGTTTGTTATTTTAATTATTAACCTGTATATTGAAAAGACCCGTAAAATAGGAGCTTGCTTTTAACGCTTCTTTTTCATATTAAAATATTGCTTTTGCTTATAAAATCTCTCTCGCTTATGTCCTGCCCGTTTCGTCTCTAATGAACGCATGTTAAATGTATAAATATAGATGATAGTTCGCTAATATTTCTCTGGATACCAGGGTATGGTTTCCTTTTATGTATGATAGTGTTTTTTTATATATAACGATTTGAGCAGCTACAGATCCTGTAGATATTGTTGAATAAAGACATTGTTGTAATATAACCTAACCGAATCGCTGTGTTTTACTGACCTACTATAAACTAGAATAATCCTATGGTAGAGTAGTTGTTTTGCTGCAACGAATTTAGCTTCTTCATAGTGTGGGCCAGTAGAATAACTTGTATTTTAGGACGAGTGAGGAAGTTTCTGAATACAATCCTGCCGGATGAGATACAATTAGACCCTGGAACTGACCGTACATCCATCTGAGGCTACCTGGAAGTCCCGACGAGTGAAGTCAGAAAGCCGTGGAGATAACCACGTTAAAAATCTGGCGCCCGAGCATTACTTCCGAAGATTTTACATCGAGGGTGTCCAAAGTGACGTGCTGAGGTGGCAGGAGCCGCGTAAGGAGCCAGGAAACTCGTCACACTGTATATCACTGTACACCATACAATGTGCCTCTTTGTGTGGTTCCTTGTTTCGAACGATACCACACAATTAAAATATTTTAATAATTCTTTTAGGCGATTATATATGTTGATTTTTGTACCTCAAAATTGTAATCTTAAGTTTGTTTTTCATTATTTAGTAGCCTGTTGATTTTTATACCAAAGTTGGTTTTTTTTTATTAAGTAGAGAATTTGTTATTAACTAAATACTAAAATAAAACAGTACATAAAACAAACATAAAATTATTGTTTGTTGGTGGTTAACTGTGGTAAGCGGATATTTCTAATTCTGCTGACTGCATCGCATAGACAGCACAGCTATTCAAAATGATCGCCGCAGCAAAAGGGCTAAACCAGTTCACTTATTTCTTCCCTCTGTGGTTTTATGTGTATTTTCTTAATGTATTTTATTTGTATATTACATGTAAATTATACTGAGAAATAAATAATTACCCATTATGTGTAACAAGTGTTTGCCTTAGACCTAATTTTCTAAACATATCTACAACAGTCTCCATAGGTGTCTGGTCAGTTATGGTTATTGGTGCCATATCCAGTATTTTTTTCAATTTGAGAGGTGGCGGTCCTAAAGTTTGTGGGGAGTTACCCTGGGTAAATAATACCAAGGATTGGCCACAGATACCGTCGACCATTCTCTTTGCATTAGCTGAAATGGAATAAAAAACCTTGTTCAGATGAAAAGAAAACTATAATAAACGAAATTGGGTCGTCTTCGAATAAATGGCATAGATTTATTTTCTTTGAACCGTTGTACTTTCACCAAGTTTTGTTATCTAAATATGTACACTATTAATACCTTAACAGAGACTTACAGAATTAACTAACTGCATGATTATTGATTATGTGAATATATCTGTTCTTGGTGATTATTAGTAGTCTTTTATTTATAGTATGTTGACCTAATTATTGCTATACAAATAATAACTAATCTTAGATGACCATGAAAATATGCCTCTTCTAAACAAAGTTGACTTCGCATTTTTATATATAATTTAAGCAATAAATTAAATAAAATATAACAATAAATTGTTACAAAGTTAATACATACATCAGAAAACATTGTTTACAGGTTGTATGTTTATTAAAAAAAAAAAGATATGATTCGTTTTCTTTTACATCGGGAAGGAAACTTTTTTAATGTGACAGGATGTAAAATTATTCATACATAAAAGACTAGTAAAAAAAACTAGATTTGGATCAATGACGAATCTTTAAAGTTTGAATCACATTGCCCAGCTTTATATGTTGTAGAAGCAGGAAAAAGTATTAAACTGTTGTCAAATTTACATAATCTGAAGGAGTTTTCCAATAAATATTAATTCAAATATCTAAACAGGCAATTTTGTTGCAAAGGCATTAATAAAAAAAAAATTAAAACCGTGACTTACCAATTGCTAGGTTAAGATCTCTTCTAACTACAAAACCTACTAGGTACTGAGACTCTCTGGATACTACAACAGGATATCCTTTATGTTCAGTCTCCTTTAATAGAATTTCTACATCATCAACAGTCATTGAATCTTGAGTAAGAACACTCAACGTTTCATTTCTCCTGTAAAATAAACAATATATGTTAAAACGAATTACGCAAAGAGTTTCAAGGTCATTAGCATATTAAGTAGAAGATTTTATGTATTTTAAAAATAATATTTGTGGTCCCTGTAGGTATATTTTTTTTTTCAAGTTATGAGAGCTCAATGCTACAAATGTGATAAGCAAAATCGCAATTTAACCCTGGCGCAAAGAGTTGTGTATTTGATTTATGCAGATCATTGTTTTCAATGGGAAGAGATATGATCCAAAGTTTTATGCAGTTTCTATAAGAATCCAGAAGGATTAGTAATATAATTTTAATATATCGTCGCCTCGAAGTCAAAACCTCGTATCTCGAATTTTGCTCTTTTTGAGTTACGAGTCTTGCAGGTTATAGAATATTATAGCGCATATGTGGCATATACTTGGATCTCGATATTTAGATAGAATGCGGCTGCGCAAATTTATTTGAAATTCTCGTCTCCCGAATGAAGCACACAAACCTCGTATCTCATTTTAAGAAAAACAAAATTGTTACGCAGTTTGAATCACCTGCAGTTTGAATCACCGTGTCGATATTGTGTCTGATTTAAATAGGTAGTTGGTCAGAAAGGAGCTTTAAGATATGTTAAGTAAAATTCTATCTGTTTTATAAATTTTTATGCATGAGAAATGTGTTTGTTTTTAAAGTAGAAAAAAGTGAGGTTAGAAGCTAAATTTTTGAGAGTAAACGGCACATAATGTTGTAACAATTTGAACAAATTTATTACAACTACTAAAACTAAGTTTTTTAAGCACCAGAGGTTAATAGTTTCAATTTATTATGAGTATAGCAAACAACTTAAACGGCTTAAAATCAAGATACGAGGTTTTGCAACTGTAAAAATAAACTGGCATTGATGATTTACGAGTTTTTAATAAACCAATTTAAAGTTTTTTTTATTGTTTGTAGGTGTCTCGTGCTAGTAAAATATTAGCTATGGCACTACAAAGCCCTCAGGATTCTTCTTGCGAGAGTCAACCGGTTCCATCAGCTGTAGTGACAGAACGAAATTCACAAAAATTTGGATCTGGCACGAATTTTTCTTCACACGTTGAACTATGTTGTAACGTTAATCCGTCTGCAGCTGTAGAGATTGATCAAAAAATATCACAGAACATTTCAATATGCGTTAATCAAAGTTTAGTCACAAATAATAATAATTTCAATGAGGAGGACACCGATGAAGACCCTTTCCAAGATTCTGGATCTAGCTTTCACCCCAGTAATGGCTCAGAAGACTAATCCCAATCAGAAACATACCATGATGAAGAAGTACTAGAAGATCAAAACGGGACTGTAGATAATCAGTTAAAAAAGAAACGTGCCAAAAAAGGACAAGGAAATCCCACTACTTGGAAGAGAAATAGTGCTCAAATACGCAGAAGAAAGGGAGAGGAATATGAAGCACAAAAAACACAGAGATGGATCGAAAACAGTTGTTAAAAGAAGTGCACGGATCATGAAAGAGATATGCAACTCAGGCAAGTGTCTAAAGTCTAAAGGAAAAAGACAATGCGCTTCCATAACGGACGATCAAAGAAAAGAATTATTTACTAGCTTTTGGGAGGAAATGGACTGGAGTCAGAGAAAAGTGCTTATGGCGACTTTGGTAAATAAGTCTACAACTTTACAAAAAACGACTAAGAAGACACCAGTTTATTTTATCATTTAAAAGTGAACGACAAAGTACTTCCCGTTTGCAAAAAAATGTTCCTCTCAACATTCGCCTTAGGAGAATGGACAGTTTTAAACTGGGTAAGAAATAGTAATCACTCTGGGATAGTAGATTCCTCGAGGAAGTGCCCAAATAAAAGTAAACCTTGTGATAAACAAAAAAGAGTTCAAATAAAAGAATTTTTGGAGAAGTTGCCGAAACTCTTCACATTATTGTAGATCGACAACCAGTAAACTATACGTGGAAACTATCTTTAAATCACACACTGAGGTGTACAATGTATACAAAGCACAAGTGGGAGAAAATTCTGCCGCGAGCAAAGATGTTTTTACATCAGAAATGAAACATTTGAATATTGACATCTACCATCCACGAAAAGATCAATGTGACTTGTGTTTTAGCTTCAAACTAAATAATGTTGGACTAGATGAATATAAAAAAATTGACTGTCTCGACCCTTACTTCGTGGAATATGCTCATATTAGTGTTTTTAAATGAAACTCACGGTCTCTAGTTAATTCCACAATATAATGAAAGTTATTGAAAATTCTAAAAAATTGACAATTGTTTCGATAAATCAATATCATCGTCAGAATATAATATATATATATATATATATATATATATATATATATATATATATATATAATATAGATGAATATAACTTCCACATCAACCAAAAAGAAGGAGCTCGTCAGGAAAAACAAAAAGACGATGCCGTCGCCGGGAAAGTACTTGTATTTACTATGGACGTACAGGCGGTGCAGCTTGTGCCATTTTTGCCAGCTGGCATGATTTATTTTAAACAAAAATTAGCTTGCCATAACTTTACCATTTACAATTTGGGTAGTGATGCTGTCGTATGCTATGTATGGCACGAAGGGGAGGGGGGAATGGATGCTAATTGTTTTGCCTCATGTCTAACAGATTATATCAACAATGAAATTGCCGGAGATGATAAATACAAATTAAAAATCTTTTATAGTGATGGCTGTTGTGCTCAGAATAGGAACGTAACCTTAGCTAATGCTTTGCAACATTACTGCATAATGAATGAAACCAACGATATTGTTCAAAAATATCTTACTAAGGGCCATTCTCAGATGGAATGCGACAGCGTGCATTCCACCATCGAAATGCGTAAAAAAATAGAGAAGTTCATTCGCCCTCAAATTACGTTCAGATCATTGAACAAGCTCGTTGAAACTCTAAAGGACCATACAAAGTGAAGTACGTTGATCACAGTTTCTTCAACAGCTATGACGAAATTAAATATTATAAGATTATACGTCCAGGTGTCAAGACCGGCGATTCTTGTGTAACTGGCTTAGTAGCCCTTAAATATTCAGCTGACAGTGGGATACAATTCAAATTGAGGTTTGATGATGAGTGGTCTCTCCTTCCCCACAGAATGTCAAATAATACGGGAACTGTAAAGAAACTATACAAAGCTGCATTGCCTCTCAAAGGTGATAAATATGATCATCTACAGTCTTTGAAAAAGGTCATTCATCAAGATTATCATGGATTTTATGATTCTCTACTTCATTAATTTTTTTATACGTTTTTTCATCCAACCTTAGCATTCAATCTAAGTCGAAAAAATATTATTTTTATTGTATTTTGTGTATTATTTGTTATAACTACCGATTACCAGAATAAAATGTTTCTTTCTTTCTTAATTTGTTCAATTTTTATTGTTCACTTTGCAGTGAGAAAACCTCGGAAGTCCAAAATTAATAGTGAAAAACTCGTATCTCACTATTCTGCGGTTACAAAGAAAAAAACAAGAAAAAACTAAAATTTAATTTATTCAGGATTTTACTCTTATCCAGGCCTTCAATATGACAATACCCTGTACCAAAATTATCATAACAGCAAATTATACTAAGTTTTTTGGGTTTCCTGAAAAGTTGTGAATTTTGACATACGAGGTTTTGACTTCGAGGCGACGATATATCTATATTTTCAGAAAGCATGTGTTATGACAATATGTTGGGTAATTTTATGTAGTATGTGTTGTTCTATTGAAAATATTTGGTGGATTTTATTAATTCTATTGCCACATGAAGGTTTATATTAACGCACGAAGAATTTCAACGACTGCTTTGACCGTATTACTTTTCCGCCCAACCTATCTAATATGCGTGAAAAGTATTGGTTTACCCCAAAAAAAGTTGGAATTTTGTTATTTTTACGTTCTTTGGCAAAAACAACACGAAAAAACAGTTTTTAGAAAAAAATCCTGTGTGTATGTCGTCGTCGTCGGCCACTTTTCGTAACATGTCTTGTTAGCACGATACAGCCTCCGGAGTGCAACAACTCACCAATTTTATGATTGAATATTGTTCAGGACATCTCACAGATTAACCCTATTGATTTTCAGCTTACCAGAGCCAGTACAACGGGTGCTATGGTACTTGAAGTACGACGTTTTTGTCATTTTTGGAGAAATTTCAGTTTGTTAGCATTGCAATAAGCACAAATATGGCAGGGAATTTAGGGGATATACAAAAAATTTAAATCAAATATAATTATAATCAAAATACGATACAAAAGTCTAAAAAAGCGACCTAGTTTTCTATTATTGTAGGCAGTAAAAATTAAATAAGCAATTATGAAAAATCAACAAAATAGCCCTAAGGTTGTCACGCATAAATGTCGAACACCAAAACACCGTTGTTTATGAACGCCATAAAATACAGACGAATTATGCAATTAGTATAGAGAAATTTAGAACAGTAATTGAAGATAATCTTCAATAATCAAAACACAAAACGTATAGAAGCAAGGACGAGTAGGTGACGCATCGTAAAACAGCAACGTTTGCTGAGATGGCAAAACAAACTCGTCCCAAAAAACTCGAAATAAGAAGAAAGAAAACGACGACGACAGGATAGTTCGGCACACCGACGGTACGGTACAGTACAGTGCGGTTTTTTTCCAGCGGTGGTCGAGATACGACAGTGCGCGTTCAGTACGGAGTGCTGGAATCAGAAATAAGCGATCAGAGCTCAAAAACTAGTGAAACATAATTTTGTATACCCAGGAGATTGTGTTTAACATATTTACTGCTTGAAATTACCTAACAAGAGAAAATTATTTCAATAAAACTGTCATTAGTTTAAAATTCGCGCTCAACCAAAAATTTCTGATGACATAAAATGAGTGCGTTCATAATATATGGGTTAGGTGAGAAGTGAAAACAGTGTCAGTGTCAGTCAGATGACGGAGTAAACGCCTAGGTAGAAATCAGTTGCACCGATTTATAGATCGACACTATCAAAATTTGACATTGAAATGTGTTGTTTATTTTCCGTTAATTTTAGAAAAACGAGGATCAGCATTATCAACAGTGGAATTTGAAAATCTTTTGTTTATAGAAACTGGTAGCTAACCTCGACCCACATAGACAAATAGTATATTACTTTCTCTATGGTGAAGCATATGTTAAATGTTTTATGAACGCTCACTTTGTACCCAAGTGTTGTGAATGCACTACCGCTGTAATTGTTCAAAGTTCAAAGTAAAACATAAACCACATTTTGTGAAATTTTAGGATGTGATCGTATAATTGGTTTCGTTAATTCGTTGCACTTAATATTGGTGATTATGAACTATAGGAATAATGGTATTCTATTGAAGTGTGATTAAATTATACCTACATGATTTTTATAAGACAATTTTTTATTTTGGTCTTAAGTTTGGCTAGTATTGGAAAAAAATGTATATACACCACGGTGGTGAAGACATTTATAAACCTCGCACCTTATTCCGCTCGGGGCAAAGCCCCTCGCGAAATAATTTTGGTGCTCGGTTGATAATAATAGTCTTCACCACCTTGGTGTATAATATACTATTGTTCATTTTGGTTGTTATATAATTGTATAAAGGGACGTTTATGAAGGGTACACCCATTTGACTTGAGATATAGATATATTACCGTAGTCATACATTATAAAGTTTTCTCTTTATGTTAGTTGTTATACAGTTTTATACGAGGACATTTACTGGGGGGATACACCCATTAACCCCGAGCTACACAGATTATTTTAATCATACATTATAAATTATTTTCGTTATAGTTATTATACAAGGACACGTCACTTAAAATTGATACACATTATATTACTTTCAATTTGGTTTCATATATATTGTTTCCAAGAATAGGGTTCAGGCATAGTATACTGTAATTAGGGGAGAGTTCTACTCAATACTTGTATGTACCTCTGGTATACAGGAAGCGCCAACGACCTTATATTTGTCGATTTAATCGTGTTCACTTCAAGAAAACTAAGATACCGCTAGTAAATAAAAATTTGTTCGGATATCGAAGGTCACCCCTGTCAGCAGAACACGTCCGGTTACGAATTCCTTTTTCTGCAGTGTAGACGAAACGGCTAATAAGTAACTTCATATCAAGGGAGACAATACAGTAACAAAAAAAATAAAGAATACATAAAAAAAAGAACAAAAATAAATGAGAGAGAAAAAAACTATTAAACTAGTTAAAGATATTAGGTATTAAATATAATGTGAAGGCAGAGTGATGACAATCAATCATTTTTTGCAATACAAATTAAATCTGGCGAATGGAATCTATTCCGAAGCCATTGTAACCTCACACACACAACACAAAAGACAAAAGATTAGATAAAAAGTTGTAGTACCGCAATTGTTCAACTCTCAGCATTCAATAATCACTGAATTGTAGCAAAAAACAGACAGCTTAGTGCAGAAATAAAATATTTGTAATAATAAAATTTAGCTGTGTAGTCTGATTTTATTAATTATTGTAACAAATATCAATTAATGCTAAACTTACTTAGGTTGCATGACATCGGCTGCCAATGAAGTATGCTGGAATTCATCTTTCGAATCCAAAAATGGATACCCATTTAAAGCTATGTGCGCGTCATAGATACCTTGTCTACCTAACGCATCGCCAACCCATTTACTCGCCATAGCGGCCGCCATTAAAGGCACTATGTATCTTACTCCGCCCGTTAATTCGAACATTATAACAACGAGCGAAATAGTCATTCTAGTAACACCTCCTAACACCGCGGCGGCACCCACCATCGCGTAAAGACCTGGTGTAATGCAATCGTCTCCCGTCGAACATTCACCACTGAACAGCCAAATTTTAGGATAGCGGTAGGCCAGTTGTTCCATACCTGCAATAGATAGTGTGATGTTTATAATGATTGTAATGAAATTTTTGAATGATTTTAATGAAACTCTTGAAGAATTGTGGTAAAATATAATACACTATTGACACAAGGCATTTTCCATTCGCAATCTCTGCTAAATTTTTATTTTTTAAATACTAAAATTGTTTACAAAGTAAAACATATAAATTTGAGTAATTTTGCCTATGCATAAGTGACATTTTTCATCTAATAGTGTCAATAGTGTATTATATTTTGCGCCAGTATTTGACTAAAATTATACTATGTACAAACAAAAGAAAACAGTAACCATAAGCCAATACCTTTTGAACCTTCGAATAGAATAGTTGGTTTGTGTGGTGTGCCTTATCTTTAAATAGTACCGTAAACTATCTTTTACTAGTGTTCAATTTATTAGTATAAATAATAAAATATTTGGCATTGGGTAAGTTAATTGCTTCATATTATTATGACTAAAGATTCAGATGAGTGAAGTACCCCATCTCAACATGACCCTCCTGATAAAATGGAGATTGAAGTAAATAAAAAGTACAATTTAAATAATAAATATACTTGAACTGCATTCCTATTTTGGTAGCCGACGAGTAAACATCGCTTATCGGTACTTAGATCGTTAACTTTAAATGAAAAAGTTTTTTTGTGTATTGTGAAAAAGTAGAACAATCACTATGTGAATTTTTACAAAACTGATGATTGACCTTAGGAACAATTAAACATACTCATATTCCACGAAGTAAGGGTCGAGACAGTCAATTTCATACTCATTTACATTTACAACGTATCACACGCTTCAAAAATGCTCGTATAAAAACTAGTTTTTTTCATGGGAAATCAAGCTCCAAAAATTGTGAAAAAGTAAATATTAATCAGTGTGATCATAATATCTTCGCTAATTACGTGTAAGTAATTAAAAACATAATTACGTTATATAGAAACTTCCAATTTGTGCTGCTAATAAATACCTGTTTATCCTTATCAGTCGAACCAGTTTTTTTTTGTGGTTTGAAGTACAATTTTATATGTATGATTGCCGTGCCTTCGAACTGGTTTTGGATTTTGTTTACAAATTAATTTTATGCTTATTATTTCTGATAAAATGGTGGAATGCAAGAAATGTGACAGAAAACTTACAAAAAAAGATTCTCAAATAATATGTGCTAAATGCAAGATATGGCACTGCAGTGGATGTTAGAATCTATCAATTCTAACTATCAAAGATTACCAAAAAAACGATATAGATTTTGTCTGCTCTCAATGTACAAAAGTACGAAAATCTATAACCCCGGGGAATAGAAAAGATGAGCATAATAGAGCCGATTCTAGCGATAATGAAGAAGAACCCTCCTTAAACAGTGTTGTACATTTAATACATGAACTGGGCATAAAGATGGAAAAACTGCAGAATGATAATCCCAACTTGATCCAGCTTCTCACGAAAAAGGATGATGAATTGGTGGAATGCAGATCAAAGATTACTTCACTAGAGCATAAAATTGACTGCTTAGAGCAGAAGAAATTATCAAATAATATGGTCATTTGCAACATACCAAAAATAAATAATAAAAATTGTGTCGGAATCGTGAAGAAAATTGCTGGTCTGTTAAATATGGAAGAATTAAATAAGTTTTCGGCCTACAGGTTATCATCTAAGCCTGATGCCCCTATTTTGGTAAAATTTGACAATAGTGAAAATAAATCGAATATGATAACAAAACTTAAAGAAAAGAAATACATCAAATTGGAGGATCTGGATTACACTAATGGTAATGGAAAGTTTGATAAAATTTACATAAACCATGACCTAACTGCGTATAGAAGAATTTTGCTTGCTAAGGCCAAAGAAGTTAAAAAGCGTTTAGGTTACAGATTTCTATGGATTGTTGATGGTGACATTTTTGTGAGGAAAATGGATGGTGCAAAAAAGTTTAGAATTAGATGTGAAGAAGACTTGTTTAAAATGTAATAGAAAATTTTGGGCTCTACCATGAAAACAATGGTATTATAAATATATTTAAATTTAAAATCGCTCATTTATATTTTTTAGAGTATAATAATTTTAGTTTTATTTTCACTCGTTTTTTTAGAATAATATATAATGTAGAATGAATACAAACTTTATTGATGATATTGAAGATTTAGATTATAAAACTTATGAGTGTGATACACCTGAGGATGTTTGTAACTCGATCTTTCTTGGAGGTACTGGTCTGAAAATTTTGTACTGCAATGTGAGGAGTCTGGGTAAAATTTTTGATCTTTTGCAATTTTTAATTAACTCCTTTAAGGAGGAATTCCATTTGATAGTATGTTCAGAAAGCTGGAATGAGATTAATCAAAAAATTTTAAAACTTTTTAACATAAAAGGCTACAATATGTATTTTAGTAGTAACAATTCGCCAAATAAATGTGATGGAGTGGTGTGCTATATAAGGTCAGAGCTTTGCGAGTCCAGAAGTTATACTACTTGCGGTTTATTAAATACGATGAATCTTAAATTTAAATTTAATAATGTTAATTTTTCTGTGTCCTGTCAATATAGGTCACACAATGTAAGTGTTGATGTTTTTATTGAAAATTTAAATGAGTATCTCCTAAATGTGAATAAAAGTGATGTGGAAGTATTCTTAGGTGATTGTAACGCGAAAAATTCGCCGAGCTGTCGTAAATTTAATATTGGCTAACCTGTCGACTGGGAGAAGTCACAGCGCTCTCGGTATGTAGTTAAACATTTCAGTCCTCCATTTGCCGTCAAGGTGTAAACACACCGCTTCAACTAAAAATATTCGCATGTGCTCTGGGAGCCATAAGTGCTTTATTGGAAAATCCGACAATTTCGACATAGGGGAAGAGAAATACGGCTGGAACCAACAATTGGCAGCTCCGACCCGATAGGTTTCTGGCCCAAAAACGGTCGATGACTGTGGGTTCCATAAAAATTTAGTGGAATTGCGTTTTGAGGTAAATTTCCGTAGACGGCGTTAGCTAGAAGGATTCATTAACAAGGTAAATGGTTGAAAAATACTTTCTCGGAATTAACAGTTTTGTAGGTAATTTAACGTAGAAATTCTGCTTTGATTCGTAATTTATTGGAGTATGTAATCTGGGTTTCGCGGGATAGTTTCGTTGTATTTCATAAATTCTTATCAATTCATATTCTTCATTGCTTTATATTTTGTTGAAATAAGAATATATCACAGGGGTTGTATAAATATTCAGGGATGTGTCCAACGACGTAGTTTTTATATTATGGGTTTTTATTGGTATCGTAGTTTTTTTTGCTAAGCGGAAAAAAACCAGTCATATAGTTTTTATTCTCAGAGTAGGTGGCTTTTATACAGTTAAAAGTCATGAGGTATGATTATTTGCGAATTTCGGGTATTGTTATTATAGTCAGTATGATGGGATATTACGGGGGCACGTCGAAAATTTGACCGGGGTAAAATGTAAACCCTATGTAGAGGCTAATTCGTTTCTCTATTTTAGGGGGGTTTTTGTATATGGACATTAAAAAAAAATCACTGATTGGAATTTAATGGGTCAGTGAGACCAGTTCCAGGAGAGCTGGGATAT
This sequence comes from Galeruca laticollis, assembly GCA_963921935.1. Taxonomy (NCBI): domain Eukaryota; kingdom Metazoa; phylum Arthropoda; class Insecta; order Coleoptera; family Chrysomelidae; genus Galeruca; species Galeruca laticollis. The sequence continues at coordinate 154,577,278 of OY998181.1, read as the reverse complement.
TCTGGAGAAACTTCAGTTCCTGTTCTGGTGCCGGAAAAGGATAAGTGAACAGTTTTCCTTTTCTTACTTCTTCAAACTCATTAGTAAACTCACATTTATGCTTCACATATTACCGTTTTTTTTATATTAAGTTTTATTTCTTTTTTTCTTGCGGCAATTACTATAATCTCGCTTACACTTGTATTTTGTATTTAAAAATTTGAAATCTTTGCTCATAGATTAAGATACGCTAGGGACACTGCCGTGACTGAGGTACACTTGCATGCAGGTGATGGAAACATCAGAATCCTGCTTGCATCAGTGTATCTGCCATATGATTCCACAGAAGCACCTCCGTCCAGGGAAATGAGGAGGATAGTGGAACATGGAGCAGAGACGGGGAAGCACCTCATACTGGGAATGGACGCCAATGCCCACCATCTAGCCTGGGGGAGCTCCAACACCAATAAACGGGGTGAGTACCTTATTGATTATCTAATAGAGTCGAATCTAACTTTATTGAATCAGGGCCGTAAGCCAACTTTCCAACAAAGAAGGGGGAATATGCTTAGGGAAGAGATTCTGGACATAACTTTGGCCAGTCACTTTGTGGCTAGCAAAATTAAGGGCTGGGAGGTATTAGACGAAGCCTCAGCGTCGGATCATAATTATATATCCTTCACCATTAAGTCGACCTATAAAAAAGAGACTTACAGAAACCCAAGGAACACAGATTGGGAAGCATTTCGGAAGAAATTGGAAACCACTCTAGCCTCACTTGACCCAGTCTCAGGGCAAGGGGTTGAGAGAATGACTTGTGACATTAATAATGCCATAATGAACTCATATACCGAGACCTGCCCTGAGACGGTCAGAACGACCAACCGAAATGCACGTTGGTGGAACAGGAAGCTCGAATCGATGAGAAGGAACGTTCGAAGGCCGTACAATCAATGCAAACGCACAGGAAATTGGGACAGTCACACGAAGGCGCTCACTGAATACAATAAAGCAGTGAGGAAAGCCAAGAGAAGCTCATGGAGAAAATTCTGCCAGGACATCGAAAGTGTCTCTGACTGTGCAAAACTCCATAGAGTCATGGCTCAAAATCCAGTTAACACTCCAGAGACCGTACTCAAAGAAGACGGCACACACACGGATGGACCGGAGGAGACACTGGCAGTAATGCTAAGTACGCACTTCCCGGGATCCACCGAAATACAAGTCGAAGCAACGAGCGAAGTCAGAGAAGAACGGCAAGTTGTCCGCGGTCTGGCAACTCGTCATAGCTGGACTTGTGCGAAGTCCATAGTCACATACGGGTCTGTGACATGGGCTATTCAAACTTTTAATCCCTTCAAGGCGCCTGGAATGGACGGAATCTACCCTGTACTGCTCCAAAAAAGCGCCGACATAATAACTCCAAGACTTGTGAATCTGTTCAGATTAAGCCTAGCCACAGGAGTTATACCAACGGTGTGGGAAATCTCCAAGGTGGTATTCATACCAAAACCTGGAAGACCCTCTTACGATACTGCAAAGGCTCATCGTCCGATAAGTCTCTTGTCATTTCTTCTTAAGGCACTAGAGAAGATGATAGATAGGCATTTGAGGGTCACGGTGCTGGGCGACATGCCGCTGCACCCTAATCAACATGCCTACCAAAGCGGCAAATCTTGCGAAACAGCCTTACATAGCTTGGTGAGCAAGATAGAGCAAGCCATTACCCACAAAGAAGTTGCACTGGCTGTGTTCCTGGATATCGAAGGAGCATTTGACAACACGAGCACTCGCTCAATATTGTCAAAGCTGGAATCCAGAGGCACATACAGGATAATCACCCGATGGATAGGGAACATGCTAAGCAGCAGGAGAGCACAAGCATCCCTGTGTGGAGTCACAAGAGAGGTGAAGACAGAAAGAGGATGTCCACAAGGAGGCGTTTTGTCACCAAAGCTGTGGAATCTAGTAGTCGACGACCTTCTTGTCTCACTAAACGAGCAGGGGTGGTATGCTCAAGGATATGCTGACGACATCATCATTCTAATACGGGGAAAACACGTGGGCATCTGCCTGGAACTAATGCAGAGGGCAATGTCCGCAGTGGAGAGATGGTGTGATGCGGAGGGACTGTCTGTAAATCCCTCGAAAACCATCATGGTACCATTCACAAAACAGCGAATCGCAGACATTACTAGTGCGCCAAAACTCTTTGACAAACAGATAAAGGTTGCCAGGGAGGCAAAATATCTAGGAATCTGGTTAGATGACAAGCTAACCTGGAACAGCCATCTAGCGAGCACCACAAGCCGTTCTCAGATCACGCTAATGACGATGAGACGAGCAATTGGGTGCACCTGGGGACTAACTCCGACAATGGTAAACTGGTTGTACACCAGAGTAATCAGGCCAATGATGGTGTATGGTGCGATCGCATGGTGGCCTAAAGTTCAGCAAAGCACAGCCGCCAAAACGCTTTCTAAAGTGCAGCGAGCTGCGTGTCTGAGCATTACAGGCGCCATGAAGGGCACCCCAACCGCAGCATTGGAAATATTGCTAAACATCCCACCATTAGATCTCTATATACAGGGGGAGGCTAAAATGGCTGCTTACAGAATGCAGTGCAATGGCAACTGGTGCAAGCACCATGCTATGAAACATACTAAAATACACGACAACATGAGGTGCGACATCATCGAAATGCCACCTGACAGAATGTCCAAGGTCGTGGAAACTGAGATACCATATCGTGTCAACTTGAGTGGCAGATCCGAATGGGCCCAGGGAGAACCTCAACGCATGTTGAACAGTATCACCTGGTACACCGACGGGTCAAAGACTCTAACGGGTACAGGAGCAGGCGTTTACGGCGTCAGACCCAGGCAAAGCATAAGTGTTTGCCTTGGCAAAACGACGACCGTATTTCAGACAGAAATAGCTGCATTAATCGAATGCGGCAGAACATGCATAGACAGGAAATACAACAAAAAGACCATCTATGTGAACACGGACAGTCGGGCGGCCCTTTTGGCCTTAGCAAGCCACAGCTATACATCGAAGATTGTGTGGGACTGTCACAATATCTTGAAAACCTTGGCAAAAGACAACAGAGTAATTCTCACTTGGGTGCCAAGCCACATAGGGGTAGCTGGAAACGAGGGAGCTGATGAGTGTGCCAAGAAAGGAGCTCATCTCACCCTCATGGGACCAGAACCAGCATACGGCGTATCATACAGCGCCGTACGAAAAACCGTTTCCAATTGGGTGTCGCTTGAACACCAAAAGCGCTGGAACAGAATCACGGGGCATGCTCAATCCAAAAGAATGCTAAAAGGACCATCGAGTTCCTACGCAGCAAATGCTTTTAGAATGGGTAGGAAAGAACTGCGAAAAGTGGTAGGATTCATAACTGGCCACTGGATATTCAACGCACACCTACAGAAAATGGGGATTGAAATAACAAATCCCCATTGTAGGATGTGTGGAGAAGCAGAGGAAACCGCAAAGCACGTGGTCTTCGATTGCCCTGCCCTGTGCAGAAGGCGAGCCTCCTGTCTAGATATTTCTCCAGGCACAAATCAGGAGGGAATGCAGGAAAACATAGTCCGACGTATCTCAATGTTCCCTAAGAATTTAGGATGGGACTCTGCTTAATACCTGTGAGTGGGGGTGCACAATAAGCCAATCAATGGCTGAGCGGCAACAATTAGAGCACCTGAACCCTAACCCCCCCGTGACTAAAAAAAAGAAAAGATACGCTAGAACACTACGGTACGTACCTAGTATTGCGATATTTAGTGGTTTTTTACCTATTTCTAATGGTTTTATGTATATAACTTGCGCCGTACATAATTTTGAGTTGTATTTTCTCTAGCAACGCTAAACTCGTTACTATTTAAATTTTTGGCTTATGCAATATTTATATTTATATTGATGTTGGTATAAATTGCGGAAGTGTGGACCCTTGTAACTATACATTGTTGATTTTGATATATTATCGTTGTATTTTTGGAATATTGTACATGAACAATTTGGTCGATTCTCTAGAATTTTAGAATTGAGATATCGGTGTAGTTTGGGGCCCTCAGCTCTTCTGCACCCTGAGATTACAGCCTTCAGCTGAGCTCAGACGTTATTTGTAATATTTTTTTGGTAGTGACATTGTGACAAATATTTTGAAAAGAGACCTTTGGTCCACCTAGACTAATTAAATCTTCAATCAGGGGATACTTGCTGACTTTTATTTACTTATGATAATTTACCTATCAGATTAACCTTTGGAGTGTGTAGTGTGTGTTGTTAACCCACTGAGGAGTTGTGGCCTAACTAAAGAAGTCTTGAGTGCTTGCCATAACTTCTCTGGCGCCCTTTTTGTATACTTAATAATTTTTTGAAGAATCCACCCCTTCTTCGACTCGAAGCTAGTCGACTGGCGAGCACGGGTTGTACCACGTGAGACAACCCGCATACCTATAACGAGCACTGTGAGGGTTTGTAGGTTTTTCTCGTTATATGATGATACAAATATTAATATATTAAATTGTGCCAACAATAGAAGAATTAAAAATGAGTATCTAAATACTTTATACACGCACGGTTTTAGATCTTATATAAATTGCATCACTAGGAGAGGTAATTTTAATAATACAGGCACTTGCATTGATCATTGCTTTATATACAATAGAAGTAACTTAAAAATAGAAGCCGCTGTTTTGGATTATAGTATCACTGATCATTTACCTTTTTTTTTGTAATTTACACTTTAAGAAAAGTTTGCCTTTGACTAATGATAATATAGACGAGAGTAGCTACATAAAAAAATTAGATGAGAGTCAATTTATAAACGAACTAGAGAATATTAATTGGGATCCTCTTTATACTCTTTGGACGTTAACAATATGGTTAAATACTTCACACAAAAAGTTGAAAATGCTATTGTTAAATCTACAAACACTATTATACCTAAATATATTATTAGAAAACCATGGATAACGCGAGCACTTGTTAATTCTATTTATGTAAAAAATTATATGTATAAACAAACTCTTACAAATCTTTGTTTGTTAAAAGACTATAAACTATACAAAAATAAATTAAATAATCTAATTAAAATTAGCAAACAAAATTACTTTAGAGATAAAATTTTGTCGGGAAAAAATGACAGCAAGACGCTCTGGAAAGTGGCCATGGAATCCTCTAATATTTATAAAAATAAAAAATTGGACATAAATAAAATAATAAATAATAACAAAACTATTACTGATACTAAAGACATTGCAAACGAAATGAATAACTTCTTTGTAAATATCGATGATGAACTGTCAAATAATATTTCAAATAAAAATTTAAAATTAAGCGATTTTAACATAAATTCGACTTGCGATCAATCTTTTTTTCTTTATAAAACTAATACTGAGGAACTCTCTCAAATAATCTCTTCTCTTAAGAACTCTCCTTCAACTGGTCCAAGTAAAATATCAAACATTATACTGAAAAAATTTTCAAGTTATTTTTTAGACCCTCTAACTTTTATTTTCAATAATATTTTTCTGAAAGGTGTCTACCCGAATACTTTCAAAAAAGCCTATGTTGTTCCTATTCATAAATGAGGTACAAATACTGATATAAATAATTATCGTCCTATATCCTTAACTACTAGCCTTTCTAAAGTATGCGAAAAAATTATTAAAAGATCTCTTACTCGATATTTTATTGATCGTAATTTGTTAAGCCCAAATCAGTTCGGTTTTATTGAGGGCAAGTCTACTAGTGATGCAATCATGAATGTGGTGGGTCAGTTGTATAAAGCAGTTGATGGTAGCACTCCAACTATTGCTGCCTTATTAGATTTAACCAAAGCGTTCGATTTGGTGCCACATTTGCGTTTATTAGAGAAGCTAGACAAACAATTTGGTATTAGGGGTAATGCTTTAAAACTATTAAAAAGTTATTTAACAAATAGGGAACAAGCAGTAAAAATCAAAGATATTATTAGCGAAGAAATGACTGTTAAAAGAGGAGTGCCCCAAGGTACAGTCCTGGGGCCGCTTCTTTTTTTGTGCTACATCAATGACTTTCTTAGCCTGAAAAATATTGGCAAGATTACGGCTTACGCCGATGATACGGTTTTGGTTTTTGACGATAATAATTGGGATACACTTAGGAATAAAGTATCATTTGGACTTTACTTAGCTAAGAAATGGTCTACTTCTTAATGAAGCAAAAACAGTAATAATCCCTTTTGCTAAGAATTTAGAATCTGATACAAAGGGACATTCTATATTTATTATCATGCAAGAATTTTTTCAAGAGAAAGAAATTCCTATTAGCAATATTTTGTCTGCTGCTACTGATGGTGCTCCAGCAATGACCGGGCGTCATAAGGGTTTTATAGCACATTTGAGAAAAGCAGTGCCAAATGTACTCGCTGTACATTGTATTATTCACTGTCAGCATTTGGTTGCAAAAAAATTAAATGAACGTCTGCATGCGTCCCTCAATAACGTTAATAAAGCAATCAATATCATTAGAAGCAATTCATTGAATGACCGTTTGTTTCATAAGCTTTGCAATGAAAATGATGAAGACTACAATCGCCTGCTGCTGCACACAGAAGTACGTTGGCTCTCTAAAGGTGTTTGTCTGAATCGTTTTTTCAACCTATTTGACTCGGTATTGGAATTTCTTGAAGAAAACCAACAATTGCGCGAAAACCTGATTACGTCAAAAAATGACATCGCTTATTTGACGGACCTGTTTAAAGTATTTAATCAAACAATTGCAAGGTGATGATTCAAATTTAATTAAAACTAAAAACGTCATAGCTGCTTTTTCAAGAAAACTTCTTATATCCAAAAGAAATCTTGGTAGAGGTGAGTACAACCATTTTCCCACATTATCAACAGTGTCTGCAAAACCGGAAGATTTACTTACTTACTGCCACCACTTGGAAGTTCTTCATGTTGATTTTACAGAGCGTTTCCAAGATATTTTGAACATGAAAATACCAAGTTGGGTTATAGATCCTTTCGCAAACACAGATACTGAAGGCTCATCAAATTTGGAAGAGGAGCTATTAGAACTCACAACTAACGAAGAACTGAAAGTAAAATTCAAACGTGGATAGATAAGAGTTCTGGCTTCAAAAACCAATACCAGTTCTCTATCCTGGATTGTGGACAATAGTACAGAAGTTGTTAATTGCATTTCCTTCGTCCTATATGGCTGAGCGTGCATTCAAAGCAGTACCTGATTTGCTATTAAAGAAGAGGAACAGACTACACATCACTGAACGTGGCGATCTGCGATTGAAGTTAACGAAATTGGAACCCGATATTAACAAACTGGTAACACTCCACCAGCCTCAACCGTCTCATTGATTTATTCTTTATCATTAATTTTGTATTTCTTATTGTATTGCATTTCTTATTTCTATTGTGATTGTATTTCTTATTGATTCTGTGTTTATACGAGTATTTAATAGTTTAATAAACAATTTTATTGTACATTTGGTAGTCATTTAATAAATTTCTACTTCATCATTCCTCTAAAATAAAATTTAGACATTAACTGAAATTAAAGCTAATTACAGATCAATTGGGACGGTACAGATGATATTCAAATAAAATTAACTACTTTGGACTAACCAGCGACTGGGGGGGGGGAGCGGTGAAATTTTTGTTCTTTTCTATAGGGGGCGGTGGTCCAGAAAAGGTTGGGAACCACTGCTATAGATGAAACAAATTTAATTATTTTAAACGATGGCAATCCAACAAAAGTTGGTAGGCCTAACGAACGAACTTCGCCAATAGATCTTACCCTAGTTTGATGAGTTACTCAGAATGTAATATAATAGATGATACATTAGGATCTGATCATTTTCCTATACACATCTCCATATCCCGACAATATATCCCATCTCCTGTATTAGCATCAAGAAAATGGATAGGTCTTCTGCCGATTGGAAGCTTTTTCAGTAGTGCATAGTAAACAACATCCACATTAACGATATAAACTCATTAGAGTTTTTTCTTGAAATAATAAATAAAGCAGCATCCAATTCTATGAAATTTCGTACTGGTGGATTATACTGGGTGTCTCATTATATTCTGACTGTTTTTAAGAGCTTATATCTTCGAAACGGTTCTAGATAATAAGATGCGGTTTTCACAGTTAGGTTTAAAATTACCGTAAGTTTTGTTGTGACACATTTATATAAATGGCCTACTTCCGGTTTATCCGATAGAAAAGTGGCGTATTTTCAGAATAAAGTAGATGTAATTTTTTAAATGGGACCCCTGTATATTTAGCAATTTCTTAAAAGACGCATATTTTTACTTTATAACGGTACCTTAAAGTTTAAAATCGGTGCACAGAAAACGAAGTTAGATAACTTTAACTGGGATACTGTAATGATTCAGATATAGAGTTGGAATTGTCATAAACAAAAACTAAAAGTGAACAGTAAAAAACAAATAGAACATGTTTTAGGACACTCTAAAACAAATGTTCGATGTGTTTTCATTCTTGGTCTATACATTTGTGGAATCGAACCATTAAGTTGTCAAATGCTGGTGTCAGCATTTCAAGAGGAATATTTTCCATTACCTGGCGTATGTTATTTTTTAATTACTCAATAGTAGCAGGCATCGGGTTGTAGACACTATCTTTCACATATCCCCATACAAAAAAATCTGGAACAGTCAGGTTTGGAGAATTTGGAGCCCATTCTATTGGACCACTCCTACCAATCCAATTATTTCCAAATTGTTGGTTAACAGATTCTCTTGCTATGTTGGAATAATGGGGTGGAGCCCCGTCTTGTTGAAAGTAAACATTTTGGTTTAAAATACCATCTTGTTCTAACTGGGGATAGAAAAAGTTTTATATCGGTATTATTATTACCATGAACTGTATTTTCTGCAAAAAAGAAAGGCCCATATAATTTTTCACGAGACACTGCACACCAAACATTAACTTTAGTAGAATCTCTTTCATGTTGATGGAATTCTCTTGGATTTTCTAATCCCCAAATTCTACAGTTATGTTTATTAACTTGTCCATCTATATGGAACGCAGCCTCATCAGATATGATAATTCTAAAATTTTGATATGTTCTGTACAAATCTGTTCAAGTTTCACACATAAACACTCTTTTAGCATGGTCCTGATCTTTAATTTTTTGTAGAACTTGAATTTTGTAAGGTTTAAATTTGGGAACTTTTAGAATTCTAAAAACTTTAGTTTTGTCCATTTCCAAATTTGATGCTATTTTTCTAATTGAAAATTTCGGATTTCTCTGTACAAGCCCATAAACAGATAACATTTCTTCTAAATTTCCATTTACCGTTCTCCTTTTTCTAGATATAGAAGCAGTATTCCTAAATTTGGTTAACCATGTTTAAATGGTATTTGTAGCAGGAGGATTTTTATTGAACTGTCTTCTAAATCGTCTTCTAGTCTGAACATATGATTGAGTTTGGGCATATAAAAGTATTGTTTGAGATTTTTCTTGTGCTGTATACTGCATTTTGAGAGATTAAACACTTCAATTTTATTGAATATAAAACACAATGTGACGTTCTGTCAATGATCGCAATAACTTTGTGATGTGACATATTAACGCCTCCTTGATTATTATTTATTAATTAGGTATCTGAATCATTTCAGTATCTCAGTTAAAGTTATCTAACTTCGCTTTCAGTGCACCGATTTTAAACTTTTAAGGTACCGTTATAAAGCAAAAATATGCGTCTTTTAAGAAATTTCTAAGTATACAGGGTGTCCCATTTAAAAAATTACATCTACTGTATTCTGAAAATACGCTACTTTTCTAGCGGGTAAACCGGAAGTAGGCCATTCATATAAATGTGTCACAACAAAACTTACGGCAATTTTAAACCTAACTGTGAAAACCGCATCTTATAATCTAGAACGGTTTCGAAGATATAAGCTCTTAAAAACAGTCAGAATATAATGAGACACCCGGTATTGAAAGATGAATTTATTTACTTTTGAATTATTTTTACTCTTATCTCAGGTGGGTTCAACTCGTTATCAAATATATTTTTTTTAAATTTCAAAGTATTTTCCAAATTCAATATTAATAAACCAGTCATTGGGGAGTTTTACCTGGAAATAAGTCCGGAAGTTTGGAAACTTTGTAGGTTTATAGGTTTGGGTACATAAAACTAAAATTCACAAAATCTTGCTAAGATGGCGCACAAAAACGGTTTTTTGCAAATATCTCTAAGAATATGTAAAATATGGTCCTAGTATATTTTCGCTCAAGTAAACCGTTAAGGCACAGATGCCCTCGCCAAATTGAAAATGTTGCTTATGTTTTCTGTAGAGCCGAATTTCGGAAATAATATGTGTGGTAATATTTTACGACTTTATAAATATTTATTGTGCGATCCGGTATTATGGATATCCAATTCGCCAGCTCCTATGAGGAGAGTTAAGTATAGGACTGTACAATTTACCCCCAAAATACTGCTTGATTTCGGGTTTTAATTAGGAGAATGTAAAAATTCAGTTACTTAAAAAAAAATGATCAGCGACGAATAGAGATTCACTCACCTGAGGTTTTCTTTTCCCACTAACTCTTAAAACTTTTCTTCAGAGAGCTCTCTCCAATGCAGCGTCGTTCACCATAACACAAAACGGCCTTTTGAATTTAAACGTAACAAAATTATTCAGAATTACCGGACACGAATCTAATTGTTCTTCACCAAGCAATGGTTAGCTGAAGTCTGTTTAGGTTTTCAGAAAATTAAAAAATGAATCTCTAATTAACGCGAGCATGCAGGCAACCATGGTTACAAACGTTTGTGGTTCGGGTTGTCTACCTCGCAGGAAAATAATTTAAATTCAACTCTATTGAAATCCAACATTTATCACGAAACAGTGGCATATATTTTATTCAATTAATCGAATAATTCATTAATTAATCCATGTTAATAATTTATGATCAATTAATTTCGATTTAAAATGCTGTATTTGTTTCCACACCACCCAAGAGGTAAAGTACACGACGCGTTTTTTTAACGTGGTTTCCCCTGTAGGCCTAATCCACTTAGGTACTAAAATTATCTTCGGCAAAGGCCAGACGGACCTGGCTCGTTGATTTCCATATCTTCAACGGGGAAAGTGGTTACCTTTGCTTCAGAATCGATGTCAGTTTCCTTCAACCTTCTGCAGTCAATAAAAAATCATCAAGCAGCGAATGGAGGTCTTCTTCGTCGGATTCGTCCAGTGTCACTTGGCTGATATTTTCACAAGTCTTCCCATTACACCGCAAATTATTGAACATCTCTACAAAATTAAAAACAAGTAGTGCTTTGGAAGCAGGGTATTTCAGTAGTTACTGGAGTGAGGCCAGTTTGTGTTTCCTTCCAACCGCATTCTTCAACAACTTTCGGACAGCCACGCCTTAGTTGAACCTAATTGTATGTTCTCAATTAATGCTGTCGTGCAGCTGCAATTGTCGGTGGTAAGGATACCAAATTAAATTTACTTTTTGTTACAGACTTAACAAAACACTGGTATCGATATTTATCAAGATTGATTTAATTGAATAGATGAGGCTTTTACTTGATGAAGATCCATACTGAACGATGAAATAAAACAATATAGTTTGTTTAAATCTTCATTTATTTGAACTAATGTTCAATTTAAACTTGTTGACGCGTTTCACTAACACAGTAGCTTTGTCAAAACGAATGAAGGTAAAATATAAAAATGTCTTAATATATACAGTGCTAAATCTATTTACTAAGGTTAACAATGGTATTGAAAGAAATTACCTGGAAATTCAATCACTACAAACATTCCTAAGCTATCTTCTGGGTAAAGAGTTCAATAAAGGAGACTGATTGATATCTATTTGGTCGTTAAGGAGATTACCTGAATATTTATTTTTGTTAATCTCTAGGGCCTCTAATAAATTTAAACTAAAGGATTTACCGACTACATGGAGAATTTCAAAATTTAGGTCGAAAATGTGTTGGTTTTGTAATAAATGATTTGAATAGTTAGAATCTAATTTTTTGTTGTCATAGCTACGTTTATGTTCCGAAATTCTAGTTTTAAAATTTCTAAAAGTTCTACCGATATAAATTTTATCACAATTGTCATTACCACATTTTAATTTATAAACTCCTGATTTAACTTGTGTCTTTGGATCCATAGAGTGCAAGGAGAAATTTCTCACCGACAAAGACAACTGAATCAGCGGTGGCATGTTTATTTTTAAAAACTTGAATATGAGATTGTAACTCTTCATGTTTTTCTAATGTTGTTAAAAACTTCATCTTTCCTTGGTTAAATAAGGCCGGCTTCGTATCACACCCACTTAATGCGTGAAGCAACAATATGTTATCGACCGTTTTTCCTCTCCCAGGCTTTAGGAGGTAAACATGATCACGAGTCTTGCACAGTGCTGTCAACAGAACAATGAGGTCGACATCCTCCCCAACAACAATGGCGTGTTCATATGAAGATGACATCTTGATAGCTGTATTTATTATCAGTGTCTGCATTTTATGCAGCCTGAGTTACGATGAACTGTGCTTCTTCTAATTTCCGTTTCATGATGGATATAAAGCGATCTTTGTTGACATCGATTGACAAGAAATTTGACTGTGGAACTGTGGCAGAAATAGACTCGTCAAACAAAACATCTGCTGTATAATTTTGTTTGTGATCTTCGGTGTCGCTCTGCGGTTTTCTTGCCATTTTCATCTGCGCTTGTGGGATAGCTGCCGAAAACGACTACTGCATTTGACTGATAATGTCTTCGTACATAATTCACATAACTGGTACAGATCGAAGCAAAAGTTTCATTTCGTCTCCAAACGACTCGATGCAACAAGTATGCACCGTCACTTTGTTGGTTCCAAAGTCATTATCTGTAGCTGGCAAAAAAGCTTTATACAGTAGGGACTTTGCTGTTTCACGCATTCCGGCCTCAGAAAACAAGGACAATGGGTACGGAGCCAACTCATACTGTAGATGCTGTTCGAGTTCTTCCTCGCTCTTTTTGGCAACACAAAGCTTCTGGAAAATAAGTAGTGGGCCAACTGTCACTACTTTATCATCAATACGAATGCTCGAGTTCAGTTCTCAGACGCAGTACTTTATCCTTGCGCCTCAGAACCACATCGCCAAAGTTGTCGTTCAATCAGCTTAGACTAAACGGCTCACTTTAGCAAAAATATACTAAGAACATTTCTTATAGGAAATTTCTTTGTTTTTAGTTTTGCACAACATATTTTTTCTAAAAACGCACAGTTTTGGAGATAAGTGAAAAATACTATTTTTGGGCGCCATCTTGAGAAGATGGCGGCATGTCTCGGATTGTGCATTTTAGTTCTGGACGTCCAAACCTGCAAAGTTTCAGAGCTTCCGGACTTATTTCCAGGTAAGTCCTATTTTTGATCCCCGTATAATTCTTAATTTTCTTCGGTATTAACTAAACAGTAATATCATGTGACTATTCAAGATTATATAGGCTATTTAATTGCTTTCTGACATTTAATATATTACAATGAATAGTCTGTCATCATAATCAACCAAATGTCGCTGTTAAAAAAATAAAAATGTTATTGACTTAAATAAATTTTATTTCTATAAACGTTTCCAAATATTATAAACAGCTTCCAATGTAAGTTAAAATTCAAAGTTTATCTACAATTATCAAATGACAAAATCAAATCTTAGTTTTCCTTTTTTTTGTAACAAAATTTTATATACCCAAATACAAATTAAAAAATAATATCCATTTTCGAAGGTTTATGAATTTTTCTAAATGTTTTTAAATTTTGAATTGTTACTTGACTCTGTAAATGTCATATACCCGATCACAGTCCTAAAATGTTTTAATAAATTCTTCGAATTGTTCAATACATATTCAGTTTTTAATTTTAATTCATATTTATATATATTTTTTTTAAATGTAGATGCATCTGTCTTAATTTTGTTAAAGGCCTGATGTTTTCGATGAAATAATGCTGGAACGGACTCACCAGTACTCTGGGCAGGAACAGCAAACTCGTAATATTCTAAATACAATTTAGAATTCTAGATCATTTACTTTTTTTCGAAATATGATTAAATTTTCCAAAACACACACGCACAGAATTTACAATGGTATCGAATGAAGCTTTATACTATTGATTACACTATTCAAATTGCTATATAGACCAGGGTCGATAATTTTTAAAACCAAAAAAAATAATAGTACGATGAAACCCATTAGAAAAGGAGGGGAATATTATAAAAATGAAAGGAAAAATAATTTACGGGCGATCTGAGGTCGGGAAGGGGATGGGGGTAAGTTTTGAAGGGTAAAAAACGGTTTTTCTCGATTTTCGGCAAAACTAAAAGTCCTATCGAAAAAAGTCAAATGGCAAAGTTGTAGGTAATAAAAAGATCTAAAACTTTTGTGTTCACACTTTTTTCACATAACCTAAAAATTTATGTGAAAAATTCAAAAAACCAATTTTTTGGTTTTTTATTTTTTTCTTTTACAAAAATTTTTTTTAACGAAATTTGGTGAAAACTTATGTCCCAAATACGCTGTAATTTATTTGATTAAAAATATTTATTTTTTCACCTTATTTTGAATTAATATCGAAAAAACACCCTAATTTTCAATCGAACTCACCCGTCAAAATATCAGCTTTTTTAAAAAAGTTGGTATGTTTTCTGTTCGTTGAAATCTCTACTTTCCTATGGTGAAAAAAAAATATATGTTACTATAGTAAATCTTCTCAGAAAATGCAAAAAATCGAAAAAAACTCGAATTCAAATTTTTTTTTAATTATTACAAATAATTTCATCTAAAAAATGTGATTGCTGCAATTTGTTTCAATTAAAAAATTGATTTATTTAATACTAATTACATTTATGTCATAGAAAATCTCATTAGATATAAATATAAATGTAAATCGTACAATTAAATGTAGATACTTTATTCTGATTACGTTATTCATTACAATATTTTTAAACACATTAATCTTGTCATTCATAAATACCTTATATTCAATTCTAATCACTTATCCATTAGTTTCTGTCTTTTTGATGGCATTTCTTCATCGTTAGATTCGTCAAACATCTCCGATTCTAGTAGATCTTCGAAATGTTCATGACTATCACCTTCTTCCTCTCCAACATTATTTCCAGACTGCGTTGGTTCTTCATCCACAATTTCTTCTGAATCATTAACTTCCTCGTAGGTTTCTTTTTCAATATTGGAGCAATTTTCAGAGCCATGACAGTTTGAACATAAATTTGTGCATTTTAAACCATGTTTTCGGCAACCACATTTTAAACTGTTACATCCAGTTTCACAGCTGCAGCAAATAGTTTTGAGCAATATTTCCGGAATTAATTCTTTTTGTGTAAATTTGGGCATAATTCCACGTTGATATTGCTTCCAGCCCCAATCTGTTGCTGTTAGTTCGTTACCCAACCAAGTTTGAAGCTGATAATATGCCCTGTAACAATGTTGTTCTGCTGCTCCTTCTGTGGGTGGGAGGTTTGCCAAAACGAAAGATGATTTAATTTTTGCCAATTGATATTTTTGAAACCTTAATTGATTCAGTGTAATTTTTTCCTTTTTACATTTATAAATAGATTTGATTAGTTGTAATCCATTTTTTTTATTTCTTCTTTACTCGCATCTAACGTCTAATAATGAATTGACGATACTTTTCTTTCCTTTTGCGGCAAATCCAGATGTTGTATCGCAACCAGAAAAACAATGCAGAAATGCAACAATGTTTCTTAATGATTCATGTTTGAAACTATTAGACGTGAAAAATAGTTGTTCTGTGGCAGGGATTTTCTCAGGGTCAAATATTCAAATCGCATATCAAGAACGTACTAGATTATTGAGGTTTTATCTGTTGTCGTAATGGCGTACTAATCAAGGTGTAATAGTAATAGATTTAGTACAATTGTAACGAAGTTACTTTTATTTGTCCGATATTATGTGATTTATTTAATTTATTTGTATTTAAAACCTACTACTTCCTCCTTACTAAACAAATCAATTTAATTACAAGTTCCTTATTTATAATATTTGGGCCGTCCGGTATATATATATATATTTTCATTTCATTCGATTAAAACATTTAGACCGTCCGGTATACCTATAGAAATTTTGGTTCAAAGTAATTTAATGTTTGAGTTTTTTTACTAGACTTCTTTTTAAAGCGATTAGTGAAAATATAAATACCGAGACCGCAGTTGAAAAAGGGCTTGTTGATTCTAGTATTGACTTTCTCTTGTCCGCTCTCGTATAATTAGTAGAAGTGCCCGTCGAAAAAGTGAAAATTGTTAAGTGCTTAAAAAGGTAAAATTTTATATTTCTTTCCTCCGCCTGTATATTTCCGATATAAAATTATTTTAGTGTAAAATTATAATTGATAGTTGAATTCAATATAATCAGTATAAAAGAGTAAATTGTTAGGACTCCCTTAGTTGTACAGTATTCAGTGGTTTATTCACAATATTTCAATCTTGTATAGTTTGCCATAAAGATTAGATCGTAAACTATACGCTATTTCCCGTTGTTAGTTATTCTAAAATTTAGTTTTGACTTAATTCGTCCGAAGATATTTTCAGGTTTTTATTCGGAAACAAGTTTTTTTTTGTAAGCTTTCTTTATTCGATTTTTTTTGTATTTGTCTCTTTTATTTTATTATTAGAATATTGTACTTGGGTTCCGAGGATCATATTTGGTTACTGGGTGATTCGAAAGCATTGCTCAGGAATTAAACAGATTCCGATAGAAATTTTAACATCTCGCCGACCCTCTCGGGTTTTGATAAAATTTCTTTCCGTTACTGCCGTCCAGATTTCATTATAAGAATATTGTATTTGGGTTCCGAGAATCATATTTGGTTACTGGGTGATTCGAAAGTATTGCTCAGGAATTAAATAGATTCTTACAGAAATTTTAACATCTCGCCGACCATCTCGGGTCTTGATAACATTTCTTTCCGTTTCTGCCGTCCAGTGTTTGTTATTAGAATATTGTATTTGGGTTCCGAGAATCATATTTGGTTACTGGGTGATTCGAAAGTATTGCTCAGGAATTAAATAGATTTTGATAGTAATTTTGACATCTCGCCGACCCTCTCGGGTTTTGCTAAAATTTCTTTCTGTAGCTGCCGTCCAGCTTCTGCTATTAGAGTATTATATTTAGTTTCCGAGAATTATTCTTGATTACTGGGTGATTCGAAAGTATTGCTCAGAAATTAAGTAAATTCTGGTAGAGATTTCAGCTCCTCGCCGACCTTCTCGGGTTTTGTTGAAATCTCCTGCTTCTTCCGCTGTTTTGAGTTGTTATAGGGCTTTCGTTTAGTTTCCGAGAATTATTCTTGATTACTGGGTGATTCGAAAGTATTGCTCAGAAATTAAGTAAATTCTGGTAGATTTCAGCTCCTCGCCGACCTTCTCGGGTTTTGTTGAAATCTCCTGCTTCTTCCGCTGTTTTGAGTTGTTATAGGGTTTTCGTTTAGTTTCCGAGAATTATTCTTGATTACTGGGTGACTCGAAAGTATTGCTCAGAAATTAAGTAAATTCTGGTAGAGATTTCAGCTCCTCGCCGACCTTCTCGGGTTTTGTTGAAATCTCCTGCTTCTTCCGCTGTTTTGAGTTGTTATAGGGTTATGGTTTAGTTTCCGAGAATTATTCTTGATTACTGGGTGATTCGAAAGTATTGCTCAGAAATTAAGTAAATTCTGGTAGAGATTTCGGCTCCTCGCCGACCTTCTCGGGTTTTGTTGAAATCTCCTGCTTCTTCCGCTGTTTTGAGTTGTTATAGGGTTTTGGTTTAGTTTCCGAGAATTATTCTTGATTACTGGGTGATACGAAAGTATTGCTCAGAAATTAAGTAAATTCTGGTAGAGATTTCAGCTCCTCGCCGACCTTCTCGGGTTTTGTTGAAATCTCCTGCTTCTTCCGCTGTTTTGAGTTGTTATAGGGTTTTGGTTCAGTTTCCGAGAATTATTCTTGATTACTGGGTGATTCGAAAGTATTGCTCAGAAATTAAGTAAATTCTGGTAGAGATTTCAGCTCCTCGCCGACTTTCTCGGGTTTTGGTGGAATCTCATCGTCCTTCCGTTGTTTTCATTTGGTTTAGTTAGGTTTTCTCTTTCCAAATTTCGTCAAGCCGCCGATTAACCCCGTATGCCCTATTTGGTGTGATATTAAATACGATAGTTCGATTATAAACCACTGAGTCCGTATAAAATTAACTATTTTTCCGATTTGCATTGTACAAGAACCATTTGATTTTTTTTTTCTCGTTTATATTTTATATGGTGTATATTACTTGTTTAAAAAGGTGATCGCTCGCCTCTTAAGTTCTTTGTGCCTTTGGGTAAAAGGTCTTATTTATTGTGTTGTGTGATCGGAATTCACTCAGTGTCTTATAGAATAAATACCTTTGTTAAATTATTTGAGTTTCATTCACAACTGATTAAGAGTTAGTCGTTACCGTTTGTTTCATTTAATGCAAGATTGACAGTAGTGCTTATCGTATTAGCAGTTCATTTTAAGGTAAGTCCTGCTAACCGTTGAACGATAATACTCTGTAAAGTAAGTCTATCTCTATCTAGTCTCGACCGCGAATTACAGTCCGACCCCTGGAATTTTCCGTACCTCCATCTGCTGCTATCCGGAACCCTCGAAAGGTTTTGGAGTCGAGGGGCCGTGAAGTAAACCACGTAAAATAATCTGGCGCCCGAGCATCCGCCGTTTTGGGGTGTCAATTGTGACGCGTCCGGTTGCTTAGTCGTCGACCCAAGTAAAGGAGCTGAGGGGAAGCGGCGAAGAGGAGGCAACCATTCGAAACGTAGATCGAAGAAAACGCGCGTCACACAATTGTAATAGCAAACCCAACACTGATAGTAGGTATATATGTAGTAAGAGCCAGACCCGCCTAGCCCCCTTCCTCACTTCTCCATGAAATATCTTTTGATGGGCTACTATTTTTCGTAGGTCACTCAGGTATATAATTTATCTTAAAATAGTTATAAATAGACATCTACGCATATCATTTAAAGAAGATTCGACAACTTTCTCCAAATATTGTAGATGTCTTATTAAATATTAATTTTATTAACTTATTTGGAATTTTTTTTTATCAACGTAACATGTGATCTAACGTTTTTCGAGTAATTAAAGTGTTAATTTTAATAAATAGCTCAAAATTTTTTATAATAATTGAAAAAAAAAATTCGAATTTTTGCATTTTCTGAGAAGATTTACTATAGTAACATATCGTCGGCTTAATCAGAAAAACCCGTAAGTCACTAAAATGAAATTTTACAGGGCGGGCTAAAAACTTTCCAAAAATTATTGCAGCAAGTATTTATGCAAACTAAGATATAGAAAATATTTAAAAAAATTGGGTATACTGTATGTTCACCTTATTTACTAATTATTTTTATAAATACTAATTTAAAGGGACTTAAGGGTTTTTCCGACTTAATTTAAACAGAAATAGGAGTTGCGGGTATTACAGGTTGTGTTAAATGAATTAGAACCACATTATTTTGTCTTGATAGTTTTTATTCAAATTTTTACAAAAATATAAAGGAAACTACAATATTTATTTATTTGTATGGCAAATGGTCATAGAAGCTATGGTAATCACTGTTGAGACTTTTTTTTAAAAATTGCAAGTCGAGATATTTCGATTTTTTTATTGGTGTGGGTACTTCATACAGAGCTGGTA
Source organism: Galeruca laticollis (assembly GCA_963921935.1). Taxonomy (NCBI): domain Eukaryota; kingdom Metazoa; phylum Arthropoda; class Insecta; order Coleoptera; family Chrysomelidae; genus Galeruca; species Galeruca laticollis. The sequence continues at coordinate 154,557,546 of OY998181.1, read as the reverse complement.
GATTATTCAGTGGGCATGCGAGTTCAGTTAGTTTCTTTTTAGACAAACGGCTGTATTTCATCTCAACAAACTCTTCTGGATGTCTCAGTTTATAAAATAAGGAACTGTCTGGGGTGTATTTTAGTGCACGTATATCCGTTACCACAGGATCGCCTACTGTTTTTCCAGGTCGCAAAGAACTCAAAAATTTTTGTTTTCTAAAATCCTTGAAGAAACCATAACCTAGGTAGTAGACTCTATAGGGCCGTGGATTTTTCCGTGCCTTCATAATTAATTCGACATAGTCGGCAGGTACATTTATGTTGGTATGACGTAACTGCCTCTCTATGGTAGAATGAATGGAGTCGGCCTCCAGTTGTGTACGGCCCTTTTCGAGGTATTTTTGCTCAATGGTAATGTTTAAAGTAATTGACATATTAATTAGAGCATTGGATAATGTAGCATTTCTATTTTGCGATGTGCATCCATCGCTATACAAGATAAGGGTTTGTCCAGGTTGTACAGTACCGTGGTCCTTTATGAATTGACAAATAATGGAAGAGTAGTCCTGCGCCGATACACCACCAGATGATTCGTGCCAAATATAGCAATATCCATCCTTTGTGTTTACATCGAAAAACGACAAATTGTGCACTTTAAGTTTAGTCTTAAAATAGAGAGAGGAAACATTCGATTTTGGTGATAATAAAACTGATTGTACGTTGTAACGAAGTGTTCGTTACTGGCATGTTAAAGTTTATGCGCCGAGTGTAATTTCATTTTTAGATTATGTCGCCGAGTATATATATTTAATTTATATTATGCATCAACCGTCATATATTCGTTTCTTTGTACCTAATCATGTTAAAGTTTATGCGCCGAGTGTAATTTCATTTTTAGTTTTCTGCCGCTGAGTATAATTGTTTTATATTACATATCACCCGTCACGTATTCGTTTCTTTGTTATATTTTCATTTGATGGTTTATGTCACCGAGTATATATTCATTTTCATTATGTATCACTCATTGCATATTCGTTACTTTGTTATACTTTCATTTGATGGTTTATGTCACCGAATATATATTTAATTTAAATTATTTCATTGTATATATTTAATTGATATTATGTATCACCCGTCACATATTCGTTTCTTTATTTATAATTCATTTAATATTTTATGAGCCGACTATATTTTCATTTTACAATTTATGTCGACGAGTGTATCTAATCATTTGTATATTGACTTATAATTAGGGTAAAGTATTGTAAATCTTCGTGAACATTTTATTTTATTTTATCCCCTGGTTTCGGGGTAGAACCAAATGTTATAATAGTTTAATATTTATCCAAATTCCGATATTTTTATTTTCTTCCTAGTTGCGATGGAGGGATCAATTTTTTTTCGGGAGTAAAGTATTTACTTCAATTTTAAAATTCAACATTTGAAGGTACTGGTCGCCCCACTGCAACAAGGTAGATATGGATAGAAGCGCGCAGGTCGAGAGGGAGGTGGAACCGTGAGGTTAGACGGCTGATATTATTTTTAAAAATAGAGAGAGTATCGAAGTGCCAGCCGACCGAGCCAGAAGTGTAACTTATTCATCGTCCGCTGTAAATTATTTTAACTTTTCTTTTGCCGATTTACTTTTGAGTTTTTTTTCGTTGGGAAAAAAATTTCAGTGATAACTTATTACTGTGAAGGTAAGAACTTTAAACAATAATAATTCCGAAAATATGTGGTCTTTTCAATGATAATTTAAAACATTTAGATAGTTGACTTTCATTTTAAAATACGTTGATATATCTAGTACATTAGAGTGTGGTAAACCATTTATATATCGTATCTGATTTAATACTTTTTCCGATTTTCCTTTTTCGTAGTTTTCTTAATATTAGTATATTATTCTTCTATTTTGCAAGGAAAATTCCTGATTGAAATATCCGTCTGCGCCAGGCATACCCAAGCTAGGGCTCCCGGATATTTTAAATCTTGAGTTCCCAACTGCAATACTTTTTCCGAGTCTCCTTTTTGTGAATTTAGTTGATATCCGCCCCGTGTTTTAACACGAATTTGGTTTATATTAGTCCCGTTTCGAATATTTTATTCTTCTATTTTGCAAGGAAAATTCCTGATTGAAATATCCGTCTGCGCCAGGCATACCCAAGCTAGGGCTCCCGGATATTTTAAATCTTGAGTTCCCAACTGCAATACTTTTTCCGAGTCTCCTTTTTGTGAATTTAGTTGATATCCGCCCCGTGTTTTAACACGAATTTGGTTTATATTAGTCCCGTTTCGAATATTTTATTCTTCTATTTTGCAAGGAAAATTCCTGATTGAAATATCCGTCTGCGCCAGGCATACCCAAGCTAGGGCTCCCGGATATTTTAAATCTTGAGTTCCCAACTGCAATACTTTTTCCGAGTCTCCTTTTTGGTGAATTTAGTTGATATCCGCCCCGTGTTTTAACACGAATTTGGGTTATATTAGTCCCGTTTCGAATATTTTATTCTTCTATTTTGCAAAGAAAATTCCTGATTGAAATATCCGTCTGCGCCAGGCATACCCAAGCTAGGGCTCCCGGATATTTTAAATCTTGAGTTCCCAACTGCAATACTTTTTCCGAGTCTCCTTTTTGTGAATTTAGTTGATATCCGCCCCGTGTTTTAACACGAATTTGGTTTATATTAGTCCCGTTTCGAATATTTTATTCTTCTATTTTGCAAGGAAAATTCCTGATTGAAATATCCGTCTGCGCCAGGCATACCCAAGCTAGGGCTCCCGGATATTTTAAATCTTGAGTTCCCAACTGCAATACTTTTTCCGAGTCTCCTTTTGTGAATTTAGTTGATATCCGCCCCGTGTTTTAACACGAATTTGGTTTATATTAAGTCCCGTTTCGAATATTTTATTCTTCTATTTTGCAAGGAAAATTCCTGATTGAAATATCCGTCTGCGCCAGGCATACCCAAGCTAGGGCTCCCGGATATTTTAAATCTTGAGTTCCCAACTGCAATACTTTTTCCGAGTCTCCTTTTTGGTGAATTTAGTTGATATTCGCCCCGTGTTTTGACACGAATTTGGCTTATATTAGTTCCGTTTCGAATATTTTATTCTTCTATTTTGCAAGGAAAATTCCTGATTGAAATATCCGTCTGCGCCAGGCATACCCAAGCTAGGGCTCCCGGATATTTTAAATCTTGAGTTCCCAACTGCAATACTTTTTCCGAGTCTCCTTTTGTGTGAATTTAGTTGATATTCGCCCCGTGTTTTGACACGAATTTGGCTTATATTAGTCCCGTTTCGAATATTTTATTCTTCTATTTTGCAAGGAAAAATTCCTGATTGAAATATCCGTCTGCGCCAGGCATACCCAAGCTAGGGCTCCCGGATATTTTAAATCTTGAGTTCCCAATTGCAATACTTTTCCGAGTTTCATTTCTTTGAATTTGGTTGATAGTCGCCCGTTCTTTAACACAAATTTGGTTTATATTTAAATCTGGTTAACTCTAGAATTGCCTTCCGTTTTCATTACCTTCCCCGAATTTTCTTTTAGTGGGATTTCGTGATCTTAGTTCCGCCCTTTTGATACCCTTCTTGATTTTGTTAAAAGCTTAGGAAATGTCTGACGAGTAGATATAGAGTCCCCGATCTATAGTATTGTTTTCCCGATTGGATAGTTTTTTTTTAGTAGCACCGGACCCGTTCGTTACATAAGGGTCTATCAAATACATGAATGAAAAGACCACCAAGCTTAACATAGTTTTGCTTGCCTTTTTTACCGCTTCTTTTATTTGCATGAACGCTATTTTATAATTACAAACCACTCTCGCTTATGTCCTGCCCGCTTCGTCGCTAATAATACATATGTGCTTTTGAGTATTGTTTATTTTGTATGTATATAACAACTTAGAAGGTATTAATGTAATAAAACTGAAATAAACCGGTGTTGTGTTTTATTGACCTATTATAGACTAGTATTTCCTTATGGTAGCGTAGTTGTTTGGCAGCACGAATTTTAGCTTCTCCGTAGTGTGGATCAGGGTAATAACAGTTATTTCAGGACTAGCGAGAACATTTGTTTTATATATTTAGGAATATCCCGAATTTTGACGACAATAGACCCCTGGAATTTACCGTACCTCCATCTGAGGCTACCTGGAACTCTCGACGAGGGAAGTCGAGGGGCCGTGGAGACAACCACGTTAAAAATATGGCGCCCGAGAAAGTGTAAGGTTTCAAAGGTGTCAGGAGTGACGTTTCCGAGGCGTTCCACGCGCAGTGCAGCGCGCAGTCTTCGCCTCTCTTGTGGGGAGGAAAACGCATCACAACGTCCATACAAAAAAGCTTATTCCCTGATTATATGTCTTTGGCTTTCTCAGTTCTTGCCTCTTTCTTTTTATCTTCATGCATGGCAAACTCATCAGCGGATAAATTACCAGTTTTAGGTGCAACACACTTATCGCATTCGTCCTTTTTAGGTCGGAAAAGTGAAAGATTAATTTGATCAAACACGTGGGAAAACGAAACAATTGATAAAAAGGGTTCCTTTTTCTCTTTGCACCAATTTTTGTAAAAAATATAAAGAGAAGATTTTGATGCCCAGTTTGGTTCTAAGTACTGTTTTGTCGAAGAAGCCCGACAATAGTGGGATTCCATCTTAGGAAGTTCGGTAAGAAAACTTGTTAATTTGTCTTTCATATCTTTATAACGACCCAGTTTAACATGTTCATGATTTTTTGTTTCCTCTTTAGTATTATCATCTATGGCATTTCGCTGTTTTATCCAATCCAAAATCATATTTTCTTTGACACAATGAGTATTTAGAAACATTTGTTTGCAGACCCTTATCCGTTCTTCAGTATGTTTCAGATAATATACTAGCGACTCACTTCTTCTGGAAACACCTTCAGCAACTCTATTTCTGCTCCTTTTAGTTGGTTGAGAATCAACTAAAAATGAGACATACACTTTTCTTTCCTTCCATCCCATCTTTGTCCAAAATTGAGTAAATATAACGTTTCTTTCTTCTTCCGAGAACATTCTACATTTTAACAATTTACCTTTTATTGAAGGTTTGCAATTACATGGTTCTTTTAATTTCCTTGCATCTTTCTTAATGTCGTATTTCCACTTTCCGTCAACCTTTTTTCTACCGTAATATTCTTGTCCGCTTTCTCGTTTAATTTTTTTTCTATTTACATTCCAGTCTTCGGTACATACAAATTGTCTTTTTTTTCTTTTCTTTGTCACAATAGTTTCATTTCCTGAATCATTATTTAATTCAAAATCAGGTTCGAAATCGGGATCGTTTACATTTGCTACAACTTTCTCATTTTCTTCTATTGCTGGACTATGTTCATCTTTTTCAATGGAAGTGTTTAAGCTGGCCTCTTTTTCATGAGTTGTTATGTGATCTGAACTTTCTTCTGTATAACTTTTTACTTCAAAATCAGTATCTTCTGCACCTGTTCTGTCCACATTATTTTTTTCTGTCACTTTACTACATCTATCTTCTACAAAAATGTTCATTTCCATTTCGTGGTCTGCTGTAACTGGAAACTCTCCAACTTCTTTTTCATACTCTGCCAACTGAATAGTATTATCGATAATTTCACTATCTATGCAAGGAACAGCAACCAAATTGGTCATAGTATGGAAGTTCTCACTGCTACTGAGGAGTTCGACACTTGAAATCTGGGCAATACAATTATCTGTATCAGGATTAAAGTAATCTTTAATTTCAAATTCTGTAGTGGAAAGTCCAGTTGTAACTTCTGGAATGTCCAATATCAATAACTCCTTATTTCCTACTGATTTGTGAAAATCATCATTAAACATGCTATTATCATTGGGTGGAGTGTTTTCCTTATTAATAGCAAATCTGTTTATTTCACTACATTCATCAGAATTCTTGAATTTTTTATTAAAAATTGACATAATTCTTTGCGTCCTGTTGGATACGCAAGCCATCTTTTCTCGGTTTTCTGTAACAAATAAATATTTATTACTAATAATTGCCTTATAACGGTGGTTTTCTACTTTGCAACCAAGACTTCATATTATTAACTTTTTGCCACCTGGCAATACAATTTAAAAAAAAATTAACATGAGAAAGGAAACATTTTATTTAAAATTTCTACTTAGTTTTGAGCTCGTTTTAAAACGTTGTTAAAAAAACAGAACATTATTTTGAGAAGAGCAAAACACTTAACTCCCTATGATCTTTTACTTCCGCGATATGTCTAGTGAAAGAAAAACCAGTAAGTCCTGGATATGGTTAAAACAGAAATTATGTAACAATAAACCAAATTAAATAGTTTACAATTGTTTATAATATATTTGTATATACTTACCATCCATACTAAATCGTTTTGAGACAATATAAATTGTTAAAAACTGCAAAATTTTCACAATAAACGAGAGAGACTTCAACACGTGGTTGTGATTATATTAAACTGCTGGATTTACGGGTTTTACAATTCGCTTTGTATTAAGCGGGGACTTACGGGAAAAACCAAACCTTAAAATTACGAATTCGAACTTCTTCTGTAGTTACGATATTTACGCAGACGATAGATTCAATTTTAATGCAAAAGATGGCGCTAAAATGTCTGATATGCCTAAATGTGGACTTACGGGTTTTTCTGATTAAGCCGACGATATATTTTTTTTTCACCATCGGAAAGTAGATATTTCAAATAAATTACAGCGTATTTGGGACATAAAAAGGTAAGTTTTCACCAAATTTCGTTGAAAAAAAATTTTTGTAAAAGAAAAAAATAGAAAACCAAAAAATTGGTTTTTTGAATTTTTCACATAAATTTTGAGGTTATGTGAAAAAAGTGTAAATACAAAAGTTTTAGATCTTTTTATTACCTACAACTTTGCCAATTGACTTTTTTCGATAGGACTTTTAGTTTTGCCGGAAATCGAGAAAAACCGTTTTTTACCCTTAAAAACTCACCCCCATCCCCTTCCCGACCTCAGATCGCCCGTAAATTATTTTTCCTTTCATTTTTATAATATTCCCCTCCTTTTCTAATGGGTTTCATCCTACTATTATTTTTTTTCACTTTTTATTATTTTTAAAGGCTTCTACCCTGGTCTAATACTACTTTTTACTAATCAACAAAAAACATTATATTGTAGTTACCACTTTCCTCTTTTTCAAAAAAAAAACTAAATTTGTTTTCTGATCTATGATATTTTAAAATAATTTCTATCTTAATCAGGTGACTCTTTCACGACACACTAAGTTAACTCATTCATTTTTAATGACTAAAACGGAACGTCCCAAATGCGATGAATGTGATGAAATATTATCAGTGAAACACATTAATAGATTGCAACAAATATCATCAACGCAAAACACATGACATAATATTAATCTGAAAAAGTTACTTGGTGAACATTCTCCAATAGACAAGCTAATACACTTCATTAAGGATAACAACGTTTTAAATAGTATTTAGTTCAATATGATTGATATTTAGTTCAATATTTGTATATGCTTAATTTGTAAGTTTGCAATCACTGTATTGCTCTCATATTGTTCCGTCACTAATAACCTTTTGGTGGATGCGACTAATTTTTAATAAAAAAAAATTCTACCTACCAAGAGATTTGTTTTCTTTTATTCTTAAAAAATGCCTACAGTGACCTCGGTTTTTAATTTTAAATATTTCTTTATTACATTATGACATGCCTTATCTATTATTGAATATATTCTATATAAATGTGATCTAAAACTAAATAATGCCAAATTTGACATAAACTGGGTCATTCAACTATTTTGATCTCATATACAATACTGGGAATTCCAAAAGTATTGCAGATAAATAAATAAACGAATTTTTTTTAAAGGAACTGTATTAATATATAGATAATATATGAAACATTAATATCATACTATTTATTGAACTTACCAATTCCTACAATACGTCCAACAATAGCTCCCAAACACAAAGAAGGAATGAAAAGACCACAAGGCACCTTCATACCAAAGGTAAATATGGTCATAATTAACTTAAGGATAAGAGCTAAAATTAGTAACCATACTGCCCTATGAACTCCAGGGCCCGCTTCTGCAATTTCTATGGCTTTGTTGACACCAGTAAAGTTGCGGTTGTAATCACTAAAAAGTAATAACTCATTAAATCACATAAATCGCAAAATGAAATTTATATTAAACGAATAATATTTAAAAAAATTAAATGGTGGACAAAAGAAATACAAGCAAAAGTTAAAACAAAGAAAAATGGATGGAACAGTACAGCACATAATTTGAACACACAATGAATGGGAACTACCCAGAAAAACAAAAGCTATGGTACAGTTAAAGCTAAAGTAGTACAAGATAAAGATATAAATGGTTTAATCTCTGAAAGAGAAAAAAATGGACAGATAAAAGCGATAATAAACTGAGAAAAAGGGTTGTGCAAAGTAATAAATTAAGAAAAAATGAAATACATCCAATAACAGCATGAGAAATGATGCAGGCTATAGAGGAGTTGATAATGGGGAAAATATGGGAACAAGATCACATCTAAAATCCTCAATAGTAGAGAACTGCAGAAGAATTTTGAAACATATTCAATGATATATTGAAAGAAAAAGAATACCTACCATTTTTAAAGAAAATAGACACAAATATTTGTTCAAACTACAGACAAGCAAAGAAATCACCTGAATACTAGAAAATCCACTACAACAGAAATTATGGGAGACATTTGAGAAAATGCAATATAGATTTACGAATATATTATATAGATTTATGATAGATTAAATTAGTGAATAAAAGAAATATAATACAAGTATTATTGATTTGAAAAAACCATCGACAGAATAAGACGCTTGGACGAAGAGGCATTGAAACTATCAGAATTGAAATTTTCGATAGATGGCACTATGAATGCAACAATTATCATTGGCAGACATCATGGTACTCATAAACTGCAGAAAAGCCCAAAAATGTATAGAAGAATCACCATAAAATTGACGTAGAACGATATGAACTACCTTTGCATAATACCATCTAGATTTGTTGACTAAGTACTCCTTCAATACCCAAAACAAAACATCAAACAGACAATTTAGTTGAGGTAATTGTGAGAAATTGTGAATTTTGACACTTATATGTAACACACTAAAACTTTGAAATTAAATTATCTAAAGATGGAGGTTAATTTTTAGTAGTGTAATTTGATTTGATATTCACGTATGCACTACTGAAAAGACAACCCATTAACATCTTAATATCTCCAGTTTTGTTTAATAACAATTCATTTTATTGAAGCCCTATATTAATTAGAGAAGATATTCTTACCACAAATCATCTAAATTTGCAATTCCACACTGGCTAAACAAAAGATAAATTAGTTGACTAGTATTCATTCTTGTATAAGGATTTGGATAAGCAATTATCCCTGTCATAACGGTAACTAGAAGTACTTCTGTTACAGGATATTGTCCCAATTTCGAAGATTTTCTATATTTACACCAGTATATATTTGCCTTTATGAATATCGTTGCAATTAATCCCTAAAAGGGAAAAAACAAAGTTTTATATTTTTATTTTTAATTGATTTTGGAAATGATTCACTTACCCCAATAATACCGAGGCCGATGAATGGAATCAACTCAAAAAATATCCAAGGCTTATTGTATTCCACATAGAATAGGACGGAATGTTCGTTTCCAAATGGATTTATCGATCGTAAGACGAAGGCAGCTATCAAAGCACAGAAAAATGATCTCCAAAGTGTCTTCAGGGGAAAATAATAACTCACCTACAATATTAAATAAATAACATAACAATCTTAATATGTATCGGATAATCACTTATTTTAAAAATTATGAGAATCGTAGATCACTTTCAATGTACACAGATGAAAAGTCAATTTTCATCTTCTCTTGATAGGTAAACCTAAACTCATAAGAGATGATTCAGGGCATTTCATGGCCCCTTAAATAGAACGTGTAATTATATAGAAAATGTATTGAATTTTACTTTATTGGTTTAAGTAAAACAATGTTATAAATGAAACTAACTGTTTATAACATTTATCACCGTAACATGAGTAGATTTCACAAAGTAAGGGTTGAAACAGTAATTTTAAAACAATGGTCGTCATAATTCAGTTTAGTGATTTGAGCTTTTACTGCCTGAAGATTTATCGTAAAACTACACAGTGTGATCTAAAAACATAATCAAACTTTTCTGTAATAGCATAAAACGCCCTGATACTTTCCAACATTTTCAATAAATTTTTATGTCTATAAAATGAATAGGAATTTTTTGTATATAAAATTGGTTAAATCTAAATATATGTACATAAATTCATATAAACATTTCTTTATTGCTAAAACTCGATAATATGTTTTGTTTTATCTGCTACATACCATGTTTGACCCACTATTCGACTATACATTTCAACAAAAGGATTATCTTTTTTAGATTTACATTTTTATTCTACTCGAATCCAAAATTTCACCTATATAACTTCATAATGTATTCAAAAAATAGCATGAAACCAAAAAAAAAATTACAATAATGCAAAGATATAAAGACAAACTTCAAATAATATATTTTTAAACTTTCCACTTTTGGTGGTGGTCATTGACAGAGATATTTATTTATTTTAGAAATTAAAATGGAACAATATTAGTTACCTCTTCAAGACTGAATAAGACTCCACCAATTGGGGCTCCGAATGCAACAGAGACACCAGCTGCTGCTGAAGCTGACAAGATTTCTCTCTTCTTTGCTTCATTCCTTCCATACTTCGGAAATAGATATGAGAAAATATTACCTACAATGATATAACTGTAGCTGCTAAGCAATAATGTTTTCAAAGAATTTCAACAAATTTAGTCAGGATAGTCTTTTTCTAGAAAAAAATATTCTAAAGCACTTAGCTCAATATGTTAAAAAAAATTTAAACTTCTTATCTATTGATCAACACTTCATGATGTCAAAAGATGTTTTGACTAGTTTTTAGATAAACTTATAAGCTGATACAAAATGAAGTATAAGAATGAAGCTCACATCATCTATTTATTTACTTTTATTATTTCCTCTGTGGAATAGTTCAAATGAACTGCTAGTCATATCAAATGCTGCTTGTGTTATGTTGATTTTGTGAACTATAACTTAAATATCCCATGATAAATAAGAAGAAATACTGTCAAATATATTAGCATTACTGATACAGTGCACAGTATAGTTTGATAGATTATACACTCACCGGCAGAAAAACTCGGCTTGCTTAAGTTCGTTGTCCAAGAACTTTCGTAATTGTTCATCAATTTCAATTATTTCTACGCCAAAATGTAGAAAAATTCTTTGGTATTGAAACAAACCCCAGAAAAGGTTTCCAAACATGTTACTAGCTTATTTATACAGGGTGAAAAAATGTATGTATGTATGTATTTGTAGTCCAATTTCTTAACACCCTGTGGAACAGTTCGGGAGATTTGTAGAGTTTACGCTAAGTTTATTACAAAGACCATCCTTTCGTCATCTTTCAGTTTTTATTTCACCTTGATATCTTGATTTATTTTGAAGATAACAATAATAATAATAATTGTCTTTATTATTTTCAAAATATAAATGTTTACAATAGAATAAATGTAAAAACAGATTCATTAATGAAAATAAAAGGTGAAGTTCAGCTTTCACTTACTTTAAACTTACTAATTTTATAACTTTTAAGATCTGTAGGAAGTCCGTTATAGACATGGCCATCTTGATATCTGAAAGACGATCTAAAAAGTTCTAATTTAAAGAATGTAACTATAATTAAACCTCTATTTCTAATGTTAAGATTGTGAATATCTGTTCTACATGTTATTTTACGATATAAGTAAGACGGCTTTCTTGTAAGTACTATTTTATGATAGATACACGCTGAATGTAATATCCTTCTATTATTCATGTTTAACCACCTAATTTCTTCAAGTTTATTTGAAATGCTACAACGTCTTCGAATACCAAATATTAATCTAAGACAACAATTCTGCATTTTCTGATTTTTTTTTATATTCAACAGTTAAACATGAACCATATAGATCGTCAGCATAATTAAACACCCATAAAATCAAAGTCTCACATAGTGTTTTTTTACGCCATATGGCAAAAAATGTCTGATGCTATAAACTGTTCTCAAAGACATGTACTCTTTTTGAAGTACCGCGTTAATATGTTTCTCAAACCTCAAATCAGTATCCAAGATCACACCTAAATTTTTAGCTTCAGAGACCGTAGCTTTCATTATTTATCTTAACATCAATCTAATTGGAAATCTTTTGACGATTTAGTTTGGAGCCAAATAGGAGAGGTTTTGATTTATTAGGGTTGATTAAAAGGCAATTATTTTTAGCGGCATCTACAAATGCATTAAGGTCAGCATTAATACCATTACAAGTACGTTCTATTGCCTGCGGGAAAAGCTATAGTAGAGTTGGGTGTCATCTGCGTATAAATGTGTACTACAATTAGATATGTATTGCAATAGTTGAGACGTATACATTGAGAAAAATAACGGACCCAATATTGATCCACGTGGTACACCCGACGAAAGTGAAAGTAGCTCCGAGTTTTTACCATTTAGTGAGACAAGTTGCTGTCTATTTCTTAAATAATTACTAACTAATAAGTGAGCATTTTCTGAAAAAGCTATATACTGTAATATATTGATATCATGATTTATAGTGTCGAATGCTCTGCTAAAATCAAGCGGTATAAGTAGTGTACAATTACCACCATCAGTAGCCTTAATAAATATTTATAGAATATTCAAAAAATTCCCATTTTATGGTCCATAGAATATTCGAGAAAAGATATAAATATTTACAGTGGGTCCATAGAATATTACGTTAACCAAAAACGAATACTTTTAGTACGTCCATTGAATGTCTAGTGCTATCTGGGATGCAGGCCATTCTAATCGTTGGATATCAACTGCACGTGGTCTTGCATTGCTGTGCATTAAAATGAAGTCATCTCCAACAAATGGAGCATAGAAAACTGCAGCTTTCTGAAGAACGTCTTGTATGTAACATTGAGCATTTACAGCTCCGTTTTCAATAAATAATAATTCGGTAGGCGCCGGCCCATACCATAACAGAACCTCCTTGATATGAAACTCGTTTAGATATAGCGCCGTCTGTATACATTTTCCCGGCCATCAGGCGATCGCAAATAAAATCTCGATTCATCAGTGAACAATATATTACCCCATTGTTCTAAACTCCAATTGATATATGTTCTAGCAAATGTGAGGCGGTCTTGTCGATGTCGTGGCTATAGTTGTCGACCTGTAACTGGTCTACGTGAATAAATTCCACGTTCTCCAAGTCTTCTTATAACAGTCCTTTTTGCTTATAATACCTCCACCTACATTTCTTAAACTATGATGCAGAAAAGGAGCAGTTGTTCTTCGATCTCATAATGTAGGGAGGATGATGAACCAGTCATCAACACCTGTGGTTGCTCTCCTTCTACCGGAACCATTTCGCCTATTACAATTCCTTGTCTCCAAATAACGATTCCAAGCATATTGTACTGTAGTTCGGGGTATTTCTAAGACACGAGACATATCGCTACAATTTTTGCATGCATTCTCAGTACTTAAAACCATTTTGACACATTGAATATTATTCTCGGATATTTATTTATGATAGTTTGACAAACGCCTACTTAATAATTCCGACAGAAACCACTTTCGTTTTTGTACCTTAATCGTTTTTGGAATTTTTAAAAAATTCCATACTTTTATTTGAATATGTGTATCTTCGAAAGAAATCAAGATATTAAGGTGAAATAAAAACTGAAAGATGGCGAAAATTATGGCATTTGTAATAAACTGAGCGTAAACTCTACAAATTTCCCAAACTATTTCACAGGGTGTTAAGAAATTGGAATACAAATACACCAAGTATAAATAAGCTATCAACATTTTTGGAAAACTTTTCTGGAGTTTGTTTTAATACCGAAGAAATGTATCTACAATTTGGCATACAAATAATTGAAATTGATAAAAAATTACTAAAGTTCTTGGACAACGAAATTTAGGTGGCCGAGTTTTTTGCCGGAGAGTGTAATTTTAATTGTATTAATGATATTTACTGGTTGTGTTTCTAAACATTTGTATCTCTAAGGATATAAAAAACTCCTCGTGTTTTGTGCATTCTCGAAATAATACTTTCATCGTATTTGGATAAAATAGTGAAATATTGGTAAAGCCATCATTAAAAGTTAAATGATGGTCGTTTACCCAACATTATTGTTAAATCACAATTCAAGTGAATGACCTTTTCAAAAATTCCTTAACTTTAGAACTAAAACTAGAAAAAAATTACCATAAAATAAATCAGAATAATATCCGTGAGACAGTGTTGGAAAAAGAATAGTACAGTATTTATCAAAATAAAGAAACAAATTAAGCAGAGCTGATACAAAAGAAGTACCAATAATAGTGTGTCGGGCGATGAGCTAGGAAATTACCCTCTTGTATCCTATAATGAGTATATTTTTTGTTTCAATATTTTATTTCACTGGCACAGCATAACAAGATGTGTTTGTGTTAAAGTGTATGTGTGTTTTTTTTTTACTTTTATGCACTTGTGTTTTTAAATTTATTTATTTATTAGTATTCATTTGAGTTTCGTAGTGTAAAGACGTACTTTTACTTCTCTTATCAACCGCGCTACGATAAACATAAACACAAAAACCAACAAAAACAGTGAATCATTAAAAATAAATCAACAGTGAGTGATAAAAACTGAACAACTAATTAATTAATAATATGAACTCAATACCTGCCTTTAATGGGCCAGGAGTAATTAACAGTCAACAAATAATTCCTACAAACAGTGCTATACAGGCTGTCCCATTTTATAACACACAAATACCACAACAAATTCAAACTTTTACTCAACCAAATTCATATGGCACTAGTATGTATGCTTTACAACCCCAGTATCCTAGTAATCAAGCAAATGTTACACAGCACATACCAAGCAGTAGTCAATACCTGTATAGAATGACATCTACTAGCGATGAAGAATTCCCTGGTTTTGAGGAGAGCGAGCAAAATAATATCACAAATGAAAATCCCTGGCAGGAGATAAAGAAAAGAGTTAAAAAAAGAAAAATTAACAAAGACAGTAGACATCCTGAAACTACTACAAATAATAAGTTCAGTCCGTTAGCAAATGAACCCGGTGACGAAACCAGTGACACAATCAATAATGCAGATGGCAGTCGAGACAAAAACACAGAAGAAAACGTAACACCAAGACCTCCTCCAATATTTATCTATGGGGTAATCAACTGCAAAGAAATGGAAGCCAAAATTAATACAGTAGTGGAAAGAAAACAATACATTACAAAAACATTGATAGCAGACAACACAGTTAAAATAATAAGTGACACACCAGATACTTACAGGAAGATAATAAAATTAATGAGAGACAACAACGTCATACATCACACCTACCAGCCCAAGGATGAACGTGCGTATAGAATTGTGATAAAATATTTGCACCACACAACTGACATAGATGAAATCAAAACTGAGTTAGCAGCAAACGGACATACGGTTAGAAATGTGATGAATTGCAAGAGTCGAATAACCAAAGAACCATTAAATCTCTTTTTTGTCGACCTAGAACCGGCGAATAACAACAAAGACATTTATAAACTGAAAAATCTTCAAAACAGAGCAATACTTGTAGAACCACCAAAGAAAACAAAAGGTATCACACAATGTATGAGATGCCAGCAATATGGACATTCTAGATCATACTGTAACAGGCCGTATGTATGTGTCAAATGCGGTGGAAGTCACAATACTACAACCTGCACTAAAAGTAAAGATGTTCCAGCTAGATGTGCCTTATGCGATGGTCCTCATCCAGCCAATTATAAGGGATGTGAATTTTATCACAATCTAACAAGATCAAACAACACAAACAACCGAATGAATATCCAACAAAATTCAAGTAACAAAACAAACAGCGCAATTAACCAAATTCCAACAACGGTGCCTCACATCCAACACCCACATCAAAATCACAAGACTTATGCAAATGCATTAAAAAATGGTAGCGAACAACAAACAGATATTAATCAAATAATGAACAAATTCTTAGAAGAATTCAAAAATATGTTTCAACAGCTAATTCAACAAAATAGCATGGTTTTAAACATGCTAACGACCTTAATAAGTAAAATTCAATAGTTCCATCAAGATTGCAGAATGGAATGCCAATGGGCTCCTGCAACATAAAAACGAAGTTGAACTGTTTATGCAACATAACGATATAGATATCCTTTTAATAAGTGAAAGTCATTTCACAGATCGGTCTTACTTTAAAATACCAAGTTATACAACTTACTTCACAAACCATCCAGACAACACTGCCCACGCTGGAACGGCTATTATAATAAAAAATACGATAAAACATGTAGAACTACCAAAATATGTACAACATTCTCTACAAGCTACAATTATAAAAGTATACATGAGAACTTATGACCTAGCAGTTGCAGCAGTTTACTGCCCACCTCGGTACAACCTGAAGAAAGAAAACTTCAAGGACTTCTTTGAAACTCTGGGCAACAAATTCATTGCAGGAGGAGATTACAACAGTAAGCATATATTATATGGATCACGTCTTACTACAACTAAAGGGAAGGAATTAATGAGCCTTATTCAAGAAAACAATTATCACGCTTTGTCAACTGGGACTCCTACCTATTGGCCGACTGACCCAAATAAAATACCCGACCTGTTGGATCTATTCATCACCAATGGAATATCCCCTGCCTATATGGATATTACTCCAAGCCATGATCTCTCGTCTGATCATTCTCCAATCATAGCCACCATAAGTTGCTTTGTAGTCTACAAAAAGGTCACACCAAAGCTGCACAACAACAAAACAAACTGGGAAAAATATCGTACCGAGCTAGAAGAGGAAATAAACCTACACGTAAGCCTCAAATCAACTGATAATATAAATGAAACACTAACAATGCTGAACAATAAACTTAAAACTGCTGCACAAAATGCCACACCAGTGACAAAAGCAGGTAATGAAACGCACAACATTCCAGTTGAAATTAAAAAGCTGATAGCACAGAAAAGAAAAGCCAGAAAAAGATGGCATCAAACTCACGCACCAGCAGACAAGACCACACTAAACAGGTTAAGTAATCAGCTGAAAACCAAGCTAAAAGAGGCACAAGAAAGTTCATTCACACACTATATAACTAATCTCAATCGGTATGATAATTCAATATGGAAACCTATCAAAAATTCCAAAAAACCCAAAACGCATGTACCCCCTATCAGAGACGAACGTGGCATGAATTTACAATGGGCCAGAGACGACGATGAAAAAACTCAATTATTTGCCGAACATCTAGCACAGGTATTTACTCCAAACGATGATCAACCAGATAACGAATTGGAAAGAGACATAAATAACATTCCAATGCATATACCACCAATAAGACCACTAACTGTGAATGAAGTCCAACGAGAAATCAAATACTTAAATACAAGAAAAGCACCGGGTATAGACAAATTAACCCCAACAATGATTAAGGAACTCCCTAGAAAAGGAATTGTGTACATTACTCTCATATTTAATGCCATCATACGCTTAAATTATTGGCCAAAACTGCTAAAAACCGCAGAAATTATACTAATTCCAAAACAAGGGAAAAACCCAAACGAAGTCTCATCATACAGGCCCATAAGCCTGTTACCTGTGGTGTCTAAAATTCTCGAAAGACTATTGCTACAAAGGATCGAATCTGACCCAGAAACAGAAGAATGGATTCCACTCCACCAATTTGGTTTCCGCAAAGAGCATTCTACAGTACAGCAAGTGCATAGAGTGGTTCACTGTATTAATCTAGCCATGGAACTCAAACAGTACTGCACTTCGGCTTTCCTGGATGTCAGCCAAGCCTTTGACAAGGTCTGGCACACGGGATTAATTTATAAAATCAAGAAATATATTCCAATCTCCTACTACAAACTACTAAGATCCTACCTGAGTGACAGAGAATTTAGAACAAGAGTCAACGAAAGTACGTCAAACAACTATCCAATAAAATCAGGAGTCCCTCAAGGAAGTGTTCTCGGACCGTTATTGTACGTACTATTCACAGCAGACCTTCCAACAAGCAATGACACTATCACGGGCACCTTTGCCGATGATACCGTCATACTTGCAACTCACGAAAATCCAGTAACAGCGTCCATCATTCTACAAAGGCAACTAAATGACATACAAACATGGGTAAATAAGTGGAAAATTAAAACGAACGAGTCTAAATCCGTCCAAGTGACTTTTACCCTAAGAAGAGACCAGTGTCCTCCAGTTTCTCTCAACAACACTCAAATACCACAAACTTCCAGCACTAAATATCTTGGAATTCATCTCGACTCAAGACTTACATGGAATGAACACATACGTAAGAAGCGTAAGCAGATCGACTTAAGAATAAAAGACTTATATTGGCTAATTGGTAAAAAATCGAAACTGGCTTTGGAAAACAAATTACTTATATACAAAACAATTATAAAACCAATATGGATGTATGGTATTCAACTCTGGGGATGTGCGAGCAAATCAAATATAAACATCATCCAAAGAAGTCAATCTAAAATTTTACGTATAATAACAAATGCACCCTGGTACGTGACGAATCAAACTCTTCATGAAGACTTAAAAATCCCCTATATACGAGATGAAATTGCAAAACAAAGCACAAAACACTGCAGTAGACTAGAACTACATGTTAATCCAATACTCCATCCACTCCTAGAACCTCAACTTAACCGAAGACTCAAAAGGAACTGGACAACTGACCTGAAAGATGGTTGAAGAGACCCCATCACTGGAGAAGGTCTCACCACGCCAGCAGGAGCCAACCGCCCTCAAGCCAACCAGTTAGCTTATAGAACTTTTCAAGTTTTGATTGCTAATAAAATATATACATAATAAAAAAAAAAAAAAATTATTTATTAATAAATGCACTGCGTGAGAAAAGCTTAACTTGATTATGAATAATACTTACCAATCGCACATGCTATATGTACCATAGGTCCTTCTTTACCTAAACTTAATCCAGCCGATACTGAAAGTATCAAACCGACACATTTGATTATAAGGGTCCATTTCCCAAGATACCCCCTTATAATAAATCCACTCAAAATAGTCTTGATCTGAAAAAGAAACCCTTAAATTCATATAAATATTTGTCAATATTCATCTCAAGATTATAGTCAATTAAACTAATAATTTAAGATGTTCGTTAAACACACGAAAAATATTTCAACCCCCTATATTATCAAGAAAAAAAAAATTTTTATGATAATTAATCATAAAATCATAATTTATGATTTAAGCAAATTCCACATAATAGAGAAAATCAACATGCTAAACTAAACTTTCTCGACTGTGTCTTGTGATAATTATATTGATGAGAGAGTATTTAACAAATAATAGACTATGTAAAATCCTAAAATAATGTGTATGGGCCTATCTATCATTTAATTGTCAAATACTATATTTTCAACAAATATCTAAAAATACATTGACTCGGTAAAATTATAACAATACTTGGGAGTTGCTGAACACCAACCTTTCAATACTTCAATTGATGGAATGAATAACTTACCTCAGGTATACCAGATCCGCATGCGTAAGGGGCAAACATGCGCACCAAAGAAGCTGCTAGCGCAGCAAATAGAAGGGCCCATAATATATAAAACAAATATGAAATAATATAGGCACCTGCCCCGGCTCTTGTTTGGCCCAAGAGCTCAGCCCACGTTTGCCACTGAAAAATTAAATTTACTGGTATAGATCAACATTCAACAATTATTTTTCTGGTGTTGAGTAGAAGTGAATAATTTTCAGAATTTCACGTAACAAAAGTTTTAATTATATATTTATCGACTATTAACAAAGATCGTAAAGATTTACAAAATTGAAACATGTATATCGTAACGTCAATATTAAAGAATGGAATGCTGTCAGTCGTGACAGTTGTTGTACCTCCTTGATCCCTCTACGACTTGTCGCTAGCGGTCGGCGTAGGTGGATGCTGATAGGTCCGTATTGGCGACAACATCTGGTAAGAACTATTTTCCAGTATGAGTTCATGTCAATTTTTAATAATTAAAATACTAAGAATTGTAGTAATTTTTTTATTCTAATTGTATGCAAAAAATTAAAATATATAGTTAGAAATCTCCCTATTGCTCTTAAACAAAACCTTTACATCTAATTATTTCTATTATTTCTCATATTGTCATAAAAATGTGAATTTGAAAGATTCGTTTACATACTAGTCAAACTAGTGAGATATTTAAAAATAAACAATGTTTACCTGTGAGCAATTCTTAGCTTCAAAACTTGTTTCGTTCGAAGACCAACAACATTGTTCCTGATTTAACCAGAATGCCTGCGGACATATACCAAATTTTAAATCTGTCATCCAACTAGCACCTATATCTATAACACCAGCGACAGCGCCAGTAAATAATCCTACTAATAATACACACAGCCAACCTGACCAAGCATCATGCACTCCCTCTAACAAGTTCCATATTGAATCTTGCTTCTTTTTGACTATGTGCCTGCAAAAAAAAGACTTTTTTTAAATCTATTAGCCATAGTTTAATTCATACATAATTAAATCGTATTTCCACTAACTTTATCTCACTCAAAATATGAAAAGCCATCATAGAAAAAAAAACATGAGTAGTATCTGGAGATAGTTTCCAAAAAATATACACCTACATTCAGAAATTAATCTGCTCCTGCATTTTTCTTTATTGTCTTGGGTACTGAAGATATTTTGTTTGAACGGTTTTAAAATTATTCAAAATCTAGACTGCATCACCAAATATTGGCATTCACAGGGCACATGGAAGAAATGGGCAAGGTCAATTTTTGGACAAAAAGAACAGATGTGGCAAAGTGTAGGTGAATTCATGTAGAATTAGGGTATAGGTGTAAACACGCAAGAATCAAGCTTTATTATAGCCAAAACTGTATTCAAAGAAAAGGGGACGTTCAAACTTTTCAAGTAACGCCAGGATCTTATTTATCTAAGTATTACTAGTGTTTTAGTTTAGTTCTAGGTTGAAATTGTTAACAACAAGACAATGACCAGTAAGTAAATAGTATATTAAGTACCAAGTGTCAAAAAGGTTAGTTTAGTCCCGAGTTCCTTGTGAAACGAGTGACTAAAGACGTTTTTAACACGAGGTGCTTACTAAACTTTTTCTTCGCCCGCGGGAAGGAATAAATTATATTATATTTGAATTATATTCATTACATGACGGACGATGGCTGACAGCTGACTGACAAATCAAATGACGCAAAATAACAAAATTATCACGGAATATGAAATTTAACATACAAAAGATACACTTGATTTGACGTTTAAAAATCAAAAGATAAACGAGATGTGACTTTTCGCATTTTAAACACTAGTGTTTAAAGAGTCGTTTTGTGCATGTCAAATCCGTGTTCAAAGTGCGGTTTTAGTAGCGGAAGTAGAAAAATAATTATATGGTCAAGATTAAACAATATACGAAAAAAAAATCGAAAATAAGTATTTGGAAATATTATTTTCACGCCCTGTATTATTTACTTACTGTTCTTGTTTTGTCAAAACGTCTTCAAGTAGAATTGTAAACTATTAGTTTAATAAATATGTCATTAACCTTCCTGCTTTCTCTCCTGTACTTTTTCATTTGTGAATTAATAGTAGAAAATTATAATTTTAGTTTTAAAATAGAATGGTTAGAATATTATTTGCATAATACCAACGATTCCTTTAGCTTTTGAAAACTGTTCCAAAAAATTAATGAAACTACTTGGAAAAACATTTTTTTTAAATATTTACTGTTTTAGTAGAGACATCCATATAGTACACTTACCTATGTCGCATACGATCTCTTGCGATATCCCTTTGCCAATCAATTGTGTGAAAATCTTCATATTGTCCAATTCCAGGAATATCGGCTGTTTCTAAAAACAAATAATGGTTATTTTTTATTATTAAAACTTGTGAAGTAATGAAATAATAATGATTGTGAAATTCTGCTGTATAAATGATCTAGTACATAAACAGATATACAAAGCTTGATAGATATATGGATACAGGATATAGAAAAATTAAAAATTGAAATTATTGCAAGAAAAAGTAAGAGCATGAAAATATATATACAAAAGAAGGACGCCAAAATAAAAAGAAAACTAAAAACTGTAATAACTAAGATAGGACAATATTGGCACAAAAATAATTGTCAAAGGATATAAAGTAAAAGTAAGAATATATAATTGAATAGTGATACTGACAATATTAGACGCAAGTGAAAATTGGACAATGCAGTAGAAATAAATACAATTTAAATGCAGAATAAATAATGAAAAAATAAACGGTTTTAAAGATTAAAACTAACTTTTCCGCATCTGTGAGATGCACTGAACAATATCCTATCATAAAATTGCCACTTGTATACAATTCGGAGGCTGTATTGTGCTAACAAACCGAAGTTTCTCCAAAAATAACCAAAAATGCAGTGTATCTGAATTTATAGGACTCAGTGAGCTGAAAATCCTTGAAAATATCCAAGTATAAAATTAGTCATTTGTATACACTCCTGAGGCTGTATAGTTCTAACAAACTGAAATTTCTCCAAAAATCACAAAAAAACCGTACTTCAAGTACCATAGCACCCGATGTACTGGCTCTGGTGAGCTGAAAATCAATAGTGTTCATCTGTGAAATGTCCTGAACAATATTCAATCATAAAATCGGTGACTTGTTGCACTGCAGAGGCTGTATATTGCTAACAAACTGAAATTTCTCCAAAAATGCCAAAAATATGCTACTTTAAGTACCATAGCACCCGATGTACTGGTGACTTGTTTCACTCCGGAGACTGTATCATACTAACAAGACTTGTTACGAAAAGTGGCCAACGACGACGATACACACAGGATTTTTTTTCTAAAAACCGTTTTTCGGGTTGTTCTTGCAGAAAAACGTAAAAATTACTCAAAATTCCAACTTTTTGGGGTAAACCAATACTTTTCTAGCATATTACACAGGTTGGGTGGAAAATTAATAGAAACAAAAAAGCAAGAGCTTATAACAAATAAAATAAAAGAATTGAATTGGTATCAACAATCAATGGGGATGGAACAAACTAGATACAAGATTTGAATCTATAAAGAGAAAAAGCGAGGGTAAAATAGGAAGAAATGGGTCCAAGTAAAGACCTTTTTAACTAAAAAAAATTGGTCCAACAAATAGCAGAAAGAGGAAGTAAGAGAAGTGAGACATTGAATGATGTCAAGAAAATGATAAAGAAGATTAAATGAAACTTATACATAATAATTTGTATTTTAGGCAGAATATAGTGGATTAACATGACAGGAGGTATATTACACGACGACTAGAGAAAACGTGTTTCTAGGCATTATAAAGTATATTATAGTAATATAAATAGGCCAATAAAGATTGTAATAAATACTGAATCATTATAAAATCTGATACAGCAGTGACGATTCTTTAAATCAATATAGAAATATTTCAAAAAATACATTGTAGCTTGAAAATTGCTTTTTTCCATCATAACATTAGAGGCCTACGACCCAGTGGAAAAGACTAAAATACTAATATTATGACTGTTGATTAGACAACCCACTCAACACTAGATGCTATTCAATTTTATATTTATTTAATTTTTTTGTTGACTGCATATTAAAAGAAAAGTAATATACTAAATGACATTTTATAAATTTAAATTAAATTTGTTATTTACCATGTACTCCTGAATAAGCAACAGAATCTGAAACATAAAAAACACTCATAAATATTTATTAAGCACTCATGCATAATGGATACATATTTAGTATAACTTTTAAATATATTTAAAATCATATGGTTGAAATATTATGTTTATTAACAAAAAACTGATAAAAATCAAATAAAAAATAGGAATTCCACTTTCACTTCTTTTGTGGCCGTTGAAAGGATGTTCACATTTTCCACCTTTATAAACAGTTCCAGGAGAAATGTTTTAAGCGGCAGGAACTTTAAAACAATTATCATTTCCCAAAGTAAATATGTTTATGGATCAAGACTAAATCGATTTAAATAAATTTACTCAGTCATTATTATAAAGTACACGGTAAATGTTCTTTTTGTTATGATAAAATGTTAATATGAACGAATGGTTTGGCCAAATATTTTCAATACTGTGGTGCTTTAATCTAGAGAACAAAATTTATGTTTTTGTATTACTTGCTTTCTTTCGCAATCATAGGTTATTTTGATGTGTTTGTTAAATAAAGTCTAAAAAAAATAACAGTTTCTTATTTAATTTAAAAATATTCGACTTATTCTCAGGGGCCCACTCACTATGAAGGAAGCGCGAAGGCTTAAATGCGCGTGGTACGGGGTACAGTGAAAATGGTGTGTGTATGGCGTTCGGCGTTTCGCCATTCGAAATTTGGAATGTGCAATCCGCTTGGTCGGAATCAGGATAGTTTTGATTTTTAGCGTATGCAGTGCTCATCGTACGGGGAAGAACGACAGTGTATGTGCAACAAGTCTGTGCACGTTTCATATTTTTATCAGTACTGTGTCAGGTTCAATATTTTTATATTGGAAATTTTTTCCAAAAAATGAGTGATCTAAGAGTAATGTCGAGAGATTTCATAACTGAACTTTACAGAAGTTATCCCTGTTTATGGCAAATAAAAAATAAAGATACAGTGATCGTAACAAAAAACTGCAGCATATGCGGAACTTGTTAAAAAAATGAGAGAAGTCTACCCTTATGCGACCAAGTAAATTGTAGTGAGAAAAATAAATACAATGTGAGGATGTTTCCGTAAAGAATGGAAAAAAGTCAACCAAAAAAATTCTGGTACGGGTACGGAAGATGTGTATATTCCTAATTTGTGGTATTACAAGTTGCTGCTATTTGTCCAAGATCAAGATACACCTCGGACCACCTTGTCAAATATGGGTGAACAAAACGACGTTTCTACAGATGTAAGTACCTTTTTTTAAATGAATAAGTTGTATAATTAATTTTTAATATTTAAAATATATATACTGTAGATAATATTGAGCTGTTAACAATAACAAAACATTTATTTACCAAAGTTACATCGGTGGATGTAAACACTTATAACATATCTATTATTATTAGCTAATCATAACTTCTTGCCATGAAACAGAACCTTCTTGATTAAAATAATGCAGAAAGTCGTCCCGAACAGCTTCAGCAATTTTGGAAGCGTGTCTGTTAGGCCCACGTTGAAGTACTGCTAGATGATCAGTTCTCAGTCCTAAATTTAAATTTCCTTGTAAAATATTTTCATTATCTAGACCAATGGTTCCCAACGGGGGCGATACCGCCCCCCTGTGGGCGCTGCAGCCTTTTAGGGGGGCGGTAGCGGATTCAGAAGCAAATAATAAGCAGACATGAGGAATCGTGAAATGAAAATGATTTAATAAGGGTTAATAAGCAGTTTTAAATTAGCATTAATAATTATAATAATTTCTTTTAGTTCAGAATAGAAAGATATGACTTGTCCTCGCACGTTGATAAGCGAACGCGCGATGTTCATACAAAATAACATGTTCGCACACAGACAAGTTGAATCATGCACGAAATGAAACGTATAAAAGCAACAGCTCTACGAATTTTTTGTTAGTTAGTTGTATGTGCTTGGCCGTGATATATAGTCGTGAATCATAAGCTCTGCCGTAGTAAATAATCGTGAGTGGTGTGTCATTTTATAAACATTACTATCTATAAATCTATTGAGAATTTAATTTTTGTATGAAAATGGCTGAATCTACTTCTAAATTAAAAAAGAAATGCCGGCAATACAGTATTGAATATTTAAAATATGGATTTGCGGAATCTTCTACAAACAAATCATTACCTATGTGTTTAATTTGTCGAAAAGTTTTTTCAAATGAAGTTATGAAACCTTCTAGGCTACAAGAGCATTTACATAAAATGCATCCTGATAAGAAGAACAAAGATATATTCTATTTTCAAGAACTCGAAAAACAATATTTAAAACAACCAACTATATCAAACCTTTTTGCATCGTCTTCTAAACGAGACGATGATGGGCTACGAGCCTCATATAACGTTTCATTGTTAATCGCAAAGTCAAGAAAACCATACACTATTGGCGAGGAATTAATTTTGCCGGCAGTCGAAGAGATATTAAAAACTGTTCTCCATCATAAGACACCATTTGATATCATTAAAAAAATTCCTCTCAGTAATAATTCAGTGCAAAGAAGAATAGATGAAATGGCAAATGACGTTGAAATATCATTATGCGATTACCTAAAGACTTGTAAATTTTCCATTCAACTCTACCAAGTAACGAAGCTCTACTCTTATCATACGTACGATTTATAAAAGAAGAAAAAATTCATCAAGAGTCATTATTTGCTAAGAATTTGGAATCTGATACAAAGGGACATTCTATATTTAATATCATGCAAGAATTTTTTCAAGAGAAAGAAATTCTTATTAGCATTATTTTGTCTGCTGCTACTGATGGTGCTCCAGCAATGACCGGGCGTCATAAGGGTTTTATAGCACATTTGAGAAAAGCAGTGCCAAATGTACTCGCTGTACATTGTATTATTCACTGTCAGCATTTGGTTGCAAAAAAATTAAATGAACGTCTGCATGCGTCCCTCAATAACGTTAATAAAGCAATCAATATCATTAGAAGCAATTCATTGAATGACCGTTTGTTTCATAAGCTTTGCAATGAAAATTATGAAGACTACAATCGCTTGCTGCTGCACACAGAAGTACGTTGGCTCTCTAAAGGTGTTTGTCTGAATCGTTTTTTCAATCTATTTGACTCTGTGTTGGAATTTCTTGAAGAAAACGAACAATTGCGCGAAAACCTGATTACGTCAAAAAATGACATCGCTTATTTGACGGACCTGTTTAAAGTATTTAATCAAGTTAATCTACAGTTGCAAGGTGATGATTTAAATTTAATTAAAAATAAAAACGTCATAGCTGCTTTTGCAGGAAAACTTCTTATATTCATAAGAAATCTTGGTAGAGGTGAGTACAACCATTTTCCCACATTATCAACAGCGTCTGCAAAACCGGAAGATTTACTTACTTACTGCCACCACTTGGAAGTTATTCATGTTGATTTTACAGAGCGTTTCCAAGATATTTTAAACATGGAAATACCAAGTTGGGTTATAGATCCTTTCGCAAACACAGGCTCATCAAATTTGGAAGAGGAGCTATTAGAACTCACAACTAACGAAGAACTGAAAGTAAAATTCAAACGTGAATATTGTTCTGGCTTCAAAAACCAATACCAGTTCTCTATCCTGGATTGTGGGCAATAGTACAGAAGTTGTTAATTGCATTTCCTTTGTCCTATATGGCTGAGCGTGCATTCAGTGCAGTAACTGATTTGCTGTCAAAGAAGAGAAACATACTACACATCACTGAACGTGGCGATCTGCGATTGATGTTAACGAAATTGGAACCTGATATTAACAAACTGGTCACACTCCACCAGCCTCAACTGTCTCATTGATTTTTTCTTTATTATTAATTTTGTATTTCTTATTGTATTGCATTTCTTATTTGTATTGTGATTGTATTTCTTATTGATTCTGTGTTTATATTTAAAAGTTTAATAAACAATTTTATTGTACATTTGGTAGTCGTTTAATAAATTTTTACTTCATCATTCCTCTAAAATAAAATTTAGACATTAACTGAAATTAAAGCTAAGTACAGATCAATTGGGACGGTACAGATGATATTCAAATAAAATTAACTCCTTTGGACTAACCAGCGACTGAGGGGGGGAGAGGGCGGTGAAATTTTTGTTCTCTTCTATAGGGGGCGGTGGTCCAGAAAAGGTTGGGAACCACTGATCTAGACAATCAACCGTGATATACGTCTGTGAGCATTTTTTCCTTAAAAATTTATGTAAAACACATCATGCCATAACAATCTTATCAATGTGCTGTAAGTTAACTGCAATAAATGTGTGGAATATACGAAAACTAGCAACCAGTATTCCATAGGCATTTTATACAATGCGCCTTGCTCGAGAAAGGCGGTAATTAAAAATTCTTCAATCATGATTCAGTTGCTTCTGACTGTATGGCTTAATATGAACGTAACGCAAATGCTTCATCGCCGATATAAACAAAAGATAACGCCTTTTTACCATTCGGGGGCTGTTCACTGACTAGTTTATTTCTTTAATATAAACCCAACAATCTAAACAGTGCAGAGTATGCATTTTCACCACTTTTCCCAATGCAAATCAAGAAAAGGGCCATTTATATTCAACAATAAGGCTTAGGATATGTTGTATAAATAGTAATAAATTATGCAACCAAATATACAAGCATTTTGTAAGTGTTACTGCATCGCACAAGTATGGTATGTCAAATGTTATGGAAAAATGTGTAATGAATTGTTCAATAAATCAGTATTCAATAATCTAATTTATTTACAACCATCCATAAATATTACATAATTAAGGACACAGACAAGACAGTATAATGATATTCAGTAGTTATTTATAAGTATTTTATTATATTTTAGTCACTGCAAGATGACAAACCCAAGGCAACAAAAACAAAGTAAGGGTTACTGAAATACCCAATTTCCATAGAAGATACTACAGCAGGGTGAGAAAATAAATGACTAAAAGAAGGTAGATATACTAACGTTACTATGGAAACAACCTGAGTATGGTCATAGTCATAGAAGGTCACAAATTGTTAGGTAAGATAGACTATGATTGTTTGGGAAGAAGTGTTTAGTAGTATGGTCGTTCTATAATTCTAAAAAGTATTATGCTGATAATGTTCAAAGATTTTAGTTCTCTTATCTATATTTATAAGTAATTTTAGTTGAAATGCAGTTCAGTGTTAAGAAAATTGAAAGCCTATAATGATATATAACTAAAATATTTAATTTTTATCACGATTAAATTCACAGAGTATTTAAACCATAACAAAGTATAATAGTAAATTCCTTTTAGGAGCAGAATGGGTATATAAAAAGGAGGCAAACTGAACTAAATGTTTTCTTAAATATTACAATTTCTCTATTATTTTTGACAATATAATAAATTACATATTATATACATGAATATTATAAACAGTTCAAGTTTTATTATGTATTAATACCTCCGTTGTTCCCATTGAAGATCTGTAAGCGTCGGGTTGCATTCTGCCTTCATTGAGAAGCATTTTAACTAGTCTATTTTTAATAATAACATTATAATCAGTATCATGTATTATTAACTCCTCTAATCAGGGTTGGCACGAATTAATTCATATGAATTAAGTCAGTGATTTAATTCAAATGACTTTTTTTAAAAGAGTCATGAATTAATTCAAACTTTTTCCAATGGGGAAAGATCGCATTTAATTCAAACATTTCAAACTATTCAAACTAAGTTTGATTTGAAAAATCCGATGATATTATCGAAACCTGACCACCATGAACATCCGCCAACCGTGGAGTGCCCACAACACAATACAATGCAAAGCGCCCGCGCGTCGGGTTCGGGGAATCACCGAAATACCGAAATCAAAGAGGGATCCCGAAAATACCGGCATTACTATTAAGATGTAGACTATGTAGAGTGTTGAGTAGATAGTGTTATCGTGAAATTTGGCTATTTTTGGGACCGATTGTGCTTTAAACTTCAAAATTTTTATTATTTTAATAAGTTACATTCTGTTAAAGTTTGTTTATTAACGTGTGAAAAATGAGTGGACGAAAAAGGGACCCTATTTGGAAATATTTTGAGGAGTGCAATCAACAAAATCTAACCAACAAAAAAGCAGTGTGCAAATCATGCGGTAAAACATTGCAAGCTATGGTTAGCCGCATGCAAAAACACAAAATTAGTTGTAAAAATGATCCTGAAGAGACAAATACAATTATACAGGATATCAGTGGAACTGAAGAAGAGGAGGAAGAGGAAATGCCGTTAGCTGTAATAAAAAGAAAAATTACAAATTCTTCACAAGATGGATCTACTAGAGAAGGTGAGCTTTTAAAACAGATATATTTAATTAATTAGAAATTTAAAGATAGTTTCAAATTTCCTATTGATACCAATGTATTGATTTACACTTTTTTTGCAGAACCGCCGACTTTAAAAATTCGCAAAACATTTAATGAAGCTACAACCAGTACAATCCAAAAATCACAACAAAAAACATTGAACTCCTTTATAATAAAAACTACAGCAAATGACAAAGATAGATTTGATAAGCAGTGTGCCAGATTTATTTTCGCTACAAATTCAGCTTTCAGATTTGTGGAACATCCCGAATTTATGAAGTATTCGGAAATGCTACATCCAGGATACAAGCCTCCAAATAGAAAATTAATTGCGGATACTTTGTTGGATCAAATTTACCAGAAGGAAATAGAAAAGTATCAAATTTACTTACAAAATAAGACAGTTTGTTTGAGTAT
The DNA here is from genome assembly GCA_963921935.1 of Galeruca laticollis. Taxonomy (NCBI): domain Eukaryota; kingdom Metazoa; phylum Arthropoda; class Insecta; order Coleoptera; family Chrysomelidae; genus Galeruca; species Galeruca laticollis. Next base: position 154,526,975 of record OY998181.1, on the reverse strand, counting down.
TGACGGATGATCCAACATAAGAAACGAACCTGTAATATGTGCATGTGTTGTAAATGAGGATGGTAGTGTATTTTTGGTTAACACAACAGATACTTCTGGTAGTCCTCATACCAGTGAGTATTTGACAAGTTTAACTTTAAAAATTATTCAAGATACTGAGAAAAAATTCAAATGTTTTGTGAGAAGTGTAGTAACAGATAATGCTTCCAATATCTCAAGAATGAGACTGCAAGTACAACAACAACAAAAAAGTGATTATGTAAATATTATTACATATGGCTGTTCGGCCCATTTATTGAATCTACTTGCCATCTTGCCAAAGATTTAAATGTTGAAAGAGTTATGAATCATAAAGTATTTCCGAAATAACCATTTGGCAAAAGCATTATTATCTTCTGAAGGTGGATCATCACTTCCATTGCCAATTGAGGTACGTTGGAACAGCTCATGTGATTCACTTGAGGCATATTTGAAAAACTGGCACACTGGTTAAAATTTGCGAAGAACATCGCAATAATATTGATAATGAGATAAAAAAATTGGTTTCTAACATAGCCATTAAACGTAATGCTGAAGATCTGATGGCTCGACTAAAACCTATATCGTGCGCACTGGATTTAATTCAAAAAGAGAATTGCACAATCGCAAGGTCTGTTGTTATTTGGAAAAAATTAATAAACGATTTAAATGAGGGACTACACGACAGCACTGCGAAAAAAAAAGTTATTTCTAGGTACACACAAGCTGTTCATAAGTACCACTTCATTGCGCACATGCGAAGTCCAACGAATATGAAGGAAAATATAAGTTTAACCGAAGAAGAAAAGCAAATGGCCTTGGAATGTGCAGCTGCAGAGTTTCCAAACATGTTACCAGTATTGTTAAGATTCCATGGAAAGTTATCCCCTTATAATGAGGTCCTGATGCAAGACTCTGTTATTTCAAGTATGACAGATATTGAGTGGTGGATGTCAACATTTTCACTAACAGATTTAGATCCTGCAGCGAAAAGTAGTATCAAACAACTTATGACAGCAGTAGCTTCATCCGCAGGAGTGGAAAGAATATTTTCATCCTTCGGATTGGTACATTCGGATCTACGCAACCGACTAGGAGTAGAAAAAGCCGAAAAACTGACCTTTCTAATGAAGATTCTGAATAAGTAATAAGTTGCATTTGTATTTATCATTCGTTATTCAATCAATAGTTTCAGATTGTTTTGCAGAAATTGAGATTGAGATTTTTTTGTTTGAGTAAATAAAAGTTGAATTTTTCAAAATGAATTAATTCAAAAAAGTCCGAATTATTTCAAAAAGTCTGACTTTTTTGACTTTTTTATAAAAGTCATGACTTATTCCAACCCTGCCTCTAATATATGTTGATTCGAAAGAAATAAAGCATTAATAAAGTAACTTGCGTCATTTTTATTGAGAACCTTTTGTTTAGATGAAATTCTCAAAGTTTTATTGCAATTTCCTACAATATAGACATAATTACCCATTGTATAGTTATTTATGGATGTCCATTAAAATCTATAAATAAAAACAAACGTCATTATCTTATTTGTTGATAACCTGAACTGAAATATTTATATGCAACTAAATCAGATGAAATGTGTTCATAAAATACAGACAGAGTCTATTTAGAATGAGTGGAATAATTTTAATATATTCAGGCGTCAGATATTTACAAAATATATATTTATAGTATTCATCAACTAAAACTAAGGACAATATATGTTTATGATATTAAGGTCCTTCTGAAAACTATCGGATAGCTTAAACGTAAGTTTTGTCCCTTCTTAGTTTATGGCAAGCGACAAAGAGACAAAGACAAAAGTTGTGAATAAGCTATCTGACACTTATCAGAAGGTGGTGAAACTGGCCCTAAATCATACATTCAATACTCCTATACGAAGTGTGGCTATTAAATAAATAACCGGACTGGTGCTGCTCCTTGCAAACTGCGAGCGTGCCGGGACATGTTTGAACATGACTATGTCTGATGGTCCTTCCACCACTCTGAGTTTAATAGACAAGCCAGTCAGTCGCTCAGTTTAAATGTAGCTGTCGATTGATTAGTCTACACCAGTGGTTCTCTACTTTTTTCGTCGCGTACCGCTTGAAAACATTTTTTCACTAATTTTATTCCTTTGGTTAGAATATTTCAAAAGTCCTAGTTCCTACTAGCATAAGAAAAATGAGTTTAAAAAGGTCTTATTTGGTGTAACAGTAAAATGCACATAAATAACTGTAAAATATTTTGTATTGAATGGTTTTAAACCACACACAATAGAAACCACCTTTCAAAAATACATAACATATTTATAATAACTTGATTATTAATGTCTTTTAATTATGTTTATAATCAAAATGATGAGTTCTTTTCTGAAACTAATGGGAGCCATGTCCTTGCTTTACCTCACTCAGCTTTTTGAAGTCTGGTTCAAACGACGTACAATCTTAAGTAGTATCCAGTTTGTTTCTGTACTTGTTTTGTTATGAATGCATATGAGGAAAACGCCCTTTCTTCCAAGACGCTTGATGGAAACGAAAACATAAAATTGACTGCTAGGTCAGACAGACTTTGGTATTATGTGCTGATATCTAACTAAAACTTGATGAGACTCGTACTTTTAAAATCTGAAAGTGATTATTGAATCTAGTGAACCGCTTCCTCAAGTTTTGGAAAGTATTTTACGAAAGACAACTTCGACGCTTTCAAGTATTTAGTTATTTGAAATTTGACATCACCAGAGATTTGCAACTCATTCTGTTCCAGAAAGCCATGCAAAGTCTCAAAAACTTTTATTCTCAAGTTACCTAACATAAGTCGACGTGGATGCTGTCCATTTCTTCACAAAGTGATGGAAAAGTCTTGAATTGATTGCTTTTGATTTTATGGAATTGACGATTTTCACAGCTTTGTCAAGAACAGCTTTCAGATCCAAAGGTAGGCAACTGCAGGCAAGATTTTGTCTGTAAATACAGCAATGTATTCAAGTTACATGAGGTGCCACATCTTTGACAAGTGCATGAAGACCTTTAAAAGAGCCTGACATAGATTTCGCTTCACCAGTAGATATTTCACAACAATTTCCCAGTTAGTGTCATGTTCCATAAAGTACCCATTAATAGCACCAAAAATGTCGGCTCCTGTTGTTGTTTCAGACAGAGCATAATACAACCAAAAGTTTTCTTCCATTTCATTTTTGTAATCATAACTCCCACCTGCAAGCAGCACAACCAAGAAATCAACTGGTTACTGGTTTTTAGAAACATGATTTATAGTATTTAGTTTACCTTTTCCTACAATGATGATGAAATATATACCTATAATCATTCTTTGAAGTAGTGGTTTACTCAGTGTGCTGTAAGTTACAGTTTATAGTTAGTTGGTATTAAAACAGAAACGTAAATCTAATTAAGCAGTAAAAAAGAACAGTATTATTTTGATAAGATAGACAGGTTCAAAAATAATCCCACAGAAATGTGGAAAACATTGAAAAGAATAGTGAATAATAATAATCAAGACATTCCACCAGATATTAGTTTTGTAACTGCTGATGGGCAAATAATATTGAAAGACATTATGGATATAGCAGAAAGTTTCAATGAATATTTTATTGGAAGTATTCAGGATATCCTCCAAGGTATGGATAATACTAAATCTTGGATTAATTCAAACAATAACCTATACTTGAAGTTTGATAAATTTGAGTTACTTTCTATGCAAGATTTACGCAAAATAGTTGGTGGTTTGAACAATAAGTTTTCTCTATATGATACATTGAACTGTAAAATGCTGAGGGAAGTGTTTGAATTTATTGACCATGTAAACCTGCATTTTATAAATTCGTCTCTAACTACAGGTAAAATTCCACAAAGTCTAAAGATAAATACCATTGTACCCATTCAAACCTCCAATGGAGAAACGTCTAGAAACAACTGTTTATCAACAATTACTGAACCACATTTCAAGAAATTCAACATTAATGAATAATCAATCTGGGTTTCGAAAAAAATATTCATGTGAATCAGCATTGCAACTTAACTTAGGCTATATTAGAACTCAATTAGACAACAATAATATGTTGTTGCGGTCTTCCTAGACCTGAAGATGGCTTTCGATTAGATTAGATTTTAACAGGGTTACAGTACACTGAAACCAAAGGTTTATTGTGCCCCCCCTATCAGAGCTGTTCTCGCTACTACTACAGCTCGCCTTCCAGTTCCAAGGTTCTAATGAACTCTAGTATTTGGAACGGCTTCAACGAGGTTAGGTCCTCACTCTTACAAGTTTCTTGTCCAAAGCATTTCTTGCGTTGACTTGCAATGGCGAGGCATTTCAGAACTAGGTGATCAGGAGTTTCATCCTCCTCCCCACAGAATCTGCACTCGTCAATCTCTGCTAGACCTATTCTCATTAAGTGCTAAGGCGGCAGTGTCCTGTAAGAAAGCCCGTGAGGAGATGTAGCTTATCTTTACTGAGGGCCAAATATTTTTTGGATCTAGCAGTGTCAAAGTTCCCCAGGAACTTTTTGGAATGTTCCAACCCGAGAAGGCACCGCCAGAGTGCTTCGCTTTCGGTTTTCTCTTTCTTCCGAAACTCTTTCTTGTAAGAGCATTTTGCTACACCACAGAAAGGCTCCGGGCCAATAAAGGGCATTTGTGCTCCTTTCCTGGCAAGTGTATTGGCCTCTTCATTTCCCGTGATTCCCGAGTGGCCAGGAACCCAGACTAAACAGACCCTGTTATTCTTGCCTAATTCATCAAGTTTTCTTCGGCACTCACATGCCAACTTTGAGTCAATGACATGGGAGCTCAATGCTTTGATAGCTGCTTGACTATCAGAATGGATCGATATGTCACATTTCTGGTAGTTTCTTTCTAGGTTAATTTCCACGCATCTTTCGATCGCAAGTATTTCTGCCTGAAAGACGCTCGGGAAGGAGCCTAACGATAATGAGTATCTGATGCCAGGCCCAAATACTCCAGTGCCTGCTCCAATGGTGGTTTTTGAACCATTCGTATACCATCTTATGGTGTTTTCTTTGAGAGTTTGGGTGGTGTATTCCCTTTCCCAGTCTCTCCTCGTATTTAGCATCGTGGTGAAATTCTTTTCGATGCTTACTTTCCTGATCATTTCGTCACTGGGAAGATTCGCTAATGAGGTGTATCTTGTCAGAGAGGACCAAGCTCCCTGATTTTTAATACTCTCATTGCCTGAACCTTCCTCAGATATTCTAAGAATTGCCTCTTGGGCAGATCTTTCTATCACCAGATGTAGAGGTGTGAGATCTGTAATGATCTCAAGTGCCCTAGTTGGACACGTTCTCATAGCTCCAGTGATGCACACACAGGCAAGCCTTTGAACTTTGTCGAGGGTCTTCCTCGTGCTGTACAGACTTGCTTTCGATACAATCGATAAGAAAATATTGCTAACAAAACTGGAACAATATAGCATTGGTGGTGAAGTACACAATTTGTTAAAAGACTATCTAACAAACTGTAAGCAACGGGTACGTTTTAAAGACCAAATATCTTTCGATATGGTCAATGATGTAGGTGTTCCGCAGGGAAGTGTTTTAGGCCCCCTACTTTTTATTTTGTATATAAATGATATTGAACTTTTTGTGGAATGTGAGTTCATTATGCTGTTTGCATGTAGTGTTGTTAATATTGAATACACTGTTGAAAAAATGAACTCCAACTTGTTATCAATAAGCCAATATCTCACTCTAAATAAGCTTAAACTTAATGTAACCAAAACCCAGACAAAGATCTTTACAACTACTTATAGGTATGATTCTTTTGATATTGATAATATTCACTTGAATATTGATAATGAAGGAATTCAAGTTGTGTCAAATGTTACAATATTTAGGATTCATTCTGAACAATGTTTTGAACTTCAATAGTCATTTTGACTATAATTATAAAAAGATTTCGAAAAAACTATTTTTCTTCTCTCATATATCTCAACACTTATCTACTCAGACTAAAATGACTGTATATAATTCAATTATTCAGCCACATTTTGATAATTGCTCATCGATTGTATATCTGTTTAATCTCAATAAGTTGAATATGCTCTAGAAGCTTCAAAATCGTGGAATGAGAATAATACTGAAAACAAATGGCCTCACCTCTATAAGATCAATGTTATTGACCCTTAATTGGTTTTCAGTTGAAAACAGATTATTTTATTATACTATTATTTTTGTATACAAAATAATAAACAAATTGGCACCTGAGTACTTTCAGAGATACATAACTTATAATAAGAATATTCATAATTATAAGACACGTTGCAAAAATGACATCCATGTTTCTAACACTTGTTTTCGTGGGACAGTGAATTCACTATTTTTCAAAGGTTTCTTGGAGTTCAATAAATTACTAGAATCTGTTAAGGATCAGATTCACTGATACAGTTCAAAACCAGCTTGAAGGAATACATATTTCCAACACTTGTTTTCGTAGGACAGTGAATTCACTATTTTTCAAAGGTTTCTTGGAGTTCAATAAATTACTAGAATCTGTTAAGGATCAGATTCACTGATACAGTTTGAAGGAATACATCCCAAATAAGTAATTTTGGATATAAATAATGGTGTTGAACAGTTTACTATATATTACATATGAAGTTCAAAACCTACCATACTTATTTGTATATACATATATAATTTTTCGTACTTCCGGGCCTAAAGTGACAACTTCACTCCCTTGTGACAGGTACTAAAGTGTCACATTTAATCCCTCCGGGATTAAATATTGACGAAACTCCCGGAACGTTTAAATCACAAACAAACGAATTTAAGGGATATTTTATTGAAAAATATAATTAATTAGAATGGTAATTAACGTTAATATTCAAATTTACAATGACACTAGTAATGACAATGTTTCTAAATTATAACTGTCACAACGCAATGTTACTATGGTAACTTATTTTAAAGACAGTTTATTAAATGAGTTGAAGAGAGAAAAAACTGATTGAAATTATTGAAATAATTAATAAAATCATACCGGAAGTACGAAAAGTATCGTATATACCTTGCGACTGAAGTACATTTAATCCTTCAGGTAAATTATGGCCCTCCCTGCGGTCGGGCCATAAACTTTACCTTCAGGATTAAATGTACTACTTCAGTCCCGCGGTATATAATATACTATTTAAATAGGTTTGTCTCAATTTGTTTTATTAGGATAATGCTAAATATTTTATTCCATATGTCTGTATTAGGTTTCCTTTTATTGTGATCCTATATACTATTGTTTGTTCTGTTTTTATTTATTATTCTATCCGTATTTTTTAATCTATATTTATTTTTAATATGTTACCTGTAATTGTTTACCGATTGATGTTATAGTAAGCTTTCAATCCTATGTTCTTTATTATATTTACATTTCTGTTTATTGTAATATGTCTTCTTATATGTATATTAGGGTTCCTAATTAAATAAAGATCTATCTATCTAATCTAAAAAAGAAACTCGCAGAAACATTTCATACGTGTTTTGACAATTCGCTCATAAGTCATGCTGTATGACTCGAGGTTTTTGTCGGTACAGACGTTGCTAAATTGAAATAAGTAGTTCCACCATTGCATCATATTCTTCCGCGAATCCCCTGGCAACACATGGTGAACCCCCAGGGGTTCGCATACCCCAGATTGAGAACAACTGGTCTACACACTAGTGACGCGTTGGAAAATTGCCATGTAATCAGAGGGAGCAACATTTTTACCTGAATATTCTTGTTAAACTAGGAAAAACTGCCACATGCAATATTGAAAGAAGTCTACAGGAACGAATGTTTATCCCGCACACAAGTTTTTGAGTGGTTTACACGGTTTAAAGAAGGGCGTGAAACGGATAAAAACATTGAAAATTTTGTAAAATAATCCACGCTGATTATCGTCTGAGGCTTGCTGAAATGACAGGAATCGACAGATTTTGCATCAATCATTTAAAATGCGGAAGATCAGCGCAAAAGGTGCCGAAACTCTGCGCTCCCGAGCAAAAGGAATGAAAACAGAATATTTGTACTGACAACATAAACAACATTGCCACTGATCCAGATTTGCTAGACAAGGTGATTACTTGTGATGATCGTGGTTTTTTAGTGTGGAAGCGGTTAAAGCAAAAGCGACAGAGGTTCTCAACCAGCTGACAGAAGAGGACTTCCAGCACTGCTTTCAACAATGGAAACGCCGTATGAAGTCGTGTTATTTAATAGCCATACCTCGTATTGGTAATGCCCGTAAGTGGAAGTGTTGCCCACCAAGAGAGGCAGCAACTGCATTCTTCTATCTCACTTATTTCATACTCGATTTCACATTCGATCCGTTACGTGTTACGACTGTAGTGGGGAAGTGGGCATGTGCAGTCCATTCTCCATTCAACGGTCATCCTTTTCCAAACCCCTACTATAGTTTATTTATGATAAAAAGACGATGATATCATTTTTAGTTACTTTCTTGCTTATCAGAATAAATATTAATTTACCAACCGTGAATACAATTTATCCTCAACAGCCAGGGCAATTTACAGCTAACGGGTTGGCAAAACTTCAAGACGTTGTCAAATCAACTGGTAAAATTCCCCAGTTTGTGTTGACGTTTATTGACATTCGATCATCGTCTAATATTTACAAGTTTTTTTGTGCTTTTAAATTCATTACTTCTTTAAGATTAAAAAAACAGTTATTCTCATAACTAATTATTTAGGCAAATCTGCAGTGTGTGGTTAATAAAATGCCGAAGCAGCTGAACAGAAAATGTCAAGAGATGGTAACATCTTTGTTGAGCTATTTTGAACGAGAATGCCGAAATGGGGGCCCGCTTCTCCCGCTTACTGCTGTAAGAGACGTAAGTAATAGTATTCGCTATTTGTATTCATCATTATTAATAATATTGTTACATATCTAAATGTAAATGTTTTTAATGTTAGGTTATGTTAATTAAACTTGATAATATATTATTCTTTCATAAATTGAAGTAAGTATATTGTAGAGAGTTGCAGAAGCTTTACAACTTAGCGTTACCACTGTTAACCGTATTGCCGCCAAGCATAATAGAGGTGAACAGCCTAAAAGCCCACCTAAAAAGAGACAACGCATAAAACCTACTGTTGAAATTGATAACTTTGATCAAAATGCTTTCCGAAATGTTATATACGAAATGTATGGAACAGTGAGTATATTGAATTTACTGTTTTATTTTATTCACAATTAACTAACACAATATTTTTTCAGAGGAACACATAACCTTGAAAACTTTAAGAGACAAACTCCAGGAACGTGAACTCTTTAATGGTTGTTTAACATCACTCTGGAAGATAGTGAAAAATATTGGATTCAAACAACAAAAAGATGATCCTCGTCGTGGTTAAATGGAGTTGCCACATACTGCATTAAAACATATACATTTTCTACGTGAATATGTCATGATAAAAAGGGAAGGTTTATATCAATTTGTGTTTTTGGATGAGACCTGGATATTTAAAGACGGTACTGTTGGACGTTCTTGGCAAGATTCTAATCATAGAAGCGTGAAAAAAAACCAAAAATGGTGGTCCAAGGTAATTGAATAATAAAATTTAGCAATTAATTTATGATGTACTAACATTCCTGCCATTTTAAGACCTTTTCAAATATTTACTAGTCACACTATTTTATTTAAATCTATATAATTATTAATAGTTGTTTTGAGCTATGCAGTCTATCTAGGAAACCTAGTAGTAATTTGTTATTTCCTTATTGTAGGTATATAGTATTGCATGCTGGTTCCTCTTCTGAATTTATTCCTGGAGCAGGGCTGGTTTTTTCTTCCAAAAAACAAGATGGTGATTACCACGGTGAAATGAACCGAGAAATTTTTTTGCATTGGTTTGAATACCAGCTTTTAGTGAACTTGGAAGAACCTGCCACAATTGAATGGATAATGCAAGTTATCACAGTACAGTGATCAATAAAGTACCAACAACAGCTACCAAAAAGGCTGATATACAGAACTGGTTGATACAAGATGATATTCCTTTTGAAAATACTTTCCTCAAAACCCAATTATTGAATTTAGTACAACGGTAAGTTGATATAAACATTTTTCAATATATTATGGTAATACTTAGATAACTTATTTTGTTTAAATATATGCATTTTTGAAGGAATAAACCACCAACAGTATATGAAGCTGGCATATTATCTGAAAAATATGGTCACAAAGTGCTTCGACTTCCCCCTTACCACTGTATGTTTAACCCAATTGAACATATTTGGGGCATAGTTGAAAATTTTTATAGAGATCATGTGGGAACTGATTGTTCTTCAACAGAAGAAGCAATATGTGTATGGAAAAAGTCTTTAGAAAAAGTGACTCCTGATTTTTGGTCAAAGACAGTAGAGCATACTGAAAAAATTATACAAGATGGGTGGGATAGAGAGATGTAGTATTTGATAGACAGGATGTGCCTCCACTTATTATTAATTTTGGCAGTGACGATGAAGATAGTGATGATTTTGTAGTGGAGTAATGGAAATCTTGTGTTTTATTTTTTGTATATTTTTATCCAATTTGCTTTATTTCCACCTTTTCAAAATCACTAATAACTATTATTTAATTAATTAGGCACAGTTATTTTATAATACACCAATTAAAACAATGACTACAGTATCTCTACATAAATAATACTGATAAAATGGGAGATTTTTTATTTTTATATCTTGTAACAAAATTTTATTTTTTTTCTTTTCCATTCTATTTTTATTATAATAAATATAAGATATTGTATAAAGAAACAATATTTAAATTTGCATGAAGATGTTACAGCTTGTATTGATTCCTTTTAGCGTAAACCCTTGCAGTGCTCTTGAAGATGGTTCTATAGAGCATAGAATAAGGTATAAGGACCTACAGTTCGTCATTTAACCCTCTTCTATGTGAAATAATTAAATGTTAATTCGAATATAGAATGATTGGTTACTTACTGTTTCTTGTATCTTATCCATGGTTTTTCATGAATAAATATGTATATTAAATTAATCAAGCCTATCAAACAAGCCTTTTATTTTTAAATAAATATTTTTGACTTGAACAATGAAAAAGAAGAACTGTCAATCTAACATCAGATTGACTTTTCTAGTTTTCCTTAAGTAAAGAAAAAAACTACAGCTTGGCAACATCACAGTATTTTGTTTTGCAACATCAACGTCTTTTTATCGTAAATAAACTATAGCAATATACGCTAGTTGAGTATCTTTGGCGCGCAGCGCTCGCGCCGCCTACCGGATTTTCTTTTAAATTCAGGGATTGTACGAGTAGGAACCAGTATGCAAACAAATGAAAAACATGACTTTTCTAATCGTTTTTTTCAACGAGTCGGGAGGGTTGTTTCTGATCAAAAATGGTTGTTACAATAAAAGTTGGGTTCCAATCAGTCGATACAAGCATTTTCGGTCAAAAAGCCTATCGAAAGGCAAAAAACTTATAGAAAGCTTCCACGTAAGTGAGGTACATGAAAATATTGGGGAAAACAAATATCGCGAAATTATTGGTGAAGTTTTACGAGAAACGCCTGGTGCTACGAGTACTAAAAATGCTGAGAATGTTTATAAAGTTAAAATACAGGTAATTATATGGTTATATTATGTTAACTATTATAAAAATAGAAAAAAGTATAAGCAAACATTTGAATTCTTTAGTCTATTTCTTCGATTATTTTTCATCAGTGAGTTTTGTATTTTAATTGTAATATATTTATATTAATTACAATATTTACATTTTAGTTAAAACAAAACGATTGAAAACACGATATGCAACTGCAAAGGAGGCCTGGGGTACTGCAAGCACGCGGCAGCAGTTTGCATATACGTAAACACAGAGAATGCTTATTCCAAAACGAATGAACCTATGATTTGGAATAAGCCTTCCGATAAACAGCTGGAAAAGTATAAAAAGGCTGCAGAGTTAAGACTCTTTTTTCACAAGTAGAACCATCCACAGTTTTAACGTAGTGTCCCATCAGTCTCGGATAAGCACTTGGCCAATATTTCTCCATTCACTGAAATGATAATTGCTGAGAAAAAGTGTGAAGCTGAAAAGGAAGAAATAAACAAACAAAAAATTGTAAGAAGAACTGGAATTGATGAATTTACTAGATGTTTGATTCAATTTGCAAAATAGTCCGGAATTTAGACACTATAATAGTTACAAAATTGTAGAATGCACAGAAAAAGGATTGAAGTAAAAAAAAGAAGTTTGCCTTGAAGAATATTCTGCGCAGTATTTATTGGTAAAGGTAAATAAAGAGAAGTGGACAGATATCTGCGTTAAATATGTAGGACAGTCAGAATCTTCATCGTGGTTTAGAGATAGAAAACTCAGAGTAACTTGCAGTACCAAAGCTCATGAAATCAAAACGCGAAAAAAAAACCTGAACAGTTAGCTGCAAGATTTATTATTGCCAAGCCAACTAAAGAAATGTTGTACGGCATAAAAATGGAATCAGCTGCTGCTTCATTATTCGAAACAAAAACTGGAGCCAAAATTCATCATGTTGGCTTGATTGTTTCATATAAACAACCATTTTTGGCTTGTAGTCCAGATGGAATAATTAAAAATGATGAAAATCTTGAATTACTAGAAATAAAATGCCCTAGTTCATGTGAAGATTCTGTTATTGTAGATTTTGAAAAGCAGGAAAGTCGTGTGAAAATTTGGTTTTTGAAAATGGAAATGTTACGTCGAAAAAAAACGATAAATATTTCACTCAAGTACAAGTTTCCATGTATATCTTAGGAATTAAACGATGCCACTTTGTTGTATATTCGAGTAAAGATTTTGTACATATACTCGTTGAAAGAGATGAAGAATTTTTACTGGACGTTATTCCAAAAATTGGAAGCTTTTATTACAATTATTTCATCAAGATGTTACCAGCATCTGTATGATCCCTGAAAAAAATTATTGATACCGATATTTATAAAATGTACAGCAGTTTCTATTAGTACAATTTTTTATTAGAAATAGTTATAAATTATAATAGTTGTACAAAAACTTATAAATAAAGATTGTAATACAAGTGCATTTTATACTCATTACTACTTTTTAACTAAAAGCTCATTTCTTTTTTCGTTCTTTTTCATATGGCCGAGAAGGAAATTTATAAAACTGCAACTCCGGATTTGCACGCTCTGAGTGTGAACACCCAACAACACAACAATAACGATTTGCACGTCTACTATTTTTAATTCACTATTTGGGCAATCCATTTTGCCCGTACAGCATACAGCGAGACAGCTGATACAATCCTGAAACCTAAATACTTCGCCACGAGGCGGCGCTCGCCGCAATACTAAACTAGCGTATAGTAATATTAAATATATGTATTGAATATCAACATAACCTCGTTGACGTAAGTTTAAAACTTATATGTACACAATTCTTTATTTTTCATATGTTGTATGTGGTAATTCTCTTTGGTTTTTGATATATTTTTGTTATTATTGCTCTGAGCATCAAAAAAATATATTGAAATATCTTTATATACATCAGTTCAACCCTGCTCTACGTACAGTATCGACTTGAGCCCTAAAGATTCCTTCATAACATAATTTCAACAACCCCGTAAAACAATTAATACTTACAATGCGACAAGCCGTCACTTTCTTCGTCTCCCAATCTAGTTGTATGATGACGGTCTCCGCCTCCTACGGATACAGATGTCTGAATGTCCACCATATCTACCTCCGGGGAAGCTACGAATGTAGCCCTATTATGTCCGTTTGCGTGCTAACAACGCATAAAAACAAAACATTCAGTAACATGTTTCAACATATTAACAACATATGTTCAATATGCAACAAGAAGTGAGAAAACTGAGGAATACGGCAATAAAATGAGAAAGTATAATATATAAAGAGGATGCGCGACGCGGTTCAGGGCGATCGATATCAGATATCGGTCATGAGGGATTCGGTTAACGGCGCGGTTTATATCCGAGGTAGGTAGAGTAGGTCAATCAACCCGCAATTTATCAAATTCGGTTAAAGGTGTTTAACAACAAATAATAATGTTATGACAAGCGGAAAAAATATCTAGCAGAGTCGTTGGACCCTAACTCATTTTCAACAAAACTATGCTCTGTAAAGGTTTTGGCCATTCGACATTAATAAGTAACATTTAGAAAACTATGCAAAGAATAATTATAATTTTCTTTAATTTAAATATTCCCGCGCGTCAAGTTTCATTTTGTTAGATTGATAATCCGATGCGAGATTTTTAGACGTTTCCATGGTAACCACTAGATTATTCCGGTAATTTTTTCTCCATAACCAATCGAACTTAAATTAATTTAATAAGTGGTAATTTTTATAATTAAAATCTACATTTGAGCAAGAAATTATTTACATTTAGAAAACCTTCAATTTACAAATATAATGTTATTTCTACAAGATAACGATGAATCCTGTGAGCTTCAAATATTACTTCTTAAACCCTCAGGAAGCGTCATGGGATTCTCAACCCGAATACCATGATATTTTTCTCACGTATTTCAAAAACGGCTAATTAGTCCAAGCGAAACGCGAGGACTAATTAATACTATAATGTTTTTCATATTTATCTAAAACAGTTTATCCTGACGGGTGGGATAAATTCATACATACTTACTTAATTTATTCATATACTAAACATTTAATTTATATACACTTAATTATTCACTTAAATTTAATTTATTTACACACAACCTTAATTATTAATTTATATCAACACTTTACTGTTCGCTTGTTTATTTGTCGAGATCCCTTTATCAACTAAACTCCCCCGCTGGTCGGTCCTTTATATATAAGTGGCCTTTTTTCTAGATAATTCTAGTTTGCGGCTTACACAAAAACAATCGCCTTTTCGGGATATTTCTCGAATACCAGCACAATCCTTAAAAGATCTTCGGAGAAACATGTCTATAAACACGGCCACAAAAAAATCCCAATAGACCTTCTCAGAATTCGGCGCGTTTGCCATTTTTTTAACTCCGTTAACATAAGATTACAGGACCGTACTTAATATCTACTTCGGTGTGCGAGTTCGTAACATTACCCCCTCCTTAAATGGTAGTTCCTCCTGGAACTTTTGTGTTTGAATCGGCAAGTTCACTTTCCGATCTTATGGAAATAACAGGGCACCGTTTTCATCGGATATTGATAACGGGGGTTGTAGCTGCAAATTAATACCTGTGTTCGGAACACGTCCGAAAAATTATTTTATTTAAATAAGATAGGCCGGGCCTGTCAGTCAAAAATAGAAATGTCAGAGTAGTGTCCATTAATTATTCCACATACGCAGAGCGTTACTTCCCTTAAAAAAAGAAATTTGTAATTTTCATTCCTAGCGCGGATAATTACAGTAGATAATTATTAATAAAATTAAGTGTTTTGAAGTGAAAAAAGGCCAATTGTAAGTACTTAATCATTTTAGTTACATTTAGTATTCGAGCTGATCTAGCAATTTTCTGATTAAAGCGGCGTAGTAACTTTGTAAATAATTATATTTTTAGTGTTTTTAAATGAAACTCACGGTCTCTAGTTAATTCCACAATGTAATAAAAGTTATTGAAAATTCTAAAAAATTGACAATTGTTTCGATAAATCAATATCATCGTCAGAATGACAGAAGTTAAAAAAAATGAAATGTAACTTCTGTCATTCTGACGATGATATTGATTTATCGAAACAATTGTCAATTTTTTAGAATTTTCAATAACTTGTATTATATTGTTGAATTAACTAGAGACCGTGAGTTTAATTTAAAAACACTAATATGAGCATATTCCACGAAGTAAGGGTCGAGACAGTTAATTTTAGTTAATTTTAATTATATTTTTGTCAACTTTAAATAAATAAATCAGTCATCCTTGTCAGAAGTTAATCTTGCAAGAACTAGCGTTTTATTTGGAGATTTTCAATCCACTGTCAAAAGGATTATCGAAGAGAAAGTTTGAGAAATTACCGAAAGTGTCCAAGTCAAAACCATCAAAAGGCTGGCTTTATCAACCTGGACACCGGTATCTTGGAAGATCACCTCTACCATGTTCCTGATGACTCGTCAATCCAACTGGTTACTCGCTATCTTAGGTATAGCTAGTTTCATCAAGCTGGATTCCAACACATGGTCTCGGAGATTTCGAAGTGCTTCCCACACATCGCGGTAGGTAGATTCATTTTTAGTTACCACGTAGAAGACGTACCGCGAATTGTGTTTCAGTCTCAGTGTCTTGACAGGGGCTGGAATCTGATCTTCAAGTTTTTCTAATTGCCCGAACTTCTTTCGAAAGACGGTTGCCAACCCTCGTGCGTTCTTGATACGGGCGGGGATGTTGTATGCCAGTGAATAATCTTCCGGGACAGTGAACAAATATTGTCGTTGTTCAGAAGTGACACCATATCTAGCTTTCCCGGTACCTCCATACGCGTCCATAAATTCATCGAATGTAGGGTCAGACACATTTCGAATATGGTTTACTCCTTCCTCTAGGTCATGGTCTCCTTCGAATGGGGCTAGTCGATTTTGGTGAACTACTTTTGGTTTTCCGTTGGGGATCTTACTTATACGATATATAACATCACTGATCCTTTTCCTGATTAAGTATGGACCTTCCCAAGATTTTTGTAATTTTGGAGAAAATCATTTTCTCCTCGTCGGGTTGTGTAACCATACGTTCCCCCCTTCTTTAAAACCGTCTACTGCGGCTTACGTCTCGTACCGACTTTTCATTCTGTCGCTGGCAACTTGAAGATTTGTTCGAACTAATTCATGAATATCGTCCAGCCTTCTTCTCAATTGAATCACTTATTTGAGAAACCAGATAAGTCCCGTAGACATAGTTTTGAGAAAATTACAAAAAACTGTCTGTATATTGAAAGGTGTAATTTTTTTTAGTTTAGCTATTGATAAATATTAACGTACAGCAGTTAAACAGTTTTTTGACAAAGAAGCAAAAATATTATAAAAGCAAGTTAACAAAAAGTGGACTTTGAAAAATGGACATGTCGACTTTCTCAAATAATTTTTTAAATTTATTTATTTATTCAAAAAAAGTATAAACCATGTTGTATAAACTTATAAGAAATATAATATTATGAAACTTCTGGCTCAAATTCACCATATACGGTTGGCCATAGAAAAATCTCTTCGTAGAAATTTTTATTTCTTCATTATCCGGTAGGTAGTTTACGAATTTTTTAATGTTATCGATTTTTTTATTCTTAATCGGTACTTTAATATTAGGGTAGGCTGTGCAAAATACGTTGGGTCTAGGATGTCTTGCAGCGATTGGAAACGAGTAAGTAAATAATCCGTCTATGTAGTTGTATGCTGTAACCATCCCTTTATGGTTGTCGTCGAACGAAAACTGCATAAACTTGAACGTTGAATGGAATTCGTTCACTTCTTACAGGGGCTATACTTTGACAATTTCTTTTGTAATAGCTTGGCCACCAAGACGTATAATCTTTAATGATACTGTTATCTTCTATGAGATGCACCGTAAACTTGTTCTGTTGACTTGCCAGTATGAAGAGTTCGGTATACTGCTTAAGTGTGTAAACTCTATCATGTTTCTTAAGAGATCTTTTCACAACTCCAAAGTCCCTATCACAGGGCAGGAATGAATGACCACGTATTGGCAAATACTGATTAACTGTCTTAAACCGCCCTATTTCTGTTGATGCAGCAAACATTCTTACAGTTGTGTGATTTTTATTTTGTCCTGGGCATCCATCCATAAACACATGTAAATGTTTAACATCTGATGGAACATAGGTTTCAATGTAATTAGCAATAAATGAGCAAACCTCATTGGGGCCTTTTGTCCCCATACCTTCGTGGTATATGTAAAAATATGACTTAGCCAGTTTTGCATACTAAAAGCTGTCCTGAACTGTAACTAATTTTATACTTATAGGCATTTTTGTGAGGCTTTGGTTTGTTGACATTGTTTTTCGGACGCTTTCGCTGAATTGGAACCGCTGATATAAGAGCTTGAAGATAAGCATCCTGTTCATTTTTGGAACCAAAACTGTAAAATTTATTAAAGACTTCTTTCTTCGTCTCCTCTGATAACTTGTCTGAACATTGTTTAAGATATCGTTTCCAGTTTTTAGGTTAAGTTTACTTACTTGCAGTTTAATCCCATTTCCTTTTTAGGAATAACTTTTCCTTTATAATTGATATATTCATCACCTTTTATTCTTGCTTTTTTAATTCGCTCACACTGCCATATTACACTTTTGACACCTTTTTTACGCTTATTTTGACTAGTATTAACTTCATCCATTTTTTGACAAGCTCTAGAACGTTACTATTCTTAAAACGCGGCAAGCGCTGCGAGTTTGTTTTTGAAAGTGAACACAATATTCAATGGTGGTTATTGTGCAGGAGAGCGCATGGATTTGTAGGATTTATAAAGCAAACCATGCGCCTTGCTATTAGAAATGGATATTTCGTAAAATCTTAAAAAAACCATATGGTGGATTTGTCGGGTTTCTCAATTAAGTGATTCAATTGTATCACGTAGTCTTCTCTTGCTAGATCTTCTCCAGGCCGACAGCCAAATTCCAGGTCACAAGGAAGCCTCATTTCGCGTCCAAACAGGATTTTCGCAGGTGTTTCACCCTTGGACTCATTGACGGCAGATCGATAAGCCAATCCAAATAGGGAAAGATACTGGTCCCAATCTCTCTGATGGGTGGAAACTACTTTGGACTGGTATTTTCCAAAAGTCCTGTTCATTCTCTCGGCCATTCCATCTGATTGTAGATGTAATGTTGTTGTCCTGGTCTTCTTCATTCCCAGCTTGTCGCAAATCTCCTGGAATAGATAGCTTTCGAAATTTCTTCCTTGGTGGCTGTGGACTTCCAAGGGCACTCCATATCAGCTGTTAAATTCTTTCACCAATACACCCGCGACAGTTGTGGCCTCTTGATTCGGGATCGCGTAAATTTCCACCCACTTTGTGAAATAATCCATTATAACCAGGATGTATTTACCACCATTTTCTGTCGTCGGAAATTGTCCAGCGATGTCTAAAGCAATCTTCCGAAAGGGCTTCCAACATTATATTGTTTAATGTGTGCCTTTCTCTTTCGGTGTTTTCCATTATTCGTAGCACAAGTCGTACATTTCTTACACGTCCTTCACATCGTCGGAGCTGTTCATCCAATAGAACCTTTCACGGAGTCGCTGAAGAGTTTTCTTCACTCCCAGGTCCCGATCGACTGTCGTGTAACTTCTTCAGTACCTCAGCTATTCTCACTCTCATAACTACCTGTCTCTTCATCTCGAAACCATAATCGTTTTCAAGGACTCTTTTCAACTGCTCTTCTTCCAGTACAAGGGAGTCCCACTGAGCCCAATATGCCTCGAGTGTCCGTGAAAATCTTGACACTTCTTACCATGTAGGTCGCCGATTTTCTTCCTTCCATTGCCGGATCATTCTCTGATCCTTGTGGGTGACCATCCTCCGTCGATTACAGTAGTTCTTGAAACTGCAGCTTCCCTAGATTTCGACCTGTTGCAGTAAGAATAGTCTACAGGGCATGACCGTCTAGGCACAGAGTCTGTGTTTCGGTGATTCACATCAGATCGATGTTCGCCCCTATCTAATTTTTCATGTGACTGGAGTCGTTGAGTTGTAGGAGTCCTGGGGCGCTTCGACGGGCTGTGTACGTGCTCTAGCTCACCACACTTTCGGCATTTGATCTTCTTCGGCTTCTTTTCTGCCATACTCTTTATCAAATTGACGATCTGGTTCAGGATGTCTTCGATACCATCTTCTTGCATGGTCCTAACTTTGTTGTACCGCGAATCCTTCGCGGCTACTTTGCATTTAAGAGGTTCTTAGTTTGCAGGAGTCGTAGGACGCTGCATGCTCTAGCTCGCCACAACTACAGCACCTGATCTTTTTCGGCTCCTTGTCTACCATACCTTTCAACAAGTTGACGATCTTGTCAAGTCTGTCGTCGTCACCTTCTTCCTGTATGGTCCTACCTTTGTTGTATCCCAAAGCCATCGTGGCTGCTTCATATTCAAGAGCAGCAATGAATGCATCGACCAATGTTTTCGGATGGGCTAAACGTAGCGTTCTCTGCATATCGGGGTCACGTAAGCCATCAATAAAGGCCTGGATACACAGACATTCCATCATGTTCTCTGGTGCTGATGGATAAGCAAATCGAACTAGTCGGGAAATATCCAGTTCATACTCTTGAAGGGTTTCGTCACGTTTCCGCCTTCGGTTTTTCAGCTGGAATCTGTACAAATGTTCGTGACCGTATTGCATGTCCAGCTTCTCAAAGTCATCCGTTTCTTCAAGAGGTATCGTCTGGAGTACATCTAAGGCATCTCTCCTAAGCGTGATAGTTAAGTTCACTGCTTTCTCCCTGTCGGACCAATTATTCACTCTAGCAGCTGCTTCAAACTGTTTCACATAATTGGTCCTAGTCTTAGTCGATATATCAGTAACCACGATATTTCACCGGTGAATGTAAAATCACTGGCGCTACCGGTGATTCATTTCTCGCAGATGCGGTGATCGGTGATTCAGTTTCAACCGAATACTGCAATATCGGCATCATCGATCATCGACTCTAGCATTGGAAGACCGCGCCAATCGAAAATCGATATAAAATATCATTATTTACAAATATTAGGTGAAAGAAAAACGGTGATTTAAGCCGATATGATATTATAGGTACTTAGAATATAGACTTTTGTTTTTACGGAATGAGAAGGCGGCAATTGGTATAGATAATATAAGTATATTAATGATACAAACATGCCGCCCGACCCGATACGAATAAGGGCAAACGTGCCGCTTTTTTTGTTCCTTTCGAAGAGAAATATTAAAATAAATTTAGTGAACACCTAACAGCCATAAGATAAAATGAATGTTTTTATTTTTTTTGTTAATCTCTGCTTCTTGTGCTGTAAATAAAGGGAGCCTGTATTTTTGCAAAAATTTTAGTGGTTTTAGGTAATGGCCAGAAATTGTAAACGTTATTAGGAGAATCGTAAATTGTATTCTTTGTTTGTAAACCAATTCAAGAAATTCACTATCGTGTCACAATATGAATGAATTGATAATTAAATGGCATGTCTTAAACTAATATGTCATTTTCACAAAACAATGGGATAAGGGTCAAAAAAGAAGTTTTCGGTGTCATCCTGTCCAATTTTATTAAAAAAAAAAGTTAAATAGAATAAAGATTTAAATAAAAAGTTATAAATCCTTTAACCAAGTTATTATAGAGATAAAAAAATCCACAGTAAAGCATTTTTCTTTTATTTTCAGTTTAGAACATGTCTAAAAAAGTGAAAACCAGTGAAATCTGGAAATTTTTTACGCCTGTTGAGGGTGACAATGATTATGCAACATGTAATATGTACAAGAAAAAATGTTTCTTTTTCAAAATAATGAATAAACTCTAAAAATTGTTATATTTTTTACAGATAATATGGCAACATGTTCATTTGAAATTCTCAATTTAGAATTAAATAATATTAAACTAGTTGCAATTTTTATGTTACACCTTTTATATTAATCTTTCTTCGAGTTAACAGTCGATCTCGATTTCGTATTATTGCTAATTGTCAATCAGGATAATATATTTTTTTAAATAACCCTATAAGAGGTGCATAAATAATATATTCGTACGCGTCGCCAGTCACCGCGTGCTGGTCTTATATTTTGATTTATCTTTGCTATTTATACTCAGTCACTGCGGTGATTCAAATCACCGTTTAAAATCACGGGGATTTAGAAATCACTGTCGTCGTTTCACCGGTTATCGGAAAATCACCGTATTTCTCAACACTAATTGGTCCACGATGTCATTCCGTCGAACGTTGGATCCTTGACGCGGGCAAAACTGCCAATATCTTCTGTTTTGGGTTGTGTTTCTGGCTTGCAGATCTCGATCTTCTTTTGTTCTGCTGGCGTGTCTTGTGTTCTTAAATCTGTTATCTTACTCTCTAACTCCTTGATTTTTTCGTCCATCATTGTCATTTTATTCTCCATTTTCTCGTCCATCATTGTGATTTTATTCTCAATATCCGATTTAAGATGAAATTTTATTTTCCACGTCAGCGGTAATGTAATTTTTCATTAATAAGATATCGGCCGAAAGTTTGTCCTTGTTAGCAGAAATATCGATCTTCATACCAGAAAAATTGTTCTTTATAGCAGAAATCTTCTCGTTCGTATTAGCAGAAATTGACGAGATTAAGGTGGAAGCCTCGCCATTGAATAAAAATGTTTCTGGATCCAAGCCGTTACTTACCAGTGCCACTTTGAGTCTTTCTACTAACTCACTCTTCTTACCGGACGTTTCCAACTCGCGATTTTCCAATTCTGCCTTTAGTTCAGTCACTTTCAGGTCACTTAGTCTCTTGGACATTTTGATGTAGCTATTTATTTATATTACCCCACACCTGACACCGATGTAATGTTTTTCTTATTTATTTAAAACAGTTTATCCTGACGGGTGGGATAAATTCATACACACGATAGGTTCACTTACTTAATTAATTTATTCACTAAACTATTCACTAATTTATATTATATACACAGTATATTTAGTTCACTACTACACAGTATTTCAAACAAACACTTCACTACCTACAATTTACTTGTTCACTTGTTTATTTCACGAGATCACTTTATAAACTGCCTCTACGGCAAGTAGGTAGTCTCTTTATATACTAGTCGGCCTTCTGGAATATTCTTTGTTTTTTCGAGATATTTCTCGAATGCCGGCTCAATCCTTAAAAGATCTTCGGAGAACATGCTTATAAAAAACGGTCACAAAAAATCCCAATAGACCTTCCCAGAATTCGGAGCGCTCGCCTTTTTTGACATCGTTAACATAAGGTTACAGGATCGTACTTAGTATCTACTTCGGTGTGCGAGTTCGTAACATTATATTATTACTGATAATTGGCTGTACATGTGTTTAGCATTCTGACATCTAGCTGTCAAACAAGGGACAAGAGAATAAAATATTTAAAAATAATTATAAATATCAACATTACGATTAATAACATTAAATGTCGTTTCTTTTCTTACAGTGAGAGGTAGCCTACGTTGGATCAACGGACATGGCACAAAAAGAAGAAGCCTTAATAAAACAAAAAGTTTACAAAGTGCAATGACCGCGTAACGTATACCTAAAAATTAAAGCGTTGTTGTCATATTTAATTCTAAAATTTCTTTATCTTTGTGAATAATTCGAAAATACTTTAAAATCCAGTTAAGTTTGTAATACTTTGGTTTATGAGTCGCATAGAAAAAGGTTATTTTTATGAAATAAACTTTGTACTTCTAATTCTTATGTTTAAGAACTTTCTTTAAATAGTGGCAACGTCTGCCTGATCTGCGAATCGAAAGACGCCTGTCTCGCTTCGACTCACACAAGTTATATATACATATATTTGTCAGATAACGGAGTCGAACGTCTGTTAGGGTAGCGAATTTTATATGTTTCAGAAAAATAACTTTTTAAAAAGTTAATTTATTTTACTATTAATTACACAACTTATTTGTGAGAGGATTAAACAAAGAATGAATATTTTATATAAAACAATCTAAGGCGTAAACACTTGCTAGCATGATAATAATTCTGAGAATGGTATCGAAAAGTATGGATTGACTTTTCGATTGGGTTTTCCCGGAATTTCCTTTCTTTTTACCGTATGAGTCTTCTATTTTCTTTCTTCCACACCTTAATGAGAATAGTTCGCAAAACTTTTTGCGACAATGTTTTCCAGTACTGGAGAATATTGCTTGAATTAAAATTGATAAGCCTTTATGAAAGACTTCTTTGTCACTTGTAATGGAAATTTTTTTCAACAACATAAATCTAGTACTATCTACATCATTTTTATCTACGTTGCACATTTCATTGATAAATCGTTGTATGTATTAGATCTGTTTTTTTCTTCATTTTAAATCAGAATCTCTTCTGGATCTGTTAAATGCTCGAACATAATATGCTGGTATTCTTCATTTTGTTGTAAAAGGTTGAAAGGCTTTATTGTTCCCTTACAGACGAAAGGTTTTCAGAGTGATGGAAGAAATTCTCCCGTCATTAAAAACAGGTATGCCACATTTTTTCGGCAAGAAAAAGTGGTTTCCGCGAAAAATAATGAAATTGTCGAAAACATTTTGCTATCTCTTATTTTAGCCACTTATATATATATATGTATATATATATATATATATATATATATATATATATATATATATATATATATATATATATATATATATATATATATATATATAGTCATCTATAGGATCAAAAATAAAAACATAAAAAATGAGTTTTATATCTTTATTACATTCGCGAATAAATGTGCGTTTTTACCTTTGACAAAATGGGGGGTGTTTTTATTCTTAACCATGCACAATACCTCGTAACTTTATAAATATTATTATAAACAGTACGTTATTTAAAAGTATTCGATTTCACAAATTAATAAGCGATTTGGAATAAAAGCAATTGTACGGTCAGTACTTCTAGAAGCATTAGATTACACAGCTACTCTATATAACTAAACTTTCAGGAAATTAGCAAAACAACTATGCTACAGTAAGTGAAAGATTAAATAGTTTATAGAAGTTTAAGCAAGTAAGGTTTTAAGCAAATAAGTATCGAATAAAGTCATTCCTATATCATGCTATGCCTAAAATTACACTTGGACGATTGATTAGGGGGTGTCCTTGCTACACAAGTCCTTCTCGTATTCAAAAACTACTACAAGTGAGGGTAACTATCTTTCTCTTCTATAGCTTTGTATTTTTACAGTATTTTTTGCTTTTACTACTTCTCCTGACCAATCATTTTTTAGGCTTCTCTAATACAGGTGTCAGTGCCGTCCAAGTGGTAGAGGAACCTCCGTGATAGGTAGCTTTCTATTTTAAAGGTGATAAGTGATAGAATGCAAGACTCAAAGTCTAAAATTAAAGATAATCCCACAACTAGAACTACAACTAAAAAGCCTAAAAACGAATAAACTGTTATATATTTTTAATTTGTAATTTATAACTCACCTTCATTTAAGGGTGGCTTTAAAAAGGGGGCTTCAAAGGAAGCGGTTATACAGTAAGTTCGAAAAACATAATTTGCATGAAATTTGATATCCTCCCATGAATTAAACTGTTCAGTTTCACAAAGTTATTATTATTTCATTGGAAAGTTTATTTTTTCTTGTAAAAAAATTGTTAGCACATCTAACTTTAGAAAATGTGCTTTTAACAAAGGAATTTATAAAAAAAGTTTCTTTTTTTACATTCCTTATCAAAATTTTGCTTGGAAAGGTTAGTTATATATTTAAAAGAGTGGTATCACTGACTCTCGACATCATTGTAATAAAAATTGTTTCGTGGTGTTATGCTACGATACCTAGATGCCAATACTTCATTCTAAGAAAGAAGATAATCGGTCTTATAACCTACAAAATTCTAATCTCTCTTAGTGTTTTTAAATGAAACTCAAGGTCTCTAGTTAATTCCACAATATAATACAAGTTATTGAAAATTCTAAAAAATTGACAATTGTTTCGATAAATCAATATCAATTGATATTCTAAGTAGTATTTTCCTTTCCCAGATTTCTAATGTTTTTTCCTCTTTTTTTGTTAAATTCCAGGTTTCTGCTGCGTAAAGTACGACTGGTCTAATTACTGTCTTGTATATTTTAATTTTTGTGTTTCTAGACAATATCTTTGATTTAAATGTGTCATTTAATGCATAGAAACAGGGTAACTGTTGTACTCTGTTATTTCTAAAAAAATGTATCTACTTATAATATAATACGTATATATTTAAAAAATATTTCAAAATATCTGAGAATATATAATTAAAAATTACACTATGTTACTTAACTAATAATTAATATTTATGTCTCAAAACTTTCACTAAATTATCTCAAAAATAAAATATCAACTGCTTGGAGAATCAACAAAAAACAAAAAATGTTAGGCAAAATTTAACCACGCTATCATTCCCGGGTTAATAATAAAAGCCTTTATTAAATATAAATAAAATTAAATTAATAATCTAATTACCTGTATTCCTCTCTTGATAATTACAAACATCGTGGTGTGCTTTAAGTCTTTGGACTAACCCTTGAAGATCTTTCTTGCACTTTCTACAAATAGCCCTACACCCCAATTTATTTGGATTTGTTGTCTTAATATAGAACTGCCATATTGGTTCCCCTTTTATACCACTAATTTTAGTTTATTTATATGTTTTCACTTCACTTAACTAACCTAACTAGCGAAATGCGTGAAATTGTTGGGCAACGTCAATTTACAGGTTGAGAAGAAAAACAAGCCTCAACAGGAATATTCTTGCAAAAAGCACAACAAACGCGTTCGTGCCTCACTCGGCAGTACTCGGCACTGTATAGTGAGTGTATAGGACAGAAGGAAAACGCATCGTGACAAGAATTTTCTTGCAAGAAGTGCGACAAATGCGTTGTCACAAGTTTTTGAGCCGCAAATTGTATTATAATTTTTAGACTTTTAGACTACATTAAAATAATTAACAATAATTTCAAAGAATCAAAATGTTCAAATTTTATATTCAAATTTAAAAAATCAAATAAATTGTGATTTTTTTATAAAATTCAATGGTTTTTAATAAAAATCAGATTTTACCCAACCCTGCTGTCAATCCATTAGCAAATAACTGTATCTGTATGGCCAATAACGATCATATTTGCTAAGTTGGCTATTTATCTTGTTTTCTTTATAAAAAATTCAATTATTAACTTAATTAGTTATCTTATATTTAAAAAAAAAATATGAAAACTGAAGTCTGGCCGTTCTATCCGGCCGATTTTCTTCATTTTTCTTAAATGAAAGGTATTTAGACACAGATATGTCATCAAGCATTGAAATTTACTCAACTCCCACCTTACTCAAGTTATACTCAAACGCGATTCTTCCCTGTACATTTCTTATGGGGCACATTCACTCAAGTAATTCGAATTCTCATAGCTCCTCTTCTAATGAATGGATCTTGATCGTTTCACTCTCAGAACATTTCATTCTTTTGAGCTATTGCCTGTTTAAATTTGTTGAGTTTGAGGAAAATTATGTATGCACAATCAACTTTACATTCAATTTTTTCAAAATTTTCCTTCACTCAAACCTCTATAACTAGAGCTCTAATTCACGTAGGCTGTTGACGCAAGTCTAAGAACACTCAGTGGATCAAGCCCTTTCTTTTGAGCTAATAACTGTTTAAATTCGTTGAGTTTGAAGAAAGTTATGTGTGCACAATCAACTTTACTTTCATTTACACCCTCTCATACATAGTCAATCCTAATGCTGCAGAGCAGCTCGGGTCCTTTAGTTTAAATACAAATTAAGTTTTTTTACAGTCGCTAGCATCATAACTACTCATATATTCATTTTATGTACTCTTAGCCCTATAAATACAGGAATGTTAGCCTTGATACTTAAAAAGTCTGAGAAAAAAATAGCTGCAATTGCATGGATGTACATAGGGATCCAAAATGTTAATACAAAAATTGGTTATAATATCACAAATAAATGGAGTTCCGAAAAACATTTTCTAATATCTGTATTTAATCATCACTAGTTGAAAATGCTTAAAAATTGTATTAAAACTTAATCAAACTACCATTTTCTATGCTATTTTACCTATCAGTTATTTTATTAAATAAGCAACTTTTCAAATCCAAAATAACAAGAAAATAGATTTTTTTATTTTGTATTCATTGCTAATTTACAATCTACTTCAAAAAATAGTGAATAAACATAATTAAATGGGGGGCTTGAAGGAGATGCCTTCTAATGCAAATTTCAATATTCCATTGATTAGCAAGCTCATATGTTTAACCTTCATGGGACTGGCCGGGGTCCGTTTGTACCCCATGAGGTATGTTTTTGCTGTATCTTTGCAAACGCAAATTTTTAAACATTGATCTTTCATCTAGCTGCAGTTTATGAATTATTTTGATAAAATATGATGTATTTAGTAGTTTTTATTGGCTGGTATAAACAAAAAATAGTTTTTTATTCCAGGGGTCTCTTCAGACCCCGGTCAGCCTTTTACGTCCGATAAAATAATCCCAGTAACTGTTAGTAAAATCGGGGAATCCCATACATTTAACGTTTGTTTACTCACAGGGAATTTACCCATATAATTGTAAAATGTAAATTACCAGTTCAAATGGGGGATTCCCCGCACTGCGATATAATGTTTAGACTTGAATATTGGGGTTAGTCTCTTGTGATATTGCGAATAGGGTACATCGTTTTGAAAATGAGTCAGTTTTTATTTACAAACAATCGCAAGGGGGTTACTGGATGAGATGTTACATATACTTGAAAGTGATGATCCAGAGTTTGATAGTGTTATCAATGAGGAAACATCAAGTGACTTAGAAGATGAAGACATTGTCACAGAAGTAGAGGAAGAAAATGATGTAATAGTTGTTGATCAAAGTATAGAGAAAACGAACCCAGAGGAACCAACAGTTAGTAACAGCCAGGGCATTCCAGTATATAAATCTAAAGATGGAACTGAGTGGTCAAAAATTCCAGGAAACACAAAAGTTAGCCGTTCAAAAGCTAATATTCGGAGACATGCTCTAGGCCTTACAAATTACAGTTCTGATATCTCAAGTATAAAAAACGCTTTTCTTCTTTTGCTATCTCCGGATATTCTGAACATAATAGTAACCGAAACAAACAGAAAGGCACAAACATATTATGATATATGGAATATAGAAAATCCGAATAAAATAAAAGTTTTTGTACCTGTAGATTCTACAGAGATTGAAGCTTATATTGGACTGTTGCTTATTCTTGGCGCACGGATGGAAAGAGGCTATCGATATGCTCTGGTGTCAAGATATTTCTTACTGTCGTCCTATAATTCCTGCTGCAATGTCAAGAGACAGATTCAAACAAATTACTTCATTTTTACGCTTTGATAATTTTCAAACAAGACAAGAACGAAAATT
Organism: Galeruca laticollis; assembly: GCA_963921935.1. Classification (NCBI taxonomy): domain Eukaryota; kingdom Metazoa; phylum Arthropoda; class Insecta; order Coleoptera; family Chrysomelidae; genus Galeruca; species Galeruca laticollis. The sequence goes on along the minus strand of OY998181.1, from coordinate 154,497,915 downwards.
AGTAGATAAGCTAGCTCCGATAAGAGATATATTCGATATTTTCACTTCTAATTGTAAAAAATCACTTAATCCTGACGACCATCTATGTGTAGATGAGCAGCTTGTACCATTTAGGGGCAAGGCACCATTCCGAGTCTATATGAAGAGTAAACCTGATAAGTATGGAATCAAAATATGGGCTCTTGTGGACTGCACCACTTCTTATATTGCAAACATGCAAGTTTATTTGGGTAAGTTATTTGAAAAGCAATATAGGCAAACTTTATATTCCTATGTATCTATTAATTTTTAGGAAAACAAGGTAACAAAGCGGAAAAGGGTCAAGGTCAAAGGTTTGTCCTAGATTTGACAGACCATTTGGAAGGCGGATTTGGAATAACAATCGATCAATAACTTTTTTACAAGTTTAGAACTTGCTGACAAGTTGTGGAAAAAAAATATTACTTTATGTGGAACCCTCCAGAAAAATAAAACATTTATTCCCAGGGAACTTCTACCGGCATCGTACAAGAAAGAGTTTTCAAGTATGTTTGCTTTTAGAAATCAAAGAACGCTCGTATCCTATGTTCCAAAACAAAAACATGCTGTCATCTTACTTTCAAGTCAGCATACTGATAGTAAAGTAGTTGGAGAAGAATAGCACTATAAACCAGAAATTATTCTTCATTACAACAAAACAAAAGGTGCTGTCGACACTTCAGATGAGTTGGCTAAAGAATATACAGTGCAGAGAAAGTCAAACCGCTGGCCAATGGCAATATTTTCGCATCTTATAGATATCGCAGGACTAAATGCTTATATATTGTGGTTACTGCAAAACCCGGATTGGCGAAAAAACAGTTTGGATAAACATAAAATGTATATATTGGGACTAGGAAAAGAACTCATAAAGAAAAACGTTTTCCGGCGATATAATAATAAATACATTCAGACGAATAGAAAACGGTATATGACAGACGTTTTTCCCGAACTACTGGATGCAACAGAACATAGAGTTGAACAACAAAACATTACCAGGGGGCGCTGCCATATGTGTCAAAAAGGAAAAGACAGAAAATCCAGAAAAATATGTATTAGGTGTAATAACTTTGTGTGCCTAGAACATTCAAAATCGGAGATAGTTTGTAAAAAATGTTAAAATTATATGTAGCTAGTAGTATTAGTGATTAGGGTATTTTGTTTTTTTTTCGTGATGATTTTTGACTAATAAATGGTTAATAGTAAAACTTTAATAAAACTTCTTTTCTATATATTTAATTTAAAGAAAAATACAGCATTTCTCCAATTTTACGCAGGGGGTCTTCTCGGACCCCAGTTAGTCCTTTTCGTAAAATTTTGATGTCCGTCTCATGAAGGTTAAATAAGCAACTTTTCAAATCCAAAATAACAAGAAAATAGATTTTTTTATTTTGTATTCATTGTTAATTTACAATCTACTTCAGAAAATAGTAAATAAACATAATTAAATGGGGGGCTTGAAGGAGATGCCTTCTAATACATATTTCAATATTCCATTGATTAGCAAGCTCATATGTTTAAGTCAGTATATCGTTATTTAACTTTTTCTTTGACCGTTTATTTATTTTGATATTAATGAATTATTTTATTTAAAAAAGGATGCGTTAATGGACGTCATTAACGCACTCTTTTTGTGATTTTGGCGTTTTGATGACATTTTGATATAGAGAATATACCAATATCATTATGGATATTTTCCAAATTGTTTGAAGTCATTTTAATGATATTTTGATATAAATAACCAGCTAGTCATGAAAATAAAAAAAACTATCATCATATACTTTAACTATCAATTTTAATACATAATTATTTTTGGTTATTTATAAAAATATTTTTTATATTACAATTGTTCAATTTTAAGAATGTAACAGATACATTGTTTGTGTTATGAAAATATCATTTTCGATATTTTCCAAGTTGTTTTGAAGTCATTTGGGGGTTTGGAAGAAGGACTGCCTCGTTTGTGGAAACTAATTGTTTGCAAATGTTTACTTTGTTTTGGATTGAGTCCTCAATGTATGGCTCCGCAACACTGGTTGATTTCCAGCCCCCATGTCCCTTTATTGCTGCAAAATCTGCCCCTGAATCAGACAGTATTGAGGCAGAGAATCTGCGGAGGCAATGTCCTGTATATAGCTGTGGCTGATCTAGTTTTAGAAATTGTGCAACTGTACTTGGTATTTTGGAAAAGGTGTTGGTGCCCACAGGGTTTGTAGTGCATTTATTGTTTCAATAATGTACAAAGAATCGTGTGTGTGATTTGTATGCTGTGGTCTCAATGTTATATATTGTCTAATTAATTTTAAGAATGTACTTTGATCATTATCCACAACCGTAAAAATTCTTTTCTCCCTTGTTTTTGATTCTGGGATAGTGATTATAAATTTTGATTTTAGGTTTTCAACATTACCGGTTTGCAACTCCAGAAGTTCATGCTTCTGTAATGCTCCAACTATTCCAAAGATTAGTGCAACCTATAAAGTGGTTTGCTATATATTACAACTTTAAATTTAAACCTTTTGCTTACCTTAGTCATTAAGAACAAATTATTAGGAGCGTCAAGAATGAATTTTAGCACCTGATCTTTTTCTAAAACTTCGGATTTATTGGGGACTTCAGTTTGTCTTTTAATATACATAATCAATTTGTTAAATTTTCCTATATCAATATTTTTCTTCACATAGAGTTGATTTCAACAATGAGAATTTTGGCCATAGGCTCACTATTAAGCCTCTTTGAGCAATGTTTAAAAAGTATGCCAGGAAGACATAATTGGTTATATTTTTCTCAGTACATCAGGTATTAAATTCATTATATGTTTTTTCCGTAAAGATCCTGATTCACCAAAGTTTCAGGAAATGGTCACCACGTTTTCAGGATATTGATATATACGGACCACCCATTTACTAACCACAGTAACCAAGAGTATATACGGACAGCATGCATAATTGCCAACTAGAGCTCCCCGCAAATGTACAATAATGATCGATTGACAAGTAGAAGTATTCTGCACAAAGAAACAATCCCAAAAACTGAATTTTTATCCTTAAGAGGAAAAGGTTAATGTTAAATAATAACTTATCTATTTATCAATTAGTATTATTAGAAACTCTTTATATATGATGTGTTCATGTAATATTCTTAATGTGTCAATTTAATTGACAATGTGAGCAATGGATTACTTTACAGAATTTCAAATGACCACTTTATTTTATTATTATTTGATAATCACTGCCAAGAGGTATAAAATGTTGTATACTGACAAAAGTTGAGTATTTTTTAATAGTTTGAAATTCACTGTCCAATAGAGAAATTAATAAATGTAAAAAAATACAAGAAACCCGCAGAAACATTGAATTTAGTACAATTGCAGGCATTACATCTTAAACAATCTTGGATTGGGTTTTTAAAATATTGATGAATGAAATATTTTGTCTATGTGTGTTTAATAGTTTAAGGTATGTACACATATACAGGAAAGAAAAAAAACGTCACCACAAACAAGAATAACTGATGGGATACCACTAAATATAAGACCAAAAGTATGATCAAAGTTATGGTGGAAAGAACCTCAAGAAAATTAAAGTAAAAAACTGCAGACACCTAATAGAATATAGAATAAAATGGAGAAAAATTGTTACAAAAACACACCAGGACCTATAAAAGGGAGAAAAATGGAAGACAATGTGGGCTCTAATCCACCATAATGAACAGTTCTCATAAACAGCTTCAATTATTAACAAAATGCGGGTTGCAAAACACAGTAACTGTGAAAACTTGATTTAAACATACAATATTTTAGTTCATCAGTAAGTAGATTAGATTAGATTTTAACGGGGTTACTGTGCACTGAAACCAAAGGTTTATTGTGCCCCCTCATCAGTAAGTAACAATAGTGTATAATATAAATTTAATATTAGTGTACATATATCAGTATCTGTAATCAAATAGTATATTGTTTTGATATTTTCATAATGTAATATATCAAACCATTATCAATGTTTTTAAAATTCAATATGTTTAGATAGAGATTAACATATTGTTTTTTACGTCATATAGATGTAATATAGAACATTACAAAAAGAATAAAAACAAGAAAATGTTTCTTGAATAGTAAATCATTATAAATAATGGCACTTACGTATTCCTAACATTACAGATTTATCAGTTTATTTCCTAATCCATTAATCCCATAATAAAATAAAATATATCTTACCTTTTTGTTCATTGACTGATATGATGGAGAAGAAAGTGTGATCACACCACCCCTTTTCAACGGATATTTTTCCATAATCAAGCTTCAAACTAAAATATGTTTTCAATATTGAAAAATTCTGGATTTGATCTAGTTCTAGTTGACTAGGGAGTGAAAGCAATTTTGCAGCAGTGTCACTACATTCCACTATAACTTACCATTTTGAATAATTTTCCAAACTTAGAACTTGAGGACTAATTCATTAAATTCATTGATTGACTATTATTTTCACTCACTTTATTAATCGTCGTGTACAACTATAAAAAGATAAAAACGTATATGATTTTTGACAATTTATCATTATGGTTAAACGTCAATTATGTCACATATTTTGTCAATCATCATCCTCGTCATTGATAAAATTAAAAAAAAATCCTCGTTCTGTTCTCATTTCTCATGGAACTAAGACAATAATGTCATGTCATAATTCAAATTAGAGAACGCAAAAAATTAAATAGTGAAAAATGATACCATCTGAATAATATAATAATTGTAGGATTTGTTAATTTTATGGTGATGAAGTCTCAAGATATCTATAGTCCAGTACCGCAAATTTAAATAAGTGACTCATATTGTATATGTATAGAGATTTTATAGGTCAGTCATATTAGATGTTTTTCTGGCAAAAAAGTTGATTTTAATAGTTGTTGATTTTTTGAATACCGACCAAAGGAGAAATATTCAGTATTAATTAATAAACCAATTTGTGAGTTATTGTAAAATCTATTTATCTCTTCGAAATTTATACAAACCTAATTCAATATTTTAACTGGTCTATTATAAAGTTGTTCAAACCTTATTTATCTATGAGCGTAGCGTTATAAATAAACAAGGGTACAAATCATAGACCAGGGACGTGTGTTGTCTCTGTCATAGACCAATGGACGCGTTCATCCACAGCAGTTAAAGATCGCTCATCTCGCATGAATAAACCGACAATTTAAAGTGACATTAGGCAATCCAGGCAATCCAAACAACGTGACTTTTTAGCTGTCAATATGGCGGCGACGGTCAAGCATTGGATTGAGAATAGACAAATATGCTTATTTCAGTATGGGATTCAGTACTTTCATTTATGTTTAGGAAGCTTCAGAAATTATAGTTATAAAATGGTTTTTTGTATTTTGTGGGGTTTTAAGGTGTTTTGTAGTGTTTGAGAGGTTAATTTTACTATATTAAGATGAATTGTGCTTATTTTAAATCGTTATTAGTGGAAAAACTAGATGTTGGAGAAACATAAATAGTTTAGCTAGTAGATATATTATGTGTTACCTTCTGAAATTAAATCAGTGTTGTATTTTCTGTTATAAATAAATGTAGAACTAAGTTAGCCTTTCATTAATTGTAAGGAATTATATATGTATTTGGAATTATGTAATGAGTTTATGAATGATTGTTTTTTGTAGATGTTGTCTTGTGAAATTGTTTCTATGACCTTAGGGGCTTCATTTTTTTATTGTCCCTAACGTGTGTGACATTTAATGCATTATAGAAAAACAATTATTTTACACTGCAAAATATAAATTTTATTTCATTTTGACATGTGTACATTGCAATACATATTTTTAATATTAACATGAGTAAAATCAATGAACTTCAGCCTCATTGTTCAAAGATTTTGATTTTATTGACAAAGCTATGTAAAAATATATTACTATTAACACTTAGTACATAAACGTTATACGTATTATGAAGAGACAAGAATTATTACTAATTTAAGTACAAATCAAAATAAAACATTCATTGCATGTTGAGAAATAATAAAAGTTGCAAAGTAATATTTACTAAATGTTTAGCTTCAAAACTAAAACATAAATACTTAAGCATCATAGACACCCCAGTCTACATACATTCAATTTGATCATCCTGGGACTGTTGAGGCCTTTCATCAATATCCATGACCTGTTGACAAAGTAATTAATTATAACAATTTCTAGCATCTATCAATACATGACTAAATATTGCTATTACTAAAAATTAACATGCTTTTTACCATAATAAAGTGTGCAAAACATGCTCATAGAGTATCTTTTCTTTTGAGTTGATATATTTGATAAGAGGCCTACCAGTTATACTGCAAACTTTCTAACATTTCAATATAGATTCGGCCAGATTGTCTCTATTGCTGCAATCCATGCAGCCCTGCGAAGTTTGATCAAATCGTTTTTCTCCGTTAAAAACCTGTGTTTTGTCTCTGCGGAAACGAGATAAAACGAAACTTCATCACGATTAGAACGGCTTCTACAACCAACTACAATACATATCGAAGGCATTTCACAAGACAAACACTACACTATTTAAAAACCACAATTTACAACCAAAAAACAGAAAGAAAATCAATGAAACGTAGGCTAAACAAACACCATAGACAAACACACTCTACTAAATTTATTATTTATTTGACCCTCGTCGCCATATTGAATTTATTTTTACAGGTCGTTTGGATTGCCTAATTCGCGTATGAGTCTAAGGTGGATTTCCATAGTTCCGTCATCCGATGTCCGATTGTTAGTCGTATCCTCAGATTATCAAATAAAATAGATATGTTTGTTTTGACTTTTTCCTGCCCCAAACATTAAGTCACATTCTAAGCTCAGTTGCGGAACACTTCCACTGCTTTGCCATATTTACAAATCCTCTTTAGTTGCAGGAAAAAAGAAATTAGAAGTCGCTGCTTTTAAAATTAATTAATAATACTTAATATTTAATGAAGGCATAATCTAAGATAAATTTTAAACAAGTATTTCTTATAGACCGAAAAAGCTATAACGTCATAAAGATAGCCACTGACAGTTACTGATGGAAAACAAATATTTATTTACGTTCATTTTACGTTTGTAAGATGCTTAAACATGACTATTGTTAATTTGTCGAGCATTGCGGAGCAGTTTTGTAATGAAATTAAAGTGGTAAAGAAATGTGGAGACAGTTTAAACAGTCGATATGTCGTAGAGTATATGATGGATGTTTAGGAGCGAAGCAATAAGGCATTATTACTTGATAGTCACTGCAGTGTCACTTTACACTGTCACGGTCAGGACAAGACATAAGTTAAATAATTGATTTGTTTTCCCTCAGCGGTCATGTTCTGACGTCACACTTTTTCGGTCTATAACCTTAGATACCTTTATATTTATAACTAAAAGTGGCAACATTGCTCAAAATTTCAGTACCTATTAATGTGTCTATGGTTGCGTTCATCCACACCAGTTAAAGATCGCTCCGAAAGTGGCGCTCAGTGAGCGCTCATCTAGCACGAATGAACCGGCAATTTAAAGTGACATCGATATATGTCTTTGTCATTCGTTTGTTTATGTTTATGTATTCAAGAAATTTGGTTCGGTAGTTTTTTTACCTTTTGATTTTGTTCTACTGTTTACTTTGTTTTTCAGAAATATGATTTTAATTGTTGATCTAAGTCATAAGTATTCATCCATTTCCATTAATCCCGCTTCATCAACACATAACTGATGCACCCCTCAACTAATTTTATACTCATGACTCAAAGTTAAACTATTTACTTACTATAATTATAACCTAACAAAGAAATTACACACTCTACTTACAGTAATTTTTTTATGGGCTCTCTACTATACTACACAAGATGATAGGTACTCAACTAGATTTATTAATTTAAAATATTTCAGAAACTACAGGAAAACAATACAATAAATTAAAATATAACACAAGGCAGTAATTTCAATATAACTATTTCTACACTACTTTTACTAAACTAAGATTATAATATACAATACTAAATATATTTAATATTAAATTCTACTTCAAACTACACAATAACGTTAAATAAATCAAAAATCAACTACTATACTCAAAACTTTCAAACAAAACACGTGGGTCACGTGGGGTGAGCGCTATGATCAGGAGCGGATCGTAAAATAAAAGTGATCTTTTAAATGGCGTCCGATCAGTGAGCGATCATAGTAAAATAAACCGTTCATGCACGCATCTCGGGATCGCTACCTGATCGATCAGGTATCGTGTGTGCGGATGAACGCGACCAATAGTAATCTATTTAGTAGTTTTGTCCTTGTTTAATTACCATATAAAGAGAGATGCAAATATCGTCAGAGTGTGATCGACGATCATTTTAAATACGCCGTAGTATTATAGTAAATAATGTCAAACGTGGTTTGTTTATACGAGCGCCCTTACGACTAGAGAGTAAACATTTAGTTCTTTCGTTTTGATGTGTTTTTCAAGACTTTTTAGTGTGAAAATAAACTTTTAAGTTAATTAAATTAATGTTTTTGGATTATCATGTTTCGTCGGTGCCAAGTTTGTCAGAAAAACAGCCGAAATTAGCAATGTCATGTATCTACAATACCATCCCCACTTTTTGTAATTCATTCAATATTTTACTACTGGCGTTTAGAATTGTGGGCCGCAAAAATAAACGTGTTTATGAATGAATAGCCCTCTCTATGTTTATTATTACTCTAAGGTCGTATCTCGTCGTATCGGATGAATTTAAATGCCAATTTCCATTGCTTGGAAACAATCGTATGATTTAGTGACAAATCACTTTTAAGTTTGGTAACTTGAATGACAAGCGACAGGCATATAAGTCATGTCGACAGTTTTTTGTAATTTTATTTTGATGATTTTAACTAGTTTGTGTTTGGTCATCCTCATTAAATTTGTTTATTTGATAAAAAATGGGTTCACAATCATTCATCGATGATGACTACTGCTTATTTTACTATTTTAAATGAAACTTTTATTGTTTCTAGGTAATTCCACAATATATTGGAAAAGTTTCATTTAAAACAGTAAAATGAGTAGATTCCACGAAGTAAGGGCCGAGACAGTTATTTTTTTTAATTAATTTCATTAACTGCTGCTTAATAAATATAAACCTTAAAGTCAATGCTAATATTTCTGCAGGAGCAATAGGTTCTCTAACATGATGCATTTTTGAAAGTGACGGCCCTACTATACTTACTAATTTGTTGAATGTGTTACAGGTCATTCTTAAGTAATTCACATATTTTTTATTATCACATAATCGCATTTCTTCAACCTAATTATGAAATGCCCCTTGAGATTTTCTTTTTTTGTAAATATCTCTTATCCAAAATCTTGGTGGATTTCTTTTTTTCCTCCTATTTCTCAACACAATTGCAATTAACAGCAAACTGCTCGTTGCTTTTAATCGTCTTTCATTATTATTATTATTCATTCTGAAATAGTATACCAGAAATAGCAGATCATGAGAAAGTTAGGTTAAATCAGATCCGATGACGGATAAAAGTTGAACATTTTTCAACTTTTTCCGATGACGGACGTAAGTTAAAACTTTCGGACAAATATTTGGCCGCTTGTCAATTTTGAATTTTTCCATCAATCACAAAACTTTCGGATGATCGTATCGTCGGATGACGGATCTGTGGAAATCCACCTTAAAGGTGGATTTCCATAGATCCGTCATCCGATGTCCGATTGTTAGTCGTATCACGTCGTATCGTATGAATCTAAATGCCAATTTCCATTGCTTGGAAACAATCGTATGATTTAGTAACAAAAATAGTGACAAATCACTTTTAAGTATGGTAACTTGAATGACAAGTGACAGGCATTTAAGTCGGTCGACAGTTTTTTGTAATTTTATTTTAATGATTTTAACTAGTTTGTGTTTGGTCATTCTCATTAAATTTGTTTATTTGAGAAAAATGGATTCACAATCATTCATCGATGATGACTACTGCTTATTTTCCTATTTTAAATGGAACTTTTACTGTTTCTAGGTAATTCCACAATATATTGAAAAAATTTCATTTAAAACAGTAAAATGAGTAGATTCCACGAAGTAAGGGCCGAGACAGTTATTTTTTAGTTAATTTCATCAACTACTGCTTAATAAATATAAACCTTGAAAGTCAATGCTAATATTTCTGCAGGAGCAATTGGTTCTCTAACATGATGCATTTTTGATAGTAATGGCCCTACTATACTTTTAGTAATTTGTTGAATGTGTTACAGGTCATTCTTAAATAATTCACATATTTTTTATTATCACATTATCCCTAACCTAACCTAACCAAATTATAAAATGCCCCTTAAGATTTTCTTTTTTTGTAATTATCTCTTATCCAAAATCTTGATGAATTTCTTTTTTTCCTCCTATTTCTAAACACAATTGCAATTAACAGCAAACTGTTCGTTGCTATTAACCGTCTTTCATTATTATTATTATTATTATTATTAATTCTGAAATATTATACCAGAAATAGCAGATCATGAAAAAGTTAGGTTAAATCAGATCCGATGACGGATAAAAGTTGAACATTTTTCAACTTTTTCCGATGACGGACGTAAGTTAAAACTTTCGGACAAATATTTGGAGGCTTGTCAATTTTGAATTTTTCCACCAATCACAAAACTTTCGGATGATCGTATCGTCGGATGACGGATCTGGGGAAATCCACCTTAAAGAGCGTTTATAAACAAGGGTTCTTGGTTATCCATAGCTGCGTTCTTTTTGACTGAGATCTCAGTTAATCTCAGCTCACATCAGTAATATGAGCGTTCTTTTTGTTTTACTTACTTTAAGTGAGCTGAGAGTTTTCCTCCCCCTTCACCGATGCTGAATGTGTTGTAAGGGGGTATCAGTTGGAATTGAATCGGAAATAAAGTGGAGGGGATGAAGAAATATTTGATTTGCTTGGTTTATATGTAGTTTTAACCTAACCAAGGTTATCTAATGTTTTAACCATTGGCATATAAATAATAAACACACATAATCTATTTTTCTTTTGTTACAAATTATGGATACATTAATTAACATTATTAGATGCTGATACGAATCTGTCGTATAGTTTAAATCTATCGACAGATCGCGCGCTTCAATTGAGATGTCGTTCTTTTTGGTGCTTACTCCTTACTCACATGACTTTATCTCAGATCACCTTAACTGAAGTGATCTGAGATCTCAGTCAAAAAGAACGCACCATATGTCACCAGAGATGTCAGATACCACTCTGTGATCTAATCTATGTTGTTAATTCTTTCCATTTTCCATAACTAGAGATTCCATAAAAGAGTGTCTTTATATATTAACAATTTTTTTCATTTATTAAATTGATATAATCAGAGACAATATAATCCAGACAATGGAAATAGAGCAAGGTGATATTAAAGAAGAAATGGATATACAAAATCTCAAGGAGGAAATCGATATCCACGATGATTTTCTGTGGAATATGGATGTTAAACAAGAATTAATTGACGAAGTGCCTACGTCAAAAAGTCAGAATGTAAATGGAAAAGAGAATAGAATTCAACCATTCAAACAAGAAATAAATGATTACTCAAATACAGTTGAAATATGTGATAAGCGTGTTGATTTTAGAAAGCAAATTAAATCAAAAGGTAAGTTTGACGAATTTATCGTTTGCATTTGCATATTTATGCTAAAATCTTGGGCACTAACAGGCATAACTATATTTAATGTTTTTTCAATAATGTAGAGCAAGAGAAAACAATTTCTTTGTAGCATGGTTTAAATTTTTCATTTAATTTTAGTGAATCAAAATGTTACTAAAATTTTCATATAAGCAAGAAGAACAATACAGTATAATATTTCAATAAAGAATTTAATGATATTTCATAATCAATCCTTCAATATTTGACCTTTTATACTATAAGTTGTATGCCACATCTAGAAAGATTAGCTATATAACTATTAGTCTAAACTGTCTTATTTAAGATGTGTTACAAATTTTAGTTGATCTATTTTAAATTCTATAATGCTTACAATTTCAATGTCTTCTCAATTGGTATACAGTAAGAACTCGATTAACTGTCATCGTCTGGACCATGGTCGTGACGGTTTAGAGAATAGACGGATAGTAGAAACAGTGTATTATTTCTCCAAAATATAACCTCAATCAATTATATTATATACATATACCACTCATAGTAATGTAATATATTTCGGAACGAAAAGAAATTAAAAACGATTGTAATAGCCAATAAAACTATTTATTACATGATAAAAACATCCGTACAGTAGCTACAAATCGTCACATTAGAATAACAAGGTTCTAACTGCAATATTTGAAAAAAATAAGATATTGGAATATCCAAGTTCCATACGAGGAAAAGAAATACTTCTGTTGCTTGGTTCAGCCATCTGGTGTTTAAAGCACAATAATTAGCAATGTTAAAAAGTTCCATCTCAAGTCACCAGGCAATTCAAGTTATTCACATGGTTCTATCTGGTTGCAGATAGAACTGCGTTATAGTTTATATTATTTTATAGTAATAATATTTATTTATGTTGAATATGAATTTGTTATATATATTTTATATAACTTGGGCTTGCTAAGTTATATATATTTTACCTGTAATTCCTCCTATTTATTATGCTATTTTGTAGCATGTAGTTTATTTGATTCCTAAACTTTTATTACCTCGGCTGCTCTTATTCATTCACTACTCTATAACTCAGTAGGGTTCTGGACATATAATAAAATCAACCTTACTTATCAATGGAATTTATTTATGTTACTTATTAAAAGATAGAAAACATTGAAAACATTACTCATATGTAAAATATTATTGACGCTTTATTTTACTGTTGGATTCATATACCTCTTATGTGTAAAAATAAATGATTATCCTTTATTATTTCTTAAAATTCTTATGTTCTAATTAAAATAATGGATTTTCTATATATATCCAAATTTCCACATTAAACAAACTTTCTGTATATTATAAAAAAAACTATTCATTCTCTTTTGAGACGACTTTTGCAGACTCATTTGCATAACTTGGGTGAACTGTTTGTAAACGTTAGATTTCTTAGAAAAATTATACGACCACCTGCCTTTTAAAGTTGTTCAACTATTGTAAACTTTTTCTGCTTGTTTCTAAATAGGATTATTTGAAATATTTTAAAATACTATTTTAGTTTCATTCGGTACGTGAGATTGAAAGCATATCTGAAATATTTATCTACTCAAATTTGATCTTTTTAAAACATTATTTAACATATTATAACAATTGTGTAGGTAATAAAAAAAACTGAAATTAGTTGTGGTTTGTTGTTCAGTGGAAAGTTTTATATATATGATTAAAAAAATTCAACATGACAAATTATACATCTATCTACAAATTTTATAATGGTAAGTTTTTTTATTATTACGTTTCCTGGTATATTATAATCATTTTAAAGAAAAAACTTTTACTACCAGGTATTTATGATTTTAAACTTCACTTTATTATTTGGTACCAAATATTTAATTAAAAACACACCACAGTCCTTGTTCTTTTTGCTGAAATGATGCCTTCAGTTGGATTCATCCATGATGCTTTCCCGCCTTAGGTGGTAATCTTCCTCCTTGTAATTATCTGATGATAATTATTATTCTGCTTTATGTGGTTTCACAGAAATTCGTCCTTGCACTTGATTTTAATTATTAGTTAATTTTTTATAGTTTAATTTATACCTATTTACACTTATTACTGAAAATTTTTTTATTACAAAGAAACTGGATCACTTTACATTGCTTCTTGCTTATCCAACAACTAACGCCTAACTAACTATTCCGCGGTCTTTTTCATCTGCCAAACCCTTTCTATTGTTTATAACCGGAAGCTGGCAATGTGCTAGAAAATTCTTTGATTATAGTTCACCTGTCACTTTGTTTATTATTGTTTTTATTGTTTTTCTGACTTAAACTTATTGTCCTTGATTAATTCACTAACATCTTATTATTATTGTCTTTTTTCATGTTATTGTTTATTTGAGATGTTCCGATTGGTCAATGCAATTATATTATTTTTGTATTTCCTACAACCTAAATATTTACACAATATACATGGATACAATTCATATCTTATTATGTTTGATATTATTACATTTATACATATAAATTAGGTCGGTAATCATTTATTTTTATTCTTGTATTTCATATTCAAATACATTTTATGTTGGTATACTTGTCTCAACTGTTATATTTCGTATAGGTTTTTGATATTTCCTGTAATTACAGTTTCCTACTTATTATTATATTTCCTATATATTTTTATGATTAAATATTAACTAACATATCTTATGTATATATTTTCCTAAATGCCATTTATTGTTCAATCATTGTAGCATTGTTGATTTTATTATGCCATCCTATTTATTCTTTAAATATAAACAGATGCTCTGGGTGTCTAAAATTCCGTGCAGCGTTACGTTATTTTATTGATCTGCGTTTACTTGTTAGGTTCTGTCTAAGGTTGTTTTTTAAATTTCAGAATTATATTAAAACTGTTTTACTAATAATTGTTTATGACTTCTTTTTATATTTATTTTCTTGCTTTATGATTATGCCCATTGATTGTACTTGATTATATTGTTATATGGATATTTTATTAATTTTGATACTTTATTTTAGAAATTATTTTTATTGATAAATATTATTTCTTTATGCTTTATCGGGATTCTATAAATGTTATGTGCTCGTTCTATCTACAATATATATATATATATATATATATATATATATATATATATATATATATATATATTCCTCTTGTGTAGTTTAGTGGAACCGGATGATAGTGCTGCCGGCAGCCGGATGATAGTGGTGCCGGCAGGATGAGTAGTGGTGGAGAAGTAGGCGGAGCTATGGCCTTTCCTTTATGGTTATGATTTATGCATCGACTAGTCGTTCCTAGATGGCGACCTAAACCAAGCACTAAAAATATTTTTTATCCAAATAGAAAACTATCGCCAATAGACTAACACTTTTCTGAAAATAAAATAATATAACTTTTGACTCAAATTTATCGATAATACCTACATATTATAACGACAGTTATTTTAAGAAGAGTAAGGAATCTGACAGTAAATACATATTCTGAAAGTTATACACCATAAAAGTATTCAAAATTATTCATATTCCAATTTTTAGTATTATTTTAAATTTCATTCGTTTTTAAATTGTTTTTATAATTATAGTAGTTACACCGTACATTGTGTATATGTACGGTGGTAGTTATACTAAAAGAGTTTAATAAGTGAGTATGAATATCGATATTAATTTTACTTTTGCTGCTTTTGAAGGCTCAATTTCACTTAAAATCATTGTGATATTCGTTGTTAAAGTAGTATTGTATGATTTATATGTTCCTTCCTGTGGCATTACTAAAATTAAAAAGAATTTATTGGGAAAACAGAACCAATATTTTAATACAAATCGTTTATAATTTTTGACGTTCCGGTGTTTAACTAAGGTTTAGAAATATCATATTTTATAGAGTGAAAATTGTAATTGTAAACGACGTCAGGTTAGACACCGAACGTCAAAACTGAAAAACGATTTGTATTAAAACAGTGGTTTATTTTCCCAATGAATGCTTTTTAGTTTTAATATTTTTATTCCCAGGAATCGAGTTTTGTCGTTAGAATGAGATGGAATATATTTCTACATGCTGATCAGTTGTAAAGACGTTGTTGGCTATCTCACTCACTTGCCGAACACTGGTTACTGGTTAATATTAGGTATGTATCAATGAAAGGATCTGCATACACGCAAAAAATAGGGACGAAAGTTAAAAGTCGGATTAGATGTATGGGAAAACGATTTAAAATTTCATTCGATTGTGTCGCAGAACGATCGGGCCATGGCAGACTAATTATATACAGTGTGTCCACGGATGGGGTGCTCAAGAGGAAAAACTTTTTTATTTTCAGTTTTAGCGAAAAATTTTATTCTTGATAATAAGTCCTGCTTGTTGGAAAAAACCCATAAAATGGAATATACTTCAATTTCTCAAAAACTGCTTTATTTTATTATCAATTATATTGTGAAACTGTATGAATTTATGCAAAATTAGGTATAATAATAATCTGGAGAGTAAGTTATGCGCTGTTCCTAGGTAATTGTCAACATTCATTTTCATCAACGGTAACTATGCAAGAAATAATATATCTAGTAAAGTGCTACGGTATTGGAGCTGTATCGTTCAAGTACACAATTAATTTATCTAATGAAAAATATCGGGATGTACCAGTTACGCGAAATGGATTGAAATAATTAATAAAGAAATTGGATGAGACAGGATCTGTTGAAAACCGAAAGAAATCGAAAAATACGTACAATGAGGATGATGATGCAGCTACTGCCCTAGCTATTCATTCAGTATGGGAAAGTCCCAAGTTGGGTTTACGAAAAAAAAAGTTTACAGAAAATATTCAAGCTAAACAAAATTAATACATTCAAACCGAACTTTATTCACACATCACAAGATTATGATTATGACACGAAGCATTAGTTGGTGAAAAGTTTACGAATGACCTCTTCTTTCACTACAATATTTTATTTTCTGATAAATCAACGTTAACGAAAAATGGAACTGTTTCATCCCAAAACTGACGGTATTGGGCTAGTGAAAATCCTCATAACAGAATTCATCGTAATATTCAATTTGCTAAAAAGGTAATTGTTTGGTGTGCTGTTTTACCAGATAGAATAATCGGACCTTATTTTCAGGAGGAGACAATAAATCAAAAAGTATATTTGGATTTGCAAGACAATTTTTTAATACCTAAATTAGATGACGTCCTTTGGAACAAAGGCGTAAAATGTATTTTCAGATATATGTTCGTCACATTCGACATTGTTGATAAGAGGATGGCTGGATGAATATTTTCCTGAACGATGGATAGGATGGTATGGACCAATATTTTTTCCGCCTCGATAACTCGATTTAACCATTCTGGATTTTTTTATGGGACTACCTAAAGGAGAAAGTTTATAAAAAAGAATTAAACCCTACTATTGAAGATCTGAAAGACGTAATGAATATCAATGCCGTAAATGGAATCACCTCAGGCATGCTAAGAAACCCTTATAAAGAATTGAAAAATAGTTTGGAGAGGTGTTTTGATGTTGATGGACAACAGATTCTGTCTCATCGAATTTATTTATAAATTTTTTTAATCCATTCCGAGTCCCTGGTTCATCATTGTATTTTTCATTAAATAAATGTTAACATTGTTGAAAAAGAATGAAAATTTGAAAATTATTCACCGAAGTTGACAGTTGCCCAGGGACACCGCAAAAGTAACTATAATATTATTATTATATTTCCGAAAATAATTCATAGGGTTTTACAGAAAATTGAATATAAAATGAAGTACAAAAACTTTAATTTCATTTCATTTTATGGGGTTATTGAATAAGCAGGAATTTTTATTAAGAACAATATTTTCCGCTAAAACTGAAAATAAAAAAGTTTTACCGTGGACACATTGTATAATTTCGTCAAACGAAATAAGTAATTTTAGCAGAATTGTGACACTCCCTAAGTATTAATAAAATTTGACTAACCAACTGCAGGCCGCATATTTTGGAAGTAATAAAGATATTTTAATTCTGTTAAAGTCAATTTTTAGAGCGCGAAGAGAGCTCCAGGTTTGAATATAAATTGACTGTAAATATGTCAATATATAGATGGCGCTGTGCTCAAATCTTTTTTTTTTCAATGACAGGATCTTTCAAAAATTTCACACTTTGTAGAAAATACCTTTTTATGCATATTTTGTTCTATGAACTAATTCAGTAAATCTAACCATTTTCTATATAATAATAATAATTTATTCTCAAAAAAAGTACATAGATACATCACATTAGGATACAATAAAATAAGAATAAATTTATACTCAATAAGTGCCAAGCACTTGTTTTGAGAATTAATTATTAAAATGCAATATATACAATATAAAATGGATAAAACAGATAAAAAATAAATAAAATGGATGGAACAGGAACTTTTTTACAAGTCTTTTGAATCTTGGAAGTACTTTAGTGGATCGAATTGTCTCAGGAAGTATATTAAATATTTTTTGGGATAAGTAGTAGAACGATCCTTGGCTTAACGTTTTAGTGACTGTCGGGAAAATGTGCAATGATCTATTTCGCGTGTGGTATGTTAATTTATGAGTTTTATTGAAATACTTTACACTCGAGCATAAGAAGTAAAGTTGTCTCACATCAGGAACATTACATTCCCGGTATAATAGATTTGAACTGTATAATATGTTTCTTGAATGTATTAGTTATAGAAATCGCCTTTGAATAACTTCTACCTGGTTAATTCTCATATCAGTAGCAACTACCCCATGCCACTAATCCTTATCTTAAATGACTTTCAACTAACGAACGATATAATTGTTAGAGAGTTTGGAACGGCAAATTTTTTTTAAATACCTAAATGTATACAAGATAATCTGAAGTTGTTTAACGACATAGCGTATGTGACAGTCCCATCTCAAATGGCAATCTATATAAATACCAAGGTATTTAACTTGTTTCATAGAGTGTATAACGTGGTTTGATTCGGACAGATAATTTAATTTATATGGCGGTAGTCCAATCACATTACAACTAAAAGGAAGATAACAAGTTTTCTCAAAGTTCAATGTTAGTAGCTTAGAATCTAACAATCTTTTTATATTCGATAAGTCCTTTTCGGCTAATGTTTTCAGGTTGTCCCAATCAGCTCCTTCATTTTCGATATAGGTAGTGTGTTCATGAATGGAGTTCACCACAGGAGAAAAATCGTTATCTTAGATCAGATCATACAAGGTAATAAATTAATAAAACATGAACATTTTTCAAGAGAGAAGTAGCATTATTTATGATTTGAAGCAAAATTTTTGTAAAAAAAAATTGTTTGTAATTCAAAATAAAGCCCGAATACAAATTTTCTAATCAAAATATCAATGATTACACTTATTCTATTTTGTTGTGGGTAACAAAAATCACTATGCTTATTCTACTGACACAAATGTTTTTACTTCATTGCTGCCTTTACAATGATATCTGCCTCGAGTCTTATGACAAACTGTTTTTTTTTTGAAAATTTCAAAGAAAGTAAACACTTTCAATGACTAAACTTGGAAATAGGAAAATAGTATTAGCAATATTTTAAATAAAAATAAAATCGCAGCTGTGAAACAAAAATTGTTGACATTTCTCAATCAATGACGTCCTGTCAGTATCTCGAAAGTTATACAAGACTTTATTATCGATAATAGTTTTCCACACAAATCAAAATAAATTAAACATAAGTTTAATTTATGGACAGTGCCATAAAAATGCTTCAGACGCGATGCGTTTATATGGAGTACGTTTTTCACACAGACAATTACCTGATCGCAAAAATTTTGTTTATATGCCAATTTAGGTAATTACAGAACTTTTAAAAAACCACATTTAACACGACGAAAAAGAGCCACAATGGATGAAAACATTACTGCAGTTACTGGCTGAAGAGAAATCCTAAGTGGCTGAGACAAACCAGATTCCAGACTAGGTTTGGCGTAAGTGTTTCCTACGGAATTATAACCGGCTTTATTGTTACTTTTTTAAATCAAACTAACTGTGTCCAAATATGACAGAAATTACATTTCAGTTGATGCCTACCTGATGTTAATTAATTACTTTTGTTGGTTCACAACTGTATCACGAAAATTTACCTGGTGCAAGGATCGTTACAGATTTACCAATCGAGTTGGATACGATGTGATTTCACCAAGATAGTGCAGGTCCACATATTCATAACATCGTCACTCATTATCTAAACCAAACATATTCAGAAAGATGGAATGGAAACATATGGGTACTCAGGTAGTATGGCTTACCAAGAACCATTAGAGGACATGGCCGACCTTTATATAAAAAGTATGCCAGTGTTGCAGCTGTTGACCAACGTACTATGTATTACAAGTTTATAGAGGTGAACTGATCAGAAGATTTAACATGTGTATGAACGAAAATGGCAACAATTTCGAACACCTCATACCATAAACTATTTTCCTATTTCGAAGTTCTTTATTTTTAATCATAACAACTTTTTTTTATAAAAATTTTGTTTTAAATGATAATAGCTATTTATGTAACAAGACGTTATTGGACGAGTTGCAGCTTATTGGCAGAGGGCGCTTGCGGGCGAGGCCAATAATAAAGACGAGTTAATTAAGTCTGATTATGTACGAGTAACATACTTAGCTTTATGTTCGATTCAAAAAATGTCTAGGAAAATATATTTTATTTAGTGAAATCTGCAATATAAAATATTATATAATGTGTAATCTGTGTTGTTATAGATACGAAATTTGTAAATGTGTCAGAAAGCGTCGATTAAATAATTATTAATTGGTTCTGGTAGGTTAAAAATGGATCTACCAGAAGAAATGAAACTTTCAGACAACATAAGACAAATAACATACGTTTTGTGTATTTCTGGTTTAAAATAAATCGTTATTTGGAAGTTTTAATTTTCAAATAATTTGACAAATTACTTTATCATTATGGAATAGTCCAATAAAATAACAGATTATGGATTCTCAACAGTGTCATAGATCAGCCTATTATGATCGAGTCGAACATAATAGTATATTAAGTTACTTTAGTCACGAGTTTTACTATGCACGAGGGGAGCGAAGCGGACGTTTTTAACACGAGGTGCTTACTATACTTTTTCTTCGCCCGCAGGAAAGAAAAAATTATATTATATTTGAATTATATTCATAACATGACGGACGATGGCTAACGGCTGACTGTCAAATCAAATGACACAGAACTACAAAATTATCACGGAACATGAAATTTAACATACAAAAGATACACTTGATTTGACGGTTAAAGAACAAAAGATAAACGAGATGTGACTTTTCGCATTTTAAACACTAGTGTTTAATGAGTCGTTTTGTGCATGTCAAACCCGTGTTCAAAATGCGGTTTTAGTAACGGAAGTAGAAAAATAATATTACTTCTCTAGTGAAACATTTTCATATTTTATTAATTTATTAATACCTTGTATGCACATCTAATCTAAGAACGATTTTTCTCCTATGGTGAACTCCATTCGTGTGTAGAACAAAATTTGCTTATATTTCCTACCAGGTGTGCAAAATTCTTGAGCAAAGCGCAATCTACATATTGACATATTTAAAGACAATTTATATCCAAACCTGAAGCACTCTTACAAATTGGCTTTTACAGAATTAAAATATCTCTATTACTTTCCAAAATATCCGGCCTGGGAATTTTATTAGAAACACGTGTGTATTTTTCAAAATAAACATATAGGTATATTTTTTTCGCCAAAAATCGTTTATTTTAGAAGTACCTAGGTAGTATACCGAAAGCAGATTAATTCTCTTAAGTTGAGAGTCGGATTCTACTGGAATCGACCTGTTGATTCCGAGTATGCATTACTTTCTCCAACGTTGTCGAATTTTGTTATAAACAATATATTTTTTACCCGCTAAAAATCGTTTCTTGTAGAAATCGCGAATCTACATCGAATATATCCAGTTTTCACATATGAACAATAGTTTATCGCAATTAGCTCATCAATATCAGTGAGATTTGTATATATAATGCAGCTTTCTAAAAGCATATAGACGCCTTGCAGTTTATGTTTATCTCCATTGTCGGTATAAACCTACTTTTCTTTGGTAACAGAAATATCAGTCATAAACGTGGGCGACTTTGGATAAGTTGTAATTTTTCAAGTTTAAGAGTGAACTAATTATTGTAAATGAATTAGTTATTTATTCGTTTTTAATTAATCAAATACTGTGATTAAACTACATTGACATAACCAAATATAAAATGAGTCGCTCAATGCTTCTTTGTTCATTACTAAATAGCGGAAGATGGAGTGAAGTCCAATCGACGGGTATTTATCATTTTAAAAGTATTCATGTAGGATTTTTATATTCTTATCTTTACTTCATTCCCCTGCCGGTTAGAAAAACAAAACAAACAGTGACGGAGAATAACAAAAAGAATATGTTCGTTTTGCAGGTGCCGGCGCCGCCGTCTCGAGATAAAAACACAAAAATCTGTATAAAAAAAGGGTCTGCACAACATTTTCTTATAGTTGGTTTTATCTACCAAATTCCTTGTTAATATTTAAGAAACACAAGCATGTTTGGTTATAGTTGTTCACTTTTTAGGTAGATACTGTTTAATGTATAAATAATACAGAGAATACTTGAAAGTTAGTATGAATGAGAATAGTGTAGGTACAAAGAAATAGTCTGATTATAATAGTACATTGTTTAAATAAACGTGTATACAGGGTGTCACAGGTAGCCTGTCGCACCCTTATAACTTGGTTATTTCAAATAATTCAAACCGCATTAAATGCCGCTGTCCATCTGCCATAAAAATGTCATTTGTCAAAATAACGATAGTCAATCGTAGTATTCTCCAACGACAAGAACCCAGACCCAGACCTGATGGTAAATCCGGAGATTTACAACATTGTCAGAAGCTTAATTAAAACAAACTTCCGATTTTATTATATGTACCTATGTACAGACAATGTTTTTTTATTATAATTCAATAGGTATTAGGTGAAAAACTATAAACCTATTGTTTAGTTACATTGTAACGTGACGATATCCTCTTCTGTAAGCTACACATATGAAAAATGTAGCTATTTAAACAGTTATATTTTGGTGAAATCTGTATATAAGTCTAATATTAAATAGGTACGATCTGATAAACTTACAATGAAACCAACTTTATATCTAAATCAATGGAGAGGAGAGACGGAATTTTATTTTCCTGAAGGAATTTAATGGAATATTATATCTAACAGGGACACTTTAAGGGTATATTGAAAGAATTTTAATAAAAATCTAGGTCAAAAATGAAATGCATGTTTCCCATTGGTTACGTAGGGTACCTAAAACAAAGAAATACGAGAAATACATAAACAGTTATATTTTGGTGAAATCTGTATATAAGTCTAATATTAAATAGGTACGATCTGATAAACTTACAATGAAACCAACTTTATATCTAAATCAATGGAGAGGAGAGACGGAATTTTATTTTCCTGAAGGAATTTAATGGAATATTATATCTAACAGGGACACTTTAAGGGTATATTGAAAGAATTTTAATAAAAATCTAGGTCAAAAATGAAATGCATGTTTCCCATTGGTTACGTAGGGTACCTAAAACAAAGAAATACGAGAAATAGTAGTTTGTACAACAAGGGCGCATATCGTCACTTTTCCCACGAGCGCAGAAGTTTGTACCGCCAATCCAGCGAGCGGAAAAGTGCTTTGCGTACGAGTTGTACACAATATTTTTCTTCAAACACGTTCATTAATGAGAGAATAAAGTCTTTGAACAGAATTTAAAAAACTGAATATTCAATTTAGTTGGACTTAGGTATGTTGGTAGTGTAACTTGAACAATCTTGAATTGTTATTCCTGGAGTATCTTTAATGAAAATAAGTTTTCATTAATTGTAATATTAGTGTCTGTCAACAAAATTTATTATAAAGATTATGTTAGATTGTCCAAATAATTTTGATATTAACATTTCCGTGAGAAAAAGTGACATTTTCGTGCGGAAAAGTGTCATAGCGTGTACCCGTCTAAATTAATAATTTTCCAACGAATACCTATCAAAGCAATTAAATTAGAATTAAAGGCCAGCTTTGCGTATAAAAATTTGTGAAGCAAAGAGTGGTTTGCAAAGTGGTTGTAGAAAAATAACTATTTCAATTAAAATTGGCACACTCGTGCACAAGCGTAACCTCAATTGGGGGAAAAATAAATAGGAAGGTGGGTTTTGTGACGTTTTGTTTAAAAGGTATTTGAATTTTGTATCCAACAGTTTATATACTTTTCAGTACTCCTAAATATTATTATTTTGCTAAATTTTAAGGTGTCGAATACTGAATCCGATATAGAGCGTTAACACTGAAAAGAGATTTTGAATTAAAGTTACATTGAGGTAGTAATGAGGTATCGAAACAGCTGGCCTGTATCTGAACAGAAAATAATGAGGATGATGTTTCTAACACAAAACGTTGAAATTAAATATTAATAAAACGGGATTTATATCATTATGATTCTTTTTATTTTCTTAATTATTTTTAATAAAATTAAAGCACCACACTATGTAGAAAATATTTTTGAAGTAGTATTACTATACAAACTATTGTAAATTTCGATCGAGAATGCTCAAGAGGTAGTAGCCTTCGTAAAATAATGAAACATAAGGTAGGGACTGCAACAGCTTAGCTTTAGAGATATAGAATAGTAAATTTGAAAAACATTTTTTCCACAAATATAATTGAAATGTCAATGAATGGAATACGTGATATTATTTTTAAATTTGGTAATGAATTTTATCAAAACATTATTTTCGGACAATTTGTGCAGTGGCGTGTAGAATTCCCGCCATTTATACATATTCTCCTGTTTATTTCCACGAAAGGAATGAACGACCTTTAGTTGAAATATACAAAAATAAACAGTTATTGAGCTAATTCGCCATGAATACAAGCTACAGGAAAAGTTGCTCTGAGTTGTCATAATACACCATTACCTAATCATAACAACTGAAGAAACAGTCGAACACACCGATGCGATATTAAAAAAACGAGTGACCTATATTTAAAATCTAATAGAACAACTGGCTATATTCAATAATAACAATTACCAAATTTTATACACAAACTTCATTGACTAGTGATCACAAATTTCTATACGTGTGTATTGTACCCGATTTTTCTGTGTCGGCGGTACTTACTTTGTTGATATATTTACAGGGTATTTAGTAAGGAATGGTAAATATTTTAACCATAAGTTCGAGGCCTCAAAATATTAATATTTTGCTGAATAACACTATGGCAAATGCTCTACTACTTACTGATATACAAGGAGTTAAAGTTAAAATTTATTATTAGTTTTTTTGAAATATTTGCGTTATTATTTAATGTATTAAATTGAAATTTACTATGAATATATTTTAAGGCTAGTAAATCACAAATATTTTATCAATTTTGGAATTTGATAAAGAGGGCGCCACATATACTCTACTAGATGAATGAAACTATCCATTTTTTAATTCTTGGCATTTCTATTTTTTTTCCATGTCCTTATAATGCAAAAAACGTATACTTTTGCATTTAAAATACCTATTCTAGACACAGTTTCTATTTAATTTACTTTACAATATTTCTTCATAGTAGGCATTGCAATCTGTGAAAAAATAATTTACGAATGTAAAATGATGTATCAAAATTGATAACACGTTTTTGATTTACCAAACCAAAATTATAATCATATGAAATTTCAACTCAATACGATAGGTAGGTAAGTGAGAATTGACCACCCCTTCATTTCAATATTGCATACAGATGCAAAAAAAAGTTTTATATAAAAGTTATAGGAGTATAAATTAATTTCAATAAAATATACTTTCACAGTTTTTTCAATACGGAGTGTAATATGAGGATGTATTTTTTAAATCGAACGCCCTGTATATTATGATATATTCGGATAGGGCTTTTTTCTCATACCAAAAAGTTATACTTTCATAGTTCTATCTTTTATACTTTCCAAACTAATGGACAGTAAATTTCTAAAGAACTTTAGTTAGTATTTAGCTAAAAAAAGTACCTAGTTGACTATGCATGTCTTACTGCAATTGTTGATCTTATCACTCAAAATTAAAATCAAAAGTAACAAATACAACTTACTTGTTAAAAGTGGTATATTTTTCAAATATGGATTATAAGGCTTCCGAAAAAGTAGAAATATTTTTTGTATATATCAAAAATAACAGTAATAAGCGTGCTGCAAGACGAGAATATCTACAGTTGTATCCAAATCGACCATGTCCAACTCTAAACACATGTGTAAATATTTACCATCATATCTATGCCTACCATTACTATTTGAGAAAAAAACCTAGGGCCATTGTAAATGAAGAAGAACAGTTGAATATACTGTTACACTGGTAAAAAAAATAATACTTTTATTCAATTAATATTAAATTACCTAAAAATTTACTATAGTTACTATAAAGTTCAAAAGCACTAAAAAATAATAACTATCGCCCTTACAAAATTTTACCAGTACAGGAATTAAGTGAAGGACATAAGTGAGAACGATTGGAATTCTGTCAACAAATGATAAGAAATTGAGACGACAATGAAAATTACTTGGGCAGATGAATCAAGTTTCTCTACATCAGGTCTGTTTAATAGGAAAAATCGATGTTCTTTGGAACGAAAACTCTTTAGGAAATACAAAAAACAAATTAAAATAATGGGTCAGAAATCTATTCATCTCTGGTGTGGAATTCTGCAGATAGTGAAGTACTTCCGCCAAATAGTGCCGATTTAACGCATTTAAATGGCTTTGTATGGAGCTATAGAAGAAAAATTTGATTTCTTTATCAATAACAGTATTGCAATAATTAAAGAGAAAATTAAAGCAGAAATTGAACATCTCTATCATGGAAATAGAAATAGTAAAAATATTTTAAACTGTAAAGAAAGTTTAAGAAGAAGATATGAACTTTGTATTGAAAATAATGTTTTCTATTGTCGCACCCAGTCACCTATTTTTTTAGACATTCACAGTCTATTACTTTGGAAAGTATAAACGCTACACCTATAAAAGCATATATTATTGTTACGAGAAAAAAGGCCCTATCCGAATGTCATATAATACACTACTATTTAAAAAAATATATATTCTTATATATACCCCGTAATGCAAGAACGCTACTGGGGAGCAAAGTATATTTATATAATAATAATGATATATATAATTCATACTCCTACAACTTTTATATAAAACTTTTTTTGTATCTGTATGCATAAGAGAAATAATGGGATGGTCAAATTACAACCAATAACCCTGTACATCAGTATTAGATAATATTTGACCCAATATTATTTAGCAAAATACTAATATTTTGTGGTCCCGAATCTGTGGTAAATATATTTACCATTCTTTATTGATTGTAAAAGACTGAAACTCAAATATCAGAATTGCGTCACACACGCGGTATAATAAAAGCAAAATTGACTAGATTTAAAAAGTTATTTAAACCTCAGTAAACAGAACTAAAATTTCACAAATTGAAATACGATTAAAAAATATCCGGTTTATACATTTTGATAATTGACAGTCACAACTAAAATTTTTAGATAGCGATGAACACTAGGAAAGAGATAATTTAGAATCGATATTTTCACCCTTATTGCAGAGGCAAAAGAAATTATTCATGCACAAAAGAAAACTAGAAATATTAGAGATTAGAGGTATGCTATTGCCTATGCCTGTTTATAACCAAAGCTCGAATTCACAGTTACGAAGGTTGCCAGATATGGGTTTACCATCATTTTGCGGAACGTATGAAACATGGTTAGGATTTTTTGATGTTTTTAATTGTAATGTACACTAACGTAATGATACTTTTGAAATTCAAAAATTTATATATTTAAAAACCTGTTGTAAATACGATGCATTGCGCTTGATCAGCTCGTTAGAAGTAACAAGTGTAAATTGTTCGGTTGAACTTGATTTATACTAAAAAAGAGATATGAAAATAAAATAGCAATAAACTAGCAATTAATTATAGGGCGGGTCGCATTTGGGCGAAGTGACATCGGAATCATATGACGGGTTTTTCATATACAAGCCGAATAATTTGTGAGAAAAGCATTTTTCAATAAAATAATGATCAGTTATAATACCGTATACGTCGAAAAAAAGCAATGACTCGATTTAACATCTGTCCATCATCTAGAAGGCGATTCAATGGAGAAGTTATTTTTTCATGCATAATATTTCTCAGAAATCATATTATACTTGTTTACATTCGCACAATATCTCTAGGACTTACCAAATATATAAGATTCTTTGAATTTCTAATATGAGCTGGAAGTTCCCACTACCATTCCTTATATCTGATCAAGAATTCTCCTGGTAGACAACAATATCCAAATTAGAATGTTGGTACCAAATTGAACAATGTCAATATATTAATGAGAAAAACTAGCCATATTACCATGGATAAATAAATAAAACATGTTATGTAATTTACTGTGCTAGATTTGTGAACAGGAAATAAAATAAGATTTTGTATTTCCACTGTTTGTATAATAATTATTCGATTAATGACTGATATGAAACATGAGGTTCCATTCTGCTATCCGATAGAAAATATGCAATCAAGTGGAGCAATTTGATGATTTCAATTTCCCAATTGACGTGAGTATTTATTTGCGGGAATGAAAACAAATAATGAAAACTCTAGTGGATTTGCTGAATATGTTTCAATCGTGGAGTTTCCTCGTGTGATTCTCACACGTTTTCGATTTGATTTGTCTTGACTATTTTACTCGGATTAGTGGTTATTGTGCGATTCATGATGTTGTTACTCCAGATGAGAACTATACTTTTTATCTGATACTATAACACTTGAAATGAGGGTTCTTTTAATGTCAGAATTGATGATCAATTCATGAGAAATAGTTAGGCTATTATTCCGAAACCTGGCGAAAAAAATTGACAATTGTTTCGAAACCATAAAATATCCTCGTCCTACATAACATGCATAGATTCCACAAAGTAAGGGTTGAAACAGTAAATATAGCTACACCTGTTATGAATTGTATCAACTGTGATGATAGATGAAATGAATGTGAAATAATATGTGTGCTAATTTATTCCATTTTCGCATTTTCACTCTATAGAACAACAAATTTGTTCACGTCTCAAAATAGCATTAATTTTAAAAGAAAAGATTTTGAAAAGAATTTCTTATGAATTTATCACACAAGGATGTGATGATAATACCAGTAGAAAATCATAATTTTTGAGATACGGAGTACTGAAAAGTCAATATCCCTCATATGTATCTCGAAAACTAGTTATAAGGTCGTGCTGCGGCCATTAAAACATTTCTACAGAATGATAAATTCCACAAATCAAAAATTCAATAAATTAGATGGAGCCCTATTTTCCCACAAAAGGTGTGCGGAGTCCTTTTCACTCTAATGTTATTCAAACAGCGGCTTTTACAAACGTGTTTTTATTACTTACAGCGATAGTATTTATTGAAGACGATTTGGGTAAGGTACGCGAATATGATAATAAAATATGATAACCAATTTTTCTTTGATAAATTTAATTTGAATTTGAATTAATGGGATAAATCAAGGTATTACTAATATTACCCATAAAACTAATGCAAAATTAGTCTCGTTTTAACTCATTTCAAGTCAATCTACCATTTTTATTTATTCCATTTATAAGTGACAACTTACCATGACTAGAATTTTCCAGGAACATTTTGAAATACCCCCAAAATTAGGACTTAGGTGATGAGAGATTTTACGTTCCAATAAATATTCAATTACTCATCAGCACAGGAATAGGTATTTTATGAATTATTGTGGAACATAAAATAAAATTAGAAAAAAAAATGCCACTATTGGTTGAAACAAAACTTGATGGAGAGGTTCATTAAATATAAATTATGAAAAAACGAATAAGCTCAAAAATCAAATTTGTTGTAATATAAGTCATGAAAATTCTAACGATAATTAAAATCAAACGCTCATGAAATTTTAGAAAATCAATGAATTGCCGAAAAATAAATTCCTATCACCGGAAGACAAATATTGTGAACCTTATTTTTTGGAAGCTACGACACGTGGCAGGAATAATACTTTTATTTTGTCAGATTACCGTTTAGGCAAAATAAATTAGATTTACTGGGTGATTCTCAACATCTTTGTTTAAAACAATTCGTGGGCTCGAATATCGCTTAGCAGAAAATGGACATCTTGAACAACAATACGTATAATTTCTACGCAAATATTAGGTCATATGATTTTTGAGTGTAATCTTAACAATGAACAAATAATAGGAATAAGAAAGAAAAATTGAAAAGCTTGATTCTTGAACGTTATTTTGTTGATAACAAAGTGAAAAATACCAATTTTTTCATTTTTCCAACGTGAATATCTTCTGAGACCTTTCAAAAATAGCTCTAAAAAAGGCAAAAATCTCAGATTTGTTATATAATAATTATCGCGCTTGTAATATTCATGTTAAGTAGGAGAGAATTGTTAATTGACGAATGCATAATTAATAGAAAAATCGTGATAAAAATTGTTTACCACGGACCATTGTTCATTCCTCTATTCAGTAGGTGCCTGAATTTTTTCAGTTCTTAATTTTCATATTTAATAAATTTGAGAAAATTATAAAAATTGGTCTTACAGTTCCGGGAGGCAGGACTTTTTTAGGAAAGTACCCCGCACCTATATATGGGAAAATGGCTCTCCGTCAAATTTCTTGAATTTTTGATATGTTATAGAATTGATGATCCTGGTGAAATGCTTCAATGGGTGCTACACGATCCTATGACTAGTTTTCGAGATACAGGGTGTTGAATATGAGGAATATTCACTTTTCATCACTCCGCATCTCCCAAGTTATGATTTAGTTCTGATTTATCTTTGGTGGTATTATCATCACATCCTTGTATGACAAATTCATGAGAAATTCATTTCCAAATCTTTTCGTATTACAAGGCAATTTCACTTGATAATAATGCTATTTTGAGGCATTCATAATTCTGTTGTTTTATAAAGAGAAAATGCGAAAAAGGTTGAATTATCACATAATATTATAAATTAATTTCATCTTTTATCACAGTTGATACAATTCATATAAGGTGATTCACGAATATAGAAAAATAACGATTTTGGTTTTTCGGACACCTTGTAGTAATAAACCCACCGAAAATGACAAAATATTCGTGAAAGATGTTAAATGATGTGTTTCATCGTATAAAGAGACGATTGATGTCAATTGGAGGAATTACGTATACTTTATTAAATAAAAACCTCACAATACTTTCATTCATATCGTACACGTACGGAATCCTATGACGTGGTTTTCATATACAAGGCGAACACTCTGTGAAAAAAGCTGAGATCTGTACATTTCCCCATTGCTATATTTTCACTCCAGTTTTCGGCGGGCTTGTATAGATCAGTAATAACACCGTACCATAGCGTACCGTATCCCTTGAAAAAAAGCCACGACTCGAATTAACATTTGCAGCATCTTCTAGAAGGCGATTCAATGGAGAAGTTATTTTTTCATGCTTAGCGTTTCTTAGAAGTCATATTATACTTGTTACATTCGCAGAAGCTCCTTATTTCGAATTTTCGATCTCAAAATAGCATTATTATCAGAGGAAATCGCCTTGTAATACAAAAAGCTTTGAAAATGAATTTGTCACACAAGAAAAATACCACATAGGATAAATCAGTATAAAATCATAATTTGTACGAATTTCTGTCGGTTTATATAGAGTATATATTATATTACTTCAAATTCACGACATATTTTTTCACCAAAGGAACGTTTTATTCTTTAATTATCTTTTTGTATCTTCGAATCGTATAAATGTTTGTATATTCCCACCTTTTCGAGAACGTTCCTTTTTCTTTTTCTTGTATTTGAAACGTTATCTGAATCATCTTAGAATACCTACATAGCACCACTTATTATTATACTTATTCTTGTTATCTCGTAGTAGGCATGGAGAACAATTCAAAGAGGGTAAAATCAACAAAATTCTAATGTCAATAGTCGTTTTCTTGTAGATGTCATGAAGCTCATGAACTATTTCTGAATTATTAGACTAATTGAAGTTTTGTTTGTACTGTTTATGTGATTTTCATTGTTTGTTGAACTTTGCTGAACAATATGGCCTTCGCAAGTAGACTGAATTGTTAAGTTTGTGACCGAAATGTTATTCCTAGACTCTCAATGCGTTGGAATAGAGGAGATAATATTGATGTTTTGCATATTGTGACATATCGAAGACAAGCTGCGGGAAATCCACCTATTTATATTCAGGATGATACAAAAATATGTTTCAATTGTAATAACACAGTGATGAATGACGTTATTGCTATGGAAAATTATTCGAATTGCTTTCGTCTCAATGTGTTGTCCCGCGTATTAAGTCGTGCGTGCATTATTTGTAATGCTCGTCAAAATATTCAAAGACTTTCTTTAGAATGTAGAGTGGATATTTTTGTTGCTTCTGATATATATGACCCAGATTTCTTCAGAAATTGTGGTCACCATCTTGATCATCAAGGTTTCCTTCCAAATTACTTGCATGGAGGTTTGAATTTTGTGAATAAACGATACATAATTTCCAATCTTCAACATTTTCTTCAAAGAATCAGGATAATTGCTGATAGAAACAGTCCACTCCGTAACAACAGTTTAACTGAAGATGAATTTAAGGAGCTCACATCAATTTCAAAAAATGATTTTCGACAATTACTAGAATTTTACGATATTATTGAACAAGGTGGCAAGAGAAGAAATGTCGAAAAAAAACTTTTGCTCACATATTGTTTAGTTATGCTTCCCGATAAGCAGCAAGCCTCATTATTTCTAATGTGAGAGGTTCGTACCGAATAATATTGGATTTAATTCGATAACAAGAGAAAATTATATAAACAGACATGTATCCCCTTATACTAATGAACTCCACAATCCCACACCAGACATTCCCAAAGCAATAGTTTATATAGATTGTACCTACAATAAAATGGACAAGAGTAGTAACTTTCGAGTATTGATGCAATCATACTGTTTCCACAAGAATGAACATTTGGTCAAACCAGAGATCATAGTTGCCCCCTATGGATATATCTTAGCAATCAACGGGCCGTACTTCGCAGATGCTAGTAATAATGATGCGAGTCTTCTAAATCACGAATTACAAAATGATTTGAATGGAATGAGAATATGGTTTCAGGAAGGCGATATTGTGATCGTGGATAGAGGCTATAGAGCTTCAATCAATAGTCTACAAGAACATGGCTTGCATTACTATATGCCACCATTTCTAATTTCAAATCAGGCACGTTTAATGACCACTACTAGATGGATTGTAGAAGCTAGAAATGGACATTTTGAGTCAATTTTCTATTAGCAATACATGCTACGGAGTTACGTGATTATTACCCGATTGTTGGTGCTCTTATTAATAAATTCCATCTTTTGATAAATGTGCCTGGAACGTTGGATACCGCCACACAAATGTTAGTTGATTCCGATGATATCAATATTGTTCAGGCATGAGTTGGAACTGAAAACCTAGGAACTAACTAGGAATGGTCGATGGATTCGTTTGAATAAACTTCATATACAATCGTTTCCCCGCCTGGATATTGAATATTTAAAATCACTTACTGGAACATATCATTTACATTTGGTTGCGTCATATATCCAAGATACAATCCGTAGAGATGGTGAAGTAAACAGACAGAAGTCGATGAGTTACATAGGGAGCCCAATTTTGTACGATTCAGAATATTTTCTCGGTTCAGGAATGCTACTAAACACATGCTTTAAGCTGTTTTTACTGACAGAGGTGACGATAATCCAGAAGATCCTGCTCTCCCCATTTCGGGATATTATTGTACTTGTAAGTCCGGTGCTAGAACATACGGTAAGCTATGGTACGGTATTATTACTGATCTATAGGTACAAGCCCGCCGAAAACTGGAGTGAAAATATAGCAATGGGGAAATGTAAAGATCTTAGCTTTTCTCAGTGTTCGCCTTATATATGAAAATCACGTCATAGGATTCCGTTGTTGTAGGATATGATTGAAAGTATTTCGAGTTCTCCCATGAAAAAATATCGCTACTTTTTCGGACTCCCTTATGAAATATGGGGTGATGAAAAAAATTAAGGTTTTTATTTAATATTGTATACGTAATTTTTCAAATTGACATCATTCGACTCTTTATACGATGAAACACATCATTTAACATCATTCACGAGAATTTTGTCATTTTCGGTGGGTTTATTACTACAAGATGTCCGAAAAACCAAAATTCGTTATTTGTTTATATTCGTGAATCACCTTGTATGAATAATGAATGATGAAATGAATTTATAATATTATGTGATAATTCAACCTTTTATCGCATTTTCTCTTTATAAAACTACAAAATCATGAAAGAAATAGCATTATTATCAAGTGAAATTGCCCTGTAATACGAAAAGATTTGGGAATAAATTTCTCATAAATTTGTCATACAAGGATGTGATGACAATACCACCAAAGATAAATCAGAACTAAATCATAACTTGGGAGATACGGAGTGATGAAAAGTGAATATTGCTCATATTCAACACCCTGTATCTCGAAAACTAGTCATAGGATCGTGTTGCGCCCATTGAAACATTTCACCAGAATGATCAATTCTACAAATATCAAAAACTCAAGAAATTTGACGGAGAGCCATTTTCTCATATAAGGGTCATTTCCAATAAAAGTCCTGCCTCCCGGACCAATCTTTATAATTTTCTCAGAGAGTTGATAATACGGTCGAAAACGAGGTCTCTTTATTGCATAAGCTCCATTCACAAACTTATTAAATATGAAAATTAAGAACTGAAAAAATTCAGGCACCTACTGAATAGATGAATGAACAATAGTCCGAGTTCAAACAATTTTTATCACGATTTTTCTATTAATTATGCATTAGTCAATTGTCAATTTTATCCTACTCAATATGAGTATTGCAAGCGCGATAATTGTTATATAACAAATCTGAGATTTTTTCCTTTTTTAGAGCTATTTTTGAAAGGTCTAAAAAGATATTCACATTAGAAAAAGGAGAAAATTGTTATTTTTCACTTTGTTATAAACAAAATAAGGTTCAAAAATCAAGCTATTAAATTT
The DNA here is from genome assembly GCA_963921935.1 of Galeruca laticollis. Lineage (NCBI taxonomy): Eukaryota > Metazoa > Arthropoda > Insecta > Coleoptera > Chrysomelidae > Galeruca > Galeruca laticollis. Next base: position 154,463,039 of record OY998181.1, on the reverse strand, counting down.
TTCTTTCTGATTCCTATTCTTTGTTCATTGTTGAGATTACACTCAAAAATCATATGATCTAATCTTTAATATTTGTGTAGAAATTCTACGTATTGTTGTTTAAGATGTTCATTTTCTGCTAAGCGATATTCTAGTGCGTTAAATCGTTTTAAACAAAGATGTTGAGAATCACCCAGTAAATCTAATTTATTTTGCCTAAACGGGTCCTTTCCTTCTCTCTTTGAATCTGTTTTAAGATTTAAAAAATGTCATATAGTTTTTGAGAAATTTGCAAAAAACCAAACGTCATGTTTTCTCTCAGTTATTTATAATTTTTGCAAGCGGCTCTTGATTTTTTTCCAAAAATCATCTACACGCTATTCCCTATCGAACGATACCTCGTTAATATTTTTCGGAGGCGGAGAAATTAAAACCACTAAATAAATCAGTTGTTGATATCAGTTTAATTTGATTCTTTGATTCTATCAATTCACATTTAATTAATTGATTCTTGTTTTTAAATGAAACTCAATGTCTCTAGTTAATTCCACAATATAATACAAGTTATTGAAAATTCTAAAAAATTGACAATTGTTTCGATAAATCAATATCATCGAAACAATTGTCAATTTTTTAGAATTTTCAATAACTTGTATTATATTGTGGAATTAACTAGAGACCTTGAGTTTCATTTAAAAACACTAATATGAGCATATTCCACAAAGTAAGGGTCGAGACAGTCAATTTAATTGATTCTTGTTCATTTTTGCGTATCAAACATTACACATGTTCCAAAGCATGGCCTAATTTCGGAATTGAATGGACTAGAACAGCTGATTTTAAAATTTTCATAAAAACAATAGTGTCACCTAACATTAACTCACGACACGTTATAAAGAAGCATTTGTATAGGTAGGTAAAAATGGATATTTTGAAGAATCAGCAGATTTTTGTCTCGTCTCAGATGATTCTATAACAAATTAAACTAAGATTATATATGATAACTGCAGTTACAAAGTGATTCTAGCGGTCAAAGGCTGAACTAGTCTGATTAGTCCAAACCTAGCGGCCAGTAGCGTTACTAATCTGAAACTAATCTGAATATTACCTTTAGCTCCACCCATTAAATTGTTGATATTTTGTTAACCCACGCGGCCACGCCTACCGAATATTTAGTCAAATATAGTTCGGCACCACTATCATCCAGCCATGGCATCACTATCATCCAGATGGTGCTACTATAATCCAATACGTGCGTTATTTGGTTCCACTAAACTACATTAGAGGAACATATATATATATATATATATATATATATATATATATTATTGTGAATATATTATTCTTATTCTATTTCATATTCACAATAAATTATTCTTATTCTATTTCATTTGCCACACGTTGCAGTGACATTTTATTGTGGTTTACTATTTGTGTTTCAAAATCAATAAAATTTTAATTCAATTCGCCCGGTATATTTAAGAAATTATTTTGTTCAACAATAATGCCACACAGTGCACTTACCTTTATCTCTTCTTCTTATTAATTTCTATATGAGAACTCAGCTTCTCAGGATCTGGGTTCATGGGCTTTTTATATATATAATGAATCTTGTTATTATTATTTTATATGCGCCAAATATTTGATATTAAAAAAATTCTGTTAAATTAAATATTTTTTTTTATAAATCTCTGTAGTGCGGTCCTGTATACTTTATCTCAAGGAAACCTTCAGTGGTGAATGCTGTCTAAACAGTATTGCCAACTTACAAAAGAAAACACTGAATCAAGATTCACAGATATATGATTCTATTTATTTGAGAGAAAAGAATTTTTTATCTCGTAAAAAAAAATCAAAAAATACATTATTTTTCCTTGCATACGATATATAAAGAAAAATAAAACTTATCTATGATGGTCTTTCACACAAAATTCATACCAATGAAATTATACATGTACGTATGCAACTTATTATGCGTTTAAGTTGTGTTGGTAATTGTACTCAACAAAAACAAATACATATACAAAATGAACGATTGTGATATGTACATAAGAATATCGGATATAATTCAATACCTAATGTTCCTTTATATTTACAAGTAAGTTTTCATTTAAAAAAAATTATGAAATACCTTTTGTTTTCCACTAATGTTCTATAGAAGAATATTCATTTTTTTTCCCTTTTAGGAAGTTCTGGAAAATTTCTTGGGAAGCTGGATTCACAGTTCATTTGAATCAACTCGTTACTGAAAAGCCTTTCAGTATTTTCTTCTGGGATTGTGTAAAGGATATTTACACTGTATACATGGAATATTTAATTCAGGAATCGTTTTATAAGGTTAGTTTCACTAGTCTTTTTGGGAAGCTGGATTCACAGTTCATTTTTATCACTTCATTACTGAAAAGTCTTTCAGTATTTTCTTCTATGATTATGTAAAGGATATTTACACTGTATATATCAAATATTTAGTTCAGGAATCGTTTTAAAAGGTTAGTATCACTATTCACTTTTTAATATTAGCTATAAATTTTACAAGTCTTATAATTATTATGAAAGAAAAATAATGTGTTTCTCTTAGCTTTTCTTAGCACCAACGCTCCACTACTTTTCTTTCTTTTCCAAAAAATCAACAACCTTCCCTTATCTCCCTAAGCAACCACTTTTTTTCTAAACAAGAAACCTTATTTTTCCTTAGCCCTCTGTTTATTGAAATCATAAAAATATTTGCAACCAATCAAAATTACTCATAGTTCTTTATTCATGGATTTCATTATATGTTTTAAGATATTAACTTTTTAATTATGAAACATAATTTCTTACAATTTTAAACAAACAATTCATATCTATATCATATATATTATTAATTCTTAAAATTTTTAGCTGTCGGCCTTGCTCTACTCAACTGACACATATTTCAAACAGATGTCAAAAACTTTATAACCCTAATATTTTTATTTGGAATTTCAACTTTTGGGTATATTAGAAGATACACCTCCAGGGCTTCCAAATACTCCGATGGCATCTAATTGGAATTTAAGATATGCACAAACATTTGACGATTTCACCCCGAAGAGTGGACTCATTCATTTCGTAACAGGTGATGTTATTTTTATAAACTTTTCTCTTTAATAGTTTGAATTCTTATATCGGTGTCATGTACATATGTACAAGGTACATTATAAAGTCCAAATAAATTACTTTAGTTCGATTTAGTTTAAATTTGACTCCCAAATAGTTTTTCCTTCAATAATTTTATACTCGTTAATATCCTAAGTTGCAATTAACTTGTGTTAGATATATGTACAGTGTGTAGCATTATTTTTCACAATAATATATATATATATATATATATATATAACCTGAGTTTTTTGAAAAATATTAGTTTTAACTAGAATAATGTCCAGAAGGTCGTTAAAATATTAAATATGGGTAAGTATTATTTACACTTTATTAATAAATATTATTGTTATTTGCGGTTTTACGTACGATGTAATAATGTAGTATGTATTATTTGAAAATATTTAAAACCAACAAAACTATGTTTCCACAATCACTCAACTGTGATATTTTGATTGTTTATAGCGTTGTCTCCTGTACCCATTACAAATACGGAGTGTACTGAACAGCAGGTTTATCAGGAAAACCAGTTAGGTGAAATTGAAAGCACGAAAGAAAACCAAATGAGTGAAGTTAATAGAATTGAACATAGTACTACTAAACAATAAATGCAGGAAGAAAACCAAATTAATGAAGTCAATAAATTTGAAGGTGATACTGAACAAGAGCGGTACAAAGAAAACCAATTGAGTGAACATAATGTAATTGAAGACAGCAACTGAGAGAAACTGCAGAATGTAAACCAAATGAGTGAAGCCAAAAGTGGTATCGAACGGGAAATAAGAGACGAGAGCCAAATGACTGAAGTAACTCATGAAATAAATGACATGGACAATGCAGATGACTCTGTGATTCTTAATGAGGCTCGTCGTGTAGAAAAAGGTGATTAATAGCTATTATAGCATGGTGTATGTGATGTTAGATATAGAGATTATCCTAGACTAGCTATTTGTAATGTTCTTTCATTTACAGAGTTGAGGTGAAGAAAAGTAATGGTTGCAGAAAGAATTTGAGGCTGAATTAAAATTCGTACATATTGGGGGCGCGGGAAAGAATGACAACACGGTAAGAGATGGATGTTACGAAATCAAATGATGATGTGAGCGAATGGATTTATGTAAATTGAGAGTATATAGGGCTCTGATACATAAGTGTAAAATAAAAGTAAATAAGTGTAAACTACTTGTAGTTTCCCTTCTCTCTTGTCCCCTATCATATTGTTCTTCATCTTCTTCTCCTGTCAAATCTCCTTCTGATCTTTATCCTCCCTGTTCTAAATATTGTGCCTGAAAATCTCCTCTTCTATAACTCCTTTCTTCCCTTTCTTCATCAGATCCATTTCCTATTCCTACTTGCTTTCCATCCTTAAAGTCATCCTACTCTCCATTTTACTTTTATTTTAAATATTACAATTTATAAAATTTTCTAAACCTTTTTTATTATTATTCGCGCCTTACTATTCGAGCTCCGTGTTGGTAGCAAATATTCGAGAGCCCCACGTTGCAGCGACAATATTGTAATATATTATTTTATCTCTCCAGCGTAATATACGCCTTACGTTAGATGCGTCAAAATTGTAACGCAGCTTTACAACGACACAATTGTACACACAGCTTTATTACCGTATGTTGAATATTTCACTAACAATAGTTGTCAAATTGCCGGCTATCAAAAAAATTTATTTTTATTGAAAGATAGAATTTTTAATTAAGAACTATTATCATTCTACTCGGGGTGGGATCAGTGGCGTACTGACATAGCTGGGGACCTGGGGCGGCTATAGGTGAAGGGTCCCTATATATTTAATACTCTTGTGAACGTCCACGTATATGTAGTGTGTTTTAAATGTATCGTTATAGTACAATTTTAAACAAAAACAAAAATGTAGAAAATTAATTACCATGATGGAGCACTCGCTGAGGTTTGATTCGCAGAACTTTATAATCTGATAAAGGCCAAAAAACTAACCGAAACGTTATTTTAATATATATATCTATGAAGAACACCTCAAATTTCCTTTAAAATTTTAAGTTTTTAAAGGTTGGTTTCAATGCATCGTGATATACACTCCACATAGTAACACTAATAAGTCTTTTCACTGTCACTCTAAAAGAAATTACTATCAAGAACGATGAAGGTAACAGACAACAGGCATGAATATGTTTATAATGATATTTTATTCTAAAATTAGATAAATCTGTGCATTGTGTACAATATTGAGAGAAAACATACAGATTTCAATGAAAAGTAAAATCAAGAATTTTGCAACGTCATTTTCAATTGATAGTATAGCCAAGCTTGTTAGAGACTGGCTCATTGTAGAACGAAGATAGTTTTTAATCAATTTCAGTGTTGAAAAACTCCTCTCACGAAATGCCACGGACACACAAATAGTAAGAAACAGTTTGAGTGTCTATGTTATGATTGGCAACGATTCGCGAAAGTCCATTTCAATAATAAACTTCAGCATTTGTAGTGATGTCCATGAGGTTGAATCATCAATTTTTATACCAGAATGCCTTCTGAGCCTCTTTACTTCTGGCAACATTTCATCTTCCTCTAAATCATTGAAAGTAGCTGTGAACTGATGTATATGAGTTATTATCGTTTCATCATTTGATCTTACCAGGTTTTCTGAGTGTACAACAGCAAAACAGCAAACTGTTCATATACATTGTTCATCGATGTTAGTCTTTTTTCCAGTTCTACATGAAAGTTGTTAATACACTCTAACATAGAACGTTTCAATTCTTGCTGGGGGGTCAAACCTGCATCCTTAGCTTTTTTTCCTGGCATCATCTTTTTGACTCGCTCGCGATTTCTGCTGTGTCCATTTCAGCACAGGTGGTGGTCACATATTATAAGGCTTTATTCACCCAACTCTCTTCTAAAAATGTATTCAATGTTTTCAGCTTGACTACATACTTTTCTAAACTAATATCTTGGATATGGAGGTATTTTTGTATTCTTGTAAAATGTACAAGAAGCAAAAGAAATTGAAGTTGCAAATGTTTTTCATCAGCAACTCCGTTGCTCCCCTTGTATATAGATATTCAGAAGCATCACCCAATTTCTTCACAGCATCGACCAACTTTTCGAAGTTTTTAAAGATTGGTTTTACTGCATCATAATGAGCGCTCCACCTAGTATCACTAAGTCTTTTAACGGTCACTCCAACGGAACACTACCAAAAGCATGAACACCACATAGATTGAAAGAATGGTTTGCACAAGGTACGAAAATCGCTTTCGGATTTTGTTCTTCAAACCTTGTTTGTACTCCTGTATGAACACCTGACATTGTTGCTATACAGCATTATTGTAACCTTGGCTTCTACAAAGTTATATATCCAAGCTGTTCTTTTCAAGTGATTGGAGTATATCCTCTGTAATGTCGTGTGCCTTTTTCCCACTAAGTGGAATGAAACCTAGAAATTATTTTTTGACCTTTACTTTCCTGTTGTCAATTTTCACATATCTTATTACTAGACTCATCTGTTCCGTGTGAGATATGTCAGGCGTACTATCAAATAGTATTCCATAGTACTTTGCTTTCTTGATTTCAGAAATTATTCTTTTTTTACGGCGTTACACAAGAGATAAATAAACTCACTAACGATTGCTGAAGCCGTATGCTGTGCTCATTTAAAACAGGGCCATAATGTGACAGAACATTTAAAAGTTCTAAGAAATTTTCTCGGTTTTCTGAGTCAATGACCTCTAAACGGCAAATTCTATCTAGCCAAAAAAAGTGTTATATCGAAGAGCCTATGTAAAATGTCCTTCCATTTATTCCTCTCTCTTTCCATAACGTCTTGGTGAGCAGTATCGATAGTTTTGCTTTGAAAAAGTCTTACTTCAAGAGTTTTCCATTTTTCGAAGTTGTTAACATGGTATTCAGAGCTTTCTTGGCCAGACACTTTAGGATTTAATTTCCACAAACTATTGAATCCTGTGATGAAACAGGATGTCGTAGCGTGTATATCGTTGTTATCAAAAAGTTCGCAACAGAAGCGATACAATGATTTCTTTTCAGGGAAATAAACCATTCATTTTCTTAATATCTTTTCTCCACTAGGGAGTAAAACCGATTAGTGTTCAACTGTCGGGTATGACCTTTGTGAGTTTCCCCAGGCTTCTGCACAGCTCCAAATCGTCCCTCTAAGTGTTGGTAAATCTCACTACCTCGTCTTATTATCTCGGTCCTGAGAACATCTGGCACTGGAATAGGCCAGAACATAGCAAAGGGGGTATGTCTTCTTCATTGTCTCCCCCTTCCTCATTTTCTTCTTCAATTCCGTTTTCTAGTCCTCCTTCTTTTTGTTCTTCTCCTTTCTCCTCTGGTTCTTGATTGTCTAATATTCGCATCTACCTAACTTGTCTAATAAGTCCGTTATATTTGGAAGTGGGTACTTGTCATCAATAGTTTTTTCGTTAAGGCGTCTATAGTCTATTACTACACGAAATTTGGCTTTCCCAGGAACAGGAATCTCGTCGGTGGTTCGTATTTCATGTTTAATTTTATTCGTAAATGCAAGTGGTGTGTTTTCGTTATAAAATATGTCAGAATATTCTGCACAAAGTTTAAGTATTATGGATTTTTACTCATCGTTTAAGTGATCTGTTCTAATATTATTTAAATCTAAAGTTTGTGTAGAAGTCTCTTCTAGGTTATTCAATTCGAAATTTTTAAAATCACTGTTATCAAATTTTTCTACAGGAAGTGGTTCTGAAAAACTCAATTTTACTGGATTTGTTGTGATATTGAAAATTGCAGTAATGGCTTCTCCATTTCTTGCAATTGTTAGCGAGTCTGGTATTTCACAACCGTGAAATTTTTGATGTGGAATGATGATTCCACCATTTTTTATACTTGTTTTTATTTTCATAATCTTTTCAGTTCTAGTTTCGATAGTAATTTTACCATGTGGAGTTATTAACCATCCACTAGAAAAGTTTATGTTGGCTTTCAATAATTTCAAGTTATCTAGGCCAATAAGTCCTTGGAATTCACTATGGAATTTGAATACATAGAACTTGAGATTTAAATTATCAGATAAATTGAAAATTTTTGAAGATGGGATTAGTGCTATATTTATGGGAAGATTATTGAAAAACTGATTTCACTGTAAATGGGTCATGAGTTAGGTTATCTGAAAAATATTCAAATGCAATTTCGGGATCTATGAAGGATTTTGATGATCCAGAGTCTATTAAAAGTTTGATAATATACTCGGGAATATTAAATAAGGCAATTCACTATTATTACTTAAATTTAATGGAATTGATTCGGGGGTTATGTTTCCTCTAAATTCTGAAGCGTTTCGTGAAAATTTGTAGAATCTTGATTTGAGGAATCGTAATAATCATTATTGTTTTCTTCTTCAATTTAATATTGCTCGTTTTCAGAATATGAATTATCAGGATAATAATATTGTTCGGTTTCCTCGTCCTGAATATCAGCATTGAATAATTCCTCGGCTATAAGATTGTTTTGTGGTCGAGGATTTCGGAAATGATTTTGATTTGAAGGAACTGGGTATGAGTTTCTAATAGGTGCACTCATTGGGTGATTGTTTACTGTATTTGTGGAAATATTCATAGGTGTTGGTTTTGATAAATTTAAATTTTGATTTTATTTGAATGCATTATGGTTGTTGAGGTTTGAAGACTTGAGAATTCGTAGGAAAACGTTGGGGTTGTCTGGGAATCATGGGGCGAACAGGTATAGCTTGAGATAGAAATGATCTCTGTGCTCTAAAGAAATTATTAGGTGTATGAGTATTAAATTGAACTGGATTACTGTTAAAATTTTGTCGTTGTACAAAAGGTTTACCAGAGTATTGCGGTTGCTTTATATTTGTTTTGTGAGTGAAATTTTGGAAATAATGTACAAAACATATTGCAAAGCTTCGGTCAAATTAATTGGTTTCAAGCATCTAATAGTTGTACCTAACGGTTCTTTAAGTCCTGATAACAATGTCGTTAAAGCTACATTATTATATAAATTTCTTTTTAAAATTTTTGACTCATTTTCTATTTTATGATCGTGTACATAACTACATAATAGATTGAGATTGTTAAAAAAGGAACGGCAAGACATAGGCGACAAGCATGAATAAACCCGCTTTCGCGTCGCGGGATCATTGCCAAATCTATGCGGACCCGGAGGTCATAGGCTTTTTCAGAGAGTGAATCTAATGTCATTTCTGGTAGTCTTCCAGTTAAGCCCAGTTTCATCACAATTGTAAACTTGCTCCCTAACAAGACCCAATTCAGTGATTTTTTCTTTAAATTGTTCCTGGAACTCTGCAATTACAGAGCAATCCGCGCTGAATTTTTTTCCACTGATATCAAGTTGGCGAATGCCATGACGAAATTTAAACTTGTTGAGCCATCCATTGCGTACTTAAAAAGACGAGTCACCGTCAAATCTGTTGTTCATTTCAACAGCCTTGGCCTTTATTATAGGCGCTGAAAGTGGAATCCCCCGCCTTCTTGTTTGAATAAACTATTGGTACATGGCAGTGTACAATTAATCAATTTTGCGGGTTCCATTGTCTTTCTTATTCGAACATCTCCATCCATGCTCGGCATTGTTGACACATGTTGTTCTATTTTATCAGCATCACGTTTTATATCGTTAACTATTGTTCTCCCAAAACCATAAATCAGCGCTAGTCTCGTCGCAGTTTCACCCTTTCTTAAGCGTTTTATAATTTCAAGTTTTAATGTTAAATCCTAAAACAACACGTTTACACCTTTCGCTAATTTTATTAAGTCACTGTAACCCACACATCTGCACTAAATACATTAGTGTACATTATTAGTTAACAAAGCTTCTTCGAATGGGAAACACGTAACAAATGTGGCACTACTTCACGGCCCACTAGATACACTGAAACATTGACATCCTTTTCGCCACAACTGAAACATGATCCAGTGGTGACTAGTAACTCACAAGTGAGGCAAAAGACAAGAAGAGGGGAGAGTTGCTAGCGCGTCAAGTGAAAGTCATATGTATCATCTACAACGGGCGAATCACTCACTTCCCACTAAAATAGAGTAAGCAAATAAAACAAATGCATCTTTGTACCTTAAAGCACTTTGTTATTACAGTATAATTATGCTATTACCATAATGACTGTTCAAAGAGTGACGATTAATCGAGTTTTTACTGTATTAATTTCAAACTTAAATTTGTAACAAATTTTATTAGTATTTTACATACTCTTAAAATACTACAATAATATTTATAACAAGCATTTGTAGTATTGATGAAATTTGTGGATTTTTATATTCTTTATATAAATTTCAAAATTTCGAATAACTAATTTCAATTTTCTTGAACCATTACAGGACTGCTAAAAAATGGGAAATATATTAAAACAAATGCTAATGCTGGGATTATGATATGTGTACTTTGTGGAAATTTATACACGAAACGAGTAGAATTTTTTCGCCACTTATCAACACATCTTTGTATAAAACGTAACAAATTATGTAATATTAAATGTCAACATAAAAATAGAAGTGGTACTAAAACTGGAATCATTGACATGGGCAATTTGAGAAATCATGGTCTAAAAAATGAAATTGAAATTGTTGAACATGAATTGAAAGCAGAGTTGCAGAAAACCACATATAAGTTCAATGTTACTGATAATTTAAACCCTCGTTTGGATGACGGTTTGAAATCGCCTTTAAAGGGAAATGATTCAAAAAGAAATGTGCATATTCTCTCAGAAGAAAGGCCATTCAAGTGTCACGTTTCTACAAACCATTGTATGAAACGTAAGAAAATACTAAATAAAACGAAATTTCACCAGGAAAATACAAGTTACCGAAAAATGCATGGCACTGACATTACTATACATTTGCGTACTCACACAGGAGAAAAGCCACTAAAATGTAACATTTGTTCGAAATCTTTTGCAGAGAAAAGTAGTTTAACTTCACATTTCTGTAATCACACAGGAGAAAAGCCATTCAAATGTAACATTTGTTTGAAATCTTTTGCAGACAAAACTCTTTTAACTAGACATTTTCGTACTCACACAGGAGAAAAGCCATTTAAATGTAACATTTGTTTGAAATCTTTTACTGTGAAAACTAATTTAACTACACATTTTCGTACTCACACAGGAGAAAGGCCATTTAAATGTAACATTTGTTCGAAATCTTTTGCAGACAAAACTATTTTGATTAGACATTTGCATACCCACACAGGAGAAAAGCCATTCAAATGTAACATTTGTTTGAAATCTTTTGCCGTGAAATGTATTTTAACTTCACATTTGCGTACTCACACAGGAGAAACCCCATACAAATGTAACATTTGTTTCAAATATTTTGCAGTGAAAAGTGGTTTAACTACACATTTGCGTACTCACACAGGAGAAAAGCCATTTAAATGTAACATTTGTTTGAAATCTTTTACTGTGAAAACTAATTTAACTACACATTTTCGTACTCACACAGGAGAAGAGCCATTTAAATGTAACATTTGTTCGAAATCTTTTGCAGACAAAAAAATTTTGATTAGACATTTGCATACCCACACAGGAGAAAAGCCATTCAAATGTAACATTTGTTTGAAATTTTTTGCCGTGAAATGTATTTTAACTTCACATTTGCGTACTCACACAGGAGAAACCCCATACAAATGTAACATTTGTTTCAAATATTTTGCAGTGAAAAGTGGTTTAACTTCACATTTGCGTACTCACACAGGCGAAAAGGCATTTAAATGTAACATTTGTTTGAAATCTTTTTCAGAGAAAAGTGGGTCAACTAAACATTTGCGTACTCACACAGGAGAAAAGCCAATGAAATGTAACATTTGTTTGAAATCTTTTGTAGACAAATTTAATTTAACTAGACATTTTCGTACTCACACAGGAGAAAAGCCATTTAAATGTAACATTTGTTTGAAATCTTTTACTGCGAAAACTAATTTAACTACACATTTGCGTACTCATACAGGAGAGAAGCCATTCAAATGTAACATTTGTTTGAAATCTTTTGCAGTGAAGAGTGGTTTAACTTCTCATTTGCGTACACACACAGGAGAAAAGCCATAAAATGTAACATTTGTTTGAAATATTTTGTAGACCAATATAATTTAACTAGACATTAGCGTATTCACACAGGAGAAAAGCCATAAAATGTAACATTTGTTTGAAATCTTTTGTAGACAAAACTAATTTAACTTCACATTTTCATAATCATATAGGAGAAAAGCCATCAAATGTAACTTTTGTTTGAAATCTTTTGCAGAGAAAAGTATTTTAACTTCACATTTGCGTATTCACTCAGGAAAAAAACTTTCAAATTTAAAATTTTTTGAAATTATTTCCAAGGAAAAGTAGTTTAACTACACATCTGCTTATTTACATAGCAGAAAAAGAATCAAATGTGGCAATTGTATGAAATGTTTTTCAAAGAAACTTTTACGTTTTTATCTTAAATGTTTTTCACTGATGGTGAAGAACCTCGATTCCAGCTAGCTCAAAAGAATCGAAAATGTTATTCAACGGTAGAGTAGGGATGGATTCATAAATTAAACATTGTTAGATTGAAACCATTGAAATTTCAATTTGTAAATCACACATATGATCCTTGCACGACCGAGTGGTACCCCTTGGTGTTTACAGGTAAGTTTAAAGATAAATCGATAATAATGTTTGAAGTAGAGGTTAGTTAGTAATGTATAACTTGTCGGAATTATGTTAAAATTTCAGGTTCAGATGCTTGTCCTTCAGATAGCAACCCTTTGTAAATGGTGAATGTAAATCGGAAAGTTCTTACTTGTATGATTGGCCGTAAGTTCAACGTCAATACTTGCGGTAGTTGGGTTGACTCGACCTGGATCCTCCTAGGTTTCAAATCTAATGAGATGAATCGCCTGGCATGCATCAAAATTCATGCAGTACGGGGTTAATAGTTGCATCTACTATTCTGCTACGGATGAATGATGTAATGTGGAAATGGTTAGACAGCTTGGAGGAAGTGATACTTATGAAAAGCGGTGAGTGATACAGCGAAGTTCAGCACATATAGTAAGCGAGATAGAAACAGACAGAAGAAAATTAGAAGAGAAGGAGAAGGCCTAAAAAAAAGTAAGAAATATGTGAAATATTAGCTATGAATTTAATAAAAGTGAATGGTGGATGATTTTTACTTATCCAAGTTGTAGGGTGGCCTTAAAGAGGTTTTTAGATTTTGGTCCAGATCCAATATAGATAATTTTGTCTACACTGACAATTATGACCAATAAAATCTAATAAAGTTTACTTTTTTCCAGCTTATAAGATCCGATTTACAATCGAAAATTAAGGAACCATGTGCTCCGAATCAAAGCTGATATAAAAAGAAGGAAGGGTCAAAGTCCAATCAAGTAGGTTTTGTAGGCCATCCACAGAACTCAGGTGAAGTCACAGAACACAGAACATTCAGCGAAATAGTAAGTTGGATTGGTACGAAATAGTAAAAAAAAGAAGAATAGATTGTTTTCCATGCATATGATAGATATCAAATATCAAAATATAAAATGACAATTTAATTTGGAAAGAAGAGATTAAAACAATAAATTGGAGTAAACAAAAGTGCTTCGAGTTTCAATTATATTTTTATAACCAGGTAAATTAGAGTTTTCAGCTTATAATGATAAAGGATACGATATCTTATTATGATTTAGTTAAATAAAGCTCTGTTGTAAATGTAAATAAACCATTGATTTTTGGTTAATGTTGAATGTTGAAGTTATTGATTTTACTCTAATCATTGAAAAGGTGAGTTTCAATATATTTTTGAAAGAAATTATTATGTCAACCATTTGTATATAAGTGCATGATTACATTCCCAATAAATTTTATACCAATGTTTTTTTAAAACCGTAACAAAACGTTATTCAAAAATACTGATATTTGTATGAAAACTTTTTACACATGAACATTGTGATGCCGTGGGTAGCCAGGGGGTCGAACATAAAGGGCTGTATGGTTATAACTAGTTTATGTAAAATCGCCGGAAGTCAAAGGGAAGAAGAGTACTTCGTGTCCCGATTTTACTATTAATACATCTAATAGCGCGAATTGAGCTAGCCATTAAAAATGTGAACAAACAATTTTTAAATTCATATATAAACCCCACACAAATTTACATAAAAAATTTGTCGAATACAACGTGGGGCATATACAATTGAAAAATTGATATTCATACATTATAAGTAAAAACAATTTAATAATTATTATACGGGCGTTACGGTTGTCGCCTCTCCATATTAGAATTCTCCGTATGTTATTTTGGTTTTGTCTGTTTATTTTTAAATCGTGGTTGATCGAAGTAAACATGTGTTGGTAATGTTGAAATTTCTAAGTGTTGACAGAGCTAGAGAATAGGAATTAAATTTCTTATTAGTGTTTATTATTGAAGTAAGGATGTGTACGATCAGGATTATTCCGGGTTCAATGCGCACCGGAGTAGTATCGGAATGGTGGTGTTTATTCCGGGCTCAGTACACACCGAAATGGCTTTTATTCCAGATTCAATACACATCAGAACGCTGGCCGGTCGGTTAAGCTTATTCCAGGTTCAATGCACACTGGAACTGCTTTCCTGTTTACCTTTGTTGGTGTGAGGACTGAGCCCTTTTCGATTAATCAAAAATGTCCCGGGGTTATCCCCGCTGACATTATTTTGGTGTAATGCCGATAGTGCTGCCATGTGATAACTTGCTTGGTAGTTCTTTGCGTATATGTTGTCGAGTTGGTAGTCGAGGGTGTTAATGTCTAATCTGAGGAGTTATACATATTACAATATATTCACCGATTAGAAATGGTTTTACACTAAATAATAATTATAATGTGATAATTTGGATTATTAAGATAAAGTCTATCAACCTGGTATAGTAGGCACTTGAAGCCAACACACAACGTAAACGCATATCAATTACATATACCATAACGTATCGGGGTTACGCCTTAGAAAATTTGTTTCATTAAAAAGACTTGAAGCACGACTTCTTCTTTTACAACGTAAGGTCAATCTTTAGTGGTTTCTAACCAAACTTTTCGTTGTCATAAGTTGCTTTGTTAAAATCAATGTAATAATTGATAATTTAATTTTTGATTTTGATGACATGTTTTCAAATCATATTTTGCAAGATGAATCGCTTCTGGTTAATAGATCATTATTTAGCTAGCAAAAGAATTCCGCCTGAGATGCACTATAACTGAGTAGCCGCTACAAAAAAAAATTAGTAACCAAACAAGAGGTATCAAGGAGTAAGTTTGGTGGTAATAAAGATTTGGCGCCCAACGTGGGGCTCTAACGACTAGACGATCACGGCAATTTTATCTCAACCTATCTTGATTTTTGAAATGAATATTTATATGAATTGAATTTATATCAATACTTATATCTATTCATTTCTCTCTTAAGTACCTTAGGAGGTATTGTATCTCTATTATCTTATCTTATATTACCTTTATCTTATCGTATCTTTGTAAAATCTTTGTTACCACCAAACTTACTCTTTTTTACCTGTTGTTTGGTTACTAATTTTTTTGTAGCGGCTACTTAGTTATAGAGCATCTCAGGCGGAATTCTTGTGCTAAGCTAAATAATGATCTAGGTGTAGGTCTTACCGGTTCGCGGGTAATACTACTTTATTTTCTTATAAATGACAAATCTTTGCTTATAAATAAGCGAGATAATTTGTAGAGAAAAAAAAAATAAGTTAAAATAAGATACGATAAGTGGGCGCCACCTAGAACATTATCAGCTTTGTGGTTGGTACACATCCACATCAATAAACCTTGTGAAGAAGGTTGGAACGAATATAAATATGAAACACGTTGTTAAATTCACAAATGTGATTTAATAAATGTAAAAATTATATGTTTAACAAACCACAAGTTCAATAATAGTTTATTTACGAAAACGATGACGTTGCAAAACAAAATATTGCGATGTTGCCAAGCTATAGTTTTTTCGTTTACTTAACGAGAACTAGAAAAGTCAATCTGATGTTAGATTGACAGTTCTTCTTTTTCATTATTCCGTGCCTCCGTGATAGGCTTGATTAATTTAATATAAATATTTATTCATGAAAAACTATGGATAAGATACAAGAAACAGTAACCAATCATTTTATATTCGAATTAACATTTAATTATTTTACATAGAAGAGGGTTAAATGCCGAACTGTAGGTCCTTATACCTTATTCTATGCTCTATAGAACCATCTTCAAGAGCATTGCAAGGGTTTACGAAGGAATCAATACAAGCTGTAATCATCTTCATGCAAATTTAAATATTGTTTCTGTATACAATATCTATTATATGTATTATAATAAAAATAGAATGGAAAAGAAAAATATAGATACACAAAATAAAATTTTGTTACAAGATATAAAAATAAAAAATCTCCCATTTTATCAGTATTATTTATGCAGAGATACTGTGGTCGTTGTTTTAATTTGTGTATTATAAAATAACTGTACCTAATTAATTTAATAATAGTTATTAGTGATTTTTAAAAGGTGGAAATAAAGCAAATTGGATAAAAATAAACACAAGATTTCCACTACTCCACTACAAAATCATCACTATCTTCATCGTCACTGTCAGAATTTATAATAAGTGGAGGCACATCCTGTCTATCAAATACTACTTCTCTATCCCACCCATATTGTATAATAGGATAGCTTTATAGCACATACACGTTGTATCTACATAAAAGATACCAAAACAAACACGTGAAAGTGAAAACTGAAAAGCGAAAACCCACAAAACACGAGAACGAGTACAAAATTATCGACGTTGAATAGTAAATCAGATTTCGTCAAACTGACTGATCGATTTACAGGCGTCAGGCGCCGCTAAATAAAATGATTTGATCAAATTCATGTATGACCTCACCAATGCAGTTTGATTAGTCAAGTTTGACCAAATATTGGAAAGTGGGACGCTTGCTTAAAAGTACCTAATAAAAATCTCGCCTGTTTTTGACAAAACGACTCGCCCCATCAAACGTAGGTCTTTGGCAACACTGGTGTCTATGATGATTGTCGGTTATGCCCACTGGAATAACCACGACACAGTGTACAAATGAAGCCACGTAGTTAGACAAGAACAACTGCTGAGGGAGGGACAGCTATCTTTCTTACACACGTGTAGTTAAATAGGAAAAATGTGATAATATATCTTTAAATTTAATAGAAAAATATTTAGGAATGCTAAATACATTGAAATTCCTTTTTATTATATGTAAGACAAGGTAACTAGCAATTTTAAAAGAAGATTCAATATGATTTGATTTAAAAAAATAAATAAAAACGAGTAATAAGATGAGCGCACTTTGTTATATACCTTTTTTTCATTATTGCTCATTTGCTTTGATTCAGTATTATTTTAATCAATTGCTTATTTGATTCAGTGTTATTTTAATCAATTTATAGCTGTAAAATCAAAACTTTGTACAATTAGAAATTTTCCTAAAGTGTGCAATGCATAAATTTAGTTATTCAAAATACCTAGTATGTCAGGAAAAAATTATTGTCGTCATGAATATTTGTTACAGGATATTTAATATAGTAAAATAAATAATATAGGGTCACTGTTAAAATAATACGACACAGTTAGTTTAATAATATATATTTAGTAACACATAGTTAAATAATAAAATGACATGTTGGGCAAAAATATGAATGTCAAAAATCAATGACATATGGTGCGCTCTTTTTGACTGAGATCTCAGATCACTTCATTTAAGGTGATCTGAGATAAAGTGATGTGAGTAAGCACCAAAAAGAACGACATCTCAATAGAAGCGCGTGATCTGTCGATAGATTTAAATTATACGACATATTCGTATCAGCATATAATAATGTTAATTAATGTATCCTTAATTTGTAACAAAATAAAAATAGATTATGTGTGTTTATTATTTATATGCCAATGGTTAAAACCTTAGATAACCTTGGTTAAAACTACATATAAACCAAGCAAATCAAATATTTCTTCATCCCCTCCACTTTATTTCCGACTCAATTCCAACTGATACCCCCTTAAAACACATTCAGCATCGGTGAAGGGGGAGGAAAAATCTCAGCTCACTTAAAGTGAGTAAAACAAAAAGAACGCTCACATTACTGATGTGAGCTGAGATTAACTGAGATCTCAGTCAAAAAGAACGCACCTATTGTATAAAAGCTATTAACAAAAACATTATATATGGT
Organism: Galeruca laticollis; assembly: GCA_963921935.1. Taxonomy (NCBI): domain Eukaryota; kingdom Metazoa; phylum Arthropoda; class Insecta; order Coleoptera; family Chrysomelidae; genus Galeruca; species Galeruca laticollis. The sequence goes on along the minus strand of OY998181.1, from coordinate 154,444,699 downwards.
AAAATAAAATAGTTTTATCTAATTTATGACAGAGTCGCTTTGTCTCCTAATAACTTTAATGATCTCTTTTTTTCCATGTGTCTGTATCCTAAGGTCTGCACACCTAGTTGCTACATATTTAATCATTAGAGTTTCATTTAGTTCATTACCCATACCTACAACAGGATGTTTTATTGTAAAGACTGTATTTACTTTTGAGAGAAAATGATGAACAACAAATAAGATAATTATTTTTTTTAAATTATACTTCCCATTCCTGGTGTTCTTTCGTTGGTGCATCCATAAGCACAACAATACACAACGATTTTAAAAGTTTTTTATGGATTAAAATCAATAATAAACAAAACTTAACAACAATAACTTCTCAAAATGCAATTAGCCAAAACAAGATAGAAAGAGAAAGTGTTCTCTCCCGCGGCATCTGTCCTTGTCTACATTCTGACTTCAAATTTGAAAGACATTCGACTTTTACGTGCGCGTTCCAGTTGTTTATTCATTTCAGTGGTTATGCCAAAGAGTAGTAGGTGTCTGTGGGTTATCTGTGGTTGGAGTATTCTTTGGTTATGCTGTGACGTAGGGATGCGCAAAATTTTGAAAACATCGATGTTGACATCAAGTGATACCTCGAATATGCACTATCGATGTTGTAAAAACATCGGCTAGAAAATATCGATGTTTCTAAACATCGATGTTTTTAATAATATGCCATATGGCAAGAAAAAATTAAACTGTTAATAAATTGAACAACATTTTTATTCAATGTATTTTAATGATACACTTAATACAATTTTACAATTTATATGAAAAAACAGATAATACATTCGAGAAGTAAACAGAATAGGAAAGAACTAAGACCTAGTTTGATACTTAAATGATATGAATGAGATGGCAGAAAAGGCGCAACAATGCCTCCTTGCAATTTTGTAGAAGGGCATCTTTTTCCATTGCGCGTAAGTAAGACAAAGAAAAACGATGTTTTTCAGTTAATCTTGGCAACAAACTACGACACATATTTTAAAGCATTCATATTAAAGAATAAATAAATCAAAATAGAAGGAAACATCGAAAAAATCATCGCAAAAAATATCGGATGTTCCCTAAAAATATCGAATAAAAAAACATCGATATAAACATTGAAAATTGGGATACAAAAATCGATGTTTTTGATACATCGTGCGCATCCCTATTGTGACGTTTTCACGTTGTTGATTCTTTCCATCAAGCCTGCCACACCTACGGAATTTTCCGTAGATCTACGGAATTCAGAAGATGTCTACGGAATCTCCGAAAAGGCTCGAAAATCTACGGAATTTTCAATAACAATGATAATAATTACTATGTACTGTTATACTGTTTGCTCCGAGTTCTCTGAGTAAATTATTTCTCAAAATATTACCCATTAACAAAATACTTACTACGAAAACGAAGAGTGCGGAGAGTAGATAATCTGCCATATACCAATCTGTATTTTGTGGTTGTTTAACTTACATGAATCATGAATATAACCATAACCAAAAACAGACGAAAAACTTAAAAATCTTCATTATTTAATTACCACAAATATAAACCAAAAAAAATCCATTTATTGCAGCTTCGGCTACCGATTTTCCTATAACTAGTAATAAGTGAGAATGTGAATTAAATTTCTCGGATAGTTTTGAAAACTTCTGGCCTAAAGTATCAGTTTTTGAAAATGCAAATAATGAACATTTCCTTTATTAGTAAAATTAACAAATCACATTAGAATTCTTTCTCATATTTCTGCACTAGTTGAAAGAATTTTTTCTTCAATTAATATAAACAAAACTAGCACAAATACCTACCCAGAGTCGACTACTCCATGCAAAAAAAAATTAAAAACAATTACAGTTGCCATAACTGAAAAATCGTATATCGTCCAATAAACAAATTCAAAATTCACACAGGCACGCTACTTGAGCGTTCAAGGTCATTAAGGATCAGATGTTCATAAAGTTCAGATAACCCCATACTGTATGTTGAAGCTCTATTCTGGATCTACGGAAATTTCCGAACCAATCTACGAATATTTGATCAGGTGCATGTGGCAGCCCTGCTTTCCATAACCAAGACTGTATTTGTACAATAACAATTTTTTAATCATTAAATTTATATAACCAGAGACAATATAATCCAGACAATGGATATAGAGCAAGATGCTATTAAAGAAGAAATGGATATCCAAAATGTAAAGGAAGAAATCTATATCAACGATGATTTTCTGTGGGATATTGATGTTAAACAAGAATTGATTGACGAAGTGCCTACGTTAAAAATTCAGAATGTAAATGAAAACAAGAATAGAATTCATCCATTCAAACAAGAAATAAATGATGAGTCAAATTCAGTTGAAATATGTGATAAGAATGTTGATTTTAGAAAGCAAATTAAATCAAAAGGTGAGTTGAACGAATTTATCGTTTGTATTTGCATATTTATAATATAAATATAATTTTTCAATAATGTGGAGCAAGATAAAACGATTTATTTGTAACATGGTTTAAATTTTTCATTTAACTTTAGAGAATCAAAATGTAATTAAAACTTTCATATTAGCAAAAAACAATACAGTATAATATTTGAATTAAGAATCTAATGATATAGCATCATTAATCCTCCTATATTCTATCTTTTATATTATAAGTTGAATGCCGCATCTAGAAAGATCGGTTCGTCTAAACTGTCCTATTTAAGATGTGTTAGACATTTTAGATGATCTATTTTAAATTGTATAATGTTTACAATTTCAATAACGTTTTCTCAATTGGTATACAGTAAAACCTCGATTAACTGTCATCATCGGGACAGTGGTCGTTATAGTTTAGAGCAGTGATCCGCAACCTTTCCTCATCTGAGGCACACTAAACTGCTCCCTAGAATTTCGTGGCACACCAAAATCTAAAATATATTTATAGCAGTGGCGTAGCTAGGTCGGGGGTCCGTTCACTCCATGTATACTAATTATTTATGGATGTCCAAACTACCTTAGTTTTTTTTATTGTTTTAAAATCTGAAGAAGCCCCTTTCAGATTTGGGGCATCAAAATTTTCACTCAGGACATAATACATATTTTTTTTTATTATTCAGATAGAATGAAAAATACAAATAGGTACATACATGAGAACTATACTAAATACTAGGTAGGACAGGTAGGTATACTAAATTTACTTCTGTTGACACGTCAATAGTAATAAATATTTTGACATGATGATGACTGATTAATGTGATACCTGCGCTTGCTTCGTTGAACACAAAAGTTTTATATTCGGCTCAATTTTAGACAGCGCAACTCTTATTTCTTGGTCAAGATCTTTTAAGCATGACCGTTTATCATTTTTAATTAATACAAGCGTTGAAAAACTTTGCTCACATAAATATGTTGTGGAAAACGGAAGTAGTGTGAAGATGGCCTTGTCGGAAATGCGTGGATATTCTGTCTTGATGGAAATCCAGAAAACATCTAACGGAACTTCGTCGAATTTAAGTTTTAGGGTCATATCATTACTTAATTCTGTGAACTCCTCTCGAGTTTGCAATGGCAGTGCTTCCGTGGAACTTATTGCATTGGTTGCGAAAGAATTTCGAATCCAATTGTATTGTTCCGTGTTGATAGAATAGAAATAGTATTCAAATTTTTGTTGAAGCATACTTAAATGTTGTTGGGCCAAATCCACAATCAACTGCTTGTTTTCGATCGTACTGTGGTTGGTCCTGTGATACATTTCTAGACATCCTTTTTGCAACTGTTCCTGCCAAAGTTCAAGTTTCTTTTTGAACCCTTGTAATTTATCGGAGCACGTCAATATATTTTCATTCCGTCCTTGCATTTTTTTATTAAGTCCATTCAGATGTTCGAATATATCAGCCATGTATGCAAGTTTGGCTATCCAGTATTCATCATGAAGGTGCTGGCATAGATCGTACATATCTTGACTTGAAAGAAACGCACGCACTTCGTAGCGAAGTTCAAACAGTCGAGCTAAAACTTTTCCCCGGGATAACCAACGAACTTCTGTATAAAACAGTAAGGATTCATTTCGCTTCCCATTTCTTCACAGAGTATTCCAAAGATTCGCGAATTTAAGGCTCTCGATTTAATTATGTTTATGATCTTAATACGTTCATTCATTGTGATCGAAAGCTGTTCGGGCAAATTTTTGACCATCAATGCTTCTCGATGTATGCAGCAATGTGTAATTTGTATTGACAGATTTTTTTGTTTTACACAAGATACAAAACCTTTCTTACTGCCCATCATTGCAGCAGCACCATCTGTACAAATAGCAACGCAATCGGTCCACTGAATATTATGTATTTTAAAAAAATTATCAGTTACTTTGAAAATTTGTTCACCGGTAGTTCTCTCTGGAACCTCCTTACAAAATAAATAATGTTCTTTAATAGAGTCCTCGTCAACGAAACGTACAATAGCCATCAGTTGTGCTTTATTTTTAATATCGGTTGATTCGTCGATTTGAAGCGCAAAAATTCCAGCCGAAATGATTTTTTTAATTAGTGTTCCCAAAATATCACTTGACATATCTTGGATACGTCTTTTAACAGTATCGGCCGACAAAGAAACTTTACTCACGTCCTTAACTTCGTTTGGCCCAAGCATAAGTCTAACAATTTCCATGCATGCTGGTTTAATAAGCGTTTCACCGATAGTGTGCGGTTTTTTTTGTTGTGCAATTAATTTTGCAACAAGGTAGCTTGCTTCTAATGCCTTTTCAGAAACCGTAACCGCCGATTTCATAAACTGCTTTTGTTTCTTATTTTGATCCAAGCGCCGTTGGAAAAATTGAATGTCTTTTTTGACGCAACTGGGATGATTTGTGATCAAATGACGGTTTAGTTTGCTGGGTACCATTGCTTCATTTGACAACTGTTCACCGCAAATGACGCATTCAGGCTTTGGAGCCGCTTCGTCGCCACACCAAGTGAAACCATATCGAAGGTAGTCTTGATTGTACTTCCTTTTCAGCACCTTTTTTGCTCTTTTTGCAGCACTTATGCTGGAGCTTGTGCTAGGTTCTTCGTCATCTGCTCGTGATTTCAGCAAAAATTTATCCATATTTGAAGCACTATAGTTATTTATAAAAGTAGATACTGCAACAAAACTTAGTCCAGTTTAATTTAATTTATTTAGACACAATATGGCCAACAACGTAAAAAAGAAAACAGGAACTCTAAAAATAACACTTAAACTAATTATAACTAATTTATATTCACTTATTTATAAGGCACAAGAATTTATTTATATAGCAATTCACTATTTATTTGTTTGCCCGCGTATTTATCTGATTCACTTGACTATTCGACTCTCTCTGAGTCTCTGAGCGACGACAGGCGCGCTTATATAGGCAGCGGCGATGTTCAGGAAAACATCGAGTCGCGCCTCGAACGGCACGGATCTTTCTAGTTTAGTCGCCTTCTAGAATCAAGCCGCCGCGCCGCGCCGATAGACGGATAGACGTTTACTATCGGCGCTGTTGTCAGATTGCTTTATTTTTCGCGGGTCTCGCTACAATACGAATCTGATTCGTATTGTCTGAAAGAGCGGCGCACCTCAAGTCGGCTTACGGCACACCGGTTGCGGAGCACTGGTTTAGAGGATAGGCGGATAACAGAAACATTGTATTATTCCTTCAAAACATAACCTTAATCAATTATATTATAGACAGATATCACTTACCAAAGTTCGCAACGAGAAGAAATTAAAAACAATTGTAATAGCAAATAAAACTGTTTATTACATGATAAAAACATCTGTACAGTCACTACAAATGTGGTAAAACTATGTACAGTTGAAATAGTTCATGTAGCTTGGAAATAATCAGTCATTGTCTCCTGCCTCTTTGATGCTCGAGCTTTCACTGAGGCAATATTTCCTATTTTTTGGAGCAGTAGTGTCTGCGTGTCGTTGCCTTTTCTTAACTTTCAAACCATTCTGTCTAATAATTTGTTTTTCGTCATCGTTTAAACGATGCCTTCATCAGCCCCTTCTTCTTTGGTGGCACTTGTGCTGGCAACAATTTCATAATTGCTCAAAATTTGAAACCCCCCCACTCTGTCACACTCTAACCACTCCGATACTTGTTCTGACATCAAAGTTGTACTGATTTGTAAATTATTACACACATTGACAGTCTTGTCAATTGTCACACACTCAGGTTCCTCAGATTCTTCACTTCTATGTTGAGGTCAGAGTTTATTCCAGCAGTTCTTTAGATTTGACAAAAATGAAATCTTTAAAACTGTAAGACTTCCAAAATTGTTTTGCAAACATTGATTCATCAGATAACAGCAAACTTTCAATTAAAATTTTTCTATAACAACGTTTCACGTTTTTGATGATTCCCTGATAGACTGTATAATAGGCCAAGCTTCAGAGATTTGGAGTGAGCATTTTGTGTAAAAAGTGTGAACAAAATGCGTTATTTAAAACATGTGAAAATAGTATAAAATATAGGTTTAAATTACGAAAATCTACAAACAGTTAAAAAAGTCATTAATGTACAATATTAATTTTAATAAACTATTTTTATAAAAACAGATTTTTTCTTATATTATGTTCTAATGTACTTAGTACTTGTAGTGTTCTCTTTCAGTTCAGAGTTATTTTGAAATAAATAAATAGACTTTGCATTGCTATTTGTTTTTGCTCTGTGAATACGTATATCTTTGTCGTTAGCAATTTCGGATCAAGTCATCTCCTTGTCAAGGTATTTTTAAAGGTAGCAAGCATGCCTACTTATAGGCCATGCTACAGAGATTTTTTCATGTAAAAAGTGTTAAAAGAAAACCAGATGCGCCATTGTTTGGAGAATACTTTTATATAATATAGATAGATAGAGAAGAGCAGTTTTAAAAGAAATTCGTTACTCGGTCAACTTTTGAGTTGTAGCTTAGATCTTCCGGCAGTTTTAGTTTTTAATATAAACTTTATATGTGCAAAAAGCAGGCACTGTTAGATGTATAGTTTTCAATCTGTGGCCATTTCAATTTTTTACTATGCAATTTTCCAGCAGGCTTGAATGCCACAGGTATGGACGTCTGTGAAGCTGGCAGAATCGAATCAAAGCTATTACGAATTTTACTAATCATTTTGTACTAATTTGTACCACAAAAAATAATTTTGTACCTTTACACGTTAAAGAAAATGACATGGTGCTACCAGCTTCAACCTAGACAGCCCAAATTAAGAAATACTTTTATAAGATGAAAATTAATACAGGAAATTGAAGAACTGAATTTGTACTAATTTGTACTACAAAAAATATTAAGGTCAACCCTCTCAAACAACCTCTGTGTCGATAAATTGAATAGCAAGCCCATTCTTTTCCGATCTTTTCAATATTTCTTGCAAAACCAAATATTAAAGCCATCAGTACTAAATTTGTACCACAAAAAATATTCCAAAATATTAAAGTCAGCCCACTTAAACAACCCCTGCTTAAATAAATTGTATAGCAAGCCCATTATCATCCGATCTTTTCAAAATTTCTTGAAAAACGAAATATAAAAGTGGATTGATTCCCTTAGAACTGAATTTGTACCACAAAAAATATTAATGTCAACCCCCTCAAAACAACCCCTGTATCAATAAATTGAACAGCGAGCCCATTATTCTCCGATCTTTTCAATATTCCTTGAAAAACGAATTTTCTTTTTTTCAAGATCGTTTTATTCAATCATAACACCGGCTCTCGAACACATTGCTGAATAATGTCCTATTAATTGTGTAGTCCTTGTCAATAGAGGTTTTTATATGTGACAATTCCAAGTAACTTATAATGTTATTATTGTTAGCATCCCCAATATTTAAAATTAAAAACAATTTAATGTATTAGTGTTTTTAAATGAAACTCAAGGTCTCTAGTTAATTCCACAATATGAGCATATTCCACGAAGTAAGGGTCGAGACAGTCAATTTAATGTATACTTTAGGACTAATTTGTAACACAAAAATTTGAATTTGTACCCCAAAAATTAGAATTTGTATGTTCTCAGTTTTTCTGAAAAAACGCTATTTAATGTGGGGGTGCTAGTTTGAGCTCAAGCTAGCACCTCACCTTTACAATATCAAATTTTAATAGCATAAATGTAAACTTTGAATTTATGACTAATTTGAACTCAAAAGCGTTTTATCTTAATTATATTATTTTGTTTATAAAATATAATAAATTAAACCACTTGTTTTATTAATTTCCAAGTAAATCAGTAAAAGATTTGAAAGTATCAAAAATAACTAAATATTATTAATTTTAGAATATAGGACTAATTTGTACCCACACAGTTTTCCCTGAAAAAAGGCTTTTAATGTAGTATCAGGTATCAGCACAGCAGTCATCCTGATGTAAGTTCAAAATGGACCAAAATCTAGATGAAAGTGTTAAATGAAGTGTTTCATGAAACCTTGTCACCTACCTACTTCCCAGATATTTTTGTTTTCATAGTATATATTGTTTTGCCTCAATATATTGTCATAATTACAATTAGAGATCCATATTTTCTCTCATAGATATATACTTTTATTTTCAGTGAGGTCTTTTGGGGTATTTGCGGCAATGCAATTCATTGACGGGACAAAAAAATTAAATTTTCATTCCCTTGTGCAGGTGCAAGGTAAGGCGCAAATAGTTCCAGGCAGTTAGAAGATAAGAATGGCATCATACTCTGGTGTTATTACTTTTTTTTACTACTTGGTGGCTTAGTAAAGATGTGTCTTATATGGTATTATGGCGGAGCTTTCATTTCTGATTGGATGAAAAATTGAAAAACATTTTTTGCTAGACCATAGCAATAACCAAAAGGAGTTAAGGTGGCAATTTTTTTGTTTTTCAGATGAGATGCCTCTGACGTCTGATCTACGGATCCTATTGTTGATGTATGCCTTTATTTCATAATTCATCATAATTTTTCTATTGGCTGGAAAAATTTTAGCATGGATTTTTAGGAGTATTTAAGCAGTGCACAAAACGCCAAAAGGGCTTATTATAATTTTTGTAACTTTAGTCTAAATTTGTGTTTAAAATATTTTGTGGGACAAATTAGTACAAATTCAGTTTTAATGGAATCGACTTTTATATTTCGTTTTTCAATAAATATTGAAAAGATCGGAGAATGGGCTTTCCATTCAATTTATCAAATCAGGGATTGTTTGAGGGGGTTGACGTTAATATTTTTTATGGTACAAATTTAGTTTTAATGGGATCCATTTTTATATTTCGTTTTTCAAGAAATTTTGAAAAGATCGGTGAGCTTGTTATTCAATTTATCGAAGCAGAGGTTGTTTTAGGGGGTTGACGTTAATATTTTTTGTGGTTCAAATTAGTACAAATTCAGTTTAAATGGAATCAACTTTTATATTTCGTTTTTCTGGAAATTTTGAAAAGATCAGAGGATAATGGGCTTGTTATACAACTTATTGAAGCAGGAATTGTTTAAATTGTTAAACTTTTATATTTCGGTTTTCAAGAAATTTTGAAAATATCAAAGGATAATGGGCTTACAATTCAATTTATCAAAGCAGGGGTTGTTTAAGTGGGTTGACGTTAATGTTTTTTGTGGTACAAATTCAGTTTTAATGGACTCGACTCTAATATTTCGTTTTTCAAGAAATTTTGAAAAGATCAGAGGATAATGGGTTGCAATTTAATTTATCAAAGCAGGGGTTGTTTGAGTGGGTTGACGTTAATATTTTTTGTGGTGCAAATTAGTACAAATTCAGTTTTAATGGAATCGACTTAGATATTTCGTTTTTCAAGAAATTTTTAAAAGATGGGAGGCTTGCTGTTCAATTTATCGAAACAGGGGTTGTTTGAGGGGGTTGTCGTTAATATTTTTTTTGTGGTATAAATTCAGTTCTTCAATTTCCTGTATTAATTTTAATTTTTTAAAAATTATTTTTAATTTGGTCTTTCCAGGTTAACATGAAGCTGGCAGCGCCATGTTTTTTTCTATAATGGGTAAAGGTGCAAAATTATTTTTTGTTGTACAAATTAGTACAAAATGAGTACTGAAATTCGTAATAGGTTTGATTTGATTCTGCCGAAATGGTTCTGCCAGCTTCACATAGGTCAGATAAAGATCGATTTCAATTAAGTAAAACGATTTATACTCCGTTTTTAAAAGGCATGGAGTAATACATCACTCATTTTGGCCGGAACCATAGGCGTACCACATTTAGTCATTTAAAAAAAGTTAAGGCTTCTAAAATTATCTCATTTCCGAAAATAACCGTTTTGTAATATTATTTAAAATGAAATTTCAAATTATCAATAATATAATAAACTGTGGATTATATCACTGACATCAATTTTCCAGAAAATTTATTATTATGTATAAAAGGGCGTAGACGAGCCCCTCCACTAAGCTCCAGGTAGTTATAATCCTACATACAATAAATAATAAAATAAATGTTAATAACAATTTTATACAAATACATACACACATATATATATATATATATATATATATATATATATATATTAAAGTGAAATATATCTCCTAGGTCATGTTGAATCATTAACATCACTCAGAAATGTGAATCTAAGTAATCATAGTAGTGAATATTCGATAAAAGGAAATAATCCATAAAAAACATAGCTTAAATATGACAAGAAATATTTACAAATCGAATACAATTGATAAAATTATATAGAAGATTACTATTTAATTTTGTAACTATTTTTCTTTAAAGTATAATTCAAGATATTGAAAATACAATAGTAACAAGTAAATTACGTCAAACATAAATTTTATACATAACTATGATCATCACTGTATATGGTATCACATGAATTTTGAAATAAAATTCAATTATTATAATTTAATATTTTGTAGACACTTTCAGAAACCCTGTATATTGCATAAACTATTCAATCATTTGTATAAAACTTCAAGGTCAAATATCAACGCGAAATAACGTTCTGTTATTAGTTCGAATAGAGTATTTCGGAGTGACAGTGGAAGTACATAAAAACAAAGTGAATTTGTCTACTATAACGCAGAAACAGATACTTTGATTCAATAACAACGATGTTTATTTATCAACAAATGAACAATGAAAAACAAAAGTAAAAAACATTGGAAGGTTGTTGATTTTAAGCTTGAGAGACGCGGTGTAAATTTAATAAATGGAGGACGTGTTGAATTTATTTCCTCAAAATTTTCATAAAAACTATAATAATTTAAGACATATTAAGTAAAAAAGTTAACTAAAGTGTTTAGTGAAGTTTTGAACAATAAACTAACAAAAATTTATCACTCGTTTATAAATAATAAGTGTTAAAATCGTGATAGCATCTAGAAATGGTAAGATGAACAATTACCTTTATTAATATAATCTTCGATAACTATTCACATATCTTGTTGTGGATAAGATATTTCTACTGATGAAATAATTCACATCACATCATTTTCCACATCTGAATTTCGCTTATTCGATCATAGGCGATCGTTTTTTCTCCGATGCAACACATTGAGGATCAAGAAGAACCAACCATGAACTCTATTACCCATGTATATAGTGTATTTCTCCTATAAAACATTTTTGATATATTTATATGTTAGGTTATATTGTTTGATATCTATTAATTAGTAAAAATATTAGTATTAGATATTCAATCTCTACTAAATATCGGACACAGAACACTAAACACATATTAAAAAGATTAATACTCACCAAATTCTTACATTACACTTTGCTTTTTCCTTCCATTTTGTAAACTAAATAATAGTCATCACAGAGTACCACAACACAACGCCAAGGTTAACAATAGCGAGAGTAGAGGTTGAGTCGTTGTGAATGCATTCAGAACTTTTAATAAGTAATCAAGCGAAACTTACTTGGTACGTTGGAATTTAATAATATTAATAATTTATGAAAAGCGTTTTTGTGTGAATATTTCCGTCAATAATTTTCTATTGAGTTTGATATGAGTTGTAAACTTTTAACTTACAATAATTTCGTTATTTACATAATTATGTTCAATTAAAATCATTTGTCTATGTTCGTCTTGCGTTTCTTTGATATCTTACCTATAGTTTCCTGTTGCTGACAATCGCCAAGTGCCGAATCTCATCCCTGAGATACAATGTTAAAAGTTAAACAAATTTATAATATTTTCTAATTTGTGTAGCATCTTTGAATTGGGAATTCGCAGAAAGCGAACCAATTCTGGCGCCCATACAATCATTAATAACAAATATATAATAAAATCAATTAAAAATATATAATAAAATAGCTCCTAACGTAGAGGCATTATTTATAAATAACACAATAATATATATATATATATATATATATATATATATATATATATATATATATACATATATATATATCCAAACCAACCCCATTTGCCGATTATTTCACCCAATTAGCAGGTAATTGAGAAACATGACAAACAGGTAGCTTAAAAATGGTTTTATTATTGATCAATATAGTCTTTACAGTTCTAAGAAAATGCCCCCATAATACAATGTACTTACTAGAACTGTTCAACTATAAAAGTAGCGGAAAGGTTGAATATTTTCAATTTACAGTTCATCTGTTCTGGAGAAACTGCTGTGTTGATTGATTTCCCCATTATTACTGTTATTTGTTATTATTTTTTACCGTTATTGCTAACTGGTGTTTATTTTTGTTCATCTATACAAGATCTCTTCTCATCACACGAGACAAACACCTAACTACACCTTCCAACTATATAGTGTTCCAACCAAATTCGACCAGATATGGAGGATTTATCACCATCTAAGCGACCTAAAGTTGGCCCATTGTCGCTGAACGAAAAAAATCTGATATTAAATTGCTATTCCTCGTTGAAGAACGAAGAAATTAGAAGCAAAATCACGAATTTGACAGGAAGTGTTGATGAAACTGTGGAGATTACTGCAACAATGATGGGTGTTTCAAAAACAACAATTTATAATTTAATGAAGGAGAAAAAAAATGGAAACATCACAGCCCCAGCAAAGTCCCCTGGCCGACCCAAACTAGAAATGGATGACGACTTGAAGAATGGAATAAGGCGTAAGGTGCATGCTTTTTTCTTTAGAAAAGAGATCCCAACTCTCTCCAAAATAATGGCTTCGGTTCAAGAAGATTCAGATTTTCCGAAAATGTCTCAAGTACATTATGGAAAATTTTGAAGGAACTTGGATTTGAATATAAAAAAATTATCGGAACGCAATGTTGATTGATAGAGACGACATTGTCATTTGGAGGAGGAGTTATTTGCGCAATATTCGGAAAGCAAGACTAGATCAAAAACGAATTTATTATTTGGATGAGACTTGGTTAAATGAAGGTCATACTGTTTCAATGTTTTGGCAAGACACGAATGTCAAAAGTCGGAGGCAGGCAGCTCTTGAAGGGTGGTCAACAGGGTTCAATCCACCAGCAGGAAAAGGACGTAGACTCATCATTACTCATATCGGAAGTGCCGAAGGTTTTGTTAAAGGTGGATTGTTGTGCTTTGAGTCGAAGCGAACCGGAGATTATCATAAAGATATGGATGCAGATGTTTTCGAAGAATATTTCTCACAAATGTTAGATCTAATTCCCACGGGCTCAGTCATTGTTATGGATAACGCAAGTTATCACTCCAGGTTAGTGGAGAAATTACCTTCAACTGCATGGCGTAAACAAGATATCCGCGATTGGCTAACCTCGAAAAATATTGAATGCCCAGATATCCCGCTGAAAAATGAGCCAATTCACATAAACACAAATATAGTAGATACGTTGTAGATCAAATGGCATCAGCGCGTGGTATAACGGTGCTGAGGCTTCCTCCTTATCACTGTCAACTCAATCCCATAGAATTAATATGGGCCCAAGTGAAAGGGAAAGTTTCAAGAAAGAATACGACATTCAAAATGAGTGACGTAAAAGTTTTATTCGAAGACGCGTTAGGTAACGTAACCAAAGAAAACTGGAAGAAATGTGTTGAACACGTGATACAAGAAGAACTAAATATGTGGGAAATGGATCATATAAGTGAACACATGATTGAACCATTTATAATCAATGTTAATAATGGAGGCTCAACAGAATCGTCCGATTCTGATATATAGACTAGTTTTTGTGTTAGTTATTACTATTATTTGTTAGACTTTTTTTTATAAATATTACATTAATTCGTACTTTATTCCTGCATTTTTCTTTTTTCCTCTTCTATTGTAAACGGTATATTAGTAGTAATGTTGATACCTACTGCAAAAAAATTTGCTATTTTTTATATAATATTTTATGTTTATTGTTTATTCATAGGAACACAAAGAAATGTGTTTTTATTGAATCGATATTGTGAACTCTTTTGAATAGTTTTCGTAATTATAATTTCATAGTGCCTTCATATTCATATACCAAGTTTGTTTTGTCCTGATTGCACGCCTCTGAGTATTAAATTGTTTATTTGTTCATTCAAATACAATAGAGCGACCCTTTCAATACAATAGGCGACCCAACCGAATACAGAGTTACGGGGTGTCTACCTGAAATTCGTAACAAATGAGAAATTTTAGTACAAAATTAGATAAACTTCGGAGATATTTTATTATACTCCCTGTGTTGGTTTTGCATACCTAATGAGCTTTTATTACTTCATGCCTTTTAAAAACGGAGTATAGAAAGTAGAATAAATAGCAGTAAGTAAAACTCAAAATCAGTACTACAGCATATATTAGTAAAATATGAAGGGGGCAACTAGTTTTGGGCTCACTGAGCCATCATTAGGCCTGTAAAAGGCATCAAGATAGAAAAAATCAGAAATTCACAATATGTCGAATTACCTTAATGTATATCAATCCGCATGTAAAGTATCATAAAGGGAAAGCCGTCACATGTCCGTGGCATCCAGCAGACTCCAACATATGTCAGTAGGCAATAAGGGGATATACTGTAGGGAAAATCATTAATAAAAATAGTAATGAAAAAAATTTCATAACTATGTAAAACGTCGAGCACAATAAAATAAAACAAAACAGGACAGAATATGTCCGAAGCTAAAAGTCTAGTATTGTAGTATGTAAGCGCACTTAGCACAGTAACTCATTAAATCGCAAATAGACAAGATGGTCGGAGAACTGACAAATGACAAGGACCAATGACATCTTTCAATAACAAAATGCAAAATCTTTCAAAACAGCGATGAATGAGACATATTAACTATCATGTAAAGAAATTATCAAAAACACATTATAATGTAAGGGCACAAAGTCTTTTAACAATATCATAAAGTAATCGTCAAAACTAGAAATTAAGCCACGACAATTAAGAAAAAAATGCTAAAAATATTCTAGTTTTTTTTTATAGTTATGCAAAAAAAAATTGTCAAAAAATTGATTGATTCAAGGGTGTAGGGCTGTCGGGTCTAGCATACTTCCATATCTGATGAAAAAACATTTTTCACGAGAATGTATTGGTGAATTTTCCCTGCGCCACTGATCATCAGCTGACGGCAAGCGTTCGGTCAGATTTGCATGAGTCATTATGTACTTCTTGGTTGAAATGGACTTTAACCCGGCGTTACTCGCTATATGAGATTTTCTCTCACAATTTTTCAAAATCGCCCCTACCTCCTGCAAAAGTTGGTGGGGACGCTCGCCGCCTCAGGAATGCTATCATCTGACTTCCCACAAACAGTACGCCATAGCATTTCACAGTGTTGTCTGTAGTTTTTAAGTGAAGCGTCTTGAGATAAGTACGTGTCCTAAGTGTGAGATTTTCTCTCAACAAGCGAGTACTCCTGTGTCAAAAATTAAACATGAGTCGCAGCAAAATAATTGTGGATTTAGCATTACTACAGGCTGAACAGATGTCAAATACGAGGTAAACAATATTTGAAAAGTATGTTTATAGGATCTGCTTAACAATAACAATTCGTTTGGTTTACAGAGTTGGAATCAGATGTAAATTTAGAAGAAATTGTTACTGATGAGCAATTAGATGAAGACAGCGATGCTGAAACCGAGCGCAATGATGAAAAGAGTGATACAGAACAATCCAACTCTTCTGACGAAGATGATACACCACCTCCTGCTCAGAATTTTTCAGGGATTCCCGCGTGTTATGGTAAAGATGGAATAACTATGTGGTTAAAACATAATCCTAATATACATAGAAAAACATTGCAACGAAATATAATATTAAAATTACCTTGCGTCAAAGCTCCAGCACGAAATGCCAAATCACCTCTTGACTGTTGGAAGTTATTTTTTCCTGATGAGGTAATTCAAGTGATAATCAATCATACTAATAAATATTTACATCTGATTCGTCAAAAGTATAGCCGTGAAAGGGACTGCCCTGATACTAATTTCGATGAAATGAACGCTCTGTTAGGTCTACTCTATTTAGCAGGCGTGAAAAAATCACAACACCTAAATTTGCGTGAAATGTGGGATGATGACGGAACAGCACCAGAATGTTTTCGTGCGACAATGTCTCGAAAACGGTTTTATCAGATTTTATCTGCACTAAGATTTGATGATATTGAGACTAGAGATAATCAGATAAATAATGACAATTTAGCCAAAATTAGAACAATATTTGATGGATTTGTGGAGCGCTGTAAAAATAATTACGAAGTTGGTGAATACGTAACGATTGACGAAATGTTGGACGCTTTCCGTGGAAGGTGCAAATTTCGCCAATATATTGCAAATAAACCCGCAAAATATGGGATCAAAATATATGCTGTAGTCGACTCCCGCACTTTTTACACCCATAACTTAGAAGTATATTGTGGAAAACAGCCTCCAGGTCCTTACAATGTGGATAACAGTGCTGCTTCTTTAGTTATGAGATTGTCGCAATCTATTCTGAATAAAGGAAGAAATATAACCATGGACAATTTCTTTACATCGGTGCCGTTAGCAGGAGATCTTAGCAATAATTATCGAACAACCATCGTAGGAACCCTGCGCAAAAATAAAAGAGAAATTCCTCCGGAAATGATCCAAGTAAAGCAGCGCCCAATTCACAGCAGCATGTTTGTATATTCAAAAAGTTCTGTAATGGTGTCTTAGGTGCCAAAAAAAATAAAAACGTCTTGCTATTATCAACAATGCATGATGATTTAGCATCGATGAGGAAACGGGAATCCAAATGAAACCAGAAGTAATTACCTTCTATAATTTAACGAAGGGTGCAGTTGATGTTGTTGATGAGATGAAGACCCTTTATTCGGTAGCACGTGTCAGCTGGAGATGGCCACTAACAATTTTTTTTCCCTCATGAATATTGCTGGAATAAATAGCTACATAATTTACAAGGCTAACAATCAAGATTTAGAAGCAAAAAGACGCTTGTATCTAAAGGAACTTGCATTGCAGCTAATGAAGCCTCATTTGGTAAACCGTTCGAAAATTACTAATCTTTCACTTAGTCTTCGCACATCTATAAATAAAATTGCCAAGATAACTGAGACTCCAGTAGCAGGAAATGAAGTGGCTGAATCCCAATTTTGTCATCTCTGCCCACGGCGGAAAAATAGAAGAACAAAGAAAAAATGCCACAATTGCTTGCGACCAATCTGTCCACAACTTAGTATCTTTTCATGTCCTAACTGTGCTGTAAATAATAGCGATACTGACGAAAACATGTAAAAAAATTAATCACTCAATCTTTTTTTCATCAGTTGTTTTTTTACATTCAAATTTTCTAATTACCAAGATTTTCATCTTTTTTTTACTCAAAAATAATGTTCCTTACAGATATTCTTTAAGCTTAGGTATTTTTTGTAGAATTTTTTTTTTAATAAAACACATTAGCATTACTTTATTTAGCTATTATTTCATTTGCACTAGTTTTCAGCGCTACTTCTGGAAATTTATAAAATTTGAGAAAAAATCTCACGCGCGAGTCATGGTGGGAAATTTGATGTAGCGAGTAACGCCGGGTTAATACTGTTGCCCTGCACGTATTACACGATTTTTTCTTTGAATATCTCGGCAACAATTAAGAACTTTTTGAAGTATGAAAATTCTACTTTCGAAATCGTTTTTTTTTTAAATGGAAATCGAACCTTACCTGTCGCATTTAGGTAACAGATCGGAAGCTATGCATCGGACAGTACTTTTTGCACATATAAAGTTTATATTAAAAACTAATACTGAACGGAGGATCTACGCTACAACTAAAAAAATAACCGAGTAATGAATTTTTAAAAAAACTGCATTTTGGCCGGGTTTTCCCGATTTTCTCCTAAAGTAAAGGTTGGATCGGGTTGTTCGACCTCTTATTTTCTTCGTGTTTTTATTCTCTACAATTTCTCCATTGACGTCATCACGATTAACAGTTTTAATGTTATAAGCAAAGAACTAAAAGTGAAAAACATCTCACTACATCATATGAAACTATTCTCCAAACAATGGTGCAACTGGTTTTCTTTTAACACTTTTTACATGAAAAAATCTCTGTAGCTTGGCCTATAAGTAGGCATGCTTGCTACCTTTAAAAATACCTTGACGAGGAGATGACTTGATCCGAAATTGCTAACGACAAAGATATACCTATTCACAGACCGAAAACAAATAGCAATGCAAAGTCTATTTATTTATTTCAAAATAACTCTGAACTGAAAGAGAATACTACAAGTATTAAGTACATTATATAGAACATAATATAAGAAAAAATCTGTTTTTATAAAAATAGTTTATTAAAATTAATATTATACATTAATGACTTTTTTAACTGTTTGTAGATTTTCGTAATTTAAACCTATATTTTATACTACTTTGACATGTTTTAAATAACGCATTTTGTTCACTGTCTTCTAAATACTCTGCAAGTTCTTGACATGTCATAATATTTAAATTTATATTGATACATAATTCTACATCTACCAAAGCTACCCTCATCCGATTACGTTCGTCAGTTCATAGATTATTCATCAAGGAAAATATCCGTTCCAGATAAGTGGTGCTTATAGGAATTGACAAGACAAAATTCTACTTACAATTTTGAACAATTGAGGCATATCTGCATTTTGAAATATCTTGCACCGTATTTTGTCTACCTACGTATATTTCGAAACTCACTGAATTTTCTTAAATATTTTTAAGGACTTTTTACTTCACCTTATGTACGAGTATAGTAGATGTAATATATGTATACATCTAGGGAAAGTATTGTAAGGGAACTATTTTGACGTTTTGAGATTCGAGTAGATCTACGCGTTTCATATGTTTCTGTGTCCAAAAAACCTATTTTTAAAAAGTCGGTCGGTCAAAACGATAACTCAAAATCACGACCGATTTTTTCAATGAAATTTTATATGCAGATTCAGAACATAAAAATTGAGTTCAAGTTCGTAAATGAGCAAAATCTGATGTGCAGTTTTCCGGAGAATCCCATTTTCTCAATTTTCCACCCGAAATAATTTTTCACGCCTTTGCTCACCTTTGCAAACATTTTTTTTGAGATTTTCAACCCATAGGGGTCGGGACACTTTGGAATCGGAATTTTTTTATAAAAAGTTTAACATTGATCTTTTATAACTAGGTGTGCATTATCGATGGAAAGTTGCTGTATTTTTTTATAATAGTATGAACACTCCTATTTCTATTTTCACCAATTTCAGTCTGTCCTTTGCATAGACGTAGTTTCTACAAAAATTTTTAAGGTAATTTGTTACAAAAATTTCTACTCCAGCTTTAAGCCAGTATATTGTCTACAAATATAAAATGGAAGAATTCAAATTGTAACGAAGTTACTTTTTTGTTCCGGTATTATTTAGATTTAAAACCTGTAACCTGTTACTTCTTCCTTACTCAATTACTGTAATTTTAAATATTGTAAGGTAATGAATTGAATTTTACCTGGCAAACAATTTTAATTACAAGTTCGTTTATTTATAATATCTGGGCCGTCCGGTATATATACATTTCTATTTCATTTGATTAAAACATTTAGACCGTCTGGTATACCTATAGAAATTTTGGTTCAAACTAATTAAATGTTTGACTTTATTTACTAGACTTCTTTTTGAAGCGATTCGTGAAAATAATAAATACCGAGACCACAGTTTGAAAAGGGCTTTTTCTTTTTCCGCTCTCGTTTCGATAGGAAGTACGAAGTGTCTGCAGATAGTGAAACTTACCAAGTGTTTGAAAGGTAAAATGTTATTTTGCTTCGTATGTATATTTCTGAATTACTATTATTTTGGTGTAAAATTATAATTGATAGTTGAATTCAATATATTCCTTATAAAAGAATAAATTTGTTAGGACTCCCGTAGTTATACGATATTCAGTGGTTTTATCACATTACATTTTTAATTTTCTATAGTTCTAATAAATGTTGAATTGTAAACTATACGCTATTCTCTGATGTTGGTTATTTTAAAATTTTATTTGAGCTAGTTCCTCCGAAGATATTTTCAATTTTTACTTTTACGCCCAACCTATCTAATATGCGAGAAAAGTATTGGTTTACCCCAAAAAAAGTTGGAATTTTGAAATTTTGTTTTCAGTTATTTTTACGTTTTTCATCAACAACAACACGAAAAAACGGTTTTTAGAAAAAAAATCCTGTGTGTATGTCGTCGTCGTCGTTGTCGTCGGCCACTTTTCCTTGCATGTCTTCTTAGTACGATACAGCCTCCGGAGTGCAATAAGTCACCAATTTCATGATGGAATATTGTTAGGGACATGTCACAGATGAACCCTATTGATTTTCAGCTCACCAGAGCCAGTACAACGGGTGCTATGGTACTCGAAGTACCACATTTTGTCATTTTTTGAGAAATCTCAGTTTTTTAGCACGATACAGCCTCCGGAGTTCAACAGGGCGCCAATTTTATGATTGGATATTATTCAGGACATCTCACTGATGAACACCAGAGCAAATACAACGGGGTCTACAGTACTTTAAGTACGATATTTTTGTCATTTTTGGAGAAGTTTCAGTTTGTTAGCATCATACAGCCTCCGGAGTATATACATGTGACCAATTTTATGATTGGATATTATTCAGAGCATGTCAAAGATGAGCCCTATTGATATTCAGCTCACTAAAGCCAGAACAACGGGTGCTATGGTACTTGGAGTACCAAATTTTTCTCATTATTGGAGAATTTTCAGTTTGTTAGCACGATACAGCCACCAGAGAGTATACGATTGATCAATTTTATGATTGAATATTGTTCAAGGTGTTTCACAGATGTACTCTATTGATTTTCAGTTGACTAGAGCAAGTACAGCGGGTCCTATAAATCCAGATATACTAAATTTTTGGTTATTTATGGAGAAATTCCGGTTTGTTAGCACGATACGTGCCCCCAAGTGTATACAAGTAACAATTTTATGATAGAATTTCTTTCTGTTTCTGCCGTACAGATTTAGTTAATAGGGTTTTTCATTTGGTTTCCGGGAATTATATTTGATTACTGGATGATTCGAAAGTATTGCTCAGGAATTAAATAAGTTCTGGTACAAATTTCAACACCTCGCCAACCTTCTCGCGTTCTGTCAAAATTTCTTTCTGTTTCTGCCGTCCAGATTTAGTTAATAGGGTTTTTCATTAGGTTTCCGGGAATTATATTTGATTACTGGGTGATTCGAAAGTATTGCTCAGGAATTAAATAAGTTCTGGTACAAACTTCAACACCTCGCCAACCTTCTCGCGTTCTGATAAAATTTCTTTCTGTTTCTGCCGTCCAGATTTAGTTAATATGGTTTCGTTTGGTTTCCGAGAATTATATTTGATTACTGGGTGATTCGAAAGTATTGCTAAGAAATTGAATAAATTCTGGTATAAATTTCAACACCTCGCCGACCTTCTCGGGTTCTGTTAAAATTTCTTCCTGTTTCTGCCGTCCAGATTTAGTTAATAGGGTTTCGTTTGGTTTCCGATAATTATATTTGATTACTGGGTGATTCGAAAGTATTGCTCAGGAAATAAATAAATTCTGGTAGAGCTGAAACCTCGCCGACCTTCTTGGGTTTTGTTGAAATCTCCTTCTTCCTCCGCTGTTTTGAGTTGGTATGGGGTTTTTCTTTCCAAATTTCGTATGCCGTATGCACTATTTGCATTGTACATGAACCGTTTTATATGTTTCTCGCTTATATTTTGCATAGTTTATATTATTTGTTTGGAGACCCGTAATTTTCTTTAGTACCTTTTGGTAAAAGATTTTATTTATTTTGTTATCTGAGTCTACTTATTATCTTATAGAATATACACCTTTATTGAATTATTTTAGTTTCATTCACAACTTACTAAGAGTTCGTTATTACCGTTGGTTTCAATTTATGTAAGCTTGACAGCAGTAATTATCATATCGGTAGTTTATTTTAAGGTAATTCTGACGAGCAATAAAGCTCTATCAAACTAAGTATACCGCTACTTAATCTCTATAGTAAGTTACAGTCCGACCCCTGGAATTTTCCGTACCTCCATCTCTTGTTATCCGGAACCCTCGAAAGGTTTGGAGTCGAGGGGCCGTTGAATTAACCACGTTAAAAATCTGGCGCCCGAAAGAAAACTTGAATCCGCAGTTTTGGAGTGTCAATTGTGACGTGTCCAGATACGTAGTCGTCGACTTATAAAAGTACGGGACGAAGAAGGAAGTAAAAACGCGTCACAAAATGTGGTAACTAATTGAGATGCATGTTTCCTCTATCGAGTTGACTAAGGAATCGATATATATATATATATATATATATATATATATTGATATGGTCTAATATTTATGTGATATGTGTTTTAATTGTTTAATTTTATTAGAATTGCCGTACGTTGCAGCGACAATTATTGTATACGTAGAGCTTAAGCAGCGTATTTTTATTATATTGCAAACAAAGCTTAAACGGCATATATTGTGTATATCAAAAGTTGACAGAAGTTGTCAAAAATTTCCCGGCTATCAAATTGTAATTAATTGAAAGATAAATTTAACATAAAATACTCGAATCACTCTTACCTTCAGGGTGGGTTCAATGCGCTATTGAAAATAAAATTTTTATATAAATTTCTTTGTTCTGTTTGATCTATCTAATAATATAATGTGACTGTTTGTCCAAGACTATAAAGGCTATTCAATTCCTTTTTTGACATTCACAACGTATAAATGACTTGTATGTCACCAATAATGTCACTTTTTAAAATAAAATTTCTAAATTTGATAAATATGTTTAATTTTTATCAACGTTCTTGAATGGTTTGAATGTTATAAATGTGAGTAACAAATTTACAAGTATTTACAATTATAAATCAAATAAATTTTGAAATTTAGTTTTCCTTTTTTTACAACAATAAAGAACCAACTCGTATCTTCCCAGATATAAACTAAATGAACAACCTACAAATTATAACGCCTTATCTCTAATACCAAAAGTTTGATAAAGAATTTTTGAAAGAGTTCAATCAACTTCAAAAATTTCACTTGACTTGTCAAATATCCGAAATGTCTTTATTTTATTGTATCTTCAAATTATTTAATATTCTATGCGAATTGAAAAGTTTAGATGCATCTATAATTTAATTTGTTTTTAAGGCCTGAATCTTTCAATTAAATAATAATTCTGGAGTGGACTCACCAGTATTCGATGATAACAGTCAGCTCGTACAATTCTAAAAACTTTAGAATTCCGGATCTTACACCTCTGCTTCAATCTTGACAAAGTTTTTTTTATCACTCACGCACATAATTTAAATGGGTTACCGAATAATGCTTTCTATTATTAATCACTGTTGGAAATATTATAATACAAAATTATTGAATAGATCTAAAATTATATGTTACTCTTGGGAGAGCTCCTACTTAGAAGTTCTCTCTTCGGAGGATTCAACGTTACTAAATATTTTTTTCAATAAACAACCCAAATTATATTGTGGTTACCAAACTTTCTCTTTTTTCAAAAAAAAACTAAATTTTTATCTCCTTACTATAAATAGATTTGGATTTCTTGTATTAACTAAATACCTTAAAATGACTATTTATTTCTCTAACCTTGAATATCTTTTGAATTGTCATCGGAATGTCATCAGAAATTAAATAGTGTCAAATTTTATTTATACAGGGTTTTTCAATTATATTGAGTACATAGACAAAACAGGGTTTTCCAAAAGTATTGCATAAGAATATATTAAGTGAATTCTTTAATATTTGAAATAGGAGTACTATATTAAATTTTATTGTAGTTTATTTTATATGAATTTAATTATACGTTATATCTTTGATTTCAATAAGTTTTTTTTTAATTTGCCCCAGTATATTTAAAAAAAAATTATTTGGGTTCAATAATGTCACACAGTGCACTTACCTTTATATCTCTTTTAATTATTAAAATTTTTTAAATGAGCACTCAGCTTCTCAGGATGTTGAGTTCATAAGATTAAATATTCATATGATTCCTTTAACAATAAACGCCAGATCTTAATATTAAATTTTGATAAAAAAAATTTGTGATCTAAAATATTTGTATTCAATAAATTTTAAATTTTTCTCTTAAATAGTTTGAATTCTTATTATATCGGTGTCATGTATATATGTACAAGGTACATTCTAAAGTTTAAATGAATCTCTTTAGTTTGATTTAGTTTAAATTTGACTCTCGAATAGTTTTCCTTTCAATAATCTTATACTCGTTAATATCTTAAATTGTAATTGACTCGTGTTAGATATATATACAGTGTGTAGCATTATTTTTCCACATTAATATATATTAATACATATTCTCTATCTGAATTTTAAAGAAAATATTGAAATAAGGAAAATGTGCATATTTGGATGTAATAGTAGTGATAATCAATAATTTTAAAGTTTCAATATACAAATAAATTTTGACATTTCAATTTCGGATTATATTAATGCAGAATATACTTTATAACGATTTGAAAACAAGAATACAGATTTATCTGTTAGCAAAATTGCAATTATATTAAAAGAATGAAAATCACTCTTTGTTATAGGAAAACGTAAGTTTGTATTTTTTTAAAAAAAAGAATTTTTTTGGTAACCAAAGGAGAGGAGAATTCTTTATATAGAAAGTTGAGTTAGTTGATTTTGATATCCCCACGAGGCAACATCGAAATAAGAGTTGCCTCAAATTTATTTAAAAATATCATAGTAATTTATATGAATATTATCAGATTATCAAATCCTGCATTGTAAAGCCAGTGCGTGTATAATTCGCAACGAATTGCATCGATAAAGTGCGGGTGATTTTCCGATTTCTAAATTATTAATTTAGAAAGTTGTTCCTGAATTCTAAACACGGTTTAGAATACGAACGAGCTAACCAGTACCTGTTTGGTGAGTCCTGTCCAGTTTATTTACATTATTTCTCGAGTATTAATAGGCCTTTATTAAAAATATTTCAAAATTAGATGCATCTTATGGTAATAAATTCGATTGAAATTACAGTAACGTTACTCAAATAAAATTCAACGTCAAGCGAAGATAATTTTGGAATAGACAATTTAAACGGAAATTTGCGTATTTTGACATTGATATACATCAAGTATATAATCAAACATTTTGAACTTTGATAAATTATTTAGCAAGTAGATTTATAATTATAGGTTGTCTTAATTTTAAGGTTGATAGAAAATTCTATCTTTGTTTCTGCGTTTATAATATTTTTGAAAAAGTTCTAATTTCTTGTAATTTGTTATTTGATAATATATTATATAAATTTGAATTCCAATCACTCTTTGGTACTCATTTCATATTTATTTCTCATTGTATTTGATAATTTTCAGGCAATAGAAATTTTGATATAATAAGTGACATTTGGTTAATTTCCTGACAGTATAATCATATATGTCATAAGATAATTTAATTGTCTTATAGTATATTGAACAAACAGTTACTCTAGATTTGGAATAGCGTAATACGTAATTTGGAAAATTCTTTCAAAATTTATAAATTTGAATTATTATTTGAAATCTTTGATCCCTCCCTGAGATAAGAGTGAGTAAGTCGATTGTGTATTGATTTATCTTTCACAATATAAAATTTAATATTCATCTGAGCCGGGCATATTAATTTGACAACTGCTGTCAAAAATTTCAATAGGTTATATTCAGTGGTAAAGGCATATTCACAAGAGTGTAGTTACAATCATAAATTTTGACATCAACAAATTAAAAATCCATACAGATAAAATCATAGTATAATTATAAAAATATCGAAATATAATAATTGTCACCCAAACGTGGGCAAATATTATTAATAAAACATAGAATATATTATAATATATATATATATATATATATATATATATAAAATAGTTTCGTGATTATTGAATTTTTTATGCAAGCATGTTGAGAATGTATTAAAAAAATTGTAGGCCTGGCCAAAAAATTTTAAATTTTGGTTTACAGTGAATGATGTATGGACAAATTTATGCAGTACCATGTATTTTAATAAGAGAATTTTTTGTTATTAAAGTATTAGAAAGAAATATGTTGGGTGAAAACTACTAGCCTCGTTACATAAGGTGAAGTCATGTGCTGGTTACATCAACTGGTTTTAAGGAAAATTATCTCTCTATACAACTCATCTTCATCTAACTCGATAACATTTATGGCCTTTAAATTTTTATTTCAAATTTAGGTATTGAAAACGTTTCTAATATTTTAAGTATTGTATTATAGTAACTGATGAAGATGTTTTATCATTATTTTCAGCAGCAAAGTCTATATGTTTGTTTTGAATGCCACTCCTAATAATAAAATATCTTACATCTATTGGAAATAGTTTTTGGTTACCCTTATTTGAAGCGTCACATAAAGCTGAGACTGGTAGAGAAGTTTCTGTACACGCACCCGTTTCTTCCAATACTTTTAGGCCCCAAACAATTTGCTGATTGCTTCAGCTTTTGTTCGACTGCAACCCTTTTTGGCCAAATTAGAATCACGTTAAATATAAGAATTTAGTTTGATGCCGCAATCAGTTTTCAAATAGCTATGATGGTGACTTACAGTATGATAAATTTGGGCGACTTCAATTATAGAAACGTAATTTTCCTCGGCCGAGTTTTTTTTGGGATAAAACGATGTAAGCAATGTATTCTTGAAGACGGTACTTGCGACTCTACAATATCCTTTACTTTTTAAATGAGTATTTGAAGACTTTACTCAATCATATTTAACAGTAAACTTTATATTACATAGCCCAGTTTCATCACAACATTTTTTCTTTAAATTGTTCCCGGAACTCTGCAATTACTGAGCAATCCGCGCTGAATGTTTTTCCACTGATATCAAGTTGGCGAATGCCATGACGAAATTTAAACTTTTTGAGCCATCCATTGCTTACTTTAAAAGACGAGTCACCGTCAACTTTGTTGTTCATTTCAACAGCCTTGGCCGTTGTTATAGGCGCTGAAAGTGGAATCCCCTGCCTTCTTGCTTGAATAAACTATTGATACATGACAGTGTCCAATTAATCAATTTTACAGGTTCCATTGTCTTTCTTGTTCGAACATCTCCATCCATGCTCTGCATTGTTGACACATGACAACGCGTCACCGCACCTTAAAGAACTTTGTTATTACAATATTTATTATGCTATTACAGCAATGACGGTTTAAAGAGTTTTTACTGTATTAATTTCAAACTTCATTTTATAACAAATTTAATTAATATTTTACATACTTTTAAAATACTTTTTCCGATAATATTGTTAGCACGCATTTATAGCGTTGATAAAATTTGTAGATTTTTATATTCTTTATACAAATTTCAAAGTTTCGAAAAACTAATTTCAATTTTCTTGAACATTTACAGGACTGCTAAATAATGTAAAGTACATTAAAACAAATGCTATAGCTGGGATTATGATATGTGTATTTTGTGGAAATTTATACACGAAACGAGTAGAATTTTTTCGCCACTATTCAACACATCATTGTATAAAACGAAAAAAATTATATAAAATTAAATTTCACCATAAAAATAGAAGTGGCACTAAAACTGGAATCATTGACATGGGCATTTTGAGAAATCTCGGTGTAAAAGATGAAATTGAAATAGTTGAACATGAATTGAAAGCTGAGTTGCAGAAAACCACATATCAGTTCAATGTTACTGATAATTTAAACCCTCGTTTGGATGACGGTTTCAAATCGCTTTTAAAGGGAAGTGATTCAAGTAGAAATTTGCATATTCTCTCAGAAGAAAGGCCATTTAAATGCCACGTTTCTACAAATCATGGTACGAAACGTAGGAAAATACTAAATAAAACGAAATTTCACCAGGAAAATACAAGTCACCGAAAAAAGCAAGGAACCGACCTTACCATTCTCAGATATCTTGATGAAGATATAAAAAATGAAACTAAAATAATTGAACATGATTTGAAAACAGAGTTACAAGATATTGGATGCAATGACATTTTCAAGTTGAGTATAGATGAAGATCAGAAATTGAACAAAAGTGATTCACACAGACATTTACAAGATCACAAACGTGACATTTCTTCGAAAACTTTTTCGCAGGAAAGTCGTTTAAATACAAATTTGCCAATTTACACAGGAGAAAAGCCAATGAAATGTGACATTTGTTTGAAATCTTTTGTAGACAAATATAATTTAACTAGACATTTGCGTACTCACACAGGAGAAAGGCCATTCAATTGTAACATTTGTTCGAAAACATTTTCACAGAAAAGTCATTTAAATCCACATTTGCTTAGTCACACAAGAGAAAAGCCATTCAAATGTAACATTTGTTTGAAATCTTTTGCAGTCAAAATTAATTTAACTACACATTTGCGTATTCACACAAGAAGAAAGCCAATCAAATGTAACATTTGTTTGAAATCTCTGTCACAGAAAAGTGGTTTAACTAAACATTTGCGTACTCACACAGGAGAAAAGCCTTTCAAATGTAATATTTGTTTGAAATCTTTTTCAGATAAAACTAATTTAACTACACATTTGCGTATTCACACAGTAGAAAAGTCTTTTAAATGTAAAATTTGTTTGAAATCTTTTTCAGAGAAAAGTACTTTAACTTCACATTTGCGTATTCACACAGGAGAAAAGCCTTTTGGATGTGACATTTGTTTGAAATGTTTTTCAAAGAAAACTACTTTAACTTCACATTTGCGTACTCACACAGGAGAAAAGCCATTCATATGTGACATTTGTTTGAAATCTTTTGCACTCAAAACGTATTTAACTAAACATTTGCGTACTCACACAGGAGAAAAGCCATTCAAATGTAATATTTGTTTGAAATGTTTTTCAGAGAAAAGTAGTTTAACTAAACATTTGCGTACTCACACAGGAGAAAAGCCATTCATATGTAACATTTGTTTGAAATCTTTTTCAGAGAAAAATGGGTTAACTAAGCATTTGCGTACGCACACAGGAGAAAAGCCATTCAAATGTAACATTTGTTTGAAATGTTTTTCAATTAAATGTACTTTAACTTCACATTTGCGTACTCACACAGGAGAAAAGCCTTTCAAATGTAACATATGTTTGAAATCTTTTTCAAAGAAAAGTAGTTTAACTACACATTTGCGTACTCACACTGGAGAAAAAAGAGAAAAGACTTTCAAATGTAACATTTGTTTGAAATCTTTTGTAGACAAATATAAGGTAACTAGACATTCGCGTACTCACACAGGAGAAAAGCCATTCAAATGTAACATTTGTTTGAAATCTTTTTCAGAGAAACGTAATTTAACTAAACATTTGCGTACTCACACATGAGAAAAGACCTTCAAATGTAACATTTTAGGAATCTTTTTCAGAGAAAAATAGTTTAACTTTACATTTGCGTACCGGCACAGCAGAAATTCAAATGTAACATTTGTATGAAATCTTTTTCAGAGAAAAGTAGGTTAACTAAACATTTGCGAACTCACACAGGAGAAAAGCCTTTCAAATGTAACATATGTTCCAAATCTTTTTCAGAAAAAAGTAGTTTAACTTCACATTTGTGTACTCACACAGGAGAAAAGCCATCAAATGTAACATTTGTTTTAAATCGTTTGCAGTGAAAATTGGTTTAACTTCACATTTGCGTACTCATATGAGAAATGCCATTCAAATGTGACATTTGGTTAAAATCTTTTGCAGAGAAAAGTACTTTAACTTCACATTTGCGTACTCACGCAGGAGAAAAGGCATGAAATGTAACTTTTGTTTAAAATCTTTTGCCAAGAAAAGTACTTCAATTCCACATTTGCGTACTCTTACAGGAGAAAAGCCATGCAAATATAACGTTTGTTTGAAATCTTTTGCGGAGAAAAATAGTTCACATTTGCGTACTCACACAGGAGAAAATCCATACAAATGTAACTTTTGTTTGATATCTTTTGCAATGAAAAGTACTTTAATTTCATATTTGCGTACTCATACAGGAGTAAAGCCATTCAAATGCAACATTTGTTTGAAATGTTTTGCAGAGAAAAGTACTTTAACTTCACATTTGCTTACTCACACAAGGGAGAAGGCGTTCAAATGTAACATTTGTTTGAAATGTTTTTCAGAGAAAGGTGGTTTAACTACACATTTGCGTACTCGCACAAGAGAAAATGCATTCAAATGTAACATTTGTTTGAAATGTTTTTCAGAGAATTGTGGTTTAACTACACATTTGCGTACTCGCACAGGAGAAAATGCATTCGAATGTAACATTTGTTTGAAATCGTTTGCAGTGGAAAGTGGTTTAACTAACATCAAATGTAATATTTGTATGAAATCTGTTTCAAAGAAACGTTATTTAAAAATACATTAGCTAAGTGAAACAGAAGAAATGCTTACAAACCTGATATTTGTATGAAAACTTTTACACATGAACATTGTAATCCCGTGGATAGTCAGTGGGTAGAACATAATGGGCTGTTTGGTTATAACTAGTTTATTGAATAGACTAATTTATTTACAAGTTAAATTGAATTAAACTTCTTAATCAAAATTCTAAACGCAGCTAACATTTTTACCAAATAGCGTTCGTTACAAATAATAACAGATTTGAAAAGGATAAAATCAAGTGCACTTTTAATTTTCTTAAATTCCGTCTGGTTTAATAAGAAAATGCATAATTATGTTTTTAAAAGTCGCACGCCATTTTTATATCACTTTCGAATACAAACAACCGTTTCGAGCTGGCCGAATTGGTATTTTGTACGCGAAATTTGTAAGTTTAATGTGGAGGATGACGGTTCGATCCCATGTTGTGACTTATCTCGCTATATAACTCATCTTCATCTAACTCGATCACCTTTATGGCCTTTAAATTGTTTTTTCAAATTTAGATATTGAAAACGTTTCTAATGTTTTAATTATTGTATTATAGTAACCAATGAAGATGTTTTATCATTATTTTCAGCAAAGTCTTAATGTTTGTTTTGAATGCCACTCTTAATAATAAAATATCTTACATCTATTGGAAATAGTTTTTGGTTACCCTTATTTGAAGCATCACATAAAACAGAATGGTAGACAGTTTCTGTACACGCATCCGTTTCTTCCAATACTTTTAGGCCTCAAACAATTTTCTGATTGCTTCAGCTTTTATTCGACTGCAACGAACCTCTTTGGCCAACTTAGAACCCCGATAAATATAAGAATTTAGTTTAATGCCGCAATCAGTATTCAAATAGCTATGATGGTGACTTACAATATGATACATTTGGGCGACTTCAATTATAGAAACGTAATTTTCTTCGGCTGAGATTTTTTGGGATTAAAAGATGTAAGCAATGTATTCTTGGAGACGGTACTTGCGACTCTCCAATGTCCTTTATTATTTAAATGAACCTTTGAAGACTTTTCCTCGTCATATTTAACAGTTAACTTTATATTGCATAAAGTTCATTTAGACTGTTAACTAATCTTTTTTAACCAGCCAGTTTTTATATTGAGGATTTTCTTACCAAGAATCTTGAAAATGTTTCGCTTATTTGTAGAGCTTAATTCAGAAGACGAAGTACTTGGGATATCGCTGCCTCTTTAATTATTTTCAATAATTTCACTCAGGACATATAGGAAAATTGGAGAATGGTTATTCAATAGGTATAACATAAAAACAAAACTGTCAAAAACACTTTAACTATCTTAAACTTACTTGCAATTAATTTAGCGAGAATCGGCCCAAACCAAGGAACAGCAAGACGTAAGCGACAAGCATGAATATTTATGTGTATATATTTTTTCATTTGTTAAATACGACCTTACCCGGAGTAAATATCTAGTAGCCCGGAGTTCATAGGCTCTTTCAGGGAGCGAAGATAATGTCTTTTGTGGTAAAGTCTTCCAGCTAATCCCAGTTTCATCACAATTATAAACTTACTCCCTAACATTTTTTCTTTAAATTGTTCCCGGAACTCTGCAGTTATTGAGCAATCCGCGCTGAATTTTTTTCCACTGATATCAAGTTGGCGAATGCCATGAAGAAATTCAAACTTGTTGAGCCATCCATTGCTTACTTTAAAAGACGAGTCACCGTCGAGTTTGTTGTTCATTTCAAACAGCCTTGGCCGTTGTTATAGGCGCTGAAAATGGAATCTTCTGCCTTCTTGCTTGGATAAACTATTGGTACATGACAGTGTCCAATCAATCAATTTTACAGCTTCCATTGTCTTTCTTGTTCGAACATCTTCATCCATGCTCTGCATTGTTGACACATGTTGTTCTATTTTATCAGCATCACGTTTTATATCGTTAACTATTGTTCTCGCATAACCATAAATCATCGCTACAATCGTCGCAGTTTCACCCTTTCAAATTTTTTTTGTCAAAACCTAAAACAACACGTTTACGCCTTTCAGTCATTTTGTTAAGTCGCTGTAACACTCACACCTGCACTAAATATATTAGTGTAAATTATCAGTCAATAAAGTTGTCATTATTGGCACTATTACACAGCCCACTAGGTACACTGCGACATTGACAGCCTTTCCGTCACAACTGAAACATGATCCAGTGGTGACTGGTAACTCACAAGTGAGACAAAAGACAAGAAGAGGTGTTAGCACGTCAAGTGAAGGTCATATGTATCATTCTACGGTGGGCGAGTACACTCACTTTCCACTAAAATGGAGTAAGTAAACAACGCTAACGCGTCACTGCACCTCAAAGCACTTTGTTATTACATTATTATTATGCTATTACAGCAATGATGGCTTGAAGAGTTTTTACTGTATTAATTTCAAACTTCATTGTATAACAATTTTAATTAATATTTTACATAATATTGTTAGCAAGCATTTGTAGAGTTGATAAAATTTGTAGATTTTTATATTCTTTATACAAATTTCAAAGTTTCGAAAAACTGATTTCAATTTTCTTGAATATTTACAGGACTGCTAAAAATGGAAAATATATTAAAACAAATGCTAATGAAGGGATTATGATATGTGTATTTTGTGGAAATTTATACACGAAACGAGTAGAATTTTTTCGCCATTATTCAACACATCATTGTATAAAACGAAAAAAATTATATAATATTAAATTCCGCCATAATAGAAGTGGCACTAAAACTGGAATCATCGACATGGGCATTTTGAGAAATCTCGGTGTAAATGATGAAATTGAAATAGTTGAACATGAATTGGAAGCAGAGTTGCAGAAAACCACGTATCAGTTCAATGGTACTGATAATTTAAACCCTCGTTTGGATGGTCGGACAATCTCTAGACCAGTTTATAACCGAAGCAAAGAAAATGGCAATGAAATGTAAACTAGGAACTTTGCAAGAAGATCTTACAAAAACAGTTATTATTTCTGGGGTCAAGAATTCATCAATTAGAGAAAAATTATTACAAGAAGAAGATTCCACTAGTTTGGAAAAGATTATTGAAAAATGTGCAATTCTGGAAATGTCCAAAGAAAGAAGTGAAGCAATGAATGAGATACATCATGAGGCGGCAGTGGATTATGTTCAGAAGGAGAAATTCAATGGAAAAATCAATCGTGGAAAGAAAAATGTAAATCCAGAAAGTAAGAAATTTATTAATAATTGTACGAGGTGTGGTTTAAATCATCCAGTAAATAAATGTCCTGCTCATGGTAAGATGTGCAATTTTTGTAAATTTCAAAATCATTTTGAAAGTAAGTGCTACAAGAAAAAGAATAAAAGAAGAGTGAATGAGATAGTAGAAGTATAAGAAGTAATTAATGAAAATGCTGAAAATTCTTTGTTTATAGGCTCTATAGACAGTGTAAATACAAATGACAATGTGAATGAATGGGTAACTACACTAGAAATAAATAATAAAATAATTAAATTAAAAATTGACACAGGTGCAATGGCTAATATATTGTCATTTGATCTCTTCAAAAGTCTAGGATTATCTCCTAAAATTATTAAGAAATCTGATTACAAATTAAAATCATATACTGGTGATGAATTAAAAGTTTGCGGAAAATGTAATTTAAGTTGTTTTAAAAATAATAATGCATATGATTTGGAATTTTTTATTGTAAATAGTAATACTTCTGCAATTCTAGGGTTGATTGCTTCTCAAAAGTTAAATTTAATTAAAAGAATTGAATCAGTTTACATACAAAATGAGTACACAGAAGTAATAAATAAATATCAAGATGTATTTTCTGGGATAGGTTGTATTAGCCAAAAATGTAGCATTAGTCTAGAAGCAAATGCAAAACCTGTCGTTAATCCAATAAGAAGGGTAGCCTTTCCTTTGTTGGAACCCCTAAAGCAAAGTCTAGAGGAGCTAAAAAGGGAGAAAATCATTGAAAAGGTTGAGGGTCCGTCTGACTGGGTGAATGCTCTTGTATTAGTACGTAAACCAAATGGTAAATTAAGAATATGTCTGGATCCTAAGGATATAAATAATGTAATTAAAAGAGAATATTGTAGAATTCCTACATTTGAAGAAGTGTCCAGTAAATTAGCTTGAGCAACTATTTTTAGTACTTTAGATGCTACAAGTGGTTTCTATCAGATCCCATTAGATGACGAGAGTTCAAAGCTCTGTACATTTGGAACCCCATATGGTAGGTACAAATTCTTACGATTGCCTTACGGTATAAAGTGTGCTCCTGAAATTTTTCAAGAACGCTTTAAAAGTATTTTTGATAAAATTGAAGGTTCTGATATTTATATAGATGATTTAATCATCTGGGGTAGAAATAAACAAGAACATGATCTGAGTTTGGACAAAAAGAAATTAAGTACATGGGTCATATAATAAATAATAAAGGTATTAGTCCAGACAATTCTAAAATTAAAGCAATTTCAGAAATGCCATGTCCTAAAAATAAACAGGACATACAAAGACTTTTAGGTATGCTTACTTATGTGAGTAGGTTTATAAAAAACTTTTCAGATAAAACTGAGCCCCTTAGAAGTTTATTAAAAAAGGAAAATGAATTCATTTGGGATGAGGACAAAGAAAAAGCTTTTGTAGATTTAAAAGAAACTCTCACAACACATCCGGTTTTACAATTTTTTGATATAAATAAACAGTCAGTTATTTCAGTAGACTCCTCAAAATCAGGAGTAGGAGCTTGTCTTCTGCAGAATAATCTTCCATGTGCGTATGCCTCAAAGGCATTAACAGACACTCAGACGAGGTACGCACAAATCGAAAAAGAGTTGTATGCTGTTTGTTTTGGATTAACTAAATTTTATCAGTATATTTTTGGTCGTAGGGTAATTGTTGAAACAGATCATCAACCACTTATTTCCATTTTCAAAAAGCCGTTGAATAAATGTCCTGCAAGGTTGCAGAGAATGTTGTTACAACTTCAAAAATTTGATTTTGAGTTGCGCTATAAGCCCGGAAAAGACTTGCTTTTAGCAGATGCTTTGTCTCGTGCATATCTTGTAGAGAAGGAAGTGGATTTGTTGGATGATGACATTGAGGGTCATGTATGTATGGTTAAATTAGAATTGAATGCAACACCTGAAAAAATAAATCAATTTGTGATTGAAACGAATAAAGACACAGTTTTGAATGATCTTAAAGAACTAATTAAAAACGGTTGGCCTAATTCAAATAAAAAAGTTAAAAATCAAGTTAAAATATTTTGTCCTTATAAATCAGAATTAACTGTCATTGACGGATTAATTTTTAGAAACAATTGTCTGGTAGTTCCAAAGTCACTTCAAAAAGAAATGTTAGATCGTATTCATTATAGTCATTTAGGGGTAAACAAATGCATAAAATTGGCACAAGATTCTTTATTCTGGCCTGGTATGGTTGATCAAATAAGACAGAAAATTTCAAATTGTCACCAGTGCCTTACTTATGCCAATTCTCAGAATAAGGAACCTTTAAAGCCACATGAGATACCAGCTTTACCATGGAATAAAATAGGCTGCGATATTTTCGAAATAAAAGGAAAAAAATACCTTTTAGTCATTGACTATTTTTCAAAATATGTAGAAGTAGCAGAATTATTGAATAATCCAACAAGCCATATGGTCATAACAAATCTTAAGTTAATTTTTGCTAGGCATGGGATTCCAGTAACCTTGGTAAGTGATGGCGGCCCACAATTTACATCACAAGAATTCAAAACTTTTAGCAGACAATGGGAATTTAAGTATATAGTTTCGTCTCCAACCTATGCTCAGTCTAACGGCATGTCAGAGAGACATATACAAACTATAAAAAAAATGTTTAAGAAAATATTTAATGAAAAGAAAGATTTATATATGGCTCTTTTACATTATCGTACTACACCCATTTTTGAAAACATAACACCATCTGAAATTTAAAAACTTACCTGAATTGTACACAAATCAGTCAGTTTATGTTCAAACAAAACCAAATGGTAATTGGTTTCTTGGTAAAGTTGTTAGTAAACTAAGAGATAGAACATATAGATTGCAAATGAATAATGGTTCTATGCTAATAAGAAATCGGAAATTCATTAAACCGGTAGGAAATAAACATTTTCTAAATAATTCAGAAAACCATTATTCATCAGCAAAGGAGGAAAATCATAATGAAATTAAGTATTTTATAGAATTAAAGGATGATGATAATATCAGTAATGATAAGGAAAGTGTTAGAGAAGAGAGAGTGGTTGTAGATTTTGAAAATAGACTTGAAAATGAACAATGTGAAACTACCGAAGATGATAATCATAATGAAGAAAGTGTTAATGATGGAGATTCGGAATCGAACAGTGATGCAAGTAGTGTTTATGAAGAAAGCATTACTATAGTTGTAGATGAAAATAAAATGAGGGACAGTTCAGAAAGTGATTCGGATTTAGAGGCTAAATTTATTAAAAAAACTTGTATCACATCATCAGGTCGAATTTCGCGACCTCCTCCAAAACGGAATCAGTTTTGATTATCTTACTTAAGAAAGGGGGATGTAGGATTAGGTTATTTAGAGGTACGTCTGTACGTAAGGTAGTCACTGTCACTAATGTAAAGTTGGCAATGAAAGCTGTCATGGGCAGTGACAGTCAAGCGATGTTCTCGAACCTTGGCTCACGTGTATGTACTCAATAAAGAACAATACAAAATCAAGTGTTAATGTTTAATTAATAAATCCTAAAGTAAAGAAACAAACATTTACCTTTGTAGGAATTTCCCGTAAATTCCTACAATTGTCCTTAATTCATCATTAAGCCAAATGTTCGAAGTTTAAATCTCCGCGCCCTTTATTCATGTTCACGGAACCAATTGGTACCTCCCGCGCCACTTGCCGCAAAATTACCGCCAACGAAAGGCAATCAGTAAGTCTTGGCTCAACTCTTGTGATGACATGATCAAGTGTAAATTCATTTGTTTAAGTACGTACCTAATTTCATTAATCAATTTCATGTAACTGCAACAAATAAGAATGTGAATATCATGTGAATTGTTTTCCCGATATTGATCGGTGAATCGCCGTATTGTAAGTACTATTATTATTATTATAAATTATGATTTGAACCCGCATGGTCGCCTAGACCGGTTCATGGCGGTAGTTTAGCGCTGTTGCCGTATCCGCTACTAAAGTTTGGTACTTCGTTCAAATTATAAAAGAAATTGTTCAAGTTATAAGAATTCAATTAGATGGATTGTGAGTGGCCTGTATTTTTATTACACCTTTATTTTCAACGGCAATTTCAGCGTTCCCGTCAACAAAAGGTTGGCGAGTGCGCGAAGGCGAATATCCCTTCTCGTACTACCTTCTACATGTAAAATTTCAACATTTGGATCGAAAATGTGTTCGTTTTCTAATAATTGAATTGAATAGCTAGAATCTAATTTTTTGTTGTCATAGCTACGTTTTATCAGTCACCAAATCAATTCAATAAAAATCAAAGTCAAGTAGTCTTATTTTCACAAAAGCAGATAAAAGGAATACGGTAATAGCATTACCTAAAGAAAATTATATATTAAAAACCATCAATTTTATACAGGCAAGCAATTTTGAGAACCTTAAAAAAGACCCAACTAATAAATTTGCTGAAAGCTGAAAGCATACAGAAGAAAAGACGGAGAATTTAAAGCAAACCTTGCTTTTTTGTCGATACTAGGGCAATAATAATGTCTTAGCAATGGTTCAAAATGAACTACGAGATTAAGGTCTACTAGGATAGCTTTATAGCACATACACGTTGTATCTACATAAAAGATACCAAAACAAACAAGTGTAAACTGAAAAGAGAAAACCCACCACACGGGAACCGAGTACAAAATTATCAACGTTAAAACTTTCATCTGTATAAAAAGGTTATCTATGAGCTGTCAATTCTCCGGTGTCTAAATTACTAGCGTCTAGCCAGCTGAAAGTCACAGATGATCCTGACCAATTAAAAACTACCGAGATTAGGATCCGTTGGCGCGGAAGTTTAAAAATAATATCTGCTTTCTTTTGACAAGATATTGAATTATTTCAATTAAAACGCATCGTAATTGGTTGTTCCTAGGCCATTAACTGATATTATTTGATATCCGGCCGCATTTACTAAATCATAACGACATTGCTACACTGAGATAAAAGAAAAGGTGAGAGAACTGTTTTACAGTTATTTCAAAATCTGTTAAATTTGAATAAAAAAAACTGTTTAACGGTTACACGAACTTTTTTGGAATGTTAATTTACTCATTTATGTTTAAGTTATCAAAAAACTTAAACTAATATAGGTATTTCATTTTTCAAATTAAAATATAAATCGTTTAGTAGGAGAGCCAAAATTATTTAACTTTTCTATTTTCTCATTGAATCGATCAATTTGCTATTATAGTAATATTAACAATAATTGTTGATATAGTAACAACAAAAAATCGTTCAACAGCAATGTCGTTATGACTTAGTGAATTGTGCAGAGTAACTGAAGATTTAAAAAAATGGAATGGTTAAGAAAATTCTAATTCTTACTTTGATTAAAGTTGAAACGAGAAAAATACTGTTTTATTTTGACATATCTGTTGTCATAAGGAAATATGAATATTTAACAGGACAAAAAACTACCAAGGTTATTGGATTGTCTTATAAATTATAATTTATTTATACATTCTTAGATACCAAATTTAAAGCTATTTTTTCTTCTTTGTCGTACAGAACAACCTCCTCTGAGTATTTATTTTTTTATTGTGTGGAATATTAATATTTTGCGAAGAAGCAGAATTAACAAGGTGGTGTTTAGACACTAGTGCTGCAATTGTTGGTGGTATGGGGGCAATATTTTTATCTACAATCTCAAGTTCCTCCAATGAAGTTGCAGCCTCAAGAATTTGCAAAAATTTTATTTTAATTTAATTTTTTTTTCTCTTCAAATTCAAATAATTTGAACTATTCTTTTTACATAATTCTTTGAGAATGCAGTCCTCTTCAATGAAATTTTCTTGGACTACGTGCATATGAAGACTATTTTCGTCATCTGAAAAAATAACATGAAAAGTCATAAAAACTATGAAAAAGGAAAAATTCGTAGATTAAATTGCACTCTGCAGAAAAGTTCCAATAAGCGGCGTAGATATTTTTTTCTGGGTGTAATCGAACCTTTACATTTTTTTAGTCAGCTGCAAGAGATTTCCTAATAAATTTTTAGTCAATGTATCACTATAATTTTTTAAGTTAAACTCCCATCTCTGTATGGGGGAAATGTCACAATTTTGAATTTTCTAAAGATTTATAATTGGAGAGGTAGCGATTTCTTGCACTCCTTGCATTCAGAATTCATAATCAATACAGAAAATAGTTTTGCAACAAAAACTAAATAAAAGATGATCAAGGAACGTAAATAAAATTTACATATAATCTTGCACAAAGATAAACATTTCTATTCTACATTCCGCAAAACATACCATTGTTGCCAATGCCAGTATACTAAAACTTGAAATACCTCAGAATAGTAAAATTTTTACAAATTAAAAATATTCGGAGATATTTGAAAAAGTATAAAATGAATAAATTAGAGAATCTAGTATAGCTAGAAAAGTTTTAAAATTGCCCATAACTTTTTTATTATTGTAAAAATTATTTTCAGTCCACTTAAAATAATCTTCCATCAGATAATGATTTCGATTTGGCAACGCTGTTTAAATCATCGACAAGGTTGTTATTGTTAATTTCCATTGGTTAGGATCATCCGTGACCCTACAACTCACTAGACGCTAGTGTCAATTGACCAATAGTAAATCAGATTTCATCAAACTGACTGATCGATTTACAGGCGCCGCTAAATAAAAAATTTGATCAAATTCATGTATGACCTCACCAATCCAGTTTGATTAGCCAAGCTGCACCAAATATTTGATCGTGGGACCTAATAAAAATCTCACCAGCTTTGAAAAAAACGACTAGTCCCATCAAACGTAGGTCTGTGGCAACACTGGTGTCCTTGCTGATTGTTGGTTATGACCTATATTATTTGTCTGTGGTTATGACGTTGATTATTTTCATTACCAAGACTGTATTTTTTGTACAATAACAATTTTTTACTCATTAAATTTATATAATCCAGACAATGGATATAGAGCAAGATGCTATTAAAGAAGAAATGGATATCCAAAATGTAAAGGAAGAAATCTATATCAACGATGATTTTCTGTGGGATATTGATGTTAAACAAGAATTGATTGACGAAGTGCCTACGTTAAAAATTCAGAATGTAAGTGAAAACAAGAATAGAATTCATCCATTCAAACAAGAAATAAATGATGAGTCAAATTCAGTTGGAATATGTGGAAAGCAAATCAAATCAATAGGTGAGTTGAACGAATTTATCATTTGTGTTTGCATATTTATGCTGAGAATCTTAGGCACTAATATTCTTCAATAATGTGGAGCAAGATAAAACGATTTCTTTGTAACATGGTTTAAATTTTTCATTTAACTTTAGAGAATTAAAATGTAATTAAAATTTTCATATTAGCAAAAAACAATACAGTATAATATTTGAATAAAGAATCTAATGATATTTCATCAATAATCCTCCGATATTTTATCTTTTATACTATAAGTTGAATGCCGTATCTAGAAAGATCAACTATATAAATGTTCGTGTAAACTGTCTTATTTAAGATGTGTTAGACATTTTAGTTGATCTATTTTAAATTGTATAAAGCTTACAATTTCAATAATATCTTCTCAATTGGTCTACAGTAAAAACTCGATTAACCGTCATTGTCGGGACCGTGGTTGTGACGGTTTAGAGGATAGACGGATAACAGAAACATTGTATTATTCGTCCAAAACATAACCTTAATCAATTGTATTATAGACAGATATCACTCACTATATTTCGCAGCGAAAAGAAATTAAAAACAATTGTAATAGCAAATAAAACTGTTTATTACATGATAAAACATCCGTACAGTAGCTACAAATGAGGTAAAACAATGTACAGTTGAAATAGTTCATGTAGCTTGGAAATAGTCTGTCATTGTCTTCTGCCTCTTTGATGCTCGAGCTTTCACTGCAGCAATATTTCGTATTTTTTGGAGCAATAGTGTATGCGTGTCATTGGCCTCTTCTTGACTTTCAAACCGTTCTAGCTAATAATTTGTTTCTCGTCATGGTTTGAACACTTGTCTTCATTGGCCCCTTCTTCTCTGGTGGCACTTATGCTGGCAACAATTTCATCATCACTCAAAAATTTGAAACCCCCCGTCCACTGTCACACACTCTGGTTCCTTAGATTCTTCACTTTTATGTTGAGGCCAAAGTTTATTCCAGCAATTATTTATATTTGACAAAAATGGAATCTTTAAAACTGTTAGACTTCCAACATTGTTTTGCAAATGTTGATTCATCAGATGGCAGCAAACTTTTAATTAACATTTTTCTATAATGACGTTTCACATTTTCAATGATTCCCTGATATGCTGTATAATAGGCCAAGCTTTAGAGATTTGGAGTGAGCATTTTGTGTAAAAAGTGATAGGTGGAAACCAGATGCGCCTTTGTTTGAAGAATATATTTATATGATATAGTGAGATATTTTTCACTCAACTTTAGTATTAATAAATTTGTTATAAACAATTTTATTCCAAAAATCGCTTTTTTTAGTTTTTTGCTTATAAAATTAAACCTGTAAGTGTAATTGTAATATAGAATAGAGAAATTGTAGAGAATAAAAACACAAACACGAACAACTTGATCTGACCTTTACTTCAGGAGAAAATCGGGAAAACCCGGCCAAAGTGCAGTTTTAGTTTTTAATATAAACTTTATATATACAAAAAGCAGTCATCGTTAGATGCATATTTTTCAATCTGTGGCCATTTGAATTTTTTACTATGCAATTTTCCAGCAGGCCTGAATGCGACAGGTATGGACGTCTGTGAAGCTGGCAGAATGAAATAAAAACTATTACGATTTTCATTAGATTTTTTTTACTTTCAGTAGTTGACGTCTCTTTGCATTTGTGATATAATTTATGGTAAAAAAAATAGGGAAAAAAATAAAAAAGGACTTAGTACAGTTTTGTATTTACCAACAATTTTCTTTAGAGGACTTGGTATAACTAGGTTTAATATTGTTGGGACTTGAGTTTAATACAATAGACATCACACTCAAAAATAAAATTTTTGATTAAATAAAGGTACCTACATGAAAAAATATGGGTAAGTTTTATTTCTACTCAACAGCAAACAAATTCTAAACTAAAATTATCAGCTTCCAATTATTCAATCATCAAACTCATTCTGGGTTATCAAATCAGTATGAACCAAATCTCTGTAGTAGTTATGGAACTGTTTTGGAATCCATGTGAGGAGATTTTATAGGTGCTTG
The DNA here is from genome assembly GCA_963921935.1 of Galeruca laticollis. NCBI lineage: Eukaryota > Metazoa > Arthropoda > Insecta > Coleoptera > Chrysomelidae > Galeruca > Galeruca laticollis. Next base: position 154,401,536 of record OY998181.1, on the reverse strand, counting down.
TATTTTTTAGTAGAAATAAAATTTGGTCCATCTCGTAAGGGAGATAGTTCGTCTGGAAAAATACTACGTTGCCCAGATCTGGTCAAATTAATGCTTAGAAAATCTTCACATTCGAAATCGGTTTTGTAGAATAGTGTTCCACTATTATTTGCTGTTACTTGTAAAAAACCACTTTAGATAACGAAAAAGTATCTCCTTGCTTAGATTTCTTTCAAGAAATAAACGGGCATGTGGGATTCTGATATAATTGTCTAAAATTTTTAAAATCAGTAGTTTCCATGTTAAGTACTTCAAATGGGTTGTTAGTACTGCACATTCGGGCTAGGTGTTTCCAATCTCATGGTGTAATTATTTGAAAACCCGTAGTTTTCTTTCTTGCCCGTTCAATCATTGAGTGACTGCCATCCACCTCAAGATGAGTATGGCCTCGTAACAAAAACTTAAGGCTTATTGTTTTAAGGTTTGGAAATCTTTTTAAAAGCCAAAAGTATGCCATAACCATTATTAGATTTCTATTCTGGGACGGGCAGTTGTCAGACCAGATAGTGATCTATTCGTGCTGCGGATTAAATTTCCTAATGCCCATTTAATTATTCCAGAAGCCATTTTGTTTGCCATACTCTTCTTGTAATTTGGATTTCTCTGCAGCATTTTCGGCATCACGTATTTTAATTAGGAATGAGTCACAACTATCGCATGTATCGTTATCCGGTGGCTTAAATGACAAATTATATTCGGAGTTAAAAATATCTGCATATAGCCATTCCTTGGCAATTTCACTTTCCTCTAAATTTTCCGCATCACATTGGGTTCGGTACAAGTTATACATTTTAGATAAATTTAAATGACTGCCTAAATATTTCATGTTACTGTTTTTTCTTGAATAGTGAGACTTTTCAATAGGAAACTGACTAATAAGTTCACGTACACTCTCTCTTACAAAATCTGGAACTCTTACGTGATGGTCATGTCTACCCCTTTCATCAATTGAAAGAATACCACCAGACTTCTTTTTTCCGAGCGAAGTTGTTACAAATGTCTGAGATATTGAGAATGTGTTTAAGAAAAATGTCTTACAGACTCTGATGAATTTCCCATTTACCTCAAAGTCATATTCTCTTGTGTGGTTTCTAGCATTATCTCGCCTACCCGATCTAGGTCTTTTTCGATGAATCAGTACTGATTTAACATGTGACGCAACATATTGGCGTTTGCGATATTGTCATTTGAGGAATTCCAAAACAAAGGCTGTATAGATGACCTTGTTTCTGCATTGATGTTTTGAGAGCATTTTAAATAACATTCTTCTTTGTATGGATTTCCTAACTTTTTGGCACGTATCATTTTGGTTTTTGATACATGTTCTTCTCCACTTGTAACTTTATGTTTCTGTACATTAATTTTCCAGTTTGCATCCCGCCTTCGTCTTTTCTTTCCTTTAGGTGTAGTCTCTTCTATTATTTGATCTTCATGGGTATCACTGTTAGTATTTCTCGACCTTGTCTCTGCTTCTTCATTGTCACTCTCTTCGTAATTTGGATCTCGTATACTATCATCAGAATCTTCAAAATTGCGTATTTCCAAATTGGCAGGGTTTTGTCCAATTCGCGCCAAAACATTGGACGTTTCTTGTTGAATTGATAACGATAAACTTAAGTTCATGTTATTTTCGTTTCCTGAAAGTTTAAAGAAGGTTAGTTTGTTATAAAGGACAATCTTAGAAATTGTAACATTTTTTACTATTATTATCCTAATTTTTCGTAACTTTACTAACCTATTGTAACAACAGCAGGTTTGACGTTGGATACAACAGCTGTATCGTTAGAGTGGCATAGAAACATCGGATATAACTGTATTGTTAAAAAAAAATTCCATTGCTACTTGCACTCATAACATCAGTTTGAGAAAAAGTGTTGTCTTTTTCCACCGTATATCTTTCATCTGAAATTTTAAACATTAAAGAGGTAATTAAAACAGCTACTGAAAACTCTGTGCAGTAAAACCTTACCCCTACTCTCAATTATGATGTGTCATTTATAGCCTAATACCAGCTAACCATTGGCTTTCGCCATTTTTAAATAACCAAATTTATGCCAAAAAAACTAAATAAATGTGTGTGTGTTACTTTGGTGTTAGTACCAACCTTTGGTAATGCTAAGAGATTCTATTTGCAGAACAGCAGTGTCCTCAGAGTTTAATTCAATAATATTATTTTTTTCAAGCTGATCAAGGTTCGCAACAAAGCTGTTGTTTTCTTTACCTAAAATTAAAACAGATAAAAAAAATTACGGTTCCATATAATTGTGGACAATGAGGATTAATGAGGATTCTTATTTATCATGGACCTTTTTTCATAATCACTAAAAAGATAATTTGAATTATTAACAATATCCCTTTTACTAACTTTTACATCGCTATATTCTATAAAGTTAAATTACATAAAATAACGAAACCAATTAGACCTGTAGTTTCTTATGTTAATACTCCTAATAATCTATTGGCAAAGAAGCTTAACAATATACTCAATAGTTACGGATATGAATCTAAATACTCAATTAGAAATTCAATAGAACTAATCAAAAAATTAAAAGCATTCAAATTACAAGATAACACTAAGCTTATTTCATTTGACGTTACTAATATGTTCACTAAAATTCCTCCTGAAGAATGTCTAATACTTGTAAGAAAATTACTATAAGATAAAAATATTAATCCAGACATATCAGATATACTCAATTTGTTTGATGTATGTATTAATCAGAATTATTTCACTTTTGACAATAACATATATATTCAAAATGAAGGTTTACCAATGGGAAGCCATATATCACCTATTTTGGCAAACATTTTTATGGACAGTTTAGAACGAAAAATCTTTGAAAGTAATATTTCAAAAAACGTTTTATTTTGTTATAGATATGTAGATGACATATTAGCTTGTTTTATAGGTAGTGAACGACAATTAGATATATTTTTCAACCACATTAATAATTTACACCCAAAAATTAAATTTACATTAGAAGTTGAAGAAAATAACTTAATCAATTTTCTTGATTTGAAAATTCAAAGAGTTAATAATGTACTTGATTATGCAATTTACCGAAAACCAACACACACTGATGTGACAATTCCATATAATTCCAATCACCCAATATGACATAAGCTAGTGGCATACAATTCAATGATACATAGAGCATTTTCAGTTCCTATGAACAAATGTAATTTTGATAGAGAGATTTATACAATTAAACAAGTAGCAACATCCAACGGTTATCCATTACATATGATAAATAAGCTAATTAATAAAAAAGAGGAAAAAGTGGCATTACAACTAATATTTCCTATACAAACTGAAGAAGTAAAAACTTATAAAACCATCACATATACAGGAAATATTTCTAATAATATTTCAAAGATAATATCTTTAGCAACGAATACAACAATTTCTTTTAAAACAGAAAGTAACGTAAGTACAAAATTGTTAAATGTTAAAACAAAAATACCAACATTAAATAAATCAGGTATATGTAAACTCAAATGTCCAGAATGTAATGCTGTCTATTTGGTTCAGACCCTTGGAAATTTTGAAATCCGATACAGTGAACACTTACGAGCATACAGATTAAAACAACCAGATAAATCCCACTACGCAAAACATCTACTCGACACCAACCATTCATTGACACCTAACACAGAACTAGAAGTACTACATATTTGTGATAAGAAACAAGAACTGGATTTGCTGAAGAGTTGGAAATTAGAAGACACTTAAGAAACCCACAATATGAAGTCGTCAATGAACAGATAAATCTAGGGAGTTCTCCACTAATAAACTTTCTTCTTAAGTGATAATTGTAAAGTTCAGCAGATATAGTTTTCCTGGTTTTCTATATCATTGCACAGTTATACTGATCTTAATTGGAAAAATGATATCCAGGATATCACCATAGAGCTAATAATATCTAAGCTTCAATATTTGTAATATCACATCTTCTTTTTTCTATTAACATATATTAAGTCAATCACAAGGTAAGTCACTTCTTGGTCTAGCCAAAAATAACCACTAATCATCAGGTAGGCATCAAATAAAATGTAACTTCTGTCATTCTGACGATGATATTCAGTTATCGAAACAATTGTCAATATTTTAGAATTTTCAACATTTTTCATTATATTGTGGAATTAGCTCGAAACGTTGAGTTTCATTTAAAACACTAATATGAGTTGATTCCACGAAGTAAGGGTCGAGACAGTTAATTTAATTTTTCTAGTGGTTGGAAAAATTTTAGCATGGATTTTTAGAGGAGTGCACAAAACACCAAAAGGGCTTATTTTAATATTTGGTACTTTAGTCTAAATCTGTGTTTAAAATATTTTGTGGGGCAAATTAGTACAAATTCAGTTTTAATGGAATCGACTTTTATATTTCGTTTTTCAAGAAATTTTTAAAAGTTCGGAGAATGGGCTTTCTATTCAATTTATCGAAACAGGGGTTGTTTGAGGGGGTCGACGTTAATATTTTTTATGGTACAAATTAGTACAAATTCAATTTTGATGGAATCCACTTTTATATTTCGTTTTTCAAGAAATTTTGAAAAGATCGGAGGACAATAGGCTAGCTATAAAACTTATTGAAACAGGCGTTAATTAAATCTGAATAGATGAGGCTTTTACTTGACGAAGATACATACTGAACGATGAAATAAAACAATATAATTTGAATGAAGTTTTAAACAAATTATACTGTTTTTTTCATCGTTAATTAAATTATTTAACTTAAATATTTTGAAATATTTTTTTGTGGTGCAAATTAGTACAAATTCAGTTTTAATAGAATCGACTTTAATATTTCGTTTTTCAAGATATTCTGAAAATATCGGAGGATAATGGGCTTGCAATTCAATTTATTAAAGCAGGGGTGTTTTGAGTGGGTTGACGTTAAAATTTTTTGTGGTACAAAATCAGTTTTAATGGAATCGACTTTGATATTTCGTTTTTCAAGAAATTTTGAAAAGATCGGAGGATAATGGGCTTGCTATACAACTTATTGAAGCAGGGGTTGTTTAAATTGTTTAACTTTAATATTTTGAAATATTTTTTGTGGTACAAATTAGTACACATTCAGTTTTAATAGAATCGACTTTAATATTCCGTTTTTCAAGAAATTCTGAAACTATCAGAGGATAATGGGCTTGCAATTCAATTTATTAATGCAGTGGTTGTTTAAGTGGATTGACGTTCATATTTTTTGTTGTACAAATTCAGTTTTAACGTAATTGACTTTGATATTTCGTTTTTCAAGAAATTTTGAAAATATCGGAGGATAATGGGCTTGCAATTCAATTTATCAGAGCAGGGGTGTTTTGAGTGGGTTGACGTTAAAATTTTTTGTGGTACAAATTCAGTTTTAATAGAATCGACTTTGATATTTCGTTTTTCAAGAAATTTTGAATAGATGGGAGGATAATGGGCTTGCTAAACAACTTATTGAAGCAGGTGTTGTTTAAATCGTTCAACTTTAATATTGTGAATTATTTTTTTGTGGTACAAATTCAGTTTTAATAGAATCGACTTTAATATTTCGTTTTTCAAGAAATTCTGAAAATATCGGCTTGTTATTCAATTTATCGAAGCAGGGGTTGTTTAAGTGGGTTGTCTTTAATCTTATGGAATATTTTTCGTGTTACAAATTAGTACTATTAGAATCGATTTTAATATTTCGTTTTTCAAGAAATATAATGATCGGAGAATAGGCTTGCTATTCAATGTATCGAAACAGGGGTTGTTTGAGGGGGTTGACGTTAATATTTTTTGTGATTCAAATTAGTACAAATTCAGTTTTAATACAATCAACTTTTATATTTCGTTTTTCAGGAAATTTTGAAAAGATCGGAGGATAATGGGCTTGCTATACAACTTATTGAAGCAGGGGTTAATTAAATTTGATTAGATGAGGCTTTTACTTGATGAAGATCCATACTGAACGATGAAATAAAACAAAATAATTTGAATGAAGTTTTAAACAAATTATACTGTTTTTTTCATCGTTCATTAAATTATTTAACTTAAATATTTTGAAATATTTTTTGTGGTGCAAATTAGTACAAATTCAGTTTTAATGGAATTTAGTTTTATATTTGGTTTTTCAAGAAACATTGAAAAGATCGGAGAATGGGCTTGCTATTCAATTTATCGAAACAGGGGTTGTTTGAGGGGGTTGACGTTAATATTTTTTGTGGTACAAATTCAGTTTTAATAGGAATCGACTTTAATATTTCGTTTTTCAAGAAATTCTGAAAATATCGGCTTGCTATTCATTTTATCAAAGTATTTGTTTAAGTGGGTTGACTTTGATATTTTGGAACATTAGTTATAGTTCAAATTAGTACACAATAAGTACTAATAGAATCGACTTTAATATTTCGTTTCTCAAGAAATATTGGAAAGATTGAAGAACGGGCTTGTTATTCAATTTCAAATTAGTACAAATTCAGTTCTTCAATTTCCTGTATTAATTTTAATTTTTTTAAAATCATTTTTAATTTGGTCTTTCCAGGTTAGCATGAAGCTGGCAGCGCCATGTTTTTTTCTTTAATGAGTAAAGGTGCAAAATTATTTTTTGGGGGACAAATGAGTACTAAAATTCGTAATAGGTTTGATTTGATTTTGCCGAAATGGTTCTGCCAGCTTCACAGAGATCAGGTATAGACCGATTTAAATTTAGTAAGACGATTTCGAAAGTACAATTTTAATACTTGAAACGTACATCTTGGTTTCGTATTAAAATGCTGAGAAATATGGTAGAAATGAACCTGAACATCACGAAAAACGGCTGAACGAGCGAGAGTAGTTGAAGAGGGGGGAGAGCAGCAGACAAGAAGAAGCATGTATATAGAGATGGCAGTTATTAGGAAATAATTGATTCATATATTGTTCGATTATTTCTCTCAAAATGGAACCAAACTTTACTTTTAGGCGGTGACATAATTTTAATATTTTTAAATAAAATTTCATCTAAATTATAAAAAATACCTTAAAGAAATCATAAAAATACGTATTTTTAGAAAACTGCACATGTATTTTCTTTGCATTTTATAATTTTATGGTTATATTTATGAATGTCACTTTCTAGTAGACAAATATAAGAATTAATCAATTAATTTTAGAATAATCGAATTACTGTATATCATTTTATTAATCGTTGAATTGTTGAAATAATCGATTATTCTTCTGTTTCAATTAATCTTTGTCATCTCTACACGGATATAGTCATATAGTAATATTGTTGCTATGCACGTATTACATGATTTTTTCATTTGAATATCTCAGCAACAATTAAGATCGTTTTGAAGTATGAAAATGCTACTTTCGAAATAGTTTTTTTTAAATGGAAATTGAACCTTACCTGTCGCATTCAGGTCACAGATCGAAAGCTATGCATCGGACAGTAATTTTTGCATATATGTATAAATTTGCTGTATTTTTTATAATAGTATGAACACTCCTATTTCTATTTTCACCAATTTCAGTCTGTCCATCACATAGACGTAGTTTCTACTAAAAATTTTGAGGTAATTTATTACAAAAATTTCTACTCCAGCTTTAATCCATTATATTGTCTACAAATATATAATGGAAGAATTCAAATGTCGTACACTAACTTCCCACTAAAATGGAGTAAGTAAACAACGCCAACGCGTCACTGCACCTTAAAGAACTTTGTTATTACAGTATTATTGTGCTACTACAGCAATGACGGTTTGTAGAGTTTTTACTGTATTAATTTCAAACTTCATTTTATAACAAATTTAATATTTTACATACTTTTTCCAATAATATTGTTAGCAAGCATTTGTAGCGTTGATAAAATTTGTAGACTTTTATATTCTTTATACAAATTTCAAAGTTTCGAGAAACTAATTTCAATTTTCTTGAACATTTGCAGGACTGCTAAATAATGGAAAATATATTAAAACAAATGCTAATGCTGGGATTATAATATGTGTATTTTGTGGAAATTTATACACGAAACGAGTAGAATTTTTTCGCCACTATTCAACACATCATTGTATAAAACGAAAAAAATTGTATAATATCAAATTTCACCATAAAAATAGAAGTGACACTAAAACTGGAATCATTGACATGGGCATTTTGAGAAATCACGGTGTAAAAGATGAAATTGAAATAGTTGAACATGAATTGAAAGCAGAGTTGCAGAATACCACATATCAGTTCAATTTTACTGATAATTTAAACCCTCGTTTGGATGACGGTTTGACAGCGCTTTTAAAGGGAAGTGATTCAAGTAGAAATTTGCATATTCTCTCAGAAGAAAGGCCATTCAATTGTCACGTTTCTACAAATCATTGTATGAAACGTAAGAAAACACTAAATAAAACTAAATTTCACCAGGAAAATACAAGTTACCGAAGAAGGCAAGGAACCGACAGTATCATCCTCAGAAATCTTGATAAAACTATAAAAAATGAAATTAAAATAGTTGAACATAATTTGAAAGCAGAGTTACAAGATATCAGATGCAATGACATTTTCAAGTTGAGTATAGATGAAGATCAGAAATTGAAAAAAACTGATTCACACAGACACTTGCAAGCTCACAAACGTGACATTTCTTTGAAAAACTTTTCAAAGGAAAGTCATTTAAATACACATTTGCCAATTCATCCAGGAGAAAAGCCATTCATATGTAACATTTGTTTTAAATCTTTTGCAATCAAAACTAAGTTTATTACACATTTTTGCAATCACACAGGAGACAAGCCATTAAAGTGTAACATTTGTTTTAAATCTTTTACAAAGAAATATACTTTCACTACACATTCGCGTACTCACACAGGAGAAAAGCCTTTCAAATGTATGATTTGTTTCAAATCTTTTTCACAAAAAAGTAGTTTAACTTCACATTTGTCTACTCACACAGGAGAAAAGCCATTCATATGTAACATTTGTTTTAAATCTTTTGCAAACAAAACTACTTTTACCAGACATTTGCGCAATCACACAGGAGAAAAGCCATTCAAGTGTAACATTTGTTTGAAACCTTTTGCAAAGAAATGTAGTTTAACTGCACATTTGCGTACTCACACTGGAGAAAAGCCATTCAAATGTAACATTTGTTTGAAATCTTTTTCAGAGAAAAGTAATTTAACTTCACATTTGCGTACTCACACAGGAGAAAAGCCTTTCAAATGTAACATTTGTTTGAAATCTTTTGCAAACAAAACTAATTTTACCACACATTTGCGCAATCACACAGGAGAAAAGCCATTCGAGTGTAACATTTGTTTGAAATCTTTTGTAATCAAACCTTATTTAACTATTCATTTGCGTACTCACACAGGAGAAAAGCCATTCAAATGTAACATTTGTTCGAGAACATTTTCACGGAAATTTCATTTAACTAGACATTTGCGTAATCACACAGGAGAAAAGCCATTCAACTGTAACATTTGTTTGAAATCCTTTGCAATCAAAACTAATTTAACTACACATTTGCGTACTCACACAGGAGAAAAGCCTTTCAAATGTAACATTTGTTTGAAATCTTTTTCAGAGAAAAGTGGGTTAACTATACATTTGCGTACTCACACAGGAGAAAAGCCATTCAAATGTAACATTTGTTTGAAATCTTTTGCAAAGAAATGTACTTTAACTGCACATTTGCGTACTCACACTGGAGAAAAGCCTTTCAAATGTAACATTTGTTTGAAATCTTTCTCAGAGAAAAATGGGTTAACTAAACATTTGCGTACTCACACAGGAGAAAAGCCATTCAAATGTAACATTTGTTTGAAATCTTTTTCAGAGAAAAGTAGTTTAACTTCACATTTGCGTACTCACACAGGAGAAAAGCCTTTCAAATGTAACATTTGTTTGAAATCTTTTTCAGAGAAAAGTGGGTTAACTAAACATTTGCGTACTCACACAGGAGAAAAGCCATCAAATGTTGAATTTGTTTGAAATATTTTGCAAAGAAAAGTGGTTTAACTTCACATTTGTGTAATCACTCAGGAGAAAAGCCATTAAATGTTACATTTGTTTGAAATAATTTGCAGTGAAAAGTGATTTAACACATTTGCGTACTCACATGAGAAAAGCCATTAAAATGTAACATTTGTTTGAAATCTTTTGCAAAGAAAAGTACTTTAATTTCACATTTGCGTACTCATACAGGAGAAAAAAATGTAACCTTTGTTTGGAATCCTTTGCAGAGAAAAATAGTTTAACTTCACATTTGCGTACTCACACAGGAGAAAAGTCATTCGAATGTAACTTTTGTTTGAAATCTTTTGCACAGAAATGTACTTTAATTTCACATTTGCGTACTCATACAGGAGAAAAGCCATCAAATGTAACATTTGTTTGAAATCTTTTGCAGAGAAAACTACTTTAACTTAACATACGCGTAATCACACAGGAGAAAAGCCAGTAAATGTAACATTTGTTTGAAATCTTTTGCAGAGAAAAATACTTTAACTTCACATTTGCGTACACATGAGAAAAGCCATTCAAATGTAATATTTGTTTGAAATCGTTTGCAGTGAAATGTGGTTTTATTCACATCAAATGAAACATTTCTTTGATATCTTTTGCAAGGAAAAGTCGTTCAACTACACATCTGCTTATTTACACAGGAGAAAAAAATCAAATGTGACATTTGTATGAAATCTGTTTAAAAAAAACTTTATTTAAAAATAAATTAGCTTAGTCAAACAGAAGAAATCCTTACAAACCTGATCCCGTGGGTATAACATAATTGGCAGTGTGGTTATAACCAGTTTATTGAACAGACTAATTTATTTATTTACACGTTGAATTAAATTAAACCTCTTAATCAAAATTCTAAATCTCTCTCTATATATATTATAATACATTTTTTAATTAATAATAAGCATACACTTATCAATAATATGCATTTATAAAAAGAACACCCTGTATGTCAAAATAGAAATTCTATTGGTGAAAATAGAAGAATATCGTATGACAGTTCAGGGATTTGTTAATATTGTTGCGAAGAAAACATTCCTTTTATAGTTATGATTATATAATGATGATTATATAATGATCTTCGAATATAATAACAATATTTCAATTTATTATTTATATTGTAACATAATTATTATTGTCATTTTTACTTATGTACAAAGGTTTATAAAAATCAATCAATGAAATGTCACATTGATTGATGGCATCAGTTTAGCAATCAAAATGAATTGTATGAGTAGATCCTGTTTAGGATTTAAACCAATTCGGAGGAGAAGGAAACTCTGGTATCCAGGAAGTCAGATTTTGGTTGCTAAGAGGGAGGACTATCAATAAATTTTTGAAAAAAGAAAGTAGTTGGTTGTTCTGGGCTGAAATTGGTGAGAGATTTTTATGAAATTTTGACAAAATCATTAACAATAAACTTTAAACTAAAAGAGAAACATACCTTACAAATGTAAATTGTCCATTTATATATTTTGCGTCTTCGCAACAAAATATATTTCGAATCATCCATAAAAAATTGTTCCTGGTTCCCGAATCTGTAATTACTTAAATACATCCTGCAGTCAACAGTGTTTCCTATGTAGCAGTTCTTGATTTATAGATAAACCTTGTTGGAATTTTAAGGTTTAAATCCCTTGACGACAGTATTGCAGTCCTGACCTGACTATATCAGTTTAAACCCCTAACTTTATTCTTTGCTGAAACAGTAAAGAAAATCATTGAACTCTACTTCTTTGTAAATTTAATCGTATTCAAGTTTTTAATTAGACTTAAGGATTACCTTACGTACTTGTTAATTGTTCATTCACTATTGTTTCTAAATCATTTTCATTTACTCATCCATAATTGGCTTTGAAATCATATAATTTCCTCAGACGTTGAATAACATAACATAACCTTAAATTGCGTTTCAACGAATATTTGTTATCTCTGCACAAGTCACAAATATTTCTTGTCCGGTATTTCCGAGTCAAATCACGATTCAAGTTTATCATCTGTAAATTCATCCATTTTATGTCTTTGTATTAGATTTTTATATGTTGAAATTTATTAAACTGTTTACTAATTTGAGTTCGATACTTATTTAAATTGATCTTAAACTATTCTGCGGAAAAACAAAGGCCCTCTGTATCTGTAAAGATTTGAAGGGTGGGTGGCCCCACAGCACTTAGGCCACAATTGGCCCATTGTGCATCCTTCTGAGGTTCAAAACTTCCTTCTAGCTCGTCATCCAGCCTACTTCCTTGAAGTAGGCGATAACGTCGCCTGAATTAGTTCCCTCATATTGGCGTATGTTAGCCTGTACTCGCCGAATACTTGAAACCTAAATTGAGAGAGTGTCTGACATTCGCAAAGAATGTGTTCGACAGTCTCATCTTCATGTTCACATCCTCTACAAAGTGGGGTGTTAGATAAGCCCAGTCTGTGAAGGTGTTTTCGTAGGTGCAAGTGACCAGTCAGAATTCCCGTGATTGTTCGTAGGTTCCGCCTGTTCATAGTCACGTATTTTTTGGCTACTTTGCTGTCCGGGTACTGTAGCAGTTCCTTGGCAAGCCTGCAGCCTTCTGCGTCGTCCCATCTACCCTTAAACTTATTAAGGGAGTGTTCCTTTAATAGGTCGGCCGTTGCTGACGCCGATAGACCAATGAAAGTGCCAAGTCCCAAGAGTTTTTGGGAGGCTGCCTTCTTGGCTAGCGAGTCTGCAATACGGTTTCCTTTCGATTTCTCATGGCCCTTGATCCAGCCTAAAGTGACCGTGTTGTTGTTACAGGCTTCGATTAAGGCCATGTGACATTCTAGTACTAGGCCTGATGTAATACGTGGTCTGTTCAGGTCTAGTAGTGTTTGTCTACTGTCCGTAAGGATGTATATATTATTACCTGCGGTTTTCCTTTTGGTAATCTCTTTAGCAGCGATGCAGATAGCAGTGAGCTCTGTTTGAGCAACACCTGCATTGCAGCCCATTGCCCATTTTATGTTTAGATTCAGGGATCTGGAAAAAATACCACATCCTGAGCCTACATTGGATTTAGACCCATCTGTGAAGATGCGGATTGCGTCTTCTTCCAATAGGTCTTATGAGTTGTTTTTAAAGATTACCTTGTAGGGCCTGTTGAAGGCATATCGCGGTGGAATCGAGTCCGTATTGGCCTGCAGCAGTGGGATCTCCCTGAGGGCCTCATGCCACAAGTTACGTCTCAGTTTACCGGATCCTACATCAGGTTGTATACCAGTAGAGCGCAGACGTGCCATAGTCATCAAAACAACCTCCTTGATGTATATGTCAAGGGGAGTGAGACCGAGGATTACCTCCATAGCTCTTGTTGGTGTGGTTCTCATGCCTCCTGTTGTGTTGAGGCATGCTGTTCTTTGGATTTGGTCCAGTTTACGGACGACTGTCAGCTGGTTTGCCTTAGATCCCCAGGCAATCGCACCGTACGTTAGCATAGGTCTGATGATGGCAGTGTAGATCCAGGCAGCAACCTTAGGTGACATTCCCCAGGTGCGGCCGATGGTTCTACGACACTGCTCATAAGAAATATATGCTTTTTTAACTCTGTTTTCTAAGTGGGAGTTCCATGTTAACTTATTGTCAAAGGTGACCCCTAAATATTTCACCTCTGAAGAGAAATTAAGTTTGGTATCTAGGAGCTTTGGGGCTTGATGTTTTGCAAGCTTCCTTTTTTTCGTGAAGAGGACCATCTCAGTCTTTTTTGGATTTATTGACAGCGAATGGTCTCTGCACCATTGTTCTATGATATTGAGGGCCTCCTGCATTAAAGCGCAGAGTGTCTCCTCGAATCTTCCTGTTAGCAGAATCACTAAGTCATCTGCGTATGCTATTGTGTAGTAGTTGTTATCATTGAGGTGGCTGACCAAGGAGTCTAAGACCATGTTCCATAGTAGTGGTGAGAGCACCCCTCCCTGTGGACAACCTTTTACAACCAAGCCTCTGATGGTTACATCATCTACACTGATTTTGATTGCTCTTTTTGAGAGCATGTTATATATCCAGCCATTTATGGTTTGGGGGATATTCTTATTGGAAAGTGCATTTGTTATTTTAGGAAAAGTGGTTCTATCAAATGCGCCTTCTATGTCTATGAATACACCCAGGGTGGACTCCTTATTTTCCAACGATTTCTCGATGCGGCTCGCCACGAGATGAAGAGCCGAATCCGTGGATCTCCCTTGAGTGTATGCATGTTGATTTGGATGCAGTGGATTTCGTGTTATCACCACATCTCTTATGTATCGTTCGCACAGCCTCTCTAAAGTCTTCATTGTAAACGATGTGAGGCTAATGGGTCGATATGCTTTTGGGATGGAATAGTCCATTCTTCCTGGTTTTGGTATGAACACAACTTTGACTTCTCTCCAACCTTTTGGAATATACCTCAGTGCCAGTGAGGATCTGAGGATTCCTACCAGGTGCGGCATTAGTTCATCCAGGCCCCACTGAAGTAGGGCTGGATAAATGCCGTCCGTTCCCGGGGATTTAAAGGGGGAGAAGCCTAAGATGGCCCACCTCAGTCTGTCCGCGTCGACGATCTGTCGTGATAAACGCCAGTCATCGTCCGTCGGGTAGTGATTCTCCTCATCCTCCAGGCCGCCGTATTTGTGGTTCTGGAGTCAGGGAAGTGAGTTGACATCAATAATTGTAGACTTTCCTTTAGGTTGGCAGTTTTAGTGCCATCCTCTCTGGTTAGTATACCGATATGACGGTGGGGATCATTTGAGAGGGCTTTTTGGAGTCTAGCTGCTTGGGGAAAATCCTCGATTTCCTCGCAGTAGATTCTCCATGCCTCTCTTTGCTTTTGTCTGATGACTTTTTTATACTCTTTGAGGTGAGACTTGTATGAGTTCCAATCCTCTTTGAGTTTTGTTCTTTTTGCCTTATTGAAAGATTTCCTGGCCGTCCCCCTGAGCTGGCCAATCTCATGGCACCACCACGAAGTGGAGGCTCCATCGAGATCGATCCGCCTGAGTGGGCAAGACATCTTGTAGGCATTAATAATGGAGTTTCGAATTGTTTCATGATAACTTTCCAAATCTCCTTTATTGTTGGGCAACACATCCTCGACTCCTCGCAGATCCCCTTTCAAGCAGTGGACATATTTTGTCCTATCCGTTTTCCTGGGGTCGCGAGTCATTGTGGAGGTTGTGAGCGCAAGTTTTATTTCGAATTTTATCCAGCGGTGGTCCGACATTGAAATATCGTCGGATACATGCCAGCCGGAGATTTTATTCGAAGTATTAATAGTAGATAGGGTAATATCTATTCGCGTTTGACTACGAGAGTTAAGCAAAGTTGGTTCAGTACCTCTATTTAGAATGCAAAGATTCTTGTTAGTTATATAATCATAAAAAGACTTACCTCTAGTGTTAATATCTTTGCTGCCCCACCTTACGTGGTGAGAGTTTGAATCGCAGCCTATTACCAGTTCAAGCTTCTGGGTGAGACAGTGTTCCACAAGGTCCTCCAGCTCCTTAGTTGGTGGTGGTTTAGCTGCGTCTGAGGGGAGGTATGCGGATGCCAGTATTAACACTTTCTTTTGACCTTTCTGTGCATATTCAACCTTCACTACCGTTAGGTCGGAGGACGAAAAATGCGTCAGTGGGTAGGTCTTAAAATTTCTAGGGACGTATATGGCCGTCCTAGGTTGCTGATTGCTTGGAAAGCTGAAAATTAAACCTTTTGGATTATTTAGACCCATGATTTTGGTTTGTCTTATCCAGGGTTCTTGGATAAGTGCTATTGTATCCTGCATCACATCCAGGTGGCGGCAAAGTGTTGCCGAAGCCACCTTTTTGTGTTGAAGGTTGCACTGTATGAATCTTACCTTTTCATTGTCCATCTCGGCTTGATGGTGGTGAGATGGATATTTCTTTTAGGCCATCTCCACTTCCTCACTTGGAGGTGTGTTGACGTCGCCTGTGTCCTGGCTTAGAGCTGTTAGTTCTGCCAGGAGAGTGTCAGTCGCCATCTTGGAGGATGGTTCGACAGTCTCCGCAGAAGCAACAGCTTCTTGGAGTTCCTCGGGTGGGAGAGGGGGGTTCGTGCTCGATCCCTTCCGTTCCGGGTCCAGTTTCTTTGTTTTGACAATCAATGAGGTGAACGCGTAGCTCATCCTCATTGATCGTTTTTTTAGGACACCCATTTCCTCGTCTCTTACGCCAAAGACGAATAGGTGTCCTTTGGGGTTGACCTTTGCTTCGTGGTGGAAGGAAAACCATGCATCCACTCGAAGGTCTGGGTTTTGTTTGTCCAGCCGGCGCAGCACATCCTCTTTGTCACCCAGGTCAGCGTGAGCTTCGCTGGGGACCCAGAGGGTGGCTTTTGTCAGCTGGGGGAGGTTGTCGACGTGCACCACGTCGAGCTTAGCCTCCTTCCACGGTTTCAGTTTTGAAACTGTATTTCTTAGCCACTCCAGCGTTTCGTCATTATCGCAAGTGACTCTGATTATTTCACCAGAGTGCGACCATGACCTGAAAGTAGGTGGCTTTTTCAAACTGCTGGAGGCGGACATAAGGGTTTTGTCCAAAGCCTCCATTAGTTGTTTTTTGATAAGGTCTCCATTATCGGTAATTATTTTACCGTATGGATCGGCCTTATCTATAATGGCTACGCGTAAGTGGCTGGTAGCTGCTTCGCTGTAGCTTTTATCTGTGGTTTTAGCGTCCATCCGCGTCCTCTTTCCTCTTGAGGAGTTTTCCTCTGAGGTGTTGGAGCGGATGCGCTTCTTTACTTGGGGGGCGACGCGTTCCGGGCCTCTTTTGGAGGAGGAACTGCCTTCGCCACCCTTAAGTTTTTGGCCGCTGGTGCCAGGTTTAGAAAGGGAGGGGCGAGTGGCGCTAGTGGTGTCTGTAGAGACGCCAGCTTGCTGCCTCGCTTTCCTCCTTCTCTTTACCTCAGCACCGCAGATTCTTTTTCCTCGACGGTGCTTTGGTGGAGGTGAGCGTTCTCGCTCATCCTCCGGTTTTTGTTTTTCTTTTGTTTCTTTTTGGTCCATTTTGGTCCCACGAGTAGCTAGGGAAATGTTCGTCATCCCTGGCAGAGCCCCGCATGCCAGGGAAAGGCTGTTTGCAAGGGGGTGTCGCCTGGTACCCCCAGGGGGACGTTCGTGGTCGCATTCCCTGCGGCCATTCAGCCATCGGCACGTTCCTCACACCTTAGCTTGGGTTGTTGGAGTGTCATTTGGTTGGTCAACACTGCTGTCACTGATGACCAACAGTGCTAACGTATCCAGCGGTGCCACGAGGAGGCAGACACTCGATGGTTGCATTTCTCCATTGGGCTGCAGAAAGCAACCTACAAGCAGACAAGCAAAGCGCATGCAAGCAAATAAGCAACCAACTACAAAGCAATGGCCAACTTACAACCAACCCCGCCAAACAAAGGCCTTACTCAGAACCCTGTTTGTTTCCAAATAAATAATAAAAAGATTGTTCTCAATTCAGTATAAAACAGTTCATGCCATCTATTGAGCTATAGCCGAGGTAAGTACGTTGAAAGAGCCCAGAGTAATATACGAGGTAAAACGAATTATCATATTATAAAAAACTTAATAAATATAATTATTATTATACCCAGATTAAAAATTTTAACATAATATAATTTTATGAACATATATGAAATTTCCAAATCAATTAAAAAAGTTTTAGTGTTGGAGAGTGAAAGTAGAGTATTGAAAAAGGTTGATAATTAAAGTGAAAGGTGTAAATATTTATTTAAGAAGGAAATGTTAAAATGAATGAGAAGTATAAGCTTTCAATAACTTAATTGTGATATGATGCAGATTAAATTGTACCAATAAAACAAAAGGATATGTGAATATTAAACAAGCTCTAAAATTTGTGGATAATTAATATTATGTCCCTAATTTGTATATAGTTAGAATAAGTGTCAATAAAATTAGTAAATAGGAATTTGATAATACGTTAAGAATGCAATGATGAATTGAAATTAATAGAAAAAGGATAAAAAAATTTATTTACTGATCTTGAATATAGGAGAAGTGTACCTGAGATGGCATACTTTTATTTTGGGTACTATAATTTTTTAATTCATGACCAAAAACATATTTTTATGTAGGAAATATACCAAAATGGAATAAATAAAGCAAGTTTTCATAAAACCTAAACGGTTTTTCTATTAACAAACGAAAAAGTATATTTTGAAAAAGAAGCATGGTATGCCATCTCATGAAAGTAACTATTGACGAGATGGCATAGTATTAAAAAATATATTAAACTAGGTACACATTCCACATTTGTACATTTTTGCCTTTCTGTCTACTTCAGCACATTCTGCATGGGCCCATTTCTTACAGATGTGACACGAACCATAATTCTCTTGATAGAGACCAGAAGAAAAGTTCATTGCAATAAATACAAGGCGAGTCCTCTTCATCTAGATCATCTCCTACGTCAAAACCCTCGGCTTGCTCATCTTCATTCTCATCCTCCATAACACATTTCGTATTCATAGCTCTCTCCAACTTTCTTATCATCCCTTCTTTTTTTGTGCGTCTTCGTCCTGCTCAATCTCTCTACCAATTTTCTTCTTAATAGTTCTCGCCGCCTTTCTTAACATCATTTCTTTCTATTGTGCTTCCTTATTTTTCAATTTCAGGGGTTCTTGTTAGATTACCATATGACCCTTTTCTTCTTTTTCGTCGCACTATCTCTGCGACTTTTGGCATTCGTGAAATTTCCTCAATTGGTAGGTCAAGATTTGTTCCTGGAAATATGTTTTGAGAACATGATGAAGCACCTGGCATTGGTCTTTTCGTTAGGGACCTTGGTACATTGGAAACTTGGCACCGAGCTTGTCATGACGTTGGCTTTATTTAACTGACCATCTTGCATTTGATTTTCGTCCCGATTGTCATCCTCTTCAGTGTTAGTTACTTCTGCAGCAGCAAACATCCAATCGGGGAAGATGTTGTCGTTGAATGGTGCTATGCCAGTCGCCGAAAATCCGCTTAGAGCATTGGGAACGGTTGCTGCCTTGATATATGCTGCGTTGAATAAAGAAGCTACATGGAAATGAGTTACTACACGCCCTGGGTTATTTTTAAGCCAATTAGTTAGTTCTTGATTGTAGTAAGCATTAAGAGGACCAAAAAAGCTAACATCCGACGGTTGTATCCTATGAGTACAATGTGGGAGAAAACAAAAAAGAATTATGCCTTTTCTTTAGCATATACAAGTGCATCTAAGCTTTTATGTCTAGTGTGTCCATCCAATAACAGCAAGACTTTATTTTGCTTTGATGGTTTGGCATATTTCGCAAAGTGCTTCAACCATTTAGGAAATATGTCACTATTCATGTACCCATTTTCTTGGGTAAATGCCACAGTTCCAACAGGTGCTCCATCCATTCATTCAGCTTTCATGTTTTTTCTTGGAAATATGAGAGCAGGAGGGAGATATGTGCCTAAAAAAATACATAACGATTTTTTATAGGTACCTAGGTACTTTAAAATCATAAACTTACCTGCTGCGTTCATACAACAAACGGTCGTTAGTCGCTGACCTCCTGCAGCACTACTTAAAGCGCCTACTTGTTTTCTGCCTTTTGTTGACAAAACTTTTATATTCTTCTAAGGAACGGTGGTAATACCCGATTCATCCATATTCCAAATATCATTCGGCAGGAATTTATGTTGATCCAATACTCCAGAAAGTATTTGTCAATTTGAACTTTGTTAAAAGCTCTAGCTCGAGCTGCAGAAGTACTCCATGGTGATCGTAAGGATATCGTAGGATTACGTTGCCTGAAACCATTCAGCCAGGTCCACCCAGCCATTTTAGTTTCAGTAGGAAATCGATGAGGGATTTGTTTTGCTTCCGCAATTTGAAATGCCAGTTTTCGGACGTCATCCGTTGTTAGCCCAAAAAACATGGATTCCATTTTTTTGATATGTTGGACCAGTTCATTTTCTAGATTTTCATTGAATGTGCTTTTGTGACCTCCTATGTAACCTTTTTTCCAGCCTTTCTCCTTGGTTGCCCTACGTCTTAAAGTCCCAAAAGGGACATTAAACGTTTTTGACGCTAAAAGTCACCCCATACGTTTCGCCTTCACAGCTAAGATGGCTTCCTGCATATTATTTTCATCCCATGACTCTCTATTAGACTTTCTTTTGTAGCGACCCATGTCTAAAAAAACGTTGCCAATTAATAATTGAGTTGCTGAGATGGCATACCATGCCATCTTATAAAAATTGTTGTATGCCATCTCATAAAATTAACGGTTATTTTTAAATAATATAATTTTTACTAAAACATATTTTAAACTAGGTATTTGATAACTTAGATATAATATTCAATAAATTATCTATCTGAAAGTTACAAATAACATACGTTCAAGTCCCTTCCATTACCCACCAAACTATCTGCGAACGATACTTAAAAATATTTTGGGTAAACAAAAATGCGACAAACGTACTTTTCGACCACTCAAAGACAACTGACCTGCTTCCGATTAACGCAATAGTTTGTTTGAGCCGATGGCTTTAAGGGGGCGCAACAAAAGGCGCGTAATTCAAAATGTATGTACATTAAATAGCGACTATGCCAACTCAGCAAGTATGCCATCTCGGGCACAATTCCCCTACATTATGGAGAGTTATCATCAGAAATTGAAACTCGAAGAAGCTATCTACGAAGATACCTTTTCAAATTTAAATTTGAGCGGAGTTGAACTAATATAATAAGATTGAAAACCAATTTAACTTAACGTATGTTGTATCAGTAGATACAGCCTATGTATAAATCAGGAAATTTGTTGAATAAATGGATGAAATTAGCTATTATATTCTCAAATATTATATAAATAGTGTTATTAGACGGACTTAATGATTATAAATAAAAATAAGAAATGATAATTTAAATAATTAAAGCCATACCTTGATAAACATGTGTTCAAGGTCATTGAACTTTGCACATATGAGAACACTGAACATAGATGCATGAATGAGTAAGGAATTCGAAACATATCTGCTTAATATCTGAAATAAAACAAGATTAGGATAACAATCAATATTTATATATTACAATTAAAGTTAATAACCAGGAAAAACATAAGAAAAGAAGTATTGATTTGACGTACGGAACGCAGCCAAACTTTATGTCAGAGAAATCTTGGACTCGTAAAGTTTAACAAGGGGAAGCGACGTAAAAAGAAGGGATTTTGTTGCCAACATAAATTTGTTAGTAATAAAAAAATGTAAAATGTAAGAATGAAATCTTTGAAATAATAAATAGTTTATCAAGAATTAATAAAAGGTAAGATAGTAGATTTAAATCTAAACAATTACATATATGATATTCCAGTTTTTAAATTGTAGAAATTATTTTGAAATATATGTACATGATTGCCAAATAGAATTGTTATGTGAGATAAACCATTGCTTTACTTTTTAATTTACAGTTATCATGGCAACTCGTAAAAGAGCGTGTTGTGTTCTTGAATGTTCTGACACATCAAGTAAAAGACATTAGTTTACACAAGACCCTGAACTGGCAAGTATTTGGTTGTCAATATAAACAATCCTGCAGTAAGGGACAAAACACTAGTCCAACTCAGTGACAATAGACCATTAAATGTCACATGGCTTTGACAGGTCTGGGAGCAAACAAAAGGGGTATACGCTCTTAGTTTGTGTTTCTAAAGTCCAATTTTCATTTAAAATACATATATGTCAGGGTAAGTGAATTTAAAACATAACATATTCTTCAAGGTTGTATTTTAACGTATATTCTAAAATCTCTATAACGAAGAATTAGTCGAAGTAATCTGAAACAAGGGTACTTATCTCGATAACATAAACAAACCAATATTGGGGCCGATGATATTTTGTAAAAGTCACGTCCCCAAATTCTTAAACATGTCCGTGGTTGATATAGCATCTTACGCTGTATATCACATAAGAAATAAAGACCAAAATTGGTTATAACACCCCTTTTCATAGTTCCCGGTTTCTTGATGAGAAGGCATATCATTATTAAATCTAACAGAGTAGAGTTCAGTTTAATCAGAGAAAAGTGTGGTGATTGTAAAAGTTAAATAAGAACAAGCTTCAGTAAAATAGGTGAGTTTTTCACAGAGTAACCTTTTCCATAGATTGTAATAATTTTGATATATTGTTTTGATAAGCTATTATAACTTAAACTAATTCATATTTGACTTTTTATGTTGACTAATCTATATATTTATATACAATAACTGTTTGACAATTTATGAATTTGATATCTGAGTTTACAAACAATACATTAATTTGAGGTACGTCGCGAGTTTGCCCTTCGTACTTCGCTAGTTGAAAGGAGTGGATACTTTGCGAGTTTGCCCCTAGTATCTTAGTGAAGGCCTATAACACTGTTTATCATGATAAATACTCCGGACTAGCTAGCAAATGTTGTGCTCTTAGAGAGGTATTTCGCGAGTTTGCCCTTAATACCTATGACCTGAGAGACGTTTGAACTATCTTGTGTATTATTTGTACATTTCTTTTAAATATATTATTCTGATTAGGTTCTGGTTTTAATAATGAACCATAAATATACGGGATTGATATATTAGACTTTTGTGACAGTTAATTTTATTGTTGTTGCTTAATTTACCAAATCTCTTATGAACTGGTTACTCAGGATTTTGTTTCCTTTTCAGATCTGTCATCTCGAGAGAGCGCTTTTCCTGACAAACGCCCCACCTTTGTTTTACGTTTTAATAGTTTATTTAATGGTTAATTAATTCATAATCGTAATGATTTTATTTTTATTGCTATTATTTTATTTGGTTTACTTTAGTATATATTATTTTTATTATCCCCGGTCTAATTATTTTTACATACATACATAACTCTCTTATATATATTCATATGCATACTTTATCGTATTATTTATTATTAAGAACGCTCCTTTCGTTCAGCATTTGATATGTTTAATTTCAGTTAGGTACGTTCATTGAAAGTAAATGAAAAACAATCCTTCTACAAGTGTTTATTAATTTGAAATCAAGAGACACAAAAACCGGTAATTTGAAATGATAAACATAATTTTTAAAACATAATATATATTTAATATCTTTCTCATCATCACTATTTATCGAATTTATGTACTAATATAATAGGAATAGAACCAGAACAAATTTAATTTTTTTTAGAAGTCCTATCTCTCTCTCTACATGTATTCTGACGTTGGCAACTTTCGGGTACTTTCTAAATCAGTTGGATGAAGCTGATCTATATTTTTAGTAAAAGCTGATATTTCTAAATGAGCTCCTAATATTTCTACAGCATCTCTTATGATAAACTGTATTCTACCTGGTGAAATTATATTATCTGATCGAAGGTTTGTAATAATTAAAAATCTTCGATCAGCTAATATAATTTCACCAGGTAGAATACAGTTTAAACATAGATAACCTTTATCAATTTTGATTTAAGAATTCACAGTTTTCTATCAAGAATTTATCGCTCAAGACATTTTTTTGGTAATGCATCTAATAATTCACCCAATGACTATATACACAAATTCACCCCTATAATCGTACATTGTCTCTTTCTTTTCCCGTTCAACATTCAACAACAGAACGAAACGACGGTATTATTCTTAATTTATCCTCACAATCTTGATTAATAACATAAACAAAGGGTAATTCATGTTTGTTTGCTCCCAGGCAATATGGCGGACGGTATGTGACGTCAACCTTTAATGGTCTATTATAGGATCTGTCATCGCCATTTTGCAGAGGAGTTTAAAAACCCAGGATTTCGAAGAGAGTTGACAAAAACTGCATACCCAACTCTATTCTTACCTGGTAGGCGGTACGGTTTATTATAGAAGCCACCTTTTTTAATAAATTATTGTAGATATTACAGATGTGGATGGTATATTCTACAGTGGATGTTATGTCGATAGAAGCTCCCTCTACATCAGTGGAGTTAGAGAAAAAAATGACAAGTAAGTTGATATTTAAGCACCAGTATATACATCAAGATGGTGACGCTGGTGATTAGGTTTTATTTACTTGTTACAAATTTCGTATTCTGGATTCAATAAGACAAACAATTGAAATGGAACAGTAGTTGTGAAGCTATGCTTTGTCCAAGGAAATTATAGACATGTCTAATTATTTGAATAGCATATTTATTTTGAATTGAATCATTAAAAAGAATATATAAATAGGTAAATAAATTTTTTACAAAAGTCAAAACTAGTATTGGATATTTATGACAAATTATCCCATCCAGAAAAGGGCTTACACCAAATTTATTAGTAAAATCTCTCATAATAATGTTTCAATTGAAAAAATTAATTTTCTTTACTGTTGTTATTAAATGGTGCCCGAATTCTGTGACTAAGTTACACTGCTTTGTGTATTAGAATGATTATTAACATAATAATTTTGTATTTTAGATTAAGTACTAGACTGCTAAGGAAGGAATCCTTTGATTATGTCCTAACTAGACCTTTCAACCAACCCAGACAACATTAGATATTCTATAAATATCCGTGGAATATTCATTTTGGTATATTGGAATAATGTTTAAACTTTGTGTGACTGTTTTTATTTGTTTATTCAAGAAAAAAACAATATAGGCATAATTTAAAAATCCTTCAGTATTACAGTGACTATATACAAGACAGTGGCGACAATGATGGTCGTCCTAGTGATTGGTTACCTATATCACGTGGTATCGGCCGCCATTAGTTTGCTAAATGTTTGTTTATTTACCATTTGGTTCTATTGTGTCCTTACCATAGTTTTTGGAAGTTTTCGTGCAAATTTTGGTGTTTAAGTGCTATTTATGAACATTCTGGACTGAAGACTTATTTATTAGTGTATTATTAATTGCTTTGGAACTATAATTATTATTTCATACATCATTTTCACTTGAGGTTTTTGGTTAAGCTGTAAGTATAGTGTAGATAAGTTTAATATTACTGTACTTGTATTGTTATATATGGTTTAGAGTAACAAAATTTGTGATTAATACATATATTATTCAAATAAATATCTATTTGGACTTTTTATAATCAAATGTCCGTGGCTCTTACAGTGGATTTTGAGCATGACATTTAATTCATTAAAACATAAATGTATTCTCGAGTTTTACCAGTTGTTTGTTGTTATTTCTAAAACCTTTTAGATCTATAAAACTTTGCATAAGAATTAAAGTATTTTAAAAATTATTTTGGTTTTATTTCTAGTAAGACAATGACTGGCTGTGCTGCTGTAAATTGCAGTAATTCTGCAAAAAAGGGGTTTATTATGAAACACTTTCCAAAAGATCCTGAAAGAAGGAGGCAGTGGCTCATTAAAACCAGAAGGGACAATTGGCAACCGACTGACTATTCATGCTTATGTGAGGTTAGTACCTAATACTGCTGAATTTATTTGTGACAACAATAATAGTACCTACCCATATTCTTCATTTTTGTACCCAATTTCAATAATATTGTTATGTTTTGCTTATTATGCCTTACATCATACCTAATAACTAATAATATATGTACCCAGGTACACTTTGCTCTTGACATGTGGGAAAAAACAAGAATAGATGGTACTCGCAGGTTAAAGAGAAATGCTGTCCCTACAATTTTTTCATTTTCTAAGCCTGAAAAGCAGAGAAGGCCTCCACCTCAGAGAAATTTAGCGATGATTAAAGAAATTACAGCTAGTATGTGTGTTTTAGATTTAATTATTTGGTACAACATGTAAAATATAAAAAGTATCGCACAAGATATTACAGTGTCTTATCATAATTAGATAATTAGGAACTTACAGAGTTTTTTTTAGATGAATTGAAATCTGAGCAAGTAATACTTGATGAAGTAGAACCTCATGATGACCATTCATTTGAGTTAGTCTCTCTACGAAGCCAACCTTCGACATCTGCAGATATTGTGTCAGCTAATGTATCAGTGGCGGCTCCATCTTCAAGTTTGACTGAAGAAAAACAAACAATAACAGAAAATGACACTGTGTTGGAGAAATTAGCCAAATATGAGAAATTGTTTCTTAGAGAAAGAGCAAAAGTAATTAGGTTCAAAAATGAGAAGAGAAGAAGAAGACGGATGAAGGTAATTGAACAAAGAAAATCTCCTACGTTAAACCTATTTAATAATGATCAAGTTAAAGCCCTAAAAAGAAAGCAGAATGGAAGATCTACTAAGCTGATGAAATGGTCAAATGAAACAGTAACTAAAGCATTACGATTGAAATTCAGCTGTGGAAACAATGGATATACCGAGTTATTAAGGCAAGGCTACCCGTTCCCTTCCATCAGAACATTACAGAGAAGGCTGCAAAATCTGAAGTTTGACCATGGAATACTGGAGGAAGTGTTTGAATTTTTAAAAATAAAAATTAATAGTTTTGACACACATGAAAAAGATTGTGCTCTTCTACTTGATGAAATGGCTATCACTCCAGGAACTACATATGACACCTCATTAAATAAATATCTTGGTGAGGTCACACTACCAGGGCATACAGGAATAGCAACCCATGTGCTTGTTTTTATGCTAGGTGGTTTAACAAAACGATGGAAGCAGATTGTGGGTTACTATTTTACAGGGGACTCTGTTAATGGGGGTGTGTTTCAAGAAATTATTAAATGCATATTGAAAAAAGCTGAAGGTTTACACTTAAATATAGTAAGTGTCACTTCAGATATGGGATCTTGCAACCAAGCCCTATGGAAAACTTGGGGAAATTCGGCAGGAAAATACTCTCCCATTAATTGCAAAATTCGCCATCCTTCAGATCCAAACAAATGTTTACACGTGTTTGCTGATGTTCCCCATTTGTTTAAAAATATTAAATCAATGTTAATAAATAACAAAATTATTGTACTGCCTGATGACATTGTTGCTAAACATAATCTTCCAAGTAAGGAAGTTTTATCAAGTCACATTTTTGAACTGGTAAAACATCAGCAATCTCATGTTTTTAAATTAGCCCCAAAATTATAAGAGGAGGACTTGCTGCCTTCTCATTTTTCACAAATGAAGGTAACAACATCCACAAATGTCATAAGTCATTCAGTAAGCAGTGCTTTGAAATTTTTAGCTGACGAATTGAAAAAACCTGAATATTTGACTACAGCTTGGTTTTTGGATCAAGTTGAAAAATGGTTTTTTGTTATGACATCTCGTCATCCAACATGTGCCCTAAGTAAATTAAATATAGATGTTTATAATAATACAATTAGTTTTTTAAATGAGTTTTTAAAGCTTTTTTCAAGCATAGAAGTGGGCCATAAAAAAATATGGAAACCTTCACAAACAGGTGTTTTAATTTCAACACAGTCTATGCTGGATCTGCAAGAATATTTATTATATGAAAAGTCCTATAAATTTTTCCTAACCAGCCGAGTTTCACAAGACTGCTTAGAAAATCTGTTTTGTGTATTAAGGAGTAAACAAGTAGTCCCAAATGCCTTACAAGTAAAAAATAACTTAAAATTGATTTCTGTGTCTCAATATTTGAAAAACCCTAGCTCTAGTAGCTATGAAGAGGATGACAGGGAATTTTTAGGAGGATTTCTAGACAATATTGAAACAAAACAAGTTTACGATAATATTCAGCTTCCAAATGAAATTCCATCGTATTCATTGAATTTAAATTATAGTGAACTAAATTCACTTTATAACATTTGTGGGTACATACTCCAAAGTATTGTAAAAACATCAAAAACCTGCAAAGTTTGTATAGAAGCGGCAGTAAACAAAACACCTATGCACAAGAAATTTGACAAATTTTCTGCGTTAAAAAGGTACAGGGAAAATTGTCTGTTTTTTTGTAGTGAGAGTATATTCTGTTTTTTTTAGACATGGAACATATATTTCAAAAGTATTTTTCCATTGTTTCTACACAAAATATTAACTTAAAAGATTTTTATGTCAAAAAAATGTGTGAAGAAAATTTAGTTCTAAATATACCCGATTGTCATAAATTGAAAAATAAAATTATTAAACGATACATTGTATTCAGATTAAAAATAAGTTCAAAAAAGAATAAGCATGCTTCTAAAAAATTAGCTAGTAAGTCCGTTGCTGGACATTTGTTATGAATATTCAATAAATAATTGCAATAGAACATTTTTTATTTTATTATTTATTTGCTTAATGGTTTTTTAATTAAACTTAGTCTCTGAGACACATTCAAAAATATTGGGACATTATGACAGGTACAATGGGCAAAAATATTAGATATAAGCTTCATATTATCTTTATTAAATAGTGTAAAACATTTATTATATAAATATTAATTAAATAGGTTTGTGTTTCATTTTTTCTGGTGGAGTTTCAATGTCAGAATTGCAGGTACAGTCTGTAACATATAAAAACATTCATTAATTATTTCAGATTAGATGAAAAAATAAACAGAGTAATTATTTTCTAATTATGTACTGAAATTTAATATAATTCTGACTAAAACAGTAATAGTCCAAATTTGTATCCCAACAAGTCAAATTAAAATATTTTATTACTTATTTTATTTTTTTCTATTCATACAAGAATAGGAACTAACATCCCTCTGTGGCATATATACCTATCTAACTAATTAACTACCTGCTCTCTGTTTTTGTTAAGAGGCCTGGTGTATTATTTCCGCTCCGAATATATGCGGCAATCATAGATTAAAGAGAGACTCCCTAGTACATATACCTACACTACACATTACGACTTATTGTAGTAACTATTTGTCAGCATGACATTTAACATTATAATCCAGAATTTAAGAACTTACCTTATATCTTTATCAGAATGGTAAATAGAGATACATCCATAATTTTGTATACAACAACATTACATCCTTGACGATTTTTATTAACATCGGTCATCTTTTTCCAAAAATATTTTATGATACACCTTATAAAAGGGATTTTATTTAAAATTACACATTCAAAACTATTTTAAAAGGGGAATTTAGTTGCATGTAGTCAAATGTAAACAAATCAAAATTAGCAAACTAGTGGCGGATGGGCGGAGCTTATACTCAATTGTCGCCATTGTCTTGTATATAGTCACTGTATTCAGTATTTGCTTGGCTTGCCATCTAGTAGTAGCTAGTAAACTGTGACTAATCATGCAGGTCTCTTCCTTTATTTTTTCCCTGTTGGTGAATAGTAGTCTCCCACCACAATAGATGGCGCAGCACTCGACAAAACTTTGTGGCTTCGGACTTAGTACAGGAGATTCCATTCTTCCCCGTATTAAAAGTATTTATCTATGGAACTGTCTAAAAGTCGAAGTTTCGCCAGTTTGAGTTGGTGGATTCTTTGCTAAACGTTAAAATGATGGAAATTTTAATTTTAGTATATTAAAGCTATGGGTGGATGTCAATCCACTCCAGTTCATAGGTTGATATTAGATAAAACGGAAGAGAAACGAACCTATCGAACTTGACTTTAAGCATGCCAAGCTTAAGCCCATCACAGACACATGATATAAGAAATTAACCAATAAACGTGTGTATAGAGGACGCCAGTTGCATTTTAATTGGCTGGCGGCTTTTTGTTGACGCGCTTGCGTATCTGTCTTGGTTTGGCTTTACGATGAATGTTATAATTATGATTTATATATTTGTTCACTTTTTATCACACGACGATATGACGAATAACATTATATCCACACCGTATCAACCGTTTATATAGTGTTCATATTGAGCATATTTTTATATCTTTTTCTTATCTTATAATCTATATCTGAACTTCAATGAGTTTAATACATGGTTAATAGTTTATTATTTGATATATTATATTTATTATTTGTATGAACGTTATTTTAACTATTTACACCTATGTAGGGTTTAATATCCGGATAAATGTTTGAAATATAACTTTCGTCCCATGTGAAAAATAATATTAATTTTCTTTAATTATAAGTAAATATGCTTAAAAGAATATGCTAGGCATATTCCCACTGAGCAAGAATATGTTGCCTCAACGTTGCTGCAAATCACATATAGGATGTGTAATGTTGCTTCCGACTTTGCAATGATGTTGCATTAACATGCCAGCAATAACGCCGTAACGGCCGCCCTTGAAACGTTCATTTGTAATATTTCAAATGTTATGTTAGGTGATGGTACGTACGGATATTTCTAACACTGTTCAAATGCAAGGTTGCATCATTATTTCAATATCACATTCTAATCAACTTTCTATTATGATGTAGTTACCTTACAACTAGACGTTTCAGGAAATGTTCCTATACATTTCAAAAGTATATTCAAATCATCTTTCATTTGGTATGTAGCAGGGACATTATAATTGGAACTTACTAGTACCATTCCAAGACATTTCAGAAGTATACTTGAATCAACTTCTTTTTGTGATGTTGCAAGATGTTGATTCAGTTTGGTAATATTCTAAAATGAATATTATAAGAATATTCAGTTTGAAAATATTATAAAATGAGTATTTTAAGAATATTCATCAGGCTTGTTTTGTGAATATTCACTAAGGAATATTAATAGAATATTCAAAAATAATATTAATATTATAAGAATATTCTTAGTTGATTCGGAATATTCTCATACTTTTTCGTGTATTTAAAGATTATTCTATGAATATCCTATGTTGTCGGGGAGGACGCATTGGAAAACTTTTTTGGGCCAAACAAAATGAACTCTGGATAAATAGCGGCAGGTAAAGATTCCAAATTTATAAAATATATGGATGTCCATGGAAATATGACTTGCGTAGACCCTTTAAAGATACACAGAACAATTATACAATGTATAATTTATTACATTTTTGTAATTGATTATGTACCTATCTGCTTTTACCTACTAACATAAATATATTTTTGTTTTATTTATATCCCTTTCTTTTTCATTATTTAAATGTCCCGCCATGTACACTACCGTGTGGAGCGGACGGGCCCAGTACTACTAATTTGGTATTGTTAATGAGTACAGGGCTTAACCTGCTAGGGGGGCTGTGCTGTGAATTTAACTTTGTACCACTATTTGTCCTCCAGCCGCCATATTGGTTTTAATTTGACAGCATTCTGGTATGTAGAAACCACACACGTAATATATAGCGTATTCGACTGGCTGCACCACCGAATACTACTCTACGCTGCACTAGTGCGCATTAATTCCAATTTTTGTCGCACTATTTATATTCGACTGTTGTGTACATTTACAATACCGGTAATATTTCCATTCGACTGGTCATGCACAACTCGAGTGTCGAGCAAAACTTCTATTCGACTGGTAACGCCACTCGCTGTGAATTCGAATGTTTTGGCACTGTACAATTTCGACGGTGCACCACTACTTTAAGGTTATGTATAATAGATGTTTACGTTTACAATCTGAAAATGAATGTGACAAAGTCATTAGCCATTGATTTTTTATTATCTTCAAGCAGCAGCGAAAGTGAAGTCGAAAGCGATGACGATATTTTCAAGTTTATAAAATCTAAGGAAGATAAAGAAGTTAAACAAAAAATTCAAGAATACCTGAACATTGTAGGAAAATATTCAGATGCCGAGGTATTAATTCATAAAAAGAAGTAAATGCTAATTACCTGCTAAATCAAATGTTTTTTAATGGAAGACTATGTACACACTTGAATTTTAGAAATTTTTTTTTAATAAAATTTATTTACACACTTTCATCTTTTGAGAAAATACGCCCAGCAACCTTCTTCTACTTCTAAATGTTTTTTAGTTCAGACGAAACTTTAGAATGAACCGAAATACCTATGAAACGTTGAAGAATCAATTTGAAAATTGTAAATATTACAAAAAAGAACAGCCACATGGTGGTTCTCCTATGACTTCAGCAGAAATAGCTATTCTATCATTTTTGTGGTATGCAGGAAATAAATGTACTATAAGAGATGTAGCAGGAAGATTTGGGATAGCTGAATCTACTTTTCATTCACTGTTTAATATCGTGGCATGACTTTTTGTATAACGGCTGTAAACGAAGGACCAGCTCAAAGAGAGCAATAAATAAATGGCTGTGTGGATGAAGGAACTGTTATGTGCTTGATTATACATAAATTCGTGACGAAAATCCAATACTTTCTACAAAAATTTTATTTATTCGTTTACCGTGACATATATATTTTTCATGACGTTCTGTTTCTATTGACATTACATAACAACTTTCTTTTATTTTTTTTCACAACTCGCTTGCCAACACAATCGACAGTCGATAAAAAAGTTTTCTTTAACAATAAATACAGGTTGACAGCACTCGGCTGACACAGTTGCCTTTTCATAATATAACAAAAAATATAGAACAACTATAAACTTAACATGCCGCCCGCCTTGAAAAGCCCACTTTTCAATGAAGATAAGTATGATAGAGGATTGCGGCACAACAAAACAGTACATATATACATTTCGATTAAAATATATATTTTTGGAAATCAGTTCTCGATTGGTAGCGCGCAAACTTTAGAAATGTTTCTTTTCAAAATATTACCATTTGCCATTCGAACCGAGACTACGCGCACCACATTGTCAGTACCATAATGTAATTCCACAACACGAGCGAGAGGCCATTTTAAAGAAGGTAAGTTATCTTCAATTAGAACGACCATGGATCCAACTTTTAAAACTGGTTCAACATCAAGCTTCCATTTGGAGCGAGTCTGCAGCTGGCTTAAATAGTCCTTTGACCATCGGTCCCAAAATTGTTGCTTGAGTTGTTGTAGTCGATAGTATCGATCCGCTCTGGAAATTTTAGCTTCTTTGAGGTCTCCTTCTGGTAAACTTGCTAATGAGTCGCCAATAAGGAAATGAGAAGGAGTCAAGGGTAGGAAATCGGTAGGGTCATCGGATAAAGGGCTCAAAGGACGTGAGTTCAAGCAAGACTCAATCTCCACCAGTAGCGTGTACATTTCCTCGTAAGTTAAATGTGATTCACCGAGTACGCGTTTAAGATGGAATTTTGTGGACTTAACCGCAGCTTCCCACAAACCACCCATATGAGCTGATCTGGCTGGATTGAAATGCCAATTTATTCTGTCACGTGCCAAAAAATTTAAAACTGAATCGTTATGTTTTTTATCATTGAGAATATCATAAAGCTCACTAAAATAATTGTTAGCTCCTACGAAATTCAACCCATTATCGGAGTAAATATCACTAGGCTTTCCACGTCGAGAACAAAATCGTTTTAAAGCATTTAAAAAACTATGTGTTGTTAAATCTTTAACTAACTCTATGTGAATTGCGCGAGTAGCGAAACAAATAAATATACAAATATAAGTTTTAACTAATTTGCTTCTTCTTAACGTGCCTTCTTTAACTAAAATAGGACCGGCGTAATCAATACCGCAATTTGAAAATGGCCGACTTGGATTTAAATTTACAAGGTTTTGGATGGGCTCTATAACATCTAATACAAGATTTTACTATACGTTTTACTGCATTTTTTCCATTAAGTGGCCAGAAATTTAAACGGATAATAGATAATAAATTTTGAGTTCCTACGTGAAGATACTTTAAATGTTGATCTAAAATTATTAAATCAGTGAGTTTATGTTTATAGGGTAAAATAATTGGGTGCTGTTGAACAAATGTAATTAAAGATTTCGATAATCGACCACCCACTCTTAAAATATTTTGACTGTCTAAAAACGGTCGTAAGTTTAAAAGTTTACTTTGTTTATTTACGTTTTTTGAATTTGTAAGATCTGCAATTTCTTGTTTAAATATTTCATTTTGAGCTAATTTGATTAATTTGTTTTGTGCTTCACTCAACTCTTGGGTAGTTAACACCTGAGACTTAACGTTATTGTTGAGCCTTTCTTTATTTAAACAACGATTTTTAAAACGTAAAATATAAGCTGTCACGTTTAATAATTTATAAAAATTTGAATATTTTTGAAAAATGTCAAATTCGGTTTTTTGTTCTTGAATTATTAATGAAATTGGTTGATTTTTTAATTCGAGTAAATTTTGAACATCATTAAAATTAGATTCACGATCATGTTTGTAAATTAAGTTGCTCTTTAAAAATTCGGGCCCGTTTATCCAAGACTTATGTTCGAGCAAATCTTTAGGACTTAATCCTCGAGAAATTATATCTGCGGCGTTATCCTTTGTGTTTACGTGTTTCCAATTATTCACGTTTGAAATTTCAGTAATTTTTATTACGCGGTTTGCAACAAACGTTTTTAACTTACAAGGTTCAATCTTTAACCATGCTAATACAATCGTCGAATCTGTAAAATACGTTATTTTGTCAATATGAATGTCTAAGGTATTTTTTATTTTAAAAATTAACTCAGCTAATAAAAGAGCACCTAATAGCTCTAAACGTGGTAATGTTTGTTTTTTAAGTGGAGCAACTCGAGACTTTGCTGTAAACAATGTTATTTCTTTTTTGCCATTCACTGTAGATGATAAATATACGCACGCGCCATATGCTTTTTCAGAACTGTCACAGAAACCATATATTTCAATTATTTTTGCGTTTGTTAACAAGACGTGCCTATTAAATTTTATTTCATTTAAATAACCAATTTGTGTGACAAATTCGAGCCATATATTTTTTAGTTCTGCAGGTACATTTTCATCCCAATCTAATTTTAGATGCCAAAGTTGTTGCAAAATTAATTTCGCTTTAATTATCGCTGGACTGATCAAACCCAACGGATCAAAAATTTGGGCAATTAACGACAGAATCGAGCGTTTGGTAATACTTTTTTCATTTACATCTAGCTTTAATGAGTATCTTAATACATCCTCATTAGCGTCCCAAATTATTCCTAATGTTTTTAATTGTTTTTCATCTTGAAATAATACAAAATTTTCATCTTGACTGCTGACTGAATTCTTTATATAAGTTAAAACTGATTTGTTGTTTGATGACCATTTCCTTAATTCAAAATTTGCGCCCGTTAATATTTTTGATAACTCATGGTAAATTTCTATAGCTTCTTGTTTAGAATCTACACTGGTTAATAAATCGTCCATGTAAAAACATTTTTCAATAATTTGCGATGTTCGTGGATATTCTAATTTATTCTGTAACGCTAACTCTTTTAAACAGCGTGTCGCTTGAAACGGTGCACTTGAGGTGCCATACGTAACCGTGTTAAGTTCATAAATTTTGATAGGTTCATCTGGTTTTTCTCGCCAGATTATTTTCTGAAAACAACATTCGCTTGGAACTATATCTATGCATCTATACATCATTTTTATATCAGCGCTCAAAACATAAGCTCTTAAACGTAATCTGAGCAAAATGGAATATAAATCCTCCTGAATAGTCGGGCCTGCTAAAATTAAATCATTGAATGAAATATTTGTACTTGACCTTGCGCTTGCATCGAAAACAACTCTGCATTTCGTGGTAACTGCCGAGTCTCTCAAAACAGCGGTATGCGGTAAGAAAAATGTTTGTCCTTCTATTGAAGTGTCCGATTCTAATAATCCTTTAAATGTCATGTGTCCCATGTTTTCATAGTCTCGCATGAAATTGATATATTGCGATTTTAAACCGTCATTTTTTCCAAGACGTACTTCCAAATTTTTAAAACGATTCAAAGCCATAATTTTTGTATTTCCCAATAAATCATGGCATTCTGGATTAAAAGGGTATTTTACGATAAATTTTCCGCGTTCGTCTCGTTTTGTGGTTGCCTTAAAATATTCTTCACAATACTGATCACTTTTTGACAACAAAATTTTAGCATCCAGTTCTTCAATTTGCCAAAATTTGGTTAAAGTATCATTTAATTGCTTATTCGATATTTTTGTATTAACGTTACAAACTTGCATTTTATTTGATTCCTTATTTAAATGAAGATTTCCGCTTATGATCCATCCCAAAGATGTTTCTTGTAGTACAGGTTTATTTTCTCCTAATTTTAATTTACCTTCTTTTAATAAGTCAAAGAAAATACCTGCTCCGAGTAATAAATCTTATCTTTTTTGGTACGTTAAATTGTTCATCTGCTAGTTCGAGTCCTTTTGGTAACTTTAATAGGGTTTTATCAAAATTAATTAACGGTAATTTTGAAGTAATTTGAGATAAAACCAAAAATTGTAAGTTTAATTCAAAGTCTCCATTTTTTGATTTAATCTTTGCACATGTTCTATAATTTATTTTCGTTTCGATTTGATTTATTCCAGCTAACGGTATATCAATTTTTTGACATTTTAGGCTTAATTTTTCTACTAAGGTTTCACTAATTAAATTCGATTGACTACCTGAGTCGAGTAACGCAGTACATTTAATCCATTTTTTACTATCGTTTTGAATAAGAACCGTTGCAGTGGATAATAAAACTTGATTCGAATCAGTAATCGTGTACGTGTGGGTTGCTTGTATATTTTCTTCATCGAAATTACCATTTTGTGTATAATTTTCATCTGATTGATTTATTTCTGATGATATATTCTGGCTTCTTGTCGATATAGTAGGTCTTGAGTGTTGTGACGTTTCATTTTGATCAGGAGCGCAGAACGTGCTTGTTTGCTGATTGACCCTCGAATCGGCTGATTCTCTTGGCTGCGCATACGCCTGACGCGACGATGGTTGTTGCGAGGCAGCGTTGCCATATTGTGAACGTTGTATCGGATTTTGAATGTTTTGTTGAAATTGTCTGTAATTATCTACGTGTAATGCGGTGTTATGTTTTAAATCACATTTTTTACATCCTCTGGATAAACAATCTTGTTTAAAATGACCAGATCTTAAACAGTTGGTGCATAATTTGTGTTTATATAATTCCTGATATTTTTCCTTAATATTTAAATTAATAAATTTTGGACATTGATAAATAAAATGATTTTTATTACAAGTTAAACATGTGTTTTCATTTGATGTGTTTATAGGTGATTGAACGTGTCCCACTATCCTTAAGTTTGTGTTTTGTTTTCTGAATGGTGTTTTAATACGTGAAGAAGTGAATTCATTTGAATTATTGTGTTTTAAACTATCCATAGAATGAACGGCTTCTAAAGTGAAGCACTTTTTTGTTAGAAATTCAGTGAATTCTGACATTGTTGGCAAACTTTGATCATTTTGTTTGTTTTCCCATTCCTTTTTCGTTCGGTCATCTAATTTTTGCAAAATTATTGGAATCAATAAAGCGTCCCACATTTTAATAGGTAATTGCAATTTTTCCAATGCAGATAAATGTTGATATAATAAATCTCACAATTTTCTTAACATCGATGAAGATTCTCGTGTAATGTTCGGTAATTCGAACAATAATTGACATACGTGCGTGTTTATAATAGCTCTACGATTTTCATATCGTTTTCTTAATAAGTCAAAGGCAATTGTGTAATTGTTGGCCGTTAAATCCAAATTTCTATCAGTTTCAATGCGTCATCCTGACAACATGATTTTAAATACATTAATTTTGACACCTCGCTAATATACTGTCGGTTTTCTACCAAAGCTTCAAATTGATCGCGAAAACTAAACCAGGTTTCATATTTTCCGTAAAATTTGGGCAAATTTAAATCAGGAAGATTGGCAACAACGCTTTTATTTTGTAAATTAGGACTAAAAGTAGTTTGAAATTGAGACTGTTTTATATTGAAATCATTTAATTGATGAAATTTAGCAATAATCTTTTTTGATTTAGAAATTTCCATGTAAAATAACGATTCGGTGTCTAACCTATTAGCCTTTTCATTGGAATCTAAATATTCTAAACGCGTTTGGACCCTATCAAACTCTAAAAAATCGTCTTCGACGCCTTTTAATCGACATTCGATTTGAAATTGGTCAAGGTTTTCTTCATTTTGCGATAAATAATTTGAAAACCGATCTAATCTATCCCTAATAACCTGTCTTACGTGCGATAATTCTGAAATTTTAACTTCATCAGAGCTAACATCTATGTTACAGTTTTTTTGATTCTTTCGCGGCATTTTTCTTGGCATATGACGAGAATGATAGCTAATTTACGTTTATAATGTATAAATATCCTAAACAATAACGAGAATTATTTTTTCTTTAGAAATGAGTATCTTAGAAGCGTGTTTAATTTGCGAATTAATGTTTGACAGGAATGTCACTATTACTTGAATTAACAAATAACGATGTAATTATTACTTTTATACTAAAATAAGACGTGCGATTGATTTAAATTATCGATTTAAAATCAATTAATAACGAGAAAACGTACGATACGAT
This sequence comes from Galeruca laticollis, assembly GCA_963921935.1. Lineage (NCBI taxonomy): Eukaryota > Metazoa > Arthropoda > Insecta > Coleoptera > Chrysomelidae > Galeruca > Galeruca laticollis. The sequence goes on along the minus strand of OY998181.1, from coordinate 154,363,372 downwards.
AGAGGCTAAGCTGATTTTACACACTTTAAAGGAAAGGAATGATTGGCAGGAATTAAAGCGGTTAAATAATTAGAACGAGCTCACCGGCATTATTGTTTCTATATATGTTCCTCCAGGTCCACCAGGTCGCTGTAGTTTCAAATCCCGCTCGAAGGACCATGTTTAATATCGTGGCATGACTTTTTGTATAACGGCTGTAAACGAAGGACCAGCTCAAAGAGAGCAATAAATAAATGGCTGTGTGTATGAAGAAACTGTTATGTGCTTGATTATACATAAATTCGTGACGAAAATCCAATACTTTCTACAAAAATTTTATTTATTCGTTTACCGTGACATATATATTTTTCATGACGTTCTGTTTCTATTGACATTACATAACAACTTTCTTTTATTTTTTTTCACAACTCGCTTGCCAACACAATCGACAGTCGATAAAAAAGTTTTCTTTAACAATAAATACAGGTTGACAGCACTCGGCTGACACAGTTGCCTTTTCATAATATAACAAAAAATATAGAACAACTATAAACTTAACATTCACTCTGTACCAAAGTAATGGAATTTCTTAATAGCATAGCACCACATATGATCAAATTTCCATCTACTCTGGAAGAGAAGGAATTAACATCATCAGAATTTCAAAAATTAAGTGGATTTCCAAATGTTCTAGGATGCATTGATGGCACTTATATTCCAATTTCCACACCACATAATAAAATTAAAAGTACATATGTCAACAGACATGATTCACCTTCAATTACGTTACAGTGTATATGTAGATATGATAAACTTTTTCTAGATGTGTTCACTGGTGTATCCCGTAAAATTCATGATTCACGGGTTTACAGTTTATCAAATATCGCCAAAAAATTACCTGGTATATGTGGAGACCAGTGGCACATTCTAGGAGACTCGGCATACCCTCTAAGGAAATGGTTGCTAACACCATATCGTGATTATGGTAATTTAACAGATATCCAAAAGAATTATAATAAAAGATTCTCTGGTACTAGAGTAAAAATTGAGAATTCTTTTGGATTATTGAAGTCCCGATGGAGACAACTTATTCGTATTGATTTGACTACAGTGCAGCGCATAGCAGATTTTATAGTCAGTTGTTGTGTTCTCCACAACTTATGTACTACTCTAAACGATGAATGGGAAGAGGATGAAGTTCAAAATAATAATGATGATGACTCTTTAATAGAGGAGCACATAAATAATGAGGAACTGAGAGTTCAGGGAGAAGTGAAACGTTATCAAATTTGCAGAGTATTACCAACACAATATTTATAATTAGCTATATTTGAACACAATGAGAAACACGTATTGATTTATTAAATTGTTTTTAAAAACTTTTTTATAAAAATATACCCATTTTTTAAACAGTAAAATAAATATTTATTCAGACAATGTGGTATTTTTCACACTGTAAAACTAGATAATTCTAAACTAGTTCAACATTTTTTAAATGCATGTTATAACTGTTTTAAAGATTTATCATTTTATTTTGTACTGAATAAATCCCTCAGTAATTGGAGTTTTTCGTTATGCCGTCTTTATTTATTTTCTTCTTTCTCTTTATGTAGCTGCTCCTGCTGCTTTAGTCTCTTTTCTTGGGCTGTTTTGAAGACTTCTGCTAATGACAAGTGTTTCCTCTTTTCCCTTTTTGCATTGCTTTTATACTTCACTATGGTCTGATTTTGGTCTTTCATTACTTCAGGTTCAATACTGTCATCAATGTTGGCAATTTTATTTAGTTCTTCTTCAAACTCAATGTTTGTTCTCTGGTTACCACTTTGGCTATTATTTGCAACAGCTTTCGGAAAAAATCTACTTTAGTGGTACAACGCGGATTTTGATGTAAATTTTTTTTCTGGCTAATTCGAGGTCGCTGAACACGAAAATGAAAGAAAAAAATGGGGCTCTCTTACCAAAATCGAGTTATGAATTTTTGAAGATGTGTTCAGATGAGTACTGCACTGGATTTATTGTCACATTATAACTGCTATAATGATCCGTAATAACTGCTCCACAATGTTAGTGATACACTATAGTTGCCTTTTACGATATTACTCTCTCATGTACGTTAAAAAAACACTGATATTGATATAAATCTCTTGTAAATTATTTTTTTAATTCCACAATTATGTCTTTTGACGTTTCCGTTTAATATGACTGACATATAAGTTTCGTCTGTTTCCTCTTAGCAGTAAGACTTTTACCTACTAGCATATACAGCCATCATTAGTTACATGAAAAAAAGTTGCTGAATATTTTCGATATGCACAGATCATAGCACAGAAGATATAAACAAGATGTACATCATGAACATACACCGGCTCTTGTGCACCCTTTCCCTTCTTGAATAACCTGATGTGCGTTACAAAGTATTAGATATCAAGTTATTCAAGGAGGGGAAGGGAATATAATCATTGGATTCACCCTTTCCCTTCTTGAATAACCTGATGTGCGTTACAGACTATTGCGCACATCAGGTTATTCTAGAAGGGAAATGGCGAATTCAATGATTATATTTCCCTCCCCTTCTAGAATAACTTATTGTGCGTTACAAAGTATTGGGGTATTAAGTTATTTAAGAAGGGGAAGGGAATATAATCATTGGATTCACCATTTTCCGTTTGTTTTAATTTTTGCCTATTTTCGTTAAAAATTATGGTTCGTCCACACTTTTTTTTGTGTTAAATGTCTCCAATTGAAGTAAACTTTCGATTCTACTATAGAAAATTGTTTAATTTCATGGGTCGTAAAGTGCACAAGAGCCGGTGTATGTTCATGATGTACATCTTGTTTATATCTTCTGTGCTATGATCTGTGCATATCGAAAATATTCAGCAATTTTTTTTCAAGTAACTAATGATGGCTGTATATGCTAGTAGGTAAAAGCCTTACTGCTAAGAGGAAACAGACTAAATTTATATGTCAGTTATATTAAACGGAAACGTCAAAAGATATAATAATTGTGGAATTAAAAAAATAATTTACAAGAGATTTATATCAATATCAGTGTTTTATTTAATGTACATGAGAGAGTAATATCGTAAAAGGCAACTATAGTGTATCACTAACATTGTGGAGCAGTTATTACGGATCATTATATCAGTTATAATGTGACAATAAATCCAGTGCAGTACTCATCTGAACACATCTTCAAAAATTCATAACTCGATTTTGGTAAGAGAGCCCCATTTTTTTCTTTCATTTTCGTGTTCAGCGACCTCGAATTAGCCAGAAAAAAATGTTTCATCAAAATCCGCGTTGTACCACTAAACTAGACTTTTACCATTCAATGTTTATGTCATTTGTTACATACTCCCACATTTTCTTTTTGGTGCGAAATTTTTTCGTAGGACCCACTTCAGCTATGTACTCAGAGTATTTATCCAAAATCATTCTTGTCATTGTTGGTTTAGTACGTTTTTTGTGGGATGTAGAAAAACAGAAATAAACTTTTACATTTATTACTTCTGTAATAACAAAAACAATCTACGTTCGTCTATATTCTCAAAACCTTCTAATTAAACAATTTTTTGTAACTGTCACCTGTCTATGTCAAAATCATAATATAATCTACTAAAGGTGGCTTCACAATAACTACCACATTAAGGTGAAGTCGTAAAAATATTTTAAATATATTCCAACAGTCATATCCTCTGACCATTCCATCAACTCTTTTTTGTTCATATCCTGTACAGCTTCTGATATATTTTGCATATCTTCTCTGGGTAATATGTTAGAATTAATTAATGTTTCTTTATTTAAAAAGGCAGTATCCTCTTTTCCTGAAAGAGAAATTGTACTTATGAAAACCGGCACGGTGCTTACATATCAAGAGAACTTACCTTCGAAATCACTGATAGTGCACAAAATTTCTCTGTTTTCATTTTGGCATAAACAATTGTTTTGATCGTAAACAAAATCTTTAAATATAACATCCATGTTCTTGTCCATAATGCACAATTTATAAAATTAGTTTTCAATTTTAAACTTGTAAGGTTAAAATGATCAATCGTTCCAGTCGAATCAGCTTGTCACTATAACATAGGCACCGTGCCAGTAATAGTAGTACCGCAGAAATTCGAATTTTCTGCATGCATTTGCTTTGGGTAGTTTCAAAAATTCTGTTCGAAATCAGAGCAGCACTAATTCTGCTCCTACACCGAATGAGAGCGGTTCAGTCGAATGCGCTAATATAGTTATTTGTAACAAGTGTCACAATGACTCGTTTTGCAGTACACAACGAACCGCGAAGCGGTGAGTTGTGCAAATCACGAGTACTACAGAAAGTCATTGTGGCACAAGTTTTACACAATATTTTTTATAATTCGCGTTTATTTAATTATTTAAATAAAATATAATTTCATATAATCCCTGTTTTTAAACTAGGAGGTGTGGTTTGAATTTAAATTGGCAATTCTGTAGATTCCTAAGTGGTCAGATCACAGATGGTTTTATTCAGCACTTCTGACTTTTGTGTTGTGTCTGACATATTACAACCGAATAATTGTGTAAATTGTAAACAAACGTTCATTTAAGCAAAAAGAGGATGATTATTTGTTTAAATAAGAGCTTCTTCGTATATGATCTTGCGATCTATTTATATTATATCATGAACAGAATTATTTCTGTAATACATTTTCACATAGATATCTGGTAATTTATCCCAAAAATCGAACGTTTTGTATACCTCTATATTAGGGACAAAAGGCAGTTTTAAAAATCACCACTTATACGTATCCGTATCGCAATGCGCATGTGCAGAAGCGATACGTGGGTTTCGTTACGTTACGTGAAACGTATCAATCCGTCACACGTACCTAACGCACCGTATTACATTCTTATGTTCTATGTTCGCGTTTTTCAATGGCCAAACGACAAAAGTGATGTTGTATGCTCAAAAATAATAACCTTATTTTTAATGAACATAACGAACTACTTATTTGATATAGAATAATGGATTTAAAACGAAAAAGACTTTTTTACAGTGGCAATGACAATATTTTGCTGAGGAAGATATCGCGGCACAATTCCTACGAAGATTCAAGCAGATGGAATATTTTTTTAAATTAAAAGTTAAAACCCATGAAATGGTTACGTTACGAACGCATTTGCTTTATACCTTTTTCGATTAGTCACGTATTTCCGTTACGTATACGGATAAGGATAAGTGATGTATTTTAAAAATTGCTTTATGTCTCTATTATTGATCCTATACAATATAAAAATAAACAATTGACAAATCATTGATAAATAAACATTAGCGTACTTTATTCGTTATCATTTTTAATATATAAATCATTCTAATTTACCTTTAGTACAGAGTTTCATTGTATTTGTCATTTTTTAAAGAGAAATAATTTTTTAACTTGTAGATGACTTTACTGTAGCACAAAGAAAAGCCAAAAAGGCAAGGTATATGTCCCATCACTCTAGCTCTGATTCGGACGAGAGTCCCTCATTAAATCGTAACATTTATCCTGTTTTTAAACCTACACCACAAACAAATTGTAAGTATTTATAGAAACGAATAAGAATGTTTTGTGCAAATAATATATTTTTCAGTATTGTATAAAAAGTCGGGGAATTATAAATCGGATAGTACTTCTCCAGAGATTCAAGTGGAATATATTGCCGAAACTATGAGGTCTGAAGGCTGAAGCTGAAGGAATTTCCCTTGAGAATAAAGAATCAAATCATATGGCGAGATTTGCTGTTGCTAGAGGTAATTTGTTTCTTAAGTTAAATCATAATTTATAATAACCTAAGGTTTGCATATTAAATTTGACTTTTAGTATAAAAATACCTAATTTTATAATGTACCTTTTTTAATTTTTTTTAGAGTCGAAACCTTGTGGCAGTGGAATCAGATGAACACTTCACAAAAGAGATAAATCATCACCACAAATAGATACATTTGATGATCAAGGTGACTAAACTAAATAATTTTAATTAATTTTTATATTAAGGTTTTTAAATGGAACTCACGGTCTCTAGTTAATTCCACAATATAATATTATATTGTGGAATTAACTAGAGACCGTGAGTTTCATTTAAAAACCTTAATATGAGCATATCCCACGAAGTAAAAGGGTCGAGACAGTCAATTTCATTAATTTTTATATTTAAACATATTTTAAATTTATTTTAGAATTTAAAAGGTTGATGATAGATGAAATATCTCAATTAAATTTGAAAATCAACACTTTAATTGAAAGCTTTGGCACTCTCTTGAAAACACAAAGAATTCCGAGTAACCTGCAAGTAACATCGTTTGAAAATAATGTGAAAATGTTATATGAAAAAATTCCAGTAATTCGACATTCGACGCATATTTTTAAAATCCAAATTCAACGTACTCGATCAAATACTGTCCCTAGTATTCCAAACCGACATTACAAATCATTTCTCAACAATACTACAGATAGTACTGGAAAAGACCAAATGCCCCAAGGAACGAGGAATAGTGAAATAAATAGATGAAACAAAACATAAAAATACAATCAGACAAAAATCTTGGGATTTTCTTATAATTGAATCCAGATCCTAACTATGCAACAAATACTTTCATTGAGACACTTCAAAAAAATATAGACGAATGTACATATTCAAAAAAATGTAAGAGGAAAAACACGAAGATCGCCCCTTGGATGACAAATACACTACAAAATACACAATGTATACGGGAAAAAAATTAGTGTTTGAAAAACATTGGAATCCATTATATTGTATCATATGTGTAATATGTGTTAGCACATGCTATTATCAATAAATTATTCTTATCTTAAGTTTGAGAAGAAAATAAAGAAAATCACCTGTACTATTTTATAAACAAAATTTTATATTAAATTTGTGAAACTATTTGTCGACATTAGTCTTTTAATAAATTATCCTGGTTAATAAAAACGGATAAAAGCTTTAAACAACTTTTTGAAACAACCTATCCTACTTTTAAGCCAAAATAAAATAAAAGGTTGTTTCAAAAAGTGTTTAAATTTTGTGTGACTGTTTTTATTTGTTTATTTAAGAAAAAACAATATAGGCATAATTTAAAAAACCTTCAGTATTTGCTTGGCTTGCCATCTAGTAGTAGCTAGTAAACTGTGAGTACTCATGCAGGTCTCTTCCATTATTTTTTCCCTGTTGGTGAATAGTAACCTTCCATCACAATAGATGGCACCGCACTCGACAAAACCTTGTGACTTCGGACTATGGAGTGTAGAACTAGTTCTACCCTCCATACTTCGGACTCAGTACAGGAGATTCCATTCTTCCTCGTATTAAAAGTATTTATATATGCGATAGATCGCAAAAAACTGTGATATATTGTAGGTGGGCCCAGCCACAGTATACATAACATACCTATTGGTATACTGTGGCCCAGCTTCAACACAAATCAATTATATATTTGAGAAAATGTAACAGTAATAAAATCTCGACAAAACGACTCGCCCCATAGACAAATATCAATAAAAGAGACAGTTTGAGGCATAGGCAGTATGTGGCACAACGTTTCTGCGCAAATTCCCCGCGCATGGAGTCTCTACTTTCGCGAACTACAAGACTGTTTTACATAAACAAAATAGAAGAAAATATCATAAATTTCAATACATTTCAAAACATCGCCTTTAATGTGGATACATATTATAAAATATCCTTGTATATTAACTTTTACGTCATTAAAAATGAAAATATACAAAACCAATCTTACATTGGTTGGTGTGAATCTGGTTTCTGTTTGTCAAATGCAAAGTGACAGTGTCAAAAATAACAATTCCGAAAAAGAAGACAATACAAAAGTGAGTATTTTTTTATTTATTTAGGATTTAGTTTTAATAAAGTAAATAAAAGTAAGTGAACCTTTAAAATGTCACCACCAGGTAAAATTCGTCGTAGTTGTATAGCAAAAAATTGTAATAATACATATTTTTGGCTGCTTCGCAATTTGGAGTTTAATAACAAAAAACATTTTTCAAATTTCCATCTGACATTAATCAAAGGGAACAGTGGTACAAAATTTTAGAAATTCCTTATACATCCAAAGATGAAAGGTTGTGTGAAGATCATTTTGATGATGAGGCATTTACAAATTCATTACACAAAAGACTTATTAAATTTGCTTTTCCTTTGCAACCCTTCCATCATACACCACCAAAAGTAATTGAAGATAATAATAATAAAACTCAAGCTTTTGAAAATACAGTATTGCCCGTAAAAAGAAAGCTTATTTTTTGTAACAATAATGATAGTCTTAAAGAAACTGAATTTGAACCTTTGCCTATAAAACAATGTTTGGAATCTAGTATTTTAAATAAAATAAACAAAGCTAGGGTCAGTAATTTATCTCCCAAGAAGAAGAAAATGTATTGCATTGATAAATATCAGAGAAATAGAATTTGTAAATTAAAAAAGGCACTTATCAGTAGTAATAACAAAATTAAAAAAGCAGTTGAATTGTCAGAATCAAAGTTATTTCAAAATTTTAATTCAAAATTAGATCCAGCAGGCATGGAGTTTTTAAAAAGTAGTACTGCTAACTCTAAGAAACATAAACCTCCATGGTCAATAACGGATAAGGCCCTTTCATTAGTCATTTATAAGAAGGGACCACGAGCATATACTTTTTTAAAACGTTTTATAGCTTTGCCCAGTAAATCTACTTTACAGTCACTTCTAAGATCAGTGCCATTTGAAACTGGAATTAATAAAGCAGTTTTTGATAGGCTTAAAGAAAGGGTTGTCAAAATGAAGCAGATAGATAAAAATTGTGTCCTCTTATTTGATTAAATAGCTTTAAAAGAACAATTGACTTTGGATGTGGCTAATGACAAAAGAACTCTTTGCAAAAAGTCATATAAATTTTGATTGCTTCACTTGTCGAGAACATAAATCATACGTATTTTCTCAACTCTGTCCCCTTATTAATTAAAAAATATTATAATGATGGTAAGAGGACTAACAAACAAAAATAATTATTATTTTTTGGTAACAATGTACTGCGTTTAATTTTTTTTTGTTTCAAACCTGTTCCTGTCTTCATGTAAAGGGGAATCTACTTTTTAAATGCTTTTTATTAATATATTTGATGTAATATTGGATAAACTTTCTTAAGTATAATGCTGTAATTTCAGTAGAAGTATGTAATTTTGTGATTAATAATAATAATATGTAACTGTATGGTAAATAAATGATATAGATAATAATAGTTTTTTCAAGTGTTGTGTCACCAATTCAAAACAATTAATATTCAAGCTAGTGTGCCATTTTTAGTTTTCGCTAAGTATATGTTTTTGTTCTGTATTTATACAACTGTAGGTTTCCTCTGATTTACATGTTTTGTCTTTTTAATTAATTTAAAGAAAGTAAATGTGAAGTTTCTTGTTTTCTGAAATAAAAAAGTTAAAAAAAGGTAAGAGCTGGGCAGCTATGGGGATGGCGGAGACTGCAATAGAATTTTTTTGAAAAATGTGCAGTCATATAAATGCCTATTTATAGTGCGTGTGGTAGGAAAAATAACTTTGAAAATAAAATTGTGTGGAAACACTGTTAAGTGATATTAGAATAATTGTTTTACTAACAGGAGATATTATTGAAAATTTAAATTTTTTGATTATTGTAACTGATAATTTAATCAGATGTTTTTGTACTTTAATATTATTGTTAACTATTAGAATCAGAATTTTTTAAAGTTATCAATCAATGTAATAACATGTATAAATAACAGACCTATGTATAGTAAACACATATTTTATTAATTTGTTTTTATATTATGTGCAGGTTAATAAATTTTTTAAATGTGTGCTGTTTTATTATTATTACCTAAATTATTTGTCTTTAAATTGTTTATTATTATTATTTCATTACAAAAATGAAATATAATTTTTTGGAATGAAATAACTATATAATAAACAATTTTAAGACAAACTGTAAAATTTACCTACCCATAATCCAAACTACCAAATTTAAATATCCCGCCTGTCAGAATTAGTGCTGTTCCCCACAAGGGGTGCGCTGAGATCGACGCGATGCCAGCTTTTTATATGGGAACCATTGAATAAAAAGGGGAACGAACACTCTTATATGTTATTTCTCTATGACTCGCCCCATCAAGCGTAGGTCTGTGGCAACACTGGTGTCCATGCTGGTTGTTGGTTATGCTGTTTCTGCTGTTTCGTTATCACATGTTGATTCTTTCAATAACCAAGACTGTATTTGTACAATAATAATTTTTTACTTATTAAATTGATATAAGCAGAGACAATATAATACAATGGAAATAGAGCAAGGTGTTATTAAAGAAGAAATTGATATCCAAAATGTAAAGGAAGAAATCGATATCCATGATGATTTTCTGTGGAATATGGATGTTAAACAAGAATTGATTGACGAAGTGCCTACGTTAAAAATTCAGAATGTAAATGAAAACAAGACTAGAATGCATCCATTCAAACAAGAAATAAATGATGACTCAAATACAGTTGAAATATGTAATAAGTATGTTGATTTTAGAAAGCAAATTAAATCAAAAGGTGAGTTGAACGAATTTATCATTTGTATTTTCATATTTATGCTGAGGATCTTGGGCACTAATATTCATAACTAGATTTAATGATTTTTCAATAACGTGGAGCAAGATAAAGGAATTTCTTTGTAACATAGTTTAAATTTAGAGAAACAAAATGTAATTAAAATTTTCATATTAGCAAAAAAAAATACAGAATAATATTTGAATAAAAAATCTAATTATATTTCATCATTAATCCTCCAATATTTTATCTTTTATACTATAAGTTGAATGCCGAATCTAGAAAGATCAGTTATGTAAATGTTCATCTAAACTGTCTTATTTAAGATGTGTTAGACATTTTGGTTGATCTATTTTAAATTGTATAATGCTTACAATTTCAATAATGTCTTATCAATTGGTATACAGTAAAAACTCTATTAACCATCATTGTTGAGATCGTGGTCGTGACGTTTTAGAAGATAAACGGATAAAAGAAACATTTTGTATTATTCCTCCAAAACATAACCTTAATCAATTATATTATAGACAGATATCACTCACTATATTTCGCAGCGAAAAGAAATTAAAGCGATTGTAATAGCAAATAAAACTGTGTATTACATGATAAAAACATCCATACAGTATCTACAAATGTGATAAAATAATGTACAGTTGAAATAGTTCATGTAGCTTGGAAATAGTCGGTCATTGGGTGAGGTGAGTATCAATAAGTAAATACTTTCTAGATTTTACTCATAAGTAAAGTATACTATCCCCAAATATGTGAATAACAATTTGCTTGCACTTGAGAGTGTTTACTTCTTTTTTGTAAGCATATACTCTGAAGTATTTACTTCTTAATCCATTAATCCCCATTTTTACTTGAAAGTAAATAACCTCCACACTATTTGTGTTCCTTTTAGTCAGGTACTAACAAGTTAATTCACATAGAAAAGACTGTTAAAAGTCAATTCTGAAAAATATAACAGTAACTAAGTGGTACACATGGCTGAAGAGATTTCATGGACTGACAATGATGACTGTGTATAGAAAAACGTGTGTCAGCAGAGCAATCTTAGTAGCATTATTAAAAGATTATCCGGTTGTGCTCAATAAGTCGATGTTACCTCAAATTACTTCAGATAAAGAAAAGGCATGGGCACCTATAAAAACCAAATATATAAATAATACTGGAAAAGTAATTAGTGTTGAGCCACATTTTTTTTTTCATTCAAACTAATCCGCTTCCACCCAAAGTGATTAGCAGTGTATAACAATATACAATATTAAATTTTGTTTAGTAAATTAATGTCCTTTAGGAATCCCATCAATTTTTCAACTGGGCAATTTACACCTAAGAGTATATTTAAGTCTGTAGGTAGTCTATATTTTAGCCGGTTCGTGTCAAACTTAGTGCAATTAATCAGGACATGTTTCACTGTTAAATGTTCTTGACATAGATCACATATAGGAGCATTGTCTTTATTGAAAAGATAAGTATGCTTAGTAAATTAATGTCCTTTAGGAATCTCATCAATTTTTCAACTGGGCAATTTACACCTAAGAGTATATTTAAGTCTGTAGGTAGTCTATATTTTAGCCGGTTCGTGTCAAACTTAGTGCAATTAATCAGGACATGTTTCACTGTTAAATGTTCTTGACATAGATCACATATAGGAGCATTGTCTTTATTGAAAAGATAAGTATGCATAAATTTGCAATGCTCTATTCTAAGTCTAGTGACAATCACTTGTGCTCTGCGTGTTGTGGTTGGATGCTTTCACAGCATCACTGTTGACTTAAATTCGCGAAGTTTGTCTTGCGATCGCTGCCAGTTATTGTTGCCAGTGGTTGTGAACTTTTTCCCGAATAAGTGTTCTCAAGTCACTCACCACGCACTTTGTTATGAGTTCGGCATTAACGTTTACGATTGCGTTACGCGCACATAGGTCCGCTTCTTCGTTGCCTCTGATGCCTATGTGAGCAGGAATCCACATGAAATCGACAGATTTATTGTCGTTCTGGATATTATGAAGCTGTGATTTAATTGATTGTAGTATTGGGTGCTTGGGATAAGGATGTTTCAAGGAATGAATGCTACTTAAGGAATCAGTTGAAATTAGGGTTTTGGGATTTGGAAAGGAGGTAATTACTTTGAGGGCATGAAAGATAGCATAGAGTTCTGCCGTAAATATGCTAGTGTGAGGGGAGAATTTTATGCTGTAAGATTCAGTTATAGTCACTATTGCAGCACCCACTCCAGCCTCCGATTTCGAAGCATCCGTGTAGACTAAGTTAAAGTCATTGTAGTCATGCAGTATCCTGTTGAGTTCTGCGAAGATTTCATGGAGATTTGTATCCCTATCAAGTCCAGTCAGGTTAGTACGGCAGCGAGGGGTAGAAATTGTCCACGGAGCTGGATGTTCGACAGTGGATGGAAACATTGTTGGGAGCTCTAAATTAAACTTCTGAAAAAGTTCTCTAACTCTGGCGTAAAATGGCTTAGATAGATGCGGTTTTTTATCAAAAAGATCCCTATATCTGTTGTTGAATGTGTTGGTGAAAACTGGTTTTTCAGCATTAGTGGATATAGCAGCCGCATAATTCAAACTCGATGTAGAGCGTCTGTAACTTAGTGATGGTTCACCAAGAAGACTTTGGATGCTGGTTTTAGGGGATGTTGTAAACGAGCCTGAAGCTATTCTTAATGCTGTATTGTGGATAACATCAATTTTGCGAAGTACAGTTTTTCTGGCAGATGCATAAGCTATGGAGCCGTAATCTATTTTTGACCTGATGAGCGTTTTATATATAAGCAGTAGCGTTGCTTGGTCTGATCCCCAATTTATATTTCCTAGGCTTTTCATTATATTAAGCCGCTGCATACATGTTTGGACCAACTTCTCTATGTGATCTTTCCAGGTAAGCTTATGGTCAAAGATCATTCCTAGAAAATTTGCTGATAGTTTTAAGTTAATATTTTGGTTATAAAGCTTCAATTTTGGAGTAGTATATGAACGTTTCCTGCTAAATACCACACCCGTTGTTTTGGTAACAGAAAACCTGAAGCCGGATTGACGTGACCATAGTTCCAAATTTGTGATGAATTGTTGCATAAATAGAGATATTGTATTTATATTTTTTCCTTTTATGTAAACCACTAGGTCATCTGCGAAAACTCTTGCTTTCAGTGGTTTTTTAAATTGTTAAGAATGTTGTTAATGGCAATCAAAAATAAAGTAGGGCTGATAACTGAGCCTTGTGGGGTTGCATTTGCTTGGCGGTAAGTATCAGATAGTTCGTCATCAACCCGAACTTTGAAAGTTCTGTTGGCAAGAAAGTTGTTGATAAAAGCTAGGCAATTTCCTGTGATATTCCATCTTTGTAGTTGCATCAGGATGTTTGGAGTCCAGCAGGTATCAAATGCTTTTGAGATATCAAAGAAAATGGCTACGCATACCTGTTTGGTGGCAAAAGCCTCATTGATCTCACTTTCCAAATCCACAATTTTGTCTAGAGTTGAGCGGTTTGGTCTAAATCCAGTTTGTTCTTTGATTAGGAGGTTAGACGTTTCGAGATACCACATGAGTCTTTGGTTGACAATTTTTTCTCTAGCAATTTTCCCATTGAGCAAGTTAGAGATATTGGTCTGCACGAGTTGGCTTCTTGTTTGGGTTTTATAGATTTCAAAAATGGTAGAATAATAGCTTCAGACCATAAAGAAGGAAATACTTTGTCTTCCCATATCTTGTTGAAAAGTTTCAGTAGATGCCGTCTTGCTGAAGGTGGTAGATATTTGAGAAATATGACAGGAATATTGTCTGGACCTGTACTCGAATTTTTCATTTTATCTAAGGAGCTGTCAAGTTCTTCTATGGTGATAGGATGATTTAAAGGGTTATCGAGTGTATCTTCAAAACTGATGGGAGTTTGTTCGATTTGAGCCTTGTAATTGAGAAAGTCGCGTGTGAAATTTGAAGTTGACGATTGTTCTTGATAGGATTGGCCCAAAATATTGGCTATATCTATTGTGGATGAGTAGTAGTGATCATTGTGTTTAATGCTACGAATAGTGCTTTTTGAACTATGTCCATTCATTTTTCTTATTTTGGTCCAGACTTGGCTTATTGGAGTGGAAGAGTTTATTCCAGAAACATATTCCTGCCAAGATTTTTTCTTGGATTGTTTGATTACAAGTTGTGCCTTTGCCTTGTATTTCTTTAGCTCTACGCGATTTTGGAGAGTTTTGTGTTTCCTGTACTTGTTCAATGCTGCTTTTGCTTCCCTGATAGCTTTTTCGCACTCTTGATTCCACCAGGGGACTGGAGTATGGCCTTTTATGTCTTTTGTTTGGCCAATGTGCTGGTTGGCACTATCCAAGATGATTTCATTGAAGTTCAATACACATTTCTGGATATCATTGGTAATAACGCAGCTATCCATATTTAGTTCAATCTGATTTCTGAAAGATGTCCAATCTGCTGATTTAATTCTCCATTTAGGCGAGTGTTTTGGTGAATATTTTCCTGGAGAGGTACAATTGTCGATAATAATTGGAAAGTGATCACTTACATATGAGTACGAGAGAGCCTCCCATGATAGATTGGCAGATAGTGCTGGGTCACAGAGGCTTAAATCGATAGCAGAGGTTTCTCCGGTAGATATGTTGAACCTAGTATGGCTTCCATCGTTCAGAAAATTCAGTGGAATGTCGGCAATGAGTTTCTCTAGTATGTGTCCTCTTGGGTTTGTCAATTTACTGCCCCAGATTATGTTATGTGCGGTTAAATCTCCAATGATAATTCTTGGACTTGGTATCTGATTTAATAAGTTTTCTAAGTCTTTGTATTCTATTGTGGAATCGGGAGCAATATATATATATATATATATATATATATATATATATATATATATATATATATATATATAAAACAAAGACAGAATTAGCGGGCATATCACGCAAAAGAGGTTACAGAGAATGAGTGGTAACCGTAGACATGCATGTTTCTGGCTCATTAGCCTTCATCGGTACGGCATAACCAAGAAAAGGTGAACAACTTGGGAGCAAATATGTTAATTGAAACATGAGAAAACACAAACAACGGATTTCAACAAGATAACCAAACGCACATTTGCGCCTTCAAATGGAAGATCCCGAGTTTTCAGGACAACAACCAACAGAGACACGGAGGCGTCTATAGCTCTCCTGTCTGAACCTTCCGACCCTGGAAATAGACAAATAACCAATGAAAAGATATCTATTAAAATTTCACGTAACGTACTGTTATTTATTATTCTAAAATTCCCTATATACATGTTGATAATTTCTTCTATGATCTGTAATATTTCCAACTTTCTTTTATTCTATTCCGCCTAAACAACTTACATGGAAGTGGATATGATTTTACTTTAACATTTCTCAGTATTCTTCTCCTTTATTATATCCATATTTTAATTAAGCAACCCTTAGTTCCTTCGACATTCTTTTCTCATACGTCTTTAATAATTCATTTATAACTTCATAATATTCTTCATTACAATCGGTCCAATTACCATTACTTTTCACATCTTCTATTTATTCTATCTCACACTCATAATAGTTATTTTATTCTAATTTCTTTTTCAATCAATCCTTCATATTTCATCATCAAACTCTTCACTTTCTCTTCATATTCCTTATTTCCACTCATTAACTCCAATTCTACCATAATTCCATTCCTCTTTATATTCCATAACTTCCTATTATCCTCTTCAATTGCCAATACTTTCATATTTACCTCCTCAAATTCAATTATTTTACCATTTAATTCTATCTATCTATTCAAAATAAATTATTTCCTTTATATTTCATCAATTCATCAATAACTATGTCTGTTTCTAACTTCTTCATCGACTATGCTTACATATCAACTTCTTTTTCATCCTTTAATTCAATCTTTTGTATCATATATTTGCTTAGTTCATATAACTTCCGTCCGTTTGTTCCTATAAATGTAATTATTTCATCCTGTCCATCTATTTTGTTGCTTAATTTTCATTTCTATTTTCATTATCATATCTTCTATCAAAGTTTCTAAAATCTCTTTTATTCTCACAATACTTGTTGTCATACATTTTATCTCCATTTCCATATATTCGTTTTTCATTTCTGTAACTTCTATTTTCACTTCCATAATTCATATCAACATGTCTATCATTTCTTCTATTATCAATCCATGTTTATATAATTCCTATTCACATATGTTTTTAAATATTACTTGTTAATCATAAACATTTTATTTACATATCGTTTTTATATGCATTCTTTACCATGTAAGTTCCCTTTTCGTTTCTAGATGTCGTTCCTATAATTCAATTTTATTTTCTTTTCCTAAACTTCGTCTTATTCTCTTATTGTTTGATTATCTATGAGTTTCCTAAATTTGTTCAAATTTTTCATAATGTTCTGTTTAAATTCGTTTTGCCATATTCGTTTACTAGATTTCTTTAAATTTTCCACTGTGTTCTTTTTAAATTCATTGCCCCATATCTCATTATCTTCATCATATATTCTTGTTTCTGTATTTTCTTCCCAGAAATGCATTACAATTTGTATCTCAAATTCTTCTATATCATTGAAATTATTTTTTATTATTTTCTTATCCACCATAATCTCAATTCCTATTATTTCATTTCCAATTATATTAATAAAAACTTTTTGATCAATTATTTTCATATTTCTGTCACATTTCACTCTTATTTCGATATTTTCTGTATAAATTCTTCGTCCGGCATTTTGTTTTGTAGTTTCTTCTATTTCTTTTACATTTTCTTGTAATATTTTATTCATTTCCTCCAATTCTTCGTTAAATTGTTTCCCCCTATCATAATTATTATTTCTTTTATCATATATCATGATTTGTTTTTCGGTATTACCATCTAAGTCTTTTATTTTCCAATAAATATTTTTTTTATAAATTTGCATCACTTCTTTACTTCCTAGGTTCTGTAAATCAATGTCTAACATATCATCTTTTGTTTGTTTTTGTACTTTAATAGCCTGTATCTCTTCAATTGTATTCTCATTTTGTTTATCAACTTCTACTTGAATTACTCCAGATAAATTTTCTTCTAGGCATCTTCCTAATTCTTTAACATCTTCTACCACCTTCTTGTTAATATCTTCTCTGATTTTACTGCCAACTTCTTGAATTTCCATGCGTAAATTTTCATTCTGGCCCTTCATATCTTCTTTCACCTTTTCAATTTTCTTTCTAAATTCATTATTCTCTTCCCTAATTTTCTTAATCTCCTTCAAATTTTCAATTTTTCCTTCTTCTATTTTCTTTTCCAATCTGTCCATGTTTCCGGTAATATGGTTAATATCCCCTTTAATCTCCTCCTTCATCGTATCAATCTTGTCATTTAAATATCCACTCATATTATTCATATCTTCACGCATACTAATCATATTCTCATTTTGTCTGTCCATTTTTCCATTTAAATCTTCACTCATATTATTCATATTTCCATTCATGTTGTTCATTTTCTCATTTTGTTTGTCCATTTTTCCATTTAAATCTCCACTCATATTATTCATATTTCCATTCATACTATTTATATCTCCCCTCATTTTATTTATATTTTCATCTTGTTTATCCATTTTCTTCATCATCATTTGAAACATACTCTTTACGTCCATATCCTCTTTTTCTTTTGATTGTTGTTTGTCCTCTTGTCCTGTTTCTTCTGACAATGATGCATCTTCTTCTGATTGCTGTCCTCCCTGCTCCAAATATTGCACCTGAAAATCACCCATACTATGTCTTGTTTCTTCTCTTTGTTCCTCAGATCCACTTTCAACTCCTACCTGTTTACCATCCCTTAACGTCATTATTTTTTCCATGGTTGATATTTAAATTTTTTTTATAATAATATCAATAAATTTATATATTTTTATAGTTATATGCAAATTTTTAATCGAGCTCCACGTTTTGGGTGCCAAATTGTTATGAATTGAATATTCTTTAATAATTGTATAATATGTGTTTGCCCCACGTTCGGGTGCCAAATTGTTATATATTCAATGTTATAATTGTAATTGCCCCGCGTTGGATGACAATTATTATATTTTCAAACCTTTGAATATAATTTCCCACGAATATTTCAATTCTTTAGATATAATTGCCCTACGATATGTAAATAAATTATACTATCTTGTCGCAGCGACAATTATTGTGCATACCACTTAAGTACGTATTGAATTTCAAATTTGACAGTAATTGTCAAATTAAATATGCCCGGCGCCAATAAATATTAATATAAAGATGAATTTATCTACAATCAACTTATTACTCCTATCTCAGGGTGAGATCATAATTGTTCAAAATTAATTCTTCAAATTTATTTGTTTTTTTAAGATATTTCCAAATTAAATGTTTCACTATTATCAAACTCTCAAATAACTGTTAATTCAATATAATAACAGGCCATTTCATTATTTTATGACATTCACTAATTTACTGTCATTAAAAATGTCAACCAAATGTCACTGATTAAATTGAAAATTTTATGAATGTAAAAAAATGATAAGTTCAATGAGATTGGATACTGAATGAATAATACAGGTAGTTAGAATCAAAATTATATATTACACTATCAGATACGCAAAATTAACAAATTGTTATTCCCAGAAATTATGATAAGAGAAAAACAGTCGTAACCTCTACAAAACTTAAAATTAGAATACAACTATGCTAAAATTTAACCTAATGAATTATTATCAAACGTTCAAATAGTAATTTACACTTGACGTGTATCAATGTCAAATACCGAAACTTCTGCTCAAAATGGTCTATTCACTTGATGTTGTAAATGATAGGTATCAATAAATTTGGTATATTTCAAATTTTCTTATATATAGATGCATCTTTAAACTGTATTGAATTTAAGGCCTGATATTTCTCGAGAAATAAATTTAAAACTGGAGAGGACTCACCCAATGGATCAGGAAATCTCGTACTTATTCTAACGTATTTAGAATACTGCAACTTTCTAAATATATACGATTTAGAAAAACTGGAACCACATACACTTTTACGATACAATTCTTTTATGAATTATGTACGCACTGAATGTATTATATAGGTTATTTATCTGATTGTATCATATGCAATTTATGCAATCTACCAAAAACATTCGAGAACAACTCTTATTTTGATGTTGTCTCTTCAAAGGATAAAAAGCTACTGACTAAATTTTTACAAAATAAATGATTATCCTTTCTGTTGGTTACCGATTTTTCTTGTTTTTGAAAAAGTTTCTAATCTATAATTTTCAATAACCAAGTGAGATTTTGAAATTCTTTTATTACATTTGCAATCTTGCTAGCAGAGACCTCTATATTTTACAATTTCAAATATTTTCTCCAAATCCTATTATGTTCTATCTATCATTAGATATATTCTACTCAAATGTCATCGAAATTATGAAATGTCATGTTTGCTATTTCTACAGAATCTTTCAAAATTTAGGAATTTACGTAGAGTACAGTGTGTATCGAGAGTATGACAACTAAATTAAATAAATTTCCTTATGTTTTACTTGTTCTTTAGATTTCAAATAGAGGATGTGTATTAATATATATATATATATATATATATATATATATATATATATATATATATATATATATATATATATATATCAATATCATTCTACGGCGGACGAGTACACTCACTTTCCAATAAAATAGAATAAGTAAACAAAGCAAACGTGTCGCTGCACCTTAAAGTACTTTGTTATTACATTATTATTATGCTATTACAGCAATGACGGTTTGGAGAGTTTTTACTGTATTAATTTCAAACCTAATTTTATAACAAATTTAATTAATATTTTACATACTTTTAAAATCTTTTTTCCAATAATATTGTTAGCACGCATTTGTAGCCTTGATAAAATTTATAGATTTTTATATTCTTTATACAAATTTCAAAGTTTCCAAAAACTAATTTCAATTATCTTGAACATTTACAGGACTCCTAAATAATGGAAAATATATTGAAACAAATGCTAATGTGGGGATTATGATATGTGTATTTTGTGGAAATTTATACACGAAACTAGTTGAATTTTTTCGCCACTATTTAACACATCGTTGTATAAAACGAAAAATATCATATAATAACAAATTTCACCATAAAAATAGAAGTGGCACTAAAACAGGAATCATTGACATTGGCATTTTGAGAAATCTCTGTGTAAAAGATGAAATTGAAATAGTTGAACATGAATTGGAAGCAGAGCTGCAGAAAACCACATACCAGTTCCATGTTACTGATAATTTAAACTCTCGTATGGATGACGGTTTGAAATCGCTTTTAAAGGGAAGTTATTCAAGAAGAAAATTCCGTATTCTCTCAGAAGAAAGGCCATTCAAATGTCACGTTTCTACAAATCATTGTACGAAACGTAAGAAAATGCTAAATAAATCGAAATTTCACCAGATTAATACAAGTTACCGAAAAGGACAAGGAACCGACCTTACCCTTCTCAGAAATCTTGATGAAGATATAAAAAATGCAAATAAAATAGATGAACATGATTTGAAAGCAGAGGTACAAGATATCAGATGCAATGACATTTTCAAGTTGAGTATACTTGAAGATCTAAAATTAAAGAAAAGTGATTCACACACACATTTGCAAGCTCACGAATCTGACATTTCTTCTAAAACTTATTCACAGAAAAGTCGTTTAAATACACATTTGCCAATTCACACAGGAGAAAATCCATTCAAATGTAACATTTGTTTGAAATATTTTGCAGAGAAGAATAATTTAACTTCACATTTGCGTACTCACACAGGTGAAAAGCCATTCAAATGCAACATTTGTTTGAAATCTTTTGCAATCAAAACTAATTTAACCGCACATTTGCGTACTCACACAGGAGAAAAGCCATTCAAGTGTAACATTTGTTTGAAATCTTTTGCACTCAAAACTCATTTAACTACACATTTACGTACTCACACAGGAGAAAAGCCATTCAAATGTAACATTTGTTTGAAATATTTTGCAGAGAAAACAACTTTAACTTCACATTTGCGTACTCACACAGGGGAAAAGCCATTCAAATGTAACATTTGTTTGAAATCTTTTGCAGGGAAAAATACTTTAACTTCACATTTGCGTACTCACACAGGGGAAAAACCATTCAAATGTAACATTTGTTTGAAATCTTATACACAGAAAATTAGTTTAACTTCACATTTGCGTACTCACACAGGAGAAAAGCCATTCAAATGTAACATTTGTTTGAAATCTTTTGCACTCAAAACTTATTTAACTACACATTTACGTACTCACACAGGAGAAAAGCCATTCAAATGTAACATTTGTTTGAAATCTTTTGCAGTCAAAACTAATTTAACCGCACATTTGCGTACTCACACGGGAGAAAAGCCATTCAAGTGTAACATTTGTTTGAAATCTTTTGCACTCAAAACTCATTTAACTAAACATTTGCGTACTCACACAGGGGAAAAGCCATTCAAATGTATCATTTGTTTGAAATATTTTGCAAAGAAAAATACTTTAACTTCACATTTGCGTACTCACACAGGGGAAAAGCCATTCAAATGTAACATTTGTTTGAAATCTTTTGCAGAGAAAAAAACTTTAACTTCACATTTGCGTACTCACACAGGGGAAAAGCCATTCAAATGTAACATTTGTTTGAAATCTTTTTCACAGAAAAATACTTTAACTTCTCATTTGCGTACTCACACAGGGGAAAAGCCATTCAAATGTAACATTTGTTTGAAATATTTTGCAATCAAAGCTAATTTAACCGCACATTTGCGTACTCACACAGGAGAAAAGCCATTCAATTGTAACATTTGTTTGAAATCTTTTGCACTCAAAACTCATTTAACTAGACATTTGCGTACTCATACAGGAGAAAAGCTATTCAAATGTAACATTTGTTTGAAATCTTTTGCAGAGAAAATAACTTTAACTTCACATTTGCGTACTCACACAGGGGAAAAGCCATTCAAATGTAACATTTGTTTGAAATATTTTGCAGAGAAAAATACTTTAACTTCACATTTGCGTACTCACACAGGGGAAAAGCCATTCAAATGTAACATTTGTTTGAAATCTTTTGCAGTCAAAACTAATTTAACCGCACATTTGCGTACTCACACGGGAGAAAAGCCATTCAAGTGTAACATTTGTTTGAAATCTTTTGCACTCAAAACTCATTTAACTAAACATTTGCGTACTCATACAGGAGAAAAGCTATTCAAATGTAACATTTGTTTGAAATCTTTTGCAGAGAAAATAACTTTAACTTCACATTTGCGTACTCACACAGGGGAAAACCATTCAAATGTAACATTTGTTTCAAATCTTTTGCAATCAAAACTAATTTAACCGCACATTTGCGTACTCACACAGGAGAAAAGCTATTCATTTGTAACATTTGTTTGAAATATTTTGCACTCAAAACTCATTTAACTAAACATTTGCGTACTCGTACAGGAGAATAGCCATCGAATGTAACATTTGCTTGAAATATTTTGCAGAGAAGAATAGTTAACTTCACATTTGCGTACTCACACAGGAGAAAAAACAATCAAATGTAACTTTTTTTTGAAATATTTTGCAGAGAAAAGAACTTTAACTTCACATTTGCGTACTCACGGGAGAAAAGCCATTAAAATGTAACATTTGTTTGAAATCTTTTGCACTCAAAACTCATTTAACTAAACATTTGCGTACTCATACAGGAGAAAAGCCATCAAATGTAACATTTGTTTGAAATCTCTTGCAGAGAAAAGTACTTTAACTTCACATTTGCGTACTCATACAGGAGAAAAGCCATCAAATGTAACATTTGTTTGAAATCTTTTGCAGAGAAAGGTCTTTAACCTCACATTTGCGTACTCATACAGGAGGAAAGCCATTTAAATGTAACATTTGTTTGAAATCTTTTGCAGAGAAAAGTACTTTCACTTCACATTTGCGTACTCACACATGAGAAAAGCCAATGAATGTAACACATTTTTGAAATCTTTTATAGACAAATATAATTTAACTAGACATTTGCGTATTCACACAGGAGAAAAGCCATCAAATGTGACATTTGTTTGAAATCGTTTGCAGTGAAAAGTGGTTTAACTCACATCAAATGTAACATGTAAAAAGTTTTTATGGCTCGTTGCAATTTAAATGACACTGTATAATATCAATGATTATTTTACACGAAAAATATCAAATAATGTTATTATAATTTCAAAGCAATTTTAATTTGCAATTATTTAAATGACACTGAGTAATATAAATGTTTATTTCACACAAAAAATACCAACGAATGTTATTATAATTCCAAAGAAACTTTTAATTTGAAATTATTTGAGTGCAGACTTTCGTCTCCCACTGTATGTTACATTTGTGAGTGTTATACATTGTTTGATAAGCCGATATACATTCATAAATACCTTATCTTGATGTTCATTTGTTTATTGTTCCGTACCGGCGTCTGGGCTTCATTGGCTCTTGAAGATTTGATTTTCTGGTTCAATCCGGCTCCGAATGTCCATGTTTTACAATCTCATTTTTTTTGGGATAGTAATATTACGGGAAGTCTTCAAACACTTTATTTTAAACTTTTATTTAACTCGAAGGACCTTGTTTTAAACTGAACTATTTACGTATATTTATGTAGGATTTGGATGGTTTCACTTGTATATATTAGCAGGAATTACATGCTGTTCAACTTGCTGAACAATTAAGAAGTTCACTGATTTTTATTTATGTGTTGTATCACTTTATGACATGATCTGATATAAATGAATGAATGTTAAAATGTTATACCAGTAGAAAACGCCGGTAGAATATTATAATGAGAGTACCATTATGTACGAAGATTGACTGGGAAAGTGATGAAAAATACGGTCCTATTCCTATTTATAGGTCGTTCAAAGTGGGTTGTAATAAGGAGAGTCATGTGAGGATGTAGCAAATGGGGGATAACGATTTAAAATATAACCGCCATACAACTGTTGAAAATATTTGTCGAGGCACGCATTTTTAGTGAATAAAAGAAATTGTTGTTTGTTGAGATACTGTCTTTGCTAAGCAGTTTTTATGACGCGATAAGAAATTGAACGCTTTGATATACGCAGTGAGTGGAGATGTAACATAATATAAGGCAATGGTTATCTGTGTTTTTTGTTGTGAAAGGGACTTGGGAATGAAATTTTGTGTAGTTAAAGAAATATTTTATGAATGAAGGGGATTATATTTTTATTTAAGATGTATGTGGAATATATGAATTTTGATATATAGTGTGAATACAAAGTAAGAATCTACAGTAGGAATTTGAGTGTTAATTCAAATTCGTAAAGTAGTTAAGTGTTTATATAAATTAGTTAAAGTGCATATATTGTGTATATAATATAAATAGTTTAGTGAATAAATAAATTAAGTGAGTAGACATACCGTGTGTATGAATTTATTCCACCCGTCGTATTAAAACGTTTAAATAAATAATAACATTACAGTATTGAACAATCAAATCAATGAGCTTAGACAGTGCATCGGAAGAAGAATTGATTAGTGAAATTGAAAGCTGTGAGGATTACAATAAGATGTATGCCAAAACAAGAATAAAGCTTGAGAAAATAAAAGGTGATTCAACTACAGTAGTAAATAATGCCCACATCTATAATGTTCCCAACCAAAATTCCTCGGAAAGAACAGGTATGCATAAGTTTAAGTTGCCAAAAGTAGAATTTAACCGTTACGACGGCAGTATAAAAGAGTGGTTATCATTTTGGGCGCAGTTCAAGAAAATTCACAGTGACAATTCTATTGACAATAGTGACAAAATTGAATTCCTGATTCAAGCTACTGTCCCAAATAGCCGAACTAGGCGATTAGTAGAAAGAGAAAGTTATCCAGCTATGGGGGAAAATTATGAAAAAATCATTGAAAGCATGCAAAGTGGGTTTGGCAGGGAGTATTTGCTGATCGATGTGTATATTCGAGAACTTCTGAAACTAATCCTTATCAATTCTGTCTCCAAACAAAAATTTAAATTGCTGTTCTCTACGATCAAATATAGACACAGTTGCGTGCACTCGAAACATTAGGCATATCCTCCGACATGTGTTCTGCTATGCTGTACGCGCTAATCGAATCCTGTTTACCACATGAATTAATTAGGATTTGGCAACGTTAATCGTTTTTAAATGATTCTTCGTTCCCAGAGACTAGACTACGAGTACACACTCCTCTTTAGAAGTTCGTCCAAAATATCGTATGGCATTTCTTAGACAGGAGGTGGAGAACGAACAATGAATCGATTTGGCTGCCGAAGGTTTCGGAATTAAGGAGTCATCACCGCCTGATAAACACGATAAGCAGAGTTCCGCTAGAGATAAGAAATTTAGGCGAAACAGTGAAATCCCTACTGCGGAGGGAGTTATGAATTGCGAATTACCACATGTATTTTTTTGCACAGGGTCTCATGATAGTTCGAGCTGTTTCAAGGCGCAGAAGATATCTTACAAGCAACGAAAGGAAGTACTCGCAAAAAAAGGCCTGTTATCGCTGTCTAAAGGTGGGTCACCAGTCGAAAAGGTGTAGAAGTCGTCTAAGATGTATTTTATATACCGTGACTCGGGGTGAAGTCGGACGGTGGGGGTGAACTCGGACAGACTGGTATTGGCCGGCGTTTTTTACAATATGGTATATCGTGGTCCCACAAAATTAACCGACTGGCGTTACACCGTTAGTTTAACTCCGACTTTCGATGAAAGTGTTGCATTTTCGCTGAAAAAGTTTGGAGCAGAACACGTGGTAAGGATTTTATTAATTATATTTTTTACTTAAAATTAGAAAACCAAAAAAGAAACTGTTCTTTACAATAGAATACTAAAACTACATACTGCAAATGAGCTATTATTTGTCATGTGCTCTGTTATAAGTAAACCCATGGCAGTTTGACTAAAAAATTTTCTAAAATAATGGCGCTTTAGTAAAAAAATCATTTTATAGGGGCGAAGGCGGACACCATGGTTAGGCTATATAAAAAGAAAATAGCCATTAATTTCAGGAACTACAGCGAAGAAAACCTCGCTAGAGCAGTGGAAGATATAAGACAAGGAAGAAAAAGTGTGAGACAACCTGCTGAGTATTACAAGATTCCAAAATCTACCCTATTTGATAATAAAAAGGGAATAAAATCGAAGAAACACGTCGGGCAATGCGTAATTTCACAAGAAGAAGAAACACTTTTGGCCCAAGGGATTTTAAAATTCATCGAGTGGGGTTTTCCTCTTACCAGGCAAGATATGAGACTATTAGTTAAACTATTTAGACAGATGAGGGGAAAAAATAAAGAAATTTAAAGACGATTACCCTGGAATTGGCTGGTTTTACAAGTTCATTTGTCGGAACCAAATTTTAACGGAACGATTTGCTCAAAATATCAAACGCTCAAGAGCAAATTGACGGGTGCAACGAAAACTGTAGTAACTCATTATTTATACTTTTGAGTGAGAGCAGTTTAAATGGATGACAAAATTTCAATTTCAAAGTAACGTATGTCATTTATTTATTAAAAATTTGTTAATTAGAGGAAGAATCAACTGCCAAAAAAGTTTTTGAGTGAGTTACTACAGTTTACTTTGGAAAATAGGAAAAATTAAATGAGATAAGTACTTAAGAATTGTTGGTATATTTTAAGTATTACATCAGTGTACATTATAAATTATACACACAAATTAATCCACAAGTTTCAAACTATTTTCTAAGGTTAAGAGAATAAAAAACGCATTTAGGTACCTAGTAAGAAATAGCATGACACAAAACACACTATTTTTAAACCTATTTAATTATCGTTGAACTATTCATTTTCTGATTCTCCACCTTCACTGGCTTTTTTGCATTTCAGGCTTCTATAAAATTGGTGATACATTGTTAGAATTTTGTTTTTATCACAGAGCTACAATAGCCCCTTTAACTTTTTTTCTTCCACAGGAAGTTCAGCGTTGTAAAGTCTCTTTCAATGTTTTGGTAAAATATTGCTATTATCAGCCTTTGGTGGTCTTCCCTTTTTTTCTCTGATTCCAATAAACGTATCTTTAAAATTTCGCTATCAGCTGAATCGTATTCATATTTAAAAAATATGGTCGCCGGCGCAGAACCTTTGACAGAAATTTCCCTTATCTTGCTTATTTTGAAGCCTTTTTTCCTTTCGTCGATTTTCCAGCTTTGAATATATGTGATGTCCTTGAAATTAAAAAATCGTTTTGAGACATTTCGGTTACATTATAAATGTGTCCTGTTACTTTTGCCATTCTGATTAATGTTACCCATGGCTCAGGTACATAGAGAACTGACTGGCGCTTCTTGGCATTTTCTATAACAGCATGCATACTATCGCCCTCATTTTGGGTGTGTCCTTTTTCAAGGAACCTATGGATAATGTCAATCTGATAAGTAGTAGATGCCAATGAAAACATAGAAAACAGAAACTTATTTCGGTTCTGGCCCCCACAATTATCTGAATAAAAAATTATAGATTTTACACCTTTTTCCTTTTCTGTTAGAATGAACTTTAATAAACAGCTTGCAATCTCACATGGACCTCTTTTTGATATCTTTTGGTGCCAGACATAACAAAATCCTTGATTATTTCCTACATCAAAAACCGTAAAATTGTAAGTTGAATATTTACTTTTGTAGTAGAAGTCACTGACGTTGGACTGGGGAGTAGCTAATACTTTTTGTAAGTCAAAACATGCCACACATACTGTTTTGTCATCTGTAGCAATAGTTTTGTCAACATCTTTTAACTCTCTAGCCAGTGTTTTGTTTTTTATATGAGTATCGTATTCAGTTTTATTTCTAATTTCTTTTTATCATCCGATAGGCTATAAACCGAACAAAAGTCGCACTGGTCTTTCTTTGGTTTAAAGAAACTTATATTGAACCCCTGATTAAATATATCGCGATAGTGTCTGATTGTTGCCTTTTCGATGATCTAAGCATCTGTTCAGTACTCAGTGTAGAGCCTGTAAATTTTTTGTATGTTTAGACCTTCCAAATACATTTTTTTTGAATCCTTGTGCACATAATGTGAAGGAACCATGGGAAACATTTTAATATGATTTCGTAAACTATCTTTAAAGGCTTCTTTGATTCTTTCTGGTCTACTATCGTGCTTTCCTCGTTTGTCAGCAGTTACTGTGCTTGAGCCTTTCATTTTTGAAAGAGCGGTTGTCACCCATGTTTCTGAGATGCCAAGAGTATTCAAAAACATGGATTTACATACTTTTATCTCTTCTTCAATAATTTTAAACGAGTTATTTTTGGAATTTAGCCTTCTGGATATTGACCCTGCACCAATCGTAACCTGCTTCTTTTTAATTTCTTCCACATACCTGGCTATAAAATTCCATTGTCTTGTATGATCAGCCATAGACCAGAATTCTTTAAAAATTGATTGTCTTTTTTCTTCATTAATATTCGTTTGACACTTCATTCTACACTTATCTTTGCATGCTGTACCCATTTTTCTTTAATAATTTTTCCTTTTCTATTCTTATGCTCAACACCTTGATTTAATAATCTTTTTGCTTTCGTATCAATCCAATCTAAAACATTTCTAGACCTTTTTCTAACGTTGGTTCTGGCAGCACTCTTTCTTTTCCTTTTAATATTTTTGGTCTCTTTGTTTCTATCATTAAGTTCGCCCAACGGTTCCCTTGGAGCAGGAGCTTCGTATTCAGAATTAGCATTAATCTCAAAATGAACAAAAATTGAGTTACTTCAGTTTTCGTTGCACCAGTCGAAATATAAGAAAAGAAATAATAGAAAATATCCCACACTCTAATATCATCAACTATGATGAAAGCAACTTGTCTGATAATCCCGGGAGAGTAAAAGTATTATGTAAATGAGGATCTAAGAAGGTAGAAAGGATTGTAAATTCAAGCAAGTCAAGCATATCAATTATGATGGCTATTAGTGAATCAGGGGTACTTTTACCCCCATATGTTGTCTACAAATCTGTACCATTTGTATCCAACTTGGGTAGAGGCCCTGTTGGGACTGTATACAATCGTACCAAATCAGGCTAGTTTGATTTAGCGACTTTTGATGATTGGTTTGATAAGATTCTCCTACCCTATTGTAAGAAGCTTCCAGGAAGAAAGGTCTTGATAGGGGACAATTTGGCAGCTCACACTTCAATTCATATTTTACGGTGTTGCGAGCAAAATGATATTTCTGTTTTATTGCCACCGAATGGAACACATCTGCTGCAACCGTTGGGCGTGTCTTTTTTGGACATTTTAAAAAATTTGGCGATCTGTTCTTGTTGATTGGAAAATAAAAAACAGAGGTTGCATTCTTAAATCGGAGTTCCCTGCGCTTTTAAAGAAAGCCATCGAAGGCATCGAAAATATGGAAACAAATATTAAGTCTGGCTTCAGAGCCTGTGGAATTGTTCCGCTATCACCAGATGTTGTTCTCAGGAAGATACCTGATTCCGAGAGAAATTAAAACGAAGACGCAAATGTGGAACATTGGACTAACATCCTTAAGGTGTTCCTCCATGAAAGTAGACTGATTGTTACTCAAGACGTCACGAAGAAGAAACGGGGGAAAAATTGCAAGTGGCTCCTGGCAAAGGCATTTCCTCAAAGGATATGGATATGTTAACATCTGAGAGTGAGGCCGAAATAGCCCCTAGAAGATTCAAGTGAGGCTGAAGAACTCGAAAAAAAACGTGAAAGTGACAATGAGAGTGATCAAGAAGAAGCCATAGAAATGCAGGATGAATATAATGAAAATGTTTCTTCAAAACCAAAGCGATATTAGTGAGACTAACCTTGCAATAGAAGTAGACAATTTTGTAGTAGTTAAGTTCACTTTTACAAAAAACAAATACTATGTTGGCTGTGTTACTGAAGTGATGAGGGAAGGAAACAAAAAGATGTTTTCAGTTAATTTCTTACGAAAACAAGATTCAAATAAAATGGGCGAATATTTTACATATCCAATAGTTAGGGATGAAAGCATCATAGAGGAAGATCAAATCGTAAAAGTTTTAAAAAAGGTCAAAGATTTAAGGCGCTAAAGATATTTTTTCTCAGGTTTGACTTCATTAAAGAATATTATAATAGAGTAGAGATGTTGAAGTTTTTGTACAAAAGCCAAAAATATTTTTGATAATAAAGTTTATTAGTTATTAGTGTGGATTACGATGCTCGCAGTATTATTGAGCTCTTCGTTTCCTGTAGTTTGCGCTAGTTCTTAGGATGTAAAAGCACTCATACATTTGGCTTAAACATTTATTATTAAAGAAACGCTACAATTAAAAGTAATAAATGATCTACAACGGCAGATTAACAATATGGATATTACATTGATTCCCACCATGCGGTTCGTTATATGTCTTAGTTCTCTCTGTTTACTACTGACAACCGGCTATCGCTATCAGTGTTGCCAGGTCGAAAATTAAAATCTTCACTCTGAACCGTAAGAAGTTGCCACATGCATCATTTTAATCATTTATCACTAATTGAGAAATTGTTTGTTTCAACAATTAAGAGAGCGAACGCAACAATTAGGCATTACGTACTTAATATTTTTCCCAGAATTTATTTTTGTTATATTAGTAAATAAGGATTGGCTCTTTTTATATAAATTTTGTGTTTTTTATGTTTTTCAAGAATAAAATATTCTAATTTGCATGTTTTTTTGTTTTTTTTTCCATAAAATTTTATTATAAACATGATGTATTGATTATTATTGTCCAAATACACGCCGTACTAGAGGCTTTTTTTTTAGTCACGAGGGGGTTGGGGTTCAGGTGCCCTAATGGTTGCCGCTCAGCAATTAATTGGCTTATTGTGCACCCCCACTCACAGGTATTAAGCAGAGTCCCATCCTAAATTCTTAGCGAACATTGAGATTCGTCGGACTATGTTTTCCTGCATTCCCTCCTGATTTGTGCCTAGGAAGATATCTAGACAGGAGGCTCGCCTTCTGCACAGGGTAGGGCAATCGAAGACCACATGCTTTGCGGTTTCTTCTACTTCTCCACACATCCTGCAAATGGGATTTGTTATTTCAATCCCCATTTTCGCTAGGTGTGCGCTGAATATCCAGTGGCCAGTTATGAATCCTACCACTTTTCGCAGTTCTTTCCTACCCAGACTAAAAGCATTTGCTGCGTAGGAACTCGATGGTCCTTTTAGCATTCTTTTGGACTGAGCATGTCCCGTTATTCTGTTCCAGCACTTTTGGTGTTCATGCGACACCCAGTTGGAAACAGTTTTTCGTACGGCGCTGTATGAAACGCCGTATGCTGGTTCTGGTTCCATGAGGGTGAGATGAGCTCCTTTCTTGGCACACTTATCAACTTCCTCATTTTCAGCTATCCCTGTATGGCTTGGCACCCAAGTAATAATTACTTTATTGTCTTTTGCCAAGGTTTTCAAGGTATTGTGACAGTCCCACACTATCTTCGACGTATAACTGTGGCTTGCTAAGACCAAAAGGGCCGCCCGACTGTCCGTGTTCACATAGATGGTATTTTTGTTGTATTTCCTGTCTGCATGTTCTGCCGCATTCGATTAGTGCAGCTATTTCTGCTTGAAATACGGTCGTCATTTTGCCAAGGCAAACACTTATGCTTGGCCTGGGTCTGACGCCGTAAACGCCTGCTCCTGTACCCGTCAGGGTCTTTGACCCGTCGGTGTACCAAGTGATACTGTTCAACATGCGTTGAGGTTCTCCCTGGGCCCATTCGTATCTGCCACTCAAGTTGACACGATATGGTATCTCAGTTTCCACGACCTTGGGCATTCTGTCAGGTGGCATTTCGATGATGTCGCACCTCATGTTGTCGTGTTTTTTTGGTATGTTTCATAGCATGGTGCTTGCACCAGTTGCCATTGCACTGCATTCTGTATGCAGCCATTTTAGCCTCCCCCTGTATATAGAGATCTAATGGTGGGATGTTTAGCAGTATTTCCAATGCTGCGGTTGGGGTGCCTTTCATGGCGCCTGTAATGCTCAGACACGCAGCTAGCTGCACTTTAGAAAGCGTTTTGGCGGCTGTGCTTTGCTGAACTTTAGCCCACCATGCGATCGCACCATACACCATCATTGGTCTGATTACTCTGGTGTATAACCAGTTCACCATTGTCGGAGTTAGTCCCCAGGTGCACCCAATTGCTCGTCTCATCGTCATTAGCGTAATCTGAGAACGGCTTGTGATGCTCGCTAGATGGCTGTTCCAGGTTAGCTTGTCATCTAACCGGATTCCTAGATATTTTGCCTCTCTGGCAACCTTTATCTGATTGCCGAAGAGTTTTGGCACACTAGTAATCTCTGCGATTCGCTGTTTTGTAAATGGTACCATGATGGTTTTCGAGGGATTGACAGACAATCCCTCCGCATCACACCATCTCTCCACTACGGACATTGCCCTCTGCATTAGTTCCAGGCAGATGCCCTCGTGTTTTCCCCGTATTAAAATGATGATGTCGTCAGCATATCCTTGAGCATACCACCCCTGTTCGTTTAGTGAGACTACCAGATTCCACAGCTTTGGTGACAGAACGCCTCCCTGTGGACATCCTCTTTCTGTCTTCACCTCACTTGTGACACCACACAGGGATGCTTGTGCTCTCCTGCTGTTTAGCATGCTCTCTATCCATCGGGTGATTGTCCTGTCTGTGCCTCTGGATTCCAGCTTTGACAATATTGAGCGAGTGCTCGTATTGTCAAATGCTCCTTCGATATCCAGGAACACAGCCAGTGCAACTTCTTTGTAAGTAATGGCTTGCTCTATCTTGCTCACCAAGCAATGCAAAGGCCGTTTCGCAAGATTTGCCACTTTGGTAGGCATGTTGATTGGGGTGCAGCGGCTTGTCGCCCAGTACCTTGACCGTACTAGGGGCTAAGACGATTTTTAATGCTTGACAGGGGGTCGTCCGCCTTTACCCCACACATAGGGGTGATGGTGGACACTCTTTACCTAAATAAAAAAGGGGGGGGGGGAACACAAATGTCATTAATTTTACTATGGAATTTGACAAAGGATACATGGCTGATTCTTAATTATTTTTTTGGAATTTTTTTCCAAAATTTGTACTTTTTATTTACAAAAAACTGCAAAAATCGCGACTTCACCCCGAGTGACGGTAAGCGTTCTAATGTATCCTAGCGTTCCTGACATTATAGAAAATAGGCCTACCACCAGCTGCTGTTACGAGAGATGTTCAAAGAAATGAGACCCTATCCAGTTATACAAGCACCCAGGTATTTTTGCAGACGATTCGAATTATCCTGAAAAGTTTAGTTGGGTCTAGGGTAGTACGTGCCTTGATTGATAGTGGATCGCAGAGGTACATTTTGAAAACCAGTGCTAGACACCTTGGATATAAACCTAGACGTTGCGAAAAAATCGTTCATAGTCTATTTGATGGGAGACAAGTTTTAAATACCCACAACTACTATGACAATACAATTTCTAATGGAGACTATAACTACATGTTTGAAGCCCTCGATGAGACGACTATTTGCGGTGACATTGTTCCAGTTCTTCAAGGTCCGTGGACAGAGAAAATGAAATATTTCGATGCTGAGATTCCTGACGCTGGAAATCCCGATCCGATCGAGCTATTATTAGGAGCAGATGTCGGGGGAAGTTTGTATACCGGGAGATGCCGAGAATTAAAATGTGCCCTATTCGCAATTGAGACTCATTTTGGCTGGACGCTTATGAGAAAAATACCAACCACAAACAATCGATCCGATGTGGTGACAACTCTGTATTTGTTTGTCAATTAGCGATATGTGGGAACTTGAGACTATTGGCATTAAAAATCCTTCAGACACGCCTAACAAAGAAGAACATGCCATAGAGGCTAAGAAATTATTTCTACAGACAGTGAAAGTAGATAAAAATGGACGTTACGTGGTTCAACTTCCATGGATTGATGGACACCTCTTAATTCCGACAAATTACAAAATGGCTGGAAAGAGGTTAATCAATACTGTCAGCAAGTTGAAGAAACAAGGGATTTTTGAGCTATATGATTATGTTTTTGCAGAATGGGAAAGAGGAGGTCATCGAAATAGTTGGACCATCTCAAGAATTGAACCTAACTAAAGGTCATTATCTGCCACACCGACCAGTTATAAAAGAAAACAGAGCTACCACCAATATTTTACTAGTATTTGACGCATCGGTACGTGAAACAGGGGAACCAGCATTGAACCACTGTTTAGAAAAAGGGAAATTAGTTGATTCCGTCGATGTTACTCAGGTTTAGAGAAAATAAACTGGGAGTGACGACAGATATCCGTAAAGCTTTTCTTCAAATAGATCTCTGTGAATATGATCGTGATTTTCTTAGATGTTTATGGTTCGATTCTCACAATGTCAAGAAATTGTTTTGCGCCACAGACGTGTGGTTTTTGGAGACAACAGTCCCTTTTCTTTTAGGAGCAACGATAGAATATAATTTATCTACGTATCTCGAAAAGGGTCCCAATTCAGGAAAATATTCTCGAGAACCCTTGAACGGTTGAGTAGGAGTTTCTACGTTGACAATTGCGTCGCTAGCCTGCATGATGAAAAATCCCTGTCTGAATGTATTAAGGAAGCAACTGCAGTTATGGCCGAAGGTCAGTTTTAATTAGGAGGGTGGCAGTATACCAGCTCTGCTACCTGTGATACCTGTTCCTTCTTAGGTTTAGTCTGGGATCCACAGAGAGACGTTTTATCGTTGAATCCAGAATTCATTTTGTCTGACCTTAACCAAGAACTATTGGTAGTATCGAAACTACTAATCTTGTCCATTTCAAATAAAGTTTTCGAAACTATCGGACTCACGTGCCCCTCTGTTTTGGTACCCAAACTTTTGGTACAAGGCCTGTGGACGGAACGACTCACTTGGTACCAAACAGTAGATGACGACACTGCACAGTCTTTTAAGGCATGGCTCAGAGATTTACCCTACCTGAAGAAAATTGAAATACCTCGATGGCTGTGGACTACAAATTCTGATTCGCAAGACCTAAGTCTCCACACATTTTGTGATACCAGTAACAGTGCGAACGCATGCGCCATATTTTTGAGAGCTGTTATAAATGGAAAGGCTGCAGTCTTTTTGTTGGCCGCTAAAGCTCGAGTAGCACCCTTAAAAAGATCAAATGCCAAAATGGCCATTCCCCGAATGGAATTGTTGGCTGCCACCATATGAAATAGGTTGTATGTGCATGTCGTGGAAAAGTTGAGTTTTTTCTGGAGCCACTTCTCTACTTTCATATCGTGGATTCAAAGGATAGAAGAGTGGGGGTAGTAGATGAGTTGCTCTACAGGCTAACGGAGCTTGGCTTCGAATGTATGGGCTACGCCGATGACATTGTACTAATAGTCAGTGGCAAGTTCGAGGGCACCTTGTGTGATTTATTACAAAAGAGCCTCAGAATCATTGAGCAATGGTGCTTGTCAGTGGGTCTAAACATTAACCCTAGGAAGACCATAGTAATTCCATTTACCCGGAAAAGAACACTTCCAGCCATGAAACCCATATCCTTAAATGGGGAAATCATAGAATGGAAATCAGAGGTTGAATATCTAGGGATAACCATAGACAGTAAGCTTCTGTGGAATAAGCATGTTGAAATAACTGCTAGTAAAGCAATAAGAGCTTTGATGGCGTGCAGAAATCTAGCTGTAAGAGGTGGGGCTGTAACCCAAAAATACTGCGATGGATGTACGCCATGATTGTGAGACCAGCAATTACGTATGGGCAATAGTTTGGCATACAAAAGCAAGTCCGTACAGCACGAGGAAAACCCTCGATAAAGTTCAAAGGCTTGCCTGTGTGTGCATCACTGGAGCTATGAGAACGTGTCCAACTAGGGCACTTGAGATCATTACATCTGGTGATAGAAAGATCTGCCTAAGAGGCAATTCTTAGAATATCTAAGGAAGGTTCAGGCAATGAGAGTATTAAAAATCAGGGAGCTTGGTCCTCTCTGACAAGATACACCTCATTAGCGAATCTTCTCAGTGACGAAATGATCAGGAAAGTAAGCATCGAAAAGAATTTCACTACGATGCTAAATACGAGGAGAGACTGGGAAAGGGAATACACCACCCAAACTCTCAAAGAAAACACCATTAGATGGTATACGGATGGTTCAAAAACCACCATTGGAACAGGCGCTGGAGTATTTGGGCCTGGAACCAGTTACTCATTATCGTTAGGCTCCTTCCCGAGCGTCTTTCAGGCAGAAATACTTGCGATCGAAAGATGCGTGGAAATGAACCTAGAAAGAAACTACCAGAAATGTGACATATCGATCCATTCTGATAGTCAAGCAGCTATCAAAGCATTGAGCTCCCATGTCATTGACTCAAAGTTGGCATGGGAGTGCCGAAGAAAACTTGATGAATTAGGCAAGAATAACAGGGTCTCTTTAGTCTGGGTTCCTGGCCACTCGGGAATCACGGGAAATGAAGAGGCCAATACACTTGCCAGGAAAGGAGCACAAATGCCCTTTATTGGCCCGGAGCCTTTCTGTGGTGTAGCAAAATGCTCCTACAAGAAAGAGTTTCGGAAGAAAGAGAAGCACTCTGGCGGTGCCTTCCCGGGTTGGAACATTCC
This sequence comes from Galeruca laticollis, assembly GCA_963921935.1. NCBI lineage: Eukaryota > Metazoa > Arthropoda > Insecta > Coleoptera > Chrysomelidae > Galeruca > Galeruca laticollis. Next base: position 154,326,149 of record OY998181.1, on the reverse strand, counting down.
AAAAAGTTCCTAGTGAACTTTGACACTGCTAGATCCAAAAAATATTTGGACTTCAGTAAAGATAAGCTACATCTCCTCACGGGCTTTCTTACAAGACACTGCCGCCTTAGGAAGCACTTAATGAGAATAGGTCTAGCAGAGATTGACGAGTATATATTCTGTGGGGAGGAGGATGAAACTCCTGATCACCTAGTTCTGGAATGCCTCGCCATTGCAAGCCAACGCAAGAAATGCTTTGGACAAGAAACTTGTAAGAGTGAGGACCTAACCTCGCTGATAAAGCCGTCCCAAATACTAGAGTTCATTAGAACCTTGGAACTGGAAGGCGAGCTGTAGTAGTAGCGACGACAGCTCTGATAGGGGGGGGGACACAATAAACCTTTGGTTTCAGTGCACAGTAACCCCGTTAAAATCTAATCTAATCTAAATAGTGTGTACAGTGAAACTTTATATATAAAACTAACAGGTAAAAATTGACCACAGTAAGACAAGAAATATAACAATGAAATTGACTTAATTTTATTGTTATAAAGGTTTAATGATTGGTAATTCCCAAACTCTATTACTTTTGCAATAGGTTGGTGTACTTAATATACTTTGAAATTTCCATGTACTCATAATAAATTCAGTTTTTGTGATGTTTTCAGTATGTAATATTTTAAAATCAATCATGATTGTAAATGTGAGTCTCTTCTATCAAATGTTTGGCGTAATGCGGATCCTGTTTTAAAAATGTTATATAAATAACATAAACTACAAATAAAACTACTACAGCTGCTTTTAGAAATGCACATAAAAATAGTCTTTAATCTATCTAAAATATCTCTGTACAATCCTTTGTCTAGCTTCTACACCTGGATTAAGATGATTGTTCAAAGGGATGTTAGGTAGATCCTCCTGGTTGTCCTGAAGAATTTCTTCAAAAGGAATATTTTCCTCAATACACATATTGTGCAGTACAGTGCAGCCTTTTATAATGCTACACACAAATTCAGGAGTGTATCTTGCAGTCCTCTCTCTAAGTATACACCGAAATCTGGATTTTAGGACACCTATACATTACGGTCTCGGATATGTGCTGAATTATATCTAGTTTCTGGCTTCTGTCACTTCATGTATTGCAAAATGAACAGACGACTGGCTCATGCCAAAATTGTGTTCGTCGCCTAATGGTATTTTATATGTTCCTGTTGCATATAATTGAAGAGCAACAAAAACTTTCTTTTCTGGTGGAATGCCTCTCACTGTTGTTACTTGTGGTAAATGTGGAATCGTTAGTTGTATTAGATTTCTTACCATTATTTGTTTATTTAATCTAAATAACTCCGAAATTAATTTTGTCTACTTATAGTTTATTAGGAAGTTTGGCTTGGGAATGAATTAAAATAAATTTTGAAAACGTAATTATGTATTTTTTTTATTTTCTAAACATAAATAAATGTAGAAATTCGTTCTAAATTATAATTATACTTAAAAAATAAATTGAATTGAATTTTTATAGGAATTTTTTCCTTTTTTTTGAACACTGTATAACACAAAATTTATATAGGTAAGCACTGAAAGGCATAGTTTCCGTATTATTCGGCTTATTTCCTAATGTTTAAAATGAATTAATTTAGTAAATCTAGGCCGAATACGTGAGCTGATTTCATTTTTCAATTCATTTTCATAAAGCAGTCTTACTATGAAGTATGATTTCAATAAAAGTTTAATCAACTGTAAAATATACCCTTGAAGGGGATCTTGATCCCTAGAATGATCCCATAAATCTTGAAAAAGTTGCGAGATGTTCAATTTTCTCAAAGAAAGAATAATCAAATGATTTAAAATATTTGCATTTGATAGATTTGCAACTCTTTATTACACTCTCGGCTACATTACATATTTTTACAACATCTTGTGAAGACTTGGAAAGTTTTCCTCTATTCATTTTATCAAATAAACGAGAAAGTGAATGTTGTGATTGGAGAGCTTGCGCACATTCTACACAATTTATAGTTTTTACAATTTTCTGATAAACAAATCCAGCTATAAATCCAATAATATCACTTATATATAAACAGTTAGAAATTTTTGGAAATATCTTTGACTGCTGTATTTCGTCAGTAGTCTTTATTTCTAAATCACAATTTAATGTATCTAAATGATTACTACTTTTATATGTCGAAGCGACATTCAAAATACTGGTTTCATCCTGAGCCACACAATTGGCACTATCAGGAGTACAAAATAATTCACAATTCTTTCGCGCTCTTCTTGCCACTCCACTATATCTGTCTTGGTCTGGTTGCTCTGGTCCCATGGTGTCTCTTTCTAAGGCGCATCCATGTTAAGTTATAATATCTATGAGAACAATAAATAAAAAAAACGTTCAAACAAATATAAGATGACTTATTTTCATGTTATTTCTTTTGACTTCACAAAGATTATAATATACACAACAGCAGAGATTTACCCATTAGTCTAATGATAAATTATTAGAGAAAGTAACATATTATTTGATTTGTCTATGGATAATTGAAAATTAAGTAATTTTCTTGCCAAATTTTGAGACAGATGGGCATTGATAAATTTTGATGTTTACATTCTTGCGATAGATCATGCCCTGCGATCTTTTATAGCCACTGCTAAACTGCATTTTTAACGCCATCTATTCGCTTGGAAGGTTACTAACGACATCAAAATGTCAGGAGTAAAACCAAAGAATATAATTCTTTGGTATTCTTTGGTAAAACAATAACAAATGGATCAGTATATTAGATACTTTGACAGAGTTTCATTGTATTTGTCATTTTTTAAAGAGAAATAATGTTTTAACTTGTAGATGACTTTACTGTAGCACAAAGAAAAGCCAAAAAGGCTTTAATTACAACAGACCTTTCGTCTACTTCCGATATTTACAAAGGACGGGGATCAAGGATACGGAAAAAAAATACAAGGTATATGTCCCATCACTCTAGCTCTGATTCGGACGAGAGTCCCTCATTATATCGTAACATTTATCCTGTTTTTAAACCTACACCACAAACAAATTGTAAGTATTTATAGAAATGAATAAGAATGTTTTGTGCAAATAATATATTTTTCAGTATTGTATAAAAAGTCGGGGAATTATAAATCGGATAGTACTTCTCCAGAGATTCAAGTGGAATCTATTGCCGAAACTATGAGGTCTGAAGCTGAAGGAATTTCCCTTGAGAATAAAGAATCAAACGATATGGCGAGATTTGCTGTTGCTAGAGGTAATTTGTTTCTTAAGTTAAATCATAATTTATAATAACCTAAAGTTTGCATATTAAATTTGACTTTTAGTATAAAAATACCTAATTTTATAATGTACCTTTTTTAATTTTTTTTAGAGTCGAAACCTTGTGGCAGTGGAATCAGATGAACACTTCACAAAAGAGATAAATCATCACCACAAATAGATACATTTGATGATCAAGGTGACTAAACTAAATAATTTTAATTAATTTTTATATTAAGGTTTTTAAATGAAACTCACGGTCTCTAGTTAATTCCACAATATAATATTATATTGTGGAATTAACTAGAGACCGTGAGTTTCATTTAAAAACCTTAATATGAGCATATCCCACGAAGTAAAAGGGTCGAGACAGTCAATTTCATTAATTTTTATATTTAAACATATTTTAAATTTATTTTAGAATTTAAAAGGTTGATGATAGATGAAATATCTCAATTAAATTTAAAAATCAACACTTTGATTGAAAGCTTTGGCACTCTCTTGAAAACACAAAGAATTCCGAGTAACCTGCAAGTAACATCGTTTGAAAATAATGTGAAAATGTTATATGAAAAAATTCCAGTAATTCGACATTCGACGCATTTTTTTAAAATCCAAATTCAACGTACTCGATCAAATACTGTCCCTAGTATTCCAAACCGACATTACAAATCATTTCTCAACAATACTACAGCTAGTACTGGAAAAGACCAAATGCCCCAAGGAACGAGGAATAGTGAAATACATAGATGAAACAAAACTTAAAAATACAATCAGACAAAAATCTTGGGATTTTCTTATAATTGAATCCAGATCCTAACTATGCACCAAATACTTTCATTGAGACACTTCAAAAATATATAGACGACTGTACATATACAAAAAATTGTAAGAGGAAAAACACGAAGATCGCCCCTTGGATGACAAATACACTACAAAATACACAATGTATACGGGAAAAAAATTAGTGTTTGAAAAACATTGGAATCCATTATATTGTATCATGTGTAATATGTGTTAGCACATATGCTATTATCAATAAATTATTCTTATCTTAAGTTTGAGAAGAAAATAAAGAAAATCACCTGTACTATTTTATAAACAAAATTTTATATTAAATTTGTGAAACTATTTGTCGACATTAGTCTTTTAATAAATTATCCTGGTTAATAAAAACGGATAAAAGCTTTAAACAACTTTTTGAAACAACCTATCCTACTTTTAAGCCAAAATAAAATAAAAGGTTGTTTCAAAAAGTGTTTAAACTTTGTGTGACTGTTTTTATTTGTTTATTTAAGAAAAAACAATATAGGCATAATTTAAAAAACCTTCAGTATTTGCTTGGCTTGCCCTCTAGTAGTAGCTAGTAAACTGTGACTACTCGTGCAGGTCTCTTCCTTTATTTTTTCCCTGTTGGTGAATAGTAACCTTCCATCACAATAGATGGCGCCGCATTCGACAAAACCTTGTGACTTCGGAACAGTAGATTCCATTCTTCCCCGTATTGATAGATCGCAAAAAACTGTGATATATCGTAGGTGGGCCCAGCCACAGTATACCTAACATACCTATTGGTATACTGTGGCCCAGCTTCAACACAAATCAATTATATATTTGAGAAAATGTAACAGTAATAAAATCTCGACAAAACGACTCGCCCCATAGACAAATAATAATAGAAGAGACAGTTTGAGGCATAGGCGGTATGTGGCACAATGTTTCTGCGCAAGTTGCCCGCGCATGGAGTCTCTACTTTCGCGAACTACAAGACTGTTTTACATAAGCAAAGTAGAACAAAATATCATAAATTTCAATACATTTCATAACATCGCCTTTAATGTGGATACAATATCCTAGTATATTAACTTTTACGTCATTAAAAATGAAAATATACAAAACCAATCTTACATTGGTTGGTGTGAATCTGGTTTCTGTTTGTCAAATGCAAAGTGACAGTGTCAAAAATAACAATTCCGAAAAACAAGACAATACAAAAGTGAGTATTTTTTAATTTATTTAGGATTTAAGGCGGGTTTATACAACATTTACATAGTCATAATCAGAGTCAGAATCATAAACTTAATCATAATCATAACTCTGAAAGGCGTTTATACAATTTTAATAGTCACAGTCATAAGCATAACATTCATATACCTAAATGAAATTTGCCAAAAAGTCAAATCAATGAAGTTAATATAAACAATGATTGACGGAGCACAGAAAAACCTCCAAAAAACGGCCAATAAAATTAATTCTTCAACCAAGACGCCTTTTTGTCATCATTGCTCATCGCGTGTTGGTTACGACACATGCGCATTTCAATTCTCGTCTTAATCATAAAGTTAAAAGTTAGGAACTTCAAGGTCAGTAAAATTATGCTTATGATTGTGATTGTGACAATTGTATAAACGGTGCTATAAGAAATCATTAGTTTAACTCTTATGATTATGACTATGGCTGCATTCAGTGAACAGCAGCGCTGCAGCTCTTTCTTGAAGCAGTTGACTGAACGTACGATATTCGGCGTAGTTTGCTGCAGCGGTCAAGCATATATTTTTTACGCTTTAACGCTGGAAATTCAAAACTGTAAATTAAAACGGAGTTGAAAAAATAAATTGAAAAATGGATTTGGATCATTTGGGTGTGGGCGATAGTTTTATTCCTATAGAAATTGATGGCCAGCTTTTATATTTTCCCCAGCATCTTCTAGGGGTACTCCCATATCTTCAACCACGTAAGCAATAATGTGGTTAAGGTTATTAACATTCTTAAATACAATGTGCTCGTCTTCATCCTCTAGTATTTCATGCAAATTTATCATTTTCCACTCAGTAAACAAAGGTAATAGAGAGTTTTTAAGCCTACAAATATAACGGAGATTTTGGGTGTAGTTATGGTGAACTTTATCAACAATAACGATTACATTGAACAAGAAAAGAAGGTGTTTTTAAGCCATCTAAAAATAACGTATTCTGTTTAACAGTCACAGATTAATTATAATGACAGTTGACGAATTGTAAACATAACCCCATGTTATTTAAATAGTAAATACATCAATATTTTATAAATTTAACAATGGAAGAAGCTTTAAAAAATATTATTGTTAGAAGGATCCTTACATATTGAATAATAATTAATCATGGATAATAATAATGAAGGTTAGGTTTTATGTTTGGCACAATAAATTCTTAACGTTGTCAGACTTTCTCAGAAAAAATATGTAACACCTTTGTTGACAAAAAAAATTGTTTTATAAACTATTGTCTTCTAAAACATAAAGAAATATAGTAGTTTCCTTTACATTTAAAGAAATTAAGTAGGTTTTAACAAATGCGTGTACCAAAATATATCAATGTTGACAACGTTGTAATTGGAAAAATAACCATAAGCATAAAAACCTTCTTACGGTATTTCTCCGTAAATAACGAAGTCCGTTATCGTTATTAAAGTTAAAGTCTCCAAGTTTTCATACTGCGCATGTTCAGAATAACGATAACCATACCTACGTGACAAAATAAAGGGCTTAAAAACTCTCTAATCTGTGGTAAAAAAATGTAGTATTGAAGGTTATGGCTATAAAGCGCGAAACTTCCTGTCATTTTCTAACGTGACCATTCAATAACCTACAGAATAACTGCACTGCAGCGCTTTATGGCTGGCTGACTGTTCCCTGAATGCAGCCTATGTAAATGTTGTATACACCCGCCTTTAGTTTCAATAAAGTAAATAAAAGTAAGTGAACCTTTAAAATGTCACCACCAGGTAAAATTCGTCGTAGTTGTATAGCAAAAAATTGTAATAATACATATTTTTGGCTGCTTCGCAATTTGGAGTTTAATAACAAAACATTTTTCAAATTTCCATCTGACATTAGTCAAATGGAACAGTGGTACAAAGTTTTAGAAATTTCTTATACATCCAAAGATGAAAGGTTGTGTGAAGATCATTTTGATGATGAGGCATTTACAAATTCATTACGCAAGACTTATTAAATTTGCTTTTCCTTTGCAACCCTTCCATCATACACCACCAAAAGTAATTGAAGATAATAATAATAAAACTCAAGCTTTTGAAAATACAGTATTGCCCGTAAAAAGAAAGCTTATTTTTTGTAACAATTATGATAGTCTTAAAGAAACTGAATTTGAACCTTTGCCTATAAAACAATGTTTGGAATCTAGTATTTTAAGTAAAATAAACAAAGCTAGGGTCAGTAATTTATTTCCCAAGAAGAAGAAAATGTATTGCATTGATAAAGATCAGAGAAATAGAATTTGTAAATTAAAAAAGGCACTTATGAGTAGTAATAACAAAATTAAATAAGCAGTTGAATTGTCAGAATCAAAGTTATTTCAAAATTTTAATTCAAAATTAGATCCAGCAGGCATGGAGTTTTTAAAAAGTAGTACTGCTAACTCTAAGAAACATAAACCTTCGTGGTCAATAACGGATAAGGCCCTTTCATTAGTCATTTATAAGAAGGGACCACGAGCATATACTTTTTGCTTTGCCCATTAAATCTACTTTACAGTCACTTCTAAGATCAGTGCCATTTGAAACTGGAATTAATAAAGCAGTTTTTGATAGGCTTAAAGAAAGGGTTGTCAAAATGAAGCAGATAGATAAAAATTGTGTCCTCTTATTTGATGAAATAGCTTTAAAAGAACAATTGACTTTGGATGTGGCTAATGACAAACGAACTCTTTGCAAAAAAGTCATATAAATTTTGATTGGTTCACTTGTCGAGAACATAAATCATACGTATTTTCTCAACTCATAAAAGTTTGTGTCCCCTTATTAATTAAAAAATATTATAATGATGGTAAGAGGACTAACAAACAAAAATAATTATTATTTTTTGGTAACAATGTACTGCGTTTAATTTTTTTTGTTTCAGACCTGTTCCTGTCTTCATGTAAAGGGGAATCTACTTTTTAAATGCTTTTTATTAAAATATTTGATGTAATATTGGATAAACTTTCTTAAGTATAATGCTGTAATTTCAGTAGAAATATGTAATTTTGTGATTAATAATAATAATATGTAACTGTATGGTAAATGAATGATATAGATAATAATATGTAACTGTATGGTAAATGAATGATATAGATAATAATAGTTTTTTCAAGTTTTGTGTCACCAATTTAAAACATTATTTAATATTCAAGCTAGTGTGCCATTTTTACTTTTAGTTTTCGCTAAGTATATGTTTATGTTCTGTATTTATACAACTGTAGGTGTTCAGTGCGGCCCTGTCTATCAGCTTCCCCCCACGCCGAGTTAAGTCGAAGCGAGCGACGACGGCTAACAGCGAGAGGCATTTCGACCTTCTGAGTTCAGCAGAGAAGGACATTCACAATATTCAGTTTATTTTATTAAATTTTTCATGTTGTAAAGTTCTAAACAGTTAAAATAAATAATATCTCAAAAATGTTAAAATAAGTGCATTTACCAACCATACAGTCTACATTGGTCCATTCGACCCGATAATAAGAATTATTCAAGATAACAAGATTCAAACGGTGTTTGTGGCAGCAAGCAGGCGACCGATACACATTCAGTCATATTGGTGCGGTAAGTTTCCAGTCAATCCAAATTCCTTTCTTATCTATCGGCACGTTGTCGACGTAAACATTTTTTTACGTAAACGCTTTTTGTGTGCATGCTTTGTTTGCAATTCAAAAACCGACTAAGGAAATATTATTTAGACCAACAATATTTAAAAACGAAAATAAATTCTTCTTAATTTAGGGTATTTTGTATTTCTAATAAAAGAAACAATAACAGTTGTGTTTAACAGAGTGGTATTTCAGGAATTTATCTACAATTTGTTTCATTTTTATTGTATTAAACAGTTCATTAATTTTTTTCCTTTATTATATTAACGCAAATAATACAGCTATAATGGAGGAGGAAATCAAGGCGTTAATAAAGAAACGTGGTTCAGTAAAGGCCAAAATAACTTTATTCGAAAAATTTATTATTGGCTTGCAAACAATCGAAAATACATTAGAACGATCAAAAATTATTGAATTGGAACAAAGGTTACAGGATACCGAAACATTAATGTCTCAGTTTGATGAATTGCAAACAGACATAGAATGCGCAGTAGCGGACGTTGATACGCAATTGGCGGAACGCGAAGAATTCAATAACCGGTTTTATTTGGTTTTATCATTGGGGAAAAACATAGTCAGCCAGACAGTATCGCTGCGATAGGTGTCGATAACAGGAGTATGTCATTACAATTGAATCACTCAGCGAATCCTACAGAAGGGGTTAAATTGCCAGAAATCAATTTACCTAAATTTGACGGTTCGTTTCAAAATTGGCTAGATTTTCGGGATATATTCCAATCTCTAATACACGAAAATAACAGACTAAATGATATTCAAAAATTTCATTATTTACGAGCGTCATTAATCGGCACAGCGCCACAAGTCATTAAAACTATCGAATTTTCCGCAAGTAACTATGAGTTTGCATGGAAAACTTTATACGAAAGATATAACAATACAAACCTTCTTATTCAGAATCACATCAATTCGATTTTTAAAATGGAATCTATAACAGTAGAATCAGCAATTAAAATCAGAAATTTAAGCGATAATTTATTTAAAAATTTAACCAGTCTAAAACAGTTAGGGGAACCAACCGAGCATTGGGACACAATAATTATTTACATAGCGTCTAATAAACTAGATTTTAATACAGCACGAGAATGGGAAAGAATTAAAGCTAAACAGAGCAATTCTTGTACCCTGGAAGATTTCAAAACTTTTTTAAGACAGCGCGCAGACCTTCTAGAAAACATGGAAATGAATTGTAAAAAAAGCATAAATGAAAAACGTTCCTTTTCACGCGAAAGTTTTAATGTTAATCGAGACAACAAGCATGCCCAATCAAGAGGCATGTTTGCAAATTCAAAAGATAGCTATAAAGTCAACAATAAATCAAAATTTACATGTCCTTTATGCAAAGGCGATCATAATCTATTTTATTGTACCGATTTTTTGAAACTTTCTGTACCCGATCGTACGAAGAGAGTTAAAGAATTAAAGTTATGCTTTAATTGCTTACGTCCCAATCATCTTCTTAAAGATTGTAACTGGTCAGGTTGCAAACTATGCGGGGAAAAACATAATACCATTTTGCACAATAGAGATCATGCCAATGTATCAGGTGGAGTGAATTCACAAAGCGTCGATGACAGTTCGATCGTCCAGTCACAATCTTGTAACATACAAAATACAAAATGTAATCTATCCGTGGCAAATAATGCCATTTTGTGTACAGCAATGGTTCAAGTCCGAGGTATTACAGGAAATTTCATACCGGTACGAGCACTTCTGGACTGCGGCTCACAGTCTAGTTTCATAACTTCAGAACTATCCAATATTTTAAAAATACCTCAGGAAAAAACTAATTTAACGATTTCAGGAATATCAGATAAAATATCACGTGCCAGTAACAAATGTTATTTAAAAATTCGGTCTTCTGTCAATTCATACAGTTTCAGTTTGACATGTTTTGTTCTTGATAAAATAACAAGTGATTTACCAGACTTTAATATTAATCGCGACTTGTTAAATATTCCTAAACATATGCAATTAGCTGATCCTAGCTTTGATCAACCTCAAAAAATAGATCTATTACTCGGAGCCGATATCTTTTGGCAACTTTTAGATACCGAAAAGTACGAGCTTGGTACGAATGGTCCTATCCTGCACAGTACTCGCATTGGGTGGATTGTAGCAGGACCTTTATCAACTTTCAGTAATAGCACCATTTGTAATTTAAGCAAAAATTCTATAATTCAAGAACAACTTACTAAGTTCTGGGAAATAGAAGAAAACACAAATAATAAGCCATTATCTAACGAAGAAGCCTTGTGTGAAAAACATTTTGTTGATAATTTAACGTACTCTACGGATGGTAGGTTCATAGTATCACTTCCTCTTAAAGGTTCTCCCCACAAGCTAGGGAATTCTCGCAATGTAGCGATCAAACGATTTATCAGTCTTGAGAGGAACTTCTTGCAAATGATTCACTAAGAAACTTATATACAGATTTTCTAGAAGAATACGAACGACTAGGTCATATGACTGAAACGAAGGACATAAAAAATAATGAACCCGAATATTACTTACCTCATCATGGCGTTCTCAGAGAATCTAGTTCTACGACTAAGCTTCGAGTTGTGTTTAATGCATCAGCACCAACATCATCTGGGGTTTCTTTAAATAATCTTCTAATGACGGGTTCAGTAATTCAATCGGATTAATTTTCAATACTTTTACGGTTTAGAATGCGCTCAATTGTTATTTCCAGTGATATAAAGATGATGTACAGACAGGTGCTCATTAATCCAAAACAAAGAAGTTTGCAAAAAATTATATGGCGAGCTCGTCCCAATGAACCAATTAAAACATATCAGCTTAATACGGTAACATACGGTACAACGACAGGATCCTTTTTAGCGATTCGAAGCCTACATGAAGTAGCAAATGAGTGCTTATATTCTCATCCAAAGATTTCCGATATTATTAAAAAGGATATGTACGTTGATGATCTACTTACTTCTGTAGATTCGCCCGACGGTGCGAAATATATAATTGAAACAATTTCTAAAGCCCTTTTTACGCGAGGCTTTGAATTGCGAAAATGGAAGTCAAATCGCTCGGAGATAATACAAAATTTAAAGTTAGATTCAGACGACAATACAATTCATTTTTCTGAAAAAAAGGATTACGATAAAATTTTAGGTCTTTCTTGGAGAAGCAAACAAGACTCACTTACCTATAAAGTTATGGATGGAAACGAAGTTGACCAAAACCAAATTACAAAACGAGTCATTTTATCAAGAATTTTTGATCCTCTAGGATTAGTAAGCCCTTGCATAATCATTGCTAAAATCTTATTACAAAAATTGTGGGCGGAAAATCTTACCTGGGATCAACCCTTACCTGGTCATATTTTGACCGAATGGTTAGACTTCTCTTCGGAACTCAATCTTTTAAATTTTTTATCGATTACACGTAAAGTTACTTGCAGCAACCCCAGTTTTATTTCTTTAGACGGTTTTTCAGACGCATCAGAATCAAGTTACGGAGCTTGCATCTATATTGTATCACAAAATACAGAAAAGCATTTTGAATGTAATTTATTGTGTGCTAAGTCAAAAGTAGCCCCTCTAAAAATGTTAACTATACCACGACTCGAATTATGCGCAGCTCTTTTGCTAGCGCGACTTATTTCTACAGTGTTAAATTCTATACAGATCGAATTCAATGAAATTTATTGTTGGTCGGATTCGACCATAGTTTTGGGGTGGTTGCAAACCTCCCCTAATTTATTAAAACCGTTCATAGATAATCGAGTTGCTGAGATACAAAAATTGACGAATAATTTTAAATGGAGACATGTGCCTAGTGCTGATAACCCGGCAGATTTAGTGTCTCGGGGTGTTAAACCAACGAACATTCTTAACCTAGAAATGTGGTGGCACGGACCCACTTGGTTACTTAAGGACCAAAGTGAGTGGCCAACTAATAGATTTGTTTTAAAGGATTTGCCGGAAATGCGACATTGTTCCTTGATAGCTAAATCATCAAAAACTCATTTTCCATTTGAAAATTTTTCTAACTTAATGAAACTGAAACGGATCGCAGCTTTTATCTTTAGGTTTTACTTTAATGCTAAAAGTCCCGTTAAGAATCGAATTTTTACGCACCTGACATTATCAGAAGTTGAATACAGTTTCCAAAAAATTATAATAATCGCTCAAATGGAATCATTTTCAGACGAATATTCCTTTTTATGCAATAAAGCGGAGCTTCCCAGAAACAGTAGAATTCTAAGTTTAAAACCATTTCTAGATGAACAAGGGTTAATAAGAGTGGGAGGAAGACTCTCCAATTCTAACTTTTCGTATTCAAAGAAATATACGATTTTGTTATCGCCTCATCATCACCTGACCAAATTAATCATGCAATTTGAACACGAACATTTATTACACGCGGGACCTCAATTACTTTTGGCAAGCGTTCGCGACAAATTCTGGCCAATTTCAGGTCGAAACTTAGCACAAAAAATAGTTCGCTCTTGCGTAAAATGTTCTAGATACAACCCACAGCAGGTTCAACCGATCATGGGGGATTTACCCGCTGCAAGAGTTCAATGGGCGTTACCATTTGTCAAAGTTGGCGTAGACTATGCTGGCCCTTTCATGCTCAAAGATCGACGCGGACGCGGTTGTAAGACCATAAAATGTTGGGTATCCTTATTCATTTGTCTTATAATTCGAGCAATACATCTGGAACTTGTTTTATCATTAAGTTCAGACGATTTTATGCAGAATTTTAATCGATTCATCGGCCGTAGAGGAAAACCCTCAGAAATGTTTTCCGATAACGGAACAAACTTTATTAAGGCCAATAAAGAGTTACAGTTAATGGGCCATTTCCTACAAAACAATAACGATACTATTACTGAATCAATAGAAAACCTAGGGATTAAATGGCACTTCATTCCGCCAAATTCACCCCACTTCGGTGGTGTATGGGAAGCGGGCGTAAAAAGTTTGAAATACCACTTAAAAAGAGTAGTAGGTTCTTACACGTTATATGTTTTTGATTTTCAAACTTTGCTTGTGCGCATAGAAGCAATACTAAATTCAAGACCACTTTCCCCTTTAAGTTCCCATCCTGACGATTATTCCCCTCTCACCCCCGCACATTTTCTAATCGGTCGCTCTGCAGTGACAGTTCCTGAACCATCAGTTATGGACATATCAGAAAACAGACTCTCACAATTTCAAATACTTCAAAGAATATATGAGCAGTTTTGGAATAGGTGGCACCACGAGTATATTAGCGAGTTCCAACACAGGCAGAAATGGAAGAAAAATGTGGGTACTCTAAAAATCGGTCAACTAGTTCTGGTAAAGGACAACAATGTTCCTCCCATGAGATGGCGGTTAGGAAGAGTATCTCACCTCTTCGAAGGCAAAGATGGCGTATGCAGAGTAGCGACTATAAAGACTGCCGATGGAGTTATCACAAGAGCAGTCGTCCGACTTTGTCCTTTGCCTATTGAAAGCTAAAGCTTCCAAGGCCGGGGGCATGTTCAGTGCGGCCCTGTCTATCAGCTTCCCCCCACGCCGAGTTAAGTCGAAGCTAGCGACGACGGCTAACAGCGAGAGGCATTTCGACCTTCTGAGTTCAGCAGAGAAGGACATTCACAATATTCAGTTTATTTTATTAAATTTTTCATGTTGTAAAGTTCTAAACAGTTAAAATAAATAATATCTCAAAATGTTAAAATAAGTGCATTTACCAACCAGCCCATACAGTCTACAGTAGGTTTCCTCTGATTTACATGTTTTGTCTTTTTAATTAATTTAAAGAAAGTAAGTGTGAAGTTTCTTGTTTTCTGAAATAAAAAAAGTTAAAAAAAGGTGAGAGCTGGGCAGCTATGGGGATGGCGGAGACTGCAATAGAATTTTTTTGAAAAATGTGCAGTCATATAAATGCCTATTTATAGTGTGTGTGGTAGGAAAAATAACTTTGAAAATAAAATTGTGTGGAAAAACTGTTAAGTGATATTAGAATAATTGTTTTACTAACAGGAGATATTATTGAAAATTTAAATTTTTTGATTATTGTAACTGATAATTTAATCAGATGTTTTTGTACTTTAATATTAATGTTAACTATTAGAATAAGAATTTTTTAAAGTTATCAATCAATGTAATAACATGTATAAATAACAGACCTATGTATAGTAAACATATATTTTATTAATTTGTTTTCATATTATGTGCAGGTTAATAAATTTTTTAAATGTGTGCTGTTTTATTATTATTACCTAAATTATTTGTCTTTAAATTGTTTATTATTATTTCATTACAAAAATGAAATATAATTTTTTGGAATGATATAACTATATAATAAACAATTTTAAGACAAACTGTAAAATTTACCTACCCATAATCCAAACTACCAAATTTAAATATCCCGCCTGTCAGAATTAGTGCTGTTCCCCACAAGGGGTGCGCTGAGATCGACGCGATGCCCGCTTTTTATATGGGAACGAACACTCTTATATGTTATTTCTCTATGACTCGCCCCATCAAACGTAGGTCTGTGGCAACACTGGTGTTCATGCTGGTTGTTGGTTATGCTGTTTCCGCTGTTTCGTTATCACATGTTGATTCTTTCAATAACCAAGACTGTATTTGTACAATAACAATTTTTTACTTATTAAATTGATATAACCAGAGACAATATAATACAATGGAAATAGAGCAAGGTGTTATTAAAGAAGAAATTGATATCCAAAATGTAAAGGAAGAAATCGATATCCACGATGATTTTCTGTGGAATATGGATGTTAAACAAGAATTGATTGACGAAGTGCCTACGTTAAAAATTCAGAATGTAAATGAAAACAAGACTAGAATGCATCCATTCAAACAAGAAATAAATGATGACTCAAATACAGTTGAAATATGTAATAAGCATGTTGATTTTAGAAAGCAAATTAAATCAAAAGGTGAGTTGAACGAATTTATCATTTGTATTTGCATATTTATGCTGAGGATCTTGGGCACTAATATTCATAACTAGATTTAATGATTTTTCAATAACGTGGAGCAAGATAGAGGAATTTCTTTGTAACATAGTTTAAATTTAGAGAATCAAAATGTAATTAAAATTTTCATATTACCAAAAAAATACAGCATAATATTTGAATAAAAAATCTAATTATATTTCATCATTAATCCTCCAATATTTTATCTTTTATAATATAAGTTGAATGCCGAATCTAGAAAGATCAGTTATGTAGATGTTCATCTAAACTGTCTTATTTAAGATGTGTTAGGCATTTTAGTTGATCTATTTTAAATTGTATAATGCTTACAATTTCAATAATGTCTTATCAATTGGTATACAGTAAAAACTCTATTAACCATCATTGTTGGGATCGTGGTCCTGATGTTTTAGAAGATAAACGGATAACAGAAACATTTTGTATTATTCCTCCAAAACATAACCTTAATCAATTATATTATAGACAGATATCACTCACTATATTTCGCAGCGAAAAGAAATTAAAGCGATTGTAATAGCAAATAAAACTGTGTATTATACGATAAAAACATCAGTACAGTATCTACAAATGTGGTAAAATAATGTACAGTTGAAATAGTTCATGTAGCTTGGAAATAGTCGGTCATTGGGTGAGGTGAGTATCAATAAGTAAATACTTTCTAGATTTTACTCATAAGTTAAGTATACTATCCCCAAATATGTGAATAACAATTTGCTTGCACTTGAGAGTGTTTACTTCTTTTTTGTAAGCATAAACTCTGAAGTATTTACTTCTTAATCGATTAATCCCCATTTTTACTTGAAAGTAAATAACCTCCACACTATTTGTGTTGCTTTTAGTCAGGTACTAACAAGTTAATTCACATAGAAAAGACTGTTAAAAGTCAATTCTGAAAAATATAACAGTAACTAGGTGGTAGACATGGCTGTAGAGATTTCATGGACTGACAATGACGACTGTGTAGAGAAAAACGTGTGTCAGCAGAGCAATCTTAGCAGCATTATTAAAAGATTATCCGGCTGTGCTCAATAAGTCGATGTTACCTCAAATTACTTCAGATAAAGAAAAGGCATGGGCACCTATAAAAACCAAATATATAAATAATACTGGAAAAGTAATTAGTGTTAAGCAGCATTTTTTTTTCATTCAAACTAATCCGCTTCCACCCAAAGTGATTAGCGGTGTATAACAATATACAATATTAAATTTTGTTTAGTAAATTAATGTCCTTTAGGAATCCCATCAATTTTTCAACTGGACAATTTACACCTAAGAGTATATTTAAGTCTGTAGGTAGTCTATATTTTAGCCGGTTCGTGTCAAACTTAGTGCAATTAATCAGGACATGTTTCACTGTTAAATGTTCTTGACATAGATCACTTATAGGGTTTTGGGATTTGGAAAGGAGGTAATTACTTTGAGGGCATGAAAGATAGCATAGAGTTCTACTGTAAATATGCTAGTGTGAGGGGAGAATTTTATGCTGTAAGATTCAGTTGTAGTCACTATTGCAGCACCCACTCCAGCCTCCGATTTCGAAGCATCCGTGTAGACTAAGTTAAAGTCATTGTAGTCATGCAGTATCCTGTTGAGTTCTGGGAAGATTTCATGGCGATTTGTATCCCTATCAAGTCCAGTCAGGTTAGTACGGCAGCGAGGGGTAGAAATTGTCCACGGAGCTGGATGTTCGACAGTGGATGGAAACATTGTTGGAAGCTCTAAATTAAACTTCTGAAAAAGTTCTCTAACTCTGGCGTAAAATGGCTTAGATAGATGCGGTTTTTTATCAAAAAGATCCCTATATCTGTTGTTGAATGTGTTGGTGAAAACTGGTTTTTCAGCATTAGTGGATATAGCAGCCGCATAATTCAAACTCAATGTAGAGCGTCTGTAACTTAGTGATGGTTCACCAAGAAGACTTTGGATGCTGGTTTTAGGGGATGTTGTAAACGAGCCTGAAGCTATTCTTAATGCTGTATTGTGGATAACATCAATTTTGTGAAGTACAGTTTTTCTGGCAGATGCATAAGCTATGGAGCCGTAATCTATTTTGACCTGATGAACGTTTTATATATAAGCAGTAGCGTTGCTTGGTCTGATCCTCAATTTATATTTCCTAGGCTTTTCATTATATTAAGCCGCTGCATACATGTTTGGACCAACTTCTCTATGTGATCTTTCCAGGTAAGCTTATGGTCAAAGATCATTCCTAGAAATTTTGCTGATAATTTGAAGTTAATATTTTGGTTATAAAGCTTCAATTTTGGAGTAGTATATGAACGTTTCCTACTAAATACCACACCTGTTGTTTTGGTAACAGAAAACCTGAAGCCGGATTGACGTGACCATAGTTCCAAATTTGTGATGAATTGTTGCATAAATAGAGATATTGTATTTATATTTTTTCCTTTTATGTAAACCACTAGGTCATCTGCGAAAACTCTTGCTTTCAGTGGTTTTTTAAATTGTTAAGAATGTTGTTAATGGCAATCAAAAATAAAGTAGGGCTGATAACTGAGCCTTGTGGGGTTCCATTTGCTTGGCGGTAAGTATCAGATAGTTCGTCATCAACCCGAACTTTGAAAGTTCTGTTGGCAAGAAAGTTGTTGATAAAAGCTAGGCAATTTCCTGTGATATTCCATCTTTGTAGTTGCATCAGGATGTTTGGAGTCCAGCAGGTATCAAATGCTTTTGAGATATCAAAGAAAATGGCTACGCATACCTGTTTGGTGGCAAAAGCCTCATTGATCTCACTTTCCAAATCCACAATATTGTCTAGAGTTGAGCGGTTTGGTCTAAATCCAGTTTGTTCTTTGATTAGGAGGTTAGACATTTCGAGATACCACATGAGTCTTTGGTTGACAATTTTTTCTCTAGCAATTTTCCCATTGAGCAAGTTAGAGATATTGGTCTGCACGAGCTGGCTTCTTGTTTGGGTTTTATAGATTTCAAAAATGGTAGAATAATAGCTTCAGACCATAAAGAACGAAATACTTTGTCTTCCCATATCTTGTTGAAAAGTTTCAGTAGATGCCGTCTTGCTGAAGGTGGTAGATATTTGAGAAATATGACTGGAATATTGTCTGGACCTGGACTCGAATTTTTCATTTTGTCTAAGGAGCTGTCAAGTTCTTCTATGGTGATAGGATGATTTAAAGGGTTATCAAGTGTATCTTCAAAACTGATGGGAGTTTGTTCGATTTGAGCCTTGTAATTGAGAAAGTCGCATGTGAAATTTGAAGTTGACGATTGTTCTTGATAGGATTGGCCCATAATATTGGCTATATCTATTGTGGATGAGTAGTAGTGATCATTGTGTTTAATGCTACGAATATTGCTTTTTGAACTATGTCCATTCATTTTTCTTATTTTGGTCCAGACTTATTGGAGTGGAAGAGTTTATTCCAGAAACATATTCCTGCCAAGATTTTTTCTTGGATTGTTTGATTACAAGTTGTGCCTTTGCCTTGTATTTCTTTAGCTCTACGCAATTTTGGAGAGTTTTGTGTTTCCTGTACTTGTTGAATGCTGCTTTTGCTTCCCTGATAGCTTTTTTGCACTCTTGATTCCACCAGGGGACTGGAGTATGGCCTTTTATGTCTTTTGTTTGGCCAATGTGCTGGTTGGCACTATCCAAGATGATTGCATTGAAGTTCAATACACATTTCTGGATATCATTGGTAATAACGCAGCTATCCATATTTAGTTCAATCTGATTTCTGAAAGATGTCCAATCTGCTGATTTAATTCTCCATTTAGGCGAGTATTTTGGTGAATATTTTCCTGGAGAGGTACAATTCTTGATAATAATTGGAAAGTGATCACTTCCATATGAGTACGAGAGAGCCTCCCATGATAGATTGGCAGATAGTGCTGGGTCACAGAGGCTTAAATCGATAGCAGAGGTTTCTCCGGTAGATATGTTGAACCTAGTATGGCTTCCATCGTTCAGAAAATTCAGTGGAATGTCGGCAATGAGTTTCTCTAGTATGTGTCTTCTTGGGTTTGGCAATTTACTGCCCCAGATTATGTTATGTGCGTTAAAATCTCCAATGATAATTCTTGGACTTGGTATCTGATTTAATAAGTTTTCTAAGCCTTTGTATTCTATTGTGGAATCGGGAGCAATATATATGTATATATATATATATATATATATATATATATATATATATATATATATATATATATATATATTACAAATGTAAAAGGTTTTATGGCTGGTGAGTTTTACAACAAGAGCTTCGATATCTGAGTTTATATGGAAGTAATCTGCTTGAAAAGATTTACTTATTAAAGTTACGACTCCTCCACTGGCACGTTTGGTGTTGTTACGAGTTTTGGAGAAAAATTGAAATTGGCTGTTTGATTAGCTGCTATCTGGTTTGAGATTGGATTCTTGAAGGCATATGATGCCCGTAGAGTATTCTTTAATATTAACTTGTAGCATACCAAGTCGATGGTAGAAACCATCTATGTTCCATTGAAGAATGTAGTTGAATTTTGGAGTAATTTGAGAGGGTTATGGGCGACAAATTAATTATTAGTAGATGAATCCGATTCAGAGTCAATTAAGTCTTGGCCAAGATGAGTAAATATCTTTTTTTTAAGTTTGGTGATTCTCGTTTTTGTTGCCTTGTCATTTATGTGGGGATATACTTCGGTTAACATAGTAGTAAGCGCAAGGAGATCAGATGTGAAATCTAGAGCTATATTTACAGGTTGGGGTGAGCCGGTTATGTTATCTAATAAAACAATTAATTGGTCGTAGTCCAGAATGAAAGGTGGAGAATGATTTTCGATGTACTTTTTGCAGATGATTGATTGTTTCTTGCTCAATTTATTCTTTTTTACAGTTGGTTTTGGTTTAGGGAATAATTTTTCTGGCGTTGTTATTATCGCTATCGGGTCTAGGGGTATCTTCCATAGGTCTTTGGCCATATTGGGGATATCTGTTGCTTCCGTTTCTGCTTCCATATTCATTGAAGTTGTGGACGTCTCTTGACTAAGTGGAGAGTCTTCTGTTATTGGATCAGAAGTCAATTTTTTTGAATTAATGTTATTTGTTGACAAGGATGGTGGGAGAGTTTGGATTGGGGTTGTAAGAAGAGTTTGGGAAGTCGTAAGCGGTTGATTATTTGATGTTGAACTATATGTATTAGGTTCTGATTGGTTGGAGCTGTTGATACATTGTGAGGCTATATGACCATCAGCTTTGCATTTGTAGCATGTTAGTCCGTCTTTTTGGAGGAAAACTCTGTAGCTGGTTTGTTCGAATTCAACCAATATGGAGTCAGGAAGCTGTTGAGTATAAGGGCTTACGTAAATCTGTCTTCTGAAACTCAGGATGTGACTATACTCAGGTAATGTTGCACCGATTCTTAGAAACGTCATGGGAGAAACTGGATTTAGACCTATTTTTGATATTTCATCTGTTAGCAGTTGATGTGGGATGGTTGGACTTACATTGGAAAGTATGATTCTATCAGCCGGAGTTATGAGTCGACGAGCTACTAGGTTTTCGCCGTTGACGGTTATGTATCTAAGGGTAGTCCCTGTATACCAATATTGTTAACTTTGTTTTCTTTTTCTAGCTGCTCAATTCTATTTTTAGTGAATTGTAGTTCTTTTTTGATTTCTTGATTTTCTTTTGTAGCATCTTGGTACATTTTGGACAGCCTATTTATCTCTTCGTTCATTTGTCTAAATTCCTTCCCATTTTCTTGCTGCTCTTTTCTTAGCTGTTGTAATTCGATTGTAGTTTGTGTTACTTGTGCTGTCAGATTTTGCATCATGCTTAATATTTGATCTATTTTTTCTTCGTTTTTAGGCTTAGTTTTGATTGGTGTCCTCTTTATTTTCTCATTTCTGCTCTTCAAGGTATAATCGAGTAATCTACAAGAAATTAAGAAATAAATAACATAATAAAGTTCCAAACTTCATAATTAGATTTATATAGGTAATTCATAACAAATTAATAGAACTTACTTGTAAGCTGGCAGCACAAACTTGTGAAACTTTATTTATTTTTATTTAGCGTATGGCATACATGGATTTAGTTATAATTAGTTAAAATTGTACACATTCACATTGCGTCATAAAAAACATATAAGTGTATATCTAAAAGTAGAAAAGTAGAAATAAAATATAAACATAAACATAAATATAGCACGATTTGAAGTTAAATTTTAAAATCTAGACCATTGATCCAGTCCAGCACAGAGTCAGTGGCCTCATAGAAGTCGCTCATTTCTCCTCCGTATGCAGTAAGGAGGCACTCCATTGTAATATGGTGGACAGTCTGGCGAGGCTTTCCGCAGTCACAGGTTGCTGTTTCGATGAGTCCCGACTTATATAATGAGTCACGGCAAATACCGTGAGACGTTCTTATCCTGTTAAGTGTTTTCCACTCGTGGCGAGGCAGCTCCATACCCGGTAAGGACACTGTAGGATCAGTTATATGTACAGCCTGGACTGGTTTCAAGGCTTCCCAGTATTCTCTCCATTTATTGGTCAAATTGAAATTATCTCACAAGTTTTTCTGCTAGCAATATTGGGGGAGATCTAGACTTCAATCTCTGCAGGCCGGCTTCAGGAAGGTCACTATGTATTGGAAGTAGGGGATTTGTTATTATTTTATTATATTCCCTAACTAGGCTCTCTTGTCTGTGGATGGAGGGAGGTGCAATGTGGCTTAGAACAGGGAGCCAGGGCAGAGGTGTGCTTTTTAGATAGCCACTAATTAGTCTCATTGTCTCGTTAAGTTTGGTATCGATGTTCTTTACGTGGCAGCTGTTTATCCAGACTGGGGCGCAGTACTCAGCTACTGAGTAGACAAGGCTGAGCGCTGAGGTTTTAAGAGTGGATGCGTTCGCGCCCCATGTAGTGCCGCAGAGTTTGCGGATTATGTTGTTTCTGGTATTCATTTTAGCTGCGGTGTTCTTTAAATGTGT
This sequence comes from Galeruca laticollis, assembly GCA_963921935.1. Classification (NCBI taxonomy): domain Eukaryota; kingdom Metazoa; phylum Arthropoda; class Insecta; order Coleoptera; family Chrysomelidae; genus Galeruca; species Galeruca laticollis. The sequence continues at coordinate 154,303,334 of OY998181.1, read as the reverse complement.
TTTGTATGAAAGTGTTCGATCCATTGTTACCCCTAGATATTTTGGGCAAGGATTATAGCGTAGTAGATTATTATTGAAATACACTTGGGGCTCCACTCGTGCTTGTTTATTGTTTAGGTGGAAGCACATCGCTTCAGTTTTGTTCATATTTGGAATTAGCCTCCAGTCGGCGAAGTATTTTCCCAGCATGTTCAGGTCTTCTGACAGTACGTTACTAGCTTCTTCGATGGTTTTACTTTGGGATGCAAGGGCCAGGTCATCGGCATATCCGAACTTTCTTGACGATGTCTGTGGGGTGTCGGAAATATATAGATTAAACAGGACAGGTGCAAGTACAGAGCCCTGGGGCAGCCCATTATTGAGATGTCTCATCTTGCTTCTGCTTCCTCCTGTTATTATTTGGAAGGGTCTATCGCAGAGCATGTTGTTCAGTAGAGATGCTGTTCGGCTGCATGGTATCACGTTGAGAAACTTGTAGAGGAGCCCCTCTCTCCAGACCGTGTCGTATGCTGCTGTCAGGTCAACATACACTACAGTTGTCTTCAGCTGTTTTTGAAACCCTGCTTCGATGTGTGTTGTTAAGCTGAGCACCTGGTCGACACAGCTACGGTGGGGCCTAAACCCAGCCTGTTTAACAGGAATATGCTCCATTATCAGAGGACTCAGTCGGTTTAATAACATCCTTTCTAGGAGCTTATAGCATGAGCTTAACAAGGCTATTGGGCGAAAGCTTTCAGGTAGGTTCTTGGGTTTGTTTGGTTTTAGAATCTGTTCCAGTCCAACAAAGTGCTCAACCAAAGGGGAGTCATCCTTGACCTTGTTTTGTCCCCAGTTGAACTTAAAGTGTTGACAGCCGCAGACATTTTGATTCCACCTGATGTTCATCATCCTCCTCTTGAAACTTCAATACAACATAAGTCGAACTCAAGTGCGACTCCTGTTGAAGATTTTTATTATGATTTTCGACACGCCAATTTTGAAGCTATACGCCAATGTTTGGAAGCTATGGACTGGGATGGGCTTCTTCAGGGGAAGGAACTTTCAGATATGATTTTTACTTTTTATGACGCTTTGTACTCGGTAATTGAGTTATTTGTTCCCTTGAAGAGATTTGTTATTGACAGATTCCCACATTGGTATTCCTTTCAACTTAAAAGCCTGGTCAATGATAAAAAGGTTGCACATGGGATGTATAAACAAAACAGAACTCCCCAAAATTATGAAATATTCAGTCAGTTAAGAGAACAATGTAAGATAATATCTAGAGAATGCTATTTAAATTACATTCTGTTGAAACCTCCGTTAAAAGTAATGTTAAAACTTTTTGGAATTTTGTACGTACTAAAAGATCAAATAACTGCATACCTGAAAATATGAACCTTGACAACTCTTTTGCTTCTTGTGGTAATGAAGTTTCAAATCTGTTTGCCAAGCATTTTTCATCAGTTTACACTACTCAAAATCTGAATCTTAATTTAAATGATATTGAAATTGAACCGAAACTTAACGTCTCCTCTTACCACATTCCAATTTCGACCATTTATGAGAAATTATCAAACCTTGACACAAAGAAAGGTCCTGGTCCTGACATTATTCCTCCAATCCTACTTAGAACTTGCAGCTTCATTTTGTCTCGCCCTCTCTTCTATATTTTCAATAAATCTTTGGAGACAGGTGACTTTCCTGATTACTGGAAACTAACTTTTGTTACCCCATTATACAAATCGGGAAGCAAGACTGACATCAAAAATTACCGACCCATATCTATTCTCAGTACTATACCTAAGGTGTTTGAGAACATTATAACAGACTACCTTACATATGACTGCTCTGGCATCATAACTGAACAACAATATGGCTTTTGTGCTGGGAAATCGACTGAATTAAATCTAGTTACCTATGTCGATTTCCTGTCTGAAGCTTTGGAGAGGGGTTGCCAGATTGATTCTGTGTACACTGACCTCTCTAAGGCTTTTGACAGGGTCAACCATACTCTCTTACTTCAAAAGCTTGATAAATATGGTGTAGGTGGGGTGTTACTACAATGGATTAGTAGCTATCTTACGAACAGGACTCAAATGGTTAGAGTAAACCACCACTATTCTAACTTATTTCAAGTAACCTCAGGTGTTCCTCAGGGGTCACACCTTGGTCCCTTATTATTCAACTTATTTATCAATGACATTATTCATTGTTTTAGGTATGGCAAAGCACTACTATTTGCAGATGATTTAAAACTTTTCCTAACTATTCAAACATATTTTGATGCTCTCAGGCTTCAGTCTGATCTTGATAATTGTTGAATTACATATAAAAGAGTAATTGAAAGACATTATAAAAGATTTTAAGAAGATTATGATTATAAATTCATAGATATTGTAATTTAAAGTGGGATAAAAATTATTATTGATATAAAAATAAGGCATATTTTGGAATGATATTGTATGTAAATAGATATAATGAATTATTTTAAAATTTTTCACAAATAATTAATAACAATAAAAATACGAGGAAAATAATTATAATTAATGTTAGACAGTAAATAAATTAAACCATGATATCTAGTTACTTGTTAGTTTTTTGTTGGAAATAACAAGGTTAGCAACGAGAGTTTTGTTGATTTGGGGAACAAAAAATTAGGTGTGGTGGTTCAAAAGCAGATGGACATGTAAGAAAATTTTTCTAATAATTTGTTAAATTCTGCGGAAATCTTTAGAAATCAAAAGCAAAATTGAATTTAAATGATAAATAATAATAATAGAGACATTTCTAGAGGAAAATATTTGTAAACATTCATTATTTGTGGAAAATGCAGCTAATCCATATTTTGAGAAGGGATGCTATGTCTGAATTTTATCAAAAGTCCACAATGGAATATTGATTATTAGTTTCAAAGACATTTAGTAAGATAATAAACATTATAAGTTGTATTTACTGAACAATTAAACTAAACTCTCGACTTACCTACAACAAACTATCAAGTTTGTTTTCCTACGATATTCAACAAGAATCCAGCTTCATTCCAGAGAGATGAATCCGAAGCAGAGTGCACAACAGAAACTTTAAAGTGATAGAAACAGGTCAGTGTATAAACAATTTATATGGTATACCATTAAAAAATTTCACAAACATTATTAATTGGCCAAAAGTTCACTATTCGTTGTTTTATATGTATTAAAAATTCTAACCATTTCATGTATATTAGTTTATAGTAATAATTTGTTTTAACTGATTTTTCTTCATACCGATAGTGTTTTTCAATTCAATGATAGTTCGTATATATATAAACTAAATTTCATTTCATATGTTTGTTTTTATTTTAACAATTGACATAAATAGTTCCAGAAAATCATCATAGAGGTTCGAATAGGTATGTTCCGCATAGATATTCAAAGCGTTTTCAAAGGAGTTAAAATAATATAATATTTAGTAAATACAAATTTCGCATATTATAATATCTGCCAGAATCTAAAGGGAGTTGAGTTCTCATGTTTTCCAATAACACAATAAAGTAAAACAATATAATCAAAATATCCTGAGCTAGCCAATTTACTATATAAATCCATCGACAAAAATAAAAAACATAAAGTAATTAAAAATAATGCAATAGACAAAATTCAAAAATAAATATTGTTTAAATATATTTATTTATAAACTGATAAATACATAAATTTCATATAATAAATGGCGCCCAACGTGGGGCAAATTAAGATTTTTTTTCATGATAAGAAGGTTTTAAAAAACATTAGAATTACATATAATAAATGGCACCCAAGAACGTGGGGCGATTTTAAAATATTTGGTAGGTTGTTTTTTGTTAAGGGAATAATTAAAAGTATACAAATATTAGAAATTTTATTGACTATATTATAAATATAAGATGGAAAAGAAAATGATGTTAAGAGACGGAAAACAGGTAGGTACGGATAGTGGATCGGAAGAGGAACGAGAGGAAAGAAGACATGGTAGAGGGGATTTCCAAGTACATTACTTAGAACAGGGACAATCTGGAGAAAATGTACCAGAGGAAGACTCAACAGGAGATGAGGAAGCACAAGAACAAGAAGAGAGGATACAAGAGAGCAGGGAAAAACAAGGAAGAACAAGTACAAATAGAGATGATCAGATGATGGACAGGATGCAACAATTATTTATCAGAATGGAGGAGAGAATAAATGGAAACATAGATACAATGAGAGGAGATATCAACAGGATAGATGGAAAAATGGACCAGATGAGTGGGAACATAGACAAATTGGAAAAGAAAATTGATGATGTGAAATCTGAAAGTATTAAAGAAATCCAGAAAATCAGGGAAGAAAACGAAGTATTTCAAAGAAGAATGGATAAGGTGCAACAAAATATTGAGGAGCAAAATAAAAATTTAAGAACAGAGATTCAAGACAATGGAATCAAAATCCGGGAAGAGATAGAAAAACATGTTGATCAAGAAATTCAAGAATGGGGTAGATGTTTAGAAGAAAATCTAACAGGAACTATTGTAATGGAAATCAACAAACAAAATGAAAATATAATTAGAGAAGTGGAACATATAAAAGTACAAGGACAAACTAATGAAGAAGTAATACAGAAGGTGGATAAAAAATTTCAAGATTTAAATGTGAGACTGGAAGAACAAACAGGAATATATGAAAAAAGGTCGGAAGTCATGGGTAGATCATTTAATAGGGAATTAGAAGAAATGAATAGGAAACTACAAGAAACGGTAGAAGAAATGGAGGATACTGTGAGAAGAAATGGAGGAGGAATCATATACAATGGGAATATGGATGTAGGTGTGAAATTCGATGGGAACATTAATTTAATACACCCAAAAGTTTTTATTAAAATTATAAAAAGTAAATTGAGGGGAATAAAGGATTTGATGGAGAAGAAAATAGCGATAAGAGGTATGTTGTCAGGTCACGCATTACTCTGGTTCTGCAATAAAGAAGAGCAGATCAGAAATATGGAAGAATTTGAAAATCAGTTCTTAAACTATTTTTGGGGGGAATTACGGCAAGCAAATTTTAGGGAAAAATTATACTTTGGTAAATTCGACTATAATAAAGGTAAAAATTTGAATTCATATGCGATGCAGTTGTATAATATGGCACAGTATCTAGAACCGGTGATGAAAGAGGAGGAACTGGTATTATATGTAGGCAGACAATTTAATGCAGAAGTATCGGAGACTATTGCACTTCATAATATCAAGACGATGGATAGTTTGTCATGTTACCTACAGAGAGTGGAGAGGAGTATTGTGAACACAAATGGAATAAATCGATACCAGAATAGGAATGAGGAGATAAGAAATGATCGAACAAGAGAGAATGGAAATGGATTTATCAGAAGGGACAATAATAACAGAAATGAATATAGAAATTATGGAAACAGGAATTTTGAAAACAGAAGAAATACAGGAAATGGAGATAGATATTATGGAAATGGAGACAGAAACAATGGTAGGCAGTATGAAAATAGAGGAAATCAGGCAAATTTCGAAAGAAGAAATTATAATGGAAACAGGAATGGAAATTGGCAACAGAATAGAGGGGAAGGAATAAACAATTATAGTGAAAGAAGAAACTATAATCAAAGGAACCCAGAAAGGAATTATGAACAAGAAAATAATAGAGAGGAAGAGAGAAGACAGGTGAATCATATAACACAAGAACAGGAAGGATCAAGTAATGATCCAAACCAAGAGCAAAGCTTGGTAAGAAATTTTGCGTAAATCGTCCTTACATTCGTAATATTATCTATTCTTCTCATTATCAACATCCAAGAGAATTTATAGATGAAAGTTCACAATGTACTGAAAACATAAAATTAATTTTCATAGAAGGGTATTTATTTGATGTGAAATGTAAAATTTTATTAGATACAGGATCGGAAGTTTCTATAATAAATCAGAATGTAATAGAAAATGTGAAACAAGATGATATTACGGTGATTAATACTAACAAAATATCATTAGTAGGGGCGAATGATAGAAAACTTTATGAAACAAATCAAACTATTATAGTTAATTTAAAAATAAATTCAGAACATATTCCTGTACAATTATTGATAGTTAAAAATTTAAGATATGATATAATATTAGGAAATGATGAATTAAATAGACATAGGATAATTATAGATTATAATCAGGGATGTATTAGATATCAAAATTCAATTATACATTTTATAAAACAATTTTCTAATAATGATATACAAAATTTGAACATAAAGGAAATAAACCAAATTGGTGAAGAGATAAAAGTTTTAGAAGAGTTATGTAACAGAGAATATCAAGATAGGGTGTATGAGCTTTTACAACATCATAAACGATTATTTAACGAGGAAGTACGTGTAGCATCTAGATATGTACATAAATTAGAAGTCACAGAAGAGATAAAAAATTTCAAAATAAAAACATATCCAATACCATACAGGCTGAAGACAGAAGTATATGATGAGATTACAAAGATGCTGAATGATGGAATTATTGAAAGATCAAATTCGCAATACATCAGTGCCATCACATGTGTCAAGAAGAAAACAGGAGAAAATAGGTTATGTTTGGATGCTAGAAATATTAACAGCTATACAAAGAAACAATATGAAAGTCCATTAAATATAGAATGTATTTTTGGTAGAATTACAAAAGCTAATATTTTCTCAAAACTGGATCTCAAACACAGCTTCTGGTTAATTCCTTTAGATCCAAGAAGTAGACCGTACACTGCTTTTATGGTGGATGGAATTGTTTATCAATTTTGTGTAGTACCATTTGGGCTACAAAGTTCTTGTGCTGCGCTGGTACGAACTTTACATACTATCTTGAACCAGTATGAAGATTTCACGTTGCACTATATCGACGATATCCTCATATTTTCTGAAACAGAAGAAAAACATCAGGAACACTTAAAAATTATACTTAAAGAATTGGAAGAAGCAGGTTTGAAATTAAATTTAGATAAATGCCAATTTTATAAAAAGGAGGTAGAATATCTGGGATATATTTTAAGTGATACAGGAGTATCAATGAATCCAGAAAGAGTTAAAGCGATACTGGAATATCAAACACCTAAGAACCTAAAAAATTTGAGGGGGTTTATGGGGATTTTAAATTATTTTAAGAGGCTAATTCCAGACTTAAGTAGAAGAGAGATTCCACTAATTGAGTTGTTAAAGAAGGATACAAAATGGAAATGGGATGAAAGACGAGACAAAGCTTTCCAGGAATTAAAAGAAATATTTCTGAAGAAACTCAAAGTTTATCACCCACAATATGATAAACCTTTCATCTTGAAAACAGATGCATCTATGGAAAGATTGGCAGGAGTTTTGGTACAAATTCAAGATAAAGAGGAAGTTCCCATAAGTTTTATATCTAGGGTAACAAAAGCAGCGGAAAGAAAATATTCCATAACTGAGTTAGAAATGGCAAGTGTAGTATTTTGTGTAAGCAAACTAAGATTTTTCTTACTAGGAGCTAAATTTACATTAGAAACAGATCATCTAGCACTAACATCTATATTAAAGAACAGATATGCAAACAATCGAATACATAGATGGATTCTACTTCTACAAGAATATGAGTTTGACATAAAATATGTACCAGGAAAATTAAACATTGTAGCGGATGCCGTAAGTAGAGTTAACGATAATGGAAGCGAACCAAGAAGATTTCAAATAGGAGTAAATACATTACACCAAACTGAAGGAATATTTACTCTAGAAAGAGTAAAAGAAGATCAAAGACAAATAGATAAAATAAATACCAGAGGAGCAGTAAATATAGAAGATGTATGGTATAAACAAATTGAGGATAGAGAAGTATATATCATAACAAGAGATTATGCTAAAGAAATTATTAAACATTTACATATAGAAAATGGACATATAGGAATAAGAAAATTGTGGATGTTATTTAGAGAAAATTATATAGCTAAGAAAGATTTAAGTATTGTAAAAGAAGTATGTAAATATTGTGAGTTTTGTCAAATAGGCAAAGAAAAGAATTATCATAATTATATGACAGCGAAATCTATTATAACGAGTAAACCATTGCAAATAGTGGCAGTAGATTTTATTGGTAATTTAATTAAAAGTACAATGGGGAATAAACATTTATTAGTAATGGTTGATGTATATAGTAAATATGTTAAAATATTTCCATGTAGAAAGACAAATGCGAAAGTAGTAATTGATTGTTTTAAAGAATATATAGAAGAGTTTGGAACACCAGAAACAGTGATACTTGATCATGCGACATATTTTGAGAGTAGGAAGTTAAAACAATATACTGACAGTAAACAAATAAAATTACAATTTATAAGTATCAGAAAACCAAGTTCTAATCCAGCAGAACGATATATTAAAGAAATCATTAAATATTTAAGAATGTTATGTCAAGAGAACCATAAAAGATGGGATGAATACTTGGATAGAGTAGAAAAATTCATAAATGAATTACCACATGGTGTAACAGAGGAGAATCCGATTTATATTATGAAAGGAATACAGCCAGAACGCCACTGGATTTTGAACAGAAATTCAACTATGACAAGTGTACTTGAAAAGGTTAATCGGAGAATAATACGAAATGCGGAGAAGTATATTAAAAAACAAGATAAAAAGAAACCTAGGACAACACAGTTTAATAAAGGAGATATGGTGATTGTCAAATCTTTAAGAATGCCAAAGAAAGATGAAGAACAATGTGCGAAATTATTATATCCATTCGAAGGTCCATATATCATAGATACAGAAAACGGTAAAAACAGTTATCGATTAATATATCCAGGTACTAAAATATTAAGGGGTATCTTTAACATAGAACACATTTACAAATATTATTCTTAAGGAATATGTATTGAAAAACGAGGAATAGATAATATTACAAGTAATTTAAAATCATAGGAAATAAGTTGTTTGTAAATAGTAGATTAAGATAGGATAAGGATACAACCAAGAATTAGTCTAAGAAGTTTCTAATATTTTTATAGTAAATAGTGAAGGAATGATAAGTTTGTTTGGGAAATTGAAATTTAAACAAAATTAACCATGTTAATATTTATTAAATTTAAATTTGAGGGGATTTGAACTTATCATAATGAATATTCAAGAGAATGATACACAAATATGAGAAATTTGTAACTTTGTTGAATAACAAATAGAAATCACTTTCTTCAGACAGATAAAATTACTATTTATATTGACAATTATAACTAAACAATATGTATCATATCAAATCGAACATCTATGAGATTAATTATCCTTTATAATATAGAAATATATTAGCAAGATTAAAATTTGTTACCTTTATTTTCAGATTGTAAATAGTTATGAATCACAAAACCTTAACCCATTTTCTTAGTAAATTATAAATCCAAATTGTTATCAGCAACATAGACAATGAATTGTATATTCTATCTAGAATAACAAAAGAATCTGAAAAAGAACATAAAATTATTATTTAAACGATGATAAACAATATATATAACTGATACTAATATGAATACATGTTATATCATTTGTTGATTCTTATGTAGAAGTGTCAGTGAAAACTTCATGTCATGTAACACAGAATTAACAGAGCAGAAATATTTTCAACCATAGAGATATGTTGTGTTCGAAGTATTGATTATTTTCAAAACAGCAGGAGTGTTTAAAGATTGATAACAATAGTAAAGGTTAAGCCAAAGTTTATATAAAATAATTGTTGAATTACATATAAAAGAGTAATTGAAAGACATTATAAAAGATTTTAAGAAGATTATGATTATAAATTCATAGATATTGTAATTTAAAGTGGGATAAAAATTATTATTGATATAAAAATAAGGCATATTTTGGAATGATATTGTATGTAAATAGATATAATGAATTATTTTAAAATTTTTCACAAATAATTAATAACAATAAAAATACGAGGAAAATAATTATAATTAATGTTAGACAGTAAATAAATTAAACCATGATATCTAGTTACTTGTTAGTTTTTTGTTGGAAATAACAAGGTTAGCAACGAGAGTTTTGTTGATTTGGGGAACAAAAAATTAGGTGTGGTGGTTCAAAAGCAGATGGACATGTAAGAAAATTTTTCTAATAATTTGTTAAATTCTGCGGAAATCTTTAGAAATCAAAAGCAAAATTGAATTTAAATGATAAATAATAATAATAGAGACATTTCTAGAAGAAAATATTTGTAAACATTCATTATTTGTGGAAAATGCAGCTAATCCATATTTTGAGAAGGGATGCTATGTCTGAATTTTATCAAAAGTCCACAATGGAATATTGATTATTAGTTTCAAAGACATTTAGTAAGATAATAAACATTATAAGTTGTATTTACTGAACAATTAAACTAAACTCTCGACTTACCTACAACAAACTATCAAGTTTGTTTTCCTACGATATTCAACAAGAATCCAGCTTCATTCCAGAGAGATGAATCCGAAGCAGAGTGCACAACAGAAACTTTAAAGTGATAGAAACAGGTCAGTGTATAAACAATTTATATGGTATACCATTAAAAAATTTCACAAACATTATTAATTGGCCAAAAGTTCACTATTCGTTGTTTTATATGTATTAAAAATTCTAACCATTTCATGTATATTAGTTTATAGTAATAATTTGTTTTAACTGATTTTTCTTCATACCGATAGTGTTTTTCAATTCAATGATAGTTCGTATATATATAAACTAAATTTCATTTCATATGTTTGTTTTTATTTTAACAATTGACATAAATAGTTCCAGAAAATCATCATAGAGGTTCGAATAGGTATGTTCCGCATAGATATTCAAAGCGTTTTCAAAGGAGTTAAAATAATATAATATTTAGTAAATACAAATTTCGCATATTATAATATCTGCCAGAATCTAAAGGGAGTTAAGAGTTCTCATGTTTTCCAATAACACAATAAAGTAAAACAATATAATCAAAATATCCTGAGCTAGCCAATTTACTATATAAATCCATCGACAAAAATAAAAAACATAAAGTAATTAAAAATAATGCAATAGACAAAATTCAAAAATAAATATTGTTTAAATATATTTATTTATAAACTGATAAATACATAAATTTCATATAATAATATATATATATATATATATATATATATATATATATATATATTCGTGTATCTATTGTATAGTATAAGGACATCTCGAAATTGTATATAAAGTAATGCGTATACATGAGCAGAGATGACGCTTCAAGTACTTTGAAATAAAATGTCCTCAAACTAACCGGTATATGTCACCATGTGTGCATAATATCGAATGTAGAGTATTGACAACAATTAAGAATATTAATAAGTTTGTATATTATATAAAAATTCCTGTATTAATAATTTTTAATCGTTATTTCCGTACATTCTACATCTTACGTCCCGAAACTATTATAATAGTATGGGATATTCGGCTTTCGACGTGAATAGGTACATGTTTTATCAATATTTGTAAAACCAATGATTTAAACATTTACAATGCGACTGCATACATATATCGATTCGGAAGACTAACAATAATTGTCACCGAACACGTATGAGAATTGTCTTAATAATATCATTTCAAATTTATCCCGTTGTCAACTTACAAAATAGAATATAGAGTGTTTATAGTAATTAACAATGATATGGATGATATTCTCCTTTTAATAATTATGAAGTTTCAATTGGATTCAGAATAACAAATTAATAATTTTCAATCCTTATTTATCTACATCAAACGTCCCGAAACTATTTCATAAGGGTATATAAAAGGTTTTATTGATAAATTCACTATTTGCGTTCAATGATTAATAATAAAAAACCTCCTTTGAGACACCGCAACAAACAACGATAGCTTAATTTATTCTATATTGAAAATTTGTAGATCTTCCCTTACTAACGTATAACAAGGCGTCCTTGAAATATATATTTTATATTGTATGTATCTTAGTCGACTTCCAGAATTTTTTTTTCATCAAAATTTGCATCTCTTGTTGTTCGTAATAGAATATACAGTGTTTACAGTAATTACTCGTAATAGTATATTATTCAACGACCGTATAATGAAGATTATTATTCACGAGGTGAAGTTTACTGCCACGAGCGCCAGCGAGGGGCATAAATCACCGAGAGAATAATAACTAATTACACGCGAGTAGAATACTATACTTTATCCACGACTACTAAATATTTTGTTGAAGTTTATTTGTTGGAAAATGTTGTTACATTATTACAAACACTATTATTTTATTCTGAGAAAGACTTCATACAATAAATTATTTTTCATTTATACGCAGAACATAGTTATCAAAAGTTATATTAATCGTATAATATCTCATAATAATTAACACAAAAATCTATTTATTCAACTTAACAAATATTACGTATATAATATAACAAGATGATGGTATTTATTTATAGTTATTAATAATTGTAATATTTGAACAATAGTTAATCGCAGGTATAGAATTAACATCAAAACTAATGTTTTGGTCGAAACATTTGAATTATATGTATATTAATTCGTTTGGTTGAATTGAAGATGCTGTTTTGTTGGCCGTATCGGTTTTATTTTTGACGGGGTCATCTATATAGCCTTCTGCCATGGCGATGGACTTCCATCCACCGTGTCTTTTGAGAACAGTAATATCCCCGCCTGCGTCAACCAGTATTGTTGCAGAAGATCTGCGGAAACTGTGCCCAGAATATTGTTCTGGATTCGGTTATTTCAGGAAAGCAGCGTTATCCTTTCCCATTTTTGACTCCATTTGTCGTTTCGGACATATTATTAATAATTTGATACAGATTACGGGATTAATAATTTTCAATCGTTATTAATCTACTACAAAGATCCCGAAATTATTTCATATATATGTCTTCACGTGATCTGGGATATTTCGCTTTCGACGTGAATACCAGTTTAATCAAAATTTGTAGAATTCGATTATTTGAACGTTTTTTATAGAAAACGCAGCGATTGACTCCATTTATCGTTTCGGACATATTATTAATAATTTTGAATTGTCATCGAACACCCGAACGCGCATAAGAACGGTCCTCATAATATCATTTCATGTATATCCAGATGTTATTTTACAAATTTATCCAACTTCTGTATATAAATGATTTATTGATAAGTTCTCAATAAAAAACCTCCGTGGGTCACTACAGCAAACGATAGAAGGAGTTATTGTATCGAAATTTTTCAGATAACCCCATAGTAAACATTGCGTGTAACGACGTGTCCTCGAATTATCTATCTTATATGTATGTCTCTTCGTGGACTTCCAGATATTTTTTCATCATGAAAATTTGCATATCATGTCGCTCAAAATGGAATATAGTATATAAGTATTTAAGAGTAGTTAACAAGTTTGAATTTGATACAGCTACCGGATTACTAATTGTCAATCGTTATTAATCTACTATAAAGGTCCCCAAAATATTTCATATATATATCTTCGCGTGATCTGTGATATTTCGCTATCGACGTGAATACAGGTTTAATCAAAATTTGTAAAATTCGATTATTTGAACGATTTTCATAGAAAACGCAGCGATTGACTCCATTTATCGTTTCGGACATATTATCAATAATTTGATACAGATTACCGGAGTAATAATTTTCATTCGTTATTAATCTACTACAACGGTCCCCAAACTATTTCATAAATATGTCTTCGCGTGATCTTTGATATTTCGCTTTCGACGTGAATACATGTTTAATCAAAATTTGTAAAATTCGATTATTTGAACGGTTTTTAGAGAAAATGCAGCTATAGAATTCATATATCGTTTCGGACATATTATTAATAATTTTCAATTGTCACCGAACACCCGAACGCGCATAAGAACTGTCCTCATGATATCATTTCATATATATCCAGATGTCATTTTACAAATTTATCTAATTTCTGTATATAAATAATTTAGTGATAAATTCTCAATCAGTGTTTAATAAAAAACATCCTTTTAGACACTACAGCAAACTATAGAAGGAGTTATTGTTTCGAAATTTTTAAGATGTCCCCATACTAAGCATTGCGTATAACAACGTGTCCTCGAACTATCTATTTTATATGTATGCCTCGTTGTGGACTACCAGATTTTTTTTATAGATATAGAATGTTTCAAGTAATTAAGAGTAGTTAACAAGATTGAATTTGATGCAGATTACCGGATTACTAATTTCCAATCGTTATTAATCTACTATAAAGATCCACAAACTATTTTATATATAGGTCTTCACGTGATCTGGGATATTTCACTTTCGACGTGAATACAGATTTAATCAAAATTTGTAAAATTTTATTATTTGAACGGTTTTTATAGAAAACGCAGCGATCGACTCCATTTATCGTTTCGGACATATTAATAATTTGATACAGATTACGGAATTAATAATTTTCAATCGTTAATCTACTACAGAGGTCCCCAAACTATTTCATATATATGTCTTCGCGTGATCTGTGATATTTCGGTTTCGACGTGAATACAGGTTTAATCAAAATTTGTAAAATTCGATTATTTGATCGTTTTTTAGAGAAAATGCAGCTATTGAATTCGTATATCGTCTCGGACATATTATTAATAATTTTGAATTGTCACCGAACACCCGAACGCGCATAAGAACTGTCCTCATAATATCATTTCATATATATCCAGATGTCATTTTACAAATTTACCTAATTTCTGTATATAAATAATTTAGTGATAAATTCTCAATCAGTGTTTAATAAAAAACATCCTTTGAGACACTACAGCAAACTATAGAAGGAGTTATTGTTTCGAAATTAATTTATGCCATTATCTGAAATGAAACCGGAAATATAAAATATTCCAAAAAAAATCCAAAAAGAATTAGATAGCTTATCTTTTTGAAAAATGGATGGTATTTTTTTCCAACGTGATTCCTTCAAATTATACTATAGTTTTTACAAATTTTTGAATTAATGTTTGATACTTAAAAAAACATTTTTGTGTTGTACTCTCTCATTGGCTTCGATGCGCCCCGTAGTAGCGGCCGCGCGTAAGCCTATTTTCAGCATTAAATATAAATTACTGGTTATTAACCTTGAGTTCCGGGAGTCGAGAATTTTCTTAGGAAATTTCCTTCTCTTTACGGATCTTTTTTCAAACTATCGTTATCACTTAAATTTTTTTAATTGTTAACAAACATCCCCGTTTTATTTTTTTAATAAAAACTTGAAATTTTTCATCTCCAGAAATTTTTAAAAGTAAGTACTTCTAACAATTTTTCGCAGGGAACTCACTTGTCGACTAGACCATTTGGGGACCATTCAATTTTTAAAGTGTATTCAAACCATGAGATATTAATCCTTTTCTACATTTTATATTCTTTGCATACATTTTAACATTCATGTCATCCGAAAAAATTATTATTTTATGTTACTGTATGTTGGATTTTTTTCGAAAACTACGAAATTTTATTTCAGTTCAATTTTCGCTATCTCTTTTGATAATAATAAATGACGGGAATTTTTAAATTTTTAACTTGTTCTTGAGAAATTGTTCCATACTTTAATAATATGTGGGTAATGTGGGTCTCTTATCTCCTCATCCCATTCAAGTTTTTGTAACCATATTTTTTGCATTATCAGTTTACCCTTAACTATAATAGGGTTGATAAGACCTAACGGGTCAAAACATTGACATAAATGCGATAGAATTGTTCGTTTTGTAATTCATCGGTGTGAGGATTCCATGTCATTCCTAGTATTTTATAGGGGGAGTCTGATGAATTAAAGTCGATTTCGGTTTCGGGGTTGACAGTCTTGATTAAAAATATCTTTAGTGTTGGAACATATTTTATGAAGATGAAAACCAGCTTTCCCTAGAATCATTTTCAAATCACTTAATAAAATGTCAAGATCATGGGGTGAATTCGTACCTGCTAATATGTCATCAACATAGGTTTGATTGAGTAGGGCATCAGAAGCGAGGGTCAAGTTTGCAATTCGTTTTGCAATATCGTTAAGCACTCGACAGGCCAAATAGGGGGCACTTTTTTGTCCGAAAGAAACTGTTCAATTCGATACACGAAAATTGGTCTGATGGAGAATTTCTCCATAACACATTTTGAAGAAAGTTGAATTTGGGATTCATTATCACTTGTCGGTACATCTGTTTGATGTCCACAGTTAATACGAATTTGAATGAGCGAAATCTACTTAAGATATCATATAGCTCGGGCTGAACTTGAGGGCCTTTGAGAGTGATATCATTAAGGCTAAGACGAGAACGTGTTTTGCAGCTAAAATCAAAATCCATGCTCAGCTTCGTACTGGCACTTTGCTCCCTTATGATGCAGAGATGAGGTACAAAATATTTGTGATCAGATGTGATATTCTTGAGCTCGAGGTGTATATACCTAGCGTGACCTCAGTAATGAACTTTTTATACTCAATAAAACGCTCAGGGTTTTTTCAAACTTTTTTTCGAGAGAGGTAAATCTGTTTTTGGCTTGTGCAAACGATTCACCAAGCTTTTCATGAGTGTTGGGGTGAATCAGCGGTAAGGCGACTTGGTATCTTCCATTATCCATAATTTGAGTCGTGGAAGTGAAAATTGTTTCGGCTAATTCATTTTCCGGTGACAGATGAGGGTTTTCAATCTCTTCTTGAGACCAAAACTTTTCGAGCATCGTCTCTAATTTATCTTCCAGAGGAGAGGGGTTAACGTTAGTTGCAAATAAAGTGTGAGAAACAATAGTGGGAGTGCTTTCTCGAGAAGAGTAATCTATGCAATTAGAGGGTATTGTGCCAGCTACAATTCATCCTAAATAAGTGTCTACTAGAGTGGGACTATTTCTACCTAGGGTGATAAAACCTTCCTTGAGCAAAGAGTAATATACGTCGGCTCCAATTAGCATGTCAATCTCAGATGGTATGAAAAACTCATCATCAGCTAAATGCTGCACGAGAGAAGGCGGAATTTCCAATTTTTGTGGATCAATTCGTATTTGGGGTAACAGTTGTGTTACATTTTCTACGACAGCACATGACACTTTGAACTTTTGGTTATCCAAGACTGAATAAATGTTGACATCAGTCATTGTATCTACAAGGTTGTTGCTAGAAAGAGTGCCTGAAATTTGCAAGTTGTAAGAGTAACATGTTTTTCCTAATCTAAGGTCTGTGTTACTTTTAATAAATGAAGTTTGACTTCCATTATCTAACAAAGTTTTCAAAATTAGTGGATGATCTTGTTTCGAGTATGCCCGTACCTTTGCGGTAGCTAAAGTACATGGGTATTTTTTATAGTGACTGCTGACAGTGAAGCAACTCCTTGCGGAATTTCGCTCTGCATTGAAAAACTTGTTTGAGTCTTTGCGGTGTTGTTGGTGTCATTGTTCAGTGAGGCATTGCGATCTGGAGTGATATCTGAATTGTTGGAGTTCCCATTGTATAGGAGTGTATGGTGCTTTTTAGACAGATGATACATGTGAGTGTGGAGGGACATTGGGGTATCAGATGTTTATAACCTAAACAATTGAAGCATAGTTTGTTGCTCCGTGCTGCGTTAATTCTTTCTAACGGGACCAAGAGAGAGAAATCAGGACAAGTATATATTTTGTTTGTTCTCGAATTACAAAAGTTGCAGATTTTATTGCGAGGAGGAGAGCTTGCCGGAGGCGATCTGAGAAGTCTATTTTGTGAATTGGAATGAGAAACGTTACTACTAGTGTGATAATTATTGGTGTGCAGTGTTACTTTAATATTGAATTTATCTCTATGATGATTTTGTGAGGAATTAAATTAAGTTTTATTAGTGTATTTGTGGTGATTGACCTCTCGGGAGGAATTACTATAAGAGTGAGTTTTATCAAATTTATTATCCTTGTTAGATTCTGTGGTATTCAAGTTGTCTAAGACATGGCATCTATGTTCCAAAAATTCAAAGAATTCATCCAAGGTGGATAATGATGATTTTGTACGCTCCTCGTATGCTTTTTTGCATTGAAATCAAGTTTTCGTTCTAGTATATAGATAATCAAATTTTCGTATAGCTCTTCAACAGTATGTTTAGAATTTTTTAAAGCATCAATATTGGTTCTCGTGTTCGTTACCAATTGCCGTAAGCTCACATAATTACTTTTATTTAAAACAGGCGCGTTTAACAAATTATTAAAATGATTATTAGTTGACTGTCTACTATTATTGTATCTTCTGTCTAACAATTGTAATGCAATTTGGAAATTTTGTTCCGTTACAGGTAGTTGATCAATAATATTAAGTGGTTCTCCTTTAAGTTTTTAGATAGAAAAGCTTTTCAGCATTTGATGATAAATTAGGGTTGTTTATTATCAAGGCTGTGAATAAGTCCATAAAAGAAGTGAATTCAAGAGCGTTTCCTATGAAAGTTGGTATTTGTATATTGGGTAGTTTGATATTATTCTTTTGAGATGGGCTATCTACTTTATCTATGTTTTGACACTGTGTTTCTAGTTTAGTCTGTAAGTTCGATAACAAAGCGATGAATTTATTCTCAAATTCTCCCCTATTTTCCGAGTTAATGCCATCGATGTCGATGTTAAAACATTGTATATTTAACACCTGGAACCTATTGTTGCCGACATTCAAGCGATCGTTTTATTAGCAGCAATTTTCTTACAATTGCCTTATAAAACTGAAAATCTAACAATTATAAACCAATAACAAAAACTATGATAAGCGGTATTCGTATAATTAAAAAGATGTGTTAAAAAGTCCATCTCTTTAACAAACTAAATATTTATTAATTAATATTTAATCGTAATCCAATTTCGTTAAACGTTTTCATTTTTAACATACGTTTTTATTTGTTAGACATTAACTCTTTTTATTCATTTTTTTAAACTGTTTGTCTTTGGCAAATTTGGAACAGCTCAGTGAAAATCAACCTTTTTCAATTATAGTTATTGTTATTTCTATTCGGATACGCATTTTATAAGTTGGGCACTAATCAGTCTAATCACTCTTGGGAACGTCCATGTCTTTAAAGTTAAAATATGACTTATATGTTACTGCAGTTTAATGAATAACATACACGTTATCTTAAAAAACGGAGGATAATTATAATTTATCAATTGCTAATATAAGAAACCATATCGACTAGTAATTCGACAACGTTAAAGTCCTGGAATATTTTATTTGGTATTTAATACAAAAATAAAAACGACCGTATTTTCACTTTTATTTCTTTCCGTAAAAAACAGTTCACTAAAACGTGAGTCAGTAGCGTAACTACCGAGTGGAAGAGGGGGAATAGAACCGCCCCCCTCCCCCCAGAACACTAAAAGTAAAAAATAATTCATAAACATAATCATAGCAAGCCTACTTGAATGAAATGTACTAGAAGCTGGAAACTGTAGGCTACAATTTTATAAGAAAAACTTTAAGTTCAACCCCCCACAGTACTTCATCCTAGTTATGCCACTGACGTGAGATAGAATACGTGATATACGAGTGAGTACTTATACCTGAAAAAAACATTCAAATTACTATGTAACAGCTAACGTATGCTCATTATGTAACTTTATTCCAGATAGAAACAAAGAAGTTGAATTTATAAAACTATTTGACTGTTTTCTAATATGGGATTTTTATTCAACTAGTACCTATAGAATGATTGACATTAAGTGACAGTGCTTGTTGAAATTTTATCATGAGTAAAAAAATCAACAATAAGGTCAGTTCATCAACTGAAATGAATGACGGCGACTCTTTCTAAAAAAGAAGTAATATTTTTCTCATGTATTCATCGTTAAACTATTTTTTAGTTCATTCGTATCAATGTTTGCTCAGAATTAATATTTTTATTGATTAATATTAGTTATTATTACAAAAATCGTTAATAATCTGAATTCGATTTCTAATACTTTCGGTACTGAAAATAGTATAAAATATAGGAAGTCAATTTATATTAAATAAAAAGATTAAAGAAAGAAACATCTCTTTGTGTAACATATTATTTAAAGACATGATAGTTTGGGGACTTGACTAGTCACGATTTTTTCGTTTTATTTATTACGCGATCGTTGCATGCTACCGATGCTATCATAGGCCTTTTTCGTAACGAATCATCATTTATGCTTCTTAATAGAATCATAAGAAATTACAGAATCATTTTGTAGAAGTATAGATAAATGTTCGCGAACGATATAATGAACTACTAAAAATGTCCTCAATCTCAACATTATATATTATATTGCATATGACTCTTGTCCTAAATGTATACTTAGCATATGTAAACATCCTGTACGTTTCTTCAATATCATTAAAATGTCACAAATCTCAGTATCTTATTTAAGATGAAGAAGAATGTGTGCAATTATTATAGAGTTATTAATGATTATCTCGCCATTAGATCTGATTATTTCCAAGGAAACTGAACGTTTCATATTTAAAAGGCTACGTTTAGAGAAAAAAGTTACTAGATCGAAAGCACAATGTACAGGTTACATACATTAGTTATAATTATTAAATGAATGTCAATTGAGAATGTTCTCAAAGTACATTGACAAGATATTAAAAAATGAACAATTTTTCAATAAAATGTGTAGTTTGGGGGCATAACTTGTAAATATTTTATTTTTCGTAATCCAAAGAAACTTGCAAAGGGTGACTACATCATTTTGTAGAAGGTTGAATTAATCCCCAATCTATACAATATATTATCAAAAATAACCTGAATCTCCACATTATAACAACATTTCAAGCTTCTATGTCTTCAAGAAATTGCATATGATTCTTCTGTACTCAAAGTATACATTGCGTTTATAAACATCGGACAATTCTACCATGTATTATGGAGACATTTGTTATAACGTATAGTATGGGAACATGTTCTCAAAATATACACTGAATCGCAGTGTCCTCAATTTATATGTTAGGTTGAAAATTCCTTTTTTCTGGAAAAGTTTTCTTAGAAGATCATTTTCTCAAGTCATATCGTGATGCTGGGACATTGGTGCACGATAATCAACAAAAAAAATGCAGTGTCCCAAACTATACGTTGGACATATATACATATATATATATATATATATATATATATATATATATATATATATATATATATATATATCTATTTGCGTGCAATACCCACTAATCTATTCGTTGCTTATTATATATATATATATATATATATATATATATATATATATATATATAAACGGCGGACGAGTACACTCACTTCCCACTAAAATAAATAGAATAAGTAAACAAAGCAAACGTGTCACTGCACCTTAAAGTACTTTGTTATTACATTATTATTATGCTATCACAGCAATGACGGTTTGAAGAGTTTTTACTGTATTAATTTCAAACCTAATTTTATAACAAATTTAATTAATATTTTACATACTTTTAAAATCTTTTTTCCAATAACATTGTTAGCACGCATTTGTAGCCTTGATAAAATTTATAGATTTTTATATTCTTTATACAAATTTCAAAGTTTCAAAAAACTAATTTCAATTATCTTGAACATTTACAGGACTCCCAAATAATGGAAAATATATTAAAACAAATGCTAATGCTGGGATTATGATATGTGTATTTTGTGGAAATTTATACACGAAACGAGTTGAATTTTTCCGCCACTATTTAACACATCATTGTATAAAACGAAAAATATATAATAACAAATTTCAGAATAAAAATAGAAGTGGCACTAAAACTGGAATCATTGACATTGGCATTTTGAGAAATCTCTGTGTAAAAGATGAAATTGAAATAGTTGAACATGAATTGGAAGCTGAGCTGCAGAAAACCACATATCAGTTCAATGTTACTGATAATTTAAACTCTCGTATGGATGACGGTTTGAAATCGCTTTTAAAGGGAAGTTATTCAAGAAGAAAATTCTGTATTCTCTCAGAAGAAAGGCCATTCAAATGTGACGTTTCTACAAATATTTGTACGAAACCTAAGAAAATGCTAAATAAATCGAAATTTCACCAGGATAATTCAAGTTACCGAAAAGGGCAAGGAACCGACCTTACCATTCTCAGAAATCTTGATGAAGATATAAAAGATGAAAATAAAATAGATGAACATGATTTGAAAGCAGGGGTACAAGATATCAGATGCAATGACATTTTCAAGTTGAATATACTTAAAGATCAGAAATTAAAGAAAAGTGATTCACACACACATTTGCAAGCTCACAAATCTGACATTTCTTCGAAAACTTATTCACAGAAAAGTCGTTTAAATACACATTTGCCAATTCACACAGGAGAAAATCCATTCAAATGTAACATTTGTTTGAAATATTTTGCAGAGAAGAATAATTTAACTTCACATTTGCGTACTCACACAGGGGAAAAGCCATTCAAATGTAACATTTGTTTGAAATCTTTTGCAATCAAAACTCATTTAACTAATCATTTGCGTACTCACACAGGAGAAAAGCCATTCAAGTGTAACATTTGTTTGAAATCTTTTGCAGAGAAAAAAACTTTAACTTCACATTTGCGTACGCACACAGGGGAAAAGCCATTCAAATGTAACATTTGTTTGAAATCTTTTGCAGAGAAAAGTACTTTAACTTCACATTTGCGTACTCACACAGGGGAAAAACCATTCAAATGTAACATTTGTTTGAAATCTTTTGCAATCAAAACTCATTTAACTAATCATTTGCGTACTCACACAGGAGAAAAGCCATTCAAGTGTAACATTTGTTTGAAATCTTTTGCAGAGAAAAAAACTTTAACTTCACATTTGCGTACGCACACAGGGGAAAAGCCATTCAAGTGTAACATTTGTTTGAAATCTTTTGCAGTGAAAAATACTTTAACTTCACATTTGCGTACTCACACAGGGGAAAAACCATTCAAATGTAACACTTGTTTGAAATCTTTTGCAATGAAAACTAATTTAACCGCACATTTGCGTACTCACACAGGGGAAAAACGATTCAAATGTAACATTTGTTTGAAATCTTTTGCAGAGAAAAATACTTTAACTTCACATTTGCGTACTCACACAGGGGAAAAACCATTCAAATGTAACATTTGTTTGAAATCTTTTGCAATGAAAACTAATTTAACCGCACATTTGCGTACTCACACAGGGGAAAAACCATTCAAATGTAACATTTGTTTGAAATCTTTTGCAGAGAAAAATACTTTAACTTCACATTTGCGTACTCACACAGGGGAAAAACCATTCAAATGTAACATTTGTTTGAAATCTTTTGCAATCAAAACTAATTTAACCGCACATTTGCGTACTCACTCAGGAGGAAAGCCATTCAAATGTAACATTTGTTTGAAATATTTTGCAAAGAAGAATAGTTTAACTAAACATTTGCGTACTCACACAGGAGAAAAGCCATTCAAATGTAACATTTGTTTGAAATCTTTTGCAATCAAAACTCATTTAACTAATCATTTGCGTACTGACACAGGAGAAAAGCCATTCAAGTGTAACATTTGTTTGAAATCTTTTGCAGAGAAAAAAACTTCAACTTTACATTTGCGTACTCACACAGGGGAAAAGCCATTCAAATGTAACATTTGTTTGAAATCTTTTGCAGAGAAAAAAACTTTAACTTCACATTTGCGTACGCACACAGGGGAAAAGCCATTCAAATGTAACATTTGTTTGAAATCTTTTGCAGAGAAAAATACTTTAACTTCACATATGCGTACTCACACAGGAGAAAAGCCATTCAAATGTAACATTTGTTTGAAATCTTTTGCAGAGAAAAATACTTTAACTTCACATTTGCGTACTCACACAGGGGAAAAGCCATTCAAATGTAACATTTGTTTGAAATCTTTTGCAGAGAAAAGTACTTTAACTTCACATTTGCGTACTCACACAGGGGAAAAACCATTCAAATGTAACATTTGTTTGAAATCTTTTGCACCCAAAACTAATTTAACTAATCATTTGCGTACTCACACAGGAGAAAAGCCATTCAAGTGTAACATTTGTTTGAAATCTTTTGCAGAGAAAAATACTTTAACTTCACATTTGCGTACTCACACAGGGGAAAAACCATTCAAATGTAACATTTGTTTGAAATCTTTTGCAGAGAAGAATAATTTAACTTCACATTTGCGTACTCACACAGGGGAAAAACCATTCAAATGTAACATTTGTTTGAAATCTTTTGCAATGAAAACTAATTTAACCGCACATTTGCGTACTCACACAGGGGAAAAACCATTCAAATGTAACATTTGTTTGAAATCTTTTGCAGAGAAAAATACTTTAACTTCACATTTGCGTACTCACACAGGGGAAAAACCATTCAAATGTAACATTTGTTTGAAATCTTTTGCAATCAAAACTAATTTAACCGCACATTTGCGTACTCACTCAGGAGGAAAGCCATTCAAATGTAACATTTGTTTGAAATCTTTTGCAAAGAAGAATAGTTTAACTAAACATTTGCGTACTCACACAGGAGAAAAGCCATCAAATGTAACATTTGTTTGAAATATTTTGCAGAGAAAAAAACTTTAACTTCACATTTGCGTACTCACACAGGGGAAAAGCCATTCAAATGTAACATTTGTTTGAAATCTTTTGCAGAGAAAAATACTTCAACTTCACATTTGCGTACTCACACAGGGGAAAAGCTATTCAAATGTAACATTTGTTTGAAATCTTTTGCAGAGAAAAATACTTTAACTTCACATTTGCGTACTCACACGGGAAAAACCATTCAAATGTAACATTTGTTTGAAATCTTTCACAGAGAAAAGAACTTTAACTTCACATTTGCATACTCACACGGGAGAAAGGCCATTCAAGTGTAACATTTGTTTGAAATCTTTTGCACTCAAAACTCATTTAACTAAACATTTGCGTACTCATACAGGAGAAAAGCCATTCAAGTGTAACATTTGTTTCAAATATTTTACACTCAAAACTCGTTTAGCTACACATTTGCATACTCATACAGGAGAAAAGCCATTCAATCGTAACATTAGTTTGAAATATTTTGCAATCGAAACTAATTTAACCGCACATTTGCGTACTCACACAGGAGAAAAGTCATTCAAGTTTAACATTTGTTTGAAATCTTTTGCAGAGAAGAATAGTTTAACTAAACATTTACGTACTCACACAGGAGAAAAGCCATTCAAATGTAACATTTGTTTGAAATCTTTTAC
The DNA here is from genome assembly GCA_963921935.1 of Galeruca laticollis. Classification (NCBI taxonomy): domain Eukaryota; kingdom Metazoa; phylum Arthropoda; class Insecta; order Coleoptera; family Chrysomelidae; genus Galeruca; species Galeruca laticollis. The sequence continues at coordinate 154,278,197 of OY998181.1, read as the reverse complement.
ACGCAAAACTCGTTTAACTACACATTTGCGTACTCATACAGGAGAAAAGCCATTCAAATGTAACATCAGTTTGAAATCTTTTGCAATCAAAGTTAATTTAACCGCACATTTGCGTACTCACACAGGAGAAAAGCCATTCAAGTGTAACATTTGTTTGAAGTCTTTTGCCCTCAAATCTCATTTAACTAAACATTTGCGTACTCATACAGGAGAAACGCCATCAAATGTAACATTTGTTTGAAATCTTTTGCAGAGACAAGAACTTTAACTTCACATTTGCATACTCACACGGGAGAAAAGCCAATCAAATGTAACTTTTGTTTGAAATCTTTTGCAGAGAAAAGAACTTTAACTTCACATTTGCGTACTCACACGGGAGAAAAGCCATTCAAATGTAACTTTTGTTTGAAATCTTTTGCAGAGAAAAGAACTTTAACTTCTCATTTGCGTACTCACACGGGAGAAAAGCCATTAATATGTAACATTTGTTTGAAATCTTTTGCACTCAAAACTCATTTAACTAAACATTTGCGTACTCATACAGGAGAAAAGCCATCAAATGTAACATTTGTTTGAAATCTTTTGCAGAGAAAAGTACTTTAACTTCACATTTGCGTACTCATACAGGAAAAAAGCCATTCAAATGTAACTTTTGTTTGAAATCTTTTGCAGAGAAATGAACTTTAACTTCACATTTGCGTACTCACACGGGAGAAAAGCCATTCAAATGTAACATTTGTTTGAAATATTTTGCACTCAAAACTCATTTAACTAAACATTTCCGTACTTATACAGGAGAAAAGCCATCAAATGTAACATTTGTTTGAAAGCTTTTGCAGAGAAAGTACTTTCACTTCACATTTGCGTACTCACACAGGGGAGAAGGCATTCAAATGTAACAGTTGTTTGAAATCTTTGGCAAGTGAAAGTGGTTTAACTTCACATTTGCGTACTCACACATGAGAAAAGCCAATGAAATGTAACATTTGTTTGAAATCTTCTGTAGGCAAATATAATTTAATTAAACATTTGCGTATTCACACAGGAGAAAAGCCATCAAATGTGGCATTTGTTTGAAATCGTTTGCAGTGAAAAGTGGTTTAACTCGCATCAACTGTAACATGTAAAAAGTTTTTACGGCTCGTTGCAATTTAAATGACACTGTATAATATAAATGATTATTATACACGAAAAATATCAAATAATGTTATTATAGTTTCAAAGCAATTTTAATTTGCAGTTATTTAAATGACACTGAGTAATATAAATGTTTATTTTACAAAAAAAATACCAACGAATGTTATTATAATTTCAAAGAAACCTTTAATTTGAAAGTATTTGAGTGCAGACTGCCACTGTATGTTACATTTGTGAGTGTTATACATTGTTTGATAAGCCGATATACATTCATAAATACCTTATCCTAATGTTCATTTGTTTTTTGTTCCGTACCGGCGTCTGGGCTTCGTTGGCTCTAGAAGATTTTCATCTGGACAGGTTTGCTGATCGATACTCGTGGGGCATTGATGATTTATATTCTCTGGACTCCAAAGGCTGTGATACGGTTCTATTTTCTGGTTCAATCCGGCTCCGAATGTCCATGTTTTACAATCTCATTTTTTTTGAGAACGTAATTTTACGGGAAGTCTTCATTTTAAACTTTATTTAACTCGAAGGACCTTGTTTTAAACTGAACTATTCACGTATATTTATGTAGGATTTGGATGGTTCAATAAATTAAACTATTATATCACTTTCACTTGTTGTATATATTAGCGGGAATTACATGCTGTTCAATTTGCTGAACAGTTAAGAAGTTCACTGATTTTTATTTATATGTTGTATCACTTTATCACATGATCTGATATAAATGAATGAATGTTAAAATGTTATACCAGTAGAAAACGCCGGTAGAATATTATAATGAGAGTACCATTATGTACGAAGGTTGACTGGGAAAGTGATGAAAAATAGGGTCTTATTCCTATTTATAGGTCGTTAAAAGTGGGTTGTAACAAGGAGAGTCATGTGAGGATGTAGCAAATGGGGGATAACCATTTAAAATATAACCGTCATACAACTGTTGAAAATATTAGTCGAGGCACGCATTTTTTGTGAATAAAAGAAATTGTTATTTGTTGAGATACTGTCTTTTTTAAGCAGTTTTTATGACGCGATAAGAAATTGAACGCTTTGATGTACGCAGTGAGTGAAGATGTAACATAAGATAAGGAAATGGTTATCTGTGTTTTTTGTTGTGAAAGGGACTTTGGAATGAAATTTTGTGTAGTTAAAGAAATATTATATAAATGAAGGGGATTATATTTTTATTTAAGATGTATGAGGAATATATGAATTTTGATATACAGGGTGAATACAAAGTAAGAATTTACAGTAGGAATTTGAGTGTTAATTCAAATTCGTACAAGTAGTGAAGTGTTTATATAAATTAGTTAAATTGCATATACTGTATATAATATAAATTAGTAAATAGTTTGAGTAGACATACCGTGTGTATGAATTTATCCCACCCGTCGTATTAAAACGTTTAAATAAATAATAACATTACAGTATTGAACAATCAAATCAATGAGCTTAGACAGTGCATCGGAAGAAGAATTGATTAGTGAAATTGAAAGCTGTGAGGATTACAATAAGATGTATGCCAAAACAAGAATAAAGCTTGAGAAAATAAAAGTTGATTTAACTACAGTAGTAAATAATGCCCACATATATAATGTTCCCAACCAAGTTCCTTGGAAAGAACAGGTATGCATAATCTTAAGTTGCCAAAAGTAGAATTTAAACGTTACGACGGCAGTATAAAAGAGTGGTTATCCTTTTGGGCGCAGTTTAAGAAAATTCACAGCGAAAGCATGCAAAGTAGGTTTGGCAGGGAGGATTTGCAGATCGATGTGTATATTCGAGAACTTCTGAAACTAATCCTTAGCAATTCAGTCTCCAAACAAAAATTTGAAATTGCTGTTCTCTACGATCAAATATAGACACAGTTGCGTGCACTCGAAACATTAGGCATATCCTCCGACATGTGTTCTGCTATGCTGTACGCGCTAATCGAATCCTGTTCATCACATGAATTAATTAGGATTTGGCAACGTTAATCGTTTTTAAATAATTCTTCGTTCCCAGAGACTAGACTACGAGTACACACTCCTCTTTAGAAGTTCGTCCAAAATATCGTATGGCATTTCTTAGACAGGAGGTGGAGAACGAACAATGAATCGATTTGGCTGCCGAAGGTTTCGGAATTAAGGAGTCATCACCGCCTGATAAACACGATAAGCAGAGTTCCGCTAGAGATAAGAAATTTAGGCGAAACAGTGAAATCCCTACTGCGGAGGGAGTTATGAATTGCGAATTACCACATGTATTTTTTTGCACAGGGTCTCATGATAGTTCGAGCTGTTTCAAGGCGCAGAAGATATCTTACGAGCAACGAAAGGAAGTACTCGCACAAAAAGGCCTGTTATCGCTGTCTAAAGGTGGGTCACCAGTCGAAAAGGTGTAGAAGTCGTCTAAGATGTATTTTATGTAAGCGTTCTAATGTGTCCTGACGTTATAGAAAATAAGCCTACCACCAGTGTAGAAGCTGCTGTTACGAGAGATGTTCAAAGAAATCAGACCCTATCCAATTGTACAAGCAGCCAGGTATTTTTGCAGACGATTCGAATTATCTTGAAAAGTGTAGTTGGGTCTATTGTAGTACGAGCCTGGATTGATAGTGGATCGCAGAGGTCGTACATTTTGAAAACCACTGCTAGACAGCTTGGATATAAACCTAGACGTTGCGAAAAAATCGTTCATAGTCTATTTGGTGGGAGACAGGTTTTAAATACCCACATCTACTATGACATTACAATTTCTAATGGAGACTATAAGTACATGTTTGAAGCCCTCGATAAGACTACTATTTGTGGTGACATTGTTCCAGTTCTTCAACGTCAGTGGACAGAGGAAATGAAATACTTCGACGCTGAGATTTCTGACGCTGGAAATCCCGGTCCGATCGAGCTATTATTAGAAGCAGATATCGGGGGAAGTTTGTATACCGGGAGACGCCGAGAATTAAAATGTGGCCTATTCGCAATTGAGACTCATTTTGGCTGGACGCTTATGAGAAAAATACCAACCACCCAGACAAAATTAGATATTCTATAAATATCCGTGGAATATTCATTTTGGCATAATGGAATATTCTCTGAAAATGCCAAGAATACCTTTATGCTTTTCGGAATATTCCTAGAAAGTGAAAATGGGAATATCCTAAATATTCAGAGAATATTCCCAAATGAATATTCTTTTTCGTATTATATATAAGCTAGGATTATGCCGAGAATATTCAGAAAAGCATTATCTAAGAATGTTCTTCACCCGACCATTCACTGGATGGTGGCTTCTAAAGTGATAAAGTGGCACAGGTACAAATTGGATTCAGAACATGAGTCCAATAACATTAGTGCTTAATTCTGGTTACACCTAGGAAAAAAATATATTTTAACTACCTAAGCATAATAAAATAAAATTCAATATTAAATTGTCCAAATTTTTATTAGACAAACATAAATTTTATAACTCTCTATAAACTTTTAAAATTTATGAATATTCAACTATAACTTTCATTTTATCGTTTTTAAACCAAAACGAAAGAGCTTCACAAAATAAATAAACCATTAATCTACTTGTTGAACATCTGTTTCGTAAAATTAAATTTTTATAGATACTTACATTCTCTTGTGAGAAATGAAAAATAATGAAAAAACAAAATTGACCAAATACTTGTTTCTATCCAAAAATATAGAGTTAATCTTTTAAAATTTGTAAATATTTATAGGGCCCACACACTGCGAGTTTTTAGCTATACCTAAATGGATAAACTGTCCGGTTAAGGCTACATAACTGAGGTATAACTGAAAAACATCCTTATTGTTGACGTTTTGCAATCAGATATATCAATTTACCCGTTCGAGTAAGGCAGTGTTAAAAGCTGGCAGCGTGTGGATTCATAAACTTGCGTAATATCATCACAGTCACTAGCATGTATTGCGACGGCCTGAGATGAATGTGCCGGTTGCTGTAATGGTGTGGTATCTGCAATTATAAAAGTAATTGTAGTAATCATTTGTAGAAATTTTACAAATATAAGTATAAAAATATCGATATTTTCTTAAATTTGTCACTATGCAGAATACATTACATTGACACTGGTATTCTGTACTGTCACTTAAATACCAAAGCATACGATGATTAATTATTGTATGCTTTTCTCATGAAAGTTTTTACCAGCCTCAAGTTCTTAAGATAATTTACTTGTTTAAATGAATGTTGACTTCGTTTTATAACCCGACATAAATGTTTTAATTTTTTTGTTTTTATTATCTCAACACCAGGATTTTCCCTTATACAAATTTCAAGAAGGTATTATTCCGTCAAAAAGTATTAATTAATTATGCGGCCAGATGACAAAAAATAAGTATCAAAAACAGCTGCTACTTAAATTTAATATTTACCAGACTGAGTAACTATTTTTGTTAGTGGATCATTCAATAAAATATGACCTTTGCATTTTAACCATGGAAATAGGGTAGACACAGCTAGCTGAAACAAATGCTTGGGATATCCTCCTTTGGAAATAAATTTTTCCTGACAGTGAAGTTCATATAACCTATAATTTTATTGTAAAGCATCTGTAGTCTTTCCAAACAAATCTGCACAGTCACAATCTTCCAAACATAAGTGTGCCCTAAAAAGTAAAAAAATGTAGTTATTCACATGTTTATATTAACTACTAATTTATTATTCAACATATATTTAGCTGAACAGGGCTCGTCAGCAGAAAGGTTATTGTAGTACATATTATTATTTCATGTTATTAAAGGCAGAGGGACAGATCAATGCTAACAAACCAAAAACATAGAGAATTACACAACTTACGATGCATAGGTACATGTAAAATATTAAAAAAGTAATATATACCTATAATATATTGCATATAGAAACAATTACTCTTAGCTCACAGGGTCTTTGGGAAATCCAAACATAATTATTCCTTCTCCTGTTCTTGAGTGACATCCACGAACTTCACAAGTTATTCATCCCATAACAAATACAATAATTTCTGACTAAGAGTTCCACTAGTCACGATATTGTTGAAAACAAAATCAAAATAAACTTTAATTAAAGCACAATCCACTCCAGTTCATAGGTTGATATTAGATAAAACCATAGATTAGGGAGGATAAAACGGAAGAGAAACGAACCTATTGACACTTGACTTTGAGCATGCCAGACTTAAGTCCATCACACATGATATTAGAAATTAACCAATAAACGTGTGTACAGAGAACGCCAGTTACATTTTAATTGGCTGGCGGCTTTTTGTTGACGCGATTGGGTACCTGTCTTGATTTGTCTTTACGCTGAATGTTATAATTATCATTTATATCTTTGTTCTCTTTTTATCACACGACGATATGACGAATAACAATATATCCACACCGTATCAACCATTTATGTAGTGTTCATATCGAGGATATTTTTATATCTTTTTCTTATCTTATAATCTCTATCTGAACTTCAATGAGTTTAATACATGGTTTAATTTGATATGTTATATTTATTATTTGTATGAAGGTTATTTTAACTATTTACACCTATGCGTAGGGTTGAATATCCGGATAAATGTTTGAACTATAACTTTCGTCGCATGTGAAAAATAATATTAATATTATAAGAATATTCTTAGTTGATTCGGAATATTCTTATACTTTTTGGTGTATTTAAAGATTATTCTATGAATATCCCATGTTGTCTGGGCACAAACAATCGATCCGATGTGGTGACAACTCTGTATTTGTTTGTCAATTAGCGATATGTGGGAACTTGAGACTATTGGCATTAAAAATCCTTCAGACACGCCTAACAAAGAAGAACATGCCATAGAGGCTAAGAAATTATTTCTACAGACAGTGAAAGTAGATAAAAATGGACGTTACGTGGTTCAACTTCCATGGATTGATGGACACCTTTTAATTCCGACAAATTACAAAATGGCTGGAAAGAGGTTAATCAATACTGTCAGCAAGTTGAAGAAACAAGGGATTTTTGAGCTATATGATTATGTTTTTGCAGAATGGGAAAGAGGAGGTCATCGAAATAGTTGGACCATCTCAAGAATTGAACCTAACTAAAGGTCATTATCTGCCACACCGACCAGTTATAAAAGAAAACAGAGCTACCACCAATATTTTACTAGTATTTGACGCATCGGTACGTGAAACAGGGGAACCAGCATTGAACCACTGTTTAGAAAAAGGGAAATTAGTTGATTCCGTCGATGTTACTCAGGTTTAGAGAAAATAAACTGGGAGTGACGACAGATATCCGTAAAGCTTTTCTTCAAATAGATCTCTGTGAATATGATCGTGATTTTCTTAGATGTTTATGGTTCGATTCTCACAATGTCAAGAAATTGTTTTGCGCCACAGACGTGTGGTTTTTGGAGACAACAGTCCCTTTTCTTTTAGGAGCAACGATAGAATATAATTTATCTACGTATCTCGAAAAGGGTCCCAATTCAGGAAAATATTCTCGAGAACCCTTGAACGGTTGAGTAGGAGTTTCTACGTTGACAATTGCGTCGCTAGCCTGCATGATGAAAAATCCCTGTCTGAATGTATTAAGGAAGCAACTGCAGTTATGGCCGAAGGTCAGTTTTAATTAGGAGGGTGGCAGTATACCAGCTCTGCTACCTGTGATACCTGTTCCTTCTTAGGTTTAGTCTGGGATCCACAGAGAGACGTTTTATCGTTGAATCCAGAATTCATTTTGTCTGACCTTCACCAAGAACTATTGGTAGTATCGAAACTACTAATCTTGTCCATTTCAAATAAAGTTTTCGAAACTATCGGACTCACGTGCCCCTCTGTTTTGGTACCCAAACTTTTGGTACAAGGCCTGTGGACGGAACGACTCACTTGGTACCAGACAGTAGATGACGACACTGCACAGTCTTTTAAGGCATGGCTCAGAGATTTACCCTACCTGAAGAAAATTGAAATACCTCGATGGCTGTGGACTACAAATTCTGATTCGCAAGACCTAAGTCTCCACACATTTTGTGATACCAGTAACAGTGCGAACGCATGCGCCATATTTTTGAGAGCTGTTATAAATGGAAAGGTTGCAGTCTTTTTGTTGGCCGCTAAAGCTCGAGTAGCACCCTTAAAAAGATCAAATGCCAAAATGACCATTCCCCGAATGGAATTGTTGGCTGCCACCATATGAAATAGGTTGTATGTGCATGTCGTGGAAAAGTTGAGAGTTTTTTCTGGAGTCACTTCTCTACTTTCATATCGTGGATTCAAAGGATAGAAGAGTGGGGAGTTTTTGTCTGAAACCGGGTGACAGAGATACGTAATTTGACCGATGCTGAAAAATGGCGCCACCTACCAGGTATACATAACCCAGCAGACCTTCCATCGCGGGGGTGTTCTCCAAAAATTGTTTGATTCTAAATAGTGGGAGGGGCCAACATGGCAATTCTGCAAACTTGTGTGAAATCTTTCGTTTTCAACCTTAGATCATATATACTACCGTGGATGCATCAATGCCATAAGAACTAAATACACGTTCCTGTTTCCAATATGTACAACATGACTAAATTACACTATCTTCTTCTGCTGTATGAAATTCACCATTGTCTTTATTTCGGTCTGCCAATTAAGTATGAGCTTTAAAAATCTGAACGTATGACCACGTTGAATTTAAGAACTTGTGTCCTTGTTCCTTCTTGCCAGATTCGTATACATTTATTGTTATTTTCCACTTTTTTAACACTTTCAATAAAAAACCTTTTTCGTTCATTATCGAAGATAAAATATATTTAAATTCAATAATGTTATTTTAATGTATATACATTTTAACCAACTAATTATTGTACAAAATTGTTGCTTGATTATTTATTTTTGTATTACGGGGTAAATAGAAATAAGAAATTGCTTAGATATTTGGCAATGTTGATAGCGTTCTTTTCTCGCATCGGCACCATAATAATAATAATATGGCGAGTAGTTTTTGGGGTTTATCAAGTGTTTACTGTTTGTGATATTTTAAAGTTATCAAACATTGATTTTTTTTAAGATAAGAATAAATTGTGAATGTAAATTTAAAAATAGTGGGATTGTAGAGTTAGAAATAAGTTTGATGTTTCATTTAGGAACGATTTAAATGTTTCAAACATAAAATAATGTATCTTATAATCAATTTATAGTTTCTTTCCAATAATTTTCACAATTTAAGTAAGAATAGGTACCTATATTAAATATACTTAAAAGCTTTAAAAAAATTAAACGAATTCAAAACGTTTGTATGCTTTGGTCCATAGTTCTGTTTCATAATAGTTTAATGTACTGTAAAGTGATAAACCAAAATTAATCAAATGAGACGTGAAAGCAAAAATACGCAATTTTATCTAGTTATTTGATATTGCTTATTGTATTTATTTTTATTTAAAAACCAAAACTACTCGACCAATGTTTTGAAATATTTCTCTTCATATGAAAGAAATAATTTTCCAAAACGGTTTATAAATAACAAAGTTCTAAGGAAAGAAGCATCACATACAACCGAATGAAAACCTCCACCTTCTTAGAAGTCATTTCAAAATCTAGATTTGAAACATGATTATTTAAATTTGGCGCTGACTATGTACGTCAAAATAATCAAAGGCTCCAAAACAAAGAAGCAACGTTAGAAACTTGTGAGTGTCAAACAAGGATGGGTGGTAGAAGTACGTCGGTAATATGTTGGAAACAGAGTTTACGGCTATTGCCTGATCCACGGTAGTATATATGATCTAAGTTTTCAACACTTGTTATACAATATACTATATTAGGATGTAGCCTCATGCTGTCGCTCGTCCCTTGTTTCCAGCGATAAATCTGGTCACGTGACCATATTTTAAATTTCCCGCGATTCAAAAAAGTAGCGATAAAGCTGACAATGTTGATCTTCCCAGCAAACACAAATGTATATGTTACATAATAGTATATTATGCAACGATCATGTAATGAAGGTTATTAATACACGAGCATTAACCAGGATACGAAACGAGCCGAAGGCGAGTTTCGTATGGTTTATGCGAGTGTATTAATAAACATTACATGAGAGTTACATACACTGTATTAATAAAGTTGTTCGTAGAAAAAGTATAGTACACAACTAGAGTTGTAAGCTTATTACATGCTTATAGAATTACCACACTCGCCGCTACGCGGCTCGTGCGCAATTTTGTATTCGCATGTAATAAGAAACTTAAAACTCTTGTTATGTAATATACTATTATTTTACCTTACAAATCATAATGATATTATTAGAGAACTCCTGATATATGTTATCTTTAAGTAGTGTATTTTAGGGTTGAAACCAACTTTAAAATATAAACTGCTTATGGGTGACTTACATCGGAATTTGTCTAGTATCAGTCATATTAATATTCACGGTCGTGTAAAATTCTACTTATTCAAATTTCCCTCTCGTTTTCATTATTTAAATGTCCCGCCATGTACACTAGCGTGTGGAGCGGACGGGCCCAGTACTACTAATTTGGTTTTGATAATCAGTACAGGGGTGAACATGCTAGGGGGGGTTGCTGTGAATTTAACTTTGTACCATTTTTTGTCCTCCAGCCGCCATATTGGTTTTAATTTGACAGCATTCTGGAATGTAGAAACCATGTACGTAATACCCTTGTTTATATACAGGGTGTCCCAAATAAGAGTGACTGATTTTAAACATGAATGCCCAGCTTATTAATTGCTCCAAAGAGATGGGGTTTTCACTAGTTTATCAAAGAGATTTTTTTAGGCTTGGCTGGCATTTCATCTCATCAACACATGGTGTTTTACTAATGTTGGTCAAATTCAAAGGGGAAAATATGTATTATTTTAAATGGAACACCCTATAATTTTTGATCTCATTCGAAAGAGCCATCATTCTCCTATCCAAAAATGTATAGTTTTCTATCTTTTGTTTCATTAACAACAAAGATATTCGAGGTTTCATGTAGTAGTACATTTCTAATTCGTTTTTTTATATGAACGTATTTTGATGCCTAAAATCAACTCATGCTGTAACCGTTTGACGCATAACAAAACCATTTAAGTCCGTTTCATGTAGTATGCGTTTTTAATTACGTAAATAATTGCCAACAAATCTGAAGAACAGTTTATTTAGTAAGAAAACATAATATCATTATTCAATACATATAAAGAACGAAGAACAAAAAAGTTACAATAAATGCTTCATTGAACAACTAGAGCGTAGCGTTATACAGGGTGTCCCAAATAAGAGTGACTGATTTTAAACATAAATGCCCAGCTTATTAATTGCTCCAAAGAGATGGGATTTTCACTAGTTTATCAAAGAGATTTTTTTAGGCTTGGCTGGCATTTCATCTCATCAACACAGGGTGTTTCATTAATGTTGGTTAAATTCGAAGGGGAAAATATGTATTATTTTAAATGGAAGAGTAATTCCGGGAGTTGGCTCATAGAGGGGGTTTTGGTTTTGAGGTGCCCATTCATAAAATCGATTCAAATTTTACTATCAATACGTTTCGCGCGAATCATGAAAGACCAACGTTGTCGGTTTGTGCAGACAAAGATGATATTCTGTCAAATCAATGATAAAAGTAGTGTATTGACCTTGAAAAGCGATTCTTTTAGAGGATATTTATTTTCGGGTATCTGTTTAAAGATATCGTTGCATCTGGCTGTGGATTTGTGATTGTTCCCACTATTGTGTATTTGTGTATACCTAGGTGAGGTCAAATTTTAAAACTTGGTGGTTTAGTGTTACAAACAATTATTATTATTGTTTATTAGTTAGAGTGATTAAAGACAATTTGAGGAGTACATACCAATTTTTCAACAAATAGTAAGTATATTCATATAATCATTTATCAAAACACGTAAACAAGACATGGACAGAATCATTCATTGTTCAATGCACAAATAATGATTTTGGAACATGGTGTATTGTGAGATACAAGTTTGACACATTTTCATTTTTCATTGTGCTTATATCATCATTGAAATACGAATACAATGTTCGTCCTCTGAAATTTTAAATGAAAAAAAAACATTTATATTAATATCATTCGGTCTCATTAATATTATATATAATAATAATTTTACTCTCAGGTTAAATCATTAGTTTGACAAGGTTTAATCCGAGAATAAAGTTAGTATTTGGTTACTCCGTAGGTATTTCTAATAAGAATATGTTTTCGGCATATTTTACTAAATGATTTTTGATATACTAAGGAAATACTACAATATATGAATGACAATGACAAATTTAATTGTATATATGTTAACTTCATTCCATTATTATTGCAGATGAATTGTTCTGTTTCTGGGAGCCAATGTGCTTACTATCTTTGTACAAAGAGCTCTAGGAATACTCCTGGACTTCGGAAATTTTCCTTTCCTGTGAACGACAAGCTACGTTTGGAGAAGTGGATACTCAATAGTGGTAATTATTACTTGATCTTTTTTCTCCTATAAAGCATCAGGCTTCGACAAAACTTGATTCAGTTTACTGTATCAACAGTTACTTTGTGTTCTTTTACCAATGTTATTTTTATAATTGAAACTAACTGCTTCAAAATAATTCAACTAAGTATATAACAAGAAAATCATAAACATTTGAATTGACAAAGTTTGATACTACAGATGTTTTCATTTGGTTTCTAGAAATTATCTAATATTAGTTTTAAACAGTTAAATCACTCAATTTAAATTAAAATCACGATTTTTAAAATAAATCAATTACTTATTTGATTTTTTCAATAAAAATATGGTTTCTTATGAATTTTCTAATTTAGTTGTCATATTACTTTATGTCAAAGTTTCATTTAGATAATGATTTTTACAAAAAAATAAGCTGATTTAAATAATCTAATTCAATCAACTCAACTTTGCCATCAAGTAGCCCTTAGATAAACATCAGCGTCAGATCAAGAAAATTCGTTGTCATGTGGTTCTCATTCAATAAAAACAATATACATTGAATAATTGTCGCTGGAATAATGTAAGTAGCTTATTCCCACTATAATAGAGTGTTTTGATTGGCTAGAACGTTCCTATATGAGTTAGTACTGAAATTGAAAATTTCTCTTGGTTTCGTGAAACGCCAAAAAATGATCACTGTAAAATATCGTTTTTAAAATAGAATGGAATATAGCTAGCAACAAAACTCTCTCGTGTGTAAAGATGTTTCCAAGACACAGTCTCTTATAATAAAGATTGTCCTATATCTAATATTGATTTTATTTATTTCAAGAAAATCCCTTCCATACCTTCCTATAGTAAGTATTTGAAATCTCTCTGATTTGTTTCTTTTGAGCATAATTTTCTTATGCAATTTGTTAGATAACATTCAGTTTGTATGGTTACAGCTACAACTCCATCAGCTGGTAGTTATTGGCTCTATGCTGTATTATCTGTTTTTGTTAGTTAAAAAGAAAAGATTTCTGATAATGACAGTTTTTTTCACTACAAGTTTTTAATAATATTTTATACCATTCAAAATCAGTTCATTATAAATAAAAATACAGTATATAATATATGTAATCCAATTATCAATCATAATTTGTAATCTCTAAGGTACACAGAGGCCGTTCTTTTTAATGTAGTTTAAAATTTGCAAAATTCGTATCTAATATTTTCAATTAAGAATCTTTATAAAGATGTTTATTTGGATTCAGCACATGAATCATTTTTAATGAGAAGAATAGAAATATTAGTGACACGGCAACATTGTTGATTATTTTCTTCTCCCTGATGTCATTCGTTCATTCTGTAAAGGTGCTTCTTTTATGTTCAGTACAAGGGCAGCACTTCCTTAGTATAGTGATATTAAATCATTGAACAACTAGAGCGTAGCGTTATATATAAACAAGGGTAATACATAAATTTTAATGTATATGGTAGAAACCCTCCCCATCTCTTCCTATTGTGTGTGCATCCTGCACATCAAAAGTCAAATTAGCATGAAGTTAGTTTCTGTCATCGCTTGATGTTTGATTTTAGATTCAGATTGAAGGCTCGCCCCCGCCTGCGATATATCGCAAAATTTAAATAATTGTATTTTAGCGCGTAAATGTGGAATTTAGCGAATATTCGCTTGTTTGATGACGTAACTCACTGACATAAGACACATAAACAAATACTTACTGTCTCTATGATAAGGCCATTATATAGTGGAAGACTTGACAAAGGAGCCTCATTTTACATGGTAAGGAACCATAAAAAAAACTGAAAATTCAGAACAACCATAGATATTATAACCTAACATGGATGCGCCTTGTCACTATTCAGCAGCCGGATTACGAACACTCGAAACGAATCGAATCCCCCATGTTGGTTCTAAAACGCGATTACGAACAAACTCGATACGAACGAAAATCGCAACGAAACTGTCGATAACACTGGCCGTATCGAATACCCTTCGAAACTATTTCTATCCTTTTTTCACAGTCTGTGTTTGTTTAGTTTATTAGTACGTTCGGTTATCTCCACAAAGTACCGTGTATATAATCTTTGACAAAGTATAAAAGCGAGAATCAACATCAATAATCAATACATCCTCATTTCCATAATCTTCAACCATTTTATTTGTCGATAGGTTGGTTGGTGCATAGATAGGTCTTTATATACGCGGCTGGTGTGCGACAATCAAATTTATTGAAAATAAAATAGCCTTAAAATGTTCATAAACGAAAACTACTATATATATATATATATATATATATATATATATATATATATATAGTATTAATTGAATTTATGGAAAAACATCCGCAATTTGCTCGAGGGCAGTTTTCCGGGCCACAACTTTTAAGCATAATTATAAGAAAGCAATGTCTATTTAGATTTCCCAATTTTAAGGCTTGTTAATAGTTTTCAATATTTCGCTATTATGCTATGCCAAACCCCTATTTTTAAATCTTCAATTAAAATCACTTTTCTCTATAGCAGCATTTGTTTTTATTAAAAAAATAAGTTTTAATTTGAAACATGCTTTATTGTCAAAAATAAATACATCTTGTAGGCAAAGCAAAATAAGATTAAAAGCAATGAAATAATTATTCAATGGAACTAGCCAATACTTGATGGAAATCCATGATGAAAATGAAACTACAATGTTTACTTGATTTCACTATTTTTTTTATCACAATAATAATTGTCTTCATCAGATGGATTTATCGATAGGTACTAAATAGTGTGTACCGGGTCCACATCAGTAGATATGTACGTAGTTCGTCGCTGTTCGTCGGGGTATTTATTGATGTGGAGGGGGTGAAGCACCAACCCGGCGCGTCTCCAGGTGGCGGATAGGAGAAGGGCCTCTGAGATGATTTTATATGAGGAGGTCTGCGGGGAAATACCTGGGGCTCGTTGTGTCTAAAAACTCAACTGGCAGCCCTCGAATACCCTGCCGCGGACCAACTTTACCTGACTCAGATGTAGTATCGTGGCTCAGGGATTATACACAGGGTTACGATGCCGGGTGAAATTTCGAGCTTACCTCGAAATCACCTGTTATACCAATGTCTCCTGGCTGTCTGTGGTCAAGTCTCGCGGGCTAGTGGAATGGGGGGGGGGGTCTTGGCTTTACTGCCCGGACCAAGAGGAGACAACCTCATTGAAAGCCTAAATTCAAGGTGGGAAACCGGGCTGAAGAATGCGTGGCTATATAGAAGAATAGTCCTTACTGGTTTCGACCTTGGAGCACCGGGGAGAACTCCATGGTATTCAAACCCTTACCTCTGCATGCGTATGCCGTTCGACCTCCCAAAACCGGGAGTACCGGGCGGTATAGACGACCCACTGAGAAAAGGCCTCAGTGGAGCAGGGGTGCGGAAATACCTGCGACTCCTCAATCAGGGAATATCCCCTGAAGAGGCCAGGAAGCAGGTAACTCGGCGCCCAACCCCCCCGAAGGAATTACCAACGGGGAAAACAAAGCTTAAAAGAGGCCTGGAGCATATTACTCCTCCGCTTAGGCCTCAAAACAAGAAATCAAAAATAGCTGCAACGGTAACCGGGCAAGCCACTGGTTACGCAGCAGCTGTCAAAGCAGAGAGGGGTTTTAGGGTGGGAATAATGCCCAAGGATTATCCTGGGGTCATTCTGAGAGCGGAGCAGCTCTCCACACTGGAAGACACTCTGGTGAAAGAGATGTGCCAGAGCAAAGAGAAGGGAATCCACTTCTCAGGTATCCATTTCCGTTGTGGAATGATACTGGTGGACTGTGGGTCACAAGAATCGGCAGACTGGCTTATGAGGTCAGCGCCGAAATTAAACTTTTGGGAAGGACCCGAATTGGTGGCCCGAAGTGGAGACGGCATCCCAAAGCCGGTCACCATAACAGTGTTCTTCCCAAGAAGCCAAGACATGAAACTGGAGAAGATCCTCCAACTTGTCGAGGTTCAGAACTCCAACCTCAGTACTGAGGCTTGGAACATTCTAAACTCTAAAAAGAGGGACAGGGAACTATCCTCACGATTTGTATCGATCACCAATCTGGGGAGGCTCTGAAGGCAGGAGGTTACGCGCTAAACTTCCGTTTTGGGCGTATCCCTGTCTCGGGGCTGGGAAAAAAGAAGAATCCCGCGGAGGATCCAAAGGACATGGAGATACCCTCCACATCCGCAACCTCTGGAAAGGGGAAACAAGGCGAAAGCTTGACCTTGGGTCAGCCCGAGATCTCCTCCGGCTCTGCTGGGATGACTGGGAATGCGGAGACTGCCTCTGCATCCCGGGAAGCTGGGCAGAGCAGCCTGGGGGTCGAGAGTCTGACTCGAGATCAAGAAACCTGCTCGATTACCGAGGGAGATACTGCCATGGTGGTCGAGGAGGGTCAGGGAGAGAGAAAGGAGGGGGATGAATAGAGGCTGAGTAACTCGGCCCCTCTCATCCATAATTATTCACCTTCACGTTCACGAATGTAGCTCAGACTAACCTGCATCACGCGAAGGGAGCTTCAGCCGTGATTGCAAGGTTGTTCGCTAGAGTACAACTGGATATTGTACTGATCCAAGAACCATGGATTAACAAAGAAGGCCAAATCAAAGGTTTGGCTTGTAAGGATTCTAAATTGATTTATGATCAAAGGCAAGTATCTCCGCGTGCCTGTGTAATCATAAGAAATAACATAAAATATATTTGTGTTTCAGAATACGTGTCACGGGACCTTGTTCCAATCATGGTTCACCTCAACATTGGGGGTATCGACCGAGACATCGTCATTGCCTCTGCCTACTTCGCTGGAGACGGGCCGATGACACCGCCAGTAGAGGTACAAGAGCTAGTGAGACACTGCGATAGCAGACGGCTGCCAATTATAATTGGTTGTGATGCCAACGCACACAATACCGTGTGGGGAAGCACCAATAACAACGTAAAAAGTGAGTGTTTATTAGAATATCTCTTAGCAAATAACCTTGAGACCTTATACGTGGGGACAACCCCCACTTTTGTCACGAGAGCAAGAGAAGAGGTCCTGGCCGTAACAATCGTTAATGTTGCTGCTAGGAAAAATGTAAAAGATTGGAGGGTGATGAGCGAGCCATCACTTTTCGACCATAGGATCATCGAATTTAGGATAGAGGGACATACCACCTCGATTCCTACAATTCGAAATCCTAGAAATACTGATTGGTCTCTTTACAAGACCAATCTGAAGGACAATTTGGAACACGTCGAAGTGAATGGGGTAAATCACCCGCACTACGACCTGGAACAAAGAGTCGAACAGATCAGTGAGGCAATAATGGAAGCTTTTTATTCCAGTTGCCCACTCTCAAAAGCTCGTTCAGAAAATGATGCTCCTTGGTGGAATGAGAACCTGTCAAACCTCAGAAAAGAAGTCCGTCGGCTCTTTAATAGAGCCAAACGTGACGGCAATTGGCAGAGGTACACTGAGAAGCTTAGTACAATAAAGAGATTAGGAAGGCCAAAAGGCTTAATTTTCAAGCCTTTTGCGAAAAGATCACTTCCACTCACACTGCGGCCAGACTACAAAAGGTCATGGCAAATGGGGGAACCAACCACACAATGTCGCTGAAAAAGCCAGACGGATCATACACGGAAGGTGAAGATGAACGATCAATCCTTCTTCTTAAAACCCACTTCCCAGGTAGTGAACCAGCAACAAGCACCGAAATAGCAATGAACTACACCAAAAAATCCCGCAAGGAATATTGGGACATTGCTAAGAAAATATTTACCAGATAACGGTTGGAATGGGCAATAAGTACCTTTCAACCATATAAATCACCAGGAGTGGATGGAATATTTCCAGCACTCCTACAGCAAGGGATAGAGGAGATTCTTCCTCACCTGCTGAAGATTACAAGAAGCAGTCTAGCAGTGGGTCTAATACCTAGAAAATGGAGAAGGGCAAGGGTAACCTTCATACCAAAAATAGGGAAAAAAGATGGGACTGATCCCCGACCTTTTAGACCCATCTGTCTAACATCGTTTCTACTCAAATCGATGGAGAAAGTAGTGGATAACTACATAAGAACAGAGAATCTGGAGAATATACCATTTCATAATTGTCAGCATGCCTATAGAGCTGGTCGATCAACTGAGACGGCTCTGTATCAGCTGACAGAAGTCATCCAGAGAACTCTGAACAATAAAGAAATCGCAATGTGCGCATTCCTGGATATATCAAGGGCCTTTGACAACACAACTCATGTGTCTGTCAAATAAGCACTAAAAAGGCGAGGAGTGAATGAAACCATTGTAAAATGGATGTATGAGTTGTTGACAACGAGGATAGCTGAGACACAGGTGGGGAATCAAACCACCTCAGTTAAAGCCACTCGGGGGGCACCTCAAGGGGGTGTGATATCTCCCCTTCTATGGAGCCTCGTAGTAGATGAGATGCTCTACAGGCTAACGGAGCTCGGCTTCGAATGTATGGGCTACGCCGATGACAGTGGCAAGTTCGAGGGCACCTTGTGTGATTTATTACAAAAGAGCCTCAGAATCATTGAGCAATGGTGCTTGTCAGTGGGGCTAAACATTAACCCAAGGAAGACCATAGTAATTCCATTTACCCGGAAAAGAACACTTCCAGCCATGAAACCCATATCCTTAAATGGGGAAATCATAGAATGGAAATCAGAGGTTAAATATCTAGGGATAACCCTAGACAGTAAGCTTCTGTGGAATAAGCATGTTGAAATAACTGCTAGTAAAGCAATAAGAGCTTTGATGGCGTGCAGAAATCTAGCTGGTAAGAGGTGGGGCTGTAACCCAAAAATACTGCGATGGATGTACGCCATGATTGTGAGACCAGCAATTACGTATGGGGCGATAGTTTGGCACACAAAAGCAAGTCAGTACAGCACGAGGAAAACCCTCGATAAAGTTCAAACGCTTTCCTGTGTGTGCGTCACTGGAGCTATGAGAACGTGTCCAACTAGGGCACTTGATCATTACAGATCTCACACCTCTACATCTGGTGATAGAAAGATCTGCCCAAGAGGCAATTCTTAGAATATCTACGGAAGGTTCAGGCAATGAGAGTATTAAAAATCAGGGAGCTTGGTCCTCTCTGACAAGATACACCTCATTAGCGAATCTTCCCAGTGACGAAATGATCAGGAAAGTAAGCATCGAAAAGAATTTCACTACGATGCTTAATACGAGGAGAGACTGGGAAAGAGAATACACCACCCAAACTTTCAAAGAAAACACCATTAGATGGTATACGGATGGTTCAAAAACCACCATTGGAACAGGCGCTGGAGTATTTGGGCCTGGCACCAGATACTCATTATCATTAGGCTCCTTCCCGAGCGTCTTTCAGGCAGAAATACTTGCGATCGAAAGATGCGTGGAAATGAACCTAGAAAGAAATGTGACATATCGATCCATTCTGATAGTCAAGCAGCTATCAAAGCATTGAGCTCCCATGTCATCGACTCAAAGTTGGCATGGGAGTGCCGAAGAAAACTTGATGAATTAGGCAAGAATAACAGGGTCTCTTTAGTCTGGGTTCCTGGCCAGTCGGGAATCACGGGAAATGAAGAGGCCAATACACTTGCCAGGAAAGGAGCACAAATGCCCTTTATTGGCCCGGAGCCTTTCTGTGGTGTAGCAAATTGCTCCTACAAGAAAGAGTTTCGGAAGAAAGAGGAAACCGAAAGAGAAGCACTCTGGCGGTGCCTTTCCGGGTTGGAACATTCCAAAAAGTTCCTAGGGAACTTTGACACTGCTAGATCCAAAAAATATTAGGACTTCAGTAAAGATAAGCTACATCTCCTCACGGGCTTTCTTACAGGACACTGCCGCCTTAGGAAGCACTTAATGAGAATAGGTCTAGCAGAGATTGACGAGTGTAGATTCTGTGGGGAGGAGGATGGAACTCCTGATCACCTAGTTCTGGAATGCCTCGCCATTGCAAGCCAACGCAAGAAATGCTTTGGACAAGAAACTTGTAAGAGTGAGGACCTAACCTCGCTGAAGCCGTCCCAAATACTAGAGTTCATTAGAACCTTGGAACTGGAAGGCGAGCTGTAGTAGTAGCGATACCAGCTCTGATAGGGGGGGGGGGGCACAATAAACCTTTGGTTTCAGTGCACAGTAACCCCGTTAAAATCTAATCTAATCTAAATAGTGTGTACAGTGAAACTTTATATATAAAACTAACAGGTAAAAATTGACCACAGTAAGACAAGAAATATAACAATGAAATTGACTTAATTTTATTGTTATAAAGGTTTAATGATTGGTAATTCCCAAACTCTATTACTTTTGCAATAGGTTGGTGTACTTATATTTTGAAATTTCCATGTACTCATAATAAATTCAGTTTTTGTGATGTTTTCAGTATGTAATATTTTAAAATAAATCATGATTGTAACTGTGAGTCTCTTCTATCAAATGTTTGGCGTAATGCGGATCCTGTTTTAAAAATGTTATATAAATAACATAAACTACAAATAAAACTACTACAGCTGCTTTTAGAAATGCACCTAAAAATAGTCTTTAATCTATCTAAAATATCTCTGTACAATCCTTTGTCTAGCTTCTACACCTGGATTAAGATGATTGTTCAATGGGATGTTAGGTAGATCCTCCTGGTTGTCCTGAAGAATTTCTTCAAAAGGAATATTTTCCTCAATACACATATTGTGCAGTACAGTACAGCCTTTTATAATGCTACACACAAATTCAGGAGTGTATCTTGCAGTCCTCTCTCTAAGTATACACCGAAATCTGGATTTTAGGACACCTATACATCTTTCAATCACATTACGGTCTCGGATATGTGCTGAATTATATCTAGTTTCTGGCTTCTGTCACTTCATGTATTGCAAAATGAACAGACGACTGGCTCATGCCAAAATTGTGTTCCTCGCCTAATGGTCTTTTATATGTCCCTGTTGCATAGAATTGAAGAGCAACAAAAACTTCCTTTTCTGGTGGAATGCCTCTTACTGTTGTTACTTGTGGTAAATGTGGAATCGTTAGTTGTATTAGATTTCTTACCATTTGTTTATTCAATCTAAATAACTCCGAAATTAATTTTGTCTACTTATAGTTTATTAGGAAGTTTGACTTGGGAATGAATTAAAATAAATTTTGAAAACGTAATTATGTATTTTTTTTATTTTCTAAACATAAATAAATGTAGAAATTCGTTCTAAATTATAATTATACTTAAAAAATAAATTGAATTGAATTTTTATAGGAATTTTTTCCTTTTTTTTGAACACTGTATAACACAAAATTTATATAGGTAAGCACTGAAAGGCATAGTTTCCGTATTATTCGATTTATTCCCTAATGTTTAAAATGAATTAATTTAGTAAATCTAGGCCGAATACGTGAGCTGATTTCATTTTTCAATTCATTTTCATAAAGCAGTCTTACTATGAAGTATGATTTCAATAAAAGTTTAATCAACTGTAAAATATACCCTTGAAGGGGATCTTGATCCCTAGAATGATCCCATAAATCTTGAAAAAGTTGCGAGATGTTCAATTTTCTCAAAGAAAGAATAATCAAATGATTTAAAATATTTGCATTTGATAGATTTGCAACTCTTATTACACTCTCGGCTACATTACATATTTTTACAACATGTTGTGAAGACTTGGAAAGTTTTCCTCTATTCATTTTATCAAATAAACGAGAAAGTGAATGTTGTGATTGGAGAGCTTGCGCACATTCTACACAATTTATAGTTGTTACAATTTTCTGATAAACAAATCCAGCTATAAATCCAATAATATCACTTATATATAAACAGTTAGAAATTTTTGGAAATATCTTTGACTGCTGTATTTCGCCAGTAGTCTTTATTTCTAAATCACAATTTAATGTATCTAAATGATTACTACTTTTATATGTCGAAGCGACATTCAAAATACTGGTTTCATCCTGAGCCACACAATTGGCACTATCAGGAGTACAAAATAATTCACAATTCTTTCGCGCTCTTCTTGCCACTCCACTATATCTGTCTTTGTCTGGTTGCTCTGGTCCCATGGTGTCTCTTTCTAAGGCGCATCCATGTTAAGTTATAATATCTATGAGAACAATAAATAAAAAAAACGTTCAAACAAATATAAGATGACTTATTTTCATGTTATTTCTTTTGACTTAACAAAGATTATAATATACACAACAGCAGAGATTTACCCATTAGTTTAATGATAAATTATTAGAGAAAGTAACATATTATTTGATTTGTCTATGGATAATTGAAAATTAAGTAATTTTCTTGCCAAATTTTGTCGCAGATGGGCATTGATAAATTTTGATGTTTACATTCTTGCGATAGATCATGCCCTGCGATCTTTTATAGCCACTGCTAAACTGCATTTTTAACGCCATCTATTCGCTTGGAAGGTTACTAACGACATCAAAATGTCAGGAGTAAATCCAAAGAATATAATTCTTTGGTATTCTTTGGTAAAACAATAACAAATGGATCAGTATATTAGATACTTTGACAGAGTTTCATTGTATTTGTCATTTTTGAAAGAGAAATAATGTTTTAACTTGTAGATGACTTTACTGTAGCACAAAGAAAAGCCACAAAGGCTTTAATTACAACAGACCTTTCGTCTACTTCCGATATTTACAAAGGACGGGGATCAAGGATACGGGAAAAAAATACAAGGTATATGTCCCATCTCTCTAGCTCTGATTCGGACGAGAGTCCCTCATTATATCGTAACATTTATCCTGTTTTTAAACCTACACCACAAACAAATTGTAAGTATTTATAGAAATGAATAAGAATGTTCTGTGCAAATAATATATTTTTCAGTATTGTATAAAAAGTCGGGGAATTATAAATCGGATAGTACTTCTCCAGAGATTCAAGTGGAATATATTGCCGAAACTATGAAGGTTGAAGCTGAAGGAATTTCCCTTGAGAATAAAGAATCAAATCATATGGCGAGATTTGCTGTTGCTAGAGGTAATTTGTTTCTTAAGTTAAATCATAATTTATAATAACCTAAAGTTTGCATATTAAATTTGACTTATAGTATAAAAATACATAATTTTATAATAGAGAGTTTTTAAGCCTACAAATATAACGGAGATTTTAGGTGTAGTTATGGTTAACTTTATCAACAATAACGATCACATTGAACAAGAAAAGAAGGTGTTTTTAAGCCATCTAAAAATAACGTATTCTGTTTAACAGTTACAGATTAATTATAATGACAGTTGACGAATTGTAAATATAACCCCATGTTATTTAAATAGTAAATACATCAATATTTTATAAATTTAACAATGGAAGAAGCTTTAAAAAATGTTATTGTTAGAAGGATCCTTACATATTGAATAATAATTTATCATGGATAATAATAATGAAGGTTAGGTTTTATGTTTGGCACAATAAATTCTTAACGTTGTCAGATTTTCTCAGAAAAAATATGTAACAGCTTTGTTGACAAAAAAAAATTATTTTATAAACTATTGTCTTCTAAAACATAAAGAAATATAGTAGTTTTCTTTACATTAAAGAAATTAAGTAGGTTTTAACAATTGTGTGTACCAAAATATATCAATTTTGACAACGTTGTAATTGGAAAAATAACCATAAGCATAAAAACCTTCTTACGGTATTTCTCCGTAAATAACGAAGTCCGTTATCGTTATTAAAGTTAAGGTCTCCAAGTTTTCATACTGCGCATTCTCAGAATAACGATAACCATACTTACGTGACAAAATAAAGGGCTTAAAAACTCTCTAATGTACCTTTTTTAATTTTTTTTGGAGTCGAAACCTTGTGGCAGTGGAATCAGATGAACACTTCACAAAAGAGATAAATCATCACCACAAATAGATACATTTGATGATCAAGGTGACTAAACTAAATAATTTTAATTAATTTTTATATTAAGGTTTTTAAATGAAACTCACGGTCTCTAGTTAATTCCACAATATAATATTATATTGTGGAATTAACTAGAGACCGTGAGTTTCATTTAAAAACCTTAATATCAGCATATTCCACGAAGTAAGGGTCGAGACAGTCAATTTCATTAATTTTTATATTTAAACATATTTTAAACTTATTTTAGAATTTAAAAGGTTGATGATAGATGAAATATCTCAATTAAATTTAAAAATCAACACTTTGATTGAAAGCTTTGGCACTCTCTTGAAAACACAAAGAATTCCGAGTAACCTGCAAGTAACATCGTTTGAAAATAATGTGAAAATGTTATATGAAAAAATTCCAGTAATTCGACATTCGACGCATTTTTTTAAAATCCAAATTCAACGTACTCGATCAAATACTGTCCCTAGTATTCCAAACCGACATTACAAATCATTTCTCAACAATACTACAGCTAGTACTGGAAAAGACCAAATGCCCCAAGGAACGAGGAATAGTGAAATACATAGATGAAACAAAACTTAAAAATACAATCAGACAAAAATCTTGGGATTTTCTTATAATTGAATCCAGATCCTAACTATGCAACAAATACTTTCATTGAGACACTTCAAAAATATATAGACGACTGTACATATACAAAAAAATGTAAGAGGAAAAACACGAAGATCGCCCCTTGGATGACAAATACACTACAAAATACACAATGTATACGGGAAAAAAATTAGTGTTTGAAAAACATTGGAATCCATTATATTGTATCATGTGTAATATGTGTTAGCACATGCTATTATCAATAAATTATTCTTATCTTAAGTTTGAGAAGAAAATAAAGAAAATCACCTGTACTATTTTATAAACAAAATTTTATATTAAATTTGTGAAACTATTTGTCTACATTAGTCTTTTAATAAATTATCCTGGTTAATAAAAACGGATAAAAGCTTTAAACAACTTTTTGAAACAACCTATCCTACTTTTAAGCCAAAATAAAATAAAAGGTTGTTTCAAAAAGTGTTTAAACTTTGTGTGACTGTTTCTATTTGTTTATTTAAGAAAAAACAATATAGGCATAATTTAAAAAACCTTCAGTATTTGCTTGGCTTGCCATCTAGTAGTAGCTAGTAAACTGTGACTACTCATGCAGGTCTCTTCCTTTATTTTTCCCTGTTGGTGAATAGTAATATTCCATCACAATAGATGGCGCCGCACTCGACAAAACCTTGTGACTTCGGAACAGGAGATTCCATTCTTCCCCGTATTGATAGATCGCAAAAAACTGTGATATATCGTAAGTGGGCCCAGCCACAGTATACCTAACATACCTATTGGTATACTGTGGCCCAGCTTCAACACAAATCAATTATATATTTGAGAAAATGTAACAGTAATAAAATCTCGACAAAACGACTTGCCCCATAGACAAATAATAATATTAGAGACAGTTTGTGGCATAGGCGGTATGTGGCACAACGTTTCTGCGCAAGTTCTCCGCGCATGGAGTCTCTACTTTCGCGAACTACAAGACGGTTTTACATAAGCAAAGTAGAACAAAATATCATAAATTTCAATACATTTCAAAACATCGCCTTTAATGTGGATACATATTATAAAATATCCTAGTATATTAACTTTTACGTCATTAAAAATGAAAATATACAAAACCAATCTTACATATGTTGGTGTGAATCTGGTTTCTGTTTGTCAAATGCAAAGTGACAGTGTCAAAAATAACAATT
Source organism: Galeruca laticollis (assembly GCA_963921935.1). Lineage (NCBI taxonomy): Eukaryota > Metazoa > Arthropoda > Insecta > Coleoptera > Chrysomelidae > Galeruca > Galeruca laticollis. Next base: position 154,251,984 of record OY998181.1, on the reverse strand, counting down.
CCGAAAAAGAAGACAATACAAAAGTTAGTATTTTTTAATTTATTTAGGATTTAAGGCGGGTTTATACAACATTTACATAATCAGAGTCAGAATCATAAACTTAATCATAATCATAACTCTGAAAGGCGTTTATACAATTTTAATAGTCACAGTCATAAACATAACATTCATATAAATGAAATTTGCCAAAAAGTCAAATCAATGAAGTTAATATAAACAATGATTGACGGAGCACAGAAATACCTCCAAAAAACGGCCAATAAAATTAATTCTTCAACCAAGACGCCTTTTTGTCATCATTGCTCATCGCGTGTTGGTTACGACACATGCGCATTTCAATTCTCGTCTTAATCATAAAAGGGTTTTTTTAGCGAGATACCGGTCACAAAAAGTTGAAACCATTAAATTTTTTGCCACAAATGGTAAATACCAAAATGTCAATTCAGTGACCACGGTAATAACTTCAGTTACCACAGTCAAGAGGTGGGTTACTGGCAGTGGTTCTAACCCCCCACTCTTGTTTTAAAAGGCGAATGGTCTCAACCATAAAGAAAATGTTAATTTGTCTATGGTCTCAACCGTCATATCAGCTTTCGATGTTTGTCAGGTTATGTTGATTTGATGAGTATAATCAAAGAATATTCTTTGGTATAATCAAAGGTATAATTGGCATTTGAATTTTTGGTTTTTTATGTGTGAATATAATGGAGCCTGAGGAAATACGAATGGTGAATGTTAGCTTGAACTATAAAGGATCAGATGTCCTTCTTGAGGTGGATGAAAACAGTGCCAACATTTTATTAAATGGTATGTAAATGTTAATTAGCTACTTTTGTAATAATTACTGATCAGTCTGCATGCAATCTAGACAATAAATGTGACTTATAAAAGTATGTACTAATGAGAATATATTTATTTACGGATCCAATAGCTGCCGAAAATTACTTACAACAATTAAATATTTCAACTTGTAAGTAGTAACTATGTATTTTTTATATTGAAGATGACTGAATTGTTTGTTGTAGTGGATGTTATAAATCATAAAAAAGAGAATAATGGGAACAATATGACTAATAGTTCTATGATCTGGACTGCTAGAAAACCCCCTTTGATGGATGAAGAAGCTACTTCATTATTTTATTCCTGAAACTTAGATCCAAATATGCTAAAGAATTTAATGATAAGAAGACCCCAAAGGCACAAATATAGGCGAAAATAGCTTCAGAACTACAAAAACTATACAATTTAGGAGACAATCCTACTGAAAAATGTAGGCAAAAATTCAGTAATTTGCAAAAGCAATATTTCAAGCGTATTATACACATGAAAACCACAGGAGCAGACTTTAAAGAGCCCCCTCCATATTTCAATGAGCTGCATGATATCTTAGGAGGGAAAGATAAATCAAATCCTCAAAATCTTCAAGATTCATTGGATAATATAGAGGTTATGGATATAGAAACAGAAAACAAAGAAATTACCAAGACTAAATCAGAAGAAAAGGACAATAGTTTAGCGGGACCCTCAGCAGATAACACATTAAAAATTAAACAGAGATTCGGGAAAATTGTGCAAAGTGAGAAGCCACAGTCTAATACAGACAAAATATTGAATGTTTTGCAGCAACAACATAAACAGGAAAATGAATATCAGCAGAAGCATTTCAACATAATGGCAGATGCTGTTAAAGCTCAAAAGGCTCAAGGAGACAGACTTTTAAGTATATTGGAAAGTGTTTTTGCAAATAAGAAGAATAAAACCCGCAAACGTCGTCGATCATCAACTGATGAATCTGACTAGAAAACTTTCATTTTATCATTTATGTTATATGTTTTTGTTTAAGAATTTATTATGTTTTTGTTGAGTTCTATTGTGTTATAGGATAAATTGATGCAATTTGTTTTTATTTTTTAGTATCTATTTAAATAAATACATATTCTGTTTCTTTTGGTTTCACCTAAATAACATTGGTCTCTGTTTAAATCCTCAAGGTCTTCATAATCGTTGTGTTCAATATCAACTTCATTCCACTCATCATTTTTAAAATAGCAATAATTATGCAACACACATGCAGCTGTAACTATTTCAATTGCTTTTGAAACTGAGTAAGTATTAATAAAATTAAGTCTACGCCATCGTCCCTTTAAAATACCAAATGCATGTTCAATTGCAATTCTGTCAGCACTGAGATGATAATTGTGGTTTCTTTGCTCTCTAGTCATATTAATTGTACGTCTATAAGGTGTCATAAGCCATTCCCGAATGGGAAAAGCACTATCTCCAATTAAATGCAAATCATTTCGAGGGAAAAATTTTCTAGGGCCATGTCTTTCAATACAAATATTGAGTTGAGAGTTCATAAATACCTGCAAAGCACTTCAATTAAAAAGAATTGTTAAAAACAAGTAATAGTTATATTCACTCTAGAATCATGGGCTGAACCAGGAAACCCAATAAACACATAGGTAAAAATTTTTTGTGAAGAACAAATTGCCATTAGATTAATGGAATGAGACAAGTACCTATCTACATAGCTATCATGTTGGTCACTAGGTACTTTTATTTTAATGTGTGTTCCATCAACTGCACCTACAACACCTGCAATGATAAATACATATTTTAATACTTATCACTTGAAATTGATTATATTTTTACCGGGATAATTGACAAAACCATTAATTATTCCATCGAATTCTTCCTCACTTTGTGGCCAAAATATATACTTATTTTACAATTTGTATATGATAATGTACAAAAAAGCATTAACAATATTCATAACTGTAGATGGAACAAGTCCAAATCTATCAGATATAGATATAGTAAATTGTCTTGTTTTGAGATGTACCACAAAACCACTAGCATACTTTTCTTGGGTTCAGTAGGATACCGACCGCCTCGATATTTCTTTTTTACCAGAGCATGATCATCGTTTGCAATTATTTCATTGCACAAACTGTGGAAGGTTGTTTTTTGCATACGAAACAGTTGAAAAAAAGACATCTCATGATAAGCATCCAACCAAATATTTTCTGTATCTAATCTTATGTGGGATTCTCTTAAACATTTACATAATATAACTTTGGCTGACGAATGTCGCAAGGGAATAAAACTATTTGATAATATGTACAAACTATTGGACAGGATCTGATGAATCAGCAATGCTAACAGCAATAATTCTTCGTTATTCATTACACTCTATATATTAAATAACTCTGACTAAAGATAAACAATAGTAGGTATTGATATAATTCTGTGTATATAATCTTTGGATATAATATAGATATTTATCAACAAATATTTTAAGGTTATGTTGTGACGTTTATAACCAATTATTTGTAACCACTTCATTTTAGCGAGTGAGTAACCGCCTGTTACCGCAAATAACCGCTGGGTTATAACCAGCAGCTCGCTAAAAAAACCCTAAAGTTAAAAGTTAGGAACTTCAAGGTCAGTAAAATTATGCTTATGATTGTGATTGTGACAATTGTATAAACGGTGCTATAAGAAATCATTAGTTTAACTCTTTTGATTGTGACTGTGATTATGATTATGACTATGGCTGCATTCAGTGAACAGCAGCGCTGCAGCTCTTTCTTGAAGCAGTTGACTGAACGTACGATATTCGGCGTAGTTTGCTGCAGCGGTCAAGCATATATTTTTTACGCTTTAACGCTGGAAATTCGAAACTGTAAATTAAAACGGAGTTGAAAAAATAAATTGAAAAATGGATTTGGATCATTTGGGTGTGGGCGATAGTTTTATTCCTATAGAAATTGATGGCCAGCTTTTATATTTTCCCCAGCATCTTCTAGGGGTACTCCCATATCTTCAACCACGTAAGCAATAATGTGGTTAAGGTTATTAACATTCTTAAATACAATGTGCTCGTCTTCATCCTCTAGTATTTCATGCAAATTTATCATTTTCCACTCAGTAAACAAAGGTAATCTGTGGTAAAAAAATGTAGTATTGAAGGTTATGGCTAATATAAAGCGCGAAACTTCCTGTCATTTTCTAACGTGACCATTCAATAACCTACAGAATAACTGCGCTGCAGCGCTTTATGGCTGGCTGACTGTTCCCTGAATGCAGCCTATGTAAATGTTGTATACACCCGCCTTTAGTTTCAATAAAGTAAATAAAAGTAAGTGAACCTTTAAAATGTCACCACCAGGTAAAATTCGTCGTAGTTGTATAGCAAAAAATTGTAATAATACATATTTTTGGCTGCTTCGCAATTTGGAGTTTAATAACAAAACATTTTTCAAATTTCCATCTGACATTAATCAAAGGGAACAGTGATACAAAATTTTAGAAATTCCTTATACATCCAAAGATGAAAGGTTGTGTGAAGATCATTTTAATGATGAGGCAATTACAAATTCATTACGCAAGACTTATTAAATTTGCTTTTCCTTTGCAACCCTTCCATCATACACCACCAAAAGTAATTGAAGATAATAATAATAAAACTCAAGCTTTTGAAAATACAGTATTGCCCGTAAAAAGAAAGCTTATTTTTTGTAACAATTATGATAGTCTTAAAGAAACTGAATTTGAACCTTTGCCTATAAAACAATGTTTGGAATCTAGTATTTTAAGTAAAATAAACAAAGCTAGGGTCAGTAATTTATTTCCCAAGAAGAAGAAAATGTATTGCATTGATAAAGATCAGAGAAATAGAATTTGTAAATTAAAAAAGGCACTTATGAGTAGTAATAACAAAATTAAATAAGCAGTTGAATTGTCAGAATCAAAGTTATTTCAAAATTTTAATTCAAAATTAGATCCAGCAGGCATGGAGTTTTTAAAAAGTAGTACTGCTAACTCTAAGAAACATAAACCTTCGTGGTCAATAACGGATAAGGCCCTTTCATTAGTCATTTATAAGAAGGGACCACGAGCATATACTTTTTGCTTTGCCCATTAAATCTACTTTACAGTCACTTCTAAGATCAGTGCCATTTGGAACTGGAATTAATAAAGCAGTTTTTGATAGGCTTAAAGAAAGGGTTGTCAAAATGAAGCAGATAGATAAAAATTGTGTCCTCTTATTTGATGAAATAGCTTTAAAAGAACAATTGACTTTGGATGTGGCTAATGACAAACGAACTCTTTGCAAAAAGTCATATAAATTTTGATTGGTTCACTTGTCGAGAACATAAATCATACGTATTTTCTCAACTCATAAAAGTTTGTGTCCCCTTATTAATTAAAAAATATTATAATGATGGTAAGAGGACTAACAAACAAAAATAATTATTATTTTTTGGTAACAATGTACTGCGTTTAATTTTTTTTGTTTCAGACCTGTTCCTGTCTTCATGTAAAGGGGAATCTACTTTTTAAATGCTTTTTATTAAAATATTTGATGTAATATTGGATAAACTTTCTTAAGTATAATGCTGTAATTTCAGTAGAAATATGTAATTTTGTGATTAATAATAATAATATGTAACTGTATGGTAAATGAATGATATAGATAATAATAGTTTTTTCAAGTTTTGTGTCACCAATTTAAAACATTATTTAATATTCAAGCTAGTGTGCCATTTTTACTTTTAGTGTTCGCTAAGTATATGTTTATGTTCTGTATTTATACAATTGTAGGTTTCCTCTGATTTACATGTTTTGTCTTTTTAATTAATTTAAAGAAAGTAAATGTGAAGTTTCTTGTTTTCTGAAATAAAAAAGTTAAAAAAAGGTGAGAGCTGGGCAGCTATGGGGATGGCGGAGACTGCAATAGCATTTTTTTGAAAAATGTGCAGTCATATAAATGCCTATTTATAGTGTGTGTGTGTGGTAGGAAAAATAACTTTGAAAATAAAATTGTGTGGAAACACTGTTAAGTGATATTAGAATAATTGTTTTACTAACAGGAGATATTATTGAAAATTTAAATTTTTTGATTATTGTAACTGATAATTTAATCAGATGTTTTTGTACTTTAATATTATTGTTAACTATTAGAATAAGAATTTTTCAAAGTTATCAATCAATGTAATAACATGTATAAATAACAGACCTATGTATAGTGAACATATATTTTATTAATTTGTTTTTATATTATGTGCAGGTTAATAAATTTTTTAAATGTGTGCTGTTTTATTATTTATTACCTAAATTATTTGTCTTTAAATTGTTTATTATTATTATTTCATTACAAAAATGAAATATAATTTTTTGGAATGAAATAACTATATAATAAACAATTTTAAGACAAACTGTAAAATTTACCTACCCATAATCCAAACTACCAAATTTAAATATCCCGCCTGTCAGAATTAGTGCTGTTCCCCACAAGGGGTGCGCTGAGATCGACGCGATGCCAGCTTTTTATATGGGAACGAACACTCATATGTTATTTCTCTATGACTCGCCCCATCAAACGTAGGTCTGTGGCAACTGGCAACACTGGTGTCCATGCTGGTTGTTGGTTATGCTGTTTCGTTATCACATGTTGATTCTTTCAATAACCAAGACTGTATTTGTACAATAACAATTTTTTACTTATTAAATTGATATAACCAGAGACAATATAATACAATGGAAATAGAGCAAGGTGTTATTAAAGAAGAAATTGATATCCAAAATGTAAAGGAAGAAATCGATATCCACGATGATTTTCTGTGGAATATGGATGTTAAACAAGAATTGATTGAGGAAGTGCCTACGTTAAAAATTCAGAATGTAAATGAAAACAAGACTAGAATGCATCCATTCAAACAAGAAATAAATGATGACTCAAATACAGTTGAAATATGTAATAAGCATGTTGATTTTAGAAAGCAAATTAAATCAAAAGGTGAGTTGAACGAATTTATCATTTGTATTTGCATATTTATGCTGAGGATCTTGGGCACTAATATTCATAACTAGATTTAATGATTTTTCAATAACGTGGAGCAAGATAAAGGAATTTCTTTGTAACATAGTTTAAATTTAGAGAATCAAAATGTAATTAAAATTTTCATATTAGCAAAAAAATACAGCATAATATTTGAATAAAAAATCTAATTATATTTCATCATTAATCCTCCAATATTTTATCTTTTATAATATAAGTTGAATGCCGAATCTAGAAAGATCAGTTATGTAAATGTTCATCTAAACTGTCTTATTTAAGATGTGTTAGACATTACAATTTCAATAATGTCTTATCAATTGGTATACAGTAAAAACTCTATTAACCATCATTGTTGGGATCGTGGTCCTGATGTTTTAGAAGATAAACGCATAACAGAAACATTTTGTATTATTCCTCCAAAACATAACCTTAATCAATTATATTATAGACAGATATCACTCACTATATTTCGCAGCGAAAAGAAATTAAAGCGATTGTAATAGCAAATAAAACTGTGTATTACACGATAAAAACATCCGTACAGTATCTACAAATGTGGTAAAATAATGTACAGTTGAAATAGTTCATGTAGCTTGGAAATAGTCGGTCATTGGGTGAGGTGAGTATCAATAAGTAAATACTTTCTAGATTTTACTCATAAGTAAAGTATACTATCCCCAAATATGTGAATAACAATTTGCTTGCACTTGAGAGTGTTTACTTCTTTTTTGTAAGCATAAACTCTGAAGTATTTACTTCTTAATCGATTAATCCCCATTTTCACTTGAAAGTAAATAACCTCCACACTATTTGTGTTGCTTTTAGTCAGGTACTAACAAGTTAATTCACATAGAAAAGACTGTTAAAAGTCAATTCTGAAAAATATAACAGTAACTAGGTAGTAGACATGGCTGAAGAGATTTCATGGACTGACAATGACGACTGTGTAGAGAAAAACGTGTGTCAGCAGAGCAATCTTAGCAGCATTATTAAAAGATTATCCGGTTGTGCTCAATAAGTCGATGTTACCTCAAATTACTTCAGATAAAGAAAAGGCATGGGCACCTATAAAAACCAAATATATAAATAGTACTGGAAAAGTAATTAGTGTTAAGCAGCATTTTTTTTTTCATTCAAACTAATCCGCTTCCACCCAAAGTGATTAGCGGTGTATAACAATATACAATATTAAATTTTGTTTAGTAAATTAATGTCCTTTAGGAATCCCATCAATTTTTCAACTGGGCAATTTACACCTAAGAGTATATTTAAGTCTGTAGGTAGTCTATATTTTCGCCGGTTCGTGTCAAACTTAGTGCAATTAATCAGGACATGTTTCACTGTTAAATGTTCTTGACATAGATCACATATAGGAGCATTGTCTTTATTGAAAAGATAAGTATGCATAAATTTGCAATGCTCTATTCTAAGTCTAGTGACAATCACTTGTGCTCTGCGTGTTGTGGTTGGATGCTTTCACAGCATCACTGTTGACTTAAATTCGCGAAGTTTGTCTTGCGATCGCTGCCAGTCTTGTTGCCAGTGGTTGTGAACTTTTTCCCGAATAAGTGTTCTCAAGTCACTCACCACGCACTTTGTTATGAGTTCGGCATTAACGTTTACGATTGCGTTACGCTCACATAGGTCCGCTTCTTCGTTGCCTCTGATGCCAATGTGAGCAGGAATCCACATGAAATCGACAGATTTATTTTCGTTCTGGATATTATGAAGCTGTGAGTTAATTGATTGTAGTATTGGGTCCTTGGGATAAGGATGTTTCAAGGAATGAATGCTACATAAGGAATCAGTTGAAATTAGGGTTTTGGGATTTGGAAAGGAGGTAATTACTTTGAGGGCATGAAAGATAGCATAGAGTTCTGCCGTAAATATGCTAGTGTGAGGGGAGAATTTTATGCTGTAAGATTCAGTTGTAGTCACTATTGCAGCACCCACTCCAGCCTCCGATTTCGAAGCATCCGTGTAGACTAAGTTAAAGTCATTGTAGTCATGCAGTATCCTGTTGAGTTCTGGGAAGATTTCATGGCGATTTGTATCCCTATCAAGTCCAGTCAGGTTAGTACGGCAGCGAGGGGTAGAAATTGTCCACGGAGCTGGATGTTCGACAGTGAATGGAAACATTGTTGGGAGCTCTAAATTAAACTTCTGAAAAAGTTCTCTAACTCTGGCGTAAAATGGCTTAGATAGATGCGGTTTTTTATCAAAAAGATCCCTATATCTGTTGTTGAATGTGTTGGTGAAAACTGGTTTTTCAGCATTAGTGGATATAGCAGCCGCATAATTCAAACTCAATGTAGAGCGTCTGTAACTTAGTGATGGTTCACCAAGAAGACTTTGGATGCTGGTTTTAGGGGATGTTGTAAACGAGCCTGAAGCTATTCTTAATGCTGTATTGTGGATAACATCAATTTTGCGAAGTACAGTTTTTCTGGCAGATGCATAAGCTATGGAGTCGTAATCTAATTTTGACCTGATGAGCGTTTTATATATAAGCAGTAGCGTTGCTTGGTCTGATCCCCAATTTATATTTCCTAGGCTTTTCATTATATTAAGCCGCTGCTTACATGTTTGGACCAACTTCTCTATGTGATCTTTCCAGGTAAGCTTATGGTCAAAGATCATTCCTAGAAATTTTGCTGATAATTTGAAGTTAATATTTTGGTTATAAAGCTTCAATTTTGGAGTAGTATATGAACGTTTCCTACTAAATACCACACCTGTTGTTTTGGTAACAGAAAACCTGAAGCCGGATTGACGTGACCATAGTTCCAAATTTGTGATGAATTGTTGCATAAATAGAGATATTGTATTTATATTTTTTCCTTCTATGTAAACCACTAGGTCATCTGCGAAAACTCTTGCTTTCAGTGGTTTTTTAAATTGTTAAGAATGTTGTTAATGGCAATCAAAAATAAAGTAGGGCTGATAACTGAGCCTTGTGGGGTTCCATTTGCTTGGCGGTAAGTATCAGATAGTTCGTCATCAACCCGAACTTTGAAAGTTCTGTTGGCAAGAAAGTTGTTGATAAAAGCTAGGCAATTTCCTGTGATATTCCATCTTTGTAGTTGCATCAGGGTGTTTGGAGTCCAGCAGGTATCAAATGCTTTTGAGATATCAAAGAAAATGGCTACGCATACCTGTTTGGTGGCAAAAGCCTCATTGATCTCACTTTCCAAATCCACAATATTGTCTAGAGTTGAGCGGTTTGGTCTAAATCCAGTTTGTTCTTTGATTAGGAGGTTAGACGTTTCGAGATACCACATGAGTCTTTGGTTGACAATTTTTTCTCTAGCAATTTTCCCATTGAGCAAGTTAGAGATATTGGTCTGCACGAGTTGGCTTCTTGTTTGGGTTTTATAGATTTCAAAAATGGTAGAATAATAGCTTCAGACCATAAAGAACGAAATACTTTGTCTTCCCATATCTTGTTGAAAAGTTTCAGTAGATGCCGTCTTGCTGAAGGTGGTAGATATTTGAGATATATGACTGGAATATTGTCTGGACCTGGACTCGAATTTTTCATTTTGTCTAAGGAGCTGTCAAGTTCTTCTATGGTGATAGGATGATTTAAAGGGTTATCGAGGGTATCTTCAAAACTGATGGGAGTTTGTTCGATTTGAGCCTTGTAATTGAGAAAGTCGCATGTGAAATTTGAAGTTGACGATTGTTCTTGATAGGATTGGCCCAAAATATTGGCTATATCTATTGTGGATGAGTAGTAGTGATCATTGTGTTTAATGCTACGAATAGTGCTTTTTGAACTATGTCCATTCATTTTTCTTATTTTGGTCCAGACTTGGCTTATTGGAGTGGAAGAGTTTATTCCAGAAACATATTCCTGCCAAGATTTTTTCTTGGATTGTTTGATTACAAGTTGTGCCTTTGCCTTGTATTTCTTTAGCTCTACGCGATTTTGGAGAGTTTTGTGTTTCCTGTACTTGTTCAATGCTGCTTTTGCTTCCCTGATAGCTTTTTCGCACTCTTGATTCCACCAGTGGACTGGAGTATGGCCTTTTATGTCTTTTGTTTGGCCAATGTGCTGGTTGGCACTATCCAATATGATTTCATTGAAGTTCAATACACATTTCTGGATATCATTGGTAATAACGCAGCTATCCATATTTAGTTCAATCTGATTTCTGAAAGATGTCCAATCTGCTGATTTAATTCTCCATTTAGGCAAGTATTTTGGTGAATATTTTCCTGGAGATGTACAATTCTCGATAATAATTGGAAAGTGATCACTTCCATATGAGTACGAGAGAGCCTCCCATGATAGATTGGCAGATAGTGCTGGGTCACAGAGGCTTAAATCGATAGCAGAGGTTTCTCCGGTAGATATGTTGAACCTAGTATGGCTTCCATCGTTCAGAAAATTCAGTGGAATGTCGGCAATGAGTTTCTCTAGTATGTGTCTTCTTGGGTTTGTCAATTTACTGCCCCAGATTATGTATGTGCGTTAAAATCTCCAATGATAATTCTTGGACTTGGTATCTGATTTAATAAGTTTTCTAAGTCTTTGTATTCTATTGTGGAATCGGGAGCAATATATATATATATATATATATTACAAATGTAAAAGGTTTTATGGCTGGTGAGTTTTACAACAAGAGCTTCGATATCTGTGTTTATATGGAAGTAATCTGATTGAAAAGATTTACTTATTAAAGTTACGACTCCTCCACTGGCACCTTTGGTGTTGTTACGAGTTTTGGAGAAAAATTGAAATTGGCTGTTTGAATAGCTGCTATCTGGTTTGAGATTGGATTCTTGAAGGCATATGATGTCCGGAGAGTATTCTTTAATATTAACTTGTAGCATACCAAGTCGATGGTAGAAACCATCTATGTTCCATTGAAGAATGGAGTTGAATTTTGGAGTAATTTGAGAGGTTTATGGGCGACAAATTAATTATTAGTAGATGAATCCGATTCAGAGTCAATTAAGTCTTGGCCAAGATGAGTAAATATATTTTTTTTAAGTTTGGCGATTCTCGTTTTTGTTGCCTTGTCATTTATGTGGGGATATACTTCGGTTAACATAGTAGTAAGCGCAAGGAGATCAGATGTGAAATCTAGAGCTATATTTACAGGTTGGGGTGAGCCGGTTATGTTATCTAATAAAACAATTAATTGGTCGTAGTCCAGAATGAAAGGTGGCGTATGATTTTCGATGTATTTTTTGCAGGAGATGGTTGATTGTTTCTTGCTCAATTTATTCTTTTTTACAGTTGGTTTTGGTTTAGGGAATAATTTTTCTGGCGGTATGTTATTATCGCTATCGGGTCTAGGGGTATCTTCCATAGGTCTTTTGCTTGTGTCTTTGGCCATATTGGGGATATCTGTTGCTTCCGTTTCTGCTTCCATATTCATTGAAGTTGTGGACGTCTCTTGACTAAGTGGAGAGTCTTCTGTTATTGGATCAGAAGTCAATTTTTGTGTATTAATGTTATTTGTTGACAAGGATGGTGGGAGAGTTTGGATTGGGGTTGTAAGAAGAGTTTGGGAAGTCGTAAGCGGTTGATTATTTGATGTTGAACTATATGTATTAGGTTCTGATTGGTTGGAGCTGTTGATACATTGTGAGGCTATATGACCATCAGCTTTGCATTTGTAGCATGTTAGTCCGTCTTTTTGGAGGAAAACTCTGTAGCTGGTTTGTTCGAATTCAATCAATATGGAGTCAGGAAGCTGTTGAGTATAAGGGCTTACGTAAATCTGTCTTCTGAAACTCAGGATGTGACTATACTCAGGTAATGTTGCACCGATTCTTAGAAACGTCATGGGAGAAACTGGATTTAGACCTATTTTTGATATTTCATCTGTTAGCAGTTGATGTGGGATGGTTGGACTTACATTGGAAAGTATGATTCTATCAGCCGGAGTTATGAGTCGACGAGCTACTAGGTTTTCGCCGTTGACGGTTATGTATCTAAGGGTAGTCCCTGTATACCAATATTGTTAACTTTGTTTTCTTTTTCTAGCTGCTCAATTCTATTTTTAGTGAATTGTAGTTCTTTTTTGATTTCTTGATTTTCTTTTGTAGCATCTTGGTACATTTTGGACAGCCCATTTATCTCTTCGTTCATTTGTCTAAATTCCTTCCCATTTTCTTGCTGCTCTTTTCTTAGCTGTTGTAATTCGATTGTAGTTTGTGTTACTTGAGCTGTCAGATTTTGCATCATGCTTAATATTTGATCTATTTTTTCTTCGTTTTTAGGCTTAGTTTTGATTGGTGTTCTCTTTATTTTCTCATTTCTGCTCTTCAAGGTATAATCGAGTAATCTACAAGAAATTAAGAAATAAATAACATAATAAAGTTCCAAACTTCATAATTAGATTTATATAGGTAATTCATAACAAATTAATAGAACTTACTTGTAAGCTGGCAGCACAAACTTGTGAAACTTTATTTATTTTTATTTAGCGTATGGCATACATGGATTTAGTTAAAATTGTACACATTCACATTGCGTCATAAAAAACATATAAGTGTATATCTAAAAGTAGAAATAAAATATAAACATAAACATAAATATAGCACGATTTGAAGTTAAATTTTAAAATCTAGACCATTGATCCAGTCCAGCACAGAGTCAGTGGCCTCATAGAAGTCGCTCATTTCTCCTCCGTATGCAGTAAGGGGGCACTCCATTGTAATATGGTGGACAGTCTGGCGAGGCTTTCCGCAGTCACAGGTTGCTGTTTCGATGAGTCCCGACTTATAGAATGAGTCACGGCAAATACCGTGAGACGTTCTTATCCTGTTAAGTGTTTTCCACTCGTGGCGAGGCAGCTCCATACCCGGTAAGGACACTGTAGGATCAGTTATATGTACAGCCTGGACTGGTTTCGAGGCTTCCCAGTATTCTCTCCATTTATTGGTCAAATTGAAATTATCTCACAAGTTTTTCTGCTAGCAATATTGGGGGAGATCTAGACTTCAATCTCTGCAGGCCGGCTTCAGGAAGGTCACTATGTATTGGAAGTAGGGGATTTGTTATTATTTTATTATATTCCCTAACTAGGCTCTCTTGTCTGTGGATGGAGGGAGGTGCAATGTGGTTTAGAACAGGGAGCCAGGGCAGAGGTGTGCTTTTTAGATAGCCACTAATTAGTCTCATTGTCTCGTTAAGTTTGGTATCGATGTTGGATTCTTGAAGGCATATGATGTCCGGAGAGTATTCTTTAATATTAACTTGTAGCATACCAAGTCGATGGTAGAAACCATCTATGTTCCATTGAAGAATGGAGTTGAATTTTGGAGTAATTTGAGAGGGTTATGGGCGACAAATTAATTATTAGTAGATGAATCCGATTCAGAGTCAATTAAGTCTTGGCCAAGATGAGTAAATATATTTTTTTTAAGTTTGGCGATTCTCGTTTTTGTTGCCTTGTCATTTATGTGGGGATATACTTCGGTTAACATAGTAGTAAGCGCAAGGAGATCAGATGTGAAATCTAGAGCTATATTTACAGGTTGGGGTGAGCCGGTTATGTTATCTAATAAAACAATTAATTGGTCGTAGTCCAGAATGAAAGGTGGCGTATGATTTTCGATGTATTTTTTGCAGGAGATGGTTGATTGTTTCTTGCTCAATTTATTCTTTTTTACAGTTGGTTTTGGTTTAGGGAATAATTTTTCTGGCGGTATGTTATTATCGCTATCGGGTCTAGGGGTATCTTCCATAGGTCTTTTGCTTGTGTCTTTGGCCATATTGGGGATATCTGTTGCTTCCGTTTCTGCTTCCATATTCATTGAAGTTGTGGACGTCTCTTGACTAAGTGGAGAGTCTTCTGTTATTGGATCAGAAGTCAATTTTTGTGTATTAATGTTATTTGTTGACAAGGATGGTGGGAGAGTTTGGATTGGGGTTGTAAGAAGAGTTTGGGAAGTCGTAAGCGGTTGATTATTTGATGTTGAACTATATGTATTAGGTTCTGATTGGTTGGAGCTGTTGATACATTGTGAGGCTATATGACCATCAGCTTTGCATTTGTAGCATGTTAGTCCGTCTTTTTGGAGGAAAACTCTGTAGCTGGTTTGTTCGAATTCAATCAATATGGAGTCAGGAAGCTGTTGAGTATAAGGGCTTACGTAAATCTGTCTTCTGAAACTCAGGATGTGACTATACTCAGGTAATGTTGCACCGATTCTTAGAAACGTCATGGGAGAAACTGGATTTAGACCTATTTTTGATATTTCATCTGTTAGCAGTTGATGTGGGATGGTTGGACTTACATTGGAAAGTATGATTCTATCAGCCGGAGTTATGAGTCGACGAGCTACTAGGTTTTCGCCGTTGACGGTTATGTATCTAAGGGTAGTCCCTGTATACCAATATTGTTAACTTTGTTTTCTTTTTCTAGCTGCTCAATTCTATTTTTAGTGAATTGTAGTTCTTTTTTGATTTCTTGATTTTCTTTTGTAGCATCTTGGTACATTTTGGACAGCCCATTTATCTCTTCGTTCATTTGTCTAAATTCCTTCCCATTTTCTTGCTGCTCTTTTCTTAGCTGTTGTAATTCGATTGTAGTTTGTGTTACTTGAGCTGTCAGATTTTGCATCATGCTTAATATTTGATCTATTTTTTCTTCGTTTTTAGGCTTAGTTTTGATTGGTGTTCTCTTTATTTTCTCATTTCTGCTCTTCAAGGTATAATCGAGTAATCTACAAGAAATTAAGAAATAAATAACATAATAAAGTTCCAAACTTCATAATTAGATTTATATAGGTAATTCATAACAAATTAATAGAACTTACTTGTAAGCTGGCAGCACAAACTTGTGAAACTTTATTTATTTTTATTTAGCGTATGGCATACATGGATTTAGTTATAATTAGTTAAAATTGTACACATTCACATTGCGTCATAAAAAACATATAAGTGTATATCTAAAAGTAGAAATAAAATATAAACATAAACATAAATATAGCACGATTTGAAGTTAAATTTTAAAATCTAGACCATTGATCCAGTCCAGCACAGAGTCAGTGGCCTCATAGAAGTCGCTCATTTCTCCTCCGTATGCAGTAAGGGGGCACTCCATTGTAATATGGTGGACAGTCTGGCGAGGCTTTCCGCAGTCACAGGTTGCTGTTTCGATGAGTCCCGACTTATAGAATGAGTCACGGCAAATACCGTGAGACGTTCTTATCCTGTTAAGTGTTTTCCACTCGTGGCGAGGCAGCTCCATACCCGGTAAGGACACTGTAGGATCAGTTATATGTACAGCCTGGACTGGTTTCGAGGCTTCCCAGTATTCTCTCCATTTATTGGTCAAATTGAAATTATCTCACAAGTTTTTCTGCTAGCAATATTGGGGGAGATCTAGACTTCAATCTCTGCAGGCCGGCTTCAGGAAGGTCACTATGTATTGGAAGTAGGGGATTTGTTATTATTTTATTATATTCCCTAACTAGGCTCTCTTGTCTGTGGATGGAGGGAGGTGCAATGTGGTTTAGAACAGGGAGCCAGGGCAGAGGTGTGCTTTTTAGATAGCCACTAATTAGTCTCATTGTCTCGTTAAGTTTGGTATCGATGTTCTTTACGTGGCAGCTGTTTATCCAGACTGAGGCGCAGTACTCAGCTACTGAGTAGACAAGGCTGAGCGCTGAGGTTTTAAGAGTGGATGCGTTCGCGCCCCAAGTAGTGCCGCAGAGTTTGCGGATTATGTTGTTTCTGGTATTCATTTTAGCTGCGGTGTTCTTTAAATGTGTTTTGTATGAAAGTGTTCGATCCATTGTTACCCCTAGATATTTTGGGCAACGATTATAGCGTAGTAGATTATTATTGAAATACACTTGGGGCTCCACTCGTGCTTGTTTATTGTTTAGGTGGAAGCACATCGCTTCAGTTTTGTTCATATTTGGAATTAGCCTCCAGTCGGCGAAGTATTTTCCCAGTATGTTCAGGTCTTCTGACAGTACGTTACTAGCTTCTTCGATGGTTTTACTTTGGGATGCAAGGGCCAGGTCATCGGCATATCCGAACTTTCTTGACGATGTCTGTGGGGTGTCGGAAATATATAGATTAAACAGGACAGGTGCAAGTACAGAGCCCTGGGGCAGCCCATTATTGAGATGTCTCATCTTGCTTCTGCTTCCTCCTGTTATTATTTGGAAGGGTCTATCGCAGAGCATGTTGTTCAGTAGAGATGCTGTTAGGCTGCATGGTATCACGTTGAGAAACTTGTTGAGGAGCCCCTCTCTCCAGACCGTGTCGTATGCTGCTGTCAGGTCAACATACACTACAGTTGTCTTCAGCTGTTCTTGAAACCCTGCTTCGATGTGTGTTGTTAAGCTGAGCACCTGGTCGACACAGCTACGGTGGGGCCTAAACCCAGCCTGTTCAACAGGAATATGCTCCATTATCAGAGGACTCAGTCGGTTTAATAACATCCTTTCTAGGAGCTTATAGCATGAGCTTAACAAGGCTATTGGGCGAAAGCTTTCAGGTAGGTTCTTGGGTTTGTTTGGTTTTAGAATCTGTTCCAGTCCAACAAAGTGCTCAACCAAAGGGGAGTCATCCTTGACCTTGTTTTGTCCCCAGTTGAACTTAAAGTGTTGACAGCCGCAGACATTTTGATTCCACCTGATGTTCATCATCCTCCTCTTGAAACTTCAATACAATATAAGTCGAACTCAAGTGCGACTCCTGTTGAAGATTTTTATTATGATTTTCGACACGCCAATTTTGAAGCTATACGCCAATGTTTGGAAGCTATGGACTGGGATGGGCTTCTTCAGGGGAAGGAACTTTCAGATATGATTTTTACTTTTTATGACGCTTTGTACTCGGTAATTGAGTTATTTGTTCCCTTGAAGAGATTTGTTATTGACAGATTCCCACATTGGTATTCCTTTCAACTTAAAAGCCTGGTCAATGATAAAAAGGTTGCACATGGGATTTATAAACAAAACAGAACTCCCCAAAATTATGAAATATTCAGTCAGTTAAGAGAACAATGTAAGATAATATCTAGAGAATGCTATTTAAATTACATTCTGTTGAAACCTCCGTTAAAAGTAATGTTAAAACTTTTTGGAATTTTGTACGTACTAAAAGATCAAATAACTGCATACCTGAAAATATGAACCTTGACAACTCTTTTGCTTCTTGTGGTAATGAAGTTTCAAATCTGTTTGCCAAGCATTTTTCATCAGTTTACACTACTCAAAATCTGAATCTTAATTTAAATGATATTGAAATTGAACCGAAACTTAACGTCTCCTCTTACCACATTCCAATTTCGACCATTTATGAGAAATTATCAAACCTTGACACAAAGAAAGGTCCTGGTCCTGACATTATTCCTCCAATCCTACTTAGAACTTGCAGCTTCATTTTGTCTCGCCCTCTCTTCTATATTTTCAATAAATCTTTGGAGACAGGTGAGTTTCCTGATTACTGGAAACTAACTTTTGTTACCCCATTATACAAATCGGGAAGCAAGACTGACATCAAAAATTACCGACCCATATCTATTCTCAGTACTATACCTAAGGTGTTTGAGAACATTATAACAGACTACCTTACATATGACTGCTCTGGCATCATAACTGAACAACAATATGGCTTTTGTGCTGGGAAATCGACTGAATTAAATCTAGTTACCTATGTCGATTTCCTGTCTGAAGCTTTGGAGAGGGGTTGCCAGATTGATTCTGTGTACACTGACCTCTCTAAGGTTTTTGACAGGGTCAACCATACTCTCTTACTTCAAAAGCTTGATAAATATGGTGTAGGTGGGGTGTTACTACAATGGATTAGTAGCTATCTTACGAACAGGACTCAAATGGTTAGAGTAAACCACCACTATTCTAACTTATTTCAAGTAACCTCAGGTGTTCCTCAGGGGTCACACCTTGGTCCCTTATTATTCAACTTATTTATCAATGACATTATTCATTGTTTTAGGTATGGCAAAGCACTACTATTTGCAGATGATTTAAAACTTTTCCTAACTATTCAAACATATTTTGATGCTCTCAGGCTTCAGTCTGATCTTGATAATCTATCAAACTGGTGCTCCTTAAATGGCATGGACTTGAATGCTATTAAGTGCCATGTCATGCGCTTTTATCGATCTCATGTACCTTCTACTACTTTCGATTATACCTTAAATGGTCATGTCTTGGAGTCTGTTAATCGAATCAAGGACCTTGGAGTTATTCTAGATCCCACCTTGAGCTTCAATCAACACATACCTACAGCTATCCATAAATCCATGAAAATGTTAGGTTTTATCAAAAGGCTAACCAACGATTTTACTGACACATCTGCAATTAAAGTCCTTTATTGTTCACTTGTCCGACCCCATCTTGATTATTGTTCTTCTGTCTGGTCTCCTCATTACATAACACTCAGCAGGAACATTGAAAATGTCCAACACAATTTTCTTAGATACATGGCCTATAAATTGGGTATCTTTTGCGATTATGAATTGTTAGAGCATTTTCTGAACATCCCCTCTTTGGAAACTAGGAGGAAACAGAGAGACCTGACATTACTTTTCAACATTATCAATGGCAGATGTAGTTGTGCTGAACTTCTAGCAAAAATAAATCTTCATGTTCAAACCCGATCAACCCGACAGCAACAAACATTTTATGTACCTTTTTATCGTTTAAACAATACTTTCAATAGCTGTATTCCAAGAATGTTAAGATTAGCCAATACTCATAATGATCTTGAGATGTTTAGCACCCCCTTTCATCACTTTAAAACTCAGTTACTGAGTGCCGAGCTTTAATGTTCTGATGTTAATGCTTTATTGAAGTTTATTGTTGGTTGTCTTTTTAAATTTTTAACCTCTTTTTACTTATTCTTTATTGTATGACATGTAAATATTCCATATCTTTTCATTTTATTTTAATTATAATTTTAGAATTGTAATTTATACCTAAAATGGGCTTGCCCGTAAATAAATAAATAAATTATTTTTGATTTCTTAAGCTCCATTGGCATATAACTTGTCAGTAAAATGTCAGAGTAGAATTTACTTAGCCACATTCGAGTGTGTTTTCCACAGTTCTTGAGGAGTTCGGGGTGAATTCCGTCGAATCCCGGAGCTTTGCCAGATTTGGTGTCTTCAAGTGCCTTATCTACCTCTTCTGCAGAGAATGGTTTGGAGAATTCTGGGTGGGGTGTTGTCGTATGGCGGAGGAGTGTCAGTTGTTTCTTAATATGTGTATTCTGTTGTCTTATACTTGGGGCCTTAGAGAGTGTTATGAGAGCGATTTGGTCAGCTGATACTTCCGGTGGTTCGCGGGTTGGTGGATTAGAGCTACCCAGCTTCTTCAAAAGGCTCCAAGCTTTCCTGCTAGATCTCTTAAAGTCCATGCTGCCTGTTGTTTCTTTCCATTTATTAAGGCGTTCTGTGTCCAGGCGGTTGAGGAGTTCGTCGGCTATTTCAGAGTCTCCATTGTTCTGGAATTCCTGGTAAAGCTGCTCCGTCTCAGCGTTCCAGCCCGGTATATATTCTCTGCGGAATCCTCGAGGTATATACTTTTTCGCAGTTGTTATCACGGCTTTTGCGAATCTATTATAGTTGCTGCTCACTGGAGGGATCCATCTAACGACTTTATCCAGCTGAACAGAAAATTCATTCCATTGGGCCTTTCCAAAATTCCATCTGGGCCTGGGTGTAGAGTGGATTATCGGAATTTTAATTCCAATTTCGAGGACTATAGGACGATGTTGGCTGTGCGGAAAGTCGTCTAGGACTTTTCTTGTGAAACTTAATCATATATACGTATATATCTTGAAAGGGGCTCTCGAACATTGGTAATCTATTATGATTATTTTTAAAGGCATTTAATTTTATCGTCATCATTTGTTTTATCGGACATCGTAATAAAGAGATATATTTGAGAAAGAACCTGCACTGTTTGCTTTCAGAAAGCACTCCGAACCCACTATTATATTCCTTTTCTAACCTCAGGACCGGAGGACGAGAGTATATATAATAATAAAAAGCTTGTCTCTTGCCTATGGTCTTAGGTAACAAATGGCGCCCCTAACGTGTGTATAGTGCAGATTCTCTCTCAGTTGTAACGGGTTTGGTATGTTAATAATAATCTTCATATTATACTGTTGGATTCTTATTACTATTTTTATAAATCACTATTGAGTTTGGTACTAATGTGTACCACAAAAAATAATTTTGCACCTCTACCCGTTAAAGAAAAAAACATGGTGCTACCAGCTTCATGTTAACATAGAAAGCCCAAATTAAAAATAATTTTAAAAAGATGAAAATTAATGCAGGAAGAACTGAATTTGTACGATAAAAAATATTAACGTAAACCTTCTCAAACAACCCCTGTTTCGATAAATTGAATAGCAAGCCCATTATTTTCCGATCTTTTCAATATTTCTTGCAAAACGAAATATTAAAGTCGATTCTATTAGTACTAAATTTGTACTAATTTGTGCCACGAAAAATATTTCAAAATATTAAAGTCATCCAACTTGAACACCAACCCCCTCAAACAACCCCTGTGTCGATAAATTGTATAGCAAGCCAATTATCCTCCGATCTTTTCAACATTTCTTGAAAAACGAAATATAAAAGTGGATTCTATTAAAACTGAATGTGTACGACAAAAAATATTAACGTCAATAACATCAAAACAACCCCTGTTTCGATAAATTGAATAGCAAGCTCATTCTTCTCCGATCTTTTCAATATTTCTTAAAAAACGAAATATTAAAATCGTTTCTGGTATTATTTTAAATGTTTTCTTAACCACTTTTTCCATTTTTTCAAGATCGTTATATTCAATCCAAACACTGGCTCTCAAACACATTGCTGTATAATGTCCTATTGATTGTGTGGTCCTTATCAATAGACGTTTTTATATGTGTCAATTCCAAGTAACATATAATGTTATTATTGCTAGCATCCCCAATATTTCAAATTAAAGATAAATTATTGTATACTTTAGGACTAATTTGTAATACAAAAATTTGAATTTGTACCCCAAAAATTAGAATTTGTACCTCCTCAGTTTTTCTGAAAAGCCACTATTTAATGTGGGGGTGCCAGTTTGAGCTCTAGCTAGCACCCTACCTTTACAAAATCAAATTTTAATAGCATAAATTTAAACTTTGAATTTAGGACTAACTTGTACCCAAAAGCGTTGTTCATAATTATATTAGGTATTTTGTTTATAAAATATAATAAATGAAACCACTTGTTTTATTAATTTCCAAGTAAATCAGTAAACAATTAAGTTCTCTTTCCCTTGTGCAGGTGCAAGGTAAGGAGCAAATAGTTCTATGCAGTTAGAAGGTAAGAATGGCATCATACTATGGTGTCATCACTTTTTTTAAGACTACTTGGTGGCTTAGTAAAGATGTGCCTTATATGGTATTACGGCGGAGCTTTCGTCTCTGATTGAATGAAAAATTGAAAAACATTTTTTTTGCTAGACCATAGCAATAACCGAAAGGAGTCAGTGTGGCGATTGTTTGTTTTTCAGATGAGACGCGTCTGACGTCTGATCTACCGCTTCTATTGCTGATTGGTGCCTTTATTTCATAATTCATAATAATTTTTCTAGTGGTTGGAAAAATTTTAGCATGGATTTTTAGGAGTATTTAAGGAGTGCACAAAACGCCAAAAGGGCTTATTTTAATTTTTGGTACTTTAGTCTAAATCTGTGTTTAAAATATTTTGTGGGACAAATTAGTACAAATTCAGTTTTAATGGAATCGACTTTAATATTTCGTTTTTCAAGAAATATTAGAAAGATCGGAGAATGAGCTTGCTATTCAATGTATCGAAACAGGGGTTGTTTGAGGGGGTTGACGTTAATATTTTTTGTGGTTCAAATTAGTACAAATTCAGTTTTAATAGAATCAATTTTTATATTTCGTTTTTCAGGAATTTTTGAAAAGATCGGAGGATAATGGGCTTGCTATACAACTTATTGAAGCAGGGGTTAATTAAATTTGAATAGATGAGGCTTTTACTTGATGAAGATCCATACTGAACGATGAAATAAAACAAAATAATTTGAATGAAGTTTTAATCAAATTATACTGTTTTTTTCATCGTTAATTAAATTATTTAACTTAAATATTTTGAAATATTTTTTGTGGTGCAAATTAGTACAAATTCAGTTTTAATGGAATCGACTTTTATATTTCGTTTTTCAAGAAACATTGAAAAGATCAGAGAATGGGCTTGCTATTCTATTTATCGAAACAGGTATTGTTTGAGGAGGTTGACGTTAATATTTTTTTGTGGTACAAATTTAGTTTTAATAGAATCCTCTTTAATATTTCGTTTTTCAAGAAATTCTGAAAATATCGGCTTGCTATTTAATTTATCAAAGCAGGGGTTGTTTAAGTGGGTTGACTTTGATATTTTGGAACATTAGCCATAGTACACAATAAGTACTAATAGAATCGACTTTAATATTTCGTTTCTCAAGAAATATTGGAAAGATTGGAGAACGGGCTTGCTATTCAATTTCAAATTAGTACAAATTCAGTTCTTCAATTTCCTGTATTAATTTTAATTTGTTTAAAATCATTTGTAATTTGGTCTTTCCAGGTTATCATGAAGCTGGCAGCGCCCTGTTTTTTTCTTTAATGGGTAAAGGTGCAAAATTATTTTTTGTGGTACAAATTAGTACAAAATGAGTACTAAAATTCATAATAGGTTTGATTTGATTTTGCCGAAATGGTTCTGCCAACTTCACAGAGGTCAGGTATAGACCGATTTCAATTTAGTAAGAAGATTTCGAAAGTAGAATTTTAATACTTCAAAACGTACATCTTGGTTTTGTATTAAAATGCTGAGAAATATGGTAGAAATGAACCTGAACATCACGAGAAACGGCTGAACGCGCGAGAGTAGTTGAAGAGGGGGGAGAGCAGCAGACAAGAAGAAGCATGTATATATAGATGGCAGTTATTAGGAAATAATTGATTCATATTTTGTTCGATAATTTCTCTCAAAATGGAACCAAACTTTACTTTTAGGCGGTGACATAATTTTAATATTTTTAAATAAAATTTCATCTAAATTATAAAAAATACCTTAAAGAAATCATAAAAATGCGTATTTTTAGAAAACTGCACATGTATTTTCTTTGTATTTTATAATTTTGTGGTTATATTTATAAATGTCACTCTCTATACTCGATAGTCGAAATTCTGTAAAGTGACTCATCGCTCTTACTGTCCATAAAATCAGTTGCAGAAGCGAACTTCATGAGCGCATCATTTTTCTTAATAGTCCTAAATAAAAAATAAATAGAAAATGTTCTTGTACGCTCTGGCGTTTAAATTTGAGAGAACAGAAATACGAAATTATTATGGTAGGTATCATTATGTATATACAGGGTGTTACCAAGAATAATACACATTTTTAAGGATGAGCTATAATAAGATGTATATAAAAAAGTCGATAGTCGAAATTCTGTAAAGTGACGTCATCGGTTATCTACCGATTTAAAGTGAACTCCATGAGCGTATCATAGTTTAAGGGTGCGAATACTGAAATATCTGGAATTTCAATTTTTAACATTTGAAATAATAACTTATCACAAGTTGTTCATAAGTAAGTTAAAACAAAATAAAAAAATGTTTAAAAGTCAATTCCAACTTACTACTACTAAAACTAAAAAAAAGTTGTTTGTCAAGACCAAAATAAATTACCAATAAGTATAGGTATGTTGCGAGGTCACTTGTAAAATGTCTGACTAACTGGAAGCGGTATAACTCACTGACGACTCCTCAGAATCATCGCTTTCTCCTCCTATATCGATAATGAGTGGTTCCTTCATTACTTCTACACGTATGTCTAAATCCCAAAACTCTATTTCTGCTTTTAATACGTGTTGAATACATTTACGCCAACTCTCAGCAGTAACGGTATGCAGCGCCTCGTCAAACAGTTTCTCAACGTCAGCCATTTTGAATGTACTGTTTTTTCTCGCAACATAATTTTTCACTTGGGCCCAAACCAGCTCGATGGGGTTTAACTCACAGTGGTAGGGAGGAAGTCTAACAACTGAGATGTTGAAATCTTTCGCCATTTCATCGACAACGTACTTAATATAACTGCTTTTATGTTTCCGTACGAGAGATAACAATTCAACTTTTAGCATTGCCTCGTTGTGCGGAATGCTTTTACTCTCTAACCAATCAATTATAACCGTCTTGCGGCTAGCTGAAGTAGGTATTTGCTCCAGTCGACGAGAGTGGTATGAAGCATTATCCATAACTATCACTGAACCAGGAGTTACCTTTGTTAAAATTGATCTAAACCATGTTTCAAACCGGTTACCATCCATCTCTTCATGGTAATCGACAGTTTTTTTGGACTGAAAACTTAGTAATCCACCTTCTACAAATCCTTCCTCGCTGCCAATGTGAGTGATAATCAGTCGACGTCCTTTCCCAGAGGGAGCTTTTAAACCGGAAGAGAAACCCTCCATAAAAGCTTGTCGATTGCTTCGTATATTCATGTCTTGCCACACTTTTGACACAGTGTGGCCTTCATTTAACCATGTTTCGTCAAGATAATATATGTGCCGTCCTTCGTTACGAAACTGTCGTATCTGTTTTAAATAATTTCTCCTCCATTCCACAATGTCATTTCGTTCAATTAAGGCACTGTTTCTACTTCTTGTTTGGTAACGAAAATTCATTAATTTTAAAGTTCGTCTCAAAACTTTATCACTGATGTTTGGTAAAGTATCATCAGCTTCTATTACCTTGCTCAATTTAGCTACCGAGGGGATTTCATTCCTAAAATAAAAAGAATGTATTTCCCTACGTATAGCATTCCGTGTTTGGTCGTCCAAAACAATTTTCTTTCTTCCCCTACTTTCCGGTTTACAGTTTTCACCTCGTTCTCTTGTCAAAGATCCGTCCCGCGATTTCTTTAGAATATTGTATATAGTACTCTCAGAAACTTTAGTTAAATAACTGCACTTAATCACAGCGTCACTAACACCCAACTGTTTGTCCATGGCACGCAGTCCTTCGTACACATTTAATATGAGGACTTTTTCTTCCCGAATTAAATTGTTACGACGCCGTTTTTCATCGCCAACACCGCTACACTCCGCCATTATTGTCACTAAATATATCGATATAAATATTACAATAAATACCAATAATAACCGATTTATCACACAAAACCACAACACAAATACTGATGTTACGCTCATGAAGAGAATAAACACCTCACATAACTGTTTACTATCACTGTCTCATTCGCGTAGCTCGATCTATCTATCTCGTTCTCAAAGCCGGAACATTGAAGCGACTCTCCAACATTGTCAAATCGGCGAGTTTTTCACAACAAACTTTGCGTTCAAGAAATATACATAAACACTTTATTTCACATTTCAAGTAAACTAATTATTATTAGTCTGCTTGAAATTTGAAATAAATATATTAAATTAGTATTGACTTAATTACATTGCATCTTTTGTACCTGAAATATTGACACAATGGATTTGAAGTGTATTTATAAAATACAGCATTTCTCTCTAGAATACATATGGCAACTGCGCTTTAACCAAAGTGTTGATTAGATAGCTCTGACTCACTTTACACAATTTCGACTATCGAGTATAGTAGACAAATATCAGAATTAATCAATTAATTTTATATTAATGGAATTACTATATATCATTTTATTAATCGTTGAATTGTTATAGAATAATCGATTATTCTTCTGTTTCAATTAATCTTTGTCATCTCTACACGGATATAGTAATACTGTTTGCTCTGCACGTATTACATGATTTTTTCAGTTGAATATCTCAGCAACAATTAAGATCGTTTTGAAGTATGAAAATTCTACTTTCGAAATAGTTTTTTTTTAAATGGAAATTGAACCTTACCTGTCGCATTCAGGTCACAGATCGAAAGCTATGCATCGGACAGTACTTTTTGCACATATATATATATATATATATATATATATATATATATTATAATGGATTGTTATAGTTGTATACTTTGCCGACAATACCACTATAATTGTTATATTATCAATTTAATATATTCAACTCTAGTATAGCTAGCTCAGTAATGAAGTAAAGAAAATTTTTTATGTATTTATATATTTATGTGGAGAGCATGAGAAACTCTTACTACTCTTTGGGATCTGGAAGTGATTTTAACTCTATATCTACAATATTTTACATATATATGAATCATTCAAATAACTGATATTATATTTTTTATATTATTGGTGCGCCTATGTATAGAAACTTTCAATATAGCAATCGATTTTGTCTCACAATTAAAATACATGGAAATTATCAGTAGAATAATCGATTCCAACTGTCACTCATATCAGTTGAAGTAATATTTATCTGAACATAAACAATAGTTTCAAGAATACCTTTAATACAACAACTATATTATATTGATCAAGAATTATGTATTATAAATTTAAAGTAAGTGATGAACTATCTTAAATACTAATATAATATTGAAATGTCTAACAATAAAATATTTGTTAAATATAAATAGTAAGTACTCAAGTCTATGTTATTACCTTTCTTTTTCAATGCTTTTAATATGTTTAATAGTTTCAGATACTAATTCTTATTACTTTTATTATAAATGTACATCTCTAACCCGAATGTTGGTACCAACAAAAACAAAAAGAAACACTAACCTCTCAACCACTAATATTCCTTTCTTGAAATTCTGTCTGTTAAAAAACCATGTCATGCATACATATGTCGTCCAGATGGAGATGTTTTTTTTCTAGATTTCTTGTTACAGGTACCACGTGTTTGTAATTTCTATTATTCTCCAGCTTCGAATTCCCAATCAATGCTTAATATCTTATTCAGGTACTTTACATCACGATTCCGTACCACATCAACTAATTATTCAATTTGAAATGACTCTTTCATTTGTACCATAGCCTCCAATAACATGTATTTTTTATATATTGTATATATCTTCGTAGAAATTATGATTTTAATATCCTTATACTAGCTATTTCGAATTAATATATGGAATAACTCACTTCTTTATACAATAACTTAATTCTCTCTTTTTAAATTCTTCAACCATTTAAGTTTTCTAATCTCCGACTTCCATCATTATTCAAAAATCAACAACCAACCCGCCTTTTTTTATTTTTCGTTGCTATCCGAAATCATAAATATCTTGATTTCAGATTCATTTTATAATTCCTAATATATAATTACAAACCATAAAATTCACATCTTTCTTGACTCAATAAATATAGATTTCTATGGTTCTGCTTCTTTTTCAATTTATAACCTTATTCCAGTCAATTGATAAAATTATTTTGACATTTCTGACATTATTTGATATATATAACCAAAACTCTCTAAATGTTAAATAATTAAGTTATTACATGTTTATTTATTGTAACTATTAATAATGTTCAATGAATATTTTTAGAATATGGATTACATGTTTCTTTTAATTAAGGAATTTTGATTTATAACTTGTTATTTATTACTTACAATGGATTGTCGATATGCTTCTTAAATGAACTACTGTGTTTAAAGGTAAGTTTTATCCTTTTTACTCAAATTTCTTATTACTATTGCTCATATATTGTATTCCATTATGAATAGATTACTTCATCAATAAATTCTTTTGGTATCATATTAAAGATATTGAATCAAATGTTCCAAACTTCAATATATTTGTGAGAGTGAGAATTTCAAATATACTTCCATCTAAGTAGTGAAGAACTATCTCTTCTATATATATATTTTTTACTTTTATAAGGTAATAGATATTATGTATCCTGATCAAAATAGGTGCTAATAATTCTCTAACACTTAACAGATGATGTATATATGCTCCAGAATATTTTGTACATGTAAGACATATACAGTTTTTTTTAAATACTGCATTAAATCTTCTGTATATTGGAAATATTTTCATTAACCGATACTGGTTTATATAATTCTGTGTAGTATGCTGATATGAGTTATATTATTTTAGTTTCTGTGTTCTTGAATTATGTTCAAATCCCCTCAAATTTAAATTTTAAGAGTTCTCAATACCTTGAGATCTTCTTCACATTTAAATTTCCAATTTAAAATTAATTCTTTTTTTTCTGGAGGCAAATCTAAATTTGTGTATTATCCTTCTTTCATTATGTTCTTTGAATACGACGATTAATTTCCCAATCTATTATTATATCTCTAATACCTATCATATATCTACACTAAATCTAACTATTTATAAATTAGTAACATAATATTATCTATTAAATAATTATCAACATATCTCAAAATTATCTTGAATCAAATTAAACTATTATTCCTAATTCCCATAAAACTTCTTAAATCTACTATATCTATTGAAATTTCACGTAAGGTACTGTTATTTGTTATTCTAAAATTCCCTATATACATGTTGATCAATTTCTTCTATGATCTGTAATATTTCAACTCTCTTTTATTCTACTCTGCCTAAACAACTTACATGGAACTGGATATGATTTTACTTTAACATTTCTCAGTATTCTTCTCCTTTATTACATCGATATTTTAGTTAAGCAACCCTTAGTTCCTTCGAAATTCTTTTGTTATACGTCTTTAATAATTCATTTATAACTTCATAATATTCTTCATTACAATCTGTCCAATTACCATTACTTCTCACATCTTCTATTTATTCTATCTCACACTCATAATGGTTAGCCAGTCTAATTTCTTTTTCAATCAATCCTTCATATTTCATCATCAAACTCTTCACTTTCTCTTCATATTCCTTATTTCCATTCACTAACTCCAATTCTACCATAATTCCATTCCTCTTTATATTCCATAACTTCCTATTATCCTCTTCAATTGCCAATACTTCCATATTTACCTCCTCAAATTCAATTATTTTACCATTTAATTCTATCTATCTATTCAAAATCAATTATTTCCTTATATTTCATCAATTCATCAATAACTATATCTGTTTCTAGCTTCTTCATCGACTATGCTTACATATCAACTTCTTTTTCATCCTTTAATTCAATCTTTTGTATCATATATTTGCCTAGTTCATATAACTTCCGTCCGTTTGTTCCTATAAATGTAATTATTTCATCCTGTCCATCTATTTTGTTGCTTAATTTCATTTCTATTTTCATTATCATATCTTCTATCAAAGTTTCTAGAATTTCTTCTATTCTCACAATACTTGTTGTCATAAATTTTATCTCCATTTCCATATATTCGTTTTTTATTTCTGTAACTTCTATTTTCATTTCCATAATTCATATCAACATGTCTATCATTTCTTCTATTATCAATCCATGTTTATATAATTTCTATTTAAATATGTTTTTAAATATTACTTGTTAATCATAAACCTTTTATGTACACATCGTTTTTATATCCATTGTTTAGCATGTACAATTCCTTTTCGTTTTCCAGATTTCGTTCCCATAATCCTGTCATATAATTCAATTTTCTTTTCTTTTCCTAAACTTCGTCTTATTCTCTTCTCTTATTGTTTGATTCCCTATTGGTTTCTGTAACTTCTTTCTGTTCACCACCATAATTTTTTTAATTTTGAAGTCCCATATCTCATCAATTTCTTCCCATAAATGCATTGAAATTTGCATCTCAAATTCTTCCATCTCATTGAAGTTGCTTTTTATTATTTTCATATCCACCATAATCTCAATTCGATTTCTTTCATTTTCAATTCTCTTAATAAATATTCTTGGATCAATTATTTTTATGTTTCTCTTAAGTTTCACTCTGATTTCGCCATTCTCTGTGTAAATTATTGGTTCTTCAATTAGTCTTATGGTTTCATCTATTTCTTCCTTAGTTTCTTGTAATCGTCTGTTCATATCTTTTAATTTCCAATTAACTAATTTCTCTATACTTTCTCTCCTTTTTTTACACGTTCCCGTTTGTTCTTCTATCCTTCCATTTGAGTCATTAAATTTCTTATTTAAATTCTGTTCATACATTTGCATTATTTCCTCATTTGTTTGTTCTTGTACTTTTATAGACTGTATTTCTTCAATTGTATTCTCATTTTGTGTCTTCACTTCTACTTGAATTGCTCCTGATACATTTTCTTCTAAACATCTTCCTAGTTTTTGAACTTCTTCTTCTACCTGTTTTTCAATTGTTTCTCTTATTTTAATTCTATGTTCCTGAAGTTCTACTCTCAAATTCGTATTTTCTTCTTTTATATCAATTTTAATTTTATCTATCTGTTTTCTAAATTCTTCATTTTCCTCCCTAAGTTTCTTAATTTCCTTCAAACCTTCCATCTTCACCTCTTCTATTTTCTTTTCCATCCTGTTCATGTTTCCATTTAAATCATTCATGTTCCCATTCATCTTGTCCATCTTCCCATTCAAATCTCCCCTCATATTATCTATCTTCCCATTCAAATCTCCCCTCATATTATCTATCTTCCCATTCAAATCTCCGCTCATATTATCTATCTTCCCATTCAAATCTCCCCTCATATTATCTATCTTCCCATTCAAATCTCCCCTCATATTATCTATCTTCCCATTCAAATCTCCCCTCATATTATCTATCTTCCCATTCAAATTAATTAAAAATTGAATTATTTGATCTCCTCTGCTTACACTATCCTGCCTGTCTTGTCTACTATCCTGCTGTTCCCTTGATTCTTCACTTTCTTTATCTATTAAGGTTTGTTCCTCTACATCTGAATCTCCCATTCCACGTCTCCTTTCTTGTTGTTCCTCATCTGATCTGCCTTCCACACCTATTTGTTTTCCGTCCCTAAGCATCATTCTCTTTGCCATTTTAATTGTATCTAATTCTAATGTTTTTAAAACCTTCTTATCACGAAAAAAATCTTAATTTGCCCCACGTTCGGCCGCCAAATTTATAATGGATTGTTATAGTTGTATACTTTGCCGACAATACCACTATAATTGTTATATTATCAATTTAATATATTCAACTCTAGTATAGCTAGCTCAGTAATGAAGTAAAGAAAATTTTTTATGTATTTATATATTTATGTGGAGAGCATGAGAAACTCTTACTACTCTTTGGGATCTGGAAGTGATTTTAACTCTATATCTACAATATTTTACATATATATGAATCATTCAAATAACTGATATTATATTTTTTATATTATTGGTGCGCCTATGTATAGAAACTTTCAATATAGCAATCGATTTTGTCTCACAATTAAAATAGATGGAAATTATCAGTAGAATAATCGATTCCAACTGTCACTCATATCAGTTGAAGTAATATTTATCTGAACATAAACAATAGTTTCAAGAATACCTTTAATACAACAACTATATTATATTGATCAAGAATTATGTATTATAAATTTAAAGTAAGTGATGAACTATCTTAAATACTAATATAATATTGAAATGTCTAACAATAAATATTTGTTAAATATAAATAGTAAGTACTCAAGTCTATGTTATTACCTTTCTTTTTCAATGCTTTTAATATGTTTAATAGTTTCAGATACTAATTCTTATTACTTTTATTATAAATGTACATCTCTAACCCGAATGTTGGTACCAACAAAAACAAAAAGAAACACTAACCTCTCAACCACTAATATTCCTTTCTTGAAATTCTGTCTGTTAAAAAACCATGTCATGCATACATATGTCGTCCAGATGGAGATGTTTTTTTTTCTAGATTTCTTGTTACAGGTACCACGTGTTTGTAATTTCTATTATTCTCCAGCTTCGAATTCCCAATCAATGCTTAATATCTTATTCAGGTACTTTACATCACGATTCCGTACCACATCAACTAATTATTCAATTTGAAATGACTCTTTCATTTGTACCATAGCCTCCAATAACATGTATTTTTTATATATTGTATATATCTTCGTAGAAATTATGATTTTAATATCCTTATACTAGCTATTTCGAATTAATATATGGAATAACTCACTTCTTTATACAATAACTTAATTCTCTCTTTTTAAATTCTTCAACCATTTAAGTTTTCTAATCTCCGACTTCCATCATTATTCAAAAATCAACAACCAACCCGCCTTTTTTTATTTTTCGTTGCTATCCGAAATCATAAATATCTTGATTTCAGATTCATTTTATAATTCCTAATATATAATTTCAAACCATAAAATTCACATCTTTCTTGACTCAATAAATATAGATTTCTATGGTTCTGCTTCTTTTTCAATTTATAACCTTATTCCAGTCAATTGATAAAATTATTTTGACATTTCTGACATTATTTGATATATATAACCAAAACTCTCTAAATGTTAAATAATTAAGTTATTACATGTTTATTTATTGTAACTATTAATAATGTTCAATGAATATTTTTAGAATATGGATTACATGTTTCTTTTAATTAAGGAATTTTGATTTATAACTTGTTATTTATTACTTACAATGGATTGTCGATATGCTTCTTAAATGAACTACTGTGTTTAAAGGTAAGTTTTATCCTTTTTACTCAAATTTCTTATTACTATTGCTCATATATTGTATTCCATTATGAATAGATTACTTCATCAATAAATTCTTTTGGTATCATATTAAAGATATTGAATCAAATGTTCCAAACTTCAATATATTTGTGAGAGTGAGAATTTCAAATATACTTCCATCTAAGTAGTGAAGAACTATCTCTTCTATATATATATTTTTTACTTTTATAAGGTAATAGATATTATGTATCCTGATCAAAATAGGTGCTAATAATTCTCTAACACTTAACAGATGATGTATATATGCTCCAGAATATTTTGTACATGTAAGACATATACAGTTTTTTTTAAATACTGCATTAAATCTTCTGTATATTGGAAATATTTTCATTAACCGATACTGGTTTATATAATTCTGTGTAGTATGCTGATATGAGTTATATTATTTTAGTTTCTGTGTTCTTGAATTATGTTCAATATATATATATATATATATATATATATATATATATATATAAAGTTGCTGTATTTTTTATAATAGTATGAACACTCCCTATTTCCATTTTCACCAATTTCAGTCTGTCCATTGCATAGACGTAGTTACTACTAAAATTTTTAAGGTAATTACAAAAATTTCTACTCCAGCTTTAATCCAGTATATTGTCTGCAAATATAAAATGGAAGAATTCAAATGTCTTAACTAATTGAGATGCATTTTTCCTCACCGAGTTGACTAAGGAAGGAATCGATATATATCATAGTTTCGTAATTATAGAATTTTTTATGGAAGTACGTTGAGAATTTATTAAAAAATGTGTGGTCCTGGCCAAAAAATTCTAAATTTTGGGTTACAGTGAATGATGTATGGACAAAATTATGCAGTACCATTTATTTTAATAAGAGGAATCCATTGTTTTGTTCAGTTTTATGAAATTTTTGTTATTAAAGTATTAGAAAGAAATACGTTGGGTGAAAACTACTAGCCTCGTTACATAAGGTGAAGTCATGTGCTGGTTACATCAGCTGGTTTTAAGGAGAGTTATCTCTCTATATAACACATCTTCATCTAAATCGATAACATTTATGGCCTTTAATTAAGATTAAGATGTTTTATCATTATTTTCAGCAAAATCTAAATGTTTGTTTTGAACGCCACTCTTAATAATAAAATATCTTACATCTATTGGAAATAGTTTTTGGTTACCCTTATTTGAAGCATCACACAAAACTGAGAATGGTAGAGAGATTTCTGTTCACGCATCCATTACTTCCAATACTTTTAGGCCCCAAACAATTTGCTGATTGCTTCAGATTTTATTCGACTGCAGCAAACCTTTTTGGCCAAATTAGAATCACGATAAATATAGGAATTTAGTTTAATGACGCAGTCGGTACTCAAATAGCTATGATGGTGACTTACAGTATGATAAATTTGGGCAACTTCAATTATAGAAACGTAATTTTGTTCGGCTGAGTTTTTTTGGGATCAAACGATGTAAGTAATGTATTCTTAACTAAGTACAATTAGGCGTTAACTGATCTATTTTAACCAGCCAGTTTTTATATTGAGGATTTTCTTTCGAAGAATCTTGTCGCGTACTTAGCTTATTTTTAGAGATTAATTCAGAAGACGAACTACTTGGGCTATCGCTGTCTCGTTTATTATTCTCAATAATTTCACTCAGGGTATATAAGAAAATTGGAGAATGGTATTTCAATATAACATAAAAATAAAACTGCCCAAAACACTTTAACTAGCTTAAAATAACTTGCATTCACAGCTTTCGCGTCGAATGATGTACAAACAGACTCGGCTTGCACCGTTGCCAAATCTATATTTTCTCCCAAATATAGAAAATTTATATGTATATATTTTTTCATTTGTTACATAGGACCTTACCCGGAGTAAATATCTAGTAGCCCGGAGGTCATAGGCTTTTTCAGAGAGCGAAGCTAATGTCTTTTATGGTAAAGTCTTCCGGCTAAGCCAATTTCATCATAATTGTAAACTTACTCTGTAACATTTTTTCTTTAAATTGTTCCGGGAACTCTGCAATTACTGAGTACTCCGCGCTGAATTTTTTCCACTGATATCAAGTTGGCGCAAACTTTTTTAGCCATCCATTGCTTACTTTAAAAGACGAGTCACCGTCAAGTTTCTTGTTCATTTCAACAGCCTTGGCCATTATTATAGGCATTGTAAGTGGAATCCCCTGCCTTCTTGCTTGAATAAACTATTGGTACATGACAGTGTCCATTGTCTTTCTTGTTCTAACATCTCCATCCATGCTCTGCATTGTTGACACATGTTGTTCTATTTAAGCGTTTTATAATTTCAAGATTTTTTGTTAATACCTAAAATAACACGTTTACGGCTTTCAGTAATTTTATTAAGTCACTGTAGTGTAAATTATCAGTCAATTAAGCTTATTCAAGTGAAAAAAACGTAACAAATGTGGCACTACTTCACAGCCCACTAGATACACTGCGATATTGACAGCCTTTCCGCCACAACTGAAACATGATCCAGTGGTGACTGGTATTTCACAAGTGAGACAAGAAGAGGGGAGATTTGTTACCACGTCAAGTGAAGGTCATATATATTTAATATTCTTTAATGAATTTTATAATTGTTTAATTTTAATGTAAACCTTCCTGTAAAGATAAATTTCAAATTTTATATAATTCTAATTGTATATTGTCGCAGCGACAATTCTTGTACATGCAACTTAAAAATGTATGTAAGAAATTTCAACTTTGACAGTAATTGTCAAAAATATGCCCGGCTCTAATAAATATTAATTTAGTATTTCTAAAAATGAATTTATATGTATAATCGACCTATTACTCTTCTCTCAGGGTGGGATCAAACTGTTAAAAAATTAATTATTCAAAATTTATTTAAATTTTTACTCCAAATTATCTGTTTCACTATTGTTCAGAACCTATAGTATCTGTGTGTTTAATATTATAAAAGACACTTCAAATATCTGATGACGTTTCCAATATTCTCTCACTGAAAATTACCAACTGTCACTGATTTGATCGACAGTTTTATTTAATGAAAAATGTTTAATTTTTTGAAATTATGTTATAAAAAGACTATATTGAGTAGGAATGCAAAATTCTATATTATACTACCAGATACAAATTAATATTCCCCAAAATTATTATAAACGAAACAACAGTCGTAATTTCTATGAATCTTAAAATTACTACAACCTATATGCTATAAATTAATCTAATGAAAAACGTTTAATTGTCGATCTAAATCTTGATGTGGATAAATGTCAAAAACAAGCTTCACTCAAATTTTTCTTCTCTTATATGACTTATTAATTTTGTTTGCAATCAAAAATCTAATAGATGCATCTATGTCAAAATTTATTTAAAATAGGCCTTATTATTTCTCGAGAAATTATTGTAAAAAAACTGGATCGGACTCCCCAACTAATGACTGGACAACTCGTACAATTCTAAATGACCTTAGAATTCAGGATATCTTCTAAATTTTATTTAGAAATCTCGAACACATTCACTGCACACGATGCAATTCTGATTCGAATTATGCACGCACTGGCTTTATAATGAAATGGGTTTTGAATGGTTGTATAGATATACAACTTTTACTATCTACCACAAAATTGAGACAACTCTAATTATGATGTTGCCTCTTCAGGGTTTCAAACACAACTAACTAAACTTTTGCCAAAATAAATAATCTCCTTAACGTTGGTTACCGAATTTTCTTGTTTCTATAAAAATTACTAATCTATGATTTTCAATAACCAAGTGAGATTTGAATTATTTTATTACACTTGTAATGTTGCTAGCAGAGACCTCTATATTTTGAAATTTCAAATATTTTCTCCAAATCATAATATGTTCTATCTATCATTAGATATATTCTACATAAATGTCATCAAAAATTTGAAATGTCAAATTTGATATTTCAACTGAATCTTTCAAAATTAGTGAATTTACATATAACACAATGTGTATCAAAAGTATGGCAGCCAAATATAAATGAATTTCCTTATGTTCTACTTTCTTTTAAATTTCAAATAGAGGATCTGTATTAATATATATATATATATATATATATATATATATATATATATATATATATGCATATACAAATTGAAAAATATCTTTGGGGATTGCAGCAAAAGATGAAAAATACACTCTATTCAATTCTCCAAGCTTTCGTAAATCTTTATTTACATCATCAAGGAACTACAATAAGGAAAGAAAAACATAAATTATAAAAAGTTTTCTTACAAACATTTCTACAACTTACATTGATCGAGATTGCATCATAGATCTTGAATACAGGAAATGTGTAAAACATCAAGTCATTAGAGAAATAGGTCCAGTCGGCAATACATTTGCCTACTACTGGTTCAAGTTTAAAACTTTATTAAAAAGTAAAAGTTAAAACATTAAAAAACGAGAATCCACACACCCACGCGGACTTGTGAGAATAATGGCGGAAACTGAAAATGTTAGTCATTACTAAATGAATGAAAAGAATCTATCTTTGTAATGACGCGAGACACTGAAACAATCGAATTGAAACTTTCAAAAGAATACCAGGATGGTACCAAAATTATGGAACTGTTGTGAAATATCACTACAAGGAAATTCTCATTAACGAGAATTAATATGTGATTATTGATGTTATTTATTACTATTATTAATATTATTATGGATCTCTTAATAAAGGGGGAACACCTACCATGATGACACAAGTAGACAACTAGTGAGAATTATTAATATTATCATTATTAATATGAAGACAATTGTGCTTATCAAGCGTTAGGAGGAGGGAGTAGAGATTACTCAAATTCTGAATGTCAGTCTTCTTATTCATACAACCTTCTTCTTGGAAGATGAAAGCCATTTCCAAAAACAATCTTTTGTTATTGTTATAACTTTTCTCACGAGAAAGGATTTTAACTCCTTCAAAATCAATGACATGATCCAACGAGGAGACATGATTAGCCAGAGAACATCTTTCAGGATGTAACCTTATATCACTTTTATGGAGGGATACACGGCTGGAAATTTTTTGAGAGGTTTGACCAATATATGAGAGGCCACAACTGTTACAACACAGCTTATAAACAACATTACTACAATCCACGACAGGTATCTTGTCTTTTAAAGGACTATAAATTGACTTAACAATAAAGGAACTCCTGCAGGCAAACCTAACATTCTGTAAGTATTGTGAAAAAATCCTAGTAAGTCTGGGCGTAATTTCCCTTATATAAGGCAGAGAAACCGTTAAAACGGAAGGAATCGTTCTAGAGGCCGAGAGAGGATCCAACTCAGCTGCACCTGCTGCGTCAATTGATTGTATTGAAGTATCTGATAAAACAGAAGACTTGTTGAAGATGATCTTTCTTAGTAACTGTTTTGGATAGGAATTGTCCAGGAACAAATTGAAGAGAATATCACGATTCTTATTTCTAAATATAGGGTCAGAGAGGTTCATAACTCTAGCTGTCATTTGTTTAACTAAGTTAACCTTTATGCTAAATTTATGGTAAGAATTGTAGTTGAGATATCTCCCAGAGCTACTTTGTTTTTTATACCAATCAATTATAATCACATTTTTAGGAGACCTAGTCCATAAAGTATCTGTCTGTTCTAATTGATCAGCAACGATCACGGCGTTTTTCGCTTTTCAGCTATATATATATATATATATATATATATATATATATATATATATATATATATTCTTGTATCTATTGTATAGTATAAGGACATCTCGAAATTGTATATAAAGTAATGCGTATACATGAGCAGAGATGACGCTTCAAGTACTTTGAAATAAAATGTCCTCAAACTAACCGGTATATGTCACCATGTGTGCATAATATCGAATGTAGAGTATTGACAACAATTAAGAATATTAATAAGTTTGTATATTATATAAAAATTCCTGTATTAATAATTTTTAATCGTTATTTCCGTACATTCTACATCTTACGTCCCGAAACTATTATAATAGTATGGGATATTCGGCTTTCGACGTGAATAGGTACATGTTTTATCAATATTTGTAAAACCAATGATTTAAACATTTACAATGCGACTGCATACATATATCGATTCGGAAGACTAACAATAATTGTCAACGAACACGTATGAGAATTGTCTTAATAATATCATTTCAAATTTATCCCGTTGTCAACTTACAAAATAGAATATAGAGTGTTTATAGTAATTAACAATGATATGGATGATATTCTCCTTTTAATAATTATGAAGTTTCAATTGGATTCAGAATAACAAATTAATAATTTTCAATCCTTATTTATCTACATCAAACGTCCCGAAACTATTTCATAAGGGTATATAAAAGGTTTTATTGATAAATTCACTATTTGCGTTCAATGATTAACAATAAAAAACCTCCTTTGAGACACCGCAACAAACAACGATAGCTTAATTTATTCTATATTGAAAATTTGTAGATCTTCCCTTACTAACGTATAACAAGGCGTCCTTGAAATATATATTTTATATTGTATGTATCTTAGTCGACTTCCAGAATTTTTTTTTCATCAAAATTTGCATCTCTTGTTGTTCGTAATAGAATATACAGTGTTTACAGTAATTACTCGTAATAGTATATTATTCAACGACCGTATAATGAAGATTATTATTCACGAGGTGAAGTTTACTGCCACGAGCGCCAGCGAGGGGCATAAATCACCGAGAGAATAATAACTAATTACACGCGAGTAGAATACTATACTTTATCCACGACTACTAAATATTTTGTTGAAGTTTATTTGTTGGAAAATGTTGTTACATTATTACAAACACTATTATTTTATTCTGAGAAAGACTTCATACAATAAATTATTTTTCATTTATACGCAGAACATAGTTATCAAAAGTTATATTAATCGTATAATATCTCATAATAATTAACACAAAAATCTATTTATTCAACTTAACAAATATTACGTATATAATATAACAAGATGATGGTATTTATTTATAGTTATTAATAATTGTAATATTTGAACAATAGTTAATCGCAGGTATAGAATTAACATCAAAACTAATGTTTTGGTCGAAACATTTGAATTATATGTATATTAATTCGTTTGGTTGAATTGAAGATGCTGTTTTGTTGGCCGTATCGGTTTTATTTTTGACGGGGTCATCTATATAGCCTTCTGCCATGGCGATGGACTTCCATCCACCGTGTCTTTTGAGAACAGTAATATCCCCGCCTGCGTCAACCAGTATTGTTGCAGAAGATCTGCGGAAACTGTGCCCAGAATA
The DNA here is from genome assembly GCA_963921935.1 of Galeruca laticollis. Lineage (NCBI taxonomy): Eukaryota > Metazoa > Arthropoda > Insecta > Coleoptera > Chrysomelidae > Galeruca > Galeruca laticollis. Next base: position 154,211,380 of record OY998181.1, on the reverse strand, counting down.
TTGTTCTGGATTCGGTTATTTCAGGAAAGCAGCGTTATCCTTTCCCATTTTTGACTCCATTTGTCGTTTCGGACATATTATTAATAATTTGATACAGATTACGGGATTAATAATTTTCAATCGTTATTAATCTACTACAAAGATCCCGAAATTATTTCATATATATGTCTTCACGTGATCTGGGATATTTCGCTTTCGACGTGAATACCAGTTTAATCAAAATTTGTAGAATTCGATTATTTGAACGTTTTTTATAGAAAACGCAGCGATTGACTCCATTTATCGTTTCGGACATATTATTAATAATTTTGAATTGTCATCGAACACCCGAACGCGCATAAGAACGGTCCTCATAATATCATTTCATGTATATCCAGATGTTATTTTACAAATTTATCCAACTTCTGTATATAAATGATTTATTGATAAGTTCTCAATAAAAAACCTCCGTGGGTCACTACAGCAAACGATAGAAGGAGTTATTGTATCGAAATTTTTCAGATAACCCCATAGTAAACATTGCGTGTAACGACGTGTCCTCGAATTATCTATCTTATATGTATGTCTCTTCGTGGACTTCCAGATATTTTTTCATCATGAAAATTTGCATATCATGTCGCTCAAAATGGAATATAGTATATAAGTATTTAAGAGTAGTTAACAAGTTTGAATTTGATACAGCTACCGGATTACTAATTGTCAATCGTTATTAATCTACTATAAAGGTCCCCAAAATATTTCATATATATATCTTCGCGTGATCTGTGATATTTCGCTATCGACGTGAATACAGGTTTAATCAAAATTTGTAAAATTCGATTATTTGAACGATTTTCATAGAAAACGCAGCGATTGACTCCATTTATCGTTTCGGACATATTATCAATAATTTGATACAGATTACCGGAGTAATAATTTTCATTCGTTATTAATCTACTACAACGGTCCCCAAACTATTTCATAAATATGTCTTCGCGTGATCTTTGATATTTCGCTTTCGACGTGAATACATGTTTAATCAAAATTTGTAAAATTCGATTATTTGAACGGTTTTTAGAGAAAATGCAGCTATAGAATTCATATATCGTTTCGGACATATTATTAATAATTTTCAATTGTCACCGAACACCCGAACGCGCATAAGAACTGTCCTCATGATATCATTTCATATATATCCAGATGTCATTTTACAAATTTATCTAATTTCTGTATATAAATAATTTAGTGATAAATTCTCAATCAGTGTTTAATAAAAAACATCCTTTTAGACACTACAGCAAACTATAGAAGGAGTTATTGTTTCGAAATTTTTAAGATGTCCCCATACTAAGCATTGCGTATAACAACGTGTCCTCGAACTATCTATTTTATATGTATGCCTCGTTGTGGACTACCAGATTTTTTTTATAGATATAGAATGTTTCAAGTAATTAAGAGTAGTTAACAAGATTGAATTTGATGCAGATTACCGGATTACTAATTTCCAATCGTTATTAATCTACTATAAAGATCCACAAACTATTTTATATATAGGTCTTCACGTGATCTGGGATATTTCACTTTCGACGTGAATACAGATTTAATCAAAATTTGTAAAATTTTATTATTTGAACGGTTTTTATAGAAAACGCAGCGATCGACTCCATTTATCGTTTCGGACATATTAATAATTTGATACAGATTACGGAATTAATAATTTTCAATAGTTAATCTACTACAGAGGTCCCCAAACTATTTCATATATATGTCTTCGCGTGATCTGTGATATTTCGGTTTCGACGTGAATACAGGTTTAATCAAAATTTGTAAAATTCGATTATTTGATCGTTTTTTAGAGAAAATGCAGCTATTGAATTCGTATATCGTCTCGGACATATTATTAATAATTTTGAATTGTCACCGAACACCCGAACGCGCATAAGAACTGTCCTCATAATATCATTTCATATATATCCAGATGTCATTTTACAAATTTACCTAATTTCTGTATATAAATAATTTAGTGATAAATTCTCAATCAGTGTTTAATAAAAAAACATCCTTTGAGACACTACAGCAAACTATAGAAGGAGTTATTGTTTCGAAATTAATTTATGCCATTATCTGAAATGAAACCGGAAATATAAAATATTCCAAAAAAAATCCAAAAAGAATTAGATAGCTTAACTTTTTGAAAAATGGATGGTATTTTTTTTCCAACGTGATTCCTTCAAATTATACTATAGTTTTTACAAATTTTTGAATTAATGTTTGATACTTAAAAAAACATTTTTGTGTTGTACTCTCTCATTCGCTTCGACGCGCCCCGTAGTAGCGGCCGCGCGGAAGCCTATTTTCAGCATTAAATATAAATTACTGGTTATTAACCTTGAGTTCCGGGAGTCGAGAATTTTCTTAGGAAATTTCCTTCTCTTTACGGATCTTTTTTCAAACTATCGTTATCACTCATAGTTTTTTAATTGTTAACAAACATCCCCGTTTTATTTTTTTTAATAAAAACTTGAAATTTTTCATCTCCAGAAATTTTTAAAAGTAAGTACTTCTTCTAACAATTTTTCGCAGGGAACTCACTTGTCGACTAGACCATTTGGGGACCATTCAATTTTTAAAGTGTATTCAAACCATGAGATATTAATCCTTTTCTACATTTTATATTCTTTGCATACATTTTAACATTCATGTCATCCAAAAAAATTATTATTTTATGTTACTGTATGTTGGATTTTTTTCGAAAACTACGAAATTTTATTTCAGTTCAATTTTCGCTATCTCTTTTGTTAATAATAAATGACGGGAATTTTTAACTCGTTCTTGTTCTTGAGAAATTGTTCCATACTTTAATAATATGTGGGTAATGTGGGTCTCTTATCTCCTCATCCCATTCAAGTTTTTGTAACCATATTTTTTGCATTATCAGTTTACCCTTCACTATAATAGGGTTGATAAGACCTAACGGGTCAAAACATTGACATAAATGCGATAGAATTGTTCGTTTTGTAATTCATTGGTGTGAGGATTCCATGTCATTCCTAGTATTTTATAGGGGGAGTCTGATGAATTAAAGTCGATTTCGGTTTCGGGGTTGACAGTCTTGATTAAAAATATCTTTAGTGTTGGAACATATTTTATGAAGATGAAAACCAGCTTTCCCTAGAATCATTTTCAAATCACTTAATAAAATGTCAAGATCATGGGGTGAATTCGTACCTGCTAATATGTCATCAACATAGGTTTGATTGAGTAGGGCATCAGAAGCGAGGGTCAAGTTTGCAATTCGTTTTGCAATATTGTTAAGCACTCGACAGGCCAAATAGGGGGCACTTTTTTGTCCGAAAGAAACTGTTCAATTCGATACACGAAAACTCATCATCAGCTAAATGCTGCACGAGAGAAGGCGGAATTTCCAATTTTTGTGGATCAATTCGTATTTGGGGTAACAGTTGTGTTACATTTTCTACGACAGCACATGACGCTTTGAACTTTTGGTTATCCAAGACTAAATAAATGTTAACATCAGTCATTGTATCTACAAGGTTGTTGCTAGAAAGAATGCCTGAAATTTGCAAGTTGTAAGAGTAACATGTTTTTCCTAATCTAAGGTCTGTGTTACTTTTAATAAATGAAGTTTGACTTCCATTATCTAACAAAGCTTTCAAAATTAGTGGATGATCTTGTTTCGAGTATGCCCGTACCTTTGCGGTAGCTAAAGTACATGGGTATTTTTTATAGTGACTGCTGACAGTGAAGCAACTCCTTGCGGAATTTCGCTCTGCATTGAAAAACTTGTTTGAGTCTTTGCGGTGTTGTTGGTGTCATTGTTCAGTGAGGCATTGCGATCTGGAGTGATATCTGAATTGTTGGAGTTCTCATTGTATAGGAGTGTATGGTGCTTTTTAGACAGATGATACATGTGAGTGTGGAGGGACATTGGGGTATCAGATGTTTATAACCTAAACAATTGAAGCATAGTTTGTTGCTCCGTGCTGCGTTAATTCTTTCTAACGGGACCAAGAGAGAGAAATCAGGACAAGTATATATTTTGTTTGTTCTCGAATTACAAAAGTTGCAGATTTTATTGCGAGGAGGAGAGCTTGCCGGAGGCGATCTGAGAAGTCTATTTTGTGAATTGGAATGAGAAACGTTACTACTAGTGTGATAATTATTGGTGTGCAGTGTTACTTTAATATTGAATTTATCTCTATGATGATTTTGTGAGGAATTAAATTAAGTTTTATTAGTGTATTTGTGGTGATTGACCTCTCGGGAGGAATTACTATAAGAGTGAGTTTTATCAAATTTATTATCCTTGTTAGATTCTGTGGTATTCAAGTTGTCTAAGACATGGCATCTATGTTCCAAAAATTCAAAGAATTCATCCAAGGTGGATAATGATGATTTTGTACGCTCCTCGTACGCTTTTTTGCATTGAAATCAAGTTTTCGTTCTAGTATATAGATAATCAAATTTTCGTATAGCTCTTCAACAGTATGTTTAGAATTTTTTAAAGCATCAATATTGGTTCTCGTGTTCGTTACCAATTGCCGTAAGCTCACATAATTACTTTTATTTAAAACAGGCGCGTTTAACAAATTATTAAAATGATTATTAGTTGACTGTCTACTATTATTGTATCTTCTGTCTAACAATTGTAATGCAATTTGGAAATTATGTTCCGTTACAGGTAGTTGATCAATAATATTAAGTGGTTCTCCTTTAAGTTTTTAGATAGAAAAGCTTTTCAGCATTTGATGATAAATTAGGGTTGTTTATTATCAAGGCTGTGAATAAGTCCATAAAAGAAGTGAATTCAAGAGCGTTTCCTATGAAAGTTGGTATTTGTATATTGGGTAGTTTGATATTATTCTTTTGAGATGGGCTATCTACTTTATCTATGTTTTGACACTGTGTTTCTAGTTTAGTCTGTAAGTTCGATAACAAAGCGATGAATTTATTCTCAAATTCTCCCCTATTTTCCGAGTTAATGCCATCGATGTCGATGTTAAAACATTGTATATTTAACACCTGGAACCTATTGTTGCCGACATTCAAGCGATCGTTTTATTAGCAGCAATTTTAGAACCGCCCCCCTCCCCCCAGAACACTAAAAGTAAAAAATAATTCATAAACATAATCATAGCAAGCCTACTTGAATGAAATGTACTTGAAGCTGGAAACTGTAGGCTACAATTTTATAAGAAAAACTTTAAGTTCAACCCCCCACAGTACTTCATCCTAGTTATGCCACTGACGTGAGATAGAATACGTGATATACGAGTGAGTACTTATACCTGAAAAAAACATTCAAATTACTACGTAACAGCTAACGTATGCTCATTATGTAACTTTATTCCAGATAGAAACAAAGAAGTTGAATTTATAAAACTATTTGACTGTTTTCTAATATGGGATTTTTATTCAACTAGTAACCTATAGAATGATTGACATTAAGTAACAGTGCTTGTTGAAATTTTATCATGAGTAAAAAAATTAACAATAAGGTCAGTTCATCAACTGAAATGAATGACGGCGACTCTTTCTAAAAAAGAAGTAATATTTTTCTCATGTATTCATCGTTAAACTATTTTTTAGTTAATTCGTATCAATGTTTGCTCAGAATTAATATTTTTATTGATTAATATTAGTTATTATTACAAAAATCGTTAATAATCTGAATTCGATTTCTAATACTTTCGGTACTGAAAATAGTATAAAATATAGGAAGTCAATTTATATTAAATAAAAAGATTAAAGAAAGAAACATCTCTTTGTGTAACATATTATTTAAAGACATGATAGTTTGGGGACTTGACTAGTCACGATTTTTTCGTTTTATTTATTACGAGATCGTTGCATGCTACCGATGCTATCATAGGCCTTTTTCGTAACGAATCAACATTTACGCTTCTTAATAGAATCATAAGAAATTACAGAATCATTTTGTAGAAGTATAGATAAATGTTCGCGAACGATATAATGAACTACTAAAAATGTCCTCAATCTCAACATTATATATTATATTGCATATGACTCTTGTCCTAAATGTATACTTAGCATATGTAAACATCCTGTACGTTTCTTCAATATCATCAAAATGTCACAAATCTCAGTATCTTATTTAAGATGAAGAAGAATGTGTGCAATTATTATCTCGCCATTAGATCTGATTATTTCCAAGGAAACTGAACGTTTCATATTTGAAAGGCTACGTTTAGAGAAAAAAGTTACTAGATCGAAAGCACAATGTACAGGTTACATACATTAGTTATAATTATTAAATGAATGTCAATTGAGAATGTTCTCAAAGTACATTGACAAGATATTAAAAAATGAACAATTTTTCAATAAAATGTGTAGTTTGGGGGCATAACTTGTAAATATTTTATTTTTCGTAATCCAAAGAAACTTGCAAAGGGTGACTACATCATTTTGTAGAAGGTTGAATTAATCCCCAATCTATACAATATATTATCAAAAATAACCTGAATCTCCACATTATAACAACATTTCAAGCTTCTATGTCTTCAAGAAATTGCATATGATTATTCTGTACTCAAAGTATACATTGCGTTTATAAACATCGGACAATTCTACCATGTATTATGGAGACATTTGTTATAACGTATAGTATGGGAACATGTTCTCAAAATATACACTGAATCGCAGTGTCCTCAATTTATATGTTAGGTTGAAAATTCCTTTTTTCTGGAAAAGTTTTCTTAGAAGATCATTTTCTCAAGTCATATCGTGATGCTGGGACATTGGTGCACGATAATCAACAAAAAAAAATGCAGTGTCCCAAACTATACGTTGGACATATATACATATATATATCTATTTGCGTCCAATACCCACTAATCTATTCGTTGCTTATTATATATATATATATATATATATATATATATATATATATTTTATTATATGAAATTTATGTATTTATCAGTTTATAAATAAATATATTTAAACAATATTTATTTTTGAATTTTGTCTATTGCATTATTTTTAATTACTTTATGTTTTTTATTTTTGTCGATGGATTTATATAGTAAATTGGCTAGCTCAGGATATTTTGATTATATTGTTTTACTTTATTGTGTTATTGGAAAACATGAGAACTCTTAACTCCCTTTAGATTCTGGCAGATATTATAATATGCGAAATTTGTATTTACTAAATATTATATTATTTTAACTCCTTTGAAAACGCTTTGAATATCTATGCGGAACATACCTATTCGAACCTCTATGATGATTTTCTGGAACTATTTATGTCAATTGTTAAAATAAAAACAAACATATGAAATGAAATTTAGTTTATATATATACGAACTATCATTGAATTGAAAAACACTATCGGTATGAAGAAAAATCAGTTAAAACAAATTATTACTATAAACTAATATACATGAAATGGTTAGAATTTTTAATACATATAAAACAACGAATAGTGAACTTTTGGCCAATTAATAATGTTTGTGAAATTTTTAATGGTATACCATATAAATTGTTTATACACTGACCTGTTTCTATCACTTTAAAGTTTCTGTTGTGCACTCTGCTTCGGATTCATCTCTCTGGAATGAAGCTGGATTCTTGTTGAATATCGTAGGAAAACAAACTTGATAGTTTGTTGTAGGTAAGTCGAGATTTTGGTTTAATTTTTCAGTAAATACAACTTATAATGTTTATTATCTTACTAAATGTCTTTGAAACTAATAATCAATATTCCATTGTGGACTTTTGATAAAATTCAGACATATCATCCCTTCTCAAAATATAGATTAGCTGCATTTTCCACAAATAATGAATGTTTACAAATATTTTCTTCTAGAAATGTCTCTATTATTATTATTTATCATTTAAATTCAATTTTGCTTTTGATTTCTAAAGATTTCCGCAGAATTTAACAAATTATTAGAAAAATTTTCTTACATGTCCATCTGCTTTTGAACCACCACACCTAATTCATTGTTCCTCAAATCAACAAAACTCTCGTTGCTAGCCTTGTTATTTCCAACAAAAAACTAACAAGTAACTAGATATCATGGTTTAATTTATTTACTGTCTAACATTAATGATAATTATTTTCCTCTATTTTTATTGTTATTAATTATTTGTGAAAAATTTTAAAATAATTCATTATATCTATTTACATACAATATCATTCCAAAATATGCCTTATTTTTATATCAATAATAATTTTTATCCCACTTTAAATTACAATATCTATGAATTTATAATCATAATCTTCTTAAAATCTTTTATAATGTCTTTCAATTACTCTTTTATATGTAATTCAACAATTATTTTATATAAACTTTGGCTTAACCTTTACTATTGTTATCAATCTTTAAACACTCCTGCTGTTTTGAAAATAATCAATACTTCGAACATAACATATCTCTATGGTTGAAAATATTTCTGCTCTGTTAATTCTGTGTTACATGACATGAAGTTTTTACTGACACTTCTACATAAGAATCAACAAATGATATAACATGTATTCATATTAGTATCAGTTATATATATTGTTTATCATCGTTTAAATAATAATTTTATGTTCTTTTTCAGATTCTTTTGTTATTCTAGATAGAATATACAATTCATTGTCTATGTTGCTGATAACAATTTGGATTTATAATTTACTAAGAAAATGGGTTAAGGTTTTGTGATTCATAACTATTTACAATCTGAAAATAAAGGTAACAAATTTTAATCTTGCTAATATATTTCTATATTATAAAGGATAATTAATCTCATAGATGTTCGATTTGATATGATACATATTGTTTAGTTATAATTGTCAATATAAATAGTAATTTTATCTGTCTGAAGAAAGTGATTTCTATTTGTTATTCAACAAAGTTACAAATTTCTCATATTTGTGTATCATTCTCTTGAATATTCATTATGATAAGTTCAATATATATATATATATATATATATATATATATATATATATATATATAACAAAGACATTCATGGGTAATTCACGCAAAATAAAGGGCTACTGAAATAGAGTGGTAGCCGTGGACATGCATGTTTCTGGCTCATTTTGCCTCATCAGCACGGCATAACCAAATAAGGATGTGAAATTTGGGAGCAAAGATGTTAATCGAAACATTGGAAAACACAAAATAACGGATTTCAGCAGGGAAACCAAACGCTCATTTGTGTCTTCAATTGGAAGATCCCGAGTTTTCAGGACATCAACCAACATCGACACGGAGGCGCATATAGCCCCCCGCCATGAACCTTCCGACCCATAGTAAATAACAAAGAGATGTAGGAATATCGCGTGATATGTTAACAACAACAACAAAGACATTCATGGGTAATTCACGCAAAATAAAGGGCTACTGAAATAGAGTGGTAACCGTGGACATGCATGTTTCTGGCTCATGGGTCGGAAGGTTCATGGCGGGGGGGCTATATGCGCCTCCGTGTCGATGTTGGTTGATGTCCTGAAAACTCGGGATCTTCCAATTGAAGACACAAATGAGCGTTTGGTTTCCCTGCTGAAATCCGTTATTTTGTGTTTTCCAATGTTTCGATTAACATCTTTGCTCCCAAATTTCACATCCTTATTTGGTTATGCCGTGCTGATGAGGCAAAATGAGCCAGAAACATGCATGTCCACGGTTACCACTCTATTTCAGTAGCCCTTTATTTTGCGTGAATTACCCATGAATGTCTTTGTTGTTAACATATCACGCGATATTCCTACATCTCTTTATATATATATATATATATATATATATATATATATATATATATATAACGGCGGACGAGTACACTCACTTCCCACTAAAATAGAATAAGTAAACAAAGCAAACGTGTCACTGCACCTTAAAGTACTTTGTTGTTACATTATTATTATGCTATCACAGCAATGACGGTTTGAAGAGTTTTTACTGTATTAATTTCAAACCTAATTTTATAACAAATTTAATTAATATTTTACATACTTTTAAAATCTTTTTTCCAATAACATTGTTAGCACGCATTTGTAGCCTTGATAAGATTTATAGATTTTTATATTCTTTATACAAATTTCAAAGTTTCAAAAAACTAATTTCAATTATCTTGAACATTTACAGGACTCCCAAATAATGGAAAATATATTAAAACAAATGCTAATGCTGGGATTATGATATGTGTATTTTGTGGAAATTTATACACGAAACGAGTTGAATTTTTCCGCCACTATTCAACACATCATTGTATAAAACGAAAAATATATAATAACAAATTTCAGAATAAAAATAGAAGTGGCACTAAAACTGGAATCATTGACATTGGCATTTTGAGAAATCTCTGTGTAAAAGATGAAATTGAAATAGTTGAACATGAATTGGAAGCAGAGCTGCAGAAAACCACATATCAGTTCAATGTTACTGATAATTTAAACTCTCGTATGGATGACGGTTTGAAATCGCTTTTAAAGGGAAGTTATTCAAGAAGAAAATTCTGTATTCTCTCAGAAGAAAGGCCATTCAAATGTGACGTTTCTACAAATATTTGTACGAAACCTAAGAAAATGCTAAATAAATCGAAATTTCACCAGGATAATGCAAGTTACCGAAAAGGGCAAGGAACCGACCTTACCATTCTCAGAAATCTTGATGAAGATATAAAAGATGAAAATAAAATAGATGAACATGATTTGAAAGCAGGGGTACAAGATATCAGATGCAATGACATTTTCAAGTTGAATATACTTAAAGATCAGAAATTAAAGAAAAGTGATTCACACACACATTTGCAAGCTCACAAATCTGACATTTCTTCGAAAACTTATTCACAGAAAAGTCGTTTAAATACACATTTGCCAATTCACACAGGAGAAAATCCATTCAAATGTAACATTTGTTTGAAATATTTTGCAGAGAAGAATAATTTAACTTCACATTTGCGTACTCACACAGGGGAAAAGCCATTCAAATGTAACATTTGTTTGAAATCTTTTGCAATCAAAACTCATTTAACTAATCATTTGCGTACTCACACAGGAGAAAAGCCATTCAAGTGTAACATTTGTTTGAAATCTTTTGCAGAGAAAAAAACTTTAACTTCACATTTGCGTACGCACACAGGGGAAACGCCATTCAAGTGTAACATTTGTTTGAAATCTTTTGCAGTGAAAAATATTTTAACTTCACATTTGCGTACTCACACAGGGGAAAAACCATTCAAATGTAACATTTGTTTGAAATCTTTTGTAATCAAAACTAATTTAACCGCACATTTGCGTACTCACACAGGGGAAAAACCATTCAAATGTAACATTTGTTTGAAATCTTTTGCAGAGAAAAATACTTTAACTTCACATTTGCGTACTCACACAGGGGAAAAACCATTCAAATGTAACATTTGTTTGAAATCTTTTGCAGAGAAAAGTACTTTAACTTCACATTTGCGTACTCACACAGGGGAAAAACCATTCAAATGTAACATTTGTTTGAAATCTTTTGCAATCAAAACTCATTTAACTAATCATTTGCGTACTCACACAGGAGAAAAGCCATTCAAGTGTAACATTTGTTTGAAATCTTTTGCAGAGAAAAAAACTTTAACTTCACATTTGCGTACGCACACAGGGGAAAAGCCATTCAAGTGTAACATTTGTTTGAAATCTTGTGCAGTGAAAAATATTTTAACTTCACATTTGCGTACGCACACAGGGGAAAAGCCATTCAAATGTAACATTTGTTTGAAATCTTTTGCAGAGAAAAGTACTTTAACTTCACATTTGCGTACTCACACAGGGGAAAAACCATTCAAATGTAACATTTGTTTGAAATCTTTTGCAATCAAAACTAATTTAACCGCACATTTGCGTACTCACACAGGGGAAAAACCATTCAAATGTAACATTTGTTTGAAATCTTTTGCAGAGAAAAATACTTTAACTTCACATTTGCGTACTCACACAGGGGAAAAACCATTCAAATGTAACATTTGTTTGAAATATTTTGCAAAGAAGAATAGTTTAACTAAACATTTGCGTACTCACACAGGAGAAAAGCCATCAAATGTAACATTTGTTTGAAATATTTTGCAGAGAAAAAAACTTTAACTTCACATTTGCGTACGCACACAGGGGAAAAGCCATTCAAGTGTAACATTTGTTTGAAATCTTTTGCAGTGAAAAATATTTTAACTTCACATTTGCGTACGCACACAGGGGAAAAGCCATTCAAATGTAACATTTGTTTGAAATCTTTTGCAGAGAAAAGTACTTTAACTTCACATTTGCGTACGCACACAGGGGAAAAGCCATTCAAGTGTAACATTTGTTTGAAATCTTTTGCAGTGAAAAATATTTTAACTTCACATTTGCGTACTCACACAGGGGAAAAACCATTCAAATGTAACATTTGTTTGAAATCTTTTGCAATCAAAACTAATTTAACCGCACATTTGCGTACTCACACAGGGGAAAAACCATTCAAATGTAACATTTGTTTGAAATCTTTTGCAGAGAAAAATACTTTAACTTCACATTTGCGTACTCACACAGGGGAAAAACCATTCAAATGTAACATTTGTTTGAAATCTTTTGCAGAGAAAAGTACTTTAACTTCACATTTGCGTACTCACACAGGGGAAAAACCATTCAAATGTAACATTTGTTTGAAATCTTTTGCAATCAAAACTCATTTAACTAATCATTTGCGTACTCACACAGGAGAAAAGCCATTCAAGTGTAACATTTGTTTGAAATCTTTTGCAGAGAAAAAAACTTTAACTTCACATTTGCGTACGCACACAGGGGAAAAGCCATTCAAGTGTAACATTTGTTTGAAATCTTTTGCAGTGAAAAATATTTTAACTTCACATTTGCGTACTCACACAGGGGAAAAACCATTCAAATGTAACATTTGTTTGAAATCTTTTGCAGAGAAAAATACTTTAACTTCACATTTGCGTACTCACACAGGGGAAAAACCATTCAAATGTAACATTTGTTTGAAATCTTTTGCAATGAAAACTAATTTAACCGCACATTTGCGTACTCACACAGGGGAAAAACCATTCAAATGTAACATTTGTTTGAAATCTTTTGCAGAGAAAAATACTTTAACTTCACATTTGCGTACTCACACAGGGGAAAAACCATTCAAATGTAACATTTGTTTGAAATCTTTTGCAATCAAAACTAATTTAACCGCACATTTGCGTACTCACTCAGGAGGAAAGCCATTCAAATGTAACATTTGTTTGAAATATTTTGCAAAGAAGAATAGTTTAACTAAACATTTGCGTACTCACACAGGAGAAAAGCCATCAAATGTAACATTTGTTTGAAATATTTTGCAGAGAAAAAAACTTTAACTTCACATTTGCGTACTCACACAGGGGAAAAGCCATTCAAATGTAACATTTGTTTGAAATCTTTTGCAGAGAAAAATACTTTGTTTACAATTGCGTACTCACACAGGGGAAAAGCCATTCAAACGTAACATTAGTTTGAAATATTTTGCAATCGAAACTAATTTAACCGCACATTTGCGTTCTCACACAGGAGAAAAGTCATTCAAGTGTAACATTTGTTTGAAATCTTTTGCAGAGAAGAATAGTTTAACTAAACATTTACGTACTCACACAGGAGAAAAGCCATTCAAATGTAACATTTGTTTGAAATATTTTGCAGGCAAGAATAGTTTAACTTCACATTTGCGTACTCACACAGGAGAAAAGCCAATCAAATGTAACATTTATTTGAAATCTTTTGCAGGGAAAAATAATTTAACTTCACATTTGCGTACTCACACAGGGGAAAAGCCATTCAAATGTAACATTTGTTTGAAATCTTTTGCAGAGAAAAGAACTTCAACTTCACATTTGCATACTCACACGGGAGAAAAGCCAATCAAATGTAACTTTTGTTTGAAATCTTTTGCAGAGAAAAGTACTTTAACTTCACATTTGCGTACTCATACAGGAGAAAAGCCATTCAAATGTAACTTTTGTTTGAAATCTTTTGCAGAGAAAAGAACTTTAACTTCACATTTGCGTACTCACACGGGAGAAAAGCCATTGAAATGTAACATTTGTTTGAAATCTTTTGCACTCAAAACTCATTTAACTAAACATTTCCGTACTTATACAGGAGAAAAGCCATCAAATGTAACATTTGTTTGAAAGCTTTTGCAGAGAAAGTACTTTCACTTCACATTTGCGTACTCACACAGGGGAGAAGGCATTCAAATGTAACTTTTGTTTGAAATCTTTTGCAGAGAAAAGAACTTTAACTTCACATTTGCGTACTCACACGGGAGAAAAGCCATTCAAATGTAACATTTGTTTGAAATCTTTTACACTCAAAACTCATTTAACTAAACATTTCCGTACTTATACAGGAGAAAAGCCATCAAATGTAACATTTGTTTGAAAGCTTTTGCAGAGAAAGTACTTTCACTTCACATTTGCGTACTCACACAGGGGAGAAGGCATTCAAATGTAACAGTTGTTTGAAATCTTTGGCATGTGAAAGTGGTTTAACTTCACATTTGCGTACTCACACATGAGAAAAGCCAATGAAATGTAACATTTGTTTGAAATCTTCTGTAGGCAAATATAATTTAATTAAACATTTGCGTATTCACACAGGAGAAAAGCCATCAAATGTGACATTTGTTTGAAATCGTTTGCAGTGAAAAGTGGTTTAACTCGCATCAACTGTAACATGTAAAAAGTTTTTACGGCTCGTTGCAATTTAAATGACACTGTATAATATAAATGATTATTTTACACGAAAAATATCAAATAATGTTATTATAATTTCAAAGCAATTTTAATTTGCAGTTATTTAAATGACACTGAGTAATATAAATGTTTATTTTACAAAAAAAATACCAACGAATGTTATTATAATTCCAAAGAAACCTTTAATTTGAATGTATTTGAGTGCAGACTGCCACTGTATGTTACATTTGTGAGTGTTATACATTGTTTGATAAGCCGATATACATTCATAAATACCTTATCCTAATGTTCATTTGTTTTTTGTTCCGTACCGGCGTCTGGGCTTCGTTGGCTCTAGAAGATTTTCATCTGGACAGGTTTGCTGATCGATACTCGTGGGGCGTTGATGATTTATATTCTCTGGACTCCAAAGGCTGTGATACGGTTCTATTTTCTGGTTCAATCCGGCTCCGAATGTCCATGTTTTACAATCTCATTTTTTTTGAGAACGTAATTTTACGGGAAGTCTTCATTTTAAACTGAACTATTTACGTATATTTATGTAGGATTTGGATGGTTTAATGAATTAAACTATTATATCACTTTCACTTGTATATATTAGCGGGAATTACATGCTGTTCAATTTGCTGAACAGTTAAGAAGTTCACTGATTTTTATTTATATATTGTATCACTTTATCACATGATCTGATATAAATGAATGAATGTTAAAATGTTATACCAGTAGAAAACGCCGGTAGAATATTATAATGAGAGTACCATTATGTACGAAGGTTGACTGGGAAAGTGATGAAAAATAGGGTCTTATTCCTATTTATAGGTCGTTAAAAGTGGGTTGTAACAAGGAGAGTCATGTGAGGATGTAGCAAATGGGGGATAACGATTTAAAATATAACCGTCATACAACTGTTGAAAATATTAGTCGAGGCACGCATTTTTTGTGAATAAAAGAAATTGTTATTTGTTGAGCTACTGTCTTTTCTAAGCAGTTTTTATGACGCGATAAGAAATTGAACGCTTTGATGTACGCAGTGAGTGAAGATGTAACATAAGATAAGGAAATGGTTATCTGTGTTTTTTGTTGTGAAAGGGACTTTGGAATGAAATTTTGTGTAGTTAAAGAAATATTATATAAATGAAGGGGATTATATTTTTATTTAAGATGTATGAGGAATATATGAATTTTGATATACAGGGTGAATACAAAGTAAGAATTTACAGTAGGAATTTGAGTGTTAATTCAAATTCGTACAAGTAGTGAAGTGTTTATATAAGTTAGTTAAATTGCATATACTGTTTATATAATATAAATTAGTAAATAGTTTAGTGAATAAATGAATTGAGTAGACATACCGTGTGTATGAATTTATCCCACCCGTCGTATTCAAACGTTTAAATAAATAATAACATTACTGTACAGTATTGAACAATCAAATCAATGAGCTTAGACAGTGCATCGGAAGAAGAATTGATTAGTGAAATTGAAAGCTGTGAGGATTACAATAAGATGTATGCCAAAACAAGAATAAAGCTTGAGAAAATAAAAGTTGATTTAACTACAGTAGTAAATAATGCCCACATATATAATGTTCCCAACCAAAGTTCCTTGGAAAGAACAGGTATGCTTAAGCTGCCAAAAGTAGAATTTAAACGTTACGACGGCAGTATAAAAGAGTGGTTATCCTTTTGGGCGCAGTTTAAGAAAATTCACAGCGAAAGCATGCAAAGTAGGTTTGGCAGTGAGGATTTGCAGATCGATGTGTATATTCGAGAACTTCTGAAACTAATCCTTAGCAATTCAGTCTCCAAACAAAAATTTGAAATTGCTGTTCTCTACGATCAAATATAGACACAGTTGCGTGCACTCGAAACATTAGGCATATCCTCCGAAATGTGTTCTGCTATGCTGTACGCGCTAATCGAATCCTGTTCATCACATGAATTAATTAGGATTTGGCAACGTGAATAGTTTTTAAATAATTCTTCGTTCCCAGAGACTAGACTACGAGTACACACCTCTATAGAAGTTCGTCCAAAAATCGTATGGCATTTCTTAGACATGAGGTGGAGAACGAGCAATGATTCGATTTAGCTGCCGAAAGTTTCGGAATTAAGGAGTCATCACCGCCTGATAAACACGATAAGCAGAGTTCCGCTAGAGATAAGAAATTTAGGCGAAACAGTGAAATCCCTACTGCGGGGGGAGTTATGAATTGCGAATTACCACATGTATTTTTTGTACAGGGTCTCATGATAGTTCGAGCTGTTTCAAGGCGCAGAAGATATCTTACGAGCAACGAAAGGAAGTACTCGCACAAAAAGGCCTGTTATCGCTGTCTAAAGGTGGGTCACCAGTCGAAAAGGTGTAGAAGTCGTCTAAGATGTATTTTATGTAAGCGTTCTAATGTGTCCTGACGTTATAGAAAATAAGCCTACCACCAGTGTAGAAGCTGCTGTTACGAGAGATGTTCAAAGAAATCAGACCCTATCCAATTGTACAAGCAGCCAGGTATTTTTGCAGACGATTCGAATTATCTTGAAAAGTGTAGTTGGGTCTATTGTAGTACGAGCCTGGATTGATAGTGGATCGCAGAGGTCGTACATTTTGAAAACCACTGCTAGACAGCTTGGATATAAACCTAGACGTTGCGAAAAAATCGTTCATAGTCTATTTGGTGGGAGACAGGTTTTAAATACCCATATCTACTATGACATTACAATTTCTAATGGAGACTATAACTACATGTTTGAAGCCCTCGATAAGACTACTATTTGTGGTGACATTGTTCCAGTTCTTCAACGTCAGTGGACAGAGGAAATGAAATACTTCGACGCTGGAAATCCCGGTCCGATCGAGCTATTATTAGAAGCGGATATCGGGGGAAGTTTGTATACCGGGAGACGCCGAGAATTAAAATGTGGCCTATTCGCAATTGAGACTCATTTTGGCTGGACGCTTATGAGAAAAATACCAACCACCCAGACAACATTAGATATTCTATAAATATCCGTGGAATATTCATTTTGGCATATTGGAATATTCTCTGAAAATGCCAAGAATACCTTTATGCTTTTTGGAATATTCCTAGAAAGAGAAAATGGGAATATCCTAAATATTCAGAGAATATTCCCAAATGAATATTCTTTTTCGTATTATATATAAGCTAGGATTATGCCGAGAATATTCAGAAAAGCATTATCTAAGAATGTTCTTCAACCCGACCATTCACTGGATGGTGGCTTCTAAAGTGATAAAGTGGCACAGGTACAAATTGGATTCAGAACATGAGTCCAATAACATTAGTGCTTAATTCTGGTTACACCTAGGAAAAAAATATATTTTAACTACCTAAGCATAATAAAATAAAATTCAATATTAAATTGTCCAAATTTTTATTAGACAAACATAAATTTTATACCTCTCTATAAACTTTTAAAATTTATGAATATTCAACTATAACTTTCATTTTATCGTTTTTAAACCAAAACGAAAGAGCTTCACAAAATAAATAAACCATTAATCTACTTGTTGAACATCTGTTTCGTAAAATTAAATTTTTATAGATACTTACATTCTCTTGTGAGAAATGAAAAATAATGAAAAAACAAAATTGACCAAATACTTGTTTCTATCCAAAAATATAGAGTTAATCTTTTAAAATTTGTAAATATTTATAGGGCCCACACACTGCGAGTTTTTAGCTATACCTAAATGGATAAACTGTCCGGTTAAGGCTACATAACTGAGGTATAACTGAAAAACATCCTTATTGTTGACGTTTTGCAATCAGATATATCAATTTACCCGTTCGAGTAAGGCAGTGTTAAAAGCTGGCAGCGTGTGGATTCATAAACTTGCGTAATATCATCACAGTCACTAGCATGTATTGCGACGGCCTGAGATGAATGTGCCGGTTGCTGTAATGGTGTGGTATCTGCAATTATAAAAGTAATTGTAGTAATCATTTGTAGAAATTTTACAAATATAAGTATAAAAATATCGATATTTTCTTAAATTTGTCACTATGCAGAATACATTACATTGACACTGGTATTCTGTACTGTCACTTAAATACCAAAGCATACGATGATTAATTATTGTATGCTTTTCTCATGAAAGTTTTTACCAGCCTCAAGTTCTTAAGATAATTTACTTGTTTAAATGAATGTTGACTTCGTTTTATAAACCGACATGAATGTTTTAATTTTTTTGTTTTTATTATCTCAACACCAGGATTTTCCCTTATACAAATTTCAAGAAGGTATTATTCCGTCAAAAAGTATTAATTAATTATACGGCCAGATGACAAAAAATAAGTATCAAAAACAGCTGCTACTTAAATTTAATATTTACCAGACTGAGTAACTATTTTTGTTAGTGGATCATTCAATAAAATATGACCTTTGCATTTTAACCATGGAAATAGGGTAGGCACAGCTAGCTGAAACAAATGCTTGGGATATCCTCCTTTGGAAATAAATTTTTCCTGACAGTGAAGTTCATATAACCTATAATTCTATTGTAAAGCATCTGTAGTCTTTTCCAAACAAATCTGCACAGTTACAATCTTCCAACCATAAGTGTGCCCTAAAAAGTAAAAAAATGTAGTTATTCACATGTTTATATTAACTACTAATTTATTATTCAACATATATTTAGCTGAACAGGGCTCGTCAGCAGAAAGCTTATTGTAGTACATATTATTATTTCATGTTATTAAAGGCAGAGGGACAGATCAATGCTAACAAACCAAAAACATAGAGAATTACACAACTTACGATGCATAGGTACATGTAAAATATTAAAAAAGTAATATATACCTATAATATATTGCATATAGAAACAATTACTCTTACCTCACAGGGTCTTTGGGAAATCCAAACATAATTATTCCTTCTCCTGTTCTTGAGTGACATCCACGAACTTCACAAGTTATTCATCCCATAACAAATACAATAATTTCTGTCTAAGAGTTCCACTAGTCACGATATTGTTGAAAACAAAATCAAAATAAACTTTAATTAAAGCACAATCCACTCCAGTTCATAGGTTGATATTAGATAAAACCATAGATTAGGGAGGATAAAACGGAAGAGAAACGAACCTATTGACACTTGACTTTGAGCATGCCATACTTAAGTCCATCACACATGATATTAGAAATTAACCAATAAACGTGTGTACAGAGAACGCCAGTTACATTTTAATTGGCTGGCGGCTTTTTGTTGACGCGATTGGGTACCTGTCTTGATTTGTCTTTACGCTGAATGTTATAATTATCATTTATATCTTTGTTCTCTTTTTATCACACGACGATATGACGAATAACAATATATCCACACCGTATCAACCATTTATGTAGTGTTCATATCGAGGATATTTTTATATCTTTTTCTTATCTTATAATCTCTATCTGAACTTCAATGAGTTTAATACATGGTTTAATTTGATATGTTATATTTATTATTTGTATGAAGGTTATTTTAACTATTTACACCTATGCATAGGGTTGAATATCCGGATAAATGTTTGAACTATAACTTTCGTCGCATGTGAAAAATAATATTAATTTTCTTTAATCATAAGTAAATATGCTTAAAAGAATATGCTAGGAATATTCAGTTTGGTAATATTCTTAAATGAATATTTTAAGAATATTCAATTTGATAATATTCTAAAATGAATATTTTAAGAATATTCATCAGGCTTGTTCTGTGACTATTCACTAAAATATTCAAAAATAATATTAATATTATAAGAATATTCTTAGTTGATTCGGAATATTCTTATACTTCTTGGTGTATTTAAAGATTATTCTATGAATATCCCATGTTGTCTGGGCACAAACAATCGATCCGATGTGGTGACAACTCTGTATTTGTTTGTCAATTAGCGATATGTGGGAACTTGAGACTATTGGCATTAAAAATCCTTCAGACACGCCTAACAAAGAAGAACATGCCATAGAGGCTAAGAAATTATTTCTACTGACAGTAAAAGTATATAAAAATGGACGTTACGTGGTTCAACTTCCATGGATTGATGGACACCTCTTAATTCCGACAAATTACAAAATGGCTGGAAAGAGGTTAATCACTAATGTAAGCAAGTTGAAGAAACAAGGGGTTTTTGAGTTATATGATGATGTTTTTGCAGAATGGGAAAGAGGTCATCGAAATAGTTGGACCATCTCCAGAATTGAACCTAACTAAAGGTCATTATCTGCCACACTGACCAGTTATAAAAGAAAACAGAGCTACCACCAATATTTGACTAGTATTTGACGCATCGGTACATGAGGGGAAACCAGCATTGAACCACTGTTTAGAAAAAGGGAAATTAGTTGATTCCGTCCATGTTACTCAGGTTTAGAGAAAATAAACTGGGAGTGACGACAGATATCCGTAGAGCTTTTCTTGAAATAGATCTCTGTTAATATGATCGTGATTTTCTTAGATTTTTATGGTTCGATTCTCAATGTCAAGAAATTGTTTTGCGCCACAGACGTGTGGTTTTTGGAGACAACAGTAGCCCTTTTCTTTTAGGAGCAACGATAGAATATAATTTATCTACGTATCTCGAAAAGGGTCCCAATTCAGGAAAATATTCTCGAGAAACCCTTGAACGGTTGAGTAGGAGTTTCTACGTTGACAATTGCGTCGCTAGCCTGAATGATGAAAAATCCCTGTCTGAATGTATTAAGGAAGCAACTGCAGTTATGGCCGAAGGTCAGTTTTAATTAAGAGGGTGGCAGTATACCATATGTGATACCTGTTCCTTCTTAGGTTTAGTCTGGGAACAGCAGAGAGACGTTTTATCATTGAATCCAGAATTCATTTTGTCTGACCGTAACCAAGAACTATTGGTAGTATCGAAACTACTAATCTTGTCCATTTCACTTAAAGTTTTCGACCCTATCGGACTCACGTGCCCCTCTGTTTTGGTACCCAAACTTTTGTTACAAAGCCTATGAACGGAACGACTCACTTGGTACCAGACAGTAGATGACGACACTGCACACCCAAGACATGGGTCAGAGATTTACCCTACCTGAAGAAAATTGAAATACATCGATGACTGTGGACTACAAATTCTGATTCGCAAGACCTAAGTCTCCACACATTTTATGATGCCAGTAACAGTGCGATCGCAAGCGCCATATTTTTGAGAGCTTTATAAATGGAAAGGTTGCAGTCTTTTTGTTGGCCGTTTAAGCTCGAGTAGCACCCTTAAAAAGATCAAATACCAAAATGACCATTCCCCGACTGGAATTGTTGGCTGTCACCATATGAGCTAGGTTGTATGCGCATGTCGTGGAGCGACTTCTCTACTGTCATATTGTGGATTCAAAGGATAGAAGAGTGGGGAGTTTTTGTCTGAAACCGGGTGACTGAGATACGTAATTTGACCGATGCTGAAAAATTGCGCCACCTACCAGGTATACATAACCCAGCAGATTTTCCATCGCGGGGGTGTTCTCCAAAAATTGTTTGATTCTAAATAATGGGAGGGCTCAACATGGCAATTCTGCAAACTCGTGTGAAATCTTTCGTTTTCAACATTAGATCATATATACTACCGTGGATGCATCAATGCCATGAGAACTACATACACGTTCCTGTTTCCAACATGACTAAGTTACACTATCTTCTTCTGTTGTATGAAATTCCTCATAGCTTTGTCTTTATTTCGGTCTGCCAATTAAGCATGCGCTTTAAAAATCTGAACGTATGACCACGTTCAATTTAAGAACTTGTGTCCTTGTTGCCAGATTCATATACATTTATTGTTATTCTTCACTTTTTTAATACTTTCAATAAAAAACCTTTTTCGTTCATTATCTAAGATAAGTTATATTTAAATTCAATAATGTTATTTTAATGTATATACATTTTAACCAACTAATTATTGTACAAAATTGTTGCTTGATTATTTATTTTTGTAGTACGGGGTAAATAGAAATAAGAAATTGCTTAGATATTTGGCAATGTTGATAGCGTTCTTTACTCGCATCGGCACCATAATAATAATATGGCGAGTAGTTTTTGGGCTTTATCAAGTGTTTACTGTTTGCGATATTTTAAAGTTATCAAACATTGATTTTTCTTAAGATAAGAATAAATTGTGAATGTAAATTGAAAAATAGTGGGATTGTAGAGTTAGAAATAAATTTGATGTTTTCTTTAGGAACGATTTAAATGTTTCAAACATAAAATTATGTATCTTATAAACAATTTCTAATTTCTTTCCAATAATTTTCTCAATTTAAGTAAGAGTAGGTACCTATATTAAATATTTTAAAAGATTATTAATTGGTAAAGTATGGAAGTATACGTTTAAAACGATAAGGTATTTTAAAAGATTTAATTTATTAGTAAAATATGAAAATATATGTTTAGACCGATCATGTTGTTTCTTCATAGTACAGTTTTAGGGACAAAAAGCAGTTTTAAAAATCACCACGTACCCGTATCGCAATGCGCATGTGCAGAAGCGATACGTGGGTTTCGTTACGTTACGTGAAACGTATCCGTCACACGTACCTAACGTACCGTATTGCATTCTTATGTTCTATGTTCGCGTTTTTCAATGGTCAAACGACGAAAGTGATGTTGTATGCTCAAAAATCATAACCTCAGATTATTTATATTACTAATTTGAGGTAAAAACAAGAAACGTAAAGGTCACTTTAAAAAATATTGTCTAGGTTAAAAATTAAAACCCAAGAAATGGCTACGTTTGAATGCATTTGCTAACCGAACCTTTTAAGCTATTGCATAGCTTCTATCGCGGGCCTTGAGCGTGGAGACCGAATCCAGAAATTCCGCAACGAAAATAACCTAACACCCCCCACTCCGACCGGCACAGCGGTGATACTTTTTAGTTTTGCCATAGGTATATAGGTATTTATCATCTATGTACAACAGTGAATATCTGTACTCTTATAATTTGTGTACAAAGTGTTTTAAATATGAATAAACAAAGTGCATTTATTAATGAAGAAAGTCACAAAAAAATAGTGAAAGAAAATGAGTGAGTACTCTATATACATACATTTTATTATTATTATCACAAATGCAGTATTATTTTTTGTTTTGTTAATTTATATATAATACTGCTATAAAGATAACCAAAATTTTTTATATTAAAATGAGCGATATTAAAAGTAGCCCTTTTTATATACACACACACTTTTTATGTATAGGTAATACACATTAATGCCGCGCAGAGAAAGTATATATGATATTATATCTATATAAATGTACATCGCGCGAAATTTGATGATCAAAATCTTGATATCGTTATTTTTGTTCAATGTTTTTGAATGAATAATTGTTTTGGAGTGTATTTACCCTATTAATACCTAGATATTTTCTTTTTATAGAGATGAAAAGTGTAAAACTCTATGCAATAGCTTTACCGCGGCATTCTCCGAGTGCCACACGTCTTTTTTTAATTAGTCACGTATCTTCGTTACGTTACGTATACGGATAAGTGATGTATTTTAAAAATTGCTTTGTCTCTATTAAAAAATGATGTAACTTTTAACTACATTTTTGTTTGTAAAACAGTTTTTAGATGACAGATATTAATATTTTGTTGTGATAATTAAGTAGGGGAAGTCGGGGCAAAGTGAACTTTCTTTTTAAATTAAGTCTTTCGCGACAGTTAAACCGTTTACCATATCATCGTTGCGTATTGAAGTTGGCAGCAGTGGGCTATGTGTCAGAATCCACAGTAAGAATCAGATAAAGTTTTACAACGGTTTTTGATTTTTTTGACGTGAAATTCTGATATAGCAAGTAAGTAGAGTAATGTATAAGTCGGTTATTTGTTAAGTGTTTCTAATATTGCTAATACCTAGTGTTTAGCAACTAATAACAAGTAGTTTTTTTGGAAAATTGAAACGAAATGTCTTGACAATTTTACATTAACCTCACTTGTCAGAAATATTATTAGTTGGGGCAAAGTGAACTTTTTGGTATGGGGCAAAGTGAACCCTCGGTTCACTTTGCCCCCGATATTTTAAATATGTCTTCCTACTTATTTGAATAATTTGTTGTTTCCCATAAGCAATTGAAATCAAGATATTTTGACCTGTTTACAAAGAAATTTATTCTTACTCACATAAAAACGATTATTATTAGAATGAATACACATAATATTGTTTTTTCTTTTTCAGGTAAAATTGTTAAAAAATATGTTCGCAAAACTAAACATCAATCTTGGTCAGAGGTGTCAATGAAAAATGCAATTGATGCGGTGCGACAAGGACTATTAAAATATAAAAGAGCTGCTGTTCAATTTAATGTTCCGGCAGCAACATTATTCCGAAGACTTAAATCGGACAAAGAGTCTGATTTGGCAGCGAAAAAAGGGCTCGGACGATTTAAAACTGTTTTTTCACCGGAGCAAGAACAAGAATTAAAAGAGCACATTCTCGATATGGAACGACATTTATTTGGATTAACTATCTATAATTTTAGACGTCTTGCTTATCAATTTGCGGATGCAAATAATGTTCCCCACTGCTTCTCTCGCAAAAAAAAGTTGGCAGGAAAAGATTGGGCCTCCAATTTTATGAAGAGGCACCATGATTTATCTCTTCGAGCCCCAGAGCCAACATCTGCAACCCGAGCATCCGCATTTAATAAAGTGAACGTCAAATTTTTTTTTGATTTGCTAAAGGAACTATTAGATAGATATAAATTTCCTCCTAGCCGAATTTTTAACTGCGACGAGACGGGAATTAATACAGTTCCTAATAAACAGTCTAAAGTATTATCGCTCAAGGGAAAAAAACAAGTCGGTAGCCTATCATCTGCAGAACGTGGCACTCTTGTTACTGCTGAGATTTGTTTTAGTGCCACAAGGCAATAAATACATACCACCTCTTCTTGTTTTTTCTCGTGTCAAAAACAATTCCAATTTCTCAAAAGGTCTACCACATGAAAGTTTAGTAGTTCCTCATCCGTCAGGTTGGATGCAAAGTGAAATCTTTGCACCAACATGGTTTTCACATTTTATAAAATATGCTAAACCAACAGAAGATGACCCATCTTTGTTAATTTGCGATGGCCATTCGACCCATGTAAAAAATTTAAATTTAATTGTGATGGCAAGAGAAAGTAATGTTCACATTTTAATAATTACTTCACATCGTTTGCAACCTCTTGATGTTGCATTTATGTATCCATTAAGTTCTTATTATAGATACGGTGTCCAAAATTGGCTAAGGAATAATCCTGGAAAAGTTGTAACAATACATGAGGTTAGCACCATATTTGGTCAAGCATACATGAGAGCTGCAACAATTGAAAATGCACTGTCTGGCTTTAAACAAACGGGAATTTTTCCCTATGATAACCATATTTTTCCAGATATAGCGTTTGCGGCTGCAGAGGTTACTGACTGTCCTATTACAGAAATTAATGCCAACATAGCTGTAGAAAATATTCACGAATCTTCAGATAACGATGGCTCTGATTCATCAAACAAATTTTATGGACCTGATTCATTTAAGAAACAAAATGTTTCCAAAGCAAATGAAGCCCAATTTTCTTCAAAAAAATCAGCCAATTCAGCAGCTACCCCACCAAGAGAAATAATATCCATCTCTGAGGCAGGTCCCAGTTCCGCGTTATCAACAGAACGTCTTAATTGTTGATGAAATGAAAAATGCTGTTTCTCCTAGGGATATCATGCCTATACCAAAGATGGTTCCTAAAACTGCTAAAAGAAAAATTAGAAAAAAAGGATCTACAACTGTTATAACATCTTCTCCATATTTTGCTGAGTTAAAAGCAGAAAAAGGACAACAAAAAGCTAAACTTGTGGAAAAAGAACAAAAAGCTGCTATAAAAAGAAAAATTGTTGTTCACGATTCTTCCGATTCCGAAGAACCTAATATTCAGGAAACTGAGATGTGCGATGAATCTACTGACACAGAAATATTTTCTGATAATGAAGACGTGGAAATTGAGAAAATTAAAAAACTTAATGCCGAACCAACTACAAATCTATAGGTAGAGGATTATGTTCTAGTTGAGGTAACCAATGATAAACAGAAAAAAGATTTTGTTGCGCAAATAATAGACGTCAAAAAAACAAGTTATGAAGTGAAATTTATGAGGCAGTATCGAGGAAACTGGAACGTATTCATATTTCCAGATGTCAATGATGTTTCCATCATAACAAAAGCTGACATTAAAGGAAAACTACGCCCACAGAAGTTACGATATGGAAAATTCAGTTTTTATAAATAATTAGTTAATGAGTTCATGTTTTTTAAATATTTTTCGTATTAAAACGAATAAATGTTTGAAATTTTTTTTTGGTTCATTTGGCCCCACTTGAAGATTCATTTTGCCCGACTTAAAGATTCATTTTGCCCCACATGTGGGGCAAAGTGAACTTATTGCAGACTTCTCATAAACCGTTTATATGATATTGGATAAAAGATATTTTAGTTCTATATTTTTAATATATAAAGCTAAATGGTCCTGCAACCCTCTGATGCAAAAAATATCCCAAAATACCTTTTCGTTTAAGAATTATGTTATGACAAACCTTAAGTGGCCCACTTTGCCCCGACTTCACCTACTTGTTTCGTTTATTTATATAAATTCATGTTCCTTTATTATTAACTAAAAAAGGACCATTTTTTAAAGATTGTGATCATTGAAAGAAGTGAAAAGAAAGAAACTATATTCATGTTGACTAGATTCATAATATAATATTGTTAAATCAATAAATGAAACATTTTTATACTGAAATGAAAAAAAATCGCTGTGTATCCTAGTTTAAAATAAATGTATTTTAATCAAATATTTTGTTTCAATTTTCTTTCCTTAAGTGAGTGTGTTTGTGCACGTGCGATATTGAACATTTGGAGTTTTTTAGAATCTATTGGGTTCATTTGATTTAGGGGACTCCTTAGGATCTGGGTTTCTTTCAAATACAGAAATAAATTAGCCATATAAACAAAAAATATAAAATTTTATTTTGTCGTCTCCTCTACCAGATACTGGTACAATATGAACGTGAAATAGTCACCAGTAGCTAAATATCTGTTGAAAAATTGTATTTAGTTTAATGTCTGTAATCAACGTGGTTAAGCAAGACAAATCTACAATATTACCGTAAAATTATTAGAAGTTGTGCATCAGCAAAAATGGGCCAAAAAACAATGATTTAAATTTTGCGGTACATCGCAAATAATTTGTCGAATTATCGCAGGTGGGGCCGAGCATTTAAGATCTATTTTCTTATTCCTGCAGGCATAGAAAAAGTATAGTAGGCACAGCGTGTTAAAAGCGTCTTTAGACACTCGTTTCATAAAACTCGGAAACTAATTTCGTGAAACAAATTTGATAAAACATGAAGTTTCATGAAATCATTCAATTCAAACATAAATAGATACGCACATCAAGTTTCACAAAGTGGCGAAGCCGCGATTTTATCAAACTTGTAACTTAGGTTCATTGAATAAAAAGTTATTCAATGCTTAGTTTTCACTATTATTAGCTGTGTTCTTTTTACGGGATTTGCTCGAGCAGATCAGTTGCTCTACTCACTTAAATATTTTTTTCTACTTCCGTTACTAAAACCACACTTTGAACACGGGTTTGACATGTACAAAACGACTCTAAACACTAGTGTTTAAAATGCGAAAAGTCACATCTCGTTGATCTTTTGTTTTTTTAAACGTCAAAGCGAGTGTATCTTTTGTATGTTAAATTTCATGTTCCGTGATAATTTTATTACTCTGCGTCAATTGATTTGTCAGCCATCGTCCGTCATGTAATGTAAATATCGCTCAGTGATGCCAACTTGGGGGTTTTCTCCCTAAATTTAGGGAGAAAAAATCTATACAGGGAGTTTTTTAGGGGGAATAATTTTTTGGGGGTATTTTTAGGGATAAAATTTTAATTATTTTTTTTTAATTGCACTACTCTCCATACTCCATACACTAGTATTCAATAAAAGTTTATAAAAAAATTTGAATTGATCAAACGATACTACTGTCATTGATGGTTACTAGATGGTGCTGATGCATATGTCTATGTCTATATGCTAGTCGTAACAGCTGACAGCTAAAGTTATAATTTGTTATTGTTAGTTTAAAATAATTGTTTGTTTTAAATAATGTAAACGTTAGACTAATAAAACTATATTCGTTAATTGATTGTTACTTCTACGTCTGATTGCATTGAAAATGATATACTTGTGTTACAGTTGGGGAGTTTTAGTTTGAATTTAGTGGGTTTTGAAATTGCTTTAGGGGGAAAGTTTTCAAACAGTTGGCGACACTGATATCGCTGTTTAGCTCATCACTAATATTTACTATGCGAGTGGATGAACCCTACACATATGTTTTCTCTTTTTATTTCGTAACAACAATAGCACATCCCTGTCGGAGACATTGACGAAATTAAAGATTGATTTTATTGATAAGTGGCAATTATGGCGGTTCCATTGAATAAATTCAATGGGCGGTTCTGTTAATTCTAATTACAGCCACGCAGATGTCACTGAAATCAGTACGAAAATATCAGAGCTGACATCTATCATCGTATGTAATGGTTATGTTATCTATGGAATTTACTCAAGAATTTATGTCAAACTCATATTTTTTCCTTTCAATTTATAAAAAATTGTATGAATTTTCGGTATTTATGATTAATGTCAACTAAAGACCCCTGTAAACCATACGCTTGTAAAATTCAAGTGTGTCTTAGAGGTAATTATGCTGAAATAATAGTGACTCTTTTTATTACATAATTGGTATATTTTTTAGAGAACAAGTTTCAGGAGGATGCATGCCGCATTGTTATAGAAGATATGAGAAATTGCTGTAAAAAGTGGAAAGATAGAAGTTACGTTTGCGAAGGTATAGATACAAAAGAAAAATCAAAAACAGACAATGAACGACATTAGGGCGAGGATCAGAGCTAAAGATCGTGGAATAATTTATAGATATCCGAGGGTGTTTGTTATTACTACCACTAGTATTGCGTTGTTATGTTTTTTCTCCAAACCAATTTACGATATCTTCTTTAACAAAGATATACCAAATATTGAAGAACTAAGAAGAACTCATAAATCAAGATTTAGTAAAAACTAGAAAATGGATTCTGTTCAAATAGCTAGGCAGCGTTATAGGAATTATCCACTTTTGTTATCAAAGTGTGGAAAGGACGCTGCACAGTATGCAACATGTGTATTAAAAAAAGACAATGTTAATATGAATGATTGCAAAAAAGAATTTACGGACTTTAAAAACTGTTTACAAAAGGCGGCAGTGTCGTTAAAAACTAGAATTTAATCATAACAATGACTACATTATGGGAAAAATTTGTAAATATTGATTATAAAAAACATTTAGTTGTATCTCTATTCATAAGAATACTGTTGGTAATTTACAGTATACAGCATGATGAAGTTTCAAAAGTAAAATACACAGATATTGATTATAAAGTTTTTACAGATGCCGCTAGGCATTATTTAGATGGCAATTCACCTTATGATAGGCATACCTACCGTTACAGTCCTTTAGTAGCTATACTTTTATTGCCTAATATTATTCTTCATAACAGCTTTGGTAAATTGCTCTTTTGCTGCACTGATATTTTAGTGGCACTATTAATACGCTCTATTGTAAAAAACACAGTAAAGGAATATGATTGTTACAATCAAAAGAAGTCAAAAAAATCGATTTTGGAAGAAAGTAAATTTAAAAAATCCAATACTAAAACAAGAAAAAAACTTCGACAGTCTAATAAACAATATTTAAATGTTACCTCAGCTGAATTTAAACCAAAGAGTTCTATCGATTCAAAAGCCGATATTGCTATGTTAG
This sequence comes from Galeruca laticollis, assembly GCA_963921935.1. Taxonomy (NCBI): domain Eukaryota; kingdom Metazoa; phylum Arthropoda; class Insecta; order Coleoptera; family Chrysomelidae; genus Galeruca; species Galeruca laticollis. The sequence goes on along the minus strand of OY998181.1, from coordinate 154,180,810 downwards.
CTTGGTTGTTTAATCCGATGACTATAGCTATTGGAACAAGAGGCAACTGCGACAGCCTAGCAGGCTTTCTAGTTCTCTTAACACTATATTTTCTACAATGTAAACGCTATGTCTTTTTAGCCGGTCTAGTACATGGCATATCAATTCACTTTAGACTTTATCCAATAATATATAGCTTAACATACTTCATGTATTTAAGTAGATTCTCGTTTTATACAGCAGAAGATCGTAGAAGACTTAAAGCACTGCCATTTGCTATTGATAACGCTACTAATTTGAAAACACTAAAAAACATTGAGAATACTGTTGTTCAAAATCAAATACCAGCTAATAAATTGGTATCTCTGAATAATCTTAAAAAGGAAAGAAAAACAATATTTAAAAAAGAACATTTATTGTATTTAATACCTAATTTTGATCAGTTTAAATTGATAACTGGCTGTTTCCTATCACTGTCGTGTGTAACACTGTATTTTTATCACTTATTTGGATACACTTTTCTGAAGGAAACATATTTGTACCATTTTTTGAGAAAAGATCCAAAGCACAACTTTTCTTTATACTTTTATTTGCAGTATTTAACCGCTTGGGTAAAGAATATCGGATTATGGCAAAAAGCATTGATGTTATTACCCCAATTAGTGCTTATATCAGTTTTTTCTGTTAGGTATGGTCTTAACAGATTTACGTTAAATTTTTCCATACTTTTGCAAACTATTGTTATGGTAATTTATAATAGTGTTCTGACATCTCAATACTTTGTATGGATTATGGCAGTTCTGCCTCTTTGCTTGTGGCAAATAAGAATGACTAAAATGATGGGATTTGCACTCCTATGTGTGTGGTATATTGCTCAAGGTGTCTGGTTATTACCCGCTTATTTGTTAGAATTCCAAGGTCAAAACACTTTCTTGTATATCTGGTTACAAAGTGTATCCTTTTTCTGTGCCAATATTGCTATTTTAGGTAGACTGATCATGTACTTCATGCCTGTTAATGGAAAACATGATTAGGAATAGCTTGTAATTATTATTATACATTTGTAGAATGTTTGTATCAAAAAAATAAAAAAACAAAACAATGCTTTTTTTTTTAATTTTGGCAAATAGGTTTCCAAAACTGCTGATAGGGGAGAGTGAAACATTTCACTTCTCACTCGACAGGCTAATGTAAGCACTGGTCAGCAAACGTACATTTGGTAAGTAAATATTTTAAACCAGTATGAGCATAAAGATTAAATTTTTGTCGCTGTTTTATATTTTCATTTTAAGACAGGGATAAAAGTGTAGTTGAGATCTGATTGTACCAGAGGTAATTTTTTTTTATTCAATTTAATGTGCTTGAGACAGCTATGGCCATTAGCACAAGGCACAGTAATTTACAATAGATTATAAATATATAATATGAAAATAATTACAAACAATGAACTATAAGTCTTTAAATTTTACTCGGTAGATTCTGTTCTTTTAGAAACTGGATGGCTATGGTGATTTGCTGTGTACTAGTTAGGATATCCTTAATGTCGGTTTTTATTCCAAGCTGCTGACGTCTTTTGATGTAGTAGGGGCAGTCTACACGAATGTGTTGAATATCAAGTAGAGATTGACTGAGGGGAAAAGGTCATAAGGTAGCCATGAGTAAGTCGGGTGTGACCAATACGCAGTCTTTTTGCGACAACCTTCTCGGTTCTCAGTAGATCGGGGATGTCAAACTGTTCAATATTCAGATGTATTTTCCTTAAGAATGTTGCGGAATGGGTCCAGTGATTTAGCCATTTTTTTCATAGCGAGTTTTAGGTCTCTAGGAAGTTGGAGAGCTGTAGGTGTAGTGGTGGATAAGGCAGCTTCTTTAGCAAGGCGATCGGCGTTTTCATTACCAGTGTGTGAGGAAATCCATATAATAGTGACAGTTACATCATGAGAAATGAGGGTTTGATATGTGTCGTGGATGCTTTGAACGAGGGGATGATTTGTGAATAAGTTGTTGATGGATTGAATAGATGAGAGAAAGTCGGTACAAATAGCAACTTGTTCATGGGGGATTACACAGAGATTGAACGCTTGTAGAATAGTTCACGAGTGTGAACGCTACAAGAGGCTAGGATCCGGTAGGACTCCACGGCTGTTTGCGTAGTGGTAACAGCACATCCGACACCAGTCTCGATTTTTGAGGCGTCAGTGAAGAGGATCTGGTCGAATTTCTTCGAGATTATGATTTCTAAGAAGGATTTCTTTATAAGTTCGTGACTGGTTTCTTCCTTGCTGAACATGGTGAGTGTTACATCTTGGGAGTGTTTTGGTCCAGGGTGAGTTATGTGGGATGAGGATAGGGCTGGTTAGGGATAATTGAGTGTCAGGTATTAATTTTTGAAGAAGGAGGGGAATGGTATGTATGCGCGGGTTGGGTATTGGGGAGCTGGGAATGTGAGGAATTCATTGCAGAGGAAACTGGATTAGAGGGGTTGGATGAAGTGGTGGCTGCATAAGAAAGGAGGAGATATTGACGTCTGAGCCAGAGTGGAGGTTCATTGGCTTCAAGGCCTAGGCTCTCGGCTGGACTAGAGCGAAATGCGCCTAAACAAAGTCGGATGGCGGTATTGTGTACAGAGTTTAGTGTTTTCAGGACGTTTTTGGATGCTGACATATATGCTATACTACCATAATCTAGTTTAGATCGAATGAGAGCCCGGTATACTTTCAGGAGGGTAAATTCGCTAGCTCCGCACTGGTAGTGGGAGAGTGTTTTGATGATATTTAAGAGTTTTAGGCAGTATCCTCTGGTTTTTCGGATATGGTGTTTCCAAGAAAGTCGGGAGTCGAATCTCACTGATGCCAGAATTTTGCAGTGCTCGACGACTGGGAGAGAGCGGTTGGACACTAAAATTACAGGGTGAGGGGATGGGGCTTTTCTGCTGAATCTTATGAGCTTTGATTTTGTAGCTGAGAGGGAAAGGCCAAGAGAAGATATTCTACTATGTAATAGGTTCACAGCAGATTGGAGGAGTTTGCATGTAGTAGGTGTCGAGGCGCCGTGACAATAGATGACAAAGTCGTCTGCAGATTTGACAGGGGAGGGATGATTGTTACATAAATGACTAATAGAATGAATAATGTGCTGAGAATAGATCCCTGGGGCACACCGTCTTGTTGAACGTGAGTTAATGATAAGCAGCCATTTACTGAGACCCTAAAGGATCTATTACTGAGAAAGTGTGGGATAAATGAGGAAATGTTACCATTGAGGCCATAAAATGATAGTTTATCAATAATCGTCTGCTTTGGTAAGGTGTCAAATGCAGCTTCAATGTCAAAGAAAGAGGCTAACACCTCTTGTTTACGATTTATAGAATCGGCAATGTGGGTTTATAAGATTGCGAGGTTATCTCTTGTGGAACGGTGACGACGGAAACCGGATTGTTCTTTTGGCAAGATTTGGTGTTTTTCAATAAATCACATGAGTCGTCTGTTTATCATCTTTTCCATTAATGTGCATGTAGTACATGTAAGAGAAATCGGTCTATATAGGACTGTGGTAATGTAGATGGTTGTGACGGTTTTAGGATGGGAACGATAATGGATGTGTTCCATTGCGTAGGGAATAATTCAGAAGACCAAATGGTGTTATCAATGTTTAATATGGATACATTTTTAAAGAAAAATGTAAGGGATGTCGTCAGGACCAGCGGCAGAGTTTTTACATGAAGATAAGGCAGTTGTTAGTTCACTAAATGAAAATGGTAAATTAATATCGTTGATATCTTTGTAGGTGAGGTAAAGTGAGTTTGGGGTAGGCAAATTCATCAGGAATAGTTGTAAAGAGAGGCTTGGAGTTTGTTTTGAAATTTGTCATCAAATTTATCAGCAAATATGTTAGAAATAATTTGGCTATTGCTGGAGGGAGTGCCGTTATAAAAAGATGGGAAATTTTGTTGTTAGTTTTGTGACCTTTGGACCTATCGAGTTTTTTTCCATATTTGGGAGGGGTTTGAATTATTATCCAAGGTTGTTACATGGTTATGCCAGGAGTTTTTTTACTCTGTTAGATTATATATTTGGCTTTTGCTTTAAGTCTTTTAAATTTAACTAGGTTTTCAGGACTTTTGTGTTTGCGGAAAAAGTTGAGGGCACTTTTGGATTGTCGCACTGCTTGTTCGCATTGAGGGTTACACACCAAGGAACGATTTTATGACGGGGGATATGGGTAGTTTTGCCAATGTTAGTGAATGCTGCTGTAATGATGCCATTCGAGAAAAGCTTGATAGAATCATTAATATCATTGGTGGCAGAGGTAATTCACCCAGAAGAGATTCAGCCTCCTGTGAGAACTCAGGCCATTTCGCTTTCTTGAGGCGCCAATAACTTTTCACGTGAGCTTGTTCATCTGAGTCGTCACGCATAATTATAGGGTAATGATTGCTATCACATAGATCATCAGCAGTTTTCCAGGTTAAGTTAGGGGCAGTTTTGGGATCACATATGCTTTGATCAATGGCAGAAAAGGTATCGGAAGCGATATTTAAGTGGATATATGATCCCGTATTGAGGAGGCATGAATTAGTACAATTTATTATATTCTCAATAACTTTAAAACGTCCAAATGTGCGTGAGGAGCCCTACATACTGTGTGACGCGTTTTCCTCCCTAGGCGAAGACGTTGGTGCGCTGCGCTTGATATATCGGTAGCGGCATCTTGCTCTACCTCTTAACTCATTGGAACGTCACTTCTGACACCTTTGAAACCTTACACTTCCTCGGGTGCCAGATTTTTAACGTGGTTGTCTCCACAGCCCCTCGACTTCACTCGTCGAGAGTTCCAGGTAGCCTCAGATGGAGGTACGGTGAATTCCAGGGGTCTATTGTCAAAATTCGGGAGGTTTTTGCTAAATATATAAAAAAACGTTCTCGCTAGTCTTGAAATAAATATTATTATCCTGATCCACACTACGGAGAAGCTAAAATTCGTGCAGCCAAACAACTACTCTACCATAAGGAAGTACTAGTCTATAATAGGTCAATAAAACACAACACAGGTTTATTTCAGTTTTATTACAATTATACTTTCTAACCAAAAGCACATATGTATTATTTAGCTATATGTATATTTATATGTAGTAATTAGCGACGAAGCAGGCAGGACATAAGCGAGAGTGGTTTATGATCATAAAATAGCGTACATGCAAAGAAAAAAAAGCGGTAAAAGCAATCAAAAACTATTCTGTTTGGTGGTCTTTTCATTCAAATGTTTGATATCTAAACTCTCATGAAACGAACGGGTCAGGCGTTACTCAAAAAAAGAAAAACTATCAGATCGGGAAAACAATACTAAAGATCGGGGACTCTAGATTTAAAATATCAGGAAGCCCTAGCGTTTAGGTATGCCTGGCGCTCCCGGAGATTTCAATCAGGATTCTCCCTATCAAATTGGAAAACACAATACTAGGGTCGGGGTTCTAGACTTAAATTGTCAGAAATCTCACTAAAATTTGAACAAAATCGGGAACTACTATCAAGAAAACCCACTAAAAAAAATTCGGGAAAGGTAATCAAAACTGGGGATTCTAGATTCAATTAAGATTCTCCCTAAAATCGGAAAAGTTATCAAAGCACGGGAATTCTAAATTTAAAATATCAGGAAGACCTAGCGTTTATGTATGCCTGGCGCAACCTGAGATTTCAATCAAGAATTTTCCCAACAAATAGAAGAAAAAGGTATTAAAGAACGGAACTAATATCAACAAAACCCACTAAAGAAAATTCGGGAAAGGTAATGAAAACTGGGGATTCTAGATTCAATCAAGATTTTCCCTAAAATCGGAAAAGTTATCAAAGAACGGGAATTATAAATTTAAAATATCAGGAAGCCCTAGCGTTTATGTATGCCTGACGCAACCTGAGATTTCAATCAAGAATTTTCCCTACAAATCGAAGAAAAAAGGTATTAAAGAACGGAACTTATATCAACAAAACCCACTGAAAGAAAATTCGGGAAAGGTAATGAAAACTGGGAATTCTAGATTTAAAATATCCGGAAGCTCTAGCGTTTATGTATGCCTGGCGCAAACGGAGATTTCAATCAAGAATTTTCCCTACAAATCGAAGAAAAGGTATTAAAAAGAACGGGACGAATATCAACCAAACCTACTAAAAGAAAATTCGGGAAAGGTATTGAAACTGGGAATTCTAGATTTAAAATATCCGGAAGCCCTAGCGTTTATGTATGCCTGGCGCAAACGGAGATTTCAATCAAGAATTTTCCCTACAAATCGAAGAAAAAGGTATTAAAGAACGGGACGAATATCAACCAAACCCACTATAAGAAAATTCAGGGAAAGGTATTGCAACTGGGAATTCTAGATTCGTTTATGTATGCCTGGCGCAAACGGAGATTTCAATCAATAATTTTCCCTACAAATCGGAAAAAGGTGTTAAAAAGAACGGGACGAATATCAACCAAACTCACTAAAAGGAAATTCGGGAAAGGTATTGAATCAGATGCGATATATAAATGGTTTACCACACTCCAATGTACAAGATATTTCAACTTATTTTAAAATGAACATCAACTACATAAATATTTTAAATTGATAATTGAAAAGACCACATATTTTCGGATTTTTATTATTAAAGCTCTTACCTTTACAGCGACTAAATTATCGAGAATATAAAATCAAATCAACTGCGTGAATATTCTAAATTTATAATGGAAAAGACCATTTAGTTTTCGGATTTTTATTGCTAAAAAGCTCTTACCTTCACAGCAACGAAGTTATCAAGAAATTTTTTTTTACAGTGCGGAAAAAAACTCAACAAGAAAAATTGGCAAAACAAAGCTAAACAATTTACGGCGGACGATGCACAATTTCTCGCTTCTGCTTCGGTCGGCTAGCACTTCGGTACTCTCTCCTCGATTTTAAAATCTACCTGCCTTCCAACCTTACGGTTCCACCTCCCTCTCGATTAGTTCGCCCTGCGCGCTTCTACCAATATCTACCACGTTGCAGTGGGGAGACCAGTACATTCAAATGTTGGGTTTTAAAATCGAAACAAATACTTTACACAGAAAAAATGATTTCTCCATCGCAACTAGATAGGAAGGAAATAAAAATATCCGAATTTTGAATAACTATTAACCTGTTACAACAATTGGTTCTACCCCGAAACCAGGGGATAAAATAAAATAAAATGTTCACGGAGATTTACAATACTTATAAGTCAATATACAAATGATCATATATACAATCGACATAAACTATCAAATGAAAATACAGTCGGCGGCATAAACTAAAAAATGTTTTGTATACAAAGGAACGAATATGTAACGGGTGATACATAATATAAATGAATATATATATATATATATATATATATAAATATAAATGAATATATATATATATATATATATATATATATATTGACCTAGTCATCTAGTTTTGTAAATATATTGAAATAAATAAACATAATAAAAAGGTCTTATTGTAACGGAAGGAGTGTCAGTAGACACAACCATTAGAATAAACTCAATAACAAGTCAAATATTAAAATATAAAAAGATTGAAATATGAATAAATCGGGTGAAATATTGATGTGAATGTTTTAAAACGGGATGAAGAATAAAAATTCCAACACTATATTAGTTAATTAAATAGTAAATATTACCTGTACCAGTAATTCTGATTGGTTGTCAAAGTCACGGAATTCCGTATTACACTGAACACAGCCATAGCAATTTCTGCAGTACGAAACGTCATATAATAGCTTGAAACCTAAATTAAGAGAAAAGAATAATCAGTCTAACGATAACTTAACATTATTTACATATTTTTTTTAGTAGTAGCAAAAGTTTAGAATACCATGTATTCATTCATTCATTGCAAAGGGTTGAAACTAGATGGAAAAGATAGTTGGAACACAGCCCAAACGTATAAAAAGGAAATGAATATTTACAGGAAGTAATGCCTGCTAGGGAATTTTCATTACCAACATAAAATCATTGCTTATTGATTATATATATATATATATATATATATAAAATTTAATTACAAAAACAAAAATAATCAGGAGTTTATGTATAATAACTATAAAACAAGACTCAAACTAAAATAGAATCAATTACATATAGGTTGTAAAATTTGTAAAAATAAACATTTCTCAAATTAGCTAAACAACATAAATATAAGAAAATTGACTATTGTAGGAGGAAAAGAGGACTTAATTAAAATTCCTTAATACAATAGAAATCTAAGTGAATCAGTGTTATTACCCTCCAGGACAATAAATTCATGTTTTTCAAAATAGTAACTAAAAGACTGGAGAATAACAATTTTAGTGATAAAAAAATAAATAAGTGAGCTATGGACTAGGGAAGCTGAAATACTTGTTGATTTTGAAAAACAAAGAAAGTCGATTTGAGATGGTGATGGAGGATGCGTCGATAAAAGATTGCTCTCTGTACAAAATTGTTTAAAAAGTATTTAAAAGTTAAAATTATATAAAAAATTTAAATCAAACTAATCACAAGAGTATCCAATCCTGTGTAAGGATTAAATAGTGCAGTAGGAGCATATCTCTTATGAGATATCTGCAAGATTTGAAGATGCGAGTGCAGCCGGCAGTGATAGCAAAAATAAGGTCTGTGTATTTTGCTTAAACTTATTTGGAATTCCAATTAACATTTTCAAAGTGTACACTCAAATCTTTAGTAGAACGTTCGAATTATATAACGCATAAAAAGGCCAAAAGCAATAAAATATGATGCATCATAAATTTATCTATAGAGAATTATATCTTTAATATCTATAAAATTATTATACTCACCTTTTGTAAATTTATCTACTTGAAATATCACGTGCATCATGAATGTTAAATTAAATCTCATATCTTCCTTCCAGCTATTGCATGTATAACTTTAATCTATCACTTTCTTGACCTTTAAACACACGCACATATATAGTTTATAAATTATCACTTATATGTAATTGATTATAGAAACTTGATAATTTTAACACATTTTTTTTATCACAAGCACGCTAACGTCGTGTTGACTATAAAACGTTATTTATGGAAGGAAAACCTCCTTCTTTCATGTATATTGTAGCAGCGCATGCGTTTGGAGATTTAGCGCCGACGCAGTAGTGGGATATTTTGTTATAAAGAATACATGTATGATATAGGGTGGCACAATTCCATAAGAATAAATGTTCAAAGCAAATTAATAGTTTCAAAAATATTTTATTATGTTCCAATCAGGTTAAAAATTTTCAAATTATTTTATTAAACAGCTTTACATTATTAATGTGTTGATTTTTTTTTATTCTCACATCCATGATTAAATTATCAATATCATTGTTGTCGTATTTCAATCGTTTTATTTAACAGATATTGTTTCTTTCAGAGGTTGTAAGTTAAAGGTAAGATTATGAATATATTTCCTCAATCTTTGATTATTATATCCAGAACTCAAAGGGAGGATTCTCATGCTTCCGACTAATTAAATAAACGTTATAAATAAATAATTAAAAAAACACTGAGCTAGTCAATCAAGGGAATAATTATAAATTGGCGCCCATAAATAAACTTAACAAAAAGATAAGATAAATTTATAAATTATTCATTACAATATATATATATATATATATATATATATATATATATATATATATATATATATATATATATATATTGAACCAGATATCTTAGATAATAAGAGAAGTAGTATTATAAAATTAAGTTTGCTAGTATGAAATATATATGAAAATAACATAATTTAAGAAAACAAGTAAAAAGGAAACACTTTTCTTAATTTAAACAACATATCAAATAAAGATATATTAAACAACAGCCTATAACAATATAATAAAAAAGGAATTACCTCAATGATAACATAAAATATAGATATTGCCTAACCAATGTAATGATGTAAATAAAGTTGCCTAAGACGAAGATTATTTTCCATATCATAACAGCTGTTCATCTGAAATGAAAACAAATATTACTATAGTTAATTCATTATAATCATTAATTTAAGAATAAGAACAAATATAAATATTGAATAGAATATAATCCGATAGATTTCATAGATAAACAAATAATGACATATAGACAAATAACATAAGAGAATTTATATTTATAATTGATATGAATGTAACGAGGATATACTATCAATAATAATATTGAATGTTGTACTATGTAAGTGTATCTAAGTATAACCAATTTTAATGTATTTGTATGTATGAAATTGTTTTGATAAGTGATTGAAGTTTCAATTATCTGATTACAAAAGACAATATCTTATTGGTTATAAAAGATGACATAACAAACTGTGAATCAATAAATAAACTTTTGAATAGTGATCTGGTAAAGAACAAAAGACTGTGTTGTTTAAAAAAGTTGAAAATCGAGGGGACGCTGAAGGAGAACGGTAGCTGGTGTTAAGAAGCGAGGAGTGTGTGGGATAGTGTTCCTAAAAATTTAAAGATATTCCCGGTATAAGACATTTAAACTCCTAAAGTACTGTTAAATATAATATTAGAAATACTTACAGTTAATTGTAACAAGTTTTCCGACAAGAATTTGCGAAATTTTCAATAATTTTGGTTTTTTGGAGATTCAGTGAGTGTTCCTGGGATCCAGAGACTTTCTTCCAAATTCAAGATCAACAGATCAGTGTATTTAAATCATTTATTGGCCAATAAATAGTGTAAAAACTCAAAATCCCAATTAAGTACTTAATTTCATAAATTGACAAACTTTTGAAAATATGATCGATCTAAAAAAGAAAGAAACAGACTTTATATAGTATATTCATTGCATAAATCATTAAATTTAATAAAAGGCCGAACTTTATATAAATTAAAATATGTACTTACGCTAATCACGCCATCTTGTAATCGCATAAATATGGTGATTGAAATTTTATAATGTTATAACCATGTCCATCTGTATATAATTTCTATTTTTCTATCCATGTATATAACTAATTTCTTCCCACAGCTACTTGTATCATATATTACTATGATATATATATAAATTCTTTTATGTTTTGTATAATCCATTTACCTATCTGCATCATCAAACAAACTATGTTTGTATAATATAGATGCTTCTTACGTATCATAATTATTTGTTTCATGCTAAAGCGCATGACTAATTTTTTCACGCATGCGCATTTATGATATTATTAAAATCAATAAATAGGTACATATAACCATTGGCGTCGCATATTATTTTATCAAATAAATATTGCATTGATAATTAAATTGATATCAAATAATGTTTTTTTTTTATTTCAACTATTACATCAGTATAAATTGCCAGGACTCAAAGGGAAAAAGGATTTCATGCTCCCGAATAATCTAATTAACATAAATTATTAAACAAATATTAAAAACAAACTGAGCTAGCCAAATAAAACATAAAATTCTAAATTATAAACATCTACATATAAATATCATCTACTATAAAAGTAAGTATTATCAAATATTTTTAGTATAATATATATATATATATATATATATATATATATATATATATATATATATATATATATATATATATTGAACCAGATATCTTAGATAATAAGAGAAGTAGTATTATAAAATTAAGTTTGCTAGTATGAAATATATATGAAAATAACATAATTTAAGAAAACAAGTAAAAAGGAAACACTTTTCTTAATTTAAACAACATATCAAATAAAGATATATTAAATAACAGCCAATAACAATATAATAAAAAAGGAATTACCTAAATGATAACATAAAATATAGATATTGCCTAACCAATGTAATGGTGTAAATAAAGTTGCCTAAGACGAAGATTATTTTTCATAACATAACAGCTGTTCATCTGAAATGAAAACAAATATTACTATTGTTAATTCATTATAATCATTAATTTAAGAATAAGAACAAATATAAATATTGAATAGAATATAATCCAATAGATTTCATAGATAAACAAATAATGACATATAGACAAATAACATAAGAGAATTTATATTTATAATTGATATGAATGTAACAAGGATATACTATCAATAATAATATTGAATGTTGTACTATGTAAGTGTATCTAAGTATAACCAATTTTAATGTATTTGTATGTATGAAATTGTTTTGATAAGTGATTGAAGTTTCAATTATCTGATTACAAAAGACAATATCTTATTGGTTATAAAAGATGACATAACAAACTGTGAATCAATAAATAAACTTTTGAATAGTGATCTGGAAAAGAACAAAAGACTGTGTTGTTTAAAAAAGTTGAGAATCGAGGGGACGCTTAAGGAGAACGGTAGCTGGTGTTAAGAAGCGAGGAGTGTGTGGGATAGTGTTCCTAAAAATTTAAAGATATTCCCGGTATAAGACATTTAAACTCCTAAAGTACTGTTAAATATAATATTAGAAATACTTACAGTTAATTGTAACAAGTTTTCCGACAAGAATTTGCGAAATTTTCAACAATTTTGGTTTTTTGGAGATTCAGTGGGTGTTCCTGGGATCCAGAGACTTTCTTCCAAATTCAAGATCAACAGGTCAGTGTATTTAAATCATTTATTGGCCAATAAATAGTGTAAAAACTCAAAATCCCAATTAAGTACTTAATTTCATAAATTGATAAACTTTTTCAAACATGATCGATCTAAAAAAGAAAGAAACAGACTTCATATAGTGTATTCATTACATAAATCATTAAATTTAATAAAAGGCCGAACTTTATATAAATTAAAATATGTACTTACGCTAATCACGCCATCTTGTAATTGCATAAATATGGTGATTGAAATTTTATAATGTTGTAACCATGTCCATTTGTATATAATTTCTATTTTTCTATCCATGTATATAACTCATTTCTTCCCACAGCTATGTGTATCATATTTAACTATGATATATATAAATTCTTTTATGTTTATTGTTGAACCATTCAATTGTGTGCATCGTTAACAAACTGTGTTGTATAATATAGATGCTTCTTACATATCATAATTGTTCGTTTCATGTTAAAGCGCATGACTAATTTTTTCACGCATGCGCATTTATGATATTATTAAAATCAATAAATAGGTACATATAACCATTGGCGTCGCATATTATTTTATCAAATAAATATTGCATTGATAATTAAATTGATTTCAAATAATGTGTTTTCTTTTTATTTCAACTATTACATCAGTATAAATTGCCAGGACTCAAAGGGAAAAAGGATTTCATGCTCCCGAATAATCTAATTAAAATAAATTATTAAACAAATATTAAAAACAAACTGAGCTAGCCAAACTTAAAAATAAAAATTCAAAATAATTAAACATATACATTTAAACCATCTACAAAAATAAGTAAATAAAAATATAATATAAATAATTATAATATATATATATATATATATATATATATATATATATATATATATATTGAACCAGATATCATAAATAATAAGAGAATTAGTATTATAAAAATATGTTGCTAGTATTAAAATATATGAAAATAATATAATTTAAGAAAACAAGTAAAAAGGAAACACTTTTCCTAATTTAAACAACACATCAAATAAAGATATATTAAATAATAGCCTAAAACAATATAATAAAAAAGGAATTACCTCAATAATAATACAAAATATAGAGATTGCCTAACCAATGTAATGATGTAAATAAAGTTGCCTAAGACGAAGATTATTTTCCATAACATAATCAGCTGTTCATCTGAAATGAAAACAAATATTATTATAGTTAATTCATTATAATAATTAATTTAAGAATAAGAACAAACACAAATATTGAATAGAATATAATTCAATAGATTTCATAGATAAACAAATAATGACATATAGACAAATGATATATGGTAAATAAAATAAACATAGAATCAATAAATAGTAATTTGTTAAAGTTTATTATAAATAATATAATGCAAAGAGTTTAGACAAATAACATAAGAGAATTTATATTTATAATTAATATGAGTGTAACAGTGATATATTATCAATAATAATATTGAATGTTGTACCATGTAAATGTATCTATGTATAACCAATTTTAATTTATTTGTATGATGAAAAAACTCATAGGAACTCTATAAATGAACTAATAATGTAAAAGAGTGTATGTATGAAATTTTTTAATAAGTGATAGAAGTTTCAATTAATCTGATTGCAAAAGACAATATCTTATTGGTTATAAAATATGACAGAACAAATTGTGAATCAATAAATAAACTTTGGAATATTGACCTGAAAAAGAACAAAAGACTGTTTGTTGAAAAAAGTAGAGAATCGAGGGGACGCTTAAAAAAGATGGGAAGCTGGTGTTAAGAAGCGAGGAGTGTGTGTGATGGTGTTCCTGAAATTTCAAGATATTCCCGGTTTAAGACATTTAAATCTATAAAGTACTATTAAATACAATATTAGTAATACTCACAGTCAAGTGTATCAAGTTTTTCGGCAAGAATCTGCGAAATTTTCATCAATTTTGGAGCTTCAGCGGAGTGTTCCTGGGATCCAGAGACTTTCATCCCAATTCAAGAGCAACAGGTGAGTGTTTTTAAATCATTTATTGGCCAATAATCAGTGTAAAAACTCAAAATACCCAATTAAGTACTTAATTTCATAAATTGATAAACTTTTGCAAATATGATCGATCTGAAAAAGAAAGAAACAGACTTTGTATAGTGAATTCATTGCATAAATCGTTAAATTTAATAAAAGGCCGAATTTTTAATAAATTAAAATATGTACTTACGCCACTTACGCCATCTTGTAATCGCATAAATCTGGTGATTGAAATTTCATAATGTAATAACTATGTCCATCTGTATATAATTCCTATTTTTCTATCCATGTATATAACTAATTTCTTTCCACAGCAATTTGTATCATATATAACTATGATATATATATAAATTCTTTTATGTGTTTGAACCATTTACTTGTTTGCATCTTCAACAAACTTGGTATAATATGAATAGATGTTTCTTACGTATCAGAATTGTTCGTTTTATGTTAAAGCGCATAACTAGTTTTTTCACGCATGCGCATTGATAAAATTATTATTAATATAACCATTGGCGTCGCATATTATTTTTATCAAATATAAAATATTGCATTGAAAATTAAATCTATTTCAAATAATGTGTTTTCTTTTTATTTAAACAATTATAACAATACAATAAGCCAGGACTCAAAGAGAAAAAGGATTTCATGCTCCCGAATTGATAAATATATAATAAAGGTTACAAAACGATATAATAATAAATAACTGAGCTAGCCAAACTAAATAAAAAAAAATCTAAATTATAAACATATACATTTAAATTTCATAATCAAAATTAAGTAAGCATTTATCATAAATAGTTTAATATATATATATATATATATATATATATATATATATATATATATATACTCACAGGAAATCAAAATGAAAATACATTTTTCCTACAGAGACCAGAATATATAACAGGGATATGTAATATAAAATGAATATATACTCGGCGACATAAACTATAAAATAATTTTTATACGGAGGCCAGAATACATAACGGGTGATATATAATATAAAATAAATATACTCAGCGACAGAAAATACAAAATGAAAATACACTCGGTGACACAAAATAACCTTTTAGTAACGAAAACTTCGTTACAACTGTTGTGGGCGTTGAAGTCACCCACAAATACGAAGGGCTGGGGGAGATCGTAAACCAAGTCAAGTAGCTCTTCTTCATTTAGTTTGTGGTCGGGCGAAATGTATATGGAACATATGGTTAATTTTTGGGGACAATAGGCTGTTATAGCAATGGCTTCAAGATTAGTAGTAAGGGGCAGATGAGTTGAATAAAGATCTTTGGATGCAAATATAGATACTCCACCACTGGCCCTGGAGCAGATTGTTCGGATGTAATGATATCCTTCGATGTCCTTTGGTGTAGGGATATTGGAAGATGTAAAATTGGTTTCCTGGAGACATAGGAAATCCGGGTGGTACAGGGAAATAAGTTGTTGAAGGCGTTCAAGGCAAGGATAGTATCCGTCGCAATTCCACTGGATTATCGTGAATTTATTAGTAATATCAATAGAGGTCGGTATCGTCACAATTGGAGTCACTATCATTAGAGCTAAAAGATTTAAGGCTAGCAGAATCGACTGCATCGTTGGGACTCATGGTACATAGTATTTTCTTTGTTAGACGGGTAATGCGATTTTTGAGTGACCTATCAGAGATGGCATGAGATATTTGACGAAGATCTGCAAGGAGGGATTTATTGTTTGTTGTAAATTGGTAAGCTTCTGCTAATGGATCGTTGCTTCCAAAAGAATTTTCCAGAAGCGCTATTAATTGTTCTGAAGTAATTGAGAAGGATGTAGGGTCTGTTTTTGTTAAATTTTCTATGGTTGAGCGTGCAGAGGGGCTGGTAGTTGTTGTTAGAGTCTTGGAGTCTTTTTGGGGGCAGGCTTGGGGGCACAAAAGGCGTTGTCAGAAAGTGAAGCTGTTTTGTCTTGGCTGAGTGTGTGAGGAACAGACGTGATAATTATAGGGGGTGATTCGAGGCTAGAGTCAGTAGAATGGAGTCGTTTGAGACCAGAAATACTAGGAGTAGATTGGTCAAAAGGAGGGAGTGTGTTAGCGGAATGATTATTGTCAGTGGAAGATATAGGGACAGTGGTAGTAGAGAAAGTAGGATCATTAGAAATATTATCTGTAGAATCGTTCTGGAGAGGGGAAAGTGTCAAGAGGATTTTGGCAGGTATCAGCAGTATGTCCAGCTTGTTTGCAGAGGAAACACTCCAATTTATCTGAGGCAACGAATATCCGGAAAGCAGTATTTTCGAAATGCATTAAAAGAGAGGTTTCTATTTCAAAGTTATCTTGTCTGGTATGACATATATGGACCGGCGGAAGCTTAGAATATGGTAATAATCAACTTCAAGTGAGCCAGTACGGATATTGGTGATGGGGGATGCCAGTTGAAGTCCGAGATCGTTTTTTAGAGCCTGTTGGATGAGTTGATTAGGAATTGAGGAATATACGCTAGATATTAGTAACCTTTTAGAGGGGCTGATAAGTCTGCGTATGGGGACGATTTCTTCTATAATGGTAACTGAACAATGGTTTTTAAGGTTATCAACGACTAAAGTAGAAGCGAGAAAGATACAAATACGTTGATTAGATATACGGGAAGCATGAGTAATTCCTTTTGGTGTAACAATTTCACCTATTGCCTTGATGTAATCGAAGAGAACTGTACCCAGAAGCGCATTTATTACAATAGCTTGATTTATACTAGGATATGTTGTAGGTGTTCCAATTGATTTTCTTGAATTTGATTTAGTAACAGCAGCAAAACTTCGTGCAGTGGGTTGAGTTGACATGTTAAAATATTTTGGAAGCCAAAATATTTAATGAACTATATAGACCAAGCAAGTGGCCTATAGAAGAATTAATTTTAAGTATCAAACAGTGTAATTAGTGTAAATAAACACATACCAATATGGGCCAGCAAATATTTGACACAAAAAAACTAATCGCTTGTGTTGATAACGTTAATTAACACTCGAACTAAAAATAATACCTTCACGTTCGGAGGCCACACATGGAATGCAGAGGTAAGTTTAAATTGTATTGTTATTCACTTGATTATCATTTTCCTTAAAAGAAATGTTAAAACAAAATGGCGATGAAGCTTGCATGTCCATCACAGTGAGACGAAATGAGTTGACCCACAGTGAGACATATGTCTCACTGTTGGACGTATACTTTTGATACGTTCATATGAGCTTCCTTTTTCATATTATAGCTTATAATGTACCCAATAAACGCAAAATTCGTAATTGTTCAGAGCAAATGATGAATAGAATAACAAATTTAGTAGTATAATCAATAATTGTAACGCTTCCTTCGATACCCATCTAAATTCAGCGCGTTTTTTTTTTGAAAATTTCTAAATCGTATTAGAAAGAAAGTGAAAGTTCCAGAATTCTAAACTACATTTAGAATTGTACGAGTTGTTCCTGTTCCTAGTTCCCCGTACTCAAGTCCGATTCTGCTTGTTAAAAATAAAAAAGGAGAGTAGCGCACGTGCATTGATTATAGGGCCTTAAATCGAAAAACACTTAAAGACAAAAGTACCCTCTCCCGAGAATTGACGACCTCTTGGATTCTTGGAAAGACAGTAAATACTTTACTATCTTAGATATGGCTTCGGGATATTACCAAACTCCAATGGACGAAGAATCAATACCTGAGACGGCTTTTGTGACACCAGATGGACATTATGAGTTTTTGAGATGCCTTTTGGTCTTGTTAATGCACCTGTAGTGTTTCAAAGGAGCATAAATCAAGTTTTGGGACTACTACATTTTGAAATAGCGATGGCCTATTTAGATGATGTACTGATACCAGCACCTTATACCAAAGAGGTTTTGGAGATATTCCAATGCGTCTTAGGAGTATTTCGAACTGCAGGACTTACTATGAGGTTAAGCAAATGTTATTTTCTTCAAGAGAAAATAGATTATTTGGATCACGAGATTTCTAGTGAAGGTATAAGACCAGGAAGCCATAAAATAGAAGCTGTTTCGAATTTTCCACCACCGAAAAACGTACATGAAGTTAGACACTTCCTGGGACTAGCAAGCTATTTTCGAAAGTGTGTAAAAGGATTTGCAGCTATCGCGCAGTCCGTTAGGGACTGATAGGTTTTAGAGAAGAAAATATCTAATTTGTTCATACGTTGGACATACAAATAATAAATGTTGTAGGGATTCTGGAACAAGACAGTTGCAAATTGTGCATATTTCATTTGTTTTTATGGTATATGCATTGTTATTAACATACATATACAGTATTTTAGTGTTAGTAGTGCGTAGTTGTGAGATCAAGCGTTTAATATGCAAAGGGATTGAAAGATCTAAGTGGTTTGTGCTTTGAAAGGGATGCTTGTCTTGTAGTATGTGTTTATACATTGGACAATATGTACTTAGTAATATTTTATTCCAATCCTCTATATGACTATATTGTTCGTATTTTTCTAAAATAATGTTGATTTTATCCCCATCGAAACTATGCATATCAAACTCTGGAGCTGCAATTTCAGTTAAAATATTATTTATTTGATTTATCCAATAGTATTTTGATACAGTTTTATTTTGTTGGTAAGTTCTATCTAGCGCTATCTTAGGAAATCTTTTTGAGGACAATTTTTTAATCTTTAGTAAATATTATAGAGCTTGTTTTATAATAAAAAATCCAATTTTCACTAGTCTTATTTCCGCTCTCAAAATGTAACTGGGAGTTGTTTTCTGTAAATAGAGAAAATTGTTCCAAAATTGATTTTGAACTATTTCTCCCTCATTTATGTGCCGAAGTCCCCATATTCCACTGGCATATGTGTAGGTTGGAACTACAATGCTATAATAAAGCGATTTAACACTTTCCATATAGGTCATATGTGAGGAGTTAATTAAATTTTGTGTTATTTTCGTTTTCTTTATAGGTGGTTTTAAATTTTCTGAGAATGTGCCGTTAAACGAGAATATCACTCCTAGGTAATTATAGCTGTTTACCTGTTCTATTAGTGCATTTTTATACCAAAATTTAGGTTTATGTCCAATATTTGGGCTTTTTCTGAATATAACTACCTTTGTTTTATCTACATTAACTTGTAATTTATTAGTGTCGCAATAACTTTCTAATATTTTCATTGATCTATTCATCTGAATTTCCGAGTCTTCTAATACTATAAAGTCATCAGCATAGCTCAGCAATGAAATGTCTTTGTTTCGATCTAGAGATAAACCTCTAGCTCCTCGTTGTTTAAAGTAGTCGTCTATGTCTGACACATATAAAGCAAATAATAGTGGACTTAGGGAGTCGCCTTGAATGATGCCTTTGGTTATTTTAATTTTTTTTTGAGGTACAACCATTCTGCTCAATTGTTATTGTCCCTAAGGAGTACATATTTTTTTAAATTCTTATTATCTTGCCGCTGATTCCATTAGAGAAAAGCTTTTGCCAAAGTATATCCAAATTTATATTATCAAAAGCTTTTTTGAAGTCGATAAAAAGTGCAACAACTTTCCTCCCAGGCAGTCGCAGATGGTTACTTATCACCGAGTAAAGAACAAAAATATTATCTGCTGTACTTCTTTGTTTACGAAAGTCAGCCTGACATTCTGGTAGCGTTTCAATTGATTCACTGAATGTATGTAGTCTCTGATTTATTAGTTGGGTGAATATCTTAGTTTTGTGATTGAGTAAGGTAATACCTCGGTATTTAGAGGATCGTTTTCAGGGCCTTTCTTATGAAAGTGAATCATGTTAATATTTGTCCAATTGCATGGAAGGTGTTCTTCCATGTATATTTTGTTAAATAATTCTTTTAGATGTATGATCCAGTTAGTAGGCAAGTTTTTATAAAATTCGTTTGGTATTTTATCATCCCCTACTGCCTTATTATTTTTTGCTATTGTTATTACATTGTATATCTCTTGGATTGTAAAGGGTGAATCTAGATAGGGATGTCTGGCATCCATTATGGATAGGTTCATATTAGCTTCAGTGGTGTTGTAAAATAGGTTATAATAGTTCTCCCATTCTTTGGTCATAATAGGGTGTTCATTATAGTGCTTTTTTTATGAAGGTTTATTTATTTCCAAGATTCGGATGGGTTCAGATATTTTGCTTGTAGGTTTTGTTGATATTTGATTTGTTCATATTTGATTAACATCTTAAATATTTTCTTTTCTGTTTTATATTCTTCGATTGTATTTATGCTGTATTTATTTTTCTTGATGTTATTTTTCTTTAATTTTAATATTTTTTTTTCTTTCACACATTCTTTATCAAACCAGGGTTTCGACTTCTGAATTAAAGTATTTTTATAAAGCCGTGTTCTACACATATCTAAAGTTTCGGCTGTAGAAATGATGGAACTTATCAATTGTGCATAGAGTTCTTCAACATTGTATGTTTCTGGGTTTACTAGTATAGTCACCTCTGACATAACGTTTTTATAGTTTTGTGTTTTTTGTGGGTTCCACTTAAGATATTTTCTTTATTTTTGTTGAATTTGTGATTGGGCTAGTTTAAACATTTTTATGTCTAGTTTTACCATACAACTTTGATGGTCTGAAATAAAATCACTATTCACATAAAAAGTTTTTATACTTATCATCATAGCGGCCATTAAGGGTGAAGAAACCTACATCTTCAAATACGTCATTAAGTAAGGTCCCTCTTTTGTTAATCGTTAGGTCCATTGAGTTTCTAGTTCCTAGGGGAAAGTTATTTTCAAATAGGTCATTATTGTTGAAGCTATTAAGTTCCCCAATTCTTGCGTTAAAATCCCCATAAATAAATATTTTATACTCGGAGTATTTATGACTAATATCCTTCACACACCCATCAAACATATCTATGCAAACCTTATCATCTAACTTTGGCTTAAAGTATACTATGCCTAAAACGAGCTTAATTTTATTAATTTCTAGTTTAATAAATATCCAAAGATTTGATTTTTCTATTATAACAACCGTATTATCTAATTTTAATGATTTTGACAGGAGGAACATTAAACCCCCACTTCCTCTGCCCCTCTGCTTGTGTTTCGTTGCGCAAGACTGTAAAATATTATAATTATTTAGAAAATATGGTTCTATAGTTCTAATAGAATACCTAATAATAGTTGGAGTTTTTTACTAAGCATACCTTATTGGACCAAAATACTATGACACTTCCATAAGCAAATATATTGGATCAATTAAAAAACGAAGAATATTGAAAAATTTAATTTTTTTTTATTTTTACAAACATTAAGTTTTTAGTACATAATAAAATAGAAACGTGGAACTTCAATAATTCTTAAAAACCTCCCAACAGAAGTTTATGACATGCTGAAACAAAAATATGTACTGAATTATGGAAAACTAAATATAAACATGTAAGAACATTTTTTTAAGCCTTGAGTATTTAGCTCACATATGACTATTGTTCTTTCAAATAATGTGAAATTTATGATGCTGTAAGTTAATGGTTATATAATCCACACTTTAAAAATTTTTATTATTCAAAAAGGTGAAACAATATGCTATTATTCTATATGACATATGAAAATTTACTTAGTCATTCAATCCTCATATTCATACACAATTCAATTTGAAAAAATGAAGAAAAATTTTCTGTGAACTAATATTTTTGTAACAAACTTTTGAAAATCTACTTTAGTTTTATTATAACCCTGATAAAAATATGAGATTCCTTATCTATCTTACAATTTTTTATTAAAATGATTGTTGCAAATATCAAGGGACAAAAATTACCTTTCAATTAAACTGGCTCTCATAGTTGATGTAATATTAGATGGTGCAGCTTCATTAAACCTGAAGACAGACTCTATAACTGTGAGTTCTGTAGCTGTTGTATCCATACCAGCAAAAGCACACCAATCATTTACTACTAAACCAGCACCAACGACTTCACTGCCTCTATTTACTGTACCTGCCTAAAACAAAAGAAAAAAATTTAAATACACTCCAAATAATATGAAAAAAATCGTACAATATTAATACATATTGAATAAGCAATTGTTTTCATTAATTTGCTTTTTCTTGGGAAATGGGTTAGTAAATAACCTACTACTTTTTATTTAAAATAAACATTAATAAGGCGGATTGTATATATAGATTTCCTATGATGTTCTCTCTAAGAGAATGTTCAAAAGATTAACTCAAAATTATCCTAAAAGTACCTTTCTTAACTAACAAAGCCGCAGCCAGCCAGAGGGCCCGGGTCCCTCTGAAATTCTGCGAAATAAAAATTTCCTATAGATATAGATCATGTCCTGTCAATAGACAACTTGCAGTTTCTTCAAGACAACGCCAGGCCACCATCTTTAACACATATATACGTTTACTTCACAAGTATCACACATACTCATCCATACATTAATAGACATAATTATGTTGCATATACAGGGTGGGGCACTATGAATGAACTATTCTCTGACGTCTTCACGGAAAATAAATTTGGAAAAAATTATACGTAGAATTAAGTAGATTACTTAGGACTATAATTTAAAAATATTCTGGAATATACAGGGTGCTCCAAAAAAGAGTGCCGTATCAAAGTTAGGTTCCATTAAATGGAACACCCTGTATTTTTTATCACATTTTTTAATTGTACTGTTAAAAATAATGTAAGTTCATTAACATTTCCCTATACCTATCTAGTTCAGTTTCCAGGATAAATCGATTTTACATAATTTGTAGACCCTCCGAAAAATACAATAACTTCAAAATAAAAACGAATAACCACATTTGCTTTACATTATCTCACTAAAAGCTTTTAACATTCTGTTTCCAATATTTACTGATATGCTATAATATACATGGTGTTTGTAATATGACAGTATAACACTAACCATTTAATACATAAATTTCTGGCTTAATTTAAATGGAACACCCTGTATCTGTTGGGTCTGTTCAACGTGGGAATATATTACCTTTCAGTTGGTATTAGGGTTGCCTATATCTAACTCTGATAGTTTTCGAGAAATTTTAAATTTGTTTTTTAATATTCAATTATTTGCTGACATCTAGTTACCTATGACATGATGATACTCCGATGGAAAGTTTTTAAAAATTTAAAATTTGTTATTTTGACAGCAAGTGCTTTGTTATATGATTTATTATTGATAAATTAAAGGTCTCTTAAATCAGAATTTTATTAAGGGTAGACAATCATTAACTTTGCATTAAGATTAGTAAAAAAACTTACAAAAAATTTAAAGAAAGTATTCAAAATCATGCCTATCGTGTTAGATACAAGCTTCAACTCTTTTAAAAAAATTATTGTTTATTTTTTTTTAATATTTCTGGTGTTATTCTTTAAAAAGCTCGCATTATCCTATTCTTCATGTCCTCTAAAGTGGGTGGCTATGTACTGTATTTGGTTTTTAATATTATTCACTTATCTGGCATCTAGTTACCTATGAAATGTCATTCAAATATATATTATTTTAATACCATTCCATCCGTCAAATAAATTTGTATAGTGTGTATTTGTGTATTGTATTTGTATAGTGTTGATGTATTATTCAGTTTTAATGATTGGCATAGTTATTAATCCCTGGTTAAACATGAAAAAGTACTCTAATGAAGAAAGAATAGATACGATCTTAACTATTGGTGAGTGTCAGGAGAACTGTTTTTTAGCAAGTAGATTATACGCTCAAAAGTATCCAAATAGAGATCATCCTAACAGAAATGTTTTTAAAAGACTACTGCAAGTATTCAAAACTACTGGAAGCGTGCAATATACAAAAAATTCTAGACGAAAATCTGCAATTACAGACGATTCAGAATTTGAAGTAATGGGTGCGCTTATTGAGAATCCACATACTAGTCAGAGATGTATTAGTGAGCAAGTAGGTTTAAGCAAGAGAAGTGTCGCTAGAATAATTAAAAAACACAAATTTCATCCCTACCATATTCAAATGCACCAGCAACTATTTGATAGGGACTTTGAAAATCGTATTGAGTTTTGTTTATGGGTTATGGATAAAGTGGCAGGGTCTGAAGATTTTTTTGATTTTGTTCTGTTTACGGATGAAGCTACGTTTCATAAAAACGGTTTAGTAAACATACATAATTTTCATTACTATAACGACGAAAATCCGCATTACTTCCGAAGTGTTGATCATCAACATCGTTGGTCATTAAATGTGTGTGCAAGAATCGTTAAAACCCACATAATAGGGCCTTATTTTTTTAATGGACCGCTAAGTGGAAGAAAATTTCGTAAATTTTTACGTAACAAACTACCCGACCTTTTAGATGACGTTCCACTAGCTACAAGACAAAAAATGTGGCTGCAGTTTGATGGTGCGTCTGTTCATTACAGTGTAATTGTCCGGTGTTACCTAAACAATATTTTTCCACAAAAATGGATTGGGTGAGGGGGTTTAACGTTTAACAGACCCAATAGATACAGGGTGTTCCATTTAAATTAAGCCAGAAATTTATATATTAAAAGGTTAGTGTTATACTGTCATATTAAAAACACCATGAATATTATAGCATACCAGTAAATATTGGAAACAGCATGTTAAAAGCTTTTAGTGAGATAGTGTGAAGCAAATGTGGTTATTCGTTTTTATTTTGAAGTTATTGTATTTTTTCGGAGGGTCTACAAATAGGGAAATGTTAATGAACTTACATTATTTTTATTAGTACAATTCAAAAATGTGATAAAATACAGGTTGTTCCATTTAAAGGAACCTAACTTTGATACGGCACGCTTTTTTGGAGCACCCTGTATATTCCAAGATATTTTTAAATTATGGTCCTAAGTAATCTACTTAATTCTGCATCTAATTTTTTCTAATTTTATTTGCCGTTAAGACGCCAGAGAATAGTTCATACATATTACCCCACCCTGTATACAAATATCTTGTATTAACTATATTGTATACACATTGCGACATCAGCAATTGTCACAGGCGTGAATTGACTGCGTTTTAACGTTATTATTCACATCTTATCGAAATGAAACGTGTACAAAGTCAATCAATGACTTATAATGCCTTGTTAGTCCCTCCCATAGAAATTCCCACCTATTCGGAATTGTCTTGGGATTATGAACATTGTGGTCAAATGATTTAGAAACCACACAAAAATTCTTTAAGATTTCTTCCAAGAACATGCTCCAGAGAGTAAGAAGAAGAGACTTGTACTTCTTTGTGAAACAATAGAATATATTTTTCATCTATGAGAATCATATATTATACATAATTTCATATAATACACAACTCTATCAGACTAGCCAACTAAAGAAACGAAATACAGGTAATTAGAATAAAAATATTCACATGAATAAAATCGACTATAAACTAAACACTAAGTAATTTTAAAAAAATATAATATTAATATGTGAGAAACTGCAATAAACAAGAATGAAATATATTTCTCAATTTCTTTAATGTTCCCATATTTTTTTCTGTATTCAATACATTACTGAACTTATTATAGCATATTATTTCAATATGCCTTGGAGAATGTTGCCCTATTTCTAAACGTGAAAATGGTTGGTGTCATATGTGTGTATGTCTTCATTTTTTATAAATGAACTTCGATTATCTTCAAAAAATTTAATTACTTGACTTTTTTTTTGGTTTCAAGGCGTTTGGAGGTATCCATGCAGCCAAATACTTTGTGTTAGGTTATATATACAGTATATATAGTGATGTATTTGAAGTTTATATTTGAATCCAATTTCAATTAAGTGCCAATCAGAATCGATACTGAATTTGTTATTGATTTTCGTGTTGTGGATATGTATCTTATTACTTAAGCGAACCCTAACTCAACCTATCAAACTATCGTCGTCTGCGATTCAAGATAATACCGCTTTTCGATCAAAGGATTGGCACAGGGTTACAAGTTTTCTCGCCCAGGGGTCGTTCAGGGCTTTATTTGAACACATACAAAGGTAGACCACGGATGGAAGGTATAAACATTTGGGTTAGGGTAACAAAGGCCACAAGCTCTATATAACTTAACTATATCGATATGTTAGTCATCCTTAGAAATTTTACTAGACAGTCTAATATTTTGATGTTATTCAGCGCCAGTAAGTGCAACATGTTGATGGGAGGGAATATTTTTTCATATATTATGTTATTATAAAGTTCTTTCGTGGCATTACGATATTCCGAGCATTCAAAAAATATATGAACCAGGTCTTCTATGACATTGCAGGCTGTGCATAAGTTTGATTCGATTACGCCTATTTTGCTCAAGTGCTCTGGTAAGACGCGTATCCAAATTTCATTCGAATTATACTGCTAATTTCCCTACGTGAATAATTGATTCCTTTATACCATTGTTGTTTTGGTATTTCCCTATGCAGTAGTGTGTATCTAGTAAGCTTTGTTTTTACATAGTGGTCCCATTTCTCTTTCCATGCTGCTTGAAATTTTCATTTGTATTTATTTAAGCAATCTTGTAGTGCCACTTCGTTCGGTTGACATTCATCTTTTTCGGCACTTGTTTTGGCTAACTGATCAGCTTTTTCGTTGCCGTAAATTCCATAATGTGCTTTTACCCATATTATTTGAACGTCACTCTCTTTAATAAGTTGGTGTACTAGGGATTGAATTTTCTTAATGTGCGGGTGTGTGATGGTATCTACTGCATTATTATTCAAACATTGGATAACATCAGCATATTGTATAAGTGTGTAATTCCTGCATGCTTGATGCATTTTGATGGTATATATGTTGAATAACAGTGGTGCTAAAACGGAGCCCTGTGGTAAACCTGTAGATGTATGTCTTGGTCCTAATAATGTGTCTTTTTGACTTATAAATATTTTTCTGTCTGTCATAATATCGCACAGAATATTTCGTATTTTGGTAGGCATACCGATTTGTTTCAGCATTCCGTTCAGTATTGGAATTTCTACAGAGTCGTATGCGCCTTTTACATCCAGGAATGTAGCTGCAGTATACCCATTTTCTCCAAAATTAATTTGTATATCAGTGACAAGTTGGCTCACCGCATCCATTGTGCCATATCCTTTCCTGAATCCGTACTGATGAATTGGTAATATTTTGTGTTCTTCTAACCACCATTCTATTCTGTTTTTTAATATCCTTTCGAATGTTTTCAATAGGCATGCTAATAATGATATGACTCTGTAGGAGTCAGGGTCATTTGGATCTTTTTGATGTTTTAATATTGGAACTGCAATTAGGTTTTTCCAATCCATTTGCCCATTTTTAGTATGTTGTTATATATTTCCAATAAAAAAGATTTGGCATTATTTGGTAGGTTGCATAACATCGGATATCTGATATTGTCTAAGCCAGGTGCGGTGTTTTTTCTTTGTTTTATTGTGTTTTCTAGTTCTTGGATATTTATCAGATTTTCGAATATTTGTGGTATTGTTTCCTCATGTTCCTGCTCATTTTCTAAATTATTTTGGTAGGAGGTAGATGGCGGTGCTATTCTCTCTAGTAGCCTTTCTTTCCAATCCTCACTGGAGAAATGAATGTTTTCTTTCTGTATGAAAGTTCTTTTCATTTTATTGGTCTGTTTCCAAATGTCTGACATTGATGTGTTTTTATTCAGATTGGTGCAGTATGCTCTCCATGAGGATCTTGCCCTTTCTTTCAAAAATTTTTTTGTGCTTGCTGCTATTTGTTGCACTGTAATGAAGTTTTCCAATGTGCTGTTAATTTTGTAGGCAATTACCGCATTTTTTCTATCTGTTACAGCTATGTCACATTCTCTGTCCCACCAAGGTGGTAGTGTTCTTGACTTTATCTTGAATGGTTTGTTTGTTGGTATGGATACTTGGGCAGCTGTGTTTATTCCTTGTATTAGATATTCATATTTTGCATTAATGTCATTAAAAATAGGTGGTGTTTGTGAGAAATACAGTTCTGCTTCGTTTTTGAATATTGACCAGTCTGCTCTATTTATATTCCATTTATTGGAAGGACATATTAATTCCTTTGTTTGTAGACACTTATTTTTAGGCACATTGATGTTAATAAGTATTGGAAAGTGATCTGAACCCAGTGTGTCCTTTATTACGTTCCAATCTATGTTGTTTATGAGATAGGGTGTACTAAGTGTCAGGTCCACTGTGGAATTTTCCCCGTTGCGGTTTAATCTAGTAGGCGTTCCATCGTTTGCCAATATTAAGTTATGATTTTCTAAGACGTCTAGAAGTTGTATGTCCCTCTGATCATTTTTGTACGAACCCCTTGTTCTGTTGTGTGCATTAAAATCTCCACATATTATGCCGTTCTCTTTAGATATGATATTAAATATGCTTTTCCAGTCGCTGTTATTGATGCTAATTTTTGGGGGGCAATACACAGATAATATTTTAAACTGTAAATATTTATTAAAGTTAATTTCGGCAGCACATATGTTGATGTCAGTATTTACTTTAATGTTAATATCTACTTTTTTAAAATTTATTTTTACCTTTATTAGTATTGCTGTACCTCCATATCCGTCATCCCTATCAGTTCTAATTAGATTATAACCTGGAAAATTGATGATGTTGTTTTTTTTAAACCACGTTTCAGATATAACGCGAATATCAATATTGTGTTCTGACAGACACTTCATCAAACTATATTTATTTGCAATCGCCGAGCGCGCGTTCCATTGTAATATTTTAATTTTATTAAGCATTGTTATTTTTTGGCAGATTATGATTCATTTTATATAACCTATCTGTTACAAATTGAATGTCAACTTTTTGTAATTCTTCAAATGAGCTAATGTCTTCCAAGATGTTTTTGAAAACTTGGAAGAACGTTTGAATAAATGCTGTATCATTTTCTTCATTTGACTGCATGGATTCTATCTCCATATTTTCATTTGTACTATTATTTTTAAATTGAAATACTGGTTTACTAGGACCAAAGGATCTGGGAAACATAGGTGCTTGTGTGATTTCATTGTTGGGTGATTGTATCCTACGTTTTTTGGTTTGTGTGATTGTGTGTTTACTGTGTGATGTTGAGGGTTCTGATGGTGTATTTTTTTTAAATGTATTACTTTCCCTATTTGTTTTGTATTGGTGGATTGTTGTCTTAGGAAGTAATGGAAAGTTTTCCGATGTATTATCAAGTACATTGAACCTATTATTGCTAATTTTACTAATATATGAATTATCAGACCAGTTTTTTGCTTCTATATAGGTTACATTATTATCTGACATGAATTGTTTTATTTGCTTCTGTTTTTCAAATACGGGGCATTTTTTATGTATCGTTTTATGATCGTTTGATTTACAATAAAAACAAAATGTGTCTTCAGGATCTTTGCATGAATGATTTTCTTCCTTTTTCTTGCTACAATTTATGCATAGTGTGTTAGTGCTTTTACACTGCTTGGCCACATGGCCATACCTCAAGCAGTTGTAACACTGTACTACCTTTTGAATGTATTTTTCTACAGGACATACAACGCTATCAATTATAACAAATGGGGGTAACACGTTACCCTTGAATGACACTAAAACTGTTTGCCTTGGTATATATACTGCTTCCCCATCAATATGAATTTTTCGTTTAAATCTACGAATACTGGTGACTGCATTTGGAGACTCAATATTTTCCAACAAATACTTGTCACTGAATGTGGTATCTACTTCTTTGATTACCCCTTTCCTTTCTATTAAATTATTGGGTATGAATGCTTTTAATTGTTCCTCTTTCAAGTTTTCGTTTTCTATTAACATATTAGCGTCTTTAGTAGTTTTAACCTCTACTCTTACTCTATTTCTACCTACCTTTTGTATTTAGGTAATGTTTTGAACTTTTAGTTTTTTATGTAATAAGTGTCCAACTGACATGGGATGTAAATTTCCTAAATTTTCGTTATTAATTTTTTCGATAAATACATAAATTTTATCAATTGAATATAAATTAGGTTTATCAAGTTTGAACTTTTTTGCTACTTGTACTGAAATACCTGTCGCTGTCTGACCAGACAAGCGTGTTTCTTTATCCTTTCCTAAGTTTTTGCTTTCCTGAAATGCTATTTGGTATGTTGAATTGTAACACACATTCCTTGAGTTATCATTATTATTGCACAAATCTGAAGTTCCCCCTTTGTCAGGGGGATCTGCACTAGACATTTTTCACTGAACTATAAATTTGATTAACTGATTTACTAGGTGGATTGACCGGTTCAATAAAATTGGAATTCTTAACAAAAACGATTTGTTGATAAGAGAGTCTATACTAATTGACTGTTAAGATCGCACACGATAAATAGACTTGGTAGAGTTAAAATTTCAGCCTTCTTATAAAATGATCTGCACGTCCTTCTTGGAGAAACACCGTACATAGCTCTTATAGCCTTCTTTTGAACTTTAAAAGCCCTCTCAAGAAAGGATTATGCATCCCAAAACATTAAGCCGTATTGAAGAGTTGATTGTATTAGTCCATAATAAATGAGCTTTAATACATTCAGAGGGACAGTTTCTCTTATAACGAGAACGAACGAGACTCCCAGCTGAGCTTGGGATCTAGTATTATTCCTAAGAATTTGAATTGATTAACATTCTAAATGGATTTTCCATTAACATATAAAAAAGACTCAATATCTGGCACAACATTTCTTGGCAAAAAACGCATAAGCTGCGTTTTTGACACATTCAATGTTAAACAATTTCTTGTGAAATATTTATTCAGTTCAAAAGATGCCTCATTAGTTTCATCAATGAGTTCTTCAAATTGTTGATTCACCATGATAATATTCGTGTCATCGGCTAATTGAATAATTTTTTGAGGTTAAATCAATTTTGTTAATATCACTGACGAAGATAATAAAAATAATGGGCCAAGAATCGATCCTTATGGTACTCCTATTTCAGAGGGAATGGGATCAGATGTTATGTTGTTAATTGTAACTACTCGAGTTCTATTGGACAAGTAAGATATTGCCCAGTTGTACGGTTTTCCACGTATTCCAATTCCATGAAGTTTCATTAGCAAAATTTAATGATCAGCTGTGTCAAATGCATGGCTAAGATCATAAAAAATCCCCAGAACAGGTAGCTTTTCATTAAGTGCATTATAAATGAATTCTAAACAAGCAGCAATGGCACTGGATGTTGATCTTTTCTTTCTAAAGCCATTTTGAGATTGAGGTAGCATATTAAAATGTTCAAGATAATTAACGAGATGTTCAGAGAATGCTAGTTCAAATATTTTAGTTACTTGACTTTGTTATTTAATTCATCTCTTACCCTCTTGTTTTTGTAAACTGGAATTCCTTTAGATACTTTCAAATTAGGACATTTACCTGAGGCAGTCGCTTTTATTAACTTACCGTTAATTTCATCAACCCCTTCTGCAGGTTTGGAGGTGGTTTTATTATTTAGAAACAAGTTTGTATGAGATGTATCGAGTTACATATTATAATTAGGAATAATGTTGTTTTGGTTTAGTTACAAAATATTTATTGATATAATTTGCTTTTTCTTTAGGTGTTAAGTTATTTTCTCCCTCAACTTTTATGTTCTCTACATTGTTTTTGATGTTTCCCCTAGCTTCATTAATTATTTTCCAAGATTCCCTCAGTACATTACCACTGTTACAAATTCTATTATTATTTTTAACACGCTACTATTTTTTACTTAGTATCTGGTATTCTTTCTTGAACTCTTTGTAACGTTCTGTATAATTTTGATTGTTTATTACTTTTCTCAATCTGTTCATTTCGCATTGCTGATCATGTAGTTCATTAATTTTTGATGGAAAAGAATTTTTATATTTATATTTTTAAGACATTTCTTTGTATTAGTAAATATTAAATCATAATAATATACAAATGATTCATAAAATGCTGCAAATTTCTCATTTTCCCCCCTGAACACAATTGTCCCCAAAATGATAAGTTTTATTGGATAAGCAGTGGTAAAAAATCCAGTTTCATCAGCGTTTGATTTTCAACAGTCAGAGAGGACTGCATGAAGATGACCCTGACTTTAACCCTGAGGGATACGAAGATAGCGTTAGGTCTGACATTTCCTAATCTTTCGACAGTGAGCTTTGCAGACTCCTCTGATCAACGTTTATCAGATAAGCTTGATCAAAATGTACCTGTTCAACAATGTTCATCTGATGCAAATAACTGGGAGTCTGATATATAAGATATTCCCAAATTCAACTTTAATGAAGAAGAAGCTGGTATCAAATTTAATGTCGGGCCAAATATGAGTCCTATAGAGGTATTTGACACTCTCTTTACTGCCAATATAATAAATCTCCTTGTCCATAATACCAACGAGTATGGTAAAGCTCTCACAACTATGGATTTACCTACTACAAGGTACAGTAGAAAGCGATCTTTTCCACCAGTAACTACCAAGGAGATGAAGAAATTTTCAGGTTTATGTTTATTAGCACAAGCACAAGTTCATTTACCTCATAGAAAACAGCTTTCCACTACAAGCCCTCTATATTTTCACCCTATTTTCCTAT
Source organism: Galeruca laticollis (assembly GCA_963921935.1). Taxonomy (NCBI): domain Eukaryota; kingdom Metazoa; phylum Arthropoda; class Insecta; order Coleoptera; family Chrysomelidae; genus Galeruca; species Galeruca laticollis. The sequence continues at coordinate 154,147,800 of OY998181.1, read as the reverse complement.
TTGTAATGTCTGGATGAAGATTCGAGCAAATTTTGCAGTGCTTTTCATGTGCAGAAAAGGGTGCTTTCCATATGGCAAAGATTAGTCCTATGTTAAATATGTTGTTGGACCGATTCCAGGCTTACGTCTCACCTCCCAAAGAAATATCATTAGATGAGTCATTATTACTACATCGCGGTAGACTCAGTTTCCGTACCTACATGAAAGGAAAAAAAGCTAAATATGGCATTAAGCTGTATGAACTGACAACATATGATGATTTTGTTCTCAATATAGAAGTATATGGTGGAAATGGCGAGGAAGTAAAAGTAACTAAAATCGAGGATCTAGTTTTTCGCCTTATGAGGCCATATCTAAATAAAGGCCATTATTCATATATGGACAATTATTACAACAGTTTGTCTTTATCACTTCATCTTCTTCAACAAAAAACTCACACAACTGGAACTCTTCGTCGCAATAGAAAAAATAATCCAAATTTTGTAATTACCACAAAATTAAAAAAGGGGGTTATATATGGCAGAGAGCCGGATAGGTCTATATCTCCAAATAGAGAGACAAGCGATGTTATTTGTATTACCACAGCGAATCATCCTGAACTAGTTGAAACAAGGAATAGGCATGGGCAAATAAAGGTGAAGCCCATAGGAATTGAAGCCTATAATAGATATATATCTGGTATAGATAGGTGTGACCAGATGGTCGCATATTACTCCTCTCCAAGAAAAACAATAAAGTGGAACAAGAAGGTAATGTTTCACCTTTTAGACATCTCAGTCTGGAATGTATTTTACATATACACTCAAAAATGTAAAAAAGTTCAATTTTTGCAATTCCGAGACGAACTAATTTACCAACTCCTAGAAATTGACAAGAACTTGCCAGTAAAAGAGCTAATTCGAAAATTTAATGCTACAACATTCAATCCTATCAAAAAATAAAACTAAATGAAGTTGTACCTGTACCTGATGATGCAGCTGGTCCTGTTTTCACACATTTTCCAGAGAAAATCCCACTCGCTTTGGATGCAAAAAGAAAGAACCACTTTCTGCGATGTAGAAATTGCAGTAAGAATAATAAAAGAAAGGAAACATCTTACCGTTGCAAGGGATCTGACTCTAAACCCTCCTCTGTGTCCTGAGTGCTTCAAAGAGTGGCACAAGAATACAATATAAATACCTTTTTTTATTTATATGTAAGTTTTTTCAATAAAAAATGATATTTTTACTCCGTCGGTTATTTCAGTCCTGTCATATTAAACAACTAAACTTCTTCCTATTATGACAAAGCGGTAGTAACCGCCTGATGTGTATAACAGCTGTCACCTTACACAAAAAATGTATGAGTGTGGTGACATGACTGCCTTGACCGTTTTTTTAGTAATTCTAAATAACTTGGCAAATGCATTTTTTCATCAGACTAAAGACTCTTAACACAAACATAAAAAAATCTGATTTTTTTAAGCAAAATACTATACTGTCACATTACGCACGATTTTCCATGCTGAAGTGTCCACCAATGTGTTAAAAATAAAATTGAAAGGAATAATTGTCAAAAATATTAAAGAACGTTTGAACTAATTTCAAACAGCGTTGAAGACATCTTTCGCATCATATTCTTCACGTATTTAACGCAATGCAAATTGTAACCAATTGGTCATGGTTGGTAAAACTCGATTAGCATCACTTTTAGTACAAAGCCATTTCTTTTCTTGAAATGTACCAACCATCCTGTATTTGCAGAAAATGTAATACCTATTTGTTTGGCCAGTTTACTGCTTTTTTCCAGCATTAAAGGTTATGTTGGGAGCAATTTGAGACCTTGCTTGTTTGAACCAAACAAGTAAAGTGGTCTCTAAATCTTCATGCTTTATTATTTCATGTTAAATGATATTTCATCTTAAGCATTTTCTTGTTAAACGTATTTCACTGTACATTTATAAAAGTAATTAAAATTTAAATACAGTTAATCTTAAAATAAATTCTTACCACTAATGGTACTTGCAATAATGATGACAATTCTTCTTGATCAACTATACTTGTATTGGGATGAACTAAGCCTCCTTGATTACTGAGAACACAATATGAACCTACCAGCACATTACTGGCAATAGTCTGCCTGAATACTTCAACTTTTAGGGTGTCTGCTATTATTTCCTCTGTTTCCTAAAAATAAATATTATCAAGCAGGGATCAGTTTTTATTTTACCTATTAAAATTTTTATTGCTAATTGTAAATGCTTATAATTAAAAAAGTGTGATGTTATGTATTGCAATGTTTGAATTCATTTACCCTGTCTAAATCTGGATGAACCAATGCAACATAATCATTACATGTAATCACATTTCCCAAAGCTGACAATCTTTCTTCTACTCTTTGTACTTTCACGGAATCGGGAAGTGCGTTTCTAATGTGTTGAAGTTCTGTATCAAAAGTGGAGTTCGGAACTAAGAGACCATTTTTATTACCTACACACATTCTTCCAATAATTCTACAACCTGCCAGTGAAGCATGTATGACAGGGATAGTTTCACCCAACTCCCCCTCAAACGTACTGAAAATAAAATAGTACTTGATGAGCTTCTCACTTACGTCCTTTTTTAGGTAATAATTCAATACATTATGTGGAAAGTACATATTGCACAATGTTATACTAGGGCTTACCTATAAAAATTTTCTGAACCACCTATCCCTACAAGGCAGTAGGCATTTGTAAGTTTCGAAAAAACACCTATTTCATTGTTATTTTCAAATTGTACACGTAATGCCATTTTGGAAATATGTAAACACAAAAATTTTATAAAAACTTTTATCTTTTTAGAAAAAATTGCACGTTTAAAACAACAGAAAGAAGAAATATACTTATGACAGTTGAATGCCAAAATACTCTTGTCTTCTTTTCGCCGAATTGCGTAGAAGTTAAAAAAATAGCCACATAGTAGTCCTAGATAGCACACATGTAAGAGGTCATTTCAAATAAAAAGAAAAGGTGTCACACTTGCCAATGTCAATTTATCTATGTTGTCAATCTCCATTAAACAAAATAAAAATGTTTGTTGTTTTCTTAATGTAAGGAATTAAGCTAACAATAACACTAGCAGAATGGACAAATTAACTTTAATATCAGGAACACTTTTTATGGCAGCAGATGTATTTGCAATAGTTAGTTTGGCCATGCCAGACTGGATCATTACAGATGTTGGAGGTAATTACGAAAATTTTATATAATTTGCTTTACTTTAAATTTACATTTTAGGAGATACCAGATTGGGTTTAATGTGGACATGTATGACTCTGTATAACAGACCACAAGTATGTTTTACGCCGGACCTTCAACCCGAATGGTTATTAGCATTAGTGTGTATATTTGTTGGATGTATTTGTATCACCACTACAATTATTTTACTGGCTTCGTCGCATTGGGATAGAAATGTAGTACCATACGCTAGATGGGTGGGATTTACAGCAAGTGAGTCTTAATACCAATGTTTTCCTTATTTAAGTAGGTCTTTACATGAAATAACATAATCTATTTTATATAAGAAGAAAGTTGTTGCTGGGTCTACAAATTATTTATATGGTATATGACTAATGTTTAACTAGATTTTGTACAAATAATCAAAATGATTCTAAGATATTTAATACTGTTTTTAATATCATATTATATGGATTGTTCTACTTCTACCCAAGGGCCGTTCCAGGACTAATTTTTGGTGCGATCTGGCTTGTTTGTTTTTATAGCTTTTACTGTTTTGGATTGAGTCATTGAATGCTATTCATTTATGCTATAATCACAATTTTAATCCATGCACAAATTGTCTATATATTGTTACAAATTCCTGACAAATGTTCTATTCTAGCTTGTTGAAAATGTAATTTTAAGCTATTTCAATGTGTTTTATTACTTTAATTATTTCATTAATTTACTTAGGTCTATGTTCATGAGTTTGTGTTACAAATAATTTTTCTGTGTAGGGAGATTTCAAATTTCATCAACAATTTTCCATTCTTTTCTATTTTTTGCTAACGGTTTTGCTTCTATAATTGTTTTCCCTCTTTCATTTAATATTTTGGCTATGTTGTTACCCCATGATTCTTTTGGTCTACCTCTGTCTCTCTTAACAATCACCTTTGCTTCCCATACATTTTTAACTATACTCGATAGTCGAAATTGTGTAAAGTGAGTCAGAGCTATCTAATCAACACTTTGGTTAAAGCGCAGTTGCCATATGTATTCTAGAGAGAAATGCTGTATTTTATAAATACACTTCAAATCCATTGTGTCAATATTTCAGGTACAAAAGATGCAATGTAATTAAGTCAATACCAATTTAATATATTTATTTCAAATTTCAAGCAGACTAATAATAATTAGTTTACTTGAAATGTGAAATAAAGTGTTTATGTATATTTCTTGAACGCAAAGTTTGTTGTGAAAAACTCGCCGATTTGACAATGTTGGAGAGTCGCTTCAATGTTCCGGCTTTGAGAACGAGATAGATAGATCGAGCTACGCGAATGAGACAGTGATAGTAAACAGTTATGTGAGGTGTTTATTCTCTTCATGAGCGTAACATCAGTATTTGTGTTGTGGTTTTGTGTGATAAATCGGTTATTATTGGTATTTATTGTAATATTTATATCGGTATATTTAGTGACAATAATGGCGGAGTGTAGCGGTGTTGGCGATAAAAAACGGCGTCGTAACAATTTAATTCGGGAAGAAAAAGTCCTCATATTAAATGTGTACGAAGGACTGCGTGCCATGGACAAACAGTTGGGTGTTAGTGACGCTGTGATTAAGTGCAGTTATTTAACTAAAGTTTCTGAGAGTACTATATACAATATTCTAAAGAAATCGCGGGACGGATCTTTGACAAGAGAACGAGGTGAAAACTGTAAACCGGAAAGTAGGGGAAGAAAGAAAATTGTTTTGGACGACCAAACACGGAATGCTATACGTAGGGAAATACATTCTTTTTATTTTAGGAATGAAATCCCCTCGGTAGCTAAATTGAGCAAGGTAATAGAAGCTGATGATACTTTACCAAACATCAGTGATAAAGTTTTGAGACGAACTTTAAAATTAATGAATTTTCGTTACCAAGCAAGAAGTAGAAACAGTGCCTTAATTGAACGAAATGACATTGTGGAATGGAGGAGAAATTATTTAAAACAGATACGACAGTTTCGTAACGAAGGACGGCACATATATTATCTTGACGAAACATGGTTAAATGAAGGCCACACTGTGTCAAAAGTGTGGCAAGACATGAATATACGAAGCAATCGACAAGCCTTTATGGAGAGTTTCTCTTCCGGTTTAAAAGCTCCCTCTGGGAAAGGACGTCGACTGATTATCACTCACATTGGCAGCGAGGAAGGATTTGTAGAAGGTGGATTACTAAGTTTTCAGTCCAAAAAAACTGTCGATTACCATGAAGAGATGGATGGTAACCGGTTTGAAACATGGTTTAGATCAATTTTAACAAAGGTAACTCCTGGTTCAGTGATAGTTATGGATAATGCTTCATACCACTCTCGTCGACTGGAGCAAATACCTACTTCAGCTAGCCGCAAGAGGGTTATAATTGATTGGTTAGAGAGTAAAAGCATTCCGCACAACGAGGCAATGCTAAAAGTTGAATTATTATCTCTCGTACGGAAACATCAAAGCAGTTATATTAAGTACGTTGTCGATGAAATGGCGAAAGATTTCAACGTCTCAGTTGTTAGACTTCCTCCCTACCACTGTGAGTTAAACCCCATCGAGCTGGTTTGGGCCCAAGTGAAAAATTATGTTGCGAGAAAAAACAGTACATTCAAAATGGCTGACGTTGAGAAACTGTTTGACGAGGCGCTGCATACCGTTACTGCTGAGAGTTGGCGTAAATGTATTCAACACGTATTAAAAGAAGAAATAAAGTTTTGGGATTTAGACATACGTGTAGAAGTAATGACGGAACCACTCATTATCGATATAGGAGGAGAAAGCGATGATTCTGAGGAGTCGTCAGGGAGTGATACCGCTTCCAGTTAGTCAGACATTTTACAAGTGACCTCGCAACATACCTATACTTATTGGTAATTTATTTTGGTCTTGACAAACAACTTTTTTTTAGTTTTAGTAGTAGTAAGTTGGAATTGACTTTTAAACATTTTTTTATTTTGTTTTAACTTACTTATGAACAACTTGTGATAAGTTATTATTTCAAATGTTAAAAATTGAAATTCCAGATATTTCAGTATTCGCACCCTTAAACTATGATACGCTCATGGAGTTCACTTTAAATCGGTAGATAACCGATGACGTCACTTTACAGAATTTCGACTATCGACTTTTTTATATACATCTTATTATAGCTCATCCTTAAAAATGTGTATTATTCTTGGTAACACCCTGTATATACATAATGATACCTACCATAATAATTTCGTATTTCTGTTCTCTCAAATTTAAATGCCAGAGCGTACAAGAACATTTTCTATTTATTTTTTATTTAGGACTATTAAGAACCCTTCAAAAATGATGCGCTCATGAAGTTCGCTTCTGCAACTGATTTTATGGACAGTAAGAGCGATGAGTCACTTTACAGAATTTCGACTATCGAGTATAGTCTAGTATCCTCCATTCACTGTAGATGTCCCCACCAGTTCAGTTGTCTTTCTTCAATATAATCTAGCATGGATTTTATGTCTAGCTCCTCTCTTATATCTACATTCTTTATTCTGTCTTATTTGTTATTACTTTCACAGATCTCAGGTATTTCATTTCTATAGCTTGTATGCTGATCTTCATTTTTTGATCCAGTACCCATGCTTTGCTGCCATAAGTAAGTATCGATCTAAAAACTGTTTGGAATACTGTTATTTTGGTCCTTTTTGAGATTTCCTTCTTATTAATAACTCCAGGTTTCAGCATGTGGTAAGTTTTGATTGCTTTTTCTGTTCTTTCCATAATATCCCTTTCCTGGTTACCAGTGCTGTCAATTGTTATTTAAAGTGAGTAACTTGTTCTATTATACTCTTGTTAATTCTTATATTCAACCTTTCTTGATTTTTTGTTATTATCATTATTTTCGTTTTATTTGCATTTATTCTATTCTATTATTCTGATTTGATTAAGTTCTGTGAAATTTTTGAAACTTTACATTTTCTACATTGAAAGGTGGAAGTCTACCCATCCTAAATCCATGTTGAATGGTTGTTTCTGTAACTTTGGATAAAACTACCTCAAACACATTGCCGAGATTCTTTTTTCGGAATTTGTTTCTTGCATTTTTGATGCGCCACATCCATACTCTGGATTAAATGAGTGGAATTAGGATACAATGCAAAAAGTTCTATTCCGTTTTTTAACATTTTGATAATCGCAATGTCAAGTGGGACACTTTACCATCAATAAACATAATAGGTATTTCAATCTATCCATGGAACAAATACATTTTTTATGTATTCAACAAAAGTTACTACACACATCCAACCACTTTCTGAATGGCCTATTCCTCAATTTTTATTGATACTGGCAGCTATATGGTTCGTATTTGAACACCACCACGGGAGGAGCTAGTTCCCCAGCAGCATTAGCAGTGACTGGGACAGTTAAGTTTTCTTTTTCGCCATTAGTTCCAACATTGTATACACTTTTATCCTCTTTTCGAGCAATTACTTTGTCACCTTTTTGTAGGGAGAAAAAAAGCAGTCTCAACACTGTTGAACTCAGAGAAGGATCTTTTGTTGCATCCAATAAATTTTTTGATTTAAAATAGTATTCATAGTCCTGAAACCATAATTGAAGTTGTAATTTAGTTACTTTTTAGCGAACTGGTGTTAAATTTTGTGCAACTGTCAGTTACATTTGGATGTCTTTTCAAAAATGACTAGTACCATTTCCTACCTGCTCTTGAATCAGTGAAAGGGTTTGGTGTTTCAGTTTATTTAATGATAAACTGGACACTCTCTAGTAATTGCTTTTTACCAATTGGATGGTGAACTTTAGCTACAGATGGTATCCATTGTTCGAGAAGAGCTTCTTCATTGCTTGCGAGGATGGTACTTGGCCCTATTCAGCAATGTACAAGCAACTTTCCTGTCAATTTAAATAGAAATGTTGATGAAATTAACTTGTCTTGACCCTTACTTTGTGGAATCTACTCTTATTAGTGTTTTAAATGAAACTCAACGTTTCTAGCTAATTCCACAATATAATGAAAAATGTTGAGAATTCTAAAAAATTGACAATTGTTTTGATAACTGACGATGATATTCAGTTATCGAAACAATTGTCAATTTTTTAGAATTTTCAATATTTCTCATTATATTGTGGAATTAGCTAGAAATGTTGAGTTTCTTTTAAAACACTAATAGAAATGCTGTTCATGGAAGAAACTAAGTTTTAGCAGCTGTAGCTACTGGTATCCATCTTTCTATAGCAGCAACTGCTTCATTTAACTGAGCATGTGTATAATTTTTTTTAGGTGCCATAACTGTAACAAAAAACGTGTTCCCGTTATCGACACTTTTTATACTAATAACTGACACCCCTATCAATGACTGGAACCAAAAATTTGTTAGACGTCATATTAAAATAAACGGTTTTAAAGATCAAAACTAACTTTTCCGCATTTGTGAGACACCCTGAACATTATCCTATCATAAAATTGTCACTTGTATACACTTAGTAGGCTGTATCGTGTTAACAAACCAAAATTTCTCAAAAAATAACCAAAAATATAGTATATCTGGAATTATAGGACCCGTTGTACTCGCTCTAGTGAGCTGAAAATCAATACGGTTCATCTGTGACACACACTTAAGAATATCCAATTATAATATTGGTCACTTGTATACATTCCGGAGGCTGTATCGTACAAACAACCAAAAATTTCTCAAAAAATTACCAAAAATGTGGCCCTTCCAGTGCCATAGCACCCATGGTACTATCTCCAGTGACCTAAAAATCTATATAACACCCTTAACAAAATCCAATCATAGAAATGGTCACTTGTAAGCACTCCAGAGGCTGTATTATGCTAACAAACTGATAATTCTTCAAAAATGACAAAAATTTGGTACTTCAAGTGCCATAGCACCCGTTTTACTAGCTCCAGTCAGCTGAAAATCAATAGAGTTCAACTGTGAGACGCTCTGAACAATAACCAATCATAAAATTGGTCACTTGTATACACTCCGGAGGCTGCATCGTGCTAACAAACTGATATTTGTCCAAAAATGACAAAAGTGTAGTACTTTAAGTACCATAGCACCCGTTGTACTGGCTCTGGTGAGATGAAAATTAATAGGGTTCATTTGTGATATGTCATGAACAATATTCAATCATAGAATTGGTAACTTGTTGCACTCCGGGGCTGTATTGTGCTAACAAATTTAAATTTCTCCAAAAATGATAAAATTTCGTACTTCTAGTACCATAGCACCCGTTGTACTGGGTCTGGTGAGCTGAAAATCAGTAGGGTTCATCTGTGATATGTCCTGAACAATATTCAATCATAAAATTGCTGACTTGTTGCACTCCGGAGACTGTATCGTGCTAACAAGACCATGTTACGAAAAGTGGCCGACGACAACGACATACACACAGAATTTTTTTTCTAAAAACCGTTTTTTCGTGTTGTTCTTGGTGGAAAACGTAAAAACAATTAAATTTTTTTTTCCAAAATTCCAACTTTTTTTGGGGTAAACCAATACTTTTCTCGCATATTAGATAGGTTGGGCGGAAAAGTAGAAGGTTGAATGCAGATTATTTGGACAGTATGACAACACATAACAGTTTTGCTTGTTCCAGTTATTCCATTTTAATAATAAGGGGGTAAAAAAACCCATCAGTGTTGGTCAATACACACCAAGGAATAGTTTAAATAAATTTAACATGAACTGATGAGTAATAGGGATATTTAATTTGATTTACTGATCTTATGTTTTTCTTAAAATGAACACTCTATCTCTGCACATGATATTTCCACCATTTTGTAACTGACCATAGCTCTACCTAAGGTATCTTATGTGGGCTACATGGTTGCCAAATGTTCTAATAATAAAGATGTTTCAGTAAAATTTCTAATATAGAGCCTAATTTTCTTATTTTCGAAGAACAGTTGAACCAGTGCCATTTACTGGATCACTGTCAATTATTGGTACAAATAATTACTTTATTTAATTTTTTCTATTTTTCAGTGGTATTATTTTGTCTGGCAGCGGTGATCTTCCCAATGGGCTTTCACGTAGATGAAATTGGAGGACAACCGTATCAGCTACCTGGTAGTCATCAAGTTGGTATCTCATATATACTTTTTATCTTATCTCTGTGGATAACGGTTATTTCGGAGCTATTTGCAGGCAAAGTATGTCTGCCACATTTTTAGCACAAACAGTTTATTCTTTCAATACTCATTATTGCCGGAACTTATTATTCTTATTTTTGGGGGAAAAATTCCATAATTCACTAAAACTATGTATTGTACTGTTTTTTAATAGTATGATTCACTAAATGCATAGCCAATTTAATGTGCACATTTATTTTCCCATTAAGAAAATTGAAATGAAAGAAAAACTTTATTTTTTGACTATTTGGGAAACAGGCCATTTCAATAATAATTCTAGTATTATTATTATTAATAATTTTAAAAACCTTCCTAGTAATTATTAATAGTCACATTGTGGACAATCTAATTAAAAGAAAGTGGAACTTAGTATGACTTTGTGGAAAAGCATATAATGTAATGCAATGCAAGTCAAACTAAAATGAAAATCATATTTAGTGACTGGAGTAATCAAATGTATTGAATTGTATAAACAATATTCATATGTCGAGTTTTTTCATATCTGTCAGCCCATTTTCTTCATTCAAAACCGGTAGACTGTTAGTAACCAAGTGATTTTGGAATAAATGAAATTAAACAGACACTCCAAGTATAACCAAAGTATGAATAAAAGAGGATCAAAGTCAATGACTTGCAGGGATGATCTGAACAAAATATTCTATAGAATCAGATTTAAATCAATGAACAATGTTTTGAACAAATTTGGATATAAAGTTCGGTAAATGCAATGAAAATATACTTTAATCTATACAAAAATGGACAGTAAGGAATGAAGAAAGGGGTTGTATCAAGAAATGAATTGAAAATTATGAAATGATATAAAAATTCAGAGATACTTATCTTGATATTAATTATATTAAAAAGTTACTTAATTTTAACACAAACAAGGTTAATTCAAACAATATTATTCATCTTTCAGTGACACATTTTAATTCTCAATTTAAAGATCTGAATAATAAAATGAAAGGTATTAATAATGCAGTTTGTGTTATTACATATGAGCCATTGAGATCCACACTTACTCAGTTTTGAAAAATAGATGTTTTACGAAAAATCTTGAAATTGATTTGAAGTGTTTTAGTATACATAATTCTTCTATTTAATAGTTAATACAACTTTATACCTCACATAAGGGGATATTTCTATGAATGGCTTATACCACTCTGCGTCGATAATATTTTCATGTAATGGTTAGGTAAATCTTAGAGTAATAATAAACATAGAGAGGGCTATCCATTCATAAACACGTTTATTTTTGCGGCCAACAATTCTAAACGCCAGTAGTGAAATAATGAATGAATTACAAAAAGTGGGGAGGGTATTGTAGCTACATGCCCTTGGTAATTTCGGCTGTTTTTCTGACAAACTTGGCACCGACGAACCATGATAGTCCAAAAACATTAAATTAATTAATTTAAAAGTTTATTTTGTCACAAAAAGTTTTGAAAAACACATCAAAACGAAAGAACTAAATGTTTACTCTCTAGTCGTAATGGCCCTCGTGTAAACAAACCATGTTTGACATTATTTACTAGAATACTACGATGTAATCGAAATGATCGTCGATCACAGTCTGACGATATTTGCATCTCTCTTTATATGGTAATTCAACAAGGACAAAACTACTAAATAGATTACTATTGACACATTAAACAGGTACTGAAATTTTGAGCAATGTTGCCACGTTTAGTTATAACCATAAAGGTATCTAAGGATACAACAAATACTTGTTTAAAATTTATATAAGATTATGCCTTTATTAAATAAAATTCAAGTACTATTGAATAATTTCAAAAATAGCGACTTAAATGCATAAATTAGTATGACTTTTTTCTATTTGCATAACTTTTTAACACGTTTTCAATTAAACTTCTAATTTCGTTTTTCCTGCAACTAAAGAGGATTTGTAAATATGGCAAAGCAGTGGAAGTGTCCCGCAAGTGAGCTTAGAATGTGACTCAATGTTTGGGGGCAGGAAAAAATCAAAACAAACATATCTATTTTATTTGTTAATCTGAGAGGTAAATAAGTGAACATTTTTGCATAATTGACATAAAAATTCATTTTTATTGACATTGTTAAGTTGCAGCTAGGGTAAGACATTATAAACTTATTAATATTCATCCTCATAATTATCCTCCGAACCTGATACAAGGCACTCCTCTGCTGCAGTTGCTGTTACAATAAGTTTGCTGTAGAAGGCATGTTTAATAGGGGGTATGAAGGGAAGCAAATCTGCCATATCCTTTTTCTTACAGCTCTGGACTGCACTTTGACCATTACACAAAGTCTCTTATAGGCCTTCCTCGTGTTTTCTTTTTACTGACGTCTATTTTAGAAAACCCCATGTCTTCATTTAGACATTCCTTATAGATCCTACAGTTCTGTCCCAAGCATACATAAATGCACACCCATAAGATGTTTCGTGACAATAGAGGTTGTACACATACATATTCCGTTTGTAATATGCTATTGAAACTGATAGTTTACGAAATCGCAACGCCTTTTGAAGATCAAAAGTTAGTTCGTAGATCTTAGGATTTCCTTTGCTTTTTTCTTGTAGATCTTTAAGAGAAATTCTAGCGGGTTGTGCCTTGCGAAGATGAAGTTCATGCTCCACCTGAAGTCTAAATAATTTTCACTGGCAACTTTCATTTTGTAAAGATCACATTTTTTGCATGTATCTTTGTAAGGGTGCTTGAAGTGTAAATTGAATCTTGTATTAAATATTTTACGATACATCATTTCAGTAACTGGATATTGTTATGATTACAATACTCTAAATACAAATGAAACATAGCTCTTATGTTTAAATTTGGTGATATGTATTGCCTGTTCGGAATGTGATGACATGTGTAATGTGATTTCACAGTTGGAAAACTTAAAATGTGATCACACACAGTTTTTACTGCATATTCTTTGGTTTTATTGGCTGGAACATGTCTACCTCTTCTGTCACTTCCAGGCTCATCCCCTTCAATACTTTTTTGTAGCTATCATTGCATACGGCCATTTGATATTAAAAAGGTTTCTAAAAAAAACTGCTTGCAAACCTGAATTGTTACCGCGTCTTCATTAACATCATTGAACTTCAAGAAGTATTTAACATATAGTTTTCTTTGTTCTTTCGAGGACATCGTGTTGCGGAGGTACTTAGGTGACAAAGTCCGTTTAGATAGGCGTTTTGAGTGGCAAAAGATGCAGTTTTATAAAAAATTTCAAATAATTCTTTTTCTATTTTCTTCAATTATTTTTTCATGACACTTCATTTTGGAATTGCAAGGGTCATTTTGAAATTCTTTCTTCTCTACTGTCTTACCTTTTACATTTGTGTACTGCTCACATAAGTTTCTCAGCTTTTTGTTTTTTCTTTAAAATATTCCTGTCCGAACTCTTTTACGGTTTGTTTTCTTAGCTCTCTCCTTTCAATGTCTTGTACCAGTCTCCAAAGTTGAAGATTCTGTTATACCAGCGCCAATTGATGATTGTGCGTCTCTTCCAAGGACAGCAGTTGAAATGCCAGCTTCATCAGTGCCATATTGTCGTCATCCGCAAATGTTTCAGGAAAAAATGAAACACCATAGTTTTGAAGTTAGGTATCTACTAATATTTTTGAGCAGAGCTTGGGTCAAGAGAACCAGTCGAACTTTGAATTCTAGCAGAAGATAATAACCTAAGCAAACATGTTTTATTCAGTTACCAATTAGTCTACTGGGTCATAACAGTCTCTCACAGTCAAAAGAAAAATATGCAATATTTTCTATTTATAAGATTTTGGCTAGTAAAGCAGTAGGCCTAGGCTATAACATGTGCCTACTTTTCACATATAAATACATTTGTTTTGTATCAAACATCATACAAGATGATGTCATTTTTTTAAACAAAACTTTGCCAGTTTTAAAAGAACTGTTTAATTTGTGTTCTACACCAAATAAACACTACAGTCTTTTAAATATACAAAAAGTAAAGTATTAGCTAAAGGAGAAAATAAAAACAACAAATAAGGTTTAATATATTCTGATCCCGAATATTGCAGAACAGATGGCTAACTTAATTTATATTCGTTACTAAAATCGATCTTTCTAAAAAGTATTAACACTTTAAAAAAACTGCAGTAAAGGAACAAATTTAACTTTGTTATTTGTGCACAGTTAGTATCAGCAGTAGCAGAGTGGTACAAGTCAACTTGTTTCCAGCTACAGTGGTATAAGTCAGACTAGTACCAGTATGGTTGCCATGGACACCAGCTGATTGTTGTGGGGCCAAAACAAAAATTCCCTCTGACATGAACGGTGATGTCATTTGACTTATACCACTTTGCCAGTCAATAGATCTAGAAAAGTGCTATCCATTGGTACCAATAACCCCCAATAAAAAATACATATATCACTATGGATCTCAAGGGCTCATATAAGATTACAGATTAGCAAATATTTTCACATTTGAATCGGCAATGCTAATAAATTAGTATTTTCAATAGTGAATAGTCTCAAAATATTGACTAAAAGGTTTCTGAATCCATTTTGTTTTTGGTTTTTATTCTGAATTTAGCAAAGTAAGAATTATTTTGATAATTTCATGGTAACAGATAAAACCATATGTTTCTAAAACAGTTTTAGAATGTGCTGCCTTGAAAATTATGTAAAAATTCAGAAAACCTGTGATTGAAAGGTTTAACATAATTCAGAACAATAATAGTAACTCATATATCATATCTCTCTTTAAAAAATGTCAATAGTGAACTCTTTGAAATCCTTACCACAAAAGTCATACTCTATTAGTTAAGATCATAAACATAAGAATTTATTGTTTAAAAAATGCCCATACAGAAAACACAGTTTTTATAAATAATGTACATCAGATTGTAAGGGATAGACAGAAACCTAAGATCTGTATCGAGTATTGTCCTCAATAATAACCAGTTGTATAGATGAAAGAGTAGGTCGCTGGAGCACGGGGACCTACATAACCTCTAAGATCCAGTACCATTTTGATTTAATCAAAATGATTACATAAAACAAAAATAAGTTAGATAGATCAAGTTACTAATAGTATTAAACACATGGCTGGAGAGATCAAACAATGCAAGAAAATCGCCGAAGAACACATAAAACATGACAACCTATACTCTAACAAACTAAAAATGAAATTTGTCTGTACTAATAGTATTAAACACATGGCTGGAGAGATCAAACAATGCAAGAAAATCTCCGAAGAACACATAAAACATGACAACCTATACTCTAACAAACTAAAAATGAAATTTGTCTGTGCCCAAATAAGTTCTATAGGGTTAAGCTCGCAATGATACTGTAATACCGTGTCTATGAACCATTTCATTAACAATGTATTGAATGTAATCGGCTGGATGAAGTTTGATAGTTGCCGTTAACTCTGCTTTAATTACTATCACCGTATCCAGTCCCCTTTCTCACGTAGCCATTGTTACATTTCAGCTTTCCAACTGTTTGAAGTGGGAACACGTTCGCTCCACTGTGATAGAAAGCGTTATCTATTACAACAATAGACTGATCTTTGACACGTTGTAGGACGGACTCAAACTACAGTTCAAAGCACTCTGCGTTCATGTCCTTTTGATAGTCGTGATCATGCTACTTTTCTCCAAGTATACACTGTCACTTCCTGAGTTACTAAAAGCCGCTGTCATTTGCCTTTTGGTGCTTGACAGCTATCCAACTGCTTTTAATGGTTGTGTCAACCCATACTTTTTCAACCGTATCCCCAGCATTTACCCATATCTCGTTTAAATAGTAAATTTTAAATATTGTATGCGAAATTCTGCCATTTTACGAAGGAAGTTTCGTCGCCAGATGCTTATTGCCTCTTTCTATCAATGCCGATTTCCTGTTAAGGTAAAGTTAAGTTTGCGAAATTCTTTCCACAAGGTTCCACAATTCATATTGGGAATTATGTCGTTGTCTTTGTTTGCAGCAAATATCTTGTTGACAGTCGGAATTTCTTTATTAAAATAAAAATTATGTACAGTTCGTCTTTTGCACTTTGTTAATCTCATCAAATTTAATAGATTTTCGCCTTCATAAATGTGTCTGTGGTACCTTAACCTCACCCCAACGTTCTTTTTTATGTACAATTCTATAAATAGTGGACGATGACAGTCCTAACATACTTTCACAACGACTTAGTGCTTCCGCCTATCAAAAAGGTATTTCTCAAATATTCATAAATGTTACACACTATCTGTTTGGAATTAAAATTTCGTAAATTTCCGAAAAATTCCCAGGAATTTCCCCAAGAATTCCCGATACATTTTGTGAATCCCAACTTATTTTCTATTCCATTTATTCAAGCCAGGCAAGGGCAAGACATAATGAAGACAATAATTACATTAAAATATCCATTTTTATTAAAAATAATATAAATAAAAATTACTGCGTTTCGGGCACAACAAAAAATATATTTTCTTTGTTAAAATATATGTTTCAACTACAACATAAATAAAATATTTTCCTAGAATATCAAACTGATGAGTTTTACGGCTGGTATTTGAAAAAATGTATATCCTCAGTTAAAAAACAACACAAATAGAATATTTGCTTACATTATTAAGTATTATGAGAATATGTAATATTAACAAAACTAATCCTTAGTTTATGAGCTATTAACCGCATCCCCATCAGGGTCCTGATAAGGATATTTCTTTATCCTCTGAAGAAGATTCTGTCTCAATATTTATTGCTGATTTTAAAAGGCCCGAAGGTCAAGGTACCCCTACTTCTGACACTATTATCTTGAATGTTGATCACTTTCAGTTAAATCAGAAATGGGGGGGATACTTGTTTTTGCCAAATGGTACGTCCCGTACAAGTTGTATTTGTTTTAATTTTATGCAAGCGAAGTTGTTGGCCTGTTTCGTTTTCTGCATGCACTGCAGAAAACGTGGAAAAAGTTCGTTCAGTCGAAGCAGAAGTAGCAGGAACAGAATGAATTTTTACTGCCACTTTTGATATATGATTGTTCTGTCCAATGATCCCCTTCCACTAAACGACAGCAGTCTAAATGAAATATTTTGCCCACATACCTTCATGCCCTTTATAATTGGCAATTTCAGCAAGCAACTGTTCATTATCCAATTTATTATTGGAGAAATTGTATCATCAGAGAAATGTGAACTTCTTGCGATTTGTTGAATGGCATCGAGTTATTCTTCGTCACTTAAGTAGTAACCTTGCACCTTTGGATCTAATAGACAAGCTGCTTTATGGATAGATTTAAGACTACAAGCTTTTCTTTCCAATATTTATCCATAAAATTTTCTTCATTTTTCTGTGACATTAAATGTTTTTTACTAAGTTTTCCTGAATGCTTTCAAACATAGATGTATTGTATCTTCGTTGCTTTCTAACTTCAAAATCCATCTAAGTGCAAAGCTAAAATGGCCAAACTCAGCAATAGCCACCTCTACATCGCTCTTGACTTCTGCATAATGAGAATCCAATAATGTAGTTTTTTTAATGATTATTTAATCAGCAATAATACATTCATTCTATAAGCTAATATTATGACTAAGGTATTTGACAAAACTTCAGACAGTGGCGTAACTACGGGGGGTTGAGGGGGATAGAACAAACCTACTAAAAGCTAGGAACTGTATGCTGCAATTTTAGAAGAAAAACAAAGCTAAAATGCATTTTTAGGTTCTTAAAATTTGAAAAAATGTATGTTACTCAAACCTCCCGTTAGTTCATCCCCCCTCCTAGAACTTGATCCTAGTTACGCCACTGACTTCAGGTACTTCATTTCAAGTCAATTGGCCGGTCTCTTTTAAGTCTTCTGTTGTCTTCTCTCATCAGTAGGGGTTCTAGGTTTGGTTCTTCGCTGTTATCAATTTTTGCGTGGTGGGTGTTGCTTCTTTGTTGTATATTTACAAATTTTATTTTGAGATTGTTATGCATTGTTTCATTGGAGACGAACCATAGGGCATCTAATATTGTTCTTAGAAGTTTAGATTGACATGTTTGGGTTATATTTGTGTTTGATTTGCTAGCACACAATGCCAAGTCCAAATAGATTAGATTAGATTTTAACAGGGTTACTGTGCACTGAAAAACAGGGTTACTGTGCACTGAAACCAAAGGTTTATTGTGCCCCCCCCTATCAGAGCTGTTGTCGCTACTACTACAGCTCGCCTTCCAGTTCCAAGGTTCTAATCAACTCTAGTATTTGGGACGGCTTCAGCGAGGTTAGGTCCTCACTCTTACAAGTTTCTTGTCCAAAGCATTTCTTGCGTTGGCTTGCAATGGCGAGGCATTCCAGAACTAGGTGATCAGGAGTTTCATCCTCCTCCCCACAGAATCTACACTCGTCAATCTCTGCTAGACCTATTCTCATTAAGAGCTTCCTAAGGCGGCAGTGTCCTGTAAAAAAGCCCGTGAGGAGATGTAGCTTATCTTTACTGAGGTCCAAATATTTTTTGGACCTAGCAGTGTCAAAGTTCCCCAGCAACTTTTTAGAATGTTCCAACCCGGGAAGGCACCGCCAGAGTGCTTCTGTTTCGGTTTCCTCATTCTTCCGAAACTCTTTCTTGTAGGAGCATTTTGCTACACCACAGAAAGGCTCCGGGCCAATAAAGGGCATTTGTGCTCCTTTCCTGGCAAGTGTATTGGCCTCTTCATTTCCCGTGTTTCCCGAGTGGCCAGGAACCCAGACTAAAGAGACCCTGTTATTCTTGCCTAATTCATCAAGTTTTCTTCGGCACTCCCATGCCAACTTTGAGTCAATGACATGGGAGCTCAATGCTTTGACAGCTGCTTGACTATCAGAATGGATCGATATGTCACATTTCTGATAGTTTCTTTCTAGGTTCATTTCCACGTATCTTTCGATCGCAAGTATTTCTGCCTGAAAGACGCTCGGGAAGGAGCCTAACGATAGTGAGTATCTGGTGCCAGGCCCAAATACTCCAGCGCCTGCTCCAATGGTGGTTTTTGAACCATCCGTATACCATCTAATGGTGTTTTCTTTGAGAGTTTGTGTGGTGTATTCCCTTTCCCAGTCTCTCCTCGTATTTAGCATCGTAGTAAAATTCTTTTCGATGCTTACTTTCCTGATTATTTCGTCACTGGGAAGATTCGCTAATGAGGTGTATCTTGTCAGAGAGGACCAAGCTCCCTGATTTTTAATACTCTCATTGCCTGAACCTTCCTTAGATATTCTAAGAATTGCCTCTTGGGCAGATCTTTCTATCACTAGATGTAGAGGTGTGAGATCTGTAATGATCTCAAGTGCTCTAGTTGGACACGTTCTCATAGCTCCAGTGATGCACACACAGGCAAGCCTTTGAACTTTATCGAGGGTTTTCCTCGTGCTGTACTGACTTGCTTTTGTGTGCCAAAATATTGCCTCATACGTAATTGCTGGTCTCACAATCATGGCATACATCCATCGCAGTATTTTTTGGTTACAGCCCCACTTCTTACCAGCTAGATTTCTGCACGCCATCAAAGCTCTTATTGCTTTACTAGCAGTTATTTCAACATGCATATTCCACAGAAGCTTACTGTCTAGGGTTATCCCTAGATATTTAACCTCTGATTTCCATTCTATGATTTCCCCATTTAAGGATATGGGTTTCATGGCTGGAAGTGTTCTTTTCCGGGTAAATGGAATTACTATGGTCTTGTTTGGGTTAATGTTTAGCCCCACTGACAAGCACCATTGCTCAATGATTCTGAGGCCCGTTTGTAATAAATCACATAAGGTGCTCTCGAACTTGCCTCTGACTATGTCATCAGCATAGCCCATACATTCGAAGCCAAGCTCCGTTAGCCTGTAGAGCAACGCATCTACTACGAGGCCCCCTTGATGTGTCCCCCGAGTGGCTTTAACTGAGGTGGTTTGATTCCCCACCTGTGTCTCAGCTATCCTCGTTGTCAACAACTCATACATCCATTTTACAATGGTTTCATTCACTCCTCGCCTTTTTAGTGCTTCTTTGACAGACACATGAGTTGTGTTGTCAAAGGCCCCTGATATATCCAGGAATACGCACATTGCGATTTCTTTGTTGTTCAGAGTTCTCTGGATGACTTCTGTCAGCTGATACAGCGCCGTCTCAGTTGATCGACCCGCTCTGTAGGCATGCTGACATTTATGAAGTGGTATATTCTCCAGATTCTCTGTTCTTATGTAGTTATCCACTACTTTCTCCATCGATTTGAGTAGAAACGATGTTAGACAGATAGGTCTAAAAGATCGGGGATCAGTCCCATTTTTTTCCCCTATTTTTGGTATGAAGATTACCCTTGCCCTTCTCCATTTTCTAGGTATTAGATCCACTGCTAGACTGCTTCTTGTAATCTTCAGCAGGTGAGGAAGAATCTCCTCTATCCCTTGCTGTAGGAGTGCTGGAAATATTCCATCCACTCCTGGTGATTTATATGGTTGAAAGGTACTTATTGCCCATTCCAACCGTTGTCTGGTAAATATTTTCTTAGCAATGTCCCAATCTTCCTTGCGAGATTTTTTGGTGTAGTTCATTGCTATTTCGGTGCTTGTTGCTGGTTCACTACCTGGGAAGTGGGTTTTAAGAAGAAGAATTGATCGTTCCTCTTCACCTTCCGTGTATGATCCGTCTGGCTTTTTCATCGACATTGTGGGGTTAGTTCCCCCATTTGCCATGACCTTTTGTAATCTGGCCGCAGTGTGAGTGGAAGTGATATTTTCGCAAAAGGCTTGAAAATTAAGCCTTTTGGCCTTTCTAATCTCTTTATTGTACTGAGTAAGCTTCTTAGTGTACCTCTGCCAATTGCCGTCACGTTTGGCTCTATTAAAGAGCCGACGGACTTCTTTTCTGAGGTTTGACAGGTTCCCATTCCACCAAGGAGCATCCTTTTCTGAACGAGCTTTTGAGAGTGGGCAACTGGAATGAAAAGCTTCCATTATTGCCTCACTGATCTGTTCGACTCTTTGTTCCAGGTCGTAGTGCGGGTGATTTACCCCATTCACTTCGACGTGTTCCAAATTGTCCTTCAGATTGGTCTTGTAAAGAGACCAATCAGTATTTCTAGGATTTCGAATTGTAGGAATCGAGGTGGTATTTCCCTCTATCCTAAATTCGATGATCCTATGGTCGGAAAGTGATGGCTCGCTCATCACCCTCCAATCTTTTACATTTTTCCTAGCAGCAACATTAACGATAGTTACGTCCAGGACCTCTTCTCTTGCTCTCGTAACAAAAGTGGGGGTTGTCCCCACGTTTAAGGTCTCAAGGTTATTTGCTAAGAGATATTCTAATAAACACTCCAAATAGGTATGATCATTGTTTTGTAGATCAATATTTTGTTTTCCCCAGCTAGTTTCGATTTTCTCCCTATTAACCAATTTACTTGACTAGTAGTTGAGTCGATTTTTCATTTCTTTACTATATGTTTTTCCATGTTAATTTACTGTCGCAAGTTTATTCCTAGATATTTTACTTCTTTTTTGGGAGTTAGAATGTTGTTGATATGAACTTCAGACGTTGGAGTTTTACATAGTGTGAAAGTGATGTGGCTAGATTTGCTTTCATTTATCTCCATTTTTAAACCAATTTTGTAGAATGTTGAGATGTTCTTGCAAGTTTAGTACTGTTATAACAGGATTATTATTCACTAATAATACAGCTGTATCATCGGCAAATATTCCAAGTGTAGTGTGTCTGGAGGTTGGTAAGGCAGATGTGAATAAAACAACAATGTTTATTGAATATAGTTTTGATCTTTCATTTCCCATTTTTATTTCAAATTGACGATCGCTAAGGTAAGATTTAAATATGATGAAATAAGAAGAAAATATTTGCTCGATTTTGTATAGTAGACCTTATGTCAGACACGGTGATGGATTACATCCAAGAATACCGCTGAGCAACAGTTTCTGTCTTCATAAACTTTGTTGATGACATCTATTATTCGATGTATATGTTACCCTTGGTGGAATCCTAATTGATGGTGTGGGACCCATTCTTCTGGTCTTATATAATTGTTTATTCTGCGTAGTATAAGTTTCTCATACATTGAAAAGTACTGTTAGGAGGCTTCTTGGTCGATAGGAGATTGCTTATGAGGTTTCTTTTCCTGGTTTGACTATTGCAATTATTTGTGATATTTTCAGTTTGTTTTGGGCCAATACTTCATTCTTATCATTTCGTTAAATGTGTATGTTAGTAACACTATTGCTTTTTAGAGAGAAGTTATTTTTAGCATTTTTAATGTAATTTTGTTAGGTCCTTTTATACTCCCAAGAATTTCATCGCTTTTTCAATTTTTCTCGGAGTGGTAAATGTTAGTGATTGTTCTTCTATAGGTACTTCTAGATGGTGTTCTATTTCATGATTGTGGGGTGTAAATGTATTCAAAAAATGAAAAGCAACAAAGAGTTCAGCTTTCTCTTTGTCACTTTTTGCCCAGTGCCCTACGTTTGGTGTTGTTAGCCTAATTGGTGGTACTGGGTCTTCAGGTTTTCTTATGATCATATCGGTTAGGGTTTTTAGGTGATCGGTAAATGGTTTTTCTCTATATTGTTTCAGCTTAGTTTTTAATTTGTTAGTTCGTTGAGTCTGGTTTTATCGATCTGGATGCGTGTACAATGCCAAGTTGTTCTAGCCAATAACGTAGTTGACAATGTTTTTCTTGTTGGAAGAGGCAGGGCATAAGAAATGGAAAAACATATTTCCAAAATTGATGCTCTACCATAGAGTGGCTTCCTGATGCAAATATTGCTTTTGCGAGTAGGTTATTAACTGTGGCTTGAAAATATCTCACTTTTGCTGTTTGAATCGCTGGTGTCATATTTTTATTGAATATTTAGTCTAAACGATTAACAAAATATTTGATTCTATCCATTTTTAGTATTACACATTTCAATCAATCTAAACAAAACTCCAACTTAGTCATTTTAATAAATCCACTTTTTTAATTGTAACAGGCAAGGGCGTATCCAGGATCTGAAATAGGGAAGGCTAACCAAAAAAAAACAATGGATTTTGCATTTTTCTTTGTATTTACTAAATTTTGACATAACTAGCTCAATTTTTACTTTAATAACAATTTTCTTGGATTTGTCTCAAAATTATCTAAAACTGTACTTTCAAATTGCTTTCGATTTGATTTAATTAAATCACAATGCACACTCATCAGACATAATCCTGTTAGCCTTTCCTTTCCATGGTACTTCTCAACCAAGTCTTAACTCTTTGAAGAGTACTGAAGGATCGTTCTACAGTGCCTGTTTTAGAATGGGATAAAAAATCATCGGTCTCGTCGAGGTCAATTATTTCGACGTCTTTTAACTGGTCCTCAGTTTTTCCTTCCACAAATTATTCCATAGGTCCATTTCCGCAGTAATATCATCCAATTGATAAAACCGGGTAAAATATTGTGCAATTTTTTCTACTTGATTGATTTCCATGTCAAGTATATATAATGGATGTATTTTTGTTAAAGCAAACGCTGGAGACGTTCTTGGGAAAAGCGAATATTTAAAGAGGCTATAATTGAATACAGATACAGTATAATTAACGAACGCTTCCAGTAGTCACTATCACAGTCTGATGGAGGATTGCTTCTATGTATTTGCCTCTTGGTAATTCGAGGGATAGAAATTTCTATTTCCAATTCCAATGCAAAGTCTTGTGCTTTTTAAGTACTTCATCAGTAACTAGGTCGGCATCTTCACGGTTTTTCTTTAGTACGTTAAGGATTATGTTCAGATGTTCTTACAACTTAATTAAATCCATAGTTTTTGCTTGCAAGGCATGAACTACCGGCTCCAGTAAAGTTGAATATTTTACTATTACAGTTAGAGCAACAATTAGTGAGGATTTGGCAATGTCGGGGAAATTTTGTACAAATAAGCGAATACTTTTGTATTTTTCAGACCATCTAGTCTTACACAGTCGTGATAGATTAGGAGCGGAACTTCTGCAAGTGGTGGATTCCCTGAAAAAGGTTATACATCCTTTACGGTGCCAATAGTGTTTCTAATTTCGGAAACATTATTTGCATCATTGACAACAAGATTTATTTTATGGTTTGTGCAAAGAAAAAATAATGCTCGTGTGTACTTTTTCCTTAAAATCGCTTGTACGCAACTCTCTTTGCCCGTCATTGTAACGCAGCCATCAAAACCAAGTCCTACACAACTTTGCGGTGAAAAATTATAGCTGACCAAAAAATTGTCTATTGCTTCACAAAACCTACAAATTCTTCTCGGACTTTTTTTTTTCTTTCATCATAGAAAAGCAAGTCAATGGATAGCTGCTCCTTTCCTGAAACTTCGGCTGAAACTGTGTAGAACATGGCTTTCTTAGCATCATTTATCACACTCTCCCTAATAACTTCGCCACATAAATATATCAGTTGGTATTGTATTTTTGGTGACGTATAAACGGCATTTTTACGACACTTTTCCAGGCGATTCTTTAATTTGATGTCGCCCGCAAATTCATTAGATCGAAAATAACTCCCTCATCTGCTTCTTTTTGTCTAAGAGGCATATCGTGGGTGCCATAGAATACTACACAGAAAATAATTGAGGCCAATATTTGCTTGTTCTTTTCGATTGTTTTTTGGTGGAAACTTTGAACTTGAATGTCCACAGGTATATTTTCGAGAAAGCCCTTTGCAGCAGCAGATGCAGTATTGTGAAAGTTATTGGTGGCATGTTTACGACAATCTTCGTGCATATTCTTAAACTTCGTAAGTGGCCTGATCATAAATGAACCTAACACTCCTCTTACTGTCCCAGCGGAAGGAGGAAATAAAACACAGTGCTTACACAGAGCACCCTTTAGTCGCTTGGAATACATTAACCATGGTGTGTATTGATCTAACCAAGCATGATCAAATTTTCTTCGCAAATGACTGGCATCAGCTGCAAAATCGTAATTCTTCGGTGGAACCCACCTCGTTTTTTCTTTCCATCGTCAGGTGAATTGTTTGTCCTACATAACGACCCAGGTTATTGATTGACTACAAAGGCAGATGTTGACGGTAAAGATTCTAAATCAGGAACAGTGACTTTCTTAGATCCTAAAGAATTTATCGGTTGTTCAGATTCAGTTTTAGATGAGCTTGGCAATGAAATTTGATCATTATTATCATCGCTCTCGCTGCTACTATCGCGTTCTTTTTTCCTCTTGAGTGTTTTAGTAGCTGCAAAACACAAAAACACCACTATTAGTATTTTATACAATGTGAGTGATATCAACGTTAGTGTTTTGTTTTACATGTAACTTAGAAACAAACTTGGCTACTGACCCTACATTTTTTTAATTGTGATTCACAAATATTATTAAAAAGGGATTTTTTTCAAAAAATTGTATCTCAAAAGTTAAGTCGTTTGGGATATTCGTTCATATAAAGTTTTTTCTTAAAATTGGTCCAAGAATCGCCCTCTTGAATTTTAGCATGTTTTTATGAAACACAAACACCCTGTATAGATTATTATAGAAAATCACGAATGTCGTCGAATGTAACTTACTAACTTTAACTTACCCCACTTACATGTTTGAAAAATTTTCCTGATATCAATTTATCAGTGTGGAGATGCCCGGAATACGTAGATTCAGCTGATTTTCCAATAGGTACAGTTTAATATAAATTTCTCACAATGTTTACTAGTGTAATGTAACTACTAACTGCATAGACATATATCAACTTATTCTTCTTCAGGTGCCATCTCCATTTAATGAAGGTTGGCGACAATGTTGGCATACTTATTTCGGTTCTGAGTGGTACGAATTAAAGATGATGTGTTCATACCAGTCCAGTCGCGTATGTTTTTTAACCACGAATGTTGTCTGCGACCAGGACCACGTTTTCCTTCTATTATTAATTTCAGTATATCATACTTGTTGTTACAGTATATGTGACCCAGATAAGCGGTCTTTCTTAGTGTTATTGTTGTAAGTAACTGTCTTTTCCTTCCCATACGTCTAAGCACTTCATCGTTAGGTATAGTTTATTTACGATAAAAAGACCATGACGTTGCAAAACAAAATATTGTGATGTTGCCAAGCTGTAGTTTTTTCCTTTACTTAACGAAAAATAGAAAAGTCAATCTGTATTAGATTGACAGTTCTTCTTTTTCATTGTTCCGTGCATCGTAGGGCGTAAGTCAAAAATATTTATTTAAAAATAAAAGGCTTGTATGATAGGATTGATTAATTTAATATAAATATTTATTCATGAAAAACTATGGATAAGATACAAGAAACAGTAACCAATCATTCTATATTCGAATTAACATTTAATTATTTTACATAGAAAAGGGTTAAATGACGAACTATAGGTCCTTATACCTTATTCTATGCTCTATAGAACCATCTTCAAGAGCACTGCAAGGGTTTACGCTAAAAGGAATCAATACAAGCTGTAATCATCTTAATGCAAATTTAAATATTGTTTCTTTATACAATATCTATTATATTTATTATAATAAAAATAGAATGGAAAAGAAAAATATATATACACAAAATAAAATTTTGTTAATAGATTTAAAAATAAAATTTAATTTGTGTATTATAAAATAACTGTACCTAATTAATTTATTAATAGTTATTAGTGATTTTGAAAAGGTGGAAGTAAAGCAAATGGGATGAAAATATACAAAAAATAAAACACAAGATTTCCACTACTCCACTACAAAATCATCACTATCTTCATCGTCACTGTCAAAATTAATAATAAGTGGAGGCACATCCTGTCTATCAAATACTACTTCTCTATCCCACCCATCTTGTATAATTTTTTCAGTGTGCTCTACTGTCTTTGACCAAATATCAGGAGTCACTTTTTCTAAAGACTTTTTCCATACACCTATTGCTTGTTCTGTTGAAGAACCATCAGTTCCCACATGATCTCTATACACATTTTTAACTATGCCCCAAATATGTTCAATTGGGTTGAACATACAGTGGTAAGGGGGAAGTCGAAGCACTTTGTGACCATATTTTTCAGATAATATGTCGGCTACATATACTGTTGGTGGTTTATTCCTACAAAAATGCATATATTTCAACAAAATAAGTTATCTAAGTATTACCATAATATATTGAAAAATGTTTATATCAACTTACCGTTGTACTAAATTCAATAATTAGGTTTTGAGGAAAGTATTTTCAAAAGAAATATCATTTTGTATCAACCAGTTCTGAATATCAGACTTTTTGGTAGCTGTTGTTGGTACTTTATTGATCAATGTACTGTGATAACTGGCATTATCCATTACAATTGTGGCAGGTTCTTCCAAGTTCACTAAAAGCTGGTATTCAAACCAATGCAAAACATTTTCTCGGTTCATTTCACCGTGGTAATCACCATCTTGTTTTTTGGAAGAAAAAACCAGCCCTGCTCCAGGAATAAATCCAGAAGAGGAACCAGCATGCAATATTATAAACCTACAATAAGGAAACAACAAATTACTACTAGTTTCCTGGATAGACTGCATATCTCATAACAACTATTAATAATTATATAGATTTAAATAAAATAGTGTGACTAGTAAATATTTGAAAAGGTCTTAAAATGGCAGGAATGTTAGTACATCATAAATTAATTGCTAAATTTTATTATTCAATTACCTTGGACCACCAATTTTGGTTTTTTTCACGCTTCTATGATTAGAATCTTGCCAAGAACGTCCAACAGTACCGTCTTTAAACATCCAGGTCTCATCCAAAAACACAAATTTATATAAACCTTCCCTTTTTATCTTGACATATTCATGTAGAAAATGTACACATTTTAATGTAATATGTGGCAACTCCATTAAACCACGACGAGGATCTTTTTGGTATTTGAATCCAATATTTTTCACTATCTTCCAGAGTGATGTTAAACAACCATTAAAGGGTTCAGGCTCCTGGAGTTTGTCTCTTAAAGTTTTCAAGATTATGTGTTCCTCTGAAAAAATATTGTGTTAGTTAATTGTGAATAAAATAAAACTATTTCCATACATTTCGGAAAGTATTTTGATCAAAGTTATCAATTTCAACAGTAAGTTTTATGCGTTGTCTCTTTTTAGGTGGGCTTTTAGGCTGTTCACCTCTATTATGCTTGGCGGCAATACGGTTAACAGTGGTAACGCTAAGTTATAAAGCTTTTGCAACTCTCTACAATATAATTACTTCAATTTATGAAAGAATAATATATTGTCAAGTTTAATTAACCTAACCTAACATTAAAAACATTTAATCGTTTACATTTGAATATGTAACAATATTATTAATAATGATGAATACAAATAGCGAATACTATTACTTACGTCTCTTACAGCAGTAAGCGGGAGAAGCGGGTCCCCATTTCTGCATTCTCGTTCAAAATAGCTCAACAATGATGTTACCATCTCTTGACATTTTCTGTTCAGCTGCTTCGGAATTTTAACCACACACTGCAGATTTGCCTAAATAATTAGTTATGAAAATAACTGTTTTTTTAATCTTAAAAAAGCAATGAATTTAAAAGCACCAAAAAAACTTGTAAATATTAGACGATGATCGAATGTTAATAAACGTCAAAACAAACTGGGGAATTTTACCATTTGATTTGACAACGTCTTGAAGTTTTGCCAACCCGTTATCTGTAAATTGCCCTGGCTGTTGAGGATAAATTGTATTCACGGTTGGTAAATTAATATTTATTCTGATAAGCAGGAAAGTAACTAAAAATGAGATCATCGTCTTTTTATCGTAAATAAACTATATATCTTGAGTCCACGGAAGATCCACATTTCAAAAGCCTCGAGTCTGTTCATGGTATCCAATTTTAATGTCCATGTTTCTGCTCCATGCAGGAGAACTGAGTGGACGTATGCTTTTACAAAACGGTATCTTAAGTTTAAGGTTGCGTTGCTCAATAGGTTTTTCAACTTTAGGAATGTGGCTCTGGCTAGCTCTATACGTGATCTTACTTCGACGTCAGGATCTACATTTGTTGTTATGCAGCTACCAACAACTAAGTAAATTAAGTCTACTTGCAGTACTTGCACAAACAAATTAACACCTCTGATAGAGCCTACACCAAATTAAAATAATTAAATTCCGTATTTCAAGTGTTAGGTTAGAAAAACAACAAATTCAAGATTTCGACGTTCGGAATTCGGACGCATCGGAATGTCTCCCTCTCCATAATTCGGTTGGCCAAACAAACGGCAATAACACTCGGCAGGTTCAAATGGCCAGGATCGGAATAGAAAATTCATATTAAGTGGCTAATTCCGCTAATTGCAAAAAAATGTACTTATTTCGCAAATTTAGTTTTTAAAAACTACAAACTAACTATACCGACAATATTCGTTAGGTTCTAACTGCTGACTAACTCCATTCTTGAAAGAAAATGACTTTATACTTGATTTACGTATATGAATATATTCTAGTAGTAGCGCCCTATATTTTTCGGTCTTGTAATTTTTTTAGTAAAACCATAGTGGTTTATATTTTTTATTTTCTGCACTTGATGCTTTTTTATAATTTATAAATTTCTAGGATGGGGGCAGCTGCCCGTCCCTAGCTGGGTACGCCCTTGGTAACAGACGATGATGCTCACATAGGCGTAACAATTATCTAAATATTACAATCGCGCTGTTAATATAAGTATTTACCTTCTAATGCCCAGCGATAAAGTAAAACTATAATGATTATCCTTATTTCGTCAATATTTAAACAAATCAAACTGTTTCCCTAAAAAACACAAATATCAAAATACCAATAAATCGTAAATAAAGCAGTACCTATCTCTCGTAGTTCACAACACACACTAATAGTTGCAATCCCTCCGCTGCTGGCGCTTGAATTTTAATGTTTTTATGTACCGATAATGTAGCTATTTCATTTTTAGCTTGTTAGAATATAATGCAATACACTGCCTTAGCAAATGGAGTTTTAAGAACGACTGCATCTTTGTAAAGAGTGTGCTGTCATATAAATGATTTTTGTTTGTCTTCTCCTGTCATATTTGTTATTATCTTTACAGCATTTTTTCATGACAACTGAATGGTAGCGAAACAGATTAATGATAAATAGAGTTCATTATAATTATTTAAACTCAGTTTATTTATTACAAATTTTGTACTTACAAAATAACATTATTCACAAAATCCGCAGTAGTTCCTAAGAATTATTCTAACCACAACGTATAATTATAAAGGTACGGGGGATGTTGATAATGAAGAACAAAATATTCACCTAATGATGATGAGGGATATCAAAATTAATATAATAAAATAAATAGATGAAGCATGTACTTGTCTATCCCTTACAATTGTTCTTAACAAAGTATAATTTGTACAGGATAGCCAGTGATATTTATAAATAAAAAAAATTCAGTCCAATTAAATGTATTATTATTTCAAATTTTGTTTTAATCTCACAAATGGTTTTTACAAAGTTACTAGCTACCCTGTATGGATCAATTTTATACAATACTCATTAACAGCTTATATATTAAGAAAGTACATTCCTTTTTTTTAAAAATATACATACCACTTTCTTGATGCTATAATATAAATATTTCCTATTTTTTAACCTTCAATGAAATCCTTATCTGTGATTATTCAAACTCTAATTGAGCTTTATTTTATGTAAATATTGTATTTTACGTTTTAGAATAAATGATTCTATGATTTATAAAAAATGTTTTAATTACCATTCTTTATCAGACGATTTTCTATAAGACGGACAAGTATAATCTAGATCTATCAAACAACAAATATCTTGGACATTACTGTTTTTACAATGACAAACAAATAAGTCATAAATTAAACAAATGACAATGCACCAATTACTCACATTCAGATAGCGAAAAGTGTAGTTGCAGTACATGTTATAATAGGAAACAAATGAAACAATGTATTAAAGAAAAAAAATGTAATGTAAATCATTACAGATAACAATTAAATACTATTTTTACTTCTGGTGGTAATCAGAATAAGTGGAAACATTTAATGACCACTTGAATATTAATATCATTTTTTGGAAAATGGAATAAGTAAATATACCAATTTTAGTTTGACCGTAATCTAAGCGTGTGAACTATGAATTTTCATATTTAAAAAGTGTAGATGTATTTTTTAAATGGAATGAAATTTATTTAAGGAGGTCCCTTGGGTTATGATTCAATTGGTTCTACATCATAATACAAGCCAGAGTAGATAATTATCCAGGTTACCTGAAACAAAAAACCTTCGTAAGGACTAACAAACTCAGACATTTAAAGTCACCATTCACCACTTAAAATTATGCATTTTTCTTCATATTAATAATACACAAATGGATTGATAAAATTTAAAAATACTACTTTTATTATTTGTAAAGGATGGGGTCATTTTCATATTTTTTATTTATTTTACCATTAGGAAGAGTACATAATTTTGAGACACTATGCAAAAAATTAGACGTCAGCGAAACTTATAAGTCGCC
Source organism: Galeruca laticollis (assembly GCA_963921935.1). NCBI lineage: Eukaryota > Metazoa > Arthropoda > Insecta > Coleoptera > Chrysomelidae > Galeruca > Galeruca laticollis. The sequence continues at coordinate 154,116,027 of OY998181.1, read as the reverse complement.
TAAAAAAATTATAAATATGAAACTGCGCTCCTCTCCGAAATTCAGGCGTGACGTCATCGCATAGGAAATCCCACGTTCGGAGACTGCCAAGCGCCACGCCGATCCTTTTCGATTAGTTGACTACTTAGTAACAGTGTTTTGCTTGGTATTTATTATACGTTTTAACAAACTCTAAACAGTGTTGTCTTTGTAAAATAAGAACGTTTAGAAAGTATTAAAACTGTTCGATACAATGAACAACCAGAGAAAAAAGCTATAAATATCGTGTGGTTCCAGAATGGAAAAGTACTATGATTAAAACACCTAACAAAACATTTATTTCTATTCCTATAGAAGCAAAGAAACGAAAGGAGTGGCAGAAAAGTATAAAGAGTAAAAGCATTTATTAATAAGTCAACATACTTTATCTGTGAAGACCATTTTAATGTAAGTATTTTTAATCTTATTTTTCTTCAAAAGTTCCGAATCGTTATAAAGAAAATAATGCCCACTATACGTTCGTTTAAATTTTTAAGTGAAGACGGCAAAGTTATTTTATTATATTCTTTATACAAGGTGGCTCAAAGTATTTAAAATAAAAATCGCTCGTGACTAATCCGTCAATTTCAAACCCTAAGCATTTTAAAATTAGGTATAATTCTTTTTAAAAATCTTGCAGGTAATTGTAATCCCCTCTTGAGAATTTAAGTTGAATGGTTAAAGTTACACGACACGATTCCGACGTGACTGTACTGAAAATCGAAGTACATATTTTTCGTTAGACCTCCCTGTATATTAATTAACATACATTTATATGAAACTTTTTGTTTTAGCTTGAAACTGACATAGAATTTATGTATTTTAAAATGATGAAGAATGTTTCAGTGAAGTTAAAATCTAATGTTCTACATAAATTCGATTGTCAAAAAAATCGAACCCTGACACATAGTTCCGACCATGACAGTGCGTATCTTAAAAGACAGTGGCAGGCAGTTATTGAGGATCTTGACCAACCAATTACTTCTAAAATTAGTCGAAATGATGATGATAGTGCCAAACAAGATGAAACCAAAAAAGTCAATATACGGCCTTAGTGCAAGAACAAATGCCTTTCAATGATATTACCAGAACATAAATCGAATCCTTCTTTTGTGCGAGATTTTCTTCATGTAGCAGCGTCCTCCACGGTGTCCTACTCTGCCTTGGAATAGGAATCAGATATTAATGACGCACGGGTAAAGATCCAATAATTCAACTGTATATAACTAACAGCAGTTTGTGTAATTATTCAGAACTGTTTGCCAAAGATAGCTCAGTTTTTTAAGCCATTTATTGAATAGAAATCTCTATTGGAAGTACAAAAATGTCTAACAATACCATTTCGAGCTAGATATTGTAACGAAGTTACTTTTTTTTGCTCCGGTATCAATTGATTTATTTAGTTTATTTATATTTAAAACCCGTAACCTGTTACTTCCTCCTTACTCAATTACTTTAATTTTAAATATTGTAAGATATTGAATTGAATTTTACTTGGCAAAGCAATTTTAATTACAAGTTCGTTTATTTATAATATTTGGGCCGTCCGGTATATATACATTTTCATTTCATTCGATTAAAACATTTAGACCGTCCGGTATACCTATAGAAATTTTGGTTCAAAGTAATTAAATGTTTGAGTTTTTTTACTAGACTTCTTTTTGAAGCGATTAGTGAAAGTTATAAATACCGACACGGCAGTTTGAAAAGGGCTTTTTGATTTTCTCTTTGTCCGCTCCCGTTTGAATAGTGAGAAGTGACCGTCGAAAAATATAGTAGAATTTGTTAAGTGCTTAAAAAGGTGAAATCTTATTTTTTCCTCCGTCTGTATATTTCCGAAATAAAATTATTTTCGTGTAAAATTATAATTGCTAGTTGAATTCAATATATTCCGTATAAAAGAATAAATTCGTTATAACTCCCGTAGTTATACGATATTCAGTGGTTTTATTATATATTTTAATTTTGTATAGTTTTCAACAAAGATTAAATTGTAAACTATCCGCTATTTCCTGTTGTTAGTTATTTTAAAATTTTATTTGACTTAATTCGTCCGAAGATATTTTCAGGTTTTTTATTCAGAATGAAGTTTTTTTTTGTGTGTAAGCTTTCTTTATTCATTTTTTTTATTTACCTTTTATTTCGTTAATAGAGTTTTGCATTTGGTTCCCGAGAATCATATTTGATAACTGGGTGATTCGGAAGTATTGCTCAGGAGTTAAATAGATTCTAGTAGAAATTTTAACACTTTGCCGACCCTCTCGAGTTTTGCTAAAATTTCTTTCCGTTGCTGCCGTCCAGATTTTGTTACTAGAGTATTGTATTTGAGTTCCGAGAATCACATTTGGTTACTGGGTGATTCGGAAGTATTGCTCAGGAATTAAATAGATTCTGGTAGAAATTTGCCGACCCTCTCGAGTTTTGCCAAAATTTCTTTCCGTTGTTGCCGTCCGGATCTGGTTAATAGGGTTTTCATTTGGTTTCCGGGAATCATATTTGGTTACTGGGTGATTCGAAAGTATTGCTCAGGAATTAAATAGATTCTGGTAGAAATTTCAACACTTCGCCGACCTTCTCGGGTCCTGTTGAACTTTCTTTCTGTTTCTGTAGTTCCGATTTGGTTAATAGGGTTTTCATTTGGTTTCCGGGAACTATATTTGATTACTGGGTGATCCGAAAGTATTGCTCAGGAATTAAATAAGTTCTGGTAGAAATTTCAACACTTCGCCGACCTTCTCGGGTCCTGTTGAACTTTCTTTCTGTTTCTGTAGTTCCGATTTGGTTAATAGAGTTTTAATTTGGTTTCCGGGAACTATATTTGATTGCTGGGTGATCCGAAAGTATTGCTCAGGACTTAAGTAAGTTCTGGTAGAAATTTCAACACTTCGCCGACCTATTCGGGCCCTGTTTAACTTTCTTTCTGTTTCCGTAGTTTCGATTTGGTTAATATAGTTTTCATTTGGTTTCCGAGAATTATATTTGATTACTGGGTGATTCGAAAGTATTGCTCAGGAATTAGGTAAATTTCTGGTAGAGATTTCAGCTCCTCGCCGACCTTCTCGGGTTTTGTTGAAGTCTCCTTCTTCCTTCGTTGTTTTGAGTTGGTATAGGGTTTTTCTTTCCAAATTTCGTCAAGCCGCCGATTAACCCCGTATGCACTATTTTGGATAATACTGCATACGATAACCCCGATTCTAAAACCACTGAGTCCGTATAAGATTCTATATTTTCTGAGTTGTATTGTACATGAACCGTTTTATATGTTTTTCACTTATGTCTTGACTAGTGTATATTATTTATTTGTTAAATTTATTTAGTATTTTTTTTTAAAATAGGTTAATGGCTTTGGCTGAGGCCAATTAGCCAGACTATGTATATTTGTGTTAGTATTTTTTATTCTTATTCAACAATTTTTTTTCATTTTCTTGTTTATATATATTGCAACGGTTTATTTTTAATTGAGACCTTTCTTTGGTAACAAATATTAAATTATCATCAGTTGTTATGAGTATTGTAATTAAATTATTATCATTTATTTATTTTTCCTATACTTACTACGTAAGAACTGATATTTCCGTAAAAGAATTCTCTTGGGACATTCCGTATGACCTATCTGACCTTTATTCGTGTATGCAAATATTAAATTTGGTACATCCAATGCCACCTTGGGCCAAGGTACCTAATTAGTAGAATCGATCTACTAAAACTCGAAGCTCGCTTGTAGCTACCTCGAAGCATAATACTAGGCAGTACCTACCAAATATTTCGCGTGAGGGCAGAAGACACCCATCCGTGACGCATTATCAATTGTAGTCTGGGAGTAGATGGTGTGTAACACCAGTTGTGGTTTTTAAACTTTTGATTTTGAAGAATCATCCATTCGTAGGAATTATTTTGAAACCACTTGATAAGTCTGACCATCGTAGTTTTCGATAGATTGTATATTTTTGGTGTGTCAGACTTATAAACCTGTTTTAAGGGATTTTGGATATCTACTTTTTCAACTACCATTTTGGATCAGAACCGTTCATAATAGATTCTCTAAAGGAGCGAACGGTCTTTGAAGTATAGTAGTCTCTGTCAGTTACATCAGACCTGGTAATTGGAGTCACTTTAGATTGTCTTACATAAGTAACCCCGTGCATAAGGGGTTCACGTAAGGGGCTGTTCCTGTTGGCATACCTAGTTCTTACTACTTGGAGCGGTGTTCCAAAGATTGGAAGTTGAACACGAGGAATCAGTAGCGTACTTCGTAGGGATCATCATTACGCAAGTTTTCATTATTTTCTTTTATTACCAAGTATAGTACGGTCAATTCTTATTTGATTAAAATAAACTATCGAAACAAACTCTTAATTATAAGAAGTAAACATATAGGTGTTTAATTATTTCTGCGTTTTAGGGTGTATACTTTATTTAATTGTTAAGCGTTAATTAATGCTACGGATTTCTTTTCTAATCAATTAAAATATTACTCCGCACATACCGGTGATTACAAGATTTTGCGCATGCGCCTGAGCTCAAGCGACATTGTTTATTTTATATTTTTTTAAAGCATGCATTAATATCGCCTGTAGTAAATTGGTTAGTAGTTTCGTAAATGTAGAGTTACTTGATCTTTGTTTAACTATAATTTATAATTATAACCAATAATTTATAACTTATAATTAGTCTGTGAAGTCAAGTACATGCTTGTAGATGCTTTATCGAATTTTTATAGACTGAACTGGTATTGTTTGACTTACGATAGATATTGTGCTTTCTATTTGGGAACAGCTACCATTTTTTTTTTCCCTTGTGTAACATTATCTGGGTTCCATAATTGCTTAATAGTAAGTGTTATTGCTAATTTTTTTTTAATTTCTTACTATCGCTGATGACTTTTAGTTATTTCACATGCATTATTGACTACTGCTGCTGTCGAATAAACGTAGTTAAGAGATTCACGACTTTTATTCTTTTTGTATTGGCACCTATTTGGTAAGTTTAGAAGTGTTGGATGAAAATCAGGTAGTTGCGCGGGGCAAACTTACCTGGCGCCCTTATTAAGATCATTATTTTTATTTGAACACAATTTTGAACCCCTCCCATCTCCGCGAGAGCTGGCGGCAACTCCTACGGTCGTAGGTGGCGACTTAGGTTTTAACGAAGTTCCGCTGGTATTGTTGAAGGATTACTTTTTATAGGTATTATCATTAGCAGCTGTCGGTCGCAATATATATATATATTTTTTAATAATAATTTTTTTCCCGTAATTTATTTATTTTTATTTTTTAAACCTCTTTTTTTCATAATTTGTTTTTTATTTTTTTATCATTTTTTCTCTCATAATTGTTTTTTTATTTTTTTTATTTTATTTTTATATTTTTATTTTTCTTAATATTCCTTTTTTGGATTTTTTCTAATTTAATAATTGTTAGTAATTACAAATACAATGTTGTGTTTGCATAATTGCTTACAAATTTTACAATTTAAGTTTGCAGTTTATTATGTGTTGGTACAGTATGTAGAGTGTTTATACTTTCTGAAAAAATAATACAGTTAAGGTCTATTGGAAGGGTTATATTGGCAGTTATTAGTTGATTATATATTTTCCTAATATGTTGGGTATGTAACGGACACTCAAGTAGGATGTGTGTCAGTGTACCTATATCTCCACAGGAACAATATCATCATCAATCATTTTTAGCCGATGTTTATATACAGGAGTAAGTGCATGATTTGCACGCACTCGATTTATTGTAACTATAAAATTTCTGTTCACCTCTTTGTAGAACCAACTTTGTTTAGGGATCCTATCCTGATGTTTTTTAAATTTTAATCCAGTTGTAGATTCATTATAGAGTTTTTGCCAGTTTTCTTATATTTTCTGTTTTTGTGATTTGAATACGTCGGAGGGTGGTAATTTAAGTTGGAGTTTTTCTCCTGTTTTTATGGCTTCCTTTGCAAATTTATTAGCTGTTTCGTTACCAGTTATACCAACATGAGCTTTTATCCATACATATACGACTATTTTGTTATTTGTGTGAATTTCGTGGTATAAGTTCAAAATGTTTGCTTCAATATGATTTAATGTTCTCTTTATGTTCATATTTTTTAATCTGTCCACTGCACATTTACTGTCTGTAAATTTTACATATCTATTTTTATCTGAATTTAATATGTATTTCATTGCTTGTAAAATTGCAGTTATTTCTGCTGTATATATAGAAGCCTCCTTTGGTAAAGTATATTTGGAATGATGTTTTTTGTTTATGTGGTAGAACGCGCAGCCTGTTTGTTCATTTGTTTTTGAACCATCTGTAAATTTATTTAATTTGGTTTGAGTCAGTTTTGGTATTTCGTCTTGAATTTCGAAATAATATGTTGGTATTTTGTGAGCGTAGAGATTTTCAGGTAGGTATGTAAAGTTAGGTAGTTTCCCGTTTGTATGTAATTTGTGTTGGTAGCTTGATATTTCCATAAGACTTTCCACTATAACTGGGGTTTTTTTGAGTACCAGTATTTATAGGTGAGGACCTGAACTGTTAATGATTGTAACCTGTCGAGGTATGATGCTTCCTTTGCTATTATTTTAGTAATAAACATATTACTGAGTAATTGTCTTCTTAGTTTAAGAGGTGGTATTATTGCTTCCGCTTGCATAATATTTATAGGGGTGGATCTGTTATATCCTAGGCATATTCTCAAACATTTATTCTGTTGGGCTTCAATTTTGTTTAAGTGCTGTCCCATATAGATGACTTCCATAATCTATAATTGACCTTACCATTGTTTTATAAAAGAGTAATGCCGTATTTGGATCCGCTCCCCACTTTGTATTGCAGAAAGCTCTTAATATATTCATTGAATTTTCAGTTCTTTTGATTACTTGGTGTATAGAGTCTTTCCATAAAAGTTTCTTGTCTAACAGTAATCCAAGGTATTTGATGGTATTTTTTATGGGAAAGGTGTATTTACCTAGGGTTATCAGATTTTGCGGACAACTTCTAGTTTTGGAAAAGATACATACATCGGTCTTGGTTTCTGATACAGACAGCCCAATATTATCAAGCCATTTTTGGAATGGACCAAATTCCGCGTTAATAATTTTTGTACATATTTCAACTGATTTTTCTGTGGTGTATAACACAATATCATCGGCGTATTGTACTATTTTAGATTTTGGTGATATGATTTTTTCAATATCCATTGTATAGAGGGTGAATAGGATTGGACTGAGAATGCCGCCTTGAGGTAAACCGTCTCTGGAGATTCTTGGATCTGAAATGTGTTGGTTAATTTTTAAGGAGACTGATCTTTTTGAACATGCGTTCTTAATGAAATTTGCCATATGAGTTGGTAATCCTATGTTGATGAGTTTTTCCTCCAGTAAATTCAATTGGACATTATCGAAAGCTGATGCTACATCGATAAATGTAGCTAAAGTGTGGTGTTTTTGTGAATAACCCAGATAAATATCGTTTACTAATATTGTTAGAGGTTCTTGGGTGTACCTACCTTTTCTAAATGCATATTGTGAGTCAGGCAACATTTTTTCACTCTCTAACCAATGTTCGAGTCTGTTCTTAATCATTCTTTCCAAAGTTTTAAAGACGCATGATGAAAGTGATATAGGTCTATATGATTCTGAAGTATCGTCTCTTTTACCTGGTTTTTTGATGGGTAAAACGATGTAGTCTTTCCATTTTTCGGGGAAAGGTATCTTGTTTGTCCAGATAGAGTTGAACAGTTCTAGCAGAGCTTTTTTATGTTCTGTCGGCATTTTATAAATCATTATATATGAAATATTGTCCTTACCGGGGGCGGTATTTTTGGTTTGTTTCAAACTTTGTTCTAGTTCCCACATATTGAATATTGAGAGTAGAAATGTATTGTTTCGTTGTACTGTAGTTATTTGGTGTATAGATTTGTTATCAACCCCAAGGGGAGCGATTTTGGTATGAAATTCATTTACCCATTCCGCTTCAGGGTCTATTGGTGTTTTATTTGATTGTTTTCTATTTTTAAATCGATTTACTTTATCCCAGACTTCTTTAATTGGTGTTCCTTGATTAAGACTCTGACAATAATTTCTCCAGCTCTTCCTTTTGGTTTATTTAAAAGTCCTTTTTGCCACTGCATCTAGTCTTTTGTATTCTATCAAGTTGTTAAGATTTGGCGATCGTTTGTAGTGAGAAAATGCTTCTTTTCTTGCTAGAGCTGCTATGTTGCAAGTTTCATTCCACCATTGCTTTGAGCAGTGATTGCGTTTTTTGTTTGTTGAAAAGTGTTTTGGGATAGCGTCCTCTGCTGCTTTGTTTATATTTTCGATGACACCATCATATGTTGTTTTCGGTTCTGTCAACTGTAATACAGAAGAGTATAATTCCCAGTTTGCATCTTTGAGTCTCCATAAGTTGTGGGTTGTAGGTGAGCTTTCTGGTAGCGAATTTTTACATTCTAGTTTGACATGTATTGGAAAGTGATCTGAACCATATGGCTCTTCTAAGGTAGACCATGTAATTAGTTGAGTTAGATCTTGGGTGCTAAAGGTTAGGTCTATAACTGATTTCCTAGTGCTGACTAGCGTGGGAGATGTATCATTTAATATAATTAAATTACAGTGTTATATGGCTTCCAATAGTACCTTACCGTATATGTCGTCACATTCATTATTCCATGCAAAGTTATGGGCATTGAAGTCGCCCCCAATTAAAAATGGTTTTGGGATTTGGTCGAAAAATTGTATCCACTGTTGCAGTGATATACGAGTTCGCGGTTTAACATATATAGAAACTATATATATTGTTTCCCAATTTCGGGTATATCGGCTGATATACATATATATTCAAAGCTAATTGTGGTATGTATTGGTATCTCTTGATACCGTATATTTGACTTCACCAAGATAGCTGCTCCACCATAGCCGTCGTTGCGGTCACAGCGGATATTGTTAAAACCAATGAGCCCATAGTACTTGCCTGGGCGGTACCATGTCTCGGATAATAAGGCAACAGTGTAGTTACCCTTATCTAGTAGGTATTCTAAGTTTGTTTTCTTCGAGACTGCCGAACGGCAGTTCCATTGCAAAATATTTATGTGGTTTAGAGCTGAGAAAGTGACGACATATTTACATCTAGTGTTGATTTAACTAAATTTTCTAGTTCTTTCTTATTTACATTTATGTTTTTTGCTTCTAATAAAATCGTAACAATTTGTATAACTAATTGAAATATTGAATTTATTGTGCTCAAATCTGCAGATGGTGATTCCAATTGAGAATTGATATTTTTAGTATAATTTGGATTTTCTAATATTCCACCACAAGGCATTGGGTGTCTTGGGAAGGATATCATTTCTTTGTGCAATTTTAAAATTGAGTCAGGACTGTTTGGCCTTTGCCTTTTGTGAGCTCGAGGGTTGGAAAGGTTTGTGGTTGGATTTGTAGTATTAACATTTGTTGTTGGAGTTAAATTGATGATATTGGATGATCGATTGTAGGTTGACTGGAATTTAGGGGGGGAAGGATTTGGGGCAGTGTATATTCATAGTTTGTGAATTTGTCACATTTGAGTTACTGTTTGTAACACTTGCATAAGAATGTCTACCTATCTGTTTGCTTGCATCATGGTAACCTATATTATTTGTTGACATAGACTCTTTAATTAACTTCTGTCTTTTAAATTCCGGGCACGCTTCTAAGTGACTTGTAAAATGGTCACACGAACAATTGAAACATTTTGGTGTAAGCTCAGTATCTTTGCAATCTTTAATGTTATGAGATTCTCTGCATTTGCCACACCTTGGCTTGCCCTTGCACTGGTTTCCAGTATGCCCGTATCTTAAGCAGTTAAAACAAAGCAGAACTTTTTGCTTATATGGTTCAACTTCCTTCAGTACCTTATTGATTGTAATATATTTCGGTAAAATTTGTGATTTAAAGTTAATGATACATGTTTTAGTTGGAACGTATTGTGTACCTTGTTCATCAGTGGGTTTCCTATTTAGTCTTTTAACTTGCACTACTTCAAACTTGCATTGCAAGTCTAACATTTTTATTTTATTTTTTATATAATCTTCCGAGAATTCCGTTGAAATATCCCTGACCACGCCCTGTCTAATAACCATAAATTTAGGTATGTATATTTCCAAATTGTTTTTAATAAAAATTTGATCATTTTTCCTCGATAATAGATAGTTAGCTGATTTGTAATCTTTAAACTTAATTCTTATTCTATTTCTGCCAATTGAGTCGATGCTAGAAATTTTATCATCAATTTCCGCGAAATTAGATAATACAATGTCTCCTATTCTTAGCGCATTTAACCTACCTTTGAATAAATTTGAATTGTTTTCTAAATAAACATGAAAAGGCCCTAAATCATTTTGTTGATATAAATAATCTACCTTATGTTTTGCGACCTCTTTTTCAGAAGTATTAATTGAGGTAATTACTGTTTTACTTTTTTGAGTATTTGTTTCGGTTATTTCAGAATGTTTATTTATGATACTTATCTGGTCTTTTTTCTCGTATCCTAAAAATTCGTCTGCCGGGAAGTTTGTAGTTTCTGCATTAATTAATTCCATCTGAATTGAATATCTTTATTTTCGGGGGGCCATCCCCCGTTAGTACCACTCTTAGATTATATTTTATTTTTCACTTAATCAGAGAAATAAATTTCACAAATCACTTAATATATTTTGATTGTAAATAATTTTTGTTTAGACTATAGAGATAACACCGATTTTGCTAATTAGCTTTTAATTACAGTACATCCGCTCTCTAGGAAGGTCCGAAACAAACTGTTTAGTATTTTTGGAAAAGGTTTCATTTATTTTGTTAGCCGAGTCTACTTATTATGTTTTAGAATATACAGCTTTATTGTATTATTTTAGTTTCATTCACAACATACTAAGAGTTCGTTATTACCGTTGTTTTCAATTTATGCAAACATATTGGTAATTTATTTTAAGGTAACAGTCGAGCCATAAAGCTCTATCAAAATAAGTATACCGCTACTTAGTCTCTACAGTAACTTACAGTCCGACCTCTGGAATTTTCCGTACCTCCATCTGTTGCTATCCGGAACCCTCGAAAGGTTTGGAGTCGAGGGACCGTGGAGTTAACCACGTTAAAAATTTGGCGCCCGAGACAAATCCGCAGTTTTGGGGTGTCAATTGTGACGTGTCCAGTTACTTAGTCGTCGGCCCAAGTATAGGAGTAAAGAAAGAGGAAAATTAGCGTCACAAATTTGGCATCGACTTATAAGTAAAGGGACGAGGGGGGAAAACCCGTCACAATATAAACAAGTACAATGTATTATAGACTGATTTGAAATTTGTAGTCAGAAGCCAGGAATGCAGTTTTACAAAGTCTGTCATGATCAAAATATAAGAAGGGAAATACTGTAATAAATGCGTATATTTAATGTTATTCAACCCAAATATCATGTAAATCCTATGATAAGTCTTACAAGTTTAAACTCCAATTTAGAAAATTATCCTAATTCCATACAGATATATACAGACGTTTCCAAAACTTTATATGGAACTGGATGTGCATTCTACATTCCAAGTAATAGTGTCGAAAAATTGTTTATGCTCCCCTCAGACTTCTAAGTTTTCAGTGCTGAAGCTGTGGGCATATATGAATTGTTAAAAAAAATTTCTTCATCCGGAAAATTTTTTGCTATTATATTAGCTGATTCTCTGTCTGTGTTAACAGCAATACAAAATCCTACTATACCTGCATTATCAGATAATCTATATATTTTATATAAAAAATGTTATTTCAATTAAAGAAAAGATAATAAACATGTACAGCTAATATGGATCAAAGCACGTATAGGACTAAACATAACATGTAGACTTTTAGCTAAAAATGTAGTAGAAAATGACACCTTATCTATATATCCTCTTACTGTACCAGACGCATTTGATAATTCTAGGCAAAAACAAAGTTGTCTATGGAAAAAGTCTTGGTACGATCATTGTAAAATATCTAATAAATATCAAATCAACAAGAAATTCCGAATTGCTGTTGGTTCAATTTTTATTCCTGTCCTCGTAAATACCTTACAACTATTGTTAGACTACGCTTTGGGCACACATGTTATCCAGCACGTTTATATAAAATAAAAATTCTTGAGACAGGCATGTTTCAACCCTGTCATATCAAAAGTGATCTGAATCATATTTTCTTTAACTGCATCTATTACTAAAAACTCAAAACCTTATTAATAATCTAATAAGAAACGGGGTTTTCTCACCCTTCAATATCTGCCATCTTTTAGCTTTAAACAAAATGGAAGTATATAACGTTTCTATGAAATTCATATATGAATCAAAAGTATACTTGAGAATGTGTGAACCAGATTTGTTTACATCTGTTTATCGCAATTGTAGTTATTACTACCTTTCCGTGGCCTAGTTTTGTTTCTGATAAATTATAGTCCTGACGGGCCCGTAGACAAGAAGCGAGCGACCCTGTTATATCCTTGTTGTATTTTTAGGTAGGTGGTTCTGCCTTCTCTTAGAATTGGATGGGTGTGAGTGAGGTGAACATTTTTTTATATATTTATAGTTTGATTTCGAAGGATAAAGCTGTTGTATGAGTAATTGAATATGTGAAATGAAACATATAAGCTTTGGTCATGTCTAGTAGAATGATTAGGGACAAGTAGAGATATTTTGAAGCAATGCTCAGGGTTGTAACACAGTCCATTGATAATTTTAAATAGAAGTATTGTTTCTTTGTTTTCTGCGTACTTCAAGGGAAGGTATGTGCAATATATGTTCTAATGCAACATAGTATACACGCATCTTGGAGACAATATATCTTAGGAAATTGTGCTGGACAGCCTCAAGTTTCACCTTATAGGTAACATAATGAGGGGACCAAGCTGTGGAACAATTATCAAGATGCAATCTAACCAGGAATAATAGAGAAATTTAATAGCAGCGAGGTTAGTAAAATCACAGGTGATTCTCTTTATAAAGCCTAGCATCTTCGTAGACTTCCGAATTACAGTGGCAATGTGAGATTTATATAGTGCCATATTATCCAATAGGCTTACTAGGCTATAGCCTAGGGCGCCGACTGACCGGACTAACCACTAACGATAGTCACAATTCGTGCAAATCATTTTTGCTGTATATGTATTTTTTTCGTGGAGATCGAATGTGTTGTAAAGGCCGCTTCACATGAAGCAATACAATCTGCAAGTAATTGCATGCAATTTATTGCAAGGTCAAAATATTGCATGTGATAAATCTTGCACGTTGTTTGACATTATGCAAGGCAAATAAAAAACTTGTAAAAAAATGGCATTAACAAAAATCACGAATCAACAAGAAGGTTAGTTATACAAAAAAAAAGTGCTACAGTCAATCAAATGCACAGAAAATGGACCCGTCGTCAATATTTTGTGAACAAGTGATTTGAATGACATTTGATTGGTTGTTAAACCAAAAGTAACTAGATTTCTCCCTAGAATTGCAACTTGCATGCAATAGAAATGGCAGCAAACGGATAAAGTTGCAATTCCGAGATCTATCAGCTGAGCTTCATCTGCGCATGCTTTTGATCAAGAAATATTGCGTCTTGCATTGCATTGCAGGTAGTATTGCTCCATGTCAAGCGGCCTTAAGGCACCAATATTAAACAAAATTTTATTGACAACATTAGTGAATACAGGCATCATTATTTCAGTCGGCCAGGTGTGAATACTTGGATAGATTGAAAAGCACCGCTTTACATCCATATATTTTGATTATCAATGGGGTATTGTGGTAACTATAGACAAATCTCTTTTTGCTGATTTCCGGCAGTGACGGAATGCTGCCAGAGATAAATATGCTAATATGCAAAGTACCGCCACGTGCGCCTTGCGCTCGCCAAAACAAAAAAACCGACAAAGACAAAGGGTAATTGAAAACGCAACATCAAAGTTTACAAAAAAAAAAATTGGTAATCTTTGGAAACATTTATTTTAAAAATTGAAGGTAGTCAGTTGAGTTAGTTCAGTCGCTGGCAGTAATTGAGTAATCGTCAATTAAAATAATATCTATCAGTTGCGGTATTTTTGTTTTGTTTATCATTTTATCGAAAACTATGAGTGGAAGTGGAGGAAGTAGAAAACTTAGTGGGTGGGAAATAAGGCTGAAAAAGAAAAGCAAGAAAAAATGGAGAAGTTATTGAAAAAAATACCCAAATTAAATTATTTTTTTTGTCAACCTGTTCGAGGTACGGAAGCCGATGCAGATAATGAACAACAATCAACTCTCAGTAATTATGATATTATGGATAGAGGTAAGCAGATAATTGAATAAAGCAGTGTAAGAATGTAATTTTTATTTTTGTATCCTCTAGAAACCGCAATAAACTCATACAATTCTGATGCTGATGAAGTTCAGGAATGTGCATCTTCATCAAGCAATCCTCAAGAAACATCAGAATTATTTTTAAAAGTCGATTTCACATACCCAGCTGGATGGGCTATAACCGAAAGTTTCATAAATTACATTGTAATGAACCCATCTGTAATTGTACAAGAAATTTCTAAAATGGATTTCCAAAAATCGAAACGAATTTATGATATTCATAGTAGATTTGCTTCAAAAAATATGTTTACGTATGTACGTCGTCAATAGCTATTATTACAAGAAGTCTAATGGCTTTACATTGAGTGCTGATTTGTTGGAATTAAGAAATAATGTGGCATTATATACTACTCTTGCTAAGCATGATAGACGATATATTGAAATTAGTAAAGTGTTAAATAATACATATAGGCTTAGGTTGGAACAGGCCTCTAAACAATTCTATGATAATCGAATTTTAAACTCGGAAAATAAGACTAAAGAAACCTGGGAAATAATTAGGGAATTGCAAAAAACAAACAAATCAAGTAGCCAACTCAAATTATATGATCAGGGTAACCAAATAAGTGATTCTGTTTTAGCAAATAAATTCAATATAAATTTTACTAAACCCCCTATTGATAGTTTAGTTTGTGATGCAGAATTTTTCAATGAAAATATCTCTTCTAATATTAAAACCTTCTATATGTTTCCTGTTTCAGAGGAGGAGGTTTTAGAATTAATACTATCTTTAAAAAATACTATTGCAGTTGGTACTGATGGATTAAATAATAAATTAATTAAAAAGTGTGCCGGTCTATTGACAAAGCCATTGAGTTTCTTATTGAATTTGTCAACTGAGAGGGGAATCTTCCCTGAATCTTTAAAACTGGCTAGAGTAGTTCCCATTTACAAAAAAGGAGATCCTAATGATATTAATAACTATAGACCAATTAGTATTTTGTCTACTATCTCCAAAGTGTATGAATTGAATATTAAAAATCAGTTATGCAATTTTTTTGCTAAATTTAAGCTATTATCGCCCTCACAGCATGGTTATACTTCAAAAAAAGGTACAGAGACTGCATTGATAGAGTTCCATAATAGAATTGTTAGATCTCTTGATATTAAAAAGCATGTAATGGGTTTATTTATTGATTTTTCAAGCGCTTTTGACTGTGTGGACCACAAACTTTTACTGCTTAAACTGTCTAAATATGGGATAAGAGGTATACCACTCAATTTGTTGGAGTCATACTTATCAAATAGAAAACAAATTGTTCAAGTGAATAATACTCTTGGTTTGGAACTAGAAGTCTCACAAGGTGTTCCCCAGGGATCGATTTTGGGTCCATTTTTATTTTTGGTTTTTGTTAATGACTTACTCACTACATTAAATGCTGTCCCTGGAATATATCCAACTTGTTATGCTGACGACATTAATATTGTAATTATTGAAGACAATGAGGATGCTCTGAAAATATCAACAGAGAGAACATATGATCAAGTTGTGATGTGGTCAGAGAGGAATAACATAAAATTAAACAAAACTAAAACAAATACGGTGCTGTTTAATAATCATGGACAATTTAGACAGAGCCAATTGTTTGAAAACACTGGATTTCCTATTACACTATCGACTATGGCATTACCTGGCATTCGCATATTGACAACTTGTGTAACAAATTAAGGAAAAGCTGCTATAGCCTTAGATTTCTTGCCAGTCATTGTAGTAAAAATACACTCTTAACAGTGTATCATGCTAATTTTCACTCCCATCTAAAATATGGCATACAAATTTGGGGGACCTGTTCTACCAGGCAAAGGGTATTTGTTCTTCAAAAGTATGCTATAAGAATTATTGCAAAACTCAGAATAAGAGATTCTTGTAGGGAGTTTTTTAAAAAATACAAAATATTGACCCTGGCTGGTGTATATATATTGGAAGCATGTACTTTCATTCATAGGAATAGATCGATTTATGTGGCCGAGCGTGCTTCTCATCACTATAAAACAAGAAACAAAAGTCAATTATTGGTGCCTAGACACCATACTGCACTTTTTGAAAAGAATCTAGAGTATCTAGGATGTAAATTTTATAATATCCTCCCAGAGGATATAAAAAACAGTAATTTCTACAATTTTAAAAATAAACTAAAGCAGTTTTTACTAGGAAAAAACTACTACACCATAGAGGAGTTTTTTAATTGATAAATTGTCTTTCTGTTGTTACCTGCTATGAATCTGCCAAAAATTGTTTTGTTTTTGTGGAACTGTTTTCATTATTTTTAAGGGTTGTCTGTGGTCTTTGATGTAAACAATTATATATGTGTATGTGTATATATATGAATATATATGTGTGTGTGTTTTGTGTTCTTTAGTTAAGTCATTTTATTATACTTTGTGACATGTTTCACTATAACTGTTGTATAATTTTTTTGTACAATATTTTTTTTATGTGAAATAAATTACTTTCTTTCTTTATTCAGCACTAACAGGAAATGTTTATTGTTTGTATTGTAAATTATTTAACCGGACAAAAACGAATTATTTCATGACTGGATTCAATGACTGGAAAAATACCCATCGGATTTCTGATTATGAAAACTCTTCTGAACACTGTGAAATTGCGAAGACGTATATTGCGTGATCAAATGTGTTAGGAAAAATAGATACCGAAGTTCATAAGCAGTACCTTGCAGGAAGATATTACTGGGTTAACATACTTAAACGAGTAGTTGTAGTTATAAAAATTTTGACATCGCGTGGCTTAGCATTTAAGGGTTCTAGTGAAATGTTTGGAGCTATTGATAATGACAACTACCTAGGTTCATTAGAGCTTTTAGCAGAATTCGATCCGTTTCTGAAAACCCACATTGAAACAAAATGCAATCCAGGAAAAGGAAATGTTTCTTATTTGTCATCAACTATTTGTGATGAATTTATAAAACTCATGGCGGTTGATCTAAGAGAACAATTTGCATCAGAAATAAAAAACATGAAATATTTTGCAATAATCATAGATTCTACACCCGACATATCCCATACTGACCAACTTACTGTTGTTCTCAGATATGTAATTGAAAATGGTTCGGTAGTAGAACGATTTATTACATTTGCAGCTAAGGTAGGGCACAAAGCTTGAAGTATGGAAACAGCAGTTTTGAAAGTCTTAAAACATATGTCTTTAGACATACAGAACTGTAGAGGACAATCTTACGATAACGCTAGCAACATGTCTGGTCGATATTCTGGTTTGCAAGCTAGAATCAAGGAAAAGAACAAATTGGCAACATTTATACTATGTGCTGCCCATTCACTGAATTTAGTAGAAACCTGTGCTGCAGAGTGTTCTGTTGTAACAAATTTCTTCTTGTTTGTGGTAGAAATATACACTTTCTTTTCAGCATCAACCTATAGGTGGGAAATAATGAAAGAGTGTTTAACACGTAACAGAACTGTGAGTGGGTCAGAACTACATGTGCTTAAAAAACTTTCAGCTACTACATGGTCAGCTAGAGTCGATGCCTGCACCACTCTTTATGACAGTTACGATACTTTTAAAGAAGCTTTGAATTTTATTGTTAATGATACCTCGCAAGCACCTAAAACAAAAGCTGAGGGGAAGGGTATATTGCAAAAAATGTTAAGCTTGGAGACTGGTATTATACTCTCTTTCTGGAGATATTTTAATTCAATTCCACAAAACAAGCCAGTCTTTGCAAAAGCAAAGTATGGATATAGTGACACCCGTTCAACTCTATAAATCATTAATTCACTTTGTTACGGAAATGAGAACAACTTATAACAAATACGAGGAAAGCGGTAAATTGTTAACAAAATGTAGTACCTATACGTTGCATTCGAAAAGGAAGAAAAAAAGGAAATGTTTGCCAGGAGAGAGTGATGTTGGAGAAACTACTTTTGATGGTAGGACAGATATGGAAGTAAATATGTTCTACGTGGTTGTAGACAATATAGTATCAGAACTCGAGAGGCGAATTCGTACGATGAAATCAATGGATCTTATGGTTTTCTTACAAACTTAGAAAACACTGAAGACAATATAATAAAAGAAAAGTGCAGACATCTTCAAGGAATTTATACTGGAGATTTGGATTGTAATTATGAAAATGAATGTATAATTCAAATATTTTATTCAAACTCTGGACTCACCTAACTCTGAGAAAAAAACATCAAAAACTATGTCATGGTTGCAAACACTCCACAGCAGAAATTTAATTTGTACGTTTCCCAACATGGACATTATTTTAAGAATATATGTGTCTTCCAGTGACGAATTGTACAGGCGAAAGGTCCTTCTCCGTGTTAAAATGAGTAAAAAATTACTTTAACAGACGATAAAACTGCTGACCTCTCAATATTATGTATAGAATGTGAGGCACTAAAAGAAAGAAATTTTGACGATACCATACAAAAATTTTCAAGTATTAAGTGTCGTAAAATCCACCTTTAAATAATCGATTTGTACATTTTCACAAATACATATATATTTTGTGAAACGCATTTTATTTTACTTGTATTTATATTTTTACTTTCATAGTTTAGAGGCGCCAAACTGATGTCAGCCTAGGGCGCTCTAATGACTTAATCCGACCCTGGATTATATATATATATATATATATATATATATATATATATATATATATATATAGTTAAACTTGATCTTTGCCGAATAATTATTACTAAACATAGGTTTATTGGGGAAGCGCAAATTAAAACGAGTACCCTTCATACTTTTTATGTCCAAGCTTTCAGAATTTATTTATTCCATTATCAAGGATAAAGTATATGAAAATGTATATTATATTAGATGTAAATGGTAAATTGTATACAACATCAAAAGAAATATTTGAATTTTTTAAAAATAATTGTCAATTTGACAATTATTTTACTGGAATGCAACCCTTCGAAGAGAGACTATCACAGTTGTCCTTCAAATTTAGTGAGAAAACCAGAAAACCGAAAACAAGAACACCATCTCTCCATATTGCAACAAAAGAAATAACAGACGAACACACTACAAACATCCAGAACAAATTCTATGGGATAAACTATAGTTTTTTTTCTCTTATTTCAATCTGAAACTGTAAAATTTTAAGAATATGATTGTAATTCGCACAATAACTTATACCACTGTGGCTGAAGTTCATTTATTATTATTAAAATGCAGAGCGTTCGCTCGGTCGGGGAACATCAGAACTTCTGAATACGCTTGGAAACACTAAGTTAATAACACTGTTTTTTCACAACATAGATCGTTTTGTCGTGTATTTTTCATCTGTCTCATAGTCGTCATCTTTACAAGAATCTGGTTCTGGTTCATTATCTTCAATAAGTAGCAATATAACTAGTGGTAAAAGTATTTCTCCAAGAACAAAGTTAATGCCTCTACAACAAAAGCAAATGCCACCTGTAAATTATGTAAATATCTTAAATTATCTCGAGAAAGCTGAAGGAGCTGACTTTTCATGGTTGCAAGGTACCAAAAATGAGCTTAAAGTCTCCAAGAATGAGAGATGCAAAGCCTGCTTCACTGATAGAAACCATTTTTTTGCCACTTTATTGGACCCAAAAGTTTCAATGCAATGATTTACCATAAAAAACTTTACAGATTTAAAAAAATAACTTTTAAAAAAAGTAATGGGCAAGATTCAGACTTGCTGGAAGATAATTCCGGAGAATCTGAAGTGAATGACAATGATGATCGCCAAAAAATCACACGGGGTAAACCAACAGATTCAGTAAAATTTTCCAGGTTCAATTTCTCATAGTTTATTTTGGAATACGCTTGATGAACTTACTGGTATGACAACAAGTAAATCAGTGTCATATAAGAAAAGTACTGGTGATATGATGAATAAAATAGTTGACTTTGTGAACGCAAAAAAAGACATTTTTCCATTGATGTACAAAGTTGCAGTAATATATTTAGCATCGCCGCCAAGTATTTTCATTAGTGAACAGCTATTTCCTTCAGCTGGAAATGTTTATGAAAGTGCAAGAAATCATATAACTCTGGAAAGAGCAGAGTTTAATTTTCTTACATTGCAACTTGCCAAAACTTAATTTGTCTAACTTAGTGTGTTACTTCTACATGTTTATATTTTTAATGACTTGCTAAATTTTGAATAAAAAAAATTCATTTGTTTTTTATTTAGTAACTGTACTTACTAAGAAACCTGCAAAAGACGTCATAAACCCTTCCTTTGTCAATTCCCATGCACCTCCATACTCATCTTCATCAACATTTTGAAAATTACTAAAGTATAGGTATATTAAACCAGCATTGATGACAGCAAATCTAAAAACATACAAATATTATGGGTCTTATAAAGTCCTATGTTTCACCTTGTTAAAAGCATTGCAGTAAACTTGATATAACAAACTTATTAAAGGCTTACAACATAAGTCCTACAAATCCTTTTAATGCTGTCAGTCCCCAAAGTATTCCAAGTATTATACCTAAAGCTTGCCGAAACCAGTAAATTACATCCAAAAATTCTTCCTGAAAATATAAATAGACGAATTCCTTCCAACTGCAATGTAATTTAAATATTCTTACCTTATCTGGCCATTCTGAATTAGAAGTAAATGCTCTAGACCATACTGAGGGTAAATTAGACTTCAAAGTTCCATTTTTCTCGATTATTTTTGTTTTCGTACTCATTTTTTTAATAAATTCTACATGTATAATAAATAACCTCAATTCCTAAGAGGAACTAAAGAATCGTGGGTACCGAATAAAATAATGAGTTGTCCACAGATCATATAACTACTTGGAGTTGTCAGTCACAGATAACCCACATTGCCAATGCCAGGCAGTGTTGCCAGGTGAAAACAAATAATCACCAGATCGCAACCTAAAAAGTTGTCAGCTTATCACCAGCTCTTGCAGAAATCAGTTTTTTTAAAAATTATTTATTTTGAATGGACAACTCAAGCAACTGACTCATACGAGAGTGTTCGGAGGACCAACAGTAGGTTAAATATACATTAGACAATACGAATAAAATGAATTTGAATAGTTGATGAACATGAACCAGGTATAGTAAACAAATTGGTAAAAAGAGACTGTACCAACGTTAACAATAGTCTAAAAAAACAAAAAAAACTATGGATAATCAATAAAAAAATGCAGCACTCATTAACAACATAACATTAACATTCTAGGTAGTCCTAAATTCTAATAAAAAATAGACAAAAAACATTATTTGTACATATCTTCATTATGTTTTGCTAGCACTTTAGAAGATAGGTCCAAATTAAAACATTATTGTAGTAAAAAAATCGCCATATTAATATTTTAAAAAGTTTTCACTAAATCTCCAGATTGGGTATAAAATCACCAGATCTGGTGATACTTTACCAGACATGGCAACACTGGTGTCAGTGGCTGTCAATTTTGGAAGGTCATAAAAATATACATACCTACATAGAGAAAGTAATATATTATTTGTCTATGCATACCTACTTCTTTTTTAATAAGCCTACATTGGTCGGGCGTAAGCACGAAAGGAGGAATGAATTAGGTAAATGGCCACTAATCCGAAGTTTGGTTTTTGCACTAAACTAAAAACGGTTTTAATTCAGTGGGTTTTTTTGTAGATAAACTTAAATGGCAAATGAGAGGGTAGTCAATATTACGTTTCGCATTGATACTTATGAAACGTAATATATTAAAAATATATTATATTGCCCAATTTTCACAATGATTAGTCTTATATATTTACAAAGTACATAGATCTTCACATGAATTTGAAAGTCTGCCATCTTGCTACCACAAGAATAGGGTTGTACAATGTAATCTATAATATTTTGGATTATCCATTTTCACAGAAACTTTTGTCGAATTTAACTTTTTCCAATTTCATAATAACCTCTCCAACTTCAATCTGCGTAACTAAATCGCTACGTGAGAATATAGTCCTTTTATTATTCCATGTTATCTTTAATGGCCATATTTGTCAATTAACCTTACTAAAGATTGAGTCTTTGATGTAAAAAAAGAAGAACGCTATTGATAATATCTCTTCTCTGAAGCTAGCAGATATTTTCTTTGTGTTTTGTCATCTGTCACTGCTGTCAGAATGACGTCTAGTGTTCATGTTTTGTAAACTAATTCTTTGATTAAAATTATTAGTGTATATTTAATGTAAATATTAACAGAAGAAAGTAATAAGTAACATTACATTCTGCTCTGCTACATTTTCCATGACCCCTAACACCATGGAAATGCAAGCGCAGGAATATTTAAAACAAAAAAACTGGGTGCAGGCGATAGATCTTCTTAATAAACTATTAACAAATAACCAGAATTCCATAGAACAGCTCGTATCGTATCTTACAGATAGAGCAGAATGCTTTTTAGAGTTAAACAATCATCAAGCTGTAATTATTGATTCCAAAAGTATCATTAAACTTTGTCCTGATCAAACTAATTATAATGTTTGCTTAGCAAGAAAAAGGCTTATACATTCGCTTTATATGATTAAGCGATTCACAGGTAAGAATATATTTCTATGATGTTTATTTCATAAGGATATACTTATTAAAATCACGTCAAACCTACATATTGTGTATAATTTGTTGTTGTGAAAAAAGCAGCAATGGTTAGCTTCTTTCTCGTTGATTATGATTTATCAAGTTGCTTATTAAATTATTACATCATGCAACAGTTGACATTGAAATTAACTTTAATTTTGCAATTGTAATAAATAACTACATGAATATAACTTCTCATACCAAAAATTGTTATACACTTAATGCTTTAAATATTTAAACAGCTGAGGATACCACTAGATCAGGGGCTCCCAAACTTTTTTCCTCGTGGACTATGTTCACAATTTTATTGGTGGACCCGCTGTGGCAGCTTCATTTCTACCATATTCCCAAAACTCGTCAAAAAAGATCAGATCTAATGATAATTTTTTTTCACCCCAACTTAGACACCTTTTCAGTTTCCCATGGACCCCTGGGGAAGATTGACAGTTACTAATAAAGTAATATAAGTTTGTCAGTTTGTAATCTTTTTATATGACTACTTAAAAATATTAAAATATGTTTATTGGTTTATCAAAGGCTATTGACCAAAATCGTATTGGCTGATATTAAAAAAGTTTTATTTAATGTATATTTTATTGATAGACATATTATATTACAATATGCTTACAAAAAAAATGAAGTATATGTATTTATTTACATAAAAAACTATGGTTACTAATGACCAATGCTCAGATTTATATGCAACACAAATTGGAGAAAAGGGCATGATTTTTATTGAAAGTGGAAGAAACAATGCTCTAATAACCCATAGATATAACGTACAGAAACAAACTTGTGACCAACAGATTAGATTAGATTTTAACGGGGTTACTGTGCACTGAAACCAAAGGTTTATTGTGCCTCCCCTATCAGAGCTGTTGTCGCTACTACTACAGCTGCCTTCCAATTCCAAGGTTCTAATGAACTCTAGTATTTGGGACGGCTTCAGCGAGGTTAGGTCCTCACTCTTACAAGTTTCTTGTCCAAAGCATTTCTTGCGTTGGCTTGCAATGGCGAGGCATTCCAGAACTAGGTGATCAGGAGTTTCATACTCCTCCCCACAGAATCTACACTCGTCAATCTCTGCTAGACCTATTCTCATTAAGTGCTTCCTAAGGCGGCAGTGTCCTGTAAGAAAGCCCGTGAGGAGATGTAGCTTATCTTTACTAAGGTCCAAATATTATTTGGACCTAGCAGTGTCAAAGTTCCCCAGGAACTTTTTGGAATGTTCCAACCCGGGAAGGCACCGCCAGAGTGCTTCTCTTTCGGTTTCCTCTTTCTTGTAGGAGCATTTTGATACACCACAGAAAGGCTCCGGGCTAATAAAGGGCATTTGTGCTCCTTTCCTGGCAAGTGTATTGGCCTCTTCATTTCCCGTGATTCCCGAGTGACCAGGAACCCAGACTAAAGAGACCTTGTTATTCTTACCTAATTCATCAAGTTTTCTTCGGCACTCCCATGCCAACTTTGAATCAATGACATGGCAGCTCAATGCTTTGATAGCTGCTTGACTATCAGAATGGATTGATATGTCACATCTCTAGTAGTTTCTTTCTAGGTTCATTTCCACGCATCTTTCAATCGCAAGTACTTCTGCCTGAAAGACGCTCGGGAAGGAGCCTAACGATAATGAGTATCTGGTGCCAGGCCCAAATACTCCAGCGCCTGTTCCAATGGTGGTTTTTGAACCATCTGTATACCATCTAATGGTGTTTTCTTTGAGAGTTTGGGTGGTGTATTCCCTTTCCCAGTCTCTCCTCGTATTTAGCATCGTAGTGAAATTCTTTTCGATGCTTACTTTCATGATCATTTCGTCACTGGGAAGATTCGCTAATGAGGTGTATCTTGTCAGAGAGGACCAAGCTCCCGGATTTTTAATACTCTCATTGCCTGAACCTTCCTTAGATATTCTAAGAATTGCCTCTTGGGCAGATCTTTCTCTCACCAGATGTAGAGGTGTGAGATCTGTAATGATCTCAAGTGCCCTAGTTGGACACGTTCTCATAGCTCCAGTGATGCACACACAGGCAAGCCTTTGAACTTTATCGAGGGTTTTCCTCGTGCTGTACTGACTTGCTTTTGTGTGCCAAACTATTGCCCCATACGTAATTGCTGGTCTCACAATCATGGCGTACATCCATCGCAGTATTTTTGGGTTACAGCCCCACCTCCTACCAGCTAGATTTCTGCACGCCATCAAAGCTCTTATTGCTTTACTAGCAGTTATTTCAACATGCTTATTCCACAGAAGCTTACTGTCTAGGGTTACCCCTTGATATTTAACCTCCGATTTCCATTCTATGATTTCCCCATTTAAGGATATGGGTTTCATGGCTGGAAGTGTTCTTTTCCGGGTAAATGGAATTACTATGGTCTTGCTTGGGTTAATGTTTAGCCCCACTGACAAGCACCATTGCTCAATGATTCTGAGGCTCTTTTGTAATAAATCACACAAGGTACTCTCGAACTTGCTTCTGACTATTAATACAATGTCATCGGCGTAGCCCATACATTCAAAGCCAAGCTCCGTTAGCCTGTAGAGCAACTCATCTACTACGAGGCTCCATAGAAGGGGAGATATCACTCCCCCTTGAGGTGTCCCCCGAGTGGCTTTAACTGAGGTGGTTTGATTCCCCACCTGTGTCTCAACTATCCTCGTCGTCAACAACTCATACATCCATTTTACAATGACAGACACATGAGTTGTGTTGTCAAAGGCCCCTGATATATCCAGGAATGCACACATTGCGATTTCTTTGTTGTTCAGAGTTCTCTGGATGACTTCTGTCAGCTGATACAGAGCCGTCTCTGTTGATCGACCCGCTCTGTAGGCATGCTGACATTTATGAAGTGGTATATTCTCCAGATTCTCTGTTCTTATGTAGTTATCCACTACTTTCTCCATCGATTTGAGTAGAAACGATGTTAGACAGATGGGTCTAAAAGAGCCGACGGACCTCTTTTCTGAGGTTTGACAGGTTCTCATTCCACCAAGGAGCATCCTTTTCTGAACGAGCTTTTGAGAGTGGGCAACTGGAATGAAAAGCTTCCATTATTGCCTCACTGATCTGTTCGACTCTTTGTTCCAGGTCGTTGTGCGGGTGATTTACCCCATTCACTTCGACGTGTTCCAAATTGTCCTTCAGATTGCTCTTGTAAAGAGACCAATCAGTATTTCTAGGATTTCGAATTGTAGGAATCGAGGTGGTATTTCCCTCTATCCTAAATTCGATGATCCTATGGTCGGAAAGTGATGGCTCGCTCATCACCCTCCAATCTTTTACAATTTTCCTAGCAGCAACATTAACGATTGTTACGTCCAGGACCTCTTCTCTTGCTCTCGTGACAAAAGTGGGGGTTGTCCCCACGTTTAAGGTCTCAAGGTTATTTGCTAAGAGATATTCTAATAAACACTCACCTTTTACGTTGTTATTGGTGCTTCCCCACACGGTATTGTGTGCGTTGGCATCACAACCAATTATAATTGGCAGCCGTCTGCTATCGCAGTGTCTCACTAGCTCTTGTACCTCTACTGGCGGTGTCATCGGCCCGTCTCCAGCGAAGTAGGCAGAGGCAATGACGATGTCTCGGTCGATACCCCCAATGTTGAGGTGAACCATGATTGGAACAAGGTCCCGTGACACGTATTCTGAAACACAAATATATTTTATGTTATTTCTTATGATTACGCAGGCACGCGGAGATACTTGCCTTTGATCATAAATCAATTTAGGATCCTTACATGCTAAACCTTTGATTTGGCCTTCTTTGTTGATCCATGGTTCTTGGATCAGTACAATATCCAGTTGTAGTCTAGCGAACAACCTTGCAATCACGGCTGAAGCTCCCTTCGCGTGATGCAGGTTAATCTGAGCTACATTCGTGAACGTGAATAATTATGGATGAGAGAGGCCGAGTTACTCAGCCTCTATTCATCCCCCTCCTTTCTCTCTCCCTGACCCTCCTCGACCACCATGGCAATATCTCCCTCGGTAATCGAGCAGGTTTCTTGATCTAGAGTCAGACTCTCGGCCCCCTAGGCTGCTCTGCCCGGCTTCCCGGGATGCAGAGGCAGTCTCCGCATTCCCAGTCACCCCAGCAGAGCCGGAGGAGATCTCGGGCTGACCCAAGGTCAAGCTTTCGCCTTGTTTCTCCTTTCCAGAGGTTCCGGTTGTGGAGGGTATCTCCATATCCTTTGGATCCTCCGCGGGATTTTTTTTTCCCAGCCCCGAGACAGGGATACGCCCAAAACGGAAGTTTAGAGCGTAACCTCTTGCCTTCAGAGCCTCCCCAGATTGGTGATCGATCCCAATCGTGAGGATAGTTCCCTGTCCCTCTTTTTTAGAGTTTAAAATCTTCCAAGCCTCAGTACTGAGGTTGGAGTTCTGAACCTCGACAAGTTGGAGGATCTTCTCCAGTTTCATGTCTTGGCTTCTTGGGAAGAACACTGTTATGGTGACCGGCTTTGGGATGTCGTCTCCACTTCGAGCCACCAATTCGGGTCCTTCCCAAGAGTTTAATTTCGGCGCGGACCTCATGAGCCAGTCTGCCGATTCTTGTGACCCACAGTCCACCAGTATCATTCCACATCGGAAATGGATACCTGAGAAGTGGATTCCCTTCTCTTTGCTCTGGCACAGCTCTTCCACCAGAGTATCTTCCAGTGTGGAGAGCTGCTCCGCTTTCAGGATGACCCCAGGATAATCCTTGGGCATTATTCCCACCCTAAAAGCTTTCTCTGCTTTGACAGCTGCTGGGTAACCAGTGGCTTGCCCGGTTAACGTTGCAGCTGTTTTTGCTTTCTTGCTTTGAGGCCTAAGCGGAGGAGTAATATGCTCCGGGCCTCTTTTAAGCTTTGTTTTCCCCGTTGGTAATTCCTTCGGGGGGTTGGGCGCTGAGTTACCTGCTTCCTGGCCTCTTCAGGGGATATTCCCTGATTGAGGAGTCGCAGGTATTTCCGCACCCCTGCTCCACTGAGGCCTTTTCTCAGTGGGTCGTCTATACCGCCCGGTTCTCCCGGTTTTGGGAGGTCGAACGGCATACGACCTTTGTGCCGTTTGGCCTTTTTTCCCTCTGTGAGGTGCCCGGATGAAGAGGTGGAGGTTGTCTCCACTACTTTTACGGTGAAAGTTTTTTTATTTTTTCTTTCCATGAGTGATCCCACGAGAAGCTAGGGTAATCACGGTCCACCGCTGCAGAGCCCCGCATGCAGAGGTAAGGGGTTCAATACAATGGAGTTCCCCCCAGTGCTCCAAGGTCGAAACCAGTGGGGACTATTCTTCTATATAGCCACGCATTCTTCGGCCTGGTCTCCCACCTTAAATTTAGGTTTTTAATGAGGTTGTCTCCTCTTGGTCGGGACAGTAAAGCCAAGACCCCCCCCCCCATCCCACTGGCCCGCGAGACTTGACCACAGACAGCCAGGAGACATTGGTATAACAGGTGATTTCGAGGTGAGCTCGAAATT
Organism: Galeruca laticollis; assembly: GCA_963921935.1. Taxonomy (NCBI): domain Eukaryota; kingdom Metazoa; phylum Arthropoda; class Insecta; order Coleoptera; family Chrysomelidae; genus Galeruca; species Galeruca laticollis. Next base: position 154,087,634 of record OY998181.1, on the reverse strand, counting down.
TCACCCGGCATCGTAACCCTGTGTGCAATCCCTTAGCCACGATACTACAGCTGGGACAGGTAAAGTTGGTCCGCGGCAGGGTATTCGAGGGCTGCCAGTTGAGTTTTTAGACACAACGAGCCCCAGGTATTTCCCCGCAGACCTCCTCCTCATATAAAATCATCTCAGAGGCCCTTCTCCTATCCGCCACCTGGAGACGCGCCGGGTTGGTACTTCACCCCCTCCACATCAATAAATACCCCGACGAACAGCGACGAACTACGTACATATCTACTGATGTGGACCAACATCGAACTGTTTATTTACGTGCAAAGTGCGCCCTCCGTATTGATTTCCAAACTTACGCTAATAAAAATGTTATTATGTGCGGAGAAACTTAAAATATTGTTTATAATTACTTTTGACATCGTTTTACATACAAATTTAATAATGAAAAGGTAATGGTAGTATCTTGGGTCAACTTAAACATATCTTTAAGGTTCGTATTGAAATTTAGTGTTTGGAAAAATATTTATTTACTTCTATAACTTTAAAACAACTGAAGTACGGCAACATTGCAATAAACGATTCCATGCAAAGATCTAATAAACCAATAATTGATCTTATAGTATATGCAATGTAATCCCCACTCGGTACCCCGCTCGGCTCCTCCCCATGCCTTGCCTATAAGCAATCTGAGCTACAAATTTTGTTACTGTTTATGAATAAATTGTTTCATCTATGGGTATTAGATCATTGGGAAGAAATATTAATATTTAGGCAACTTAACTCCATAGTTACTAATAATAACTTATATTCTATTATACAAAGTGAATTAACTTAACACAAAAATAGCTGCTCAACATAGTATTAAATAATATCAACTGGTCAGTTGTTAATCTCTAACCACTTAAAATTTTATCATTCATAGCTACAACCAACTGTTTTCCATATTTTCTGTATTAAAACATTTTCTCTGTATCAGTTTAAAGTTAATTACTACTTTGAAAATTAGTGATCTATATTGGCAGATGAAATTTTAAACAGCCCATTTAGACAGTACAGATTGCATTATTTTATCGAACGTCCAATAGCTTATTGCTATAGTTTTAAATGTCCTTCAGATTATCAAGAAAAATGTCTGACTGCAGGTATGATCGAATCGTGTGAATGTGCACATTTAAAATTATGTGCCACTAAGCAATTTGACATTTTTATCAATTCTATTAATCATTCGAATATATACTGCCTCAACAGAGCATTGAACACTTCGGTAACATCAAATAAAAACAAGAAACTAACTAATTCACCATGATTACAGGTGTTTGTGTCTTTAAGTTATCTATTAATAAATTCAAGTGACTGACTTAAATTTGCCCCTTGCTTTTATAATAATGTCATTGTGGTAACTTTTAATGTATCATTGCCAATGATATATGCAAGTTTCTATTTCAATTTCGGGTTTTCCAATATTTCTTTTGCTTCTGGAATACCGAATATCATCATCAAATTCTAACATTGCCAATTCTATTTCACTGCAGTGTTCAATGTTGAAGAAAACTGCTTCGAGCCACCTTCCCTGCCTAGTAATTACTGTTTTAGGTGGCAAAGAGATACCAGGAAGTCTTTCTTCATATATCTGATACCTGAACTATGCCTTTAAGAAAGTTTTTTTCATAAAATTTAGAAAATCACACCATACAAATATTTATATAAAAAAAACCTTGATTGTTGGTCTAATTTAATGAATAATGTTTTTTTTTATAGAAATATTTGATATATAAATTTAAAACCGGCCACATACATTCAAAATTCCATATATACATCACAAATATGTGTTTATTTTCGTTCGAAATAACAAAACTAAGTTGAGAGACGATAGCATTGAGTTTGAGTCAAACACAGTGGTAGAAAATCAAGATATAGACATTGAAGACAATATTCTGATTGGGATTGTTGCTCTATTTTGCTAAGAAAGATTGCAAGATAGTCAATTTTATGTAAAAAGATAGAGCCAATCTAGAGAAATTCTACAAATATGATCAAATATCTATAAACTCTTTCGATGAATTTTTTTCATTTCTTTGAAACTGTTCCAGTCACTGTATATTTGTTTAGTAATCACTTGCCTTGCCAGTTCCTTAAGGTCTCTGTTATGATATAGTGTTCCATAAACATGGTTAACTTTCTACAGCGATAATAAGCTGTGCCTAAATTCACGTCAGAGCTCCAAAATCCAAAACTACTCCAACTAAACACACACACATGAAGTGTTTTCCGTACGGAATTTATGATTGTATGATGCGAGTTATATAAAATTCATGGAAAACTTGCATTAGAAATGGCTTTCTTTTGCGTTGGATTCCGAATGCACAGACCACGATGCAGAATTTCGAACGGAAAATGTGTGTGACAAGGTTTATGATTAGTATGGATTCGATGTTTCTAAAATTCCTAATCGAATTTCCGAAAAGGAATTTCGAAAGTATGTGGCCGGCCTAATACTTACTACATGAATGCCAAAGTACAATCTGTTTCATGTAGTAAGTATTATATTTATCTATAAAAGTTGTTCATGTCAAACAATAATTTTTTGAGATAAAGGCCGAAATGTCAAAAAACACATACATTATATTTAATAATTGATGTTTTTGTTTTGTTTGCAGAAGCAGATATAGCTGCAAAAGATTGGCTTATGTTAATTCAAGAATCTGATGTAAATAAAGAAATTAAGGCTGTATTAGAGGCGCTTCTAGGAAACTTCATAAATTGTTCCAACACGAAACAAAAGACAATTAATCTATTAAAAATACTTGATGCTAACTTCACTAATGGATTTAATAATACCGTAAAGGTGAGAAATCAAATTGTTGTAAACTTCAAAATATCAACAATGTCCAGTAAAACAATTTTGGCTTGATAAAAACCAGATAGAATAAATTGGTAGCAGCAAGTCTCATTACCTACTACTACATTTCCATGTCTCATGAGTTCTCTTTTCTTCTACATATTCTTCTTATTTCTATATACTTCTGTATATTTCTTTGTTTTCAATATTCTCTCTTATACTTTTTTGTGTGTGGCAAATAATATCTTTTTTCTCTTTCATTTGCAGATCTGTGTGGATTAAGATCTGATGGAAAATTACTTGTATGCATGTTACAAGATACTTTACCTTCTACTCTTCCTGTCCTACTGTCTTGAATAACTCTAGAAGATGCATTCATGTATTTGGTTACTTGGAAAAGTTAAATAATTAATCCTGTACCCTCGCATAATGCCTTTTAGCTTCTCACCATCCCTGTATTAACGCACCGAATGAGTAATTTGTCCCTACATACTGCCTTCTCTTCATAATGTCATTGGTATAAAACTAATTCCAGAAAGTTGTTTTATTGTTTTTGAAAGGGATTTTTATTTTCAGATGGATAGACCTCCTCCGCTAGTCTCTTGTGTGTACTGCAATGTTACATTTTCAGATAAATGCGAGCTGCGTGCGCATTGTCAAACTGAAGCCCACGAAATGACGGTAATGTCTGATGATGGACGGGATTGGAGATGGCGACCGCCTCCGAGAGGAGTTACATCGGATGCATATCTGCCTTGCGACAATTGGAGGGAAGCCGGGTGTTGCCGGTATGGATTGCAATGTGTACGAGCGCATGGTGAAGAGGAATTGGCTGAGTGGAGAGAACGGTTTAGGTATAGAGAAATGAGAATGCAACGAGCTAAAGAAAAAGAATTGTTTGGTAAGTTATTTAGGATAAAAAAACATGATTTATTTTCGGTTAGTTTCATCTGTTACATCTTTAAGTGTATTAAATTTGATGTCAAAATTTGTTTTAATTTTGGGTACTTACTCATCCACTTTTATCTGATTTGATATATCTGCTACACATTTATTTTGACTCATTAGTAAAATTTAATTCTTATCCCCTTTCTGGTGCCGGAGTGTGATTCCGGTTTATCAATTATCCATTTTTTTCCACTCTCTTCTATTCCCTGCAATTTCTTTCATTTCCACTATAGATTTTCGTCTTTCTCTTCCATATTCGTCCACATGATCCAGCCACTTCCTTCTTGGTTTTCCCATTCTTTTTTTTATCGACTTTCCCATCTCGTTTATTCTCTTTACCAGTCGATTCTCACCACATGACCAAACCAATTCATTTTTCTTTTCAACCTTTGATAGTATTGGTTCTAGGCCAATCCTCTTTCTTATTTCTTCACTTTTCATTCTGTCCTGTTTAGTCTTGCCTGCTATTTTCCTAATATGTTTCATTTCCATTGTGTTTATTCTTGCTTCCTGTTTCTTGTTTAGTATCCAATTTTTTGCTATCTTGTGTTATTGTTATAGTATTGTGAATTTTCTTTTTTTACTTCTATTTCTTTATGCACTAGGATTGTTTTGTTTAGTGCGTAATATATTTTAGTTGTTTTGTTTCCTCTATTTGTTATTTCCGCATCATCATTATACCCAAGTCTTTGAAGATGGCGGATAATGAGCAGACGTGTAAAAATGTGCTCTCTGTTATAAATGACAATAACTTTGTTAAAAAACAATTTAAATGCTGCAGAACAAAGACAACCAACATTCTAATGTGTGTCAACTGTGGAAATGTCGTCTTCCACATGTCTTGTGCAGTGGAAAATAAACTTAAATGTGTGAAAGTATGTGATACCAGAATCGAGTGTTGTGAACCAACTAGCCTTATAGAAATAGGCACCCAAAATGCGCCAAAGGTAAATAATCAATCTTATGACTTGAAAATGGAAATCAAACTATTGAAACAAATTTTGAAAGAAAAAGAAGAAAAATATGATCTATTATTAGAAAACTCATTATTGCTAAAGCAAAACAATAAATTTCTAGATGAAAAAGTTAATCAACTCCAAACAAAAACTGAAACTAACAAAAAACCCATTATCAGTATTGTGAGTGAAAAACAAGTCAACAAAGCCATGGAATCAGTCCAAATTAATTCAGCTGTAAACAGTGCAAAAACAGTTAATATAAACAAGGAATTCCCCATGTTGCCAAGTCTCTCAAAAATGTCTAAACTTGAGGAAACACAAAAAACTACCATGGACCATATTATAAACCTCAATCAAGAGAGTACAACTCACGATATTGATGATGGCTTCACAAAAGTCGATTCTAGAAAGAGGAGACCACAAAGGAAAAAAAACTTTGGTGAAAATGATGATGATAAGGACTTCGGTGTTCAGAGAAAAGCCTGGTTGTATCTATATAGGGTAAACCGTCATATTACAGCTGACAAGATAACTAAATACCTGAAGGATCAAGAAACTTTCAAAAATTCCAACATCATAGTAAATGAACTGCCTACAAGTGAAAATAAAAACAAATGTTTCATGTGTGGGGTGGACTTTGAACTGAAGGATGAAATCTATAAACCTTCCACTTGGCCAAAGTATGTCGCATTCAAGAGTTTTGACTTCAGGAAATTCCAGAGATATGATCAGCGATCTCAGGATTTTCAGGAAACCTACTCCCTACAGCCCATCTAAATCACGTAGTACCTACAGTACATCAAAATAGACAAATAGTAGATACAGAAGTACTGGTTATAATGCATCTCAACATTCAAGGCATGGCTCCAAAAAAAATAAATCAACTGGAAGTTCTACTAGACCAACAATCACCAGACATTCTGTGCTTCTCGGAACACTGGCTTACCTCTGCGAAAATAGAAAAACTAAACTTATCTAAATACAAATTGATAAATAGTTACTGTAGAAAACTGTACGAACATGGTGGGGTATGTATCCTATCAAAAGAAAATCTTCTCAAACCTTTCACTTTCAACAAAAGTATAAAGAAAAGTTTTGAAGCAACAATAGCTGTTTTAGAAATCCCACGTAAAAAGAGTAAATTTTATATTATCACAGTGTACAGAACACCAAATAGTGATATCGATATATTTTTTTATGAAATTTATGATCTGATGTGCAAAATCTTCACGACAACACAATACTACATTCTATGTGGTGATATTAATATAGACTCTTTAACAAACAACTTAGAAGCGAGAAAAATTAAAAATATTTTCTTTGAATTTGACATGAAAAATATTATAACTGAGCCTACACGTATTAATAGAAGTATAGATGCGGTGTACACAAATCTCCAGCCAACTGATTGTTATGTTGAAGATACACATCTTTCAGATCATAAATTTCACACTTTTACATTTGTATTACCAACAGCACATAATTGTAATGTAGAAACTATTTATAAACGTAACTACTCAGATGATAACTTGATAACTTTTAGAGAACTGTTGATGAATGAAAAATGGGAGGATGTATATACAGCTGATGATGTGAATGAAGGATATAATATTTTCAATACAACCCTACTGTACCATTACAAAATTGCTTTTCCACTGAAAAAAATAAAAACAAGTAGAAGTAATAGGGAGAAACCGTGGATTAATAAAGAAATCAAGGAATTGCAGCAAATGGTATGTGATATGTATAAAATAGCAAAATATTCAGCAAACGAGATAATAAAAAACAGATATAAACAACTCAAATATATTTATGAAGAACTGGTGAAAAAAACTAAAGCAGAATACAACAACGAAAGAATATTGAATGCAAATAATATAAGCAAGGAGAGTTGGAAAATTATTAATTAAACAAGGAATAATGCAAAAACTAATAACAAAATTGAGCTCACTATCAATAATAATCATACCACAGATAAATATGACATTGGCAACCACTTCAATGATTTTTTCATGGGAATTGAAAAAACAGATCCAATAACAGATAATCTGAAGTTATCCCCCTTATCAAATACCACACTATTCTTGTACCCAACAACTGATATAGAAGTTCAGGATATCATTACCAAAACAACAAAAACCACATCACCTGGTATAGATGAAATCCACGGTAAGGCTCTAAGAACTGTCCGTGACGTGATATCCTATCCACTATATCACATAATAGATAAGTCGTTTGTTGATGGAACGTACCCGGAAGCACTAAAAATATCAAAATCAGTACCTATATATAAAAAAAAGGCATCTAAAAACGAAGTGGCCAACTACCGTAATGTATGCTTACAATCTCATGTTGCGAAAATGATCGATTTTAGCTGTTATCTGAGACTGGTTAATTTTGTTGAATATCACAAACTTATTCCTAGCTGCCAACACGGCTTCAGACAAAAAAGATCAACTTCAACTGCAATAAATGAACTCTGCGAAGACATATATTTGCACCTTAACAACAAACAATTTCCAGTTGTTCTGTTTTTTGACCTAAGCAGAGCGTTCGATACAGTGAACCATAATTTACTGCTGGAAAAACTGTACAGAATTGGAATTAGAGGAGTTGCAAATGATTGGGTGGCATCATATCTAAAAAACAGATCTCAGATAGTCATTATTGGCTTTGTGAAATCGCGACCTGCTTCTGTTTCAATGGGGGTTCCTCAGGGTTCAACTTTGGCTCCACTTTTCTTCATAATATTTATGAGTGATATAGAACTCTCAAGTGTGGTCCAGCAGAAAACGATCATTAATGCAGATGATACTAGTAAAATAGTGGCACAGAATAAGCTTCTGCTATCTATAAAAACAGCCAACTCAGCTGCAGAGGAATTTGCCAGATGGTGTGAAAATAGTGGTTTAGCAATTAACATCAGTAAAACAGTCTTCATGGTCTTCCAACAAAAAAACATTTCTTATGACTATTGCCCCCTAATAAGGGTTAACAACAAATCCATAGAGCAAGTGAATATGTTCAAGTATCTAGGTCTGACTATAGATCAAAAATTAATATGGGAGGCACCCATAGAAAACCTCGTTACAAAAATGAGCTGTATGTGTTTTGTAATAAAGCAAATACGTGGAACAGTCTCACTACATGTGCTTAAGCTTATCTACTATGGACTTGTACAATCCATCCTATCTTATGGACTACCTTTCTGGGGGAACTCAGTCCATACAATAAAGGTTTTTAAGCAACAAAAAAAAAGTGATAAAATGTCTAGCAGGACTACATTATAAAGAATCTTGTAAGAGCACATTCACTGAGTTAACCATATTGACTTTACCCAGATTATACATTTACATAATAACCATGAATGTAAAAAAAATGAAACACACTACACCAAAAATAATTTGATTCACAACTATAATACTAGAAGAGGTAATGAACTACAACTACCCTAGCCTCGTCTGGCTCTGGGACAAGACTCTGCTAGTTATCAAGGTGTCATCTGCTACAACCATGCACTCAAATTATTTGGACACATATGTAGCTTAGTAAGCTTCAAGTTAGCTTTATACAATCATCTCATCCAAAACGCTTTTTACTCTGTTGAGGAATTTCTATTATCATAATGACTTTCTGATTTATCTACATAAATAAATGGTGGTTCCAAAAAAAAGTTTATATTCCTTATGTATATATTTGAAATAAGTCTTTTCCAGTGTAAGCATTGTGTCTCCTGGAATACTTTATCTGTTTAATTGTATTCTGTACATATCCTTAGTGGTATCTTTGTAAGTACTCACGTATATGTTTTGTTTTTACTGATGTTTGTTGGGTGTATATACCATAGAAAAATTAAATAATTATAGAAAAGAACAATAATCAAGTTTTACATATATTTTCAACTGTTTGTGTCTGTACATAGGTTAGTATCCTTGACTAGTCTGATAAAATTTTATAAATGTATGTAATGCAGTTGTAGAATTTTCAATGATGAATTAATTTCTTTCCTAAATTACTTCCCTTGCATTTTATTTGATTCATGTCTGGGTCCATGATTCGTTTCTCGTTCACTATCATTGTTTTTGTTTTTTCTATGTTTACTTCCATTTTTATTTTTTCTATTTCCTTTGTCCGTATGTTCAACATTTGCTTTTATTTTTTGAATTTGCCATAAGGATCTCGTCATCTGCGTAGGGAAGATCTCATACTTTATTGGTTGTAGGTTCCTATACCCCCTTTCCCTTATTCTCTTTACTGTTCTGTTCATTATAATTAGGAATAACGTTATTCCTTTCCTTAGCTCAAGTTCCTCCAATCTCTTTCCTGCTATCTGTATCTGCGCTTTTTTAAGTGGATTTAAATACTGCTTTTAGTTTTTCTGGTATATGCATTTCCTCTAAGTAACTCCATACTTCATCTCTATTTACCGTATCAAAAGCTGCACTTAAATCTATAAATGTTAGGATGAGTCTTCCCCCCCTCCTCTAATCTTCTTTCTTTTACCATTCTTCCTACGAAAATAGTGTCATTTGTCTCCTATTATCTCCTCAATGTAATCTCTTCTCTAACAGTAAAATGAAATTGAATGATTTTTTATTGTGTTTTTATTAGCAATAAAAATAACACATTCAAGTTGTTATCTGGCATAATAAGGTCTTTTTGAGCAAATAATTATTTTCAGTTTGTGAATTCCTTCTCTAGTTTTCCTGTATTTTGGGGCTCTAGAAGTTGCTTTCATGGTATTCAACTCTGTTGTGGTGTTTCATACGTTTAACTCCTTGTATATATAGAACTTTAAGGTACTTGTGTAGTGTTTGATTTGCCATATCACACGAAGTATTTTGGTTAGGGCCAGCAGAAATGGGTTTGTATGTGAAGTTTGTTTCCAGTGGTAGTTTGGTTTTGCTGCTGAGTAGCTCGTAAGTCAATTTACTTTCAAGTATGTCCTTTCCATGTGAGCTTCAAGTCCATTTTTATCTCCATTATGAAATTCCATTCTCTTCCATTACCCTAAAGCTATTTGTCCAAGTCTTTGGAAGATTTTTCGGATTGTGCTGCTTTATTTCTCATTTTATTCCTATCGTATATTTTATTGCCATGCTGTAGATTTGTTGCTGTTACAGTTTGACATTTGATTCTTTATTTTGTACTTGACTTGTTGACTTAATTCCTTGATTCCTCTAGGGGACTTAGGGCCGAAATAATTGCCTTCCACCATACATAGTTCTTCAATTTCCTTCTTGACTGACCTCCTCCAGGTTATGCTCGGTCTTCCTTTCCTTCTACTTCCTTGGGGATTCTAATCCAAGGCTTGATGACTGATGTTGTTAACAGGCCTTCTCAGAGTATGGCGTAGTCTTCCAAATTTTCTTTTCTTTATGTCATCACCAATAGGATTTTCATTTGCTCTTTGCATTAATTCTTCATTTGTCATTCTATCTGGCCAGTATATGTCAAAAATTCTTCTGAGACACTTATTTATAAATGTAGGACATCAAATGATGTTGGTGGCTGTGTACACGTATAGGGTAACGAAGAAAAAATATATTTGTATCACGTGTAAAATTTAATTTATTTTTGCATAGCGCGCTTTCAGCTCTCTAGACATAGAGCCAATTGAAAATTTTTGGTGCCAAAACGGTAGCAAACCTTTGGTTAGCATCATATCTTCTAAATGGTACGAAGATCATATCACTTGTATTATGTCTTGTTTGGTATTGATGGTTTAAGAAATTTTTTGTTTTTAATTTAAAATAAAATATACAGTTACTTACGTAATATAAACATCGAACATTCAAGATATTTTCATTATATAATAGACTGGTTGAATAAAGCCTATCTTTAAAGAAGATTATACGCAGAATATAATTCTGTATGACATTTAATTGTTTTAGTGCATTGTTATATAGCCCTCTCCAAACAATGTTACCATATCTCAAGAGTGACTCCACTAAAGACTTATAAACTTGCAGAAGCAGTTTTTGAGGTAAAATTCTGCGAATTATATAAAATTTATGTATCAAACGCCTAATTTTATTCGTTAAATCTTGAATATGTTCGGTCCACTTCAAATTTTTGTCAATTTTAATGCCCAGGTATTTTATGGTGTTAGTTTCCCAAATAATATCAGAGTCATTCATTTTGATACAATTAAAATTTGGTCTGTTTGCGTCATTCAGTGAAAATGCTAAGTAGAATGTTTTATCAGTGTTTAAAGTTAATTTGCCACACTCAAGCCAATATTTGACCTTTTTGAAACCCCCAATAACTTTATCTGCAACAGTTTGCCAGTTCCTTGCTTTAAACAGTAAGACTGTATCATCTGCATACGAAATGGAGACGCCACTTATTTCCAATTTCAGTAGGGAGTTAATATATATAATAAAAAGTAATGGACCAAGGACTGTACCCTGTGGTATTCCAATTTTAATGTTCAAAGGGTCACTATACTCTTTTCTGATTTTCACCATTTGATTTCTTTGCCCCAGGTAATTCTCAAAAACATCTAGCACAACACCTCTGATACCATAGTGCTCAAGGACATCAATGAGCTGCCGATGAGGTACTGTGTCGAACGCCCTTGCAAGGTCCAGAAAAACTGCAATCACTTTTTCATTATGGTCAAGTCCATTTTTTACATTATTGATTAGTTCGTACATAGCATCAGCTGTACTGACCCCTTTCATGAAACTAAACTGATTGATATTTAATATATTATTGAAGGATAGATAATCAAATAATCGACTTTTTATACTTTTTTCAAAAATGTTTGCAAAGTTAGAAATAACACTTATGGGTCGATAATTGGCAATATCAGTTTTGCTACCTTTTTTGAAAATAGGTGTAACAGTAGAAATCTTGAAAGACATTGGGACCTTACCGGTTAAAAAAATGTTATTTATAATACAAACTAAAGGGTCTAACAGGTATTTGTGATATTTCTTTATTATCCGTGATGGAATACCATCTATACCTGGAACACTATTATTCTTTAAACTATTAATATGCATAATAATTTCTGTGTTAGTTACAGGCTTTAAAGCCATGGAATTTATTAGATTTGGATAATTCATAATGATGCCTGAAGTCGATTGTTTTATTTTTTCGGCCATATTCAGTCCTATGTTAATAAAGTAGTTGCTGCAAAAATTAGCCATTTCCTTATCACTATTGAATGGCTTGTTATTTTGATTGAGTATATTGACATCATTACTAGTTTTATTTATATTTTCATTTGTTGCATCAGATATTATTTTATAGATTTTTTTCATATCGTTAGCATTATCATTGATTAGTTTTTTATAATAGTCATGTTTTGTAATTTGCATAATCTTGTTAAGATTGTTTCTATAATTTCTATATTTCCGAAGTAAATCATTATCATTTTTATTATTAACTACTAACTTTTTCAATTTATCTCTATGTTTTACCGATTGAATGATGCCATTAGTGATACACGGCTTAAGTTTTTTATGTACTGGAATATATAATGTTTTTGTATTGTGACATTCTTTATATGTGTTTGTAAAAGTATCTATAAATTTTTGATAACCCAGATCTGGATCGGTTTCAGCAATCACATTATTCCATTTTATTGTACTTAATTTGCTTTCGAATTTAATTTCGTCAAGCGTCCTAACCGTTTTCTCTTCTACGCTTTTCTTTGAAGTAATAATGTTTTGAGCAAAACTAATATTTAAATATATTGGGAAGTGATCAGTGACATCAGTATCTATAACGAATGAATCATTACTATGTTTTTTCTTATAAACATGTGATCAATACAAGTTCTGCTTTCTGGAGTCACTCTGGTATATGAGTTTATATAAGATTCAAAACCAAAAAATGACATCATAGGTATATAGCTATTTGTAGTGGGTTTAGTTGGATTGAGTATATTAAAATTTGTGTCACCCAAAAAAATATCTATATTTTTCTTATTCAAATTAAATAGAAAGGATTCCAGATCCGACAGAAATAAGTTATCGTTAATAGAGGGAGCCCTATAACATGTCAAAACTGAATAATCCATATTGTATACTTTAAAGGTTATGTTAGTAATGGTGACATTACTTTGTGGCAGAATGATATTCTCTATATTGAAGTTAATATGATCTCTAATAAAAACAAGTATTCCATCATTCTGATTATTCTTACTGTTATTAGAAAATGTCTGGAAACCTGAGATTGTATAATTATTTGTATTAATGATATTTCTTGTTTCACCAAAAATTATTATATCCAAGTCTTTCAGTTGAAAAGTTTCAAGAAAAGTTAAGAAAGATTCAAAGTTTTTTCGTGCACTACGAATATATTTTTTCTTCGTTACTTATTTATAAATCCTTGCCATTTGTTTGTAACTGTTCTTGTGACTTTCCATGTTTGGTAGCCATACAGAAGGATTGACTTTACATTTGTTAAAAATATTCCTAGTTTAGTATTCCTTCGTATTTTCCTTGAGGGCCAGACTGGTGCTAATGCTCCTTTGGCGTTCCTCATCAGTCCCACCTGTCTTAGACACAATGATTGCCATGTATTGGAATTGATACACCTGCTTGATGATCTTATTGTTCATCATCAGCTTCTGGTTGTTCTTAATGTTGATCCTTATTTCTTTTGTTTTTTCAAAATTTATTTTGAGCCAACTTTTACGTCGTGATTATAGAGGTCGGACATCAGACACACAAATTATCTGCAAAATCGATGTCTTCCAGCGTATCCATCAGTCCCCATTACAACTCCCAAGGTCTATTTGACACTCTCTTCATCCAGTGCCATGAGAAATAGTATTGGTGAAAGTAAACAGCCTTGTCTGACCACTGTTCCAATCCTGAATTCATTGTATAGTTTGCTCTTGTGAATTTTTTGGCATTTGTAATTTCTATAAATTTCCTTTATGAGGTTGGTGATTTTCATTGGCACCCGAAACTCTTACAAACCTTTCCAAATGGACTCTCTGTTGATGGAGTCAAATGTCTTTTCAAAATCCACAGGACAGATACACAGCTGCCTGGTATTCCAAGCATTATTCTACTAGGATTCTAAGGGTGTTGATCATGTATATGGATGAGCAGTCCTTTCTGAAGCCTGCTTGTTCTTTTCGAAGTTTTAAGCTTTTTATTCCTTTCATTCTGTTCAAAATTATCCTGGTGAGAATCTTACTAGCCACCGAGAGCAGCATAATAACTCTCCAATTTGTGCATAATGATATAATATTTCCTTTCTTTGGTATTTTGATCAGTAACCCTGGGATTAATTATTTTTCACATACTTCTTTATGAAAAATTTCTTCTGTAAGGGTTGGGTTTGCTTGTCGAGTCCATTTATTATTTCTTGCTTCGTAGGTACGGATGTGTTTATTTTGCGGTCTCCTTCCTCCTTCAGTTCCTGATTTCAATTACTATCTTCTACTTGTCTATTAAGCAGTTCTTCAAGAATCCCTTCCATCTTTTCATTTGTTTTTCTTCATTTACTATAGTTTTTTGTCTTTAATTTGCTTTGTTGCCATGAATTTATTGTTGGTCAAAATCTTAGTTCTTTACTGTTTCCTTGCGCTGCCGCTTCTTGAGCTTCCTTTGCTAACATATTATCCAAAAATCTTTTCTAAAATTTCTTTGGACTTCTCTATATTATATGTTATATGCATATGTAGCAGCTATAATTTTGTCCTATTTAGCTTGGTTCTGATTATTTTTAACTTTTTCCTTTCCTCAGTTCTGTCCAGGGTCTCATTGGTGATACACTGCTTCTTTCTTCTTTTCTTATATCCTACTACTCCCTCTGCAGCCTCTATGAAGGTTCTCTTCTTTATTTGGCCCCATCTACTTTTGTATCTCCCACCTGCACTTCTAGGGAAGCAAATCTATTTTGCACCTGTAGACTGTAGACTAAATCTTTGAGCTGTTTCTTCCTCTCTAAGTTTGTCTGAATCAAAAAGTTATACCTTTTGTAGATTATACTTTTAATCTTGTGTCTGCAGTTACGCTGTGGTGGTCACTACCACAATCAGGTCCTCTTCTAGTTCGCATATCCAATAGAGACTACCTCCATTTTTCAATAATCGCTACATGATGAATTTGATTAGCTCCCTGTCTACACAAAACTCAACTAGACATCTTTACCTATAAATCTTTCAATTTTGCTGTTCTCTTCATCCACCTTGGCTTTCAAGTCTCCCATCAGAAGGACAATGTCGTGTCTCTTAATTGTTTTTGCAATTGACTCCATGTTTCCATAAAAACTATCCTTCTTCTCATCTGTAGCCTCATCTCTTGGGGCATAGCACTGTAATATTGAAACGTGCCTCACCTTAGTCTTGAATCTCACCAAAATTATTCTCTCAGAGATTTGTTTCCAATCAATTAGTGCCCTCTTAGCCTTTTGAGACATTATTATTGCCACTCCTGTCCACCTAGGTGCATTTTCATGTTCATTCCCTGAATATATCGATACGTTTCCTTCTTGAGTATTGATCTATCCAAAACTATTCGCTCAGCCCCAATATATCAATTCTGTAATTATCGAGTTATTTTTCTATCACACTCAATGTGCCAACATCTGTCATTGTTCTAACATTCCAAACTCCGATACGAGTCCTTATTTTCATGCCAAAAGTCTGTGCCGATTTTCTGGTCTGGTTTATTTCATTTGTTGCAGTTTCAGTAATAAGTTGAATTTAAGAAAAAGCAGATTATTAGCCCACCTATTCTTTTTCTGATGGTAGGACTGCCATATGCGGCCTTAGGCTGCCGGTTTTTCTCTCAGGGTTTACTCCCTTAACCTTTGGAATCCCCTTCCTAACTACAAGGCAGCAGTACTAATTTTGGTCCGCCCCACTATCTGCCAGGTAACTAGCAACTCCCACAGAACTAGACTTCTACCTGACACGATATGCCTATCTGACATCCTGTTATTTTGACAAATTAGGTAACTGTTTATTGGAAATATTTTACATATATTTCTATAACTGCCTACAGCTCTTGTTGATGCTTGACCAATTGCATTACATCCCATTATCGTGAATATATTTCTGTTGAATATTTGCTTAACTCGACTATTTTCCTTCTGTTATATATTTTATTACCATGCTATAGGTTGTTCTAGTGCGTGCTTTATTTGTTCCAGGAATGCCACAGGATTTTTCATCTTGCACTGGAAACTGAGTTTCTCTCTTGGAGCTGTTAATTTACAAAATTTACATTTCTTCACCTACTATTTTTCCCTCATTCTTAGCTGAACCACAATATTATGCATTTTGGAGGCCCACGGCTTATAACATTCAACAAAGACTGTTTGCTTACACATTTTAATATAATTCATTGTGAAATGAGTTGTAATGTTTCTTTTTTTTATTTATTCAACTGCAAATTTACAATCTACTACAATATAGAGTAATAAGTAAATAGGATAATGTGGAAAGTGATTTGGTTAGATTTATTAGTGTTGACTTCAATTTTCCATTTTTTTAACCATGATTGCAGGAGAGTTAGATGATTTTGAAGTTGGTTGGAAGCTGTGTTAGGATCAGTATTAGATGACATAATTGCCGTATCATCAGCAAATGTTCCTATAAGCGTTTCATTGGTAGTTGGTACATCTGCCGTATATAACAAGTATAAGAAAGGTCCTAGGACACTGCCTTGTGGTACTCCAGTTTTAATTTGATGGAAAGTTGAAAGTTCATCTTCAAATTTTATTTGAAAGTGTCGATCGTTTTAGATATGATTTTAAGAGGAGATATAGTTGGTCGGGTAGATGTTTTTTAATTTTGTAGAGGAGGCTGCTGTGCCATACTCTATCAAATGCTTGTCGTATATTGAGAAACACACACGCATAATTCCTTGTCTTCCAGGCTATGTTTTATTTTATTCACTATTCTATTGTTGGGTCGTTGAATGTTCTGTCTTAAATCCAAATTGGTAGTCTGGGATGAGATCATCAATAGGAATTGTAGTTTCGATTCTATTTAGGATGAGGCGTTCGAATACTTTAGACATTATGGGAAGAAGGCTTATTGATCTGTAAGAACTTGCTTCTGTTGGTGGCTTACCAAGTTTATTGATCATTATTATATGTGCAAGTTTCCACTGGATATAATGGCTTAATCTCAGCATACTGTTGTAGATTGTAGTCAGTAATACAATCTCTTTTCTAGGAAAGTTTTTCAGTACTTCAGCGACTATAAGATCGAAGCCCGGTGCCTTGTGTAAGTTAAGGTAGCTTATTTCCCTGCGCACTTCAGTAGGAGAAAATGATTTTAATGGGGGCGATAGTTGGCCAGGTGCTTCTAGGAATGTATTGTTTCTGTATCCATTTGCCAGGCATCTCAAACACTATGTTAGATTTCAAACCCTCCTGTCTTGTATATTTTGAAATTCCGTAAGCTTTGTCAAATATAAAGACTAGAATGAACTTGATAAATCCTGAAATCTGTAATCTGTAGGATTGCAATACAACGAAGCTGTTCGGTTCTGCATGTGATGCTAATTTTAATCTAAAATTATTCATCTTTTCGTTAAGTATTAATATTCACATTAATTGTTTTTTTTTTCTCTTTAGGTAAATCCTACACAGAAGAAATTCTCGAAAAGTGGTCGCAGTCCTCGAATCCAAACGCTTTAATGTGTACTAAAGTAGAAGAAGTAGAAGACCAGTGTTCGTGTCCCTTATCCGTAACGGTATCTTCAAAAAACAGCCTTCACGAATGGACTTTCTACTTAAAAACTAAACGACCGTTAAAAGCGGTCGCTCTTCTACAAGACACGCACCGGAATCATTTTTTCATAGCTTGTATATTTATTAAGAATTGCAAAATAGATTTGAGAAATAATCAAGAATGGATATCACCGTTATTACATCAAGAATCAATGTTACCAGTAGAGTATAGAATTAAAGTTGTATTTACTACTGGAATTTATGGAACGTTCAGGTTAGTAATTCATCAGTCAATAGTAATGAACGTATATACAGGGTGATCAGATAATTTGGAGAAAAAAATTCTTATTAAAAAAATCGGGCCTAAAAAACTGTTCAAAAAATGTTCTTATGTTCGTAAATTCCGGCTAGGTGACGCATTCCATAATTGGATTTTTTACAAAATATTTCCCAATTGAGGTTGATAAAAAATATTTGCTTTATATACTTATGTCCATATTCTACAACTTTTGTCTAAGTCATTTTTCTGTATCACCTATTTGTAAGTGGTGGGGGAGGTGTACTTTTGTTGACATCAAACGTTCATATGCCTGAGCCGATTTTCACAAATGTACACTCCTTGCAAAGAGCATTAGTGGCATATTTCAGAAACAAAAAACAATATCACACGTAACCTTTTAATTGGCAAATACCTGATTACACAAAGACAAATAAGACGACTTAACGACCTGTCAAAACCGCAAACTGATATTTCTTGTCATCCGAAATATATTGGCATTTAAAAAAAAATTGATGAGTGCTGGCTCACGCTGTAAGTTGTAAGAGAAATTATGTTGCTAAAATTGTTTTGAGAATAAAATCACATCGTTATGCCTTTACTGAAATGCTATTGCTTTTTTTATTTTGTTTGGTAGACCTTTAATCGTGAAAAATAAATCTCTTTTTTCACTTTAAATCGTTTTTGAGAGGGTACTGCTCTGACTAGTCAAGGCCGTATCATCAGCATACTGCAAAATGTAACAATAGTTATTGAAGTAGTCTTGTTGATGACTGTAGTTGTATATGTCGTGACAGTAAACATTATACAGAAGAGGAGACAATGGCGATCCTTGTGAAACTCCTTGTTCGTTGTGGAATGTTGCCGAGTATTGGTAGTTAATTTTGACTTGCAGAGCTCTGTTCTCAAAATAGTCTTTCAGGAGCAGGATCAAATATCGAGGGCATTCTAGTGTCATTAGTTTGTAGAGTAGTCCTTAGTGTCAAATACTATCAAATGCCTTGCTTATATATAGAAATAGGGCTGCAGAGTGGTCTCCCATTAGTTGGTTAGCTTGAATGTTGGATGTTAAAATGGTTACTGGGTGAATGGTAGAAGTTGGATGTTTAAAGCCGAATTGGTAATCAGGAATTTTGTGTCCGATTTCATTTTGTAACAGATATTTCATGTTTTCGAGTTGCCTTCCCAAAACTGAAAGAAGAGTGATAGGACGGTAGTTTTTTGCTCTATGATGGTTCGTATTAGGTTTAGGAATGGCGATAATGGTTCCCTGCTTCCACTCACTAGGAAAGTGGTGATGCTTCAAACAGTACTCGTATATTTTGATGAGATATCTGTGTTTCTTTTCAATCAGTTTTCGTAATAGATCTTTAGTAATGTAGTCATGTCCTGGAGCAGTTCTCTTACCTTTGCTTAAAATTTCAAAATACACATTTTCAATATTACTGTTATGTGCTCCGTGTTCCCCTTCCAAGTATTCATCATACCACTGTCCGATTTCATCATATTGGTCGTATTGGGGTTCATGGTTTTCTCTGAACGTTTCCTTGTAGTAATTTGCAAATACCTCTGCTTTTACTTCATTGGTGGCATACACAATGTTGTTTTCTTCAATTGGCTGTGATTTTGATATTCCTTTGTAGTTTGTTAGTTTTCTAATTTGTTGCCAGTCATATTTACCTTTGCTAGCGTTTATTTCAGTACACACTGTAGCCCATTTGTGTTCTTTGTATTGTCTAATTAGGGCTTGTACATTTTTGTTGTAATTGTTTAGTTGCGTTTTTTCCTTGGGATCTCTCAGATAATCCCTATGTATTTTTCTTTTATTTTTCATCATTTTGATAATGTATGGTGGTAGTTCGTGGATGTAGTGTTTTATTTTCAGGTCTGGGCTGTTTTCTATTGTGAGTGATGTTATTGTGGTGTTGAATTGTTCAATTTTTTCTCTATCAATCAGATCGTCTCCCATACGATCAATGTACTCGTCCAACTTTTCGTTAAGTTTGTCTATATCACACTTCTTGATGTTCTTTTTTATTATTTCTTGTTCTATGATTCGTCTTTGTATGTCGATGGTTATTTCTATTGCATCATGTTCTGTTCCTAAATCTGGATGGGTTTCTACTGTTACTATATTATTTTTGATGTTTTTCGTGTATATTACACAATCTGGTGTAGAGTCTGGGTTATTGGCCATTCTAAAGGTTGGAGGAGTAAACGCCATTTCAAAGGGTGCATTATTGATAAAATTCTTTATTTGTCTGCTTTTATTCCGATTCACATTTAGAATTCCTACAATCACAGCATATTTGTATAGGGAGGCTTTGTTGAAAAGCGTTTGTTCAATGGATGCATTTGGGTGAATATATACAAGAAAAATGTGTAGTTTATCTCTTAGAAATGGAATTGAAAAGTTAGGCACCTCATTAAGGGGATTATTCATTTTGGGAGGGTTTTCTTTTAGCATTTTTAGTCATGGATGTGCCTGTATTAAACTTCCACCACACACATTAATGCTTACTATGTTTCCATTTAGTTGTAGAATGTTCCAGTTTCTGTAGTTTGTCTTACTATTTTCTTTTATTTTGGTTTCCACAAATAATGCACAGTTTATTTTATGCCTATCAATAATGTTGTTGATGAGGTGTTTTCTCAATGAGTAACTGTTGAGATTGGCGTACATGATTTTAAGTGTCGGCGTGAACTTGAATATTATTATTCCCTTGGATAGGTTGAGTGGGCGAAGTCGTCAAAGGTTGCTCCAAGTCGAACATCAAAATATAGAGTCTATTTCCCGAGAAATGCGCAACTGTGTCTATGGAGTATTGGGCGGCGAATTTTTTCCTCAGCTTTGCAATTATTTCATCTCTGTTGGTGCTATTCATTTTATTTAGTTTGTTGACGTATGTGTCAATAATCATATCGTGAATTGTGACTGCTGAATGTATTTTGGAGTTTTTGGTTAATTTCGGGTCGATTTCGTGGGATTTCTTGTTGAGTGTCTTGATCTGACTATAAGGAATTCCTTCGATTGGCTTAGTTGGTCTACGAGGGCACTTCAAGGACCATGCTGAATGGTCTTGAGCTCCGCATGATGCGCATTTTGGTGGTAAATGACTGTTGCATTTGATATAGTGATGAGGACCTTCACATTTGGTGCATTTTATAGGTGTTGTGCAGTGTTCACGTGCATGAGTGAATGCTTGACAGCGAGAACATGGTTGTGGGATTGGTGCCGGTGGGATGCTTGGATAAACCGGGTAGTATCTGTGTTTATAGAACATCCCCTCCACCAGCAACTTTTCTGATGCCTCCAAACAGGGTGTGATTACTCTAATCGTTAATGTTGGTTCGTTTGTTGCTCTTGATATAATTTGTTTGCAATAACAATGTTCTATTTTGCATTTTGTTAAGTGTTCACTAATTTCGTTTTTGGAAAAGTCATGTTTGACCGAACCTATCACGATACTATATGAAGCACCAGCATCAGGTAATTTGTTAGTGGGTGTTTGTGATGCTTGTGACATTTTGATAATGTATGGGGTAGTTCGTGGATGTAGTGTATTATTTTCAGGTCTGGGCTGTTTTCTATTGTGAGTGATGTTATTGTGGTTTTGAATTGTTCAATTTTTCCTCTATCAATCAGATCGTCTCCCATACGATCAATGTACTCGTCCAACTGTGTCCCATACGTTTGAGAATTTTGTGTGTGTTATGTAGAATAAGTATTTAAATGGTTTGTTTGTGATCTCCCTTATTTTTGCAGGAAAATTTGGTCTGTATAGTAAGTTTGTGGGATTTGTTTCATTTGTTGCCTTATTTTTGGCTTGCAGTGTATTTTCCATTGAGCTTTCTTCATGTATGTTTTTATTAATATTGCTTCTGCTTGGCTGATAATTTTTTGTGTGTATTTGGTGTTCAGTTTGCTTTACTTGATTGCTGTTAGTAGGGAGGCCAAATATCACTCTTTGGATATCTTCAGCATCAGAAATAAAATGTTTTGTGACGCACTTTTCTCCATGTTCCATTGTCGTATATTTCCATCTCTGAGTATTCTCCATCACTTGAACTGATCATGGTGATGTTTTGTCTCCTGGACTATTGTTAAAGTTTTCTAAATCACGTCTGCTCTCTTTGGTTAGGTTAGGTTAGCAGATTACTTTCTTGATGTTATGCCACTGGTAGAATTAAATGTCCCCTTTAGTTGATACTTTTGGAATTAATTATGTTTAATTGTTCCTAAGGTCAATCACCAGTTTCGTAAAAATTCACATAGTGATTGTTCTACTGTTTCACAATACACAGAAAAACTCGTATTTTGATTTAAAGTTAACGATCTATTAAGTACCGATAAGTGATGTTTACTTGTCGGCTACCAAAATAGGAATGTAGTCATAATTTTTCACTCTTTATAGGGTTGAGAAGGACCTTTCTCTCGAAGCATTAGTTGAGGGCATGCATAAAAATATTCTCAAAATTGTTTCAACATTCGGAAAGGTTGAAACTATTTTTTCAGTTCTTATCATCTTTAAAATTTCTTGTAGATTTACATTTTGGCTATCCGATTTCATGTTCGTTTCAGTATATTTGGAACTTGTCGGCTCATTTTGGAAACTACTAATGAAATATTCGAAATGAACACACTCTTCTGGAAAGTCTGGTCTCCAATCATCGCTATAGAGTTCAAGAAGTTTTTGAGCACTAAAGATTATTTTGTTGTCAGTAGATGTTATTAAATTTGTCAAGAATCCAAATTGTTCTGATATTTTTTCATACGAACATTTTCTTCTGATCAACTCTGCTACCATTGTATATATAATGACATAAAATACTTTGATTTTCGTATTATCTGAATCTTCAATAAATTCGACGGCATTTTACCTTCATTCTCCACTGACAGGTTTCATAATTTTTCTTCTTTCAGTTTCGACTTCATAAACTGAGCATTTTGTCAAGTTCCTACCAATTGTTTCATAATTCTGGAAATTATTTCTAATCAAGTTCAAATACCCTACCAAAGAATCGTATAATTTCACCTCAGGAAATACGTTTCGAATACGTTTATTTGTTTTATCAAATTTAGATAGAATGTCGTTCCACACTGCCAATAATATACCAGTCTCCAATTTCTCCATAATTTTAAGTAAACCATTGGCATGAACTTTAGTAGCTGCTCTCTAGTTTTTGCCATTAATAATTTGCTCTAAGCAATTTTCAAAACAGTCATAACCATCATACAAGGCTTTAACAGCATCTGATCTTGCCGACCATCGAGTAGTAGACACTTTTTTGGACAAAGCTTGGGTTGCAGTTTTGAAAGAGAAAGAATAATTTCCCAACGATGTGTGGATGCAGAAAAAAATATATATAAATCTTTGTGAAATATGAAAAATTTTGTTGCAGCAAGACAACTTTCTGCAGCACAATTACCAACTAAATTGAGCGAATGAGCTGAACGCGGGATGTAGAATGCTAAATTATTCTGTGCTTTGATTCGCTGTTGTAGACCTGAATACGCCGCAGACATATCGCTGGCATTTATGATTGCCCCCTGCAATTATTAATATCTAATTTTAAATCATTCAATATTTTTATTATAGCCTCTTCCATATCGGAAGATTTATGTCCAACTTTACTCATGAATTTAAAAAAGCGTTCAACAATACTACCATCTGGTAGTATATAACGAAATATAAAAGTAAGTTAATCTATATGGGAAATGCCAATAGTCGAATCTACTTATGGAATAATATTTAGATATTTTCAATTCTTGGAATATTTTGCTTCTGACCAGTTCTGCAATACATCCTATGAATTCATTACATATTGTTTTAGAAAGATGTGAGACTCTATATCTATCTATCTATCTGCTTTTCTTTCACAATGATATTTAAGGAAAGGATCAAACTTGGATATTAGAATGAGAGTTTCTAGATAATTTCGCGAATTATCTTGTCCAACATGCTCAAAACTTCCACGAAATGCTAGACCCTGTTTTGCTAAACACGCAATTGCAGCTAGTATCCTTTTCAAAACTTCTCTCCAATAATTAATTTCCAAGACATACTGTTGTTGTAGAGAAGAATCAATTTTACCTTGAATTTTTGAGCGCAAAATGAAAGTTTTGATATTTTCTCGATGTTCCAGAGAACGCTCATGTTCAGATATTTTTTCCATATCGATACCTTACTTTGAAAACCTCGTAAGTTGAGTTTTGGACAAAATTCAGATTTATTGCCTTCTACATTAAGGATACCGTACTTTACATACTCTGAGAAGGCTATAAGCTATATTTCAATATTTCGCCATCTATGTACAAAATTGAAAACGTATTGAAATCTGTCATATCTGCAAAACTGAAAACCTCGTAAGTTTCATTTTTCCGTTGACAGTGGTATGTTGTGCAGTCTACTTCTTAAGTAATTTATCAAAACCTTGTAACAATTTGAAAGGTAAGTGTTTATTGTTATTAGTTACTTTGTTGATTAATGCATAGTGTCATAGAAGATAATTTAGTAATTTTAGTAAAAAACCTCAGAATCGTTTATACTTTAGTTACGAGGATTTAATTTACCACTTTTCAAAAAAATTTAAAACTTGCGTGGTTTTCATAATAAATTTTATTGTGTCAGACATGAGTTCATGAATAAAGAAAATATTTCAACTATTAGAAAATACAAGTTCTACTAAAGAAAATGAACAAAACAGTTCAAATACATTATGTCCTACGTCTGGGCAGTCAGTATCTCACTTTGACTTAAATATTTCCATGCTAAATAAGGAACTGAATCCAAGTGAAATAATTTCTGAAGTAGCAGCTACAGAAGACATACTACCTTTTGAGGATGCAATGTCGTCTATTGAAGACTTGTCATTTTTAGATACAATAAACCCACAAACAATAACAACAATAGAACAGGAACATGAAAAACAGACTGAAACATTACTTGATGTAATAATCACCCCAAATAATTTTAACGGAGAGTTGCCAAACAATGAAAAAGAAAATGTTCCTGAGGGTACAAGTTTCTTCTTACCAAAACAAATGAATACCTAAACTCATTTTTAAGATTGTACTAATAAGTAATAATTTTATATAAAACATAAAAATTTAACGAAACAAGTAATGCGCACCACATTTTTCAGGCGACAAAGCGAATTATATGCTGTGCTATATACTTACTTTTGTTTTTTGCCTTAGCAATGTTTAATACCAAACAATTTATGAAATTTATAATGCTTTCTATCAAAATGAAAAAGTCAGTAATTATATACGCATCTTTTTACCAAGAAATGCACGATGTTCTATGTTTAAGTGAATTTTCCTGAAAGAAGGAATTTCGCTGATAACTTTATTCGTTGGATTTAAGTTCAGTAGGCTAAAATGTATAAGTAACATAGTTTTTTTCCAAAATATATCATGAATAATAAAAATGGCATCGAATTTGTAGCTAAAATTGCAAATGGGGCCTGTTTTCCTTGAATTTTGGGGCATTGGAAAACTATTTTGGGCCTCTTCAATAATGTTCCCTTATTCCATATAACTTGAACTATACGTAAACAAAATTTCATCCAATTCGGTCCAATCAAACGTGAGATATTAGGTTTACGAACAAGAAAATTCTTTTTTTCACACCGTGCGGCGCAAAAAAACAGCTGACAAGGAAACGTGGGATTATAATCAAAACAAATATAAAAGGGAGAGGGATGGATTATAAAGGAAGAGGAAACTCTGAAGATGGAAAAGCTGTGTTCGACAAACCAAGACCAGCTCGAAAAATGTTGCTATATTGTGACTGCAAAGTTTAAAAGGAAAATCATTAAAATGTAGACTTATTCACTATTACGATATGAATCCAATCATTACAGAAATCTACTAATTAGGATTCAAATCTCATAATATAACCAGGCTAATACTCACAAATAAATATTATTCTTTTGATACATCAAACTATCTAAAAATCTTACAATTCACTGAAGACAAAGTTGAATCAAAAATGAAAAACATTCTCCCGCATAATATTATCCGTAAACGAGGATTAATCGACGGCTTGGGCTCAATATTCAAATCCATTACTGGAAATTTAGACGCTTATGATGGTCAACGCTATGAAAAATTCATTTCTCAGTTCGAGTCAAATCAAAAGCAAATAGTGTCAAATATACGAAAACAATATTCGCTATCTCTAAATGTCGTAGATCAATTCAATAAAACAATTAAAAAAATTAATCATAATGAACAATTGATTACTTCAAAAATAAACCAAATTAGTTTGATAGTTGAAAACAATACATATAGAGAAAATGCAATGTTAATAAAAGACGTTCTCAATCAAATAATAAATATGTACGAAATAATTAATTCAATTCTACAAGACATCGAGAATTCAATTACTTTTTCAAAATTACAAATTATGCATCCGAGCATTATTTCAATAAATGACCTATACATCGAACTTAAAAAATTAAGCAATCAAATCGAACCGAAACTACCATTTCCAGTGAATGTCAATAACACTGAACCTTATGAGAAACTCATTAAAATCGATAGCTACATGCTAAATAATAAAATCACATATATTCTACATATTCCAATTACTTTTCCTTTAGATTTAGAATTATATAATTTTTTTCGGTACCAATATATTCTGAGAATCAGTTTAAGACAATTATTCCAAAAAATAAATTCTTGATAAAAAACCAAATGTATTTTACATTTATGAGTAACTCTTGAAAATAAATTCTTCCTCAATGGTATATTTGCGACAAACAAGAATTAAAAGAAATCAAAGATGGTCCCTGTGAAATGTAACTCCTCGAGGCCAGATACATCTCCAAATGTTGCCAGACTCAAGTCCATTTGACCCAACCACTGCTAAATCAACTCGACGCGTCCAACCAATGGATCGGATTATTTCCATACGAATCAATCATAAAATAGAAATGCTCCAGACAAGAATAAATCCGAGAATGAATGGGCACATTCCTCATCGAAATCTCTACTGGTTATAGACCAGGAGAATTAGACCCCAAACCTTTGAAATATGGCTGTGTCGTGAAGTAGATTAGATATTGGTTGGAATTGCTCGGAAATCATCTAAGAAAAGAAAATATGAAGGTCCGCCAGCTGAAAAAGTTGTGCTATTTGCAGGAAAAATCATAAACTGCAAAAAAATGCAAAAATCGCTCATTTTTCCGATATTTCTTAATATAACTCTTTAAATATGCAAGATAGAGAAAAAAAGTATAGTTACGAATTTGTTCTTTATGAAATTCTCTACAAGATAGAATTGGTTTAAAATGGAAATATTCAATTTTTTCGTTGAAAAATGGCGATAAATGCAAAAAAGTAGCTAAAAAAACGAGGTTATTTTAAAGCATTAGTTTCGCAGATAAGAAATCATCCCATCACGCTATAAATTGGGATTTAAGAACCTTATTATAGTATACAACAATATGCCAAAGGTCGATTAAATTGGCCTGATAGTTTTTACATGAATTAATTTCCGCGAAAAAATAAACGTCATTTTTGCGTTCATGCCAGGCTTGCATTTTTGAGTTGTAATAGGCGCCGATTTTTTTACAACTACTTAGACCTCTAAACTATAATACACAATAGTTATAATGAACAATTTTTAAGTTTTTATCATTTTTTACGCGATATTGATAAGTTGAAAAATTTCGTCTTATAAATAATTAATTTTTGAAGCGAATCTGGATACCGAAGAAAAATACTCAAAGTACCTAAAAAAAGTTGTCGGAAAGACGCTCCTTTTAAAAAAAATGCGTTTAATTTGGCCGAGTAGGTGCTGAGATAATAAACGTCAAAGATCGAGAGTGTTTGCGGTATAACTATTAATGTTGTAACAATAAAAAAAATGCCAGCAGATATATTTTTCCGAGAAGTTTTTGTATGTGCTTTGAGATATAACATCGCCCTTGTGCACGAAGTAGGAAAAATCAAAGAAAGTTGTAGCGGTAGCGTTCGGCGCGTCAAATCTGAGGGGAGTGGGGATAGAGTGCGAAATCGAGCGCGTCGCAAAAAGTTACTGTATCTCGGCTTCTATTGGGCCGATTTTGATATTTTTTTATAAATCGATGTAGCAAAATTAAAGAAACTCATTTTTCAGAATGGCGTCTACCAATTATGACAATTTAAGCATCTACAGTAAGTACTTATAATTTGGCATTCTTTTATGTTGATAATAATCAATGATTATAATTATGTCCATGCTAGGGTTGTGTTGTTCATTGCAAATTTCAATTTTTTTATTTTAAAACTTAGTTCCTTAGTTTCATTGTTATTATTACTATTCCCCTCCCCTACTTCATGCTCAAGGGCGATGTTATATCTCAAAGCACATACAAAAACTTCTCGGAAAAATCTATCTGCTGGCATTTTTTTATTGTTACAACATCTTTCCGAGAACTTTTTTTAGGTACTTTGAGTATTTTTCTTCGATATCCAAATTCGTTTCGAAAATTAATTATTTATAAGACATTTTTCAGCTTTTTAAAATCGCGTAAAAAAATGATAAAAACTTAAAAATTGTTCATTATAACTATTGTGTATTATAGTTTAGAGGTCTAAGTAGTTGTAAAAAAATCGGCGCCTATTACAACTCAAAAATGTAAGCCTGGCATGAACGCAAAAAAGACGTTAATTTTTCCGCGGAAATTAATTAACAATTAATTCATGTAAAAACTATCAGGCCAATTTAATCGGCCTTTGGCATATTGTTTTATACTATAATACGGTTATTAAATCCCAATTTATAGCGTGATTGGATGATTTCTTATCTGCGAAACAAATGCTTTAAAATAACCTCGTTTTTTAGCTACTTTTTATGCATTTATCGCCATTTCTCAACAAAAAAATTGAATATATCAATTTTAAACCAATTCTATCTTGTAGAGAATTTCATAAGGAACAAATTCTTAAGTATACTTTTTTTCTCTATCTTGCATATTTAAAGAGTTATATTAAGAAATATCGGAAAAAATGAGCGATTTTCTGCAGTTTATGATTTTTTCTGCAAATAGCACAACTTCTTCAGCTGGCGGACCTTCATATTTTCTTTTCTTAGATGATTTCCGAGCAATTCCAACCAATATTTAATCTACGTCACGACACAGCCATGTCAAACTGTAGTGCTCCTATCCTATTACCAATTCACTGCTGATGCTGCCATTTCGACGCCCTCAAAGGTTAACATTAGCATCGATTTAGAAGACCTCCAATTAGACGAACTTTAAGAAAGCCGCAACCAAGTGATCGAAAATCAGCCCATTCTTAATTTCGAGAGTCCTATCTACGTCCCCAGTGCCTCATTTATGGGCTTCTAATTGTTACAAGTTGCTGCTTAATCTTGAAGAAGCTCACCAACAGATTTCGGACTTCAACACCCCCACAGATGGACCACCACGATGTTCGCCTTCCTCTTTAACCCACGGAGGCCGAGACTATGGGGGAGGAATTATGTCGTCACCTTACATAGTTCCCATAAGAAGATGCTGACACTACATATCCCACAGTTCAGAGCATAGTTTCCCCGAATCCACCTTTTGTGGGAATTCAGCTAGATTGCGGAAGTATCTAATAGACGACGCGCTCACTTTCAGTTCAATTGTAGACTCGATTTTATACTTAAAACATATATTTTTGTAATCGTTATAATATTATATTAAATTTGTAAAAATAAAGTTTTTAAAAAGTTATTTCAAGATATCCGAATTGAAATTTACGGGACCTGATCATATTTATTATTAGTTAGTATTGCAGAAGCAGTCTCATTTAAAATTACTAAACATTCATTGAGTTAGTGTACCAAATACATGATATCAATTTAATTTTTATCTGTTCAAAAGCTGTGTCATCCAATCTACGTGTTACTAAGGCTTTCTTTTTCATTCATAGTTTTTCACTATTATTAGGAAGGCTAATAGCTACAATAAATTGGTAACTTATTGTAGATTGATGGTGTACCTGTAACGAAATTGCCTTATTTTTAGAAATTACATAATCAATCAATGATGAAAATTGTTCACAGCACCTAGTGCTGCTTTAATCCCAATATTTGAATAATATTTTTACACTTATTACTATAAACATTAACACTAAAATAATCCAAATTAAAATCACCAATGAGAATAGATTTGATATTGTTAGTAAGAAAACTGTATCACTAGAACTTGGTGAGTGATATAAACCACCTATCAGCCACTTCACTTGACTAATCGTCACAATAGTAAATAGAATCCAATAGTTTCCATTTAATATATAGCTTCTCGTTATGGAATATCATTTGTAATGTAATATCGATTAGAACCCCACTAGTATATCGGCTGTTAGAATCACACCTTACACAAGAATAATTTGAAATTCTGTATTATCAAATGTCAGATGTACATTTTGTTTCACTTAAAATTATAATTATTGAACAATAACAGAATAATTCAGCTACCAGAGTGTCTATATTGACAGTTTAAGTATAAAATATCACAGTTGTAAGGTATATTAGGAGATTTTACTTGTTTTTTAAACTTCTCCCCTCAATAATTATAATTGGAACATTATTTAATTATTCAGTCCTCACCTCTTCTTTTACATTCTTTCAACTTGTATTTAATAGAAAGATAATAGTCCCGTTGATATTTTGTTTGGTCTGCAAAAACGATAACGCTTGGTATGTTAAAATTCTTTTTGTTTTTTTATAGTGGAATAGCGTCCCACTGGGATGCGAAATCTACTTTTAATGGCCTGATTTTGTTTTCATCAAATCTTCCAATTCTATAAACTATAAACATTAATATTGGTAACTTCAACATCCATATGTACAAGAATATCCTTAACACTATTGTCCGGATACATTAAAGCATTGGTTGAAATTTTCCTATCAGAGACAATATTAATACACAAACTTTGCATGCTTCAACATATGGAAGAAGAAAGTGAAACACTCCAAATATTTTCAATGAAACCACACCATTGTATATAACGAAGTAGCAGCCGAATTATAAGTCACAACACATGTGTTTCAAAAATTCAAGTAATTTATTAAAACTTGTTGAATGTGGAATAATTTGGACACTTATTTTATTCTACATTTTCACCGCAATAGTAATAGTGTAAGTCCCTTCTCTCTCAACTAAATGAAGCGATAAGATATAATGTGTACTGTTTGATGAATATTTTTGCTGATAGACATTAATAAGTCAGTTTGTTATCTTATTTTATCAGACGTATTGTGATTTGTGATTATTGAGTGGCAGTTACAAACCTTTATAATGTAGGAATAAACCATCAATAGAATTATCAGAGAAGAGAAGAGCTTTGCATCTAAGAACATTGAGGGCGCCACTAACCAAATGTAACCTTAAAATTTAATTCACCTGGATTCAAAGTTTCAGTGAAACAATAGCTGGAGTGTATTGTTGAAGTTTGAAAAATAAAATTAAATCAACAACATTTTGAAAAGGGAACGGATGAGTCTAGACGAAGAACAAGGTGCACCAAAAACGTAAGTCTGACAGAAAACTCATCAAGGAAGATTATATGTGATATATTGTGAGATTCAAAACGATGTATTCAATACTCCATTTTTAAAGGTCATTACAGTATCCATAAACCAAAATATAACATGTATTTATTTGTAATTTGAATATTTTATTTAAAAATAGTACACCTAAACAAATCATTTTAGAATACTGGTGAAATGGAACAATTACGTTAATAATTAATTGTTCATTCCATGTATGACCACAATATATTTGGGGTTAAAAAATGTATGCGCATCATTTAGTAGACTTTTTGGATATCTTCTGTAATACACTTATTGTCTATTTCCACACCAAAAACTCATAATATAAGATAAACAGGGTGGTGAATAAAATTAGGGTTACATTTTTTTCTCAAATTTAAGTAAAGATAGAAACTTGAAATTTTGTTATTTCCTTACACTCATAAAGGACTAACCACCGGTATTTTTTCAACATTCCTGTTACTTTATAAGGGGATGAAATTAGCAACTCTTACTTTATTTAATATCAAATTCTTTGTCGAGATTTCAATTTTAAAAATAAAAATATTACTTAAAATCGTTGTTTATTTTAAAACATTTCTTAATCTAATAGTTTTTCCTAGAACCAATTGATTCGAAGAAAAAAATACAATCACAGTTTTTATTCTTTATCAAATAATAAACTATGTATTGAGAGTGTTGGTTAGACCTTTGTGAGTGCACGGAAATTACACAAATTTAAGTTTCTATCTTTACTTAAACTTCAAAAAAAAAACTAAGACTTAATTTTACTTACCACCTTTTAGGGATGATATCTCGGAAGAGGAAGGGCTGAGGAAATTTTATTGTAGGAAAGATCCATCATAATTTCATACGGGCAATCACCTCGAATTTTTTCGCATGAATATAATAACAGTAGACTGTCATTAAACAATTATTGGACAATACATTAATAAACTCATATTTTATATTGTCTGAGTGTGCATGAGCTCTATGCAACGTTACCCTGACTTTTCTTTTATCTGCAATAAGCTCCTTTCTATAACCTAAATAAGAGGAATATAGGTTGTGCTAATACGGCTGCGAGAAAACATTGATCGACCGGGTACATATATCCATTAAATGCCATGAAATACACCTATATTCAAAATTTTTACCTCACTATATTTCATCATCATCAGATGTTTTTAGTTTTTGTTTTAAATCAATTATTTAAATAAGTAGATTTCAGTGTAAATATGAGTTTTGAGTGTCAACAAAAATAGAAGATTTAATTTAAGAAGGTAAATATCAAAAGTTTGACCAAATGTGTCTAAGGAACCACTATCTCCAGTACCATTCCCTTAATCTCATCTATCTAGAATGTGTGTTACTTATAAAAGAGGAACTGTTTATCCCTTTTATAACCCAATCATGGTAATCCAAGTACTTCAAAGAAATGTAAGACATGCTCAAGTATCAATCTACATATAAACTGTTTTGAGGTGTCTACGGATGGCAACAACATACAAGCATATTGCTGTGATAGATAACCACTTTATAAATAATATATACCACAAAGTACACCTAGAAAAATGTTCACTAACATACAAGCATATTGCTCAGTGATAGATAACCACTTTATAAATGAATAAAATTGTCACTAAACATGTTTTTTTTTATTGACCTAGTAATTTCCAAGACATTGTTTCCATTTTTGATTCAGTGGTGTATACAATAAAATTAGTTATGATTAATGTTTTGAAATTTGATACTCAAGGTCATGTGTGTTTTTAAATATATAACAATGGCTCTTTAATGTTATCATCATAATTTTAGTTGAGTTGACTTTTTAATAATAAATCAATATCTGTATGATACAGGGTGTATACAAATTAATTGAAATATAAAACAATTTTTAGTATATTAAAAACTGAGAACTGAGGCACGACTTACTCCTACTTAACTTACCTCTCCAAAAACAACTTCATCGTAGTTCATTGTGTGTTCTCTTTTTTCTACAAATTCAAAATCACTTCCTTCATATCCGCAGTAGACTTTCTATTTTTTCGACCACCTCTACTATTAAATAGTCTTACTTTGGTGTTTTGACTAATCTGGGTTGATCTCCTTCTATTTGAGAGGGTTCCAAAAGCTTGTGTGATTTTTCTATTCTCTGGTTAATATCTGCCTATGTTCCTCCTTTTGCATTAACTATTGGGAACTTCTGACAAGCAATACGTCCTCTGACGATAGAAATCTGAACCAGTCTCAGCTAGTACAATTCTGTCATGAATATGGAATTCCAAGTAAATTTGCTTACGTTCCGTTCATTTACGAGCTTTCATACTGATTTCAGAGTTGAAAGTTTCTTGACGAGTTTTCCTCTTTCTCCTCTACTTATACTTAGGTCGACGACTAAGTGCCTGGACACGTTACAATTGACACCCCAAAACTGCATATTCAAGTTTTCTCTCGGTCGCCAGATTTTTAACGTGGTTAACTCCACGGCCCCTCGACTCCAAAACTTTCGAGGGTTCCGGATAGCAACAAATGGAGGTACGGAAAATTCCAGGGGTCGGACTGTAAGTTACTGTAGAGACTAAGTAGTGGTATACTTATTTTGATAGAGCTTTATTGCTTGTCAGAATTACCTTAAAATAAACTACTGATATGATAATTACTGCTGTCAAGCTTACATAAATTGAAATCAACGGTAATAACGAACTCTTAGTAAGTTGTGAAGGAAACTAAAATAATTCAATAAAGGTGTATATTCTATAAGATAATAAGTAGACTCAAATAACAAAATAAATAAAATCTTTTACCAAAAGGTACTAAAGAAAATTACGGGTCTCCAAACAAATAATATAAACTATGCAAAATATAAGCGAGAAACATATAAAACGGTTCATGTACAATGCAAATCAGAAAATATATAATCTTATACGGACTCAGTGGTTTTATAATCGGGGTTATCGTATGCAGTATTACCCAAAATAGTGCATACGGGGTTAATCGGCGGCTTGACGAAATTTGGAAAGATAAACTCTATACCAACTCAAAACAGCGGAGGAAGAAGGAGATTTCAACAATACCCGAGAAGGTCGGCGAGGAGCTGACTCCACCAGAATTTACTTAATTCCTGAGCAATACTTTCGAATCACCCAGTAATCAAATATAATTCTCGGAAATCAAATGAAAACCTTATTAACTAAATCTGGAGGGCAGAAACAGAAAGAAATTTTAACAGAACCCGAGAAGGTCGGCGAGGAGTTGAAATTTCTACCAGAATTTATTTAATTCCTGAGCAATACTTTCGAATCACCCAGTAATCAAATATAATTCCCGGAAACCAAAGGAAAACCCTATTAACTAAATCTGGACGGCAGAAACAAAAAGAAAGAAAGAAAAAACCGCTCATTTTTTCCGATATTTCTTAATATAATAATAATATAACTCTTTAAATATGCAAGATAGAGAAAAAAAGTATACTTACGAATTTGTTCTTTATGAAATTCTCTACAAGATAGAATTAGTTTAAAATCGATACATTCGTTGAGAAATGGCGATAAATGCAAAAAAAGTAGCTAAATAACGAGGTTATTTTAAAGCATTTGTTTCGCAGATAAGAAATCATCCAATCACGCTATAAATTGGGATTTATGAACCTTATTATAGTATAAAACAATATGCCAAAGGCCGATTAAATTGGCCTGATAGTTTTTACATGAATTAATTGTTAATTAATTTCCGCGAAAAAATTAACGTCATTTTTGCGTTCATGCCAGGCTTATATTTTTGAGTTGTAATAGGCGCCGATTTTTTTACAACTACTTAGACCTCTAAACTATAATACACAATAGTTATAATGAACAATTTTTAAGATTTTTTACGCGATTTTGAAAAGTTGAAAAATTTCGTCTTATAAATAATTAATTTTTGAAGCGAATTTGGATACCGAAGAAATATACTCAAAGTACCTAAAAAAAGTTCTCGGAAAGACGCATTTTTTTTAAAAGGAGCGTCTTTCCGAGAACTTCTTTTAGGTACTTTGAGTATTTTTCTTCGGTATCCAAATTCGCTTCAAAAATTAATTATTTATAAGACGAAATTTTTCAACTTTTCAAAATCGCGTAAAAAAATGATAAAAACTTAAAAATTGTTCATTATATAACTATTGTGTATTATAGTTTAGAGGTCTAAGTAGTTGTAAAAAAATCGGCGCCTATTAAAACTCAAAAATGTTAGCCTGGCATGACCGTAAAAATTACGTTAATTTTTTCGCGGAAATTAATTAACAATTAATTCATGTAAAAACTATCAGGCCAATTTAATCGGCCTTTGACATATTGTTTTATACTATAATAAGGTTCTTAACTCCCAATTTATAGCGTGATTGGATGATTTCTTATCTGCGAAAGAAATGCTCTAAAATAACCTCGTTTTTTAGCTACTTTTTTGCATTTACGCCATTTCTCAACGAACAAATTGAATATTTCGATTTCAAACCAATTCTATCTTGTAGAGAATTTCATAAAGAACAAATTCGTAAGTATTCTTTTTTCCCTATCTTGCATATTTAAAGAGTTATATTAAGAAATATCGGAAAAATGAGCGATTTTTGCATTTTTTTGCAGTTTTTTGATTTTTCCTGCAAATAGCACAACTTTTTCAGCTGGCGGACCTTCATATTTTCTTTTCTTAGATGATTTCCGAGCAATTCCAACCAATATCTAATCTACTTCACGACACAGCCATATTTCAAAGGTTTGGTGTCTAATTCTCCTGGACTAACTAGGCAGTCGACAGAACAAGCTTCTTTCTCCAACTAACACGATCCAATTTACCAACCTGTTAATACGTGATCACACGTTGAGATTGTTTAATGCATATATTCTTTAAAAACTAATCATTTATGTACCAATCGCTAACATTTTTATTGTATACATACATTAATAATTTTTTGTTTGTTTGTAGGCAATCAGTTGTATTTGATTTTTCCTCGGAACCTGTTCTAGTCAAACATATATGCGTAGACGTCGTCCCGGATCCAGATTTGGAAAAAATAAACGAGATTAGAAAAGAAATTACACTATCAATATCAGAACGTTGGACGATACACAATTCAGACATAGTCCCTTTTCATTCTACAGTCGAAAACGCAAATCCTAATGAAGAATGGGAAAAAAGATTACGGTCGATGTATCCCTGTCCGCACGCCGAGACTTTTTTGTTATCACATGCTACAGTTGCAGAAAAGAAGTTTACAAAGAATAATTATAGGGAGAGAATGCACGAACTGTTGTTTATTGAAGAAATGGCGAGGTAAGACAGAACGTTTTCCACTAGAATTGGAACTAATATACCTTTTAGTAACTGATGTATACTTAATAATGTTACTTTTGTAGTAGTGAGCTAGTCCATTGTTATTTTGATGCAACTAGCTACTACCAAATTACTCTTGCGAGTGTGCCTGTTGGCAGTTTATTGTGTCTTGAGTCACCATCAATTCAAAACTTACTTCCTACTAGGCAGTTAATAGTATTGACAATAATGATTTACAGCAAGATGGTGGTGCTTCAAATGGTCTGTCACTATTCATTTGTAATCGAATTGTGTTGTGTGTAGGGCCTCGTTTATTGTATTTAGTGATTATGCCATTGAAGAGCGATTTAGCCTTTCTTGCATTGACTGTAATTGCTCTAAACAAAAAAGAAAAAGAAAACAACGCTGTTACAAGCTTCACTCAGGATCGTTTACTCAATGAACGAAGAAGGTTTCGGAATGTTACTACCGTTGGTGCGACCCATAATTCACAAACACGGTGGGAGAAACGATTCCTGCGAGTCAGAGAAATTCAATTACGTTACGGTACCTAGCTTCTTGCATGGACTTGGAGGACCTAAAGATTATGTATGCCATTGCTCTTCAAACACTGGAAGTCATCATACTGGACACTTGTACAGCAATAATCGAGCCAGTGAAAGATAATATCCGGTGATGGCATCGATCGCACGTAACTGACGCGAATTCCTTCAATGTTCACCTTCCATCAATCCGTAAATCAAGATTTCTTTCAATCAACTTTCATCATTGATGCAACCAACAATCCTGCCTAAAGACGATCAATCTTGACTCGCGTCAATCATTGACGGCCAAGATTGTCAATAATATTGATCATCTAGGATCACCTTAACAAATTTGTAGTTTTTAGTTCTTTCTGTGTATTACTCTATATCACCCGGTTTCAACTTTTTTTATGCTTTGCTTGTGTAACATACTTGTTTATTATTCTAAAGTGGTAGAAGAATCATCTGGGAAACATTCAAAGAGTACTATGATGACCTACTTAGTTTTTAGGACCACCTACCATCAAAGGAGGAATTAATTAGTTAATCTATATAACTAATTGCAAAAAAATTTCATCAGCAAAAATCCAACATTAGATTTTCACAAGTTTGTTGCATATGTGCCCCTTTGATCACACGTCCAGGCGGTAATTCAATTCATTCTACGTATGTTGTAGTGTGATCGCGTCAATGTTCATTAATGCATCACTGATCCGTTTCTTCTGCTCATCATCTATCGTTTTTGGTAGGGGGGGAGTATATAAACAAAATCCTTAATATCTGTCCTAAGGAAGAAGTCACACGGTATTAAATCCGGTGGCCGGGAGGCCAGGGTAAAAATTCGAGATCATTATCACCAACTAGGACAATCCAGTGATGCGGGAGTTCATAATTCAGGTAAGCACGAACAACGTGACTCAAATCAGGGGATGTCGTGTCTTGTTGGTAGCCAAAATCTGCGAAACTTCAATATGTCTAGGTAAATTGAACCTTTTACAGAATAACTGAGAGTACTGAATTAATGCTGCCAAGCCACCTGGTGAACATAAAACTTGCAGATTTTGTGGTTATTTTCATATATCAATCATATTTGTAAGTATAATACTTTTGAATAAATTGGGTTTTGATTTCTTAGTAACCCTGTATTTAAATAATTTCTCAAAATATTCTTCATATACCTTATTCCATTCGCTCTTTAATAGTTGCCATAAATGTTCTGAGCAATCTTTCTCTTCTTGTAACGAGTTCATCCCAAACAATTTTAATGGGAGAAAAATAAAGTTGGTTCTTGTTAAAAAAATTCTGACACAGTTTAGGAGAATGCTTAAGATCATTTTCCTGTTGAAAAAAGAATCCAAGACTAATGAGGAGTCCTGAATAAATTTCAAATATCCTTTGATTCGTTTTGTGGTAATTATTACCAATATTTTCTTGTTTACAGTTATTAGATTGACTCCTACAACAAACCAATATATCAACAAAAAAATTAACCAGTTACAATTTTTGTAGTCCAGTACTGAAACTTTCTACTATTTGCAGGTACGAATTGGTCGCCCAGTACAACCTAACAGCAAAACTTCAAATAGCACACAGTTATATTCTTTCACCTAATAACATGTCGGCGAGTACTGCAAAATATTCCAACAACGGTGAACTGTTTGCTTCTGTAAGTCTCGGCAAAGAACTTTCCGAAGATACATCAGAAGGTCGATTGATTCTCATGCACTGCAACAGCGTTTATCTATGCCTTACCCAAGAAATACAACATAAACGAAGAGTATATGAAGCTTGGATCGAAGATAAAGGAAAAAATACAATATATTTAAGGTTAAGTGCTAATACTGTTAAGGAATTGCGTTTAACGCCGGAATCTGATGTCGAAGTTGATATTCAATTTCAGTTGAACAGGATACCGTATTGTGAATGGCATTACACTTTGGATAAAATGAATAACTTTAAAATGATTTTTCCAGAAACTTATTTAGAACCTAGTATACCATGGTGAGTAAATATACTTTTTAATTATTTTTCACAATTAATACTACTTCAAATAGTTAGTTTAAGTCGACAATAACAGTTTGTTTCGGACCTTCCTAGAGAGCGGACGTACCGTAATTAAAAGCTAATTAGCAAAATCGGTGTTATCTCTATAGTGTAAACAAAAACTATTTACAATCAAAATATATTAAGTGATTTGCGAAATTTATTTCTCTGATTAAGTGAAAAATAAAATATAATCTATGAGTGAGACTAGCGGGGGAAGGCCCCCCGAAAATAAAGATATTGATATGGAATTAATAAATGCAGAAACTACAAACTTCCCGGTAGTCGAATTTTTAGGATACGAGAAAAAAGATCAGATAAGTATCATAAATAAACATTCTGAAATAATCCAAACAAATACTCAAAAAAGTAAAACAGTAATTACCTCAATTAATACTTCTGAAAAAGAGGTCGCAAAACATAAGGTAGATTATTTATATCAACAAAATGATTTAGGGCCTTTTCATGTTTATTTAGAAAACAATTCAAATTTATTCAAAGGTAGGTTAAATGCCCTAAGAATAGGAGACATTGTATTATCTAATTTCGCGGAAATTGATGATAAAATTTCTAGCATCGACTCAATTGACAGAAATAGAATAAGAATTAAGTTTAAAGATTACAAATCAGCTAACTATCTATTATCGAGGAAAAATGATCAAATTTTTATTAAAAACAATTTGGAAATATACATACCTAAATTTATGGTTATTAGACAGGGCGTGGTCAGGGATATTTCAACGGAATTCTCGGAAGATTATATAAAAAATAAAATAAAAATGTTTGACTTGCATTGCAAGTTTGAAGTAGTACAAGTTAAAAGACTAAATAGGAAACGCATTGATGAACAAGGTACACAATATGTTCCAACTAAAACATGTATCACTTTAAATCACAAATTTTACCGAAATATATTACAATCAATAAGGTACTGAAGGAAGTAGAACCATATAAGCAAAAAGGTCTGCTTTGTTTTAACTGCTTAAGATACGGGCATACTGGAAACCAGTGCAAGGGCAAGCCAAGGTGTGGCAAATGCAGAGAATCTCATAACACTAAAGATTGCAAAGATACTGAACTTACACCAAAATGTTTCAATTGTTCGTGTGACCATTTTACAAGTCACTTAGAAGCGTGCCCGGAATTTAAAAGACAGAAGTTAATTAAAGAGTCTATGTCAACAAATAATATAGGTTACCATGATGCAAGCAAACAGATAGGTAGAAATTCTTATGCAAGTGTTACAAACAGTAACTCAAATGTGACAAATTCATAAACTATGAATATACACTGCCCCAAATCTTCCCCCTCCCCCTAAATTCCAGTCAACCTACAATCGATCCAACCCCATCCAATATCATCAATTTAACTCCAACAACAAATTTTAATGCTACAAATCCAACCACAAACCTTTCCAACCCTCGAGCTCACAAAAGGCAAAGGCCAAACAGTCCTGACCCAATTTTAAAATTGCACAAAGAAATGATATCCTTCCCAAGACACCAAATGCCTTGTGGTGGAATATTAGAAAATCCAAATTATACCAAAAATATCAATTCTCAATTGGAATCACCATCTGCAGATTTGAGCACAATAAATTCAATATTTCAATTAGTTATGCAAATTGTTACGATTTTATTAGAAGCAAAAAACATAAATGTAAATAAGAAAGAACTAGAAAATTTAGTTAAATCAACCCTAGATGTAAATATGTCGCCACTTTCTCAGATCTAAACCAAATAAATATTTTGCAATGGAACTGCCGTTCGGCAGTCTCGAATAAAACAAACTTAGAATACCTACTAGATAAGGGTAACTACACTGTTACCTTATTATCCGAGACATGGTACCGCCCAGGCAAGTACTATGGGTTCATTGGTTTTAACAATATCTGCTGTGACCACAACGACGGCTATGGTGGAGCAGCTATCTTGGTGAAGTCAAATATACGGTATCAAGAGATACCAATACATACCACAATTAGCTTTGAATATATATGTATATCAGTCGATATACCTGAAATTGGGAAAACAATATATGTTAAACCGCGAACTCGTATATCACTGCAACAGTGGATACAATTTTTCGACCAAATCCCAAAACCATTTTTAATTGGGGGCGACTTCAATGCCCATAACTTGGCATGGAATAATGAATGTGACGACATATACGGTAAGGTACTATTGGAAGCCATGGAACACTGTAATTTAATTATATTAAATGATACATCTCCCACGCTAGTCAGCACTAGGAAATCAGTTATAGACCTAACCTTTAGCACCCAAGATCTAACTCAACAAATTACATGGTCTACCTTAGAAGAGCCATATGGTTCAGATCACTTTCCAATACATGTCAAACTAGAATGTAAAAATTCACTACCAGAAAGCTCACCAACAACCCACAGCTTATGGAGACTCAAAGATGTAAACTGGGAATTATACTCTTCTGTATTACAGTTGACAGAACCGAAAACAACATATGATGGTGTCATCGAAAATATAAACAAAGCAGCAGAGGACGCTATCCCAAAACACTTTTCAACAAACAAAAAACGCAATCACTGCTCAAAGCAATGGTGGAATGAAACTTGCAACAAAGCAGCTCTAGCAAGAAAAGAAGCATTTTCCCACTACAATCGATCGCCAAATCTTAACAACTTGATAGAATACAAAAGACTAGATACAGTGGCAAAATGGAATTTTAAAGAAACCAAAAGGAAGAGCTGGAGAAATTATTGTCAGAGTCTTAATCAAGGAACACCAATTAAAGAAGTCTGGGATAAAGTAAATCGATTTAAAAATAGAAAACATTCAAATAAAACACCAATAGACCCTGAAGCGGAATGGGTAAATGAATTTCATACCAAAATCTCTCCCCTTGGGGTTGACAACAAATCTATACACCAAATAACTACAGTACAACGAAACAATGCATTTCTACTCTCAATATTCAATATGTGGGAACTAGAACAAAGTTTGAAACAAACCAAAAATACCGCCCCCGGTAAGGACAATATTTCATATATAATGATTTATAAAATGCCGATAGAACATAAAAAAGCTCTGCTAGAACTGTTCAACTCTATCTGGACAAACAAGATACCTTTCCCCGAAAAATGGAAAGACTACATCGTTTTGCCCATCAAAAAACCAGGTAAAAGAGACGATACTTCAGAATCATATAGACCTATATCACTTTCATCATGCGTCTTTAAAACTTTGGAAAGAATGATTAAGAACAGACTCGAACATTGGTTAGAGAGTGAACAAATTTTGCCTGACTCACAATATGCATTTAGAAAAGGTAGGTCCACCCAAGAACCTCTAACAATATTAGTAAACGATATTTATCTGGGTTATTCACAAAAACACCACACTTTAGCTACATTTATCGATGTAGCATCAGCTTTCGATAATGTCCAATTGAATTTACTGGAGGAAAAGCTCATCAACATAGGATTACCAACTCATATGGCAAATTTCATTAAGAACACATATTCAAATAGATCAGTCTCCTTAAAAATTAACCAACACATTTCAGATACAAGAATCTCCAGAGACGGTTTACCACAAGGCAGCATTCTCAGTCCAATCCTATTAACCCTCTATACAATGGATATTGAAAAAATCATATCACCAAAATCTAAAATAGTACAATACGCCGATGATATTGTGTTATACACCACAGAAAAATCAGTTGAAAGATGTACAAAAATTATTAACGCGGATTTTGGTCCAATCCAAAAATGGCTTGATAATATTGGGCTGTCTATATCAGAAACCAAGACCGAAGTATGTATCTTTTCCAGAACTAGAAGTTGTCCGCAAAATCAGATAACCCTAGGTAAATACACCTTTCCCATAAAAAATACCATCAAATACCTTGGATTACTGTTAGACAAGAAACTTTTATGGAAAGACTGTATACACCAAGTAATCAAAAGAACTGCAAATTCAATGAATATATTAAGAGCTTTCTGCGATACAAAGTGGGGAGCGGATCCAAATATGGCATTACTCTTTTATAAAACAATGGTAAGGTCAATTATAGATTATGGAAGTCATCTATATGGGACAGCAGCTGAAACACACTTAAACAAAATTGAAGCCCAACAGAATAAATGTTTGAGAATATGCCTAGGATATAACAGATCCACCCCTATAAATATTATGCAAGCGGAAGCAATAATACCACCTCTTAAACTAAGAAGACAATTACTCAGTAATATGTTTATTACTAAAATAATAGCAAAGGAAGCATCATACCTCAACAGGTTACAATCATTAACAGTTCAGGTCCTCACCTATAAATACTGGTACTCCAAAAATACCCCAGTTATAGTGGAAAGTCTTATGGAAATATC
The DNA here is from genome assembly GCA_963921935.1 of Galeruca laticollis. Classification (NCBI taxonomy): domain Eukaryota; kingdom Metazoa; phylum Arthropoda; class Insecta; order Coleoptera; family Chrysomelidae; genus Galeruca; species Galeruca laticollis. Next base: position 154,044,209 of record OY998181.1, on the reverse strand, counting down.
TAGCTACCAACACAAATTACATACAAACGGGAAACTACCTAACTTTACATACCTACCTGAAAATCTCTACGCTCACAAAATACCAACATATTATTTCGAAATTCAAGACGAAATACCAAACCTGACTCAAACCAAATTCAATAAATTCAAAAACAAATACTGGCCAAATTACGAATATATATTTACAGATGGTTCAAAAGCAAATGAACAAACAGGCTGCGCGTTCTACCACATAAACCAAAAACATCATTCCAAATATACTTTACCAAAGGAGGCTTCTATCTATACAGCAGAAATAACAGCAATTTTACAAGCAATGAAATACATATTAAATTCAGATAAAAATAGATATGTAATATTTACAGACAGTAAATGTGCAGTGGACAGATTAAAAAATGTGAACATAAAGAGAACATTAAATCATATTGAAGCAAACATTTTGAACTTATACCACGAAATTCACACAAATAACAAAATAGTCATATATGTATGGATAAAAGCTCATGTTGGTATAACTGGTAACGAAACAGCTGATAAATTTGCAAAGGAAGCCATAAAAACAGGAGAAAAACTCCAACTTAAATTACCACCCTCCGACGTATTCAAATCACAAAAACAGAAAATTAAAGAAAACTGGCAAAAACTCTATAATGAATCTACAACTGGTTTAAACTTTAAAAAACATCAGGATAGGATCCCTAAACAAAGTTGGTTCTACAAAGAGGTGAACAGAAATTTTATAGTTACAATAAATCGAGTGCGTGCAAATCATGCACTTACTCCTGTTTATAAACATCGGCTAAAAATGATTGATAACCCATATTGTTCCTGTGGAGATATAGGTACACTGACACACATCCTACTTGAGTGTCCGTTACATACCCAAAATATTAGGAAATTATATAATCAACTAATAACTGCCAATATAACCCTTCCAATAGACCTTAACTGTATTATTTTTTCAGAAAGTATAAACACTCTTTACATACTGTACCAACACATAATAAACTGCAAACTTAAATTGTAAAATTTGTAAGCAATTATGCAAAACACAACATTGTATTTGTAATTACTAACAATTATTAAATTAGAAAAAATCAAAAAAAAATATAAGGAAAAAAAATTAAAAAAAAACAAATTATGAGAAAAAAGAAAAAAAATTACTTAAAAAAAAAATAAAAATAAACAAATTATGAAAAAAGATGTTTAAAAAATAAATAACAAATTATGGAAAAAAAAATGATTATTAAAAAAAATATATATATAAACAAGAAAATGGAAAAAAAAATTGTATTAGAATAAAAACACAAATAAACATATTTACTGTGCTCAATCCTGCAGAAAAATTAAACAAATTTCAAATAAAATAATCAGACACCTACATAGTCTGGCTAATTGGCCACAGCCAAAGCAATTAACCTATTTAGAAAAAAAAAGTCGACAATAAATTCAAAAACTCGACGTCTTAGGAAAATTAATTGATTTTTGTCACTTTGTATTACGCAATTGCACTTATTCTTATATCACAGTTTGATTATTGTCCAGTATGACTGTTCAAAATTTACGAATTCATTTTGCATTGTTCTCTGAAGAATGTGTTAAGGAACAATAAAATACCTCAAGAACTGTCCTTAACGCGGCTACTTGACGTGACAAATGAAGGATGATGTATGTTGTTAAATTAATGTAAAAAAGGAGAATCCATTCTTGTTGTACAAAAAGTGTGTTCAAAATTTGTTAATATAATCTTATATTTAAAGCTGTGCTGTTTAATAAAATAATTATACAGAGATCTTCGGCGATCTTTTCTTTTCACTACACAACAGGTTATGGGCCCAGATGAGTGAAAAGAATAAAGATAATTAAAAATGTATCTCTGGAATAAGTAATACATACCTAGAAAACGATGGCATCGGCAGCTACATATGAAAAATATGGAATTAAACATTTTGATGGGCATAACTACGACCATTGGAAATTTAGGATGGAAATAATTATCAACCAAAATGAGGTTAAAACGTGCATAGAAGCAGAAAAGCAAAATCCCGATGATGCATTTGTCAAACTAGACAAAAAGTGTAAATCTATAATCGTACAATGTGTTTCAAATATATAAAAGACAGAAGACTGCCTACCAAATGTGGACAGCCTTAGAAACCATATTGTTGGACATAAATTCATTGCAGGAGAATGCTGCTAGTGAAAGACCAATTCGTGAACTGGTTGGGAGTATAATGTATTTAATGCTCTGTACTCGATCTAATCTCAGATCATCATTAAACATATGCCGTAGATACCAAGCAAAACCTTCTGCAGCACTGTGGACCTGTCTGAAACGGATTCTCAGATATATTAAAGGAACAGCTGATTTTGAGTTGTACTATAATAAACACAACAATGAAAAATTGATTGGATATGCTGATTCAGATTGGAGTGGAGACGCAACAGACAGAAAGTCAATATTAGGATATTTTGGTTGTTTGGTAAGTTGGAATACTAAGAAACAAAAATGATCATCCACTGAGGCTGAATACTTGGCTCTAGCTGAAGCTGTCAAAGAAGGTATATGGTTGGAAATGTTGTTAATGGACTTAGGCTATGCGAAGACTGATTTCATTGTATTTGAAGAAAGTGTGTTCAAAATTTGTTAATGTAATCTCATATTTAAAGCTGTGCTGTTTAATAAAATAATTATACAGAGATCTTCGGCGATCTTTTCTTTTCACTACACAACAGAATGAATAGCCTTAAAGATAGCCAAAATTAAACAATAAAATAAAAAAATGTAATTGTTATACAGTAGAACAGCCATGTCATACATGCGGCCCGCGGGCATAAGGGCATAAGATGCGCGCTCAACCTAAAAGCCTGGCTTGTTCCGGAAAGTTCTATCGCGCGAGAACACAGATGACGCTACCTGAACATTCTGGAAAGAACTGTCGAGAAATCACAATCCGTATATAAGCCAATACCGCTCGATTGAGTTCAGTTGTTCAGTCAGTTATGAGTCAGTTGCGATAGAATTGCGAGTTTAGTTGCGTACTTATTGTTACAACACGTAACAGTACTTATAGTTATTTATTTCGGATAAAGTTTTTAACATGTCTGTTTCAAAACCAAGTGGAAGTAAGAGGAAACTTGGAGATGAGCATCGTATCTTTCAAGAAAAGTGAGAATTAGAGTTTTTTTGCTGTGAAGTGAAAGACAAAATTATTTGCTTGATTTGTAACAGTACAGTCGGTGTCCCAAAATTATATAATATACAACGTCATTATGATAGTCATAAAACTAAGTTTGACAAGTATACAGGCATGATTAGAAACGAAAAGTTAAAAGAGTTAAAATCACGGTTAAAAGATCAACAGCTTATGTTTACACGTCCAAAGCAAGAAAATGAATCTGCCGTTGAAGCGAGCTACGTACTGTCGGAGTTGATCGCAAAACACTCAAAACCATTTGTTGAAGGTGAATTTATAAAAGAGTACCTTGTAAAGGCCGCGGAAATTGTAAGTCCCCGGAGCGTGAAGGCTTTTTAAAATATATCCTTGTCCCGGAATACTGTCGCTGAAAGAGTTACCGAGTTGGCTGCCAATATAAGCGAACAGATAAAAACAAAATCAGACTCTTTCATTGCATTTTCTATTGCCTGTGACGAAAGTACAGATGTGTGTGGTGTGGCGCAACTCGCTGTTTTTCTTCGTGCTGTTGATAGAGATATCAACGTTTATGAAGAATTACTGGAATTAGTACCATTGCATGATACAACAACTGGGGAGGATATTTTCAATGCTGTTTATGGACTTCTGCAAAAGTACAATTTAGATTTGTCAAAACTGTATTTCGTTGCAACAGACGGAGCTCCTTCAATGACTGGAGTAAATAATGGCTTCATTAAAATATTACAAACAAATATCAGAGAAACGGGCAGTGACAAACCAGATTTTCATCATGTTCATTGCATGCATGCATGCTCAAAAGTGATCAAGTTGGAAAGCGTTTTAAAGTCAGTGAAAAAAATGATAAACTTCATAAGGTCACGTGGCTTGAATCAGCGTCAGTTTTCTGCGTTTTTACGTGATTTAGAAAGTGAGTACACTGGTTTACCTTATTATGCAGAAGTGCGATGGCTTTCGTGTTCTATGGTTCTCGATCGGTTTTGGAAACTCAAAGCAGAAATACGCCTTTTCATGGAAGTGAAAGAACAAGATGTCAGCTTATTATCCGACGTACCTTTTTTACAAGATCTTTCATTTATGGTAGACATCACAAAACACTTGTCGGACTTAAATACGAAATTGCAAGGACCACGTCAAGTTATAACAGATATGCATGATCATGTTAAAGCTTTCAAGTGTAAGATGATGCTGTGGAAAAACCAGTTAGCGGTGGATAATCTGTCACACTTTCTGACTTGCAAGGCGTATCAGGAAAGTACAAGTGGCCCAATATCATACAAAATGTATACAGAGAAAATGGGAAGCCTTCTGTCAGAATTTGAAAAGCGTTTTCAGGATTTTAAGTCCCAAGAAAACAATTTTTCTTTATTTACTGGTCTTTTCACTATCGATATTGATAAAGTTCCCCCTCACTTGCAGATGGAAGTGATTGAGATTCAGTGTCAAACCCATTTAAAAGAAAAATTTGATAGTGTTGGTACATTCGAATTTTATAAGTACATACTTGCCTTTTCAATACCAAGAAATGAGAAAACTTTGCCTGTAAAATCCTGTCAATGTTTGGAAGTACCTATAAGTGTGAACAATTATTTTCTTTGATGAAAGGAAACAAATCTCCCGCAAGATCACGATTGACGGACGCACACTTGGACGCAGTTTTAAAAGTTATTTCCGCCGATAAATTCACGCCACAAATAGACAACTTAATTAAAGACAAAATATGTCAAATATCTGGCAAAAGAAGATAATGTTTGTAAGTTTTTGTAATGTCCTTTTTATTGGAAATTTAATAAATATACTTCTAACATAATAGTACTTTTTTCGTTATGATTTTCAGTAGTTTGCCTTCTTTAAGACTAGGTTTTGCGGCCCACCTAGTCTATGGTTTTCATGCTTTTGTCCAACCAGTGACTTTGAATTTGACATGGCTGCAGTAGAACATCGATAACTTAAACCTTGATAGCATAAAAACATCTATAAGTTAATGTTCTGTTCCATTCCTCTCAGAGCTTAAATCCTCTTTTACTCAAAATACAAAGCATATATAATTTAAAGGAATAATTTCAGCATTGGACCACAGTAACTTCAATATTATTTTGACAAACTCAATATCTTGAAGCATCTATTTAGAATCATTTAAAATGAAAACAAAAGAAGTTCCTGCATAGAAAGTTTGTTTCTATTGCTGAAACATGTTTACCAAATTGCTATAAGTAATAGTCGACCTTCTTTGAATGTTTGCCTGAGGCATAAGGAATGTAAATTTTTATCATTAGCTTTCAGCTTTTCTCCAAAAAACATCGCTGAACTTATTGCGACCAAATAAAAATTATCTAAACGATATTAGTTGAAAACGAAAACTGAAAACACTTGCGATTGAAGTAGTGAAAAGTGGTTCAAAGAGAAAATATGTTTGGAATACGCGAAAGTACACCATCACTCATATTGTAGAAACAAGAATTGGGAGAAAGTATTTTGTGTAAAAGAAGAAAAATTGCTGTTTAAGAATCAATAAATAAATCTCGCTAAGCATGTAAAAATATGAACCATTAAATGTTCCTTAACATAAACCCTTAGTAAGTTAAAATCTCAATAACTCAAATTATTCAACATTTCCCTTGATTTTTAATTTATCGAGATTCTACTGTATATAATTATATATTTTTATACTTTTCCCTGAAGTAGTGTATGTAATAAAAGTTTTGATAGTATTTTTCAAATTAAATAATATAAATTATTCTACTCCTGTCAAAATGTTTGTAAACAAAATCAAGAATAACCAAATGTTGTGTTTGACTTGTTACGAAATTAAATGAAACAAAAAAATAATTATAATTTTATATCTTTCAGGTCTCCTTCAAGGCAGTGGTCGAGAACTCTAGATAGTAGGCTCAATATCAAACAAAAAGAAGCAGTAAACGCCATAACAACACCATTATGTGTTCATTTACCACCCATTTTGGTTATTGGTCCTTTCGGTACTGGAAAGACATTCACATTAGCGCAGGCAATAAGGGAATTGATTAAAGATTCAGCCAACCGAATTTTATTGTGTACCCATTCGAATAGCGCCGCAGATTTGTATATTAAAGACTATCTAGATCAGTGGGTAGAAAATGGCGAAGAAAGTGCAAGACCTTTGAGGATTTACTATACCAAACGATGGGTTTCTACAGTGCATCCTATAGTTCAAAAAGTTAGTTTACGTTTCAACTTTGTTATCAATTTTGTAAATATTACTAGGTTTATTATTGGCTTTCCGAAATATAGTCTCCAAAATGAAATCAAACATTGTTGTTGATAAAGGATCGTCTGTTCAAATTTTATTTTCACAATTTCTGATTAAGACAATACTTACACGTTTTTTAATTCATCTATATCTAAATTGAATTCCAAGCTATTTATCAAAAATTCTGAATTCTAAGTTTTATATAAATCAAACCTAATATTGAGATTTGTTGTTTCATGTATCACGATTTTTTTAGTATTGTCTTATAAAGAACAACGGGAATTACCGTAGTTTTGAAATACCCACCTTAGATGACATCATGAAACATAAAATCGTTGTAGTAACACTCTCTACATCTGTTTATCTATCTGCGATGGGTCTTCCGCAAGGATTTTTTACGCATATCCTCCTAGATGAAGCTGCTCAAGCTATTGAATGTGAAACAGTTACCCCTCTAGCTGTAGCGCACGACAAGTAAGTAAAAACATAAAATTATTTCTTTAAAATTATTAAAATACTGAATTTCTTCATTATGACTGTTCAAATCTGTATAGAGAATACCCGCAGTTACTTTATTTTTTATCCAACTATCCCTGAAAACCTGAACATGTGTTTGATTTTAAATGTTGTCCTGGAAAAACCTGAAAATATCCTTCATTTTTTAAAATATGCGCTTTTGTATAAATTTACTCTAATATGAACTATGGAAGACTTTCAAAAAGTTAATTTAATCCTTAAAACTTTGGCTGTGTTCATTCCCTTGAATTTAAAATGGATTATCAGTTTAGGTCAGAGGTGTCCAAATTACGGCCTGACAGATAAATAATTTTATCCGGACGGCGGATGTTTTTGAATTGAAATAAAATTGAAAAATTATAAATAAAAAAAGGCTTTTTACATTTATTAAAAATTATAAATATGGGGGAATATATACATAAAATTTTACTTTTACAGTCGTATAGCCACCATGGAAAAGGACGTTTACATGACAGCAAAAATCTTAAAAATAACTGAGAAACTTCATATCTCAGCTATTTTCAGGTATTTGTGTCAGGGGCTGTGACGCAGTAGGTATACTTGCTTGGTTGAATCAGTATTATTATTTTGTGGCTATTTTTCGGTAACTACCGAATTGGTACGAAGACAAGCGAATATGGATGGCAGAGGGGAAAAGAAAAATGAATTGAAAGCATTGTTATGTGGCATATTTGTAGTGGACCTCAGGATTATATTCTGTTGTTTTCTGTTTTATTGCTTATAATCCATTTGCAAATTGGTAAGTAGAAGTTCATACTTAATGAATGACAAATTAATTCTTTTGAAATCTAATATTATTTTTTTAGGGATAAACATGGAAAGAGCGAATGCCTCGATTTATGAAACGACAATGGCGTACCCATGTAAAATATTTGCTTGTTGTATTTTTAATTAAAACTATATAAAATAATAATCATGTAATAACAAGAGAGATTGTTTGTACCCTTCATGTAATAAATGTCTTCAACAGTAATTTTTTCGTTTTTTAAAAAGTATTTTTCGGAGTGACAAAATATCATTCACGTTTTTAACGAAGACAACATGCTTAACCTACCCACAATTTAAAGACAAGCAGTGTAGTGTAGTTTTGAATCAATGTATCGTGTTTGTGTTCTCAACAAAATTTATTTAAGAAAGCTAATTCCGAAAATGAAGCAATGAGTTTAGTTAGCATAAAGGTTGCTTATTTATTGGTAAACAAAAGAAACCCTTTTATGGATGGAAACATTGTTAAATAATGTATGGTGGAAGTTGTTGGTGAATTGTGTCCAAAAAAGTTGGATCTTTTCAAAATGATCCTCTCACGTAATACTGTTGCTTGTGGAATTGATGATATTGAATACAATATTCTCCAGCAGATTGCTGGTAAAGCACAGCGTTTCACTCGGTATTCTCTTGCAATGGATGAATCTACTGATGTAAGTGACACATTTTTGTTTTATAGAGTTGACGATGAACTTAATACCACCCAATAATAGCCTCCGATAACAGCATGCATAGCAATACAATTGGAGAAGATATCTTCAAAGAGATACAAAAAACGTTGGCCAACATATAAGTCGGATTGCAATCGATTCTAAGGTGTGACAATTGATGGAGGAAAAAACATGCCTGTTTCAAACATCAGTATGATTGGGCAAATTAGAAAAACTTTTGAAGGTGTAGAAGTATCAGTACCCATTTTTCTGCACTGTATTATCCATCAACAAGCCCTATGTCGATAAGAGCTGCATTTTGAAACCAGTAGTTTCTGTCATAAGTTCTTTTCTCAAATAAATTAATCAGACTGCTAACCTGTCGTATTTTACTGCAATTTGATGGCTTAGTTTTGGAAAAGTACTATTGCAATTTTTTAAACTTGAAATGAAATTGATTTATTTCTTGTGGAGAAAAATCTCCCTGAACCACTTTTATTGGATGTTGCGTGTTGCTTTATTATTGTCCAATGATTGTTGTAAGCCTTAAAATGTTCTTAATTTTCAAAATTGGCTTGGGAAAAGTGGAAATATCCTAAATTTTTGAAAATATGTGCATTTGTATAAATTTTCGGAAGACTTATAACTTGATTTGACCCTTCAATCATTGGCTGTGTTTATTCCCTCTAGTTTAAAATTAATTATTAGTATAGGTAGTTTTTTTTAAATTATGGAATACTGAATTTATGCATTAAGTCGAATTAATAAAAAGAAAGGAATTACTTAAAAGGAGAAGGTCAAAGTAAGAGGTTTTGCTACAAGTAAAAGGAAACCCTTGTCTCCAAATTAATAATGATTACCTTATACTTGCAAGAAAATGCTTCTGTAGAAGAGTAAAAGGGTCTCATACATGTCGAGACACGAGAAGCAGCTAGTTGTGTACAACGTGCCAATTCGTCTATATTCACGAGCTGATTAATAGTGGTATGTTGTAAGTTGGGTTTTGAAATGTCTTCGTCAAGTGAAAGCGAAACTAAACAACAGTACAATAATAGCAGTGAGTTAAAATTTATTGCTGATGAACTTTGCAGCTGTCCTATTATTTTTGGCTAAGTCACAGGTTCCGAAAGTTAAGAAAAGGAAAGATGAAGCGATTGCAAAGGTATTGCAAAAATATAAAGCATTATTTGGTAAAGAATTAGATGCCAAAGGTTTCATGAAAAAAGTAAACAACATGAAGAGTAGACTTAAGAAAAAAACGGACTTAAAGAAAACAAAAGAATAAACCTACTAGACTGGGATGAACAAATGGTGGCAGCAGTAGAGGGAGACACAAATCCGACTATCAGCAGAATTAAAGGTAATTCAATTGTGTATATATCTATCTTATTTTTGAAAATAATGGTTGTAATGATTGTTAACATATGCGACTGTTTACGTCGGTAAATCGGGAAAAAGCAACTAAAATTACTCAGCTGAAAAACGTTAGGTTCTGATCTTACATTTCTTTACACAGGGCCAATACAAATTGGCATATTGCAAAATTCAACAACAGAAACTGATTTGGTGCCAACCTCATCATCAAGTGTCTCCGTTCCAGCAGAAAATAATACAAAAGCAACCAAAGCCAGTATGCCATCAAGGAGAAAAACAGCCACAGATAAGTATGAAACCGATTAAACCAAAAATTTAACCACAAAGGAGTTACAGCGATTAGTTTTACTCCAACAATTTGAAACATCAACTTTGCAAAGGGAGTATTATCAAAAAAACTACAAAAGTTACAAAGTGAACATTGTAATACTCATAGAAAAACAGGTAATACTTTGCAAGACAAGTAAAGGTTTAACTTTATTAATATGCATTTACTTCAATCTAAAGGTAAACGGCGACTGGATAAGGATTTACTTTTGCTAAAAGAGGAAAAGGTTCTGCTTATTTTTTATTAATACAACTTATTGTAAAAGGTCCATAATTTGTAAGTAAAAGGTTTAGCTTTGTTTTATTAATTCGACTTATGACACTTAAATACTTTAGACCTTATTCACAGTAGCTTTATGTTTAATCCAATGATCTTTGGAAGCCTGAAAATGTGCTTAATTTTCAATTTTGGCTTGGAATACGTGGAAATATCCTTAATTTTTGAAAATATGTGCTTTTGTATAAACTTATTTTAATATAAACTATGGAAGACTTTCAAGACATTTATTTGATCCTTAAAACCTTGGTTGCTTTTGAAATGAATGTTTAGATTAACGCCGTAACATTTTTTTTCTTTAAACGATTGAATTTATTTAGTTCATTATTCGCTGTTACTTGCTTTAATTTTTAATCGATTATCCTCGCAAGCCTGGAAATCCTTAATTTCCAATTTTGTACTGGAAAACTTGGGTTATATCCAGGATTTTTAGTAGTTATTTCTTGTGGAGAAAAATCTCCCTATCTCAACTAATAAGGGAGAAAAATGCCAAGAAAAAATCACTTATTTTTCAAATTTAAAGCTAATCTTAAAATAATTTCTGCTTCTGTTTATACAATTTTATGTATTGGGCAACCTATTAAGTTTCAATCAATTAAAACAAAAATACAAGTTCTACGAGATCTTGTAGTACATTTTAGTTTTTTTTTACATTGTCTCTTAAACGCTAGAGAATGTCCGTAGTTAGTTGCTTTCGTTTATACAATCATCGCAAACCTGGAACGTCCTTAACTTTCAATATTGTCCTGGAAACCTGTAACATATCCTCAATTTTTAGTCGTAGTGCTTTTGTAAGTACTCCTCTATACAGTGGCGTGTAATGCTACTCACGTTAGGGTAGGCAAAAATTACTCACCATTATCCACAAAAATTAACCATGTCTCTATAACAGTCAATAATAATTGCATTGAACAGGACGTTGTACTTAAAACTAAATTTGTAAAAACAGTCAAATAGTTAGTGGGTTCTTGAATAACAAAACCAAGTTAACAAACACACACATAAGATCTATTGGATTAGAAAACATTAAAAACTATTATTTTCCATAAATCACGTCAATAGGCTGTATTTTTTTCAGAAACTCATTTAATACATCATCATAAAAACTGGAGTTTCGTTTTAGGTCTTGAAAAGGTTCTTTTTCAATTGAAATCCTGAACATAAAATATTTTATAGAAAACTTCTTAATTTAGGCGAAGAGAGTTTGCGGCCAAGCGGCAGTACAGCTCACCTTTAATTGGTACTTATAACCTTTAAATTGTGAGGCACTTATGCCCTTTCAGTTTTGGTTCAAAATAAACTTAAATATTCTATTTTTTTTATAGAAAAATCTGATTTGTTTTCGACCAGTACCTGTTTCTAGATGTTATGAACCGGTTTTAAATGTTATATAATATAAAAATGTTGCTTTCTAAAGTTTTAATAATAATCTTATTCTAAGAATTATGTTTATGGCCTTTGGTACTTTCACTCTTCAATTAGTGTAATGCTAATTTACTAGTGTTTTTCTTTAAATGGTTGAATTTATTTAGTATTACTCTTAGACACTAGAGAATATTCGCAATTAGTTGCTTTAATTTTTAACCAATTATCCTCGCAAACCTGGAAAACTTAATTTCCAATTTTGTTCTGGAAAAGTTGGGTTATATCCAGGATCCTTAGTAGTTGTGCTTCTGTGAAGTTTACTATGGAACGCTTTGCAAAAAAATGTATTTGACCCTTAAAACGTTGTGAATATAAATAAATAAAAACAATCGTTTAGGGTACCAGCGCATGCGCACAGCTATCTACATGACAATTCATTTTTTTAAAATAAAATTGAACTCGCCAAATATTTATTTTAGCTGACCAATTATCAGTAGTCATTATCTGTCGAATACAGCTATTGCTTTTTGTATTTGTGAGAAATGAAGTGCAAACATTTTTATTTACCTTGAAAACTTTTGATGCTCAGTATAAATGTTTCTATCATGGACCAATTCAACGAATAAATTGGCCTATTTTGACCGTTTTTTTAACCGTTTAGATGGTATAATTGGTGAATCTAACTTCCACATTATCCAAGCTGCATTAAAGTATCGGAAACCGAGATTGGCACTTCGAATAAGTATTTGTTACGTAATCATCATTAAAAAACTACTTTCTAGATTTTCCTACTTATATTTGGACTTTCTTGGTAATTCTCTAGTTATTATTACTACAATTTGGAATTTAATATTTCCAGTACTACTAAGTACCTTTTAAAGTTTCTGGAACGGAACTGTTACCAAGTAAAATAACTTTAAAGTAGCAAATACTAATAATAGATAGTCCCAGTAACTTTGTCTTGTTACTGCTATATCACCGCAAAGTTTTTATTACTTTATACTAACGTTAAAAGTAACTGTGACGTGGTTGTTACTTTTAAAATTGCTTCAAAGTAGTAGTAGAAGTATTTAAGGTAAAATTAACTGTCTTGCTACTCACGAAAACAACTTCACGGTAATTTTTAGTTCCCACTTTGTCTTAAAATTACCAGAAAATTCCAGTTACTTAAAAAATCACTTTAAAGTAACGGTCACTATATAGGGACGAAAATATCTCCCCGTTTGTAGGTAATCGCGGCATTACTTCGTTCAAATCGTTCTAGTGTACTTCATATTGGTTTTCGAACAGTTTTTCTTTTTTGGTGTGAAATGTCAAAATGTCAGTGGTAAGAAAAAAGAAAAATAATTATAGTCCCGCATCCACATTTTATAAAAAATTAAAGCATCAGTTGGCCGAATCGAATCAAAACAGTGGTAGTCTGCAATTCAAAGTTGAAAAAAATACGTTTGTCCTGGGAATTCATAAAGCCACCTGCATAAACACAATTAAACCGACAAATTATTGAAAACAAAGTACTAGATTTTAATAATCGGTTTAGAGTGACCAATGAAATTGACGTAAACAATCAAAACTATGTTGAAGATTATCTAATTGTACCGGAAATCGACATAAATGATTAGGAGGAAGAAAATTATATAACTTCACAAATTGATTTCTTGCATGCACTTACAAAATGGGCATTAAAACACAGATTAACGCATAGCTCGATAAATGAATCGCTTCAAATATTAAATCCTAATGTTATGGCATTACCAGATGATAGTAGAACTTTAATTAACACTCCAAAATCGGTCAATATCGTGCCAATGGGAAATGGAGGATACTGGTATAATGGCATTAAAAATTTTTTAGTAACAACATTTTCTAAGCTGCCTAAAAACATAAAACTTTCGTTGGTTTTTAATGTAGATGACCTGCCATCGTTTAGAAGTGCGCCTATAGAATTTTGGCCAATTTTAACGAAAATTGAGAATGTTCAGTATTTAAAAATCATGGTAGTGTCAATTTATTGTGGAGAGACAAGACGACCTTTAGAATAATACTTAACGCCATTTATTAATAAGTTAAATTGTATTATTTAAAATGGAATATATATATTTAGATTTACAGAGAGAAGTTGAGTTAAGATATTTTGTATGCGACCCATCAGCAAGAAACTTTGTAAAAGGTTAAAAGTCACTGAATGCGCTTATCAGGAAATACCGAAGGTATTATAAGCTGTATTTTGATCAAACCATGCAGCCCGCACAAATAACTATAAATGCGCACTAGGCACTTAATTAATGTAGGTTAAAGTTCCAATTGGAACTTCATAGTGACAATGGAAACTTTATCGTGGCTTCGGGAACTTTGAGATGGTTTTTTAGTTATCGCGACTATATAGTTTGAAATATTTACAACAAATATTTTACTTAATGGTAATAATGACTTTAAAGTGATAAAAGTGTAGTGGCCGCTACTTGCAGTAATCATTCAAACACCCCTTATGTAGCTAATACTACTTTGAAGTAATTTCTGTAAAAATGCGCCATATTTACTGATAAAATGTAGGACGCTATTATATTTATATCAATTTTCTTATAGTATTATGATTATTAAATTGTTAAAAAATCTCAAAAAAAAGATAAATTAAAGTGAAACTAAATTTATATAATTAGTAGAAATGTTAAAAAATCCATTTTTTTACAAAATTGATACATTTTTATCATTGCCTACCCGAAAAAAAAGTGTTAAAAATATATATTGAGAGGGTGCGTTGTTTTTATGAGTCTATCGACTTCACATTTCACATAATTTTTTCAATCGTTTTAAATTTCTTTGTACTCTGACCTCGTAAATCAGCAAAGTTTTCTGTACCCCTACAAGCGATAATATTTACTTAAAAATTAAAATATTATTTCCATTATGGTCGAGGAAGCTGAATAATGACAGAAAGTGGTATTAAACTCTTTCTATATATGTAAGACAAAGAAAAGGCGCATACCCCATTAAGTAAAGTAGGCGGGAACAAATCTTATAAAGTAGCGGTGACTACGCCGCTACGTCCCCGCCTCGTAGTTGAAACGTATGCGACGTAGCGTCATAAGTTCCAGGATAGTATTTTTTACGTAACTATAACCTTTAAAATGTTCCCCATTTCGATCGTAGGCACGTAATGGAACTGTAACAATAATATTCCCGTCACTAGTAACCACAACTTTAGAGTTCCCAGCAATAGTCACCGGGTAGTAGCAACGACTAAAATTGCTGCTTGGTATGTATGTTTAATCCAATGATCCTTGAAACCCCGAAAATATTCGTTATTTTCAATTTTGCCCTGGATAACCTGGAAATATATCCTTAATTTTCAGTAGCACCCTTGAAAATAAGTGCTTTTGTATATAATTTTACTAGGTAGCCTGCTCAACGAACGCCAATATGCGTATCAGACGATAATAGGCTATTAATAAAGTACATAGAGGACAAGGAGATAGCTATAACTACTTTTGTGGATTTAGAGGGTGCTTTCAACAATGCATCCACAAGATCCATAATCAATGTATTCACAAGAAAGGGAGTCCCACTCCCCGTGGGCCAGTGGATTAAAATCAGCTTGGAAAATAGGGTAATTATGTCATCAATTATCGAGACAACACTGACAGTAAGAGCTGAAAAGGTTTTTAACAAGGGAGATTGCTATCGCCTCTGTTATGTGCAGTCTTAATGGACGAATTAATAGTAAGATTAACATACGGAGGCATCTACTGCTTATGATATGCTGATCTCGCAATTATTGTAAAAGGCAAATTTGCGAGAACGGTTTCGGAGCTAATATAAGTAGCTCTAAATATAATTGACAAATGGTTTAAAGAGGAGCAACTCACAGTAAACCCACATAAAACCGCCATAGTAAAATTCACAAAAAATAAAGTACTCGAAGGACTGAAATCTCCAGTACTTAACGGGATAGAAATTCTTTTTGGACAAGAGGCAAAGTATCTGGGAGCCATATTTGAGACCACAGACTAACATGGAATCAACATCTACAAAAAAGCATACAAAAATGGGTCGGTAGTTTGGTGGCCTAAGACTCAGCAGGCCGGGGTCATCAGAAACCTGAGTAGCATTCAAAGGTAAGCTTGTCTGAGTGCTACTGGTGCCATGAAGACCACCCGAACAGCCGCATTTGAAGTCTTGCTGAACCTAACACCACTATATATACAGTGCTAGGAATATTCTTTGGTAATATGAGCTTTAACACAGAGTCCATAAGCGACAATGTGTTAGAAAGAAACAAGTATATTCAGTGTATCACCCATTTTCTTTAACAGGGATAACATGCGAAAGAATCGTTCCACAAACTGTTAAATCGTTTATCAACTATCACTCCAATAATTATAAATATTCTAAAAATAGGTTGAAAATTTAATAATTTTAATGGATATTATATGAAAAACATTAAATCGACGATATTGACATTGAATAGGCTACTTTTTGAAATAATGTATCATGCAACTCAATAATTAAATATTGTACATATTATAAAATGGCAAATATTCAACTCTGAACGATTAGCGTAAACGGCCTGTAATTCCTACGCTCCTGATAAAACGATTTCGTCTACAGCCGTAATTCTTCTATTTTTATCTATACCCTCTTCATTTTCAATCTACACGTTGAAAGTATAAGTGATCATACAATATTCCTTTTTAATAATAACAGAAATCATTCCTCATTTAATTCTAACGTAAAACAATAATCGCCTCATAGTCAACGGGAAAATGTAAGAGGCACATGGCATTACCAGTGTGGTAGAGAGAAACATGGTGAGAGGACAATCTAAAGTCAGCGTAGATTATTACAGTTAAAATAAGGATACTAGAATATACGAATCGCTCGTGTCAGAAAGAACAAATATAAATTCGGTGTATTAGTCCTTTTCTCTAACAGGATATTATAACCAAGCAAAAGTGGAAAACATGGCAAAGTACATGTCCGTAAGCGACGACAATGTGTTACAAAACAAGAATAAATTCATTGTAGGTATTAACAAGATATCAGAAACAGTGAAATAATTACGCACCGAACGATTTGAAGTTGCCGGCTTTCGATTGTACATTTATATTAATTGTAAAATACATTTTTAATTACACGAGAACAGAAAATTTTAATTATGATAATTCGAGAGGTTGTAACAGATCAATTAGAGCTATTTGTTGAACATGTTGTAACGCTGGAAATTGATTTAGTTTTCAGTTTGATAGCGGTTAAAACATCTGTATCAATAAAAATGGTTTTTACGTTTGTTTTCAAATGAGAAACGAATTCTTTGTGTAAATACACTCAATACAAATTAAAAAACGCTTTCAATAATAAACTTAAATGAAATCGAATTCTAATGAAAATACCTATTATTTTTAAATAAAAGTAATATTTTGATAGGTGATAAATTAAAAAGTTATCAAATTCTTGACGAACATGGGTAAGTACTTGAGGTGTTATTTCCATACAGGCTTGTAGAATTTGTTCCCTAAGTTCATATAGAGCTATATGGCCCTGTTCAAATATCAATGAAGTTATCACATAATTGCCGTCAATAAAAAATAGTCCAATTAAACAGATTAACTAATATTCCAGCCCAAACATTCAACTTTTGGGAACTGGCCCTGTTCTCCTGGAATCCATGAATTATCGATTTCGCAAACCCCAGATAAAGAAATCTTTGGGTGCCAAATCTAGAGATCTAGCAGGCCATCTAATGTTACCATTCGTGGAGATTATCCGATTGGGAAATTGTGTATTTAAAAAATTTATTCCTAATCGATAATTATGAGATGCATAACCGTCATGTTGGTACCAAATATCAATGAAGTTGACACCTAATTGTATAAGGGTAGGAGGAAATTGGTTCTGCAGCATATGGTAGAAGTCGATTCATCTGTAAGCAAAATATTCTTTGAAAAGAATGCATCCAATTGTATTTTTTCCATAACTATTTCACAAATTTCCATTCTACGAAATCGTCTGGAAATATTTCATAGCTCTTTTTCAGTTTAAAACTACGATAACCATTTTTTTTAGTACAGTCCGAATCGTTTTCGGATCAACATCAAAATCCTTGACTAAATGAGTGGACGACGGTAGAGGATTATTTTCCACACTAGTACAAATTAAAATATCTCATTCTTCTTTTTCGGGTTGGATGTAACGATTTTGTGTGCGCGGTTCATGTTTTGTAGAAGTGACACATCCATGTTCTCCAAAAATTTTCATAACCGTTCTCACTTATTTCTTGCTAATTGGTTGGGTATTTTCGAATGCTACAATAAACAAATTTTCTCCTATTCTTTGATATGAATTACCCTGGTAATACCATTTTATAATTTTCACGTTTTGGTATATCTGCATGCTCATTTTATAAGATTTACAAAGATCGTTCCTCATTCGGAAACAAACAGGTAGTGATGTAAGGTATTAGTAAAAGAACTCTGGTTTCAATCAATAATGATTTATTCTTCTCGCCAAAAGATATTTCCTAATCTTTACAATATATTTTTAATAATGATTCGTAGCTCACTTACTTGACCTAACCAAAATTTCTATCTATTTGTTTACTCAACGCTTTTTACAAAATATTTTATATAAATATTAAATATAGTTAAAAGTGTTGTATGTCTAAATACTGACTCTAATAGTCCTTGACCAACATATCTTTGAGTGTTTAATGACTAACGAATTATTTGATATACAGGGTGTTAGAGTGACGTACAGTTAAACGTCGGAACTATAGTTGGTCAGAAGTACCGCCCTCGAGAGGCGCACGCGCGTTTCGTATTCGTATATTCTAGTATCCTTATTTTAACTGTCTCTCTAACACACCGGTAATGCCACGTGCCTCTTACATTTTCCCGATCATTATGAGGCGATTAACGTTTTACGTTAGAATTAAATGAAGAATTATTTCTGTTTTTATTAAAGAGGAATATTGAATGGGCACTTATATTTTCAACATGTAGATTGATAATGAAGAGAGGGGGTAGATAAAAATAAAGGAATTACGGCTTTAGACGAAATCGTTTTATCAGGAGCGTAGGTAATTACAGGCACTTTACGCTAATCGTTTAGAATTGAATATTTGCCATTTTATAATATGTACAGTATTTAATTATTGAGTTGCAATGATAAATTATTTCAAAAAGTAGCCCATTCAATGTCAATATCGTCGATTTATTGTTTTTCATATTGTAACCATTAAAATTATTAAATTTTCAACCTATTTTTAGTATCTTTATAATTATTGCAGTGATATTTGAAAAATAATTTAACAGTTTGTGTAACGATACTTCTTTTGAATGCTATGATACCCTGTTAAATAAAATGGGTGATGCACTGAATACACTTGTTTTTTTCTAACACATTGTCGCTTATGGACTCTGTGCCAAACCCCATGTTACCAAAGAATATTCCTAGTATTGTATACATACAATGTGAAGCTAGGTCAGTCACATGCGGGCTGTCCGGAGGGCAGTTACCCATAAACAGAATGCTCGGAAAAGACTACAATAAACTAAAATGAGAGCTAGATAATGACTCAATTATGACCATCCGATATCATACCCCCAGATATAGTTTCCAAAAGACCTTCAAGGTAAAAGTCACAGACAGGGAGGTTTGAAGGGGGGGGGCTCCTATTAGCGCAGAAATCGCCATCTATATGGATGGATCAAAAACCAAAGATGGTTGATGAGCCGGTATATGTGGTACCAAACCAAAGGTTAGAATCTCACTGAGCTTAGGTAACTAAGCAACGGAATTCCAATCAGAAATTGTTGCAATACACGACTGCGCTAAGGAGTTGATCATCCAGAAGTTAAAAGGAAAACCATTGCCACGTACTCTGATAGCCAAATGGCAATAAAAGCAGTCAAACGCAAATTAACTCCAAACTGATCTGGGACTGCTTAGAAGCCCTAGAAGAACTAGGTAGTCGAAATAGCCTAACTTTAGCCTGGGTTCCAGCACATACAGGTTATAAGGACACCGAAGAGGCTAACAAACTAGCCGGTATAGCTAAAGCTATACAAAAAACAAGCATCAAAACTTGGATACAAAATAAATCTTTAGAATGGTGGAATAACTCTCCAAGAATGAGACATGCTATAGAGTTTATAAAAAAATATCGCCTTCTAAGACAGAATAAGAGAACAACCAGAATAATGGTTGGACTCCTCACAGGGCACGGGAGGTTCAATAAACATATTAACACGATTGGCCTGTCAGAGGAAACCCTGTGTAGGTTCTGTCAGGAAGAGGAGGAAACGGCAGTATATAGGGTGTCCTAAGATTTTTTATAGACTGTAACTCAGGAATTAACGAATAGGTTTATTTTACAATTGGGTAATGTTTTTGGGACTTGACAGTAATTTCATCCGAGGTATACAGGGTAACTGACGTCATCATAGCAGCAGGGACGTCATCGCAATGAAAAAAAATTCAATGGAAGGGGGGATCGAACTTAGCCTCAAATGAAAGGGATTTTTATTTCAAATTCAACAATGTATCTCAGTGAGGGTATTCAAGTGTATAATTATACCAAATTTAATGTTTATTTGCAACAATAACCAGAACATTTCGACTTTAGAGTGATTTTATAAAAGATGTTCAAAATGGCCTCCGTCTGCAACAACACAATCGTCGAACCGTCTAAGTAGTTCACGTGTACATGCCGCATGTATCATCTCTTGCGTAAGGTTATTACAAGCTTGTCTAATTTTATTTTTTAAGTTGTTCGTGCCTACAGACTTTTCATTATAAAAAAGCTCTTTTAAATATCCCCATCCAAAAAAATCTAGGGGTGACAGCAATCGTGGAGTCCATTGAAAGGGTCGATGAGTTCCAATCCATTTGTTTGAAAATCTAGCATTAAGATAATTTACTACAATACCGCTATAATGTGGGGGTGCACCATCTTGCTGCCATATCATATCTCTTCTTTCATTCAAAGGAATATTCTCCAGTAACGCAGGTAGGTCATTTTCTATAAAATGACCTTTAAATATCTCTGACCATTCAGATAGGCTTCAAAAAAATATGGGCCTACTAACCGACCATTGAATAATCCACACCAAACGTTAACTCCCCATAGATAATATAATTTGTAGTGAAGTGAAGTCACGTTTTAAATACTCTGATAAACAAGCAAAGTTATAGGGGGAAAAGTCCAAAGTAATAGTTAAAATTTACACCAAAATGTAGAAGAAGATAAGTACAATACAGTGAGTAAATAAAATCCATTAAAACAATTATCAATTAGGAAATTAGATGTACAAATCGATATACAATACAATACAGTTATGGTACAGGAGCTTAAATAAATATGAGTGATCTTACAAACAACCAATTATTGGAACAAATGAAGAGTATTATTGAACAAAAGACGAATGAAATTAACTCTATAACGGAAAAAGTAGATAACTCTGAAGAACAGATTTTATATCATAAAAATAAGATTACTTATTTGGAAAGAGCAAATAAGAAAAACAATATAGCCATTTTTGGACTACCATCAATCGATCAAAATAATCTACTAACAACAACTCTAGTAAAAATAAATCAAGCCTTAAATACAAATTATAACGAGCGAGATATTAACAATATAATACATTTTGTTGGAAAAAAAGGACTTATCATTGTTGAATTCTTATCATATTTATTGAAACAGAAGATATTCAGAGAGTTACCTAAACTAAAGGGAACTGGAATTTCAATTACTCACGACCTAAGACCAGAAGATCCAAGCTATTCAAAAAACTCTTTTGACTTACCAAAAAAGAGCTAGAGCAAACAACTTAAAGTTAAAAAAGTTTACGCTATATATAAACTACGTTCCACAGAAGATCGATGATCTAGAAACGCGTGAATACGATGAACCTGACATGAACCTACCGAAAAAATCAGATAGTGCTCCATTTACTCCAACTCCAATTGGTCGCCAAGAGATAATACTTCAAGAATTCTGACTTACAGAAGAGCTACTAACACATAAACTGGTATCAGAAAATGGCTAAATTAACAACACAGAAAAAATACCTACGGGCAAAAAAATCGTAAGTAATCGACCAACCTCAGAGTCAACATCCGGACCGAATACGAGAAAGCGTAATAACTCTTCAAATAAAGCGGATGGACTCTAAGAATGTAAAAACAAAATGAAATAAAATTATCAAAAAGTTACTTCTAAAAGATGTTCATTCGATTGTACTTGTGTTTCACTTTATGTTAACTGTTTTTATATTTTAGAATTAACAAATTTAACTAACAAATTATTCAAATAGTTTTTACCTTCATTTATTATTGTTATAAACTGTGTTTTTTTTTTAAATTCTTTGTTAACGATGGACCAGTACATAAGTGACATCAATATTCCAACTGTAGACACATTTACAATAAACGACCTTAATCAATGTGAAAAAATCTTTAAGATAAATGAAAGCAATATTAACTTCAAAATATTACACAATAATATTAGGAGTATCTCGAAAAATATAGACGAACTTAAAATTTCTTTAGGCAGGGTTATGGAGTTCGATTGTCTGGTTCTAAACAAAACATGGCAAATCGCTGATATCAATTTATTTAATATACCAGGGTATAATGTGGTTTACAATAATGGAGATTTAAATCAAAATGATGGTGTCGTAGCTTATATTAACTGCAAATACCGGTTCGAACATGAAATCATAAGATTAGGTAATGTAAACACTCTAAAAATTACCATTAATATAAGTAAAGGTAACAATATACTTATTTTAGCTTGCTATAGATCACCATCCAAAGAAACCTATAATCCTAATATTTCAGAATTCACTAATAACCTCCAAAACTTCTTAAAAGAAAATAGCGTAAATTCAGAGAATTATTGCGTATTCATTGGTGATATAAATATCGATATATTAGATCTAAATCACGACACAGTGGAATATATAAATACTTTAAGTGAACACGGTTTCATATCAACTATTAACAATCCAACTAGAGTTACAGCATGCCTGGGTCACTTATTTTTATACTCTAAACGTAATGCAATAGATTATATTATTCCACTAGTCATAGAAAGTGATATAACTGATCATTATTCTATAGCGCTACAGATAATTCTTGACACTAGGATACCTAAAAAAGTTAACAAAAATTTTATTAAAAGTATTAACTACAAAAAACTTAGTAACAATATAAATAAAGTGTCCTGTAACTCCATATTTGATTGCGATAATGCTTACTCTGCAACAGATAAATTTATTTCAATTTTACAAGCAAATATTAACAATTGCACTTATGTGAAGAACAAGAAAAAATACTGAATTAACGCCTTGGATTATTAATGCTCATATACAATCAATTAGTGAAAAAAATAGACTTTACCGGCAAACAAAGTTATTGCCTAATTATCGCGACCTAATCTTGCGGTACAGAACCTACAAAAATAAATTAATTTCATTAATAAAACGAACAAAACAAAAGTATTACGAAGAACAAATTACACATAATTCAAACAGTAACAAACACCTATGGAATATTGTTCAAAATGTACATGGAAAAAAATTAAGAACTTGCATAGAAGCTATTAAAAGCCATAAAGGACGTATAATAACTTATCCATTTCAAATCGCAAATGCATTTAATAAAACATTTTAAGAAATGGGTAAAAGTTTGGCCACAAAAATCATTGTAGACTCTAATGAAACCCCTATTGTTACTAATACTTCTATTCGACTAACTAAGTCAATGGTTTTACTACCAATAATTAATCTGGAAATCTAAGATATAATAAAAGTCCTATAACCAAAAAAGGCAGCGGGAATCGAGGGTGTCAATACGGAATGTCTAAAGGATGCGTCACCTTGCATCTTAGAACCTCTTAAACATTATAAATATGTGTATTGATAAGGGTATTTGGCCTAAGGCTTTTAAACAGTCATTAGTAATACCGATTTATAAAAATGGAGACAAAACCGATCCTACCAATTATTGACCTATATTATTAATCTCAACTGTATCCAAAGTCTTTGAAAAGCTATTAAAAAATAGATTGACATCTTACATAAACAAATACAATCTAATTTCACACAGGATGCCTTGATACCTTTAACATCTAAAATATTTGATGTATTAGATAGTGGTAGGGTATGCCTAGCCAAAGCATTTGACACTGTTAGCCACAGAAATCTGCTACAGACTTTAGAAAATATTGGTATACGAGACAACTGTCTGAAGTTATTTGCTAGTTACCTTTCAGATAGACAACAGCTTGTACGGTTTGGTGGAGTGAAAAGTGATCAATGCAATATTACATATGGTGTACCGCAAGGAACAATTCTGGGCCCTATATTGTTCAATATAAACGAATTCTTTTCAATAGATAGTACAGGACATATGATTGGTTTTGCTGATTACACAGTTATCATTTACGATGAAGACAACTGGTTCGACCTAAAAAAGAAAGTTGAAAATCACTTAAAAATAGTAATGAAGTGGTTTAATAAAAAAAATACTAACCATTAACTTCAAAAAAACCTTCTATTTGCCATTCCTTAAGAATAACTCTACCAATGATCATTTTGAACCTCTGGTAATACAGCAAGACAACCAAAACGTCATCATAAATCCTGTAACAAACATTAAATACTTGGGAGTAATTATAGATAAAAACGTAAAATGGGACTACCACATTAAATACATTGTAAGAAAATTACAATTTATTCTTTATAGATTTAAGTATTTAAAAAAATGTATACCGTTTAAGTATCTCAAGACTTTATACTATGATTTAGTGGAAAGTCACCTTCGGTATGGCATACTTGTTTGGGGTAGTGCCTTAAAAACTCACATGCATCCCTTAGAAGTTCTTCAAAATAGATTTCTCAAGATAATGCTACATAAACATTACACCTATTCATCAGACCTTTTATACAAAGAAGCCAAGATATTAGATCTGCATCAACTATATTTCTTATGCGTAAGCACAAAATTTCACACCACAAAAAATAAATTTGACTTACCTGAGCATAGATACTGCTCCTAGAATGACTAGTTCTTTATGTCAGAGATCATTTATGTTTTTAGCACCAAGGATATACAATTGTATTCCTATAGAATTGCAAGGTATTCCAAATATTAACTTATTCAAGAAAAAAGTTAAATTTTTTCTCTTAGAAAGGGCAAGAGACTTCTATAATACTGTCCTTCCCAGTAGGTAAGTACGAGAGATGCCCGAATATAAATTTTTATAGTTTGTATGAAGCTTAAACCAAAAACACAATCGGATATCATTTGAAAGGATTAATATTTGTCTACTGGTCCATAGTAATAGTAACAGAATTATTCTTTTATGTTAGGCTAATTTGAATTTTAGTTTAGTCTTATAATAAGGAAAGTTTTATTGATATGTTTTGGTAACATGCCGAAACAGGTGTTATTTATTACACCTCTCGGAACCCTTTTTCCCTTATATACTATACTATATGTTATACGATTCTCTTTCATATTTTGTGATTTATTGTTATCATCTTCTTCAAGTGCCGTCTTCGTTCCGAAGGTTGGCAATCATCAAGGCTATTCGTATTTTGGATATCGCTTCTCTAAAAAGGTGACTATTGGTGGCGTTGAACTATTCGCGAAGATTTTTTAACCAGGAATGTCTTCTCCTTCCTATTGATCTTCTTCCACTTATTTTTCCTTGCACAACAAGCTGGAGCAGTTGATATTTGTCCCCCCTCATAACGTGACCCTGGTAGAGCAGCTTCCTTTTTTTAATAGTTAGAACAATTTCCTTGTCTTGTTTTATCCTTCTTAACACTTCGGCATTAGTGACTTTATGTACCCATGAGATTCTCAAAATCCTGCGATACACCCAGAACTCAAATGCCTCTACTTTCTTTACATCGTTCTTCTTTAATGTCCATGATTCCATGCCATAGTACAGCACTGACAGAACATAGCATCTCATAAGGCGCAATTTGAGTTCCATGCTGAGATCTCGACTGCAGAATACTCGTTTCATCCTCGTGAAAGTACTCCGCGCTTTTTCCATTCGGATTTTTATTTCCTGAGAGCAGTCCGCATTTTCATTGAAAAGAGCTCCCAGATAATTGTATTTTCTCACTCTTTCAATTGGTTGTTTATGTATTAATATATTTCCGATGTTTTGGACCGATTTTGTTATAACCATAAATTTGGTTTTGTTTGTGTTTAGTGACAGTCCATATTCCTCACCAGCTTCCACAACTGCATTAACAAGTTTCTGTAGGTCTTGAAGTGTTTCGGCTATCAGCACTGTATCATCGGCATATCTTAGATTGTTGATTGGTCTTCCATTGATTTTAATGCCATATTCCTGATCAACCAGTGCTCTATTCATGATATCTTCCGAGTGTGCGTTAAAAAGGATTGATGAAAGCACACATCCCTGACGAACTCCTCTTTTTATTTCTGTATCTTCAGTTGTATTTTCTTCTATCTTCACTACTGCTCTTTGACCATAATAGAGGTTTGAAATAATGTTGATATCTCTAGAGTCTAGTTTTTTTGCCCGCAACAGTTTTATAAGGTGATCATGGCGCACTTTATCAAAGGCTTTAGTGTAGTCAATAAAGCATAGATACATATCCTGGTTCATGTCTAGGCATCTCTGGGACATAACGCTAAGTGCGAATAACGCTTCATGGATACCCAGGCCATTTCTAAACCCGAATTGAGTTTCACTGATGTCCTGTTCTAGTTTCCTATATATTCTGGTATGTATGACTTTTAAGAATGCTTTCAAGGTATGTCCCATTAGACTTATAGTGCGATAATCTTGACAATGTTTAGGATTTTTTTTCTTTGATAGCGTTATAAAAGTTGATATCAGCCATTCCTGTGGTATGATTCCTGATTTATAGATGTTGTTAAACAGATCCACCAAGACATGTATCTGCTTTTCTTCAATAAGTTTAAGAACTTCGGCTAGTAGTTCATCTGGGCCTGGCGCCCTCCTGTTTTTCAGCGAGTTCAGAGCATATAAAACTTCTTCCTTTGTTATTTCTGGTCCTTCGTCTCTGTCCGCGCCTTCAAGGTATTCCTTCTGTCTATGGTCTTCAAAGAGTTCCTCGACATAATTTTTCCAGGCTTTTAGTTTTTCTTCTATATCTGTTATTATTCTACCATCTATGTCGTATAATGTATTGAGTCGCTTCCTTCTTTGCATTCCTGCTAGTTCTTTTACTTTCTTGTGTATATTGGAGCTGTCATGTTTTTGTTGCAGTTCTTCGATTTCTTCACATTTTGTTTTATAGAAATTTTCCTTTGCCACTCTGATTTTCTTTCGTATTTCGACTTGTATTGTTGTTCGCATTTGTCTTTAAAAGTTCTCCTTTTATTCATGAGATGTAGAATTTCGTCGGTCATCCAGTCGTGTTTTGCTGTACGTATCTCATTCTTACAAATTTCCTTCATAGGTTCCATCAACGCTGATTTAAAGTGATGCCATTTCTTATTTATATCATGTTGGTTCTGAATTTCTTATGTGTTATCATAGTGTATGTATTTTTGAAAATAATTGAATAAATTATTATTATTATTATTATATAGTTTGAAAGCGAGTTTCCCTTACCCACCGCGAATTTTCCACTGACCAATAATGAGAGTTATGGCGATTCACGACGCCATTATTATGGAAACGCGCTCATCACTCCACAAAATTTTACTCAACACATTGGGAGTGTCTTGCATCATAACTTGCATGATGGCGATAAAGGTTAATCTCCGATCCAGATCGGTGGGTCGCAACTCATGAGTCAAATGCAATTTAAATGGATGGTAATGGTGGGTTTTAAAATTCTATGAACTGAACTTGAAGAAACACCAATTTCTGCAGCAATGGTTCGGATGGACACATGGGGATTAACCGCTACATATGCTAAAACATTCCCCATATTCTGTTCGGTCTGCATTGGTTTGTTATGATTACTATGCTTTGAGTTTGGAAATGAACCTTGCCGCATCTTCTCTTCAACCATAGCCAAAGTCATATGAGAAGGTCTTCTTCTTTCTCCTGGTACAAGGCCTGAGCATTTCGAGAATTCATCCTACGCTCGCCATAGATGAGCAACATATCTACATATTCATTCGGTGTGAATAGGAATGGCATTTTAACTTCGGAGTTTTCACAGTTTGTGTTATTTTAAAACGGTACTAAGTATGAGTATTTAGAAAGTGACAACAATCGATGTGACATTAGATTTTACTAATATCAATCAAGAAGCAATTAAGGTAGAATTCCAATGCCAACTGTTTCCTTTAGTTTTTATTAGAAGTGAGAATAGGCATATCTGAAGTGAATCCGGACATGGTAATTGCGGCATTTAAACGATAACTGGTTATTGTTGCAAATAAACAATAAATTGAAAATTTGGTATAATTATCTACTTGAGTACTGTTACTGTGATACACCGTACACCGTTGAATTTGAAATAAAAAGCCCTTTCATTTGAGCTAAATTTGATCCCCCCTTCCATTCAATTCTTTTCATTGCGATGACATACCTGCTTCTATGTGGACGTAACATTTTACCCAATTTTCAAATAAACCTATTCGTTAATTCCTGAGTAAAGCCTGTAAAAAAATGTTGGTATACCCTGTATATACTATGTCAATGTGAGGACTTATCAAGATTAAGGTTTCTAACGATGGGAGAAGAACCAAATGCTTCCAGATATATTGGGGATTTAACAACTAGTCTTTGGAATAATAGTAAAGACAGTGCTAGACAATGACCTCTAACTGATTAATGGGGCATACACAAATCTGGAAAGGTCGCGTTGTGGAAACGAATAGCTCATCAGCCCCAAGTTAATCTAATCTTATTGTGTTGTAAAACTACTATTTAATTAAAATAAGTACGAGCAAATATAACTGACACCATTTATTTATCTGTCAAAAATATGCCAATAAATCAGAAGCGCTGTCAGCTGACTTTTTGTCATTCAATAAACACAAAAGATTAAATAACACAATCATATCAACTCTCTCCTCTAATTTGTTAGGACTGGAACACTTCACATTTCAGAAGCTGGTCAATATGTCTTCTCCAAATACTGCCATTGTCCAATCTAATCTTGTAAATTTAAGTACTCTCTTTCTCTACAATGTTCCCAAAGTCCCATTTATGTTTTGGATTTGTGTAATTTCGTGCTTGAACTCTGTCCCCGACATCAAAGTGCCTTTGTAGTAGTTGTTTCTTGATCGATTTTGGGATGCATTAACTTCAAGTGAGTTCGAATTTTCCTTCCGTACATTAAGTGGTATACATTTGATCCGGTGGTATTTGGGATTTGTCGCAACTGCATGAGGAGCCTAAACAGTTTGATGTCTAGCTATCCTCCCTCCTCTCTCATTACTGTAAGTGACTTTTTCACTGTCTGAACGAATCGTTCCGCTTGTTCGTTCGATGACGGGTGGTATGGTGCTGTAGTTTTCTGTGCTACACCATTTGCACATAAAAACTGTCGAAACGTGCCCGATGTAAATTGGCTTCCATTGTCTGAAACTAAAACCAATGGAAGATTAAATGTAGCAAACAATTTTCTGAGTTCTCTCACGCACCAATCTGAAGAAGTGTTTTTGGTGGGAATTACTTCAACCCACTTCGTAAATGCGTCAACGACAATAAAGTACCATTGTCCTTGCATTGGTCCTGCAAAGTCAATATGGATTCTCTCCCACGGACCTTGAGGAGTCAACCACGGATGATTTTCTTCTTTGCTGGGTTGATTTTGTTTTAGTCGACATTGTTTGCATGTTTTCACCATATGTTCAATATCTCGATCGATATTTTTCCATGTACAATAGCTTCTAGCTAGTGCTTTCATTTTCTCTATGCCTAGATGTCCGACATGTAATTCCTTAAGCACAGTCTGATGAAGATCTTCTGGAATTACTACCCTACTGCCTTTAAACAGGAGGTTTATGATACAATTATGGAAGTTAAAAAACATTAGATCAGTCGGTGAGGATGAAATTCCAGTTAAACTTCTGAAATATGCAACCCATGAGTTGTGCAAGCCTTTGGAATTCCTAATTAACATTTCATTCTCAACAGGTACCTTTCCAGAAAAATTAAAAACCGCATTTGTGAGAGCAATATTTAAAAAAGGTGACAAGAGTCTCATCAGCAACTACAGACCCATTGCCATTTTGTCAAATATCAGTAAGATATTTGAAAAAATAATATCTACAAGATTGACTTGCTTTTTGGAATCCAACAATCTCCTATGTGATAGACAAAATGGATTCAGGAAAAATAAGTCAACTATTCGAGCTACTTATCAGGCATTATGCAGGATAATCGAATCTCTCAATGAGAAACATGTAACCACTGCTGTAAATCTTGATTTGTCATAGCATTTGATAGTGTAGATCACCTCCTGTTAGTAAAAAATTGTCTTTGTATGGGATTAGAGGGTTAGCACTCAATCTACTCACTTCCTATCTAAAAAACAGATATCAATGTGTGACTGAATTGAATTCGGATGGCCATTTCATATCTGAAAGATTACTTATTACTCGTGGTCTTCCTCAGGGATCAGTGCTGGGCCCCCTATTGTATATAATTTATACTAATAATGCTCCGGAAGTTATAAGTGAATACATGGTTCAATATGCTGATGACTGCTCAATTATATTCAGTTATGATGATCATGAATCAGTACAGGGCAGCATCACTGAAACTTTGAGTACACTGGAGGAATATTTCACAATACATAATCTGAAGTTGAACACCAACAAAACTCAAATCATTCACTTTGGTCAAAAAAATAATATGGACAGCGTCAACTATGGCACAACCTCCTTAAATCCTGAATCTAAACTTTCTTTTCTTGGTATTACGCTCGATTCGAAGCTAGATTGGAAAAGTCATATAAGGGAACTTTCGAAAAATTTATCGAGATACTGCTATGCGTTGAAAGTTATTAGACGAAATATATCCATAGAAGCAGCATTGCTAGCGTATTATGCCTATGTACAAAGTCATATTACGTATGAAATCCTTTTCTGGGGGTTGTCTACTGATGTTGATAAGATATCCATACTGCAAAAGCGTTGCCTTAGAAACATATTTAATATACCACTTAGAGACAGTTGTAGGCATTTATTCGTGGATAAGAAGATTCTTACTTTAACTAGTATGTTGATCTACGAAGCTGTAATATTTGTAACTGAAACTATGACATTTTATACATGTTATGACAGAAATCACAGACATAATACTCGAAATAAGAACAATCTTCTGAATATTAGGCCCAATTTCACATATATACAGAAAAATGTCCCTTTCTCAGTAATCAACATATATAACAAACTACCAGAGTCATTGAGAACACAGCACATCAAGAAGCTGAAAACTAAATTAAAAAACATGCTTTTCACAAAAGCATACTATTCACTGGACGAGTATTTCACAGATACATTAGAGTAGTAATAGTTATTTTATTTTACTTATCTTGTGATTTTTAAGATTCACTGTCTTTCACCTTCTGATTTTATATATACTGTTAATTTTACATTTGTGTTTGTGTGTGTTTCACTGGATGATTGTTTTGCAGGTACATTAAGGCATTCATATTTATTTTGTTTCACTTGTGATATTATGTAATTTGTAATTTTTGTTATTCTTATGATTTACTGTTCTACCTTTTGATTTTATCTATAATGTGTTATCTGGTATCTAGGTGCGTGTATGTATGTATGTAGATATATATTGCTTATGGGGACTGTACCAAAATTGTTAATTTCACTTTGTTTATGACCTATTTACACTGTTTGTGTTTATATGTATATATTTAGGTACTATAATATTCATAATAACAATAATTTTTACTGACTGCTTTTTGTAGTAATATTGACATGTTCTACACCTGAAAAGGTATTTTTGAGGGAACTAATAAAGAATATCTATCTATCTAAAAATACATCTATCTTGCAGTGTAAGTTCGATGTCGTGTAAACCAAACTGTTCTATTGATTCTCCCTTTTTGAGTGCATGTAAAACTTGTAGATTCTTGTCCTGAGCAGTTGTTCTACAAATCACTTTACTATCAACTTGCAGTGAATCAAGCTGACTAAGTTTAAACAAGCTGCAGCTATCCATCAGGTTACGAGAAGTGTGTTCTGTAGGAAAACGAGATAAAAAATCAACGTTAGCATGATCAGAGGCTCTTCTGTATTCAATGTTATAATCAAAACCAGACAGAAAGTGTGCGTAGTTGAATAGTCTGGTAGCAGATATCGATGGAAGTGTTTTTGTAGGGTTAAATATGGATACTAACGGTTTATGGTCTGAAATCAAGGTAAATTTACGACCATAGTAGTAGGGGAAAAATTTTTTTAGTCCCCAATAGATGCCCGGTTGCAAGTACTAAGGGTAAATCAGGGTTGTAATGAACGAGAACATTATCACTTGCTATCCCTGATTTTTCCCTTTGGAAACTTTCTTCACATTTGGATGTCCATATATACGGTTTGTCCTTTTGAAGTAGATTGTCGAGTGGGTGGAGGATCGTGGCTAAGTTTTTTATGAATTTATTATAATAGTTTGCTAGACCAAGGAATTTCCGAAGTTCATTAATATTCTCTGGTTTCTTACTGTTCATGATGGATGCTACTTTATCTTTTGTTTTGTGGAGGCCCTGTGCATCAATAACGTGTCCAAGATACTGTATACTGATTTGAAAGAATTTGCACTTATCCTGGTTCAGTCTTTGGTTGGCGTTTCATAAGCGTTGTAGGACGATACGTAATTTTGTCATTAATTCGTCAGACGTTTTACCCTGTAATATAACGTCGTCAAAAAAACATTGTATTCTCTCTATTCCTTGTAAGGTCTTGTCCATAAACTGTTGCCAAAGAGAAGGTGCTACTTTTACTCCAAACTTTGTACAGTCCTTTGTGTGTAGTTGATGTTTGCATGAGTGCACTTTCTTCATTCATTGTCATGTGAAGGTACGCGTTGCTAATATCCAAGGTGCAAAATAGTTTTCCACCATTCATTTGTGAGTAAATCTCTTCTATTTTAGGTATCGGATAGTTTCCGTCCTTTATAACTTTATAGTCAGCACAAATCCGCACTTGGCCATTTGGCATGACAACGGGCACAATAGAGGTACTCCACTCAGAGTGTTTAACTTTTGTTATTATGTCACATTCTTCAAGTCTGTTAAGTTCGTTTTCTACTTTAGTTTTGAGGGAAAATGGTACCTGTCTTGGCTTAACAAAAATTGGTGTAGCATCATCGATAAGCCTAAACTGTCCCAAATACACAGGTATTTCACAGATTTTTTTACCAAATATATCACTAAATTCACTTAAAATGTTTGTCAGATTTGAAGGTTGAGTTGTTTTCAGACTCTAGATTTCACCCCAGTCTAACCTGACCTCTCGTAGCCAGTCCCTTCCGAATATTGCATCTACATTTTGATCAGTTTTCCCACAAATATCTGTGTCTTGTATATGCATTTAGCAAATGTGATCGCTCTTGGTTTGATAGCTTCTCCAGTATAAGTGCGAAGTTCAATATTTGTTGAAAACATTTTCAGAGGTATATTCAGTTTTTTAAACTCACTGTAAGACATTGTACTAAGGGCTGCTCCCGTATCTAGTTCCATGAATATAGGCTTTCCTTCTATGCTAATCTCAACCATAAATTTGTCATTGCACTTGTCACTAAGAACGTTGATTTCATATTCGTTTTCACTATTTTCAGATCCATTTTCAGTTTGATGTCTTACATTTTTGGGTACCAATAGTTGAGATTTTTTCTGTAAACATACACTTGCAATGTGTCCAACTTTTCTACACTTTCGACATTCTGTATCTATAAATTGACATTGATTAGCCTTGTGTGAAGATGAACCACATCTATAACATTTGCCTCTAAGTCTGTCGATTCCTAACCTTGAAGATTGTGGGCTAAGAGGCGTTTGTCTATTCGTGTCGTCCCTTGTTTTGTTATTCCTACTGTCACTGACATTTCTGGTGTCGATTTTATTTAAACCAACTGGTTCTGTAGTTTTACTTATACTTTCTGACTTGGCCAACTCTATAGCCGAAGCTATGTTAACTATATCTTGGTATATGCGTTTCTCTCGATCTTGAAGCAATCTCGTTCGAATGTTCATGTCATTAATCCCACGAATAAACTGTAATTTGAGAAACATTTCTGCCACGGACTTTCCACATCCACAATTAAAGTCGCAGTTAATCGTCATTTTCTTGAGAGCTACTGAAAAATCGTTTACAGATTCCTGTTCGCGTTGTGTTCTAGAAATAAATTTGTGTTGTAAAGCAAATTGGCTTGGCTGTGGGTCAACAAAATCCTGTAGTAGATGTACTAACTCATTATAGTTTTTTGAAAATGGATTTTCAGGAGCACAGATATCATAAAGCTGCTGGTGCAACTGGGAAGTAATGGCGTAATGTGTTAACCTTACTTTTATCATCAATGAGTTGACCTTTTAGATGTAGAAATACCTCTAGTCTTCTAATAAAATTTGTAATCGTTTCATCAGGATTATAAGGAGTAAAATTGATACTGCCTGGTGTAAAACCATGTGAGGTACAAACAGTTTGATCGTAAGATGAGTAAGGTATAGTGATTGAACTAGCAGGTTTTAGATTCTGTATTAAGTCCTGTAATTTAGCTGTAAGTATTCATCTTCAACTTTGCATCTACATTCTATTGCGTTCTCTAACTCGTTTTCATCAGTTAGAGAATCGATACTATCCTGAATTCGTTTATAATGATCCCAGTATTCTGCAATAGCATTTAGCTTGATACTAAGCTCATTCAATGTAGGGTTACCTTCTGCATGTCTTTTGGCATTTGTGAATTGGCCTTTAATTACAGCCCGTGTCTTCTTAAGTTTCTGTAAATCTCCCTCTTCCGACATTTCTTTTCCTCGTCGCCACTGTTGTGTTGTAAAACTACTATTTAATTAAAATAAGTACGAGCAAATATAACTGACACCATTTATTTATCTGTAAAAAATATGCCAATAAATCAGAAGCGCTGTCAGCTGACTTTTTGTCATTCAATAAACATAAAAGATAAAATAACACAATCATATCAAATCTAATACATACATTTACTCTAATATAAACTATGGGACACTCAAAAAATTTATTCGACTATTGGCTGTCTTTAATTTCCTTGTGTTTCAAATGAATTATAAGTTTTAACATTCTGTTTAATTTCTTTCAGTACAAGGATAGTACTAGCAGGAGATCACATGCAGTTAGGTCCAGATATTTTTTCGCCGTTTGCCAGGGAAAGACATCTTCATATATCGTTACTTGAAAGGTTATATGATCATTATCCCGGCCAATTTCCGTGCAAGATTTTACTATGTGAAAACTACAGGGCGCACGAAAGTATCATACAATTTACATCTGAATCTTTTTATGACCAGAAATTGATCTCAAGCAGTAAGCAAGTAAGTTAAATTTATATAAATTGTTTGAGTTTGCTGTTTGGAAGGTTTTTTGGGTAAAACCAGTATTTACAACGTTACTAGACGTCTACTATCAGTCGTCATTGATATGTTAATGTATAAATAAAGTAAAACATACACATTTTTTGATATTATCTAAATCAGTGGTTCCCAACCTTTTCTGGACCACCGCCCCCTATAGAAGAGAACAAAAATTTAAACGCCCCCTCCCCAGTCGCTGGTTAGTCCAAAGTATTTAATTTCATTTGAATATCATCTGTACCGTCCCAATTGATCTGTAATTAGCTTAAATTTCAGTTAATGTCTAAATTTTATTTTAGAGGAATGATGCAGTAGAAATTTATTAAACGACTACCAAATGTACAATAAAATTGTTTATTAAACTTTTAAATATAAACACAGAATCAATAAGAAATACAATCACAATAGAAATAAGAAATGCAATACAATAAGAAATACAAAATTAATAATAAAGAAAAAATCAATGAGACGGTTGAGGCTGGTGGAGTGTTACCAGTTTGTTAATATCGGGTTCCAATTTCGTTAACATCAATCGCAGATCGCCACGTTCAGTGATGTGTAGTCTGTTCCTCTTCTTTGACAGCAAATCAGTTACTGCACTGAATGCACGCTCAGCCACATAGGACGAAGGAAATGCAATTAACAACTTCTGTACTATTGTCCACAATCCAGGATAGAGAACTGGTATTGGTTTTTGAAGCCAGAACTGTTGATATCCACGTTTGAATTTTACTTTCAGTTCTTCGTTAGTTGTGAGTTCTAATAGCTCCTCTTTCAAATTTGATGAGCCTTCAGTATCTGTGTTTGCGAAAGGATCTATAACCCAACTTGGTAATTCCATGTTTAAAATATCTTGGAAACGCTCTGTAAAATCAACATGAAGAACTTCCAAGTGGTGGCAGTAAGTAAGTAAATCTTCCGGTTTTGCAGACACTGTTGATAATGTGGGAAAATGGTTGTACTCACTTCTACCAAGATTTCTCTTGAATATAAGAAGTTTTCCTGCAAAAGCAGCTATGACGTTTTTAGTTTTAATTAAATTTAAATCATCACCTTGCAATTGTAGATTAACTTGATTAAATACTTTAAACAGGTCCGTCAAATAAGCGATGTCATTTTTTGACGTAATCAGGTTTTCGCGCAATTGTTCGTTTTCTTCAAGAAATTCCAACACTGCGTCAAATAGATTGAAAAAACGATTCCGACGAACACCTTTAGAGAGCCAACGTACTTCTGTGTGCAGCAGCAAGCGATTGTAGTCTTCATCATTTTCATTGCAAAGCTTATGAAACAAACGGTCATTCAATGAATTGCTTCTAATGATATTGATTGCTTTAATAACGTTATTGAGGGACGCATGCAGACGTTCATTTAATTTTTTTGCAACCAAATGCTGACGGTGAATAATACAATTTACAGCGAGTACATTTGGCACTGCTATTCTCAAATGTGCTATAAAACCCTTATGGCGCCCGGTCATTGCTGGAGCACCATCAGTAGCAGCAGACAAAATATTGCTAATATGAATTTCTTTCTCTTGAAAAAATTCTTGCATGATATTAAATATAGAATGTTCCTTTGTATCAGATTCCAAATTCTTAGCAAATAATAACTCTTGATGAATTTTTTCTTCTTTTATAAATCGTACGTATGATAAGAGTAGAGCTTCGTTACTTGGTAGAGTTGATTCATCGAGTTGAATGGAAAATTTGCAAGTCTTTAGGTAATCGCATAATGATATTTCAACGTCATTTGCCATTTCATCTATTCTTCTTTGCACTGAATTGTTACTGAGAGGAATTTTTTTAATGATATCAAATGGTGTCTTATGATGTAGAACAGTTTTTAATATCTCTTCGACTGCCGGCAAAATTAATTCCTCGCCAATGGTGTGTGGTTTTCCTTAACAATGAAACGTTATATGAGGCTCGTAGCCCATCATCGTCTCGTTTAGAAGACGATGCAAAAAGGTTTGATATAGTTGGCTGTTTTAAATATTGTTTTTCGAGTTCTTGAAAATAGAATATATCTTTGTTCTTCTTATCAGGATGCATTTTATGTAAATGCTCTTGTAGCCTAGAAGGTTTCATAGCTTCATTTGAAAAAACTTTTCGGCAAATTAAACACATAGGTAATGATTTGTTTGTAGAAGATTCCGCAAATCCATATTTTAAATATTCAATAAGGTATTGCCGGCATTTCTTTTTTAATTTAGAAGTAGACTCAGCCATTTTCATACAAAAATTAAATTCTCAATAGATTTATAGATAGTAATGTTTATAAAATGACACACCACTCACGATTATTTACTACTGTAGAGTTTATGATTCACGACTATATATCGCGGCCAAGTACATACAACTAACTAACAAAAAATTCGTAGAGCTGTTGCTTTTATACGTTTCATTTCGTGCATGATTCAACTTGTCTGTGTGCGAACATGTCGAAACATGTTATTTTGTATGAACATCGCGCGTTTCTTTTATCAACGTGCGAGGACAAGTCATATACTTCTATTCTGAACTAAAAGAAATTATTAGTATTATTATTAATGCTAATTTAAGACTGTTTATTAACCCTTCTTAAATCATTTTATTTCACCATTCCTCTTGACTGCTTATTATTTGCTTCTGAATCCGCTACCGCCCACCTAAAAGGCTGCAGCGGCCACAGGGGGGCGGTATCGCTCCCGTTGGGAACCAATGATCTAAATGTTACTGATACTAATTTCATTTTTTGCAGCCCCGTCATGTCAAATTCTATCCGTTAACATTTTTCACCACCCGAGGAGAGGATATTCAAGATAAAAATTCAACGGCTTTCTATAACAACTCCGAAGTTTACGAAGTTGTCGAACGAGTATCCGAATTAAAACGCAGTTGGCCGGCCGAATGGGGCGCTTACACCGACCAATCCATCGGCGTAGTCACTCCTTACGCCGATCAAGTGTTTCGAATTAGATCTGAATTAAGAAAACGTCGCGTAGATAACGTGTGTGTGGAAAGAGTGCTAAACGTTCAAGGAAAACAATTTCGAGCGATTATATTATCAACAGTCCGTACAAGAAAGACGTGCTGCACAGATACAGGACGTACTGAAGTCGATTATGGTTTTCTCTCGAATTCTAAACTATTAAACACGGCGATTACTCGTGCGCAAAGTTTAGTTGCCGTTGTAGGGGATCCTATAGCGTTATGTTCGTTGGGTAGATGTAGCAAGGTTTGGGAAAGATTTATACAGATCTGTAAGGATAATGACAGTTTGTTTGGTATAACTTGGACACAGTTAAAGGTAAGATTTTTCTTTCTTTTCTGCATAGATAATTACTGAGAGCTAATACTTTCTGGGTAATATATACTATACCGTAAAAACAATGTACTGAAAGTTGATCACATGGTAGTAAACTCAGCAAGCACCAAATTATCACTCAACCATAGGTAAACTGTAGTGAACATCGTTGGCAAGTTGTAAAAAATTATCAATATTTTGAATATGCATATTTTGATTGGAAATTATGTTAGTTTTCAAATATCAATGGCTCAATACTTATTTGTAGTAATAATAGACCAACCATCAATTTTCATCTAACATTTCTTATGTTGCATGTATCGAGAGTTATATACTACCTAGTGCCGTTTCTCGTTTCCTAGTCCCCTAGCCTTTTTTTATGCATCTGTTGCGATTTGGCGAACAGTATATGTAAGGCGTGAAATAACAATTAATTCAACAGCCGTGTTTATTACTTACTTCAGCTTACATTGGTATAACTGTTACAGGGTTTTTCATTATATATGGACCCTTCTATATCTCACTTATTATTTGATGCAGATAACAATGTTTCAAATAAGAGCTAAAGGGTTATTAATGTAGTTTTTAAAATTCAACAAAAATATTATACAGGATGTCCCAGAAAAGAGGGTCAGAGTCCAAGTGTTCTTTCTTAAATGGGACACCCTATATATTTTTATAACTGTTCACTTCAATCCGAATTCAGCAATATATAATTGTTATAGTCTAACCTTAACAGTTCAGAAAATATATTCATTTAAAAATCGTTTTCTTTGGGATGAAAACCAACTATAAACAATGGGCAATGAAAGCATTGTCATATTTGACAAGTAGTTATTTACACCATTATAAAACATTGTATTTGATAGTTTGGAAAATGCGGTATACAGATAATGAAAAGATATTTTCTCTATTTGTAAAAAATAATAATAACAAATTAGATGCAAAGAGAGAATTTATGGAATTATATCCAAATCGGCATGCGCCTAGCAAAAATACGTTCAACAGAATATACCAGCATGTAATAACAACTAAGAACTTTTCGAGGAAAAAACGAACGTGTGTAATTAATGAGGAGGATGATTTAGATACACTTCTGCATTTTGAAGGTAAAAAAATATATATTTATTTGGATTTTATGGTAGTTGAATAAGAAGGAATAATTTTTGCGCTACTACTTTTTTGCAGAAAACTCTGAAGACTCGTTAGTAACCAGCTCCAATATATTACAAAAACATCCTATGAAAATTATTAGGACTCTGAAAAGACACAACTATAAACCATATAAGATAGTTCCCGTGCAGGCTCTTACTGAATTTCACAAACGGAAACGGTTAATATTTTGTCAGGAAATGCTTCGTCGCTCAGAAAATCTGTTGGACAGATGAATCCAGTTTTTCTACAGCTGGCGTGTTTAATAGAAAAAATAGACGTTCATCGGAAAATAAAAATCATAGACAGCGGAAAGTGCAACAAATAAAGAAATCTGGACGGAAATCAATTAAAGTTTGGTGTAGAATATTCCAGAATAAAGTGGTTGGGCCAATATTTTTCAATTATAAGTTAACAGGAAGAACTTACCTAAACTGCATAATACCCAAAATAGGTGAAATACTAGAAAATGAATTTACAGCTGACCAATTAAATACTATGATCTGGCACCAAGATGGGGCATCACCCCATAATGTATTAGAGGTGAGAGAACATCTCAACAATCAGTTTCCAGAGTGGATCGGAAATAATGGGACAATTCTATGGCCTCCTAATAGCCCCGACCTAACTTCCTTAGATTCTTTTTTGTGGGGGATGCTGAAAGATATAGTTAACTTCGGCGAAAATAACAATCTTGAGATAATTCAGGAAAAGATTCAAGGCGAAATTAATAACTTAAATAATCATGCTGATATTATTTCTAAATGTTTAGAGAATTTATGCCGAAGATACCAACTATGCATTGACAATATGGGGGGTCATTTTGAACAATATTTATAGTTTCGTTTGGGCTTACTTAGTTTGAGATTACTTTATGTAAATAAATTTACTGAATTCCAATTGATAGATTACTACATCTTACTGTGTCATATATATTTTTTGAACTGTTAAGGCTAGACTATAACAATTATATATTGTTGAATTCGGTTTGAAGTGAACAGTTTAAAAATATAAAAATATATAGGGTGTCCCATTTAAGAAAGAACACTTTGGCTCTGACCCTTTTTTTGGGACATTCTGTATAATATTTTTGTTGGATTTTAAAAACTACTTTAATAACCATTTAACTCTTATTTGAGACATTTTTAATTGTAACAAATAATAAGTGAGATATGGAAGGGTCCATATATAATGAAAAACCCTGTACAATTTATTCTTAAACTTATTATATTATAAAACATGTATTATCTGACATCTGACTGGATGTTGCCACTTTTAGTTATAACCATAAGGGTATATAAGGTTATAAGAAATAAGACACACGGCCTTGATAATTTCTGCTGTTCTTCTAACAAACTTGGCACCGACGAACCATGATAATCCAAAAACATTTAATTAGTTAACTTAAAAGTTTATTTTATCACTAAAAGTCTTGAAAAGACTCATCAAAATGAAAGAACTAGATGTTTACTCTTTAGTCGTAATGGCGTTCGTATAAACAAACCACGTTTGACATTATTTATTACAATACTACGGCAGGTTCGAAATGATCGTCGAGTACACTCTGACGATATTTGCATCTCTCTTTATACGGTAACTAAACAAGGACAAAACTACTAAATAGGTTACCCTTGACACATAAAACAGATACTGTAATTTTGAGCAATGTTGCCACTTTTAGTTATAACCATAAAGGTATCTAAGGTTATAAGAAATACTTGTTTAAAATTTAAATAAGAATATGCATTTATTAAATAAAATTCAAGTATTATTAATTAATTTTAAAAACAGCGACTCAAATGCATAAATTAGTATGACTTTTTCTATTTGCATAACTTTTTAACAAATTTCCAATTAAAGTTGCAACTAAAGAGAATTTGTAAATATGGCAAAGCAGTGGAAATGTCCGCAAGTGAGCTTAGAATATGACTCAATGTTTGGGACAGGAAAAAGTCAAAACAAACATATCTATTTTATTTGTTAATCTGATATTGTATCTATATTTATTTATTTATAAACGGACAAACCCCTCAATATACATCACAAGATATCACAGAGTAGCCACTTCATTAAGTGAATTTTTAAAGGTACACAAGCTCACACCAGTTACACATACATCGTTTGTGTTAAGTAGATTACTCAGTCTCATAATACGAGATATACTGCTATTGTAGCCATAATTAGTATGGTGAAAAGGAATGCTGAAAAGTTCAGAATTACGTGTTGGTATTCTATTGAATCTAAAATTGATTTGTGCCAACAATTCTGGGCATGATATTACGCCATGAATTAATTTGTATAATAAAATCAAATCAGATCGATTTCTGCTAGTTTCTAAGGTATGAATTGATATATGCTCTAAGATTTGGGAATAATTGTATGTACCCTGGTATAAGCCCATTTTATAGGCAATACCTCTCAAAAACCTGTTTTGTATACGCTCAAGATAATGGATATGAACTTGATAATGAAGGCTCCAGACAGGAGAGGCATATTGGAGACAAGAATATATGAGTGACATGTATAATGTTTTTGTTGAAAGAATTGAAAATTCCCGTGTATTTCTAAGAACAAAAGTTTTCGAGAGCTGCTGCTTATAGTTGAATTTATATGCTGAACAAATGTAAGTTTTTCATCAAATAATACTGTAAGGTCCTTAACAACCGATACTCTTTTTATGATCTTATTATCAATATGATAGTCATTATGAATTATAGGATTTGCTCTACTAAAAGTAATACATTAGCATTTATCAGGATTCAACAACATTCCATTTGATTCTGACCAGTTTATCAAGGAATTAAGATCTTCTTGTAGTTTGTTACTATCAGTTGGTTTTGAGATGTTTGTATATAATTTTAAGTCATCAGCAAAAAGAAGAAATTTACAATTTTTAAAAATAGTTCCTATGCCATTGATAAAAATGTTAAACAACAGGGGACCCAAGTGCGATCCCTGTGGCACTCCTGATGTGACAAGGAAATAATTGGAAACAAAATTCTTAATTTTAACCAACTGATGTCTATTATAAAGATAGCTATGTAACCAGTTTGTCAACCATGACGGAAAGCCAGCGGCAGACAACTTGTTGATTAATAAGTTGTGGTTCACTTTATCAAAAGCTTTACTGAAGTCAGTATAGAACGAGTCAATTTGATTATGTTGTTCTAGTGCACTGACAATATCGGTTTGATATAATAATAAGTTAGTTACCGTTGATCAACCACCTACAAAACCGTGTTGTTGTTCAATTATTAAATTTTTACAATAAAAAGAAATATGACTGACCAAGAGTTGTTCCAATAATTTTGGTATGGCAGAAAGTTTGCTTATTGGTCTATAGTTTCTGATTTCTCCCTTAGAACCGTTTTTGAAAATAGGCGTTACATAACTATTTCGCCAGGTAGTAGGAAATATTTGATTTTTGAGTGACAAATTGAATAAAATTTCTAATGGTTTACTTAAAGAATAAACACACCTTTTCAGAATATACGAAGGAATTCCGTCTGGTCCAGAACTCAGATTGTCTTTCAGTTTCATTATTCCATTAAAAACCTCCAGAAGGGTAATTTTCAAAGGGGGAATCGATACAGTATTAACTGGATTGAAATTTACATAATCAGCAACCTCAATATTGCTATATACACTTCCAAAATGTTCAGCAAACAAATTCACAATATCTGTGCCACAGCTGGCTACATCATCATTGTATGTCATAATATTAGGAATTCCATGATCTTTTTTCAAAGAATTGATATAGTTCCAAAAATATTTGGGATTAGTTGAGATGTTGTTATCAACCATACCTATGTAGTCACTATAAATTATATATTGGATAAATTTTTGCACCTAGTTCTCAAATTACAAAAAGTAGTATAATCATTAGTATCAGACGTCTCTTTGAATCTTTTGTGAGCTATTTTCTTTTCTCTAATTAGTTGCTTCAATTCAGAATTAAACCACACCG
Organism: Galeruca laticollis; assembly: GCA_963921935.1. NCBI lineage: Eukaryota > Metazoa > Arthropoda > Insecta > Coleoptera > Chrysomelidae > Galeruca > Galeruca laticollis. Next base: position 154,000,556 of record OY998181.1, on the reverse strand, counting down.
GATAACTTGAGGATTTGAATCTACGAAAAGGTACAAAATTTGCCAAAGCATTATTGAAAATTTGATAAAATTTCTTAACCGCTAATTCAACATTACCACACAAGAACACACCCCAGTCAATAGCAGCAAAATAATTATTTAAACCAATAAAATCTGAATTTTTAAAATCATAGTAATAAGTATCAAACTTCATACTCTCATGATTATCTGGTAGTACTAAGTCACAGGATAATGCTACATGATGTGAATTGTTGGGCAATAATAGATCAATTGCAAGATTCACTGACATAATGTCTTGCGAATTGGATAAAACTAAGTCTAAAAATACATTATTGTTATTAGGTATCGTATTAATTTGTTTTAGTCCACTAAAAGAAAAATGTTCATTCAGTATCGATTCTGGATATCCAATTGGACAATGCTGTAATAGTCCATCCCGATCTTGGGGGTACCAAGTGGCCAATGGCAAATTATAATCACCAAATAAAAATACTGATGAGTTCATATAGTTGAATAGTATATTTTCGACTGACTGACAGTGACTTTCATAGATGACGTTGCCAGAGCCCGGACGAATGTATGTTGAATCAAAAATGAAACTGCTTTTGTTGTGTGTAAGATGTACGAATAGATGTTCAACATCAATATTCACTTCAGTAATTTGATAAACTTGTAAATCAGTCTTAAATGCCATCAAAACTCCTCCACCTCTTTTCAGGTTACTTGTTGATTCATTTCTATGACATCGAAATACTTGATAGTTTTTTAAACCAAGCTCTGAAGTAGTAAATGAGTCTGTCAACCAAGACTCAACTAAGATTATGATATCGTAATCGCAGCATGCTACAGCATTCTGCAATTCAATTAATTTTGTTCTCAATCCTCCAACATTCTGAAAATAAATCTTGAATTTTTGTAGAGGGGTTTCGCTTAGTTTTTTTTAGGAGTTTATTTTCAATAACCGGATGACCTGCTCTGTATCGAATAATCAAATTTTGTTCACCATTTTCTCTGCGTAATTTTAAGTCATTGTGAACCTTCCTAAACGCTTCTTGTTGTAATTTTGTTCTGTCAGGACCAATATTATATCTAGAGGAGGACAAAACTCTTCCTGATTTCAAGGCTTTAGTAACAAAATCAGGGTTAGATAAGACTGCTTTGACGTGTCTCGGCTTATTGGATTTCTTACCAACTCTTATCACTCGAACAAGCTCCTTTTCATGAACACCCACGGACTCCAGGATATTAACTACTTTTCTTCTATCATACTCAATACGTTGGTTCAATTCCTGTGCACCTGATTCTTCCATATTATAGATCATCATGTTACTCGCTCGTTGGGAATGTTCATAGACTTCCGATAGAATGAGATCCATATTGTTGGAGGAATTCATTTGTTTCATGGTTTCCATCTCTTTTTTTAGGGAACTGATCTCAGGTTCTAATGAAGTTATTTTATTTAGTAGGTATGGCACTCTTTTAATAGCCGAGCGACAGACCTCACAGAAAAACATTATAATTATTTTTTGAACAACTACAGCTCGGATTTCGCTTGCACATAATCCACTACATTTTTCCACAAGGTGGAACCAAACTCTGCAGCTATCACATTGTATTACCTTGTCATCATCCGAAATTTCCTGCTTGCAACTCGAGCAGGAGATCGACATTCTAACCTCAATTTTTCATATACTGTTTTCTTTGTAGAAATATGTCCAGGCAGAACAATTTTGATATGGATTATATACAGTATTATAAGACAATCGATTTGTTGAAAACTGTTATTTAAATTTAATTTAGAACCGAAAATTTTTCGTTATTGAATTACGAGAGATGGGAGTAGCTACTCGCACGACATCATAACATTTATTGATCACACAGTTTACATATATTATTAATCACAAAATTGCATATTTTTACTAAAATTACATTATATTTCAGAAAGTTAATCCAATATAACATCAAATTGCACATTAAGTTAGGTATATCAAAATTATTGATAACAAAATATACTTTAAGAAAAAGGAGTTAAAAACTGAATTCTCCATTACCATGAAAACAGGAAAACATCTGAAAAAAAATTTAAAGAGTACATTAAGTTACCAACAAAAAAAATTATTTTTGTTAATCCTCTTAGCAGCATTATAATATTTTTCGATTCATAAGGGAACACAAACTTTTATGAGTTGAGAAAACACATATAATTTATTTTCTTTACTTTTACAAAGAGTTCAGTTTGTTAATAATACTTTCTACATGACCTAAAAGTGGTAAAATGTGATATACAATGTCACGCAGGATTGACAGAAATTTAATGACTTCTCTTTGTACATAAATCAGAAGTGTTATCATCAATTTCTTTGAAGTCAGTAAAATTATAGTGAATGTCTAAAATATCTGTCTGTAAATTATCTTTACCTTCGCAATTAAAAGTTGTCAAAATTTGAATCATTTTGTTCTGTATCTAGATACTGGAATTCATTTTTTTTTCAATTCATTCCTAGTAATAGAAGTGAATGGTTTTGATTCATGATTAATGAAAGGGCTGATATTGACCAGGTTTATAAGAGTTAGCAGTACTGCTTTTAAAAAAATACACGCCTTCTGTATTGAACTGATTTAGACAATTTAACTGCTATTTAAGGTTGTGATTACTGCTGATAAATGCCTTTTTAATTTAAAACTTCTATTTTTCTGATCTTTAGTAATATACATTTTCTTCTTCTTGGGAGATAAATTACTGACTCTATTGTCATTTATTTTACTTAAAATCCCAGATTCCAAACATTGTTTTTTAGGTAAATGTTCAAATTGAATCTTCTTTAAAGTATCATTATTGTTACAAAAAATAAGTTTTCTTTTTGCAGGCAATACTGTATTTTCAAAAGCTTGGGCAGTATATGGGTGTTTTTACTATAATCAACTAATTTTAGAGGTGTGTGTATAATGTGATGGTTGTAAAGATAAAACAAATTTAAGAAGTCTTTTGCATAATGAACTTGTAAATGCATTATAATTTAAAAAATGTTTTGATCCTAAACTCCAAATTGCGAATTCGTTACTATAGACATTGGCCATAAACATTGGCTTTCGAGTAAAGCTGTAACAAACCGTATGTATTCGTTACCGAGTTACGGGTACGCTATCTAGTACCGAGTACCGAAGCGTTAGTCCCGAATGCATTTCGTTACTAGCATTTTTCGTATTCTATTTTACATATACACAAGTCTGGTATAAAATATGGTAAAGTTGAAAAATTCACCTTACGCATGTAGGTATGTAGACGTATAAGAACGTTTTTTACAAAGTAGGAACGACGCGAAACACGACGCCAACGTCATACCGTACGCAATACGACTCGGTGCGATTATCTATTTATTAGCATAGATAACCTTCATACATACTTATGTTATATTGTAAGGGTTCGTCAGTGTGGTAGAGCATAAAGGGGTTGGATGGTTAGATATATTTCTTTATTCAAACTACAATAAATATTTACAATTAAAACCTAAAACTCTGTACAATAAGTATATATACAAGATTTATTGGTCCTGGAGGCGGGCAGTCCCTCTATGGTGGTCATCGGATTGGGTCGCGGATTATTCTTCTCGGTTGTCCAGCTTCCTCATTGGGACGCTAGGTTCCTATAACCAAAGGGGTGTCTCAGGGTCGAGATCCCGCGTTCAACGCACAGCGTGATCTCGGAGGTCGGGAGTTTGCTTCCGCCCCGGGCTCAATGAGCGCTCCGGAATTTCGGCCAATCGGGAAGGCCACGGTCCTGCGCTCAACACGCTGCAGGGCTTGACCTAGGGTAGTTGGCGTCCGCCCTAAGCTCAACACGCTTTAGGACTTCTTCCGATATACAGGTTTGCTTAGCGTCTAGTCTCGGGTTCAACGCACACCGAGGGGTCAACGAGAAACGGGATATTTATGTGTTCCACAATTCCAGGCTCAACACGCTCCGGAATATAGTGCAACACTTCGGTTATTTTCAGTTGAAGATTCCTATCGTTATTCTACGTAAGGTAGAGCTTGCCTGGTATATCGCAGAACGTCTGCTTTGGTAGTATCGGTCAAGTTATTAGCGGAAAAGCGAAGGTGCTGCCCTCTCGGTGCTGGGTGCCCAACTCTGTCTAGTTTTGGCTCGTGTATAGTTCTGTTTTCTGATTATTTATCGGGGTTATTTTATGTTCAGACGACTGTGTCGTTACAATATAAAACGAATAACGTAACGATACGAAAAATAATCTATCATAAATCCGTTTGTTTGATAAAAATCTGTCCAATTATAACAGAGATACATTTCCAACGCCCTTATAGCATTTTTGTACACCCTGTATGGCATCTTTACGACTACACCCTATATAAATACGGTAACTTTATTACTACACTCTGTATGGCATATTTTACGACTGCACCCTGTATATATGACATCTTTATGACTACACCTTGTACCCATTAAAAAACGAATGCGTCTCTTCCGCAAAATAATGACATAACGGCTGTGCATTAAAAAAATGGCATATTTTATGACTACTCCCTGTATATAAGGAATATACACCTTTTACACAAATTCCAAACGCCTTTATTACACCTTTTTGGTACACCCTATATATAAAAATGCTCTATCACAATGGCGTTTGTTTGATGTTGACAAATAATAACAGAGATAAATTTCTAATGCCCTTATGACATCTTTGTATGTCCTGTCTATAAAAAAGATACGCCTTTTCCACAATTATTAAATGTAACGACTGCGCGCGCATGTTTTTATAACTCATATACCTCCGTCTCGACTTGAAGTGTATCGTGATCTAATAGTGTAGCTGGTATACTCACTGAATTAATAAATTCGACACGGCAGACCGTGGGTTCGAATCTCCGTCGGGACGAAACATTTTTTATTTAATTAAAAAAATATATATTCAATGCTTACGTCACACTATCCGAGAGTGCAGCCAACAAATCCAACATGGCCGACTTCTGCCCTAGAACTCTCTTAGGCTCTTTACTGGTAGCGAATACATACGGGTACGCTATTTTTCGTTACTTTTACACCTCTACTTTCGAGTTTCAAATCGTCAATATGTGCGCGCGTCTTTAAATTCAAACTTCCTCGATGCTGGTGAGGCATAAACATCCAATCATTTTACTAGTTCAGTAAACATTATAGAAACGGTTCAATTTCATAAAAACATTTTACGGTAAAGGTTATCCTTTATATTGGGAGAAGTTTATCTATGATTCTACGTAAGAAGCACCATAAAAATATTTTTTTCTACGTCCTATCTTTAAAGTACCTTGTATTTCATCGGTTTGCAGCGCGTAAAGTGGTTGTTTATGGTTAGAGTGAAAAAAAGTAAAAAAGCGTTAAAAAATGTGCCATAACGTTAACTTTATTTCACGCTTCCCATAAGCTAACACAATGAATCTTGGCTGGGCATCGAGGATGGATTTTCATGAAACTTTGAATACATATAATTGTAATTTACCGAAGGAGCTTAATTAAAATATCCCAAATTTCTATTTGAATTTTATTTTTTTGTATAGGGCTGTAGAAAAATAATGTATGCAACATGTGCATAAAGTATCTTTTTTTCACTCATGGAATTGCCGTACTTTCCATTCGTGAAAAAAGTACCACTTTATGCACTTTGCATAAATTACTATTTTTTCACTGTGTTTTTTTTTAGAATAATATATAATTTAGAATGAATACAAACTTTATTGATGATATTGAAAATCTAGATTATAAAACTTATGAGTGTGATACACCTAAGGATGTTTGTAATTCAATCTTTCTTGGTGGTACTGGTCTGAAAATATTGCACTGCAATGTGAGGAGTCTGGGTAAAAATTTTGAACTTTTGCAATTTTTAATTAATTCCTTTAAGGAGGAATTCCATTATTGCAGTCATTAATTTTGTTACCTTTTGAGCCACACACAAGAATTTTATTCCGTGGCAATAGAAAATGTATTTTTTGGACGTGTATTTTGGTACTCAATAAAAAAAAGTTCAATTTCAATTTTCATTTTTTTCAATTATCCCTGAATTCAGTTGATAGTCAAAATAGTGAAAATCCAGGCACATGTGTAGACCCGGTTCTACGAGTGTAGAATTTTGAATTCCCCCTGTGTTATAGACTATACTTTTTGTACGACTATCAAATAGAAAAAGAAACATTTATAGAATTACTAACACCTTAATTTCTGGAGGAGTTGTGGTAAAATCATTACTGCTGTCAATATCAAACACTAAAAAGGAATGAAACCATGTAATAACTATTATTTAGATAAAATTATATAAATTTACTTACTTTTTATAAGTATTAATCAATTTCAATTAAAAAAAAATAGATAATTAAACAATTTTGACCATCGACATTTTTGATAGTTGTTGTTCTTCTTTTTTCTTAAAAGTGCCACAAAATACACTTATGCTGCACTTCTGGCTCAAACAATTAATACTCAATGACCGTATTAGTCATTTTACGTTCATTTTAGAGCTTAATTAAAATATCCCAAATTTCTATTTGAATTTTATTTTTTTGTATAGGGCTGTAGAAAAAATAATGTATGCAACATGTGCATAAAGTTTTTTTTCACTCATGGAATTGCCGGTCAACTTTTTCCATTCGTGAAAAAAAGTACCACTTTATGCAATTGTTGCATAAATTACTATTACCGTAAATCATTCTTATAAAAATGTGTTCTGTTCCATTAAAAAAATGGTTTTTATCTACGATTTTTATAAAAACATTTTACGTGACGTCATGAAAATAGAAGCACCATAAAAATATTTGTACGAGAAGTCATTTTTATAAAAATGTGTATTGTCACACTATCAAAATGATGTTTATTAAAACTTTTATACACATTTTTACCGTGGGACATGGGCATAAAGTTTATATGAATTTACTTGACACTAATTTATTTAAATTTAAAAGAATATCAATCGACATTTAATTCTCTGAACCAAGTCATTCCAATTATAGATGGACCACCATTTTTATGGCACATAATTTTAATTTGACCGGCTTATTCAAATGAGCTACCTGAACTTTGATAAATCCTACTTATTGCATTTCTTCCTACATAGGATTCTAAATTTAAGTCACAATGATTTATTTTAACATTTTCAAAATGATTTATACACAGATTTTCAAAAATTGCAGAAACTGTACTACTGGTGTCATCTTACATATTTATTTTTTTATCGTTGGTAGTTAAATCAATATTTAAAGCCTTAGATTTATATCTAATATTTAAAAAATAATAATTTGTCCTGAATTTACGCAGATTACCGTTACTACACCACACTCTCTGGCAACACTTGACTTTCCAAACGGTCTATAATAGGTGAGAGAGCCGTCGAGATAATTTTAGACGTGTCAGATAACAATGAAAATGTAGAAACATTATCGAATGGAAACATATTACCTTATTCCTGATTAGCTACTTTGTGAACAGTTTTTATTACTTGTAGAAGCTCCATTTTCTTTGTTATGTTCCCTTCCATCCATTTCTCCATGTCAATTTCATTTGATACCTCAGACTCAAGCTACTCTACCTCCGACTCTATAACTTCAGATTCGCCTAGTTAATCTTCTTCAGTTCTGGCCAATTTTATTGTTAGTTCCCAATCTAACACGTCATGCTTTTTCTTCAACCTTTTTTGTTCCAGTTCAAGTTTCTATTTCTTTATAGCTATTTCAAGTATGTGCTTTTTTGAAGTAGAACCCAGCCAGTACTTTGTCCTCGTGTCTTCTTGAACTTCTAGCGGATTGCGGCATTCTTTTGACCAAGTCGTTGGCTGCGTCTTAAATTGTTCTTTTCTGTTTGTGCTTTTCCTTTTTCCATAGCGTAATTTAAATGACGAGAAGGACTATGTGTTGCGTCTTACCTAGAATATCTTTATAAATATCCGACTCGAAGGGCCACGTGTTCTGTCTTACTTAGAATATCATTATAACTATCCGGCTCGAAGGACCATGTGTTGTGTCTTACCTAGATATCTTTATAATTATACGGTTCAAAGTACGAAAATTGCAAGTTTTTCTTTTTTGGATTTTTTGTTTCAAAGTTGACAATCAACAACTTTTATTATTTTTTTACATGGAATATCAAGTTCCTAGATACAAACAATGTTCGAATTTACAAATATACCGGGTGATCAATTAAGGGTAGCGAGCGGCCATATCTCATAAGATATTGGTCGTATAGATTTAGAAAAAAAAATTCATGATAAAAGTCGCCAAGAGAGATTGCTGGAAATTATTTTCGAGTTTGTCAAACATCCGCTAGAGGGCGTAACAACTAACATTAAGTAGAAAAATGGGATTTTTATAGAATTTTGCCTAATGAAAGTATAACGATATTGTTTTCATATTTACTGACTATTCACCTACACTTTTTGACTAAAATGTTTTGTTTATCTATCAAAATAAAGCGGTGGGGGAAGTTCAATTGTTTTTTTAAACAAACCAAGATTACTCCCGTTTCGCTTGACCGAATTTAACAAATTTGGGCTCATATGAAAGAGCATAATTTACACTACAAAACGTTTAATTGGCTTTGACTTTCGTCTTCGCCGCTAGATGGCGTTAACTGAAATGGTAGCAAATTTTTGAGTTTTTTTCAAAAAAAAAACAAATGTAATGGTATATTCATTTTTACATATTTTAAAAGAGGATACATTTTTCTAAAATTTAATGAAAAAATTAATCACATACCTTTTTTTGAACCGTTGATATATTGAACAAAATATAATTTTATTACATTAAAAAATGGTACGCCACTGCTTTTTACCAAAATAAAAATCATTTTCGTAATCACTTATTAGTTGCTAACAAAAAGAACCTTTTGACTTTTTTTCGTTAGACAAACGCCCATATCTCGAAACATACTAATTTACATATTTGAAAAAAATATATTAATAAAACTGTCCAGCAGGAGCAATAACACTAAAAACAAGAACACAGAACTTTGAAAATAAACGTTAAAAATAAATTAATAGTTTTGTCGTAAATGTTCAAAATGTTGTCCATTATTTTGAATGCACTGGTCCAATCTTTTCTGGGTGGAGTTGATAGCTGCCTCAATTTGCGCTTTTGGTATATTATTTATGGCGTTTTGAATTCGGACTATCATGTCTTCTGGAGTAGTTGGTCGAGTTTTATACACCAAATCCTTTATATCCACAGATAAAAATCAAGGCAGGTTAAATCGGGGGACCGTGGTGGCCAGAAAAATAGACTGCCTCTACCAATCCAACGGTTAGGAAAATGCCTGTTTAAAAAATCTTGCACGTTTCGAGAATAATGTGCCGGGCATCTGTCTTGTTTAAACCACATGTTTCTTCTTACTTCTAAAGGCACATTTTCTAAGAGTCCTGGTAAATAGTTCAATAAAAAGTTCAAATACATGTCACCGGTTAGATTGCCATTAAAGATGTGCGGACCGATAATAGCACCATTAATAACACCGCACCAGACGTTGACGCTCCATCGACCCTGCTGATAATCTTCACGTAACCAGTGTGGGTTAGTGTCCGACCAGTAATGCATATTATGAAGATTACCCTGCCATTACTGCAAAAAGATGCTTCATCTGTCCACAATATTTGTGACAAAATATGACGGTTTTACCTAATGAAATCTCTAAGCCAGTAGCAGTAATCGAGCCTACGTTCAAAGTCAGTCTCGTTTAAGGATTGATGAATCACGACGTGATACGGATGCATTTTAAAATCCTTTAATATTTTTTGCACTGAGCCATAGGATATTCCTAAATATCTGGAGATCTCTCTTATGCTTAAATGGAGGTCTGCATGAATATAAGCCAACACATTTATAATGTTATCTTCTCTTCTTACTCTTACTCTTACGACGAAAAACCATTCTCGAATGCCGTCTTCGGAGGGGATAACGCAGTGCATACTGCCTAGAAGCAATCGCCGCATTTTCAAAACATTGAAAATAAATTCTCAACATACCAAAGGCTTCTTCATTCGTAAAAGGCATGATTTGTTGTAAAAATGCTTTTTACATAACATTTAATTAGATGTTAATAGCAGGAACTGTCAAAATTAATATCAGCGTGATTGACAATTTGGTGTTTTCTTTCTTAATATAGATCATGCCTGCTTCGCTTAAATGCGATGTTAGTTTAAACAGTATGTTAACCTATCTTATTTTTTCAATCCAAAACCGTTCGTCTAACGAAAAAAAGTCAGGGGGTTTTTTTTGTTAGCAACTAATAAGTGATTACGAAAATGATTTTTATTTTGATAAAAAGCAGGGGCGTGCCATTTTTTAATGTAATAAAATTATATTTTGTTCAGTATCAATGGTTCAAAAAAAGGTAGATCATTAATTTTTTTCATTAAATTTTAGAAAAATGTATCCTTTTAAAATATGTAAAAATGAATATACCATTAAATTGTTTTTTTTTGAGAAAAACTCAAAAGTTTCCTACCATTTCAGTTAACGCCATCTAGCGGCGAAGACGACAGTCAAAAAATCAAAACCAAGTAAGCGTTTTGTAGTGTAAATTATGCTCTTTCATATGAGCACAAATTTGTTAAAATCGGTCATGCAAAACGGGAGAAATCTTGGTTTGTTTAAAAAAACAATTGAACCTCCCCCACCGCTTTATTTTGATAGATAGAACAAAACATTTTAGTCAAAAAGTGTAGGTGAATAGTCAGTAAATATGAAAATGATATCATCGATATTAAAAAAATTGTCGATGACGTCATATTTCAAATTTGGGACACGCTGTAAAAAAATTCCTTACGTCAAAAAGAGCGCAATTTAAAATACTAATCGACATGTCCGAGCAATTTCCATAAAAAAAACTGTCTTGATTTACTGAATTATTTGAAGTTATAAAATCACTTTTTATACTTTAACATGGTATTATAGATGTTTTAAAGATTATATTTTTTCAGTTACAACTAGATGGTATAGAATTAAAGAAGATCTACACTCTTAATCCACTGGCGCCAGAATTTATTCCTCGTAAATATAAAGAAATGGGAATTCTTCCCAATCCAACCAAAGTCGAAGCCAGTATTCCAAAAGAAGTAGTACCACAACCGCCTCCCCCAACAAGCATAGTATCTCAAATTCCTCCTCCAGTGATTTCACCATTTCCCCTCCAAGATTTGAGATTCTTTCCTCAATTATTATACCCCCAACAACCCCGACCGTTTTTGTTTAACTTAATCCCGCCGCCCATTACGAACGGTTTTAATCAACCAATTCCTTTAGTTAACCCCTCCTTAGTAGTTCAACCACGCCCAACGGCACCACAATTACAGAAGACTGTTTCGATTCAACCAGTACAAAATGTCACCGTTCAGAGTCCTAAGTGTTCTAGTAATGCCTCGCACGCTAGTAGCAATAAATTGATACAATTTATGAACAATGTGCATTTTCCCGAAGCAAACGTTTTAAATGATTGCATCAATTTGTTGCCTCAAAATATGTCATTAGCAGATATGCTCCTGCAGCCGGCTAGTCTACAAGAAAGATGGTAAGTAGTAATTTAATAATTCAGTCAAAATAGACAAAAGTAATTGAAACTCTACAATAATTACCATTGTTGACCTGTAATTGTTATCGTAAAACTAAATCAGAGAATCAAATATAATTAAAATTCTTTTGTGTAAAATACATCAGAGCGGATCTACTCAAGGTTTTTTGGGCTGCACCCCAAGGCCCGCGCCTCCATTAAAAATAATAGGCGATATTGTGAAGAAAAAAAATAGGCAATAATCAGATCCTAAGTTAAAGAAATACAAAGAAAAAGCTAAAAAATTAAGTACTAGTATGAGAACCGACTACAGTGACATAAAGAAACGCATTACCTCAAAAGTTTCAGATAAAGATTCAGTTTATGGCTCAGAAAATTTATGGGACATGCTAAACGTTGTTAGCCAAGTTTATGAGACATCTAGCACAGCCTAATGAACACACAGCCCAGACTCTTAACGTCGGCACTTTGGTATTATTTATTGAAAATCTGTGACCTCGAGGACGCCATTTGGGTGTAAATGTCAGAGTTGGCTTCAACTTTATTTTGGTACCGCTGGCAGGGCCGTCCTTACAAATGTAAAATAAACATGAGAGTATTATGTTTATTTAAATTTACATAGATAATTATAAAAATAGGATATAGGTAAGCTGTTCTAGTGATGTGAAATATTGATATTTATTATTTAGCTATAACACCGCGTTGGGAAGTAAGTAGTTCGATTCGTTTGTAACGAAGCGATTTTTTATAACTACCGATGAAAAGACTCCCAACTTCGTACGACAATGATTACGACTAGCTCCTCCTGCATTCTCGTCACTGATCTGAGACGTTTTACACCGGAGGGCGTGTATGCGCGAATAGCTGCGCGTTCTGTTCCCGCCAAGAGTCTCTGCTGTGTGTTTTATATGCTGTGCATCTAGCACAAAACTGCTGGTTTTTGGTGGCCTCATTAAATTCATCACACAGTTTGCTTTGGAAGCTGCCTGAAAGTTTCTCACAGTGGGATTTCTTGAATATCCTGGTTCAATCTACGCGTAAGAAGGAATGAGTAACCTTTTTGTTTTTGATCCTCAAACAGCATTTTCACAGCTGTGGTAGTTAACTGAATCCCGTCGAAACAAGGTGGCCTACTCAATGATCCATTTTTCTGAATTTTCTTCAGATTTTCTATTAAATGAAATGCATCATCTAAAGTCTCGAATGCTTCAATACTTTGGGAGGGCAACGCACAGTTCCATTTTCTTTTGATCGTATTCTCTGACTATTAAGGGCACCAAAGCATCTGTCCCAGTGGCGTAGTCAGCCACGTGGGGCGAGGGGGGCAAACATATAAAGGGGGGGGGGAGTTTATGATTCTTTAAAAGCACTCTTATTATAATGAAAATACAGTATTTTATATCATAAGATGTATTTTAAAGAAACATGACAAAGACCGCCGCTGCGTCGTGCAATGATTTTGGAGAACTTTGTTATGACTACGTATAGATTGACGTCTGTGTTTGAAACGTTACAAAAAAAACGAAATGATGTTTATTGTGAATGCACTCACTAAGCGGCGAGGGGCGCCAAGTTAGAAGGGCGCGGGGTGGCGGCTGCCCCCTCTGGTCCCCGTCTGGCTACGCCACTGACCTGTCCATCTTTTCAATAAAGTTGGCTGTATTAAGAGCTGTTTCTGATTGAAGCTGCTTAGTTTTCACAGATGTTTTGATTGCCGCATGCATACTGTGGCTGAAAACCTGTACAGCCAATTTCACATTCATTTTTTGAAATGCATTTGGCTGCATATGAATATCTGTTAATCCTGGTAGCGCTCACCAGTTTCATTTCTTGCGTCAAATACATATGTCTTCCTTATATCACTGAAAGATATCATACCAATTGGACCAACAAAATTTCCTTCAAGCAGATTATTTCTCACACTTTTAATGAGATGGGAGGCATCAAATATTGTATAGCATTTTATGTTATCTATATGAAAATATGGCTTTTCTTTACTAGCCCCCAAATCTTTAAAAAGTTTTTGATTGCTACTTCCCTGATCACGTATAACTGCCAATGGTTTCAGACCAACTTGTTGAAGCTCTTTCATGTTATTCAATAAAATTTCTTTCAGTTGGAAACCTTTCACTCCGAAATCGGAGAAATAGAAAGATATTGGAATTTTCCAGGTAGAATAAATTCCTCTCACTATTATGACCAATGCTTGCTTAGTCATTACTTCTCTTCTTCCTAGCTCTCCTAAATCTTCATAACCTTCGATTAAGTCGTTACATCTTGAGATTTCAAGACACTGTTTTATTGCCATTTCATCTAATAGAAGGACACATTCCTTATCCATAATTTCCATTGAAGCAACCTTGACTTTCAAGAATTTTAGTAGATTCTTGTTGATTCCTGGTCGAAAATGGCAACTCTTCAGCCATAAGGATAAACTATTTATTGAGGGGAGTATGACACCCATTCGTCATAAAAACTTGTATGTGCTTGTTGATTTGTAATATAATGACAAACTGACCAATTTTTCTTTTGCTAACCAAGGGGACTTCGTTTTGTGGTATAATTACATTTGCTTTGTTTCAAAAGACATTTCAACACGAGAATTATCTTTATGTTGCGATTTTGTCCTCCGCAGGAATCACAAATCGAAAGTGTTTTTACATTTTCTTTTACTTCTGTTAAAACATACTTTTTTAAGCAAGAGCCAACTTCCTGTGATACTCGATCAGCACTTCCTTCCACCCAACGGTTATGGATGGGTTGGTTTTTCCAATGTGAGTACCACAATTATAAAGCCAAAGTTGACGTTTGTATAGTTTATTTACGATAAAAAGACGATGACGTTGATAAAACAAAATATTGTGATGTTGCCAAGCTGTAGTTTTTTCCTTCACTTAACGAAAGTTAATCTGATTTTAGATTGACAGTTCTTCTTTTTCATTGTTCCGAGCCTCGTAGGGCGTAAGTCAAAAATATTTATTTAAAAATAAAAGGCTTGTATGATAGGCTTGATTAATTTAATATAAATATTTATTCATGAAAATCTATGGATAAAATACAAGAAACAGTAACCAATCATTCTATATTCGAATTAACATTTAATTATTTTACATAGTTAAATGACGAACTGTAAGTCCTTATACCTTATTCTATGCTCTATAGAACCATCTTCAAGAGCACTGCAAGGGTTTACGCTAGAAGGAATCAATACAAGCTGTAATCATCTTCATGCAAATTTAAATATTGTTTCTTTATACAATATCTATTATATTTATTATAATAAAAATAGAATGGAAAAGAAAAATATAGATACTCAAAATAAAATTTTGTTACAAGATATAAAAATAAAAAATCTCCCATTTTATCAGTATTATTTATGTAGAGATACTGTGGTCGTTGTTTTAATTTGTGTATTATAAAATAACTGTACCTAATTAATTTAATAATAGTTATTAGTGATTTTGAAAAGGTGGAAATAAAGCAAATTGGATAAAAATATACAAAAAATAAAACACAAGATTTCCACTACTCCACTACAAAATCATCACTATCTTCATCGTCACTGTCAAAATTAATAATAAGTGCAGGCACATCCTGTCTAAAAAATACTACTTCTCTATCTCACCCATCTTGTATATTTTTTTCAGTGTGCTCTACTGTCTTTGACCAAATATCAGGAGTCACTTTTTCTAAAGACTTTTTCCTTACACCTATTGCTTGTTCTGTTGAAGAACCATCAGTTCCTACATGATCTCTATAAAAATTTTTAACTATGCCTCAAATATGTTCAATTGGGTTAAACATACAGCGGTAAGGGGGAAGTCGAAGCTCTTTGTGACCATATTTTTCAGATAATATGTCAGCTTCATATACTGTTGGTAGTTAATTCCTACAAAAATGCATATATTTAAACAAAATAAGTTATCTAAGTATTACTATAATATATTGAAAAATGTTTATATCAACTTACCATTGTACTAAATTCAATAATTGGGTTTTGAGGAAAGTATTTTCAAAAGGAATATCATTTTGTATCAACCAGTTCTGTACATCAGCCTTTTTGGTAGCTGTTGTTGGTACTTTATTAATCAATGTACTGTGATAACTGGCATTATCCATTACAATTGTGGCAGGTTCTTCCAAGTTCGCTAAAAGCTGGTATTCAAAACAATGCAAAACATTTTCTCGGTTCATTTCACCGTGGTAATCACCATCTTGTTTTTTGGAAGAAAAAACCAGCCCTGCTCCAGGAATAAATCTAGAAGAGGAACCAGCATGCAATACTATATACTTACAATAAGGAAATAACAAATTACTACTAGGTTTCCTAGATAGACTGCATAGCTCAAAACAACTATTAATAATTATATTGATTTAAATAAAATAGTGTGACTAGTAAATATTTGAAAAGGTCTTAAAATGACAGGAATGTTAGTACATCATAAATTAATTGCTAAATTTTATTATTCAATTAACTTGGATCACCAATTTTGTTTTTTTCACGCTTCTATGATTAGAATCTTGCCAAGAACGTCCAACAGTATCGTCTTTAAATATCCAGGTCTCATCCAAAAACACAAATTGATATAAACCTTCCCTTTTTATCTTGACATATTCATGTATCAATATTTTTCACTATCTTCCAGAGTGATGTTAAACAACCATCAAAGAGTTCACGCTCCTGGAGTTTGTCTCTTACAGTTTTCAAGGTTATGTGTTCCTCTGAAAAAATATTGTGTTAGTTAATTGTGAATAAAATAAAACAGTAAATTCAATATACTCACTGTTTCCATACATTTCGTATATAACATTTCGGAAAGCATTTTGATCAAAGTTATCAATTTCAACAGTAGGTTTTATGCGGTGTCTCTTTTTAGGTGGGCTTTTAGGCTGTTCACGTCTATATGCTTGAAGGCAATATGGTTAACAGTGGTAACGCTAAGTTGTAAAGCTTCTGCAGTTCTCTACAATATAATTACTTCAATTTATGAAAGAATAATATATTATCAAGTTTAATTAACCTAACCTAACATTAAAAACATTTAATCATTTACATTTAAATATGTAACAATAATATTAATAATGATGAATACAAATAGCGAATACTATTGCTTACCGCAGTAAGCGGGCCCCCATTTCGGCATTCTCGTTCAAAATAGCTCAACAAGGATGTTACCATCTCTTGACATTTTCTGTTCAGCTGCCTCGGCATTTTATTAACCACACACTGCAGATTTGCCTAAATAATTAGTTATGAAAATAACTGTTTTTTTAATCTTAAAGAAGCAATTAATTTAAAAGAACCAAAAAAACTTGTAAATATTAGACGATGATCGAATGTCAATAAACGTCAAAACAAACTGGGGAATTTTACCAGTTGATTTGACAACGTCTTGAAGTTTTGCCAACCCGTTAGCTGTAAATTGCCCTGGCTGTTGGGGATAAATTGTATTCACGGTTGGTAAATTAATATTTATTCTGATAAGCAGGAAAGTAACTAAAAATGGCATCATTGTCTTTTTATCGTAAATAAACTATAAAATAGTATATTTGTAAACAAACGAGGTAAAGGTAACGTCTTTTCCAAGTCGAATGTTAAAGTTTCGATTTCTTCAGATAACTCGGCCACTTGCAGATCATTTCGTATTTCATTTCTAGCATATTCTGCTTCTTCCATGTGACCTGCATGTGCTTTCTTTACAAGTATTTTTTTAACAGGGTCGGAAGTATTCTCTAATTGTATTTTGAATGTGTCACATCTGTTACATGTATCTTTTTGGGTGGCTTAGTTTTTAGATTAAACTCTGTGAGAAATTGTTTTCGATAATTTGATAAACTGACAAAATTTTCCTGATTCTCTTTCATATATAACTTATACATTATTTGCAAAGTAGTACCTATAGGTAAATACTCCTGTAAACATGTCTTTTCGCGACACTAATGTGATTTATACTTGGGAAAACGCTTATAAGTGATACAACTGCTTTCTCTTGTAAATTAACACTAAGCATGAATACAAGCACATCGAAAGGCTACAAGAAACATGTGATTGTGAATCAGACAATAGCAATATTACATTTTGCATGACGGAACCAACCCAAAATTTCAGGTTGGAGCACTGATGCTTAACAAAAGATGTCTATAAACGGTTTTCGCGTGATTCGGCCACTTGATAGTAGATGGAGCCGTACTCATGTGGCGTTTACAGTGACTATATACGAGACAGTGGCGACAATGCAACTAAACCCCGCCCCTTCCGCCATATTGAGTCAAATTTGAATATCAAATGCATATAATTTAAATGGAAATCTATGATAAAATTATCAATTTGAAACACAAATACATGAAAATATACATTATATCTCTTTGATTTTGATAGGAAATGGGTATATTTAAATAAAACACGCAATTTTTATTTTTTTACCTAATTATATTTAGTATATAATAAGGATAAATAACGATACAAAAAAATAATTAATATTAATTGCTTGTAAAGTATAATGGGGGACAAATCATGAAAAAAATTATATTGCTATAAGTACAACTGTTATTGTCTTCAAATATAACCATAGATTCAGTTAATTATCAAGTAAAATCTATAAATAACAAATTCAACAACAAAAATATAATATATATTACTTGATCGGCTTCCCAAATTACATTTGCATCGTCAGAATTATAAACTATAAAAATTGATATAAATAAAATTTCTGATGTGTAATTTGTTTTTTATTGATTTTATTTGATAATTATGAAAAGTTTTTTTTATTTCATAACAAGTTACCTGCTAATAACTTACTACTATATTTTTTGAGGCGGATTTAAATTTTTTATAACTAATTTTCAACCTGAAAACAGTGAATCTATTAATTATTTTACTTTTAAGTTGGTGACAATTTGGTAAATTGAAATTTATTTTCGACGTTTCCTTTATAAAAAATTCTTTTATGTCTATATTCTGGAGTGAAACAATATCTACATATTTTAAGAAAACACATTCCATTTCTAAAAAATAATAAAAAACCTCTTCAGTAATAAAAAAGCGATTGTTCTTTAAACCTTTTGATTAAAGAGAGTTTTGAAAACTTCTTATATATTGGTTTTTTTGAACCTGCTGCACCTACACAGGCAACACAAGTTTTTGAAGTTTTCACAATACTTTTTAAAATATATCCTGAAATATCATACAACGAATTAAGTTTGCTGAAATTTAAATTGTATGAGGGAGCCTTTAATTCACTTGGAAGCTTTACTTCATCATACACTGTATTTAAGTCCTTAATAGAATCCAAGAAACTCCCGTTCATCTTCTTCGTAACTACTGGTACTTCCACTTTTTAAATACTGTGATACAGATATTAATTTCAAGTTATTTTTAATTTGTACCGCATTCGGTACTATTTGTTTGCTTTGCAACACGCTAAATAAATTTTTTTATTGGTGCCTCATTTTACCTATTTAAAGCACACCTCGGCGTGTTTGAATCGAACTTTCAAACACGCGCGTTTTTTAATGTTACCATGGTAACAACAACAACTCTAGAAACGTAAGTATCAATGACAACTTTTTGATTATTGATCTGACAGCAGTACCTCGTAACGTCAAATAAAATAAATACTATTTAGGATGCACTTTCACGAAACTTGGCTGGGCATCGAGGGCAGACTTTTATGAAATGAAACTTGGCTGGGCATCGAGGACGGACTTCCATTTTTTTGTAGTAACAATATAATAATAATATTTTATGATTTCAAAGTGCACCAATAAAAAAAATAGCGTAAAGTATTCGTTGATAACTGGTCTTTCAAACACTTGCTCTATTTCGAGCACTCCGGCTGCGCCGTCGTGCTCGAAAAATCGCGCGTGTTTGAAAGACCTTTTTATCCACTTATACTTTAATATACCATTCAAGGCAGTCTTGAGAAAATCGGCTAGTTAAAATGAATTCATAATTTTTTTGTTCCAATAATTCTGACTGTAGTTCTAACATTGATTGTGTTGAGATTAGAACACCCGTATGTGAAGGTTTCCAAATTTTTTTATAGCCAACCAATATATCTGAAAATAAACTTATAAATCCTTCCAAAAATGATATTGTTTCTTTATAAATGTCAATATTAAATTAGCTTATAGCACAAGAAGGATGTCTCGAAGTCATTAAATAAAACCATTTTTCTACTTGGTCAATACACCATGCCGTTGTTAAATATTCTGGTTTATCGAGTTCTTCAGCCAAAAATTTGAGAGTGCTACTAACTGAGTGACTAACAACATTAGTTGCAGTTGACACTTTCTTTTGAGAAAAATGTGTCGGAAGGAGATCTTCTGAGAGTTTTGGTGCAAGTTTAAAAAAAGTATCTTTCTGATGATTTAATATGTCTGAGATACGACTGGACATGACCATGTTTGAGGGTAGTCCATACTTTAGAACAATATTGTTTGGTAACTGGATGATTTTATTTGTCACTAACATAGATGTAATATTTTTAAATAGGTGAGGAACAACTGCAAAGACATATACATTTTTATCATTATTTAATGGGTGCAGAATCTTGCATTTTATAGGACTGTACTTTCCAGCTTTAATATCCCAAGCTTTCTACAAAGCTTTTTTAAATATATCTATTAATATATTCCTCATGACAGCTCCGTCGACAGAGTCACTGGTGAAGTAATAGACCACAACCTGTTTCCAACGTCCTGTAATACCTCCCAGCATAAACACTAAGATGTGTGTCGCCAAGCCTGAATGTTCAGGGAGAGTAACATCTCCAAAATATTTATTCAAGGAGGTATCATATGTTTTTCCTAGAGTTATAGCCATTTCATCCAAAACCAAGACACAATCCTTTTCATGAGTTGAAAATTGCTCAACTTTCAATTCTAAAAATTAAAACACCTCATTTAGAATACCTGAATCGAACTTCAAGTTCTGGAGTTTTCTCTGTAACGTTCTGATTGATGGGAGAGGATATCCTTGTTTTATTAGTTCAGTATATCCACTACTACCACAACTAAATTTTAATTTTAAAGAACTTGTACGGTGTTGTTGGTCCACTTCATTAGTTTTTCCATTTTTTCTCTTTTTTAAAGCTTCTATTTGATCTTCGCTGAATATTTGCTTTAGTAGTTCACAGTCCTAATTGGGAGTTTTTTCTCTTTTTTCTTATTAGCTTCTTTCGTGTGGCTCTTACACAGTTTTTTTGTATCGATAAGCTCTACGTTTTTCTCTTTCATACAACTTCTTGTACCTGTTTAATTTAAGCTGTAACTGAGCTATTTCACTCATTGGATAAATTTCTGATATTAACGGCGAGGGAGCTGTGCATAAACTGTCTTCACTAAAACTGCTTTTAGATATCGACAATTGTTGACCTGATTCTACATCCAAAGCTAAATTTGAAGTAGATGGTTCCGGTGATTACTCTGGCACAGTCTCATCTAGAGCTATATTTTCACCTAGAACTAATTATTAAACTATAATTGCAACTAAACATATTTAATAGAGCAAAAACTAAGAGTTTTTTCATTATTATGTGGGGATCTGTTGTAATTACTAACAGATATCTACCTACCCGACAAACGTTTAGGTTTTTTTTGGAGAATTAAATTTCCTTGCAACTGGGGGTTTCCTTTTAGGTTTTGGTTCCAGAAAGGAAAATATTGTAGGAACAGCATTTGACTTTAAAATTTTCTTGCCATCTACACGAGGTCGCTCCCACATTTCGGGAGCAAAATGAATCTTAAACAAAATCTTACATTCAATTTTATCTCAATAACGACAAACAATAATTTTAAATTAGATATAACAATTATAAGTCCAAAAAACAAAGGCTTCTACCTACCTCACATAAACACGAATAGTCTGTTGGAGCCCAATGATCTCTTCTAGTTTTAATAAGCCATTCTTTTCTTCTAGATGGATCTCTAGGAAAACGTTTCATGAGAAACCCTTTTTTAGCAGAATTACTGCAATTTATTGAAGCACAGCCCGGCATTTCGAATATTATTATCTAGAAAAAATCAAAACTTGATAAATAGTATAAAATTTCTAGGGTTAAGCAAGCTAGCTTACCAAATATCACGAATTTTCCGATTCGAAATAAGATTATTTATAAGTCCAAATAAAAGTCTTTCAATTGTCTAAAGGCAAAATACCTCTTTTCACTGAATATTCACCAAAAAAACCACAAAACCAATAATTCTAATCACAAATATAACCAGCACTATAAGAAACTTCGTATACACCAAACGTAAACAAAGAGATTTTAGCCTCAATATGGCTGCCAAACTGCCAGCCAATCAAAAACGGGTTACCCTATTGTCGCCACTGTCTCGTATATAGTCACTGTAGTGGTGTTGGATCTTTTTTGTTAAATAGAAAACCTTTACATCGGCTCACAGGCGTGTCTAACTCCATTATTCAACTGTTGTGGATTGGTTCCTTGTTGCATATGTGGGTCCAATTGTTCGATTAAGTGACAAAAAGAATGTGGTCAAACCCTTTAGGAGGACTTTTTAAATGATCAGTTACTGGTAATTAACTGAGTATGTTCAATTTAATTTGTTAATCTATTAATGTTATTTAATTGACAAAAAACTCTATACAGATGGTAGTTATAAAAATTGGCATAAAAATGTGTTTTTATTTACGTTTACCAAATATTTAACTATTTAAAGCTCGTATGTTTGGTTATGTACCTAAAACGCTGATTATACTGATTTGTTGCTAATTGTATTTTTTATTTAGGTATAACTATCTACGTGAAACTACTGGTCCAGAAGCTGCCGAAAAATTTAAATATCTCCTCCACACCACCAACCAAAAAGGCTCGAAAATTTTGGATAAAAACATATTTGAACGTTCCACTCCATCGTCTTGTGAATCTCCTACTTTTAGTTGGTACGATAGTCCGACCAACCAAATTAATTTCAATAAACCGGTGTACATGACGGAAAATTCGTCTACGGAACATCATAATGGCGTTACCAAAGAAAATGTAACTTTTGAAGCTTTTCAAAACGGTATGACCGAAGAAGACTTACAAAGGCACATTAACGAAGAATTCGCCAACTTGAGTATGGATGACAGTGATGTAAATGAAGTATTTAAAGCTTTCACACATAAAAGTGACTATGTACAGATGAACGGGAACACGAACGTCACGGGTCCCAAATTCTATAAATATTTCCAGTAGGGCATTGTTATTTTTCGTTATATTTTTCTCTTGTGTAAACTCTTATTTTCTTTTCCTATTTGTATATTGTATATAAATTGTATATTATGTGTTATTGTTGTTTAGTATGTAGAATTACGTATTTGCTTTTTTTTACTATTTATAAAATATAAACTTTATATACTGTACTTAAGTTGAAATACATGAAATATGAAATTGTCACAATTTTTTGGAAAAAGAATCATTGCACCTCACAAATTGAACTTGAACTTCTAAATTGTAGATGTTACAGCTCCAATGAAATTACTTTTTTTTATCAAAAATGTCCACTTCTCCCAACCTGTGTAAAATGGAAATTTCTATGAAATATCTAATAATTAGGAACAATTACTTTGTAAACGTTCACATACTCTTTACTGTATCTGTACCGGGTGACCTAAATTCGAGGCGAAATCATTGGGATCTCGAAAACGGTAAGTGATATAGAAACTGTTTTTTTTTTATTTTAGCTTTACGTGCCTCGACAGCGCTGGTCATTGGCGCAGAAAAATAATTACTAATATTTACATGATATTAAATAATAACTATTACTATTTTTAAATTAGATTTTATGATAGAGATGTGCAGTTTTCAGAAACTGTAAGACTTTCTTGATCTCGGTGGGGCAGTGGAGCATTTTCTTGAGGTTAGGCCTTAGGTCAAATCGTTGATATGTAGCGGAAAATTGTTTGCAGTCAGTGCTTAACGGTCAGTATAGTATTACAGCTATGGCAAACAGGACGATTTACTGAAGATATCAGATAACCATGTGTAAGTTTGGTATGGCTGATGCGAATTCTTCTGATTATAACGGCCTTTCTCCTTGTTAAAAAGCTAAGGGAGAGAGGAGAAGTAGATTAATGGATATCGCGAAGTTCTATCTTACTATTACGTCATAGATGTCGTCAAGATTCTTGCGTGAAGTTTTTGAAATGGAACTTGAGGTCGCTGGTGAGTTGGACTATGTGTTTTGGATTGTCGCTAGAGGCAGCTTCTTTCGCGTGGCGATCGGCAGTTTCGTTACCAGCAATTCCAATGTGAGATAGTAGCCAGATGAGAGAGACTGTTATATCATGAGCAACGAGAGTTTGATATATATCATGTATGTTCTGGACAATTGGGTGGTCAGTGAAGATTGATTTAATTGATAAAACGGAGGAAAGGGAATCAGTGCATATTGCAATATTTTTGTGGGGGAGGGAGATATATTTAAAAGTCTGAAAAATGCTGTGAAGCTCACCTGTATGGACGCTACACACTGAAGGTAAAGTAAACGAGCCTATGAGTTCATGTTTCAAGGTAACTGCACAACCAACTCCGGAGTCAGTTTCGGAAGCATCTGTATAAAGTGTTAAATTGTAAGATTTTTTTTGTAGTAATTCCAGGAATGCAGTGGGCGACTCATGCTTATTAAAAATGGTGAGTGAGGTATCGATTATAGGAATAATTTTGGTCCAAGGAGGAGAAGAATGTAGTGAGGGAGAGGTCAATATTTTGAGTAAAGGAGTGAGCAATTGGGGAAGAGATTTAATAATTGTTCGAGGGTTAGTAGGGAGATTAGTCATTGAAGTGAACAAGATTGAAAGATTGGAGGATACTGAGGCAGCATATGTAAGGAGTAGGGATTGTCGTCTTAAGGGGAGGGGTGATTCATTAGCTTCAATATGGAGACTATCGGCAAGGCTAGAGCGGAAGGCACCAAGGCAGAGGCGGAGAGCGGTATTGTGAACAGAGTTCAGCAAATCTGTGACAGATTTGGGAGCTGACATGTAAATAAAGCAACCATAGTCAAGCTTCGAACGGATGAGAGCTCTGTAAACTCTTAATAATACGATTTCGTCGGAACCCCAGTGAAAGTGACTGAGCGTTTTAATTATGTTTAATCTCTTTAGACAGATGCCTTTGAGTTCATGGATATGGTGTTTCCACTTAAGTCGAGAGTCGAAGGTTATTCCGAGAATTTTACATTGATTTACAGTGGGTAAGGGTGAATTATTAAATAAAATGTGAGATAGAGGAGAAGATCTTCTTCTTGAAAACTTGATTAGTTTGGATTTACTTTGAGATTAGGATAATCCCAGGTAAGAAGATCTATGCTGTAGAAGGTTTACTGCGGTTTGAAGGAGTTTGCAAGTGGATGATTTCGATTTACCATGAGAATAAACAAATAGGTCATCAGCATATTGGACATATTTTATGAGAGCAGGAAACTTGCAACAGAGCTTGTTTATTGTGAGGATGAATAGAGTATAACTTAATACTGATCCTTGAGGGACTCCAGCATTTTGTGGGTAAGGCAAGGAGAGTTTGCCATTAGCGGAAACACTGAAGGTTCTACAAGTTAGGAAATTATTAATGAACGATAGAATGTTGCCATGAAGATTATATTGGGAAAGTTTATTTAGTATTGCCGTTCTAGATATCGAGTCAAAGGCACCTTCAATATCAAAGATGGTTGCAACGACGTCCTGGTGATTGTTTATTGCTGAAGAGGTATGTGTTTGGAGAAGAACATGGTTGTCGCGAGGGGATCGATGACGCCGGAAGCCGGATTGGGCATTAGAAATGATTTTGTACTTTTAAAGAAACCAATGTAGTCTTCTATTGATCATTTTCTCCAGGAGTTTGCAGGTAGTGCAAGTGAGTGAAATCGGTCGGAAGGAATTGGGCGATAAGGTGGATTGCTCTGCTTTTTTTATTGGAATAATTATGGATTTGCGCCATGCGTCAGGGAACTGATT
Organism: Galeruca laticollis; assembly: GCA_963921935.1. Lineage (NCBI taxonomy): Eukaryota > Metazoa > Arthropoda > Insecta > Coleoptera > Chrysomelidae > Galeruca > Galeruca laticollis. The sequence goes on along the minus strand of OY998181.1, from coordinate 153,975,060 downwards.
AGTATTCCAGATTAGGTTATAGATTTCGAGAAGCTTAGAGTGAGATGGATTGGATAGTTTTTTGAGAAAGATGTAAGGAACATCAATCAGGGCCGGCGGCAGAATTTCTACAAGTAAACAAAGCAGATTTCAGTTCATTTAGGCTGAAATGGGCGTTGACCGAAGCAACGTCATAAGGGTTTGACTGAAAAGTAGAGGAAGGCTGAATATGAGAATTGTGATAAACAGAATTGGGGTTAAGATTATTAAATTTGTCATCAAAATGTTGTGCGAGTGAATCGGCAATTGTTTGGTTGTCGGAGATAACAGTATCATTCAATATTAAGGAAGGAATTTTAGTATTGGTTTTCTTGCCTTGAATTTGTGAATTTTTTTCCAGACTTGACTGTGATTTGTATTATTATTCAGTGAGGAGGTATAGCTTAGATTAGATTAAAACTAACTTTTGCGCATCTGTGGCCCTGAACAATATTCTATCATAAAATTGTTACTTGTATATACTTGGGAGGATGTATCGTGCTAACAAACCGAAATTTCTCCAAAAATAACCAAAAATTTAGTATATCTAGTTTTATAGGACCCGCTGTACTCGCTCTAGTCAACTGAAAATCAATAGGGTACATCTGTGAGACACCTTGAACAATACTTATTCATAAAGTTGATCAATCGTATACTCTCTGGAGGCTGTATCGTGCTAACAAACTTAAAATTCTCCAAAAATGACAAAAATTTGGTACCTCAAGTACCACAGCACCCGTTGTACTGGCTTTAGTGAGCTCAATATCAATAGGGTTCATCTTTAAGACGCTCTGAATAATATCCAATCATAAAATTCATCGCTTGTATATACTCCCGAGGCTGTATCGTGCTAACAAACTGAAACTTCTCCAAAAATGACAAAAATATCGTACTTAAAGTACTGTAGCACCGGTTGTATTGGCTCTGGTGAGCTGAAAATCAATAGGGTTCATCAGTGAGATGCTCTGAATAATATTCAATCATAAAATTGGTGACTTGTTGAACTCCGGAGGCTGTATCGTGCTAACAAACTGAAATTTGTCAAAAAACGACAAAATGTCGTACTTCAAGTACCATAGCACCCGTTGTACTGGCTCTGGTGAGCTGAAAATCAATAGGGTTCATCTGTGAAACGTCCTTAACAATATTCCATCATAAAATTGGTGACTTATTGCACTCCGGAGGCTGTATCGTGCTAACAAGACTTGCAAGGAAAAGTGGCCGACGACGACGACATACACACAGGATTTTTTTCTAAAAACCGTTTTTTCGTGTTGTTATTGATGGATAACGTAAAAATAACTCAAAAAAAAATTTCAAATTTCCAACTTTTTTGTGCGTAGACCAATACTTTTCTCGCATATTAGATAGGTTGGCGGAAAAGTAATAAAACTCTGATTAACGATTTACTGACATGTTGCCAGTCTTACCATTGTTATGCAATAATTATTTTGCCTAAAGTTTCGATCAAGATATTACTTGCGAACAAGATTTAGAGAGGTTTGTTTATTTCAGGTTATTGCTTAAATCTTTGAAGAATCTGTTTAATTCTTGGGCATGTACTCACCATTTTTATACCCATTCCTCCAAAAATTCTACACTAGGTACAATAAAGAAATTGTCTAAATAATGAAAATCTTTATTTAAAGTATAAAAAAGATTACGCAAATGGAAGCATGTACACTACAAGTGTGAAATTAATATATATAATATAATACAATACAATACAAAGAAAAATCTAAAATATATTCCATTCCAATTTGAATTTGAAATACTTATAAAAATACATTAAATCTTTTGATAGATAAACTTATTGCATTTTTATGGAATAACAAAGAAAGGAGACAAAAAATAATATAAAAAGAATATCACAAAAAAATAATACCTAGAAAACTTCCCTTTTTCTATATATTTATTACCACGCAGGGTGACCAACCATGGTTGGGAACTGCATAACATTTTAGACCATATTGTTTTATTATAGGGTAGAATATTTTCGACCACAGGTAAATATATATTAAAATGAAATGTTTTAAATCTTATTTTCATACCACCAATAAATTTTATTTCCTATATTATTATTCATCAAGGTAGGGTTATAGTACAGTCAAATTTTGAGGGAACTAACATATAATTAAATCATTCAAAATAAGTAAATTTTGGCCATGGCCTACTACAGGCACAATCTACTTGATGCATTACTTTCGTCTTAGGATATTACAAAAAAGAAATATGATAAAATTAGGAGAAATATTAAATTCCGGATACTTCCTAGACGGACTATAGAATGATATTGTTCAGTGCTAATGACCCTTAGCGGTCGACGCACACCCTCACAAAAAAAGGGTTTTTCTTCTACTTCTACAATTATTTCTTGAGAGTCATTATCATAAAGAATATCACTGTCATCCATATCGAAATCCATTCTTCACAAAGCACAAATCATCTAATCAACAAAAACAAGACTTAATCAACGTGATTCAGCTACTCAGCATTTAATAACATAATTAAGGTTGGTTACATTAAACCACCAGATTCTTGTCAAACCACCAGGCTTTTGATTGGTCAACATGCGAACGGCACGAACAGCGAACTGCATTCATCCTTCCCCTTCTTGACAAATATCCCATACTTTATAACACGCATATAAGGTTATTCAAAAAGGAGAAGAGTGAATCCAATGATTATATTCCCTTCCCCTTCTTGAATAACTTAATGTGCGTTACAAAGTATTGGATATTGAGTTATTCAAAAAGGGGAAGGGAATATAATCATTGGATTCGCCCTTCCCCTCTTTGAATAACCTGACGTGCGCGTTTTAAAGTATTGGATATTTTTCTAGAAGGGGAAGGGTGAATGTATGAATGCATATTACTTTCACTATGAGGAAAACTATGTGCGAAATTTACGTATATTCAAAAAGATTATTAAATTATAACAGTACTAAACATGTATTTAATCATAAATACAATTATATTATTCAATATTATCAGATAAATATGTCAAATTGTTTTATTATATTGGAAATGAAAAATACGAGAATTCTTTTTAGGGGAAAAGTTTCCAAGCGGTTGGCGACACTACAGTATATCATTATTGGTTGTCGAGTTTGACATTGACTTTCATAAGTGTATTTGCATGGAAAATAAATATTTTTAATAATTTTTAAAATTCATATTTCGAAAAGTATTTGTTTTCTCAACTTGTGACTTGGTTTAAAACGTTTCTATAATATGAACTGTCTGTAAAAAAGATATGAGACCCGAACCAGATTGTAGATATCTTAAAATTGAAAATGTGCTTGCATGACAATACAAGTAAGTCTTAATAATTTTGAAAATTCATATCTCGAAAAATACTTGTTTTCGCAACTTGTGGTAGGGTATAAAACGTTTTTATAATAAGACCTATCTGTAAAAAAATATGAAGCCCGAATTCGATTGGTGGCATTCCAAAGTTGAGTCCATAACTCTTCATCTATTATTCTGGCAGCAGCGATAGACAAGCGATATTTGCTGATTCTTCTGTATCCATTTGGCTATTATACAAATCAATAATTTCAATATCTCTCAATTTTTTATATTAAACTATCAGCTTGATGTTGTTGATAAAATAAAAAGGCTTATGACGCTATATAAACCGGTCACAGTTGTCTTCATAATCTCATGCGAAAAGTATCGAATTAAATTAATAAAAATCCAAGAATAAATATGCAGGGTGGCGAAAAAATCTTATATACTTCACGGTATGTAAGTATATTTACTAGTCTCGAACTTTATTGCCAGCCCTCGATATCACTCGGGCGCAAAATCGTCCTCGACTAGTAAATGTTACTTACATCCCTTGTAATATAAATAATTATTTACGAATTTTAAAGGAAGTTATTTAGATCGTAATATGTAGAAAACAGTTTGCTAATTCAGTCTTTAATATGAAAGTAAATATTCGTGTTTTATTCCGTATATGTTTATTTCTTTTGTACTTTTTATGAAAAATTAATGCCCAAATAAATATAAGAAAATGTAGAAAAAGTTTGCGGTTCTACTCGAGATATAGGACAAATTTTCTGATATTTCATAAATTACGAGGTGTGTCTAAAATATTGTAGATGGATGGATTCTACTATGTTTTGAAAATAATATGAAAACAAAACTAAAACTGACCGTTTTTCAAAGGAAAAAAACAATTACTTTCTTGGCTATATGCTAGGACGAATATTGAATTACATCTCCTCGAAGAACGTAACGTCGATCGAGTTTTTTGTCGATACAGCATCTCTAGTCAAAGCAGCGTGCGCGCGGTGACGTTATGCGTCATCTACTACGTGTTGTCGTCCATCTTGTGTCATATCTGTTTCGTGTCATCAATCTTGTCTTATCTGTCATATGTGTTCTGTGCGTCGTCATCCCATCCCATCCCACTCCAACATGATAATGTCTTTATAGCGTCCCACTCAAAATACAATAATAACAGAGATAATGCCTTTTTAATTAAATCATATTTTTCAACAATCTACATTATGACTATACCCTGTATAACGTGACCATCGTAATGCCCTTATGTTGCTTTGAAAATTGGACTAATAATAATAAAGTCGCTTATACACCTATACCCTCAACCTATTTATTACTTGACTTGGTGGCAGAATGGTATGAATGCCGGCCTGTTGAGTGAGAAGTCTCGGTTTTGAATCCCAGCGCTGTTCCAACATTTTTTTTTTCAATTTAATAAATCGTACGTGCTTACGCCACTTACATCACACAAGATAGATGACATAAAATACATGATGACACGGAATAGACGCTACATTGATGTCACGAACACAAGATGGACGACACACAGAACGCATATGACACAAGATGGATGACAACACGTGGTAGATGACGCATGACGTCACCGACCGCGCTGCTTGGGTACGTCATCAACATGGTCGACTTTCGCTCCAGAAGTGGCTGTGTTCATCAACTGGCCACGTTTTCGATCTAAGTGTTCGTCAGCACGTGCCTTCCCGTTCGGAGTCTAACCCGAACTGAACCCCACACAGTTCGTATAAGTCTACACGCACCAGCAGACGCTAACTAGCGCCATCTCAACTTCCAATTGCTAACCAAAAGTTCATAAACTACGAGATGTGTCTAAAATATTGTGGATGGATATATTGTACCATAACCTGTTTGTATGTTTTGAAAATAATATCGTTGGCTATCATCGTCAGTTCGGATTAGAGACTCCGAACGAGAATGCATGTCGCTGTGCTGACGAGACCCATAGATCGAAACCTTCTTAGCATCAGAGATTTTTGTATTGACAAACAGCCACATTTTACGAAGGAGACGTAATGTTTTAATTTCGTTTTATATTTTTTGTTTTGTTAGTTCACCTGTGGATCAAATTTATTCGTGTTTAAATTTCAGCTAAATTTTTAGGGATACATTTTCTTAATTACAGAAAAAATATATAATTAAAATGTAAAAGTCTCAAGTTAGAGGTAAAAATAATTTAAAAGTTTCATTTCAAAATATTTCGCCAATCCAGAGTTTTTACTCATTCCTTAAAAATCATTTTACCCACTCTGAATCCATTAAAGTAAAATCTCAATAGGATTGCCCGTGAATCATTTTCTACTTCACAAAAGGTGGACAGTGGTTAATCATTTATTTTTAACCTTCATTTTTTATCATTGTGTATCACTGACATGATTATACAGGGTGGGGCACCACATACGGCATGTAATCTGGTGCCCAAACCATAACAATTATTTTTATATGCATATATGTAGGTCGATAAAGCTACATTTTAAAAATATTTATAAATATACAGGGTGGTTGAAATATTTTTGGCATATCAAAGTTATATATTTTTAAATGGAATACCCTGTATGTTATCACATTTTCGAATTTAACGAAAAAAATAACGTCTGTTTCTTAAGGATTCCCTATACCTATCGTTTATTATTTTCGAAATATCTCGGTTTTTCTCGAAATACAGTATGACAAAAAAATAATAACGATAACACGGACAGGAATAAAAAAATTGCCTTGCATCAGTTGATTTGTAGCCTTTGGGCTACTATTTGTGATATTTAGGATTATGCATAAATTCCAAAAAGTGCGAAATATTATGGACTCCTGCTGACTTGAAAAACACACTTATCTTAAATAGAACACCCGGTATTTTTTTATACTATCCGATACAGTAAACGATTATCTTTCAAACGGTATTAGGGTTCCCTATAGCCAAGTTTGGTATTTTTCACGTAATCAATAGAAAACATATTTAAAAGCAGCTCTGTGTCTTTCTCTTATGTTATAAAGGAGTAGTAGGCTGTGTATTATTCTAAGTAATACTTGAAATCAAATTTAATGTTGTTGATACGTTAAATTATTCACATTTAATTCATTATATAATATTCAGATTAAAAACATATTCAGTGCAAGAAAGAATTGACATGCTTTTAGTACTGGGCGAGTGTCTAGAAAGTTGCCTATTAGTTTTATGCGCCTATACGCAAAAATACCCGACAGAAACTATCCGAATAAGGAAAATTTTCAGAAGTTACTTAACACATTTCGAAATACTGGAATTGTATCTTATGAAAAACCCAATAAACAAAGCACGAATTCCAAGTAATTGGTTCACTTGTAGAAGATCCTTATACAAGCTAAATACAAATTAGTCTAGAAATAGGAATAAGTAGAAGAAGTGTATCCAAAGTAATAAAAAAATACAAATGGAACAGGTGGCGGTAAATGAAAACTTTTTTGACTTTGTAATTTTTATTGATGAAGCTACATTCCACAGCAAAGGTATATAGTGAACAGATATAATTTTCATTACTATAGCGAGGAAAATCCGCACTATTTCCGGACACTCGACCATCAAAATGATGGTCATTGAATGTATGGGGAGGAATAGTCGGATATAAGGTGATAGGTCCTTACTTTTTTCATGGAAATTTAAATGCTGCAAAATTTCTTAGATTCTTACTGCGTTCCGTTAGTATTAAGACGAAGAATGTGGATCCACTTAGATGGTGTTTCAGTCCATATTAGTTTAAGAGTAAGAAATTGTTTAAATACGTTATTTCCACGAAAACGGATTGGTAGAAGTCGGCCGCATAAATGGGCATCAAGATCCCCAGATTTAACGCCTATCGATTTCTTTTTATGAGGCTACACTAAACCTATTATTTATAATACTAACACCTTCCTTAGTTGTTAGTTTTAGTTTGTTTAAAAGTGTATTGTCATTGCTAAGATCTTGTTTATTGTACGCTGTTCATGTTGGTATTTTGTTGTAACATGTAAGGTACACCGGGGCAAGTGGAACCCACCTCTACAAAATCTGTGCTGATCTATTTATTTGAACGCCACCTATTTGAATCGACAGGCTTCCCCTCTTCAACCGTCGCGATATAGTGCAGTACAGTTCGACACTCGACTTTGATTAGTGACCACCGCAAAGTTCCCGTGCAATTTTAATCTGTTACATCGAGTTTATACCCGCCGTGCAAGATTAATTATATTTTGAGTTGTTCAGAAGTGTTGTTAGTTTATCTGGGTGAGTGATGTCCTATTGTCTGTTTTATAATGTCTACTATCGCTACAAAATAAATAATAGTCAGAACCGGAAAAGTTTGTTTGGGTTACACTTGCCCTGCAAAAAATACGCTTCGGGGTAAGTGGTATATAGCATGGGTTCCACTTGCCCTTTTTCATTATTAATTCATTATTTGGCCATAAAACTGCAACTCTTACTTGCAGATGTTAACCTATCATGGTTCGAAACTATAAGCGCAAGACCTTACCACCATCCTATACAGAAGAACTTTAGGATTGTATAGGGCTGCAAAAGTTTATAAGGTTCCTAAAGCTACTCTATTTAAACGCATGAAGGGACAGAGAGCCTTAAAAAGTCGTACATTGGGTAGACCACCAGACCCTACCCATGAAATTGTGCAAAACATTGCAAACTCTTAGTAACTTTAGAAAAATGGGGCTTTGGTTTATCGAAAAAGGAAGTTCTTGAGATACTAGGAGCTTATGTAAAAGAAAACAATTTAAAGACACCCTTCAAAAATGGAACACCAGGAAATGATTATTTTATAAGGTTTAAAAAACAATTTAATCTAAGTCAAAAAAAGCCCCAAAGTGTTGAAGTGGCACGAAAACGAAGTATGGACCCCTTTATAATATCAGATACTTTGAACTTCTAAAAAATGAGATGGATAATATTCCCCCCGCTCAAATATATAATGTTGATGAGACAAGCTTTTGCCTCGATCCTTCTAGGGTGAAAGTAGTGGGTTAAAAGGGCACAGCTGCACATCGGGCAACTAGTGGCCCTGGAAGAGAAAATATAACTGTTCTGATGGATGCAAATGCTGCTGGAGAAAAATTACCGCCACAGATTGTTTTTAAGGGTAAAAATCTCTGGGATTCTTGGATACCTGCACAAGAAGATGAATTTCCGGGAATGACCTCTGCAGCAACTGCGAACGGATGGATGGAGGCAGCCACGTTCCAGCAGTATTTCAACATTTTTCTGAAACATATTGGCTCAGAACGTCCTGTACTACTTATTTACGATGGCCACAGATGGCCTTTCACTTGTAGAGGCAGCAAAAGCAAACGGTGTGGTCATATTGAAGTTACCGCCGCATTCTACAGCCTATGGACTTGGGTGTATTCAAACCACTGAAGTTAATGTGGGACGAAGAGCTCGTCAAGTGGCAATGAAAAAATTACGGTATTAAACTCCCATAGCGTACTTTTACCACGATTTTATCAAAAGTGTGATACAATCTTGAGTCAACCATTATACAAAAAGGATTTGCAAAAGCGGGAATCTACCCTTTTAACAATGACGTTGTTCCAAAAGAAAAATTTTAACCAGATGCCTTTAGAAGATGGTCTCTCTTCGAACAAAATAACTTGTGACTTCCAGGTATTGCAGAGGATGACACAGTGGATGCCCCAGTGGCACCCGGATCATCCGCTCTGGATGTTGTACCTCTGCAAAATATTTTAAATCCAGAAAAAATATCATTCTAGTCATTACTTTTACAACAGCTAAAGCAAGCTACTAGAGTTCAGACAGAAAGGAAAATGTTCAGGAGCCGAGGCTATAAAATCTTCATAAGCAGTTGCAAATTTAAAAGAAATGAATGACAAACAGTAGATAAAACAATTAAAAATTAAAAGACCGCAGAGCAACGAAGTTGAGAAGATACACAACCTATTTATGAACCAGAAGAAGAAGAACTAAATGGTGAAGAAGAGGCCGCAAAACTAAGGGACGATAGTTTAATCGATTACAATATAGAAGACGAAGCAAGAGAAGTTGAGGAAGGAAATGATTTTATGACTGCGATTACGTAAGATAACGAAGCAAGTTGAAATCGGTGATAGGCTAATAGTGAAGTTTTGTCCAAGAAAAGTCTCCAAATTTTATGTAGCCCAAGTAACAGAAGCAAATCCTTGTATCGAAGTCAAATTTGCAATTGCCAGTCAGAAGTATGTCGCTTATAGGCTCAATAGAACATTTCAAGCCTAGAGAAACTGAAGTTACCACCTATATCGAACAAATGGAGCAATTTTTTGTATGTAATGAAGTTAGTGAAAATAAAAAAGTGCCCAATTTTCTGACATTAATAGGAGGTGAAGCTTTCGGCGTACTTAAATACCTATTGTTCTCTGACGTGTCCAGCAGTCGAACATATGTTCAGTTGAAAAATATGTTAATTAGTCATTTTAGTCCGAAGAGATTAGTGATAGCAGAGCATTACAAGTTTTACAATTGTCGTCAAGAACCCAATGAAAGTATAACTGAATACTTAGAAAAACTTACAAATTATTCCAAACATCGTCAGTTTGGACAATTTTTAGATGAAGCTCTAAGAGATAAGTTTGTCTGCGGGCTGCAATTTGAATAAATTAAATTAAAGTTATTAGATACAGAAAACTTAACTTATGCCTGTAAAACTGCACTAGGAGTAGAACTTGCTGAAGGTCAAGCTAGATAGATTAATCAAGAGATAAAATAGTAAAGAACTGCAGTCAAAGATATAGTACGAGTCAGAATACTACTAGTAGTCAAAAATCTAGTAGTGCTGGTAACAAATGTAGCAGATGTGGAAGGTGGCATGAGTCGTCTAAAGCCTGCCCAGCCGTTAATTGGGAATGTTTCATTTGTAAAAAGAGAGGCCATACTTCGAAAGTTTGTCGATTATATAAAAATAAAATAAAGTCGTTAGATACAGAAAAACAAAAGAGTGAAGACGATGAAGAATTAAATGAAATGAGTATAAAACAATTAATTTTACAAAGTAATAATATGTCAGTAAGTCTAGTAAATAAAAATAGTTCAGTCAAAGAATATAAAAGTCCAGTCCAAGAAGAGCATGATAGTTCAATCAAAGAAGAACACTATAAGACCATTGAAGAAAAGGTTTATAGGTCAGCAAAAAAGTTAGAAGATGGTGCCATTTCTAACATTAAGTCTGTAAGGTCGGTACCTTTTTCTATAAATGTTTTTATAGGAAAAGTTCAATTTAATATGGAAGTTGATGGTGCTTCTGTAAGTCTAACGTCAAATGTAGATTTTGAAAAATACTTAAATCACATTCAATTACTAACTCCAGATGTCAACATTAAAATTGTCACAGGTGAAAGTATTAAATTAGTTGGAAAAACGGTAGTAAATGTCAGTTTAAATAATAGTATTAATACTTGTGTTCAGTTATAGATGGTTCAGGTAATATTCTTTTTATTGTGACATACTGTAATTCGAGAAAAACAGAGATATTTCGAAAATTATGAAACGTATAAAACACAGTTTCTGGGAAACGTATTCAATGGACTATACTTTGAAAAAAGGGAACTGAATGACAGATGTGTAGTCAAATAAAGTACTCACCACTCTCCTGGTCTTTTGTTGTAAAGCGCGCCCTTCTGCTGTTTGCTTCTGGATAAATAATACACAGCACGAAAACCCCGTAACTGTTTTTGACTAGAAACTATAGTTCATAGACCGTAATTTAATTTATGAATCGACGAAGAATATTAGCGTCTACACTGTCGATATCAGTATAATGTGTTCACTCATTCATCTCCGAAATCGTTCTCTCTTCATCTTTATGCCGTGGCCAGTACTTTTAAATTAACTATACAGCATGTCCTTGGAAATGAGTGTGATAAGTGTCATATATACGTTGAATATTGCAATGGACAAAAACAATATATTTCAATGCAAGCAATAAAATTAAAAATGATTATCGAGTATTGAACAGATAGGTATAGGGCATCCTTAAGAAACAGGCATTACTATTTTTCGATAAATTCGAAAATGTCACGGTTCCATTTAAAAAAAAATATAACTTTGATTTGCCAAAAAATTTTTGACCACCCAGTATATTTATAAATATTTTTATATGATATATGCGTATCAAAATATTTTTTTTTAAATTGTTATGATTTGGGCACCAGATTCTGTGCCGTATGTGGTGCCCCACCTTGTATATAAAATAAAATAATTTTTCCAGTAACAAATTATTACAAAGATTTCTAGTAACCAAGATATTGACTCATTTTACATCTATAAACATGGTTTATAAACATTAATTTCAATGTTTTACATTATACATTTCAATCAAAATTCACCTACATTTACCATACAAACCCACAATTGTCTTACATTATATAACTAAACTCAATTCACAAAGTCTGTCAATCAAAACAATGATAAATGGTGGTGGATCTGTCTAACATATGCGTACTTCCAATACGTAATCAACGCGTGCATTTGTTTACATGAGCTACTTATAAAATTGAGTTTAGTATAGAAATAGTGAATGCGTTTGTACCTATATCGATTTTGCTTCATTTATAATGAATAAAATCCACTATGTAAAGTTGAAATATGAAGAAGTGTTATTACATTTTGGTAAAAGCGTTTTGAAAATTATTATTAAACTAACGTGATGGTGAGTATACACATTGCACTGGAAATTACTTTCAATTACTATTTGGTTAGAATCGCAAAGAATTAACAAAAAATCTGGGCTGCCTTTATTTTTCAATTATTTACATTATCACATTAAAATGAAGGACCCTATCAAGAACTCTCGTTTGGTAAATATAAAGTCACTACTAATATTGAATATTAAAATAATAACATAGATATATCCACACAATTATACCAAACAGGAAACGAATCCATTAATATCGAATACAAACTCTATTTTTAAACTGAGAGGAGTGATTTGAGTTTGCAAGTCCGCAGACTTACGATTGAACACACATTTTATTATTGATTAATCTAAAGTTTGGAGAGCTTTTACTAGGTTGTGCGATTTTCTCTAGCTGTACGAGAAACCATATACACGTTTCATTAATAATTGGAAATGTTGAATATTGAGCTCAAAATATAAAGATTTAACCTAAATCACTTGAATTAAATGGATGTTTTATTTAAAAACTATTTGTGCCCAGTACTTTAAACTTATTTAACTTATCCTTGTCATACTTGGCATTAGTGTAATTAGTCAACATTTTATTTTCAAAATTGATAATTTTGACCATTAATTTTCAGTCCTTGAAAATGATCAAACATTTGTTTGAAAGATTGGATTAAATATCTAAAAGAGCACACTGGTATTTTATTGCCACATCCCCACAAAAATAACCTTTATATATCTGGAGCTTGGTAGAAAAGGGGCCAATGTTCATTAAGTAACTTTAGCGAAAATGTAAATCAAGAAATCAGAAAGATTTCGTCTTTCAATTCATCAATAAATATATTCTAAAAATTATGATCTTTTGAGATTTCTAGTTATAAAAAGGTAATTATGTTAATATTATATGATATCTTTTTACTTATTGTAATAAACAAAAATAAACGGTTTTAAAGGTTAAGACTAACTTTTCCGCATCTGCGAGATGACCTGAACAATATTCTATCATAAAATAGTCACTTGTGTACACTTTAGGCTATGTATCGTGCTAACAAACCAACATTTCTCCTAAAATAACCAAAAATGTAGTACATCTGGATTTATAGAACCCGCTGTATTCGCTATAGTCAGCAGAAAATCAATATTGTACATCTGTGAGACACCTTGAAAAATATCCAATTATAAAATTGGTCACTTGTATACACTCTGAAGGCTTTATTATACTAACAACCCGAAATTTCTCCAAAAAGGACCAAAAATGTGACACTTTGGGTACCATAGCACCCGTTGTACTAGCTCTGGTGAGCTAAAAATAAATAAGGTTCATCTATAAGACGCCCTGAATAATATTCAATCATAAAATTGGTCACTTGTATACACTCTTGAGGCTGTATCGTGCTAATAAACTGAAAATTCTCCAAAAATGACAAAAATTGATACTGCAAGTACCATAGCTCCCGTTGTACTTGATTTAGTGAGCTGAATATCAATAGGGTTCATCTTTGAGACGCCCTGAACAATATCCAATCATAAAATTGGTCACTTGTACTCCGGAGACTGTATCGTGCTAACAAACTGAAATTTCTCCAAAAATGACAAAAATGTCGTACTTAAAATACTATAGCACCTGTTGTACTGGCTCTGATGAGCTGAAAATCAATAGGGTTCATCTGTGAGATGTTCTGAATAATATGCAATCATAAAATTGGTGACTTGTTGCACTTCGGAGACTGTATCGTGCTAACAACAAGACATGTAACGAAAAATGGCCGACGACAATGACATACACACAGGATTTTTTCTAAAAACCCTTTTTTTGTGTTGTTGTTAATCGAAAACGGAAAAATAACTCAAAAAAATTCAAAATTCCAACTTTTTTGAAGTGAATCAATACTTTTCTCGTATATTAGATAGGTTGGGCGGAAAAGTGCAGGAAGTGCACATTGACCTTAAAAATGAATAATAAAACGGTTTTTTTTCAAAGTAAATATTTTATTTTTTTAAATGAAAAAGCATTATGTAAGTTGAAAAATTAATTCTCGTTATCGTCCATATTAGGAATGTCTTCAGCAACTAGCTGTGTTGATCTTTTAAGATTTTCATAGAAAGGCTTGTTGTAATCGATGATGTAAGGAAGCAAATCTTGTAAATTGCTAGCTCGCAGATCTGCTAGAGGTAATGGTTCCAAATTAATTGATTTGATTGATTATTAATATCCATATCTTTTTCTCGACTTCTTAAGGAACCCCTAAGCAAATCAATTTTTTTATATCTTTTATCCTCGTCTAAAGTTGTTTTATAAAATAACTGGTATTGATTCTTGTGGGTAACTTTAATCCATTGGATGCGCATCCATGGAATAACTTCACCTTCCTCGTTTTCCTTGCGATGTACCAGTAAGATGACTGTTGAAATCACACAATTTCTACCGGCGAGCGACTGCCTCAAATATTTTAATTCACCTCAACTCTTCAATGCGTTGTATCTCGTAGGCGCCGTCCTGACAGTTTCCAATTTTTGCTATTCATTTCGGCTGTTAAGGTGGGCGAAGCTAGACACATATTTAACGCCTAAATGCTGTATCTCCTTCGCTTTCAACGTCAGTTAGTAGTTGAACTTTCACCTTCCAACCAGAACGGTCTCCCAGTTAAGACCTACCAAAATGTTCAAGTTTTTATAGAAATTAATGCATTCCTTCTTTTCTGGATAAGTGCATTTTTTTATAAAGTTAAAGTTCAAGATCTTCACAGTGTTATAGTGCTTTGAAAACTAAGGAGAAAATAAACGGTTTTAAAGATCAAATCTAACTTTTCCGCATCTGTGACACCCTCAACAATATCCTATTATAAAATTGTCACTTGTATACATTTCGGAGGCTGTATCGTGCTAAAAAACCGAAATTTCTCCAAAACTGTAGTATATCTGGATTTATAGGACCCGTTATACTCGCTCTAGTGAGCTGAAAATCAATACGGTTTATTTGTAACATATACTGAAAAATATCCATTTATAATATTAGTCACTTGTATACACTCCGGAGGCTGTATCGTGCTAACAACCTGAAATTTCCCCAAAAATGTGGCACTTCTATGCCATTATACTAGCTCCAGTGAGCTGAAAATCAATAAGGTTCATCTATATGACGCCCTGAACAATATCCAATCATAAAAGTGGCCACTTGTAGACACTCCAGAGGGTGTATCGTAAACTGAAAATTCTCAAAAAATGACAATAATTTGGCATTTCAACTACTATAGAACCCGTTGTACTGGCTTTAGTGACCTGAACATCGATAGGGTTCATCTTTAAGACGCTCTGAATATTATCCAATCATAAAATTGGTCACTTGTATATACTCCGGAGGCTGTATGGTGCTGAAATTTCTCCAAAACTGTCGTAGTTAAAGTACTATAGCACATGTTGTACTAGCTCTGGTGCCCTGAAAATCAATAGGGTTCATCTGTGAGATGTCCTGAATAATATTCAACCATAAAATTGGTGACTTGTTGCACTCCGGAGGCTGTATCATGCTAACAAGACCGTATTACGAAAAGTGGCCGACGACAACAATGACGACGACGACATACACACAGGATTTTTTTCCTAAAAACCGTTTTTTCGTGTTGTTCTTGGTGGAAAACGTAAAAATAATTCAAAAAAAAATCCAAAATTCCAACTTTTTCGGGGTAAACCAATACTTTTCTCGCATATTAGATAGATTGGGCGCAAAATTAAAAGTATGATCGTTCTTAGATCCCTAGTTAATACTGAAAGCGTTGTCCACATACATTGTTCCATCTGTATGTATTTTTGACGTTAGTTAAGGTTTATTAAATTTTACTGGATTGTTAATGAGGTTACTGGGTATTTATTTGTGCCCAGAACAATGGTGAACATGACTTGACAATCAAATATATTCAAGGTACTCCAAAGATAACAAAAGTTCGTCCATAATTCTCATTCTTCAAACTTTAACGACTGGCTACTTTTTTATACCAATCTTGATTCCCTGATCGTCAAATTTAATGAATTATTATGCACTGTGCAATTGTTAAAAGCACATATTATTATGATATCTGAAAGATGGCTTAAACCAACCATACTCGACTCTGTAATCCATATAAATGGATTCACATTATTTCGTAAAGATAGAGAACACCGTGTAGGTGGGGGTGTGTGCTTGTACTTGGTTGATGTCATTACTTCTTCATTCACAGTCATGGTGGGTGACTTTGATATTTCAGGTATAGATGTCATCCATCTGCGCATTGCTAAAAACTTATTTTCAATTAATCTCGTTTGCTTATGCCGACCACCAGGCACCCACCGTGAAAATGACATCTTGTTGATCGATAAACTGTGGGAAATGTCGGAGCTTGATAATCTTATACTAGTCGGTGACTTCAACTTTCCTGAAATTGTCTCGAAAACGACATCTCTATTTGATGGTGTTAGTTCGCATAATCATTTTCAAAATTTTATTTTAAACTCCAACCTATCCCAACTTATAGAAGAACCCACCAGATTTAGAATCAACAACCTACCGTTTACTCTGGACCTTATTCTTACCAATGATGACAATCTACTAAAAACTCCCGAAATTAGTTCCCCATTAGGTAAATCTGATCACGCAGTCATAACAACTCACATTCAGTTTAATGTAACTCAAAGTTTGAGTAACACACTCACTTACAATTATACTGACTTTAACAAAGTTAACGACGACTTATCCCAGCTCGATTGGCATTCTGTGTTGAATTTGTCTATCGATTCTTCGACAATGTGGAATACCTTCCTTCAAATGACCAGTAAAACGATTAGTGAGAATACAACCCAAAGTAAAATTTATAAAAATAACCTAAAACCTTGGATAAATAACCAGGCAATACATTTAATCAGACACAAGCGACACCTCTGGCGAAAATATAAACAAACAAGGCTTACTGTAGATTTTAGTAACCACCGCAATATTTTTCTAATCGGTTCAAAGTACTACTTAATAATCTCAGGCACAACTTTGAAGAATCAATTATAGCCAGCGGAAACTCAAAAAAAGTTTTTAAATACATACGTTCCTCACTATCATCTAAAGTCGCTATTCCTCTGCTTCTAACAGATGACGGTAGCCTTTGCTCGTCAAATAAAGAGACTTCCGAAACACTCTCACAGACATTCTCAAAAGTTTTTACAAACGAACTTCCTAATGACAATATGCCTGACATCATATCCCCCCGTCTCTTCGCCACTCTGACAATATTCTGTTCACAAATGATAAAATCAAACAGTTTTTGCTAAACCTGCGTACTAACGCCTCACCTGGCTTAGATGGTCTGACACCCTACTTTCTTAAAAGATGTTCCGACGCTCTCGGTACTCCACTATGTTTAATAATGGAATCGTTCTTCACAAACAGCTTCTGCCTTCTAGTTGGAAACTAGCTTCTGTCACCCCCATTTTTAAGAAGGGCAATAAGCTCGATATCCACAATTATCGCCCAATAAGTTTATTACCCGTCGTCAGTAAAGTAATGGAATCCATTATTTCCGAGACTATGATGTATTTCTTTCTCGAACAACATATTATTCCAAAACAACACGGATTTATTCCAAGGCGGTCAACACTTACCAACTTACTTCATTGTGTGAATGACTGGACATCATTCTTGAATAATAGAGAACCTATTTATATAGTGTATTTAGATTTTTCCAAGTCTTTCGACCGGGTTCCCAAGCGAAGACTCCTGTACAAGTTAGAACATTTCGGTATTAGAGGAAACTTAAAACTATGGATTGAAAACTGTTTGACGGATCGTTTCTACAAGGTTCGAGTTGGTAACTCCTTTTCTCATAAAAGACCAGTTAAAAGTGGAGTTCCGCAGGGCTCAGTTTAGGGCCCACTTTTGTTTACAGTGTACACTAGCGATTTACCGTTTCACGTTTCCAGCAAAATATCGCAATATGCCGACGACTCAAAAATATATGACAATCCCCTCACAAGTCATCTATCTATTCAAAACGACCTAATGTCAATACATCAGTGGTCTTCGGAATGGTTACTTCCATTCAACACTGAAAAATGTGTAGTGCTTCACGTCGGCAAAAACAACCCACATTTTGATTATTTTATTGACGGTCAAATTATAATCACAGTGACCTCTCCTAAAGCCTGGGTGTTATCGTGAATAGTGAGCTATCGTGGTCCAATCATGTGTTCTCAGTGCTCTTCAGAGCTTCTGCAAATTGTATGCTACTTACAGACCTATCCTTGAATACGCCAGCTCAGTCTGGTACCCGGACTTGACTCGTGATAAAACGTTGCTGGAAAGTGTTCAGCGGAAGGCTACCAGAGTTGCTTTTGGACCGGTAAGACCTTCATATGAAGAAAGATTATCCATGGCAAATCTTACCACGATTGAGCTGCGTAGGTTACGAGTCGTTCTTATTGTAGCCTTTCGAATTCTTAAAAATAATTTTGGTGATCTAAATATATTTTTTACCTTAAATAAGGACACGAGACTTCAAGGACACCAGTTTAAGTTAAAAAAGAAAAATTTTGCGGTCAGATCGAGACAAAACTTTTTACCAAACAGAGTTTTCAATATTTGGAATGATTTGGACAGTGAAATTGTCTCAGCAACAAGTGTCAACATATTCAAAAATAGACTAGATCAGTGCAACTTATTTAATAACTTTTAGAGCTTAATCGTAATTTCTTCTTCCTATTTGTTTGGTCACTACTAGTAGGTATTTTTTTTGAAATGTATTTTTTTTGGCATAATAGGAGCCAGCTCCTCTGCCCTCATCAATTTGTAAGAATAATAGTAATAATAATTCTTTGAGTTTAGCTGCATCAATTTTTATTTTAACTATTCATCTGTATTTTTCATAGTTTTTCGCAAGTAGTCTTTCCATGCAAGTTTTTTGTTCCTTACAATTATTTTTATTTCTTAACTCCACCAGCTGCTTCTCGTCTTTGAAGCCCCAAAAATTGTAACTCCGCAGGATTTGTTGGCTGCTTCAGTAATGATTGTTTAAATATTTTCCATTTTCTCTTTAAGTTTGCTTGTGTTAGTTCGTTATATTGTTGGTATATTAGATTAGTGACTATTTCTCCGTATTTCTCCTTAGTTCGCGCCTCTTGTAATTTGTATGTTTTGATGAATCTTCTACTTATGTAGATTTTTAATTTCGTTGACATGTTTTTCAGATTTTTTTTGCTTTATAATTGCTGCTAACAAGTAGTGGTCTATTTCTAATTCTGCACTTCTATATAACTCTTACCTGTAACTCGGTAAGGAGCCAAATTTTATCTAAGTGATTTAGGATAAATCTTAATATTTTGAACAGTTAAAATATTTCCAATTACTGATAAAACACCTGTCAATTTGTTAAATTATTACTTGTGGTTTATTATTCCAGACCTTATAATTTTATTAAAGGCAGTATTTTATCTCATATTTCCAAGTCTAGTAACTCATTTAACAAATTTTAGTGGTGTGGTTTGGTTTCTTAAAATTGTCCTCTTAGGTCAAAAATAGACTATATTTTTTTCTCCTGATACAAAAGTATCGAACTATGCGAATTAAAAAGCATACATAAATAGTTTTGCCAATAGGCAATTGAAAAAATATTCATAGAGTAAAATATATAAATAAATAAGATATATAATAAAAACGGGAGAAATATATAAAAAATAGCTTAATAGATAAAAAAGTAGTAAGGCAGACATATTGAGAAATTGATATTTTCAATACAAATTAGATAAGTAACTGTATAAAAGTTAATAAATTTTTACATAGATACATTCATCCCAGTACAATGTATAATGAAAAATGAATATCAATCAAATAAAAATAATAATCCATCTCCATAATACTGTCCTTTTTCGAAAATATAAATGCTAGATACGATGCAGATTAGAAACAATTTTTTTTAATAAATATGAAAACTTCAAATATCAGTCCGTTTTACTATAATGTAATTAGTATATTCAAAACATAATATGGATATATTTTTTTCAATATAGATATTTTATTTGATAAAAGTCTTTTTTATTCATAATTAACGTGCTCGGCTACTGTGGCCACTTGCACAGGTGTGATTACAAGATTGGCAATATAATTTGTATAAGGTTCATTCATTCAATATATATGTACACAATTACACAATTGTTCAATAGTTTATAGAAAAGTTGCACATCTTTGAGAAACTGGAGAAGGTAGGTAACCGAGTTGTTTAGGACATCTTTGTAGTTCTGGCTAAGCAGAAACTGTTGTCTTTGGGTGGCATATTTCTGACACTCCGTCAAGATATGGTTTATCGTTAGGTTGGAGTTGCAGCTGGAGCAAACGGGTCTGGAGGTATTAGACATTAGGTATCCATGGGTAAGTTTTGAATGACCTATTCTAACTCTTCTCACCACAGCTAAATCATGCCTTGAGAGGCCAGCAAACCAACATGGTTGAGGATGACCTATCGAGTGCTGTATTTGGCGTAAGGATGTGCCGGCAGAGTCCCAATTCTGCTGCCATGTTACTTTGGCTTTTGTTTTAAAATGTGATTTTAAATCCTTACAAATTGTGAGATTGTCGGTGACGGTAAATTTAGAAGCAGTTTTTGCCTGTTGGTCTGCAAGTTCGTTGCCTACGATGCCAATGTGGGAAGGTAACCAAATTATAGTAACTGCTGTTTTTAGGGATGTGATAAGTTGGTATGAGTCATGGATAGATTGGACAATACGATGTTCGGTAAATATATTTTGGATGGATGAAATTGAAGCGAGTGAATCTGTGCATATGGCAACGAGCTTATAAGGTGGGGAGATGGAATTGATGGCCAAGAGTATGCTGAATAGTTCGCCTGTGTGAATGCTACAGGTTGATGGGATTAAGGAAGATTTGATAGAAGTTCGTGAAGTTGTAACAGCGCAGCCTATTCCAGTTTCATTTTTGGATGCATCAATGTATAGTCACAGTTAGTGACTATACATTGATATTTCATTAAAAGCATTTTTTATTAATTTTTTGGGTGTTGTGTGTTTGTCGTATCTCATAAGGGATGTGTTAATAGTCCATGAAGGAGTAGAGGACTTGTTTGTGAAAGGTTAACGCCGCCTAGTAGCTGCGATAAAATCAATGAGATCGGTTTTATTATTGGTATGGTTCATGAGTTATGTGGATCGTTAGAAGTTGATGTAAATAGAGGGTAGATAGGATTGTAAGGGTTAGACGATACAGAGGCAGCGTAAGAAAGCAGAGGTTGGTGTCGTCTAATCCAAAGCTGAGGCTCATTAGCTTCACAATAAAGGCTTTCTTTTTTATTATTATAGTATTTAAATGAAATTAAATTAATACACAATACTTCTTTCCAAGTTCATTAATAATTTTGGTAATTTGAATTCAAATTTAGGATATAGCAGTAGTCAATGTTCAATTAATTATTATGCCAAGACTTTTTTTTATTGTTAAAAGTCGCATCCACTCAAAGGGTTATTAGAGACAGCTGTATTTATTCAACGATACAATACATATACATTATATATATATATATATATATATATATATATATATATATATATATATATATATATATATATATACACAATACACGTATGTACTATTTACATTTCTAATTATTTCTTAGATTTTGTCAAGTGAGTTAATGGTTTAAAGGTATGCGCACAAGTTTTCAATGTTACACTGTTCCCCTAAAACCACTTTTAGGTTAGTTTCTATTGACCACTGTGTTCTCGCGGGCTTGAATGACGGACACTCCACAAGAAAATGTTTTACAGATATATTCTTTTGGCACGATTCACATACAGGTTGGTTTGATCTTGTGATGGTGAATGAGTGGCGAATGTATGTTCAATTCTTAATCTGGTTAAGATCACTTGATACCGTCGGTTCGCAAGGATATTCTTCCATTTTTTCACTGATGTTTTTACTTCAAAGAGTTGGATGATGAATTGTTCAAGTATATTTGCCAGTCGGAGGTAATAATGTTTCTGTAAAACTGCTTGAGATCTGCAAGAGGTGTCTTATTCTCAATCTCAGTATTTGGAAAGTAGCGCTTTTAGCTAGTTTTTTCGTTTTGTGTGAAGCCCATATGTGCTGGAATCCACATAAATTTAATTATTCTTTTGGAGTTATTAGCAGTGAAATTTTATTTCTTATATACGAGACAATTGGGTGTGAATGTTGGAACTGTTGTATGGCAGTGAGAGAGCTCAAGGAGTCAGTTAATATTAAGGTTTTGTTTATTTTTTCCAAATTCACATATTCTACTGCTTTCCAAATAGCATATAATTCGGCAGAAAACACGGAATTAGTCGGCGCTAGTGTAAATGACTGTTGTATATTCTCCTTCTTCATTTTTCAAACCGTCGGTATATATATGTTTGTAGTTTTGGTAATTGCTTATTTTACTTTGAAAGAATTTCCTAATCGTTGTGAGGTTCATTGTAGATTTACTGAATTCAGTCATACTAGAGTCACAGCTTGGGGAGATGAAACACTAGGGAGGGAAGGATGGTTTGTAGCAGAGGTTGTAAGTGAGAGATAAGTATATGTTTAGTTTGCTTTGGTAAGAGTATCGTCTTTCATGGTATGGGGGATCAAGTCTCGGATGCAGTTGAATCATATTTCTGAACCGATTTGCAAATACGTTTCGATGGACGGGTTTTTCGGGGATCGCTGCGACAGATGCCGCATAACTGAGAGTTAGATACATTCGTCTTCAGTATAAATCTGGTTCATCTAGTTCACATAGAATACTGTCAACCGGGTTTGTGCAAAATGCTCCCAAGGCAATCCTAATGTCATTTTTTGAATAGCGTCCAATTGTTTTATTATGTGCCTTTTAGCGGAATTATAGATGATGGCACCATAGTTTTGATCTAATGATGGATCTGTATATATTGATTAGCGTTGTGCTATCCGCTCCCCACATTTTTGAGGATATTGTTCGCATGAGATTTAGGTCTCTTTGGCATTTAAGTTTCAACTTTTGAATGTGTTTCTTCCGTTAAGAGGTTGATCTGACAGCCGACGTCAAAAAAGAGAAGAGAAATCAAAAAAACGTGAATTCAAGGGACATACATTTTGTGATTAATACGAGTATTTTTTTGTAAGTTCATTATAATAAAGTTTAACCAAATGTGCTCAAAATATTCATTATACAACCACTATGAAGGATCTAACTAGTGTTCCAAGTGTCAGAAAGAGACAAGTCACCCTCACCATATGTTAATGGAGAATGCATAGTGAAATACAAGGAGAGATCGACAACACCAAAGGACAGAACAAGAGCTAAAGACTGTTACTAAAAAACATAATGTATTTGAGACAAAATATATCCATATTATTTTTTTAAATATTTTCATAGAAACTATGAATGTTACTGAATTGTCAGTTCCAAAAGGAAGCACAACATAATTTTAAAATAATAAATTATACAAAGCCAATATACAATACTCTGATTTTGCAAATCTCAAATATTTTTCTGAACACTCTTAATATTAAATGGTAATCCTCGAATTGTTATATAGTAAAATACAAGAAAGTCTAAAAAATAACTTTGTTACTATTATAAAAACATGGCAGTCAAGAACATTAAATACTAATTCAATATTTTGGGACAATGTTAGATTTTTGTTTTTTGTTAAAGGCGTTAGAAGCATCTGGTTTGGTTTATTGTCATTGTCAAAAAATTAAAAGTGGAAATCAATCAATTTACATGATGTTTGTATTCTGTTATTTCGTATGAATAAATTTGTCAATTAGAACATTGATATTAAATCATTTCACACTTTTTATAAAGTTAATACTTCCCACGTCGAATATAAATAAAGAAATCAAACCTAAATTTACAAGTCAGTATTTGACACGTGTTTAAGGTTTCTTACAATATCAATATAAACATTTACGATTCTACTGGTTCTTACAAATAATATGATTGAAACATTAATTTTGTTTATAGGCGCTCCTGGATTGGACCTGGGAAAAAGCTTGTTACCAATATATTCTTGGTAATTTAATTATTAAGATTATGAAGTAACTTGTAATGTAATCCCTTATTTAAAATAACTATGGTTATTTTAACGAAACTAATTAATTTAAAGTATTCCAGTCACTTTACAGAAAAACTGTGAATACAACCGGGATGTTCACCAAATGTTCGTGGATGTTCAGCAAGAAGCAGGTTGTGGCTGGACATACTAGAAGTGGGCATACCAAGAAAACTAGTGGAGCTAACACAAATGTGCGTGACGAAATGAATAGGTAAGGGTCGTAAAAATAACACCAACGCCATTAATTGTAGCTTCAGGACTCAGACAAGGAGACCCTCTGTCACCTTCGCTGTTTGATTTTGTCTTGGAGTACGTAATTAGTAAAAAAGTCGCGGAGTTAAGAGGGTTTGGCTAATCAAGGTTCAAAACTGCTTGTTGTAACTGTATGAAATTTTATAATTAGTTTTCACTATTTGTCAACACACCTCTCAACAACACATAATCCCATCATCATTAGTTGCTTAATGTATGTTTTGTTATAAAAAAAGAAAAGGTATGTTTATTAACGTAAATGTCAATAACTGTCTTATTTTATTAAGTTAGACTAGTTTTAGTAGTACCTATCTAGAATAATAATTGAGTGTATTTTATTTTTCGCAGTTTTGTTGTAACAAGGTGTGTAACCGATATACATGATATCGTTTTTATCGGAGCAAAGACAGTTTTAAAGTCCCATGTTTTTATTCTTTGAAACCCGCGAGTACTGCTTAAAAAGTGTAGTTTTTTGTTGGCTCGACACTGCTGTTGGCTTTTGCTAATTCAACAAGAGAGGTATTTTACAGGGTTGGGCAAAATCTGATTTTTATTAAAAAATTCAAAAACCATTGATTTTTTTGGAAAAATCACGATTTATTTGATTTTATAAATTCGAACATTTTGATTATTTGAAATTATTGTTAATTATTTTAATGTATAAGTCTAAAAATTATAATACAATTTGCGGCTCAAAAACTTGTGACAACGAATTTGTCGCGCTTCTTGAAAGAAAATTCTTGTCGCGATTTGTTTTCCTTCTGTCCTATACAATCAGTATACAGTGCCGAGTACTGCCGAGTGAGGCACGAACGCGTTTGTTGTGCTTTTTGCAAGAATATTCCTGTCGAGGATTTTTTTCCTTCTCAACCTATAAATTGACGTTGCCCAACAATTTCACGCATTTCGCTAGTTAGGTTAGTTAAGTGAAGTGAAAACATATAAATAAAGTAAAATGAGTGGAAGCAAAGAGGACCCAATATCGCAGTTCTATATTAAGACAACAAATCCAAATAAATTGGGGTGTAGGGCTATTTGTAGAAAGTTCAAAGACTTAAAACACACCACGATAATTGTAATTATCAAGAGAGGAATACAGGCAATTAAATTATTAATTTAATTTTATTTATATTTAATAAAGACTTATTATTAACCCGGGAATGATCGCGTGGTTAGATTTTGCCTAACATTTTTTGTTTTTGTTGATTCTCCAAGCACTTGATATTTTATTTTTGAGATAATTTAGTGAAAGTTTTGAGACATAAATATTAATTATAAGTTAAGTAACATAGTGTAATTTTTAATTATATATTCTGAGATATTTTGAAATATTTTTTAAATATATACGTATTATATTAGAAGTAGACACATTTTTGATAAATAACAGAATACAACAGAGTAACAAATGTTTCTATGCATTAAAAGACACATTTAAATCAAAGATACTGTCTATAAACACAAAAATTAAAATATACAAGACAGTAATTAGACCAGTCATACTTTACGCCGCAGAAACCTGGAATTTAACAAAAAAAAAGGAAAACACATTAGAAATCTGGGAAAGGAAAATACTACGGAGAATATACGGCCCAATTAAAGAAAATGTTGTATGTAGAATATTAAGAAACTACGAAGTTAATCAAAAATTCAATAGCCCAATAATAACATATGAAATAAGAAGTAAACGATTAAGGTGGGCAGGACATGTACAACGTCTAGGTAATGAAAGGTGTGTCAAGAAAATATAGGAAACTAAAAGACAAGGACGAAGAGCAAGGGGACGACCGAAAACTAGATGTTTGGATGGTGTAGAAGAAGATCTTAAATAAATTGGAATAAATGACTGGAAGAACAAAGCTAAAGACTGGAAAGAATGGAAAAGAATAGTAGAAGAGCAAAGGACAGACTTCAGAGCAGAAACTAAATCACCGAATTCACAAACTCCCTATTGATTTAAAGCAGTAGGGTTGGCCAAGCGGCTGGCCACCGCTGCCGCAAAAATGAGGCTAGGAATCCCAATAGGGAGATTATGGACCTTAAGGTCCGAAAGTCAATGAGAAGAAGAAGATACATTTTTGAGATAATTTCAAAAAAAATTTGATAGATATTATTTTTAACAAAGATAATATAATTTTTAAGTATTCATTTATAGATATTTTAGGATATAGATTTTAGGCGTATAGGATTGTTTTTAAATGTTAGGTGGAATCTAACACGTGGCCTTTAATGTAACTTTTTTAGCGCGACCTTTCCCTGGTAAGTCCAACAACTTTTGAGCCAGTCCAAAAAAAGAAAGCAATCGAAACTCAGCCTACCATGAGTGGTTTTGTAATGTGGACTTCAACTGCTGAAAAACATAAAATTTACAAACAAATAGTAAAGGCTATTTTTGCTACTAATTCGAGCTTCAGATGTATTGAGAATTTAGAGGTGAAAAAATCCATTCAGTTATTAAGGCCTGGTTATACACCGCCCTCGAGAAAAACGGTAGCAACAAGTCTTTTGGACGAAATCTATGAAGAGGAAAAAGAAAAATGTTTCTCCTCCCTGTCAGGACAGTCCATAAATATGTCAATTGATGGGTGGTCAAACGTGCACACTGAGCCAGTGATATATGCAACAATAACCACTGAAGATGGACAAGCCTTCCTATACGAAACTATAGACACATCAGGAAATCCACATACTTCAGAATATTTAAGTCAAATAGTTTGTGACCTGATTTCTTCATGTGAATTAAAATACAAGTGTACCGTAAAATCTTTTTTGACAGACAATGCCGCAAATATGACACTTATGAGAAAAACATTAGAACAAAAAAACGAACGCAAAAGTTATAACTTATGGCTGCTCTGCACATATTTTTAATTTATTGTGCAAAGACTTTCAAGTTAAAGACGTTAAAGAACATGTGGTCCAAATTGTTACTATTTTCTAAATAACCATTTGGCTAGAGCTAAATTCAGTTAAGCAGGAGGCTGCGCTTTAGTCCTTCCAAGCGATGTGCGATGGAATAGCCTTGGCGACTGCTTAGAGATATATGTCACTTAGTGGGACATCATATTAAAAATCTGTGAAGAAAATAAAAAGGAGATTGATTCCACTATTTACCAAAAAGTTTCAAATATTGCGATTAAACATGCAGCGCAAGATTATTTAAACATTTTAAAACCTACATCAGTTGCTCTTGATACTGTGCAGAGAAAAATGCTACTATCGCAGATGATGTAGAGCAGTGGAAACATTTACAATATATCTTTGATGAATCTGTGGAATTACCATTACAAAATAAACGGTTTTAAAGATTAAAACTAACTTTTTCGCAACTGTGACCCTGAACAATATTCTATCATAAAATTGTTAAATGTATACACTTCGGGGGATGTATTGTGCTAACAAACCGAAATTTCTCCAAAAATAGCCAAAAATTTAGTACATCTGGATTTATATGATCCGCTGTACTCGCTCCAGTCAACTGAAAATCAATAGGGTACATCTGTGAGACACTTTGAACAATATTCAATCATAAAATTGATCAATCGTATACTCTCTGGAGGCTGTATTGTGCTAACAAACTGAAAATTCTCCAAAAATGACAAAAATCTGGTACTTCAAGTACCATAGCACCCGTTGTATTGGCTTTAGTGAGCTGAATATCAATAGTGTTCATCTTTGAAACGCTCTGATTAATATTCAATCATAAAACTGATCACTTGTATATACTCCGGAGGCAGTATCGTGCTAACAAACTGAAACTTCTCCAAAAATTACAAAAATATCATACTTGAAGTACTGTAGCACCTGTTGTATTGGCTCTGGTGAGCTGAAAATCAGTAGGGTTCATCAGTGAGATGTCCTTAACAATATTCAATCATAAAATTGGTGACTTGTTGAACTCCGGAGGCTGTATCGTGCTAACCAACTGAAATTTCGCAAAAAATGACAAAATGTCGTACTTCAAGTACCATAGCACCTGTTGTACTGGCTCTGGTGAACTGAAAATCAATAGGGTTCATCTGTGACATCTCTTTAACAATATTCAATCATAAAATTGCTGACTTATTGCACTCCGGAGGCTGTATCGTGCTAACAAGAATTGTAAGGAAAAGTTGCCGACGACGACATACACACAGGATTTTTTTTCTAAAAACCGTTTTTTCGTGTTGTTGTTGATGGAAAACGTAAAAATAACTCAAAAAATAATTTCAAAATTCCAACTTTTTTGGGATAAACCAATACTTTTCTCGCATATTGAAAGGTTGGGCGGAAAAGTAAAACACAACAATTTAATTATCGATATAAGCAAGCACTAAGCCCATATCATTTTATAGCGTATATGTTTAATCCACAAAAAACAAAATACCAGTTAACACCAGAAGAAAAGAATATAGCTTTAGAAACAATTAACGAGTTATATGAAAACACTGGACTGTTACCTTTAGTAATAAAGTTAAATGCCTGCAGTGCTCCATTTAAGTAAGTTATGTTTTCAAACGAAGTAATAAAAAATGTAAGCGGACTACAATGGTGGTTATCACAAAATAACCAGCCGGAAATCTTGAAACAGTTGCCAATAATGAAACAGTTCCTGTGTGTAACTGCTTCTTCAGCTTCAGTAGAACGCGTATTTAAGTCTTTTGGTCTTGTATACTCGGATATTAGAAACAGATTAGGCATGGAAAATGGAGGAAAACTTGCGTTTTTGTTTAAATTGTATAACGAAAATGAATAGACTGAAAATATGCAGTAATAAAATTTAGGTGTTACGTTTAGTTTAAGAATTTAGAATTATGTACTTCTTTTTTGTTGTTTTTGTTAAAAGCAGATACTTCTTTTGATTTTTGAGAAAACTTTTATATTATATTGTTATCTGGTTCTGAATAAAAAAGAAAAAAAAATGATTTTAAATCATGATTTTAATCAGCCCAACCCTAGTATTTTCACAGCTCGAGGAGGAAGCAGAGTACAAAACTATTTTGCAGCAAAAATAATGGCTGGAAATATCCTATCACATCATTATTAAGATCTAAACTATTAAAAAGACAATCCGAACTAACATTGTACAAGTAAATTATTCCTTGTGTAGTTATTTGTGGCAACAAAACCTGGACCCTCAATTAACGGGAAATAAATAAACTTCTAGTATTTGAAAGGAAAGTTCTTAGAATGATATTTTGACCCCAAAACTACAAAACAACAGGAGGCAAGGCGAAGGCACCACAATGCGGTATTGACGGTACTGTATGGCAGTGAATATATAGTCAGGCACATAAAAGCTAATTGAATAAGATGGGCAGGTCATATAGTGAAATCAAAAGACCACATATTAATAAAAAATGTTTTTTTAAGTGACAAGACGACAGAAGATCAATAGGCCGACCTAGAAAAAGATGCCTTTACAGCAGACTTATCTAGGATCGGAGTAGAAGGTAATAGTGGATGTGGCTAAAACTCACCAAAAGTTGTAGGGTCAGGATAAAAGAAACATATGTGCTAGGTTTGTTTTACTCGGTTAAATGAAGATCAAAACGCACTCATCTAGAGCATTGGAGATTGAACATAATGCTTAAAATATTATCCTGAAATTAAGCGACAACCTGGAAAGTGAAGTGGAAGATGAGGCAAATCCTAAGAAATTGCGATTTAAATCAAGAATAACTTATGTTATGGTAACTGATTTATACATCTACGAAATTCTGTTTATATTAAATGATGTAAAATTTTTTCTATACAATATTTTTCTAGAGAATATCCCCTTTTAAAGTGTATGTGATATGAGAAAATATCACATTTTTTTTATTATTTTCCACAAATGGTGGTTAAAATACAATTTTTATAGGTAAGACTTCACCTTTACAGGAATTTAAATACAAAAATCTAACACGTCCCCAATTCACAATCATTAATAAGAAATTTTCGTGATTATTTTTTTCATTTCGAAAATAGATGCCTACTATAAAAGCCAAGGTAACAAAAATACAACAAGGAAGTATTCCGATCCCTAATTTTTTTGGGTTAATCCTAAAAATTCTGAAAACTATCTACCTATGTGTGCATCTTCCGTTTCTCTACAATTATAATTACTATCTCTTCTTGCTCCTACAGTATTATTTGAAGATTGCTCTTTTTTAGATGTTATCGCCTGTAAGAAATGATACAATAGATTAAGTTTTAGTAATAACCGAAATAATAGTCGTATCTAATTAGTACTTCACTTAAATATTTTATTTGAAATTATTTTTTAAAATGAATCATTTAATATATTAGTACTCAGAATAATCTATTATTCACGATTCTGTCAACATTTGTAGTATTTTCGAATAAATTTGCAAATAGAATGATTTTTTTATTATAATGGTTGATATAAATACATCATTTAGTTTAAATTTTACAAAAGTAAACTAATTCGATCAAACTCTTGAGACTACTTGTCTATTAACAAATTTATTCAATTTTTCAATATCAAGTGATGTAAATATTAGAAACCATATATTACAAATTTATTCTTACAGGAGGTTTCCAAGATTCATATTCACTTAAAACTAATGAAAATGATATAAAATGATTGCAAGCAAAAGCTAAATAAAATTAAAAATACCTTATAGCGGGAGAAAAACGAGAAATCTCCACGATCTGGAAAATATGTCTGCAAACCACCTTATAAAAAACCAAAACAAATTAAATAAATAGGCAAATGAAAGGAAATTTCAACATAAATATTAACATGCATACTAAAATTATACAAAATTTAAACAAATTTAAGCAAACAAAAATTGTTAGGTGCAGAACTTGTCGAATCTAGTTATGAACACTCCATAATTATATTTCTTCTTATTACTGATTTGTTATACATTTCTGTTGAATAATTACAAATATTTTGAGGTTCTAGTTTCAAAATTCAACTCATTTTTGATGACTTTCCTCCAAGTTTGCATCTTCTTTTGATTAATTACACAGATTTTGAGATTCTATTTTCAAAAATAAACTCATTTTTTATGTATATCTTTCACATTTTGCATCTTTGCTGATTAATTACAGATTTTGAGGTTGTAGTTTCAAAAATTAGCTCATTTTTGAAGTCTCTCCTCCAATTTTGCATCTTCTGTTGATTAATTACACAGACTTTGAAGTTCCACTTTCAAAAATCAATCAATTTTTTATGTCTCTCTTTCCGATTTTGCTTCTTTGTTGATTAATTACAGATTTTGAGGTTCTAGTTTCAAAAATCAACTCATTTTTTATGTCTCTCATTCCCATTTTTCATCTCTGTTGATTAATTACACAGATTCTGAGATTCTAGTTTCAAAAATTAACTAATTTTTTATGTCTCTCCCTCCCATTTTACATCTCTGTAGATTAATTGCATACCTTTTTATGTTATGATTTCAAAAATTGTCTCATTTTTAATGTATCTCCTTCTCATTTTGCATCTTTTTTATTAATTCCAGATTTTAGGTTATAGTTTCAAAAATCAATTCATTTTTTATGTCTCTCCTTACCATTTTGCATCTCTGTTGATTAACTACATAAATTTTGAAGTTTTAGTTTCTAAATCAACTCATTTGTGATGTGTCTCTTCCCATTTTGCATCTTAGTTGATTAATTACAGATTTTGAGGTTTTAGTTTCAAAAATCAACTCATTTTTGATGTCTCTCCTTCCGATTTTACATCTTTGTTGATTAATTACAGATTTTGTGGTTTAAGTTTCAAAAATCAACTCATTTTTTATGTCTCTTTTTCTAATTTTGCATCTCTGCAGATTCATACACATATTTTGGGGTTCCAGTTTCAACTAACTCATTTTTGATATCTCTCCTCCCAATTTTTCATCTACGTCGATTACTTATAAATATTTTGAGGTTATAGTTTAAAAAATGAACCCATTTTCGATGTCTATCCTTCCCATTTTGCATCTCCGTTGATTAATTACAGAGATTTTGAGGTTCTAGTTTCCAAAATCCACTCATCATTGATGTATATCCTTCTATTTTGCATCTATGTTGATTAATTACACATATTTTGAGGTTATAGTTTCAAAAATCAACTCATTTTTGAAGTCTCCCCTTCCCATTTTGCACATCTGGTGATTAATTACAGATTTTGAGGTTCTACTCTCAAAAATCAACTAATTTTTTATGTATCTCTTCCCATTTTGCATCTTTGTTGACTAATTACATATTTTGAGGTTTTAGCTTCAAAAATCAACTCATTTTTGATGTCTCCCCTTCCAATTTGCATCTCTGTTGATTAATACACAGATTTTGGGGTTCTAATTTCAAATAACTCATTTTTGATGGCTATCCTTCCCATTTTGCATCTCTGTTGATAAATTACAAATATTTTGAGGTTCCAGTTTCCAGAATCCACTCATCATTGATGTATCTCGTTCTATTTTGCATCTATGTTGATTAATTACACAAATTTAGAGGTTATAGTTTCAAAAATCAACTCATTTTTTATGTCTCTCCTTCCCATTTTGCACCTCGGCTGATTAGTTACAGATTTTGAGGTTCTACTATCAAAAATCAACTCATTTTTGATGTATCTCTTCCCATTTTGCATCTTTGTTGATTAATTACATATTTTGAGGTTTTAGTTTCAAAAATAAGCTCATTTTTGATGTCTCTCCTTCCAATTTTGCATTTCTGTCACATATTTTGGGGTTCTAGTTTCAATTAACTCATTTTTATGTCTCTCCTTCCCATTTTGCATCTATGTTGGTTAATTACAAAGATTTTGAGGTTCTAATTTAAAAAATCAACCCATTTTTTATGTTTCTCCTTCCCATTTTGCATCTCTGTTGATTAATTACAATGATTTTGAGGTTCTAGGTTTAAAAATCCCCTCATCTTTCATATCTCTCCATCTATTTTGCATCTATGTTGATTAATTTACTCAGATTTTGAGGTTTTAGTTTCAAATATCCACTAAATTATACAGATTTTGAGGTTCTAGTTTAAAAATCAACTCAGTTTTATGTCTCTTCTTCCCATTTTTCATTACATTTATTTATTTGTTCTTTTGCCGAGATTATTATCACTTCACTTTCGTCACGTACTTAGTCCATTAGTTATTTATATATAATTAGTTATTTGTATTTCGTCCTTATTCAATAGTTTTTAGAAATATACTCTATACAATTTCACTCTCTTCAGCGATTAGTATTCCTTCTTCGTTTTGATGTAGCTGTTTCCACCCTGGTAGCCACTTATTTTAGGACTTCCTTCCAAATTCTCTTTATTTTCTTTGTTTTGAAAATTCTTTTCATTTTGATTCCTTCATATTTTATTTTAGTTTCTTCTCTTTGATTAAACAATACGAGTTACTTTAATTTTATCTTCTCTACATAGTCATATGCTAAATAAATAAAAAACTAGACAAATTGAAGTAAGCAATAAGCATATTTTTGGCTAAATTTCCCTTATCAATTATTACTCAATTAAATAACCACAACCGTTGGGAGCGAAAGCTTTATCGCACAATGAAATAAATATGAGAATTTAAAACAAAAGATGTAGTTTAAAATATAATAAAAAATCTGTATTACAATTTGGAACTGAATTTTAGTAAATTCCTCGACTGTAAAATTTGAATATCATAAATTAAGGTATCTAAAAATCTATCAAAACTCACATCTTTGGTTCTAACAATTTTTTTTTTCTATATAAAATGGTTTCTACTTACTCCTTTTCAATTTCATCTCTTTAGCAAGTCGCCTATCGATTGACGACGATTCTGAACTGTCCAAAGCTTCTGCGGAATCGGGAGTATTTCCCGTAGAATTATTTGGCGACGATCCATCACTCAATAATCCAAGATCACTAGATTTACCTTCTGAATTGACCATAGACCAAGGTCGAGGTTTCGACGCTACCGAAGAACAACTTTTAAATTGTTTCAATGATTGCCTTATGTTATCAGATTCGTCTAAAATAAAAAGAGATAAGAATGTTACTATATACGTAAATAAGTACCAAATAGAGGATTAGAATCAGGGACGGATTAACCTATTTTAAGGCACTAGACATTTTTTCCTATCGAGCCCCTACATCAGGTGTGTTATGTTTTTCAGAACTTTCTAACAAAATAATAAATAGGTAATTTATAATTAATAAAAATAATCAGTTTTTCTTCTTCTTGGCGTATCCTTGTTTTATCAGGCGTTGGGTAGTATGTTTGTACGTGATGAATTAAGGAAATAAATTATTCTGTTGAATCTCGAAAATAAAAAAAAAATAGTTTTGAAAAAACTTTTTTTTACTTATATCGTATTTATTAGCAAATAAAACCAAAGTTCTATAGGGTAATTTTTTGGCTCTGGAGCATGTGGGTTCTCCTATTGGCATGGCGAGGTCTTCTCCAGGTTTAAAGTAGATTCAACAAAATATGTTCCAACTGGAACGATACTAATCACATTTGAATCACAAAATTCGCCTAAACATATAAGTGGATTTTTGTTATAATTATTTTAGATATTGCCATCTGGCTAAGCACTATAAAGGATCTATGAGATGTTTAAAGTGCAAAGGTTATTGATAAAATCGTGGATTGACTTTTTGTTATAACGGCTGTAAGCAAAGGACCAGCTCAAAGGGAGCAATAAATAAATGGCTGTATGGATGAAGGAACTGTTATATGAATGATTCTATATGAATTCGTGACGAAAATCCAATACTTTCTACAAAAAAACTTTATTTATTCGTTTACCGTGACATATCTTTTTCATGACGTTCTGTCTCTATGACATAACAACAACCACTTTCTTTTTTTTTACAACTGGCTTGCAAAATACATTCGAAAGTCGGTAAAAAAGTTTGCTTTAGTGATGAGTACAGGTTGACAGCAGTCGGCTGACACTGTTGCCTTTTTTTTAATATAACAAAAAATAGAGAAAAAATATTAACTTAACATGCCGCCCTCCTTGAAAAGCCCACTTTTCAATGAAGATAAGTATGATAGAGGATTGCGGCACAACAAAACAGTGCATATATACATTTCGATTAATATGTATATATATTTTTGGAAATCAGTTCTCGATTGGTAGCGCGCAAACTTTAGAAATGTTTCTTTTCAAAATATTACCATTTGCCATTCGAACAGAGACTACGCGCACCACATTGTCAGTACCATAATGTAATTCCACAACACGAGCGAGAGGCCATTTTAAAGAAGGTAAGTTATCTTCAATTAGAACGACCATGGATCCAACTTTTAAAACGGGTTTAACATCAAGCTTCCATTTGGAGCGAGTTTGCAGCTGGCTTAAATAGTCCTTTGACCATCGGTCCCAAAATTGTTGCTTGAGTTGTTATAGTCGATAGTATCGATCCGCTCTGAAAATTTTAGCTTCTTTGAGGTCTTCTTCTGGTAAACTTGCTAGTGAGTCGCCAATAAGGAAATGAGGAGTCAGGGTAGAAAATCGGTAGGGTCATCGGATAAAGGGCTCAAAGGACGTGAGTAAAGCAAGACTCAATCTCCACCAGTACCGTGTACATTTCCTCGTAAGTTAAATGTGATTCACCGAATACGCGTTTAAGATGGAATTTTGTGGACTTAACTGCAGCTTCCCACAAACCACCCATATGAGCTGATCTGGCTGGATTAAAATGCCAATTTATTCTGTCACGTGCCAAAAAATTTAAAACTGAATCGTTATGATTTTTATCATTAAGAATATCATAAAGCTCACTAAAATAATTGTTAGCTCCTACGAAATTCAAACCATTATCGGAGTAAATATCACTAGGCTTTCCACATCGAGAACAAAATCGTTTTAAAGCATTTAAAAAACTGTGTGTTGTTAAATCTTTAACTAACTCTATGTGAATTGCGCGAGTAGCGAAACAAATATAAGTGTTAACTAATTTGCTTCTTCTTAACGTGCCTTCTTTAACTGAAATAGGACCGGCGTAATCAATGCCGCAATTTGAAAATGACCGACTTGGATTTATTCTTGAACTAGGCAAGTCACCCATAACAAATTTACAAGGTTTTGGATGGGCTCTATAACATCTAATACAAGATTTTACTATACGTTTTACTGCATTTTTTCCATTAAGTGGCCAGAAATTTAATCAGATAATAGATAATAAATTTTGAGTTCCTGCGTGAAGATACTTTAAATGTTGATCTAAAATTATTAAATCAGTGAGTTTATGTTTATAGGGTAAAATAATTGGGTGCTGTTGATCAAATGTAATTAAAGATTTCGATAATCGACCACCCACTCTTAAAATATTTTGACTGTCTAAAAACGGTCGTAAGTTTAAAAGTTTACTTTGTTTATTTACGTTTTTCGAATTTGTAAGATCTGCAATTTCTTGTTTATATATTTCATTTTGAGCTAATTTGTTTTGTGCTTCACTCAACTCTTGGGTAGTTAACACCTGAGACTTAACGTTATTGTTGAGTTTTTCTTTATTTAAACAACGATTTTTAAAACGTAAAATATAAGCTGTTACGTTTAATAATTTATAAAAACTTGAATATTTTTGAAAAATGTCAAATTCGGGTTTTTGTTCTTGAATAATTAATGAAATTGGTTAATTTTTTAATTCGAGTAAATTTTGAACATCATTAAATTTAGATTCACGATCATGTTTGTAAATTAAGTCCGAATATCCAAGACTTATGTTCGAGCAAATCTTTAGGACTTAATCCTCGAGAAATTATATCTGCGGCGTTATCCTTTGTGTTTACGTGTTTCCAATTATTCACGTTTGAAATTTCAGTAATTTTTATTACGCGGTTTGCAACAAACGTTTTTAACTTACAAGGTTCAATCTTTAACCATGCTAATACAATCGTCGAATCTGTAAAAAACGTTATTTTGTTAATATGAATGTCTAAGGTATTTTTTATTTTAAAAATTAACTCAGCTAATAAAAGAGCACCTAATAGCTCTAAACGTGGTAATGTTTGTTTTTTAATTGGAGCAACTCGAGACTTTTTTTGTAAACAATGTTATTTCTTTTTTGCCATTCACTGTAGATGATAAATATACGCACGCGCCATATGCTTTTTCAGAACTGTCACAGAAACCATATATTTCAATTATTTTTGCGTTTGTTAACAAGACGTGCCTATTAAATTTTATTTCATTTAAATAACCAATTTGTGTGACAAATTCGAGCCATATATTTTTTAGTTCTGCAGGTACATTTTCATCCCAGTCTAATTTTAGATGCCAAAGTTGTTGCAAAATTAGTTTCGCTTTAATTATCGCTGGACTGATCAAACCCAACGGATCAAAAATTTGGGCAATTAACGACAGAATCGAGCGTTTGGTAATCCTTTTTTCATTTACATCTAGCTTTAATGAATATCTTAATACATCCTCATTAGCATCCCAAATTATTCCTAACGTTTTTAATTGTTTTTCATCTTGAAATAATACAAAATTTTCATCTTGACTGCTGACTGAATTCTTTATATAAGTTAAAACTGATTTGTTGTTTGATGACCATTTCCTTAATTCAAAATTTGCGCCCGTTAATATTTTTGATAACTCATGGTGAATTTCTATAGCTTCTTGTTTAGAATCTACACTGGTTAATAAATCGTCCATGTAAAAACATTTTTCAATAATTTGCGATGTTCGTGGATATTCTAATTTATTCTGTAACGCTAACTCTTTTAAACAGCGTGTCGCTTGAAACGATGCACTTGAGGTGCCATACGTAACCGTGTTAAGTTCATAAATTTTGATAGGTTCATCTGGTTTTTCTCGCCAGATTATTTTCTGAAAACAACGTTCGCTTGGATCTATATCTATAAATCATTTTTATATCAGCGCTCAAAACATAAGCTCTTAAACGTAATCTGAGTAAAATAGAATATAAATCCTCCTGAATAGTCGGGCCTGCTAAAATTAAATCATTGAATGAAATACTTGTACTTGAGCTTGCGCTTGCATCGAAAACAACTCTGCATTTCTTGGTAACTGCCGAGTCTGTCAAAACTGCGGTATGCGGTAAGAAAAATGTTTGTCCTTCCATTGAAGTGTCCGATTCTAATAATCCTTTAAATGTCATGTGTCCCAAGTTTTCATAGTCTCGCATGAAATTGATATATTGCGATTTTAAACCGTCATTTTTTCCAAGAGGTACTTCAAAGTTTTTAAAACGATCCAAAGCCATAATTTTTGTATTTCCCAATAAATCATGGCATTCTGGATTAAAAGGGTATTTTACGATAAATTTTCCGCGTTCGTCTCGTTTTGTGGTTGCCTTAAAATATTCTTCACAATACTGCTCACTTTTTGACAACAAAATTTTAGCATCCAGCTCTTCAATTTGCCAAAACTTGGTTAAAGTATCATTTAATTGCTTATTCGATATTTTTGTATTAACGTTACAAACTTGCATTTTATTTGATTCCTTATTTAAATTAAGATTTCCGCTTATGATCCATCCCAAAGATGTTTCTTGTAGTACAGGTTTATTTTCTCCTAATTTTAATTTACATTCTTTTAATAAAGTCAAAGAAAATACCTGCTCCGAGTAATAAATCTATCCTTTTTGGTACGTTAAAATGTTCATCTGCTAGTTCGAGTCCTTTTGGTAACTTTAATAGGGTTTTATCAAAATTAATTAACGGTAATTTTGAAGTAATTTGAGATAAAACCAAAAATTGTAAGTTTAACTCAAAGTCTCCATTTTTTGATT
Source organism: Galeruca laticollis (assembly GCA_963921935.1). Classification (NCBI taxonomy): domain Eukaryota; kingdom Metazoa; phylum Arthropoda; class Insecta; order Coleoptera; family Chrysomelidae; genus Galeruca; species Galeruca laticollis. The sequence continues at coordinate 153,936,101 of OY998181.1, read as the reverse complement.
TAATGTTTGCACATGTTCTATAATTAATTTTCGTTTCGATTTGATTTATTCCAGCTAACGGTATATAAATTTTTTGGCATTTTAGCCTTAATTTTTCTACTAAGGTTTCACTAATTAAGTTCGACTGACTACCTGAGTCGAGTAACGCAGTACATTTAATCCATTTTTTACTATCGTTTTGAATAAGAACCGTTGCAGTGGATAATAAAACTTGATTCGAATCAATAATCGTGTACGTGTGGGTTGCTTATGTATTTTTTTCGTCGAAATTACCATTTTGTGTATAATTTTCATTTGATTGATTTATTTCTGATGATATATTCTGGCTTCTTGTCGATATAGTAGGTCTTGAGTGTTGTGACGTTTCATTTTGAACAGGAGCGCAGAACGTGCTTGATTGCCGATTGACCCTCGAATCAGCCGATTCTCTTGGCTGCGCATACGCCTGACGCGACGATGGTTGTTGCGAGGCAGCGTTGCCATATTGTGAACGTTGTATCGGATTTTGAATGTTTTGTTGAAATTGTCTGTAATTATCTACGTGTAATGCGGTGTTATGTTTTAAATCACATTTTTTACATCCTCTGGATAAACAATCTTGTTTAAAATGACCAGATCTTAAACAGTTGGTGCACAATTTGTGTTTATATAATTCCTGATATTTTTCCTTAATATTTAAATTAATAAATTTTTGACATTGATAAATAAAATGATTTTTATTACAAGTTAAACATGTGTTTTCATTTGATGTGTTTATAGGTGATTGAACGTGTCCCACTATCCTTAAGTTTGTGTTTTGTTTTCTGAATGGTGTTTTAATACGTGAAGAAGTGAATTCATTTGAATTATTGTGTTTTAAACTGTCCATAGAATGAACGGCTTCTAAAGTAAAGCACTTTTTTGTTAAAAATTCAGTGAATTCTGACATTGTTGGCAAACTTCGATCATTTTGTTTGTTTTCCCATTCCTTTTTCGTCCGGTCATCTAATTTTTGCAAAATTATTGGAATCAATAAAGCGTCCCACATTTTAACAATTTTTCCAATGCAGATAAATGTTGATATAATAAATCTAACAATTTTCTTAACATCGATGAAGATTCTCGTGTAATGTTCGGTAATTCGAACAATAATTGACATACGTGCGTGTTTTATAATAGCTCTACGATTTTCATATCGTTTTCTTAATAAGTCAAAGGCAATTGTGTAATTGTCGGCCGTTAAATCCAAATTTTCTATCAGTTTCAATGCGTCATCCTGACAACATGATTTTAAATACATTAATTTTGACACCTCGCTAATATCCTGTCGTTTTTCTACCAAAGCTTCAAATTGATCGCGAAAACTAAACCAGGTTTCATATTTTCCGTAGGATTTGGGCAAATTTAAATCAGGAAGATTTGCTACAACGCTTTTATTTTGTAAATTAGGACTAAAAGTAGTATTGTAATCATTTAATTGATGAAATTTAGCAAAAATATTTTTTAATTTAGAAATTTCCGTGTAAAATAACGATTCGGTGTCTAACCTATTAGCCTTTTCATTGGAATCTAAAAATTAATTAAATTTCCAATTTTAGCCTGGAAAATCTGGAATGCTTCCTTAATTTTTAATAGTGCTTTTGTATAAGTTAACTCCAATATAAACTATGGAAGACTTTCAAAAAAATTGATTTGAACCTTAAAACATTGTTTGTGTTAATTCCCTTGAGTTTAAAATGAATTATTAGTTTAGGTGTTTTTTTAAACAATGGAATACTTTTTTTTGTGAAATATGACTCTTAAATACTTTAGAGAATTTTTACTGTGGCTTAATGTTTAATCCAATGATCCTTGGAAGCCTGAAAGTGTGCTTAATTTTCAATTTTATCCCGGAAATCCTGAAAATATCCTTAATTTTCAGTAACGCCTTTGAAAGTTGTGGTTTTTGTATAAATTTACTCTAATATAAATTACGCAAGACTTTCAGAAAATTGATTTGAACCTTAAAACCTTGTTTGTGTTTATTCCCTTGAGTTTAAAATGAATTATTAGTTTAGGTGTTTTTTTTAAACAATGGAATACTTTTTTTTGTGAAATATGACTCTTAAATACTTTAGAGAATTTTTACTGTGGCTTAATGTTTAATCCAATGATCCTTGGAAGCCTGAAAGTGTGCTTAATTTTCAATTTTATCCCGGAAATCCTGAAAATATCCTTAATTTTCAGTAACGCCTTTGAAAGTTGTGGTTTTTGTATAAATTTACTCTAATATAAATTACGCAAGACTTTCAGAAAATTGATTTGAACCTTAAAACCTTGTTTGTGTTTATTCCCTTGAGTTTAAAATGAATTATTAGTTTAGGTGTTTTTTTTAAACAATGGAATACTTTTTTTGTGAAATATGACTCTTAAATACTTTAGAGAATTTTCACTGTGGCTTAATGTTTAATCCAATGATCCTTGGAAGCCTGAAAGTGTGCTTAATATTCAATTTTTTCCCGGAAATCCTAAAAATATCCTTAATTTTCAGTAACGCCTTTGAAAGTTGTGGTTTTTGTATAAATTTACTCTAATATAAATTACGCAAGACTTTCAGAAAATTGATTTGACCCTTAAAACCTTGGCTGTGTTTATTCCCTTGGCTTTAAAATGAATTATTAGTTTAGTATGACTCTCAAATACTTTAGAGGATATTCCTAGTAGTTACTCTGTAATAAATGAAACTAAATAATTAAACAATATAATGAAAAAATCATGAAAATTCTAAAAAATTGACCATTGTTTCAATATCATCGTCAGAGGTTACATTTCATAACATGTTTAAACATCATCATTATCATGTATAAGCATCATGTAGCTTCCCGACGATGATATCAAAACAATTGTCAATTTTTTTGAATTTCTATCATTTATCCATTATATCGAGGAATTATTTAGAAACAGTGCCAACAGTGGCATAAGTAGATTCCATACAGTAAGGTTCGAAACAGTAAATTTTATTCTCAGTTCATTTATTATGCATTCAATCATCATTGACATCATGAAAATGCGCTTTTACAATTTTGTGCTGGAAAATCTGGAAATATCCTTAATTTTCAGTAACACCCTTGAAAGTATATGCAGTTTTATACATTTACTCTCACATAAATTATGACTTTCAAGAAATCGATTCGATTCTTAAAACCTTGGATGCATTTGAAATTAATCAACACCAATAAATCCTGTTAAGTTAATTTTATTTTCCTTCATTTACTTCTTTTTTCCTATTACTATCTCTATATTTATCTATCTTAATTTTGGCATATAAAAATGTTCTATAATGAGATATACCATTTAAATGATCGAAATTATAATTTTTTTAAAAATCGAGATCACAATTTTTTAATAGGTAAGCTTTTTGTATATATTATAAGCTAAACTTTCCACTTTGAATTATTAAATTTCATTCAATGTAACTGAAATCCGAGGTTTTCATATTTTTAACGCCCCAGTCGCTCCATTAATAGCTCTTAAGAATAGTAACAACTTGTCTTCAGAAAAAACCAAATACACTACCTATGTTAGCCAATCTAAGCAGAAACTCACAAGAGCAAATCCTCGGGCAGTTCAATAATATTTGGACCCACCAATCTCCAATACCACAAGACTGGAAAGAATACATAATAAAACCAATATTAAAAAAGGACAAACCGAATATTTACCAATCATATAGTCCCATATCTTTAGCATCTTGTGTTTTGAAGACGTATGCATGGCTAATAAAGAATCGTTTAGAATTTTGGTTAGATAAAATGCAATTGTTACCTAAATCGCAATATGGTTTCAGACTGGTATGATCTATACAAGAAAGTTTAACCAATCTGGTCACTGATATCCAAATAACATTCACTAGAATAACTCATTTTCTGCCAATTTTCCTGACATAGAAAGAGCATACAATAACGTAAACCTGAATATAGTAGAACTAGTAGAGGCTTCATTGACGTGCGACAGACACAGGTAGGTTTACCCTAAGGTATCCCACCTTAAGCCCACTGCTTTATATAATATACACACAAGAATTAGAAAATTTATTAAAAACAGACACTAAAATATAACAATTTGCTGATGATATTTGTATCTATTCAGAATCAGAACAAATCTGTGATAACACCGTTTTTCACAATATTAAACATAAAAAACATTAAAAATTGACCAAAGAAGTTGGTTTAAAAATATCAGAACAGAAATCAAACATTTGCAATTTTACAAGAAAAATGTACAATCCACCAAGTTACATCAAACTGTCATCATTCAATATTAAATATGAAATAAATGTCAAATTCCTGGGTATATATCTTGATATGAAGCTTAACTACAAAAACACATTAACTACATTATGACAAGGGCAGCAAATGTAATTAACATTTTAAAGTCAATACGCGGGCAAAAATGGGGAGCAGACTCTAACAATATTCTACCATAACATCGCCAAAGCCCAACTAGAAAAAATAGAAGAATTTGAATTTGCGATATCTGATCAGTGCCATTATAAATATACTTGAGGATGAATTCAGAGAACCACCAATGGAAATATGAAGGGTTTTACTAGCAGGAATTTACATTAGAACTTATAACTAAAAATATTGGAACAGTAGAGAATTGGCAAATTTTATCTAAATTATATAATAGTCAGAATTACTGGGCTCACAACAAAAAAGCCCTATAATCAGGTCAAAAAATATAAAGAAATCATACATCAAACAGAAAGTTTAGCAAATCACATAATAGTTGTCTAATTTCAATTGTTATAAATATCACCTAAATATGTTTGTGATATTCATGATATAAAAAAATTCCAAGTCTGTATTCTTCCTTTCCAGCTAATATTACTTTATATATCTGTTTATAATTAGAAAAAGTTTGAAAAACAATAAAGTATACGCCTCATAACGTTCATTCAAATTTTTAAAAAAATTGAAGGAAATTAAAAATTATTAAAAACAAAAATAAAAAAATACCCTTCCATATTATGCAGAGACACACCACCTTTTATTCTCTTCAAAAATGGAAACAAGTTACGTAAACCCAAACGGAAACTTCTTAGAGCAAATCAACCATTTCTTGCCAGAATACAAATATATATATATATATATATATATATATATATATATATATATATATATATATATATATATATATATAAGCAACGAATGGATTAGTGGGTATTGCACGCAAATAGAAGAAGGGGCTACTGAAAAGAGTGGTAACCGCAGACATGCATGTTTCTAGCTCATTAGCCGTCATCGGTACGGTACAACCAAGAAAAGATGTGAAACATGAGAGCAAAGGTGTTGAATGAAACATGAGAAAATATAACAGAATTCAGCAGGATAGTCAAACACAACATTTGTGTCAGTAATATTAGAAGATCTCGAATATTCGAGACAACAACCAACATAGACACGGAGGTGCATATAACACTCCCGTCTGAAACTTCCGACCCAGATTAATGAAATAATAACAAGATGTACGAATAGTGCGTGACATATGAACAATAAGCAACGAATGGATTAGTGGGTATTGCACGCAAATAGAAGAAGGGGCTACTGAAAAGAGTGGTAACCGCAGACATGCATGTTTCTAGCTCATTAGCCGTCATCGGTACGGTACAACCAAGAAAAGATGTGAAACATGAGAACAAAGGTGTTGAATGAAACATGAGAAAATATAACAGAATTCAGCAGGATAGTCAAACACAACATTTGTGTCAGTAATATTAGAAGATCTCGAATATTCGAGACAACAACCAACATAGACATTCGTTGCTTATTGTTCATATGTCACGCACTATTCGTACATCTTGTTATTATTTCATTAATCTGGGTCGGAAGTTTCAGACGGGAGTGTTATATGCACCTCCGTGTCTATGTTGGTTGTTGTCTCGAATATTCGAGATCTTCTAATATTACTGACACAAATGTTGTGTTTGACTATCCTGCTGAATTCTGTTATATTTTCTCATGTTTCATTCAACACCTTTGCTCTCATGTTTCACATCTTTTCTTGGTTGTACCGTACCGATGACGGCTAATGAGCTAGAAACATGCATGTCTGCGGTTACCACTCTTTTCAGTAGCCCCTTCTTCTATTTGCGTGCAATACCCACTAATCCATTCGTTGCTTATTGTTCATATGTCACGCACTATTCGTACATCTTGTTATATATATATATATATATATATATATATATATATATATATATATATATATATATATAAGGTATTTGGATTTTTCTTGGACCAATTTATATATATATTTCCATTTAGCGATTTCTTGGGATTCGGTCCTTATTTTCAAAATTCATTAAACTATATATCTCATAACATTTTATTTACTTGACGTTTCGGCCGATTTTCGAGCCTTTTTCAAAAATACTACAATATAAAATCCTAGTGACAATCACAGTTCATAATAAGTCTCAAACACATAGTTAAAATTTAAATAAAATTCTACTTACAGATATTTGGAACAAGAATCTTTTTACCCACATAGTGGGAACGTCACATTTTAAAATTTATCAACAACTTGACCTGAATAAAACAACTCAATTAGTTGGAGGTACACAAACAACAACTTCAAGATTGATAATTGATGTATTTTATTATCTATTATCCTTTTTGTTTTGCGATTTAATGCATTAACATGAACGGACAATGAATTAATTTGTAAAGGGTATAGAAATTATGACTACGTATAATAAAAAGTAATTCAATTGTAGGCTGTGGATTGGATTTGTACTTTTTTTTGGTTAATTAATCAAATTGTGATAGATTTTGCTCAAATTGTTTGTGTCTATTTTGGAATTAACAGCATTTTTGTTATTTTGAATACATATCATTTCGTAAATTTCTCGTTTTTTTGTATTTTTTTCCGTTTTTAGGATTTTTGTTTCCTCATAATTAAATGTATGATTATTGTTAGTTGTGTGACTCGTTAGTGCAGTTTTATTCTTTTTATCGTACTTGTGGCTGTTAATCCTATTTTTCAAATGTTGACTTGTTTGTCCTATGTATACACTATCACAATTTCTACAGGGGATCTCATAGACTACATGACTTTTTTTGTCTTTTGGAATTTTTGATTTTAGTTGACTAAAATGTTTGTTTAGTAGATTATGTCCTTTGTAGCTTAGCTGTACCTTTTCGTGTTTAAAAACGTTGTTTATTTTTTCTGTTAATTTTGGAATATACGGTAGTATTAAAAAGTTGGAGTTTTTTTGTTTGTTTGTTGTACAGATGGAAGTCGAGTTGTAATACTTATGTATTCTTTTTTTGAAAACATTATTTACCATTTTTTCGGGATAGCTGTTTATTTTCAACGCCTGTTTAGCTTTTTCAATCGCCGTATGTCTATATTCAGTATCAGAAAGAATAATTGCTCTGTCGGCCAGACCTATAATAGCAGATTTTTTTTGGGATATGTGGTGGTGTGAATTAAAATTAAGATATCTACCTGACCAAGTAGATTTGGTATACCAAGCAGTTTTAATTTCTCCGTTTTTATTGTGTATAGTTAAGTCCAAAAAGTTTATTTGATGGTTTTGCTCTGTTTCGATAGTAAACTGTAATTTGTGGTGATAATTATTAAATTCTCGTAACACATAATCACATTTATCTTTTGGAATGGCTAGCAGGCAATCATCCACGTATCTATAGAAAAAAGGTGGTTTGAAGTTCAGTCTATTTATTACCGTTGTTTCTAGTTCCTCCATGACCAACTGTGCAATTACAGTTGAAAGAGAAATTCCCATTGCGCAACCTTCGAAATATGCTCACGTACAAAGAAATTGGAGAAAGCTACGGGAAAAACGTCGTTGACAAATTAAAGCAGTTCTCAAGTGTACTTAGAAAAATAGTCAAACAGAAGAATAGAAGAATCTTTTTACTTCAATGTAAAAATGATAATTTATCACCTGTATTTCTGAAATTTAATGTTAAACATATTTCGTTTGGTTGCAGTTATTTGGAACAAAGATTTATGCATATTTTCAGTAATTTCAAACGTAACACAATCAATTTACTTCTCACTGACACAACTAAAAACTTGAACATATTGAATAAAAATAAAGAAAAACTTAATAATGAAATTAAAAACATGTTACCAAATTTTATATATCAGTGTATTTTAGAAAGAGAAAACAACAAAAATGAACAATTATTTGTAAAAATTAAAAACAAAAACATCAATAAATTAGACAAATTGCGGAATAAACACAACAATTTACCACAAAATGTAAATAAAACAGATTGGATAGAGAATTTGACAGATACGGACATTCCCAGTGACGTTATAGATGTATTAAGTTTAGGACCCAATTTCTCATTACCAATAGAAAATAAAAATGATATTCCTATTGCAGACATAATTTGTAATATAGAAACAACATTATTAAACTTGCCACCACAAAATAGAGATGAAATTAGGTCAAAATGTACAAATGTGCTAACGAATTACAAAAACAATTTTAATTCTACCAAACACAGTCCTCAAAGTAAAATATTATCACGTAAATTGAAACGCACTAAAATATTTTTAAAAAAACATCCAGAGCTTAAAATTCTAAAACCAGATAAAACAAACAAAACGGTTATTATGCATGAAACTGATTATGAGAACAAAATGAAAGAATTATTATTGGATAATAATACATACAAAGAAATGAAAAATGATGCTACAAATATATTACAAAAGAAAAATAACGAATTAATTAAAAAATGGGAAAATAATTTATACATATCACCAAAAATAGCTAAAGACTTGAAGATACAAAATTCAATTCCACCTAGGATATACGGATTACCAAAGCTCCATAAACCCAACATTCCGTTACGCCCAATAGTATCTTGTATTCAATCGCCATTCGAAAAATTATCAGCTTTTTTGAAAAACATATTAAATAATGTAGCATATAAAAACGAATATTACATTAAAGACGTTTGGCAATTCAAAAATAAAATTAAAAATATATCAATACCCACAGATCACATTATTGTATCTTTGGATGTGGTATCCATGTATACAAACATTACTTTAGATTTAGTTCAAAATGTAATTGAAAAACAATGGGACCTAATTAAAAACTACACGGATATTCCTCTTGATGAATTTTTAGACTCTGTCAAATTAGTAATAAATTCAACTTATTTTTTATACAAAGATACGTTTTACAAACAAATCGAAGGTTGCGCAATGGGAATTTCTCTTTCAACTGTAATTGCACAGTTGGTCATGGAGGAACTAGAAACAACGGTAATAAATAGACTGAACTTCAAACCACCTTTTTTCTATAGATACGTGGATGATTGCCTGCTAGCCATTCCAAAAGATAAATGTGATTATGTGTTACGAGAATTTAATAATTATCACCACAAATTACAGTTTACTATCGAAACAGAGCAAAACCATCAAATAAACTTTTTGGACTTAACTATACACAATAAAAACGGAGAAATTAAAACTGCTTGGTATACCAAATCTACTTGGTCAGGTAGATATTTTAATTTTAATTCACACCACCACATATCCCAAAAAAAATCTGCTATTATAGGCCTGGCCGACAGAGCAATTATTCTTTCTGATACTGAATATAGACATACGGCGATTGAAAAAGCTAAACAGGCGTTGAAAATAAACAGCTATCCCGAAAAAATGGTAAATAATGTTTTCAAAAAAAGAATACATAAGTATTACAACTCGACTTCCATCTGTACAACAAACAAACAAAAAAACTCCAACTTTTTAATACTACCGTATATTCCAAAATTAACAGAAAAAATAAACAACGTTTTTAAACACGAAAAGGTACAGCTAAGCTACATGTAGTCTATGAGATCCCCTGTAGAAATTGTGATAGTGTATACATAGGACAAACAAGTCAACATTTGAAAAATAGGATTAACAGCCACAAGTACGATAAAAAGAATAAAACTGCACTAACGAGTCACACAACTAACAATAATCATACATTTAATTATGAGGAAAGAAAAATCCTAAAAACGGAAAAAAATACAAAAAAAACGAGAAATTTACGAAATGATATGTATTCAAAATAACAAAAATGCTGTTAATTCCAAAATAGACACAAACAATTTGAGCAAAATCTATCACAATTTGATTAATTAATCAAAAAAAAGTACAAATCCAATCCACAGCCTACAATTGAATTACTTTTTATTATACGTAGTCATAATTTCTATACCCTTTACAAATTAATTCATTGTCCGTTCATGTTAATGCATTAAATCGCAAAACAAAAAGGATAATAGATAATAAAATACATCAATTATCAATCTTGAAGTTGTTGTTTGTGTACCTCCAACTAATTGAGTTGTTTTATTCAGGTCAAGTTGTTGATAAATTTTAAAATGTGACGTTCCCACTATGTGGGTAAAAAGATTCTTGTTCCAAATATCTGTAAGTAGAATTTTATTTAAATTTTAACTATGTGTTTGAGACTTATTATGAACTGTGATTGTCACTAGGATTTTATATTGTAGTATTTTTGAAAAAGGCTCGAAAATCGGCCGAAACGTCAAGTAAATAAAATGTTATGAGATATATAGTTTAATGAATTTTGAAAATAAGGACCGAATCCCAAGAAATCGCTAAATGGAAATATATATATATATATATATATATATATATATATATATCAAAGAGGTCCAAAAACTTTCCTTCAACTATATATATATATATATATATATATATATATATATATATATATATATATATATATATATATATATACAGATGGTTCCAAGACAAGCAAAGGATGCGGATGCGCCTTTTACGATGCTAGCACTTCCCATAAGTCTGTGAAGCGATTTCCTAAAGAAACATCAATTTATATACTTGAAAATTACGCTGTGATATGTTTCATCAACTGATATAAGAAATACAGTAATTTTTAGAGACAGGTTACAAAATATTCATAACTCTTCAAATTCCCGTGTGGAATTAGAAATTCTAAAAGAACATCATAATATAAGACAACAAAATAAAAATACCATAGTGGTCTTGATAAAGGGTCACTCAGGTATAAAAGGAAATGAAATTGCTGACAGGTTAGCAAAATCGGCCATTTCTTCAGGAGAACCATTAACAATAAAATCCGTACCACATTCCGACCTTAAGTGTGAATATAGGAACAGTCTGCTACTCGAATGGCAAAGAGTTTATGAAAGTAACATTCATGGACCGAACTACAAAAGCTGCCGAGTCAAGATTCCACGTACGAGATGGTTCTATAGGATATCACATAGAGAATTCATTGTTACCATAAATAGAATAAGATCAGGACTTGCTATGACACCGCTATATAAACAGAGAATAGGTATAATTGAAAATCCAGCTAGCACATGTGGCGAACTTGGTGATTTAACCCATGTAATACTAGAATGCTCCCAATTCCAAGCAAATCTAAATACTTTCTATGAGGATTTAATAGATCTCAAAGCAAAACTACCTATATGTGTAAACCAAATTGTATTCAGCAACAACACTAATATTTTATATTGTCTTTATAATCACCTGAAAAGGTGCAAAATGAAATTGTAAAACCTGATACTAAGATAAATACATTGTAAGCAATTTTGCGATTAAACATCTTGTAAGTGCGTCGAAGAAAAAAAAGGAAAAAAAAAGAAAGAAAAGAGAAAAAAAGGGAAAAAAAGAAAGGAAAAAAAACAAAAAAGAAATAGAAATAGATGCACAAGTACTAACAACATACATAGCATACTAACACGGAGAACGTATATCTGCATGTTCATTGTTTACAAGAAAACCTTGTTTAAACATACTAACATAATTGTTTACAAGAAAACTTTGTTTAATAACTCGTCCGTAAAAACGGATTACAAATTAAATCTGGCTAATTGGTCTCTGCCAAAGCCAACCAACTACTTAAAAAAAAGACAATCATAAAACTTCACGTATTATGAATTGGACAGCAATATTCTGCATTATGAGTATAACAAGCCATGCCCATAACAAGGATAGAGGGACCTGTTGTAATTTGTTTTATTTTTATCGAACCGTACAGTCCACTTACACTCCCATTACTAGCATGGTTTATTCTTATTTGCAAAAAGATGAGAAATACTCTAGCATGTAAAAAGTACGAATAACTATCCTTAATTTTACCTTTAGATAAATCTGATGACATTCCTTTCGACAAAGTACTGCTTGGTGAATGATCAAAACTAGATTCTGCTGCAATACTACCATCGCTGCTATCTCTGGACACTATACTATCTCCTGTGAACCTTCTGGTAAGCGGCGAAGACGTAAGCTCGTTATGTCTTCTTAATGATGAAGGAGAACACTTTTCTAGATTGTCTGTAGAACGTGACCGAGGTGTGGGCGTCATTAATCCTACAAAAACAATCAATATTTCAACATTAAGTGAATATTTCCTGAGATAATTTACTACCTCGTAACAATGGTGAATTTCGACTCAATTTCGGAGTTTTACGATCCTCGCTAAGCGATGGAGAAGAAAAGTCGTGATTTGGACTTCCAGCGGTGTGAAAAGAATGACAATCATCCGAAGTTGGAGTTACTGAGCCTGGACGGAAGAAAGAATCCAAACCTTCAACTAAATCTTGCGAAAGTGAGTCAGTAGTGTCGGGAGGATTGACCACCGGTCGTGTTGGTGCTCTAGTTTTCGCCCTTCTTGGTCGACCTGAAACCCCATACGACATGTATTTATTGTGAAAAAAATTTATTATTGGTTAGATTTGGGCTCATGATAATAGTAAAGCAAAGTCAAAGAGAAAATATGAAATGTGTTACGAGTATTTAATTCAAAGGAAATAAAGAGAAAATTTCAATTCTTGAAAAGATAAACTTACTGCCGATCCTGCTGAAGGTCCTAGAAAGATTATTACCATAAATAACATACTTAGATACAAATACATACGAATGGATACCCTTTCACTAATTTTGATTCAGGAAAAAATGAGCAAATCCTCATTAGAAGACCAAAAATAATTAATATACAAGATTAAAAACCATCTTCCAATAATATATTTTGAACTGATAACACCTTAGCTAAGTAACAGAAGAGAGTTCAGTATAAAAATGAAACTATTATGAATAACCGACAACTCAGTAATAATAGTGGGCAATAAAAATCCATGTGTAGCTGCCATGATTCTGCAGATAGATTTAAATGATATTCAAACATGACTGAGCAAATGGGAAAGTAAGAAAAGAGTTTCATCCACCTGTTTATCTAAATGTAATTATACTATCCCCTTTTTAGGTAAGTTCCTTCCAAATTTTCAATGTTATCAATTCCTGGTCCTTTTTTGGTTTAGGGGGAGATGTATGTAAAATACGATATGATGAGCTGACTCATTTCATAATATATAATAATATTATCCTCATAACATTGTAGAAACAGCTTTCAACAATAAGATACATACTACTTTATGTGACTATATTTTGTAACTGAATAACGTGGTTTTCCACGTAAAACATTTAGTTTCAATGGAAAAATTTCATTTCAATGCTTGAGATACTTCACTTCATACAAACAATCTAACAAAAAACTTTTTTTTCTCAATGTTCACTCAAATTTGATTTATTTACATACATTATAAAATAAAATCATATTTCAAATATAATCAAAAATAGAAAAGTTGACAAATTCCAATTAAATAGTGAACATTTCAAAATTATGCACTTAACGATTTGAATAAAAACTTTACATCGCCAAATAATTATTCGAGTTGACTAGAACTTGAATTTGGTGTGAAACAATCAGTTTCTCCAAGAGTAAAATATTAGTAGTGGTACAAATGATTCCAATTGCACATATAATAAAGTAACCAAAAAGACAAAGACCTTCTCCCAACTCCAAAACCCCTAAACCAAGAGTGAGTCTAGTTTATTTTTACGAATATAGTCTTGTAAGACTTTTCTTTATAATGGTGCCTAAAAAATAGTGAGACATAGAAATTTTTGTGGCTCCCTATCTAAAACTCAAACGCTAAGCATTTACTAACCTTTGTTGAGAAAAATTCCTTTGACTAGGTGTTGAAGCTGATGTCCTGTGTTGGGTAACTCTGTAACGGAATCTTCTTCTTCAGAGTTACATGGAAGAGACGGTAATAAACTAGGTATATCATCGGCAGATATACCTTCAACGCTGTCGACTACTGACTTAGGCCTTAATTTACGTCCATGTAGACTTTTTCGTTTGATTGAGAGATGTGGAGTCGCCTAATCAATGAAAAAATGTAATAACAATCTTCATGTATATACAAGAATGTTTATTACCATTAACTTGTGAAAAATACAGCTAGATAATATTCTAAGCAAATAAAACTGACATAAAATGAGTAAAAAACAAAAAAAGGAAGTGGGTAGTTGTAAAAATGTGACTATAAAAAAATATCCAATAAAAAATAATTGTTTGAGGTACGTGGTGACAGAAAGTATCAACCAACAATACATTTTTTACTGGAATACTGATGAAATTATTTATCTAAATAATATTTATCCTCGTTAGGGGTAGATGAAAATAAATATTTCTTCTGTTCTTCCCAAAAGATTCGAACTTGATTATTTATTATTATTTAAGTCATGTAAAATATTATTCTAATTTTCTGAAAATGTTATTTGTTTGGCCAAATTATACTCTGTGTCATTTCCCTTTATCCCAATATGTCCTTTAATCCAAAAAAATGACAAAGCCAAATATATTTATTATATTAGATGAATTATAATATTATATATTTTAGAAAAAAAATTACTATCAATTTTGAAGAGGATTTAAAATCTCACATTATTATTAACACTCTTAACAACTATTTTAAGGCATAATCTTTAGCTAAAGCTTCAAATGATAATATTAAACAAGAATTTGGAATTTTACTTGAATATCTATAATAGGTAATAGAAACATAGAAAGTAAAACCTATTCATTCGGTATCAATACTGTATCATTACTGTTGATAGACTTTTGATTAAATATTGGGTTCCCCTAAGTGTGCTATTGGTTTGAGTATAACAGCACTAAAGTTCAATTTATAAAAATAAATTTATCCAAATATAATGACTAGATTTACTTATTTTCATTATAAGGCAGAAACCAATAAGGGATTCATTTTATTTTTCCAATAAATTGTTCTTTACGAATAACTGAACTATACTTTGAAGTAGTTCACTATTTTTGACAAAATTTTTCAACTTCATTATTTGTTTAGAAAGGTATGTCTCATGTAGAGCTTCATCAGCAAAGCTTGAGTAGATGGTTTCATAACACCAAAGCAAATTCGAATTGCATTATAGTAAATTTTGTTTAAGCATGTTATAATTTGTTGCTAAATCATACATAATCTAGTTTTGAGTGAATAAATGTCTTATAGAACTGAAGTGAGACATGTGGATCCACAACAAATTTGGTTTTAGTTTTTCCCGCTATTCTTCTTAGGTGTTTCATTTCCATTGCATTTTCATCTCATGTTTCCCCCTAATTGTCCAATTTTCTGCTGCATATGTTATAGTTGGTACTGCTATTGCGTTATATATTTTCATTTTATTGATTTATTTGCCCTGTTAGTTATCTCTGCATATATATTCCCATATATGCATTTCGCTATTAAAACACATCATCGGCATATAGTAAGCTGTTCATTTTTACGGTTTCCATGTTTCTGTATACAATTATTGTACTCTTCACTTTGTCTTTTTATGTTCCTAACTATCTTGTCCATATTAAGTATAAACAGTAACGGGTTTAAACTGTCCCCTTGTTTTATTCCTCTGTCCATTATAAACTCCTCTAATGTCTGCCCTGCAAATTGTATTCTAGCCCTTACCTTATTTGTGCCTCTTATAGCCTGTATTAATCCTCTAGGTATTTCCATTTCCTCTAGTATTGTCCATACTTCTTTTCTAACAACCATGTCAAATGCTGATTTCAAATCAATAAATACCAGGACCAGTTCTTCCCCTTTCTCAATTGTTCGTTCTATTAAGTTTCGTACAATGTATATATTATCACTTCGAACTGCGTTATAGTAAATTTTGTCTAGGCGTCTTATAATTTGTTGCTAAATCATACATAATCTAGTATTGAGTGAATATATGTCTTATAGAAGACATGTGGATCCACAACAAATTTGGTTTTAGCGACAGATTTAACGTATTAATGCCTTTTAATATGCTCTAAGTGTTTATTGGATAACATTAGAACTATTTTATGGAAATCATCAACATAATGGAAAATATTTAAATATTATTACTTTAGCCATTTGTTATATTATGTTTGTTTGTGGAGTGTAGTCTACTGATCAACTAGAATAAAATTTTGCATTGCTCTTGATGTGGTTCTTTTATTACATAATGAATATAGTGATTTCAGCAGAGTTACAAAAACGTGACGTCTAGTGTAATTTCTAACTCAAACACTATTTTTAGAAAAATAATAAAAACCAGTAACACTCTGATACTAAACTCATAGATACAATAATACTAAAAAATATTTTAAAGAGATTTCTTTGGTGCCTCAGAAAGGAAAATAAATGTGTACATACACACCCAAATTCTACGAACACAATTAATCACACATCTTTTGTACTTACTAAATTCAAATATTCCAGTTTCTGCGTGATAAACAAACAATAACATTTAAAAAGAAACAAGTATACGTTTTCTATAGAAATTAAGGTAAACATATTCAAATATTAAGAACCATCCAATGTTATACCATCATCTGTACTTTTATAGGAGCATCAGGGAGGAAATTTATTTTCAAACAATTTTATGGCAACAAACATTCAAAAAGAAGAGATGTTCGGTATTTAATTTCCTCTTTATGATCCAGTTTGCATTACAGTGATTTTAGTTGTTTATTCGGTGTAAATGGAATCAACTACTAAACTCTCATGTCTTGTAGAGGTTTTGTTACTGTTTCCTGATGCAACTCTAAAAACTGCACTAACAGAATTTAATTATCGAGCTTTCAAAATATTAATCCATGTTTCAGTATGAGATAAAATTGATAGTCATTCTTCACAAAAATGCCCGTAGTGTAATAAACAAGTTCCCAAATCGACTTAGAATTAATGTTTTTAATTTAAAATATTCATTTCTATTCAGACTGAAATAATATGTAAAAATAGTTTGGAAACTACTCACGGAATAAAATGGTTTGTTACCTTATTCAAGGGGGCGCATCTACTTTTGAATTCAATTGTTCTTTGTTTAAACATAAATTTAAATGTACAGAATGATTTATACCAGTCTAGCATAGTTGATACTCTTTATTTTTAATTCAACACTGTATATTTGTGTATTTTTGAAACATGAAATTTGGAAATTATTTATCCTTTCTATAAGAAAGATTTTAATGAAACTATTATTGGCTGGAAAACATATATAAGACATGAGTGAATGAAACGACGATTACTCAGTGTGTATTTTATTATTAAAAATGTAGTATCGGTTTTACTTTCGTCGAGTAAACATGTTCTGATAAATAGCATTTATCGCGACGGAATATTACTGATAATAGTTTGCATAAAAACAAAAAGGACTAAAAATCGAATGTGATAGTGCTGTAAACTGAATTTATACTTTTTATAGTGTGTACAAACAATAATTTAAATACAATCAAAAAATGATGCCAACTGGTAATGGGCCGGGTTTATTGGGCTTTCCACAAGCAACCAACACAAAATAATGTACAAGGTCAAACATATATTCCGATGTTCCAAACACCCAATAATATACAGGGTCATGCAATATTCAATAATTGCATACCTTCACAAATGATTCACAATCAAGCCAGTATTATTTTCCGCCAAATCAAGAACAATATTTAAATATGCAACAATCATCTAGTAATCATTCAAATACTTAAATACATAATACGCCGTATTCAAGAATGACTTCTACCAGCGAAGATGAAGATAACACTTATTCTGCTCAAGAAAATCCATTGCAAGTGGTCAAAGGAACGAAAAGAAGGAAATACAGAAGTAGTAAAAATGCTGAAGAAGAAACTTCACTTAACAATAAGTACACGGTACTAAATTCACAAACAGATGGTTCCAATAATAACAATAATGATGGTGAAAACACTGAAATAAGTAAACCTCCTCCCATATTTGTAAATGGAGTAGTCAATTTACCAGAGATAAAAAAAAACTAAGCGATATAATTGAAGCCGAGGAATACACAACAAGAAGCATGGCAAATGACACTATAAAAATTTGTTGTCAAAATCCGGATACATATAGAAAACTGGCTAGTTACATGAGAGAAAATAATATAATCCATCATACGTACCAACCCAAGGAAGAGAGATCCTATCGTGTCGTAATTAAATATTTGCACCATTCAATAGACTTGAAAGATATAAAGGATGAATTAATTAAAAAGGCCTCAATGTAAGAAATATAGTCAATGTTAAACATCGAATAACCAAGGAACCTCTTAACAGGTTTTACGTCGATTTGGAACCTTCTAATAACAATAAAAAAGTTTAGGAAATAACTAGGCTTCTAAATAGTGTCATACAAATAGAACCACCAAAAAAGACAACAAATTAGCTCAATGTACAAGATGTCAATTGTAGAAATCTACAAACCTCACAACACAATACCAGACATAGAAATTACGGAATTTCTAGAACTCCCTATCCAAACAAACCAAACAATCGACCTGATTACACCAAAAGACATAGCAAATGAAATAAAACTTCTAAACATTAAAAAAGCCCCAGGAATGGATTTAATAACTCCAAAGATGTTAAAAGAGTTACCGCGAAAGGGTATAGTACTCCTCACTTACCTATTTAATGCAATTATTCGAATCCAATATTGGCCAGAAAAACTCAAAATTGCTGAAATAATTCTAATACTTCACAACCTGGGAAAGACCCACATGAAGTAAAATCTTATCGACCTATCAGTCAGCTTTCAACTATATCAAAATTATTAGAGAAACTGATTCTTCAAAAAATTGATCTTGATTTTGATGCCAGCAATTGGATACCTGAATTTCAGTTTGGATTCCGACGAGCCCACTCCACAATCCAACAGTGTCACTGCATAACCCATACAATACTAAATTCTCTAAACAGCAAGAATATTGTACCTCAGTATTTCTAGACGTTAGACAGGCCTTCAATAGGTTTGGCATGTTGGACTATTATACAAGATTAAAAAACATTTACCAACATTCTTCAAACTATTGGAATCTTATCTAAACAATCGCCAATTCAGAGTACGAATAAAAGGAGACGTATCTGTTATGCTGCCTATCAATTCGGGTGTACCACAAGGCAGTGTCCTCGGTCCACTATTATATATCTTGTTTACTTCAGATCTCCCATTATCACCAAACATCACAATAGGAACATTTGCTGATGACACTATCACTCTAACTACCCATAGTAATGTGCTGCAAGCCCACCATATCCTCCAAGAATATCTTAAAAAAATTAGAGAAGTGGTTAAAAGATTGGAGTATCGAAATAAATGAGACAAAATCTACACATATAACCTTTACTCTAAGAAAAGACATATGTCCTCCAATACAGTTAAATAACACACAAATCCCACAATCGACATCAGTGAAATATCTGGGCTTACATCTAGATGCCAAGTTGAACTGGAAGGAACATATCAAGAAGAAACGGAAACAAATAGACCTAAGAAGTAGAGATATTTACTGGCTAATTGGACGGAAGTCTTCTCTTTCCATCGAAAATAAAATCCTATTATATAAGGCAGTAATTAAACCTATATGGACCTATAGCATTGAAATATGGGGATGCGCCAGTAAATCCAACATAGCAATTGTACAAAGAAGCCAGTCTAAAATACTAAGAAATATTGTTAATGCCCCATGGTATATAACAAATAAAATGATCCACAATGATCTGAAGATCTTAACAGTAAAAGAAGTCATTCATGAAAGAAGTGCTAGCCACCACAAGAAACTAGAAGCCCATACAAATCCTTTACTAGAACCACTACTTGAAAATGATGTAATAAGAAGATTAAAACGACGATGGCCAACTGAACTGCGAAATTAACAGGAAGCAGAAGGTCTTTTCGCTGGGGAGGACCTAGTTGACCTCAGCTTCTTCCCATAGCTAGGTCATATGCCAGCACATTAGCTTATAGAATACCATGTATTTTAATTGCTGATTTATTGCATAAAAAAATTATTAAAAATAATTATATCATTTATTTTATAATTTTAAATAAGACGTTTCGTTATTTGAATTACAATTGTACACCCTCGTTATAGGGTAGTTTTAACTATTTTACTCAAATAATAATGTAACATCAAACATTTTATTATATTGTATGTAGTAGTCACAGGATTTGATGTTTTTTGTCACCTGTTGTAGGATTTTATATTGTCGACAGTTTTGAGAATGGCCTAATGGCCGAAAGTGCTTAGCTGGAATTTTAATAATAAAATACACACTGAGTACTTGTCGTTTCATTCACTCAACTTATAGCTAGTGTGTACGCCATATTCAGACAGTTCTATATATAAGAGTACCAATGAACCAGAAATAGTTTATAAAATAGATGTCTACTCTCCAAAGTGATTATTTTATACAAATGTTGTAAAATTGGATACTGTTACATTTTCAACAAAAACAGAGCTGAAATTCCTTGTCCTCGTTCATTGGACCCCTAAAATATGCAGTCTTCATACATTTCAAAAGTGCCTTTGATACAGTAATTAGAAAGCATATGGTAAATGTACCAGAAATATTGAAGATCCCAAAAAACTAAGACGTGGGACTGTAAGACACAAAAGTAATAAAGAAACAGATATGAACTGAAGGTGAAAACATTATAAGGTTCATAAAAGCACAAATATTGCAATGGACAGGACATATAATGAGAAGAAAACCATCGGAAATGATGAGGAAAATTACAGAGTAAATCCCCATCTGGCCTAGACAAAGAGGAGTGCCCAGAAAAATATAGAGAGATGGAATTGAAGGGGATTCAAAGAGCATAGGAATAAATAACTGGAAACTAAAATGTAAAAACAGAGTAGGGTGGCAAAAGATAACGAGAATAGCCAACTGTAAAAAATAGAGAGGAGGAATGATCCACCTCAATAAATGGATCAAAATGCAATCCATTATCATTTGCCATAATCTGTACGGATTGAACGGATTGATGATGATTTTTGTATATTTTTTAATGATGAAATTTGGAAATTATTTATCTTTCCTATAAAAATGCTTTTTATAAAACTATCATTGGTTAGAAAAAATATATAAGACTACTAATGAACCAGAAATAATTTATAAAATACAGGTATACTCTCCAAAATTATTATTTTATATAAATGTTGTAAAATTGGATACTGTTACATTTCCAACAATAACTGAGCTGAAATTCCTTGCCCTCATTCATTGGACCCCCTAAAATATGTGCAAATATTCAATGCACATATAAACTGATCTTTGTACATTTCAAACATTAAATTACTAAACTAATGACTTAGGAAATTACACACTTACCAAAGGCGATAAGTCCGACTGATGGCTGCTGTCGGTTATAGAAATATCACTGGCACCGTGTCGCGAACTATCTGAACTACTTAACCTAGATCTCCTCGGGGGAGAGTCGATTCTTATTGCACTTGCATCACCTACTAATATTTTGTAGCTTCTCATTAAAACTTCGTAAACTTCGTCAGTAACTTGTTCACTTAATTGATTAGCTACCATAATGTTCAACTCTCTAGAAAGAAAAATAATATATAAATTTGTAATAAAAATAAACGGTTTTAAAGATTAAAACTAACTTTTCCGCATCTGTGGCCCTGAACAATATATTATCATAAAATTGTTACTTGTATACACTTCGGGGGATGTATCCTGCTAACAAACCGAAATTTCTCCAAAAATAACCAAAAATGTAATATATCTGGATTTATAGGACCCGCTGTACTCGCACAAGTCAGCTGAAAATCAATAGGGTACATCTGTGAGACACCTTGAACAATATTCAATGATAAAATTGGTCACTTGTATACACTCTGGAGGTTGCTAGCAAACTGAAAATTCTCCAAAAATGACAAAAATTTGGTACTTCAAGTACCATAGAACCCGGTGTACTGGCTTTAGTGAGTTGAATATCAATAGGATTCATCTCTGAGACGCTCTGAATAATATCCAATCATAAAATTGGTCACTTGTATATACTCCGGAGGCTGTATCGTGCTAACAAACTTAAATTTCTCCAAAAATATCGTACTTAAAGTACTATAGCACCTGTTGTACTGGCTCTGGTGAGCTGAAAATCAATAGGGTTCACCTGTGAAGTGTTCTGAATAATATTCAATCATAAAATTGGTGACTTGATGAACTACGGACGCTGTATCGTGCTAACAAACTGAAATTTCTCAAAAAATGACTAAAATGTCGTACTTCTAGTACCATAGCACCCGTTGTGCTGGCTCTGGTGAGCTGAAAATCAATAGGGTTTATTTGTGACATGTCCTTAACAATAATCAATCATAAAATTGGTGACTTGTTACACTCCGGAGGCTGTATCATGCTAACAAGACATGTAACGAAAAGTGGCCGACGACAACGACGACGACATACACACAGGATTTTTTTCTAAAAACAGTTTTTTTTGGGTTATTGTCGATGGAAAACGTAAAAATAACTCAAAAAAAAATTTCAAATTTCCAACTTTTTTTGTGGGTAAACCAATACTTTTCTCGCATATGAGATAGGTTGGACGGAAAAGTAAAATTAGAAGATAACATGTAAGTATACTTTGCATGATTTTCTACTGGGTACTCGCACACGGCGATCGATAGGGGCCCCGCAATTCTAGTCGTATAACGATAACCGATATTTATCAAACAAAACCTCAAAACTATATTTATTAGGAAAAAATAAAACGAAAACTATGTATGATGTCGCTGATGTCGACAGAATGTGATATACACTAAGACATAGATTTCTAAATACTTACTAAAGTTTATTTATAAATACAGTGGAGCAATAAATCAATCAATTGGCCAAATTCCATAAGCGTACTTAATATGATCTTAAGAATGAATCGTTTCGATTTAAACTGTGGTCTTTATAAAGATCCTCATATCTATGCATTTTTAGTTACGTCGGAATGAAATTTCATATTGCGTGTTTTTCTCAAAGAAATATTGGTCCTCTCGTCTAGAGTAATAATTAAAAATATCTTGCGTTTTTGGATAAACAAAAAATTGAAATATGTTTCTTAAACTACAGTGTCAATTCAATTATTACTTTGTTATACAGCGTGTCCACGGATTGGGTATTCTCTAGGTGAAAAATGTTTGAATATTAGTTTTAGTGAAAAATTTCATTCTTGATAAAAAGCTTTGCTTGTCCACCCTGTATATATTTCATTTTGTGAAATAATTTTGAAAAAAATTTGTTGATTTAGTGCAACTTTTGTATAAAACATTTTTATTTATTTCTATTTGTAACAAAATTAAGGGGGGTCAATTTATAGTGAAAACCCTGGACAATTCAGACTTATTCAAAACGTTCAAAACATTTATTTCATTCGATCATCTCCGCCTACGCCGCTGACTACCGTATTAACTTAATTTTTAATCTATTGACAATAGAAAAGAGCCTAAACTGATCCTGATACGGGGTGAAGCCACCTTCTCGACACAGAAATAGAGACAAAATAATGTTCAGGATAATATTTTAATATTACTTAGATGGTTCACACTGTATTGGTTTTGCTAGATTTATTACTCCGCCGCACTTATTAATAAGCTATTGTGGATGCTGCAAGCTACTTTTACTTTTGGAGCTTATTTGTTATCTATTAATTTGATCTGAAGAAATAAAAAAAAATCCTGAACCTTGCTCATCTTTTTTATTTGTCTAAAAAAATTGAGCTCTATTAAGGCCATATTCGCTCTACCATTCTAATGTGCCCACGGCCCCCAATAGGTTAAAGACGGCCTTTATACTTTGCAATTTTCTCATTATATTTATCTAGAAGATTCGACGGTACAGTAATATCCACGAAAAAGACCGTGTTAGCATTCTTATCCAATATATTAATTTTTTCTACAACTACTATGCAAAACACGCTTTTCTACACAAATTTTTATGCGCAAAGCAAGCCTTTTCTTAATTAGTTTGATATCCGTTAGAAAAGTAATAATGTAGAGTGTGGGAAGAGTACACGTTATGGTACTTTTCCGCACGGAAATGTCACTTTGCCCACGGAAATGTCAATGTCAAATTTTTTTGACAATACTTTATAGTGGATTTCTGGGTGTTCAAATTTTAAATTTAAACTAAAAATTCTGTAAGTAAACTATTTTTTAGATTATGTATTTCAGTTTATTGATTATAGATTATAAACAAATTCATTTATTTCCCATTATTTTAGGAACTATGAACCGAGATCATAATTTATCTTTCAAGTTGTCGAATTCCGATATTGAGAATACTCCTCCAGATATTATCGAAAAGGCTCAAAATGCAATCGAAAATTTGTTACCTGGAGTTTCAAAAAACAATACAGCAAATTTATGAACTGGAGGGAAATAAACAATATTAAATCATTCTCAGAAAATGTTTTGTTGGCTTATTTTCAAGAAATTTCTGCAATTTTAAACCGACTACACTGTGGTCTATATATTCAATGATAAGGAGCCTCATAAGTATCAAACATAACATAGATATTTCAAAGTATACAAAACTTCGAGCATATTTAAAAAAGCAAAACGAAAAAAGCTGTGACAAAAAAAAATCCCTTACATTGACATCTGTTGAAATTCATAAATTTTTAGAAGAAGCGCCAGACAATATCTATCTACTCGTCAAAGTAAGTCATAATTTTAAAGATTATATTTAGTTATTCAATCTATTATTATTTAGTAACCAATGTACTTCATAATATAGAAAAATCGAAATAAAAAACTTAAAATAAAATAAAGCAGCGGAAAGACCTAAATACAGTATTTCATAATTGTTGCCGCGATAGCTTAGTGGAAAACACATCAGCATTGGAACGAACAGGCCCCGGTTCAAATCTTGTCGACTTTTTTTTATATATTTGCAATTTATTTAATCTTTTTACTTTAATTTTGGAACTAAACTAAAATTTTAATTTCAATCACAAATTTACTTGTAGGTTGTCATGGCTTTTGGATTAGCCAGAGCATGTCGAAGGAAAGAATTATGGAAATTAACTATTGATAACGTAAAAGATTTACAAGAAGCCTTATTGGTTACTGTTCCAATAACTAAGACAAAAATACCACGTACATTTACTGTAGTTGGAAAATTCTATGATTTATACAAAAAATATGCACGTCTGTGTCCACAAAATACAAATGAGAAGAGGTTATTTCTTAATTACCAACACGGAAAATGCACGCGGCAAGTAGTGGGCATAAATAAATTCGGAAATATGCCTAAACAAATTGCAGAATATTTAAAATTACCTAACTCTAAATTGTACACGGGTCATTGTTTTAGACGATCTTCAGCTACAATTTTAGCAAATTCAGGCGGAGACTTATTAACATTGAAGCGACATGGTGGATGGCGCTCAAATACAGTGGCGGAAGGATATATTGACGACTCGATATCAAAATTGATATTGCCAACAAAATTGAAAATCTATTAAACCTGGGGCTTCGACTTCATATAATATTATTCCTAATGAAAAACAAGCATCAACATCTTCGTTGACAAACATTAACGATAACTTATCATCAAAAATAGATAATATACCAGGCATAACAATTCGAAATTGTTCCAATTTTACTATCAACTTTTAACTAATTTTTCTATATTCTGTGTTCATTTCTTAAATTCGTTCTGTTTAAGTAAAATACATATATAAGTTACTTTTTTCTTTAATTTATAAACGTAGTTGTAGAAAAAATATTGTGTACAACTCGTACACAAAGCACTTTTCCCACTCGCTGGATTTGCGGCACTCGCCTTACGGCTCGTGCCACAAACTTCTACGCTCGTGGGAAAAGTAACGCTTTGCGCACTTGTTGTACAAACTACTATTTCCATATATAACATTAGGATGTTTAATACATTTAGAAGGGAATAAGGTACGGGGTAATATCAAAAGTATAATAATATACAGAATCTATTTATGAAAAAATGTATTTCTGTATCCCGTTTCATCTGCGCGCCACTGTACATTTAAAAAAACTTTTTCTGTAGAAAATAATAATAATAATAAGAGGTGGGTAAATTGTCATGAAAAACCCTGTATATACAGCTTTCATGGTAAACAACATAAAAATTAATGTACCTATATAAAACGAGATGTAATAATATGGAATTTAAAGTCTTTAAATGCATTGTTTTGCATTACCCAAAAATGTTTGCTTTTATACGGGAATCATAACTATAATCTAAATTTTCTCCTGGACTATAAAAAAGTGTTCGAGAAAGAATCGAAATATCGATTGCTCGAAATTATTCATCGCATTTTGACATCAATGTCATTAATAACAAAAAGTGAGGTTAGTAGTTCGAAAACGTGTGTAAACATTTTTAAATGAAATGGCACAAACTATACCAAATATTAAACGTAGTGTCCCAAACATATTAGTAACGGGTACGCCAGGCGTTGGAAAATCGACATTGTGTGCACAATTGGCTGAAGTTTCTGGTTTACAATGGTTAGAAATATCTAAGATAGCAAAAGATAATAATTGTTTAGAAGAATATGATGAAGTGTACCAGTGTCCATATTTAGGTAAATTGGTAATCATTCATTGATTTAATTAGTTAATAGAGGTATTTATTGTAGCAGTAAGTGATAATAAATTAGTAAGAATAATTGTTTCATTAATGGAATGAATAATATTCGTGTCTCTACAAAACATTAATAAAACATATAGTAAAGTTCCTTATTCGCGAGATATATGTTCAGTAAATATGCCGCGAATACAGAAACCGTGAATATGGAATGGTTATTTATACGGGATTATAGGGGATATGTTCCTAAGTGCCAAGATAAACATCAAAAATGAAAATTTTGAACAATATATTATTATTATAGTCAGGCTTAAGCAAATACTTAGTAATTTTTCTTGTTTTGCAGTTTTTAAAAGCTCTTTCAATTCAGATTGATATTTAGTAAAGTATTAAAAATTTGCTTCTGAAAAATAAGACTTCTAGCCTGTCCAAGCGAGCGAGTGGTTATTACTGGCGGTAATGCCAACAAATGTCAAAATACGTCACGGTTATACTGGTCGCTTTGATATAGCGGTATTTACCAATGTCTTTACCTACTTTCTGTACGGTCTAGAGGATTTGTTTATTTATTTACGGGCAAGCCCATTTTAGGTATAAATTACAATTTTAAAATTATAATTAAAATAAAATGAAAAGATATGGAATATTTACATGTCATACAATAAAGAATAAGTAAAAAGAGGTTAAAAATTTAAAAAGACAAAAGACAACAAACAATAAACTTCAATAAAGCATTAACATCAGAACATTAAAGCTCGGCACTCAGTAACTGAGTTTTAAAGTGATGAAAGGGGGTGCTAAACTTCTCAAGATCATTATGAGTATTGGCTAATCTTAACATTCTTGGAATACAGCTATTGAAAGTATTGTTTAAACGATAAAAAGGTACATAAAATGTATGTTGCTGTCGGGTTGATCGGGTTTGGACATGAAGATTCATTTTTGCTAGAAGTTCAGCACAACTGCATCTGCCATTGATAATGTTGAAAAGTAATGTCAGGTCTCTCTGTTTCCTCCTAGTTTCCAAAGAGGGGATGTTCAGAAAATGCTCTAACAATTCATAATCGCAAAAGATACCCAATTTATAGGCCATGTATCTAAGAAAATTGTGTTGGACATTTTCAATGTTCCTGCTGAGTGTTATGTAATGAGGAGACCAGACAGAAGAACAATAATCGAGATGGGGTCGGACAAGTGAACAATAAAGGACTTTAATTGCAGATGTGTCAGTAAAATCGTGGGTTAGCTTTTTGATAAAACCTAACATTTTCATGGATTTATGGATAGCTGTAGGTATGTGTTGATTGAAGCTTAAGGTGGGATCCAGAATAACTCCAAGGTCCTTGATTTGATTAACAGACTCCAAGACATGACCATTTAAGGTATAATCGAAAGTAGTAGAAGGTACATGAGATCGATAAAAGCGCATGACATGGCACTTAATAGCATTCAAGTCCATGCCATTTAAGGAGCACCAGTTTGATAGATTATCAAGATCAGACTGAAGCCTGAGAGCATCAAAATATGTTTGAATAGTTAGGAAAAGTTTTAAATCATCTGCAAATAGTAGTGCTTTGCCATACCTAAAACAATGAATAATGTCATTGATAAATAAGTTGAATAATAAGGGACCAAGGTGTGACCCCTGAGGAACACCTGAGGTTACTTGAAATAAGTTAGAATAGTGGTGGTTTACTCTAACCATTTGAGTCCTGTTCGTAAGATAGCTACTAATCCATTGTAGTAACACCCCACCTACACCATATTTATCAAGCTTCTGAAGTAAGAGAGTATGGTTGACCCTGTCAAAAGCCTTAGAGAGGTCAGTGTACACAGAATCAATCTGGCAACCCCTCTCCAAAGCTTCCGACAGGAAATCGACATAGGTAACTAGATTTAATTCAGTCGATCTCCCAGCACAAAAGCCATATTGTTGCTCAGTTATGATGCCAGAGCAGTCATATGTAAGGTAGTCTGTTATAATGTTCTCAAACACCTTAGGTATAGTACTGAGAATAGATATGGGTCGATAATTTTTGATGTCAGTCTTGCTTCCCGATTTGTATATTGGGGTAACAAAAGTTAGTTTCCAGTAATCAGGAAACTCACCTGTCTCAATAGATTTATTGAAAATATAGAAGAGAGGGCGAGACAAAATGAAGCTGCAAGTTCTAAGTAGGATTGGAGGAATAATGTCAGGACCAGGACCTTTCTTTGTGTCAAGGTTTGATAATTTCTCATAAATGGTCGAAATTGGAATGTGGTAAGAGGAGACTTTAAGTTTCGGTTCAATTTCAATATCATTTAAATTTATATTCAGATTTTGAGTAGTGTAAACTGATGAAAAATGCTTGGCAAACAGATTTGAAACTTCATTACCACAAGAAGCAAAAGAGTTGTCAAGGTTCATATTATCAGGTATGCAGTTATTTGATCTTTTAGTACGTACAAAATTCCAAAAAGTTTTAACATTACTTTTAACGGAGGTTTCAACAGAATGTATGTAATTTAAATAGCATTCTCTAGATATTATCTTACATTGTTCTCTTAACTGACTGAATATTTCATAATTTTGGGGAGTTCTGTTTTGTTTATAAATCCCATGTGCAACCTTTTTATCATTGACCAGGCTTTTAAGTTGAAAGGAATACCAATGTGGGAATCTGTCAATAACAAATCTCTTCAAGGGAACAGTTAAATTTTCGCTGTTTTGATTTGTTTTTTAGTGTTTATTATTGTTTACCCATTTCGAAACTTAAGAACTTCATTTTTAATGAATATGCCACAAAAAAATCTGAAATATCACATCTGTCAACCGCTATAACTCTGTTCCCGACAGGGTTACTGGTGGTTTTAACCGTGATGTAATTTGACATCAAACGATGACGTAACAGTTAATACCAATGCTCGCTAGGACGCTACGGTATTTACTTTTGGTATTAACCAACCCTAGCTTGGACAGGCTATTCGTTTCACAGCCTGATCAATTTTCATGAAGAACTCACAATGCTCATTTGTCATCCGTAAACCTTCACCCAGAGTTTTCAAATTAAATATCACCTTTCCAGTGCTTGTTGAAGCCTTTTCTTCACCTGCAGATTTAACATTTCCTTCTAGTCGGTTCTTCATCTTGCGATTCAAGCAACTCCTGTATGTCACTGATTCTATCTGTTCTAAACCATCTTGTCCAATTCCATTCGCAATTTCAGCAATGTTTGCAGTTAAATTTTGAATTTGCACAGATTATTCATAATTTTCCGCAGTGAAAACAGGCCACAGTGTTTTCCAGCACAATTGCAATGAGTACCACACATTAACAAAGGGTTCCGAATACTTTTAATATATGTACTTACCGATTAGATCTGCAAATAAAGAACACTTTATTTGCAAATACAGGAATTGTGTTGTAACTTTTTAAACTGCGAATAGTGTAAACGCAAATAAAGGAAACATAAATAAGGAGCTTTTACTGTATTTAAAAGATCTGTGACAAAAATGCCCCTAAATAGTTACTGATAAAAACATTTTGCATATTTCCAGATGAAGACAAGCTTCTAGATGGATTAGAGGAAGTTATGTGCAAGGGAGGAAATATTGTAGATTATCATTGCAATGAACTTTTTCCAGAACGTTGGTTTGATGTAGTATTTGTATTACGAGCAGATAACACTGTTTTATACGATAGATTAACAGCAAGAGGATACACAGGAAAAAAATTAGAAGATAATGTACAGTGTGAAATATTTCAAAGTATATTGGAAGAAGCAAGGGCATCCTATAAGCCTGAGATAGTTCATGAATTGTATAGTAGGACACCTGAGGAATTACAAGATAACATAAATAGGATATGTTTGTGGATACAAAATTGGTTGCAAGATAATTCCAGTTAATGTTTTAATATATTTTGTGAGAAATATTTAGTTTTAAGATGTTAAACTAATGGTTTTTATAAATAGATTATTGTGAGAATTATGAAATAATATATGTATATATACCTATTCTTTGCTAGTATTTATTTCTAACAGTATTTTCAAAAATTTATAATGCAAACGAGTTGGAGTTGATTTTATTTAACCTTTAAAATATCTTTATTGGCAATCGTTTAACATTCCCTTAGTACAACAAGATCAAGAACAAAAAATTAAATGCCGCTGGTCTGCCGGTCCTTGAACTTGTTGTGTGCGACTGTTGAGTGTAAATGGCTTCTTGCGATACATCACATTCTCCATATATTCTGATTCTTCAATTAATTTTGCCCCTGGTGTACATTTCTCGCTCCTAAAATATTTCGGATGGGTATTCCCTGAAAAGCAGCTGAAAACAGGGTCTCAATAATTGATGGGGGTTTTTAGATTTGTAGAAGGTAACGGGGCAGACATTGTTTATGATTGAATTGTGTTGTAGCTAGGGGTAATTCAGTCCAGTGTAAAGGGCTGTCCTGAAATTATGCCTGCTTTAGATGAGGGTTTTTTGAGGTGACAACTAGGTTATATAGTCAGAGTACCATGCAGAA
The DNA here is from genome assembly GCA_963921935.1 of Galeruca laticollis. Taxonomy (NCBI): domain Eukaryota; kingdom Metazoa; phylum Arthropoda; class Insecta; order Coleoptera; family Chrysomelidae; genus Galeruca; species Galeruca laticollis. Next base: position 153,904,812 of record OY998181.1, on the reverse strand, counting down.
GCCTACACCTACTATCATAGGTTACTTCTGCGCGATTTACGGTTTTGAATGCATTTCGAAGATTTTCTGGCAGACAGTTATCATAAAAAAAAATTGAGACTGTTGTTACGAAGTCTTTGATGGTGGGTAGATCGGCTTTATCATGTAGCCATGAGGTTTTGGGGAGGTGCGGGTAGGATATTTGATGTTTAATTGCCATTCTGAGACACTTGTTTTGTATCATCTGTAGGGTGTAAAAGTTATGTTTGGTTCCTGTGAAGTAGACTGGAGCTGAATATGTTAAAATGGGGTGAATTATTTGTTTGTATGGTGTTAATTTGTTTTCGGTGGAAAGTTTACATTGTTTGCAAATAAGAGGGTATAACTGGCCCATTGCAATCTTAGCTTTTCGAACTTGTGTGCTAATATGCGCATTTGCATTTGTGTTCCCTTGTATTGTATATCCTAAGTATTTTGACTTGTGCTGGGGGTAATATGTCTGTTTATACAAAGCTGAGATTGCAATCGGCTGTTTTTGGTGGTACTTCTCGTGAGTAATAAATACTCTGTTTTGGAGGCATTTATGGTTAATTCTTGATTGGTGAAGTAGGGTATGATTTTAGTGTTGATATTTGTTTGTAGTTTGTAAAGTGTGTGATCCGGGTTCTTTGCCGATGCTACAGAACAAGTGTCATCGGCATACATAGCAGTTAATATTTTAGGGGTGGTAGAGATGTCGTGAATGAATATTGAGTACAGCAAAAGTGATAGTACTGAACCGCCTTCAGGGACTCCAGCCTGCGCGAGGTAAGGCCCTGCAGTGCTTTCGTTTATTTTAGTGAAAAATTTCTGTATATACGATACGATTTTAATATTTTGATTAAGTAATCCGGAATGTTTAATTTTATTAATTTATGCAGTAACCCCTCGTGCCATACGGTATCGAAAGCTTTCTGGATATCAATAGCGACCATGACGGCTTTCTTTTGTTCACGGAAGCCTTCTCTAATGTGGTTTATCACCCGTATAGTTTGTGCAATGGTGCTATGACCACTTCGGAAGCCGTATTGCTCCGTAGGTATAATATTATTATTTTTTACAAATGTTTGTAGTCTTTTTAAAATAATTTTGTCTATCACCTTTGCGATATTGTTCAATAGTAAGATAGGTCTGTACAGGTTGTTTGATTGCTTTTAATATTGGGATGATGTTGGCAACCTTGGGCATATCGGGATAGTGGCCAGTTTTGATTATAAAGTTAGTGATATAAATTAGTTGAACTGGTGCTTTTTTGGCAAATTTTTAATTAAAATATTATGAATACCGTCATGACCTGGGGCGGTTTTAATTTTTAGTTTAATTGTAACAATTTCCGTAAAAATGACTAAGTTGTTTGGTTTGGTATGATGGTTATTGCAAAAATATTTATGAACTTTGTTTATGATGCTATTATGATGAGTTGTATTTTGACAATTGTTGATAAAATTGTTTTGAAAGTAGTCTCCAAATATTTCTGCGATTTCTTTGGTGTTTGTGTATGTATGTCCATTATTTTCGATTTTATTTATCTCTCTGCGTCTGTTTCTAAAATATCTGGATATTTTACATAAGAAGTTGTCTTCGAGTCTTAGAGTATTCAGCCCATTTATAATTTTTATATTCTTTAATCAGCGTATTAATTGCGTTTTGGTAGTGTTTTAATATGTTTTTGTCCTCTTCTTTTCTTGTATGTTGCCACCTTTTTCTCATTTTGTTTTTATTGTTGATAATTTTGATTATGTAGTCGGGAAGTGTGCTTGGAAGGGAAGATTTGGGTTTTTGGGGGGGTTGATAAATTCCTTGCTGTTGTGATACTGTCTTGAAGAGTTTTTATTGTTTGTGTTAATTGTTCTGTTTTCAATCTTGTCTGTAATGCAGATGTTTTCGTTTATGTGTTTTCTGAAAGATGGCCAATTTATGGCATTGTAGTCGTATATTTTGGTGCGAGGGTTGTGGAATTGGTGGAGTAGTTCCAGGTTGGTCGAGATGTATAGTTATCCCATAGGGGATGCTCACAATTTAGATCGCCGACTAACAATATCTTGTGGGTTTTCATAATATTGTGAAAATCTGATTCTTTTAATTTATTAAAGGGAGTGTTATAGGCACCAACAATTTTAATTTTGTTTTCAATTATTATCGAGATATGCTCAATGGATGAATTATTGTGTTGCAGTGACTTGAATTATATGCCTTTTTTGATTAACAAAGCGGTACCGCCACCTCTGACATCGGCGGTGCGGTCTTGTCTTAGTAGACGATATTAGGGAATTTTGAGATTAAATGATTTATTTGGTTTTAGGAGCGTCTCGATTAAAATGAAAATATCTGGTTTGTGAATGTCGAGAAAGTGTCTGATTAAGTGGAGTTTGGAAAGCACTCCTTATATATTACAAAAAATAATTTTGAAATTATATCGATTATGAGAGCCTGTTTTACCACCTACCTACCTAGATATCATAGCTGTCTACACCGGAACAAAGTTATTGTAGATTGTAAATTTTTCTAATTTAGTTCTGGCTGATTTCATTTGTTCGGTCAAGTCGGTGACTGCCCTTGTGAGTTTGTCATTTGCTGCAGTTCTCTGAATTTGTTATTTATCTCCGAAAAGTTATTTAGATTTATTGGATTGTTTGCATTTGAGTTTTTATTCGTAGTGTTGGAGGGTGCATTTGTTGTTTGATTGCTCGGGATATTTTGAGGAGTTGGTCATGGGGGTGGTTTTTGGGGGAGGCTGGGAAAATCCGCTTGATTGTGTCTAGGGTGAGTCCATGGATTAGTGGTAGGAATGGGAACTGGGACGTATTTATTTGTGATGGATTTGGATTTTTGTATGTTAGCACGTTTCTCCTCTAACCAGATTCGTCTCTTAACGTATTCCAGGCAGACTTCAGCGTTTGCGCGATGATCTCCGTCGCAGTTGGCACAGCGGGCTGGTGTTGATCTCTGTTTGAGGCATTCGGGTGTCAAGTGGCTGCCGGCGCACTTCAGGCATCGGGGTTTCCTACCGCAATTCGATGTAGCGTGGCCCCACAGTTGGCATATGTGACATTGGATGATTGGCTTATTTTGCCGTCGGTATTCCCACTGTACTCTCGTGTGTTTAATAATTCCCACGTTTTTGTTTAAAAAGTCTAATGTGATTTTTGAGTATGTAACCACGAGGTACAGGGGGCGGCCTTTTGTACTCATTCTGAATACATCTTTTGCTGTGATTTTGTAAGCTTTTTCCAGTTCATCCTTGATGTCTGTAATTTGGAGGCCTTCTGCGAGGCCACGCAAGACAAAGGCATGAGGTTTGTCTTCTTTTTTAGTGAAAGTATGTCTCTTTCCTCGACCTATTGTGCCCAGGAGGGGGTGGACGTTTTGTGGAATTGTACTTCGATAGTTTGATGGGGATTTGTAATGTCCTCATCGTCATCTGAAGTGTTTCTACTAGTTAACGGGCCTATTGTATCTTCCTCCATTCTTGCTTCATTGAAATTATTTATGTTAGAGTTATCCGGGGTAGAAGTGTTGTTATTTTTATTAGCCCTACAGGGGGTATAGATAGCGTAGGGCCAAGTGTTTCTTGAGCTTTAGCTGTGTTTTCAAGTGATTTTTGGTTTTCTATATACTTTCTAATGGTGGTTCTAGACACTTTATATTCGTTACACTTTTTTAATGTTTTGTCTGGGAGTTCAGCAGTTTTATGTGCGCTATGACTATTTGTTGTGTTTTCTATGCACTTGTTTAGAAGGTTAATGTCGATAGAGGCAATAATTGCTTTGGAAATGTTAATTATCTCTACTGAATCTGAAATGCTTGATTTTTGTATGTCTGAGTTTGTGTCATTTGAGGAATCAGATTCCATGTTTAGATATACTAGTTTATGAAAATTTATATTTTAGGCTTTTAACTCAGCCTTTTTGATTTTGATACGAGCTAGTTCTTCGCTAAATCTAGAGTCGGGTGATCCTACACTAGTTGCAGGGAGACGTGGTTCGTCTACTACACTAGGGTGTCTAATATCGCTATCAGTTTTACTTTTCCGCCCAACCTATCTATATGCGAGAAAAGTATTGGTTTACCCCAAAAAAAGTTGGTAATTTGAACATTTTTTTTGAGTTATTTCTACGTTTTCCATCAACAACAACCCAAAAAAATGGTTTTTAGAAAAAAATCCTGTGTGTATGTCGTCGTCGGCCACTTTTCCTTACATGTCTTGTTAGCACGATACAGCCTCCGGAATGCAACAAGTCACCATTTTTACGATTGAATATTGTTAAGGACATGTCACAGATGAACCCTATTGATTTTCAGCTCACCAGAGCCAGCACAACGGGTGCTATGGTACTAGAAGTACGACATTTTAGTCATTTTTTGAGAAATTTAAGTTTGTTAGCATGATACAGCCTCCGGAGTATATACAAGTTACCAATTTTATGATTGGATATTATTCAGAGCGTCTCAAAGATGAATCCTATTGATATTCAGCTCACTAAAGCCAGTACACCGGGTTCTATGGTACTTACAGTACCAAATTTTTGTCATTTTTGGAGAATTTTGAGTTTGTTAGTAAGATACAGCCTCCAGAGTGTATACAAGTGACCAATTTTATGATTGAATATTGTTCAAGGTGTCTCACATATGTACCCTATTGATTTTCAGCTGACTAGAGCGAGTACAGCGGGTCCTATAAATCCAGATATATTACATTTTTGGTTATTTTTGGAAAAATTCGGTTTGTTAGCACGATACATCCCTCGAAGTGTATACAAGTGACAATTTTATGATAGAATATTATTCAGGGCCACAGATGCGGAAAAGTTAGTTTTAATCTTTGAAACCGTTTATTTTTAGATGTTATTGTTTTTTTCTTATTGTGAGTGGAAAATTTTGATTGCTTTTTATGTCTTTTAATAATATTGGACGTACCTCTAAATTTTGAATTTAGGGGAGGTTTTAATTGTCACTATTGGTTTCTTTACACTCACAATATTGTTGGAAGTTAGGTTATCACTAGAAAAGATTTACAGTCTTTTTACATTGAGCTTATGGATCTTTTCCCTACGCCTACACGTGTACTCGGTGGTAAATGGGGTTGTCCACGTTATTGGCAGAGAGGGTATTGTGAAATCCATTGAAAATCTCAATGATTCCCTTGACAAACACTTCAAGCTTTAATGATATAAAATATAATTCACTATTTCAATGGCAAAACTTTAATACTGTATCACTCAAAGAATGCTGTATGAATGTTGGAGTTGATAATAATCAGCCTAACGAGCCTTATCCATAAGACATTCTTAAAAGTCATACATCAAACAATGTATAAGAGATGCGAAGAAAAATCAGGAGAGACCTCAATTTGGGTTTAGAAATGGTCTGGGTACAAGAGAAGCACTAATGTTCATGAAACACTAATACAGAAATGTTATGAACTGAGAAAAGACATATTCATATGTTTCATTGGCTATGAAAAAGATTTTGATAATGTTGTCACGATCTAGTAATACCAGTTTTAGAAGAAATGGACGTAGATGGTAAAGCCATACGAATCGTAAGAAGGAAGGAGTTAGGCAAGGCTTATTTCTGTTCCTAATGCTATTTACTGTTAATGTCGAACAGATTTTCCAAATGGTACTTGAAAACAAATTTCTAGGTATTAAAGTCAATGGTAAACCAATAAACAACTAAATGTACGCATATGATACAGCGATAATTGCAGATAACATAGATAGACCTACATGGCAAAAGTAATGATAGTCCGTAGACAGCAAGCACTACATGGGTCAACAGATAGAAATAGACAATATAAAATTGAAATGGTAGATAAATTCCAGTACCGATGATCTACACTGAATAGAAAATGGGATTCGGATGAGGAGGACCAGGAAGTACACTCATCAGGCATAAGAAATTGATGTAGAAACCATCATACGAAAAGCGCAAAACAGAAGCTTACAAATACACCAACAGAACAGATGATCGCCTATACGCTTAAAGCATATTGCACTACAAGAAAAAATCATTTGTTTTGAAATTAATAATCAATTATATTTTGAAAATATTTTTATGGATAAAGATGCACAGATTATGATTCTTTTGATATTTAAACTTGGTATGATTTTGTTGCAACAGACAGTATATAATCATAAGATAACTTTTAATTTTGCTAAGTAATATCAGGTAAGAATTAAAGTGGAAAATGTAAGAATTGATAGAACATTAAATTTCTAATATCACCTCAGATGAGAGGAAAAAAATGCTATAATATTAAACTAGCAGATATATATCTGGAAACCGAGACACAAACAGATGCAGATCAATCCAGTTATGATTAATTCAAGAGATGACTCAAACGACCACAATAATCTTGTGTGTTTTGAGAGAGAAGAACTAAGCTATTGTAATAAGTAGCAAACACTAATCATAAGGAAGCAGCCTTATCGATGAACACATGCAAAACTGCAATATAAACATTTTTGTAAAATACTATATAAGTTGACTGAAAATTCTTTGGTTATTCTTGGTCCATTATTTGTCGAGCTTTTATTATAAACTTAGTTCAATATAACTTTATTTTTGTCTTTTTTAAAAAAACAATTTTCCATAAAAGAAAATAAAAGCAGGAATGTTTTCATAAAAGTTTAATGAGTGCAATATTATGAATAATCTCATTTATTTAAATATTTTTTCATCTTGTTTTTATCTTGTACTAGTTTGTTTAATAATATAATTGGGATCTCGTTTATTTAATTTGTTTTTAGTACCGCAAGTGTACATAAATACTGAAGCATTGTTATTAATTAGAAACTATTCTATTTGAGATACATCATTATAATTAGACAAATAAAGATAAAAAACATACCGTATTAGTCTATTTGTAAAATAAATCTGTTTCATAATTTTCTGTACTTTTACGATTATTTAAATTATTTTTAATAGTAATAAACTGTGAATCTATTTGTTTCTTAAAATCCCCCACAGCAAATATCTATCAATAACGACCTAACGAAGCCAGAAAGGAACAGACAAAAACAAATCAAAGTAATGCAGAACAAGATAAGGGAAAAATGTGAAGATAGGATACAATCGGATCAGAATAGAAGGAGAAGAATGGAGATGGAATACTGGAAAAACGGCAAGCAAAAAACTACTAGATCCACAAGATAACAATGGACAGGATAACGACCCGGAATGAAAAAGTAGATGTGATTATACAAAGAAGCGAAAACTAAATAAGGAAGCCAAAACATAAGAGTAAAAACAAACGAAATAAAAATTGGAACTAGGAATATAAGAACAATGTTGATACCTGGAAATATGCAAGAAATAGGAAATGAACTGACAAGATATAATATAGACTTAGCAGCTTCACAAGGGGCAATTGATAACGATCTATATAGTTTTAGATTTTCTGGAGACAAAACGCAAGGAAACTAGGGAGTAGAATTTATGATATTCCGGCCAATGAGACAAAAAATTATTGAATTTATCCAATAGCTGAAAGGACAACATACGTAAGAGTGAAAGCAAAACCATGCTACATATTCCTATTAAATATTTATGCACCAATGAAGAAAAGGATAAATTTAACGAAAAGGTAGAGGATCAATTAGAAATAATACTACCAACAGAAGATACTATAATAATATTACGAGATTTTAACGCCCAAACAGGTAAATAAGACTACATAAAAAGTGTACAAGGAAAAGAAACAAATAACAAAGGGCAACGACTGTGTAATCTCGCAGCAAGCACAAATCTGTATATAAGTAGCACAAAATATCCACATCCAAAAAAACATAAAATAACATGGGTGTCACCTGACAACAAAAGAACCTCTCAAATATACCATATATATTAATTAACAGGAGAAAAAAAACATCAATAAAGGACGTAAGAACATACAGAGGAGCATGTGCGACACGGACCACTTTCTTGTTATATCCAAAATATAGAAAAACAAATAAAAGAGAAAAACGCGTTAAATGGAACATAACAAAGCTAAATGAAGAGAAAATAAGAAAAGAATATAAAATACACATAGAGGAATTGTTAAACAAAATAGTAAAAAAGGAAGACAATGTTACCACACAATGGGAAACTATAATAAATCCATACAAATAACAAAGGAAAAAATAGGCAAAATGGATAGTGTTAAAGGAAAAGAGTGGTACAATGGTAGTTGCCGTGTAGCAGTAGAAAAAAAGACAAAAATGGATAAGAACAAATGAAATAGAGCACAAGCAAGAATACATAAAAAGCAGAAATGAATGTAACAAAACGGTACGAAAATCAAAGCGAGAATGGATAGATAACAACATAAAAGAAATAGAACAAGAAAGAAACAATCGTAATACTACGAAATTTTTAATGAAATTAACTGTCTCGACCCTTACTTCGTGGAATATGCTCATATTAGTGTTTTTAAATGAAACTCACGGTCTCTAGTTAATTCCACAATATAATAAAGGTTATATATAACTTTTATTATATTGTGGAATTAACTAGAGACCGTGAGTTTCATTTAAAAACACTACTACGAAATTTTATAAAAATATAAATGAATAAACTCGAACCTATAAGAGCAAGACGAAAGGTGTAAAATTACCAAAATGGCAAAATCATTGAGGAAGAAAACGAATACAAAAAAATATGGATGGACCACTTCAGGATGCTACTAATAGAAGATTCAGACGAAGAAAAAATATTGGAAGAACCTACAAGAGAAGAAATTATGGAAATGATTAACAACAACCAAAACGGAAAAGTACCCGGAAATTATAAAATAAATATGGAACTAATAAAGTACAGAGGTGAAAAGATTCATGATGTAATATACCTAATGATAATAGAAATGTGGAGAGAAGAAAAAATACCCGTAGAGTTGGAAATAGGGCAGATAATTACACTCAATAAAAAAGGTAACCAACATGAACACAAAATTATACAGGTATTACTTTACTGAACAGTACCTATAAAATATTATCAGCTACAATACAAAAAAAGCATAGAGACACTACAGGGAATAAGATAGGACAATACCAGTGTGGATTCGTAAAAAGATGCCATACATACACTAAAACAGATCATGGAAGAAGCATATGAATATCAAATAGAGCTGGAAATGTTATTTTCGATTCATTAAATAAAGGCAAACTAAGTCAGCTTTTAAGGAACTAGGCATTAATATTAAATTAAGAAGGTTAATCAAGATGACTATGGAAAATTCAAGAGCTATGATAAAAATGCAAAAAGGAGAAACTGATGAAATAAATTTATATAAGTGTAGAACAAGGAGACTCGCTATCTGCAACATTATTTAATATAACACTAGAATCTGCAATGAGACGAATACAAAAAGGTAATCTGAAGAGGAGCTAAAGACAGATAATTGCATATGCGGACGATATAGTAATTATATCAAAGACAAGAGAGATTCTTGAAAATATAATAAGGGAAAACACAAGGGAATAAAGTAAGATGGGGTTCGAAATCAATGGAGATAAAACAAAAATAATGAAGTTTGGTAAGAAAAATCAAAACAGTATAATAAAGATCGAGGGTTTTGAGTTTGAAAAAGTGAAGAAATTCAAATACTTATGTGTCACGCTAAAAAATACTGGAAATAGAAGAATAGTATATTGTGCAACAAGTGGGGAAAGTTCAACTTTTCTCACGAGTGTGGAAGTTTGTGGCACGAGCCAATGGCGAGTGCCGCAAACACGAGTGAGAAAAGTACTTTTTCCACATGTTGCACACTATACTTTTTCTACAACTGCACATATCTAAAGAATACAAGTAAGTAGTTTTGTACAAAAAGTCTAACCATCGAGGACCACCCACCGAAAACGGCTGGGCATCGAGTATACCCTGCTGAAATCGGCTGGGCATCGAGTATCCCCTACTGGATTCTCCACATAAATGTATGTAGTGTGGGCAAAGTGCCGTGAGAAATGATATTTCTCACAGTGTGAGCAATATATGGTTTTGAGATTAAGTAAGCTATGAGAAACACGCTACTTTTCATAACAGTTGTTGAAAAAAACCATTGATGCAAATTAAGATTATGATGCAAAAAATCTTTTAAAAAGCAAACTACTTTCAAGGAAAACCTAAATCAATATTGTTATGTTTTTCTTATTTATTTAAACAGTAAACGGGTGGGATAAACTTTAAACACACGGTATGGCTACTTACTAATGTATTTAAACACTAAACCAATCACTAACACTTAATTTATATATACTCAACTAGTCACTTAAATTTTATTTATATGCACACAAACTTAATTATTAATTTATATAAACACTTTACTGATCGATATTTCGGTTTATTTATTTCACGAGATCACTTTATCAACTAACTCATCCGCTGATCGGTCCTTTATTTATATTAAAGCCTTTCTTACTAGAAAATTCCGGACTGCGGCTTACACGCACAAAAACAATTGGTTCTGGCCTTTTCTAGATAAGTCTGGTCACAAAAACAATGTTTAGTCGTAAACAGTTATAAAAAAACCCTGCGTGTCCGCCATAATTTTAACTTTGATACCTGGCTTAGACAGGGTCGGATTTAGGGATTATACCAGTGTGCTGTTTCGTAACATTACCCCCTCCTTAAATGGAAGTTCCTCCTGAAACTTTTGTATAGCCGAGACTGGATGTTTGAATCGGCAACTGGCCCCATTTCTACACTTTCCGATCTTATAGAAATAGCAGGGCACCGTCTTCATCGGATACTGATAACGGGGGTTGTAGCTGCAAATTAATATCTGGACACCGGTATCTCTAAAGATAACCTCTACCATGTTCTTGATAACTCGACAATCCAACTGGTTACTCGCTATCTTAGGCATAGCCAGTTTCTTCACGCTGGATTCTAACACATGGTCTCGGAGGTGTCGAAGTGCTTCCCACACATCTCGGTAGGTAGATCGATCTTTAAATTCATCTTTAGTTACCACGTAGAAGACGTACAGCGAATTATGTTTCAGTTTCAGTGTCTTGCCAGGGGCTGGAATCTGGTCTTCAAGTTTTTCTAATTGCCTGAACTTCTTTCGAAAGACGGTTGCCAACCCTCGTGCGTTCTTGATACGGGCGGGGATGTTGTATGCCAGTGAATAATCTTCCGGGAGAGTGAACACATCTTGTTGTTGTTCCGAAGTGACTCCATATCTAGCTTTCCCGGTACCTCCATACGTGCCCATAAATTCATCGAAGGTAGGGTCAGACACATCTCGAATAACCTTCCTCCAGGTTATGGTCTCCTTCGAATGGCGCTAGTCGGTTTTGGTGAACTACTTTTGGTTTTCCGTTGGGGATCTTGCTTATGCGATTATAACATCATTAATCCTTTTCTTGATTAAGTATGGAACTTCCCTGGATTTTTGTAGTTTTGGAGAAAATCCTTTTCTGCTCGTCGGGTTGTGTAACCATACTTTGTCCCCTTCTTTAAAACCGCCTTCTGTGGCCTGCGTGTCGTACCGACTTTTCATTCTGTCGCTGGCAACTTGAAGATTTGTTCGAACTAATTCATGAATATCGTCCAGCCTTCTTCTCAATTGGATCACGTAGTCTTCGCCTGCTAGATCTTCTCCAGGCCGACAGCCAAATTCCAGGTCACAAGGAAGCCTCATTTCACGTCCAAACAGGATTTTCGCCGGTGTTTCACCCGTGGACTCATTGACGGCAGATCGATAAGCCAATGCGAATAGGGAAAGATACTGGTCCCAATCTCTCTGATGGCTGGATACTACTTTGGACAGGTATTTTCCAATAGTCCTGTTCATTCTCTCGACCATTCCATCTGACTGTGGATGTAATGCTGTTGTTCTGGTCTTCTTCATTCCCAGCTTCTCGCAAATCTCCTGGAATAGATGACTTTCGAAATTTCTTCCCTGGTCGCTGTGGACTTCCAAGGGCACTCCATATCGGCTGATAAATTCTTTCACCAATATATCCGCAACAGTTGTGGCCTCTTGGTTCGGGATAGCGTAATTTTCCACCCACTTTGTGAAATAATCCATTACAACCAGTATGTACTTGCTACCATTTTCTGTCGTCGGAAATGGTCCCGCGATATCTAAAGCAATCCTTTCGAAAGGGCTTCCAACATTATACTGTTTCATAGGTGCCTTTCTCTTGCGATGTGGTCCATTACTCGTAGCACAAGTCGTAAATTTCTTACACCAGTCCTTTACATCATCGGAGCTGTTTATCCAATAAAACCTCTCACGGATTCGCTGGAGGGTTTTCTTCACTCCCAGATGCCCTCCCGATGGACTGTCGTGTAACTTCTTTAGTACTTCAGCTACTCTTGTTCTCGGGATAACTAGCTGTCTCCTCATCTCGGAACCATCATCGTTTTCAAGGACTCTTTTCAACAACCCTTCTTCCAGGACAAGGGAGTCCCACTGAGCCCAATACGCCTTGAGTTTCGGTGACAATCTTGACACTTCTTGCCAAGTAGGTCGCCGATTTTCTTCCTTCCATTGCCGGATCATCTTCAGGTGAGGATCGTTCTCCTGATCTTCTCTGATCCTGGTAGGTGACCATTCCTCGTTGACTACTGTAATTCTTGAAACTACAACTTCCTTAGATTTCGTCTTGTTGCATTGTGAATAGTCTACAGGGCATGACCGTCTAGGTAAAGAGTTGGCTTTTCGGTGATTCACATCAGCTGGATGTTCACCCCTGTCTGATTTCCCCTGTGACTAAAGTTCTTGGGTTACAGGAGTCTTGGGACGCTTAGAGGGACTGCGTACGTGCTGTAGTTCGCCACACTTCCGGCATTTGATCTTCTTCGGCTTCTTGTTTGCCATACCTTTCAACAAGTTGACGATCTGGTCAAGTTTGTCATCGTCATCTTCTTCCTGCATGGTCCTACCTTTGTTGTACCGCGAGCCCTTCGTCGCTGCTTTGCATTTAAGAGGTTCTTGGTTTGCAGGAGTCGTAGGACGCTTACACGAACTGCGTGCATGCTCTAGCTCGCCACAATTACAGCACCTGATTTTCTTCGGTTTCACGTCTACCATACCTTTCAACAGGTTGACGATCTGGTCAAGTCTGTCATCGTCACCTTTTTCCTGTATGGTCCTACCTTTGCTGTATCCCGAAGCCATCGTGGCTGCTTCATATTCAAGAGCAGCAGTCAATGCATCGACGAATGTTTTAGGATGGGCTAATCGAAGCGTCTTCTCCATATCGTGGTCACATAAGCCGTCAATAAAGGCCTGGATGCCTAAGCATTCCATTGTGTTCTCTGTTGCTGATGGATAAGCAAATCGAACTAGTCGGGCAATATCCATTTCATACTCTTGAAGGAGTTCGTCACGTTTCCGCCTTCGGTTCTTCAGATGGAATCTGTACAACTATTCCAAATGTTCGTGATCATATCGCATGTCCAACCTCTTCTTCAGCAGCTCGAAGTCATCCATTTCTTCAAGCGGTATCGTCTGAAGTACATCTAAGGCATCTCCCCGAAGCGCGATAGTTAAGTTCACTGCCTTCTCTCTATCGGACCAATTATTCACTCTAGCGGCTGCTTCGAATTGTTTCACATAATTGGTCCACGACATTTTTCCATCGAACGTTGGGGCCTTGACTCGGGTAAAACTGCCAATGTCTTCAAACTTAGGTAGTGTTTCTGGCTTGCAAGGTTTCGTTTGCTCGGTCTTCTTTTCTTCCTCTGGCAAGCCTCGCGTTCTTGAATCGGCAATCTTTTCCTCTAACTCCTTGATTTTCTCGTCTATCGTTGTAATCTTATTCTCGATTTTCTCGTCCATCGTCGACATCTTATTCTCGATTTCACATTTTAGAGACGAAATTTTATTTTCAACGTCAGCGGCAATGTCGTTTTTCATTAATAAGATATCGGCAGATATATCGTTCTTCAAAGCAGAAATATCGTTTTTCACATTCGTTGAAATTTTCTCTTCCATGGCAGAAATATCGTTTTTCGTAGCAGAAATCTTCTCGTCCATGTTAGCAGAAATGTCGTTCTTCATAGCACAAATCTTCTCGTCCATGTTGGCAGAAATATCTTGCTTCATAGAGAAATCTTCTCGTCCATGTTAGCAGAAATTGACGAGATTAAGGTGGAAGCCTCGTTAGTAAATAAAACGGTTTCTGGATCAAAGCCGTCATTTTCCAGTGCCACTTTAAGTCTTTCTACTAATTCACTTTTCTTACCGGACATTTCCAACTCACGATCTTCCAAATCTGCTCTTAGTTCCGCCACTTTGAGGTCACATAGTCTCTTGGCCATTTTTACGTAGCAATTTATTTATATTACCCCACACCTGACACCAATGTAATGTTTTTCTAATTTATTTAAACAGTAAACGGGTGGGATAAACTTTAAACACACGGTATGGCTACTTACTAATTTATTTAAACACTTAACTAATCACTAACACTTAATTTATATATACTCAACTAGTCACTTAAATTTAATTTATATGCACACAAACTTAATTATTAATTTATATAAACACTTTACTGATCGATATTTCGGTTTATTTATTTCACGAGATCACTTTATCAACTAACTCATCCGCTGATCGGTCCTTTATATTAAAGCCTTTCTTACTAGAAAATTCCGGACTGCGGCTTACACGCACAAAAACAATTGGTTCTGGCCTTTTCTAGATAAGTCTGGTCACAAAAACAATGTTTAGTCGTAAACAGTTATAAAAAAATCCCTGCGTATCCGCCATAATTTTAACTTTGATACCTGGCTTAGACAGGGTCGGATTTAGGGACTATATCAGTGTGCTGTTTCGTAACAATATTTATAAAGTGCTAATAAGACATGTCCTGTTGTATGCTGATGAATCAATAACACTACGCGAAAAGGAAGAATACTTAAGAATAATAGAAAAAAAAGATAATGAGAACAATATTAGGACCAATCAAGTTGAGAGGTAATGAATACAGACAAAGAATGAATTATGAAATAGAGCAAGAATTTGAAGGAGAGGTCATAGTAAGGAAAATAAAAAGACACAGAATGAAATGCTTGGGACACATATGTAGAAGTACAAGAATACCACTGCAAATGATACAATGGGATCCTGGAAGAGGAAGATGAAGAGGTATACCTAGAATAAAATGACTGGAACTAATAAAGGAAGATATGACAAGAGCTGGAATTTGAGGATGGAAAGATAAAGTTAAGAAGAAAATTGACAGAGAAACTTTATAGAAGTGAACTGGGATTTATCCACCTCAAAAAAAGGATTTATAAAGCGTAAAGAGGCGAAACCCCAACTGGGATATCAAGTCATTATATATATTTATTCCATAAGAAACATTTTGTGGATACTTATTATGCTCTCGTACATTTTCGGTAGTTTTGACTGGAAGATACTATATTTAGATTTAGAAATGTTACTTCTGAAATACAAAGTAAGATTCATCTTTCAATTAAGAAATATATTCACTGTTTCAATTTTGTAAAAAAAACTATGATTCTCACCAAATTTCAATAGTAGAATGAATAATAAAGTTTACATACAAATCCCCATCTGGTTGTGTTGATTAAAACTTATTGGTATTTGATAAATTGAGTGGATCAATTTTGAATAGTTCAAGTTAAAGAGCTGGATATAATATCATATACTAGAATTAATGTCATACCTTGTTCGATTCATAATATCTATTCCAGCCTGTTGCTTTATACAAGTAGTAACAAAGTCAAACGGGATCTGTTTCTTCCTTTTACATTCCCTTTTTATTTCTTGAATCGTTTCTTCATCGTGCAACACATACGGACATTGTTCTTTACAACATTTTAGCATTTTTTCAGTTGTAGCCTGAAAACAAAAATGATATTAAGTTAACTACAATTTGAAACTTAGATAATGATGTCAAAAAATTGATGCAGTAAACCCTAACACAATTATTTCCGAACTACTGGTTTGTTTCATATTCTATTGAAAAATATTTGGTCGGTTAGTATTGAGCCTACACCGTCCGAGGGTTTTAAAATAATAATAGAGCTTGAGTCTATAATATTCTAGCACAAACTCAATTACGATTTAGATCAGTACATAGTAACGGTTTTAGATGGAATTATCTGAGATGTGATGCAAAAATAAAGCATTGGTACTTCTAGATAACTTAAGCATTTTATGTCAATTTTACAAAATGCTGGACTATGTGACAATGCTCAAGTTGTTCGAGTGGGGACTTGATTTTAGGATCTTTGCCATATACAATATGTATTTCTGATTCTGAAAATTTTATGTAGAGTTTGTTAACTCATTAATAGTTTAAAGCAGTTGTCGTCAACCTCTCAATGTGTTGAGCTACTTTGTTAATTTTGGAATAAACAGCGAGCTACCCACACGGAAGCCACGTAACGCAACGTAAATGAAATAATCCACAGTTAATTTATCATTATATGTATTTATTATACTATTTAACTGGTAATACATAGGTACTAATAATAAACTAATAACAAAATAACTAATATTACTAGTACGTACTTGTCATAGCTACATTCCTAGCAACCAAACGAAGGTGTTTGAAAAATAAACACAAACTTTTATCCAGCCACAACGGCATGTCACGTAAGATTTAAAAATAGTTAATAATAACAACAAAAAAGTAACGCACTATCATGAACATAAACATTGAAAAATAAAAAAGCACGTTCAATGAGAAGGCTGACACTCAGACTCATCGATAATTTTTTTAATGTTTGGAGTATAATTTGATACAGCCATTCAAATACAATTATCCAAATGTTCATCTGTAAGTCGATTGTGATATTTGTTCTTAATAAACTTCATATTGGTAAAAGAAGATTAACACAAATAGGTTGAACTGAATAATGCTTTCACTTTCAAGGCAACACGGCATAGAACTGAATATTTGTCTTTACTTACAATAGGCCAGATACATTTGGTACTTGAGACTAACGATTTTGAGGCTAAATCATTTTGAAACTCAATTACTTCCATTTCTGTTGCAGCGATGTCTTCGCCAAAGTTCTGCATTACACAAGTTGCAAACTGTTGGATATCAATTTCCATAAAGGGTGAAACAACAAACTGCGCTACTAAAGCCATTTCGTTGAAATTTTTGTAGTTATTCTTCAGGGTAGAAACTACTTCTACATGATATTAGCTGTCATAGGGTTCTAATGGATTTTGAGATACTTTTCCTGAAAGAATAGGAAAATGCTTGGCATCGCTGTTAATTAGGTTTTGTTCCCAAAACTCCAGCTTTTTGATAAATGCTTTTATATCAGAAATAATTTCCGCTAGTTCTTTGTCTCTCCCCTGAAGCTGCAAATTAAGTTCGTTTAATTTCTCTATAATGTCCACGAGAAAAGCAAAATCTCTAAGCCAGATTGAATTTTCTAGTTCCGGAGTCGGTTCATCGCGTTGTTTGAAAAATTGAACTATTCCAGAAAGGACATCATTAAAACGTTTCAGCATCCGTCCTCTACTTAACCATCGGACTTCAGAGTGAAGGAGTAGGCTCCCGTATTGCCAGTCAACTTCATCAGCCAAGGTTTTGAATAATCTTTGTAACGCTTGAGCTCTATCTAATCTTGTTCACAATTTTTACCACCAGTTTCATAACGTTGTTTAGTTTCAGGAAATTTCCACATAATGCTTGCTGATGGATAATGCAGTGGTAACGGAGAAATTGCGGAAAAGTTTCATCTTTACGACATAACGCCACCAGACCCTTATCACAACCCATCATCGGTTTTCAAGCCTACCATTTTCGATATTGGAATTTTCTCGGAAGAAATAATATTTTTTAAATGAGAAAACAACTCCTGTCCAGTAGCGTGTCCTTTCAGTGGAATAAACTTCAAAAGATCTTCTTTAATCATAAAATCACTAAAAACCATCTTGACGAACACGGCCATCTGGGCAGTGTCAACGACATCTGTTGATTCATCCAGTTGAAGTGAAAAATAAACAGTTATCTAAGTCAGTTCTTAACTGTAAAAAAATATCATTGCTCATTACTTCTACACGTCTCATCACTGTATTAGCAGAAAGTTGCATAGATTTTATAGCTGAAACTATCTCGTCTTTATTTCTAAAGTTGGCAAATAATGAATCAGCAGCTTCTAAAAACGTCTGTTTCATCATTTCTTCATAAGGTTTCTTTTTTTGTGCAATTATCTGGGACACACGGTACGATGCTTCAGTTGCAGCCTTATTTTTGTCGACTGTTCTTAAAAATATTGATTGTTGTCCAATTAACTGTTTCAGTTTCTCCTTTCTGGCGGCAGAATGTAGTGGGAATGATTTTTCAAAATTAGAATGTACAGTTTTATGATGTCTCTATATTTCCTTTTCTAGCAACGGAGACCGAAGTATTACATAACAAACACACATTTTTATCTTTAACTTCTGTAAAAAAGTATTGTTCTTCCCATTCCGAATGAAAGTGGTATGTCTTTACCTTCTTACAATTGCTTGCCATAATATTATTTTTAATTGTTCTCTACCAAGCCAACCGCTGGACGTTGGTTACGTGTTCAGTTTTAAACTAAGCGCAATGTCGCCGCGCCGTGCGTATTTATCCCGTTCAAAGCAATCCTGATCGTTCTCGAACACTAACGCGCTGGTCCGGCTGGTCGGTTCTAGCCGATTCTAGCTTGATGGCGTCAGCGACTGATCTCTCACCGCAACGTTGCCGCTGTTTATGTTTAATATTATGACAATTAGATTTTTTTGTGGAATTTTTGGAAGCTTCTCTGATTTTTGCAGTTTGTATTTTTTAAATTAAAATCGTTGTGAGAGCTCCGCGAGCTACCGGTAACTCGCGATCGACAGGTTGGCGACCACTGGTTTAAACTGTCATATTTAAAAGCAGCATTGAATATTATAGACATTTTACGAATTGATAGTGCAACCAGAAATGATTAGCTGTAAATAAATAGAGCCACTATTCGTTGGAAATGTTAAAATAATATTTAAATACATGTTGATGACACACAGTTGTAATGAAGACTATTTAAAGCACCACTCTTTTTTAAGAGCGACAATTGGTTACAATAAATTTTTATCATGGAACAGCTGATTTAATTGAATGGATAACTTACCTGAACATAATCACAAATACTGGCATGAATGTCGGAAGCCGCTTGGTGGAGTTTCTCTTCTACTGGATTTGGATGTTTGTCATCTCGATGTTGGGCTACTTCTTGTAGTCGCACCAGCAATTGTCTAGCATTTTCAGCATCTTGAATTACGCCTGTTGCATGGTTGATGTCATTTGTGGAAGCAATCGACTCTGTTGTTACATTTTTGATAGCTTCATGTGTCTGTTGAACTAACCTCTCTAATGCCTGAACAACAAACATGAATTGTTAGGATTCAAAAATTATATTTGGAAGATATAATGTTTGATTCATTTGTGTTTTTATTGTTTAGAATAAAATCGCGTTTTCTTTGTATATGTCTTAAACCTTAAAGCATAATACCTTAAAAACCTGTAATGTGAATTCGAAAAAATTATATCCAAACGTTAATGAATGAAAAACTAAAAAACATTGTCTATGTCTTTGATACCAATATTTGCTAAACAATTACCTGTTGTTTAGAAGTAAGCAGGAAGCCTGGTTGCATGGGAAAACTTTTGAGAGAATGTTGTTTTTGAGAAACATTTCGATTCAATAAATCTTGGATTTTTCTCATAATCAATTCCGTTCGTTCTGCATTCGCTTTCATACAAGGTGTGATGTCGTAAATGGGAAATGGCATATATTGAACAGTTGAGTTGCTTTCTAAGGCGTAGGCTATATCGTTATATCCCTTGAATTAAAAAAGTTCTCAAACAATAGGTAAAGATAATTATTGAGTGAATGAAAACGACGAATACTCAGTGTGTATTAGTTTATTACTTTCCAGCTAAGCGCTTTCGGCTATTAAGCCATTATCAAAGCCGTCGTCATTTAAAAAAGTAGTTGTCAAAGCCATCAAGTTGATTAAAAACAATACTCAAGATAGAATCATCGTTATGATTGAGTCATGTGAATTATAATTTTACACCCTTCCAATAGGGTATTTTAATGTTTTTATTCCAATGACTCAATCATAACGATGATTCTATCTTGAGTATTGTTTTTAATCAACTTGATGGCTTTGACAACTACTTTTTTAAATGACGACGGCTTTGATAATGGCTTAATAGCCGAAAGCGCTTAGCTGGAAAGTAATAAACTAATACACACTGAGTATTCGTCGTTTTCATTCACTCAATTTACATCTAGTGTGTACACCATATCCACAGGCATTTCTAAAGATAATTATGCCTAATTAGATCATTTGCTTCACTTCAGAATTCCTTAAACAATTTTTTATCGTAAGAAATTAGATAGGTCTGCTCAATGGATCTAAATTGCGATAAAAAATTATAAACTACTAAGCAGATATTTCGATTTCCCAAAAGGTCCTGGGACGGAGCCATAACTTTCATACATTGGGGAGTTTTTTGGGATCTATTTCTTTTTTCATTACCTTTAAAATAAGGTGAAACTCGACAGGGTTTGCAATTTAAAAAATTTGGGGTTATCGCCCCCTAAAAAAACTTCCCAATATATGAAGGTTTTAAACCATTCAAAAATGTTTCTATAACCCATTAGGGATCCTTAGATTTTCAGTTTTTTTTTCTTCGCTGGTTTGAAATTTATGGATCAGTCCCAGGACTTTCAGAAAACTCTATATAGTTGGAAATAAATATGGACAAATAATCCACAATTCTATTACGGTTAAAGTAATATTAATTTATAGTAACTTCTTTCAGAATTGGAGCCACTCTTCAAAATTTTATTAAACTTAAGCAATGACAATTTTATTTTGTAATTAATAAAAAATTGCAGGAAACCCAAAACTCATGTGCCTCCTTTTCCTAATGAACTAGGATCTAATATGCAACGGGCTGGAAGCGGAAGTTACCAAGAAGAACCAGTAACTATTGCGAAAAATTTTGCAAAAGTGTTTCCTCCCAATAATATACCAATTGAGAATTAGAAAGGAATTTATCTGAAATATTTAGGAATAAAATCAGATGTGAGACTCACAGGGAAAGATCATATAATTGAAAATGGAAATAAATTGATGGTTATTTGGAAGAACATCTAAATAAACACTTTAAATCGATCTTATTTTCTATAAAACTATAAACCAAACATGTCAGGATGTCCTAAATCGAGCTCTAGGGTTGTTAAAAAAATTAAACATAGGCATTATCCAGAGAAGACAGTCGAAAACACTTTGCATGTTAGCTTGATCTACCAAACCAATCTATACACAAAAAGTTTTCCAAGTAGTTATAACATAACGAAATAGGAAACACTAATGATGATGATGATGATAATGAATGAGAATCAAAAACAATTAAAAACGAGTAAAAAGCGAGCACGCTTTGTTATAATACCTTTTTCGAATTTTAATCGATTTAGAGCTGCTAAATATTTTATACAATTAAAAATTTTCCTAAAGTGCGCAATGAATAAATTTAAATAAAGTTATTAATTGAAAACATTGAAACAATAATAAACCAAATAAACAAAACTTAAGAATAATTTCTTAAAACGCAATTAATAGCATCACGTTAGAAAGAGAAAATATTCCCTCTTATGGCATCTGTCCTTCTCTACAGTGTGGCTTCAAATTTGAAAGACATTCGACGTTTACGTGCACGTTCCAGTATGTTTATTCATTTCAGTGGAATTTATTTAGACCTCTTCTGACAGCTGTAATTTTTAAAAATCTTGACACTGACATTTTAACCCTTAAACGTCCGAATTAATTTTTGTTTTAAATTGCCAGATTTGTTAACTGTTTTCGTTTTTATTAATCACATGGAGGCGTGTTTATACAATTTTTGTCTTAAAAAATGCTTACTTTTCAAAAAAAATACTGTTACCATGCTTACACTAGGCGCTTGTGTAATACAAAATGTGCACATGGTCACAAACTTATATTTTGAAATAAAGTAACAAAAAATAATACTAATTTGTATGAAAAATCGAAAAACACGGTATGCAAAATCCGACGTCACATTTTTTGCACATGGTGCGCACGTGTGAAGAACAACCCTCGCCTGCACATCTCCTTCTTTTATTTCCTGGGCAGCTTTCAACTAAAAAAATGGTCTAGCCTATCATATCGTAAGCTGTCTGAAATTCGGTTCAAAGTGATACTGGATCGTGAAGTAGCAGGTCTACCAGGACCTTTTGGTGCCGAACCATATGTTTTTAAGTAACTGTTGGCAATTTCTCTGCGAAAAGTTAGCTGCTGAAAGCTTCCACCGGCTTTTTTATGAAGCTGCCAACCATTATTTATGCATATGTCAATTAGCCATGTAAACTGACACCACCACCATTTTTTGCCTCTTATACCTATCCGATATCTATTTATATTCTCCTCCATCAAATCAGTTCCGCCCATGGATGAATTATACTGCCCTATTACGTTAGGACGAAGAACGGTAATCATTTGCTTCTTAGCTTGGGAAAAACGTCTAACATTGGTATTTGGAAAAATGCCATGGCAAGTAGAGTCTATGGTTACGACACTATTGTCTAACCAACGTACAACTATAATCCCACAGGTTCGCTCAATGGCAGACTCGTAAATGCCTCTATAATTTTTCTGAAATCTTTTTTTATCTGATAATGGACAGTTTTTTGACAAACGGTTCTCACGGATGGTACCTGTTGCGTTGTACCCTTGTTGTTTTAGGTAATATAATAAATTTAAACCGGTGAAAAGATTATCAAAATACAGCTGATACGGCAGATTACGTTTTTTCTCAGACAGCTCATCCAACATTTGAACAAAGGGAGCTGCTGCTTTTCCAAAAAATATTTCGTATTCGATATTGCATCTAGAGAATTGCCTTGATAAAGTTCAAAATTTACGAGGTATCCAGAAACTGTGTTGAGGCGAAGCCGAATCTTATTGGCTTACCTCGTATAAATTGCTTACAGCTGTGCTTGCCATAATATTTAATCATACTTTCATCATAGCATAATTTCTATTCTGGCTCAAAATTTTGGAGGCATTTTTCTTTTATTCTATCCATAAGGGGTCTCAGTTTCCACACCTTATCGGTAAGATCAGGTGTGTTGTTGTCAGCACAATGTAGAAACTGCGAAATTTGAGGAAATCTGTTTCTACGCATTGCATTGTAGACCATGTTGTTCCTCACATCCTCCTGGTTCTCCCAATAATAACATTTACCTGGTAACTGATTGTACCCTGATAGCAATAAAATTCCAATGCAACATTTTAGTTCATCAACAGTAACTTTGGGATCCGGGCGATTTTTAAAAAGGGCGTAGCGAGATATTTGATTAAATTAAATTAAATACATCATCGTTTCAATATCAAAAAATTGTTCAAAAAGTGCTACTGGTAATAAATCTCTGTATTTCGTATAAAACCAGCTGGAAATATTCGAGCTCCATTACACATAAGATCACCTTGAATCCATTCCGTTTCTTTTACGGGACTAAAAATAGAAGTCTTAACTGGTTCCTGCAGGGCTTCGTTGATTTCAGGTTCTATGTTAGGCTCGGCAAAATTTCCAATGCGATCTTTATTGGATAAAGCAGCTTCAGCTTTAGCTAGTAACTGTGAGCCCGGCAAATTGTCTAAAAGGCCACCTTCATCCTCTTCACCTGAATCTTCATCCGTCAGTACGTTCGGGTCTGGAGGTTCAATGAAAATATCTTGAACATCGTCATTGTAGGCAATTTCGAGGGCTTCTTGAAGAGTAAATCCCTTTCTGTAAGTAAATGTAGCTATTATAGAATATTATTTTTATAACATCCTAAACGCCTAGCGTTACCGTATGGTAACATAAACAAAAGCCTCATCCCACATAAAGCAGTACATATTGGTGGATAATTTGAGGGTTAGGTCATGATACTACAGTATGTTCTTATATTATCACAATAATAATATAATTTGTAGGAATTATAGTAAAGGAGATATACTTACTCAAATCGAAGCTCCATCGTTTTTTAACACTTATTTGGAGAGTCACAATTTACAACCTAAATACTTAAAAGTGGATGACAGCAATATGACGTTCCAGTGAAAGTTGCAATACTTGATTGAATCATGAACATACATATGCTGCCATCTGTGCGCCAGAAGTCAACATAAGATATGTAGGAGTAGTTTAAAAGTAGTTTACTAGCATAACCATATGGTTACCCTAAGCATTTAAGGTTAAGCCAAAATACTTAATCTCTTATAATTTTTATTGGATAGGGAGTGTTTACGTTTTGTTATTGTATTAATTATTAGACAAATTCGGTAATTTAAATGTTCATTAAACTGAAATTACCGTTTAGAAGTCTTCGTATAAGTGACACTTCCCAACTTGTTTACTTGTTACATCAGTTTCAAATAAAAAATTTGAACTCTTCCAAAACTTATGACTCATTGATAAAATATTTTAGACAATAATTCTACTTGTTCGTTAACAGATTCCCAAAGTGAAGCAAATGATGTCTCACATCTTAAATTAAATAACATTAAATACCTACCTGCAAAGTGATATTGTTCCTATCAATAATAATACTCTTCAACTTGCTATTAATTTGTAGTGCTTTCGCTAACAACCTAGCACCAGAATCGCCTATCAAATTTCCGCTTATATCTAGCAGTTCTAAAGATTTGTTATCGCCGAGTGCGTTCAGAAGATTATAAAGATCTGAACGTAATCTACAATCTGGAATAATTAAAGACTGTAAAAGACATTCGTCATCCTGTACTATTTGAACTACCGAGTCCATTATTAATGACATGTGTTTTTTCATGCTACGCGCCATGTTCAAGTGTTTTAGTGACTTATTTTTACTTATTGCTATCACAACGTTGCACAAATCTGAATCCATACCTGAAAATAAAATAAGAATTAGTGTTTTTAAATGAAACTCACGGTCTCTAGTTAATTCCACAATATAATAAAAGTTATTGAAAATTCTAAAAAATTGACAATTGTTTCGATAAATCAATATCATCGTCAGAATGACAGAAGTTACATTTCATTTTATGCCTACCTGATGTTTAGTAGTTATTTTTGGCTAGACCAAGAAGTAACCTAACTTGTGATTGGCTTAATATATGTTTATAGAAAAAAGAAGATGTGATATTACAAATATTGAAGCTTAGATATTATTAGCCCTATGGTGATATCCTGGATATCATTTTTCCAATTAAGATCAGTATAACTGTGCAATGATATAGAAAACCAGGAAAACTATATCTGCCGATCTTTACAATTATCACTTAAGAAGACAGTTTATTAGTGGAGAACTCCCTAGATTTAACTGTTCATTGACAACTTCATATTGTGGGTTTCTTAAATGTCTTCTAATTTCCAGTTCTTCAAGGAAATCCAGTTCTTGTTTCTTTTCACAAATATGCAGCACTTCTAGTTCTGTGTTAGGTTTCAATGAATGATTGGTGTCAAGTAAATATTTTGCATAGTGGGATTTATCTGGTTGTTTTAATTTGTGTGCTCGTAAGTGTTCACTGTATCGGATTTCAAAATTTCTAAGGGTCTGACCGAAATAGACAGCATTACATTCTGGACATTTGAGTTTATATATACCTCTTCTTTAATAGTGGTATTTTTGTTTTTACATTTAACAATTTTGTACTAACGTTACTTTCTGTTTTAAAAGAAATTGTTGTATTCGTTGCTGAAGATATTATCTTTGAAATATTATTAGAAATATTTCCTGCATATGTGATGGTTTTATAAGTTTTAATTTCATCAGCTTGTTTAGGATATATTAGTTGTAATGCCACTTTTTCTTATTTTTTACTAATTAGCTTATTTATCATATCTAATGGATAACCGTTAGATGTTGCTATTTGTCTAATTGTATTAATCTCTCTATCAAAATTACATTTGTTCATAGGAACTGAAAAAGACGTATGTATCATTTGAAAAATACATCTAATTGTCGTTCACTACCCATAGAACAAGCTAATATGTCATCTACATATCTATACCAAAATAAAATATTTTTCGAAATATTACTTTCAAAGATCTTTCTTTCTAAATTGTCCATAGAAGTTGAAGAAAATAGCTCAATCAATTTTCTTGATTTAAAAATTCAAAGAGTTAATAATGTACTTGATTATTCAATTTACCGAAAACCAACACAGACTGATGTGACAATTCCATTCAATTCTAACCACCCTATGTCACACAGACTAGCAGCATATAATTCAATGATACATACGTCTTTTTCAGTTCCTATGAACAAATGTAATTTTGATAAACAGATTAATACAATTAGACAAATATCAACATCTAACGGTTATCCATTAGATATGATAAATAAGCTAATTCGTAAAAAATAAGAAAAAGTGGCATTACAACTAATATATCCTAAACAAGCTGATGAAATTAAAACTTATAAAACCATCACATATGCAGGAAATATTTCTAATAATATTTCAAAGATAAAATCTTCAGCAACGAATACAACAATTTCTTTTAAAACAGAAAGTAACGTTAGTACAAAATTGTTAAATGTAAAAAAAAACAAAAATACCACTATTAAAGAAGAGGTATATATAAACTCAAATGTCCAGAATGTAATGCTGTCTATTTGGGTCAGACCCTTAGAAATTTTGAAATCCGATACAGTGAACACTTACGAGCACACAAATTAAAACAACCAGATAAATCCCACTATGCAAAATATTTACTTGACACCAATCATTCATTGAAACCTAACACAGAACTAGAAGTGCTGCATATTTGTGAAAAGAAACAAGAACCCACAATATGAAGTTGTCAATGAACAGTTAAATCTAGGGAATTCTCCACTAATAAACTGTCTTCTTAAGTGATAATTGTAAAGATCGGCAGATATAGTTTTCCTGGTTTTCTATATCATTGCACAGTTATACTGATCTTAATTGGAAAAATGCTATCCAGGATATCACCATAGGGCTAATAATATCTAAGCTTCAATATTTGTAATATCACATCTTCTTCTTTTTTCTATAAACATATATTAAGCCAATCACAAGTTAGGTTATTTCTTGGTCTAGCCAAATATAACTACTAAACATCAGGTAGGCATAAAATGAAATGTAACTTCTGTCATTCTGACGATAATATTGATTTATCGAAACAATTGTCAATTTTTTAGAATTTTCAATAACTTTTATTATATTGTGGAATTAACTAGAGACCGTGAGTTTCATTTAAAACACTAATATGAACATATTCCACGAAGTAAGGGTCGAGACAGTTAATTTCAATAAAATAAGAAAGTTTACCGTCTCATATAATAATAAAGAAGTTGATTGTTTTATGAACTTGAAAATAATCAATGAAAGAAAAACATATACTTACTGTTTTCAGAAATATCAAGACTAGAGATACACCTAACACCGTGCACACATGATTCCAAAACGTGAGCACCTTGACTACCGAGTCCACAATTACTAATATCTAATGTCATTTCTTTGGTAAATTCATTACATGCCAGCCCCAACAATAAATTTCTGAAACAGATAATAACAATTATGAGAACTGTTAGTTTTTGATGGTATACATGCAATCAACTAAATGCTTAGACTTAGAAAGAGAGGAGACGCGTAACGTAGCGATTTACTTTGAGGCCAGTTGGCACCAAGCTGTAATCTAACTGTAACCAGTGGCGGGTCAAAAATAAATTAAACAATAAGAAAATTTTTATTGAACATTTAGAATATTACAAACTCAACATAATTCGATGTAATATGATGTGCTATTGACCTTTAAATAAAATTATTTTTGTAAATTTATTTCTGATGGGATCTGAAATTTGTGATTGATTTTTAGCAATGAAATGCATTCTTATATTCAAATATTTTGATATTACCGCTTCTATTAAAAAATATATGTGGTTAGAACTACATGTTAATATGTGATCTTCCAGATTTTTGAAAAACCCTTTCTGTATACATTCAAACATTATTTTGCTTTTTATAGTATTAATGAAATTCTTCTCTCTTAGACAGTTTTTTTCATTAATATTTAAATGAAATTCTGCAATCCTACAAATTTGGATCACATCATTTGATGGATAATTCAAACCACCTTGTTTTTTTCGGGATATGAGAGTTTAAAAAAAAATTTTGTTGCCCACTAGTGCTCCAACACATTGCTCGCACTTTATAGTAATTTGTAATTTTAGTGTAACAAATCCAGCTATATAAATTAAGATTTGGAAAGAATATTCACTAAATGTGATTGAATTTATTAAATAATCATGATCTTGCCAAATTGTTCCTATGGAAAGATTTGTTTCGACATCTAGTTCATATTCAATCAATCTGCCGTGAATATTATTTTCAGATTTTGCAAATCTGCTTGATCCTGTTAATATGGGGAGGTCATCTAGAGGAATGCAATTTCCAACACCACCTTCTCGAATTTCCGCTCTTACCAACAACCGCATGTAGGCAGAGGTGAATTGTCGAGTGCTTGGATTGTTATTCCAACCTCCTTTTGACCTGATTGTTGAAAAAAAAAAGTTCCAAGTGATCTTGGCTAATTTTATAAAGTGGGAGATACATAATCGAGTTTTGCTGTACAACTACTTCATCATATAACAATAAAGCACTTCTAAGTGAGATGATGACACCTATAAACCCAGTTTTTCTATTGGAGTTTATAACTAATTGACCGTTACTGAGTTTTAAAGATGATATATAAAGTATAGCTTCATTTATTAAAACTGTAGTTTTTTTAATATTCTTGCTACATAATGCCTTTTTATATGAAGGCGGAACTATAGACCTGCTATTCAAAATGTCAAAAACATCATTAAAAATTTGAATAAATTTCACAGTGGCTTCACAATCCTGGAAATTATCTAGGTTTAACTCATTTTTACAATAAGACAGTGCATCTGCTACAGAATTGCTGAGCAGTTGTACAGCTAAACGAACCTTCATCTTTTGCTGAAAAAAATTGACATGATTTTTTCGTAATTTATTTCCTAAATGCAGACCTTCAGAATCTTGCAATTGTTCCAATTTTTTTATATAATCCCATTTTACAAACTTATCATCACTATCAATCAAAATTTGTTTATCACCTAGTGTATTTCTTATTAATTTGATCATATGGCTTGGATCATAAAATATATAATGATAGGGATCGAGACGGAACTATAGAGGCAGCACTTATGCCGAAAGTAGAGCGCCCTGGTGTTAAATAAGAAAAACATTGTGATGTAAACAGTATAATAAACAACCTACAAAATGCAAAAAATGAATAGATCTTTTTATTTTCTTTGCCAGGAAAAATTGTTGGTATCTAAGATGGGTGTAGGGGATTATCTGATTTTTGATTATTGACAAAATGAGCACTGCAAATTCTAGTATTTTTATTTGGTTCCCAATCCTCCCGATGTTTTCTGAAAGGTAATTAAAAAACTTGAAGTGATTCGTTTTGTACAAATGTTGACTATCTTCCCCTTGATAGTATTTAATTATTTGAACTTATTATATAATATTAAAGTCAGCAAACACATAACTAGTTTTTTATTTTATATAATCAATGAAATCGTACAGAAAACAACATTTTATTCTCTCGATAATAATTTTTTATTTATGTAAAAAAAATAGAACTTTTCTAATAGCTGCCAATTGTAGTATCATACTGATTATACACAAAATAATAGTTAACAAAATGTTTTAATTAGAACATTTTAATTACATATGGGTTCTTACTGCATTTATTCATTTTTGACGTTTCAATGTTATCCAGGCAGTGTTCAATGAATTTTCGGAGAAACTATAAAATTTCAACTGCGTAGTATTTTTATACATCATATTTGAACAGCCATGAATACAGAACGACTTCCAACAAAGGCAAACTGCTATCATCAACTACAGATCTCTGCGGTCTTTGCCTACTGAACAGTGGGGAAGGCACTAGGCTCAACTCCTGCACCGGAGAGACGGCAGCTCTAGACCTTACCTTTTGTAGCCCAAATTTACTAACCGAACTAACTTGGGAAATTCTACCTTTCATTTATAATAGTGACCATGCTCCAACAATTATTAATAATTCCAATCACAGGAATATAACCAATACAAACATTAGTACAAAATGGCAATATAAAAACGCAAATTGGGCACTGTATCAGCAAACAATCGAAGAAAATATAACAAACTTTGAAATAAAATCGGATATAGACGAAACAGCTGATACTTTTGCAAATACCATGTTAGAAGCAGCAAAAGAATCAATAAAAAAAACATCACTGATTAAAAATCGTCAACCCGTACCATGGTGGAACAAAAACTGCCAAGAAGCGGTTAGAGCAAGTAAACATGCTTACAATGTATGGAAAAAGCACAAAAATCAAGAAAACCTGATCGAATTCAAAAAACAAAAAGCAAGATGTAAATACATAATAAAAAAACGCAAAAAAGAATCGTGGCACGAATTCGTAGCCAGCATTAATGACAACACTCCACCCACAGAAATTTGGAACAAAATTCGACGAGTATCAGGGAAACGCACCATCACAGGAATACGATCCCTTCAATATCAGAACAAGCTCACATCTGAAAATGAACTAATAGCCAATGTTTTAGCTGAAACTTACAGAAAACACTCTAGCAACTCAAATTTTTGTGCACAATTTCTCGACTTGAAACAACAACAAGAAAAAGACTTTCCCATAACTATAGATCCAAATGACGATTCTTTATTGAATACTAAAATCTCTGAAACTGAACTTGAAGAAAGATTACAAAAAATGAAAAACACAAGTCCAGGACCAGACGAAATCCCTGCAATTTTTATCAAAAATTTGCCTAGCTGTGCCAAAAGAATCTTATTGGACATCTACAATGTTATTTGGACTGAAAACAAATTCCCGAAAAAATGGAGCCAAGCTACAATCATACCTATATTAAAACAGAACAAAAACAAAACTGATCCAGAATCTTATCGGCCAATATCTCTAACATGCGTGACGTGTAAATTATTGGAAAAAATTATAAACCAGCGGTTGATGTGGTATCTAGAGTATCACAACTATATAGCAATGCAACAATGTGGCTTCAGGCAACAAAGATCTGCGCAAGACAACATAATCGAACTAGAATCTGAAGTACATGAAGCTTTTGCCACCAATCAATCATGCGTCACAATATTTTTTGACATCCAACGTGCATTTGATGCTGCCTGGCACTACAAAATATTGAAACAATTAACAGAGTGGGGGATACAGGGCCATATGCTTTCATTTATCTCCAGTTTTTTAAGAAACAGATCCTCCCGAATCAAAGTTAATGGAGAACTCTCAAAAAGCTTCTTCCATGAAAATGGTACTCCTCAAGGATCAGTAATTAGTACTACACTTTTTCTCACAGCTATTAATAACATCGTCGATACAGCTACAGCGCCTGTCAAGTACAGATTATACGCAGACGACTTAGTACTTATTGCCAAAGGAAGGAACTTAGAATCAATTTCGAGAATAATTCAAAATCAATTAAATTCTATAGAAAACTGGTCAAAAGAAACTGGATTTATCTTCTCAACAGAAAAAACGAAATCCATTATCTTTTCAAAACACAACAATAATTATCAACCTTGTCTCACACTGTACAATAAAAATCTCAGTTTCGTACAAACTTACAAATTTCTAGGAGTGATATTTGATTCTAAATTAAATTGGAAACATCATATTCTAGAACTCGTGAGGACCTGCAAAAACAACTTAAATATAATAAAAATGTTGAGCAACACAAGTTGGGGATCTGACTCAAATACTCTTCAGAGAATCTATAGAGCAATCATTAGATCTAAAATCGATTATGGAGCAATTGCCTATGGCTCGGCCACAAACACCACTCTCAAACAATTGAATACCATCCATAATACTGCCATTCGTTTAGCCATTGGAGCATTTTGTACCAGTCCTACTTCAAGTGTACTATGTGAAGCAGGTGAACTACCTTTACATCATAGAAGACAACTACTCAGCATGTCTTATGCTACTAATGTTGCAGCAAACCCACAACATCCAACATATGCCAACACCTTTAAAAATCATTATAGAAATCTGTATCAAAACAAAAAAAGAGCAGCTCCAGCATTTTATGAAAGGGTTGCCAATTATTATAACGATTTAGCTATCACCATACCAGTTATATTCTTAGCTAACAACAAACCCAGCACTCCACCTTGGACTATTGCTAGTCCGAAATGCCACTTTGATCTTTGCAGCTTCAATAAACAAAACACACATCCAGCCCTTATTAAGTCCAAATTCCAAAACATACTTAATATTTACCCCTCCCATGTGCAAATCTACACGGATGCATCAAAAACATCGGAAGGAGTAGGAATAGCAGTGAAAGTCCAAAACGATACTCGAATGTACCAACTACCCAAACTATCATCTGTATTCTCTGCAGAGTTATTTGCAATATATCAAGCCCTTATACTTATTCAAGGGAGGCCAGAACAAGAGTACTTAATCATTTCCGACTCTCTAACCTCGCTGAAAACTCTCAAAAATATATACAGCCATTGCCCCCTCTCAAAGATGATCAAGCAACAATTCCACTCAATTCGGCATGGCGGAAAAGAGGTTGTATTCATATGGGTACCCTCGCACATAGGAATTCTCGGAAACGAAGAAGCAGACAGGGCAGCACAAGAAGCAATTACAAGTGATAGAGCAGTGCGCGAAAACAGAGTGCTTGCGTCAGACTACAAATGTCACATAAAATCATTAATTTATAACAAGTGGCAGGCCGAGTGGGATCAATCTAAAGATAAACTCAGACCAATTAAACCAACCATCAAACCTAAAATAACAACGTAATGAATAGAAAATGTCAAACTGTGTTAACACGCCTCAGAATTGGTCACACTCGGTTTACTCACCAACATTTAATCACAAAATCTGATCCAGCCAGTGTGTGATTTATGTAGAGTTATTGTAACTGTTGAACACTGTCTTGTAGAATGCCCAAAGTACAAACAAAATCGTCAAGCGCACGGACTACCAACCGATTCAAAAAGTATGTCAAATAACACCTTGTTGAATGTAATTGACTTCTTAAAGGAGATCAATCTATACAATCTAATTTAAATTGCAAACATTCCAATCAATAACAGTACCGTTAAAGCGCTAATAACCCTAGTAGTTGATGCGCTTTAAAAAAAAAGATGCTTTTGATGACGACATCACAAACATTTAATATCAGTTTTAAAAAATGAACATTTAAAAACGCTGATTATACAAAACTACTAGTACTACTAATAGTGTTTACATCACATTGTTTGTGTTTTTTCACGGCAGATGGCATAAACGCTATCTTTCTCCGTCCATTGAGGTTGTTTATATTAAAGTACGGTTTTAAAGTTTTCAATTCTGTTATACATCCTAATTTATTAGCCATCACAATATTTGATGAAGCCCCATCAAAAGTTAAGGAAGCCACCTCAGCACCTGTTTCGTAAATTAATTGTACACATTGTGTTACAAGGTAGCTTTTTTGATCTCCATTCACCCCATCCGAGAAAAAGTAACCAAATGGTAGTTTCCACTGACCATTAATGCAGTTACCTAGTAAAACAAATGCTTCTTTAGCCATTGCACTTTGATCATCTTGTAGAAGACCACCAAAGTCTACATATCCATGGGTTTTCCTTCCATCCCACTGTAATAATTTTCTTATCGACATTTCATCGACGATAAGAGAAATCAGTATGGGCCTGTCAGAAGATTTTACTTTCTTTTTAAGATTCTGAAATGCTTCAGAAGTGAAACCAGGATCACCCTCGACATGCTTAAACCACTTTCCAATTGTACTTTTATGTGGTAAACAGGTGTTGAATACTTTACGCACATAATCATATGCCTTTGGGGAGAAAAAACTGGGGGATATTTAGTATTTTTACCTAATGAACGTATTCGTAATAATTTGCATACCTCAGGCATATTCTCGAGCAAAAGTGCATTTTCATCTGAAATTAAATTTATGGCCTTTAATTCTCTAATAATAGTTTTTAGTGTAGCAATTTGCTTTTTATATCTATTAACTTTCTCTCGTAAACTTTTTATTTTGTAGGATTTGACTCTGTTTTTTGATATTTCTTGAAATAAGCGTCGTCGTAGTTTTTTCTTCCTTGGAGTGTCTTCCAAACCATCCTTTGACGTAGAAGGAAGTGGTTCATGTAAATTATCATTCCCTTCCAATGATCTCTTTGTCCCCTATAATCAATACATCAATACAAGGATGTTATAAAATATAAGAACTAATAATTTAGACGTTTTAAAAACATCCATTCACTCATATGGTTTGTTTTAGAAATTTTTCAAAATTATTCAAAACATAAAATCTGAAATACTCACCCTTTTTTGTGAAGACACTGTTTGTAAATGATTAGGTGGTTCCACAAATATGGTAGGTACAATGCAATATTCCAGTCTTATCACCTCGTTTGTAAAAGAATTGTGCCTCAAAATGTTTTGAACAAAGTCGGTGATTTGTTGTTGTTTCAAAATTTGCTAGTTTCATATTATCAACCCAAGTTTTGCATTTTTCAGTATATTTGATTGGAAACCTAAAATAATAAATAAATCTTAGGCTGAGATCTACATATAAATAATATTTGTAAAAGTAATTGAACGGTATTTTATAGAATTTTATTTTTAAAATTCATCATAATATCATGAAACGCCACTGGCCCTAAATTTACCCGATTTGGATGAAATTTTATTGAATAAAACTATTATTTTATCAATGAAAATATTAACTATTAGTTTTAAAATTTGTATAAATCGATTGAGAAGTATTATTACAATTTAAGATAATCTAGCTAGTTTGATATATTATCTAGTTTACAGATTATTTCAATATTTGCAAGAACGTGTATTGGATGTCAAATATAATTTACCTGTGAAATGATATTCCCTCCATATTTTTATCACTTCTGCTTTTACAACCATACGCTGAACACACAACCATTTCGATCACCGATTAATTACACTGTCTTTAATTCACTTTTCAGTAAAAAACGTTATAAATATAAAAACGTTACGATGCTTTAAATACACCAAAAAGATGGCCGCCGATCCAAAACTGGACGCAGTCCTTTGCGTCGGCTCGAATTACACGTTACGCGTCCCCTCTCTTTCATAGTCTAAGACTAAATGCAACTATATGAACTGATAAAATAAATCACCGCCGCCACTGGGGGGATTCTCCTAAGGATTAAAAAAATAGATTCACTTGAAATAATAAAGAAATCAAAGAATATTCTATTAACATAAAAATATTCTAGTATATTACAAAATGATACATAAATGAGATTAGTGTACACAAACTGTTATCACAGTGTGTGGTAGTAATAATACAATTGTGTAGTGCACAAATGTTTAGCTTTCTACAGAATAATGTTGCACCTTGTGTTCAGGTCTTGACTCAATGACATGTCAGAAAAAAGAAACGAAAAATCAATCACTGACGCACAGTAGGTAACAACTATTGAAAATAAATTTCTGTCACTGTTACCAAACAATTTTGATTGTTTACGTCACTTAACCACACCAACATCTCGTCACATTAGAATAACAAGGTTCTAACTGCAATATTTGAAAAAAATAAGATATTGGAATATCTAAGATCTATATGAGGAAAAGAAATACTTCTGTTGCTTGGTTCAGCCATCTGGTGCTTAATAGCATAATTAGCAATGTTAAAAAGTTCCATCTCAAGTCACCAGGCAATTCAAGTTATTCACATGGTTTTATTTGCTTGCAGATAGAACTGTGTTATAGTTTAAAGAGAATCATACACAGTTAGAACTCGGATATTCCCATCGGTGATATGTATAACCTGAATTTTTTGAAAAATATTAGTTTTAACTAGAATAATGTCTGGAAGGTGGTTTAAAATATTAAATATGGGTAAGTATTATTTACACTTTATTAATATCATTGTTATTTGTGGTTTTACGTATTATATAGTTTATCGGACTCAATGTAATAATGTAGTATGTATTGTTTGAAAATATTTAAAACTAACAAAACTATATGTTTCCACAATCACTGAACTGTGATATTTTGATTGTTTATAGTGTTGTCTCCTGTACCCATTCCAAATATGGGGTGTACTGAACAGAATGTTTATCAGGAAAACCCGTTAGATGAAATTGAAAGCACGAAAGAAAACCAAATGTGTGAAGCCAATATAATTGAACATAGTATTACTTAACAAAAAACACAGGAAGAAAACCAAATTAATAAAGTCAATAAATTTTAAGGTGATACTGAACAAGAGCAGTACAAAGAAAACCAATTGAGTGAACATAATGTAATTGAACACAGCAATTGAGAGAAACTGCAGAATGTAAGCCAAATGAGTGAAGCCAAAAGTGGTATTGAACAGGAAATAAGAGACGAGAGCCAAATGACTGAAGTAACTCAGGAAATAAATGACATGGACAATGCAGATGACTCTGTGATTCTTAATGAGACTCGTCGTGTAGAAAAAGGTGATTAACTGCTATTACAGCATGGTGTATGTGATGTTAGATATAGAGATTATCCTAGACTAGCTATTCGTAATGTTCTTTAATTTACAGAGTTGAGGAAATTGTGTGAAGTAACAGAAGCTGAGGAAAACAAAACTGAAAATGAACCAGTTATTGAAACCGCAACAGATGGTGAAGATGAAACATCTAAAGAAGTGCATGGAAATGTAAAACAGAAAGAACGAACAAATGTTAGAAAACGAATTTGACAAACTAATGAGTGGAAAGTCAATATCAGGAGCAAACTGCACCAAGCTGGAAAAGAATACGTTAATGTATGAGGTACAAAAGTAAAAGGAAGGGAGATTAAAACCCTTAAGGATTGTTTAGACGGTTATAAATTCCACTGTTCAAGAGAAATTGGAGAAAGTACCCAAAAGGCGCTTTTCACTTATTATTATGGTCTTAGCAAAAAATATGTGTATTTAAAAGAAAATATCCAGAAACTGCTCAAAAACCGTAAAACTACAGAAGAGGCTTCTCATAGACAATATTCTTTTAAATACTTCATGAAAGCTCAGGACAATACAATTCAAGTATGTAAAAAGTTCTTCCTAGGTACATTGAGCATTTCCGAAAAACCTATATATACTGTGCATGCCGAGAATTCTAATAAACCTAAAATAAGTTTAAGAGGAAAAGTAAGTAGTAGGAAAATCAGTGATGAACGTATTCAAGCAGTTGTAGACCACGTGAAGAGATTTGCAACTGTAGAATCACATTATTGCAGGGGAAAATATTTGGAGTCAACGCTCAATTTATCCAAAATGTACGAGTTGTACAAGTACCATTGCACAGAGAATGACATAGATAATCCAGTAAAATTGTCAATGTATAGGCATATATTTTACACCAAGTTTAATTATGGATTTAATATGCCTAAAAAGGATGTATGTGAAAAATGTTCCATATATTATTTGAAACAGAAAGAAGGAACACTGGACAACACTGATCGTGAACACGTGGAACAACACAAAGCAGCTAAAGATGCCATGAGGATCGAAAAAGATAATGAAAAGAAAAGTTGTATTCCGGTACTCAGTTTTGATTTGGAAAATGTGATAACGTGTCCCAGATCATTTGTTGGAAATCATTTTTGTTTACAAAAACTAACGATGTACAACTTAACGGCCTATCTTTCAACCACAAATACTATATTGTACTATATGAATGCTGGGAGATCCGGCAATTGCCTTGCTAGTGCTTTCCGCAAAATAATAGTGATAATTCTGGATGACAATCATATTGAGGAGATAATAACATGGAGTGACAGTTGTGTTTCTCAGAACTGCAACTCTCACATTTCCTTTTGTGTATTAGATATTTTGCGAAATCGCCCGGAGTTAAAAAGTTTAACAATGAAATACTCTATTGCTG
This sequence comes from Galeruca laticollis, assembly GCA_963921935.1. Classification (NCBI taxonomy): domain Eukaryota; kingdom Metazoa; phylum Arthropoda; class Insecta; order Coleoptera; family Chrysomelidae; genus Galeruca; species Galeruca laticollis. The sequence continues at coordinate 153,866,842 of OY998181.1, read as the reverse complement.
GTCACGGTGCTGTGCAGGAAGTCGACAACAAGCACAGCCAAATTGAGAAACATATGGCTAAGACAGAATTTCATTCACCCATCTCCTTAATGAGAGAACTAAGAAAAGTGAATACGAATAATCCGTTTGTGATTCTGTTAGTAAAGAAAAAGGATTTTAAAAATTATGAAGTTGTGCAGCTAACTTACAGTATGCAAATGTTCCTTTTACCAAAGTTTATGCCATTTTTTTAGCGCTAGAGACCTGTATGAAGTACAATTCAAAATGTCGTTCTTAGATCAAAATTTCAAAGTGTAACAATTGCCAATTCAATACCCACCCTGCGTTGTAAAGGAAGAAAATCCAGTACACCCACACTTGCATTAGACTAGTTAGTACCACAAGTGCTTTCCCAAAATAAGGAACTATCAAAAGACAAGATAAACACTTTGAACAAAATGAAGCCGTCCATGCCCCAAGTTGATAAGGAGTTTTATTCCACAATTTTTGGCATATAACTTTTTATATGGTCCTTTGAATTACTTAGTATAGGGACCGAGAAAGATAACGTTTATGCCATCTGCCGTGAAAAAACAAAATGTGATGTAAACAATATTAGTAGTATTAGTAGTTTTGTATAATCAGCGTTTTTAAAGGTTTGTTCCAACCGAAGTAAATACCGTTTTTGTATTGTACTATCTCAGTAACGCAACAAATTTGATGTAAAATATACAGACTTAATATATTCACTAATCAGCAGGTCAACTGGGTTTGTATCGTACATGTACAGTTTTTGTGTTGTTTGGAACATTTTTCAAAACTGATATTAAATGTTTGTGATGTCGTCATCAAAAGTATCTTTCTGTATTCATGGCTGTTCAAATATGCTGTATAAAAATACTACGCAGTTGAAATTTTATAGTTTCCCCGAAAGTCCATTGAACACTGAGTGGATAACCTTAAAGCGTCAAAAATGGATAAATGCAGTAAAAACCTATATGTAATTAAAATGTTCTAATTAAAACATTTTATTAACTATTATTTTGTGTATAATCAGTATGATACTACAATTGGCAGGTATTAGAAAAGTTCTAAATGTTTTTTTACATAAATAAAAGATTATTATCGAGAGAATAAAATGTTGTTTTCTGTACGATTTCATTGATTATATAAAATAAAAAACTAGTTATGTGTTTTCTGACTTTATTATATAATAAGTTCAAATAATTAGATGTTATTAAGGGGAAGAAAGTAAACATTTGTACAAAACGAATCACTTCAAGTTTTTAATTACATTTCAGTAAACATCGGGAGGATTGGGAACCAAATAAAAATACTAGAATTTGCAGTGCTCATTTTGTCAATAAACAAAAATCAGATAATCTCCTACACCCATCTTACATACCAACAATTTCTCTTGGCAAAGAAAATAAAAAGATCTATTCATTTTTTGCATTTTGTAGGTTGTTTATTGTACTGTTTACGTCACAATGTTGTTCTTATTTAACACCAGGGCGCTCTACTTTAGACAGAAGTGCTGCCTCTATAGTTCGGTCTCGATCCCCATTTTGGAATATGTTTTAATTTGTTACAATTTTCTGTTTTTTTCTTCTTATTTGTTTTTCTGGGGATTTATTTATGTTTAATTTGTTTATATTGACGTTTTAATTTTTTACAATTTGTTTTGTTGTTTTTTTTCTCATTTTTTTATTTTTCTGAGAATGTATTTTCGTTTAATTTGTTTGTATTGACGTTTTAATTTGTTACAATTTTTTTGCTATTTTTTTCTGATTTGTTTTTCATAGGATTTATTTTCATTTGTTTATATTATTTGTATTTGGAATGTAATATTATTTATTGATATTCCTATTATTAATAAATCAATTTTTAAAAAGTAGTGTTTCAATTAGAACCGTGTGGATTGCAACTCAATTTAATAGTTAATAAGTACATTTCATAAGGTTCTAACTGGTACTTACCATCATGTTGTGTTAATATAATCGCAAAACTGTAAATAACATAGTTCTAACTGTATATAACACAGTGGATTTTCTGGTAAATTAACGTTTGAAATGCAATGAAAATTTGAGTATAGTACAAAAGAGTGTCTAACTGCAGATATAAAATAATAAGTCTTCAAACTTTGAACTAGAAAAAAGTTATTGGCCATACAAACTTCGAATACAATTCCTGAAAAACGACTGTGGGTCCAGATACAACCTTGTTATTCTAATATGACGATCTGTTGAAATGCAGTATAGAGTTAACTTTTTTACACAATTATAGATGCTATCATCGTCGACACCAAATGTCGATGCAAGGCGCTCAATGAGTATTATGAATAATTTAGTTTTATTTATGATATCAATTATTAAAAATCTATACCAAAAGAGGACCTTCTCAAGTATTGTAATGATTTAGATACAACACTTTGCGAATGTGAAAATAGAGACATACAGCCTTATGAACTGTATAAGAACTCCACCTTTTAAAATAAAATTCAACAGACTATGTCAACAACGCAAAACAACTTATCCAGACAATTTTAGAAAATAATTTGGAAGAAGTATATCCAAATATTTACATAGCAATGATAATCATGCTCACAATCCTAGTCAGTACAGCTTCTGCTGAGAGAAGTTTTTCAAAGTTAAAGTTGATTAAGACCTACTTGAGAAGCACGATGATACGAAAGAGACTATCTCCGTTATCAGTTCTATCAATTGAAGCGGAAATAGCAGCTGGCGTTAACTATGATATAATCTTTAAAAAAATCAGTGAGGTTATAAGCCGAAAAGATTGTTTATTTTAATTTATGTTAGTCATTTTTATCAACATTTGATTAGCAATAAAAATCCACATTAATCTCATTCATATTATCGTTTTCTTACCAGTTAATGAGAAATAACTCGCAAAACCGATGTCGGCGACGCCCACGTTTAGTCTAGCACCACCACTTTCTTTTTAGTCTTTGCATCGGCTTTGGGTTTTCTGTATTTTCTTCTACTCCTTTCTGTTTCCTTCAGCTAATTGAATGTCGTTCTTTTCTTATTTATTTCTCTTATAGTGCACTAATCATTGTTAGTGTTGTTGGAGAAAGTCTTCAGGCCAGTTTTCATTTACTCTTCTGTTAATTAGTCTGTCCATGTAAAAAATTTCTATTAGGTCGTTTGGGTGGCCAGTTAGTCGCATCTAGTAATTGGTGGAAACTGTTTTTATTACTTCTATGACATCCGGGATTTGAAGGTCATCATGGAGAGTTTGGTTGCTAATGTACAGGGAGCGTTAACAATGGATCACAGTGTTTTCAACTGCAATCTTTGTATTGTTTTTATTCTAATGGGTTTTGCACAGCCCCACTGTTGCATTCCGTATGTCCATATATGTTTTAGCAATATTTTGTTTAGAAGCAGCTTGTTTTTGGTTGATAGTTTGGATTTTCGGCCTATTAGCCAATACATTTGTTTGAGTTTGATGTCTAGTTGTCTTCGTTTTGTTTGTATCTGTTTCTCCCAGGTTAATCTTCAATCTAGTTGCAGACCTAGATATCTCACATCACTTTTGACTGGTATTGGGACTCCATCAATTGTGATTGATAAGTAGTTTTGTGGCAGGTAGTGAACGTCACCTGAACGGATTTAGATATATTCTTTTTAATTTTTTATGCCAGATGTTCAATTGGTTCAGATGAGAATGGAGACATCTTCCGCAAAGGCGGCTATCATTGTGCTCTCTGTTTCAGGCAGGTCATTAGCGCATGGGAGGTAGCGGAGTGGGCCTAACACGTTTCCTTTGGGCACACCAGCTTTTATGTTGCTGAGAGTATTTTTGATCTTGTAGAGTAGACCAACATGTTATACTTTATCGAAGGCCTGAGGGACGTCTAGGAATACTCCCTTGCAATAATCTTTTCTTTCTAGGGTTTAGCCGATGGTGTTGACTATTCTGTGTATTTGATGGGTGGTAGACAAGTTCTCTCGGAATCCATATATAATGTTAGGTCATATTCATTTTGGATTCTCTTGAGCAGTAGTCTTTCGAATATTTTGCTAAGGTTGGGTAATAGGCTGATTGGTCCGTACGAGAGTGTTTTCTGCGGGGGTTTGCCGTTTTTGTGGATCAATATTATGTGGGCATATTTCCATATAACAGGAAACTAGCACAGGCTCAGCATTCAATTGTAGATTGTTGTAAGGAAGCCAATGGCTTTCCCGGGAATTTTCTTGAGAACTTGTGTGGTTATCAAATCATAGCCTTGTGTTTTCCTATTATTAAGTTTCCGTATTTCCATTTTGACTTACCCTTGACTAATGGGTTAGATAGGTGGTGACATTTGGCACAGAACATCCAGGAATTCTTCAACATTGTTGACGTGACGAGGTGCTGCTTCTGGTGGCTCGAAAACATGTGAAAGGTGATAAGTAAAATTGTCAGCTTTTTCTTGATTTGAGCGTGCCCATCCGTTGTTGTGTGTCTGTTGAACTTTTTTGGAGCTTTCCATAAGCTGTAGTCTTCTACAGACAGGCTTTGGGTAAATGACTCGAACGTTGAGTTTTGGGCATCTGTGAGTATTTTAGAGAGTTCACATGACAGCCTTCTGTATTGATGATCACTGTTATTGTGTGACCTTCGCCACTTTCCTCTGGCACTCCTTTTCTCGTTATGAGTTGTCGAATATACAGCGGTGTACTAATATTTATCTAGTTCGTGATGGGCAATTGAATTTCTGATGATGAATGCTGTCCCGCCATGGACTGTTTAATCTGGGTGGGTGGTGTGGTATTTGAGTAATATGGAATTGAGAAGGTTGTTCCCTCGGTAAAGTGAGTCTCTGAGACTGGTAGTATATTGATTTTGTAGATGTCTAAGACAGTTTATTACTTCTTGCTTATGTTTAGCGAGACCATTGGCATTCCAGGTTGCAATTATCTCACAATGGAATGTCTAGAGGTATTCGTTCTTTTTTTGTCAAACTAGGTTGATGTTGACATTGTCAAACAAAAAAGATAAATAAAAATAAATAAGGAGAGTACCAAGCAAGTATATTTATTAATTTGTCAATTTGTGAATATCTTTTAAACGACAAGTAATAAAAATATGGTATTTGGTACGAATGCGTAACTTGATAAACCCTTCAAGAAAAGTCATAATAAAATTAGTATAGTCATTTGAAAAAATATTCGATGAAGTCATATTACAAATTTGGGACACGCTGTATAACATTTCTTTACATCAAAAAGAACGCAATTGAAAATATTAATTGACCTGTCAGAGAATAGTTTCAACAAAAAAATTGTCTTTGATTTACTGAATGTATTCCAAGTTAGAGACTCACATTGTATTTTCCCTGTTCCATCCTTATTAAATGTCCATACCAATTCAAATATAGCTCTTTACTGCGTTTATTTTCATTTTTCCATCCTCATTAAATGCCAATACTGATTCAATTGTCATTATTTTATTTGTTATTTCTGATGGCGCCGTCTCTTCTTTTATAGCTCTTTACCTTGGATATTTTCATTGTTCCATCCTCACGTTATTAGTTCTTGCTTCATTGTTTATCTCATCATTCCATAACTTTTTCTGTCTCATTTTGTTTTCCCTGTTATTTTTCTAAGGTATCTTTTTTCCATTGCATCATTTTTCAGAATTGTCCAATTTTCACTTGCGTGTAGTATTATCGTTATTACTATTGATTTATATACAGGGTTTCCGAAACTCTCGGGACGGAGTCATAAGTTTCAAATGAGTGGAGAAAAAATCTGAAAATTTGGGGGTCAATAAAAACTACATTTTTAGATGGTTTAAAACTTTCGTACACTGGAGATGATAACCCCAAAATTTGTAAATTGCAGTCCTACATCCCCAAATCCAAAAACTGATATTTTAACACTTTGACTACCATGTGTATCAGTATTGATATACACAATAAATTATTTGCAACATTGTATACTCGAAGAAACCACCAATATCACTAGAGATATGCTGCAAACAGTTCAAATTTATGCTAGTTTAGTGATTTTCCCTTCACTCGTATGAAACTTATTGATCAGTTCCGAAACTTTTAGGAAACCCTGTATTTTTTGTTTTATATGCTGTAACAATTTCTTTTTTCCTTATATTGGAGTTAATGTATTGTATACGTTAAGTTTGTTAACTCTAGTCACTTAGAATACTAAATATTCACAAATGAAACACAAAACAAAACTCTAATTGCAAAAGTAAAATAAACTTACTTTAGTGCCTCTTGTGGTAATTTACAGTGCGACATGTTGAGATATTTGAGATTAAGTGTAGTGCTAAAAAATTGCTTGAAAGAAATCGGAGCTTCTTTGTTCTTTTTACTACTGAAGGGGTTTTTGGAAATATTTAAATGAACTAGATTTGTCGTACAGCCTTTTACTAAAGCACCAAAAAGCTAAAAAAGCAAATAAAATAGTTCAGATTGTTTATATAGACAATGACAATTTGACTTACGTTTTCTAGAATTATATCAGTGGAAGAAATATCAATGTACTGAAGAGCATTCGGTTGTGAAAGGAAGTTATGGAAATTCTAAAAAAAAAACATTAAATTTTACAATTTATAAATATGAATTAATATATACTTCGTCTTGAATAGTGAATACTATGACATACTGACAGTAGTCATTGTTTAAATCTGAATAAAACTCTCAATCCATACACAATGTGTGAACACTCAATAAACACGATGGACATGCATTGGATGTCCATGACCAAAAAGTATAATGGATACCCTTGGGGACATCAAATTCCGAAAATAAAATAAAGTTTAATGGATATATAACAAACATCTTCATTGATATGCCCTCTAGATCTGTATAAGAATATTGATTGTTAATCAAGTTACAGCTAGATCCCAATAATTCTATAATATTATAGAGATGAATTTTTCAGTGAACTTATCATTTCAAAGTTTTACTGTTCCCGATAAACAAGTAAATCCTATACTGACTCAACTATTGCTTGCTATAGATGTTTGTTTAAAATGGTTTTATTCAATAAGATTTCTTTTCCCTAATATCATAGATCTAAAAATAGCAGGAAAGGTGAGCAGACCGATAATCTGGTAATTTTTAGATTAGTTTATTGCTTTTGTATAGTACTTCATAGCTCCTTGCTACTAAGATCATTATCCATATGTTTAATATATGACTTTGACCCTTATATGCAGCTATGATTTTAGATATCTTTCAATTGAAAAACAGGGTTTCAAAAAGCTTATTTTTTTTGTGAGGGTGTGCTTCGACCGCTAAGGGTCATTAGCACTTACAATATCATTCTACTACATAGTACATCACAGCATTACATTCAATAAGTATTCACGTAATATTCACTAGATATAATTATAGAGTTTAATATCTTTTAGGTACTATATTGTTTTTTGTATTTATTCCAGTTTTTAGATGTTCACTAATATCTGTGGAGATTTTGTTCTCTTGTCTTTCCTCTTGAAATTCTGGACAATCACAAGGATGTGTTTAATGAACAGTCTTACTACACTTGTTACATTTGGGGGGTTCTTCTTTAGATATTATAAACGAGTGTGGCCAAGTCTTAGTCTTGATATTTTTATTTTTTCTAACCGGCTGGGTGTTAATATTAGTCGGTCAGTAAATTGCAATTTAATGCTTTTGAGGCTATTTTGATCATTATTCCATTCTGTTTGCATCTATTTCTTAATTAACTTCTTGAGAAATTTGCTGATGTCACTGTGAATATAAATTTGAGAACTTTCGACTTCTAACGATGTTGCTTCTTGGGCAACTGTATCAGCTGACTCGTTGCCGTCGATTCCTACATGTGAGGGGACGTAGATAAATGTGTCTTTTACTTCTAGCGTAAATAATTGGTGAAAAAATTGTTGCACTAAAGGGTTGATTGCGTATTTTGGTTACTCATTACGTAAACTAAAGCTTGATGAATGGCGAACACTTCTCCCGTATATACACTACACTCCTCTGGTAGCCGGAATTTTTGTGTATTAGTTGCTGTAACTGATGAGCCTACTGAACCATTTGATTCATTTTTTGAAGCATCAGTGAATGAAACTTCTGACGGTTTGTAAATTCCACATATTCTATTGAATTCGTTTTTCAGTAGAGAAGGATGTGTTTCTTTTTTATTGAATTTGGAAAGTTCTGTGTTTACGGAGATAGGTGAGAGAATCCGGGGGGCAAAATTATAGCTGTTTATAGGAATTATTTCAGGAAAACTAGCTGATTTCGGCCATATATGTTTTAACTGTGTTGTAAAAAGGTGGTGTAATATTGATACTTGCGGGAAGAGCTGTTTGCACTGGTGCAGTGCAAATTTTTTTGTGGTAAGGGTGGTTAGGAAGGGCCAAAATTTTTGTCGAGTAAGATAAAGATAAATGTTGAACTCTATATGTAAATGGCATTTCTCCAAGACGTTTATAGAGACTGTCGGTGGGAGTTGTTGGGAACGCACCAATTATTATTCTAAATGCTTTATTTGAAATTATTTCCACAGTTTTTATATAACTTTTTTTAGCGGTTTGGAAATAATGTGCTTAAGGAAGATTCTTGGGGAATTCCATTCTCTAGTTTTCTTTTGGTAGATAATTCACCATTTGTTTTGACTACAAAATTACGTTGTGTCAAAATTTTTTCGATAAATGCTGTTATATTTCCATTAATGTTCCAATATACCAGTGTTTGTAGAATTTTATGTTGCAAGGTTAAGTTGTAAGCTTTTTCAAGATCCATAAATACACCTAGCAGTTTCTGACCGTTAGCAAATGCATTGTGTATCTCTGATTCCAGGTTTATAATGCTATTGTTTGCTGACCTGTTTTTTCGAAATCCGTTTTGGTGTATCGATATAAGGTTATGTTTTTCCAGATGCCACATTAACCTGTGGTTTAAAATCTTCTCTAAAACTTTGCACATTGTACATGTTAGGGATATTGGTCTGTAAGACGTTACCAAGTTCTTTGGTTTGTGTGGCTTGGGTATTGGCACTATGATAGCTTCTGACCATGATTTTGGAAATTTCTGATCTAAGTAAATTTTAAAGTATGTCTGTAGCAAATACTTTTTACCAGTTATAGGGAGGTTTTCTAAAAAAGTGTAGTGGATTTTGTCAGGTCCTGGGCTGGATTTATCGCTGCATTGTTTCAGCACCTCTTCTAATTCTTCCCTGTCGATTTGCACATTTAATGGGTGGTTTTGACCTGTAGTATGATTTAATTTTATTCTTTGTTCTGTATTGCGCTTATATTCCCTAAATTCTGGTTCGTAGTTTTCATCACTTGGTATTCTAGAGAATTCTTCTGCAAATGTTTGTGTTATAAGTGCGTTATTAGAGATAATTTCAGTATTGTGGGATAAACTTGTTATTTTATGTTTTGATGAAATTCCGTTTAGTTTTTTTATTTTTGACCATATCTCGGAGTTTGAAGTATTTGGAGTCATTGTTGAGACAAATGACTTCCAGGAGTCCTTTTTAGCTTGCTTAGTGACGTATCTTGCTTTTGCTCTGAGTCTTTTAAACTCATCTAAGTTAGTTTGGTTTTTGTTCTTTTTCAGCTTATATAACGCTCATTTGCTTGCTTTAATCGCTTCTTCGCATTGTGGTGTCCACCAAGGTACTGGAATTTTCGTTTTAAGTGGTTTTACATACCCAATATGTATTTTTGCTGCTTGTATAATGGTATCGGTAAGTACATTCGTTATTTCGTCAATGTACTCAGTAAACTTAAACCAATTTGCTCGTCTCAAATTCCATTTTTTCATTCGAGTTAAATTGATCGTTATTTTCTTTTCTAGAATGAAATTCTATGCTTATAGGTAGGTGGTCGCTTCCATATAAGTATGAGTTTGGCTCCCAACTCAGGTTTTGTGCAATTTGTGCGTCACAAATAGTTAGGTCAATAGAAGATAGTTCTCCTGTTAGTAGATTTAATCTTGTACACACTCCAGTGTTTATTATTATAAGACTGTTAGTGTTTGTAAAGTTTTATATTTCTCTCCCTCTTTTCTCCGTAGTCTTGGATCCCCACGCTGTATTATGTGAATTGAAATCCCCCTACTATTATTTTTGTGCCATTTTCTTCGTTGGTTATTTCTTGTAAGTGAATTTTTTGTTGGATGGAATATAAATATTAATAATGTTCAAATTCTTCTCATAGTATTGTATGTTAATTGCAACTACCTCTAGTTCTGATTAATTTGTATATTTTTCCAGGTAAAATTATTTTTTATATAAATAGCCACTCCTCCACTAGCTCTGTCAGACTCTCTATTTTTGTGGACGCATTCGTAACCTCTTAGTGAGTAGTATTTGTTATCTTTGAAGTTAGTTTCTTGTATGCAGATCACATCTTCTGTACTTTTTGATATTAAGAGTTTTAATTTTTCCAGATGGGCTATTAGCCCATTTATATTCCATTCGAGTAAGAAAGTATTAGTGTTGACGAATTGTAACTATTTTCATCTTCTTCATTTGTTGATATCGAGACTAAATTCAGTTGCTCACGTATCTTAGATTGGATTCTTGTGCATCAGGATTTCATCGACCTGTGTTGTATAAATGAGTAAATGTTGTGGAGACGGGCAAGTAGTTCAGGAATATTATCTGTGTATTGTTGGGCTATACTTAAGGGGTCAGGTGTGTCAAATGCGTTATCCATAAAGGAGTTGTTGAGGTGATTCATTGTACGCTGTAAGTTAGAATATTGCTCTGTTGTATGGGATCCCTATTACAATGTTCATATTTGCAAGGTTGAGTCGGTTCAGAAAAGGTTACTAAAGTATTTAGTTTTAAAGGTTAGTGGCATTTATCCACAGAGAGGATCTGATTATCAGATTTTATTAGGTATTTTTAATTTTGAATGTCTTGAATTTCGTAGAATTTGTAAACCATTGTCCTGTTTATATAAGTGTTTGCACAATTTGATTGATTGTTCAGACTTGATATATAAAATTAATTTTAATGTACCACAGTTCTACAATAGAAAACATTTACCTTTTTATTGTGATTGGTCTCGAACAAATGTTTTACTTCATTCACCAATTAATGTTATGTGTAATAATTTTAATTTATTGTGCAACACATGCGACATTTTAATAAGTTTTTAAAGCTTGTGCTACTGAACGTTATACAACTATGTGAAATGTGTTTTTTAATTTTAATTTTTTTATTCTTCTTTTCTTAATTTAATTTAAGGCTGTTTCTTCTTTTATTATACAACCATTGTTTTGCTCTGTAAAGGGATTTGTTTAAATCTGTTAGGCAATAAAGGCTATTATTATTATAGAATTCTTTTACAGGTTTCAGATCTTCGGCATTTGGATTTTGTTTGGTTGCAGAGGGGCATTGTTTGGGTTTTTTCTTTTGATCCGTTGTATTAGTTGCCACTTCCACTGGATCTTTTTCGGATGTAAAGTCGCTGGAACTAGCTGTTAGATATTGCGTGGTCGTTTAAATGTTTTTGATAGAGGAGTATCATTCATCTCGTCAATTCGGCTAAGATCTACAGAGATTTCTATTGCTATTGGTTCAACGGTTATTCTAGTATTTTCGTGATAGTTGGAAGAGTTTGGTGCTTGATTTGGACAAAGCTTCGCAACATGTCCTGGGGTTTTGCAGAGGAATCATGTTATTCTGTCGAATGATAGAAACACTCTATATGTTGTACCTTCAAATGTAATGACCAGTGAGGGCGGTAGACTTATATCATCGTTTGGTACTACATAGATTTGACGTCAAAAACTCAGGATGTGTGCGTATTCGTTTCCTGACAGACTTGCACGGAGGAACGACATTGGTGATACTTTTGAAAAACCTATTTTTAGGATTTCTGCTTCTAATATGTCATGTGGTATTGATGAACATACGTTTGATAAGATGATTCGCTTTGCTGGAGTAATGAGTCGTCGAACCCCTACTTGGTGCTGTTTTATATTTAAAGTTTGATATTTTTCAGTTATATCTTGAGCAGCTTCGACAGTTGACAAGTACATACATATTCTATTATTTAACATTCTAGAGGCAAACAGTATATTTTTGGAGCCAACAATACTTGCTACGGCTTCCATATAGTCTCCGAGATTAAGATTGTCATTTACATTTAATATGATCGCTTGTTCTTTTTTTGGAAGCATATCAGAGTTAACAACTTGAGAATATTGACGTTGACTAGTTGTTGTAGAATTTGATGCGCCCCCGTAGTCGGAAGCCATCACTGTGTGGGTTTTTTCAGAAATTTTTAATTTGGATATGGCAATGGTACTTTTATGTGGGAAGAATATATTGGTATTCTATCATGTAATTTTAATAAATTCCCAGCTAATTAAATATTGGAATCGATTCTCTCACCTGTTTTTACACTAATTACCTTCATTTGATTTTAACTATACACACTATTGCTGAACTCGTCTTCGGAACGACCACTCGTCTCGATGAATCGAGTTTAACTGAAAGCTTGTTATTGATCACTAGCAAACATGACATCTATTGTACTCTAACACTTTCAAGTGACCTTCTCTTTAACATTTTATACACATTACAATTTTATTATGTTTATAAAAGCAGTTATTTTACTAGCTTGGGAAGCTCTGCCAATGTCCTGATGAGACTTATCCAGTTAGAGGTCAATTGGTTAGTTTCTTTTTAATTTTCTATTGTTTGCAGTAATGGTTGTAGTAAAGGATTGGTGTGTTCTCGTAGGCTTTGGAAATGTGTTTAGCTTCTTATTTCTTGTACTGTTCGAATGTGAATGTATCATCTGGTGTTAGGTCCTCAGAACTCTATGCCATATGTTCAAATTCGAATGATTATTGTCTTTTACAGTTTAAATACCATTTTTTAAATTTCTGCCAAGTAGCCAGTGTGAATCTTTCATTTTCAGGTCAATTTCTTTGAATTTTTTTTATATGACCTCTGTAGTATATTTTTCATGTTTGGAGCCATACTTCTGATGCAAAAATATATATGTTCCTATAGGATAGTCGATATAATATCAGTATCATCCACAAATGTGCCCGTTATAGTTTATTTTTCAAAACTGGAAAGTCAGAAGTAGATTATATACAATAATAAACTCAGTATGTATGGTATATTGTACTGCGGGGCAGATTTGAACTATGATTTTTTGTTTGAAAGAGTCAGTTTGATAAATAAGATTCTAGTAAGTTGTAAAAATGTGTTTTGTTTCATGTAAGACCAAATATTTGTCTTTCACTGTGATAAAACTATACTCCTGGTTCAGTACATATTTTGTCCTATTCTCTGGCAATTCCAAAATTGCTAGGATCTATTAAAATTTAGATTAAACTCTTTTTTAAAGGATTATGCAAAATATTCGAAGTGCAACTAATGAAAAAATAGTTATGCCAACTGCCAGAATCCCAATAATTTTTTTATTTTTTTTAATTGAAACATGTCGCTTCCACCAAAAGATTATTAGCGACAATACAATAATATAATACCATTAGATCTTATACAATAAGTCTATAAATAGTCTATGATTCGCCTATGATATTGACAGTCTTTTATGAGGAGAACTTCCAAACTGTTTGGTACAGGGAGTTCATTGCACTGTGTGATAGGTAAACGATTTCGTCAAAATTTCGTTTTGGTTGGCTTGTATCGACAGTTGCTTGAGAAGTTTCCATAGTTGTAAGTATTTGTGGGTTATCATTGACAGCTTTTGTATTTGTTGGTTGCGTTACTGTATTTGTTTGAGACGGTGCTGAAGGAATTTCATTTGATACATGTGGAAGTACTGTAGGTTGTATTATAGGTTCAGAACATTGAGATGCTATGTGGCCTTGTTTTTTGCAATTGTAGCAAACTATATTGTCTTGAGAAATGAATATTCTGTAGGAAGTGTTGTTGAAATCAAGTATAAATGAATCTGGAAGCTGTAAGTTGTGTGGGCTGATGAATACTTGTTTTCTGAAACTCAATATGTGAGTATATTCCAGTAGAGATGCACCAATTCTCATGAATGTCATGGGTGAAACAGGGGCTAAACCAATTTTTTGTAATTCATCAATCAGTATTTTATGAGGTATAGATGGGCACACATTTGAGAGAACGATTCTTTCTGCTGGTGATATTAGTTTTCTAGCATTGACTACTATTCCGTTAACTTCTATTTGTACGTAGTCATTCATGAAAGTTTCTACGAGATGTTTATTGGATAAATATATGCATATCCGGTTGTTTGATAACCGAGATGAAAAGATTTTGTTTTTTTGGCTGGATTATACTACCCAGAGGAATTAGGTAATCTAGAAGACGAGTGTTTTCTGATGCACTGAAGACGATTGCTTGTTCTTTTGAAGAGAAGATGGGGATTGAAGCTGCTGATGAATAGGTTCGGGAAATATCTGATCTAGACTGAGAATGTGGAAGAGTCGAAACATTTTGGTTGTGGTTCATGATGAAGTGTCCGAAAAATAATACGGCCCTGTCACCTGAGAAAACAGGTGTATGGGCCTGCGATAGTAATTATCCAGCTAATGAGACTGGTTTCTTATCAATAACAATATAAAATGAATGAAACTGAAATTGTTTAATACACAGATATCGTACACTTTGTCGTCAATAATTTAATTTTGAAGATACCAGCAAATGCACTTACTGTTGTAAAAGTATCCCTACACAAAATTCACAATTATTACTTTGTTAACACTTAGCAACTTTGGAAATAATCATTGAACACAGATTCTCTGTATTCGGTCAGGGCCGAACTCAATCCCAATCAGTATTCACTTTATTTAGTATGGACAACAAATTTATGTATATTAAAAAGAGATTAAACTTACACTAATATCATCTTTTAAATTGTTACCACTCAAATTGAGGTAGGTCAAAGTGGTAAAACTACTGGTATTATTACAGAGCGCAGCAAACAGATTGTTGACTCCTTTTGAGCTCAAACCACAATGAGACAAATTTATATGGACTAGACCTTTATTGAGCTTGGGAATACAACTTCCCAAATAAGTAGCACCTAAAAAATAACAATTATAATACTGATAACATTTTCGAAAAATATCAAGATGGTTTCTGATTCAACTATTTAACAAATTGAGGAAATTTATGTATAAAGAAAATATAACTTTATATGTAAAAACATCAAATAATTTAGCATTTTTACCTTTATCTTCTATTGGGTTAAAAGATACATCTAACGTATGTAACGCTGACCCAAGATTTAATTTTAAAACACTGGATAATTTGTTTAAAAAATCAGACTTTAAACCTAAATTATCGAGATATATCTCTTCCAAATTAAGAGATTTGCGTAACACGTGAAGAATTCTATCGATATTGTCATGTGATAACTTCACTTGATTCGCTCTTAACTTCGTAAACCATGTATTATATTCTAGAGCACTGATTATTGGAATTAAATCCCTGTAAAATAAAAGAATGTTCATCAAATCTATATAAAATATATGAAAAAAAAATGTTTCAAGAAAAATATGAGGGCTAATACAGGTACAGTATTAAAAAATCAGCTATTATGATTAAAAAATATTATTCAGAGCAGGGAAAATCAGCCTGTATAAAACCATACTACTCCAATGTGGACTACTGAGCTGTTCGGACGTGTTGTGAATGCTCTCTTGTATCCACTGGTGATCAATCAGTATAAATAAAGTTATTTACATAAATTCTGTTATAGTGTTACCTCACTGTAAGTACCTCTTTTTTTACCTGTTTGTGGGTGCCAGCCCTGGGCCGTTGTCCGGAGGCCGGGAGAGAAGGAGCGGTAAGGACCCGCCGTTGGTTATTGTAGACGATGACATGAATTCCGATTGAAAAACGACTAGTGATACACATATAAATCAACCAATTAATCCAAAATATATTGTTTTCGGCAGTGAAAGCAGTGATAAGGTTCATGCAAAAAATAACAATGATAACGTTAATAGACATAGACGTTTACCTATCGATATTTCAAATCGTTCAGGAACTGCGATACAGGGCCGTACCATATTTTTGTTGAACATTCGGAATTAAATATTGGTCGCTTGCATCCAATGAAATTAGGAGAAAAGTTAGTTAATCTCGGGGAATACGAGAAGTTTATCTCTGAAATCAGTGCTGTCGGAAGGAATCGCATAAAAATAGAATTAACGTCAGGTATTATCGCTAATAAATTGGTAGAAGATGCGATTTTTAAGAAAAATAATTTAATTGCTTATATCCTGTCATTTAACGGAGAAACGTGGTATAGTCCGTTATGTTGATACATCTCTGGGTGAAGACACTCTCATGAATATCATTAACTCGCCTGTTCCCATTAAAAAGGTTCAACATATGACCAGATTAATTCAAAAAGAGGATACATCGGTACGTGTTCCGCGTCAAATGATCACAGTTACATTTGTAAGGAAAGTTATCCCTCAATATATTGTTATTAATAAAGTTAGATGTCTAGTAGATGTCTATGTCAATCCGGTAATGCAATACTTCCGTTGTTTGCGATATGGGCATTCTGTATCACAGTGCAAAGGTAAAACAAAGTGTAGAAAATGTGGGTCTAAGAAAGAATCTAATTGCCCTTCTTGTGATATGTTTTGTATTTATTGTAAAAATAACAACCACAATTCTACTTTTAAAGAATGTCCCGAGTACAGAAAACAGGGTAGGACTAAAGAAGCTATGGTTAATCTTAATATTTCCTTTAAGAAAGCCGAAAAAATCAATAATAATCCTGGCTACTCTAATATTATACAAAAAAATAGGTTCGCACCATTAACCGACTTTGATGCTGAATTTCCTCCCTTAAGGATGCCGTCCTCTCAACCAATCCAAAGGACGTCATCTGTGGAAACAAATCATTTCTCACTTGGCCAACCTTCCACTTCCTCCAGACCCCTTACCAAAAAAAGGAAAACTAGTAATACCTCTCTTAGTTCTCCACCAATTCATAGAGAATTTAAAACTAGTTTCTGTTCCGGTCCTGTTTTTCAATTCGGTAGCAAGAAATGTGATAATGAGTTCGAAATATTTATGAATCAACTTAGTAATACTTTAAAAAACTAGTTCAACAATATTTAAATGAACCTGCCGGCAAGTCAAACGGGTCTAATTTTAACGAAATTGAATTTGAGAATGAATGTAAAAATATTGTAGAAAATATTTTTTCAACTAAGGGATAAAAAACAAACAAACCAAAAAGTCTAATAATAATTACTTAAAAATTATTCAATGGAACGCAAGATCTTTAAGATCTAAAAAATATACTCTCTATGAAATATTTAAAGAAGAAAATTTTGATATTGGTATTTTCGCTGAAACTTGGTTTAAGCCCTCCGATACTTTTAAATTCGCTAAATTTAATAGTGTGTCTGTCAGTCAAAATAATGGTTATGGTATCTTCACAAAATCAAGTACGAAATCATATAATTTATTACTAATTTTAACAGTAAAATCGAAGTTTGTGGTATCAATGTTAGCATTAATAATAAAAAGTTATCTATAGTTAGCCTTTATAGGCCTTCAGATGTTAAAGTAACTGCTCGAGACTATGTACATATTTTTAACCAGATCAAACATGATTGTATAATAGGTGGGGACTTTAATGCCCATCACAGTATGTGGGGATCTCCTGTTTGCTCAAAAGATGGATTGATTCTAGTAGATGCCTTAGACTATTGTTCTAACCTCTCTATTGTAAACGATGGTTCGGCTACCAGAGTTACCCGTCCCGAGCAATCCAAGTCTGCTGTAGATGTCACAATTATATCTTCTAAACTATGTTCTGCATTTAGCTGGATAGTTTCCTCAGATACATATGGCTCGGACCACTATTTAATAAGGATTAAATTGAATGATTTTCAAATAGGTGACACTCTCATTACACCACTCTGTAAATGGTCTATGAAACAGGCCAAATGGCCCCTATTTAAACTGGAAATTGAAAAGTCATTCTCCATTTTACCAAAGTTTAGCGACACTAACTCAATGTGCAATTTTTTTAATGATCAAATCACCAGTCAACAAAGCATACAAAATCTTACAATCGTTTTATACCAAAACCCATCAAACCCCTTCTTGGTGGGATGACGAATGCCTTCTATTATCTAATTCTAGAAGAGATGCTTATAAAAATTATAGAACCAATACGACCCTTTCCAATTTTATTGAATATCAAAGAACAAATGCCATCTCTAAACAAACATTTAAAAAAAAAGCAAAGAAAAACTGGGCAGAATTTTGTTCAAACTTAAACAGACAGACAAATCCTACAAATATTTGGAAAAGAATCAATAAAACTCAACAAAATAAATATACGTAGGTGTATGATGAAACGGTGTTAGATTTATTCGATAAAATAGCTCCTAATGACATAACTACTGAAGTTAGTCGACCTCCTATAGACAATGAACCTCACTTCTTGCTGTTCCCCATCACTGTCATGGAAATTGTAGCCAATATTAACACTTCTAAAAAATCTGCTCTTGGCATAAGTGGAATCAATTATCTTATGTTGGCCCACTTGCCTGGAGTTGCTCTGGATTTTCTTTGCAGGATCTTAACAATATTTTAATAAAAGGAGATAACTGTAACTCCCTAAAACAATGCTTGATAATCCCTATACCTAAAAGTAATTATCCAAGTGCATTGAGACCCATATCCCTAACGTCGTGTGTTTTAAACACCTTCGAAAAGATTATAAAGAATCGTCTAGAATGGTGGTTGGAAAATTCGAGCATTCTCCCAGAGCTGCAATGTGGATTTTGTAGAGGCAAAGGCACCATTGACTGCATTTCACACTTAACCACAGATATACAGATAACTTACTCTCAAAATAACTACCTTGCAGCCCTGTTCATGGATATATCTGGTGCATATGATAATGTCATTTTAAATTTACTTTATAGTAAACTTTCTAATCTAGGCGTGCCTAGAAGATGCGCATACGCCTTAGTAAATTTGTTCGTTAACAGGCAAGTTTTCATTAGGTGTAACAACAGAATGGTTGGATCAAGGATAGTGAGCAAAGGTTTACCTCAAGGATCAGTGCTAGGTCCCTTATTGTTTAATTTGTATACCCTAAACTTTCACACTATGGGCATTAGATCATCCATCTTACAATATGCCGATGATTTCTGCCTATACTTGGTTAAGAAAACAATTGATGAGTGTATAAATTCTCTTAAGGAAAATATGAACAGCTGTAAAAAATAATTTTGTTGATCATGGACTCGAATTATCACCTAACAAGTCAGCAGTGTTTTTCTTTACCAGACATGGAGTACCGGAAATAAGTAGTGTACAATCCTGTCATCTTGAGGTTCCGGTACTTAAAAGCTATACTTATTTAGGCATTACGCTAGATTCCAAACTAAGTTGGGAGGCACAAATTAACAAATGCGTAGGTAAATGTGAGAAAAGTCTCAATATATTAAAAGTGATCAATCGATATGGATGGGGAGCCGATCCGAAAATAAATCTACAGGGCCTATACTAGATCAATCTTGGATTATGGTTGTTTTCTGTATGGATCTGCTACCAAATCACGTTTAACTAAAATTGACAGAATACAATACAAAGCCTTAAGATTGGTCCTAGGAGCCTTGAAGTCTACTCCTATCCCGGCTCTCCTGGCAGAATGTAATGAACCCCCCCTCCACCTGAGACGCCTATTTTTGGCTGAAAAATGTGTACTTAAGTGTCAAGCTTATAAGAAAAATTACCTATTAGATTAAATAGCTGCTCACCCTATCCAAAATTTAACCTCTAAATGGTGGCAAAATAAATATTCTCCTATCTTAGCTATTACCTTCCCTAATTTATCTCAATATTAATTTCAAGGTGAAGGAATCCCATTTTTCAATTCTAACTTCAACATTTTGTTCTCCGAACCCAATGTAGTATTTCCCTCTTACGACTCTCTAATCCCTCTCTATTTTGTACTAAATGAAGAACTTCATACCCACGGTCCAATATGCAAAATATCCACCGATGGTTCCAAATCTAGTGCGGGAGTTGGTAGTGGTTTTTATGTCCAAAACGTACAAGTATCCCTACAGTACAAATTAAATCCAAACTGTTCAATATTCACAGCTGAATTAGTAGCCATCAACAAAGCCTTGGAATGGATCATAAACAGTAACTTAGAATTTGAACAGTATATGACATTGAGAAACTTCCGGAAACATATATACATTAACAGCAATACAATCAGCATTCTAGAAAAAGTAACACGCCTGAAGAATTTAAACAAAAACGTTGGATTTATATGGGTTAAAGGACATTCTCAAATTCCAGGTAATGAAAAAGTAGATGAGCTTGCTAAAGCTGCTGCTTTCTGTGGTCTTGTAATCAACGAATTATCAAAGGGAGATGTAATATCACTTAGAAAAGAAACCCTCAAACAAAATTGGGAAATTGAATGGGCAGGTTTCACAAACCATAGTAACAATACCTACTGCAAGATATATCCTACTCTTCCCTATACTCCTCTAGCTGAACGAAGCCTTCCTTCCAGGAAAATATATACTATGTATATCAGATGCCCTTTTTGGACAGTTAACTCATACCGTTATAAAATTAAACTGTCTACCGCAGATACATGTGACTGTGACGGAAGTTTCGACGATCTCAACCATTGGATGTTTAACTGTAGGTATAATAGAGAAACAACGGAATATTTACTTAATTCCCCATCAGCTAAGAAGATATCTTTTCCTCAAAACATAGTTTTTCTCTTGTATATAAGCTCTCAGAAACCTATCATAAGAGATATTTTATGGGAATTCCTTAAACGCACCAAACGAAAAATATATTTATTTATTTACTTATAAACGGGCAAACCCCTCTTTATAATATATATAGACAATAAACAATATAAGAATTAATATAAGAAGATCATAATATATATCACAAGATATCACAGAGTAGCCACTTCATTAAGTGAATTTTTAAAGGTACACAAGCTCACACCAGTTACACATACATCGTTTGTGTTAAGTAGATTACCCAGTCTCATAATACGAGATATACTACTATTGTAGCCATAATTAGTATGGTGAAAAGGAATGCTGAAAAGTTCAGAATTACGTGTTGGTATTCTATTGAATCTAAAATTGATTTTTGCCAACAATTCTGGGCATGATATTACGCCATGAATTAATTTGTATAATAAAATCAAATCAGATCGATTTCTGCTAGTTTCTAAGGTATGAATTGATATATGCTCCAAGATTTGGGAATAATTGTATGTACCCTGGTATAAGCCCATTTTATAGGCAATACCTCTCAAAAACCTGTTTTGTATACGCTCAAGATGATGGATATGAACTTGATAATGAGGACTCCAGACAGGAGAGGCATATTGGAGACAAGAATATATGAGTGACATGTATAATGTTATTGTTGAAAGAATTGAAAATTCCCGTGTATTTCTAAGAACAAAACCTAGTTTTCGAGAACTGCTGCTTACAGTTGAATTTATATGCTGAACAAATGTAAGTTTTTCATCAAATAATACTCCAAGGTCCTTAACAACCGATATTCTTTTTATGATCTTATTATCAATATGATAGTCATTTTGAATTATAGGATTTGCTCTACTAACAGTAATACATTGGCATTTATCAGGATTCAACAACATTCCATTTGATTCTGACCAGTTTATCAAGGAATTAAGATCTTCTTGTAGTTTGTTACAATCAGTTTGTTTTGAGATGTTTGTATATAATTTTAAGTCATCAGCAAAAAGAAGAAATTTACAATTTTTAAAAATAGTTCCTATGTCATTGATAAAAATGTTAAACAACAGGGGACCCAAGTGCGATCCCTGTGGCACTCCTGATGTGACAAGGAAAGAATTGGAAACAAAATTCTTAATTTTAACTAACTGATGTCTATTATAAAGATAGCTATGTAACCAGTTTGTCAACCATGACGGAAAGCCAGCGGCAGACAACTTGTTGATTAATAAGTAATATTGCAATTTTTATTTTGTTTTGTGTGAATGCATATATGAACATAGTATGAACGATTTAGATTTGGTTCCCTCTATTTGTCCTTCTGCAGCAAATCCTCTTTAATTGTTGCCTTTCTTGTATGTCCAATCAAAGTCGCTATAACGGGCACCTTAACGTGAAGAGGGTGTCCCTGTTTATCCCATTTGTTTTTCTTCTTTCATTTTCTCCAGAATTTTGGAAGTTTAGGAATATTTGCATTAAAGATAGAGAGACAGTATAATAACTAAAATATAATAAAACAATAAACTCTCGTGGCTAAATGGGGTGTAGTCCCAAAGCCAAATGGCCTCCGGACCAGAAAGGAAAAAAAACCATACTAATACTAAGTTTTTTATATGAATCTAAAACCGGATTGATTAAAAATTCAAAAGAAAGCATTGTGAAATGGAAAGAATACCAAGTAGTATATTTGGAGGTAAAAGAACAGAGGAAGGGTATATAGGGATAAATAAGAGTCTTTGACCTTTATGTACCCTGTTTTTCAGGGAATGACCAGCAGAAACAATGAATGTCTTGTTAAGTTCTTCCGGCATGATAAATGATAATTATTAATTAAGTAGCCATAAAAGATCTATAAGAATTTAACCCAGAATAGACCATCAGTCAAGAAGTGTGTTGCTTATTTTATTTTAATACTATATTTCTGCAATGTGTAAGAATTAATTGACCAAATTAAAATGGGGAAAAATATGGGCTGAAAATGGTTGACCCTAAATAATGATGCCTTTACTTACTTTTGATCGAGGTATTCAAAATCCTTAAGGCTAAGTTCGCGGGTATTTAACGAAACGTAAATATTATCGATGTCCCATGCTACTTCTTCTCTATAAGTTAGACCGTGGTAATCACACATACAAGCATATTGGTTGGAGAAACCTCCGCACGGACCAACTTCTCTTCTACTACTCGCTATAGCCTCCAAATCACGTAATTGTTGTAGCCTTGTATTTGGTATCACTTCAATCTGAAAAAAGAGAAATGTATACAATCTGTAGTAACTATACCAGTCAAGAAATATGAGATATAAATAATAAAGAAGGAAAAACAGCGCCAATAAGAATCGAGTTTGCACTTGGATACCATGCTGAATTTTAAGGGTTTCTGTGTGTGGACATCAGTTTAACAACGGTCACTGTTTATTTCTGTAAAATCTCAAGAATATCTGAGATGAAAACATCGAAACAAACATCTTCAAGGGCTTAATTTGTTTTTAATTATGAAAGTTACATAGAACCCCAAAATAAAACAAGTATGATAAGAAATTGGCCAGCTGACCTAAGACATGCTAGACAACAAGGGCGTACCCAGGTAGAAGCTGCCCACCCCTAGAAGATAAAATAAACGTCGATTATCCTGGCAAGTGGGAATTAAAAACGTATAATCCCAACATTTCCTAGAGCTTGTGAAATCTCTAGAAACGTTATCCGTAGAGGGAAATTATGCTACCAAAAAATCTGCATATCAGTTGCATTCAGCCGTTACAAAACCAGTGTTTACTGTTGCTCTACAAACAATAGCCAAATATTCAGCAGTTTTAGAACCAGTAGTTAACGCATTGCAAGCTAAATCGATCGACATGATCTCGGTGGGGGAAAACATCAAACATATCAAGGACATTCTCAGAAATGACCGCGAGTTTCCTGATAGAATAAGTAATGACATGCTTCAAAAAGCGCGAGCTGTTGCAATGGATTTGAACTTAGAAATTTCGGTTCCACGTCTTGCTCACAAGCAAACACATAGAAGTAATCCGCCATCAGACAATGGTAACGAATATTGGCGGCGTTCCCTGATAATACCATACATAGATTCACTCATTTCATCGTTGAATATTCGATTCTCCCAAGAAAATACTCCGGCGTTTGCTTTAAGTAAGCTACATCCCTTGTATATGACCAAAACCAGCATTACAGACTTACACAAGAACGCAGAATCATTCCAAGAACTTTATAACCTGGATATCACCGGAGAACTGGACCTTTGGCATAATTTATGGGCGAAGAAGGCTTTATCAGATGATCAATTAAGGGACATAGAAGTAGTTGATCTGTTCAACGAAGCCAACATTTTTTAAGCACTATCCCATGCACTACGGCGACGGCGACCGTAGAACGGTCATTCAGTCCGCTGCGAAGAGTTAAAACGTGGCTTAGAAGCACCATGGGTGAAGAAAGGCTTACAGGTTTATGTCTGATGAGCGTACATCGCAATTATTTAAAAAAAACAGTGAGTTTATTGAAAAGACTGTCATAGACAAATTTTAGGCAAATCCAAGAAGATTACTGTTATATTAATATATATATCTGAAATCCTGGGTACGCCCTTGCTAGACAAGAGCATAAAATTGCTCTCAAGTCAACATATTAGTTCATAGAACTATAATATTTTAATTGCTAATAAATACATAATAAAATAAACGGTTTTAAAGATTAAAACTAACTTTTCCGCATCTGAGAGAGGCGCTGAATAATATTCTATCATAAAATTGTCACTTGTCTACACTTCAGGGGATGTATCGTGCTAACAAACCGAAATTTCTCCAAAAATAACCAAAAATGTAGTATATCTGGATTTATAGGACACGCTGTACTCTCTCTAGTCAACTGAAAATCAATAAAGTACATCCGTGAGACACCTTGTACAATATTCAATCATAAAATTGGTCACTTGTATACACTTTGGAGGCTGCCTCGTGCTAACACACTGGAAATTATCCAAAAATGACAAAAATTTGGTACTTCAAGTACCATAGCACCCGTTTTACTGGTTTTAGTGAGCTGGATATCAATAGGGTTTATCTTTGAGACGCCCTAAATAATATCCAATCATAAAATTGGTCACTTGTATATACTCCGGAGGCTGTATCGTGCTAACAAACTGAAATTTCTCCTAAAATGACAAAAATGTCGTTTTTAAAGTACTATAGCACCTGTTGTACTGGCTCTGGTGAGCTGAAAATCAATAGGGTTCATCTGTGAAATATCCCGAATAATATCAAATCAGAAAATTGGTAACTTGTTGCATTCCGGAGGCTGTATCGTGCTAACAAACTGAAATTTCTCTAAAAATGACAAAAATTTAGTACTGAAAGTACTATAGCATCCGTTGTACTGGCTCTAGTGTGCTGAAAATCAATAGGGTTCATCTGTGAGATGTCTTGAACAATATTCAATCATAAAATTAGTGATTTAATGCACTCCGGAGGCTGTATCGTGCTAACAATACATGTAACGAAAAGTGGCCGACGACATACACAGGATTTTTTTCTAAAAACCATTTATTCGTGTTGTACTTGATGAAAAACGTAAAAATAACTCGAAAAATTCTCTCAAAATTTGAATTTTTTTGTGGGTAAACCAATACTTTTCTCGCTTATTAGATAGGTTGGGCGGAAAAGTAAAAATGTGGGATTGAATACACGAAGCGTTAAAAATATTGATAGCTATGTTAAAAAAAACCTTGGTGATTATTGACTATATATATCAGTACTTATATTATTCAAAGAAAATATCTAATATGATAATAATGTTCCTCATTTATTCCTTTAAAAACTAATATATCTGAGATAATCATATTCTTATTATACTGTATTACTATTTATGCTAGATCGCCGAAAATCAATTCAAATATTTCATAATTCTGAGTAAATTTCAATGTTTTCTTTGTAAATCATCGTGATTAAAACTGTATTTTCAATCTGATCTCAAGTTTGGAATACTTTAAAAGTTGTAGGCACATTCCCTTCCTAACATGCTTTTCATTCGATTTTTTGGGTGTTCTTGTTATTTTAATTCTACCTTTTGAAAATATCTTGAATTCAAAGAGGAATCCTCTTCATTTACTCATGAATGGAAACCCACTATCTTAATGTGTAATATAGGAATCTACTTACCTTTCTAATAATATGTTGTAATGGTACTGTGGGAAAAATATTTCTAATGGCATTGTTAAGCGCTCCTATCATATTGTCTACTTCTGTACTGCATTTCGAATCTTCTCCAACAAGAAACGAGTAAACTTTATCGTTGATAGTTAAACTTAACTGGTTACCTCTTTTGCTTTCCAAGGCTTGAATCTCCAGGTAATGAAAATGACTGTCGATCTATAAAATTAAAAACAATCTTTTAAAAGATATTATTTGAATAAGATTTTTCTTTCAGTTTATTACGAGTAAATAAAAATCCCAGTTTATGAAATATATTTTTGTGTAAACGATAAGAAAATTAAAAAAATAAGAGCAAAGTATGATAACTTTTAATTTAAATGATAGAGCCCGTAGTGCTTTATATGAAATAAAAAGCTAATCGACTAACAGGTTACAAAATTATGCATGTTTTAGTAACACAAATTTAAGAAGTTCAAACAATAAAACTTGTTTAGGTATAGTATTTATAAAGTCAATTGAATAGCTACAATTATTATAATACTCTAGAATTATATATATATATATATATATATATATATATATATATATATATATATATATATTTCCAATATTAAAATGTGGATTTTGATATACAAAATATAAAACACATAACACCTTTCGACCTTATCAAGTTATTCAACTTTCTAAGCATCAAGTTGGCTGTTGATTGTTATTAAGTATATAATTAGTCAGTCAGAGAATGATTTTGAATCTCTACAAAAGGACATGCTTGTACAATCAGTATTTAATTATAAATTAATCAAATACATATTCATTCTGATTGAATTAATTTGGGCATCAGTAAACAGTAAAACCATTCATGAATTGTTATTGACCATTGGACTACACTAGAGAAGATAATTAAACATTACTTCCCAAATTAGATGCAAGAAAAATTGTTTGGATTCTTTATCCATTTAAGTATCTTTTGTATGTTGATTTCTTTATATATTTAAAAACTTAGTTTAAATTCTATATTCAATTATTTAAAATTAAAAACTTACCTTGGTTGGCACTTTTGCTGTAAGTAATAGTATTCGGCATGGTGAAAATACCTATAAGAATAGATGTATTAAAACAAAATAAACATTTCTATTAATGTTTCATGTAGTGGTGTAAATGGGAAGGGCTCTACAAAACTTTCCATTATGTCAAAAATCACAAATTTTGCTTGATTAAATTAATTTTCAATTAAGCGTCATCCGAAATTATATACATATTATAAATTTATTTGTAGTTATAGGATAACATTAACATCATCAAGAGTCCAGCTCCAATGTGGACAACAAAAATTTAGGCTACTACAGCTTAAACCCTCGGACGTCCTTGCCAGCCCACCAGATGTTTGCATTTACTACTTGGTATTTCATATTTTCCCCAAGGATTGAACTTGTTTTTCATTTTACTTTTATAAACCTGAGTGGGGTGCAATTTAGATATTTTCTGAAACATTTTTAAGTAAATTTCCTCTGTGTTTATATTACACTATTACACAAATATAGTTCTAATTCAATTTATTACAATTATTATTAGAATTATAACAATTAAATCTATTACAAAGTTATTTTTTTATAAGCTGCAAAGAATTTGATTTTTTCTATTTTATATGAGGGAAATCTGTTTAAAACATACCAATACAGAAAATTAAACATTTATCATTAATACAAATCTTTATTTACAATTATATCTTACATTACAAAAATAAATAAAACACAATCTGATCTTAATTACATCAACTCTCATACGCCATAACAAAAGTTCAGTACTATAAACAATAAGTAAATTCTTCATTATATATTGACTACTTACATAGAAAGTAACATTAGGGGAATTGTTTTTTTACTTGAAAATATTCCTAATATTGAAACTATGTAAATTTTTAATTATTAATAATAACTGTTTACTAGTCTATTCACAAATTATAAAAAAACTGTTGAGAATGGAATTATAGTAGATGTCTTATTTCCATAAACTTCATTCAACCACCGAATATGGGAGGTGAAAAAGACATAAAGAAGCAAAGAAAACCTGATCAGAATAAAAGCAACTAAGAACATATCTTTTAAGTTCTAACACGTGCTTGCATCATTTTTGGCAGTTTTGTGATTTTTATGCTATTTGCTACAATAAGAGAATGAAAAGACACATTGTTCCAGTTAATCAGAAGCAAGCATCGGCAAATCTGTGCTCAAAAAAATTAAAGGAACACTTTTGAATAACCCTGTAACTTTTTGGCTCGCTGTTATTAACAAATGAAAATTGCATTTTGTTTTAGCGATTTGTTAGAAAATACATGTGATTATGCTCATTTATTTGAAATAAGTTTAATATACCACAGCAAGTACAAAAAATAAAGTGATTATGAAAATATTCACATTTTGTAGTTGTTGAATTCAATATCTGTTAAAATGAGAGATTTTAGCGAGATAGAAGTCGCTCGTGCTATAGCTTTAATTGAAAATGGTGTAAAAATTCGACAAGTAGCAAGAAATTTTAATCACAGTCCGTCAGTCATCAAACGTGTGTATGATCGCTGTAGAGAGACTGGACGATATAAAAGACGAATCGGACAAAGTCGAAAACGAAAAACTACACAAATTCAGGACCGATATTTAGTAGTTTCTACTTTGCAAAAACGAATAGTGACAGCAAAAGACCTTCAAAGTACACTTAGGATGGCTCATCAGGTAACCATTTCTGACCAGACTGTTGGAAACGGGTTACTTGAAGCAGATATAAAACCAAGAAGACTAGTACAAAAATCTGTTTTAAGTCGACATCATAAAACTATGCAATTAAACTTTGCTGATCTTTTGGGATGGCAACTTCGACAATGGAGACCAGTACTTTTTACAGACGAATCAAGATTTCGTCTCACTCGTTGTGATGGCCGGGTGTGTGTGTATAGAGGTCCCAATGAATGATACTCCGCTGTTGCTGTACAAGAAGTATCCAGATTTGAAGATGGTTCGGTAATGGTCTGGGGTGGAATAAGTTTGCAGAAAAAAACAGATCTTGTAGTGAAAGTCTTACAGTTGCAAGATATATTGATATCATTCTGTCATATCAGGTTATTCCTGTAGTATATGGTGTAACCTCCAATTTCTTTTCATGCAGGATAATGCAAGGCTTCATACTGCTACGATTACTATAGATTTTTTTAAAGGGCTTGAAATTCGTAAATTGACCAGTGATAAGTCCTGACCTCAATCCAATTGAACACTTATGGGATATATGAAACAGATGTATTTGATGTCGTCCAAATCCAACTCAAACCCATCAGCAACTAAGAAAAAAGTGGGAAAGTATACCACAGGAAGACATTCGAAGGCTCATGAAAAGCATGCCAAAAAGTAATGTGTGCTGCTTGAGGGCACATGCGATACTAAAACACAATAGTTTTCACGTAGTGGAACGTTGCCATTAAAAAATCTTTTCTTTTCATTTTGTTATTCGCACTTTTTTAAATTGTTAATCTTAGTTTTGCGAATAAAATATTACTAGAAAGTTCTTTAATCGATTTATTAGAAGAAAATATGTGTCTTTCAGAATATAAATGTTGTATATAATAAGTTAGTTATTCAAATTTTTGAGCACTATATATACAAAAACAAAATGGTTTTATAATGGTGTGTTACGTAAAATTATGCAGTATTTTCACTCTCCTGGATAGTTACTTTTTTTGACATATATGGTGTTAGAACTTTGGTGACAATATATCAGAATTTATGTAAGTTTATGAAAAAGATAATAAAGAAATAACTGCAATAGAAATTATTTTAATCTTAATTAGTATATCTTTGAAGTAAATTATATAAAAACTAAATTCTAAAGTTTGAGGATAGTTCGATACATTCCATATTTATTTTGTTTTATATTTATCTTTTCCTTATAATCTCTCTATCTTACACATTAAAACCTCTAACAGACTGGTCCTGAATTTGGTTGATAATACCACATTTATTTCAGTCTTGTTTTACTTTAATAAAATAAACAGATTTCATTGAAATTAAAACAAATACTCTAGTGTATCATAAGTTAAAAGTGGTAGTGCCCATCCACTGATCTCAGACAATCACAGTGAGTACTAGATCAACTTATTACACAAATTATTGTCTCTTCAATCAGGTTTTTGTTGTGGGAAGTTCTCGATAGGTTTTTCGGAACCAGTCTTAATTTTTTAATTACCGTAAATTAACCTGTGACAGAGTCGGCCTCAGAATATTGTATAAAGCATGTGAAGATGACAGATAAAATCTCAATAGATGAAATAAATCCATCACAACAAACCTACTCCAGCATACTAGCTACACATAAATACCTTACAAAGGAACAAGCCATCATCCTTACATCAATTGATGGGACCAAGATTCACGACTATGTCGTGGGTGTTGGATCCATAGTCCAGCCGAAAAATGTTTTATATGCATTTCGGATCACAAATTTATATCTACCTTTACTCCAAAACAACAGTTGATAACCTTATTGCTTAACATAAATCAATTAAAATAAATAGAATCGATACTGAATGTCGACATTTAATAACTCTGTCACAACGTCTAGTAATATCAACCCAACAATACCTAATCCACATATCAAAGAAGAAATCCAAAAAATGGGAATAAAAACAGTATAGCTAATGACATTTCTATGAGTAGGAATGCCTGAAGCAGATTATAGTCACATATAGAGCTTTCGTAGATAAATTTTCATCTCTCCTCTTGAAAATGAATCTATTCCAGAATCTTTCGTAATAACAAACGATAATAGCACCTATCGATTATTACTTTCGATCGGTGAATTAAATTGTTCAATGTGTAAAGCCATAGGTCACGAAGAATCCGCCTGTTTAAAACACGTACCTTCGTAGAAGAAGCAATCTGGACTATGGAGCTATCTGCTATGAAACCGCCAACAAAACTTGCTGAAAAAATTAAACTCCTTCCAATCCACTGCCATACGAGCATCACTAGGAGCTTTCACAACTAGCCCTGTATCGGGTCTTCTAGCATTAGCAAATGAGCCATCACTGCATCTACGTTGACAAATGCTCTCCCTAAATTATGACGCTAGAATATCAGAAAACATCTCCAACTTATCATTTTGCTAGAAACAAATCCTCAAAAAAGTTACCTTTCTACCAAAGGATCAAAAATATAAGTTATGACAATGAGCAATTTAAGCACTCTCTGACATCAAAATTAAATATCCCTCCATGGATAATTCAAATACCCTACAAAGAAACATCCCTAAGATTCTTTCAAAAACAGACCACCACTCCCTCCCAGATACAAAATTCCATCAATGAATTAGCATCAAAATTTTCCAATTTCTCTTTCATTTACACCCATACATCCAAAACAATTACAAGAAATGCTGCAGCTTACATATGTAAAGAAAAAAATTTGCTCTGCATCTACCACAAAATTGTAGTATATACACCGGAGAAGCTTTTGCTATACTCCATGCACTCAAAATGTGCAAAACTTCAAATTATTATATCTGACTCATTAAGTATCCTAACAGATCTGAAAAGTTTATATCCTTCACACCCAATGCATGAACTCATTAAAAATGAACTTTATAGCTTGCGATGTAAAAACATCTCGTTTTTATGGGTACCATCACACATGGGAATAAAAGGTAGCGAGAAAGCCCTAAAAACAACTTCTACTTATAATTTATCCCTCCTCACAAAATTTCCCCACACCGATCACAGATACTCAATGAAAAAATATATATACCAAAAATGGAAATCCATCTGGGAAGACACTGAAACTGAGACAAATAATGCCCGAAATTGAAACCAAACTCCCACTACCCAATAAAAGAAGGGAACAAGTTATAATAAATCGTTTAAGAATTGGACATACAAGCCTAACACACCAACATCACTTAACAGAAGAAACTATACCTTTATGTCAAACATGTCAGACTCAACTCACAGTAAGGCATCTGTTACTGGAATATCCAGAAAATTAAGAACAAAGAAGACGCCACAATTTAGGAAACACTTTAAAATCAATTCTTTCTTCAACTGGAAACAAAGTGCTATCTTATCTCAAAGACATCAACTTAACATCTGAAATTTAATTTTTTTTATTATAAATGTACCACAATATTTTGTGTCTCCCCTGCTAATTCTTAGTAGTTGATAGGGGGTTGGTTATGTATGTTTAAATAAAAAAAAAACCTCTAACATTGAGGATCACCAATAAAAAAATTTAATTCTACTTTGGAATCAGTGTTTGTATTAATAAAGCTCCAGAATAATATTTTGGGATCCTTTAAAATCAGGAGATTAAATTAATATGAAACATTTTGTGCTAAAATATATACTATCAAGGAATACGTTTGTATGTGAACTTCACAAAGATTCAAAAAGTTATAAAACAATTCACTGGCATAAACAATGATATTTCATCATTATTGTTTCAAGTAATTAAAACATTTGTATAATAATTTTAACATATTTCACAGAATAATGTTGATTTTTTAGTATTTAAGATGTGGTAGATTTGTCAAAGTTGGAAAATAACTACAAAAGGCTATTGAACTGCAATTGGTTCGGCATATGTGTCATGAACCCTACAATTAATCAGTGGAACTTATCATCATTCTTCACTCTGACAGGAAATATAATAATGTAATGATACTGTTACAAACTTTAAGTAACAAGATAGATATTGGGTAAGTGATAGATAGCACACCACACAGTGATGACTAATTTTATAATTTTTCCAAAAACATATAATACTTAAGATGGGTTAATTAGAACTGAAATTCATTTCCTTTTAGGGATAAACTCGTTTCCGGTAGTTTAATATTCCAAATTTTAAGTTATATTTTCACAATAACAATCAACAAATTAAGATATTATAGTTACATTTCACAATAGATAAAAGACATTATTGTCTCTTCCCTTCTTGAAAAACTTAATAGGGATTACAAACTATTGCATATACAAAAGAGAAATTAAAATGAAATTCCTTATATTATAGGATAATATCAGTTCATTCCTGGTGCTAGGAAAACTCAGTGATTCTAAAAGTGCTCTCCTTAAAATCCAAAAAAACAGTGGATAAAAACAACCCAAAAATTACTAAACAAGCTATAGTTTAAGTGGAAAAGGATGAAGTTTAAACAAAAAGAGTATAACTTAGTTTCATAAGTGTATTAATTACAGTAATTTGGTTGAAGAACTGTTGTAAGTATTCTAAAAAATAAAACAACAAAAAATCAAGGAAAACCGGACAGGTGATAAGGTATTTGCTTAGAGATATCACAGTATTACAAAAGTGCAGGAAAAAGACAGGTCAGGACTCAACTGGGTTTGGGGAATTTGGCTAGCTCGTGTGAGAACAGTATTCTGAACTGAGTAGGCTCACAGTATATAGAGCAACGAGACGCAGAATTAGCACAAAACTCGCGGCTATGAAAGACAAACGGATTAAAAAAGCCAGATTAAGTAGAAAAATTATGTGTTAAAACAGATAGTGAAAAATCATGAAGGCTGGAAGTACTGGCAAATGAAATTAGTAAAAATAACAGTAATTGAAATACAGGATGAACAAGACGAAGAAACTGAAGTAATGCATAAAAAAATTCAGGTAGTTTTTAAAAAGATGGGGGTAAACATTCACACTGAAACGGACGTATTAGAAGCAACAAGACTGGGAAGATTTTAATAGGCAGACTGGTACTTGTAAAAGTAAGAATCTGGTATAAAAAAATGGAAAATATAGAAAGATACAAAAAAGTTAAAAGGGTCTAAAATATGGATTCTATATGACTATAATCAGCAATAAAAATTGGAACATTGAATATAAGAACGTTTTTAGCTGTAGGTAGAATGGAAAAAATTGCCATAGAAATGAAGGAGTACAAAATAGAGGTGTCAGCATTACAAGAATTATGATGTAGTGGAGAGGTAAGAATAGAGGACTTCACACTGTTTTATACATGAGAATAAAAGCAAGGCCCCAATGGCATAGGATAGTTAGTGAAAGATATAAACAAAATGTCATAGAATTTTACTTTATAAGCATTCGAATAGCCTACATCAGAATAAAGAATAACCAAGCTAACCTGGTCATAATAAACATATATTGCCCTGACTGAAAAGGCTGATGACAACAAAAAATATAATTCTATGAAACATTTATTAGAAACCTGTGAAAGAAATCTATGTAAGTTGTGTTGCTGGAAAGCACACACAGCAATAATAATGGAACAAGGGCAGGAATCTCGCAGCAGCATTAATCGTGCTGATAGTCAGTACCTACCTAATTTGAGCATAAACAGGAACATCAAGTAACATGGATGATCACAGGAAGAGCGACATGGAATCAAAGTGATCATATAAGATTACCTACCAAAAAGTGGAAGTGGATAGTACATAATGGAATATCATATAGAGGTGCTAATGCAGATACAGATCATTTTTTGGTACTAGCAAAAGTAAAAATAAATAACAGATTTCACGAAAGTAAACAGTGAAGCTGAACAAAAATATATGTTAGAAATAGAACAATACATAAGAGAAAACACAAAAATATGCAAAATAAAAAGAAAACAATGTATTGAAGACTACATAAACAACATAGAAAACAACAGTAAGGACAATAAGAAACTTTTCAACCATATAAAGAAATATAATGGAAAAATGAAAACAAGAAATAACCCAATAGATGGCAAACAATGGGAAGAATGCTTCACAAAATTGTAAAAAGATGTCCTTCTGAAGTGAACATTACTGAAAACTGACACAAAAGCTAAAAGTCGAGAAGTCATAGTAAACCTCAAACCGAGAAATCCATCAGGGATTGACCATATAAAAAAATGAGTTAATTAAGCAAGGAGGCAAAGAAATGATGCTGTTATACAATTTACAATATAAGTTACCTACATATCCTATTTGCCAACTTCAAACAAGCATACGGCAGTTTAATTAGAAGCAAACTTACATATAAAAAAATGAGTTAATTAAGCAAGGAGACAAAGAAATTATGCTGTTATACAATTTACAATATAAGTTACCTACATATCCTATTTGTCAACTTCAAACAAGCATACGGCAGTTTAATTAGAAGCAAACTTAGTAGAGAAATTCAAAACAGAAATATCCCAGCAAAATTACTCAGATTCGTTATTGTGACAATGGAGAAATCTGAGGCAGTGGTAATGACAGCTGATGGTAATATAAAGCCGTTTAACATCGAAACTGGAGTAAGGTAAGGAGATGCATTGTCAACAACTTTATTCAATCGAACATGTTCCGGGACTTGATGTAAAAAGTTGGGGAGTGAGTAGATGACGTGAAAATAATTTATTTATTTATTTATACACAGTTTCATAAAATAAATACTTAATTCTATCATCTCATATTCATTGTGTGTCAGCGACAGTTCTTACTAAAATTACCAATAAATTTATATAATATGTTTCTTAATATACCTAATATAAAACACTAAAAATTACTTCGCTGGCAATACCCACCACTATAATGAAATGTATAAATATGCACCTAAGTGATTCAACACTTATTTTGTGTAGAGCGTATTTATCACGGAAAATAATGCTGTGACCTCTTTTTTCTACTTCTTTACCAA
The DNA here is from genome assembly GCA_963921935.1 of Galeruca laticollis. Taxonomy (NCBI): domain Eukaryota; kingdom Metazoa; phylum Arthropoda; class Insecta; order Coleoptera; family Chrysomelidae; genus Galeruca; species Galeruca laticollis. The sequence goes on along the minus strand of OY998181.1, from coordinate 153,831,324 downwards.
GCTTGATAACTGCCTCCATCATACTTTTTTATCTCTTGCAACTATAGCTGTATCATCGGCATGTGCAATAAACTGTACCACTTTATTTATTATTGTTCCTTAGTATCCAAGGACCTGAATTACACCTTCCAAACATATACAATGTGTTCCGGGACTTGATGCAAAAAATTCGGGAGTGAGTATATGTCGTGAAAATAATGCTGTGACATAAACAAAATTTCACATATGACCCCTCGTTTCTGAGTTATAGGCCTTTAAAGTTGCGAAATGACCATGTAGTGTGTTTGACGGAATAAATAATTCTACATTACTATCTGAAAGCCAGGGGCGGCTTATGCCAATGGTTAACAATCTGTAACTTTTACATGGACAACCTGTACAATCTAAAGATCGAAAAATGAATTTTTCAATCCAGTTAAACTCGAATCATCGAGACTAGTGGTCGTTCCGAAGACGAGTTCAGCAATAGTGTGTATAATTAAAATCAAATCAAGGTAATTAGTGTAAAAACATGTGAGAGAATCGATTCCAATATTTAATTAGCTGGGAATTTATGAAAATAATATGATGGAATACCAATATATTCTTCCCACATACAAGTACCGTTGCCATATCCAAATTAAAAATTTCTGAAAAAAACCACACAGTGATGGCTTCCGACTACGGGAGCGCATCAAATTCTACAACAACTAGTCAACGTCAATATTCTCAAGTTGTTAACTCTGATATGTTTCCAAAAAAAGAACAAGCGATCGTATTCAATGTTAATGACAATCTTACTCTCGGAGACTATGTGGAAGCTGTAGCAAGTATTGTTGGCTCCAAAAATATACTGTTTGCCTCTAGAATGTCAAATAATAGAATATGTATGTACTTGTCAACTGTAGAAGCTGCCCAAGATATAACTGAAAAATATCAAACTTTAAATATAAAACAACACCAAGTAGGAGTTCGACGACTCATTACTCCATTGTGAAACGTCGATTTTCACGAACTTTTGCATCAACTGTCTGAACGAGTTCGTCAGTCACCAAGGATGGTCTACCACTCCTCTCTTCATCATGAACGTTTTCTCGTCCACTTTTAAATAAACGTACCCATTCACGGACAACTCCTTCACTCATAACTTTTGGTCCGTACACGGCACAAAGCTCACGATGAATAGCTGCTGCAGAGTATCCTTTGGCTGTAAAAAACCTTATAACAGCACGCACTTCACATTTGGCGGGATTTTCTATTGCAGCACACATTTCAAACTGCCACAAAAACTAAACTAGCGCAGGTACGATGTTCACTCGACTACGGCTTGATGCCGACTGACCTGCTGAGCTTGTGAATGCACAGATGGCGCGCTACTCCCCCCACTACCCGTACTGTGACCAATCGGAGGATAGTTTCTGAATTGCCCTCGTATTTTCAATAAATAATTACGATTAATGATAATTTTCTTCAAAATCTCTTTATGGCGAATAGTTTCCTTGGCATGTACGACAATCTAAAAATCTACATATCTCCTAAACCATAAATTTGATCGAGTTAAACAAAGAGTGCCTTTTTGTTAAAAAATCGATTGAAAAATTCATTTTTGCTATCTACAGATTGTACAGGTTGACCCTCTAAAAGTTACGGATTGTTAACCATTGGGCATGAGCCGCCCCTAGCCTTCAGATAGTAGTGTAGAATTATTTATTCCATCAAACCACTACATGGACATTAAAAATTCATAATGTTCCAATGTATAATTTAGAAAATATACTTGAATATAAGTTCTGATTTCGCAACTTTAAAGGTCTATAACTCAGAAACGAGGGGTCATAAGAGAAATTAGAGACAGCATTATTTTCACGTCATCTACTCACTCCCGAATTTTTTGCATCAAGTCCCAGAACATGTTGTATTCAGGTCCTTGGATACCAAGAAACAATAATAAATAAAGTGGTACAGTTTATTGCACATGCCGATGATATAGCTATAGTTGCAAGAGTTAAAAAAGTATGATGGAGGCAGTTATCAAGATTGGTAAAGAAGTAGAAAAAAGAGGTCTGGAAATAAATGACAGTAAAACGAAGTACAAGACCTGCAATAAAAAAACTCAGACAACAGAAAGTACATCACAATAGGCAAATACAGTTTCCAAAAAATAAATTATTTTAAATTCCTTGGTGTGATAGTCAATGGAACAAACGATAGGAGGAAAAAAATATTAAAACACTTGAAAGCAGGTAGTAGAGCCTTTTTCCATTACAAGAAACTGCTAACTTGCAAAAGCTTAAGTAAAAATACCAAAATGAAAATAGAAGAAGCTGCCATTAGACCAATAGTTACATACGGAAGTGAAACAATATGTTTAACATAGAAAGACTACGGGTTTTTTAAAGAAAAAATTACAAGAAAGATATTAGGATCAAAAAGATTCAGGTCAACGAGTATAGACAATTAATGAATTTGGAAATGAAAGATACTATAGAGAAAGATAATATAGTAAATTATATAAAGTCCCAAAGAATACGTTGGTATGGACATGTATGCAGAAGATATCCGGAAAGTGCAATTAAATGGGTGAGCAAATAGACACCAGTAGAAATCAGACTTGAGTTCAGATAAAAATAAGGTGGGAAGACCAAATGATAACCGATTTACGAAGGATGGAAATACAGGACTGTACTGAGATAATCAAAGATAGGAAAGAATGGAAGATAATAGCAGAAAAAGTAAAAACGGATAAGAGAATAGAATATAAAGCAGATGAAAAAAAATGCGGAGTGATTTGCTGCAATTACAAGAATCAGAGAGCTCCAGTGGAATGTATAATCTTTATATTTAATGTTCAATACTTTTTATTCCACATTAAGTTTTTTGTGAAAGGGAAAGAAAGAATTTCCCTTAAAAAGGGGATTTTTCTCGGAAAAAGGATTAATTAATAAATAGGTGAATAAATACATTTTTAGAAAAATTCATCAAAACTGCATGATGCAGCCAGGGATCACTGGACCCTAGATATTTGATACAAGTCAATTTTTCTCTCTATATTATAAACAAATAATGTACAAAGTAGTTATTGATCGTTCAATTTACATATATCTTCATATTGCACCCCTTTAACTTTTCTGCCTTTCAACAATCCACTGTGAATCTCTATTTCAACACAAAAGTTTTTTTCATCCACACAGCACAATGTAGCAGTTTCTCCTCTATAAGCACCGTTTACGACTTTCACTAGTTTTCCTAAGGCTGGTATCACAGTTTCTAAATGTTCCTGGTCAATTTTCAACTTTTTGCCAGTTTCTAAAAGTTTGACAACTGCCCCATATCTATCTATAACTTCTCTCACTATTCCTTTTTGCTTGTAGTACTCATCGCCCAAGTTTCTTGTAACTACTTTTACGATAATATCTTCAGTAATCCAGTAGTCTTTTCTATTTTGTTTTTCTCTTTTAAGTTCTTCTAGTTCCCTTATTTCATCTAGAGCAGACTTTTTCTTGTCATCTAGTTTCCTCTTCTTTGATTCAGGAGGTGCTGTACTAGGTATTTTGAAAATATTCTGTGGAATTGGTGTTGCCTGTTTCTCATTTTTCAACTTAATATCCAACTTCAAAACCTCTTCTTCGTTTTCCCTAACTAATTCTGTATATACAGGATCAACAGATGGCCCCTGTTTTTGGGCTAACCTAACTTGTTTCTCCACAAATTCCATTTGTTTTTCTTCGTCATTTTTATCCATTTTTTGTTTTTTCTTTTTCATTTCTTCTCGTTCTACAGTTTCAGGACTTCTATCTATGTAAGTTATAAACCAACCTTTTTCTGTTTCATCTACAATAGCTTGCCCTGTTTTACCTAGCCATTTAACAAAACCAGTTAGGGTGACCCATCTAGTACCATTCATGTGTACATGATCTCTGTCGTGAATGTACTCCTGATATACTTTATTTGCATTTACTCTCTTTGTACCAAATTGTCTGCGAAGTATCTCCACGTAACCTTTTGCAAATTCGTATGAAAAATCATCTATGTATCGTTTAGAATTATCAGCAAATAAAAGTAATTGCCTTTGATGGGATTCTGATGTGGTGTGACATTTAAAGCCATTTTCATCTCTGCATTGTTTCTGACACATCTGACAATACCATCTAAGTTTTTGAAGACCTTTTGCTTTCATTTTATTGGCAAGGTACTTAGGAGTACCTACTTCTGCCTTTTTACCCATTTTACGTAATTATTTTCTAAGAATTAAAAAATTGCAGTAAATTAACAACAAACTGATTCACTTTCACTGAAGTGAAGTTAGGTGTGTAAACATTTGACACTGACACTTTACAATGGTGCCAATATAAAAATAAATTATTACTAAGTATTAGAGGATAGTTCAAATATAGTTAACTATTGATTATATTAAATAAAGGAATAAGAAGTTATAAAAATACAAAATTACTTACCAAAACTCTGTTTTCAGTCTTATCACCTTTGGTTTCCAGTCGAACCACATTTTTGAAAAGAATTTTCACCTTATTACCAACAGAAGATTTAATACTTTCTGTAATACCAAAATTTTATTTAATTGAGCATGTGAATTATAATTAGCATATCATAAAAAAATTAATTTTATTCTCTAGCACTACAATGTATTTCAGTTTGTGTACTATAAACATTTGTATTAAAAATTCTAGATGTATTAATGATTAATGATGTTCTATTAAAACACAAACAGGAATTTAAAAAAAAAACAATAGTATGCATTGAATTTTAAAATATATAATGATATACATTTATTTGCGTAATTGTTATTTACTTGCTGTGTGAATTTTTAAGCCCTATTCAAGGTTTCGGATTACGAAACATTAAACAAGAGGTCATTAGGTCAATATATTCATATTGAAGATACAAATTTTGTTTACTAATTAATTCTTGGAATATGTTGTGCGTTACAAATGAGGCTTCAAAATTAGATTAACTGTATGACTCATATGTATATAATGAATTCAAAGCGTATTATACATAATCTATATTCAGAATTATATTACGTTTAGATAAGATAAACAATATAACAATAATTTGCTAAATATTTGTCATTCTGACACTCCCATTTGCAAATTTCAATGCACAAATTCAATTAATTTGTCAAAAGTAAATCTTCACTCACCATTTAAATCTTTAGTAAGCTGTGATCTGGTAGACATAATTTATGTAAACAAAACACACACACATCTAATTATTTGATATTATTAACATTTTAATTGAAAACACCTCAGTTTTTTCTCTAAAATTGCTGTCACTGTCATTTCCAAACTTCAGAATGTTAGTAGGTTTTTGTGTTTTGGTGAGCCCTATGTCACCTACGCCTTCTTTTGATTGGTGGAAATTGCTGTTTGTTAGTAAATTTTGCATCAGAGACTATTACAGTTGGCTATATGGAAGTGTATACTACTTCAAACATACGTGTTTATAATTACTTTGTAGGACAAGACACAAGACGTGTTATAATTTTGTCGGAAATAAATAACTATATTTGTATAATACCTACATAACTCTTGCGGTGCACCGTAAACAGCATTAATGGAAATATTTTATTGGAACTTCGTACTTTAAAATCAATAGGTAAAATTTCACATTTATTTTTTTGTTAAATTACTTAATTGATGTATTTTTTGTAACACATATTGAAGTGAAATTTTGATTATTTCCTGTTTCCAATATGAACTACTGTATCCACAGAGGCTTTATAAACATCATAATTTACTATAAAAAATAGTACTGATTCACATGTACCTACTAATCGAATTGCCGCAATGAGATGGATTCTTAAATTAGGCAGGAACCAGTTTTAATTCTGTCATTAAATTATTTAAATTAGCTATAAAAATTATGCACCAATAAGAAAGCTTATTAAACAGCAGTCCGTAAATGGGTTGATTGATTATGTATTGATAGAAAAAAAGAGCGGGGGACAATGTATTGAAAATGATAGAACCCTCAGGAGACCTTATGCAGACTTGGAATATTATTTTTTTAACATTTATTACCATTATACAATCTACTTCATCACAAGAGTATTTAGTAAAAAAGTTGGGTGTTTTCGAGCTTAGAAGTGATATGCTCATTGGCATTTTCACTTATAGTGCACTAAGCATTGTTAGTGGTGTTGAAGAAGGTCTTCAGGCCAATTTTTATTCAATATTCGGTTAATTGGTCGAGTCCTATATACATTTTCTATTAGGTCGTTTGTGTGACGAGTCAGTCGCATCTGGTAATTGGTAGAAACTGTTCTTATTACTTCTGTAACATAAGGAATTTGAAGGTCATTATGGAGAGTTTGGTTGCTAATATACCAGGGAACATTAACAATGGATCGCATTGTTTTCGACTGAAATATTTGTAATGCTTTTATTCTAGTAGGCTTTGTACAGCCCCACAGTAGCACGTCGTATGTCCATATAGGTTTTAGCATTATTTTGTATAGCACCAGCTTGTTTTTGGTTGATAGTTTGTATTTTCGGCCTATTAGTCAGTAGATTTGTTTGAATTTGATGTCTAGCTGTCTTAGTTTTGATTGCATGTTTTTCCCATATTAATCTCCCCAGATATCTCACATCACTTTTGACTGGTATTGGACTACGTCAATCGTGACTGGTGGGCAGTTGTTGTGGCAGGTAGTAAACGGATTTGGATTGGTTGATTTTAATTCTCCATTTTTTGCCAGGTGTTTAATTGGTTCAGATGAGTTTGAATATTTATTGAAGAGGTAACTGGATTACTATCTACAGAGAATAGCGACATCATCCGCAAAGGCAGCTATCGTTGTGCTGTCTGTTTCAGGCAGGTCATTAGTGTACAAGAGATAGAGGAATTCTCCTAACACACTTCCTTGCACCACTGCACCAAATCCGACCGGCTCCCATGAAGTCTCACCCACACCTGAACCTTTAGGAATTTGCCCAGTCAAAGAAATTTCAGTTACGCCTGTACCTTCGACATCAACATTTGACAACCAGTCGTCTCCTATACCTGGGTCTGCAGCTGCAATGTTTGACAACCACTCGTCAACTGCATCCGGACCTTCTGCTGCAGCACTGGAAAACAAGTTACCTTCTTTACATGGACAATCCAGCATTTTTTTAGATCGAAAACTCCTGAGACGAAAACATCGCTCATTTCTCCAAGCAACATTATTCCTCTTCTCAAAGCAGGAACCGGGATGAAAAAAAAGTTGGACGTAAGCCTAGAAAAACTGCAGTTATCAGATCTTCTCCCTATCTAGAGAAATTGAAATCAATTTCAACAACAGCAAAGAAATTGGCCCGAACTGTAAAAAGAAATATAACAAACGATATAACTCTTCATAAAGAAATAATAAAGAACAAATAAAATAAAGTAAAAACATCTAACGATTCATGACTTGTCTGACTTTGATTTCTCAAATTCCTCGGAAAATGAAGCTGATGAGATTCAGAAGACACTTGATAGAGAGGCGGATATTAAAGCAGTCGACTTCATTTTGGTCGAATTATATTCCGAGAAATGATGCTGAAGAAATGGCTTATGAGGTTAAATCTATGAGGAATTACAGACAGAAAAAGGATACCCATATTTTCCCCGAAGTAGATGACATCAGAGAATTGTATAGACTCGAAATAGAAGGAAAACTTCGTCTATCTACGACATGGAAAAGTCTGCTTCAAATAGTTTTCTCATTTAATGAACAAAATTGGCGTTGTGTCAAACAATTTAATTGTGTTATTTTAGTTAATTAGGTACTGTTCTATCGGGCTGCTTAAAGCAAACAATATGGGCAAACGAATACATGCGAAAGGATAGCAAGGTTAGGATCTATAAGACTTGTATCAGGCCAATCATGACATACGGAATAGAAACCAGAGAAGAAACCAACAAAACGAAAAGCATGCTTAGAGTAGCCGAAATGAAAACGCTCAGGACTATAGTGGGAAAAACAAGAAGGGACCGAATTAGAAACAATGACATCAGGGAACAATGTGGAGTACAAGACATCGTAAGATGGGGGAGACAAAGAAGAAGACATTGGTACGCTCATGTGAGAAGAATGGAGGAGAGCAGACTGCCACGCATCGCACTTGAAGGGAAACCAACAGGAAAAAGAGCACCCGGTAGACCACCTAAGAGATGGAAGGACAGTTGGCAGTCCACCTCCCAGGAAACGATAAAGAGGAACCTTCAAAACTAACAGATCGCAAGATCTTAAATACGAATAAGAAGAAGAAGAAGAAGGTACTGTTCTAATTAACCCTTTTTCACTTGGGATAATAGATGGAATGGAAAGTTTTTATTGTTAACTGTTTTTCTCGAAGGGCCGTATATTGTATTCACTATACGTTGTAGGATGTATGATTATGATGGATGAAGAAATTAAACAATTACTTCACTTTCATGTTACTATATTGTAGGAATTTATAACGTGTTCTTTTGCACAAACAATTAAGAATCTCACTGGATCATACGCGTGTTGCACTTTGATTATTTAGCACATAATCTGCTGTAGTAATGAATGATTAATTACACATGTGGTTTACCGGGACCAACGCCGGGTGCTCTTATAACATGAGTACCATTATGTACGACGGTTAAATGATGAAGAGAGAGAATGAAGGATAAATGAGAAGTGTATGAATGCCGGCTGGGAAGTGTGAATGCCGATTGGGAAATGTATGAATGACGAATGACGACTGGGAAGTGTACGAGTGACGACTGAGAAGCGTGAATGACGACTGGGAAGTGACTAAAATTGAGGTTTTATGCGTATTTATATGTCGGTTAACGTGGGTGCGGGGAAGGAGAAAAATATTAGGATCTGGCCAATGGGATAAAAGAATTTGAAACGTAACGGTCAGATACAGCGAGTGAAAATTTGCAGTTAGGGTGATTTTTTGTGGCCTGAAAAGGTTTCGTAGATACAGATAACAGAGTTTGGAAGAGGGTTTTTATGAAGCGATAAGGTGTCGGGTACTTTGAAATATTCATTGGAATTTCAGAAGACGATATTTATCTGTATTTCTTATGTGGTAGTCAGAGTTGGGAACTATTTAGAATAAAATCATTCAAAATACATATTTAAAATACTAAATGGCATTTTATATTTTTCATTTTAAATAAATCTGAAAAAACCAACCATTTTGCATTTTGTATTTTAAATAGCTTATATTTTCCATTTCCATTTTGCATGTGAAAGTAAAATATAAAATGCTTTGGGAACGAACTTCAGCTTGCTAGACTTGGAACATTTGACAATACCTAACGTCATAGACAGCAAAGCCGATCGTTCATCGACTAAAATCACGGAATTTGTCTACGTGTATATAATCTTTGATCATATATTTTTTATATTCATTTCATTGAGTTGAGAGTTTTTTATATTTTCTATAGTAAAATGTTTGTTTTTTTGTCTCTGGGATACTTTTTTCTGGCAAACTAAATGTTTGAGCAATCCGAAAACGAGATAAACGAAAATTGCGACAATGAAATGTCTAAAACATTACCGTTACTTCTAAAGGGTAATTTTTTCAAAATTATAAAAATTGATAACGGTAATCCTGACTCAAGTGTACAAGCTGAATGCGTAAATTGTAAAAAGCGTATAAAGGGCAGGTTGAATGCGACTACTAATTTCAGAAATCATCTAAAGGTTAGTATTTTCTTATAGTTATAATGTTCTTTAGATATACATAATAATGTTTTAAGGTAAAGGAACATCCTCATTTAATCCAAGAATATGAAAAATATATTAAAACAAAATTTGTCCACCCCAAGAAAAGATTGCCATTTTCCTCCACTCATAAAGATGGCTCAAAACCTAAAAAACTGAAGCAAACATTACTAAGTAAGATGTCCCAATATTCTGAGCAAATAGTTGCTGATAATCTTATCACGAATTTCATCTGCCAAACCATGAGTCCTTTGGTTTTAGTGGAACATGAAGCTTTTGTCAAGCTTGTGGCAGCTGTTGAACAATTATTTTCCTTAGGTGGAATGATCCTGAGGCCGAAAATGAGAAATTTAAGCGATTAAAATTTTCAAAAATTGCTTCTTTTAAGAGCAAACGAAAAAAATAATGAAATATTTACAATATTATAAATAAAACCTTATCAATTTAAAAAGCATTTTCATTATATCAATCTATTTGAAATACCTATCTTCATTTTCTATCTTGAATAACTTTTTCAAAGCTATTCTGTATCTTGTATCTTAAATGAATTTATTGAAATCCATTTTGTATTTTCATTTCAAATAGATTTCATCATCCATTTTACCCATCTCTGGTGGTAGTAATGTTAAAATGAATTTTTTGTTGATGTAAAGAAATATTAAATGTTGAAAAGAATGATATATTTCGTTATATGTTTTGGGCAGAATATGTGAATTGTGTTATACAGAGGAAGTTGAAAATGAAAATCACATGAGAATTTGGTAGTTAAATCAAATTCGAACAGGTACTTTTAGCTTGTCTTAAATTTCTCACGTATCCGTATTCGTAACGAACTGCGCATGTGTAGATCCGTTACGGCTTAGCCGATACGATGCGTTGAACGGATTGTTACGCCCCTTCTCCGTATACTTAAGAGTATCCGTATCCCGACCAAAATCAGTTTTCTGATCTATTAGTGCTATTTTATAGGTCTTCTTTGATATTGGTTTGGTTTGATTATAACCACAAAGTTCATTTTTCATTATTTTTTTACTTTTACCAAAGAATAGTGCTTTGACCATCCTGGTTTTAGCACGAAACGAAACGTTAGCTTTGTTCGCGGGTCTGATTCCGAACCAGTTTAGGGACTGGGCCGCATGCGCACATTCAAAATCGTCGTGCGCGGTTCGCTCAGTTCTTAATGTGCGCACGACGATTTTGAATGTGCGCATGCGGCCAGTCCCCAAACTGGTTCGGAATCAGACCCGCGAACAAAGCTAATATCTGCCAAAAAGGTTTTCTTGACAACTTCTTTACGTCAACGTAACTCCAATACGGATACGTGTAAAAACTTATGACAAGCTAAAAGTGTCTATTGATGCCAAATGTATTTATCAATATGAATAAACAGTTTATTTTGTACTCTAAACTTTTCTAACTAATAAGTAGTAGATATATGCAGCTTATGTTGAACGGCTTCACTTTGCCCCGGTCCAAGTTCCAATTTGCCCAAATGATGGTGTAAAGTGAAACAAAATGCACTTGACAGAAAAAAAGCAGCCACCTTAAACCATTATCTAGTCTAATGATATATCCACCCTACGGTTTATTTACGGACTTATTTTCATTATTAGTTTTGAGCTTATCTACCTCCACACTTTGAACGTTTCACTTATTTATGCAAGGTGCCGTTCTCTGCATGTCGAAATATTGTGGGGGTATTCCTTATTCCACACCAGTCCCTTATGTTTCGAAGCAAATAATGCTGCGTTCCCCCGGGATCTCGGCGACCTTCTATGTTACCCTGCAAAATCAATTTAGGAATTGAGTACCTAGCACCCCTGAGAATATGTTCAATTCGATTTCTTACGTTGTCAAGAAGTTCCCTCTGTACACCAGCAACTCTAAAAAATTCTGCGTTGGTTATGTGTGCTGTCCATGGACTACGCAGCAGCCTTCGCAGAGTCCACATGTCGAATGCCTCTATGTGGTTTAATGACCTGTACAGGGACTCTGTTAACACTTTTGTTTCTATAGAATTTTACTACAGTAGAAAGCGAAGTTAATTTCTATTATCGCCAAAAATGGTACTCCGTTCATATATAGACAAGTGAATCGGATCTAATCGGTATCGTACTACTCATCATGCAAACATAGGCATAAAATTTAGGGATATTTGGCAAAGTAACTAAAATGAGATTTGAATTTTTATTTTAATTGAAATTTGTTAGCTGTTGATGTGTAGATGAAGTGGTGTAATGTCTGAAACTTCAGCATAACTCGAGTATTCCTAGTATTTGTTCCAATTTAAAAGTGATAGACGTAGGTGACTTATATCAATTAATAATTTATACATGCACAAAATTGGGAAAGGTACTTAATTAACATGTTAAACATTGTGTTTTCAGATGTTTCCAATTAATGTGGGCAACATATTAGCTGTGCAAGAGGAAGAGGCAAGAGAAGAATTGCGTAGATTTAATTTCGAAAGAAGAATTATGAGAACTGAGAGTAATCCGTTTCAACTAAACGAAACCCATTTCAAAGAATTGTTTAGATTGACAAAAAATATGGCACATTATGTTTTAAATAGAATAATGCCCGTAATTTCTCAAAAGTCCAGTGTCTTAGCAATTAAACCTGATCTATCTTTTTTTGCGGCACTATATTTTTACGCCACGGGGTCATATCAACGGACTGTTGGTCAAAGTTACAATTTGTCGATGTCACAGCAGTCTGTATCTCGGGCAGTGATAGAAGTAACAAATGCTATTGTCAATGAATTAGGACAAGAATGGATAAAATTCCCTACAACAATTGAAGAAAAAAATTTATTAAAAGCACGTTTCATGGAAGTCACTAGATTTCCAGGTGCAATTGGATCTATAGATTGTACACATGTAGCAATAATTGCACCTAGTATTGAAGAGCACAATTACTTTAATCGTAAAGGCTTTCACTCAAAGAATATTCAGATTGTAAGTTTTAAACATATAGGTATTCTCCAAAATGAAAATGATTATTTTAGATCTGCGACTATGATCTACGGATTTTAAATGTAAATGCAAGATATGCTGGAGCAACTCATGATGCATATGTATGGAGAAACTCTAGCATTCGAGACGAGTTGGAAAGATGTTGGAACAATGGTAGGTGTGATATTTGTAAAATATAAAAATGTCTTTTTACTGTACTTTGGAGATTTATTATTTCAAGTTTCTTTATAGGCGATCAAAATACATGGTTGTTAGGGGATGCTGGATATCCTCAGGAACCGTGGCTTATGACACCCATTCTAAACCCACCACCAAATAGTCCTGAAGCTCGTTATAATGATGCTCACAGTAGAGCAAGGAACTGTGTTGAACGTTGTAATGGAGTTCTCAAAAGTCGATTCAGGTGTATAATGGGTGAAAGAAAATTACGTTATACACCTGCAAAGGTTGGTCAAATTATTAGTGCCTGCATTATACTGCATAACATATATGTAGAAGGACATCTTGAGGTTGATCATTACGAAGCTCCAATAGAAGATAATATTCTTATACAACCTTTGCATAATAATGAAGGGAACATTGTGAGAACAAATTTAATCAGAAGATATTTTATATAATGCTCATTAACGAATAAAATAAAATACAATTACTATTTTATTGTTTTATTATACCTAAAAAGTTTATGCATAAACTAACAACCAAACGAGCTCAAAACAGTTATATTAACAAAACGAAATATACATTATTTTATCATTTTTCATTGAAATACCTACAAAGTAAGTTGCACATTTTTTCTGAAGAATCTGCTAAACGTTCTAGACTTTTATCCATCTTCTGAAGTATTGTCACGCTATCCTGGCTTATCTGGATCAACTCCTTTGACTGTAAAATCTTTTTCTTTTTTTTTACTGACATTTTCTTTAAAATCTTCGTGTCTCTTTATGGGTGCTAGTGTTATCTTGGAAGAATTTTCAAAATTTAAATATGCATGATCATGATAAGTCGTTGAACAGCTTGACGGTTCTGTCGATACAGATATTTCTTGAAAAACATCTTCAGGAGCCTACAAAGAACAAAACGAATTAAAAAGTACATGTTAAACTAATTTCACATTCAATTTCATCAATAGTTATAATTGTTACAATATTACTCATTTTTTTACTATTATGGAAATTTAAAATGTGAAAATTCATACAGGTAAGTACAGATTAGAATGAACATTGATATTAGGAACTGTCTATTTGTCCGGGCGCATTACAGAACTATACTTAATAACGTAACAATATTATTTTGTACATATGCCTGGAAGATTAGCATTCCACACTGTTCGTCCGGGCATAACTATACGCCCGGATGTATCTCAATCTTCTATTCGTCCGAGAAAGTCCCTTAATATTAAAACATTTCATTCTTACCACATTTCTACCACATATCTCCTTTTGCAAACCCATCTCCAACACTCCTTCGTCTCCCTCGAGCGCTCTTTTACCCATTATATTTAATAACTGTTCTTCCAATTTGTTTAAAGGCGCTACACAACATTCTCCACCACCAGTCTTAGATTGTTCATTTTTAATTTTAGCTGCCTTTGCTTTAGTTTTACATTTCCAGTCTGTGACAGCCTACAATACAAAGATATTAATGAATATACTTTATCCAGAAAATTTTAACCACAAGCACAGCATAATTCTTTATGCTGTGTCACAAGTATCAACTTCATTTTTAAATAAAAAATATTTAGACTTACTTTTCTCCACTCTCCTAGATTTCTCTCCATATCCCAACGAATTCAGTTGATTAGTTATCAACTGCCATTGTTTGGTTATATTAGCATTACCATTTTTACCTCGAAATTGGTTTGTAATTAATTCGGGATTTTTCTCTGCAAAATCTATAAATGTTTTCCAATGTTCTCCTGTGACTCTCATTGTTAATATATCCTATTTCAATCAATAATTTAAAATTTTTACCTAATTAATAAAGTTAATAACAAAATACGCTTGAAGTAAATCAGATTTTTAAGGTTAGATTCAATCTTCGTGCCCTAAACGACACCAAATTTGTCATAGCATAAAACTATAGTAATTTTCTATATATTGACAGAAACGATATCAATAAATTGGGTAACAGAGTACCAGCATTCACACTTTTGTCGATATGTAGAATTCTACAGTTGAACAGAGTCCCACTCCTGGTGTTTAAAGACCTCGCTTCTGCTCCATACAGCAAGATAGGCCACACGTAGAACTTAATTACTCGGAGCCGATGTGCCGGGGGAAAGTGCATGCAAGGAGAAATTTCTTTAGTTTAAGAAACATGGCTTTTGCATGTCCAGTCCGAATTTTCACTTCATCATCCCAGTCCTATTTTTGATTGAGAGTGGCACCCAGATACATAAAACGCGACACTTGATCCAAATCCTGACCATTAATCCTAATTGTTACGTTAATATTGTAATGAAGTTACTTTTTTTTTATTTGGTACAAACATGCCCGCATCAACTACTAAGAGTTATTAGCAGGAGGACTTACACAAGTAGTATGTGATGTATTTGTGTTATAGAATAATTTTTAAATTTTGTTATACAAATTAATGTCTTTGAGATATTTAATTAAAGCACTTGTGTTTTTGGTGAGCACATCCTTGAATACCGCACTTAATTTATTCTGTCTTCTATATCTAGAATATTCAGGACACTCTATGATGATATGTTTTACAGTAAGAGAAACATGGCAATGTATACATTCTGGTGCTGGTTCTTTGTTGAGGAGATATTGATGTGTAAGGAGTGTATGACCTATTCGCAGTCGGGTTAAGACAACTTGGTCTCTTCGTTTTTCTGGTATTGATAGAACTAAATCGACTTGTGGTTGGGGGGGGGGGTTTGTTGGGAAAATGATTTGGAATGCATTATTGTTGAGATAAGCTGAAATTTTTGCGGTATAGTTTAAGGAAAGGAATTGTCGACGTAAGAACAGTGGAAGTTCGTTTGCAATGACTAGGAGACTGCTGGTTGGGCTGGTTCTGAAAGCGCCCAATACACATCTCAGTGAGGTAGTTTGAATGACATCTAATTTTTTTAATAATGTTTTTTTAGCAGTATCGTAGCAAATGGAACCGTAATCTAATTTACTTCTTATCAGTGATTTGTATAGGTTCAAGGTTCAATAGGGTGATTGCACTAGCTCCCCATGTTCGGTTTGATAGAATGTTTAATAGATTTATTCGGGATTGACATGACTGTTGAAGGACTTCTATGTGTGTTTTACATTTGAGAGAACAATCTAAAGTAAGACCAAGAAAATTCACTTCTTCTACCCGCGTTAGTGGAGTTCTATATAAAAACAGATTAAAATTATAGTTGTCTTTTCGTCTGTCAAAAATAATGTAGTGTGTCTTTTCGCTTGAAAATCCGGCACTGCATAAAGTAGCGTTTTGACCGACCGAGAGCGTCGTTTGCCTACAGTAGGGGTTTTCACTTTTTATTCAACTCTCTTCCGTTTGCTTGGCGCTTTGAAATCTTAGCCGTTGCTATTCGCATGTAAATCACTTGCGCCCCGCTTCCGTAGCTACCCTCTAGACTCCTTTAGACCCCGCTTGTAAATAAGTTTTAGTGTTTTTGCCCTGCTTGTTGCGTTCGCCTGACAATAAAATTAATAACCTGATTGTTTTGTACCGGTTACTTTTTTTTCTTCCCAACTCCGTATACTGGTAACCTCCGTTTAAGGCTAGGAATTTGAGCAGCAAATAGCCAGGCTTCGAACTCAGGAAGGCAGGTAAAATCTGCCCGACTGGCCGCAGCGCATTCGTCACCACCATAAGTGACCCCTGGACTATTTTTTCTTCACTGACACTGTCAAGTGGAGCATACCACAATAAAAAAACTGGCGCCCGAGACCATCCGTTACCTGTAGTAAAGGCGTCAAACCGATAAGTAACGATCACAGAGCGTTACAACATATTGGCGTGCTATTGCCTAGACTTTTGTTTTGTTGGTATTGTAATGTTTTTGTTATTTATTTAAACAATAAACGGGTGGGATACATTTTAAACACACGGTATGGCTACTTACTAATTTATTTAAACACTAAACTAATCACTAACACTTAATTTATATATACTCAGTATATTCACTTAAACTAATTTATATGAACACTTAACTAATTTATATTTACTGTTTGCTATTTCGGTGTATTTATTTCACGAGATCATACGTTAAACAGTGCTCTGTATAAAAAGTTACCAAAAACGATGCTGAAATGCTTATTTTCTGAAGTAAATTTTGTATACGTGAATTATAAAAAAGTATAAGAAAATAATGAGTTACGAAACATACAATCAAGGTGTAAAATAAGAATGGAAAGGGTAATAATATAATAATGGACTCTAAAAGTTATTAATCTTAATATAAATGTGCATGCCGGTAAGAAATGATGAAGCATACATTTTTCAAATTTTTCGTACTCATTTACCGGACAATCGTACCATTATATACTACTTTTTAGTAATAACGACTGTGACAGTGCTAACTTCATGACGTTATTTGTGTTTCAAAATAACCAATCAGTTGTTGAGTTATATAACTTGCAAAATATATGCATGTTTTTCATTGGTAGTTGGAAAAAGAAAGAAGGAGAAATTGTAAATTTTTCACACCGTGTAGGTGTTGAATAAATGAATAATTGACAATTTGAAGTTGTTCGTAATTTTATATTATACTGCAATAAAATACATCAAAACGAATGTGCTGGTTAATTGTCAGATAACAAAAATTGGTTTAAACTTTGCATAGAAGATGTCTTTTGTAGTTGTTTCTATTTCTAGGAGATTGAATGTAAGAAGTAAGTACACCTTTTAATTACATTCGTTTTAAAAATAGTGGTGTTTAACAATTTTTTTATTACACAACACAGGATTCGTAGTTTTCGAAACAAAAAAATCTCTTTACAGACTCTGGAATTCGCTATTATTAAGTCGGTGAAGAATATTGGGCTAATCATGTCCGGAGAAAGTGATTGTGATTTTGTGAAAAGTGTAGAAGAACTACTGAAATCTGGCCGGACGACAGAAGCAATTTCACTATTTTATGCTTCTGAACATGCCTCCAAAGTCAGAAATAACTCGTGGGATCTTGTTCCTGTTCTCAGCAAATATTCACTAACTTATACTGAAGATGGAAATAGAAATGCGGAAATATTTAAATGTTGTAAACAGCTTTTAAATTCAATAGCTGACATCTCAAATCCCGAAGAGGCTTTGCTTCAATTTATCGAAGAAGTGGAAGAGAGTGATAATGATATTAAATTTCTTATGATGCTGGATCCATTAAGAAAAATTTTACTGAGGGTTCCCAACAAAAAACTAATATCATTAGCTTGGGGATTTAATGCTGTACATAACTATTTAAAAAAATACCCAGTGCCTGAAAGCGAAAATTTAGAAGGAAAAGAGAAACTCTTATTGGACAATTTTGAAGAAACTCGTAATATTAACGAATTATATAAAAATCTTATACAGTTCTATGATCTACTAAAAGATAATTTTCCAGGAGATGATAAAAATAGCGAAGCGAAAAAAATAAAACTAGAATTCTTAATAAGACTATTAGGAAGACCTTTGGTATATTTAGATATAGAAATATTTAATGCTATTAAAAACAGAGCAAGAATTTCTTCAGAAATTTTAGTAACTCAAGTTTTTCAAATTTGTCGAGATCCTATAGCACTGTTACAAACTAACAAGTATAATACTGATGGTGTCTATAAGTTATGTGATTTGGGTCTAGCTTCTTTATATTACCAAATATTTGTTGAAGGAATATGTATCAACGAGATACCAAAAGTTTATGATTCCACATATTTTTTTCAAAGTAGTTTGCATCTAGTTACTATTCTGTTAAAAATTAACCATCAGATTGTTATTGAAAAAGGTCTTAAATTGGCAACGAGTTTACTACGACATATTTGTTACAAAAAACTTTCCTACTCTTTGTTAGACTCTGAGGTTCATGAAGAATTTTGTAAAGCTCTATTTGATATTATTGTTTATAACGAAGTTGCATCTTTAAGAAAATCAGGTGTAGATATATATAAAACCTATTTGTCATCATTTGAGACCAAAGGATTTTACTTGTTAGTTAACAATTTAATAACAAATCTTACTCATTCAGGTTTAAAAGGTTACACAATTACTTTGTATAAAGACCTCGTGTATAAAGAATTTTCCACAAAAAATGACTTAAATGAGCTGTCATGCTATGTGAAAGGTAATAAACTATTAACTTTGCTGAAAAAATTCTGTTTCCTGCACAAAAAAGAGGAAAGTGATTTAATAGAATTATCTGATGAAATTATAGCTACTTTAAACCTCTTAAGATATTTAGCAATACGAGATTCCCTAAATGAAACAAATATTTGGGATTTCTTTCCCATTCTCGAAGAATTATATTTTCAGTATTTGAGAAAAGGTATAGATATGTCTAGAGCCCATTACAAACTAAAAATCAAAGAATTGCATCTGGACGATTCCAACAAGATAAATTCTGACTCTGACGTGAACATTTTAGTAAAAGACAAGAGTTTATCTAAACTGACTGAAGAAGAAAAAATGCAGGTTTTAAACTCATCTTTAACTGTTTTTGATATATTAGATAGTCTTTTGTGCAGACTTAAGGAATGTATTGAAATTGAAAGAAAATTTTCATAATAATTTTGAACTAATAAAATTATTTTATACAGAAGAGAATAATTTTTGATAATAAAAAGTACTACAAATGTTTTTTTTTTATTTAAATAATAGTCTCATCAACTCTTAAGGTTATTAGAGACACAGAAATACAGAAATGTTATGATACAATGAATACATATACACATTGAATGATATTTACAATAATTATATTTCGTTAGTAATATTGATTTCTGTTAGAAATGCTATTAGTTTTTTCATATCACATCTGGAGTTCAGTATTGCTTCAAATGATGGAGGAATGTTGTGTACGCGTCGCTGGTTATTGTATGTTGGGCATTCTTCTAGGATGTGTTTGACGGATAGCTGACTTTGGCATACTTCACACGTTGGTGGGTTACTTCTTGAAAGGAGGTAACTATGTGTAATTCGGGTATGGCCAATTCTTAATCTGGAGGGAATGATTTGGTGCTTTCTACTGGCGGGGTTTGATTTCCATGGGGTGACATGTTTTTTCACTTGAAATAATTTAGATTGAGAATTATTCCACTGAGATTGCCATTCTCTGATGATAGAATCCTTAACTGTCTTTTTATAGGCAGTGTCTACAATTTCCTGTATAGTTGGGATCGTATCATCACCAATTGGCACTCTCGCTAATTTGTCTACATTTTCATTGCCTTTTATTCCGATATGTGATGGAATCCATAAGAACTTTACTGTTTTGTGCTGCAGTTGCAGATTATATAGCACGGTCTTAATAGAGTGAAGGATTGGGTTGTTCGGAAATACCTGGGAGAGGCTAGAAAGTGCACTGAGAGAGTCCGATATAATAATTATATTTTGTTGCTCTATGGTTTTTATGTACTCCAGTGCCTTAAGAATAGCCAGAAGTTCTCCGTGGTATATGCTACAGGCCTTATTCAGTTTATAAGCGGTGCTGTAATTTGGGCTCATGAAAGCTGCTGTTGCGCCATCTTCGGTTTTTGACGCATTCGTATATACTTCATAAAAAACCTGCTGATTTTCCATTATTTCATTGAATTTTTCGAATGATTAGGAGGGGGTTGGTTTCATTTTTATTGTACTGTAATAGGTTTGTATTAATTTCTGGAAGGTTGATTATCCAAGGAGGTGGGATGGGGATATTGTTGGAAAATGTTTGGGGAAAAGTTAGCTGGAATTTTGCAAGGTATCGGTTGATTCTCTCATAGAAAGGGGGATCTGTTTTTTGTTTTGAAGCATAAAGGTTTTTGAAGCGATCAGAGAATATTGTAATGTTTTTGTTATTTATTTAAACAATAAATGGGTGGGATAAATTTTAAACACACGGTATGGCTACTTACTAATTTATTTAAACACTAACTCACTAACACTTAATTTATATATACTTAACTAATCACTTAAATCTAATTTATACGCACACAAACTTGATTAAATTAGCACTTTACCGTTCGGTGTATTTCTGTTTATTTCTCGAGATCACTTTATCAACTAACTTATCCGCTGATCGGTCCTTTATATATATATTAATGCCTTTTTTTACTAGAGAATTCTACTCAAAACAATTGGATTACTGGCATTTTCTAGATAAGACTGGTCACAAAAACCAGTTCTAGATAAGATAGTCACAATCGTAAATAGTTTTTTATAACTGCGTATCCGCCATAATTTTAACTTTTATACCTGGCTTAGACAGAGTCGGTTTTAGGGACTATACCAGTGTGCTGTTTCGTAACAATTTGTTGTGTCTTGCAGGATTAGTGGGGTTTGAAGATACTGCAGCAGCGTATGAAAGACTTAAAAAATTTCTTCTTGACTGTAGGGGATATTCTCCTGTTTCGCAGTGGACACTGGCAGAAGGCTCCTAATGCGATTTTTAGTGCTGTGTTGTGGATGGTATCCAGGTTTCTCAGAATCGATTTTTTTGCAGATGAATATACTAATGAGCTGTAGTCTAGGTTAGATCTGATTAAGGATTTGTATATCAGCATAAGACTGTTGTAATCAGCACCCCAGTTCCTGTTTGCAAGTGTTCTCATCAGGTTCAGTCTGTTTTGACATACATGTTTCAAGTTAATAATGTGAACTTTCCAGTTCAGCTTTTTGTCTAATATCATTCCTAAAAACTTCAATCTGTTAACAAAATTCAGTGGTCGAGCATCTAAGGTTGAACGAGGAATTTCAGGATTATGTTTTTTTGAGAACAGTAGACATTTTGTTTTCTCGTGGGAGAATTTGACGCCATTAGTTTCTGCAAATCGAGTGTTTTCTGTAACTGTTTTTGCATTGAATATGCATTTTTGCCTTTCGTAAAAATTACTAAATCGTCTGCATACAGTCTTGCTTTAACTGGGGGTCTGCAATTGTGCAGAATGTTGTTTATTGCTACCAAGAAGAGGGTGACGCTAAGAACTGATCCTTGTGGTATTCCATTTTGTTGAATTCTCTCTGACGATGTAGTACTGTTTACTCGAACCCAGAAGTGGCGATCTTTAAGGAAGTTGTCGATGAATTGTAATATATGGCCTCGTATGGCCCATTTGTGTAATTTTTTTAAAATTCCTTGCCTCCACGCCGTTCCGTAAGCTCGGGTGATGTCAAAAAATACTGCAATACAATCCTGCTTGTTGGCAAAGCCCTCGTGAATTTTGGATTCCATATAGACCAGATTGTCAGCAGTTGTCCTGTTTTTTCTGAAACCGCTCTGTTCGGGAATTATTAGATTTTTTGATTCTAAGAACCACATTTACAATTTTTTCCAGTATTTTGCATTGTGCACATGTAAGGGATATGGGTCTGTAAGAATCTGGATCCATTTTTGGTTTGTTTGTTTTGAGAACGGGTATAATAATTGCTTGGGACCACTTTCGAGGAAATACTTTGTTTATACAGATATGATTGTAGATTTGTAGGAGATACTTTTTTGCATTCAAAGGAAGGTTCTGTATGAAGATCAGTGGAATATCATCTGGTCCTGCGCTTGAGTTCTTACTCTGTTGAAGTGATTCTTCCAGTTCTTCAATGCTTATTAGTGCATTTAGTGGGTTGGGAACCTCTTCTTCGAAATCTATATGTATCTTTTCAGCACTCGTTTTCAGTGCTTTGAAAGATTCTCTGTAGTTTATGTTACTTGAATGCATTTCAATGTTTTCTGCCAATGTTTCGGTGATTTCCTCGTTGGATGATATAATGTGATCATTTTTAGCAAGAAACTTTATTTCATTGAGTGTTCTAATTCCCGAGACTTTATTAATATTTTTCCATACAGTAAAGGCAGGAGTATAACTGTTTATATTGCTTACGAATGTCGGCCAACTCTCTTTCTTACTTTTTCGAATTATGTATCTCATCTTGCCTCTATGTTTTTTTCTGTGGTATTGTGCCTTTTGTATTCCTTGAAGGATTTTTTGTTTGAGGTAACTGCTTTCTCGCAAGCTTTATTACACCAGGGTACTGGCTTGTGCTGTTTGATGTGCTTCGTTTTACCTACATGGACCTCAGCTGCCCAGATTATTATATTGGAGAAGATTTGTAATAGGTCATTTACATCCAAGTTCTGGTGGACCCCATTGAGTTCGTCAACCTTTCTTTCAATCCCAATTGAGTATTCTGGCCGATTGGCATTTTTTGGGTTCCACTTTTGGTAAATAGGGAGATTGCTTTCTTCTCTGTTTTGTTTGTTGGAAATATTTATTGGGTGGTGATCGCTGCCATATAAAAAAGGTATCACGTTCCAACTAAACGAAGGTGATAGAGTTGGTTCGCAAAAGGATTGATCAATAGCAGAGGATTCCCCAGTGAAAAGGTCAAATCGGGTTTTCGATCCGTCGTTGAGAAGATTGAAATTGAATTCATCTATGATCTCTTCGATTTTCCGTCCCATTGAGTTAGTTCTTTCGATCTTATGGCCGTTGAAGTCTCCCAGGATTATTCGTGGTGAAGGGATTTGATCAATCAGGTTCTTAATTTGTTCGGTGTCAATTTCTGCATTGGGTGTGGATATAAATATTGCATAGATTGATTTTTCTAGTTGATGATATGCTCATTGCAACTGCTTCTAAACTAGTTTGAAGCGGTATCGAGCATGCTTCATAGTTCTCGTCTATATATATGGCAACTCCACCACTAGCTATATTCTGTTGTTCTCCGTTTTTTTTAAGCATTTATAATTTCGAAGTTTATAGTGGTGATTTCCTTTAAAATTTGTTTCTTGTAGGCAGATTATAGTTGGGTGCTGTTCAAATATTAAGGTTTTGAGCATTTCCAAATGGGCATATAGCCCATTAGTTGTTTCATGATTTTGCGTTTGACTTTGGTGCATCTGGATTTTATCTTTCTCTCCTTTAGCTATGGGTAATATTTTGGTCAACATTTCCAATAAACCATGGATATCTGAGGTATATATTCTAGCCACGCTGAGGGGGTCGTTAGAACCATATAAATTTTCGAAAAAGTCAGTGATTTGTTCGAAGCTCAGTATAGGGCTGGAGGTCTTGTCTTCAAATAATGCTTTGGCTGGTAGTAATAACTCTTCTACTGATGATTGGTCTGCAGTTATATTGGTTTTACTTTTCTTTGAAGGTTTTTCTGCCAGTTTGATGAATATATTCTCCGAAGTTTGTTGAGGAGGGGGACGGTGATGTTTCTTTTTAAGGTTTTGTTTGAGATTTGGCTCTTTCACTTGAAGCATTGACCAGTAGTGGTGATGTGGTATTTGGAGGTTCTGCAACAGTATTCTCTGAGGTAGAGGTTTCCGATATTACATCAGGTTCTTCCATTTCATTAGTTTTGTTGTTGGATTGAGATGTGACAGTCGTACAGCTGGCTGCAACATGGCCTTGCTGTTTACACTTGAAACATGATTGATTTTCTTGGGACAAGAATATACGGTGTGATGTGTTATCGTGTGATAGGAGTATGGAATCAGGTAGGGGGATTTCAGAAGGGGATATATACACTTGTCGGCGGAAGCTTAGGATATGCCTGTAGGAGGGATTGGAAGAATTAATCCTCAAAAAAGATATTGGCGATAATGTTTTGATACCTAGTTTTCGTAGTTCTTCATCTATCACATCATGGGTGATAGTGGGGCGTACATTTGATAACAGAAGTCATTCGCTGGGTGTTATCAATCGGCAGACATGGAGCTGTTCATTATTGATAGATACGGTCCCAATATATGTATTAAGGAATTCGTTAACAATAATTTTGCTGGATAGGTAAATGCAAATCCGATTACGAGTTATTCTTGATGAAAATAGAATGTTTGATGGGCCAATAATGGAACCAAGAGCTAATAAATATTCTTCGAGTTTGGTATCATTCGAGGAGTTGATTTTTGGGGGGAAAAGTTAGTGCTTGTTGTTTACTGACAACAGATGAGTAGGTTGGTTTTGTGATTGGGTGTTACTATTTTGAGTAATATGTTGGAAGCCCCTGAAGTCAGAAGCATTCTGTAGAAGATCGGTCATTTTGAATTAATTTTCATCGGGTAAGTCGCCGAAGACGGCCCTGACCTGCGATTTTGTTTCACTGGTACGGGTCTCTCGAACGACCTTGGTCGTTTAATTTGGAATCGGTACACTTCGATCGTAATAAAGAAAACTTTTTCTACTGATATTCTGCTCCACACTTTTTGTTCAAGTATCACAAAAACTCGACGATAAAACTTGAAAAACAATACACATTAACTAATGCGTATTTAATGATTTTGACAAAAAACTGAGCTTAACGAGAGGTACGTGTTTACTCGTTGGCTCCTAGAACAGTTCTCCCTACAAATGTTTATTTGATTTTAATTGTTTCTTAATGACCAACCTTTTAAAAAGTTGCTGTTGTGGATAGTAACATTTAGCGGTTTAATTTAGATTTTGCAATATGCATGGCACAAACAAGTTACAAAGTCTTTACAATAATTTTGGAAAAAGAACTGTGACACAGTGTAGAACTAAAACTAGAAGAACAGGCAGACTGGAAAAACAAACCAGTGATAATATATAATATATACATTGCAAGGTATTTGATAGGAAGAACAATAGAGAAATGGGAAGAACTGTTCCTGGTATTTATTGATTTGAAATATGCCTTTGACACAGTGGTTATAAAAGAAATATGGACAATTCCAGAGGAAATGAAAATACCTAGAGTTATAATACAGGCTATAAGATGGTAGGGTTATAATACAAATTTCAAGGCAGACATCAGAATTTTGATGAGTTTTTAGGTGTGTTATTTTGTTCTAGTATATGGATTACACCTGTCAGTTGTACTTTATAAAAGGCATTTGTGAGGTCTATAAAGCAAAGATATGTAGGAGTATTGTACTTCAGGAATTGTTCTTAATTGTATCGCCGCGTTTGTGCCTTTTTTCATGCCTCTAAGTAGTTTCCAGATACGTTTCCATTTCGTTACTAAAGTTTTGCCAGTATTCCTCTTTTATTACTCGTACTATATTGTTCACTGTGTTTCTTACTTGTATGTTTCTATTTTGGTTCCCTGGTGTTGGGAATTTTCTGTATTTTAAATATGCTTGACTTCCAGTGTGAACCAGAGTTTACTATTCGGTCTGTTGTCTTATGAGGTTCTGCGTGTCTCTGTGGCTTCTTTGGCACCGTTGTGTATATTGTGCTTTAGTTTTCCTACACTGTATCTGGATTGTCGTGTGGTAGATATGTTGTATGCATCGATCGGAGTAGAGTTTCTTGGTACTTGCTTTTTCGAGTGATGGTCGCTTTTTTCTTAGCGGAGTTACCACTCTTAATATGACTAACACATGTCTGTGATCTGTGCCTGTATTAGCCGAGGTCAAAACCCTTACGTGTTGGGGCAAGAAGAAACTACGGTTGGATAATATAATCAACTGTAATGCGTATTGCCCAGGTAGGCCCAAAGGGGACAGAGTTCAATTAAATTAACTGATTTATTTCTAAAAAATAATATTTACAACGACAAAAATAAATTAAAATTCAATATTCTATATAATTCTCCGGTACGTAAAATATTTTGAAGGTCACGTTTCGACGATCCGTATCCTTTCGTCGCTTGATAGGTACTGGTGGTCTGAATTGTGCTTAGGTAGAACTAAAGTGGTGTGTGTTTTGATTTCGGCGATATACTCGACGGTGTACAAGACTATATGTCCTGTGAAATGTTCAGCTAGCCGGGGATATGAGTAACCGGCGGATCAATACTCTTTCGGTTTTAGTCTCAAGATTTGGGAGTATCGTTTGTAGCTAGTCACTACCCAGCTTAAGGAATACTTCTACATGCAGGGACTGTAGTTATTACAGCGTGTCAATACCACACCGAAATTATTCTAACAGTTGAAGCGATCGTTTATAGCCAGTCAGTACCCAGCTTAACGATGCTGCCCTACGGAGATACTGTAGAGTTTTCGGTGTGTCAGTAACACACCGAAATTATTCTAACAGTTAAAGCGATCGTTCACGTTTCCGTCAATACCAGAAACCAACGGCCGTTCTAATGAATGATGTATAAAGTAGGATCAATAATCCGACTTAGTACACCACTCGACGGGAGATAGTGTAAAGCGTTTAAGGTTGAAGTCAATACCATCGACCTACGCTTCACACTGAAGGCGGCTGAACTTGTAGGAGCAGGAGTCCGTAAACCAAGTCGTCTCTTCGTCTGTTGGTTCGCATTTTTATATCCATCGTGGTGGTGGTGGTGGGGGTAGTCTCTGTCCCTTCTACCGTCGATTCCTCGTGCGCATCCGGCGTGGGGGCTCTGTTGTTCTGGTGGGGTATATCGTCATCGCGGCGATAACTGGTTTTCTGAATCGAGTTTTATAGTAACGCATTTATGTCGTTACACAACAATAGATTTGTTGTCCCGGTTATCATAAAAAAGTATATTTGTGCTGTTCCTTGCGTGGGAAGTATGTATTATTTATTCTTAATTCATTGTTTGCACAGAGTTTCTCCATTTCTCTTAGTTACCCCTTCATTATATTTTTGTTTCACTCCGTCTATCACAGCATTCCTTATTCTAGTGTTCAAGTCTCCTAATATAATTGTCTTCTCCTTTTGCGGTATTATGTACAGCTCTGATTGTAGGCTTTCATAGAAATCTGTTATCATTCCCTCAGGTTTTTGCTTATATCGGGCGCATATCGTCGGCTTAGTATGAACATTGCATAAGTCCAAAATAAATAATTTCACAGGAGAGACAAAAAACGGCATTTGGAGTAGAACAATGTTTTTCAATTGGATAAAGTTTTTAACTTAAAAGGACATTGATAACTTTAATTTCAACAAATACTCTAGTAGTTTAGTAGGGGATTTTAGCATTTTTCAAACTTTAATTGTGAACAAAAATGGACTTATGCAAATAGAAGAAAATACTAAAATTAAAGCAGGAACGTTTAATACACAAAAATTAAAAAAAAATATGAAGAAATCTCTTAATTAAAAAAAAGTGTACTCATGTTTTAAATTATTGTAGAAAGGATGATAGTCTGCCTCCATCGTTTTCTTCAAAACCATTAAATTGTCAAATTTTTCCTTTTTTATTTTTAAGGAATCCTTATAATAGTCCAGGCGATAGAGCAATCCAAAAGGATTTTGTTTGATAACGCAAAAATTTTTATACAGAAAGTTGCCGAATATTGTAACAACAATAATCTATGTTTGTCTACTCCAAAAACTGCTTGCTAAAGCTGTAGAACAACAAATGTACCGAAATATCGAAAAATGACCCATTTTTCGATACATTTGTGTCTAAAACTTTGAAACAAAGCCTTAAATCAAAATAATTTACTCTTTCTTTTTTGTTTATTTGACTATTTCCTATAAGGTTATGAGAATCGCGAATCAAAAAACTTTAATTTTCCATGAATAATATGTGAAAATTAGTAAAAAATCATACGTAAACTTTGAGAAATTTTTTCGGTAAGTAAAAATTGATAAATATTTATCAAATTTTCAGAAAAGATAGTTAAACATATGACAATTACGCACAAAAATTTTTGTAACGATCTATCGCGTAGTTTTTCACTGCCACAATTATTAATTAACAAATTATAAAAAAGTTAATCGCGCGTACCTTGTTTAAACAACGGTGAAAAAGGAGCACGCAATTTTTAACAGTTACTTATGTCATAACAAACACTAAGCAATTATAAAAATATCCATTTTACGTTTTAACAATTTTTTAAAATTTTGTCAAATTTTTTCCATTTATAAATAATTTCTCGTTTACAGCATCGGTTCGATGTAATTTAAAAATTGTTTCTCATCTGAATACTGCTTTGCAAGCACTTTCATTTTAGCCCAAAACGACGAAATTTGACCGTGTAGATCCGGAGATAGAGGCCTACAAAGTTAATAATAATTTATGGCTTACTTAATCGTAAAATCAAAATTAAAAAAATACTGTCTTATAGCTGGTTGCAAATACTTTCTATATCCGTCTTGTGCATTTTCGACAGATGAAAGCCTAATGAAAGAAAAATCGATAAAAATACCGTAATCACAGGAGTTCGTCGGCCGAGCGGCGTGGGAGCAGGAGGCATTTTCGGAATTCGCCAACACATTAGCCGCTCGGAACGACTCGGGTAATGCGAATCTCAGACTCGTAAAGTCCCGACGTATTGGACCAATGCGTCGGGGATTTACCTATGTAAAATACATGTGCGCATTGCCAAGTAAGTACGTGTATATTTTTGTTAAGTTTCTAGAACAGTAACAAGCTATAGGTACTATTCAAGTAAATATTAAAACTAATATAATAAAATGGATCCAGGGACATTACCAAATGTGCCTTACAAAGATACGTCATCCAATACGATTATGTTGCAAATAAGTGAGCAAAAAGATTTTGAGGTATGTAGATTTTGGTATTTTAAGGTTAAGTTTGTGTAATATGATATATTTGCCGAACTGTAAAATCAAAAACATAGGAAATATATTAATAGGAGAAATAATAATTATAATTTTTTATTTATGAATTTGGAATATAGAATCTTATTACGTTGAAGAATAAACAGAATCTTAAACTGATTGGTTTTTTGTTGTAGAAATGGTTGACTGAATTGGAAAATACTCAAAAAGTAACTTGGAGAGTTTCAAAAACCTTTAAGCTTGGTACTGAAAAGCCACGCATAATATTTAGAAGATTATATTACTGTCATTTTAACGTAAAACAAAAAAAGAAAAATTAAAATTCTAGAAAAAGGATTTCTAGAAACATAAACTGTCCAGCAAAATTAACGGTAACTATAAAGCGATTTATTTTATTTAATCGTGTCTGAACTACAAATATATATAGCTATAAATGTTCATATATCACTCCAGTGTCTGGCGCATATCACAGCATTTTCATTGCACGTCCATAGGTCCCGGAGGGTACATGGGGCTTGTAGGGATTGGCACGACAGGAGGTGTTCCATTGACTGGGCTTCTCCGCATTCACATGCTGCCTCTTCCACGTATCCCCACTTCACGAGGTTGGTCGTGCATCTCCCCATTTGACACCGGAGTCGGTTGAGGGTCTTCCAGGTACCCCAGTCTAGGTCCGAACCTGCAGGAAGTTTTTCTTTTGGATTCCAGGTTGGAGTGTCGTGGTCTATTAGGCACTCTTCCCATCTTGCCTCCTTGGTGGCAGTTTTAGAGGCTGTGAGGGGCTGTGTAGATTGTATAAAGTTTCGCCTAGATTTTAGTCTGGCCGCTACCGGTATATGTTGATACAGAGGATGTCTGGTGTCGTCGCATTGTCTGTTTCGTTCGGCCATGACTAGGGTTTCCCTCCGTATTTGTGGGGGTGCGATTCCAGCTAGCATGTAGAGTTGGTCAAGGTTGGTGGGTTTTAGGCATCCCGTTAGTAATCTACACGTGTCGTTCAGGACAGGGTCCAGCCTATAGGCGTGTGCTGATCTCTGCCATACGGGAGATGCATATTCGGCCGCGGAGTAGCACAGTGCAAGGGCCGAGGAGCGCAGGACGTTAGGGTTCGCCCCCCAACGAGCGTTAGTCAGTTTACGGAGAATGCCGTTTCTGGTGTTGACTTTGGCCTTGGTTTTATCGATATGCTTCTTGTAGGTGAAGGAGCGGTCCAATGTAACCCCTAGATAGACTGGGTTTGGGCAGTGTTGCAGTCTAACTGAGTTCCACTCTATTTGCAGTTCCCTTCTCGCTTGTCGGTTATTGAGATGGAATAGGCATGTCTGCGTCTTTGCTGGATTCGGGCGGAGTTGGTTAGATCTATAATAGCCGCTCAGCCTTGATAAAGATTCTGTTAAGTGCTATAATCCAGGCACAAAATCAAAAAACATTGATGTTCATATGCCAAAATGGCCATGTGTTGTGGAATTTCGGGATGAACAGAATCATAATTTAAATTCTGCTGCAGCACTTAGAGAAGGACCACTTGCCCTGGATGTAAAAAACCGTATTATTGAGCTATTTGAGAAAGGTCACTCACAGTAGCCTCTGCATATCACTCTTATATTTTATCAATGATGGAGGAACACGGCGACAACTATGAAAATATTGTTATAGATAGACATTTTACTCCTACTAAAACAAATGTAGAATCTATATGGAAAAGCCATTTCAAAAAAACTATGGCGAAAAGACTGGAGAGAATATGTTATCTCATTTAGATAATATGCTGAGGATGTTAGGAGAAAAAAATGGTACTCTTTTTAAAATAATTCGAAAAGAAGACCATTATGCTGTGGCACTTTGTACACCAATCATGCAAAGAGTTGCAACACTTTCCCAGTAGTCAGAGATTATGTTTGTTGATTCCAGAGGCAACTGTGATACGCAAAATCATAAGGTTTACTATTTTATAACACAATCAGCTATTGGTGGATTACCTTTGGGCTGCATCCTTAGTAGCAGTCAAGAATCAAATGTATTCTTAGAAGCTGTGCGTGCTCTTCATGAAATTTTTCCCATTAAAATAAAAGCAAAGGTTATTCTTACGGATGACGATCTAGCTGAAAGGAATGCCTTAAAAAGGGTTTGGCCTGATTCTTGTTATTTATTGTGTACTTTCCACGTTTTAAAAGCCTGTTAGAAATGGCTTAAATCAAGTAAGAACAAAATTTCTTTGAAATACGTACAAAATTGCTACAAATATTTTCGAAATATTCTTGTATCCAAAACATATGAAGACCTAGAAAATTCTTGTTTGGAATTTACTAAAAATTGCAAATATGATAATTTCACAAAATACGTAAGTAATATGATGGAGAGAGCTGACACTTGGTGCCTTTTATATCGGCAACATTTACCACTAAGGGGAACTGACACCAACAATTACATAGAAGTCGTATTTAGACTGCTAAAAGATATACCCTTGGAAAGGACAAAAGCGTTTAATTTACCCCAACTTTGCGACTTTATTACTACCAACTTTGAATTTTATTATAAGCAACGAATTTTGGATATTTTGCTAAAACGAGCATCTAAGACAGTTATTAGTCGTTAGTTGCCCGATGAAAAGAACGTGACTTCTGAAAATATAGTTCAACTTAATGACTTTGAATATGAAGTTAAAAGTGAAACCGATAGAAATGTCACCTACATCGTCGATTTACTGGTTTTCAAGTGTACGTGTCCACAGGGATTTACCGGTAAACATTGTAAACACCAGGCAGCAGTTGTAACAAAATTTAATATACATTCAGTTTTTAACACCTTATCATTGAATGTTAAATGCCATCTTTACCATATTGCCACCGGAAAGCAGGCAGGTGCACAACTATTTTCGCCAATTGAAAATGTTTCAATGGGCCAAAACACTACTAAAGATGTTTATATAAATTCAGTTTCTTCACAAAATTGTAATTTTGTTATGAGTATTGTTGGTGATAAAGTTGATGACATTAAGTACGAAGATCATGATATTGCCGAAATTAAAAAAAATGGGAACAACACTCAAAAAAAATCATGGAATATTTGGATAGAAGTCCATCAATATTCTATCCTGCGATTAAAGAATATTTAAAGAATTGTGATAAACATGCAAACTCAGAGCAGACTTTATTATCTGGTTTGCATACAGCTTTTAAATACAAAGGCGTAGTTTGTAAAAAGAAACGACAGCATGCTACACGAAAAAGAGGTAAAAACATAACTGTACAGCCTACATCAACTGGACGAAGAAAGACTCTAGAAGCTTTGACAATATTTATCAGC
Organism: Galeruca laticollis; assembly: GCA_963921935.1. Lineage (NCBI taxonomy): Eukaryota > Metazoa > Arthropoda > Insecta > Coleoptera > Chrysomelidae > Galeruca > Galeruca laticollis. Next base: position 153,798,826 of record OY998181.1, on the reverse strand, counting down.
GACGTTCAGTCAGGCTTCACAAATAAAGAAACAACAGTAGCAGTTTTCATGGATATTTCCGCAGCTTTCGACAATGTTAATCTTGACATACTCATCCACAAACTGGCTAATATTGGTGTTCAGAAAGAACTACATACATCAAAATAAACCATGACTTGAATTCGCCACGTCAAACGCAATAGCAGATAGGACTTCCACAAGAGAATATATTAAGCCCACTTCTTTACGTGTTATATACCCTAGATATTGATTCTATAGTAAGAAATACAAATATTATACAATTCACAGATGATTTGTGGCTCTATTCTACAAACAAAAATCTAAATATTACTTTGAACAAACTTAGCACTGATTTTTAAAATATTAAACAATGGATGTCCACAAACAACGTTAGAAGTATGTATTTTCGCCAAAAAGAGAAACATCCCACAAGGATAAATTCAATTAGGACTCTATTGCTTTCCAATCAAAACCACGGTTAAATATGTGTGTTTACCTGGACCGCAAATTACTTTGGAAATATTGCATCCACAACATTATAAAAAACGCTCAAAATTCAATAAATATCATCCAAGCATTCAGTCGTATTAAATGGGGAGCAGACACTAACATCGCCCTCCTATTTTACAGGACAATGACGAGATCAATTTTCGACTACAGTAGTAACCTTTACGGAATAGCAGCTGAATCTCATCTAAAAAAAATAGAAACTCAAAAAAATCGATGTAGACTATCTCTTGGCTATTTAAAATCAATACCAGTACATGTCATGGAAGCAGAGGCAATAGAGCCTCCACTATCCCTTCGAAGAAAACTAATCAGCGATATTTTCATAACTAAATTATTTGCTAAACGTGCTGAAACCATTCACTCCATACACAATTTTTCGATATTAGTTCTTATCCACCCATACTGGCAACACAAAAAAACTCCGCTAACTGTGGACAGCCATACACGTATCTCCAAGTACCAGGAAATTGTATCCTCCAATACCCTTCCATATTATGCAGAGCAACACCACCTCTTATTCTCTTCAAAAATGAAAACATGTTACGTAAACTCAAACGGAAACTTCTTAGAGCAAATCAACCGTTTCTGGCCAGAATACAAATACATTTATATACAAACGGTTCCAAGACAAGCAAAGGATGCGGATGCGCCTTTTACGATGCTAGCACTTCCCATGCGTCTTCGAAGCGATTCCGTAAGAAAACATCAATGTATACACTTGAAAATAACGCTGTGCTGTTCGCCCTGAGATGTTTCATCAACCGATAAAAGAAATATAGTAATTATTACAGACAGTAAAAGCCTCGTAGACAGGTTACGAAATATTCATGGCTCTTCAAATTTATCCCATGTGGAATTATAAATTCTAAGAGAACATCATAATATAATTCAACAAAATAAAAATACCATAGTGGCCTGGATAAAGGGTCACTCGGGTATAAAAGGAAATGAAATTGCTGACAGATTAGCAAAATCGGCCATTTTGTCAGGGGAACCAATAACAATAAAATCCGTACCTACTAGAATGGCAGAATTTATGAAAGTAACATTCATGGACAGAACTGCAAAAGCTGCCAAGTGAAGATTCCACGTAAGAGATGCTTCTATGGGGTGTCATATAGGGAATTTATTGTTACTATACATAGGATAAGATCAGGACATGCTATGGCGCCAATATATAAACACAGAATTGGTATTATTGAAAATCCAGCTTGCACATGTGGCGAACTTGGTGATTTAACCCATGTAATACTAGAATGCTCCCAATTCCAAGCAAATTTAAATACTTTCTACGAGGATTTAATGGATCTTAAAGCAAAACTACCTATATGTGTAAACCAAATTGTATCCAACAACATTAATATTTTATATTGTCTTTATAATCACCTGAAAAGGTGCAAAATGAAATTGTAAAACCTGATACTAACATAAATACATTGTAAGCAATTTTGCGATTAAATATCTTGTAAGTGCGTCGACGAAAAAAAACTGTGTTGTAATTAAAAAAAATTAGAAATAGATGCACAAGTACTAACAACATACGTAACATACTAACACAGAGAACGTATATTTGCAAATGTTCATTGTTTACAAGAAAACCTTGTTTAAACATACTAACATAATTGTTTACAAGAAAACTTTGTTTAATAACTTGTCCGTAAAAACGGATTACAAATTAAATCTGGCTAATTGGTCTCTGCCAAAGCCAACCAACTACTTAAAAAAACTGGTTTGTATGCTTTATTGCAATTGTCTATGAATTCGTAATTTTGATTTGGTACCGTCGAATCTAATGAGGAATTTTTTGGCTATATCTATTGGCACTTTTGATAGTGACATACTGGGTGAATTATTATTTGAATTGTTATTAGAATTATCTGGAGAAAGTACTAGATCGTAAAATTATATCAGGATACAGACTTGAAACAGACGTTAAGTTTACTCACATGCAAATTAATACTGCTCCTGGTCACATGATAGTTTTTCAATTTTTTACCTCACTAGCAATTGTATATGTTCTTTTTTGTAAAAATATGTTTTTTTTTCCATAAATCATAATACTTTGTCCAAGTTATTGTTTTATCCACAAAAAAAATTGTTATTTATGATCACACATGTGTTTGATCGATTTCATACATCTCACGAGGCCGATCACGCTCCATATGCGTATCAGCCATTTTCTCCAATTCATGTTAAGAATCGATCTTCCGATAATTTTATACCAAAATAACCCGATTTTTATGAATATAAGTCGATCGCCTCCTTACAGATGATCACAAAATCAGGGCGGCAGTGAACGTGTTAATAAGAAAATTTTTTCCAGACAATTTTATTTTTCAACATGTAAGAAATCAGTTTGGTTTACTCTCTGCTATTTAAATTGATAGTAAAGTTGTCCACTTTCATAAAATATGTTTGCATCGTAACAATAATGATCCCACAAAATGGTCGGATTAAATTTGAAGGAAAATATTAAAAATCTCAACCGTCAAAGTATCGGCAGCTTCTTTTACAAAATTCAACACAGCCATACTTGAATGGAACCAGGATAAATTTTAATGTATTTTAATGTGCTAGGATCTTAGCCTGCAGGGGCTCATTAGCTATTATAAATAGACACCAACTTTGTCATTCTCGTTAAATCTGTTAATGCCACAAATAATGATATGCTGTTAATAAATAGATGGTTATTCTTTTAAATACATCCTATGATGATATCCGCCAACTAGAAAATCTCTTGTTTCATCGGGGATTAGAAATAAAATTGGAATATCAAACTACTTATTCTCCAATTGAGATGCGACAAATTATTTATTTTTGGAAACAATAAGTATCAATTACTCACATGTTGCTGGCTTGCGAGAATACCGGAGCAAGTCAAAATTGTTTAAAATTCTACTAAGTACACAAAACGAACAGAAATCACTCTTATTTTCAGGATTGGGCTGATTAAAATCATGATTTAAATCGCTTGATTTTTAAAATTAAAATCATGATGTAAAATCATTTTTTTTCTTTTTTATTCAAAACCAGATAACAACATAATATAAAAGTTTTCTCAAAAATCAAAAGCAGTATCTGCTTATAGCAAAAACAACAAAAAAGAAGTACATAATTCCAAATTCTTAAACTATACGTAACAGCTAAATTTTATTACTGTATATTTTCATTCTATTCATTTTCGTTATACAATTTAAACAAAAACACGAGTTTTCCTCCTTTTTCTATGCCTAATCTGTTTCTAATATCCGAGTGTACAAGACCAAAAGAGCTAAATACGCGTTCTACTGAAGCTGAAGAAGCAGTTGCACACAGGAACTGTTTTATTATTGGCAACTGTTTAAATATTTCCGGTTCATCATTTTGTGATAACCACCATTTTAGTCCCTTTATATTTTTTATTACTTCGTCCGAAAACATAATTTGCTTAAATGGAGCACTGCGGGCATTTAACTTTATTACTAAAGGTAACAGTCCAGTGTTTTCATATAACTCGTTAATTGTTTCTAAAGCTATATTCTTTTCTTCTGGTGTTAACTGGTATTTTGTTTTTTGTGGATTCCACATATACGCTATAAAATGATATGGCGTTAGTGCTTGCTTATATCGATTATTAAATTGTTGTGTTTTTTGTAGTGGTAATTCCACAGATTCATCAAAGATATATTGTAAATATTCCCACTGCTCTACAGCATCTGCGATACTAGCATTTTTCCTCTGCACAGTATCAAGAGCAACTGATATAGGTTTTAAAATGTTTAAATAATCTTGCGCTGCATGTTTAATCGCAATATTTGAAACTTTTTGGTAAATAGTGGAATCAATCTCCTTTTTATTTTCTTCGCAGATTTTTGATATGATGTCCCACTGAGTGACATACATCTCTAAGCAGTCGCAAGGCTATTCCATCCCACATCGCTTGGAAGGACTAAAGCGCTGCCTCCTGCTTGACTGAATTTAGCACTAGCCAAATGGTTATTTCGAAAATACTTAACAATTTGGACCGCATGTTCTTTAACGTATTTAAATTGAAAGTCCTTGCACAGTAAATTAAAAATATGTGCAGAGCAGCCATAAGTTATAACTTTTGCGTTCGTTTTTTCTTCTAATGTTTTTCTCATAAGTGTCATATTTGCGGCATTGTCTGTCACAAAAGATTTTACGGTACACTTGTATTTTAATTCACATGAAGAAATCAAGTCACAAACTATTTGAGTTAAATATTCTGTAGTAGGGTAAGGTCGGGTATATCGTACCAATATTTAGTTTTTCAAACGCTCTGATTAAGTTTCAAAATATTTATTAAAAATGAAAATCAGACAAATAAGAACACACATTTCCTTATCGGTTAAACATGTTTATACCTGCATTGAAAAGGAAATATTATTAAAAAAACTGAAAAATATGAAATGCTGCAAACAGTACGATTTACCAAACTCGTCGGATAAATCGTACCGGTGGTTTGTAAATCGTACCGATAACTTTTTAAATGCAATTTTCACATTTGTATTTTTTCAGTTTCTTGCCACTTCCTGCACAGGACGTATGAGCCCATTTTTTACACTTTAAGCATTGAACCATATCTTCAACTATGTTTTCTTCACAAACGTGACAAAACCAATCGTTTGGGTTAACACATATTTCGATATTGTTGTTTTCTTGTACAGGTTCTATTGATTGAGGGGCGATGACGCTTGAACTACGAGACTGCTTCGTTGCATTTGAAGAAGTTGATGGCTTACAGATTTTTCTTTTCACTTGCTTTGCTTTGTTTCTCCGTTGCGATTGTTGATTTTCCAAGTCGTCTTTGTATGGTGTACTGCTCAATATGACAGCCGGTTGGGACAACTTCCTTTTATTTTCATTGTTCAATTGCTCGGGCAATGGATAAATTTCGTCGATAGGAACATAAAGATCATGTTTGTTACTTTGGGATAATTGACTTTCGTTTACTGACATGCTCTTTCTATCATTTTCAGTATTTTTTACTCTCATTTGGTTTTGGATATCAGCAGCTTGGATAGAATTTTCTGACACATCATTGTTGTTTGATTCTTTCTCTAGTAAAATACTAGCAGCAACAAAGTCGGTTTCTGCGAAAACTGTCCGATCAACAGGCCAGATCCCAGATTTTTTGAAACCATTAGCAATAGTGCTTATGGTAGCAGTTTTTGCAAAAGCATCAGACAAAAGTACAGTCATGTTATACTGAGAAACGGTACTACCCGGATTTGTTCTCAGAAAGGTTTCAACTGCCTGGGAGAAGTAGGTTTCCATAGGCTTGAAGAAACTTACATCCAAGGGCTGTAAACGGTGTGTTGTGTGTCCGGGGAGCTGTAAGAGCACGACACCATGTTGTCTAGCCAGAATAAGCGCATCTAAATTTTTTGAATGGGTCGTATGTCCATCGAGCAACAGAAGCATTTTATTTTCTGGACTGGGTTTCACGTGTTTAATGAAGTGTTCCAACCATGTAACAAAGAGTTCGGTATTTATGTAACCAGTGTCAGAGATAGTAACAATAGCTCCAGGGGAAGCACCGATTGCAAGTTCAGGAGCCATACGTTTCCGCTTAAAAATGATCATGGGGGGAATACACTGACCTGCAGCACTAGCGCAGCAAACTATGGTAGTGTTTACCCCTCTCTCACCACTTGATATTCCACCAACTTGATGTTTACCTCTTTTTGCAATTATTTTCTGATTTTTCTTTTGCACCGTTGAGAATCCACTTTCATCGACGTTAAATATGGTGAGTGCCGTAAAACCATTTTCGTCGACGCACTTTTCCAATATGTTGAAGAATTCATAAACGTTTTGCTTATTGAATCCTGAGGCCCTAGCCATTGATATTTTTTCGGGTTGTCTAAGTGATAAAAAATCATGTCGCTTCATGAATGAATAATACCAGGCTTTGCCTGCCATTTGCTTATTCATATTAAAATTGTGTGGAATATTATTTCGCACAGCTATTTGGAATGCAAGGCGACGAACATCGCTTATGGTGACACCAAAAAATCTTTCCTCTAACTTTAAGATGTGATTTGCCAGTTCCTTTTCTATGTCAGCAGTGAAGACAGTTAGTCGACCCATTGATTGAACTTTTTCATTGGCTTTTTTATTCAAACAATGCAAATGCCTTCTAAAAGTGGGTTTGGCAATGTTGTACCTCCTACAACACTCGTTAAAACCACACTGCTTTTCTTTGTAAGCTGTTAGGGCACGTTCCATATCATCTGGGGTCCATCCGCAATATTTTCGTTTTTGTTTGGTTTTCGGATTATTCATTTTTCCTGTAATAAAATACCTAACATAAATTATAAAAGCCATATCTGAAAATACTTGGTAGTTAGCTATCTAGTATTTTCGTATAAAAATTTTCATTAGTCGGGAAAATCGTACCGGTACGATTTATCCAACAGACATGGGTACGATTTACCAAACTCTCGCATTTTAATATTTTTTATTTGAATTGAGCCCTAAACTTTAAATTTCCAAACATAAAACTGTTTCAACTACTAAATAAACTCTTATGGTGTAATACAGTAACGTTCCCAACATTTTTTTACTTACCAAATTCAAGAAAATCACTTATAAATTGACTCGCAAAATAACAACGACAATGACACATTTCACATAACCTCTTTCTGACGTTTAACAATAGACGACAGGTGAACGGGTGTTTATGACTTCAGGTTTAATGTAACAAACTTTTAGTTCCCGTTGACAGATGTCGACTTCGGTTTTCTGCTTCGAGTAAAACAGTGGTGGTACGATTTACCCGGCGGTACGATATACCCAACTTTACCCTATGTGGATTTCCTGATGTGTCTATAGTTTCGTATAGGAGGGCTTGTCCATCTTCAGTGGTTATCGTTGCATATATCACTGATTCGTTGTGCACGTTTGACCACCCATCAATTGACATATTTACGGACTGTCCTAACAGGGAGCAGAAACATTTTTCTTTTTCTTCTTCATAGATTTCGTCCAAGACTTGTTGCTACCGCTTTTCTCGAGGGCGGTGTATAACCAGGCCTTAATAACTGAATGGCTTTTTTTACCTCTAAATTCTCAATACATCTGAAGCTCGAATTAGTATCAAAAATAGCCTTTACTATTTGTTTGTCAATTTTATGTTTTTCAGCAGTTGAAGTCCGCATTACAAAACCACTCATGATAGGCTGAGTTTCGATTGCTTTCTTTTTTTGGACTGGCTCAAAAGTTGTTGGACTTGTTGGTACTTTCGGTGGAGTTTTTCTAACATATGAACTATCCGTCATGAGTGAACTACAACTTGAGGCAGATGATGTGCTAGCAAAACTGTCAAGCTACATTCGACTCTCTGGAAATAGAAAAAACATAACTGAAATTGATTAATTGATGATATATTGCTATAGTATTGAATTATTAATTTTAAAATAAAGTGAAAATGTTCAATAGAGATGTAAAAGCAAATTTATATTTTTAAGTTGAAAAAAATTAAAAATTAAGTAAATATAGAAGAGTAAAGATAATCTTTAATTAACCTGGGAAAGGTCGCGTTAAAAAAGTTACATTAAATGCCACGTGTTAGATTTCACCTAACATTTAAAAATCATCCTATATGCCTAAAATCTATATCCTAAAATATCTATAAATGAATACTTTAACATATTATCTTTGTTAAAAATAATATCTATCAAACATTTTTTTAAATTATCTCAAAAATGTATCTTCTTCTTCTCATTGACTTTCAAACCTTAAGGTCCATAGTCTCCCTATTGGGATTCCTAGCCTCATTTTTCCGGCAGCGGTGGCCAGCCGCTTGGCCAACCCTACTGCTTTAAACCAGTAGAGAGTTTGTGAATTCGGTGATTTAGTTGCTGCTCTGAAGTCTGTCCTTTGCTTCTTCTACTATTCTTTCCGGTCTTTTGCTTTGTTCTTCCAGTCATTTATTCCAATTTCTTTAAGATCTTCTTCTACACCATCCAACCATCTAGTTTTCGGTCGTCTCCTTGTCTTTTAGTTTCCTGTATTTTCTTGACACACCTTTCATTACCTAGACGTACATGTCCAGCCCACCTTGATCGTTTACTTCTTATTTCATTTGTTATTATTGCGCTATTGAATTTTTGATTAACTTCGTAGTTTCTTGATATTCTCCATACTTTCTTTAATTGGGCCGTATATTCTTCGTAGTATTTTCCTTCCCCAGATTTCTAATGTGTTTTCCTCTTTTTTTGTTAAATTCCAGGTTTCTGCGGCGTAAAGTACGAATGGTCTAATTACTGTCTTGTATATTTTAATTTTTGTGTTTGTAGACAATATCTTTGATTTAAATGTGTCTTTTAATGCATAGAAACATTTGTTACCCTGTTGTGTTCTGTTATGTATCAAAAATGTATCTACTTATAATATAATACGTATATATTTAAAAAATATTTCAAAATATCTCAGAATATATAATTAAAAATTACACTATGTTACTTAACTTATAATTAATATTTATGTCTCAAAACTTTCACTAAATTATCTCAAAAATAAAATATCAAGTGCTTGGTGAATCAACAAAAAACAAAAAATGTTAGGCAAAATCTAACCACACGATCATTCCCGAGTTAATAATAAAAATCTTTATTAAATATAAATAAAAATTAAATTAATAATTTATTTACCTGTATTCCTCTCTTGATAATTACACACATCGAGGAGTGTTTTAAGACTTTGGACTATCCCTTGAATATCTTTCTTACACTTTCTACAAATAGCCCTACACCCTTATTTATTTGGATTTGTTGTCTTAATATAGAACTGCCATATTGGGTTCTCTTTTCTTCCACTCATTTTACTTTATTTATATGTTTTCACTTCACTTAACTAACCTAACTAGCGAAATGCGTGAAATTGTTGGGCATCTTCAATTTATAGGTTGAGAAGGAAAACAAGCCTCGACATCAATATTCTTGCAAAAAGCACAACAAACGCGTTCGTGCCTCACTCGGCAGTACTCGGCACTGTATAGTGAGTGTATAGGACAGAAGGAAAACAAATCGCGATAAGAATTTTCTTGCAAGAAGCGCGACAAATGCGTTGTCACAAGTTTTTGAATCGCAAATTGTATTATAATTTTTAGACTTATACATTAAAATAATTAATAATAATTTCAAAGAATCAAAATGTTCAAATTTTATATTCGATTTTAAAAAATCAAATAAATCGTGATTTTTTGGAAAAAATCAATGGTTTTTGATTTTTTTGATAAAAATCAGATTTTGCCCAACCCTGCTTATTTTATCGTGAATAATAGTGCAACGCAAATTTCGGGTAAACTTGGGTATGACAGAGATAGTGTCATTGTCCATTTGAAATAGAGTCACTGTTTTTTTGTTAAAAGCTTTTAATTGCTATTTATTTCGTAACATTTTTGTAAAAGTTCAGTTCAGTTTATTTTTATTTTCCGAAGACTGTGCTAGTGTATTTTGTTTTATGGTATTGATTTGTCTTGGTTTTTAAATAGACTTTTTCTATAGATTATATTTTTAACGGGGTTACATTGCACTGCAACCTTAAGGTGTATTGTACCCCTTTCTATAAATTACAAAATAATAATATTGTATAATTTTTTTGTGCAATGTTCATCATGTAAGAATTACATATAAACAATTTATGATTCCGAGAACAATGACTAAAGTTTGAGAGGGGTCGTTAAGGTGATTATTTGTAATTTTTTATTAAAGTTTCAAAATATTTCTGTGTGTTTTTTAAACTATACTATATTATATTTTAATCAGTGAACATAAATAATCTTACATTAAATGGATTACTTCATGATTTATGGAACCAAGTATTTTTAACTTAATTTAAAACCGTCATACTGTTTATTTGCAAACCAGTGATGTGTTCAATTGAAAAAATTGACAATATTTATAATGATTTTTATAAATATTTAAACATAAAAAAATGTACCTCTATGACATAATATATTAATTTTTTATAGGTGTCAGCACAATATGGTCAACAACCAGGTTACTATCGTCTACGACATCTTCAGATCAACCACATGATGACTGTTATGAAGAAGATATACGCCAGAAAATTTTAGCGGCTTCATTACCTTTTGTACCAGAACATGGTTGGTCCAAGGAATCTATCAGTAAAGGAGCGCAAAGTATCGGTTATCCTGGTGTCATTCATGGAATGTTTACAAAGGGTGGTGGAGATTTAATTCATTATTTACAAACTAGTTCTAATTCTAAGTTAGTTGAATTTTTAAAAAGGGTAAGACTAACAATATAGATATCGATGAATGGATCAAAACTTCTTTAATTAATCATTTATGACATAATACAACATTACAGTCAGTTATTTAATTCCAAAATATTTATACGACGTTTTTGTTGATTAGTAATATTATAATGGCAATTTTCGTATATTTACAAAACACTTTTCAGTTCCAAAATGAAACTCAGGACAAGTCCATTCCTCCTGCGGATTTTGCTGAGAGAGCTATCCAGCAACGTTTAAAAATGATTGCTCCCTATATTGGAAAATGGCCGCAGGCTATAGCGATTATGTCATTACCCCCTAATGTACCTAATAGTTTGGCAACATTGTTGACTATGGTGGATGATATATGTTATTATGCAGGTGATAGATCAGTAGATGTAAGTAAAGTGATAATGAAATAATCCATTTTGTTTTTATTGCAAGTATATCATTCCTAATATTTGTGTTTGAACTACTCGAGTGATGCTCCCATTTATTGGTTTGAGAATGGTACTACTTATATATTACCATAGTGGATAGTTCTAAATATGTAGAAGTATTTATGTGCGGCATTATTCAATATACAGTGTTGGGAACATTACGAGGGAACATACGTTTTACCGCCAATGTGTTAGAAAGAGACAAAATACATATAAATTCAGTGTATCATTCTTTTTCGCTAACAGGATATCATAAAGTGGAAAACGTGCAATTACTCTATGTCTAATGGGATGTCTGGCAGCCACCGCCTTCGAGAAGCGTGCAGTTTTAAATAAACAAATTAGAAATGCATTCAGGCTATTACTAGTCACTTTACCACAGTAAAATGTTGTATAAACAACTCATTATGTTAAAGATCGCAATGAAAGAAGTTAATGTTAGAAATACAGATGTGTAATGTGAACAGTTTAGTTTATTAATTGAGAAATAATAAGATTGTACTATACTGATAGCTTAATGCAATGAACAATAAAAAAATCAACATTACTTTCGTTTATCCCTTCATGATTAATTTACAAAGAAATAATTCAGTAGTAATAAATTAATTCACTATATCAGTTCGGGTAGTACACGCTAATATGATTTGAACAATAAATTAAAACCTACCTAGTAGGTATTTGAAGTAAGTACCACTAAAAAATCACTGGAAGATAGCTAAAAAAATTACATTGGTCGATATTGAGGGTACAATTAATGAATATAAGCATAATAATTTTCATTAACATCATAATGAATAATCTATGGCAACAATACAGAGTCCAAAAGCGACAATATGTTGTAATAAAACAAGTGTATTCAGTGTATCACCATTTTCTTTAACAGAATATCATAAAATGAGAAATAAGTCGTATGCTATTTGTTCAACTGTATTCTGGTTTTAAAAATATCTCAATGTAAACCGCCTGTTTCCTATGCTCCTGATAAAACGATTCTGTTTGCATCTCTAATTATTCTATTTTTATCTGTCCCCTCTCTTCATTTTCAATCCACGCGTGCCCTCAAAAATGTCCTTCTTATTTGTGAGAGAAATCAGTCACATTTAATTTCAACGTAAAACGATAACCTCTCGCGGTCAAAGGGAAATTATAATGGTAACATGGCGTTACCAGTGTGTTAGAGAAGGACAATAATGAGACAGAGAATTAAAAGCCAGCGTAGATTATTATACCCCAGACGAATACGAATCGCGCGTGCGCCTCTTGAAGATGTTTAACTGTACAATCTGGGTACTTCACTAAACGTTTGTTTGCGAATGAGTAACGATCTTTTGCAAATCTTATTGAAATGAGTATGCAAGTACACCATAAAGTGCAAATTGTAAAATGGTACTACCAGAGTCATTCATATCGAGAAATAGCAGAAAATGTGTTTATTGTGGCATTCTAAAATGCCCAACCAATTAGCAAAAAACAAGTGAGAACGGTTATAAAATTTTTTGAAGAGCATGGATGTGTCAATCCTACTAAACATGGATCGCGTACACAAAATCGTCAAACCCAACCCGAAAAAGAAGAATGAGATATTTTAATTTGTGCCAGTGTGGAAAATAATCCCCTACAATCGTCCACTCATTTAGTAAAGAATTTTGATGTTGAACCGAAAACGATTCGGACTGTATTAAAAAAAATGGTTATCGTAGTTTCAAACTGAAAAAGAGCCATGAAATTTTTCCAGACGATCAATTTCGTAGAATGGAATTTTGTGAAATAGTTATGGAAAGAATACAATTGGACGCAAACTTTTTGAAAAATATTTTGTTCACAGATGAATCGACTTTTCCCATATACGGTGCACATAATTCATCCGTTATTCGATATTAGTCAAGGACAAATCTACACAAACATTACAGTAATAGAACTCGATATCCCCAAAAGTTAAATGTTTGGGCTGGAATATTAGGTGAACATTTAATTGGACCATTTTTTATTGACGGCAATTTAACCGGACAAAAATATTTGGACATGCTGGAAAATCAAATTACTCCTGCCCTCATACAATTAGGTGTCAACTTCAATGATATCTGGTACCAAAATGACGGTTGTGCATCACATAATTGCCGACTGCGAGATCTCCAGATCTGGCTCCCAACGATTTCTTTTTCTGGGGTTATATAAAATCGAGAATTTATGGGTTCCAAGAAAACAGAGCCACTTCTCTAAATGAACTAAGGGAACAAATTTGTATGCAAATAACACCTGAAATGCTCATACGTGTTCGTCAAGAATTTTATAACCGTCTCGGTTACTGCTTAGCTCAAAACGGGGGTTTATTCGAACATTTGATTTAAGCTCATTGAAGAATTAAGTTTTATTTTTTAATTTATTACATATCATAATATTACTTTTATTTAAAAATTATAGGCATTTTCATTAGAATTCGATTTTATTTTCGTTTTTTTTTAATTTGTACTGTGTGTGTTTACACAGAGAATTCGTTCTCATTTGCATACAAACGATAAAGATACCAATTTTTTTTTACTAACACATTCGAAACATAGCAGATGTTTCGAGACCAATTTCACGTTGCCAAATCTGAAAAAAAGTAAAGGTTTTAACCGCTTTCAAACTGAAAACTAGAACAATTTCCAGCATTACAATAAAATATTCAACGAATAGATGGAATTAATTATATCTTGATCTGTTACAACCTATTGAATTATCATAATTAAAATCTTCTTATAACTTGTTCTCGTGTTAGAACAATACATTTTACAATTATAATATAATATAATATAATTATATACAATGAAAATTGGCAATACTGTTAGTAGTTACAAAGGATTTGTAAGAGGCCGACGTTGTGGGTTTTCCACTTATCAGATCATGTTAGCGAAAAATGAGAATTGAGATATTTGGAAACACATATTATTATTAATACAAATTTTATTTCGCATGTTATGTTATTTATTCCAATACTAACCGAACTAATATAGTGATTTAGATTATTACTACTGAATTATTTCTTTGTAAATTAATGTTGATTTTTTTATTGTTCATTGCATTAAGCTATCAGTTTAGTACAATCTTATTATTTCTCAATTAATAAACTAAACTGTCCACATTACACGTCTCTCGAAAGTGGTGCTTACCAAGACATACCTTTACACGTCGTGGGAGTATACTTCCACCACGCCTTTACACATATACAGTAACTGCAAGTTTTCCATTTTATGATTTCCTGTTAGCGAAAAAGAATGATACACTGAATTTATATGTATTTTGTCTCTTTCTAACACATTGACGATAAAAAATATGTGCCCACAGAATTTTCCTAACACTGTAGATCATTAATAAATACTGGTATTCAAATTAATTATAATGTATTACGTAAACTAGTATTTAAATTAATTATAATGTATTACGTAAACTAGTATTTAATTGTAATTGCTCCACTTGTTTCAGTATAATTGGTACTTAAGACGAATAGGCATAGCTGGAGTATATAAAGCTACTGAATTGTATATGATCCAAGATAAGTCAATGGAATTTCAAGATACTTGGATATTTCTCAATAAAAGATTACATGAAGCAGTGCAGTTACAAGATTTGTTAATTAAATCTGAAAGTGGTACACAAATGGCAAAAGATACTGTCCAATCAGTTTTTATTACCGTAAGTTTGAAAAAATATACATAGTATGTTCAAAAAATGAGGTAACTTTATATTCATTTATTTTGCCACCTTGAAGCACTTTTGATATGCACTTTATCTTTCTTCTTCATCTCCTCAATCGTGGCAAAACGTGGGACTTTAGTTTTGGAAACATTGGGGCTACATCTGCTGGATATGGTGGCCGATGCAGGGATACAATCTTTTTTCTAGTACTGAAGTGTTAAGGATTATGTCATCCTTCGATTACAGTTGACTACAAGTTAATTTGAAAATATGTGGTCGTTCATCTTCACTTTCTTAGAATATCATTTTATAATAATAGTGTATTGTTATTGCGGAATTTTGGTAGAGTAGCAGGTTGATTTAACTTTTATTTCCAAGAAAAATGTTATTATCCAGTATTAAGTGAAATATTCTTCGCAGTGGTAGTTGAGGCTGTTGTTTACTTCTATCATTAAAGGAAAATGATCCGAGCCCATAACATCTTCTAGGGTATTCCGTGAAGAATTAATAGCAATGTTGAATGAGGAAAAGCTTAGATCAACGGCAGATTTGTTTTCAATTCTAGTGATATGTGTGGGTTCCCAGTACTTAGTAATACCAGATCATTGTCTTCCAGTGTATCTAATACTTGCGTACCTTTGGAATTTATTTTATACGATCCCCAAGCATTGAAGTCGCCACCTATCAAACCAGTACCGTCTAATAGGTTAAATATTTTGTTCCAACCTCCATTATTGGTTTGTATATCCGGTGGACAATATGAGGAAACAATTGAAAAACTCAGAATTAGTATTCATCAACATTTATTTTGTACCCTTGAAGCACTTTTGATATGCGCTTTATCTTTTTTGTTTATATCCTCAATTATGGCAAAACGTGGGACTTTAGTTTTGGGAAATGGAGGTCACAGGGGGCTACGTCTGCTGAATATGGTGGCCGATTCAGAGATACAATCTTTTTTCTAGCGCTGAAGTGATAAGTATTATGTGATCCTTCGAACTCAGTTGATTAAAAATTCGAAAATATTATTTTCCCCAATAACAATACACTATTATTACAAATTAATATTCTAACAAAGTTGAGTTATATCTCAACTTTATTAGAATATTAATTTGTAATAATAGTGTATTGTTATTGTGGAATTTTGGTAGAGTAGCAGGTTGATTTAACTTTTATTTCCAAGCGAAAGTATACATCTTTTTGATCAGAAATTTAACAACTACAATTTGTTTTAATCTTAAAACAATATTGGTGCAAAATCTTTACATAATATTAATGCAAAACGTTTGCGATTTCTTCAATATTCTGATTTATTTAATTTTTTAGGCCCGCAATATACTAGGACTTAACTGGAATAGGTAGAGAAATAATTCATATTAAGGTAAAACAATTAAGAACTATTATATATTTTTATTTCCTCTTTTTACCAACAATACATATGTGGATGTAATTTTTAGTATTATTGCACTAAATAAAGGTTGGATTTTATTTGTAGATCGTTTTATTTATCACAAACTTACAACAATTTCCGTGATAGTTGAAAAAATCTCTAAATTAAGATTATATGTAATTTTATTCCTTCCATTAAGAGAAGTGTAAGTTTTCTAGACTCGTCAGCTGCATTACACAAAATTAATCAGAGTATCCAACTTCCTGATCCAGGAACTTGGATCAGCGAGGATCTGAACCCTGAGATAGAAATTAGATCCTGCATAGAGCAAGTTAGAGCCAATTTTATTAAAAAGTGGAATCTGTTAACTGACAGAACACTCAATTTAAACATAAGATTTAACTTCGTTAGATGTTACGTGTATTCGTCGTTACTGTATGGAGTCGAGGCCTGGACGCTAAAAGTCACCAGTATCAACAATCTGGAAGCATTTGAGATGTGGGTAGATCGCAGGATGCTGCACATTCCATGTACTGACCATATCACCAATCAAGAGGTCTTACATAGAGTGAACAAGGACCAAACAATTCTCGAGACCATAAAAAAGCGAAAGACTGCTTACCTTGGCCATGTTATGAGGCAGAACAAGTACAGATTCCTACAACTGATTATGGAGCGCAAGATTGAGGGAAAATGTGGTTCTTGGCTGAAAAACATAAGGGAATGGACAGGCTTAGATTCAAACTTCCCGCTAAGAAGAGACAGAGACGAATTTGCCAGAATTGTTGCTGATCTTCATTGAATGGAGAAGGCACTTCAAGGAGAAGAACCAGAGTATGACAGTGCAGAAAACTGACAATATTATATACCCACTTTCTTAGCCTTCAACCTATCTTATCTGAATTAACGAGGGTTTAGAGTAAAACTAATTGAAGTAACCTCAATGCTGGCGTTCCTCAGGGAAGTATATTCACATCAGGTAAAAAATGAAATGAAATATTTGTATGCATTTGAAACCCTTTTTCGTTTTGTTAGACTTTGCTACTTAACCTCAGCATAAGTAAAATAGATTGGTGACTTAAAAAAAGGGTAATATTAAACTTGAATCTTCAAACCGAATGTTTGTGTCTTTTTCTTCATCGCCCGCTTAGCAGCCAAATCTGTGGAACTATATAGGTTGTCAGGGTAGATATGTCGCCGCCCTTAAGAACTACGCAATCAAATCACATTTGTTCACTTTATTTCAGTAAAATACAGTCCAGGATTAGTTATGGAATTTGTATTTGGAGGAGTTCTCCTCATGTTAAAAATGTTTTTTGTCAAAGAAAAGAATTCTAAGGTATATTTCAAACATCGTGTATATAGTAGTTTTGTGTGTGGTATGTCGTTTTAACTGCTGCTGTGAAAAAGTATTCTAAAATAGTGGATAATCTGCTTCAAACATAACCAAACTTTGCACACACGTGAGTACACCAGATTACATTATAAAGTGGAAAATTCATTTGATTCAAATCCATGGAAAAGCATTGAAATATAATTATTTAAATATTCATACATATTGTCAAAGAACGACAAACTCTGCCAACAAGCAAATATTTACGATAAACCTTACAAAAAGACAACAACAATAATTTTAACTAAAGGCGTCCATACACTACATATATTTGAAACAACCAGAATTATGAATGATGCTGCCGTTAAAAAAATAATAGATGAAATTAACAAAAATAAGGAGGAATTGGAAAATGCAATCAAGGCAAGTGAAACTAGGTTATTGCTGACAATTGAAAACCTCAAAACAAGAATCCACGACTTGGAAAAAGAGAACTTCTCTTTGAAAAAAAAGGTTGAATTTCTCGAGAAAAGTAATGAAAAAAAACAATATTGTTGTTTTTGGAATAGATATAGAAGAGAAAATATCAGTGGAGTATGTTTTCAAGAACTAAATAACCGTCTTCAAATTGATATTACTTACAAGGATATAAATAACATATACCAATTAGGAAGAACTAAGAAATATCCTATTAAAATTGAGTTCATTTCGTACTTAATCAAAAAAAAATGTCCTACAAAATGTTAAGAAATTGAAAGGTTCTGGTATTTCCATCGTACACGATCTCACAAAAAAGGAACAAGAAGAATACAGAATTTTGAGAAGGCACCTATCAGCAGAAAGGGAGAAAGGAATTGCTTTATCAGAAGGAACAAGTTGGTGGTGAATGGCAATGAGTTTACACACCTACGCAAAAACTGCTCCTACACTCTGACAGTCCATAAAAACAACCACAAACTTCATTAGTGACTTCGAGAGATAATGCATCAAACGAACTCAAGAAAAACCAAAAAAAAACTAGAAAAAATTATGAAACTTCGCTCTGATACGTCTTCATCATATACTGGAAAAAAATCAAAGTAAATAAATATTATATTATTAATATCTTAACTATAAGTCTACTAATTTTAACCTATCTATTTATATAAAAACTGCTTTATACTGGATTACTATCTAATATATCGTCATTTTATATATTGTATAATCATTATGGATCAGTACATTCGAGATTACGAGTTCAAAGCAGTCAATACAATCGAACTCGAGCAATTGTGCAGCATATAGAATCATCCTGTAGATACTTGCAATAAGAACTTTTCTTTGGTACATCAAAACATTAGACGCATAGTGAAAAATATTGATGAATTTGATTTATATTTAAGAGAAACAGATACATTATTCATTTCAAGGAAAAATGTATACCAATAATTGTACGCTCACATATCACAGACCATTACACTCAAATCCTGAAAATGTCTATTGAGTCGGAACCTCTTAGAGCTTTAACAGACTCATATAGAATACACCGATTACAAGAACTTGAGAAGGGAATTATGCGAATATGATTGGCATTCATTTTACGAGATTATAGATATAGCTACTACATTCTTCATTGGACTTATATGTGAACTGACAGGAAAACATACAAAAAGAATCAAAAAGAAAAAGGAGGATAAAAAAAGAAAGATTGGGTCACAAAAGCACTAATGAAATCAATAAATACAAAAAATCAACTGTATAAAAAATATCGGGCGAACCCAGAAGCTTACGGACAGGAATTTTAGAATTACCGCAATAATCTAAAACCGTGTAATGGAAATTACGAAATTAAAGTATTATAGAGCGGAAATTGACAAAAAGAAAAAAAGCTCAAAGCATCTTTGGAACATAATAAACAATATGGAATGTAAGAAAAAAATCAACCATCAAAGAAATTATCACTGATAATGATGTATTGACCGATGACCTATAAATTGCAAACGACTTCAATAAACATTATGCGGAAGTGGGAAAAAAACTGGCTTCATTAATTTCAAAACCTATTATTGATCCAATGCCAAGAAAATCTCTGCCACACTCAATGTTTCTTAAACCTGTAGATGAGGAGGAAATATGCCAGATCATAAATTCATTTAAACCAAATAAATCGTCAGGAATTGATAAAATTAAACCTGAAATTCTCAAAGAAATTCAAACAGAAATCGCCAAACCCATGGCATACCTCATTAACAAAATAATAAAATCTGGTGTATGTCCTTCTATACTCAAAGTAACCGTTATAAAACCACTTCATAGAAAAGGAAAAAAAATGTGTGATTGAAAATTATAGACCCGTTTCACTTATATCCAATATCGCGAAAATTTTTGAAAAAGCTCTCAAGAATAGACTCAACTTGCTATCAGAAAAACAGTTTGGGTTCAGAGAAAGCAAATCTACCCAAGATGCTATAATAAGCTTAACATCCCAAATTTATAGAGCGATAGATAACGGAAAACCTGGTCTGTGTGTATTTTTAGACCTATCCAAGGCTTTCGATACTGTAAGCCATACACAGCTTCTTGAAACCTTGGAAGATATTGGAGTTCGGGGAACAACTTATAATCTTCTAGAAAGCTATCTGTACCAGAGAAAACAATTTGTACAAATTGAAAATAAAGTAAGTTCAGTTTAGTGTGCCACAAGGCACTGTCCTTGGGCCACTGTTCTCAATATATCTTAACAGCTTACTCACCTTGAATAGTATAGGAACTATGATCAGCTTCGCAGATGATACAGTGTTTTTGTATGAGGATAAAAATTAGCATGACATGAAAGAAAAAGTGGAAGCTGATACGCCACAAATTATCAATTGGTTTAATCATCAACTATTGACAATAAACTATGAAAAAGGCACTAATATATAAGGGACCGATCAGGAAGAGTTAGTTCAGTTTATATTTTTACATCGTGAGATAAACAGTTTAAAAAGTGATCTCGACAAATAAACAAGAATACACCGAAGGATTTCTTAGAATTGTTTACGATTGTGACTATCTTTTCTAGACATTGTTTTTGTGTAAGCCGCAATCTAGAATTATGTAGTAAAAAAGGCACTCATATATAAAGGACCGACCATTGAGAGTGACCTGAAAGAAAAAGTGGAAGCTGATATGCCACAAATTATCAATTGGTTTAATCATCCACTATTGACAATAAACTATGAAAATACTAAATTTATGACTTTCACGGCTTACAGTAATCATTTACCACGTTTCAACACTCTCGATATACGGAACGGCGAGTTGATTGTTGATGTTTCCAGAACAGATACCATTAAAAATTTGGGTGTAACGATAGATAGTCATATGAGATGGGACACTCACACTGAGAATGTGACAAAAACCTTAAGAAGTATGCTGTTCAAATTCAAATTTTTGAGCAAATTACTTGACACTTATCACTTGAGGATCATTTACTTCGCTCTGGTGGAATCTCGTATTCAATATTCTGTACTGAGCTGGGGAGGGGTTGCCGCTACTCTCTTGAAAAAGTTGGAAACAGTGCAGAAACGAATTCTGAAAATTATGTATCGAAAAGAACCAACCTTCTCAAGCAATTTGCTTTTTTTACAAGCAAGAATCTTCGATGTAAGACAAATATTTCTTAATAACATGCTCACTCATATACACAAAAACAAAAATCTATTAAATAATATCGACCATGAACATTTCACTAGGAAAAAAAAATAATATCACGTTAAAACCTCTCGGAGTAGTACAAAAATTGGACAACGAAATATATTTTATCTCATTCCAAAAATTTTTAATTTTCTACCCCTTGAACAAAAAATGAATATAAATTCTCGTCAGATGCTGAAAAAAATAATAAGAAAATATGTTCTTAACTTAAATCGAGATCTGGTTCAATCTCCGTTTGACTGACAGACTTTTTAAATCTTTTTTTTTTTTTTTTTTTTTTTTTTTTTTTTTTTTTTTTTTTTTTTTTTTTTTTTTTTTTTTTCGACAGAAAGTCGCATCAACCGTGGTAGGTTATTAGCGACGGTACAATAGATAATAACATAATTACACTGAATTATACACATTAATTAATTTTAAAAATATTATTAGTCTATCACAATTATTATCCTGAAATAAGGCTTGAAATGAGTTGGGTAGTTTACAAATGTTTCTTTGATTGTAGTATTTAGGACCTTCTGTGAGGATATGCTTCACTGTTACATCTACATTACACAGTTCACATACTGTATGTTCTTCACGTTTTATTAGGTAAGTGTGAGTTAGTCTAGTATGCCCCAACCGTAGACGTGAAATAATCACTTGGTGTTGTCTGTTGTTAGAAAATGGAAACCACTTTTAATATAGAGGTTTAATTTCACGAAGTTTTGAGTCACTTTCAGTCCACTGAGATTGCCACAAAGCGATCACTTTCCTATTTAATACGCACTTTAGATCCGAACTAACCACCTTTGAAATCGATACCGCACTTTCATCTGTGATGGAATTACGAGCACATCTGTCCGCTTCTTCATTTCCACTAATACCAATATGGGATGGGATCCATATAAAGATGATATCATTGTTTCGTTCTCTGGCAACGTAGAGTTCTTTCTTAATGAGATGAACCAAAGGATGTTTAGAATAAATCGTTTGTATCGATGTAAGGAAGTAAGGGAGTCTGTAAGGACAAGGAAAGAGTTGTGGTGGCTGCTTTCGTTGATATGTGTTAAAGCTTGATATATAGCGAATAGTTCTGCCGAGAGGATATTTGTGTAGGATGGAAGTTTATATAGAAGTTTCTGCGAGTCAGTTACTACAGCTGCTCCTACGCCTATGGTCGATTTCGAGGCATCTGTATATATCTTTTGGTAATTTGGATACTTTCCCAAAGTGTCGAACAGTTTGGCTTTTATAACAGTTGGGTTAGTATTTTGTTTATCATATTTAGTTAAGCTTTTGTCGCAATTTGGTATCTTTACCATCCAGGGTTCTATGTTATAATAAGTGGCAATTGGGTAAACTTTTGGTAGACAAAAGTCAATTTCTTGAAAGTATGTTCTAATTCTCTCGTAAAAAACGGTTTTGGTGTCCTCGATTTCCCAGTAAAAAATCCTTCCAATTTATTTGAGTGTGTGTACTGATAAGTTGGATTTGACATATTGGCAAGAATAGTAACTGCATAATTGCTGCTAAGAGATTTTCGCCTTAGGCTTAAGGCTGGTTCTCCTAATTCCCACTGTAGACTTTTTACCGGTGTAGTTCTAAAAGCTCCAAGTATAATCCGGAAAGCGGAATTTTGGATTACTTCGAGTTGGTCGGTGTCAGTTTTGTTTGCTGTATCATATGCTATAGAGCCATAGTCCAATACTGATCTGATGAGAGATTTATACAGTAACAATAAAGTTGGTCCATCAGCACCCCATTTCTGGTTAGCTACCACTTTTAGAATGTTTAATCTCTTTTGGCATTCTAAGGCTAGATTGTTGATGTGTATTTTCCAATTTAATTTGCTGTCTAAGTGCATACCTAAAAATTTTACAGAAGGTAGGATCTTTAGATTTTCGCCAGGTAGTATCAAATTAGGTTGAAATAGTTCATTTTTTTTGCTAAATAACATGCAGTGAGTTTTGGATGTTGAGAAACGAACTCCTGTTTGCGAACACCAAATTTCCAGGTTTGTAAGAAAATCTTGGAGAGAATTATTCATTGTGGTCATATTTGTACCTTTTAAGAAAACAACTAGATCGTCAGCGTATATTCTTGCTCTAAGGGGTGCTTTTATATTCTCCAAGATGCTATTCAAGGCTACAATAAATAATGTTGGGCTTATTACGGAGCCTTGCGGTGTCCCATTCTCTTGTAATTTATTTTTAGATATCTGTGTATTTGCTCTGACAACAAAAGTTCTTTTTTGGAGGAAGTTTTTGATAAAAGCTAAGCAGTGACCTAGTATGTTCCATTCACTCAACGTTCTCAATATATGATATCGCCACACCGTGTCGAATGCCCGGTTAATATCGAAAAATATGGCCATGCACGTCTGGTTCAATGCGAAACCCTCATGAATAAAGCTTTCTAATTCAACAATGTTATCTAAAGTTGATCTATGTTTTCTGAAGCCACTTTGTTCCGGGATCAGAAGGTTTCTGCTTTCAAGTGTCCATAAAAGTCGTTTGTTAATTATTTTCTCGAGTAGCTTGCACATTGAACAAGTTAGTGAGATAGGTCTATAAGATGCAGCGATTGTTTTAGGTTTTCTAGGCTTTAGTATTGGTATGACAATAGCTTCACCCCATTTTTCTGGAAAGAGGTGTTTAGTCCAGATTTTATTGTATAGGTGTAACAAGTAATCTTTGGAATTTTGAGGTAAGTGCTTCAAGAATACTACAGGAATGTCATCTGGTCCTCCGCATGTATCTTTTAAGTCTTCTAGTGCTTCATTTAATTCATTTTCAGTTATATTATGATTTAATGGATCGAGTATGTTAAAAATTTCAATATCATTTGCTTCCTGTGAGACTTTTTTGGTAATAAAGGCGTTATCATAATTATTGTTGTTGGAGTGACTAGCATATGTATCAGAGAGTATATCTGCAATATGTTTGTCGTCTGTAACCGTTATTCCATTGAGATCAAGAGATGTTATTTTTTGAATGGAGCTTTTACCAGAAATCTTCTTGACTTTTTTCCATACATCTGATATTGGAGTGGATCTATTAATTGAAGATACAAATTGTCTCCATGATTCCTTTTTTGCAGTTTTTATTATGTGTCTAGAAATTGCTCTTAGTCGTTTGAATTCAACGAGGTTTTCTGTGGTTTTGTGTCTTTTGTAAACGTTGAAAGCATGCTTACTAGTTTTTATGGCGTCTTCGCATGTTTTACTCCACCATGGAACTGGAATTCTACCTGTAACAAGCTTTGTTCTACCAATACTAGATTCTGCGGCAGATATGATAATATTTTCAAGATTTCTTAAATCCTTATCAATATTCTCGGTCGTAGTAAGGTTTTCTATTTTCTTTTGAATATTTTCAGAAAAGGCAACCCAGTTTGCATTCTTTAATCTCCAAATGTAAGATGGTGAAGTAGTTTTAGTTTCGAAATTGGTATTTCGTATAATAATCGGGTAATGATCACTATCATATAAGTAAGGATCTACTTCCCAAGATACCGATAACGAGACCTTAGGATCACAAAAGGATAGATCTATTGCGGATGATTCTCCTGTTGCAGAATTGAAGCGAGTTTTAGTACCATCATTTAATATATTAAAATTAAAATGGTCAATAACATTCGCAATTGTTCGACCTCGATTATCATTAGAATCGGAGCCCCAAAATATATGGTGACCGTTAAAATCACCTAAAATTAATCTTGGTGTTGGTATTTTATTAATAACATCACAAATATCTTGCATGTCCAATGGACCTGCCGGTAGGTACATATTGCATATGTGTATTGGGTGCGAGCTCCTAATTTTTGCGGCAACGACTTCCAGGTTGGAATTAATCGGAATAATTTCTGCTTCTAATGTGTTCGATACATAAATCGCAACTCCGCCACTGGCATGTTGACGATTTGTTCTGTTCCTAAAGAAGCACTGATAACTTTTTAGTGAATGATAATGATCTAGTTTAAAATGTGTCTCTTGAAGGCATAAAATGTCAGGAAGGTGTTCTGATAAGATTTTTTGTAGCATAGGTAGACGCTCATAGTATCCATTCAGGTTCCACTGAATTATTGATTTAAATAGCATTGGATTGAAAAAAAATAATAATAAATAGATGATAGTGGAGTTCTATTCATGAGAGGACGAGTCACTTTCTGTAGCCATCGATTCATAATTGATTTCGTCTCCTAGGTGTCTGTATATTTTTTGTTGAAGTTTTGTGATACGGCTTTTAATTCGTCTTTCTGTAAGAAGAGGGTAAATTTTATTTAACATGATCACTAGAGATCCATAGTCAGTTGTGTAGTCCTTAACTACTTCCAGGGCATTATGAGAGCCAAGAGTATTTTCAAATAGGTCTACAAGTTGGTCGTAGTTTAATGGCAGTCCTTCAGAATTGTTTGTTATAAATGCTTTGGCTGGTTGAAGTAAAATTTTTACAAGAATTGCTGGTACCACTGCTGAGGTTGTCTTAACTTTTTTTATTGTTTTTTTAAGATGATTAGGTTTTTGGAAAATTGATTCTGAGCTTGTTTCTTCTATAGTGGGGCTCTCAGATGCGGGTCTTTTTGGAGTATTGGTTGCTGATGGAATTGGTGTGTTGGGATTGTTGATCGCTCCAATGGTGGAGGGTTTTATTATATCGATAATAGGAGGTGTGCAGCTTGTGGCGTTATTGGTTGATAATGTAGTAGGTGCAGGAGTTGTGTCAGTCTGTTGTTGAGTTAAATCAGCTGAGATAGAAACTGAGCACTGTGCTGCAAGATGTCCTGTCTGGCGACATTTGAAACAAGTCATTCCGTCTTGTGCTACAAATACTCTGTATGATGTATTATCATGATTGATCACTATAGAATCAGGAATTTGGATATTGTGAGGCGTAACGAAAATTTGTCTTCTAAAACTAAGAATATGACTAAATTCCGGAAGAGCTGTACTGATTCTTAGTACTGACATAGGTGAAATTGGATTTAGACCTATATTTTGTAATTCATTTATTAAAAGTTCATTCGGTATGGTAGGACATACATTCGATAATACAAGCCTTTCTGCTGGTGTAACAAGTTTTCTGGCCTTAAGTATTTCACCATTTACCGTTATTTCTCCAATATCATCGAGGAATTTATTGACTATATTTTTGTCGGCTAAATATACGCAGATTCTGTTATTAGTTATTTTAGAGATATGTGTGATATGTTTTGGTTGTATAACAGTTCCCAAAGGAATTAAATAGTCTTGAATAGGAATTCCTTCTAATGCGTTAAAAATAATAGCTTGTTCTTTATTAGGATATCTTGTTTGTTTCGCAGCGTTAGAATAGGATTTTGTTTGGTTGGATAGGATTTGAGAAGAGGAATATAATGGTATGTTATTGATCATTGTGTTGTTGGTATTGGAATGTGTTGGTAGTTGATCAGTTTCAGAGCTCCTGTAGTCAGAAGTGGTCTGCGTGGGAATTAACAGTGGCATATTAGAATATGTTTAATTAATTATACTAGGTCGTATTGGGCAGGTTTGACCCTGTCCATCCCAGGACCTAGGTACGGAAAAAACCTTGACTTGATATTTACTTCGTATTTTAAGTTTATACTAATGGTAAATTTCTTATTTTCTTCGAGAAAAATCTTAAATTTTGGGTACTTACAGGTGAACAATAGGAAGTAACTAATTAAAAACACTATGGCAATAAAGCGAAATGTAACTACACTGTGTTTTTACTATAAAATTAACAAAATATAAGAGCGAGGTTAAAACAACTTGTTATATTATTTGTCAGAACCGGACTCCCCCTTTTTAAATCTTCATGTTATTATTAATTGTGTTATATGATTCAATGTCGTTTGTCAATTGGAATACTCTACAAAGTGTTTGTTTTCTATATTTTATTGTTAATGTTTTCTATTTTTATTGTTAATTTTGTCGAATTTATGAACGAAATATGTTGAATGCCTAACATGGAAATCAATATTAATATCAACAACGTGAAAGTAAACATGTTTTACATTCTGAATATCTGATGTGCTTGGGAAATATTTTGTGTTTTATTGTGAATGTTTTATATTTTTTATTGTTAATTTTCTCTTATTTATATATGAAATGTGTTGAATGTCCAAATGTTAGAAATCAATATATTAATATAAAAAAGGTGAATTCAAACCTACTTTACATTGTCAATATATGCAGAAAGACTATTGGAAATTTAAATGTGTAAAACCCACGCGCAACTTTAGTTTTAGTGGGAATTCCATGTTTATTTACATGTAAACAACAATTTTTATGTAAACCATATAATATTTTGATAAATAAACTTATTATTATTATTATATCTCATTTGTAGACTCCCGCCTTTGTCAATTTGAGAATTTTAACTGTGTATGGCCTTTATATATTGGATTTTTTTAAATTTCAATTAACGTGAATAAGACAGCTATGGCCATTAGCACGAGGTACAATACAGACAAAGTTACATTACATAATGTAAATCAAAACTAAAAGCTTATACTAACAAGAATATGGGATTACATTAAACATATGACATGATATAAGCGAAGTTATTTAAATAGTAGTTTTTTTAAATTAAATTTTATTAATAAGTTGTTCTTCTTCTAGGAACTTGTGATCACTTTGTGAACTTGATTTTCACGATTTAGAATGTCCTTGTAGTTTGTATTCATTCACATCGATTTATAGGAAGAAATATCAACATTGGAAGCTAATGTTTCTGTTTCACCAATTTTGTTCAAGTAATTTTTCTATATTACCCATTGTTGAGTGGTGGGGGAAATATACTTTGGTTGACAGAAAAAATATAACGAAGTTAAATAGGTTATTCAGTTAGTTAGGTTATTATTCTTCTTTCCCCTTGGAACTCTAATGACATCGTTATTTTTCTTTTCAATTGTGTATGGACCCTCCCAGTTTTTTGTAGTTTGGGACACAAGCAACGTCGTCGTTGGTGGTTGTAAATCCATACTAAGTCTTTCTCCTGATAATTGGTTTTATTCATCCGAATGTCATAGTACCTCTTCATCCTGTTTAATTGCAGCTTAGTACGCATCAATTCATATTCTTCTTCAGCCGCATCTTCACCAGGCTTGGAACCAAACACCAAGTCACACAGCAGTCTCATCTCTGTACCGAACAGGACCTTCACAGGTGTCTAACCTGAAGACTCATGAACTGCTGATCGAATTGCCATCAAGAAGAATGTAAGGTGTTGATCCCAAATCCTTTTGGTTCTCCGACCCAACCTTTGATGGGTAATAACCTAACTAATTGAATAACATATCTAATTTCGTTACAATATTGTAACTTCCGTATGCGTGAACCGATTTCCATATTCATAGGCTCAATTTAAAGAGCATTGTTAATGCCGAAAATATGAAAAATAATTCAAGGACTGTATTTCTATTGGTTATATAAAATATAGCACATCATCAACGCAACGTATAAAGAAAAAATATATAAGGCTCCTACCTGGTGAAGCTATATTGCTGTTCGTTATCCAGACGCCTGGGATTGTTGAGGATATGTTCTGGCACACTTTTTCGGTTGGTTTTTGTCTAAACGATTTTACCGGTTTTGTATCGAAACTAATGCTTACCGTACAAAATTTACGAGCTACTCTGGGCATGTCGACGTTTTTCTTAAACATCAACAATGATATGTGTTATGCGGCAAAATTTAAAAATACAAGACATTCCTTAACAAGCATTACAGGTAGATTTTAGAAACAGACAATAATACATTTAATGTTTCAATTGGAAACTAGAGGCAGTTATGTAATACCTAGTGTTTATCATGCCTAGAGTGCGAAGAAATGCAAATTAACGGCAGCCGAATTCGAGAGAGGTCGAATTGTTAGTCTTCGGGAAGCTGGGCCGTCGCCTCGAGAAATTGCTGGTAGAATAAACAATAGTGTGAATACTGTTCAGATGTTATCAGGCATAGCACCAAGAAGGCCGAACACGAAGATCCAGATGTTAGACAACCTTCGTGCATTCACTTTTTTCTGATCACTGTTTGGTGTCCTGTTCTCTCTATTTAGAAAAATCAATGATGCAACATTTCCTGTATATGTATAGAGATTTCCGTTCTCTTAGTAATGATGAATTGATACGTGAAATAATTAGTAGTGATTTAAACCAAGTCTATTATGCTCAGACTATAGACGATAAAGTATCAATATTTAACAATGAGTTAAGAAATATTTTTGACAAACTTGCCCCTATCAAAACAGTTAAAATAAAAAAGAAGAAAGCTCCTTGGCTAACGGATAATATCCGGTTAATGATGTCTATGAGAGATAAAGCTTTAAATAAATATATGAAAACAAAATTGCTAAGCCATTGGAATTATTACAAAGAGCTAAGAAATTATACGAACGGAGCTATAGCCAGAGAAAATAAAGCCTACTTGGAATTTCGTGTACGTCACGGGGAAAGTAGAAAACTATGGAAGGTCTTGAAAGAATTAAATATTTACAGTAAAAATATTAATACTTTAATACCAGATAATTTGCAGAACCTAAATAGTATTAATGAATTTTTTGTTGATTCTTCTAAAAGTGAATTTGGTCGCTTAACGATGCCTAAACATTCCACCGCCTTATTTGAGGGCTGCTTTTCATTTAATGTAGTTAGGATTTGGAACTCGATACCCGATTATTTAAAAGTACTCACATTGAATAGATTTAAACGTGAAATTAAAAGTAACTGGCTTAATGGTAGCTTAAAACTGTAATGGAAGATGGATACCTATAGTATCAATATTATTTTTCTTTTCTTTTAATTTACTATCTGGACCCTTACTTTGTGGAGTCTACTAATATAATTATTTTGAGTGGTGCTGAGAATTTCTGAGTGGTTCCACTTTGATGGGGGGTGTTTGGGAGTTCGGGGTTGGTGGTTGTTTCGTTATTTTTAATATCGAAATAGTTTTGGATTTTTCAATATTTTTTTTTGTTGGGGTTGCCTGGAAATTTTGGTTTGGTTTTATATGAAATAGTATTATTATATTCTTTATAATAAAACTTGTAATTTCTGGTCTCTACACAAAATGTTAATATTAAATGATAATGGATGTCTTTATTTATTGAATTGTATTCATAGTTATAGTGTATAGGTATAAGTATTTAACTGGTTGAGTGGAAGAGCAAATTCTTGATTTATTCAAGAAATTTGAACCCTGCCATTTGGCAAACTGCTGTGTAACATAATGAACCTTTTTTGTATATCTTTACTTCTATGCACTGTATGTTTGGCCAATAAAAGCATTTATTATTATTATTATTAATGTTTTTATCACTTATTAAACTTTCTGCTGTGAATATATCAGGCGTTTGCGAGTTCAACTTTTGTATTTTGTCACGTAAACGACGAGTGTACTCAATGAGATAAGGAGTACCCGTAATTGGGGATGATAATCCCGGAGAGAAATCTATGAGTATTGACTTAATAGTTTTCTTTTGAACAAATTTTTTCACTTTATAGACTTTTTAAATTATTAATACTTATTATTTTCCAATACGTAAATTCAACAACGGCACCTGAATGTTAGCATGGAAAAAGGAGCATTATTAATATTTTTATTCAAATGGACTTACCTTTGCCTTTCCGTAAGCTTATGAAGTAGGAGCGCCGAGCGGCAAGCTTACGGTTGTAGGGTAACACGCACGTCGGACAGATGTTTGTGGCCAACTGATAATTTCGAGGGTCGTATTGCTCTCAGTTTAGTCGCCAAAATTTTGGAGCTTAATTTCTTAAACAGATTAAAGGATAGGACTGTGGACTAACGTATAATTTAAATAAATAATATTTTAATTACTTATTTTTTGTATCTGATATAAAACTAACGAAATAACGTACTAGCACGAACTAGGGGCCTTTTACCTTATGTCAAAGATCTTTGATAGTGTAATACTGGCCTTGGCCATAAATTAAGGTCTTCTATTCCAAGTTGTATTTTTCTTTTCTCATGCGGCAATAAAAATGTATTAACGAAAGAAAGTTTATTTTACATACAAAAAATCGATTTTTTAAAAAATTTCGGTATCGGTTAATGCAAAATGAAGCACCAAAGGTGAAAATGTAAAATATTTGGTATTTACGATTACTCTAATAACAAAATATGTGGTACATATTTATTTATAATAATGATCACGACTTGTCAAGGCACCTTATTAGAAATATTTACAATCAAAATAATAACGATGATTAAAATAAAACAATGACCACTGATTACATGAAGTCTTCTTCATTTCTAAAAATAATTAGGGAACAAGGAGACGATTTTTTCACATTGATGATTTATCATTTTTTTTTGTTAAAAAATATATAATACTTAGAGTATTGTAAAACAAATTATTGAAAAAAAGTGGTAAATATGAAATTACAAAAATTGTTAGTTTATTATAAAAGTGTGCTTTATAATACAGTCAAAATAATTAATTTACCCGGAAATGTTATAAATAAAATAATCTTTAATTTCCGATTTTAGAGTTTTATTACTTAAAAAGGAAATCTTCTTGGTAAATTATTTTTGTCACCGCTTATTTTCTAGAAATGAAAACTACTTTATGTACTGTAATAATTCATATTCATTTCGTTCGTCTTCTGACATCTGCATTGTGTTTATTTTAAATCAGTCTAATTTTTTTCTCTTCCTCACAACTAAGATTATTTTCTGATTATATACGAGGAGTTTCCGATCTGAACATGAAGATGACACAACTTTTTAACTAATTTTGGGGAATGTGTTGAAAAAAATACTCATTGAAATTTTGCACGTTGAGTTTTTCTTTGACAATCATTTGAGTGAGTCGTTGTGAGGGTTTTCACAAAAATGGAAAAACACTGAGTACTGAGATGAGTTGGGCGCTGTATATAGACTATGTATAATCATTTTCGACCGGGATATTTTAGGTAGCCGTACCAGTTTGACCAATCATGAGCGTTTAGGAAGGCCAAAAACTGCGACAACCAGCAATAATATCGAAAACATTCTACTGGGTATCCGTAGAATTGAGGTTAGAAAGATAGCAGAGGCTATGGACAACTTATGTTAACGGTGTTAAGAAAATGGCGAGCGCGCCGAATTCTGGGAAGGTCTATTGGGATTTTTTGTGACTGTTTTTTATAGACATGTTCTCCGAATATCTTTTAAGGATTGAGCCGGCATTCAACATGTGGGTCACGAAAAAAATCCTCAATAAAGATAGGTTCCCAGATAAAAAAGTTTGGGAACGGTTGACATACATAAACGCCTATTTTGTAGAGAAAGGCGGAAACTAGTATTTACAAGGGTTGAAAAAGCTAGAAACAATGTATTTACTTAAAAGGAGACCATGTTGCACAATAAAATTAAATTTTAAGATTTTTTTTAGTATTTATTAGCAATCAAAACAAATATAGTTCTATAAGCTAATGCACTGACTTGAGAGCAGAGTTATGCTCTACTATAGCATGATGAGGTTTTCTCCAACGACAAATCCTCTTCAACCATTAATTAGGTCGGCTGGCCAGTTCCTTTTCAGTCTTCTTGTATTTTAGAGTTCTAGTAGTGGATGGAGTAGTCCATTTACATGGCTTTCTTGTCTGTCGTGATGGTTCGCGCTTCGCTCTGCAATTTCATCCTGGATGTATGGAATGTATAAGTCTTCATTTAGTGTGGCATTAGACACATACTATGGTGCCTTTGTTATTATATGGAGGAATTTGGATTGACTTATTTGGATTATAGCTAAGTTTGATTTGCTCGCACATCCCCATAGCTCAATGCCATATGTCCAGATTGGGAGAACTTTATTCTCCAGAGCCAATTTGGATTTTCTGCCCATTAACCAGTGTAGATATTTTATTCACAAATCAATTTGTCTGCGTTTTTTGACTATATGTTCTTTCCATGTGAGTCTTGAGTCCGATTGTATTCCTATGTATTTTATACTCGTAGATTGTGGTATTTGAATATTATTTAGAAAGACTGGAGGACAGCGATCTTTTCTTAGTGTGAAAGTCACTTGGATTGATTTTGTCTCGTTTATTTTTATTCTCCATTTGTGTAGCCATGTTTGGATATCATCAAAGTGTCTTTGTAGCATCTCAGATGCTGTAATTGGATTTTCGTGGCTTGCAAGTATGCCTGTGTCATCGGTAAATGTTCCCATGATCGTTTCTGCATTTGTGGGTAGATCAGCTGTATACAACACATACAGTAAAGGTCCGAGAACACTACCCTGTGGAACGCCTGATTTTATTGGGAAGTTGTTGGACATACTTTACTTTTGTTCGGAATTCTCTTTCTCCTAGGTAGGATTTTAATAGTTTGAAGTAAGTAATGGGAGATGTTTCTTGATTTTGTAGTTTAATCCCATATGCCAAACCTTGTCGATGGACAATATTTTTTGCCTTCCAGGACTAGATTTATGCTGTGAGCTATTCTGTGAACTTGTTGCACCGTAGAGTGTTCCTTCCTAAAGCCAAATTGGTGGAGGGGGATCCATTCTTCGGTAGCTGGGTCAGAATTTATTCTTAGTAGTAAGTCTCTCAAGTGTTTTAGACATAACTGGCAGGAGACTTATTGGTCTGTATGAAGTAACTTTATTAGGGTCTTTGCCTTGTTTCAATAACAAAAATTATTTCAGCTGTTTTGACCGATTTTGGCCAATAGTTTAGATGAAGTATAGCATTAAATATAGATGTGATGCTGACCACACCTTTGCGTGGTAGTTCCTTTAGCATTTTAGGGGTTGTTCAGTCTATTCCAGGCGCTTTCCTTGCATTTATATACCTAATCTCATGCTGAACTTCATTTGTGGTTAACTGTTTGATGGCTGGTATATTCAATGGGATATCGGCTAGCTCTCATTCTACCCCAATGTTTTGTTCCTCGTTGTTGGGTGTGAATACTTTAGCTAGGTGTTCAGCGAATAATTTTTTTCTTCTTCGTTGCTTCTGGCCCATTGTGGGTTTAGTCCTAGTTCGTTACGAATGGGAGGAACTTGTGTTTTTGGTTTCTTGGAATTTTTTATTGGTTTCCATATTGAGTTGTCACATCGATTTAAGTTTTTTATGTAGTCCGTGAAATATTTTTCCCAAGCTTCTTTTGATTTTGAATTTTAGTTGATTAGTTATTCTATTTAATGTTGTTTAGTCTGCGGGGGCATGGGTTCGGTGCCATTTTGCTCTTGGTTTTCTCTTTTGTGATATAATTGTTTTGATCTCCACTGGGATGTTGTATATTTTGCACCTTGTAGTTGTTATTGGTGTTGTGCTGCCTCTTTAAGTGTGGTGTTTAGTGTTGATAACGCTTCATCAATTTCAGTTGGAGATTTGATACTTACTGGCAGATTGATTTTCTCCTCTATTTTGTTTCAATACTCATACCATTTAGTTTTATTTTTATGTAGCCTAGGAACTGATGTTCTGTGGATAACAACGGTGCTTATACTTCCTATTATAGGAGAATGATCAGATAAGAGATCGTAGCTTGGAGTAACTTCCATAGAGTTAGGAAATATTCCACTAGTAATAAATAGGCCCAGTAGGTCAGGAAATTTATTAGTATCCGTTGGCCAATATGTAGGATTCCCAGTTGACAGAAAGCGATAATTCTTTTCTTGGGCAAGACTTACTAGTTCCTTGCCTTTGGTAGTTGTTAGGCGTGAATCATATAGTGTGTGCTTGCAGTTGAAATCTCCACCTGCGATGAATTTGTGGCCCAACGGTTCAAAGAAGGCTTCTTTAGATTATAACGTGGTGGGCAGTAAACTGATGCCACGATTAGTTCATATAAACTCAACTTTACTTTTATTACTGTAGCAAACACATATTGAAAGTTCTCCGACTGCAAAAGTTACTTTGCTCGTACTAGTTCTGAAAGACAATATTTAGAGCCAGGATTGAATATTAAAATCATGTATAAATTGTATAGATAGAATATTGTGAAACAAATAATATTTTAAAGAATCATACTATCGATATCTTTTTGTAAGCGAATAAGTTGCCCACTTTAGATACTTGCGATGACTGTGATAAATATCAGAGACTGTTGCTAGATGCAACCAATGGGGAAAAGAAAATATTAAAAACGAAAAAGACTTGCATCATACGGAAGCAGAAAAAAGGTGTGAGATACAAAAGATGATAAAAAACTCAGATCTAGAGCAGAAGGATATGTATAGTAGATCCTCAAAAATGTTTATCCATTCCGTTTTTATATATTAAAGTTATGGACATTTAACTTCACTATTTGTGACATGACGCAAAATGACGTATCATGGATGGTGTGGAATGAGACACTAAGTAAAAGAGGTAGCAATGAAATAGCTTCTGGTCTTCTAAAATGGATTTCCAGTTTGCCTGTTAATGTAGAAGAAATTACCATTTGGTCTGATAATTGGTCTGGTCAGAATCGAAAGATTAATATTCTCTCTATTTTTACACCTAGATTTCACATAAACAACATGTTCCTGTTAAAAGGACATACCCACATGGGGGTGGATGTAGCACATGCGGTTATAGAACATAAACGAAGATACATAAAAAAAATGGATGTATGCAGTACCCATGATTGGGTATGTCAAGTCGTAAAAATCCATACATTATACACGAACTAGATGTAGGTGATGTTTTTCCGTTTGACTCTCTTGGAGACACCTCCTCTAATACAAAGAAGGTCTGTGAAAATAATGATTTTCTTCTATCACAAGTTGTTTTTCGAGGAATTGTATACTTTAAAACGAGATTTTCCAGGAATAATATACATTAAAACAAAATTTGAAGATAAACAATTTCAAAAAGTGAATTTAATCCCTCAACGAAGACAAGCTTTAGTGTTACCTGACACTATACCACTTCAATCAAATAGTTTTTTACCAAGAAATATCAACACTTACAAGATCTACTGCAATGGATTCCAGAAGCTCTAAAATACTATTACCGGCACTTACCTTATGGAAAAGAAATCGAAGAAAATGAGTGAACGTTCAAAACGCAATATTCTTTAATTTATTTTTATTAATGTTAATGGAAATTAATTTTATTTTGTAAAATAGGTCTTCGGCCAATTTTTTTTCAGTAGCCGCTAGTCACAGTTCTTAGGACTTGCGCTCACAAATATTTAAAGAAGCAAAGAAATGGAATGTAAAATTAATGAGTTAAAGAAAGAAGTAGATGAAAAAGTAGTCTCCGTAAAAACCATGGAAACCCAAACATGCACTTATCATATGAATCACCAGTCTACAATGACTGATATCCCTTTCAACAGTGGCGTAGACATCGAAGAGCCAAAGGATATACAGAAAAAGATCAGTGGAGAAAATGAAATGAAGAAAAAAGTGCAACTGGGCGGAAAATCTGTAAGGCTTCCTAAA
Organism: Galeruca laticollis; assembly: GCA_963921935.1. Taxonomy (NCBI): domain Eukaryota; kingdom Metazoa; phylum Arthropoda; class Insecta; order Coleoptera; family Chrysomelidae; genus Galeruca; species Galeruca laticollis. The sequence goes on along the minus strand of OY998181.1, from coordinate 153,762,190 downwards.
AAAAAACATTCAAACAAAAAAAGAATCAATAGATGCCACCAGTATAAAAATAAGAAAATCTCCATCAAAAATGAAGCAAAAAGAAAAGTCAGCGAAGGACTCGTGGAAGGGATAATCAACCAAGATGCAACCCTTTATGATGAAATTCGTGAATTGAAACAGCAGGATTGTATGGAGAAACCCTTGGAAAATATTGATAGTAGTCCAGATGTAATAAATGAGCAGGTAAAAGACGTATCAAAAATCCTTATTTTAGGTGATCAATATGCGACAGGCTCCCCAAAGGTAGTTAGAAAGACTTTAGAGAAACTAAACAGTAGTGTGGTGTAAAACATCAAGCCAGACACTGAATTATCAGACTTGACATGCAATATTTTTGATTACAGTTTGAGCTGTGGTCAGAATGATTATGTTATAGTGATGTTCACTACCAATAATATAAGTAATACTAAAATATTGAATTCCACTCTGAAAAATATTTTGTTGATAGGTAAAACTACTAACTTAATAATAATATCGGAATGTAACACTCCAATTGATCACATTATAAATCATAAAATATGTAATGCTATAAACCATACCTGTCGATTCTTGAGAAATTCTTCTATTATATTTCTTGTTGATAAAAACCACCAAGGTAGTAAATTTGATATTTGTATTCAACTTGAACAAGGTTTATCAGGTCCAAGGCATAAAAATATTGTTCTCACAACAATACAAACAATTGAAGATGCAAATTTTCAGGCTTATGCACCAAGGAAGTAATGATATAACAGAAGCTGAACTAACTGGCCAAGTTATATATTTGAATGGCAACCATACCATAGTACATCAAAATATACAATGCTTGAAAAATAAAACTTCAGAATAAGAATTGTTTTTAGATACTTTTTAATCCCAACCATCAATCATTTGTCTAACTGAACACTGGTATACAAAGCAAGAACAATGTCTTATAACATTAGAAGGCCACTAGTTGGCTTCACTTTTTGCAAGTACCCATAAAATACATGGGGGCTCATGTATTCTGGTAAAAAACTCATTGGATGTTAGTGATATATCGGAAATCAATTGCAAAAGTTTAGAATATGTAATTGAATGTTCATCCGTAGTCTGTAAGTCTCTTATATTAGTATTAATTTGTATTTATCCTATCCTACTGGAGATATTGATCTGTTTTTACAAATACTTTGTGAAATACTCGACTATGTGCAAAACAAATATGGAAAATATACAATAGTGCTTTGTAGAGACTTCAATATCAATCTATTGATGCGAGAGAATGAAAAAACCCAGTCTTTTGTGAATCTGTTATATATGTACAATCTGAAAAAACAAATCAATGAACCAACTAGAATAACACCCCGAACTTCTACATTGCTGGATAATGTTTTTATTAACTTTGAAAATGGCTCTCCTGGTGAAGTAGTTACATCTGCTCTATCAGATCATGAAGCTCAAATTCTAAGGATAAATAACCCAACACAGGCTAAAAACACATCCAATGAAACAAGGACTGGAAAGAGGATATTCTCAGACTCAAAACTTACTCAGTTGTGGGATGAATTGCAGACTGTGGATTGGGCAAAACTCTACTCCAATAATGATCCAAATGAAGCATACGACTACTTCATTGGAACATTGAGACAATTGTTGGACATAGTTGTTGAAAAAGGAAAAAATTTCTGATCAAAAAAAAGAGAGATTGGATGACCATAGACATCAGAACATCTAGTAGATGGAAGAAATTACTATATCAACAACAAAGAAATGGAACTATTTCCAAAGACACTTATAAAAATTATTGTAGGATTTTAAGATCAGTGGTAGATGAGGCGAAAAAACGATTAATATAAATTATAATAGAGAATTGAACAATAAATCTAAGGCAGTGTGGAATCTTGTTAAGACATACAGTGGCCACTCAAATGGTGTGAGGGATTCTATAATTAAAAATGTTGAACCCAATGAAAATGATAAAATATTGGTTTTGAATAAAATAAATAACTTTTTCATTGGTAGTTCTCCAGACCTGAGATGTGGTAGTCATACAGAAGATGCATGTTTCATGCCAACCCCTTTCTTCTTCTTCTTCTTTTCTAAATCCTTTTGCCCTTTCAGGCGTCGGATGAACCTCAACCCCTTTCCAGAAGAGAATATTTTTTCTGCCTACGAGTCCACAGGAGGTTTATGATACAATTATGGAGTTAAAAAACACTAGATCAGTTGTTGAGGATGAAATTCCAGTTAAACATCTGAAATATGCAACCCATGAATTGTGCGAGCCTTTGGAATTCCTAATTAACATTTCATTTTCAATAGGTACCTTTCCAGACAAATTAAAAACAGCATTTGTGAGAGCGATATTTAAAAATGTGACAAGAGTCTCATCAGCAACTACAGACCCATTGCCATTTTGTCAAATATCAGTAAGATATTTGAAAAAATAATATCTACAAGATTGACTTAATTTTTGGAATCTAACAATCTCCTATGTGATAGACAAAATGGATTCAGGAAGAATAAATCAACTATTCGAGCTACTTATCAGGCAGAATAATCGAATCTCTCAATGAGAAACATGTAACCACTGCTGTAAATCTTGATTTATCAAAAGCATTTGATAGTGTAGATTTCCTCCTGTTGGTAAAAAAATTGTCTTTGTATGGGATTAGAGGGTTAGCACTCAACCTACTCACTTCCTATCTAAAAAACAGATATCAATGTGTGACTGAATTGAATTCGGATGGCCTTTTCATATCTGAAAGATTACTTATTACTCGTGGTGTTCCTCAGGGATCAGCGCTGGGCCCCCTATTGTATATAATTTATACTAATAATGCTCCCGGAAATATTCAGTTATGAGGATCAAGAATCAGCACAGGGCAGTATCGCTGAAACTTTGAATACACTGGAGAAATATTTCACAATACATAATCTGAAGTTGAACACCAACAAAACTCAAATCATTCACTTTGGTCAAAAAAATAATATGGACAGCGTCAACTATGGCACAACCTCCTTAAATCCTGAATCTAAACTTACTTTTCTTGGTATCACGCTCGATTCGAAGCTAGATTGGAAAAGTCATATAAGAGAACTTTCGTTAAATTTATCGAGATACTACCATGCGTTGAAAGTTATTAGACGAAATATATCCATAGAAGCAGCATTGCTAGCGTATTATGCCTGTGTACAAAGTCGTATAAGGTATGGAATCCTTTTCTGGGGGTTGTCTACTGATGTTGATAAGATATCCATACTGCAAAAGCGTTGCCTAAGAAACATATTTAATATACCACTAAGAGGCAGTTGTAGGCCTTTATTCGTGGGTAAGAAGATTATTACTTTAACTAGTGTGTTGATCTACGAAGCTGTAATATTTGTAACTGAAAATATGGCACTTTATACATGTTATGACAAAAATCACAGACATAATACTCGAAATAAAAACAATCTTTTTTACTGACTGCTTTTTGTAGTAATATTGACATGTTCTACACCTGAAAAGGTATTTTTGAAGGAGCTAATGAAGATTATCTATCAAAGGTAGGATGTCATTCGCCATTTTTTTCCTCTAAATGCACTTTAGGTTTTTCTGATGTTAATTTGAACTATGAATACAATTTTCCTTTTAAAAATATAATACTCGTTTTATTTCCAAATAATAGTAGTAACACTGTAATAAAATTAACTCAAATAATTGTTTTCGGGCTCTCCTATAAAATTCTCATTTAGTGACATCTGCCCTACTGTATAATACTAAGCCCCAGATATTACGGACACCAAAGGAGTATTAGTGTTTATGTAAAAATGGTTTTTTTGTTAGACACAATATTAATGAAAGATACTGATTTCCAAAGTTCAATGCACAATTTGGAATGATATATGTTGTCTTCAGTTTGTTGAAGTCACTAGAAACATTCTCAGAAATTATAAATCAAGTAACAACTATGAATTTATAAACACGTGCTAGAGATCTTTAAAACTGCACTACATCCACTGTAATATTGACCAACTTCCAAGGAAACTTGGATCCTATAGAGAAAAACAAGAAAAGTGGTTTGACCAGGACCTAAAAATATAGAAGAGAGGTACCAAGATCCATGGGATTGGTATATCATGACTGACTACTGCTGAGGAAAAATAATTTTTGTGTACGTAAAAATCTAAAAAATAATGTGAATATTTAGATAACAGCACCTAGTAAATACATTTTTTTATTAATGTAATCAGTATGTTTCTAAATAAAAAAATGACAACTTATTGGTACCAAAATCAGTTTAATTTGTACACTTTTAGCTTTGACAACGGTGCCAGAAATTTATTAAAATCATCAATAAAATAATACGAAATGTGTGGAAGATTTGGAAATGATCATTTTAAAGTAACATTGGTAATACTGCACAACTCTCTACATATTTCATATAATTGGAAGCATAAATGTGATACCAAGTCTTAGTCACTATCTTAAGTAGTGATTTTCTTTGTTATCAATTTTTATGCCTTTTATTTTTATCACAGTGCAGAGTTTTATTTATTTGTTTGTCTTATTACTTTTTATGGAAACATATTTACATTAATTTTTTTCTTTAAAAGTCGTTATTAGTAAATTAAAAAAGCTTTCTAAAAGGACAAATTTAATACAAGTTAAACTTTGAATTAATTTCAAAAGACGAACGAAACAATCATAGACAATTTAATAAAGATTCCATAAAATTTGAAAACATAAGAACAAAAATTAAAATAAGTACGCAGCATCTCTATATATTATTCGATAATAAAAAGAAACTAAAAATATGGTCCATCTTCTTGTAAATATTTCACTAACGACACTGGCAACGGTAATTTGTCCATATCGTTAATAATGACGTACTGCCGGATAACGAACCGAGATAGGTACTTCAACGATGGTACCTTATCGTACCTAGATACGGGTAATGTCAGTCTAACGGGAAAATTCGGGTGAATTTCATCTTTCGTTTTCGTGTAGCAGTAGACGCCGTGTTTTGATTTCAATACTGCATCTTCTACAAGTTCGACGATACTGTTGTAACCTATTTGATCGAATAAACTATAGCCTGAATTACTGTAGTCTATTCTTGAGTGGAGGATCTTCCCAATATTCCGGAAACTCATCGTGAATAAATACCTAAATAATGAAATATAGTAAATATATAGAAATTATAACAACAATAATAATAATAAACGTTCTTTATTAATGAAAAGTATAAATGGTAGTTGCATAGTGGGGATGCTAGAGACGAAGTTTAGCTCTTTGCTATTCTACCACTTAAGAAAAAAACAAAAATTTCATTAACCCTTTAAGACTCGTAACAAATATTATATCATTACCGTTTGGTGGTTAATAAACTGAACACATAGCATAAGGTGGAAGAAAGCGGGCAATGTTTGTATATAAAAATCAACTGTATTAGCATTTTACGGTTCTGCAGAGGGTGTGTGATGAATTCATTAACCACTTATTTCACTAATATACGCAGGCGCCAAATTAATCATGTGATTCTAATAAGTGGTTACCTAGCTGACCACATATTGGCATTTGTGCGTTACTTTACATAAGTAATATTTTAATTGTTACACGTGGTAATGTTTACTGCCATTTTGTAAAAAAAAACAAGTGTAATTAAGATTTTAGTGCATGAATAACCAATAAGATATATTTTTCTTAGTAACACAGTTTAATTATGATATATATTATATCGTCACCATAGTACTACAACTAGGTAACTTAAAAACCCGTGTTTTGAAATAAACTGCTTTGAAACAATATTCAATCATAAAACTAATCACTTGTATACTCTCTGGAGGCTGTATCGTGCTAACAAACTGAAAATTCTCCTAAAATGCCAAAAATTTGGTACTTCAAGTACCATAGCACCCGTTGTTCTTGGGTTAGTGAGCTGAATATCAATAGGGTTCATGTTTGAGACGCTCTGAATAATATCCAATCATAAAATTGGTCACTTGTATATACTCTGGAGGCTGTATCGTGCTAACAAACTGAAACTTCTCCAAAAATGACCAAAAATTCAGTATATCTGGATTTATAGTACCCGCTGTACTCGCTCTAGTCAACTGAAAATCAATAGGGTACATCTGTGAGACACCTTGAACAATATTCAATCATAAAATTGATCAATCGTATACTCTCTGGAGGCTGTATCGTGCTAACAAACTGAAAATTCTTCAAAAATGACGAAAATTTGGTACTTCAAGTACCATAGCACCCGTTGTACTGGCTTTACTGAGTTGAATATCAATAGGGTTCATCTTTGAGACGCTCTGAATAATATCCAATCATAAAATTGGTCACTTGTATGTACTCCGGAGGCTGTATCATGCTAACAAACTGAAACTTCTCCAAAAATGACAAAAATATCGTACTTAAAGTACTGTAGCACCTGTTGTATTGGCTCCGGTGAGCTGAAATAGGGTTCATCAGTGAGATGCCCTAAATAATATTCAATCATAAAATTGGTGACTTGTTGAACTCCGGAGGCTGTATCGTGCTAACAAACTGAAATTTCTCAAAAAATTACAAAATGTCGTACTTCAAGTACCATAGCACCCGTTGTACTGGCTCTGGTGAACTGAAAATCAATAGGGATCATCTGTGACATGTGCTTAACAATATTCAATCATAAAATTGCCGACTTATTGCACTCCGGAGGCTGTATCGTGCTAACAAGACATGTAAGGAAAAGTGGCCGACGACAACGACGACGTACACACAAGATTTTTTTTCTAAAAACCGTTTTTTCGTGTTCTTGTTGATGAAAAACGTACCATAGCACCCGTTGTACTGGCTCTGGTGAACTGAAAATCAATAGGGATCATCTGTGACATGTGCTTAACAATATTCAATCGTAAAATTGCCGACTTATTGCACTCCGGAGGCTGTATCGTGCTAACAAGACATGTAAGGAAAAGTGGCCGACGACAACGACGACGTACACACAAGATTTTTTTTCTAAAAACCGTTTTTTCGTGTTCTTGTTGATGAAAAACGTAAAAATAACTCAAAAAAAAAATTTCAAAATTCCAACTTTTTTTGGGGTAAACCAATACTTTTCTCGCATATTGAAAGGTTGGGCGGAAAAGTAAAACTGGAAGAATATACAAACAGCATATGACAATTACAAATTTAGGTGAACATCTACCTGAGTAAGGTACCCTAAGGAGATGCGCATATTGCAGCACAAAGAAATCAGTTAAACGGTCTACATTACAATGTACAAAATGTAACGTTGGTCTCTGTTTAGAATATTTCATTCCTTTTCATTCCCAATAATTTCAACTTGGTGATCCTTTTATATCAAAACTTCACTTTTTATATATTTATCACTACGCTCATGTCCAAAGAAATCAGTTAAACGGTCTACATTACAATGTACATAATGTAACGTTGGTCTCTGTTTGGAAAGTTTCATTCCCAATAATTTCAACTCGGTGAGCCTTTTATATTAGAACTTCACTTTTTCTATATTTATCACTACGCTTATGCCCAAAGAAATCAGTTAAACGGTCTACATTACAATGTACAAAATGTAACGTTGGTATCTGTTTGGAATGTTTCATTCCTTTTCATTCCCAATAATTTCAACTTGGTGAACCTTTTATATTAGAACTTCACTTTTTATATATTTATCACTATTCAAAGAGGAAATGAATGGATAACAACAAAGTTCTTGGATAGAATAAAAGCGAGAGATAAGATATATAAAAAACTAAATGAATTACTCAACTCCAACAAAGGTTCAACCAATTTAAAAATGAAGTCAATAAAATGAGACATTATCTAAAAACGAAATGAGTTGAAAAACAAATTAATAAAGCAGGATGTAACTTAAAAAAGATATGGCAAGTCATCAATAATGTCATACATAACATCAATAGAACAAAAAGAAAAGCCTACATAGACAAAATAATAAAAGAATATGGGATGCGTATAACAGATTCTCTAAGTCAAGTATTTCTTTGAGGTTTGAGAAAAAAATATTTGATAATATACCAAACACAGACTCGAACTTTTTATAACAGGAAAACAATAAATCCATATTTTTCCAAACTGCTGATAAAAAGGAAATTATAACTATAATTCACTCTCTACAAAATTCCTCAGCACTGGCATAACTAAAGAAGATTTGCTGCCTACTATCAATAAAATCAGTGATCACCTAGTAAAGCTTCGAGGACAGTATTAAAAAAAGCGTTAAATACCTGATCAACAAATGTATGCTGATTCAGTAATATTTTCTTCTTTGTTAAAATATGTATTCATCGCTTCTCGATCATGTATTTATAGAAAAGTTACTACTTTCATAATTTATTTGCTTTTGTTATTTAATCTTATCTTTGTTTTGTTTTATAACCCGAGTAATATGCTGTAGGCCATATCACCCGAACTTAATCTAAAAAATTCAGTGGAGCTTTGAGGTAGTGTTTCTGAAACAAAATATAATGCAGCACACTAAACGCGGAAATAAAATACCATTTTCTAGTTAACTGCACTCTGAGCTTAAACAATTAAAGACCTGTACTGGTTAAGACAAAAAGATAATTACCCTTCCTTAAGAGAATATACTATAAAAAACAAAATGAAATCTCTCAATATAAACATCTGCAATGAAAAAAAACTATATAATTCTAACATTATTAACAATTCAAATAACACGGCTAAATCGTTGTGGAATTTGGTCACCTCAAAACTGGATAAAGAAAAACAAAAAAAAAAAATAATCTTGTTAAATAATGGATCGACCATAATGGAAAAAAAAAGAGTTCACAAACACATTCAGTCACTATTTTGCAAATTCGGTTACTAATAAGATTCTTCTTCTTACAGTGCCATATCCGTGATCGGACGTAGGCGACCTCTCACTTCTACCTGTGTTGTGCTCTCCAGTTACCACAGATAGAAGGGACCTACAGTTTAACGACGGATCCGAACGTCTATGTTGAGAGGCTGTACTAGGCAGAATACTGTCGGTGGTTTGCCATTGCCTTCCGACAGGTGGCTCTCCGAATTTTTAATTATGATGTTAACTAGGCCCGGGTTTGATCCCGGGGCCTCTCGGTTAGCAGACAGAGCACCATTCCACTAGCCTACGGAGACCACTAATAAGATTAAAAACCTAAATTTACCCCTTAATTCTTGCAGGTCAAGTAAGATAAGAGGTCCGAATTCAATGTTTTTACACCAATTACTCAAGATGAGATTAAGCAGATACTTCTAACACTTAAAAATACTCTTTCCAACTATCTCACATTAACAATTTATCTGTTACTCAAGGCCAGTTCCCAAAAAAGTGAAAATAAATAAAACGATTTCTTTATTAAAAAAGATGATCCTCAATGTGTCGAAATTATTGAATCAGCTGTTTGGTTAATTGAATATTTAGACTACAATGGCAAAATCAGACAATCCCAACATGGTTTTCATCAGAATTATTCAATTGAAACTGTTTCAACCGACCTTGTACAATATTTCCATGGAAATATCGATCGGAACAACTATTTAGTAGGAATATTTTTAGACGAAACCCGTGCATCCCACTTACTTATCAATTAGATTTGAAGCAATGGGCATTAGAGGTCCAATCCAACCTTGAATTAACTCAAATATATCTGGCAGAATACTCAAAGTGCAGATTGATGATGAGTTTAGTACTTTTATTGGAACTCCGTAGGGTGGAGTATTAGGTCCACTTTTATTTCTACTCTATATAAGTGACCTACCCGTAAGTATAACAAATGGATGCATTTTTATATATACAGACAACACAACGATTGTAATTGTAGCTGATAGTTTGGACGAGTTACTTAGGAAAATACAAATAACCATGATTGAGTTCATTAAGTGGTGTCAAAAAAATCACCTCATTATCAATGAACATAAAACTATTTTTATCCAATTCATATCTCCCCTTAGGGAAGGTAACAAAATAACTTTTATATTAAATAATAGTAAGTTTGAGACTGTGGAACATACTAAACTTCTTGGAATGGAATTGGATTCATAACTAAACTTTAACCATCAAATTGATTCTCTCTATAATAAACTCTACTTTGCTTTCAATAATCTAAAATGAAATTTTTATCAATATCAGAATTTAGGCAAATATTCGTCCATCAGAAGCGATTCATTCGCTTAATTTTTAACTTGGATTAATAATAATAATAATAATATATTTTATTGTTCCTTTGTATACATATAATACATGAGCAAGAGAGCCAGCTGGTACTACATAAGATATTCTACAATAAACAATTCTGAGTTTGAGCATATAGGTACTGAACGATTGCTCTGTAATTTTGTATAAACATGCCCACGTACTCATATATATGTACAACACATACATATACAAATCATTTTTGGTTCATTATTCATTGATTATGAATGATCTGATTTTCATTGCCTCGTTCATAAATCGATATAATTCCTTCAGTTGCTTTCTGTCTGTTGAGGTAAGTAGTTAGTCTAAGTCATCTGAATGGCCCCGAGGTTTAATAAAGTAAGCTCTTATCCTCTGATACATTGGACACACTAAAGTTATATGCTCAAGCGTTTCTGGTAGTAGTTTATTACAGATTGAACAGATTAGGGTTGTATTTATTATGTGAGACATATTATTTAAATATATAGACAGTACTTCGGAGTTGTGCGACGAGCCTTTTAATATGTAATGGAGAATCCCCCTGTAGATAATTGCTTGGTTCATTTCGATCTTGTAAAAGGTATTTATACGATGTATGATGTGTACTGAGAAGTATTTTATTTGAATCCTCATAAAAATTTTTCTGTAGGTATTGTGATGAAAGTTTATTGATATGGCTTCTGTTAAAACTATTTATATCTAGATCATAATCACAGTACGTCGCTATACCGCGGTATAATTGGTCGATCCAGTTATATTTTTGACATAGGTTAGAGTGATCTTTTAAGTGGATCAAACGGAGAAGTGCTCTATGAGTGTATCTTCTAGGGTTGTGATCCTTTAACCAGAGCAGTAGCTCTAACGCCTGCTTTATTATAAAGTAGCTTATTTTACAAATACCTACCTCACTTCTGATGACATAGGCTGCTGTTCGCGTTTGCAGAAATAAAAGATTTTTCCAAAAACCACTCTGAATTTTTTCTGTTTGTTCCAAGTATCTTAACTCCCAAATACTACTTGCATATGTAAAGGTAGGTAGTACAACATTGTTATACAGGGTATTTATTGAATTAAGAGATGATATACCAGCTGAATTTATTTTTCTCAGTGTTGCTCCTTGGGAGAGTCTCGCTTTTTGTTCTCGTTGCTTTAGGTTGTTTAGAAATATTCCGTTAAATGTGAAAATTGTTCCTAAATATTCATAGGTATTCGAGAGCTCAATAGTGACATCTTTATAATTAAATTGTGGCTGTTGTCCCATATTAGCACTTCTGCGGAAAACCACTATTTTAGTTTTACTTGTGTTTACTTCCAGTTTAAATGTTTCACAATAGGCTTCTAAAATCTTAAGGTTTCTTTGCAGCTCTATTTGGGATTCTGCAAGTAGGACCATATCATCTGCGTACAGCAGCATATTGATATTTTCATTGTTATCAAGAGTTACTCCTTTAGCACCATGATTTTGGAAATAAATTTCCAAGTCCGAGATAAATAGAGAGAGAATAACAAGGGGCTTAAGGCATCTCCTTGTAGGACACCTTTAGTTATTTTAATTTTATCGGAGATTTGATCACCTTGTTCAATGTACAGTGAGGCTGAACTGTAGATAATTCTTAGTATCCTAATAATTTTAGTGCTCACTCCAATATCGAATAGCTTTTACCACAGTAACCCATGGTCCACAGAGTCGAATGCTTTCCTAAAATCTACAAATATCGCAAATAGTTTCCTAGACGGGTAAATAATTATTTATAATTGTGTAAAGGACAAAAATGTTATCATCACAAGATCGCGTTTTCCGAAACCCTGTTTGACACTCAGGTAGTAGTTGATATTTTTCAGCATAATCTCTGAGTCTAGTGCTAATGAGCTGCGTAAACAGTTTGGTTATATGATTGATTAATGCAATACTACGGTAATTGTCAGGATCATCTACTGGGCCTTTTTTATGAATATGAATCATTTTAATATTTGGCCAGGTGGATGGGATTTCTTCATCTTGTAGGATAGTATTGAAAAGCAATTTTAACTGCATTATCCAGTTTAAAGGCATGTTTTTGTAAAACTCGTTACTTATATGTCTTCCCCTGGCGCTTTATTATTTTTAGCTAAGCTTAGAGCATTGTAAATTTCACAAGTAGAGAAAGCTATATCAAGATACGAGTGTAAAGCATCTCGGCCACAAAAAGTTGAATTTGGTGTGGATTTGTAAAAATCTTTATAATAAGTAATCATTCGATTCCTGTTAACACCGCCAATTTCCAGAATTCATTGGGGTTGCTTATATTTGTTAATTTATATATCATATTTTCTTCATATGCATGTTTCTTACTTTTAATAATTTGGATATATTCTTTTTTAGTTTGCTTGTACGTTATTACAATGTTTTTACTAAAATTTGATGCTACTAAGTTTCTCTTTGCTACGTTTAATAATTTTTTAGAATCCCCACACTGTTTATCAAACCAAGGTTTAGCCTTAGAACTATTATTGGGGTTGAATGTTTGTGTTTTTTCCATGTCTAGAAATCTTGTTGTCAGTCTGATTGCCTCATGTATTTGTCTATCCAAACTTTCTACAGTATTTAAGTTTAGATCAAAGTCATAGTTGTCTATAATATTTCTGTAGGACTGAAGTTTTGTAGGGTCCCATTTAATCAGGTGTTTATTATAGCTGTGTGGAGTCGAGTTGATTTGATAGAAGTTATTCTCTAAGGTTACTAAGCAGCCCAAATGATCAGAAATGAGTGTTTCACTAATAGAGAAGTTTAAAATAGAATTTTTGTTATTAAAATTAGCCCAAACCTTTAACTTGTATTACAACGAATCTTGTAGAAACATTTTAAGATAATACGCTTTTCATAATAAGAGTAAGTTTCAAATAATTATAACATGAGAAATAAGTGATATCCACCTTAATAGAATCTCGATTTCAACTAAAAAAGTCTCCAATGTTTGCAGGACAGTTTTTTAATTTCCTAGCAGACTCAATCAAAGAAATAAGACATTTTAACAAACTTTAAGGAAAGCTTAAAATTGTTTTTACTCTCTAGACAAATGTATTGGCCTCAACATGTAACACTTAATTTCTGTATTTATATATATATATTTCTTTTTACTTTAAATTTTAACAATACTTTATCAGTCTCGTTATTTTCGGAGCAATTTTATTCTGTGTAAATGTTATTTTGTAATTTTATTGTTTACCATTAATATTTTTATTAAGATTTTTTAGATTACTATTATTTATAAACTTATTTTTACCTTAGTATACTATGTTTGACTTGTCTTATGTCATGTAAATGATACACAAAGACCAATAAATTCATCTATCTATCTATAAAATATCTGAATTTACATACCTATCAGATGTGGAATCACGAACAAGAAAAGCACCATCCGGTGATTCTTTGAGTCTTTCCTCTGCCTGAGATCGGGATATTGGTCCCCAGTACCAGTAGAAATTTGAAAGATTAGCTATTTCGTATTTCGGTACCCTACCATTTTGTACTTCTGATAATAATTGCGGGAAATTTCGTCTACGAGGCGGTATCACAGGAGCGGTCATGCTTTGGTTTTCTTCTATCAATGCCTATGTAATATAAATTAAATTTTTTTTATTATATCTGCTACATATATTATTTGGAAGATATTTTGATTAATTACTTTCTATTGGTCAACATCTTTATCCACATAATTTTTCTCCAGAAATTCTGGATTGAGAAAAAGGTTGTAATTACGGTATCCGCCAAAATAAACAGTACCGAAACAGAGAGTGCTGTGGAGTTGTTTATGTAATATGGATTTGTCATATTTGACTTAATTGTCATTAGTTGATATATTAATAGTACGCTGCGGTTAAATTTGATTTAAAAATGGGTCTAACAACGGAAGAAAAAGTTTTTTTGGTATAGCATTATTTTCGTTCATACGGAAAAGGTCGTAATGATGGTCCACGCTTAGAACAGGTGTCAATAAAATATCAACAAAAATTTAATAAAGTAGCTCCTAGTAAAAGTGTGATGTTAGCTGTTGTTGAAAAATTTCGTCGCACTGGTAGTGTATTGTGTCAACGTAAAGGTTCTTCAGGTCGTCGAAAAACAGTATGCACTAACGAAAATGAAGGACGTGTTTTTAACCAAGTTGTGCAATCACCTCAAAGAAGTCTTGTAAGAACTGCACGTAAACTCAACATTAGTGAAACGTCTTTACGTCGCATGTTCAAATCAATTGGTGGTTATCCATACCGTATTCAAGTTGGACAATGACTAAAAGCTGCGGACAAACGTGCAAGAGAAATTTACTGTGGTCGTATGTTGAGTTTAATTTACGAAGATCCCGAATTTTTGAAAAACATATGATTTTCAGACGAGAGTCACGTTCATCTTAGCGGCTATATTAATCGACAAACAACCAGATTCCTTGGATTTGAACGTCCTGATGTCATTGTAGAGAAACCACTCCACAGTCTTCGAGTTACCGTTTGGTGCGCGGTATCTGGTCATGGAATGATTGGTCCTTGTTTCGTTGAAGATGATAATCAGAATCCACTTACTGTCAACCAAGAGCGTTATAGAGAGAAAATTATTATACCTTTTGTGAGAGATCTAAATAACTTTTGCCGTGCACGAAATCTACAGTTTCGCACACAATGGTTCCAACAAGATGGTGCAACGAGCCATACAGCTGTGCGCACCTTAGACTTACTCCGTCAGCATTTCGGTAATAGACTAATTTCTCCGGGAACATACTTCGAATATCCTTCTCATTCACCTGATCTGACGCCACCTGGCGCATACATTTGGGGCATAATGAAGGACAAAATATTTCACTCGGAAAATCCGCCGGCGAATATTGCCGAACTACGGGAAAGAATACAAAATATTTTTCGGCAGTTACATCAACCACTTTTTATAAATATGTTTATTGACTTACAAAATCGATATGAAGCTTGTTTGCGTCGAAATGGTGAACATTTTGAACACTTACATTACAGAAATTAGAAATTAATTTTTATTTTTATTTTCGGTACTGTTTATTTTGGCGGATACTGTATATAGCCAGTTAGTATACAAGGGTGGTGGTCCCGACCCAACAAGGAAAAAACAAAAATTTTGGAAAAAGATATATTTATTTTTCAACATAATCTCTTTTTCTAGCAATATTCAATAAGTTCGAAACCCTTTTTATAATAAGAACTGAGTTGTTCCTCAAAATAGCCTTTAACTACTAACATCACTTTTTCATCATTGGAAAGCCTTTGACCACTGAGTTTTGGAACAAAAAATAATCAGAGGAGCCTAAATCTAGCGAATAGGGTGCATGAAGTAGCAATTCAAAGTTTTATTCATTAATTTTGGCCATTGCAATAACGAATTTGTGAGCTAGTGCATTATCTTGATGAAACAACATTTTCTTCTTAGCCAAATGCAGCCGTTTTGCTTGATTTCTTCACTTAAACGTTGCAATAAGTTTATACAATACTCGCCGTTGATAGTTTCTCCTTTTTCAAGATAGACAATGAAATATATACCATGCGCATAAAAAACCGCCGCCGAGACTTTACCTGCAATGCATTGTTTTGATTGTTCTTTCGTCTTGGATGTGAAGATAGGGACTCATGTTTCATCCATAGTTATGAAATGGCTTAAAAATTCTGCTTTGTTGCTGTGAAACTTCGCTAAACACTCATTTGAAACGTTTTCACGACACTGTTTTTGCTCGAGTGTGAGCAAACGCGGTACCCATCCTGCACACAGCTTTCACATGTCCATGTTTTCAGATAATATTGTAATGTTTTTGTTATTTATTTAAACAATAAACGGGTGGGATAAATTTTAAACACACGGTAGGATCACTTACTTAATTTATTTAAACACAAAACTAATCACTAACACTTAATTTATATATACTCAGTACATTCACTTAAACTAATTTATATAATCACTTAATTTATATTCACTTATTTACTGTTTAACTCACTATGTCCAATTATAAACTGAACTGGTCCGCTGATCGGTCCTTTTTATATACTAGTTCCTTTTTTACTAGAGAATTCTGGACTGCGGCTTACACAAAACAAATGCCTTTCGCGATATTTCTCGTTTGCCGGCTCAATCCTTAAAAGACCTTCCGAGAACATGTCTATAAAAACTGTCACAATAAATCCCAATAGACCTTCCCAGAATTCGGCGCGCTCGCCATTTTTTTAACTCCGTTAACATAAGGTTACAGGACCGTACTTAGTATCTGCTTCGGTGTGCGAGTTCGTAACAATATGCAACGTACCGCAATTTTTGAAATGCCTATTATACTCAGTTGACGATCATCCACTACCGCTTCACCATTTCTGGAGTCATCACCTCATTTGGTCGACCACTGTGATGCTCATCTTGGCAGCTTGTACAGCCTTGTTTAAACTCTGCCGCCCAATATTTTACTGTTGTAAACGAAGGAGCACACACCCAGATTAGAATCTAGTTTGCCTTTTATATCAATTGGGCTGAGGCCTTTCAAATAAAGGTATTGTATCACATAATGATGACTAATTTTCTCCATTTTCAAAAATTTACTGACAATGTTCACTATTGATGGCTGCCAAACAAATACTAAACAAATACTAAACAATGTGGAGTACTCAAACTTGAAACATATGCTTTATAGATTTTGTACTTTCTAATACAGTGATATTTTTCAAATAACTACTGCCATCTATTTCTCAGACCATGTTTATGGGACCATCCTTGTATACCAAAAAAGACACTGTTATTATTGACTATAATTTATTAATTAATGAATTAAAACATTTTATCTTACTTTCAACAAAATAGTACATATTTTCAATCCATCAGTCTGACCTCAGTAATCGTTTGAAATTTGTAAAGGTGCGACGTTATTGGGCCGCTCTCTATTAATCAGAGAACGATAACACTTAAAAAGTGATTTAAAATCACTTAGCGATTGATAATAGTAATTGAGCTACAAACGCAACGAGTGAAATGCTTTCCAAATGCAGCCAATACTCGTTCTCGGAAGAAGAAATGGAAATGGACGACAACGGACAGTGGAGAAAAAGAAAGACGAAACGGCGTAGAAGACCATCGGATCTATCTGTATCTGTAAAGGTTTGAAGGGTGGGTGACCCCACAGCACTTAGGCCACAATTGGCCCATTGTGCATCCTTCTGAGGTTCAAAACTTAGCTCGTCATCCAGCCTACTTCTTTGAAGTAGGCGATAACGTCGCCTGAATTAAGTTCCCTCATATTGGCGTATGTTAGCCTGTCCTCGTCGAATACTTGAAACCTAAAATGAGAGAGTGTCTGACATTCGCAAAGAATGTGTTCGACCATAGATATATAATACAAGTATAGATACAATTATTTACATTGAAAGGAGGTCAATCATTAAAAAAAGACGTAATGCGTAGCTATTTCGTAAACTTTAGAAATAAGAACCGACATCCCTTGTGATTTGACGTGATGGGCGCAATTGCCAGATTGTACTTATCCATAGCACTGATCGATTTAGTGAAATTATTTTGATAGGTAAAATTACTACATGTTCTTATTTATTGGTTCGGCATATTACACATGGATACATACTGTTTAAGCCAATGCATATATTTCTGAACCTAAAAAACTGTAAATGTGAACTAGTTTTTTAAATATAGTTAATGTAATAAAATATAACATTCTTGTTAAGTACGACAACGTCGCAAGGAAAATAAATTTTTAAGTGTTCGCTTTTCATTCATAAACGATTTATAGTAAGGTCCGTCAATTTTGTAGTTGTGACGTTGCCAGAGCGGTTCTGTAGTTGTTCTAAGTGTTTTTGTGTTTATTTTAAAGTATTTTTATGTAATTTGTGACTATTTTGTTAATTAAAACTATTAATAATGGTACGAGAATGTATTTTGTGTAAAAAACTTGATAATGTGGGTGCCGAAGTGTCTTTTCATAAGTAAGTATGGTTATAGTATATGAGAAACTTTTGCTTGTATCAGAGGCGTAGATTTACAGCAGCTTTTTGGTGGTGGATAAATAAATGCGAAAATAACAATAGTTTTATTACAAAACAAAGCTTTTGTAACGTTTTATTACTTTGTCAGCTTGAAAAATTATAAAATACTATATAAAAAATACTTATATTCCACCAATTTACTATTATTTGAAACCATCATGATGTCAGCAACATATTGAGCTCACTATCCAACTGGGTATTTATTTAAAATGATTTCAAAAAACAGTTATTAATATCTGCAAATTCTGCGATCTTATAATTTTTAGCCCTGACCAACTAATAAAATATTACTAAAGCTTGGTTTGTGTAAAAGAATCTGTCTTTTTAATCCTTAAAACCATTATTGACCTATTCGCATTTATTTCACGTTAATCTATATTTTAGATTTATAAAATCTATTAATATTTCTTTAAAGTTGAAAAAAATTACTGTAAGTATTCTTAAATTTTTATTTTCTCTTAGCTTCCCCACCGAATTGCAAGCAAGAAATATTTGGCTGTCACTTATTGGACTTGAAGAAACGGAAGGTTTTAAAAAAAGAACAGTACTTTGTTCAGATCATTTCGATGCTGCAGATATCCTTATTAAAGTAAATGGTGTAAGATACCTTAAGCCTGGAGCAATGCCAAAACTTCAACATTCTTTGTTTCCATCAAGCTCATTTAGGTAAAAATGTATGAATAAGTATATTTAATGCATATTGCCTTGTTCTACTTTTAGTTGGCTCACCCTTAAAAGTGCTGCTTAGATACATATATATTATATGTTACAGCTCAGATTCAGAAGACATTTTTGACAGTCCTACAAAGAAACAAGATGTTGCATCTGCAGGAGCTACAGTAAGAAAGAGCTTATTTACGGATGATAGGTAATTAATGATTTAAAGAAATTTTTGCAAAATACTTGAAAAAAATTAGATTTTATTCAGGACAACAAGATAGTGGTTAACATATTTTAACATATTATGACAATTATTTTTTTCAGATGCATAGAGCCTTTAATTAACTATCAAACTCAATATGAAGATAAAGAGCACAATGAAACAGTTGCTGAAGCACCAAAAAATGAGGCACCTGCATTAGAATTAGAATTGACTTCAATTGCTGGTCCATCAGGATTATTTATATATATATATATATATATATATATATATATATATATAAATGAATTAAATTTCTTTTTCTTTAACATATTTTTAAGGTACTCATCCTCTGAGACATTGACTGCTTCTGAGGCCGAACATGGAATTAAAAGTGATACTGCATCTTGGCGTAAACCAGAATCCAAATTTCGGGCAAAAAGGTATCATAAAAGTTTTTAAAGCTAAAGCAAAGAGAATTGTTACTGTTATGAGTAAAACTAACCTTTCCTAATTAATTCCACTATGTATTGAAATATTATGAAAACTCTAAGTTATTGGCAATTGTTTTGGTATGTTTATATCATCGTCAGATTGACATATTTGAAATTATAATAGAAAAAAAACAGATATCATTTTATTACAGGAAAAGGCGTTACGTCGGAGATTTGGATGCTAGCGATTTTTCCACTCCAGAAAAGCGACGTAGGAATATTTCGCTAGTTAAAGAAAAAATTAAACGCCAAAGCACCAAAATTCAGTGTCTGCAGAAATCTGTACGAAGGCTGAAAAATCGTATTGTTTCTTTAAAAACTCTAATGAGTTACCTTAAGCAAAAATCCCTTATTACAGAAAAGTCTGAGTCTACTATAACGGTAATTATTTAATTGATGTTTCAAAATTTGAAAAAAATAAACGAAATTTTTTAGGCTTCATTGTCGGGAACTTCAGCTGACATCTTTGAAAGACTATTGAAGGGGCCTTCAAAGCAAAAATTCAATCCAAGTTTGAGATGCTTTGCTTTAACTTTAGCATTTTATTCCCCCAAGGCATACAACTTTGTCCGTAAAACCTTTAATCGTACATTACCACATTTGGAGACAATTAGTAAATGGTATAGATCTATTGATGGTAGTCCAGGGTTTAGTAAAGAGGCTCTTGATGCTCTCACCCTTAAACAAGAATCAGCCAACCCCCTATACTGTAACTTGGTATTAGATGAGATGTCCATACGAAGACAAATTGAATGGACTGGACAAAAGTTTACAGGATATGTTGATCTTGGGACAGAATTGAATACAGACTCATTACCGGAAGCAAGAGAAGCCTTGGTTTTCATGCTAGTCTGTTTAAATGGATCTTGGAAGATACCAGTCGGCTATTTTTTATTGGACGGGTTAGCTTCCACTGAAAAAGCTGGACTTGTAAGAAAGTGCCTGGAGTTTATACACGAAAGTGGAGTAACTGTGACATCGTTAACATTTGATGGTGCACCAGTCAACTTAAGGATGGCTGAAAATCTAGGAGCAAATTTTGGTGATCCAAATAATTTGAAAACTAGTTTCATACATCCAATTACTGGCAAGGAAGTTTTTATTTTTCTAGATCCATGCCATATGTTGAAGCTGGTACGAAATTGCTTTGGGGCTCAAACAAACAAGCATGAAATAAGAGACCAAAAAGAGCACCTCATAAAATGGTCTTTTATTGAAAGTTTATTTGAGAAACAAAGCACAGAAGGACTAGCTTCTGCTACTAAAATCAAGCTAAGGCATTTACAATGGGAACGTGAAAAGATGAAGGTACGCCTGGCAACGCAAACTCTTAGTAAAAGTGTTAGTGATGCCATTGATTTTCTTCGCGAGGACCTACAGTGTCCCGAATTTGCAAATTCCGAACCTACATCCAATTTTATTTTAGTATTTAATAACATATTTGACATATTTAATTCAAAAAGTAGATTTGCAAAATATTTTTATAAAAAACCTCTGTCTAAAATAACGTCAAAACCATTTTTTGAATATATGGAAATTGTAAAAAATTATATACTTGGGCTTACCTTAAATAAGACTCCAATTGTCAAATCTGCAAGATAGACTGGTTTCCTCGGATTTCTTATATGTATTGAGAGTCTAAAAAACATGTTCAACTTCTATGTTGAACAAGAAAAACAACTAAAATATTTATTGTATAGTTATCCCAGGATCACCTTGAATTATTTTTTGGAGCTATTCGTAGCAAGGGGGGCTATAATAACAACCCGACAGCCAGACAATTTGAGGCTGCCTTTAAAAGGCTGTTAGTCCACAGTGAGATATCGGCGCCAAAAACAGGTAACACTGTAGACTTGCAAAAAATTTCAATCCTCACATGCGGCTCAGGTAATTTACTCAGTAGGTCAGATGATGGGGAAAATTTAGAAGAATCTGAAGACTATAAAGATTTTTTAGTCAAAGTAAATATGGAGATAGCAGAATCGAATTTTTTTATGTCGCCATCTTGGGACTTAACTTTTATGTCCAAGATATTGTATCATATATTGCTGGTTTTGTGGTTAAATCATTAAAAAAGTGTATTACTTGTTCTAAGTGTGTCAATGTGTTGGAACAGGATACAACTTGTTCAAAACTGCGCAAGTAAGAAAGACTTATGGTAGACTTAAAAATCCAAGTGATATGGTAATTAATATATGTAAGGCTGGAGAAAAATATTTCAGATTTTTTCATAAAACTCATGACATATTTAATAAAAATATTACGGGTTTGTTAAATTTATTGATTTCTAAAACCATTAGCGTTTTACCATCAAATGTACTCGATTTTTTTGGTGAACATCTTTATGATGGTGATATTTTAGACAGTCATGCTATGGAATTAATAAAATTAATTCTCAAAAGTTATTTTACCATTAGAATCCATCATGAAACCACCACAAAAGTTGATTTACTGAGAAAAAACCGATCAAGGAGTATTAATACAAAGGTAATTTTATTTAGAAATGAATAATGTAAATATATTTTTTGTTAAAACTGAAAAACGAGTATTTATTTTACCCTTAGAATAATTCCAAGTTGTTTTGTTTTATTAAATCCAAAAGTTCCTTATCACTGAAAGGTATCAAATTATTATTTTGTTTGTTCTTATGAACAAGTAATAAAATTTTATATTTTTTATAAACTGAAAATAAAGAGTATTTTTCTACCCTTAAAATCGTAGATTTTCATATTATTGAGGCCAAAGGTACCTAAGTCCAATAAGTTAAGTAAATATGTTTTATCAACACTGAAAGGTGCTCTAAATGGTATAATTTTTTTTGAACATTGAAATTTCAAGTTAAAATATTACAAAGTTACAATATTACATGTTGAACAAAATTTTAAGGTATAGTTTAAATTTAATTTAAATGAATGTTTTTGTTTGTTTTTATTTCCTCTGTATATATAATTAATTTTGCAGTTTTATCTATATTACTGCTACTTGTTTTTTACTCACGAATTAATAACCTATACGTATTTAATTTATTGGGATACGCCACTGATTGTGTTTGAAGCGCGCTTATACCTCCTTCTCTAGGCTTTTGTGCAGCGTTGCCATGCGAGTTCCAACATTAGAGTCTCTCTTTATCTAACCCACTTACAAAATATGTTGTTTCTTTCTAAATGTTCAGGTCAAAACAAATATCAATTTATGAATGAAATGCTTCATCTACTGTGTATTATATATCTATGTGTTCGACAGTCTCATCTTCTTGTTCACATCCTCTACAAAGTGGGGTGTTAGATAGACCCAGTCTGTGGAGGTGTTTTCGTAGGTGGCAGTGACCAGTCAGAATACCCGTGCTTGTTCGTAGGTTCCGCCTGTTCATAGTCACGTATTTTTTGGCTACTTTGCTATCCAGATACTGTAGCAGTTCCTTGGCAAGCCTGCAGCCTTCTGCGTCGTCCCATCTACCCTTAAACTTATTAAGGGAGTGTTCCTTTAATAGGTCTGCCGTCGCTGACGCCGATAGACCAATGAAAGTGCCAGGTCCCAAGAGTTTTTGGGAGGCTGCCTTCCTGGCTAGCGAGTCTGCAATACGGTTTCCTTTCGATTTCTCATGGCCCTTGATCCAGCCTAAAGTGACCATCTGATCTAACTATCCCACCAAAAATAGTCACACTACTCCTATCACAACAAGAAATACAAAACGTAATAATTATTTTTCTGAAAATTCAACAAATCACTCTCAAACAAAAAACATCAACAATAAAAACTATCCAAAAAACTCCATCACAACTATTCATTACAAATGAAAAACATCATTAATAAAAAATATCAGCATATCAACTGATCAAGAATTATCAAGAATACAATTTGCAAATTTTTGGAATATAAGAAATCCAAAGAGTCCTGATGTCATAATAAAAACTAAAAGTGGTTTTATTCTAAAAAGTAATCAAGATAAGAATCACATTAAAACACAACTGAAATCATTAGTCCAGTACAGTACAATGAAACAAATTCTAACCAAAGGCAATCAACATCGCACACATCAAGTAACACAACTTTCTCATGCGTCATATCATCAGTGGAACTGGATATAGAAGATACACATATAAAAGATCACTTTGTAAATAATGGAATTAATCGTCATTACTGTAAAAGAATCACATCGAGGAAAACTGGAAACTGACACAACTCATCAGAATAATTAAGGGAGACTACTCATCATTTCAAAGAAGTGTTCTTTAAAAACTATCATTACCCTGTTTACCCTAGCCAACCGCCTGAACCCTCTCCTATTCCATGTTTCAAATGATTATTGTATACCCACACTAGAGAAAACTGCACCACCTTACTAAGCTGCAGGAAATGTCAAGTAAAACATTCGACACAAACCTGCACATATTTTCTTCCAGAGAGATGATCTTCATGCAAAGCTGAAGATCATCAAGCCTGGTCACCAAAATGTCCTAATACACCAACTAAACCAATTGAAGGAATCCCAAATGCATGCATCAAGTCAATGAACAAAAGATCTTCCGAAATTCCATCAGAAATTACCAGCACAAGCAGAATACATTCATCAATGACATCATGATCATATAGAAACATATACTACTAAATTTATAGAAACATATACTACTAAATTGAACAACCCTAAAAATAATTATTTGTACATTTATATAATATTGATACCACCCCAGTATTTAGTGGAAATTGACTATTCTTATGTTTGATTTGAACAAACCAACCATGCCACAGGAAGGACTTACAATATTTCAGGATAAAGGCTTGTAAGGTAATATTTATCTACTCCAACTTCCACAGTTTTCATCCAAAAAATATTTAATATACAATTATATACAAAATCAAAGTATTGACAGCTTAATGTGTGTGGAGACCAAAAATGAAAACTTTATTAGTCCCTATTATGACTGGTCTATAATTCAACAAAAAGGTAATATATTAAACCAAAAGTTCAGAGGAGGCAGCCTTATACAATCCAAGAAAACATTGAAAATGGGTAAGGAAAATCCCCCAAAAATAAATAACCCCCTGAATAACTGCATTCATGTCTCATTCCCTTACAAAGAAGATAAGCTACATAATTTTGTTGTATACATTCATCATTAAACGAAGAAACTATATTCACTAAGGCGTCTATTTATGACTACTCAATAACTATTGGCGATTTTAACCCTAAGTCAAGCCCTCGTCGTACGAAGAAGATCAATGATTCCCTTCAAAATTCAAATTTCTATAAAATAGATACACCTCCTACTTATCATCTACTATCATGATAGACAACCCGAGCACCACTCCTGATATAATATTATGCTCTAAAAATATTAAAAATAATATCACAAACGTACTTGTAACCCCTAGTCTGGGAAGCAATCATCTTGCTTTACGGTTTGATTTTAATTTGCAGCTTGCTCCTCACATTCATGATGCCAAATTGCCCAACATATCACACAATGTAAACAAGGAAATGGAGGAATTTATAAGTGAAAGGCAAGTCGTCTGTCCAAATTATATTAAAAAATTCAATAATACATTATTTGAATTAATAATAGAAAACTCACCAAGTCAAAGAAAAACACCTTTCAATTACAATATTCCACCATTTATATGATCATTAATTAAACTAAAGAGACAGTTACAAAGACAGATCTAAACCAATGATGCATACGAATTGAAATCACACTTTAACGAGCCAAACAAAGATATTCACAAACTCATATCACAATATTTACAACAGAAATGAATTCTTGCTTGTAAAAATATTAATTACATGAAAGGTAAAACATACTGGAGTCCAATTTTTTTGGATTTATCCATTTTACACTAAAATAATAAGATCAACATTAATTAAAAATTCCTACAGATTTCTGTAAATGTAAGTACTACCACTTCAAGGCCAATAATTTTGGCTTCATTTTGTTGAACTGCATTGTTCCTCTTTTAATTTAATTATTTATAAACGGGCAAACCTCTCTTTACAATATGTATAGACAATAAACAATATAATAATTAATATAAGAAGATAATAATACATATCACAAGATATCACAGAGTAGCCACTTCATTAAGTGAATTTTTAAAGGTACACAAGCTCACACCAGTTACACATACATCCTTTGTGTTAAGTAGATTACCCAGTCTCATAATACGAGATATACTGCTGTTGTAGCCATAATTAGTATGGTGAAAAGGAATGCTGAAAAGTTCAGAATTACGTGTTGGTATTCTATTGAATCTAAAATTGATTTGTGCCAACAATTCTGGGCATGATATTACGCCATGAATTAATTTGTATAATAAAATCAAATCAGATCGATTTCTGCTAGTTTCTAAGGTATGAATTGATATATCCTCTAAGATTTGGGAATAATTGTATGTACCCTGGTATAAGCCCATTTTATAGGCAACACCTCTCAAAAACTTGTCTTGTATACGCTCAAGATGATGGATATGAACTTGATAATGAGGGCTCCAGACAGGAGAGGCATATTGGAGACAAGAATATATGAGTGACATGTATAATGTTTTTGTTGAAAGAATTGAAAATTCCCGTGTATTTCTAAGAACAAAACCTAGTTTTCGAGAGCTGCTGCTTACAGTTGAATTTATATGCTGAACAAATGTAAGTTTTTCATCAAATAATACTCCAAGGTTCTTAACAGCCGATACTCTTTTTATGATCTTATTATCAATATGATAGTCATTTTGAATTATAGGATTTGCTCTACTAAAAGTAATACATTGGCATTTATCAGGATTCAACAACATTCCATTTGATTCTGACCAGTTTATCAAGGAATTAAGATCTTCTTGTAGTTTGTTACAATCAGTTGGTTTTGAGATGTTAGTATATAATTTTAAGTCATCAGCTAAAAGAAGAAATTTACAATTTTTAAAAATAGTTCCTATGTCATTGATAAAAATGTTAAACAACAGGGGACCAAGTGCGATCCCTGTGGCACTCCTGATGTGACAAGGAAAGAATTGGAAACAAAATTCTTAATTTTAACTAACTGATGTCTATTATAAAGATAGCTATGTAATCAGTTTGTCAACCATGACGGAAAGCCAGCGGCAGACAACTTGTTGATTAATAAGTTGTGGTTCACTTTATCAAAAGCTTTACTGAAGTCAGTATAGACCGAGTCAATTTGATTATGTTGTTCTAGTGCACTGACAATATCGGTTTGATATAATAATAAGTTAGTTACCGTTGATCGACCACTTACAAAACCGTGTTGTTGTTCTATTATTAAATTTTTACAATAAAAAGAAATATGACTGACCAAGAGTTGTTCCAATAATTTTGGTATGGCAGAAAGTTTGCTTATTGGTCTATAGTTTCTGATTTCTCCCTTAGAACCGTTTTTGAAAATAGGCGTTACATAACTATTTCGCCAGGTAGTAGAAAATATTTGATTTTTGAGTGACAAATTGAATAAAATTTCTAATGGTTTACCTAAAGAATAAACACACCTTTTCAGAATATACGAAGGAATTCCGTCTGGTCCAGAACTCAGATTGTCTTTCAGTTTCATTATTCCATTAAAAACCTCCAGAAGGGTAATTTTCAAAGGGGGAATCGATACAGTATTAACTGGATTGAAATTTACATAATCAGCAACCTCAATATTGCTATATACACTTCCAAAATGTTCAGCAAACAAATTCACAATATCTGTGCCACAGCGGGCTACATCATCATTGTATGTCATAATATTAGGAATTCCATGATCTTTTTTCAAAGAATTGATATAGTTCCAAAAATATTTGGGATTAGTTGAGATGTTGTTATCAACCATACCTATGTAGTCACTATAACATAACTTGGATAAATTTTTGCACCTAGTTCTCAAATTACAAAAAGTAGTATAATCATTAGTATCAGACGTCTCTTTGAATCTTTTGTGAGCTATTTTCTTTTCTCTAATTAGTTGCTTCAATTCAGAATTAAGCCACACTGAATAATTTGAGGATTTGAATCTACGAAAAGGTACAAAATTTGCCAAAGAATTATTGAAAATTTGATAAAAATTATTAACCGCTAATTCAACATTACCACTCAAGAACACATCCCAGTCAATAGCAGCAAAATAATTATTTAAACCAATAAAATCTGAATTTTTAATATCATAGTAATAAGTATCAAACTTCATACTCTCATGATTATCTGGTAGTACTAAGTCACAGGATAATGCTACATGATGTGGATTGTTGGGCAATAATAGATCAATTGCAAGATTCACTGACATAATGTCTTGCGAATTGGAGAAAACTAAGTCTAAAAATACATTATTGTTGCCAGAGCCCGGACGAATGTATGTTGAACCAAAAATGAAACTGCTTTTGTTGTGTGTAAGATGTACGAATAGATGTTCAACATCAATATTCACTTCAGTAATTTAACTTGTAAATCAGTCTTAAATGCCATCAAAACTCCTCCACCTCTTTTCAGGTTACTTGTTGATTCATTTCTATCACATCGAAATACTTGATAGTTTTTTAAACCAAGCTCTGAAGTAGCAAATGAGTCTGTCAACCAAGACTCAACTAAGATTATGATATCGTAATCGCAGCATGCTACAGCATTCTGCAATTCCATTAATTTTCTTCTCAATCCTCCAACATTCTGAAAATAAATCTTGAATTTTTGTAGAGGGGTTTCGCTTAGTACTCACAGATAATATCAAATATCCCCATTATCAACAAATGTATCTGAAAAATTAGAACCATCTTTTGGGCTAAAATCTTTATAGTTAAATTATTTCATGAAACTGTTTAGTTTCACAATGTAATTTATAAAAAACCTTTTTTCCCCTAAATCTAATCAAAAATAATTTATAGTTTACTGATTTCTGTATTAATCAGCGTTTTTAAGTAATTTCAGGTAGTTATAAATAATATACAGTTGGTCCGTATGGTTCTATACCCATACGTCATCAATAATATTCATACGGAAAGTCACTTAATAATTATGTCGATTACGTTATCAAATATTAATGACGCTTGGGTAAATAACCAAGGGACCAATTGTACAAGTTTGGAAACATTCTGAAAAAAATTGTGTATAAGTATATGACATTACCTGCACTGGAAAACATAAAGATGAATCCTCATATTGAGGAACAGTACTATTTCTCCTTACTGGTTCTAAAAAGTATATATTTTCTTTAGGAAGAACTGTAGATGATAATGTCACCTAAAAAAAAATATGACCTTTAACACTGAACAAATTATTTTTGAGACAAATATACAAGATTTTGGTAATTAATATGGTTTTTAAAATTAAACATGTTTAATTGGGGCGTTTCAGTCCAGTACCCTCATAATATAGGTAAAAGTGACTTTCACCAGTTTTTTTATTCTCGTAGTTTTTATCTTCATACACTTTATTTGCAGCAGCAAAAAATAAATCTGTTATATTGATGTTCTTAAATATTTAAGTCAGGAAATTCTCCATCTTCCAATACTCATATTTCCAAGTACCTTCTCTTTTAATATGGATTGCAATAGGTAAATATCTTCCTTTACTTTTTTCATCCTTCCAAGTACTTATACATTTATTATTTGATATGTCCGTTTCAGTATTCTATGGTACAGCCATATTTCAGAAGATTTTAATATTTCAGTTATGGTTTCAATCAAGGTCCAAAATTCTATGGATAACATAACAGCACAGGAGTCTTATCTTTATATTTACTGTTAAATTTCAGGTTTTAAATACGTAACTCATTCTAGTAAACACTTACTTTTTCAAATCAGCTTGTCTTTTGCTCTCAAAAGAAGTAGGGAAACTTTCTAAACCTTTTAGTAATATGTAAAAACCCATAATATAAAAAATTAGTATTTATGTATTTCCTGTTCATCATATATCCAAGCATTAATTGTACATATAAAGATTAGGCCAGGTAATAGGTATTAGACTGGATTTTTAATTTTAACGGGGTTACATTGCACTGCAACCTTAAGGTTTATTGTGCCCCCTATCAGAGCTGTTATTGCTACTACTACAGCTGGCCTTCTAGTTCTAGAGTTCTAATGAACTCTAGTATTTGGTATGGCTTCTATGAGGTTAGATTCTCGCCCCTACAAGTTTCTTGTCTGAAGCATTTTTTGCGTTGGCTTACAATGGCGAGGCATTTGAGAACTAGGCGATTCCGAGTTTATTCCTCCTCCCCATGGAATCCGAGTTTACTAGTTTTCCTTCAGAGCACGCGATTAATGCTTGTGATTTAATAAACCATTAAATAAATAAATTTGTAATAATAATAATAATAGCCTTTATTGTCCAACAGATTTATACAAATCCCTTTACAGAGCAAAAACAATGAATATATAATAAAAGAAGAAACAGCCTTAAATTAAATTAAGAAAAGAAGAAATAAAAAAAAAATTAAAATTAAAAATCAAAAAACACATTTCACATAGTTGTATAACGTTCAGTAGCACAAGCTTTAATAACTTTAAAATTATCTATAAAAATGTCGCATGTGTTGCACAATAAATTAACATTATTACACATAACATTAATTGGTGAATGAAGTAAAGCATTTGTTCGAGACCAATCACAATAAAAAGGTAATTGTTGTCTATTGTAGAACTGTGGTACATTGAAATTAATTTTATATATCAAGTCTGAACAATCAATTAAATTGTGCAAACACTTATATAAACAGGACAATGATTTACAAATTCTACGAAATTCAAGACTTTCAAAATTAAAAATACCTAATAAAATCTGATAATCAGAGCCTCTCTGTGGATAAATACCACTAACCTTCAAAACTAAATATTTTAGAAACCTCTTCTGAACCGACTCAACCTTGCTGATATGAACATTGTAATAGGGATCCCATACAACAGAGCAATATTCTAACTTAGAGCGTATGTACGAAAAATATAACATTTTTAAACTACAAATATCCTTAAATCCACGGCAGTTTCTAATCACAAATCCATAAAATCTCGATGCTTCGGCAACCTTAGAATTAATATGTTCAGTGAAACTAAGTTTGGAATCGAATATCACTCCTATACCTTTTACAGAAGTAAGACGAGATAAATTCCCATTAATGTTATAGTAGAAGTGAATTGGGTTTAGTTTTTTAGTGTAGGTCACTACTTGGCATTTTGATATATTTAATGTCAGTTTATTCTGTAAGCACCATTCGGATACTATATCCAAATTGGATTGCAGTGTTAAGGAACTGTCTTTGGATGTTATGGGAAGAATTTTTTTTAAATCATCTGCATACATGAGTCTACCCGAATCTAAGTGTACCTCCAGGTCATTAATAAATAAAAGAAACAACAATGGTCCAAGGTTTGAGCCTTGCGGTACACCTGACTCACTAAGATATTTATTTGAAGAGTGACCATTATTAAAAACAAATTGAAACCTGTTATGAAGGTAAGATTGGCAGAACTTCAACAAAGCGGAAGAGAAACCAAACAGATTCAGCTTTTCGATTAAAAACCCACGATCCATTCTGTCAAAAGCCTTTGAAAAATCAGTATAAATTACGTATATTTGTTTACGGGCATCCATTATTTCTGATATTTCTTGGGCTATAAGAAGTAAGTTAGTTTCAGTTGACCTCTTGTTGAGGAACCCATGTTGTGCAGGTGAAATAAGGCTACGAATGGATGGATATAAACGATTGTAAACCACCAATTCAAAAAGTTTTGAAAAATTGGAGAGAATGGATATTGGGCGATAATTATTAATTAGAGACTTGTCACCTGATATGAAAACTGGAACAACCCTAGCTTCCTTCCATTGATCAGGGAAAGTGGAAGATTCTAAAGCCAAATTGAATAATATTTTCAATGGACAAGCTAATAAAGAAATGCAGTCCTTTACGAAAAATGACGGAATATCATCTGATCCAGATGTCATCTTATTTTTCAATATTTTAGCAGCTTCAACAATTTCACTCTCTGTAATATCCCTGATGTTGATGATGTCCTCATAAAACTGCGACTCATATAAGTCAACTAAATCAGCTCGTGGTACTGATGATGGCACGAATACATTTTCAAAAAACTGACTAAATTTATCCACCATATCCTGTGGCATTGAATATGTTTCATTATCTAAAGACATAATGCCAGGTATGTGTGATGTTCTATTTTTCGCATTGATGTAGGACCAAAACTGTCTTGAGTCGGCAGCAATATTATTTTGAATGTTACTAATATAGGATTGATAAGCACGTCTCACTTGCTGTTTAGTTTGAGAACGAAGCTCCTTAAACTGTTGCAGAAAACGCTCATTACGTGTTCTCCTAAACTTTTTGAGATATTTTTCTTTCTTTTTTATGTTGCTAATAATAGAACTGTTAAACCAAGGAGGAAAATTACGTTTAAAGTGTTTAAAGGTAGGGACAAAACAGTCAAACACTGAATATAAAGTATTGTAAAAATGAGATACTGCTTGATTTATATTGTTAAAGTCTAATAAAAACTCCCAGTTAATATTTATTAACGAATTATACAAATGTGTATAATTAGCTCGTTTAAAGTTTTTCTATGTGTATTTGGTTGAAGTATACTGGACTTACTGGGTAAGTTGTAAATGTGTATAAATAGTGAGGGGTCATGCCTGTCCTCAGGAACAATAGGAGGAACATTCCGAATTACGTCGCATTCCATATCAGATAAGACAAGATCCAGAAGATGACCAGAACTATTTCTAATATTATTCATCTGTTGTAAATCATAAAAAGTAATGAACTGGTTAATCGCGTTATAACTTCTATTATTAAAGTTGTGATTAATATATTCGGAGATGTTAAAATCACCCATACAAATTAGGTTATGGTTATGTAACATATCAACGGTTTCCAAGCATTCAAAAAAAGATTCCAAAACATCAATAGAAACAGAAGGAGGTATGTATACTAAAAGAACTATAAAAGATTGATTTGCAATCTGACATTTACAGATCAATAAATCAATATTCAAAAAGCTCTGATCAAATAAAGTTGTGTCAATTTTTGTACATATAATTGTGTTTTTAAAAGCTAATAAAACTCCTCCACCAATAGCCAAACCTGTTAATTGAAGATTGCGATCTTTCCTGAAGACCCGGTAATCCCCTGAGAATAATTCAGAGTCATTAACTTTAACCTAACTGCTCAACATTCCCTATTAATATATTAATTAATTGTTCCAAATCTAATTTAATGTTATTTGGTTCTAAATACAGATGTGCTAATTTACATTACCCACTTAATGTCATTAAAACAGTTTGTTTCGGACATACATAGAGAGCGGATGTACCGTAATTAAAAGCTAATTAGCAAAATCGGTGTTATCTCTAGTTTAAAAAAAACTACTTACAATAAAAATATATTAAGTGACATATAAAAACTTGTCTTTATTGCAGACAATTGTGTAAATAAACATTAACATGTCGTCGGAAAGCGATGGCTCTAATGATGAAATGGATACTTCGAATCCAGCGCAAAACTGGACAGAAGTTCAAGGAAAAAGAAAAAACAAGCATAAAAGTAAACGAACCCAAGAGTTGACTCAAGAAGAAATTAACGATATCGTTCTAGGAAAATCCAACACAACAAATACTAGCACAAAAGATGCCATAACAAACCCAATACAAAAACAATCTCAACAAAAAACAAACCAGCCAACAAGGAATCCCAATATACACTACTCGCCAATAATGAGGGACATTCAACAAAAGAAATACCAACACATATTCTACATCACAAATGAGGAATCCTACACGCGAATCAATTTCACTGATTTCTGGGCGAGAATATACCCCAATGCAAAGGATACAATAATCAACACAAAGCAAGGCTTGCTTTTGAAAACTGACACCACAACAACTTTGAACAAAATGGTTGAGGTCGGAAAAATAATACAGTTCAAAGAATCGGCGACAAATTCAACTGTACCTGCTACTAGGGATGTACCGGATCGGGTATTTTGCCGATCCGGCCGGAACCGGAGTTCCGGCCGCTGGCCGGACCGGATCGGGACCTACATTTAAAATGTATGTGCATCCCTACTTTTATACGTAAAACATTGAAAATATTGAGGCTGATTTATTTTTACTTTTTTTAAACTAGCTACAGTATGCAGAGTGTTTATTACTATTAATTTTACCTAGATAGAAATTACTGATTATTTAAATATTAATTTTTAATCAGCATTAACAAAATTAAAAGAATTCTACTCATTCAATTGAAGAATAGCAGCCACCTGTCAATAATAAGAAAATTAAAAAGAAGTCGGTGAACCACAGCCGCCGGTCTATCATAGGCAAGGAAACAGGCACACCAAAATATATCTGGTCGAATGTCGGGGCATCACAGACGCGAAAGTCGGGAAATCCCAGACGCCTGCTAATCATAAGCAAAGGCACAGGGCTGCAGGTCATTTCATTATTCATTTGCTCACAGAAAATCTCTCTTTGCATTTATGTCTGCTGGTGTTCACGTTTTAAGTTTCTGACAATTTTGTGTTTTTTGTTCGAGATTTTTAGTGTTGTGTCGTGTATTTAAGTAAGTAAAAAAATCAATAATTATAATTACATAGATAAAAAATTGCCTGTTTTTTTTAAATAAACTAATTCAACTAATTGCTGTTGTTCTTTAATACAGATCGACAAAATGTCAAAAGTTTGGCAATTTTTTGATGTCCTTAAAGAATACAAAAACAAAGCTACCTGCAATTTGTGTCAAATGGTGGTTTCGAGGGGAGGATTTGGTAAATCGGCATCTACAAGCCCGTTAATAATATATTTGAAGCGGCATCATCCTGAAGAATTTTCAAATAACTTTAGAGGAAAAGGTACAATATATTTATATCTATATTTTTTTGTTGTGGTAAAGGATTGGGTTTGTAGCTTTGTTTGTTGAATATTTTACTTGTTTGTCGCTTATTTATCGGATTCAATAGATAACATTTTTTGACTTGAAATCGTGTCTAGTGATTTGATTAGTCTGATTTCAACTTTTTTTTGGTCCTGTCTTAATAAAAATTTTACTTCATGATTTACGATAGCTTGATTGATTACTTGATTGAATCAAATTGCAAGTAAAATAAATATTAGCTTTTAGACCGCATATAATAAAGTTTTAATTTATTTCGTAGAAAACAAGAGTTCTGCACTTGGTTCCGCATCTACGAGTACATCTGCAGCTACAGGCTCAGTCGAGACCAGGCAACCCCACTTTAACTGAATTTACACAACTTCACAAAGCATGGGATATCAATGACAAGAGAGCTGAAAGAATTCACTATAAAATTGCAGAAATGATTTGTTTAGATAACTAACCTTTTTCCTTGGTAGAAAATACTGATTTTAAGCCATTACTCAATCCTATTTCTAATCAGTGTAAACCCCCCTCCAGAAAATATTTAACTGATAAAATAATCCCTGACATTTATAATAGAGTTAGGATAAAAATTTCAAAGGTTCTGGGTGAAGCTTCATTTCTTTCTCTTACTTCTGATATTTGGACATGCTCGAATACAAATGAAAGCTTCATTAGTGTTACAGGCCACTGGATTTCAGAAAAGTGGGACAAACGAAATGGTATTTTGTGTTGCGATAAATTTGCAGGCAGTCATACGGGACTTGCAATAGCCGATAAACTTGAAACTTTGACAAACGGTTGGGCTATTGACAAACAAAAAATTCATTTATTGATGAGGGATAGTGGAGCCAATATGGTGAGAGGATGTAAAGATGCAGAAATAAATAGTGAGGGGTGTTTTATACATAAACTGCAACTAATAATCAATGACAGTTTACAATCTCAAAGAACTGTGTCAGATATGATTAGTACTGCCCACAGAATTGCAACTCATTTCAATCATTCTTCTTTAGCATGCAGTATTGGAATTGAAATACAACAAGAGCTAAATATGGAATGGAAAAAGATTATACAAGATGTACAAATGCGGTGGAACTCCACTTTCTACATGTTAGAAAGGTTGCTTCATTTGAGACGGTGTGTAAGTATTTACCTTACTGAAAATAGCAGTTTAAACAATTTAACAAATAACCAGTGGGACCTCTTGCAATCGGTTCTTGAGTTATTGCGCCCTTTTGAAGAGGTAACTAAATTAATGAGCAACACAGAATCGATAATTTCAGAAGTCATTCCAACGATTGCAATATTAAAGCGCTACCTTTTGTCTCATAAGATAGAACAGTTGTATGGTGTTGGAAATATAAAAGAAAGCCTGGTTACGGGAATAAATAAGAGATTCTCCGATGTTGAATCTAAAAATTATTATACAATATCTAATCTACTATTTTAGATCCTCAATATAAATTTTTTTTTTCAAGTAACTCAATAAATGACGAGATTAAAAAAGTTTTTTTGGGAAAAAGAAGAGATACTTGCAGTACCACTGATGAAGCAAAAACACGAGAAGATGAAAGGGTTACTACCGAAGATAAGGATGATGAGCCTTTAGCTGCAATTCTGAAACGAGCAAGAATAAATGAAACAACTGTTTCATCAACAAATCCCACTTTTACATTATGGAACTGCTAGAATGACTTTGTAACAGCTTCAACGTCTGCACCTTCTATATCTGGTTTAAAAAATGACATACTCCATCAACTTGATACTTATTGTGAAATGCCAACTATAGATAGAAAGGCAGATCCAGTGAGTGGTGGAGCAGGCACCGTGAAAAATTTCCTGATCTAATTAACTTAGTTAGGCAGTTCCTATCAAGCCCAGCAACTAGTGTCTATTCAGAGCGACTATTTTCAGAAATTTGTAATATATACGTTGATAATAGGTGTAGGCTAAACTCTGAAAATGCCGAAAAGCTCTTATTTATTCACCATAATCTTAATGAAATAAATTATGAATACTAAGTTTTTCTTTCTCTAATTTTTCATGTAAACTGTATACTTATCTTATAAGACTTATCCATGACAGGGAATTTAGCTGTTATTTTGCTGTTAGAATTTGGTTGTTATTAATGTTTTCATTTAATATTTATATTTTGTAATTTTTGGAAAGAAAATATATTTTGTTCAAAAAAAAATATTTGTGATTAATTAACGACTTAACAATAGGTAAAAGTAGGCACCAAATAAAAAACCTTAAAATGATTTTCTTTATTTTTGCATATATTTGAATTTAAATTATGTTAAAAATTTAAAACTTAGACATTTCCAAAGAGTTCTGCAAATTTGGAAAGCGACCCGGCCGGAACATCGTTCCGGCCAACTGGCCGGATTTAGTAGTGATACCGCCGGAATTCCGGTGCATCCCTACCTGCTACCTCAGATCAATCCTCCAGCTACTCTGTAGTCATTGCATCAGAAGAATTAGAAATAGAAGAAAAATCAATCAACGAATTTCTAACTAAAAACAACATGGATAACAGATTCTGCAGAAGAATTGTATCAAGAGCTACAGGAAAACCTATTAAACTTATAAGAATAATAACTGGATCAGAAAAAACTTCTCAGATGTTGCTATCCCAAGGACTATTTTCCAAGTATCGCCACTATCCAGGTTATCCCAGTAAACCATCTGCACTAGCTCCAAAACCATGCAGTAAATGCTTATCCTTCATAATCCAACAGAAACATGCCAACAACCCATAAATGCCTAAAATCTAATGGAACCCACGCAACCAGCAAATGTACATCCACAATGACTCCTAAGTGTTGCGGAGCAGAAGACGACCAAGCCTGGTCATATAAGTGCCCCAATAGACCAAGACAACCAATACAAGGCGTATCTAATGTTTCTATAAAAACAATCAACAAAAAATCACGAGGTCTCAACAGAAATAAAAAAATCAAGAATACATCAACCAATAACCATACATGATACCATCATAAATACCTATGTTAATGAACTGAACAACCCAGTAGTGACCAACAGAGATGAACTAGTGACGCAACTTCGTAAAAAATTTGTCAACAACTTCAGAGTGGATAGCGTTGCAGTGTTTTCAGGAAATAAAATGTACATAATATAGTATACTCAAACATCAATAGTTATTCCGGGAAGAAAGAGCTTATACAAAAATATACTGAATCCAATGCTATCAATATGGCATTATTCGTAGAATCCAAAACGAAAGATCTAAAGAAAATAGTTTACAAAAACTAGAATATTATTCAGTAAAGCGGCCACTTAATCCACAAACACGCCAGGGGGGAAGTAGTCTAGTCCTAACAGATCCAAAACTGAGAATGAGAAAAGGCAATGCTCCATCTATCAACAACCCTCTAAATGAATGTATACATCTTTCAATGCCATTTCTTGATGATTATTTACATATATTTCTTGTTTACATTCACCCATACTCCAGAATAGAAGAAAATATATTTATGATGAGCAGCCTCAACAAATATACCATTGTAATAGGAGACTTCAATGCCAATACAAAGCCGAAGAAAAAACAAGTGAACGACTTCCTAAATAATACCAACTTTGTTACATACGACACTCCACCTACTTTTCTTATGAATCATAATGCAGATTCAACACCGGATATGATCTTTCATACCTCCAATCTAGCAAGAAATATCAAATGTGTTGTAAATATACCAGACCTATGCTCGGACCACCTCGGTTTCAGAATCGTTATTGACCCTTGCAACCCAATTAAAAATATCAAAATTGAGAAATACAATTTCAGGAAAACATAGAGAAAGTGAACACAGCCATGTTGAGGTACATAGACGAGCAGGACATGAACAGAGGAATTCTCAGCAATTTCAACTCTAAACTAACAAAAGTTGTATCGGCAAATACCCTCAAAAAAGAAATGCGGTACTTTACCCAGGAACTACCACCATATATCATACAACTGATTAAAAGCAAACGAAAAATGTATAGGGAATATAGGAATATTGGCAACCCGGCCTTAAAAAGAGAACTAAATATATATAATAAAAACATACAGTTGATGATTCAGCAGTACAGAGAACATAAATGGTTGTCTGTATGTGAGGAGATAAATGATAAACAGGACAAATCGTATTGGCAGGAAATTAAGAAACTTTT
This sequence comes from Galeruca laticollis, assembly GCA_963921935.1. Taxonomy (NCBI): domain Eukaryota; kingdom Metazoa; phylum Arthropoda; class Insecta; order Coleoptera; family Chrysomelidae; genus Galeruca; species Galeruca laticollis. The sequence goes on along the minus strand of OY998181.1, from coordinate 153,723,600 downwards.
GAAATATAAAAACAACTCACAAGAGAGCTACCCACTGATAGAAAATGGTCAAACAGTCGACTCGCCGGAATAGAAAAGTACCATATTTGCTCAGCATTTCGAAAAAACATATGAAGAAAGTGAAGAAGACAATTTCGATGATCACCACTATGTAACTATCTCGGAATGGTACCACATAGACCCACAGCAAGTCAACGTGAACCCTGAGGAATATTAATACGAAGAAGAAGAATACTACAGTGTAATTAACCAAGGTAAAAATACTGCCCAGGGCACGATTTCATTAAAAAATCGTTGGTTAAACAGCTACACCATAAGAGCCACGAATATATCATCCAAATGTATCAGTTTTGTCTGAAAAACAGCTACATACCTAGAGAATGGAAAACGGGTACAATTGTTACTATTCCGAAACCAAACATGGATCACTCTACACCTACCAGTTATAGACCAATTACGCTGCTACCTGTGCTAGGAAAAAACCTGGAAAAAATCATAAAAAAGAGAATAGTGAAATCAATGGGAAATCGTATCCCAGGGTATCAGTTTGGATTCAAAAGTCATTGTTCTACGACCCACCCTCTAGCGATACTCATCAACAACATAGAAGCATCTAAGCGTAACGGAAACAAAACAGCAGCAATTTTCTTAGACATTAACAAAGCTTTCGATAGTGTTTGGACGAAAGGTCTTATATACAAGTTAGATTACCTTGGTTGTCCCAAATACCTGATCCATGTGATAGCTAACTTACTGAATGAAAGAAAACTGAGAGTTAAAGTGCAGGACAAAACTTCTCACAAATTTACCTCACAACAAGGTGTAGCTCATGGATCTCCATTATTACCCTTACTATACAACATATACTGTTCAGATATATACCACGCAGACCCACAATACTTTGATTCAGATAACTATATACTACAATATGCAGATGATACTGCTTTGGTTTCTCACTGCAGGAGTATAAATACGACCATTGAAAGATTACATCAGCAAGCAGACAGAACAACATCATGGTTCAATAATTGGCGACTGAAACCTAATCCAGGGAAATCGCATTTGCTAATATTTTTCCACTCCCCATCACCTACATCACCGTCAGTAAGGTTATATGACCATGAACTCAGTACAGAAATATGTACAAAATATTTAGGGATCACTATGGACAATAAGCTAAACTTCAACTCACACACACGATATATAAAAAAGAAAACCATATCAAGGGCAAAGACCTTCAAATCTATATCTAAAAAGAACATGGAATAAACTTAAACACAAATACTAAAATCTACAAAATGATATGTAGACCTCTCATTGAATATTGACATATAATATTCCAGAACATAAGAAGAATCTCCAGGTGGCCGAAAGAACTGCCTTGCGCATTATCACGAAAATTAAACATCTGAATTATCCTATTCATAATCCACCCAACCAATTACTGAAGTGCAACCAATCGAAGAGAGACTATCACAGTTGTCCTTCAAATTTAGTGAGAAAACCGAAAACAAGAACCTCATCTCTCCATATTGCAACAGAAGAACACACTACAAACATCCAGAACAAATTCTATGGGATAAAATATAGTTTTGGTTATTTTTTTCTTTTTTTTTCTTTCTCTTATATCAATCTGAAACTGTAAAATTTTAAGAATATCATTGTAATTCACAAAATAACTTATACCACTGTGGCTGAAGGACCTCGGTCAATGGCCAGTTGAGTATTATTTTTATACTTAATAAAATTCATTTATTATTATTATTTCACTTAGTGCATATTTATACATTTCATTGTAGTGGTAGATATTACCAGTGAAGTGATTTTTAATGTTTTATATTAGGTATATTAAGAAACGTATATAAATTTATTGGTAAATTTAGTAAGAAGTGTCGCTCATACACAATGAATATGAGATGATAGAATTGAATATTTATATTATGAAACTGTGTGTATAAATAAATAAATCAAAAATATTTTTAGCATTGCAAACTTTGCAATCACAAACATTTATTTGACTTTAGTACTGGAACTGGAAAATATCACTATTTTGTTTGTGATTGTTCATGAATGCGCAAGATTGCACAAGATTTCTTATGATTGCATATATTTTTGCAAATTTGTGACAGTATTTCGCAGGGTTTATCCCTCGGGGTATTACTCATGCTGTTTTGATCTGCTTTGGTATGCCAGACAATTTCCCCATAAGTAATTGCTGGTTTCACAATCATGGCATACATTCATCATATTTTAGGGTTACAGCCCCAAGTATTACCAGATAGACTTATGCACGCCATCAAAGCTTTTATTGTTTGACTAGCATTTATTTCAACATGCTAATATCTAGGGTTATCCCTAGATATTTAACTTAAAATTTCCATTCTAATTTCCCCATTAGATAGGGGGTTCATAGCTGGAAGTATTCTTTTCCAGGTAAATGGAGTTACTATGGTCTTGTTTGGGTGAATATTCAGCCCCACTGACAAACAGTATTTCTCAAGAATTCTGAGGCTTTTTTGTAATAAATCACACAAGGTACTCTCAAACTTGCCTCGACTATTATAATAGGTATTGAATAACCACTAATTTTAAACAGTGGTCTCCAGAAGTCCTTGTTGACAACACTATGAAATTTTCATATAAGACTCTCAGTTGTGTGATTCTCTATGCACATCTATTTTGTTTAATTTTAAAAACAATATGATGTTTTCACAGGGTTTGTAAGGCCATTTGCATTCCACTCTTCTTAGTGAATAGTCATTAGGATGTTCAATTTAACACATTTATTTATTGGTTTATTAATGACTCAAACATATTTTTCAATGTAGCTATATAGATAGTTGTCATAGCATAAGGCTGGTGTGCCCTTTGTTTTGCAGACGTTTGTGTCATGTGTTTCTGTGCTAGGAGTGTTCAATAGATGGTAGCTGCCTCAACCCATCCACTCACTTATTACTTTATTGAAGTCGATTTTACATTATCAAGATATTATAAAAAATAGACAGAGTTCTATAGGCTTCTCATCTAAATACTTACTCTACTGTTTGAATTTGATGAATTGGAATTAGTGGGAGCCAGGACACTATTTCTGTTAGTATTGCTACTAGATCCTTTATTTTTAAACGCGTTTTTAACCCTTTTGTGCATCTTGATAATACTTCTTCGAACACTGTTACTATGAGGATGTTGTGCCATATTATCTGCACTATAAGATGTAGTACCTCTCCTATACGCAACATGCCCATCAGCAATACTATTTTGAATATTATCGGAAGATCTTCTTCGTATACTTAACTGCCGTAGGCGTGACAACCAATTGTTGGTTTTATTGTTAGAGTTTGCCATACCTCAAAGAAAATAATCACTATGTGGAATATGGTACTATTTCAGTCATCGTTCAAAAGTTGAACACTGTTAAAAGGAACGCACTAGCAATTAAAATTAAATAATTGTCTCTTATAAACTAAAATACGGAAGCAATTTTATTTATTTGACTTTCCTCTCAACTCTCAACAAATTTGACATTTCAAGATTCTACCTTCATATGTCAACAAAATATCTTCTTTTAAATTAAGGACTTTTTTCCTCTAGACTTTGTAACTAGCCACAATCTTTGAATAAAAGACCGGCTGTAACATACCTTTGTCTAAATTATTTTTTTAGACAATGATAGTATTTAATACGAATAAACTATAAAATCATGGATGTATTATAATTATTCGGGCTATTAAAAAGAACCGTTATAAAGGAAACTAGGTAACTGTTCCACAATATAATACTAATAGAAAATGATGAAAATTCTAAAGAATACACAATTGTTTTGATATCATAAAATATCAAATTCTTTAGAAACAATTAGTTTCATTTATAACGGTAACTTGAAAAGATCCCAAACAATAAATTTATTGAAAAGAAGAATAATGTGTATGTCGACTTGACATTTGTCAATCATAACATTTGGGACTAGTGGCAGACTAGTGGCAAGTTGGAGGTACCATGTCAAAATTATATATTTTCAAACAAAAATGTATAGGAAACACATATTTTCGCTGTTTGTGCTGTTGATTTTAATGTTTAGTGAAAAAGGAGAATGTACACATTTAAAAGGGACATTTAAATCAAGTGATTTTTTCAAATTTCTAATAAAATTTGGTTTTCAAAAGACTGATCAACATCAAGCAGAAGCTACTCATGGATACATCTTTGGTAATATTACATCCAAAGAACAATTTTCAGTTCCTATAACTTTTGCTGTGCTGGATAGGTCCTATTTCCTAGATTATTATAAGAACCGAGTAATATTGGATAAAAATGAGGCTTGCAAAAGAATGTTTAATACATTTAAAACCAGAGCATATGATAGTAAGTGCAGTGTTGACGGAAAAGATTATTTGAGAAGAATTCCTTGCCCGAAAAATAAATTGTGTGAAGATGAGGATAACCCATGGAATGTTGTCAAAAATTATCAGTTTACATATGTTATTCAGGATTTCAAACAACCATCGTAAGTACAATAAAAAAATGTCTCATTCATAAACATTTGTGCTGTTCAACGTATGCTGGGACCATAAACTGTTGTAATTTCTCCAGAATATCTAACGTGGTTCCTAATAAACTTCTGATAAACGTGAAGATATATTTTTATTTTAATAAAGAAAATAATCTGTCCGAAAAAACATTTTTATTAACAACATAAGAAAAAAAAATATTCTCATAGGTATCAAGACATAAAATAAATATACAAAGTACACAATCGAGATTACCATATTACAACACCCTCTGTAAACAAGGTAGTGAACAAAATTCATTTGATTATTCCAAATCCTTGCATACATTTCAGTTTTACTCAACTCAATCCTTTAATGAGTACATCTGCAATCATATGTTCTGTTCTTCAATATTTCCTTGCTCTATTTGTTCTCTTATGTAATGGTATTTTCAGCAGATTTGAGAGCGCTTTGATTGACTAAATTAATTGTAATTTTATCCTTCTCATGATCAATTTCAGATGAAATATTCTGAAGATGTACTGCCTCCCTTGTCGCTTCTGAAAGTGCAACATATTCGGCATCACATGATGGTAGAGTAACACATTTCTGCTTTCTACTTCGTCTATCTGCATATTTAAAAATATACCTAGTACAGAAATGTCTATCGGTTGGGTCATTTGTGAAGTCCACATCTGCAAATCCTTCTTTTCTTTTCAGGTTTGTATGTAATACAAACATCTTGATTACCTTTGAGGTACCTAAGAACTATTTTTGCCATATTCCAATGAATATCAATATATTCTGTATTGAACTGAGAAAAATAGCTAGTTATATACAAAATATCTGGCTTCTTTGTAAACAACAAATAAATCAAAGTTCCAATCAGAGATTGATATGGAACATTTAAGATTATTTTGCCTTTTTATTTCACTTGACTCCTTCTTGAGATTCTCTCTCATCATTCGAGAATATGAAGAAATCATCAACATACAGGGTAATTATTATGTTTTTGTTCTCAATGTCTTTGAAATAAACAGAAGCTTCATGTTTTGACCTCTTGTATCCTAGTTTCTGTAAGGTTTAAGAACAGTCTTATTCCAAGCATGAGATACCTGTTTGAGACCATACATAGATTTGTTCAGGTAACAAACCATATTCTCCCCATCTTTCATCTTGAAACCTTTGGGTTGATCCATATAAATTGTATTTTCCAAATTTCCATTTTGAAAAGCTGTCACTACGTCTAAATGTTCCACAGAGAGATCCATTTCTGCAGCCAAATGCAAAAAATAATCTAATTGTTGATCTTCTCACTACTGTTGAGAAAGTTTCTTGACAACCTATACCATACACTTGAGTAAATCCTTTAGCCACCAGACGTGCTTTGTACTTGACTACGTTTCCCGCTGCATCTGTTTTCAATTTATAAACCCATTTACATATATAATCTGACTGGCATCATAATCAACCAACTTTTGTTATTCTGAAGAGACTGAAATTCCTTATTCATTGCAGATATCAATTCTTCCTTGTCCTCCCTAGCTATGGCTTCTTCAAAAGAATTTGGTTCTTTGTTTAAAATACATTTCACCTTATATGTGAGATAATCATTGAATTGTTTCTTTTCACGTACCCTTTCTGGATATCTACGTTCCTCTTGCCTATCATTTTGTACGGTTTCTCCTTATATCATTTTTTCACTGGATGTTGCTTTTTGTGATTCGACAGAATACTTCTGCTGCAGATGAAATATCAGTTAAAGCAAATAAATCATCTGATTCAGATAAGTCCATGGATAAACATTCTTTATTTTCAGATACTTGTGATTCTTTGTTCTCACCATCAGAAATTTCATTCTCTAAGAAAACAACACTATTTTCCTTAAATATTTGGGATCTCTGAACTTGTATGCTTTCTTATCTGCACTATATTCTACAAATATGTACTTCTTACTCTTGACATCACATTTCTTACAGTCTTCATCAGGAATGTGAATGTAGGCTCGACATCCAAATACCTTGAGAGCACCCAGGTATGGACTTTCACCACACCATTTTTCTTCAGGTGTTATGCCTATCACAGATCTATGAGGTGATTTATTCTTAAGATATACAGCTGTTCTAGCTGGTTCTTCTCAAAATACTTTAGAGAGTTTAGCACCATGCAACATCAAATGAGCTTTCTCAACTATACCAATTTACAATTTCAGCTATACAGTTCTGCTCAGGGGCTCGAGGAATAGTTGTCTGATGCTATATTCCCTCTGCCTTTAAATAGTTCGAGAATTCATTATTAACATACTCAGTCCCGTTATCAGTTCTTATTACTTTGATTCTCTGGTTAGTTGAATTCTCCAATAGGGTCTTGAATTCTCTGAATTTTGATTTAACTTCCAATTGTTGAGTTTATGAAGTAGACAAATAATATTCCTGTATAATCATGCACGAAAACAAGCATATATTTATTACCTTCGAGAGATTCTTCACTAAATGGACCACATAAATCAGAATGAACTAATTGAAGACGTTGGATAGTCCTATTGGATTTGATCCTCTTAAAAGATGTGTGAGTTTGTTTACATTTTAAACATGCAGTACATACTTCACAATCTTCTGCAGGTTCGAAATCCACTCCATCAGCTTGACCTTTTCTAAGTAGTTCCATTCCATATCTACATAAGTATCCCAATCTTCTATGCCATAAAGAATGAGAGGTGTTTGTTAAAGTTGATAACGCTATTTCTGGTAGATTTGATTGCAGTTTATACATACCATTACTTGGAGCTGCTGTCATCAAAACTTCACCTGAAATGCTACAATCACCAGCTCTCTTGAATAAAGCTCCCTCTTTACAAAATACAATTACAAAACCCTTTGAAATACATTTTGAAACAGATATGAGATTATAATTCAAATTTGGACTTCTTATTGACTTTTCTTTGTGAAGATGTAGAGAAATGTCAGCAATTGCTGCGATATATAGCTTTTCGTTGTTCGCCACAGTGATATCCAACCCATTTGCCTCTCTTCTAAAATTTGTTAGGATTTCTTCGTTGGATATCATATGCATAGTTACTCCGGAATCAACAAACCAGGACATAGAATTTCTTGAAAATTGAGAAGCCCCCAATGCAGTAAGTTGAACATAATTCTTGTTTATTTGCTTTTCTCGATTCTACATTCTTTTATTTGGACTGCCCGGGAGGACATGCCCAGGTTGCTTGCATTCATAACACACAACTTTGTCTTGATCCCACTTTTTCTTCTTTTGAGAATATTTATTGTTATAACTCGTGTCTGATTTGGATGAGAAAGCAGTCTCGCCTTGTATTTTGTTTTTGGACATCTAATTCAACAGTTTGGTTTTGACCAAATCAGTGGTAATTTCAACATTGGAATTTTCTAGTGGATCATAAGAAAGAAAGAAAGAAATTTATTCATCATTGAAAATTCTACAACTGCATTACATACATTTATAAAATTTTATCAGACTAGTCAAAAATACTAACCTATGTACAGACACAAACAGTTGAAAATATATGTAAAATACAATTAAACAGATAAAACAGATAGAGTATTCCAGGAGACACAATGCATACACTGGAAAAGACTTATTTCAAATATATACATAAGGAATATAAACTTTTTTTTGGAACCACCATTTATTTATGTAGATAAATCAGAAAGTCATTATGATAATAGAAATTCCTCAACAGAGTAAAAAGCATTTTGGATGAGATGATTGTATAAAGCTGACTTGAAGCTTACTAAGCTACATGTGTGTCCAAATAATTTGAGTGCATGGTTGTAGCAGATGATACCTTGATAACTAGCAGAGTCTTGTCCTAGAGCCAGACGAGAGTAGGGTAGTTGTAGTTCATTACCTCTTCTTTACATTCATGGTTATTATGTAAGTCAGTATGGTTAACTCAGTGAATGTGCTCTTACAAGATTTTTTATAATGTAGTCCTGCTAGACATCATCACTTTTTTTATTGCTTAAAAACTTTTATTGTATGGACTGAGTTCCTCCAGAAAGGTAGTCCATAAGATAGGATGGATTGTACAAGTCCATAGTAGATCAGATTAAGCACATGTAGTGAGACTGTTCCACGTATTTGCTTTATTACAAAACACATATAGCTCATTTTTGTAACGAGGTTTTCTATGTGTGCCTCCCATATTAATTTTTGATCTATAGTCAGGCCTAGATACTTGAACAGATTCACTTGCCCTATGGATGTGTTTTTAACCCTTATTAGGGAGCAATAATCATAGGAGATGTTTTTTTGTTGGAAGACCATGAAGACTGTTTTACTGATGTTAATTGCTAAACCACTATTTTCACACCATCTGGCGATTTCCTCTGCAGCTGAGTTTGCTGTTTTTATAGAGAGCGGAAGCTTATTCTGTGCCACTATTTTACTAGTATCATCTGCATAGATGATCGTTTTCTGCTGAACCACACTTGAGAGTTCTATGTCACTCATAAATATTATGAAGAAAAGTGGAGACAAAGTTGAACCCTGAGGAACCCCCGTTGAAACAGAAGCAGCTCACGATTTCACAAAGTCAATAACGACTATCTGAGATCTGATTTTTGTATATGATATTACCCAATCATTTGCAACTCCTCTAATTCCAATTCGGTACAGTTTTTCCAGCAGTAAATTATGGTTCACTGTATCGAACGCTCTACTTAGGTCAAAAAACAGAACAACTGGAAATTGTTTGTTGTTAAGGTGAAAATATATGTCTTCGCAGTTCATTTATTACAGTTGAAGTTGATCTTTTTTGTCTGAAGCCATGTTGGCAGCTAGAAATAAGTTTGTGATATTCAACAAAATTACCCAGTCTCAGATAATAGCTAAAATCGATAATTTTCGCAACCTGAGATTGTAAGCATACATTACGGTAGTTGGCCACTTCGTTTTTAGATCCCTTTTTTTATGTATAGGTACCGATTTTAATATTTTTAGTGCTTCCGGGTATTTTCCATCAACAATTGACTTATCTATTATGTGAGATAGTGGATAGCATATCACATCACGGACAGTTCTTAGAGCCTTACCGTGGATTTCATCTATACCAGGTGATGTGGTTTTTGTTGTTTTGGTAATGATATCCTGAACTTCTATATCAGTTGTTGGGTACAAGAATAGTGTGGTATTTGATAAGGGGGATAGCTTCAGATTATTTGTTATTGGATCTGTTTTTCAATTCCCATGAAAAAATTATTGAAGTGGTTGCCAATGTCATATTTATCTGTGGTATGATTATTATTGATAGTGAGCTCAATTTTGTTTTTTGCATTATTCCTTGTTTCATTAATAATTTTCCAACTCTCCTTGCTTATATTATTTGCATTCAATATTCTTTCGTTGTTGTATTCTGCTTTAGTTTTTGTCACTAGTTCTTCATAAATATATTTGAGTTGTTTATATCTGTTTTTTATTATCTCGTTTGATGAATATTTTGCTATTTTATACATATCACATACCGTTTGATGCAATTCCTTGATTTCTTTATTAATCCACGGTTTCTCCCTACTTGTTTTTATTTTTATTTTTTTCAATGGAAAAGCAATGTTGTAATGGTACAGAAGGGTTGTATTGAAAATATTATATCCTTCGATCACATCATCAGCTGTATATACAATACATCCTCCCATTTTTCATTCAACAGTGCTCTGAAAGTTATCATCTGAGTAGTTACGTTTATAAATATGTTCTACACTACAATTATGTGCTGTTGGTAATGCAAATGTACAAGTTTGAAATTTATGATCTGAAAGATGTGTATCTTCAACATAACAATCAGTTGGCTGGAGATTTGTGTACACCGCATCTATACTTCTATTAATAAGTGTAGGCTCAGTTATAATATTTTTCATGTCAAATTCAAAGAATATATTTTTAATTTTTCTCGCTTCTAAGTTGTTTGTTAAAGAGTCTATATTAATATCACCACATAGAATGTAGTATTGTACATCAGATCACTATTTGGTGTTCTGTACACTGTGATAATATACAATTTACTCTTTTTATTTGGGATTTCTAAAACAGCTACTGTTGCTTCAAAACTTTTCTCTATACTTTTGTTGAAAGTGAAAGGTTTGAGAGGAAGATTTTCTTTTGATAGGATACATACCTCACCATGTTCCTACAGTTTTCTACAGTAACTACTTATCAATCTGTATTTAGATAAGTTTAGTTTTTCTATTTTCGCAGAGGTAAGCCAATGTTCTGAGAAGCATAGAATGTCTGGTGATTGTTGGTCTAGTAGAACTTCCAGTTGATTTATTTTTCTTGGTGCCATGCCTTGAATGTTGAGATGCATTATAACCAGTAGTTCTGTATCTACTATTTGTCTATTTTGTTGTACTGTAGGTACTACGTGACACATAATGTGAAGGTAACCCACCTAGTATAATAGCTGCAATATCATCGTCTAGAATTTCCTTTCCAATATCAGATAACTTATGTGCATTATTTATAATTCCAGTAGTATATGCTTCTAGTGAATCATAGTCTGACAATTTCATACGATACAGGTTTCTCTGAAAATTTAACTTCCTTCCTAGACCCTTATATGCATATAGTTCTTTGTGGATTTGCTGATGCAGATTTGGTGAATGCAGAAAATCATAAATCTACTTCAGGATATGTTATACAAGTGTTTGGAGCCACAATTTTATTGGCAACACGAAAACCATTTGTAGTTACCTTAAGCTCCACAGAGGCTGAATACATAGCATTAGTAAATGCTGCAAGTGAACTTGTATGTGTTATAATTATTCTTATGGAATTACAGTTATATTCTGGATTATCAATTATATATGAAGACAATCAACCCTGTATAAACAGTCTTGAGAAGCAAGACTATAAAAAACTAAAACACGTTGATGTGAAATACAATTTTATATGTGACCTAGTGCATGACAAAATTATAAAAGTGGAATACAAAAACACACATGATCAATTAGATGACATTTTACACAAAGTTTATTAGCTCAAAAATTTGAGTCATTTTGTTTTTTAGTTGATTCAAGAAAACATTAACGTTGTTGTTTTGTTTGTGTATTCATGTTCACTGTGGTTAGATATTGTATGTTTTATTGAAGGAAATTACAATTTAACATTTTGTTAAAAACAATTCTACCGCTGTGATGAAAAAAAATCAATTGTCATACATATAATATATGTCATATTACACAATTCTAAATAAGATATATTTTTGCTGATAAATCCAAACAGAGGTGTTTCACATTTTTCAATTATATCATACATATGTTTTAATGGTATAAACATATTTTGTTACTATTACATTTAAGTATTTTTGATAGATTTTTCTAAATTATAAGGTATATTTTTCACTAAAAAAATTATTTAAATATTAATCTCATACAAGCTTGTATCTATAGTGGTTTATTCTCCTAAAACAAACATTTCAATATTTTAAATTATCTTATCAGTTATTAATTTAAATATAAAATATAACAAATTAAAAATATGAAAATTGTACTTAAAATTAAACAAAAACTTTTCTCACAACCAAGCACCATAAGAATGTTTTTATTGAATAATAATAGTATTCAGACTAATTTTATTGTTTGAAATTATCAAATATTAGTATTTTTAGCTTTTATGTGTTGGTGTAAATGTTACTTTTCCTTCCATAACTAAAAAAATTACACTGCAAATATAAACAAAAATTCTAGTGAAATGGATTTTTTTGGCTTTAGGGCTGAACCCATGCAGCCAGAAACTATGTGCGTATCAAAAACCAACCACTCTTTATAAATATAGGCGCAGTATGTCTGAGTGTACTAAAGGTCTAAAAAAAGTATTAGTTACAGAAAAAAGTAAAAAAAAAAAAGTATTATATAATTAGTATATTCTGAGTGTACTTGTATTAAGTACTTACATACTTGTAATTAACTAACCTAGCAAAGAGGAAAATACGGGTTTTACACTTTTCTCGCCCAGGGGTCGTTCAGGGCATTTTTTTATAAAAAAGACAAACACAGGTAGACCACGGGTAGGTAGGTATATATACAATAGGTGAGTTATACAAAGGTAACGAGCCTAGAATATCTAATGACTTAAAGATTAATTTTAGCTTCAAAAACAAAATGTATCAATGCATCAAATATAGTTTTGTCGTTTGTGGATAGCAAATACATAATATTGAAAGGGCATAGCTGAATAAGTCTTTGTAATAGTTTTTTAGATTGTTGTCCATAACTCCTACAATTGAAAAAAATGTGGTCCAAATAGGAAATTTCGTTGCAATTTTCGCAGATGTTACTTTCCAGAATTTTGATTTTATGCAGGTGTGCAAGATAACATGCCTGTCCAAATTTCATTCGGCATATAGTTGTAATATATTTTCTAGGGTAATTGTAATTCTCATACCAATAATATGTTTTTTTTTTAAATTTGGTTCAAGTAAAGTGTATTGAGTAGGTTTTGTTATGCAGTACTGCTGATATATGTTTGACCATGTTTTATACATATTACTTCTGGACAAATTTATTTGTTCCTCTACAGTGGTTTCCACATTACTTTCTTCTCCTGAAAATATACTGCTTTTTGCCAATTGATTTGCTACTTTGTTATACATAATTCCCGAGTGTGCTTTAACCCATACAAATATGTGTTTATTTGGAGACTTAGCAATTGTGTTTTTTATTTTAGATGACTATTTTTTTTCATTTGCATGTCAATGTTCGCTCTCTTTAATTTAAACTTACAATATAAAATACAATTTGTTATACCGGGTGATGCTCCCTGTGTTTCTTAATTTGGTATCTATTACAATACCCTTTTACCCTAAGGTGTCAGGTTTGCATTTAATTTTTGTATATAAATTTTTTCCAGTCTTTCTTGTTAATGTTTTTGCATCTTCCCAGGATTTACCTCTCTTTTTTAGTATATTACCCAATACTGTATTCCATGTTTTTCTTGGTCTTCCTTTTTTCCTTTTTATTTGTATTTTTGCCTCATATGTCCTTTTAACTTGTCTATTGTTGTCCATTCTTTGAATATGTCCCCACCAACTGAGTTGTCTTTGTTCTATACATTTTAATACAGGTTGGACACCTAATTTTTCTTTTATATTTGTGTTTCTAATTTTTTTTTCTTGTTGCTCCAAATGTTCTTAGTTATTTCATTTCTGCTTCTTGTATTTTGCTTTTTTGCTTACATGTAAGAGTCCAAGACTCGCACCCATAAATTAGAACTGGTCGATCTATTGTGTTATACACTTTTACTTTTGCTTCTTTAGTGATTTCTTTTTTGTTTATAAATTTTTGGTTCATGGCATAGTATAGCTTAATTGTTTTCTCGATTCTTTCATTTATTTCTGCATCTTGTTTTCCTGTTTCGTCAAAAGTTACTACTAAGTATTTGAATTCATTTACTTGTTCTATTTGTACATTATCTATTTTAATTTCTGTGTTGATCTTCTGATTTACTATTACAAGTATTTCTTCTTCCATAACAGCTTTCCATATATTCAGGTTTTCTTACTTCACAATCCATTGATTAAGCTCAGTGCATTAAACATAAGAGTTAAAGACTTAAAGGGCCACATTCATAACACAACTAATTAACTAATTACTTTTTGGTATGTACATAGATGTACTTAATTTTATGAATTATATAGTTTCATCCTATTACTGTCTATTATGCCTTCATAAGGAATTTGCGTGTTTTGGAAGCCAATGATATCATTGACCACATACCTATCCTCAGACAGTACTTTTACTACTTCATAAGGTCCTCTAAACTTTGGTATTCGTTTCTTTGATGCTCCTGGGGTATTGTCAAAATTGCTTATCATCACATACTGTCCTACTTTAAATTTTTGGCTCACCTTATGCTTAGCATTATAATAATTCTCATTGGCTTTCTGTGCCTTTTTAATATTCTCCTCCGCATCTGATCGTAGTTTGCATAAGTCTCTTTCCTCCTCATTAATGGTTTCTAGAGCCTCCTTCAAGTTATCCCTAATTTTTCCTACCTGATCTCTGCCAAATAGTAATCTAGATGGGGTTTCACCTGTGGATCGGTTAACAGTGTTATTGATGCAGAACTCTACTTCGCTTATAGCAGAGGCCCAATCGATTTATTTTTCATCTACTATTTTACCTAATAATGTGGATAATAACCTGTTTATGCGTTCAATCTGTCCATTTGCTCTCGGGCATCCAGTAGCTATCAGTACATGTTTGATATCATTTTCAGCCAGAAATTCCGTAAAATCGTGTGAAGTAAAGCATGATCCTCTATCTGACACAATCACTTTAGGTGTGCTATAATTTGAAAAGTAATATGTCAAGTGTCTGATGACTTCTTTCGTATCTGTTGATTTGCATGGGTAAAATTTGACGAATTTAGTGAACCCATCAATGATTTCAAATAAATGTTTATTACTGTACCTGGGTTTAAGTGGTCCATAGTGGTCTATACGTATAGTCTCAAATGGCAAGTTTCCCTTTGGTATATTGTGTAGGTACCCTTCAGCCTTACCTCCCTTTGGGTTGAACTGAATACACTTTAAGCAGGTAACAATGTGATTTTTTATCTTCGTTCTCATCTTTGGGAACCAATATATTCTGGAAATGTTTTCAAAGGTTTTGTCCAGTGCAAAATGTCCCATTTCATTGTGGTATTTGTGAATTATAGTAAATTCCATGCTCTCGGGTACATAAAAAAGAATATTGTTATTGGCTTTCCTGTAAACTAAACCATTGTGTAGCTCATAAAAAGGGTGTTCTGAATTTTCAAGTGTTTCTTTTATTCTCATAATACCATCGTCAGTGCTTTGTTTCACTGCAAGCGTTTATTCAATAGTATTTCCTTCGAGGATCAGGATAGAATTGGCACGGCTCAACGCATCAACATGCTGCATGCGTTTGTTACCTCTATGTTCAATTGTGTAATTGTACTCCTGTAAGTAGAGGCACCATGTCATAATACGAGGAATTATGTCTTTCTTTACCAGGGTTAACCTGAAGCTGTCACAATCTGTCACTATTTTGAATGGAATTCCCTGGAGGTAAACATGAAATCTTTTTATGGAATAAATGATAGCTAGGCACTCTAATTCATAACTGTGATATTTGGATTCATATTCACTTGTTCGTTTGCTAAAATAACAGACAGGGTGGAACTGATTATCTTTCTGCCTTTGACTTTGATTTTTGAACATTTTATTAACTTAAGAAAAAAACACCTGTTAACTCCAGCGACGACATTGTAAAACTGCCGCTGGTGCCGTTAGTGTCTACTGATATGATCGTTCTAACTTTTTGTTTTTCGTTTCTTAGCTCTACAAGTAGTATTCTTTTAGATATCGCTCTATACTTTACAATTTGCTTTGTTAATTTTTTATGTATTATACATCCGACTCATGCCATGGCTCTCTGGTTTAAGTTTACTCCGCTGTATATTAGAATGTGGTAATTTCGCATTCGAATTTGTCCTTTCTTCTTTGTTTTGATTATTGTTAGAATCTGTAGGTTTGTTTTTTCAAATTCATTTATCAATTCCACTTTCTTCCCTTGTAGACTTCTAGTATTCCAGGTCCATAGTCTCCTTATTTGTTTTTCTTTCATTTTTCCTTGTTCCATTTTGTTTTTATGTTAGTTCCAATTTCCAGTCTCCTGTCCGTTTTCATTGCAAGTTTGTTTTGTTCTTTTCGTTCCTTATCTGTCCTCTATAGTTTTTTTTGTTGTTTTAAATATTTTTTGGTATTTGTCGTCGATGTTTTTCGGTGATCTTTCCCCTACGGTTCTTTTCTGCCTGTCGGTAGTAGATTGTTCCTCCTCCTTGTTTTCTTCTTTGTTTGGCTTATTTTTCTCTAGTACTTTGTTATTTATTATTAATTTGTTATATTTTATTATCGCTTTGTGTCCTTTGCTCCTTGCTTGTTTTAGTTGGGGTATTAGTGCTCTTCTTTCCTCTTGAATATTCTTTGGATAATCTTCATCAATCCATATTTCGGTACCTTTAAGATATTTGGCATTTTTAATAATTTGAATTTTCATGCTTTCTTTCAATAATTTTATTATTATTGGTTTCGTTCTATTTTCTGTATATTTTCCTAGTCTTCGAATTTTTGTTTCGGTTTCATCTTCCTTCTCTTCGTCAGTAACTCCTTTTATTATAATATTTTTGTTTGTCCGAGCGTTTTAATTTTTCTATTCTGACTTCCTGAGTTTTTCTTTTTTCTTTTAGTTTATTGTTTTCCTGTTTTACTTCTTGCAATTCTAACACGATGTTATCCAATTTCTGGGCCATTTCTTTCATATTTCTCTCAATTTGTAGGAACATTTCTTCTATTCTAACCATATCTCCCATTTTTACTTCTTCTCTTCTTCTTCTTCTTATTCGTATTTAAGATCTTGGGATCTGTTAGTTTTGAAGGTTCCTCTTATCATTTCCTGGGAGGTGGACTGCCAACTGTCCTTCCATCTCTTAGGTGGTCTACCGGGTGCTCTTTTCCCTGTTGGTTTCCCTTCAAGTGCGATGCGTGGCAGTCTGCTCTCCTCCATTCTTCTCACATGAGCGTACCAATGTCTTTTTCTTTGTCTCCCCCATCTTACGATGTCTTGCACTCCACATTGTTCCCTGATGTCACTGTTTCTAATTCGGTCCCTTCTTGTTTTTCCCACTATAGTCCTGAGCGTTTTCATTTCGGCTACTCTAAGCTTGCTTTTCATTTTGTTGGTTTCTTATGATCGTGGAAAAAGCAGACCCCAGTTAACCTGTCGGAAGTCTGACTTTTATCGATCTAGAGTTTTTAATAAATTAAGTTTATTAGAATAATACTTCTTTGCCTTACTGATTGTTCTGAGGGTCTGGCAACATCGCTTTTTATCGAGTCAAGATTCTGTTGTAGATAATGTTCAAAGTTAATTATTTATTTCGATAACTCTTCACAGTCACTAAAATGTTTTTTGGGTAAATAGGTAAAATACGTGTTTTTATGTCGGAGTTTTTTGGTCAGAGCTGAGCCTAACATATATTTCCTACATTTTCTTTATCGTGAATTATGCCATACTACAATAAAATAAGTTTTGTTCATGATACTGTTCAAATTAGTTACACTCCATATCTAAATTTGTCTTTCACAGAAATAAAAATTATTAAACTCTGCAACTGAATCATATAGTTTTAAGAGTTTCAATGTTACCACTTACTATTTGTATGAATTATTAAAGTTCTCAAAGTCCTATACAAATAAAATTCTGATTTTAGATTTTGGTACCTCTCAGTAGTAGCATGTTACCATGACACAACAACCTGTGAATGGCACGAATACAAAACCTACACTGATTACGAAATCGAGTATGATATCTGGCTTGTAAATGGCAATCCTAACGGTTCGTCATATAGTTCACTAACATACCAATTTTCTTTTGACAGACAAAACACTCTAGAACTTTACTTGGTGTTTTGGTTGTGTTATATGGTATTGGTGCCACTTCAATGCCACGCAGTCAAAACTCAGAAGCACCCAGTAACCAGACTCTTCACAGCAAGTTTGTTGCTGGATTTCATAGCACTTTGTCTCATTTTGGTACACACTTTGAGATATGCTTTAGATGGAGAAGGGTATCCTAAATTAGCTATGACTGGAGATATATTTGATATTTTATCTAGGGTGAGTACTGCTTTTCATAACATTTGCTCCTGATTATATTACATAGCTGTAACTAACGAATTATATACTGAAGCTGAAAGATGATAATTAATAATGATATATACACAACATGGTCTAAAAATAACTGCACTCCATAAACTTTTTTTTTAAAAAGGTTTTAAACCACATTCAATATTGGCTAAATTAATTAAAAAGTATTTGGAAACCTGTCACACAAATTTATGAGCATTCGAAGGAAGAAAAATATACCTTTCTAAAGCTGCTAACATTTAATAGATGGACTACGTGTTCTATGATTTAAATTAAAAGTTGAGTTATTTTTAGATCACAATGTGTTTACACTTTACAGTGCTTCCTGTGATATTAACTTTATTTCAGACTACATTTATGCTTCTACTGCTTCTTTTAGCTAAGGGATGGGCTGTAACTCGTTTAGAATTGACATGGAAACCTCTTGTATTTGCCATATGGTTGTGCTATGGTATAGTGCATATTCTTTTGTACGTTTGGAATTTAGTAAGTATACAATAAATATATATTATTTTTGGAGCTTCTATCAAACAGTACTTTTTTTTTAAATTATCTTCCTTTATAAGTATAAAGTATATCTAGTTTTTTGTTTACAGTAAAACCAAAAAGTATAGAAAGTGGAATGATCTCCAAGGTATTGATGAGTGGCGAATCGTAGTATTACATACATAACTGAATTTTAAAATACTCAAGAATAAATGTTAAAAGTACAGTATCCGCCAAAATAAACTACCAAAAATAAAAATTAATTTTTAATTTCTGTAATGTAAGTGTTCAAAATGTTCACCATTTCGACGCAAACAAGCTTCATATCGATTTTGTAAGTCAATAAACATATTTATAAAAAGTGGTTGATGTAACTGCCGAAAAATATTTTGTATTCTTTCCCGTAGTTCGGCAATATTCGCCGGCGGATTTTCCGAGTGAAATATTTTGTCCTTCATTATGCCCCAAATGTATGCGTCAGGTGGCGTCAGATCAGGTGAATGAGAAGGATATTCGAAGTCTGTTCCCCGAGAAATTATTCTATTATCGAAATGCTGACGGAGTAAGTCTAAGGTGCGCACAGCTGTATGGCTCGTTGCACCATCTTGTTGGAACCATTGTGTGCGAAACTGTAGATTTCGTGCACGGCAAAAGTTATTTAGATCTCTCACAAAAGGTATAATAATTTTCTCTCTATAACGCTCTTGGTTGACAGTAAGTGGATTCTGATTATCATCTTCAACGAAATAAGGACCAATCATTCCATGACCAGATACCGCGCACCAAACGGTAACTCGACTGTGGAGTGGTTTCTCTACAATGACATCAGGACGTTCAAATCCAAGGAAGCTGGTTGTTTGTCGATTAATATAGCCGCTAAGATGAACGTGACTCTCGTCTGAAAACCATATGTTTTTCAAAAATTCGGGATCTTCGTAAATTAAACTCAACATACGACCACAGTAAATTTCTCTTGCACGTTTGTCCGCAGCTTTTAGTCATTGTCCAACTTGAATACGGTATGGATAACCACCAATTGATTTGAACATTCGACGTAAAGACGTTTCACTAATGTTGAGTTTACATGCAGTTCTTACAAGACTTATTTGAGGTGATTGCACAACTTGGTTAAAAACAAGTCCTTCATTTTAGTTAGTGCATACTGTTTTTCGACGACCTGAAGAACCTTTACGTTGACACAATACACTACCAGTGCGACGAAATTTTTCAACAACAGCTAACATCACACTTTTACTAGGAGCTGCTTTATTAAATTTTTGTTGATATTTTATTGACACCTGTTCTAAGCTTGGACCATCATTACGACCTTTTCCGTATGAACGAAAATAATGCTCTACCAAAAAAACTTTTTCTTCCGTTGTTAGAACCATTTTTAAATCAAATTTAACTGCAGCGTACTATTAATATATCAACTAATGACAATTAAGTCAAATATGACAAATCCATATTACAAAAACAACTCCACAGCACTCTCGGTTTCGGTACTGTTTATTTTGGCGGATACCGTATTAGTTCTCGAATTTTTTAAAGTATTTCCGAATTATACACAAAGATAAAGAAATTTTAGAATTAAATATGACAAAGCTTTTTTCTTGATGTTTACCTTTGGAGGTCGTTACACTTTCTATACTTTTTGGTTTTACTTTAGTTCTCAATTTTTTCTTAGTTTTGTAAGTTCTTAGGCTTTGTTGAAATTTAATTCCTTCTTCATTTTACCGGTTCCATTTTGGTCTTCTGCCTGTTTCCAGATATTCAACTATTCATTTTTAATTAATTTAATAGTTACTTATATTGTTATATCTCCTATTTTTCAGGTGATTTCACTCATTTACATAATAATTACATTCCATTTTCTTTAAACAAATATATAGAACAGTTAGTAACATTGTTATTTAGTTTACTATCTTAAGTATTATTTCAGACCGAAGTGGACATAATAGAAGATATCGATGAATATCAAACATGGCCAGGATGGTTAATAATAGTTTTCAGATCCTTGATAATGATCTGGTTTTTATATGAATTGCGTACTACTATGTTATACGAACATAACACTCAAAAATTAAACTTTTTGCTCCATTTCGGAGCTTCCAGTTTAGTTTGGTTCATATATTTACCAATATTGGCTCTTATAGCATTGCACGTGTCCGCATTGTGGAGATTCAAGCTATTATTAGGTGAGTATTATGTCCAATTATATATGTAGAAGAGAGAGAAAAGTGTACAAGACATACATTAAACTTGAAAATTGATAATGTTTGAACATGACGCTTTGGAAATGTTTCAGAAAAGCTTGATGAAACTGAAAATGGTGTTGTGTCCCATATGCCATACTTACCTATAACCCTTAGTTACCTACTGGATATGTTATATCGTTTTCTAAACAGAGGGACATTCGTCTCTTGTTTCTTTGACGAATTTATTGGTCTACATATTGTGTCGTAGTGATTGAAATTTCTTACGCACTGCATTAGTTGTCTTCACATGTTTGATTTAATTTAGTTTTAGAGTATTACTTCGGATCCAAATGTATCCAGATACTGCCCAGCTTTGTTGCTTAGTTAGTTGTAAATGGTTTTTAGTGATCGGAGAATAATATAAGTTGTTAAGATTCTGGCAGTAATTAAATAGTTTCGTAGCTCTGCTTGTTCGTTAGAATCTAAAGTAACTAACAACATCCTCAAATGCACTTCTTCATTCATATTAGAATCTATGTATTTCAATTTGGTAGTTGACTGAAATTGAATATTTATATATGGGCTCTTAACTCACATCACTGGATTATGGGTATGTAATTATTCAATTAAAATAAGTACAAAATTTTGAGACAATGTGGCTTTGGCATTTCCATGGAAACAAAATTCCTCTATCTACAATTTTTCAATGCTAAAGTCTTATATGGACTCGTAAAGTTTGTGTATTGGAGGATTTATTGAACAACATTTGACCTAAAGTACTCGACTTTCTGTTGGGTGATTGACTGAATGTGAAATAGTCCAGGTTTTCTTTAATCATCTAAATTATATTTTAAAGAAAGTCATTCCACGTGTGGCCTCTGAACGTGAAGGTATTATTTTCGTTCGAGTGCTCATTAACGTTATCAACACAAGTGATTAGTTTTTTGTGTCTAATATTTGCTGGCCCATATTGGTATCTGTCTATTTACACTGTTTGATACTTAAAATGGATTCTTCTATAGGGCAGTTGTTTGGTCTATATAGTTTATTAAATATTTTGGTGCCCAAAATATTTTAACATGTCAACTCAACCCACTGCACGAAATTCTGCTGCCACTAAATCAAATTCAAAAAAATTAACTTTGACACCTAAAACATATCCTAGTAGAAATCAAGCTATCGTAATAAATGCACTTCCAGATACAATTCTCTTCGATTACATCAGAGCACTCTGTGAAATTGTAACACCAAAAAGAATCACCCATGCTTCCCGTATATCTAACCAACGTACATATATGCACCTTTCTCGCATCTACTTTAGTCGTTGATAACCTCCTTAAAAACCATCCTTCAGTTGCCATTAAAGAAGAAATCGTTCTCACACGCAGACTGATCAGCCATTCTAAAAGATTACTAAGATCTAACACATGTCCCTCAATTCCTAAGCAACTCATCGAATAGGCTCTAAAAAACGATCTCGGACTTCAACTTGCATCCCCCATCACCAATAACCGTACTGGCTCACCTGAAGAAGATTATTCCCATATCCTAAGTTTTCGTCGGTCCATCTATGTCGTACCAGACAAAGATAACTTTGAAATAGAAACCTCTGTTTCAATACATTTCGAAAATACTGCTTTCTGGATCTTCGTTACCTCGGATAAATAGGAGCGTTTCCTCTGCAAACAAGCTGGACATACTGCAGATATCTGCCAAAATCCTCTTGACACTTCCTCCCTCTCCACAACTACCCCTATCCAGAATGATTCTACCGATAATATTTCTAATGATCCTACTTTTTCTCCTACCACTGCCCTTATATCCTCCACCAACAATCATGCAGGCAACACACCCCCTCCTTTAGACCAACCTATTCCTAGTATTTGTGGTCTCAAACGACTTCATACTACTGATTCTAGCCTCGAATCGCCCCCTGTAATTATCTCGTCTGTTCCTCAGATTCACTATCTGACAACGCCTTTCGTGCCTCCAGGCCTGCCATCCCCAAAAAAAAGTCCACTCTAACACTCTAGAGTGGTTCCCAACCTTTTCTGGACCACCGCCCCCTATAGAAGAGAACAAAAATTTCACCGCCCACCCCCAGTCGCTGGTTAGTCCAAGGTAGTTAATTTTATTTGAATATCATCTGTACCGTCCCAATTGATCTGTATTTAGCTTTAATTTCAGTTAATGCCTAAATTTTATTTTAGAGGAATAATGAAGTAGAAATTTATTAAACGACTACCAAATATACATTAAAATTGTTTATTAAACTTTTAAATATAAACACAGAATCAATAAGAAATACAATCACAATAGAAATAAGAAATGCAATACAATAAGAAATACAAAATTAATAATAAAGAAAAAATCAATGAGACGGTTGAGGCTGGTGGAGTGTTACCAGTTTGTTAATATCGGGTTCCAATTTCGTTAACATCAATCGCAGATCACCACGTTCAGTGATGTGTAGTCTGTTCCTCTTCTTTGACAGCAAATCAGTTACTGCACTGAATGCACGCTCAGCCATATAGGACAAAGGAAATGCAATTAACAACTTCTGTACTATTGTCCACAATCCAGGATAGAGAACTGGTATTGATTTTTGAAGCCAGAACTCTTGATATCCACGTTTGAATTTTACTTTCACTTCTTCGTTATTTGTGAGTTCTAATAGCTCCTCTTCCAAATTTGATGAGCCTTCAGTATCTGTGTTTGCGAAAGGATCTATAACCCAACTTGGTATTTCCATGTTTAAAATATCTTGGAAACGCTCTGTAAAATCAACATGAAGAACTTCCAAGTGGTGGCAGTAAGTAAGTAAATTTTCCGGTTTTGCAGACACTGTTGATAATGTGGGAAAATGGTTGTACTCACCTCTACCAAGATTCCTTTTGAATATAAGAAGTTTTCCTGCAAAAGCAGCTATGACGTTTTTAGTTTTAATTAAATTTAAATCATCACCTTGCAATTGTAGATTAACTTGATTAAATACTTTAAACAGGTCCGTCAAATAAGCGATGTCATTTTTTGACGTAATCAGATTTTCGCGCAATTGTTCGTTTTCTTCAAGAAATTCCAACACTGAGTTAAATAGATTGAAAAAACGATTCAGACAAACACCTTTAGAGAGCCAACATACTTCTGTGTGCAGCAGCAAGCGATTGTAGTCTTCATCATTTTCATTGCAAAGCTTATGAAACAAACGGTCATTCAATGAATTGCTTCTAATGATATTGATTGCTTTAATAACGTTATTGAGGGACGCATGCAGACGTTCATTTAACTTTTTTGCAACCAAATGCTGACGGTGAATAATACAATGTACAGCGAGTACATTTGGCACTGCTTTTCTCAAATGTGCTATAAAACCCTTATGACGCCCGGTCATTGCTGGAGCACCATCAGTAGCAGCAGACAAAATATTGCTAATAGGCATTTCTTTCTCTTGAAAAAATTCTTGCATGATATTAAATATAGAATGTCCCTTTGTATCAGATTCCAAATTCTTAGCAAATAATAACTCTTGATGAATTTTTTCTTCTTTTATAAATCGTACATATGATAAGAGTAGAGCTTCGTTACTTGGTAGAGTTGATTCATCGAGTTGAATGGAAAATTTGCAAGTCTTTAGGTAATCGCATAATGATATTTCAACTTCATTTGCCATTTCATCTATTCTTCTTTGCACTGAATTATTACTGAGAGGAATTTTTTTAATGATATCAAATGGTGTCTTATGATGGAGAACAGTTTTTAATATCTCTTCGACTGCCGGCAAAATTAATTCCTCGCCAATGGTGTGGTTTTCCTGACTTTGCGATTAACAATGAAACGTTATATGAGGCTCGTAGCCCATCATCGTCTCGTTTAGAAGACGATGCAAAAAGGTTTGATATAGTTGGCTGTTTTAAATATTGTTTTTCGAGTTCTTGAAAATAGAATATATCTTTGTTCTTCTTATCAGGATGCATTTTATGTAAATGCTCTTGTAGCCTAGAAGGTTTCATAGCTTCAATTGAAAAAACTTTTCGGCAAATTAAACACATAGGTAATGATTTGTTTGTAGAAGATTCCGCAAATCCATATTAAAAGGCTGCAGCGCCCACAGTGGGGCGGTATCGCCCACAGGGGGGCGGTATCGCCCCCGTTGGGAACCAATGCTCTAGAGCCTATGTTTGTTATAGTACAATTGTGTCAATAAAAGAGGGGTTTTAGGTGACGGAGGGTTTCGGCTATGATGTCTCGGGAAGGGCATTCATAATGGTGATTGTCAGAATTTCTATAATGATTTTGGTATCCGTGGAAAGGCCGTAAGGAACATGGAGTTTTTCCAGTGTAACTAAAGTTTTTAGGGGTGGAATGGAGGGAGGGTTGAGTGGAGTAGATGATGTTGATAGTGATGTTAAGATCGCCGATCGAATTGTGGAGTTTGTTTAGGAGTGTGGAAGGTGCCATTGAGGAGGAGGTTTTTAGGAGGACGGTTTGGTTAAAGTTGGATTTAAGGTAAAGGATGTATCTGTTCAGGAGTTCTAGGGCATTTAAAAGGTTGAATAGGGATTTCTGGGTGGAATATTGAGGGGGAAGGTTTCTGAAGTTTAGAGTTTGGGTAGGATTGTTGAGGGGGGTTGAAGTTTGAGTAGGCTGGGGTTTGATTCTCTCGACGAGGATTTCACCCTCGTCGGGACCGGAGGGTTGTCGGGCAATTGAGGAGTGGGAGATTGAAACCTTATGGAGGAAGCGTAAGCTCTAGGGGGAGATGAAAAGGAAGTGTGTTTGGCTCTTTGAATTAGGGAGGTATGATGTTTTGAGAATGTTTAAGGGGAGGTTTAGAGGATGTTGAGTGAAAAGAGAATTTTTTTAGGTTTGATGGGAGGAGGTATGGGTTTTTGATGGTGTGGGTGGATCAAACATTATTTGGTTATATCTTTCTCTGTGTTTAGGACTTCGCGGAAGATGTGGCGACTTCTGGGTTATAATCTGGGTGATTGGGGTCGAGTATGTTAAAAGAAGGTGGCACGTAAGGGAGGGAAATTGTCGTCGGCTGATATCCTTTAGGCACCACGGACGTGGTGTTTAAAGATTTGTGTAAATTGATATTTTCGATTTTATTTAATGTTAGAATTATTTGCAGGTTTGGGAATATGTTTCCCAAGCAATCTGGTATTTTCAAGGCGTTCGTCACCAGCAAATTGTTTATTGTTAATTTAAAAAATTAAATTCGTTTTAGGTATAACATATTCAGCAGACTGTTTTGCATACTGCGTGATGGCCCATCTATTGTGGCCGACTCGTTCAGAACAATATTTCCTACTAAAGGGGCCTTCCTCAGCAGATTTGGAGGAACTGGATGAGTTCAACGAAGCACCTCATATCGTCAATAATTCCTACACTTCGATGTCCAGCATCAATTCCTATGAAATTTGCAAATACGATGCTAGCGAAACACAAAAAACTAAACTAATTAATATAAATACGTGAGATATGGGTAGAAAAATTTTTGTTTTGAATTTTCAATGATTATGTTGAAATGAAAAAAGGGTAATTAAATGAACAAATCACTATCTATAAAGACTGGGTACGTTTTTAGCCGATGTCTTTGTGATTTAAATAGATTCATTGATTGGAGGGTGATTTTCAAAAACATTCAACTAAAGATAGATGAACCAAGTCATTAATAAATCCATAGTAAACATGATCAATCGTTAGGTTTGGAGAGAAAGTCATTTATACTTAATTGGCAATGATGTACTATGCTCCACCTCAATATTTTCTCGCTTGCTCGCCCTAGAATATTTGAAAAACATTGAATAAATCTTTCTCATACTCACAATTACCACCAATATCCTAGTTAAAATCGCTAATTAGACTAATAGATTTGTATTTAGTTGAAAAAAGTCAGTAATGTTTAATTAAACAAAAATGAGAACCGTCTACAGTTTTCAGATTGATGCTGGTCTTGCCAAATATCGCAACACCTCCGTGCTCAGCTTTAGAGCAACAGTAAGACGAAAACAGTGAAAACCCATTTACATACATTATATATATTAATACAGTTCCTCTATTTCAAATTTTAAAGAATTTCATTTTTATATTTTCATATATAATACTTTCGAACAACCCAGTATATAAGATTTGACACTATTTAATTTCTGATGACATTTACATGTCACAATTGGAAAATATATTTAAAATTAAAAACAGATGTCACTGTAGGCATTTTACTGATGAATAAAATAATCCAAATCTACCTTTAGCAGGTTCATAACAAGTTTAGTTTTTTTTTTAAAAAGTAGAAAGTTGGTAACCACAGTGTAATGTGGTTATTTTATTTAAAAAAAAATAATCAGTTGAATTTGTGTATTCAAACGGAGAACATATCTTTTAAGAAGTCTCCAAAGATTGTAAATTAGTTTATTAAAATTTGAATATTGTAAATAATAGTAGAAATTTGTATTCGGCAACTAATTCTAAATTCAGTGCGTGTGTGCTTCATTAAAATCCAGTGGATGATCATGAATTCTAAATTATATTTAGAATAAGTACGAGTTATACAAGCTGTGTTCCGGTCCAAATTCCAAATTATTTGGTGAGTCAAGTCAAAATTTAAAATAATGCATTATTTCATCGAAAACGTCAGGCCTTTAAACACAGCAGAAATTTATAAATTTGATTTCAAAATAATAAAAAGAACCATAAGTATACGTATCAACCATACAATTTAGAGGAAAATATAAAAGTATTGTGAACTAGCATTTGACTTGCCAATTCAGGTGACAATTAAAAAAAATAATTTGAACAATTTGGTATATAGATATTAGATATTCTAGTTTATAATTTATTTAATCTTAATTTGTATTTGGTAGATAAGGTTTTTAGTTATTTGTTAAAAAAAGGGAAAACTAAGATTTGTTTTTACGATTTGGTAACTAGTATTTTTATTTTAACTTACTGTGAATTCATTTATAATTATTTGAAGAAGTTTGATTAAAATTAAATTTATTTCACGCAATAAAAATTTTTGATTAATTTTTGAAAGTGACATTTGGTTGGATTTTAGCGACAGATAATTTCATTGAAATTTAGTGGATGTCAGAAAGAAATTAAATAGCCTTGTACAATTTAGAATCAACATTTACATTATATTACTGGGTAGAAATCAGGAACAAGTATTATAATAAATATTCAAATTGGACAAAACTTGGAAATCATAAAGAATTTATTTTTTTGATAGCGCATTGAACCCAATCTTGAGATAAGAGTAATTAGAAACTGTACATTAAATTTATCTTTCAATAAAATAAAAATTTTATAGCCGGGAATTTTTGACAACAACTGTCAATTTTTGAAATAGATAACATATGTCGCTTTAAGCCGTGTGTAAAATATTGACGCAACCAACATTAGGCGTTATTAAAAATCGATAAATAATAATAATAGTATACAATTTTATAATTCATAATTTTAAAAATCAATATAAATATATTAACAACCACATCGAATATACAATAATGTATTGGACTAAAATAAGAATTGATAGGTTTGAAATGATAAATTCAATGAAAACTCTCCTCAAATGAATAATAAGGGTGGTTGAGAGAATATGAATTTCTCTGATATAATTATTATGAATCCAATAATTATTAGTGTAAATGTTAATTTGTAAAAAAAAATCATTAGATAAGAAAATTTAAAAAGTGTTCAAGAGTAGTGTGCGAAGTCCTTACTTAATCTCTACATGAAATAAAATATCAATCTAGTAGGAATAACAAGTCATCGATGGTTGCTAGGAAAAATAAACATTGATGACAGATTGAATTTTTAAAGAGAGATGTAAAAATAATTATCCTGATAAAAAATCGAGTAAAAAGAATCTACAAAGAAGTTAAATTACACAAAAGAAAATCTGAAACTGAGAAGAATACTTTGTAATTGTTTAACAAAGAAAATTATTGAAATTTGTAAGAAGGAGAATTTAAACTTGAATGATCTATGACAGTTGATAGAAAAATCCAAGTTGCGATATTGATGAATTCCATTATAATAGGAAACATAATTATAAATTAAGAAGAATACTGATCTTATTGTACGGGAAGACAAATTGATATGGATCAATAACTGACAATGAAATAAAGTGACTGGAAATGTATGGGAAGATAATGACGTTACAAGAAGTACAATTTTGAATTACTAGGCCATCCAATTAATAACTAAAAGAAATAAGAATACTTACTGAAGAGTCAAATGTGGTTACGAACTCTAAGGTAAAGTTTTTTATTTACATAAACTGTTTAAACAATATTAGTATAACTTAAAAAACTATTGATCGTTAGATTTAAAGTAAAAAACAATAACTTCTTATTTGATCACTAGAAGAAAAATTATACAAAGGATATTTAAAGAACTCTTATATTAGCAAACTAATAACAAATATTCACCACAATAATAGCAAAACATTTTATCTCTCGAATGTCAAAAAGATTTATAATTTGTGCCATCATTATAATCGTGAAGAATATTTGAATTAGATTATTAGTTTCAATTAAGTTTCAAAGCATTACAACAATTGTATTGATCAATTAAGAAATTATTATTCAAAACTAAATAACTGCATTTTGTAAATAGACTAACAAGTTTAACATTGACAAATAATACAACTCAATAACTATAGAGAAAGAGATCTTTCTTATCGACATTATTTGATTTATATAGTGGTGCCCTCTCTATTCCTATAAGATAACCAGAAAATACAGGGTTGTATTAGATATTTAATTGTTTGTAAAGTTATTGGAACATAATAATTTGAGTGTTTATTATTTTATTTACTAATTATATTACAAGTTAAATTATTTCTCGAGTTTGAATTTATAAAGTAAAAGACGTATCCTCGACCACCATAATTCATTGTTTATGGTTAAGAGTTTCATCCTTATAGACTGAGTATAGCTGGCTCACAATAATAACACACAAAAAATTGATAGACTAATTTCATCTGGCGCTCAACAACTACAATTATAAAAAAATATAAACGTAAATAAATTATCTCAGTATACATATATATTGTTATGAATTGTAATAATATTTATATATTAAATGTTTATATTTTATTTTATTTTCTCTGGGATGTTAGTTGTGGGTTCAAGCAAATAACTGAATTGGCGAATACCAACTCTGTCTTTTGGTATTCACAAGAATAATGTTGGTAATGACCACTGTTTGTTTTTCAAATAGATCATAGAAATAAAACAACCACAATAAACTTTTAATACATAATTTAACAAGCGGTTATGTTTTATTATTTTAAGTGTTCAAAAAATATTCAAAATTTATTATATTGAACGATGAAATAAAACAATATAGTTTGTTTAAATCTTCATTTATTTGAACTAATGTTCAATTTAAACTTGTTGACGCGTTTCACTAACACAGTAGCTTTGTCAAAACGAATGAAGGTAAAATATAAAAATGTTTTAATATATACAGTGCTAAATCTATTTACTAAGGTTAACAATGGTATTGAAAGAAATTACCTGGAAATTCATTCACTACAAACATTCCTAAGCTATCTTCTAGGTAAAGAGGTTCAATAAAGGAGACTGATTGATATTTATTTGGTCGTTAAGGAGATTACCTGAATATTTATTTTTGTTAATCTCTAGGGCCTCTAATAAATTTAAACTAAAGGATTTACCGACTACATGGAGAATTTCAAAATTTGGGTCGAAAATGTGTTGGTTTTCTAATAAATGGTTTGAATAGTTAGAATCTAATTTTTTTTTGTTGTCATATCTACGTTTGTGTTCCGAAATTCTAGTTTTAAAATTTCTAAAAGTTCTACCGATATAAATTTTATCACAATTGTCATTACCACATTTTAATTTATAAACTCCTGATTTGTTTAATTTTGAAGATTTAGATTTATTATTTTTAATGAATTTGGATAAATTGTGATCAGTTTTAAAGGAAATATTCATGTCTAAAGTTTCTAAAAATGATTTAATTTTTAAGGATGGTGTTCCAAAGTATGTTAAGCTTTTAAATTGTTTATTATTTTTATCTGAAGGGAATACATGTTCTAAAGTCTGTTTTTTATCTTTTTATTTATGATATTGTCAATTAAATTTGGATCGTAATTATTATTAACTGCTATTTGTTTTATGATATTTAATTCTTTGGTATAATTATTAATATTTAATGGGACTGTTAAGAGTCTGTGTATCATACTATTGAAAGCTGCTAGTTTATGACTGAATGGATGGACCAAACTATTATGAATTGTAATATCTGTATGTGATGGTTTATGAAATATAGAAAAATCATGTTTATTATTTATATTTGAAATTGTAAGGTCTAGAAAGTTTATAGACTTATTTTGTTCAAGTTCTACGGGAAATTTGATATTATTGTGAATCGAGTTTATGTAAGTAATGAAGCTTTCTAATTGTCTATTTGTACCGATGAAGCTAGCTAAAATGTCGTCCACATATCGGTGCCAGTACATAAATTTTTTACTAAGGGGGTGTTCATGAATTATTTTTTCTATATTATCCATGAAAATTTCTGCTAGTAGGGGGCTGAGAGGGTTGCCCATAATCAAACCATCTTTACTGCTATAAACCTCTCCATTGAAATGAAAATAATTTTGATTCAAACACACTTTTAATAAAGTAATGATATCAGAGTGAATTATAGGATTAACAAATTCCGTTGAGTTTTTAACTGAGAATCGAGGTATGAATGAACAATATTTAGAAATGACATCTATGAGAATCTTTGAAATTTTGAATGAAGGTGCTGTGAAATAAGAAACAACTGGCCTGATTGGGTACCCCTCTTTATGGAGTTTAATTAATGAATAAAGTTCAGGGTGTTGCGGATTGGGTAAAAATGATTTATATTTTTCTTTATCGTTAATTATTGATTTAACGTTATCTACTGCTAATTTTATTTCACTCTGAAATTTATTAGTTGGGTCTTTTTTAAGGGTCTCAAAATTGCTTGCCTGAATAAAATTGTTGGTTTTTAATATATAATCTTCTTTAGGTAATGCTATTACCGTATTTCCTTTATCTGCTTTTGTGAAAATAAGACTATTTGACTTTGATTTTTGTTGAATTGATTTGGCGACTGATAATTCAAAATTGGGTTTGTTAAACTCGACGAATTCTTTTTTAATAATTTCTGAAGCTTTATGTTTTATATTAGAATTATTTGGAAAATTATACAAATTAATTTCTGTTTCTATACCTAGTTTGTTGAAGTTATCCAATGATGAAAATAATTCATGAACACCCCCTTAGTAAAAAATTTATGTACTGGCACCGATATGTGAACGACATTTTAGCTAGCTTCACCGGTACAAATAGACAATTAGAGAGCTTCATTACTTACATAAACTCGATTCACAATAATATCAAATTTACCATAGAACTTGAACAAAATAAGTCTATAAACTTTCTAGACCTTACAATTTCAAATATAAATAATAAACATGATTTTTCTATATTTCATAAACCATCACATACAGATATAGTTCGGTCCACCCATTCAGTCATAAACTAGCAGCTTTCAATAGTATGATACACAGACTCTTAACAGTCCCATTAAATATTAATAATTATACCAAAGAATTAAATATCATAAAACAAATAGCAGTTAATAATAATTACGATCCAAATTTAATTGACAATATCATAAATAAAAAGATAAAAAAACAGACTTTAGAACAAGTATTCCGTTCAGCGTTCAGATAAAAATAATAAACAATTTAAAAGCTTAACATACTTTGGAACACCATCCTTAAAAATTAAATCATTTTTAGAAACTTTAGACATGAATATTTCCTTTAAAACTGATCACAATTTATCCAAATTCATTAAAAATAATAAATCTAAATCTTCAAAATTAAACAAATCAGGAGTTTATAAATTAAAATGTGGTAATGACAATTGTGATAAAATTTATATCGGTAAACTTTTAGAAATTTTAAAACTAGAATTTCGGAACACAAACGTAGATATGACAACAAAAAAAAATTAGATTCTAACTATTCAAACCATTTATTAGAAAACCAACACATTTTCGACCCAAATTTTGAAATTCTCCATGTAGTCGGTAAATCCTTTAGTTTAAATTTATTAGAGGCCCTAGAGATTAACAAAAATAAATATTCAGGTAATCTCCTTAACGACCAAATAGATATCAATCAGTCTCCTTTATTGAACCTCTTTACCTAGAAGATAGCTTAGGAATGTTTGTAGTGAATGAATTTCCAGGTAATTTCTTTCAATACCATTGTTAACCTTAGTAAATAGATTTAGCACTGTATATATTAAGACATTTTTATATTTTACCTTCTTTCGTTTTGACAAAGCTACTGTGTTAGTGAAACGCGTCAACAAGTTTAAATTGAACATTAGTTCAAATAAATGAAGATTTAAACAAACTATATTGTTTTATTTCATCGTTCAGTATGGATCTTCATCAAGTAAAAGCCTCATCTATTCAATTTATTATATTCTCTAAAATTACTTATCTAAATCTCACTCATACTCTCAGGCATACAGTTTTAAAATTATACTTATGAAATTGTTTCTATGAAAATTTGAGGTTAAACAGCTGTGTTCATCAAATGAAAATATAATTTTTGAAATGTTTCTACTTTATTGCAGATTGTTTTCATATTTTAGTAGGGGGACTAGTACATTTCGTTCCTTTATTGAATATGTTTTTATTTTTTTCTACAGTATATGTACGCCCATGAGCAAAAGCAAAATGGCGTCAAATATATTATCATTAACCTGTGAAATGTTTCGTTTGCACCAGTAGTTTCCATGTTGTGGCACACGATGCACTTTGCCATTACACTTTTTCTCACCCAGTACGATTTTTTGACTGCAACTTTTTTCATTTCAACAAACTCCTCTACGATCTTATGATAAAAATAGACTACTTTTTCATTGATATCTCGTATAATATTTTCAAAATGTGAAATCAATAACATGAATAATAGTACGAAACGCCAGATTACTACAAAATAATCATCAGATTGTAAAAATCACACATAAACCACTTTCTGTTGCACATTTGCCATTTTGCATACTGCGAAGTCCGTGCTGCACGTTTTATACTTGTAAATTGTCTTTGTTGTTCTGTTCTTAAATCTGATGATGTTTTGTAGTAATTCGGTATTTCAAGTTTACTATTTTACTTCACTTTGTTTCGGGTTTTTGATATTATCATCAAAATTTGTATAATTGGTTTCACATTTGAGACACTATATGCCTATCAAAATTTCTGCGCGTGTTTGTGTGTTTTGTAACAAATTTTTGTGATATTTTTATTTGTCGATGCACACTTTGGAAGATATTGGTTATATTAGCATTAAAAAAACTTGTTTATAAAAATTGAAACCTTCAGCTGAAGCAAAAAATATATATGTGATGTTACTATTTAAAGCTTAAACATTGTTTGATAGATTTTTGTAAATATTTTTTCATAATTTTCAATTATTGTGGTTGACGTATTGTTTAAGTACTAATTTAGGTATTCTTTATGCACCGATTATATTGTAAAATAGAATTTATTATTTTATGTTATGGAACACTTATTTATAAAAATCCGATTGATGTTTTTTATTCTTCTTAAAAGTATTAATTTTTTACAATAGTTATTAGATTAAGCTTAATATAGTGTGTACAATAAGTAATTTTAATAACTCTACAAAACAGTTTTTAAAATAAATCAATTCAAATATAATTTACAGTGTACATATTTAAAGTTTTAAAGTTTTGTTCAATTAAAAATGCATCTGTAAATACTACACAGTGCTGACAGTATTCGTTCTAAAGTTACAGTGACTTGAAAGTAAACTTTTATACATAAACAATTTTTTATCATTATTTCTTATTGAATTTTTTTTATTAAACTTAATTATTAGCAATCAGAACTATGTGATGACTTAAGAACTAGTTTCTGCAGTTCTTTCGTGACGTGATAAATCCTTCTCCAGTAAGGAGGCTTGCTTAATAATTCTTCAGCTCAATAGGCAAGTTTCTCTCTCTCATATCTGTTCTAGCAGTGGGTGCAGGAGTGTGTTTGTATGGTTTTGAAGTTTTGTGTGGTATTGTCTGCTTTTATCTTTCATGACATCCATGACCATTGGCACGTTGAAGTATTCATGACGACTTTGGTTTGACACATACCAGGGAGCATTAGTGATCATTCTTAGAGTTTTTGACTGACTTCTCCAATTAGATTTGCTTGCACAGCCCCAAAGTTCTATGTCGTACGCCCATATCGGTTTAATTATTGTTTTGTAGAGCAGAATATTGTTTTCTAGTGATAACTTGGATTTCTTTCCAATTAGCCACTGCATTTTTTCAACTTTTAGATCTACCTGTTTTCGTTTTTTGGTTAAGTGCTTTATCGAATTCATTTTGTGATCCAAATGTATTCCTAACTATTTTGTACTTGTCGACCTTTTGGAAGAACCATGTGTGATATAGGATTATGTGTTCCTTGTTTCGCCAAATAACATATAAACGAGTAAACAGTTACACGTGCTAGGTACTATTTCTATAGATCTATACATATTACACAATATAACTTTATAGTTGCAAACGAATAAAGACGTGTTTCTTGGGTTAATTCATTGTACCTTAACCGCCCAGTGATACCATATGGTATGAGCTAATATTTCTGTTTTGAAACAATTTTTAATATTTTTTTTATTGTTAATACACTAATCTCAACTAATATAAGCCAGGTAGAATTAAAAAAACTAAAAATAGTTTCGGTCGCTAATAGGTTAAATGGTGTTATGCATTTTTGTAATGGTTTATTTATATCAGGAATGTACGGAAGTGAAATATACACTGTGTAACTTATTTAACGCATAACCAAAAAGTTACCTCAACTTTGATGTCATGCTTTTTCTTTTGAATTAAACAAGAACAATTGTTTAATGTTTATTGATTAAATGGATGTTGGTAGAAATATAAAATACAACTGACATAATAGTACATACTATACTTGCAACTTGTGACAACTAACTGTTAGCTCATTTTGAAAAAGAAGACGAAATGACCATCGAACTACTTCGACAGCTATCTGCCTTGTGACAACTGTCATAAGCCACTGATAGAGAAAACCAACATGATTTTAGTGTCTCTTAACACCCCTCCTCACTAAAATCTTTTAAACCCAGTAAATTTTTAAATTTTACAAATGAAGTAGTTGGCAACCCTTTTGTAAACATGTCACCTTGTTGGTTCTCACTACTTACATATATAACAACTATAATATCATTTTTATAATAATCATACACAAAATTAAACTTGAGGTCTATATGCTTGACTCGTCTATTGTTAGAAGGATTCTTTATTAGTGCTATGCACCCTTGGTTGTGTTCATAAAACATAATATTTTTAAAATTAATGCCTAAATCTAGAAATAACTTTTTTAACCACAAACCATCAGATACTGCTGCACAAAGAGCAATTAATTCCGCTTCAGTGGTAGATAGTGAGACACAAGTTTGCTTTTTAGTTACCCACATTAATGTGTTATTAAAGACTTTGAAAACATAACCAGAGACTGACTTTCTATCTTGTGTGTCGCCACCCCAGTCTGCATCAACAAAACAATATAAATCTGTATTACTATTTCTTCTATACTCTATACCTACATTTACACTATTCTTCAAATACCTCAGGATTCGCTTTAAATGTACTCAGACTTCATCAGATGCTTTATCTTGGTATCGACTAAAGACATTTACTGAGAAACAAATATCTGGCCTACTGCCTAACATAAGATAGATAAGGCATCCCACAAGTTCTCTAACTGGATTTTTGGTCAACATTTTTGGATCAGTACTTATATTAATCTTTAATTTAGGATCTATTGGGAGTGTTGAGCTCTTACATTTATCCATATTAAAACGCTTAAGAATCGCTTCAGTGTATATAGATTAATCTATTCTTAATAATACCTTATCCCTATCATACATTATTTCTAAACCAAGAAAATATTTGAGCGAACCTTTATCATTAATTAAAAAATTATTCATTAGTTTTGTCTTAATTTTGTTTAGATCATCTAAGTTTGGACCTGCCAATATAATGTCATCTACAGATATAATTAGAAATACTTTCCTGCCCTCAATATTTAGGAAATATAAACAGTAATCATTTTCTGACCTCCAGAAACCGATTTTGATCAAAAATGAATTAATCTCATTGCTCCAGCACTTTGATGATTGTGGAAGTCCATAGAGTGCTTTATTTAATTTTAGTACTTTGTTAAACTCAGATTTTATACCTTGTGCAAAATGTATAAATACATCATCATTTAATGTTCCTTTTAAAAATGCAGATTTTACATCTAGCTGCTGAAAGTAAAAACTTAGTTGATTACCAACTATTAATAGAGCTCTGATTGTAACAAGTTTTGCCACAGGTGAATAAATGTCATTTAAAGTATTATTTCCTTGTGAAAATCCCCTTACTACTAATCTGGCTTTAAATTTATCTTCCTCTTTTTCCTCTAGCCCTTTATAGCTAAATACCCACCTTGTATCCATTATTTTTTGATTATTTGGTTTCTCAACTATTTTCCAAGTTTTGTTTTTGTTTATAGAATCTAATTCTCGATCTATTGCACCGAGCCATTTTTCCTTATCTTTCCTATCTAGTACATCATTAAAATCGTTTGGAATATCATTAACATAAATGCAAGCATCAAAACCCATATATAGTTCAAAATCATTAAATTTATTTGGGATTTTGATATCCCTTTTATTTCTTTTTCTATCTAATTTTACTTTATCATTTTCACTATCGCTACCTGAACTTTCAATTTCTAAGCCATTTTCATCTGTTCTCTCTGTTTCATTTTTGCTTTCACTTATTCTACTCTCATCCTCTCTCTCATTCACAATGTCATGTATTTCTATCATTGTTTTCTTAAAATAAAAACTATTTTCATCAAATTCAACATCTCTATTAATAATCAGTTTTTGGTTTTCCACATCCCATAGTCTATAACCAGTTGGTGCATACCCCAACATTACACATTTTCTTACCTTTGATTACAACTTTGATCTTAATTCTTTTGGAATATTCTATGCTGTACATCCAAAAATTCTGAAGTTGCTTATATTCGGCTTAGCATTATTCCAGATCTCAGCTGGTGTGATATTACCTAAATTAGTTGAAAGACCCCTATTCATGACATAATTTGTTGTACGTATTGCTTCTCCCCAAAACATTTTATCTGCTCCTGAATCCAACAATAATGCTCTTGATCTCTCTACGAGACTTCTATTTTTTCGTTCCGCTTTTCCATTCTGTTGCGGGGTATATGGGACCGTATAATCTATTAAAAATCCTTTTTGTTTACAAAACTTTATTAAATCAGTTGACGAGTATTC
Organism: Galeruca laticollis; assembly: GCA_963921935.1. Taxonomy (NCBI): domain Eukaryota; kingdom Metazoa; phylum Arthropoda; class Insecta; order Coleoptera; family Chrysomelidae; genus Galeruca; species Galeruca laticollis. The sequence continues at coordinate 153,685,290 of OY998181.1, read as the reverse complement.
CCCACCATTATCGCACCTTAATTTATGTATTTTACTACAAAATTTTGATTCCACCATTTTTGTATATTCTATAAGTTTATCTAATGCTTCACTTTTATTTTTTAACAAATATACTATTGTAATGTTTGAAAAATCATCAATAAAAAATGTTATAAAATATTTGTTGTTGTCGTAAATTTTAAGGTGACCTCAATTTTTTGCTCGCCAGTGTACTTACTCAAAGCGAATGTATTTTTTTCACTCGCCGTCAATTAAACGAAACATAAATTAATAAGTTTAATCCAATAAAAACTCTTCAAATAACACATTAGTCCTTTTGGGAATCACAATGTGTTCTTACAATTCATCTTTTTCAACAACTTTAGAACGAAAACAGCACTATATGGTCTTTACGGATGTTTTTTCAATTCAATAAATCATGCAACATGCAACTAAAAATACATTTAAGAAATACTAATTAAAAATATATAGTTATATTCTAGTAATGGTGGACGAAGTATACTTACTTTTTATACACACTATGTGTAATTGAACATAGAACTGAAGATAATAACTGACTTTAATTTTGTAACAGTTGGTTGATTAAAAATAGAACATTCTGTTAGACATCTAATTGCATCCGTGTCTTAGGTTTGATTCTTGCCCCGTTTTTATCTATTTTACAAACATATTTCGATATTTTTTGTAAATGTATCTAATAAATGGTTAACAAATCCAATTCCAAAGAGTTATCTACAGTTCTTGATATATGAAAAGGCAAGTGACAGGATACAGCAATACTGATCATAGCTACTATTGGTCATACAAACTATAGTACATTTAAAATCAAGAGTCACCTAAAATACATATTTGCAGCACTAAGGACACGGTATTTCGTGCTCTTAGTGCGGTTCTGTAAATTATCTGCAGTATTACGGTCACGTGCATGCTTCGTGTGATTGTTTGGGTTTGGTGACTCTTCATTTTGAATATACTATGATATTTAATATTTTTTTTTTAATTAAATGACAAGTTTGTTACTATTTGCCGTTACATTTTCTACTTTTTCAAAACATTTACTGGTTACTTGATATAAAATTGTTTTTACGTTAATTAAAATTTCTGAAATACCTTAAATTTTGAATGAAATACTCTATATCTCTAAGATTTTATGGGTATCTGTAACTTAGAACCCACGATGCTTACACCGACCCTATTAGATCCACTGTTTATCTTTTTTGAAAATCTGTCAACTTCTTCTTAGCATGTCAACTGTTTTTATTGTTCTGGACAGCATCTAGCTTTTGACCGCTCTTGCAAACAATTTAATAGGCAAAAAACATTAATGAAGCAATGGCATTCCATGACTATTCTTACTTCGAAGCCTCTCAACTTTTCCCTCCTCTTAAATCTTCTATTAAAAACTCCTCTTTTGATAGATCAACCACATCCTTTCCTCAATTACAGACTTCTTCCCCTTTTTCAATCTCTTATGCTCAAAAAGTGACACAAAGTCCCCCTAGTAACAAATTCACTACTCATAAACGCAGACGTCCCACCATCTTAGAAAAAAGAACAGGATTTGATAAAGATACACATAATGCAGCTCTATTTTCCTCCTCATGCAATGAACTCTGTCAGTCTCCGATAACAAATAAATCTGCACTTCAAAACAATGCTTCATCTCTTTCTTGCTCTCACATTGAAATAATTGATATGGACTTCACCCCTTCTGATACTCCGTTTTTGTCTGATTACTCCCTTTCTATCTCTAGCTCTCAAACTTTCGCAACTTCTCAGCTTACCTCTCCTCAAGAGGTGAGCTATCATAATATAACTTAAATTTCTCCCTCTAAGTACCTCCCCCCCCTTTTTTTATTATTTCATTTTTTACACTATTGCTTAAAATTCAATAGTATTCAGGATAATACCTTTAAATATAACATACTCCAATGGAATATTCGCAGTTTTAATGTTAACAAAGAGGTACTTATTCCTATTATTAGAGATGAGAGTATTAACATTATATTACTAAATGAAACTTGGTTCACTCCAGGTGGATCTGCACATATTAAAAATTTTAGCTGTTTTAGACATGATCGACAGGATGGCTACGGAGGTGTAGCTACTTTCATCAACAACTCGATTCCTTGCAAAAATTTTGAACACAAAATTCCAGTTCCTCCAAAAATACACTTGCTGGTAGTAGAACTCCAAGATCTATTCATTATTAATAGCTATATTCCTCCCGACCCCAACATTCCCTTTCCTCACAGAATGTTTAATCAACTCCTACAACAAATAAAACATAAGAATTTTATCTTAATGGCTGATTTAAATGGCCAAAATCAAATTTGGGGCTCTGTCATTAATAACCCTAAAGGAACTGCAATCTGGGACTTCATCTCGCATTATTATCTCACCATCCTTAATGACGGATCTCCAACTCGTATTCCCAACCCCAATGTCAATAAAAGCTGCCCGGATATTACAATTACTTCCTCAGCCATAGCTCTAGATTGCTCCTGGAGAACGATCCAAGAATCAGGCTTCAGCGATCATTTTCCTACCCTTTGTTCCTACAAAAAACAAAATACTGTGCCCATCCATATGAATTCCACTCACGTCAAATATAACACAAATAAAGCCAGCTGGGATGCATTTCAAGCATATATTGAAAATAATATATATCATAATGATATGGAATATCCCATGTTCATGGAGGTCTTAAAAAGAGCCATTTCTTTATTTATCCCACTTAAGAAATATTTCACTCCTTCTAAACCTTATCTTCCCTGGTGGGACAAAGAGTGCTCCCAGATGGTACAAAAGAAAAAAGAGGCTTTTAAACTATATCTAAGAACTCTCTCCATCGAAAATTTCATTAATTTCAAGAAAATAAGAGCTAAAACCCGACTTTTTCTGAAAACAAAAAGATCAGAAGGCTTTCGTAAATTCACGGAAGAACTGAACCTCGGAACACCTGTTAAGAAGATTTGGCAATCAATAAAAAATTTCTCTAGATCTATTGAAAATCGTAATTTAATTAACACCCCTCCCCTTGACAGTTCCATATTCCAAAGTCTCTTAAACAAGTTAGCTCAAATCCCTTTTCAAGACCTCAACACTATTCCCCAAGCCATTAACGACTCCTTTACTCACCCTTTTACAATAGAAGAATTGAATTTCAGCTTACTAAACAAAAATGATTCAAGTCCTGGATTGGATTCCATCACATATTCAATGATCAATCATCTTCCCAAAATAGCCCTAGAAACCCTTCTCTCTATTTTCAATAAAATCCTCAATAAATCTCATCCTATCCCTTCAGAGTGGAAAAATCATCTAATAATTCCTATTCTTAAAAAAAACAGCATCCTAACGATGCCTCCAGCTGGAGACCCATAGCCTTATCCAGCACCATAGGAAAAGTTTTCGAAAGCATGATCAAAAATCGCCTTGACTTATCTCTTGAAAATTCCCTAAAAATTCACCCCTCACAACAAGGTTTCAGGAAAGGCAGAAGTATATCTGATAACCACATTTTCATCTATTCCGAAATATCATGTGCATTGTCTGCCAATAAAAACCCAATTGTTGTTTTTCTCGACATTAAAGGTGCATATGATAATCTTCTTTTATCCTCTATTTATTCATCTCTAAATTTCCTTAATTTACCTCATGACATTTGTGACCTCATTTTATCCTTTCTTTCAGATCGAAATCTATTCATTAAATCCACCCTCAACAATGAACTTATAGGCCCTGGTGTTTTTTGTAGAGATGTCCCCCAAGGTTCTCCACTCAGTCCACTGTTATTCAATATATCGTGCAACTCTCTTCAGAACATACTTCCACCCTCCATAAAAATTAGTGGTTATGCAGATGATCTTGCTGTGATATGTGCCGAAAACACCATCCAGGAGTCTATAACATCCCTCAACCTCTTCCTTTCTAATCTCAATCTTCATTTATTGTCTATGGGTTTGACACTGGCCCCTCAAAAATGTGCCGCCAGGATTTTTCAGAAAAACCATAAGCTTAGTCCAGTCCATTCCATAGTCATTAATGGTCAACCTATCCCTTGGAAATCTCAAGTCAAGTACTTAGGAGCTATATTTGACGACCAACTTAACTGGAAACCACATATTGAATTTATTTCCTGCAAAGTATCAAAAGCAAAAGGCCTTAAAACAAAAGAAAAAAAAATGTCAACTGTAAAATGTCAATATAATTCATACATCACCAAGCAGACCAAAATATGAAATTTTATTATCCGAAAAATTCAGTAATCAAAAACATCCCATACTTATATAGTATAATAATCTAAATTTTCAGCCTCCCGAAACAAATGTTTATGTTATGCTGCCTATTTGTTTTCTCCTGAAGAAGGGTATGTTATAATTTGATTTGGACTTCTAACTGTCTCAGAGAATAATATCAACTTTTTTTACATGAAATAATCACACAACGAAAGTTCTACTAGTTATCCAATCAACCGTATTTTTTTATCCAAACTATTTGAAAATATCTAATGTACTTCATCTCTCCAGTTCGAGCATTTTTCATGGATATACATTTGCAAAACAAAGACAACTTTATCATCCGTAATCATGTTTTTATATTTTGAGGTTGTCTCATTTTCGGGTACAATAATATGTGTCTCATGATTCGAATGATTTTTCACTGACCAATATACCTGATACATATATGGTGTTTTGATTACAGTTTATTGATTCATCTGAACCAATAATAAAAAATAAGAATCAACTGAATTGGCGTGGACACATTTTAAGAATGAAATCAGATAGATTATCGAGAAAAATAATGGAGACACCGTTAAAAACGAAATGGGAGACGCAGTAAAAAATTGAACTATGAGCAAAAAGAGAAAAAACCTTAGAGGAATTGAGGAAGATGGCAAAAGACAGTAGAAGAGATGAGTACAATGAAAAAAAAATCTCAAACATATTCATAGCAAACGTACTTTGTACTAAAAGCTAGTAACTGTAGGCTGCAATTTTATAAGAAAAACAAAGCTAAAATGAAGTTTTAAGGGCGTAAAATTTGAAAAAAATTCCGGTATCCAGACGTCCCGGTAGTTCATAACCCCCCTCCCCCCAGATCTTCATCCTAGTTACGCCACTGGATGGGTACAAGAAGAACCGGAACCCCCATCCGAACACCTGAAAATGTAAAAGTAAATGAGAAGATTCATCCGAAAAAAAATGTTTGTTGATCTTTATCTTATTTTTGTTTAGCAGCTTACTCATTAAAGGATTGCAAGACTGGAAAATATTTGATTTGTCTTCTGATAGAGCATTGTGGACTAAACTAGCACAAACAATATCAGATAAGCAACCATATTCATATGAAGTCCCAACACATCTGCAGCTATTCTTTCAAAGGGGCTTCCAATCAAGTATTGTTGCATTTCAGCTCTGCCTTTGAGTAGGAACATTGCATGCTGCACATACGGTACATCTTCGACACTAATCTTTGAGGTTCGCCCAGTAAAAATCTCTCAGACCACAAATCACCTACTCTATAGATAGTTCACGACAATGCTTTCTTGAAATGACAAAAACTAGCGCCACCTATAGAACTGAAACACAAGTAGTGGGTAAATTGTTCCTTAAGTCGCTACTAGGGGAAGAAGAATGGGCGCTAAATTTAAATTGCGATTATCTTTCTTGTTGGTTTGAAGATCCTTGTTTATTGTAAATAAATGACAGGTTTTACTAAAAAGTCTACTATATTGTGCACACTTAATTGTTTGCCAATCATTAACGTCGCTAATATCTTGTAAATTCTAATATAATTGCCAAACAATTTTTCATTGTAGATAAACATATTAGACTTTTTAAAAAAATCAAGTCATTTACTGAGCAATATTTAAAGAAATTAACAGTTTTTTGGCAATTGACTGTTTACAGAAGGACCAAAATATAATATAATAATAAACATATGTTATTAAAACATTTATTGAAAAAAGTATATTCACAAAATAGGGACAATGTACAAAGTATATATAGATACAACAAAATATTTTCAACAGTAAAATGATGAAAGTTTAGCTACTATTGTTACTGCAACAAGCTAAAATTGCATTAAAATAAATCAGAGACATATCATGAAACAAGAATATTGTAAACTGTAGATATAAAACATAAAATAAATTTATGATTATGTAGCCATGTTATAAAGTGTATAATATAAACTTACTGCTTTTTGTTTTAATTATATAAAAGAAATACATACCACTGCAAGGCAATAACAAAGGCTCAGGGCGCGTATTCTGTATCGTCTCGTAGAAAGAAATTTCTTTCTATGAGTATAGAGAGGAAATTTCTTTCTATTTCGTGAACCTATTCTGTATGATTCTTTCTATATCTATTCGGTAATGCTCGGCTATAGAGAACTGATAATTATTGGATGTAAAAACATTGACCTGTTTTTAGGGGAATTTGGGATATCTCTTGATTAAGTCGGCAACAATAGCAACATTTGTTTGTTTATTTCTCAGGAGGATAATAATAGTTACGAGAATTATTTCATATTTCATTGTGGGAGTCAATTATTATTATAACTGCTATTATAGTGTGTGGTGTAAATATTATAAACTATAGCATAGCATATTATCTGTTGTTAGTTTTCGTTTTTTAATCTTTATTGCCAGTACATTATAAAGTTTGGAAACAATTCATTTGTTACAAGTAGAAGATGAAGTAGGTACGACAATTACGTTTAGAGAGAAGAATTTATTAATCCTTAAAATCGCCAATGTTAAATATATTGAACTTCTTAAGAATTGGATTATTGACAAAAATTAAGAAGTTTAGTATTTAATTTTACACAACGTTCAACACAGAAATATTTCACATTTACAGGTAACACCGTAAATGGCCATAAATACGTATTATTTAGGTACCCTTTGCAGTTGTTTACATATTAAATTGCAATAATATTAATAATACGTAATTATCCAAAAATTATTTTTCCAACATATATAAACTACAAACCACCATAATCATAACATAACGATATGCACCTTTCCTTTGAAAAATGTGAACATGCCAACAAAGATAAATCTAAATGATTGTGTGTTAAAAAGAGACAGGTATCATAGAAAGACCTAAAATGGTCTTTCTATATCTTTCTACCGAACGAAGCGTTCGTGAAGCACGACCACTGCCGATGTTGCTTACAGAATAAGGTAAAGTGGTATAGAGAATTTATAGAAAGAAATTTCCTCTCTATGACGATACAGAATACGCGCTCAGGAGTGTGTGTATTTTCAAGTGACATAACTGCAGCTTAAAAAAAATAATTTACCAGTAATATATAATGTAGGTCTGAAATTTTTTCAAGAAATCACATGTTTATTAATATTTGTTTACTACATTTTTCTCTTACCAGGTAAAAATAAAGATGGACTAGCAGTTGAATACAATCTATTGGATCAAGTGTACTTCACTTCAAAATGTTTATGGCATATTATCTTTGCTTGATATACAGCTAACGGCTCCATTGTCTTCAATTCATCACAGTTTATTGCATTGCCTTGAGTTTTTGGGAGTCTTTATTTGGATTTGGAAATATATGTCCAATATTAGATGTTTAGATGTTGGTGTGCAATTAGGCACACAGCATTTCATATAACGTCGCATCATAAAACCTGACACACACTATTATTCAAAAATTGAAATTTATCACTCAAACTGACTTTATATCATTCGAAAACGAAAACTGATAAAATAGGAAAAATAAAACTATAAAGCGTTATAACACAGTTATAAACACAAATCACCTCGATTTGTGGTTATAAATCAAAATTATTGACATTTGGCAGTGGTGAGTGGATAAAACGGAAAATTTTACAACACTACTAAAATTCAATGGTGCTTCCATCTGCTTGTCTGAAACACATACTAATAAAATAGCTTGACCTTGATCCATCTGCGTGAAACATCTATAAAGTAGGTGATTTGTGTCTCAGACCTTCTGCAAGGTCTTTGTCACACCGAGATGACATCCTGAGCTATCATCATGCAGCTGTTGAAGAATTTCTAGGACATTATTTCTAGGAACTACCAACTGTTTCATTGTTTCCGTTCCGTCAGAGTTTTCGACCAGTCTAAGGCGTTATTATCTATTAAATTGAAGTACCTTACCCTACATTTTTTAGCTGCCCACCAAAATATGTGATCTCAATAGTTCAAGGAACCAAAAAGTAAATAATTTTAAAATTTATTTTATTCAATTGTATACCACTTTCATTTGCTATAATAGTTGTATATATTTATATTATATCTAATAGTATTATTCTGTGGAATTTTAATTGCTATTTATTTATATTTTGCTTATCTCATTTGGAGTTATTGTTTTATTCTGCTCCCTTTTGTATTATACATGTTTTAAATATTACTGCACCTATCCAGTGTTGTATATTTTTAACTCATCTCATAACAAAATCTTCTTGAGAATAAAGAGCCTTCGCCCACGCACAAGTCGAAATACTTCAGTGGGTTTGTCCTACTTTATTTTCATTACACTTTCACATGAATTGACTATATACTTGTAAACCATCTGTATTTGCATTTGAAAGTTTTTGAAAATAAATTATTATTATTGAACACACACTTAATACCACTACACAAACACTCACAACTACGCTGTCTGACTCGCGTTTCGATAACCAAATTATCGTCTCCAGAGACTGAACCACTTTACCTTCAGTTTCTGAAGACGATAACTTGCTTACCGAAACGTCCGTCAGGCGGTGTAATTGTGAGTGTTGGTTTATTGGAAGTAAATAGTGTGTCCAGTAAAGAACTCTTAAATAATATGAGGTACGCATAATTGATCTGCAAAGAGGTTTCATATTTCTTATAATCTATTCCCTCATGTCCTATAATTTGTATTTTTGAATTATTTTTACTCAGAAGGAAAGTTTCAAATCTATTATCATGATGGTATTATTGTTTTCTCTATTTTGGACAATAATCCAGACATGTTATTACCACTCTTTTTCATTGTGGTTTTGAGTCTTATCCATGCAAAATATATTCAAATTGAAATTAATTTATTGTACCCGTCATTTGTCAAATAACATTTCTCATAGGAACCGAGAAAGATGACGCTTATGCCATCTGCCGTGAAAAAACACAAACAAAGTGATGTAAACAGTATTAGTTTTGTATAATCAGCGTTTTTAAATGTTCATTTTTTAAAACTGATATTAAATGTTTGTGATGTCTTCATCAAAAGTATCTTTCTGTATTCTTGGCTGTTTAAATATGCCGTATAAAAATATTACGCAGTTGAAATTTTATAGTTTCCACGAAAGTGCATTGAACACTGCGTCAAAAATGGATAAATGCAGTAAAATCCCATATGTAAGTAAAATGTTCAAATTGAAATTTTTTATTAACTATTATTTTGTGTGTAATCAGTATGATACTACAATTGGCAGCTATTAGAAAAGTTCTATTTTTTTTACATAAATAAAAGATTATTATCGAGAGAATAAAATGTTGTTTTCTGTACGATTTCATTGATTATATAAAATAAAAAGCTTGTTATGTGGTTGCTGACTTTAATACTATTTAATAAGTTTAAATACTATTAAGAGAAAGAAAGTACACATTTGTACAACACGAATCACTTCAAGTTTTTTAATTACATTTCAGAAAACAGGAAGAATTGGGAACCAAATAAAAATACTAGAATTTGCAGTGCTCATTTTGTCAATCATCAAAAATTAGATAATCCCCTACACCCATCTTACATACCAACAATTTTTCCTGGCATAGAAAATAAAAAGATTATTCATTTTTTGCATTTTGTAGGTTGTTTATTACACTGTTTACATCACAATGTTTTTCTTATTTAACACCAGGGCGCTCTACTTTCTACAGAAGTGCTGCCTCTATAGTATGGTCTCGATTCCTATTGTCCGTAAATTAGCTATATATTTTCATAGTATGTTCCTAAAACTCTTTTGTAATTGAACAAAAAGCGTTCAAAAATTGTTTGTGATTTATTGATATATGGAATTAACGATTTAATTTGATATATGTATTAAATATTTGTTGTTATTATTATAATTTACACTATACACATAACCAAATTTATATGGAATCACTTGAAATACTATTTTTTAATGTATAATTAAAATTCGGTTTTTATCAATACTTTTAATGAAAAAAATTGCATACAACTTAAACAGTTGGTGTATTAACAAAATTAAACTTAATGATATTTTTTTTAATAAGTGAGATTAGAGTAAAAAACAAGAAAATATAGAAAATTGGTAATTTTAGTAATCATTATTACCATCTCTAGCCTTTATGCATTGTTAACTCGAGCTGGAATGCTTCTGATTAAATTATTTACATTTTCTTGTTATGTTATCCCATTGTACTGATGCTGTATGGATGAATGGGTTATCTCGACGATCTCTTATCCTTCTTTTAAGCTGGTCCTATAGGTTTTCAATGGGGTTTAGGTCCATGGAACATGCAAGCCACTTTCAAATTGTTACAACCTCACTTTTACAGACATTCGCAAGCCATTCTGGTAGTATGAGGAGGTGCATTATCATACATAAAGATAAAATTATCTCCAATTGCACCTCTTCAAGGCATAACCACTAGTTCTAATACAAAATCAAAATATCTCCTATAAGTTAAAATCGGTTTAATGCGAAACCGATCTGATCATAATATCTCCCTAGAACGTTACAGTTTCTCCCTTAAATTTTGGGATAGATCTGGCTGAAGTCTAGCTTGTCTTCTTAGAGCTCTAAGGATCCGAATTCGACGGTTATCTGATCTAACACCCACTATGGTTTCATCTGGAAAAAGAGCATTTTGCCAATTTTCATTTGTCCAGTTTTGGTGTAGGAGGCACTAATTTAACCGGTCATTTTATCTTGCCTGGAAAATTCAGGAACTTGTAACTGTCTTCTGTTATACAACCCTCGAGCTCGAATCGTTTTCACAGAAACAGTTGCATATTTCGCTTCCAGGAGTTGTCGTTGTAGCTCTGGACGAGAAACATTCTAATTTATTCCAGCAATTTGACACGCAAAGCGATTCTATTGTTCAGTTTTCCACGAATTTGCCTTGCCCTTTTCTTAAGGGTTCCTAATACCCCGCATACGTTTTTGGTACATCACTCTCTGAAACGCCCTAGCCTTGGTCGATATATCGGTAACCATAATATTTCACCGGTGGATGTAAAATCACTGGCGCTACCGGTGATTCACTTCTCGCAGATGCGGTTATCGGTGATTCCCTTTCAACCGAATTCTGCAATATCGTCGTCATCGTTCATCGACACTAGCATTGGAAGGCCGCGCCGATCGAAAATCGATATAAAATATGATGTTATTGTAGGTATTAGGAATATAGACTTTTGCTTTTACGGAATGAGAAGGCCGCAATCGGTATAGATAATATAGATATATTATTGATCGGCGGTCCGATACTGATAAGGGCAAACGTGCCGCTTTTTTGTGAATTATTTTGTTTCTTTCGGGGAGAAATATTAAAATAAATTTACTAATTTGAAATCAGGATAATATCTAGTGTTTTAAAATAAACCGATAAGAGTTGCATAAATAATATCTATATTCGTATGCGTCGCCAGTCACCGCGCGCTGGTCTTATATTTTGATTTGTCCTTGCTATTTATACTCGGTCACTGTGGTGATTCAAATCACGGTGATTTAGAAATCACTGTCGCTGTTTCACCGGTTACCGGAAAATCACTGTATTTCCCAACACTAAAACGCCCACTATCTCTGCTACGTCTCGTTGGGCCATTATTTGTTCAATGAGAGCAATAATTTTTCCCTTTACACATCTGTTAGCCCTGGATAAGGCATTATAATCTTATTTAAATCGAAAAAAATTTACGGAAATAACCATATTTTCTATTGAATACTATTAAACACGAAATTTAGAAGATAAGCAGTCTCTAATGTTTATTCACAAAATTTTTATCTTCGTCAAGCATACCAAGTTTACACCTTCAAAACATTTTAGTCGCAAACACACTGTGATTCCATATACGTTTAGATGTGCGTATCTTGTTATAGTAGGATGTGAAAAAGAATGAAAGTTGCAATATGTGCCAAGTTCTAATGTAATTCTTGACTTGGAGAGTAAAAATTTGTACCTTTTTTATAACTTGGTAGAATTTATAATCGATGATCTCTATGTAAATAATTAGAGTGCAATTTATTTGTTTTATATAATTTACTACGTGTTATCATGTACGTTTGTTCTGGAATAACTATGAAATTGTAAAAAGTAAAAAATATTTCTTTAAGTAAAGACAGTTACATTTGTTTTACTTACTTTAATGTGTTAGACACCAAATCTACTGAAAACATATTTCTATTCGATTCTTACGAAACAATCTCATAGTTGCAAGTTAAAAAGTTCATCCACTTCCTGCTCTGAGCTAATTTGTTTTATTTTGTCGTTTATTTTCCTACTTCCCATATTATTTCCCTTACAAAGTTCAGTAGAATTCATTTTTTTTTAATTTGGAAACAAACAACTGTATTTTTATATCAACCAGAACTGATTATTTTTTTATTTTCAATTTTATTTAATATCGTCCTAACTACGGGGTTATAGGTGACAAAAATAAAGAATATATACAAGGGATTCTTAGGGTAAATAAACAGGTTAACATTTCTCCTATTGTAGAAAGTTTAAAATATAGTTAAGGATAATGACCATATTTTACACTAAATGAAGATTTTATTAATTAATTAGTAATTCACGCAGAATGTTTGTATAGAATTAAAATCCTGACCGTAGATAGAAATGTCCACTAAAATTACTATGGCACATTATACAATAATAAACAAAATCAGCGTTTCTTAAACTTTGTCAATCCACAGACCCCTAGAAAAACAACTTCAAGTACCCCCTTAATAGAAGAAAAAAAGAGCAAAAACTTTCGATCCATTTATTTTAGTATTACAAATACAAAAAAATACGTTAATGTGAAGGTTAATGCTGCTTTTTTGCAATTAAATTGGATATATTTGGGTCGGATTCCACCTGTTTCTGTATTTGTTTTTGGTATATACAAGAGCAAAAAATGCCTTTTCACAGAGAAAAGCAGTAAATGTTTCAATGCTTCTGAGGAAAAAAACTTAATTAGGATCTTTCTATTAATTTATTTTCCTGTGCCGTTGTCAAGCCAGCGATACCACTAACATATGCCTTCAAAGGGTCTACTATCTAAGTTTTATTTTTGTCGGTTACTGGAAAATAATTCCGAAGCGAAGGCCTCAAAGCGCGTGTTTAATCATTTCGTCTTGTACTTGTGTTGGCAACGTTGCTCCACAAGATGATTCCAAAAACGCTGCCAGTGTTGGAAAGTGATTATAGTTTTTTGACTTGTACAATTAGTATAAATGTAAAGTGTATCGTTTCTATTTTATGTTCAACTTCTTCTTCTCTTCTTGTAGTTGTTTGAGATCTAGATGATCTGTTGATTCCGGGCTTGCCTCTGTATTATTTAACGATGAAATAAAACAATATAGTTTGTTTAAATCTTCATCTTTGTCAAAATTCGTTTTGACAAAGCTACTGTGTTAGTGAAACGCGTCAACAAGTTTAAATTGAACATTAGTTCAAATATATGAAGATTTAAGCAAACTATATTGTTTTATTTCATCGTTTAGTATGGATATTCATCAAGTAAAAGCCTCATCTATTCAATTTCTGTATTATTTCCTGATATGTGGACTGCCCGCTATTTCTCCATCTCTTTGGTGGTCTTCCTGGTGGACGGGTCCCTGTCGGTTTCCCTCTAGTACAATGCGTGTGTTAAATCTGGTATTAGTTCAGTTTCTCAAGACTCTACTACTAAAACTGTGATGGATATACCGTTTTTAATGTCTAGGGAGCCAAAACTACTTCAAATTAGTAACTTTATTGTAAGAAAGTAATGTGACATCAAATATATACGAATTAAAATTAAATTAAACTGTCATCAACTGTCACAAGTCAAGATCGGAAACAAAACCCAAAAATAATACCAGGTGTCATCCAACAGCGTGGTAGTCTATCGTGGTCATACCATTCACTTCTCCTCTGCCTTCCCCATCTCACCACATCCTGTACGTCGCTTTATCCTCTAATGTCTGTGTTTCTTACGTGATCTCTTCTTGTTTTCCCGGCTATTGTTCTCAGTACTGACATTTCGGCGACTCGTAGCATCCTCTTGGTCTTATTGGTATCCTCTTTCGCTTCTATACCATACGTCATCGTTTGCCTGACGCATGTCTTATATATTTTGATCTTTCTCTCCTTTCATATATAAGAATTAGCCCACACAGTTTCCCTTAGACAACCTGTTATTATGGCTGATTTGTTAGTTTGGTTTCTCAGGTCCTTTATCGGGTCGTGAGCGCTGGATATATCATGCCCAGGTATCTAAACTGCATGACCTGCTCTATGGGTTTATTATCTATTACCTGCTTGCATCTCAAAGGTTCCCTAGCGATGGTCATGGTTTTTGTTTTACCTATGGATATGTCCATATTGAATTGCTGACTGATCTGGTAGAACTTAAATAACTGTCTCTGTAGGTCATTCTCACTTTCTGCGAATATTGCAGCGTCATCGGCGTAGCAGACCATGCTGAAAGCCCTGTTGCTCATTCTGTATCCCAAGTACAGATATGTTACTTCTTCTATGATTTTGTCCATCAGGAGGTTGAATAAAAATAGATTGAGGTTATCTCCCTGTCTAATTCCTCCTGGAATGGGAATGCTAGATGTAATATTCTCTCCAGCTTTGATTTGCGTACTGTTAGTGGTGTTGAAGTTGTATACACTTGTTACTATGTTAGCAGAGGCTTTTCCTTTAGGATTTTATGACGTCTTCCGGGCGGACTCTGTCAAATGCCCTGCGCATTTTTTGCACTAATCTGTTTTCGTACAGTTTCCGAGTGCTGTCTGATTCTATATTTACTGGCGGTTTCTTGATTCTTCGTGGCTGCTTAATTAGTAACGTTTACAGGATAAGATTGTGATCTGTCCTTAAGTTGGCTGAAATTAGGGCCTTTACATCGAATACTTGCGATGGTGTGATTGTTCTGTTGATAATGATGAAATCGATCATTGATCTTCGGCCTCTGGAGCTACTGAACGTATACTTGTGCTGATATTTATCTGGGAAATATGTGTTATTGATCCTCATCTTGTTTCTTGCGCAGACATCGATTGAAAGCTCTCCGTTCTCATTGATAGTGGGCTCGTTTTATACTCGAGCATTGAAATCCCCAAATATCACGATTTTATGGAAGTTACTGATTTTGTCTACTGAGGTCTGTAGTTCTCGGTAGAACTTCTCTTGAGTTTTCAACAGGTTCGGATATATCTGGGGCGTACATGCTTATAAGATGTATTGTAGTATCTTCAACTTGGAATATGTTATCTCTCCCTGTAGACCCAAGTTTAGCTCGTTGAAGGTACTAAAGATTTCCACTAAATATGCTGCCATTGTGAATCATCCAAAGTTATTAAAGTGATCACCATGTTTATTGAGGCTGCTCACAGAATTCTTCAAAAAGAAGATTCTAATCTCAGATCAAAAACACGTGACATAACTTTGCCACGAGACAACCAACGCATTTCAGCATGCAATAACAACTGCTTGTGAGGTCTTCCCATCAATTCACAAATTATATCGAAAATACAGCAATATAGAGGCCAAGCTTTAATAAACTTTTAAGTTCTCTGGCATATTTTTAGCAGCTAATGGATGAATTCATCTTCTTTACGCGCCCCTGTAGTCCTATTGGTGTACCAGTCATTTCCCTAGCACCGTCGGTGCTAACTGCCACACATTTAACCCCACGGTATTTTATGAGTGGATATAAAGTTGTTCAAATATTGCTTCACCTGTAGTATGCGAAGGCAGAGGCAGAACGAATAAAACATCCTCACTTATTCTGCCTGCAGCACCTGGTCACGCCAAAAACGTTGAAGAATTCCTAGATGCTTCGTGCCGAATGTCACTTACAATCAAACCATTAGCCCAGGGGAAGGCAAAATGGAAATACGGAAACAATAATAGGAAAGAAACAGTCTATGACTCGATAACCGCACAAGTTCTCAAGAAAGCCATTGTTATCCTTAGAACAATCGCATGCTGAGCCTGTGCTACTTTCCTGTTATATGGAAATACGGCTACAAAATAATGATTCACAAAGACAGCAAAGCCCGCTCAAGAAACACTCATACATACCAATCAGCCTATTACCCATCTTTAGCAAAATATTCGAAAGACACTGCTCAAGAGAATCTAAGACGAATATGACCTAAAAAACATCTTACCCAACTACCAGTTTCTATTCCGAGACAACATGTCTACCACCCATTCAACGCACAGAATAGTCAACACCATCGGCCAAACCTTAGAAAGAAAAGAGTATTCCAGTGGATTATTCCTAGACGTCTCTCAGGCCTTCGATAAAGTATGGTATGTGGGTCTACTCTACAAGATAAAAATACTCTTTTTAAAGTCCTACCTAACTGAACGACACTTCTCAATTAAACACAATTATTCAATATCAATCATTATGCTATAAAATCTGGCGTACCCCAAGGAAGCGTGTTAGGTACACTCCTCTACACTAATGGCCTGTGTGAAACAGATAGCACAAAACGATAGCCGCCTTTGCTGATTATGTCTCCATTTTCTCTGTAGATAATGATTCAGTTACCTCTTCAATAAATATGCAAATTCATCTGAACCAATTGAACACCTGGCATAAAAATGGAGAATTAAAATCAACCAATCCATATCCGTCCAGGTGACGTTCACTACCTGCCACAAGAACTGCCCACTAGTCACGATTAATGGAGTCCCAATACCAGTCAAAAGTGATGTAAGATATCTAGATCTGCATCTATATCGAAGATTAACCTGTGAGAAACATACACAAACAAAACGAAGACAACTAGACATCAAATTCAAACAAATGTACTGGCTAATACGCCGAAAATACAAACAATCGAATGAAAACAAGCTTCTGCTATACAAAGTAATGCTAAAACCTATATGGACATACACATTGCAACTGTATAAAACCCACTGGAATAAACACAATACAAATATTTCAGTCGAAAACACTGAGACCCATTGCTAATGGTCCCTGGTACAATAACAATCAAACTCTACATGATGACCTTCAAATCATGTATGTTGCAGAAGTAATAAGAACAGTTTCTACCAATTAATAAATGCCACTAACTGGCCACCCAAACGACCTAATAGAAAATTTGTTCGGGACGGACCAATCAACAAAAGATTAAATAAAAACTGGCCTGAAGATCTCCAACAACACTAACAATGATTAGTGCACTATACGTGAAAATATCAGTGGACATCTCACTTCCAAGCTCGAAAACATCCACCTCTTTTAATAAATACTTAAGTATACTGTAAAATAGCAAAAGTATTCAAAAAAACAACTTATACTGCCATTCTCTTCTTAACGAACATATGCAAGCAAGTTCGGGTTATTGCTAATATCTGTGCTATCATCTAATTGCAAAGCATAAAATCTGCTCGCTTTAACGTTCAAAAACAACAGACCTTTACCATTTTTTGATATTTCAATAATTGTATTCGTAGATAACGATATAATGTCCAATTCTTTTGAAGCTTTGTGTCCCAAATTAGGAGAAACCATCAGTTTAGCACACGGCAATATTAATTCTTCAGCAATGGTATGAGACTTACCACTTTTTGGAACTAACAAGGATACTTGGTGAGACACGTCAGTCTTTGACACCGCCCACTGGCGCAAGTTCGCTGTAGCGATTATACGAGACTTTTGGTAGAATTTGTTTATTATTGTTAAATGTTCCATATATGAGACTGCGAACACCATACATAATATACACGTGAACCACAGTTTACGAAACAGTGAATTAAATCATAATATAAATCATTAGTCCATTCATTAAAAGCTAATTATCCCAATAACGGTTCGAATTGGGTATAGACTGTGGTTAAAAAACTTAAAAAGCAGTTAAAGCTCTTTCTAATAACGTCCGTATGCGTTTTGAATCACCTTGGACATTAAAAATTATTTTATCCACAAAATGGTTTACTAAAAGAGACAAAACTAAAAAAAATGTCAAACAAAATGTATACATGTTTATTATTTATAAAGATATAGTAAAAATCAGGGGATGTCAAAACATATGTGCCAAAAGAAAGTGTATTAGATCTATTCCTATAGCATATACTCATTAATTACATACAGGGTCTAGAATATAATACTCCAGCCACATTTTTGCTGTGCTTTGTATCCGATTAGTACTGAGTTAGTCTATTTTGAGAGAATTCTTGGTTATTTATCAAACACTAGTTAGAAAAATAGTTCTTATATGAATTAAGTTTTAATATTATATATTAATTGTATATTATAAAAATAGGTTTTGATACAAGTTTCTTTTTCTAGGTGGGAAAATGTTCGAATACTGTATAAAAAGCTATTCAATAATAAGTTTCTTAATTTTTCCTATGTCGATGTCTTTCGTTTGCTTTTTATATATTATTATCCCATAATTATTCAATTCTTCCCATCAGCTTAAATAATTTTATCAATTATTTTTTTGTTCTTACTAGTAGTATTATTTCATCAGTATACAACAAACATTGGTGCATATTATTGTAAGTCCTTCCGTTGCCATTCCTCTTCTCCTCAGTATAAACTCTAGTTTTTTTTATTATTTTTCTATTACCAAACCAGCTCTAACATAGCATGAAGAGGACGCCTCTAAAGAAAAATTCTCTAACCATTTTGTAGGTCTATTCTCCAATTTTTTTTAACAACCGTTCTGGGTGTTTCCTACTTTGATCTGTCATGACTTTTTAATTTATCAGACTGGTAATAGGCCGAAGCCTTTGAAAACGGTAAAAAGTGAAAAAAAAATAGAACAGGATTATACCCATTGGAAAAGTAAGAAAATATAATAAAAATAAAAGAAAAACTAATTTACGGGCGATTTGAGGTCGGGAAGTGGGAGGTTTTAAGGGTGGAAAACGATGTATAACTTTTATTTTTACATTTTTTTCACATAACCTAAAATTTATGCTAAAAATTAAAAAATCTACTTTTATCTCCAAAAAAAAATATTTTTTTCACGAAATTTGCTTAGAATTTACCTTTTTATGTCCCAAACATACTATAATTTTTTGGAATCAAAATACTTATTTTAACCCCTTATTTTGATTTAATATCGAAAAAGCATCCTGAGGTTAGTGTGCTTTTTGTTCGTTGAAATCTTCATTTTCTGATGGTATAAAAAATATATATTACTATGGCAATTTTTTTAGAAAATGCAAAAAAAACTAAAAAGATTTTGTTTTAATCATAATGTAAAATTTTGAGCTATTTATTAAAACTTGCACTTTAATTCCTATAAAAATGCAAGTTTTTATGTTACATTACTGATAACCTAAAAAACTGCATGAAACAGATATTGCAAAAAAACATGCGACAATGGTTAATTTTCTAAGTATTAAAAATATGATTTGAGGAGGTTCGTTAGGTTCGACAAAAAATGTTCCCGATTCTAGTAGATCTTCGAAATCTTTAAGATCATCATCGTCTTCATCCCAAATATTTTTTCCAGTCTCCATTGGCTCTTCATCCACAGCGTCATCTGAATCATTAACTTTCTCGTAGGGATTTTCTTTAACATTGGCGCATTTTTCAGAACCATGACAATTTGAGCATTTTCGACAGCCACATTTTAGACTGTTACATCAAGTTTCACAGCTACATCAAATAATTTTGAGCAATGTTTCCGGAATTAATTCTGTATGTGTCAATTTGGACATAATGCCACGTTGATTTGCTTCCAGTCCCAATCTGTTGCTGTCAATTCGTTACCCAGCCAAAAGTTTGAAGCTGACAATATGCCCTATTAGAATGTTGTTCTACTACACTTTCTGTTGGTGGGAGATTTGCCAATATGAAAGATGATTTAATTGTTGCCAATTGATATTTTTTTCGAAATCTTAATTGATTCAGTGTCATTTTTACATTTATAAATGGATTTGATTAATTACATTTTTGGCAATATCTTCTTTGTTTGATCTTTTTTATAAAAAATATTGGTCACATTTGACAAATTTTTTTTGCCTAATAATGAATTTGTGATGTCCTCCTTTCCTTTTCCCGCAAATCCAGATGTTGTATCGCAACCAGAAAAAAATGTAGAAATGGAATGACATATTTCAAACAAATGGACGTGAAAATAGATCCTTTACACTTCCAGAACCTGGAATATTTGAATTCAACTGATTCAAAAGATCAATATCATGACTCACAACTATGTCAGTTTTATTAGGATCTCTGGCAAGTTATATCGAGGTCTTGATTATGTCAGCATCTTCTTCTGTTTGTTTATAGGCAAATCCTTGTGAATGTAATCTTTCCATTCACTTTTTTATTACTTTGTCCTTGTTTTTATCATCAGATAAAAATAATTCTTGCAAACATGTATGGTATGCGTTTTTGTATGGTTTTGATAATTGAACTCTGGAACATTGTCTGAGGTTTTCATTACTTTTTCGAGTAATAAAAGTGTAAATTTTAATAAATAGCTCAAAATTTTACATAATGATTAAAACAAATTGTCCAATTTGTTTATTTTTTTCATTTTTTAAGAAAATTTGCCATAGTACTGTTTATATTTTTATACCTATTTTTTAAAACGCTGATATTTTGATGTGAGAATTTTCGATTGAAAATTCTCACATCAATATTAAATCAAAATAAGGGGAAACATTAATATTTTGCATCCAAAAAATTACAGTGTGTTCGGGACATAAAAAGGTAAATTTTCACCAAATTCCGTGAAAAAATAGACTGCGCCTCAAAATTAACGCATATTTTGTAATGGAAAAATCCACTTGAGAACAATATTTCAATGCAAGCTATTGTTATAACAATGATAATTTTTAAGTTTAAGAGAAAAATATCTACAGGCCGGGAAAGAACGGTACAAACGGGAATAAATTGAACAGACGAAAGCTGCAAAAAAGATTTGCAGAACTAAGAAAAGAGAACACGATGAACACAGAATAAAAATAATGGAAGAAAAATACTGGAGACAAGAAATTAGAAATTTCTACAAGGATGGGAAAGAAATAAAAGACACAGGCCAAAAACACCATACATCAAAGATGGAAACGGTAAACTGCTAGGAGTAAAAACTGAAATAATAAGAAGATGGAAAAGCCATTTTGAAGAGCTATTAAAAGTAAATGCAGAACTAGAAACATAAGAAAGAGAAGACGTTCCATTGGGAGAAGAAAATCGTACCGAAGATGAAGAACCTACACTAGCAGAAATAGAAGAAATTATTCACTATTTGAAAAACAATAAAGCCCCAGGATCCAATAGTATTACAGCAGAAAACTTGAAATACGGAGGTATTGTATTAAAAAGAGAAATTACTAAGTTAATACAAGAAGTTTGGAGGACTGAACATATGCTAGAAGGGTGAAAAAATCAGTAATTCTACCGATATACAAGAAAGGTGACATTTCACATTGCAACAATTACAGAGGAATAACACTACTTGATAGAATGTATAAAGTACTAGCCACACTAATAAAAAGACGATTTGAAACTTATACAGAAAAGATAACCGGTGTGGATTTCGTAAGGCTAGAGGAACAACAGACCAAATTTTCTTACTGAAACAAGTATTAACACACTGTTACGAATACGAGATTTCTGCATAGGTGTATGCTGTTTATCGACTTTAAGGCAGCCTATGACACGTTAAACAGGACTAAGCTATTGAGAGTCTTAAGAAAATACAATATCCCTGAGAAGCTATGCAAACTGGTGGAAATGACACTCGAGCAGACAAGAAATGTAGTAAGAGTAGAAGGGGAAGAAGTGGATGCAACCCAAGGACTGAGGCAAGGAGACCCCCTATCTACCATGCTATTCAATATAGCATTAGAAGATGTTACAAGGAAGAGCAAAATCAACCGTCAGGGTAATTTACTGAATAAAAGCCACCAATGTTTGGCATATGCAGATGACGTGGTTTTATAATCAAGGAAAAAAGATGAACTGATGAAAATAGCAAAATATCTAGTGACAGCAGCACAAGAATAAGTGGGGTTGGGGATAAATGAAGCAAAAAGCCAGTACATGAAACTAAGAAATAAAACAGTAACGGAAGAGCCTGAGACATTACGGCTAGAGCTACAGAACGATAAAATAATACAAATAAAGGAAACCAAGAACTATATGCATCTAGGTGTCCTAATAAATGATAAATGTGAGGAAGAAGCAGAAATCGATCTTAGACTGGCCAAGGGCAATAGATGTGCTGGAGGATTACTCAAAATCTTGAGATGAAAACAAGTCACACGAGCAACAAAGAAAATAATTTATAAAACAATATTAAGACCGACAGTGCTATACGGATGTGAAACAGAAGAAGGATGGGAGAGGCGCCCAAATAAGGAGTTGTATGATCTATACGATGACTTAACAATAATTGAAGTAATCCAATCCAAAAGACTGCAGTGGTTAGGTCACTTAGAACGAATGGAACAGTCAAGAGATGTAAAAGAAGTAGCATGGGAAAGACCAGAGGGAAAGAAGAAGAGAGGTAGGCCCAGAAGAAAGTGGAAAGAAGCCGTAATGCAGGACGTCGCGGAAAAGGGAATACGGAACTGGAAAAGCGTAGCAAGAGATAGATACAGATGGAAAATTATTACACGGCTATAGGCCCTATGCCTATATATATAATTTTTAACGGCGTCCAATAACTTTAATGAAAGAACGCCGTGTGCACAAATTCACTGACAGATTGAATTATTATTTATTGATGACAGTTTGTGTTGTTCTTCTCCTATTGTTGATTTCTAACGGTATTAAGAGTGATGGAACGTAAGATGAGAGATGTTTCACGTAAAGAATGTGCTAGTACAATAGCACCCATGGGAATGGGTGTTACACAAAGTTCAAAAATGGCATGCCGCTAAGGCGTAACCCAATCCACAATCTCCAGGGCACTGGCACGGTACCGAGAAACTGGTACGACCAAAGAGGACCTGGCCAAGGACGCCACAGAACGACAAATAATAATTAAGAACGATTTTTGAGAATGCAGGTACTACGAAATCGATTCACTACAGCAGCAATCTGTTCATCGATATAATTACCGCATAAGTCAAGATATAGTGCGTCGAAGGCTGGTAGGGTAGAAAGCAGTATTAATCTATATAGAGCCGCAACTAGTCCTCTTCTAACCGTACACTATCGCAGGCAACGTAATCATCAAGTTTGGGGAAACCGCGAATGGAGCAATGTACTGTTTACGGACGAGTCACGATTCTGTCTGCTTAGTAATTATCGTCCTGGCGAGCGATATGCTTAATGTAATATTGCAGAAAATGTCAGCTATGGTGGTAGGGTGACATTAGTTTGGAGACTCATAAGGACCTAGTTGTGATTTGGGGCGGTCGTTTGACAGCCGGCCGCTATATAACAGACATTTTAGAATCTCATGTATGTCCCCTTTATAGCGAACGAAATGCTATTAATGCATGCTTATTGCCCGCCCACAAATTGCCTCCAAGAAGCAGATATCCATAATTTGGATTGAACAGCGCGAAGTCCTGATTGAACGCATATGGGACAACTTAAGTAAGCAGGTTAGAGCTTTACAGCAATCACCTAGAGGTCTATATGAACTGTCATTCAGACTAACCGAAATATGGGGTCAAATTTGCAATCAGAAACTTAATTTCAAATATGCCAAGAAGATGTGCAACAATAATCCAAGCAAGGAGAGGTAATATGCGTTATTAATTTTAAGTATGGTTACAAATTATGCAATAAAGTTTTTGCTTTCTTTTTCGTCCATCCAGTATTTTTCCTTCTATGGTTTATTTTATGCATTACAAAAACGTTGTTTGACACACTTAAAAGTTATTTATACATCAGTCATGTTAGACCATTAACGAACCTTCCAAGTATTTTCTCATGTAGATTTTTTCAGTTTACAAAATATGCATTAGTTTTGCGACGCAGTGTATTTTTTTTTGTGGAAGATGAAAATAAAAAATAAAAAAGTCGGTTTTTTGGATTTTTCGCATAAATTTTAAAGTTATGTGAAAAAAGTGTAAACACAAAAGTTGTAAATCTTTTTATTACTTACAACTTTGCCGATAAACTTTTTTCGATAGGACTCGTAGTTTTGCCTGAAATCATAATAAACCGTTTTCCACTCTTAAAATCTCACCCCCTTCCACTTTCCGACCTCAAAATGCCTGTACATTATTTATTCTTTTATTTTTGTTATATTTTTTACTTTTCCAATGAATCTCGCCATTCTATCTAAATTTTTTTGGTCTCAAAAAGTATCGACCCTTGCCAATGTTTTTGATCTTTCAATATGACATATTTCTTAGAACAAACGTACACCGAAGAAATATGGGAACATTGAAATATTCAGTTAGAATTAGTGGTAGTATCATTTAAACGGAATTTAGTAATTATCATAGTTTAAACTATAGTATTTATCTACAATACAAAATGATGAGTTGAAATAATAAAACAAAAACAAATAATGATGATATATTAATACAGAATACTCAACATATCAGTACGCCTGTAGATGATTTAAATTTTGGAAGCCCTAAACCAGCTGATAAAAAAAATATTCTATTTTATCTGGCGCCTTATCAAATTTTATTTCCTTTAAAACAAATATTTGTTCAATCTTTTTCTTTATAACTATATCTAACTGTTGAAAATTTAGTTTTATTATATCCATGTAATTCTACTTTATAAATTCGTCAGAATGTTACACACTCAATTAATCTGATAAATTTCTTATGAAATGATAACCTACGAAGCTTTAAGTTTTATTGTTTCTTGTAAAATCATTTTTTTTTCTTTTCAAACATTTTTGGAATATTGTTATTACCTACATATTAAATAATCGATCAAGCACACTCAAAGGATGCCGTCTGTCGTAAGGGATATTATTCCCCAATATGGTTTGTATGAAGGATACCATATCTAAGATAAGTAAGAATATAAAACTGGTGAAGATACAGAAAAATTAGGCCGTACAGGCACTGGCAGACATAATGTCTCTCTCTCTCTCTCTCATTCTCTCTAACCAGCTATCGGAGACTAATAGTGGCAATTACTGCCCTGTCAAAACCGCATTCTATCCATACCAGAATATCGTAACAAGTAAAATCACAGGTAATGGTATGTATTAGGAATTTTCTGTGGGTACATATGTTTAAGCGTCAATGTAAATTCAGTGTATTATTCTTTTTCGCTAACAGGATATCATAAAATGGAAAACGTGCAATACATGTCCATAACGACAATGTGTTACAAATTCTTTGTAGGTACTAACAGGATAACAGAAAAGTGTTGCCAACTTTCTTTATATATTTATATTAATTGTAAAATGCATTGTTCTAATACGAGAACAAGTTATAAGAAGCTTTTAATTATGATAATTCGTGGGGTTGTAACAGATCAAGATAATTAATCCGATCTATTTGTTGAACATTTGCCATAGAATATTCCTAACACTTATACGAATCGCGCGGGCGCCTCTCGAGGGCGGTACCTACCAAACGAATACCAACTACCCAGATAGCACGCAAGTTTGCTGCAAACTTGCTTGATTTTTGATATTGAGTTGCTCAAGCAAATTTGTCATATTAAGCGTGAAACAAGTTTGCAACAAAATTGCCATGTCAAAGGTGAATATGAAAAATTGTTGCAAATTGGAAGAAAAAACATTTTATTGTTTTTGTATTTAACCGTAATCAATTTTATCACTTATATGCGAATAAGCTCAAAAAACATAAAATGTATTAGGTAATAGAATAATGTTTAAATATTCATAAAATTTAGACATATCATCGTTGCGACCGGATACTATTTTATTTAAAGATCAGGGTTTCACTACGAAAAGAAGAAGATTAACATAACCTTACACAATGAACTGTTCGCTGTTCGTTGAGGGTCAGACGCCATTAAAGATGAAGATTTTAATGGTGAGTTTTGGTGGTTTTATCTAGAAAAGAGTGTTTTCGCGCGTTATTAGTGTTAGTGATTCTATATCGTTATAATAGTTGCCAGAGACCCTGAAATTCTATCACGATTCTATATAGTGATTTTCGTTGTATAGATGTAAGTATCTTATTTTTAAATATAAAAATAATGTTTGTGTAGGAATATGCGTCTATCAATATGAATTGTGTTTATTTAACTTCAATTTCCAATTACTGATTAAATAAAGTAGGAGAATAAGTTATAGAGCACGTGGGTTTCTTTTATTTATAATAGATAATTATTAATTTTTTGATTTCTGGGTACAAGTATTACAATCAAAATAAAATGATACTAAGATGTAATATCTCATTTCAAAAACTATAAATTTATTTATCTCAAATATAGATGAGTGATATAACATATTCAGAGAGATGGGGAAACAGCAGTTTTCATGAATTTGACAATCTTCTGAAGTAGTTTATATAGTCATACAAGTTTTATTATTTTATTACAGGTTGTAATTGAAAAAACTTCAAGTTCAGCTGGCTACCCTATTCATTTAGTGACTGACCTAACAGAAGGCTTAAACAGACTGGAGTAGAAGGTTGACTCCATTTTATCCGAAACAGGGAATACTGCCAGAGCTCCAAATCAAAATGACAATTGGGAAAATATGCAACAAATTTTTGTTTTTAAATCAAATTCAAATAGGCAGATATTGAATAAAATTAAAACAAATTGTTGAATTTGAATTACCCTTATATATTTTTTGTTTAATATTTTCGTAAAAACAAAATTGATACACATTTTCTTATTGTAAACTTGTTCCTTTTTCGAAAAAAATGTCTTTCAATAAAACACAAATGAAATTGTTTGAATTAGTTCATCACAATTCAACCTTTGTTTCAGAGCTGAGAGACAACAACGAAAAAATGATGTTGTAAATAATATAGGTTAATAAAAGTTCTTAAATTTGTTTGTCTATTTCATTTAAAACTACAAATGTGCTGTAGATGCTAATAAAAGTCGTTGACATCTACGATAAAGGAGGAAATGAATACCAGCAAGTCCCTGTGGGATATATACTATTCTGACATTTGACACCCAGTTGTGACTTGTGACAAGTTTGAGTTTATAAACTTTAAGCAAGTTTCATATGGCTGACTTGGTGCAACTTTGATATGTGGTAACTAGCAAGTTTGCTTTATACTTGCAGCAAGTTTGTGAACTTGCTGTAGCAAACTTAATGCAAGTTTAGAAGTTTGATGTGTCAAATATGATGTAAGTTTGTAACAAGTTTAAATTGCTATTTGGGTAAGTGTTCAGCGACATCTTTCACGTTTCCAACTGAAAAAAGTAAAGGTTTTAACTGCTTTCAAACTAGAACAATTTCCAGCATTACAATAAAATGTTCAACAAATAGATCGGATTAATTATCTTGATCTGTTACATTCTCTGGAATTATCATAAATAAAAGCTTCTTATAACTTGTTCTCGTTTTAGAACAATACATTTTACAATTAATATAAATATACAATGAAAGTGGCAACAATGTTTCTGTTATCCTGTTAGTACCTACAAAGAATTTGTAACACATTGTCGTTATGGACATGTATTGCACATTTTCCACTTCATGATATCCTGTTAGCGAAAAAGAATAATACGCTGAATTTATATATATTTGTTTCTTTCCAACACATTGACGCTTAATCATATGTGCCCACAGAAAATTCCTAATACTGTGTAACCAAGATTATTATTAACAGCAATTTTCAAATAAAAATAATTGGACAAAGGTCTATAGCTGTGGTTCCCAAAGTGTGCGCCACGATGAGTAGTCAGGGGCGCCACTAGGCGCTCCTGGCGAGCCAGAGTTTTCGTTATGTCTGGCAACGCCGGCGCTACATCCGCTGTTATTAATCGAACCCGAGAGGTGTACGCTAGATTACCGCATTCATAAACTACTGCTGGTTGTATTAGGTATTTACGATGTAAGTGTCGTAAAGATTCGTATTACGAAATGAGATGGGAAATTTGTCAAACGAGGCCGTTAGGCCGAGTTTGATAACACACACGTATCGCTTCAGAGCGACCGAGAACGAATGAGGTGGTGAAGAGAGAAGAGAATTTTTGCGAGCGCTCTTTGACAGTATACCGTAGACCGCTTTGCTAATGTAGCATAGTGAATTTATTTACTAGCCAAATGGACAGATGTAGGGAGTAATACAGCCGCAGCTGTACCTAATTCGATTTGCTTGATTGTTATTCTACGCCGTACCGTGCATAAAATACAAAATCCCACAAGCTCGTCTCCACAGGCATATTCAAACCCACCGCCACCATCGAACAACCCTGAATAGACTGCAACACATCCAAAACCTCTCCTCGCAGTGACACGGTGAGTGATATGCCTTTTTCTCGAGAAGTCCATCCGTTGGCCCCAGCCGCAGCATTGAATTGTTTCAAATAATTTGGCCAAGAGATTTTCCCATCAAAAGTTGGTGGCTTAATGGTAGGTCTGAGGTCTACTGAATTTCTGACTTCCCCATCGCCATTGTGAGTTCTTGGTCCTTGTTGCCTTCTTAATTCAGCATTTAACAGTTACGTCAGTGATCTGCCGAGTAAATTCTTCCATCATTCGATCAGCAGCCTCGTCTCGATGGGCGGTCATCTGGCGAGTGAGTTCTTCCATTCGATTCGTAACCTCTTCCCACTGGTCGATCATTTGACGAGTAAGTTCTTGCATTTGAATCGTAACCTCTTCTCGCTGGGCAGTCATGCGGCGAGTGAGCTCGTCTTGAATATGTTGAGTCAATTGTTCCATGAGCTCTGCCCTTTGGTTGGCTAGTTGATCATACAGTCTATCACAACGGTTGGATAGTTATTGGCATACTGGCTAACTCGTTGTTCTGATTACTAATTTGTTGTTGAATACTGGAATACTCCTCTCTCTGGGTCGATATTTGCTGGGACAACTCGTTTCTCTGCGTCGATATTTGATGGCATAACTTGTCCAATGGATCTTCTAATTCCACTCACTCGGGGTTGATACCTTCTTTAAAAAAATACTCCCGTAATATTTTTAGCAGCACCGTCTTGTTACCTTCGGTTTCCAATTCTCGCTCTTCCAGCTCGCTTCTGAGCTCAGCAACCAACAGTTCATTTAATTTCTTTCCAGGCAGCCTTGTTTATTTTCTACCCCACACGTGACACCAATCGTAACACAATAGTGAATATCTTGAATTGTTTTATTAACAAACAATAATACATATAATAATATATGTTTATTTTTTCCAAATTTCAAATATTACTTACTTACTTAGCAAACAGATTTTTCAATTGTCTAGGCGAAGCGTACAAGAATTATATATTGCACATAAATTCAGTTTCAATGATAAAAAATATATTCAAAGAGTATCTTCTGAATTTGAAGATAGATATTGTTATACAATTGATCGAAAGCAAATCGTGATATTTATATTCCACTATTCCACTGGTTGTTTCACAAAGTAAAAAAAAATAAAAAAAATCTTTTCAATTTCAATTGTCGATGCACAATATGCTTGTAATATTGTTGCATGATGATGATATAACTATATATTGGTTTATTAGACAAGAAGTAATAGGCCATGCGCAACCAACGGGTTCTAATGGGCCTTCTCAATGTTTACAATCCTAATCAATATTCTATTGTTATCATTATGGAAAAAATGTATTGTAATATTTGAAATTTGGAAAAAATAATCATATATTATTATTTATATTAACAAACAAGGAATACAATTTACAATGTTTCGCTAGAACGTTCCACTTCACTCCCGTCACAGTTGTCACTCCCCCGCAACTGTCGCACCTCCATATACAAGGTGCGCCATTAGTGTGACAAAGTTCGATATATCCATTATTATAGAAGATATGGAATAAAGTTATATACGAAAATTGTAGACATCTGTAAACTTCACATTTCAAAATTATTTTCATTTGTACTGGGTGTTCCCTATGAGACACCCTATATATTATTTCTGATTCAGATTGGGCTCACCTTCCCCATACTTACAAAGTAGGGTTTCATATAAGTATATAGGGTATTTCAGAAGTTATGCCCAATTGAACGTAAAAATCCTTGTGAGTTCAATGCCTTGTATAGTTCAAACTAAATAATTTGACATCAATATTTTGCAGCCATAACATTTTGATATTGGTCTAGTTTCATGACACAGTGCCATTTTTTGGATATTACAATATCTGAATACAGGGCGAGCCAAGAGTCGAACACATGATTTTCTCGATTTTTTCAAATGAATCATCCTGTATTTCATTTCAGAAAATGAAAATACACCTTATAAACTTTCATTTTTATCAGGCATTCCCTATACCTAACATCATTAATTTCTGAGATATTTTCAATTCAATAACAAAGAGTTGAAAAAATAATTTATTGAAAGAAGTAAGATATAGAAAAATGGCAGTAAGACAAATTCTTTTACAAAAATAAGAAAACATCAGTCAAAGTTGTAAATTGAAAATTGATTCTATACCAAATGTTCCAAATGACCACCCAACACGTTAATACAACATTGCAGTCGATTTTCAAAAGATCGACTTATATTCCTCAACATTACTACTCTGAAATACTTCTTGAATTTTTTCCTTCATATCGTTCCGTGTAGTTGGCGGTATTTGGTGAACACGGTTTTTTACATAACCCCAAATGAAAAAGTCAATTTTAGTTTAATTTAGTCTGGTGGTCGAGGTGGCCATGCAATGGGTTCTCCTCTTCCTACCCATCTGACTGGAAAATGGGTATTCAGATGATTGTGAATTGAAACATCTCCATCGTATATAATCCACATTATTTGCCGAATGTTGAGCGGAACAGTAATGGTAAATGATTTTCTAGAAAGTCTAAATAAACTAGACCATTCACCCTTCCATCGACAAAATGTGGTCCAATTATACCACACCAAACATTCAGAAACCACCTAGTTTGACTTTGAGTTGATGTAAGATAGGGATTATTTGTGGAATAGGAATGGAAAGTATATCTATTCATGGTACTATTCTTATGAAACGTTACTTAATCTCCAAAAAGAACAAAATCAAAGAAATCGATCTGATTATGTATTTGTTGTTGAGCCCACTCGCAAAAAGGAACTCTTCACGAAAGTCATCGTCTAGTAACTCTGTAACTGAATGCGGTATGGGTGCATCTTGTTTTTATGCAATATTCTTCGGACGGACGTTACACTGATATTCTGTTGGTGCGAAATTTCACGAGTACTAACATTAGGATTGTCCGCAACTACCAGCATACAATTAAATTCATTTTCCTCAGTAACTGCAGTTTTTGTCATTTCATGTTTTTCATGAAGTACTGAACTTGTCGATTGAAACGATCCATCAACCTTTCCAACGTTCTTTTTGTGGCGTGTCTTCGTGTAGGATATCGCTCTTGGTAAATTCTTATTGATAATAAACAATTCCTACTACATTCTCCCAATACCCAAACCATGTCTGTAAATTCTTCAACAGGAAAGTTCATTTCAAATACATCTTGTCATTATTCCATAGCTAACTTGTTACAATTTTTTTGTTATTCAACTGACAATATCTCAGAAATTAATGATTTTAGGGATAGGGAATGCCAGATAAAAATAGAAGTTTATAAGGTGTATTTTCACTTTTTGAAATGAAATACAGGGTGATTCATTTGAAAACATCGAGAAAATCATGTGTTCGACTCTTGGCTCGCCCTGTATTCAGTTGTTATAATATCCAAGAAATGGCACTGTGTCATGAAACCAGACCAATATCAAAATATTATGGCTGCAAAATATTGATGTCAAATTGTTTCGTTTGAACAATACAAGGCGTCGAAGTCACAATGATTTTTACGTTCAATTGGGCATAACTTCTGAAATACCCTATATACTTATATGAAACCCTACTTTGTAAGTATGGGTGATGTGAGCCCAATCTGAATCAGAAATAATATATAGGGTGTCTCATTTAAAAAAAGGTATGTTTGTTTCACCCTGGTGATAGGGAACACCCAGTACAAATGAAAATAATTTTGAAATGTGAAGTTTACAAATGTGTACAATTTTTGTATATAATTTTATTCCATATCTTCTATAATAACGGATATATCGAACTTTGTCACACTAATAGCGCATCCTGTATATACATTTTCAATCCTTCAGAATGTTGCAAAATGATATTTCGAAACCACCATAATCATCGATCGAACAATCCAGAACATTCTATAGCTGTTCAACCTAACTGACATAGGACAACTCAAAAGGGAAATATGAATACCTAACCTAAAACGAATTAACAGGGGAAAGAATATTATCTAACTAACTTAACACTGTAATTAACGGGTTCGTTACAATATTATGATAGGAGAATCAGCGGGAAAATTAATTTCAAAGATACCTTTATCTAACAACAGTATTAGTTGAAGAATCCATGATATAGCTGAGGATCTCAATGACCAATTGATAGAGAAAATGAAAGACAAGGAATTCGTTCTCAAACTTGATGAGCCTACTGACAGACAGTAATAAAGATGCACACCTTATTTGTCACGTACGCTTCTTGGATAGTAATATTGTTGAAGACCTTCTTTTCTGCAAATGAATCAATGTTAGCGGAAAGGTTCAAGACTTGTTTGAAATTCTTGACAAGTTTATAACAGAAAATAATTTAGATTGGGAGAAGTGTATTGGACTTTGTACCGATGGCGCTCGATCAATGTCTGGCCGTTATGGTGGATTACAAGCGCTTATTCGCAGTAAAGCACCATATGCTATGTGGACCCATTGCATTATTAATAGGGAAGCACTTGCATCGAAGTCGATTAGCTGTGAATTGAATTTGATCATGGAACGTATCATAGACTACATAAAAACTAGGCCGCTAAAAAACAGACTATTCCAAATTCTTTGTATGCACATGGGTGCCGAACACACAGCCCTGCTATATTACTCCCTGTGTACGATGGCTTTCACATCGAAACGTCTCATCCCTTACATTCGAGTTACATAAAGAAATCCACATTTTTCTGGAAGAGGAATGTCATGGAAGCTCCAGATTCTTTAGGGGTCCCGACTTTTTGGTAAAACTGGCATATTCGTGCAACATATTTCACAAGCTGAATATCTTAAATCTGTCTACAAGGCAAATCAGAGAAAATTACAGCATTTAGAAAAAACTGCTGTTGTGGACAAGAAAAATTATTGAAGATAGTGGTCAAGATTGTTTTCCACAATTGCATAATTCTCAGCCTCTAATGGGCTTATTATCTCTCAAGATTTGCTGTCCCTTTTCACAGAACATCTTTCCAAACTCGCGGAATGCTTTGCAAAATACTTTACGGAAGAAAATGTCGAAAAATTTGCATGAATCCAAGATCCTTTCGGTGCACAATGTCCACCAGAATTCACTTCACTAGAAGAAGAGAGTCTTATTGAACCCTCTTGCGACAACAGCCTTGAAACAAAATTCGCTTCCTCTGATTTGGTGGAGTTTTGGGTAGCCGTTAAAAATGAATATCCAACTCTAAGCTTTGAGGATTTTAATCCCCTTTGGAACATCTTATATATGCGAAGCCGGATTTTCAGCTGCAGGTGTAATAAAAAGCAAATATCGTTCAAATATCAGCGTGTACGAAGAAATGAGAGTGGCAGTGTCAGGCCTTATTCCTCGCTTTGAAAACATGCGTGGAGATCACCAAGCCCTTTAATGATAATGTATTCTTGTGTGTTAGTTCAATAATATACCTATATGAGTGTTAGACTGGAGTTGTTTTCATTTTTGTATTTTGTATCAATATGTGTACAATCGCATTCAATAGAAAGTTGTACAAAACAACGTTTGTGCTTTGCTACTATATAGTAGGCAAGTTGTAAAGCACATACTTTATACATTGTACATATGCTTCCTTGTACACATCTGTATACATATTGCGAATGAGGGCGCGAACTGAAAAAGTTTGGAAACCCCTGATCTATAATATACGAACAGTGGTTTCTAATGATATTTTTATCAAGTTTAGTTGCAATTTTCGAAATTACTTTCTCAGTAATTTTATCCTTGTTATGTAATACATGTCATATAAAATATTCCATATGAACTTATATTGATATCAAAAAGTAAATATTAGTTCATACCCAAAAAAAGTCTTCATAAATTATTATAATATGAGTGTTATTATTAATTGATTATTTGTTTATTTACTTGATTATTTGACCCCAAGGGAATGCTAACGCTGAATGTTTTTCTGTAAGGTTGTACCATTTTTAAATCTAAAATAAAATATTAGGTACACTGATATGAGATTTCATTCTGTAATATATATATTGTAGTTTGTTCTTGTTCTATTAATAGATCCGATTCAATAATTTGTTATTTATTTCAGTGTTTGTAATCTATTACAAAATGTTTTTGATAAAGTGATTCAAGTAAAATGATGAAATTATTATCACGAAATGTATAAGTAGATATAAGAGTATTTATTTTATTGCATTTTAACCTTAGAAGTGATACGTGAGTGCACATTTTAAGATAAGTAATTGCTCAATGCAAGTCCACACGTCCATTTTAAAACTGGCATGTTAGATTCTATTTAATGGTCTGCGATGTTCATTTGATTTTGGAAAGTATATGAATAAGGGATAATACAACCAAAAAAGTAGGTGACTGAATCTTGTTAAAGGTTTCGGTCCATTAAAACATTGGGTCAAATTCGAAAAGATTTTTTTTAATAAGTCATATGTAAAAAATTATTTACCACCGACTGAAACCAATATTTATTCTAAAAAATATTAAGCGTTAACACAACAGAAAGTTCTGGCTAATTTGCTATTTACTGAAGCCAAAAACCGATTGAATATAGATAAGATATGCAGATTGTTTCCATGGTTAATACATGAGTTGCAAATAAATATATTAGCTGAAACAGCCTTCAACACGCACTGTTAGTAAAATTCCGAATCTACATCTTAATGTTCAGTCACTTACTCGTCAATTTTATTCAAATAACGAAGCAATTCAAGTATATATGTTATCTGCAATAAAGAGTGATCCGTCGTCCTGATTTATGTCGTCCTAGTCACCTTAAAAAAACTCATTCCTAGACATTTTCTTATATTTTCATGGGTTTCGGTCAGAAATAAAATCACTTGCTTATAGTGGTAACGTTTCGGTCTATTTTATTTAAACCATTTTCAAACCTTTCTAAAAATGTTTTGAAAACACAATACATTTATTTAAATACATATAGTTAAAAGATGTTTCTTTAAAACTTACTTTTTGATTATGCCTCTGTAGAGGGTTGTCTACTACTGTACAGTAGTATTTCTTAAATTAAAAAAAAAGACAATTAATGTACATAAAAACAAATAATACAAACAATGAACTATGTTAAAAATGATTAGAATGTATTTACAGAGTGTCCTAATTAAATTAGAATTAGAGACTTATTTTTTTAATTTTTAATAACTAGGTAAAGTGTAGATATTCGTTTATAATGTAAGTTCGTATATATACAACTTAAGTTGTCTATGTCAGTTTTGAAATTGACTGAGTCTTCTTCTTAATATTTATCATTTCTTTTATTAATCTTTTACTATTTTTTTTCTGTAGTTATTATTTCTACGTTGTTGAACGATTTTTGTCCATTTCTATGGTGAATTGTAATTTTTTATTGAAGTTGTTAAAACGTTTTAGAATATTTTCAGTCTGGTCAATTGGTACACAAAGGATACAGTCGTCGACGTATCTTTTGAAAAAAATTGGTTTTTCTGGTAACTCTGCTAAAACATTGGATTCTAAATATTCAAGTACTAAGTTTGCAATCGGAGCAGAAATTGGAGATCCCATTGCTGTTCCAAAAATTTGATTATAGAAACAGTCACCAAATTGAAAATAGGTGGAATTCAAACACAAATCAACCGCCTCACAAAACGCATCTAAGTCTAATGGTGTGAAGTTCTTGATTATATTCCATTTATTTTTAATACATTTGGTTGCAAGATTCGTAGGAATGTTTGTGTATAAAGATGAAATTATCCTGTGATTTGGAGGAATGATTTGCTTTTTAATAAAATTACAAAATTCCCACGAATCTTTTATATGATATTCTGTTAGTCCAATTACAGATGATAGTGTATTAGATAAAATTTTTGATAATTTATATGTAGGAGCATTAATGTTACTAACAATTGGTCGCAGTGGAATACCTGGTTTATGTAATTTGGGTAACCCATATATGAAAGGTGGAAGACCATTATGACAAATGATTTCCGATCTGGTTCTGAAATCTATTAAGTTACTTTTAAACCATTTATTAGCCAAATTATTGATTTTAACTTGAATAGCATTTGTTGGGTCATTACCAATTTTTTTGTATGTTAGATTGTCGCTTAAAAGATTAGCCATTTTCATAATATATTCCTCTTTCAACATTAAAACTGTCTTATTACATTTATCCGCATTTAGAATCAATATGTTTGAATTGGATTTTAGGAAATATTCAGTATGTTTAATGTAATAATTGATTCTGTTTTTAGTAGTATTTCTTACTTTATTATATTTGTGTTTATAATTCGTTAATATGTTACAAATTTTGTTTCTAAGTATATTTTTTTCGTTGTTTTCTGAGAAGTTTATTCTGTTTTCTATATTTGCAATAATTTCATCGATCGGAAAGAAATTGGTACAGATACTAAACTTGATAAATATTAGGAAGAATCCTGACTCATTCAATTTCAGAACTGACACATACAACTTAAGTTGTATATATACGAACTTACTATTATAAACGAATATCTACACTTTACCTAGTTATTAAAAATTAAAAAATAGGTCTCTAATTCTAATTTTAATTTAATTAGGACACTCTGTAAATACATTCTAATCATTTTTAACATAGTTCATTTTTTGTATTATTTGTTTTTATGTACATTAATTGTCTTTTTCTTGATTTAAGAAGTACTACTGTACAGTAGTAGACAAGCCTCTATTAATTTTTTAGATATGAATATAGAATATGACAACAACGGTCGAATATCTACTAATTGGTTCACAAAAAGGTATGGTCTCAACGATATTTAAACTATAATTCATACGCTCCCATAAAATACAAGAAGAGTGTTGTCACTGGCCTCACTGATAGAGCTGTACAATTATCACATCCAAAACACAGACCTAATAATATTAAAAAAAATACCTTTGATTTAAATAATTATCCTAAACATTTTTATGAGCCCATTATTAAACAGAGAATTAACTACTATTACAACAAATTAAAATTTAATAGTCAAAGTAATCCATCAAAATATATTTCACTTCCGTACATTCCAGTTATAAATAAACCATTACAAAAATGCCTAACACCATTTAATATTAAAATTGCTGATAAACCAAATAACATTACAGGAAATAAACTTTTTTCTAGACTCAAACCAGATAATAAGAGCACAATGAACTCAATATGTAAAATAAATTGTTCTGATTGCAATGGTACTTACATTGGTCAAACTAGCCAATATTTACATAAGAGAATTCAACAACACCAGCAATTAGTTCGAAATAACAATGAATGTACTGCATTATCTAAACATTCACTTGATGAAAATCCCTCTTTTAATTTCAACAACGTAGAAATAATAACTACAGAAAAAAAAATAGTAAAAGATTAATAAAAGAAATGATAAATATTAAGAAGAAGACTCAGTCAATTTCATAACTGACATAGACAACTTAAGTTGTATATATACGAACTTACATTATAAACGAATATCTACACTTTACCTAGTTATTAAAAATTAAAAAAATAAGTCTCTAATTCTAATTTAATTAGGACACTCTGTAAATACATTCTAATCTTTTTTAACATAGTTCATTGTTTGTATTATTTGTTTTTATGTACATTAATTGTCTTTTTTTTAATTTAAGAAATACTACTGTACAGTAGTAGACAACCCTCTACAGAGGCATTATCAAAAAGTAAGTTTTAAAGAAACATCTTTTAACTATATGTATTTAAATAAATGTATTGTGTTTTCAAAACATTTTTAGAAAGGTTTGAAAATGGTTTAAATAAAATAGACCGAAACGTTACCACTATAAGCAAGTGATTTTATTTCTGACCGAAACCCATGAAAATATAAGAAAATGAGAATTTACGGTCATTCAAAATATATATCATTCCTAGACACTTTTAAACCACGCTTCCTCTAGACACTTTTCAAACAATCTTCTCCTGTTGACTGATTTCCAGTCACTTTTTAGCGAAAAACTCGCTCTAGACACTCTCAATAATTCTCATTACTAGATACTTTTTACAACCGATGGGTTGTTCTAGCCTCCTATACACTTTCAATTCATTCTCAAGCTCCGCACAACATGAAACCTCCAATAAACACACCCGACCCAACTCTGTAGAGGAAATTAATCTTATACCAGGGTCAACCTCTATTTTAACACCATACATCCCATTAAAGAAAATTCCATCTTCTCACTAAATTTCGCCATCGAACATCTGTTTCATCTCATCTGTTACTGTATTTTTTGTTTAAGTTACAATATGTTAAAAATTAATGTAAGTTTGCAACCAAAAGAATCAATATTTAAATAGGATGAAATCTATATACTTACATTTTACCAAAATTATGACAGGATATTAAAAAGTGAACAGAAACATTTTTTCAATGTTTTTAGAATAGGTTTTATTTA
Organism: Galeruca laticollis; assembly: GCA_963921935.1. Taxonomy (NCBI): domain Eukaryota; kingdom Metazoa; phylum Arthropoda; class Insecta; order Coleoptera; family Chrysomelidae; genus Galeruca; species Galeruca laticollis. The sequence goes on along the minus strand of OY998181.1, from coordinate 153,646,449 downwards.
TATGTACAGTTCTCTAGGAATTTTCTATGGTAACATAAAGTTTTTAATACAGAGTCCATAAGCGACAATGTGTTAGAAAGAAATAAGTATATTCAGTGTATCACCTATTTAACAGGGTATCATAACATGCCAAAGAAGATCAATGCACCAACTGTTTTTCAAATATCACTCCAATCATTATACATATGGGAAATATTCAATTCTGAACGATGCCATTCCTACGCTCCTGATAAAACGATTTCGTCTACAGCCGTAATTCTTCTATTTTTATCTATCCCCATTCTTCGTTTTCAATCTACACGTTGAAAGTATAAGTGCCCATACAAATATTCCTTTTTGGGACTAACAGAAATAATTCCTCATTTAATTCCAGCGTGAAATAATAATCGCCTCATAGTCAATGGGAAAATGTAAGAGGCAGATGGCCTTACTAGTGTGTTTGGTGAGATAGGGAATCAAAAGCCAGCGTAGATTATTACAGTTAAAATAAGGATACTAGAATCGCGCCTCTCGAGAGAGGTACTCAGCGTCTATGTTTAGACGTTGAACTGTACGTCTGGGTACGTCATTACCTGTTTGTTTCCGAATGAGGAACGATCTTTGTAAATCTTATAAAATGGGTAAGCAAAAAGTGCAAATTACAAAATGGTATTACCAGGGTAATTCATATCGAGAAATAGCAGAAAATTTGTGGCATTCGAAAATACCCAACCAGTTAGCAAGAAACAAGTGAGAACGGGTATAAAAATTTTTAGAAGAACATGGATGTGCCACTTCTACAAAACGAAATTCATTCCATTCAAAATTCTAAGAAATTTAAATCTAGGAAAATATCAAAATTGAATCTATTCATAGATGATGAAGGTTTACTTATAGTGGGTGGGCGATTAAGAAACGCCCCAATAAACTTCGATAATAAATTTCAGATATTGTTACCGGAAAATCATCACATAACTTGAATAATTATTCGACAATTCCACGAAGACGAATTGCACGCAGGTAATGAAGCAACTCTAGCCGCGGTAAGGCAAACATTCAGGCAGATGTATAGTAAGAATAATACATTCATGTGTTTGGTGCAGACGCGCAAATCCCAAACAGTTGTCTCAAAAATGGGACTACACCCGTCACGACCATTTTTAATTTCCGGTGTAGATTTTGCCGGACCTTACCTCTCATAAATTGCGTAACGCATAAAAAGTAAAGTGCAATATTTATTTGCTTGTCCACTAAAGCCGTTCAATTGGAACTGGTAGGAGATTTAACTACTGAAAGTTTTTTAGTCACTTTTAAATGATTTTCGTCTCGCAGAGAGTACGTTAAAGAAATATTTTCAGATAATGGCTCCAATTTTGTCGGAGCAGAATGCGAATTTTTTACATTTAAACAAAAAAATTGAATCATTTTGTGGAAACAAGTACAAAATTCATCTTTATACCAGCGAGGTCGCCACATTTTGGGGGGTTATAGGAGAGGTCAATCCAAAGCGTAAAACATCATTTGAGGAGAGTATTAGGTGATGCCTCTCTTATTTACGAAGAATTTTATACTTTGCTTGCGCGAATTGAAGCTTGTTTAAATTCGCAACCCTTAACCCCAAGATCCCAATGACCTCCAAGCGTTGACTCCGGGAAATTTCCTAATCGCAGCCAGGCTAACGGACTCAATTGACAAATATATTGCCGACGTGCCATTTAATCGCCTGTCAAGTTGGCAGCGAATCCAACAACTCCAACAACATTTTTGGTGGAGATGGCAGAAGGAGTATTTGTCCCAACTGCAGATGCGCTCCAAATGTTAGCAGCTACCCAGCCCCAACATTACAGTTGGGACACTTGTCGTCCCAGTGGAAGACAACTTGCCACCTTTGCAGTGGCGTCTCGGACGTGTTTGTGAAGTAAACCCTGGTAGCGACGGAATTGTGCGTGAGGTTTCAGTAAAAACAACCAGTGGAGTGTTCAAGAGCGCCATAAAAAAGTGTGTATTGTCCCAACATTATTATTTTTTTTTTCTGTAAAAATAAATGTAAGTAGTTTCTCTTGTATAATTTTTTCTCTCTCTCTGTTTCAAATAGTTATATTCTTTTACCATTATGTTGTTAGTTATATAATTTTCTCTATTTGAAATTTATTCTAAACATCAAGGGGGGCGGCATGTTACCCCCTATTATGCGAGTGGGGGGTTGACACCCTCTCTCTATCCCTATCTTCCTTATAAAAGGTTATGTACCAACTTAACTAAGAACTATTAAACCAGTGGTTCCCAACCTTTTCTGAACCACCGCCCCCTATAGAAGAGAACAAAAATTTCACCGCCCCCCCAGTCGCTGGTTAGTCCAAAGTAGTTAATTTTATTTGAATATCATCTGTACCGTCCCAATTGATCTGTATTTAGCTTTAATTTCAGTTATTGTCTAAATTTTATTTTAGAGGAATGATGAAGTAGAAATTTATTAAACGACTACCAAATGTACAATAAAATTGTTTATTAAACTTTTAAATATAAACACAGAATCAATAAGAAATACAATCACTTTAGAAATAAGAAATGCAATACAATAAGAAATACAAAATTAATAATAAAGAAAAAATGAATGAGACGGTTGAGGCTGGTGGAGTGTTACCAGTTTGTTAATATCGGGTTCCAATTTCGTTAACATCAATCGCAGATCACCACGTTCAGTGATGTGTAGTCTGTTTCTCTTCTTTGACAGCAAATCAGTTACTGCACTGAATGCACGCTCAGCCAAATAGGACAAAGGAAATGCAATTAACAGCTTCTGTACTATTGTCCATAATCCAGGATAGAGAACTGGTATTGATTTTTGAAGCCAGAACTCTTGATATCCACGTTTGAATTTTACTTTCACTTCTTCGTTAGTTGTGAGTTCTAATAGCTCCTCTTCCAAATTTGATGAGCCTTCAGTATGTATCTGTGTTTGCAAAAGGATTTATAACCCAACTTGGTATTTCCATGTTTAAAATATCTTGGAAACGCTCTGTAAAATCAACATGAAGAACTTCCAAGTGGTGGCAGTAAGTAAGTAAATCTTCCGGTTTTGCAGACACTGTTGATAATGTGGGAAAATGGTTGTACTCACCTCTACCAAGATTTCTTTTGAATATAAAAAGTTTTCCAGCAAAAGCAGCTATGACGTTTTTAGTTTTAATTAAATTTAAATCATCACCTTGCAATTGTAGATTAACTTGATTAAATACTTTAAACAGGTCCGTCAAATAAGCGATGTCATTTTTTGACGTATTCAGGTTTTCGCGCAATTGTTCGTTTTCTTCAAGAAATTCCAACACTGAGTCAAATAGATTGAAAAAACGAGTCAGACAAACACCTTTAGAGAGCCAACGTACTTCTGTGTGCAGCAGCAAGCGATTGTAGTCATAATCATTTTCATTGCAAAGCTTATGAAACAAACGGTCATTCAATGAATTGCTTCTAATGATATTGATTGCTTTAATAACGTTATTGACGGACGCATGCAGACGTTCATTTAATTTTTTTGCAACCAAATGCTGACGGTGAATAATACAATGTACAGCGAGTACATTTGGTACTACTTTTCTCAAATGTGCTATAAAACCCTTATGACGCCCGGTCATTGCTGGAGCACCATCAGTAGCAGCAGACAAAATATTGCTAATAGGAATTTCTTTCTCTTGAAAAAATTCTTGCATGATATTAAATATAGAATGTCCCTTTGTATTAGATTCCAAATTCTTAGCAAATAATAACTCTTGATGAATTTTTTCTTCTTTTATAAATCGTATGTATGATAAGAGTATAGCTTCGTTACTTGGTAGAGTTGATTCATCGAGTTGAATGGAAAATTTGCAAGTCTTTAGGTAATCGCATAATGATATTTCAACGTAATTTGCCATTTCATCTATTCTTCTTTGCACTGAATTATTACTGAGAGGAATTTTTTTAATGATATCAAATGGTGTGTTATGATGGAGAACAGTTTTTAATATCTCTTCAACTGCCGGCAAAATTAATTCCTCGCCAATGGTGTGTGGTTTTCCTGACTTTGCGATTAACAATGAAACGTTATATGAGGCTCGTAGCCCATCATCGTCTCGTTTAGAAGACGATGCAAAAAGTTTTGATATAGTTGGCTGTTTTAAATATTCTATTTCGAGTTCTTGAAAATAGAATATATCTTTGTTCTTCTTATCAGGATACATTTTATGTAAATGCTCTTGTAGCCTAGAAGGTTTCATAGCTTTATTTGAAAAAACATCGCGCGTTCGCTTATCAACGTGCGAGGACAAGTCATATACTTATATTCTGAACTAAAAGAAATTATTATAATTATTAGTATTATTATTAATGCTAATTTAAAACTGCTTATTAACCCTTATTAAATCATTTTTATTTCACCATTCCTCTTGACTGCTTATTATTTGCTTCTGAATCCGCTACCGCCCCCCTAAAAGGCTGCAGCTTTCACAGGGGGGCGGTATCGCCCCCGTTGGGAACCAATATATTAAACAGTCACTTGAACCGTAAGCATGTTTTATTTATTCGTTGATCTGTAAGATCTGGTCCTTCGAGTTTATATCGTAACAACTACAAAACATGGACCGCGTACACAAAATCGTCAAACCCAACCAGAAAAAGAAGAAATACATATTTTAATCTGTGCAAGTATAGAAAATAATCCTCCACAGTCGTCCACTCATTTAGTCAAGGATGTAGTTTTAAACTGCAAAAGTGCCATGACGATCAATTTCGTAGATTGGAATTTAGTGAAATAGTTACGGAAAAAATACAATTGGATACAAAATTTTCAAAAAATATTTTGTTCACAGATGAATCGACGTTTTCCATAAAAAAGGTGCACATAATTCATCCGTTATGCGATATTAGTCCAGGACAAACATACACAAACACTACAATAGTAGAACTCAATATCCCCAAAAGTTTAATGTTTGGGCGGGAATATTAGCTGAACATTTAATTGGACCATTTTTCATTGACGGCAATTTAACCAGGCAATAGTATTTGAATATGCTGCAAAACCAAATTACTCCTGCCCTTATACAATTAGGTGTCAATTTCAATGATACTTGGTACCAACATGACGATTGTGCATCGCGTAATTATCGATTCGCAATACATTTTTTAAATATCCAATTTCCCAATCGGATAATCTCCAAGAATGTTAACATTAGATGACCTGCTAGATCTCCACATTTGGCACCCAACGATTCCTTTTTTTTAGGTTACGTGAAATCGAGAATTTATGGATTCCAGAACAGGGCCAGTTCTCTGATTGAACTTAGGGAATAAATTCTACAAGCCTGTATGGAAATAACTCCTCAAATGTTCACATATGTTCGTCAAGAATTTTATAACCGGCACGGTTACTGTTTACATTTGATTTAAATTTATTTCCTATCAGAATATTACTTTTATTTAAAAATAATTGTTGTTTTCATTAGAATTCGATTTTATTTAAGTTAATTATCGAAAGGGTTTTCTTAATTTGTATTGTGTGTATTTACACAAAGAATTCGCTTCTCATTTGAAAACAAACGTAAAAACAGTAAAAACATTTTTATTTATACGTACAAAAAAACAATACATATTTCCACGTTGCCAAATCCGGAAAAAGTAAAGATTTCAACCGCATTCAAACTGAAAACTAGAAAAATTTCCAGCATTACAATAAAATGTTCAACAAATAGATCGGATTAATTATCCGGCAACGTATAGGTACGTTTACTTTAGAACATTCACTGTTTCTGATATCCTGTTAATACCTACAATGAATTTATACTTGTAACACATTGTCGTCGCTTATGGACATGTACACTGAATTTATATTTGTTTCATTCTAACACATTGTCGCTTAAGCATATGTGACGACAGAATATTCCTAGTCCTGTATATTGAATAAATAGAAAAAAATTCACTTTTAAAAATTAGTAGATACATATTTGTAACAAGAATGTTATATCTTATCTCTTTTGAAAGTATCAAGTACTTGATGGTTTATTCTAATTTGAGACTTTCTTTATCCTACTAAAAAAAACCTCAAATTAGCTTTTACTCCAGTGCTCATCTTTTGACTGTTGAACTATTCATGTTTATTTCAACATGAGGTTAGCATGAAAACTAAAAATATATTAAAAACATGTCCTCGTTAATTGGTACATGTCAATCCCAATAAAAGGAAACATTTTACCCGGATAGTCATACTTTAAAACTTTTACATTTCCTTATAATATTCCACTACCATTCAAGCTGATGTATTTATTTTTCTTATGCGAAGGGCCATACTTCTCGATTACTTGTATAATTTCAGCCTATCATACCTTCGATATTATATTGTGTGGTAAAAATATGATTGTCTATTTATTATTCAGCCTCCGATTTTATACCAATGATGGTATTAATGAAACATAACAATCCCTTATTCAAGTATAAATAATATTCTTTAGTAAGTATGTCTTAGAATTGTCAATTTTAAGAAAGCTACATCGAGCAAAATAGTGAAACGTTTTAATGTACAGATATTATTCTTGTAACACAATTAAAATCATTAAATCTATTTTTAGTTTTATTTCAAAATAATAGGGAATTTCATTATATGGAATGAAGATAAACCAACATACCATTCAAGAGTTAGCGTTAAACATCGACGAATTTCTAATAAAACAATATATTTTATCTAATTTTGACATATAAAGTGACATTTTTCAAAACTGACTTCCATTAGCAAACGTCACATTTTTCGTAACCAGTTACATAATGAAAAATATGTAACTGGTGATGAAAAATTAATTTTTTCTTCAAGCGTATAATAATATCTATATTCTTTTCGGCAACACAGATGGTAGAAATAACTTATTCTTTTACTAGTAACATAATGAACGCTCATTATTGTACTAGTAACAAAATAATGAGAAACGATAGCAACGTCTTATTATGGGCGTTGTAACCAAGTAGGCAGGAACTGTCATTTAATTTTTATTTAATTTGAAGTTTGTCAGTTTTGAAAAGTGTATTGTAAAAATGTCTCAAGAAGAAGAATTTCAATGTACATCTCCGGAATTAGTCGAAATAGCTAATTCGATTATTGAAACACTAATTCCGACGAAGTCACGAAAATTATATGATTTTGCTTATGAAAAATTAATAAAATGGTGCAGAGAAAATAGTGTACGAAGATACACAGAAAATGTTATGCTTGCGCATTTTACGTTTTTGTCAAGAAAATTTAAAAGTTCGACACTATGGGCACAATATTCAATGATTAAAGCTCAATTGAACATCAAACATAATGTAAAAATGGAAAATTATACCAAATTAGCTGCATTTTTAAAGCGACAAGGAGAAAATTATACCCCGAAAAAATCAAAAGTATTAACAAAAGACCAATTCGATAAATTTCTTCAGGATGTACCGAATAATGTTTATTTAGAAACAAAAGTACGTACTTTCTTTTTTTTTTAATATTATTACATTTATTAAATTGTTGGCAATAATATCGTTTAGAAGATTAATATTTGAACTTAAAACATATATACCTCGATAGCCCAGCGGTAGAGGTTTTGTGTTCCATCTTGGAGGTCTGCGGTTCGAAACTCAACGCCGACGGTTTTTTTTACTTATTTCAACGTTTGTTTTTAGGTTATATTAATATTTGGAGTCACAGTAGCCTGTAGATGCGATGAACTTGTTCATTTGAAGTACAGCGAAATCCAAGATATAGGAAATTTAATTTTAGTAAATATCACAAACAAAAAACAACGGTCATTTACTATACTTGGCGATTTTTATTTGAGTTTGGTCAGACAGTATACGGCACTTCGTCCGGATGATATGGATCTGCAGCGATTTTTTATTAAATATCAAAACGGTAAATGTCACCGTGTGGTAATGGGTATACATAAAATTTCAAACGTTCCAAAAGACGTTGCTATGTTTTTGAAATTAACAAATCCTCATGAATATAAGGGACATTACCTTCGTAGGACTTCAGCAACTATTTTAGTTGACAACGGAGGGGACATTACCGCTTTAAAACGACATGGTGGATGGAACAACCAAGTACGAGTCCTGGAATCAAGAGAGATTCACATTCAGGAAACCTTTCAAAGGATAATATTTCTAACATAATAAATATAGACAAACATCTTACTAATCATAAGATGACAAGATTGTGAATGTCGAAACCGAAAGCGGTGGCAGTGGCCTAAATTTAAATAACCGCAGTATACAAAACTGCACCTTCAATATTACACTAAATAAATAGGTAATGCTTATGCAAGCCATAACTGTTTTTTTCATATTTGTATTAAATAGTTGAGATATGAACAATGTATTCAATTTTTTTCTACTTATGAATTCCATTATCTTTACACTTGAAGAAAAAATAGTATATGTCACTCGGAGCAGAAGACCCATTATATGTTTCGCCCAGTTTGCACAGCCTCGGCTAACGCCTCGGCAGTGCAAGAATCTGGGCTCAACAATAATGATAGCCTTCTACTCCTAGTAAAATAATGTACTATTATCACCATGCAGTTAATAAAAACAAGAGAGAAAAAAAGAAAGTTTAATGTCATATTATAGAAAAATAACAACAACTAGAACTGAAGAGAACTACTAACAATAAGAACAACTAGAACAATTCACATTTTATTTTATGCATTATAAATATTTATGACACATTTCGAACAGTTTGTTAGGTTAACCCCTGCAGAATTAGAAGTTGATGTAATTTCGTGATGCATAACTGATCTTGAACTTGATGTGCTTCATTCACCAAGAATATCAGTGGCAATCCTTTTCTTATTTTCTATTAATGGTAAAATAATAAAGAAAAGTCTGAAATTAATGTATAAAATAAAAGTATTGTCTTGTGTAATATTGGTTGCATAACTTGTATGAATCAAAAAGTGCTGTTTTAAAATCAGAAATAAATTAAATTTTATTTTTGTCAAAAGGACTCACATAAAATAAATTAAATTTTCTTTTTGTCAAAATTAGATAAAACGTTATGAAATTCTTTATTGATAGGTAAACTAAACTTTCTTCTTGTCAAAATTAGATAAAATCTTGTATGAAACACGTTCTGAAATGCTTGTTTGTATACCTCGTGTCATTTTGCGGGACCTCGCTCGCCCCGCAAAAATTTCACTAGTTACACAAAATGATGCAATTCATAACTGGTTACATAAATAGCTATTATTTATTTTAAAATATCTTTATTTACAATCGATTACAGTTCCCTTAATACAACATGTACAAGAATAAAATTGTTATAGCCGATGGTCGGGCGATCCTTGCACTTGTTGTGTACGTCTACAGAGTGTATATGGCTCCTTGTGTTGAACACATTCTCCATATATTTTGATTCTTCTACTGGTTTTGTCCCCGGTATATATTTCTCGCTCCCAAAAGTTTTCGGCTGGGTATTCCCTGAAAAGCAGCGGAAAAACAGGGTCTCGATAATTGAAGGGTATAGGTTTGGGGAGAGCAACTTTGCAGATGTTGTTTATGATTTAATTTGATGTGATTGAAGCTAGGGGTAATTCAGTCCAGTGTATAGGGCTGGGCTGAGATTATCCCTGCAATAGATAAGGGGTTTTTGAGTGACAACCAGGTTATATTGTTAGCGTACCATGCAGAAGCCTACACCCACTATCAAGTGTTACTTCTGCCCGATTTACGGCTTTGAGTGCATTTCGAAGATTTTCTGGCAGTTATCGTAATTTTTTTTTGATATTTTTGTTACGAAGTCTTTGATAGTGGGTAGGTCAGCTTTATCATGTAGCCATGAGGTTCTGGGGAGATAAGGGTAGGGTGTTTGGTGTTTAATTGCCATCCTGAGGCACTTGTTTTGTACCATCTGCAGAGAGTGAAAGTTGTGTTTAATTCCTGTAAGGTATACAGGTGCTGAATATGTTAAAATAGGACGAATTATTTGTTTGTATAGTGTTGTTTTCGGTGGAAAGTTTACTTTGTTTGCAAATTAGAGGGTATAACTGACCCATTGCAATCTTAGCTTTACGGACTTGAGTGCTAATATGCGCATTCGAATTAGTGTTCCCTTGTATGGTATATCCTAAATATTTTAAAGTGGTGCTGGGGGTAATATTATGTCCGTTTATACAAAGCTGAGGTTGCAATCGGCTGTTTTTGGTGGTTTTCCTCCTGATTAAAAAATACTCTGTTTTGGAGGCATTTATGGTTAATTTTTGATTGATGAAGTAGGGAATGATTTTAGTGTTGATATGTGTTTGTAGTTTATCGAGTGCGTTGTCACAACCTAAACTACCCTCCTTGGGACTCTGCTCAGGTGGTGAATTCGGCCTTAGTTACACTATTTTTTATTACCTCAATTGGGATAAGGTGAATCAACAAACAAAATTTCGGGACAAATGGATTTATTTGAAACACAATAATAAACTTACATAAACCGTATATTCTCAATACAAATACGAATAAATATCAGTTATATAGTAAAAATGTCCAACTCAATATTTTATATATATCAAAAATAAGTTAGGGACTTATCTTGGGAGACTCGGGACGTACAGCTCGCATCAGTAGTCGAGGGCTCTTGAGACGTGGTTGTATGAACTTGGACGATGTGGTCCGATGAGTGGATCTTGTAGACAGTCTGTAGTGGTCCCTATAGTAAACTCTAAAGCGGTCCTTAAAGTAAACGGTCCTTAAGGTCTGCACAGGCTGCAGAGCAGCGAAGAAAATTAAAAATCACATACAGTGTATTATTAAAAAGGAGAATGCTGAATAACTTCTCAGCGAAGAAATGAAGAAGCCGATTACTTGAATCGTAGTTTTAAATAGACATTTAATGATAGTAAAAACTATCAACGATACGTTCCTAATATTCGAAATAAAAGGATTTGGAATTAGAGGTGGGAGTAGCCGACGAATAAGTAACGCTCCAAAATAAGTGATGAAAATAGTAACATGTCTCAACGACATGTTACAGCGTGATCCGGCTTTTTTGCAGCTGCTACAAAACAAGTGTCATCTGCATACATGGCGGTTAATATTTTAGGGGTGGTTGGAATGTCATGGATGAAAATTGAATACAGCAAAGGTGATAGAACTGAGCCTTGAGGGACTCCTGCCTGTGTGAGAAAGTGCTTTCCAGAACATTCATTTATTTTGGAAAAAAATTTCTATTAGTTAGATAAGATTTTAAAATATTAATTAAATAAACAGGAGTGTTTATTTTTATTAGTTTATACAATAGGCCCTCGTGCCATACAGTGTTTAAAGCTTTTTGGATGTCAATAGCAACCATGACGGCTTTTTTTTGTGATCTGAAGCTTTCCCGAATGTGATTTATTACACGAATGGGTGCGCGATGGTGCTATGACCGCTTCTGAAGCCGATTGCTCCACGGGTATAATATTATTCTTATCAACGAAAGATTGTAATCTTTTCAGTATGATTTTGTCTATCACCTTTACAATGTTATTCGGAAGTGATATGGGCCTGTAGCTATCTACATAACAAGGTTGTTTGTTTGCTTTTAATATTGGTATGATGTTGGCGACTTTCAGCATATCAGGATAGTGTCCTGTTTTTATTATGAAATTGGTGATGTGAATAAGTTGAACGAGAGCTTTTTTTGGCAAATTTTTAATTAGTATATTGTGAATACCATCATGACCTGGCGCAGTTTTGACTTTTAGCTGTTTAATAATTGTGAATAATTCAGTAAATGTCACCAAGTTTGTTGGTTTTGTATACTTGCAATTGCGAAGGTATTATTGAACTTCGTTCGAAAAAAAGTTGTGATGCATTGAGTTCTAACAGTTATTAGTAAAATTGTTTTTAAAATACTCTCCAAAGATTTCTGCAATATCATTGAAATTTGTGTATGTGTGTCCATTATTTTCAATTTTGTTAATTTCTTTATGACCGTTTCTGAAAAATCTAGATATTTTCCATAAAGAATTGTCTTCTGGTTTTAACGTATCAAGAAATGCGGCCAATTTGTAATTTTTGTATTATCTGATTAATGAGTTGATAATGTGTCAGTAGAACTCTGTCCTCTTCTGTTCTTGTATGTTGCCATCTCTTTCTTATTTTATTTTCATCGTTTATGATTTTGGTAATATAGTCGGGAAGTGAGTTAGGGAGGGGTGATTTGGATTTTAAGGGGGTTGATAGGTTCTTCGCTGTTGTGATCGTGTTTTGAAGTGTATAAAACAATATATTTGTGACTTCAACCGCCCTTACTATTCGCCTGACCTATCACCGTGGGACTTATTGCAATCAAAGGAAGATGCTCCAACCAAGTCTCGACAAATGTTGTCCACAAACACAAGTGTGTGAACGGGATGTTTGACTTGGCTTGCGTGAGCTTGTCGCTGATGATCGCCTATGCGGGCTAGAGTCGGTTTTTGAACACATATAAAAGGAAGCTTGTGGCAAGCGTTTGCTAGGTATTTACATGTTGGTGCGTGTTTAGTGTCGCTCACGAACTCGCCTCGAACGGGTGTGTTTATGCTGCGCTTTGTACGATCGCGAATCCATCATGAATAGTTGGTCAAACGGCGAATTTATGGACTTGCCTTGTAAAGACTTGGATTGTTGTGGACGTTCGCCAAACCTCCACAAGCGAGTAAACGTAGCCTTAGATTTAATAAGTATAATAGCAGATATTTTAATTTGTACATTTTTCTATAGCAGAACTATGCAGATTCCCCTAGACCCTAGATATTTAACCAACAACATTCAGAATCTTCAAGCAATGGTGCGTGTACCCAGGTAGCTCATAGAAAAAAGAGGAAGTTCCTAGTTGCAAATACTGAATCGTTTTGTAACATTGAGGTTGTTCCACAAATGATCAACCTACATGTGACTCGACTAAAGCCAGAAACAAAACTAGAGGAGTTAAAAAAGTTTCTCGAAAATAATTTAGTTGGTGTAAAATGTGAACTCCATGAATAAAAAAAAGATTTAAAAACAGACCAGCTTGACTAAGACAAAAATTAGATGTATTAGTGAAGAAAATATAAGCTAATCCCAATGATAACACTTTCATTAGTAATAGTGCCAGAACTGAAATAGTAAATTTGAGACACAACCAGGTTATCAAGCCACCTACATATGATGGCCAATCATCTTGGGAGACATATCGACGTCAATTTGAAGCAGCAGCTAGTGCCAATGGGTGAATGAAATGATCAAGAGAAAGCCACCTCCCTTATTATTGCTCTTCGTGGACATTCTGCAATTATGAACAGATACAACTTTTCTTAAATAAAAATCAGTTTGACGTTCTTTGTATATCAGATAATTGGCTTAAATATGATAGTCTTAAGATTATTAACATAGGTGGTTATACTCTGGCTTCATATTTTTGTAGGAAACGATTCCATGCACATGGGGGCTCATCTATTTTTATTAAAAATCATATAGATTTTAAACATCTCGCTTAAATGAGTACTGAAATCAACGCTGAATTTTGGAGTATATATATTCCTTCAATAAACAGTGTGGTACTAACTTTGTATAGAACGGGCAAAGGAGTGTTTGGTATATTTTGTGATCATCTAGATAGACTGATGCTCAATAAGTTATATACTGATTCCAAAAATACCAAATTATACAAATGTTTTAAACTTTGGTATCCTAGAACCAGGTTTTTCCGATCATAAGGGACAGTAATATAATATTTCTTGATGTAATGAATATAGAACAGACAAGCAATGTAACTAGGAGGCAGTACACTAAATCAGCTATGTCTAAATTCTGGGATAGTCTATCAAAGGTTAATCGGTCAGTGCTCAAGGATACTGAATTATCTGTGAATTCTAAAGCAATAAACTTGGTGCATACCTTAGAGTAATAGTCTACAATAGAGAGGGCCATTTATTCATAAACACGTTTATTTTTGCGTCCAACGATCCTAAACGCCAGTAGTGAAATATTGAATGAATTAAAAAAATCCCAATGGCACAAGACCAATTGGGCGGCTTATTCCAGTAAAGTTTTTGCATCAGATTAAAAAAAAATTAAATTTTCCTAAATAAATGTTTTCATGTACGTTTTAGACAAAAATTTGATGTTTGAATCGGCAACTGACCCCATTCTACACTTTCCGATCTTATGAAAATAACAGGGCACCGTCTTCATCGGATACTGATAACGGGGGCTGTAGCTGCAAATTAATATCTGGACACCGGTATCTTGGAAGATAACCTCAACCATGTTCCTGATGACTCGCCAATCCAACTGGTTACTCGCTATCTTAGGCATAGCCAGTTTCTTCACGCTGGATTCTAACACATGGTCTCGAAGGTTTCGAAGTGCTTCCCACACATCGCGTTAGGTAGATCGATCTTGAAATTCATTTTTAGTTACCACGTAGAAGACGTACTGCGAATTATGTTTCAGTTTCAGTGTCTTGCCAGGGGCTGGAATCTGGTCTTCAATTTTTTCTAATTGCCCGAACATCTTTCGAAAGACGGACGACAATCCTCGTGCGTTCTTGAGACGGGCGGGAATGTTGTATGCCAGTGAATAATCTTCCGGGAGAGTGAACAAATCTTGTCGTTGTTCTGAAATTACTTCATATCTAGCTTTCCCGGTCCCTCCATACGCGTCCATAAATTCATCGAAGGTAGGGTCAGACACATCTGGAATATGATTTACTCCTTTCTTTACGTCATGGTCTCCTTCGAATGGTTTTCCGTTGGGGATTTTGCTTATGCGATATATAACATCATTGATCCTTTTCTTGATTAAGTATGGACCTTCCCAGGATTTTTGTAATTTTGTAGAAAATCCTTTTCTCCTCGTTGGGTTGTGTAACCATACTTTGTCCCCTTCTATAAAACCGCCTACTATGGCCTGCGTGCCGTACCGATTTTTCATTATGTCGCTGGCAACTTGAAGATTTGTTCGAACTAATTCATGAATATCGTCCAGCCTTCTTCTCAATTGGATCACGTAGTCTTCGCCTGCTAAATCTTCTCCAGGCCGACAGCCAAATTCCAGGTCACAAGGAAGCTTCATTTCACCTCCAAACAGGATTTTCGCAGGTGTTTCACCCGTGGACTCATTGACGGAAGATCGATAAGCCAATGCGAATAGGTAAAGATACTGATCCCAATCTCTCTGATGGCTGGAAACTACTTTGGACAGGTATTTTCCAATAGTCCTGTTCATTCTCTCGACCATTCCATCTGACTGTGGATGTAATGCTGTTGTCCTGGTCTTCTTCATTCCTAATTTGTCAACTTATCACAAATCTCCTGGAATAGATGGCTTTCGAAATTTCTTCCCTGGTCACTGTGGACTTCCAAGGGCACTCCATATCGGCTGATAAATTATTTCACCAATACATCCGCGACAGTTGTGGCCTCTTGGTTCGGGATAGCGTAAATTTCCACCCACTTGGTGAAATAATTTATTACAACCAGAATGTATTTACCACCATTTCCTGTCGTCGGAAATGGTCCAGCGATATCTAAAGCAATCCTTTCGAAAGGGCTTCCAACATTATACTGTTTCATAGGTGCCTTTCTCTTGCGATGTGGTCCATTACTCGTAGCACAAGTCGTACATTTATTACACCAGTTCTTCACATCGTCGGAGCTGTTCATCCAATAAAACCTTTCACGGACTCGCTGAAGGGTTTTCTTCATTCCCAGATGACCTCCCATGGACTGTCGTGTAACTTCTTCAGTACCTCAGCTACTCTCGTTCTAGGGATAACTAACTGTCTTCTCATCTCGGAACCGTAATCGTTTTCAAGGACTCTTTTCAACAGCTCTTCTTCCAGGACCAAGGAGTCCCACTGAGACCAATACGCCTTGAGTTTCGGTGAAAATCTTCACACTTCTTGCCAAGTAGGCCGCCGATTTTCTTCCTTCACCTGCCGAATCTTCTTTAGGCAAGGACCATTCTCCTGATCTTCTCTGATCCTGGTGGGTGACCATTCTTCATTGACTACTATAGTTCTTGAAACTACAGCTTCCCTAGATTCCGCCTTGCTGCAGTAGGAGCAGTCTGTTGGGCACGGCCGTCTGAACAGGGAGTCCGCATTTCGGTGACTCACACCAGCTCGATGTTGAAATCGTATTCTTGAAGTCGCTCAATCCATCTAGCGATCTGGCCCTCGGGATTCTTGAACTGCATCAACCACTTGAGTGCTGCACGATCAGTCCGGATTAAAAACTTCCTACCATAGAGATACTGGTAAAAGTGTTCCACGGACTTCACTACCGCCAAAAGTTCTCTTCTTGTGACGCAGTAGTTTCGTTCTGTTTTGGAGAGGACTTTACTGAAATATCCCAGCACTCTTTCTTGCCCTCCTTGAATCTGTTAGAGCACTCCACCAATTCCTACGTTGCTTGCGTCGGTGTCAAGAATAAAGTCTCCCTCTGGTAATGGATATCCAATATCGGCGCCGAGGTTAAATGCCTCTTCAAGGTTTCAAAAGCCGTTTGACAGTCTTCGTCCCATTGGAAAGCTCTTGCTTCTTCTGTAAGTCGAGTTAGAGGCTTGGAAATATCTCCAAACTTCCTGATAAATCTTCTATAATACGTGCAAAGTCCAAGGAAACTCCTAATTTGATGTTTGTCGGTTGGTTGCGGCCATTGCTGAATGGAAGCAATTTTCTCTGGATCCACCGCCACTCCTTCATTGCTCACTATATGACCTAGATAGTTGACTCGGTTTTGGAACAGCTGACATTTCTTTGGGTTTAACAAGAGCTGGGCAGCTTGGAGTCGTTTGAATACGACTTCCAAATTCTTCAGGTATTCGTCAAATGTCTACCCCAGCACTACGATATCGTCTAAATAGACCAGGCATGTCTTCCAAGACAACCCTCTCAAGACATTTTCCATGAGTCTTTCAAATGTCGCGGGCGCATTACAGAGCCCGAATGGCATGACGTTGTATTGCCATAATCCAGATCCGGTGGTAAAAGCAGTCTTCTCTTCGTCTTCTGGGTCCATTTCTACTTGCCAATCACCAGACTACGTGGTTCCTTGGCTCCATCATAACCGGTGTACCTTCCTCCATGATTCTCTGTTACCGTGCTACTATCATGGTTTCGCTTCGTGCAGGTAGAACTGTATCTTCCTGTACAGCTGCCATCACCGCGCTGCCTTCATGTGGATGAAGGAATACCTCCTCGGAGCCCACTTTAATGGTTCTGTTTCTAAAGTCTAATTGGAAACCATGTCCATTCATTACGTCCATTCCCAGAATCACGTCTTCTTCAAAATTAGCTACGATTACCGTATGCGTGAACTTTTCTGCGCCAATTCCCAATTGGATTTGTGTTTCCCCGTGAACGTTGGCACTCTCGCCTGTGGCGGTCCGCAGTCGCAGTCTCCATCTACATATACACTGTCGTTGCGACATCTGAGCGAAGCTATCAGTATGAGAGAGTCTTTGGAACGATTATGGGTCGGTGCTCCCCCTCGTAGCCGACCCGTTCTAGTTTTCCTGTGACTGGGGTTCTTGGTTTGCAAGAATTCTTGGGGCGCTTACAGGAACTACGTACATGCCCTAGCTCGCCACAATTCCAGCATCTGATCTTTCTCGGCTTCTTGTCCATCATACTTTTTATCAAGCTGACGTTCTGGTCAAACTTGTCCTCGTCACCTTCTTCTTGGATGGTCCTAGCTCTGTTGTAACCCGAAGTCTTCGTTGCTGCTTCATATTCAAGAGCAGCTGTCAATGCGTCGACTAATGTTTTCGGATGGGCTAAACGAAGCGTCCTCTGCATATCGGGGTCACGT
The DNA here is from genome assembly GCA_963921935.1 of Galeruca laticollis. Lineage (NCBI taxonomy): Eukaryota > Metazoa > Arthropoda > Insecta > Coleoptera > Chrysomelidae > Galeruca > Galeruca laticollis. Next base: position 153,628,675 of record OY998181.1, on the reverse strand, counting down.
AAGCCATCAATAAACGCCTGTATGCCCAGACATTCCATCATGTTCTCTGCTGCTGATGGATAAGCAAATCGAACGAGTCGGGCAATATCCACTTCATATCCTTGAAGGGATTCATGACGTTTCTGCCTTCGGTTCTTCAGCTGGGATTGGTACAAATGTTCTAGATGTTCATGACCATATCGCATGTTCAACCTCTTCTTCAGCTGCTCGAAGGCATCTCCCCGAAGCGCGATAGTTAAGCCTTCTCTCTATCGGACCAATTATTCACTCTAGCGGCTGCTTCAAATTGTTTCACATAATTGGTCCACGACATTTTTACATCGAACGTTGGGGCCTTGACTCGGGTAAAACTACCAATGTCTTTCTGGCTTGCAAGGTTTTGTTTGCTCGGTCTTCTTTTCTTCCGCTGGCGTGTCTTGAGTCCTTATATCCGTCATCTTTTTTCTAACCCCTTGATTTTCTCGTCCATCGTTGTCATCTTATTCTCAATCTTCTCGTCCATCGTTGTAAACTTATTCTCGATTTTCTCGTCCATCGTTGACATTTTATTCTCAATTTCAGATTTTAGAGACGAAATTTCAATTTCAACGTCAGCGGCAATGTCGTTTTTCATTAATAAGATATCGGCAGATATATCGTTCTTCAAAGTAGAAATATCGCTCTTTATAGTTGAAATCTTCTCGTCCATGTTCTCTTCCATGGCAGAAATTTTCTCGTCCATGTTAGCAGAAATGTCGTTCTTCATATTCGTTGAAATTTTCTCTTCCATGGCAGAAATATCGTTCTTCATAGCAGAAATCTTCTCGTCCATGTTCTCTTCCATGGCAGAAATATTAGCAGAAATTGACGAGATTAAGGTGGAAGCCTCGTCATTAAATAAAACTGTTTCTGGATCAAAGCCGTCATTTTCCAGTGCCACTTTAAGTCTTTCTACTAATTCACTTTTCTTACCAGACGTTTGCAACTCACGTTCTTCCAATTCTGCTCTTAGTTCCGCCACTTTCAGGTCACGTAGCCTCTTGGCCATTTTACGTAGCAATTTATTTATATTACCCCACACCTGACACCAATGTAATGTTATTCTAATTTATTTAAACAGTAAACGGGTGGGATAAAATTTAAACACACGGTATGGCTACTTACTAATTTATTTAAACACTAAACTACTCACTAACACTTAATTTATATATACTTAACTAATCACTTAATTATTAATTTATATCAACACTTTACTGTTCGCTATTTCGGTGTATTCTTGTTTATTTCTCGAGATCACCTTATCAACTAAATTCCCTCTCCATGGTCGGTCCTTTATATATGAGTGCCTTTTTTACTAGATAATTCTAGATTGTGGCTTATACAAAAAACAATTGGGTCTCGCATTTTCTAGATAAGACTGGTCACAAAAACAATGTCTAGTTACGATAGTCACTATCGTAAACAATTCTAAGAAATCCCTGGCATCTGCTATAATTTTAACTTTCATACATGGCTTAGACAGAGTCGGATTCAGGGACTATACCAGTGTTCTGTTTCGTAACAATATTTGTTCATTGTTCAACATGGAGCAGACCTATGCGATAATGTAGGTGTTTATCCTGAAAGAGAAAATAGTAATTTTGGTAAAAATGGTTTGTAAAAACCATGCCAAATGGAGTACTTAGAAATCGGTTGATATATTGCAAGCGAACAGATGCACTGTTTTTTTTTTCATGTATAATTTTTGGAATAAATCAGAACGTATGGACCACTGAGGGGTTTCACGACTGGCAGCATTTAAATCCTAGTTGCCACGTCATAAAAATTCATTATATCACACAAAAAATTATGTCGAATGGAAAACTATTAAATCAAAAATTAAGAAAGGTGGTTTTATACACGATCACTTACAAGAAGAAATTTTATAAGAAAAAGAAAAGTGGAGCCATATTTTAAAAGTTATTTTGGATGCCATTCTACACTGTGTAAAAAATTATGACGCTTTGAGAGGAACCTGTGGAAAAATTGGTCAGCCCGAATCTGGAAACTTTCCGAACACTATAGAATTAATTAGTCATGCCGATATTATTATTGTGCAACATGTTGAAAGTCATACGAAAAATCGATTTAATTATTTTTCTCCTACAATACAAAATGATATAATTAATATAGGTAGTTGCTTCTAAAATTACACAGCATATTATTTCAAATATGCAAAAAGCAAAATATTTTTCTATTTTATTTGATAGCACACCTGATACTTCCCACCAGGAACAGATTACGTGCAAATTTTGCGCTATGTTAACATTGATCCTAACACGAATAAATGTAGCATTGAAGAACGTTTTACAGACTTTATTGTGACATGAAAAAACAGGCGAAGCACTTGCTAATGACATCGAAAATAAGTTAGCATTAGATGGATGAACAAAATTAGTAATATAAGAGGACAATCGTATGATAATGAAGCGAATATGGCAGGTAAATACAAGGGGGTACAAGCGAGGATATTACATTTAAATAATATGGCGAGGTTTGTTCCATGCACGGCTCATACCTTAATTTAATAGGATTTCATGCTGCACAAACATCTGTACAAATGAACTCATGTTTTGAAACAATTGTTTAACTTTTTTGTAGAGTCTACTAGTAGATGGGATCTTTTAAAGGAAAAGATATTGGTCCATAAGGTTTAAGCGACACGAGGTGGTCAGCAAATGCTAATGCAGTTAAAGCTTTACTAAATCAACTGCCTTTAATAATAGAACTTCTTAATGAAATCTGTGATGGACGAAGACAAGTTACAGTTGACTCTGGGGGATACAATATTAGAAAAAATAAATAAAGTAAATATACTTTTACAAGAAAGAAAAACTATAGTCGAAAATGGTGCAAAAATGATAAATGGTCTAAAAAATTAAATTCAACAATACCAAAATGATTTTTTCGATAAGCTTTACAATTCAGCAAGAAGTTTAGCCGAAACAACGCATATTGAAACTTGCATTCCAGAAAACAGATGACTTAAAATAAAAAAATGTCTGGTGAGAACGCTACTGATGATTCGTTTGCCATGAATGAAAGTGAATTACTAAAAAAAAAAGAGATGTATGAAGTTTTAGATAAAATACTAAATATAAGTCAAGGATAGATTTACTGCTCTTCAAAAGGTAGTAAGCGACTTCAATTTTTTAAATGGATAAGCTTTAAAAATGATGCCACTGGCTGTGCAGCAGACCTATCATTGAAATATAGTAGCAACATAGACGCTCCAGAATTTGTATGTGAAATTTGGAGTTTTAAATATCAAGCTATGGAAGCTTTTGAAAATTTAGTGATATGGATGCTTTTCAAATCCTACAAAAAAATTATGAGCTCTAATAACAAAATACCTATCCAAATTTAGACATAGCATTAAGGATTTTCATAAAAATGCCTGTAACAACAGCTTCCTGCGAAGGCTCTTTTAGCAAATTAAAAATTGTAAGTCATACCTTCGTTCTTCTATTGGACAAGAGCGATTAACAAACATATCTATAATATCCATTGAATGGCATGTTGCCAAAAAATTAAATTATGACGATATTATAGAAGTATTTGCAAATGAAAAAGCGAGAAAAATGTCAATATAGGGTATATTGTTTTTATTATTTATGAGATTTCAACATAATATTATAATATGCTATGTCTTTATTTTAGTTTGTGAATATAAATGATTAATAATTTGGTCTTATTTAGGTTATAAATAATTAATTCATTAAAAATACCTTTTCAAAATACATTATTGAACGAGATACAGGCAATTCATTTTGATTAGGTTAATAGTATTTAATAAAATATTATAAGAAGACCTGATGCCTGGACCGCCACAGCAAATAATAATAATAGCTGTCCCTCCCTCACACAAGTCTGACTTCTGGAGGTCCACTTGTAAAGTGTGTTTATTGTATTTAGTCAAATTTAACTTAGGCATGCATAGGTTTTTTAATTTTTTGTCATTATTGGGGTACGGAACGGGGGCACAAAAAAACTTTCCACAGACACTTAATAGCCTCGTTTCGGCACTGCATATCTCTGGTCAACTCAAAAATATTGGATGGCCTACAACACTCCAGCAACGAGTTCTAAATGCATCTGTTCTGTTTCATACAATAATTTCTACCAAAACTCCCTCATATCTGTATAATAAAATGATTAAGAACATACATTATCACATTAATATTTGCAAGAAAAGTCATCTTACTCTCCTCCTCATCGAATAAACGCATACAATGGATCTTTTTCATGTTATAATGTATAGCTATTCAATTGTTTTTGTGATAGGTTTGATATTAGTCTCAGTAAAACACATTTTAAAAATAAGTTACAGATGGCTCTATTAAATGATGTTGTAAAGCCTCCAACATTATAATAGTTAAGGTAGATACTATAGTGTAGTTGTAGGAGATTTAAGTATATAATCAGTTTCCTTTTATCATGTTATAAAATATTTCAAATGTTCATACATTTCAAAAAAGTTCACATGTGTTTTTAATTTATGCGGCTATATGACAAAATATCAAGTAAATGTTGCTTCATTGTCATAGTGTTGACAATGCTTCATGCTATGCCATTTTTGGTAATACAAGCATAACAATTGTTATAAGCTGTCACGTTGTGTATCCTTTTAAGTTGCTTCTAAGTTTTACTAGTCAGGAATTCACTTCAATACCAAGTTCTTCTAGGAATAACATTGATAACTTTGTGTTGATAGCTCTTCCTTCATTGGAAAGCAACCTTGCAAGCAGCTACACTACATCAATAAGCGATAAGTAATCATCAAGAAGAAGTGGTTAATATTTCAATGGAAAATGGCTTTTCAGGAGGGATTATTTTCAATAATTTGACAAACTGTACAATTAATTTAAGTCGTAAGTTTTCATTTCATGTATTATATTGTTGTTTAATTAAACAAATGGACGTTTATGTATTTTTTATTTTAATTTCATAAATCTTAGAAGAAAATTTTTGTTCTCAGGGGGGAATAGTGTAATTTTCCTCCTTTAGGGGTCGAAAATGAAGTCTTCTAGTAATTTAGTAGAAAAAAAACATTTTTGCCCTAAATGAGTCATACCCGATATATCAAATAATTACTGATTATGTCAAAAAAAATCCTAATTTTCATTTTCATCGACAAATACAAGTAGCTTTATACAACTTCTGTGGTAACATGTTTATTCACATTTTGTCTATTTATTATTATTATGTAATGAACAATTATCCTCATATTTCATATTAAAAGGGAATACAGAAGTTTTCCTTTATTGCTTGTTGTGTTCAAGTGAATGAAATTCTACACATGGTGATATAGCAATTATGCAAAGAATGCTATAAGAACAAAAATATAAACTATGTAATTTATCTATTAGTATTGCGCGAGACCGGGCACCTAGCTTTGGTATTTTGGTTCTAAAAATTCAGAAAGCATAAAAATCTGGTCTGTTTCATTAAAAAATATTATTATTTAAACAAATTCTACAAACTTTTTATCTATATTGGTAACTGACAATCTCATCTTTTTAACACTGTGAAGTGTTTGCCTCAATTAAAACTTTTACACATTACTGGGATAGCACTAAGTTTTTTTAATAGCTCTCAGTCTCGATTCATTATGTTTTTCCATGCACTTTTTAAATTCATTTACTTCTAACTGACACTTTCTCCAATCTTTAGTTTCAGAATAGCAATCCTAAAACAGAATACACATACTAAATACTAATAGATACGACATTGCGCTTTTAATGTAATAATGGTATTTTATCACAAAAATAAACTAACCTGGACTTTGTAGTGAAGATTAATACAGCCAGTCTTTATAAGCATCTCTTCTACAGGGTCTGGAATTTCTTGATTTCCATGATTAGATGCCATTTCTTTACGTTTACAAGGCTCACAATCTTCCATTACTCACATCTGTGGGTTATCTGTGACTCACATTTTAAAAATGTCAATATTGTCAATAACTAAAGTGACGTTAAATAATTATCTCTTCTGGTTTAAGATACGTTGACCCCATGTCTGTTTTGGAAGGTGTGTCTCAAAACTTTAAAGCTATTGGTTGAAATATAATACAGACTATCACTGCCCCCAATAAAAAATACAACAGTCATGGTTAGAATTGCACAACTGCTTAGCTTAGTAGTGTATGATGAGCCACCTGTCTGAAACATAAATGCAATTTCAAAGTTTATACTGTTAAATGAAATTAGTATGAAAATTGAGAATTTTATATAGTACACATCAAAGTTTAATCCATAATATTTCATTATTATCACTATCAAGGTATGTTGTTACGAATTTGGGAAATTAAATAACTAAATACTAAGAATAGGTGTACTTTTAGTCACTCCTACGTCATTATTTTGAACTTTAAATTTCCATTTTAATCTATAATATAAAACCAAGATACAATGATTCATTGTACCATGATATAAAACCATATGCATACCCACTATTATTTTAAATCAGCTCGGTTGCTTTAGGTGAGTGTAGTGATTTAGCAAAGACTGTTTAAAGTATTTTCATATCCATATTAATTTGGATATATATGTGGGTGTGTTACACAATGTGATAAAGTTTGGGTATTAAAAAATCTATTTCGATTTTATTTATAGTGATATTTTTTTGAATTTTACTAAATATAGTGAAGTTGTGAGAGGCTGTGATATAAATAAATAATCAATAATTATAGCTTCTGCATCTCTTGATAGTACTTTATAGAGAGTTAAATTCATATAATTCAATCATGAAGAAAAGATACTCTCTTGATTTAGTGGACCAAGAACGTTTAATAGGAGTAATAGATGCAGGTACTAGATCAGTGCAATTTTGTGTATTTCGAAGTACACATCCTAAAGAAATAGTTAAACATAGTGTAGATATAATTACTTCTGTTCCACAAGAAGGATGGTCAGAGCAAAATCCCAAAGAGATTCTTGAGGCAGTGAAGACATGTATGGAAAACGTTATAAATACATTAGGACCCAATGGTAAGTACATAACATTTGTAAATAATTTTCAATAATTCTCCAATGCTTATAAATTTTATTAATCGGTTTTTATGTTCAGAGTATAGTTAACTCGTGTGAAGTTATCCACGGATTTTTTTAACCATCCACGAATATTTTTTTACAACATAAACTGTACTTTTGCAAAGAAATGTTACTACCAAAAATGAAAGATTAAGTGAATAAAGAGTTCTCAAATAGTTGTTCTTGTAAATATTTCACGACTCTGTATCGAAGACCCAAAATTTAAAAAAAAATTGATTTAACTATTACAAAGAACACTTACCTAATTACAAACCAATTAACAAAAAATTGTGTTATAGGTATTTTTTATAACGTCAAAAAAAATTTATTATAAAGATGCCAAATTCTATAGAGTAGTAAACGCACTAACCAAGGGAAAAAATATAATAATATAATAATAATGTTTATTATAAACCTCGAAAAGTTTATAAAGGGACAGTGTTCGCCAAAATGGTGGTCTAATAGAAAAACAAATAATATATTAATAATTTTGGGGCTTCGAATTAAAATGAATTTATTTTGATGTTATAAAAAATACTTAAATCACAATTTTTTGTTAATAGGTTCCTAATTTAAGTCTTCTTTGTAACAGTTAAAGAAAATTTGAACAAATGTTGGGGCTTCCAGTTCAAAACGAACGATGCGCGTCGGCGCACAATCGTAATCTTTATGAATCTTTTTAGACTTTATAAAAAATGCTTACATCACAATTTTTCAATAATAGGTTCCTATTCAACTTTTCTTTGAAATAGTTGAAGATAATTTGAAGAAATTTTAGGACTTCGAGTTCAAAGCTAACGATGCGCGTCGGCGCACAATCATAATCTTTATGATTTTTTTGCCGTTATAAAAAATGCTTGCATCACAGTTTTTCGTTAATAGGTTCCTAATTAAGTATCCTTTGAAATAGCTGAAGACATTTTGGGGCTTCGAGTTCAAAACGAACGATGCGCGTCGGCGCACAGTCGTAATCGTTAGGAATTTTTTTTGTCGTTATAAAAAATTCTTACACCACAATTTTTCGTTAATAGGTTCCTAATTAAGTTTCCTTGGAAATAGTTGAAGAAATTTTGGGGCTTCGAGTTCAATACGAACGATGCGCGTCGGCGCACAATCGTAATCTTTATGATTTTTTATGACGTTACAAAAAATGCTTACATCACAGTTTTTCGTTAATAAGTTTCTGATTAAGTGTTTTTTGAAATAGTTGAAGAAATTTAGAAGCTCAGAGTTCAAAACGCACGATGCAGGTCGGCGCATAATCGTAATCTATGAATTTTTTTGGACGTTATAAAAAATACTTACATCACAGTTTTTTGTTAATAGTTTCTTAATTAATTGTTCTTTGTCAAAGTTAAAGAAAATTTGATGAAATTTTGGGGTTTCGAGTACAAAACGAATGATGCGCGTCGCCGCACAATCGTAAACTTTATGAATTTTTTGGACGTTATAAAAAATACTTACATCACAAGTTTTCGTTAATAGGTTCCTAATTATGTGTCCTTTGAAATAATTGAAGAAATTTTAGGGCTTTGAGTTCAAAACGCACGATGCGCGTCGGCGCACAATCGTAATCTATGAATTTTTTTGGACGTTATAAAAAATACTTACATCACAGTTTTTTGTTAATAGGTTCTTAATTAATTGTTCTTTGCCACAGTTAAAGAAAATTTGATGAAATTTTGGGGTTTCGAGTACAAAACGAATGATGCGCGTCGCCGCACAATCGTAAACTTTATGAATTGTTTGGACGTTATAAAAAATACTTACATCACAAGTTTTCGTTAATAGGTTCCTAATTATGTGTCCTTTGAAATAGTTGAAGAAAATTTGAAGAAATTTTAGGGCTTCGAGTTCAAAACGCACGATGCGCGTCGGCGCACAATCGTAATCTATGAATTTTTTTGGACGTTATAAAAAATACTTACATCACAGTTTTTTGTTAATAGGTTCTTAATTAATTGTTCTTTGCCACAGTTAAAGAAAATTTGAAGAAATTTTGGGGTTTCGAGTACAAAACGAACGATGCGCGTCGGCGCACAATCGTAAACTTTATGAATTTTTTGACGTTATAAAAAATACTTCCATCACAAGTTTTTGTTAATAGGTTCTTAATTAATTGTCTTTGCCAAAGTTAAAGAAAATTTGCTGAAATTTTGGGGTTTCGAGTACAAAACGAATGATGCGCGTCGCCGCACAATCGTAAACTTTATGAATTTTTTGGACGTTATAAAAAATACTTACATCACAAGTTTTCGTTAATAGGTTCCTAATTATGTGTCCTTTGAAATAATTGAAGAAAATTTGAAGAAATTTTAGGGCTTCGAGTTCAAAACGAACGATGCACGTCGGCGCACAATCGTAATCTTTATTAATTTTTTTTGACGTTATAAAAAATACTTACATCATAATTTTTCGTTAATATGTTCCTAATTAAGTGTCCTTTGAAATAGTTAAAGAAAATTTGGGGCTTCGAGTTCAAAACGAATTTTTTGTTAATTGGTTTCTAATTATGTGTTCTTTGTAGTAGTTAAATCAATTTATTTTTATTTTTGGGTCTTCGATTCAGAATCGTGAAATATGTACAAGAACAACTATTTGAAAACTTTTTATTCAATTAATCTTTGATTTTTGGTAGTAAAATTATGTAGCATATTAAAATATACATCCTACATATTAACATTTTTATGCAAAAGTATAGTTTATGTTGTAAAAAAATATTCGTGGATGGTTAAAAGAATCTTTTGCTATAGGTACCTATGTCAATGATTACAAGCCATTTCTTCAAAACCTTCGTCTACTATAAATCTTTAAGATTCCCATGCTCCAGAAGATAAAATTTAAAGTTTTGTTGAATTGTAAAAATGTCAGAAATACTCGGATACCTTTTTTTATTAATATAAGTTAATAATATTTTAAAATAAGTTTAGTTTGTTTTTTCTACTAAATTTTATATTTGTTTCAAATAATTTTAAGTTTACATATTAAATAGAGACAATTTTGTGTTTCTTTTAATTATTCTTTTACCCCACTTCATAAATGGAGCTAAAAAACTGGGTACTATTTTCCATAACAATAATTAATAAAAGAGCCAATCTTCATCTAAATCATAAAATATCTTTTTTATAATCAGTAACATAAAGTAGAAACGCCGAGTCTTTTCCATCACGTCACTGATACGACATCAACCATATGCATCTTAATCAAAACAATATGACAAATGCTTGTATTGAGTTTCGCTCTTTTTCTCTTACCACCACAACATAGTACCTATATATGTTGAATAATATCGTCAAGTAAGTCACGTGATGGAAAAGCTTCACCGTTTCTACAACTGTTTAAAACTACATATTATTATTTTATCGATTTTTATCACTAGAAAATAATTATTCAGACACTTAAAAGTAAAGTCATATTGCTTTTTAAATCTAGCGCAATTAATATCTCATAACACTGAAAATGGAGATTGGCTTTTTTAAGACTCAGGTCCACAAATATTGAATATACAGGGTGTTTCTAAATTCATGCGACAAAATTCAGGAGGTGATTGCTCGTATGAAATTAAGATGTGTCTTTCCTATTACAAAATTTCCTCAGCTCACCGTTTTCCGAGATATCACCCTTAAAAGCTGGTGACTAAAATTGAGTTTTTATTCTTTTTCTTAAATTACAGTAAAGCTAGAAACTTGAAATTCTGTCATTTTCGTGTATTCGCAAAGGACTAACCACGGGTGTTTTTTCAATATCCCTGTTTCATTATACGGGTGTGAAATTAGCAACCCTTACTTTATTTCATATCAAAACTTTTTGTCGAGATGAGTTTTATGAAATAAAATTATAACTTAAAATCCTTGTGTTTTATTTAAAAAAAAATTTATTCTTAAATTTTTTCCCAACACGAATAGCTGCTGAGATTAAAAAATAAACACCATAATTTTTATATATATATATATATATATATATATATATATAAATATATATAATAAGCAACGAATAGATTAGTGGGTATTGCACGCAAATAGAAGAAGGGGCTACTGAAAAGAGTGGTAACCGCAGACATGCATGTTTCTTGTTATTATATATATATATATATATATATATATATATATATATATATATATATATATATATATATTGTTAATATATGTGAATTTATTTATTGTGGGTAATTATATTATAATTGATAATTTAAATTGAATATGAAATGCAATGTTAATACTGAAATAATAATATACTTTTGGCTAGCTAATTAATATGTAAAAACAAATTTTTATTTATATTTTTATTAATATTTTCTCCTATTAATTTTGCTATTTTGCATCACGTAGTTTCATTTAATTTCAAAATTTTACCTCGGTTGCTCCTATTTATACACAACTCTTTTTCTCAGTAGGCTTCCTGGGCGAAGTCATAATAAAATCAACATCACTATTCAATGTAATTTATTTTAAATTAATAATTAAAAAGGAACAAAAAAATTGAAATTTAAAATATTGGTTATTCATAAAATGCATTTGACGCTTTTATTTAGTTATTGGACTCATATAAATATTATATCCAAAAATAAATGATTATCCTGTTTTCAAAATATGAACTATTCTTACACCATAAACATAAAAATATAGATTTTTATTTATATATATCTAAATTTCCACATCACACAACTATCATATATCTTTAAAACTATTCATTGTTCGAGACGGCTTTACAGACTCATTTGCATAAATTTACATAATCGTTTGGAAATGTTATTTTTCTCTGAAAGATGAACATCTGGTTTTAAAACTGTTCAAATATTGTAACATTTTTTCTTGTTACTCTAAATGGTATTATTGAAATATTTAGAAACTACTTTAGTTTCAATCGATTCGTGAAATTGAGAGGATATTTGAAATTTTTAATCTACTTTATTTTTCAATCTTAAAAAAATATGTTAACGTGTTATAAACTTTGTGCACGTGATAAAACTGAAAATAGTCGTGGAAAGTTTTATATATATGTAATTAACAATCAACTACTACCACCCTAAAATTATTTCGTAAACACTATGAGTGGGTCACAGAGACCCAGTTTTTTTACTCATAAAAAACAATAAAAAATAATATTTTGACAATATTTATAAACACATAAATGGAAACATAACTAAAAAACAATAGCTATTAATAAAAAAAATTTAGGCGCAGTTTGGGCACAAAGTTTTTGCACATTCTATACACACTGGAATATTACACATTTGACAGTAGGTGCTGGTTTTCCTGTCTTTTTTGACGGGACAAATTGCACATCTTTTTCTTTTAGATGCTCCCACTCTTTGTTGAGGTGGTGGGGGTGGTGGACGTGTATCTCCAATGGCATATATTCCAAAGGAATAAATGTTTCGTTTTTTTCACTGTCCCAACAAATGTCAACTTTAATTTCTCTAATTCTCTCATTAGTTCAGCTGAGGAGTACCAGTTATCGGCTGTTATGTTTCCAGAAGTATTTTTTATTGGTTCCACCAAACGAAGAACTACTTGGGTTGGATTAGAAAAGTTATTTGTTTTTTTCTCTGTAGGATCTTTTCCAGCGTAAATTTCAGCATTTAGCATATAATGTGTTTGAGAATCTGCAAGAATTTGTACTTTTATGCCGTACTTTGCGGGTTTGTTGGGTATGAAAATTCGAAATCCACAACGGCCTCTAAAAGGTACTAACATTTCATCTACAGTCATGCTATCACCAGGTGTACAGTTTTGCTTTGAATTAGTGACAAATTTATCAAACATTTCAGAAATTGGTGCTAGTTTATTTTCTTTTCTTCTATCCGTTCGAGTAGTCTCGTCATCGAAACGAATGCAGCATAAAAGAAATGAAAATCTGGCTAGTGGCATAGTAGCTCTAAATAGATCCCTTCCTGTACCATCCGTAGCCCATAGACTTTTCAAGTCCTCATGGCCTGACTTGAACAAACCTTGAAGGTAAAGGAGACCAATAAACGCTTCAATTTCCAATTTATTTGTATTTTTGATAAATGTTGGAAAAAATGATCGGTGCGCATTTTTCTTTCTTTTGCATCGACTGTATTTAGCAGCGACTATGTCAATACGTTGATTCGTGAATTGCACAATACTTTCTATCATTGAGTCATCAAAAAGTAATCTCCAACTTTCTAGAGGGGTTGTAGGAGGATGTTCACGTGCTAAAACTTTGACGCGTGCTAAAAATTTAATCAAATTGTTTGAGAGTTTTTTACCTTTTTTTGGAGGTGTCTTTGACCATTTCATGTTGTCTTTTTTACCATACCAATAATTTTTTCTTGTTTGTTCATTTTCTGGCGCTATATTTTCTCTTTGGGATTCATCAATTTGTTCATTATTTTCAACCACCGTATCATTCTCAACAGAATCGTCACTCTTTAAATTTTCATTATTGTCAGGTTCCCACTCTTCTTCACTATCAGTGTAATGATCGCTTTGTATTTCTTCATCTTCTTCTTCTTTGTCGCTTTCATCTTCACAGTCCAGAATATTTTTACGAGCATCTAGTTTATCACTGCTTGAAAGAGGTATATTTTCATTATTTTCTTGAGGGTTGTCATCATTTAGCCAAAATTCATCACTTTCAGCCAATTCTACGAATTCCTTTTCAGTAAGAGGACGGTTATTCATTTTTCTAAAAAATAAAGTAGTTATTAGGAAATACAGTTATATTTAGCGAATACTATTTTGTAGGGAACAATTACCTACCTGACTCAAATATAACTTTTACACTATAACTGGGTCACTCTGACCCAATATGATCGTTCTAACAGACTTGCGCTAATTAATTTAAACTAAAAACGCCGCCGCATGTGTTCTCTCTGGCTACCTAGAGCATACTGGGAAGCCCAAGCAATAGAATCTCCGTAGAATGGCGCACTGACAAATTACCAATTGCGCATGGGTCAATGTGACCCAGTGGTAGTAGTTAAGGGTTAAAGAACATGCAACGTAAAATAAATAATACATGTATCTACAAATTTGGTAGGTGAGTTTTTTACATTTCCTTGTTTATTATTATTCAAAATTGTATTATCAGGTGTTTTATTTTAAATGATCATTTAACTTTTATTATTTTCACTATTCAAAATTTGGATCCAAATATATTAATTAAACACACCACAGACCTTTTCTTTTCACCAAGCCGACGCCTTCAATAGTGTCCATCCATGACGCTTTCCCGCTCCAGGTGGCAATCTCCCTTCTTAGTATTATCGGGTGATAATTCTACTACGTGGGTTGACTTTATTTTACACAAATTTTTGTCTCTGCATTCATTTAACTTTTTACTACTTTTGTACCTTTTTATATTTTATATATAACACTTACTTTAAAATTTTACAAGAAACTGCATCACATTCAATTTACCTCCTTCTTCCCTTGTTACCAACGCTTGACTTCTCTGCCGCGGTTTTTTTATCCGCCAAAACCTCTTTTTTGTTTATAACCGGAAGCTCGTAATGTTCTAGAAAAATCTTTGATTATCGTTCAACTGTCACTTTGTTTTATTAATATTTTATTGTTATTCTGACTTAAACTTGCTACTATATGTTGTTTTTTATGCACTATAACCTTATCGTCATTGAATTATTCATTAACATAGTATTTATCATTGTTTTTCTTGTTAGTTAATTATTTGAAATCTTCCGATTGGTCAATGCAAATATACAAATTTTTCACTTCCTACAACCTAAATATTTACATAATACATATGGATACAGTTCATTTCTTATTTTGTTCTTAGTTACTACATCTATATACATAAATTAGGTCGGTAATTATTTATTTTTATTCTTAATATCTCATATTAGATTGAATTTTATGTTGGTATACTTGTCAACTGTTATATTTCGTTTTTGTTTTGACATTACCTACTAATTACAGTTTTCTACATTTTATTATTATGTTTCCTATTAAAGTTTATGATTGAATATTTGATTAACATATCTTATATATATTTTTCTAATTCTAAATTTCACTTATTTATCAATCATTAATAGCACTGTTGATTTTTTTATTCCTATTCTATTTTATTCTTTAAATATAAACAGATCTTTTAGGTGTCTAATATTCCGTGTGGCGTCACGTTATTTTATTGAGCTTCGTTGCTTGTTAAGTTCTGTCTAAGGTTGTTTATGGTACGGAATTATTTAAAAAAAATGTTTATCAATAATTATTTATGAATTCTTTTGATTTTCCTATTTATGTTCTATATGATTATGTATACTGATTCTAATTAATTATATTGTTCTATATATATATATATATATATATATATATATATATATATATTATTAATTTGGTACATTATTAACAAATTACTTTTATTGATAGATATTATAATTTTATACTCTATTGTGATTTTACGAATGCTTATATGCTCGTTCTATCTACAACAATATATATATTTTTTTAATAAATTGTGTGGAAAACAGTAAAAATGTAATACGATTCATAATAAATGCTGGAAATGACCACCTCTAGCCAAAATACATTAACGTAGCCTACGCGTGTCATGGATTGCCGTACACGTTCAAAGATTTGAGGTGTATTTCTTATGGTGTCACACGCTATTTGAATACGATTCTTTAAATCGTTGATATCAACTATGGGTGTCGTGTAAGGTAACTTCAAAAACAGAAATCACAAGGATTTAACTCTGGATATCGAGGAGGCCAATGTTGGGGCCCTCCTCCACCACTTCCAACAGTTGCATCTAAATGTTGCCTAGCAGTCCGACTGAAGTGTACTGGAGTACCATCGTGCATGAACCACATGTTTTGTCTGATATTGAGCGCGATGTCTTCAAGTAGTTCAGGAAGATAATTTTCGAGAAAACTGGTCTAAGAAATTCCATTTAATGGCTGAGGCAGAAAATGTGGCTCAATTAAGTTATCCCCTACAATACCAATCGATACGTTCACTGAAAAAATATTTTGGAAATGGTGCTCTATAATCTCAAGGGGATTCTCGTCTACCCATACGTGATTATTGTGATAATTTATGATAGATACTCTTGAAAAATGTGCATCGTCCGTAAATAATACATTATTTGAAAATTGAGGATTTTGTTGGATTTCGTGTAATAACCATTCACAAAATCTAACTCGTTGAGGAAAATCTCTAGGTAAAAGAGCTTGAACCCGTTGGATGTCGTAAGTATATAACTGCTGTTCTTTTAAAATCCGCCACATAGATAAATGGCTGATATTTAGGGTGTTGGCAATTTTTCTAGTACTTGTTTCCGAGTGTACATCAATTTCATCAAAAATTGCTACATCTTATCTGAAATTGCTACATTACTAATTTGCTCGGAATCGACCAGTGTTGTTTTAATTTCTTTTTAACATTCCGGATTCGGATAAGCGGTTGTGAATACGTGCAAATAAGGAATGATGAGGCGTCATTCGTTGCGGATATTTTTCAGCATAAAAACTTAAGGGACAGTTTTCGGAAGGAACTGAATCTGCAAAAGAAGACTACATCAGTAAAAGGAAAGCAAAAAAGACGTAAATATTTGTATTTTGAGCAACTTCTATTTCTGTTACCTACAATTAAAGAACGAGAGACAACTGACAACTATAGTCCATTACCAACCAATGAAATACAGGAAGACGCAGCAGATGCCCCTATAGCAAACGCTCTCTCAAACAACGATATTCCAGGCTCAGATGATGTGCAAAATAAAACAGCCAATACAAAAAAAACGACGTAAAAAACCTTCTTACGAAGAATCATTATTAGCAATTCTTAAAGACCAACAAAAAGACGATTTTGATGAGGATAAAAGTTTTTTACTCTCTTTATGGCCATCAGTAAGAAAACCCTCTGAGCAGCAGAAATTACGTGTAAAAATGGGATTTTTACAAGTTTTGCAAGATGTTTCTTATAATTCACTTGATCGTACAGATTTAATTCATTCCGTAAACCAACGTAAACCCACAAGCTTTCTTTATTCACAACACGTGAACTCAGGCGGGAGAAACTCCAACCAAAACTGGATTGCAGCACCTTCAATCTCTCATTCAACATTCTCACACCACATTCCACACAGATGTGGCTGCTGTTGGACAATATTATTCATCATTTACACCCAGCCCGCAACAATCACCTTTGTCAGCACATAATGGTTCGTTCCTATCGACATCTGATTCAGAACTACTTGAACTTCGATAATATGTGTGCAATATAATATACTCAAATTCTAGTAGAATATGCAGTTATTTTTTTAAATATCATGATGCTTAAGTTTCAATAAATAAAACTTTTTTTCTTACCTGAGAGTTACTGCTAACCTTTCTTCTGCTCCTATAGCTATTCTCATGTTTGTATTATTGTATGTAATATGAGGTTGTATAATATTCAATAGTAGATCACATGAACTCTTGCTCATCCTAAAATAACCAAAAAATGTCTTCGGGTGTTCACATAAATCAGTGTATATTTTATGAAATTGTCCCACTAATGGATGAGCCCAGTATCTTTTTTTCTTTCGCTTTTGTCGTAAACGTAGTAATGCAGAGGTCCGTCAAGCTAGCCCCCCCCCGGTTAGATTTTTTTTACCATTATGCTAACACACCTAGCACAACCTAGCACACCAACAGCTCACAATAAAAATGCTTTTGAATTCGGGTGGGGCCAGATTAACGCTAGTCCCCCCCCCGGTTGGAATTTTTCCGCCAAAATTCTAGCACAGATAAAGGACACCTAGCACAACATAGTATACAATTTTTTATAGCTATCACACCAACAGCTCACAATAAAAATGCTTTTGAATTCGGGCGAGGCCAGGTTAACGCTAGCCCTCCCCCCCGGTTGGAATTTTTTCGCCAAAATGCTAGCACAGATGAAGGACATCTAGCACAACCTAGCACACCATTTTTTATAGCCAGCACACCAACTACACTTTTGATTCTGGGGAGTGGTGGTCAGTGAAATAACGCTATACTTACTCGATGAATAAATAAATGGATAGATGAATAGGTTGAATATATATGTAAAACGGCTGGTTTAATTGCTTCTTACTGTAGTTACGAAAGATTTTCGGAACATTCCACTCATATGGTAAAAATTCCAAATAAAGCAGTATCTTTTCGGAGATAACTCTCCGGCAGGGACGATAATTTCCCTTTTAAGTCCCTATCTAAGTAACGTTTAAATAACAATTGTTGTTATCATAATTTTAATTTAAAATATCATAAAAATGTCACGGTTTGAAAACGATTCTTCAAGTTTAATCCAAAAATAAGTGATTGAAAATGAACCAAAAAGGGCGATTAAATACCATGTAATGTTGTTTATATAATATGAATTTCGCATTAATACAGTTTTATGTCGTCTAATCGAGAAATATTCTATCGAATTACACTCGTGAAAATAGTTAGATCATTAGTTTTACTTATAAAGTTCATGTTGCTTGTAATATTATTAGGAAGAATACATATTATTACAACCATCAGCCCTTCGGGGAAACCCTTTCTTAACCCAAACATCTGAATCGGCCAGTTTGGATGTACCTACAAGAATTTTATTTACTCTTAAGACCCATAAAAACGGCATTATAAAAATGATTCAAATTTTAACGATAGACTTGGTTTAACGACCCTTTTAAAAAGTCCGATGAGAACTTCAGATGGATTATACCTAGTTTTTAGAAAAATAAAAATACGTATGTCATCAATTTTGCTGCCTTCCATTTCATACACATATTGTAAGACAGCATAAAAAAATTAGTCCACTTTCCTTAGTCCGCCAACTTTGGTGATCCGCCATGTTGAATTTAGAATGACGTCACATACCTAATTATGGATTGGCATGCAAACTAGACATATATACAGAATTTCAGCTCAATCGGTTGAAGATATCTGCTTCAAAACTGAGTTGCAAGATTGCAACCAAAGAAACATACATTGCCAGTTACATACTAAAAACTTTGAAAAATATATAGTAGTGTTGGTATCTTATGATATGCCACATAAATATTTGAAGCTATGATTAACCGGCTCTAAGAATTAAAAGCTGCACGTTCTAAGTAAACTTGGGAATTTAAAAAAAATCTGATAGTGAAATGCAATATTTATGTTATCATTACAATGGTTAATTAACCATCAACTTCGGCAATACATATTCTGGCAAATTTAAATATAAAGTTTGAGTGTTTCTTTTAAATGAGGACTACAGTGAACGACAATCAGTCTAAAACATGTATTCTCAATATACTGGAACATTTTTAGGGATCTCAGCCGCCCCTTCCCAGATTGCACAATTTGTCCAAAGGACATATTCAATGGCTTCGCTTTTTTGGACATTTATTTATCCAACATATCTGTACGCAAACGTTTGTCGTTGCCTTTTTTATAGAGTGACGTAATTTGCAACTTATTTGTGCACGGATTGTTTCTGATTCCTTGACTAAATAGTTCAATTTAATTATTTTGTTTTATTATGATTTTAACAAAATTATTTTTAAAAGTGAAGATTTTTTGTATTCTTTCGTTTTTTAGCATTAATTGAAAATAAATAGATAATTATTAATTAAATAACAGTTAATTATTAATTAATCAAATACTCTGCTAGATGGGAAAATATAGATATCACGCACAATCCGGCAACAGCTGACAACAATAATGCTATTTAAGGGCCATTTTTTATAGGAAAATGATGTTTAGGGACAAATACATCAAACATTTTCATTCATTTGTTTAACCATAGCGTTATTTTGAAGACACCCTCCACCTCCTGAATTCAAAAGCATTGTTGATGTACTAGCTATAAAAATGTTTGTGCTAGGTGTCTTTTATTTGTGCTAGCATTTTGCGAAAAAATTCCAAAAGGAGGGGGCTAGCGTTAACCTGGCCCCACCCGAATTCAAAAGCATTTTTATTGTGAGCTGTTGGTGTGCTAGCTATAAAAATTGTTGTGCTAGATGCCCTATATGTGTGCTAGCATATTGGTAAAAAAATCTAACCGGGGGGGGGGCAGCTTGACGGACCTGTAATGCAGCACATCATTAGTTTTACTTATAAAGTTCATGTTGCTTGTAATATTATTAGGAAGAATACATATTATTACAACCATCAGCCCTTCGGGGAAACCCTTTCTTAACCCAAACATCTGAATCGGCCAGTTTGGATGTACCTACAAGAATTTTATTTACTCTTAAGACCCATAAAAACGGCATTATAAAAATGATTCAAATTTTAACGATAGACTTGGTTTAACGACCCTTTTAAAAAGTCCGATGAGAACTTCAGATGGATTATACCTAGTTTTTAGAAAAATAAAAATACGTATGTCATCAATTTTGCTGCCTTCCATTTCATACACATATTGTAAGACAGCATAAAAAAATTAGTCCACTTTCCTTAGTCCGCCAACTTTGGTGATCCGCCATGTTGAATTTAGAATGACGTCACATACCTAATTATGGATTGGCATGCAAACTAGACATATATACAGAATTTCAGCTCAATCGGTTGAAGATATCTGCTTCAAAACTGAGTTGCAAGATTGCAACCAAAGAAACATACATTGCCAGTTACATACTAAAAACTTTGAAAAATATATAGTAGTGTTGGTATCTTATGATATGCCACATAAATATTTGAAGCTATGATTAACCGGCTCTAAGAATTAAAAGCTGCACGTTCTAAGTAAACTTGGGAATTTAAAAAAAATCTGATAGTGAAATGCAATATTTATGTTATCATTACAATGGTTAATTAACCATCAACTTCGGCAATACATATTCTGGCAAATTTAAATATAAAGTTTGAGTGTTTCTTTTAAATGAGGACTACAGTGAACGACAATCAGTCTAAAACATGTATTCTCAATATACTGGAACATTTTTAGGGATCTCAGCCGCCCCTTCCCAGATTGCACAATTTGTCCAAAGGACATATTCAATGGCTTCGCTTTTTTGGACATTTATTTATCCAACATATCTGTACGCAAACGTTTGTCGTTGCCTTTTTTATAGAGTGACGTAATTTGCAACTTATTTGTGCACGGATTGTTTCTGATTCCTTGACTAAATAGTTCAATTTAATTATTTTGTTTTATTATGATTTTAACAAAATTATTTTTAAAAGTGAAGATTTTTTGTATTCTTTCGTTTTTTAGCATTAATTGAAAATAAATAGATAATTATTAATTAAATAACAGTTAATTATTAATTAATCAAATACTCTGCTAGATGGGAAAATATAGATATCACGCACAATCCGGCAACAGCTGACAACAATAATGCTATTTAAGGGCCATTTTTTATAGGAAAATGATGTTTAGGGACAAATACATCAAACATTTTCATTCATTTGTGTAACCATAGCGTTATTTTGAAGACACCCTCCACCTCCTGAATTCAAAAGCATTGTTGATGTACTAGCTATAAAAATGTTTGTGCTAGGTGTCTTTTATTTGTGCTAGCATTTTGCGAAAAAATTCCAAAAGGAGGGGGCTAGCGTTAACCTGGCCCCACCCGAATTCAAAAGCATTTTTATTGTGAGCTGTTGGTGTGCTAGCTATAAAAATTGTTGTGCTAGATGCCCTATATGTGTGCTAGCATATTGGTAAAAAAATCTAACCGGGGGGGGGGGGGCAGCTTGACGGACCTGTAATGCAGCACATATCGTAGCTATCTTGACGAATTTCATGGTCGAACTGCGACGCGGCAGGCGGCACCTACCCGCTCGTCTGCGCATCTCTCATTGAGCTAGCGGTTTCTCGCCACGACGGCTTCACAACCGCGCGCTTAAACAACCTCTCGTGCGCGGGTAGCCTTAGCTTGTCGAGAATTATCATTTGCCATACCATACACAAAATGCATGTCGGCCATTTCAGCGTTTGTATACATGTTATAAAATAAACAATACACAGATAACGCAAAAATAACAACCTACAAACTTACAAGTTAACTTCGATTGGTAACTATCAACAACAGTGTTCGACATCAGCCTACTACAATATGAATAAATATTAAGTAAACACGGTAAATGAATTGTCAAAGTGACAGTAGCCTACTATTCTAAAACTTTGTAATTAAAAACAAGGTAGAGGTGGTTATTTCCAGCATTTATTATGAATCGTTTTACATTTTATATCTTCACTGTTTTCCACTCAATTTATTAAAAAAATTATAAATTATGGTGTTTATTTTTTTTTCTTTGCAGCTATTGGGTTTGGGAAAAAAATTTTAGAATAAAAATTTTTTATAAATAAAACAAGGATTATAAGTTATAATTGTATTTAATAAAACCTCATCTCGAAAAAAGTTTTGATATGAAATAAAATAAGGGTTGCTAATTTCACCCCCGTATAATGTAACAGGAATATTGAAAAAATACTCGTGGTTAGTCCTTTGCGAGTGCACGAAAATTATAAGATTTCAAGTTCCTAGCTTTACTGTAATTTTAGAAAAAGAATAAAAACTCAATTTTAGTCTCCACCTTTTAAGGGTGATATCACGGAAAGGGGTGTGCTTAGGAAATTTTGTTATAGGAAAGACACATCTTAATTTCATACCAGCAATCACTTCCTGAATGTTGTCGCATGAATTTAGAAACACCCTGTATAATAGCAAGAATTTATAAAAAGTCTCTATGTTCAAAGTTAAAAATAACGAGGTTTGATATCGTAATCTTACATTGCTCTTCCAAAAGTACATACATTTCGTAAAAACATTCTGTAATATCGCTCATAAATATTGCACATTGACCCTGTAATGTCAATTATTATCAAAATCTATGAAATATTTATCGGGGTTAACTTTACATGCGTAACCCTTCAACATTGTTGTATAATAATTGGTTGTGTGTATCAACGTTATTATTGTTTAACTGGATCGCGCTCCACGTGTCGCGTTCAATTTCGGCTGCCTCTTGAAGATAAGGAAGCATGAAAACGTATGATCTTAAAAAATCTCATTCGTTACCTAATTATCCTACAAGAAATATGTAGACATTTTTTGCTAAATTGCCTAATCTTCCGAACGGTATTACTTAAAGTTTTTAACAATTATAGTTAAATAAAAAAAATCACACACTATTTTGCGCTGCGGAATTTATTTTCGGACATCAAAACGAAGAAATTCCAACAAAATCTAAAACTCCGGGAATTTGCTCGAAGTTATTTTCCTGGTTGACTCCACTATGTAAATGAAATTTTTGCTCACATACTAACGTCTTTAAGAATATGAGATTATTACTATGGATTTCATATCCCCCAAACCGTAAATGTCTGGATATATAACATGCTCTCAAAAAGAGCAATAAAAATCAGCGTAGACGATGTAACCATCAGAGGCCTGTTGTTGTAAAAGGATGTCCACAGGAAGGGGTACATTCGCCACTACTGGAGAGCATGCTCTTAGACTCCTTGGGTAGCCCCCTCAAAATTCTGTTTGATAAAAAGTTTTGTCTCAATCTAACCGCAAAATTTTCCTTTTTTAACTTGAACTGGTGTCCTCGAAGTCTCGTGTCCGTATTTAGGGTGAACACTGTATTTAGATCACCAAAATTATATTTAAGAATTCGAAAGGCTACAATAAGATCGCCTCGTAACCTACGCAGCTCAAACGTGGTAAGATTTGCCATGGATAATCTTTCTTCATATGAAGCAACTCTGGTAGCCTTCCGCTGTACACTTTCCAGCAACGTTCTATCACGAGTTAAATCCGGGTACCAGACTGGGCCGAATTCTGGCCTAAGTGCTGTGGGGTCACCCACCTTTGAAATTCTTACAGAAACAGATACCATGGATTTCCATATTATGTCCAATGTCAGCATCATTTACTTTCAATTTCACCACCAATTTCAGTCACTATAGCATTCTTTTAACTATCACTTATTCTGTATCTATAAAATAACTGTTGTAATCGTTCATTTGCTGAAATTATCTTCGACCAGAAGAAAGCATAAATATAGTCAATGTTGTTATTATAATAGAAAATAAACTAAACTCAAATAAAGTTATCTCTTATGTGCCTAACAGGATTAATGTTAATTGATAAACTATTTCTAAGAAAGCAGGTAAATACACATAAGTGGTTTTGAAATTATAATAAATATTTGTTATAAGTTGACTCCACTTGTCATCATCTAATAAGATTGACCCGCGTTCGGTATAATTCATCCATTATGGAATAATTCTGTGGGATGGGATAAAAAACATTTTACCTTTACGAAGATTATTCATCCCATTATTATACAGTATTATTATATGAAAACGTAGTGTCAGATGTCACCAGAAAAACAAATAAGATAAAACTGTTGACAAATCGTGTACCAATAGTTTAGATAGTCTTTTTATCTACTGATTGACGTGCTTCAAATCATATTTTTTTGTTAAAAAGCAAATTTAATCATCTGTTTATGATTTTATTAATCCTTTGAAGGACATGCTCAAGTAGGCACGTGACGGTTCTTCACCGCTGTATATTTCTCATTGTACATATAGTATTATGAGATACTTTAAATACGGGATAATACTGTGGGAGCTCCAGTTTGACTTTTTAGAGAAACTTTGCATACTTAAAATATGAAAATTTGGTTTAGGAGGTTTTGAGATATGCCAAATTGATCTAAAATATTTTTAGACTTCTACCATTTCCGGTTGTATCGGAAGCTGACTGAAACTTACTTATTATTTTTAATAGAAGACCCTACATATTATTACGATTTTGGATAGATCTACTCTTAGAGAATCTCACAATAAGGGTTCGTCTACATTACTTCGAGTTTTTAACGAGATTTGACCAATTTTATTACGAAGCAGTGTTCGATTTGACATCCTGTATCTTTATAAACAATGAAAATGCTTAGTAAACTGTTTGATAGTATTGTCTATTTTCATATAACTTAAATATTTTGTGGATTAAAATTACCGAAAAAATTATTTTTTAGATGTATTTTAATACGCTATTATGACATTTATTGTTAGAATTTCAAATATACTATGCAAGTAATTATTGATAATACATACATTCAACTTTCGCATTTGATTCATATTCTGGTAGCCGACGAATACACATCGCTTATCGGTACTTAATAGATCATTAACTTTAAATCAAAATACGAGTTTTTCGGTGTATTGTGAAAAAGTAGTAAAAACACTATGTGAATTTTTATAAAACTTATTAGGGATTAACCTTATGAACATTTACGGGTGTGAAAGCAGCAACGGTTTTTTATTGTCGCTTATGGTATATGAAGGAAGAACATCTATTGCTGGTGATTTTTTTATGCGCGTCCACTATTCTATAGATGTTGAACAGGCACTTAAAAGAAAAATAAATTGTGATCCCATAACAACCCTCCGAAGTAGAAAAATCTGAAAACCGTTAATATATCCGTTGCTCGAGGTTTTTTGATGGAAATAAATTATTCTACACCTGCTGAATGCGATCTATAGGGTGAAATAATTTGTGCATCAAAAACTACCCCCTAACAACCCTCCGAAGTAGAAAAACCTTAAAGCAGTTAATATATCCGTTGCTCGAGGTTTTTTGATGGAAATAAATTATTCTACACCTGCTGAATGCGATCTATAGGGTGAAATAATTTGTGCATCAAAAACTACCCCCTAACAACCCTCCGAAGTAGAAAAACCTTAAAGCACTTAATATATCCGTTGCTCGAGGTTTTTTGATGGAAATTAATTATTATACATCTGCTGAATACGCTCTATAGGGTGAAATAATTTGTGAATCAAAAACTACCCCCCAGATTGCATTCAGCAAAACCTCGAGAAACGGATATATTAACTGCTTCAAGATTTTTCTACTTCGGGGGGTAGTTTTTGATGCACAAATTATTTCACCCTATAGAGCGTATTCAGCAGATGTATAATAATTCATTCCCATCAAAAAACCTCGAGCAACGGATATATTAACTACTTCAAGATTTTTCTTCTTCGGAGGGTTGTTGGGGGGTAGTTTTTGATGCACACATTATTTCACCCCATAGAGCGTATTCAGCAGATGTATAATAATTTATTTGCATCAAAAAACCTCGAGCAACGGATATATTAACTGCTTTAAGGTTTTTCTACTTCGGAGGGTTGTTGGGGGGTAGTTTTTGATTCATCAAATTATTTCACCCTATAGAGCGCATTCAGCAGGTGTAGAATAATTCATTTCCATAAAAAAACCTCGAGCAACGGATATATTAATGGTTTTCAGATTTTTCTACTTTGGAGGGTTGTTATGGGGTGGTTTAGGGATCACAATTTATTTTTCTGTTAGGTGCCTGTTCAACATCTGTAGAATAGTGGACTCGCATATACCATAAGCGACAATAAAAAACCGTTGCTGCTTTCACACTCGTTGAACAATTATACGTAACTAATTCCAAACGTATTGTACGAATTTGAGTTAACAATCAAATTCTTCCTGTAATCTTTACTTTAACTTCCCCCTGTATAACATAATTCATATATCCTGCACAGATTATACACAGAAATATCATTCTTCCCAAATATTCAATATTTCTTTAAACAGGCAAAAATCCATGTTAACGTTAATTTCACATAAGAAACACAGATAATTATTGTCTTACAATTTTTTCCACTTAATATTTCAAAGCAACCGACATCAGTTTAAACCTTATTGCTTCACAAAAACTAACGTCTAAACTCCTTATCTGTAACGAACAATTTTTTTTCATGCAAGAAAAACCAACCCAAGCGTGTATCTTTCACTCGCTGTATCTGACCGTTAAATTTCAAACTCTCTTCTCCCATTTGTCAAATCCTCACACGATTGTCCTTTTTCCCACCCTCTTTTACCGACCTATAAATAGGAATAATACACTATTTTTACTCACTTCTTCAGTCAACCTTCATACATAATGGTACTCCCATTATAAGATAATACCGGTGTTTGATACCGGTATATCATTTTACCTTTCATTAACCATCATTCAGTTAGTTATATCAGATCATGTGATAAAGAGGTAAAGTGAAACATATATAAAAATCAGTGAACTTCCTAATTGTTCAGCAATTGAACAAAATGTAATTTCCATCAATATACGACAAGTGAAAGTGACATAATAGTTTAATTCATCAAACCATCCTAGTTATACATAAATAATTCGGTGAAAAATAAGGTCCTTCGAGTTTAGAATAGAGACTTCCCGTAATATTATTATCTCAAATACAAAAAAGGGATAATAAAACACGTATTGTAATGTTTTTCTTATTTGATTAAACGTTTTATTACGGTTGGGATAAATTTATACACACACGTTATGTCTACTAACTTAATTTATTTATTCACTACACTATTCACTAATTTATATTATGTACACAGTATATTTACTTACATTAATTTATACACTTCACTATTTAGACTATTTACTTCTTCGCTGTTTATATCACGAGATCACTTTATAAACTAAATTTCTCTCGCTGGTCTGTCCTTTATATATTAGTGCATTTTTTACTAGATAATTCTAGGTTGCGGCTTACACAAAAACAATTGGCTCTCTGGCATTTTCTAGATAAGACTGGTCACAAAAACAATGTCAAGATAAGATAGTTACAAAAAATCGTAAACAGTTCCAAGAAATTTCTGCGCATCCGCCATAATTTTAACTTTCATACATGGCTTAGGCAGAGTCGGATTTAGGGTCTACACTAGTGTGCTATTTCGTAACATTACCCCCTCCTTAAATGGAAGTTACTCCTGGAACTTTTGTGTAGCCGAAACTGGATGTTTGAATCGGCAACTGTCCCCATTTCTACACATTCCGATCTTATGGAAAAAGCAGGGCACCGTCTTCATCGGATACCGATAACAGGGGTAATATCTGGACACCGGTATCTTGAAAGATAACCTCTACCATGTTCCTGATGACTCGCCAATCCAACTGGTTACTCGCTATCTTAGGCATAGCCAGTTTCTTCACGCTGGATTCTAACACATGGTCTCGAAGGTTTGAAGTGCTTCCCACAAATCGCGGTAGGTAGATCGATCTTGAAATTCATTTTTAGTTACCACGTAGAAGACGTACCGCGAATTATGTTTCAGTGTCTTGCCAGGGGCTGTAATCTGGTCTTCAAGTTTTTCTAATTGCCCGAACTTCTTTCGAAAGACGGATGTCATCGCTCGTGCGTTCTTGATACGGGCGGGGATGTTGTATACCAGTGAATAATCTTCCAGGAGAGTGATCAAATCTTGTCGTTGTTCTGAAGTGACTCCATATCTAGCTTTTCCGGTAACTCCATACGCGCCCATAAATTCATCGAAGGTAGGGTCAGACACATCTCAAATATGGTTTACTCCTTTCTCTAGGTCATGGTCTCCTTCGAATGGCTCTAGTCGGTTTTGGTGAACTACTTTTGGTTTTCCGTTGGGGATCTTGCTTATGCGATATATAACATCATTGATCCTTTTCTTTAGTAAGTATGGACCTTCCCAGGATTTTTGTAATTTTGGAGAAAATCCTTTTCTTCTCGTCGGGTTGTGTAACCATACTTTGTCCCCTTCTTTAAAACCGCCTACTGTGGCCTGCGTGTCGTACCGACTTTTCATTCTGTCGCTGGCAGCTTGAAGATTTGTTCGAACTAATTGATGAATATCGTCGAGCCTTCTTCTTAATTGGATCACGTAGTCTGCTGCCAGATCTTCTCCAGGCCGACAGCCAAATTCCAGATCACAAGGAAGCCTCATTTCACGTCCAAACAGGTGCTTCACCCCAATCTCTCTGATAGCTGAAAACCACGTTGGACAGGTATCTTCCAATAGTACTGCTTATTATCTCGACCATTCCATCTGATTTTGGATGTAATGCTGTTGTCCTGGTCTTCTTCATTCCCAGCTTGTCACAAATCTCTTGGAATAGATGTCTTTCGAAATTTCTTCCCTGGTCACTGTGGACTTCTAAGGGCACTCCATATCGGCTGATAAATTCTTTCACCAATACATCAGCGACAGTTGTGGCCTCTTAATTCCGGATCGCGTAAATTTCCACCCACTTTGTGAAATAATCCACTATAACCAGGATGTATTTACCATCCTTTTCTGTCGTCGGAAATAGTCCGGCGATATCTAAAGCAATCCTTTCGAAAAGGCTTCCAACATTATACTGTTTTATAGGTGCCTTTCCATTACTCGTAGCACAAGACGATGACCTCCCGATGGACTGTCGTGTAACTTCTTCAGTACCTCAGCTATTCTCGCTCTCGGGATAACTAGCTGTCTATTAATCTCGGAACCATCATCGTTTTCAAGGACTGTTTTCAACATCCTTCTTCCAGGACAAGGTAGTCCCACTGAGCCCAATATGCCTTGAGTGTCGGTGAAATCTTGACATTTCTTGCCATGTAGGTCGCCGATTTTCTTCCTTCCATTCCCGTATCATCTTCAGGTGAGAATCATTCTCCTGATCTTCTCTGATCCCGGTGGGTGACCATCCCTCGTTGACTACAGTAGTTCTTGAAACTGCAGCTTCCCTAGATTCCGCCTTGTTGCAATGGGAGCAGTCTGTTTGATACGGCCGTCTGTACAGGGAGTCGGCATTTCAGTTACTCACACCAACTCGATGTTCGATGTTTAAATCGTACTCTTGAAGTCGTTCAATCCATCTAGCGATCTGACCCTCGGTATTCTTGAACTGCATCAACCACTTGAGTGCTGCATGATCAGTCCGGATTAAGAACTCTCTCACAATTCCGAATAAAATTGAAACATCAAACGATCTAATTAGAAAAACTTTTCTGGATATAATTTACAGAAATGATTACGACTAGGTACTGTATACTGATGCCTCGAAAAATGAAACAGGAGTCGGCTGTGCCGTAACGACGTTAGAATCTCCAATTTTCTCTTCCCTAATCTCATCAACTTGCAGTGTACATACGGGCTAACTTTATAATATACTATAGTATACTTCAGGCTTTCAAACACATTTCCATTGAATCAACAACAAATCAAAAATATTAATATTTGATCAGACTGCTGTAGCGGACAATGTTAATATTCCTAACATATATGTCAACGAAAAAGTAGTGTTGACAAACATAGCTAACGCAACAGAAAACAGAAATAATAATGCTTTGAATTATATACCTGGAATAAACTTTTCTAATGTGCATAATACTAGCGTCGGCAGCATTAACATTAATTTTCATTTTTATAGTTCTAATACCAATTAATAATATTTGTTGTATTTGATTGTTAGTGTTTTTAATTATAATAAATAAACGTTTCATAAGATAAGTGACGATTTCTAATTCAATTGCAGTCTAAAAATGACAGATGAGTCTTGTAAAGTGACAGGAGTCTTGTAAAAATCATGAAAGTGACTAGTCTTTAAAGTGACACTTTCATGACCAACCTGAGTTCTGTCAGGACAAGCTTTCTTGACGATTTCAGAAAAACTACTATTACATGGTCTCAGAGCCCAGTATATCTTAACAATATTATAAATATATCCTTTTATTGTGAATTCTCTTGGTTCATTAGTTTTTGTTTTAGGAATTTTAATTATTGTTGCGGATCCCAAATCTTTAATGTCGGAAATTTTAATGTTGTAAAACTAGCTGAAGAAATTTCAAAAATACCTAAATATGATATAAAAGTGATTCTAAGTGATCAATTCTACATGGAGAAAATCCCTAAGAGTAGCTCTACCAAAATACGCAATAATATATGGGGCGTTCTGTTTAAAGTAAGAAGTAGGGGTACATCAATTCAATATTTAGTCAGTAGTTGAAGATCGTTTTATCAGATTTTATTCCTAATGTAACCTAATGATTTGTAAGAATGTTTAAGCAAATAGTTCCATATATTAATTAAGCAGAGCAGGAAAAACCAAACATAAAAACTCGTGATTTTTATTGTTGCGTAATTATATAAGATTTAAATGCAATAATAAATTTTAACGATACAGTCGTAACTAATCATAAAAACTAATATTCTCTCAAAATGGAGCGTTGTTATCAATAAATTACCGTTTTTATTGATAAAAACAAGGAGATTTATTACTATTTAGTATAGAGATGGATTACAACTTATCTTAATCGTTTTATTAGAGTAATAAGTAATACCAACTTCGAACATTTACTGTAAAAACGCGGATATTTTTTTGGTAATTAATGACAATTAATACTCTTAGGGCTAGTTTCACCGCCTTCTCGGAAGTGTCGGATAGTTAATTCAC
Organism: Galeruca laticollis; assembly: GCA_963921935.1. Classification (NCBI taxonomy): domain Eukaryota; kingdom Metazoa; phylum Arthropoda; class Insecta; order Coleoptera; family Chrysomelidae; genus Galeruca; species Galeruca laticollis. The sequence goes on along the minus strand of OY998181.1, from coordinate 153,597,445 downwards.
AACTTTTACCTTTATTAAATTTACTGTGTCGACCCTTAATCTGTGGAATCTACTCATTACTTTTTTAAATGAAACTAACTGTTTCTAAATAATTCCACAGTGTACGAAATAAATTAAATACATAAAAATCAAAATAATGAGATATCAATCAATCCATATCAATATATATATAATATAATTAAAAGAAAATAGTTAATGACAACAAAATGTAGTAAATACAATATTAATAATGTAAAATAAGAAAAAAAACGTGGTATTAATTTATTAAGTTAAACATTGAACAATTATACAGATACTATCAAAGATAATGCAATTAATGCAACATATGTTCAAAATGTTGCCCATCAACTTCCAAACATTTATGGACTCTTTTCATCAGATTTTCATTAGTAGCTCTTGACAGTGATTCTCCATCTATTTCGTTAAAACTTTGTTTATCATATTATCCTTAGTAGTGACAGGTTCAGAGAATACATTATTTTTAACATATCCCCAAATACAGTAATCTATTGGTGACAATTGTGGGGATTTTAGTGGACAGATTAACGGACCTTTATTAGCTATCCATCTATCGTTAAATATTTCATCAAGCAATGTGCCTACTCCTCGAAGATTGTGAGCCGGTGCACCATCTTGTTGAAACTCCGTTAGCCTCATTATTAGGTAAAGCGTGCATTGCTGGTACAATTACTTGCCGTAAGATGTTGCAGTAACGCTCTCCGTTTAAATTTTCGTCATAAATCATGAGAGCAAATATCTTATTATTTTTCACGGCACCAAAAACATTAAACGAAAAGGACACAAATTTACTATCCCATGTGACTTGAAGATTTTCGTCACCCCAGAAGTGACTGTAATAGCGGTTAAACAAACCATTTTTAGTAAACTTCTATTCATCACATCAAATTTTTTTTGTAGAATCTTCATCTTCTTGGCATTTAATTAAAATCCAGTCACAAAATTCTACACGTCTTACATAATCTCCAGGATGTAAATGCTGAGCTAGTGTATACGAATAAGGGGCCCAATGATGTTTTTCTAAAATCCTGTGAATTGTTCTAGTCGACACCTCTAACAGTTTCTCACATTCCCTTAAGGATGAATTTGGATGAGCTGCAAAATATCCCAGGATGTCTATTTGTAAATCATCATTATCGACATGGGCCTTGGGCTTATTTCCTCTACTTTTAAACTGACCAAACTGGGAACAGTTGTGCAGCAAACGTTTTACAGTTTTATGATTTGGTCGAGGCTTTTCAGGATATCTCTCAGCAAACACACGGCAAGTTCTGGATACTATTCTGTTATACTCACCGTGAATCATAATTAAATTTAAAAAATCATCATTTGTATATCCTAATTGTGCCATTATTATTTTGTCAAGAAAATTGGCAAACTATTATTATACCTTTCACACCACGGCATACAGCAAGGTGACTACAAGACATTAACAATAACTGACATTTGTCAGAATATTCCATAGGCGACGATAAATTAATTGTTTGTGACAAAAATGTATAAAGCTGATTTATTCGAAAACTGCAGGAGATAGGTATAGGCAATAGTAATACATATCGATAGTGGGCAACGTATTCTTCTAAAATAAATAATCATATACAGGGTGTCCCATTTGAAAAAAAGGAATTACGCGAAGATTGTGGATTCCGTTTTTATTCCAATTTTGACAGCACCCTGTATAATAAAAAAGGTAACTTCATAGTGTAAACGATAAAACGGTATGTGGTAAATAGTTCCTAAGAAATTTAAACTTTCATTCAAATTACATTAGAGGATATTGAATTTTATGTACATGGTAAAAAAGTGTAATTTTCATATAAAAAACATTACAACTCAAAAACGGTTCAAAATAGGTAAAGGGAAGTATCAACAACAAATTTTCAGAATAACGTAATATTTCTAAAATTGAAAAATATACAGGGTCTTTCATTAAAAATTACAAATTTATGTGCAACTTCCGGTATAACCGGAAGTAGAATGGTGACGGCAATATTTGCATTAAATAGCTCATTATTCAAAACCCCTTCATGCCAATTTTCATAATTCAGATACCTTTAGTTCTCGAGATATTTCTAATTGACCGTTTATCTGCCGCACCATTCAGACATAATGGTCGTCAACGATTTTTTTGATATTTACACCGTCTTTGCAAAAAAAAGTCTTAACTAATTTAAAGTGCAACACCTCTTAAAAATGGCGGACGATATGTGACGTATGGTCTATTGAATGATGTTTGATTTGATTTGGACTAGAAAATTTACCATCAAAAAAGATATATTCGAAACTACTCCCAACGAACCGTGAAACTAGCGCACTCATTGACAGTACATACTCAATAGTTACGTATATGAGTCTAAGTATTCTTCTTCTTCTTCTTATTCGTATTTAAGATCTTGCGATCTGTTAGTTTTTGAAATTCAATAGAACTAATCAAAAAATTAAAAGCATTCAAATTACAAGATAACGCTAAGCTTATTTCATTTGACGTTACTAATATGTTCAATAAAATTCCTCCTAAAGCATGTCCAATACTTGTAAGAAAATTACTAGAAGGTAAAAATATTAATCCAGGAATAATATCAGATATAACTTAATTTGTTTGATGTATGTATCAGTCAGAATTATTTCACTTTTGACAATAACACATATATTCAAAATGAAGGTTTACCAATGGGAAGCCCTATATCACATTTTTATGGACAGTTTAGAGAGAAAAGTCTTTGAAAATAATATTTCAAAAAATGTTTTATTTTGGTACAGATATGTAGATGACATATTAGCTTGTTATATAGGTAGTGAACGACAATTAGATGTATTTTCAACCACATTAATAATTTACACACAAAAATTTAATTTACATTAGAAGTTGAAGAAAATAACTCGATAAATTATCTTGATTTAAAAATTCAAAGAGTTAATAATGTACTTGATTGTGCAATTTACCGAAAACCAACACACACTGAAGTGATAATTCCTTATAGTTCCAATCGCCCCCTGTCACATAAACTAGCGGCATACAATTCAATGATACATAGAGCATTTTCAGTTCATATGGACAAATGCAGTGCTGATTGGATGTGTGAATATTGCCTCATATCTGTGTTCTCAATGTTTTTGTAGACTCAAAATATTTTTAATATTTCATTCTCACTTCCTTTATTCAACACTTTCATATTTTAGTTGAGACCCAAGCATCACACCCTTTAGTTTATGATAACATCAAATATCTTAAGTTTAGTCTTTACTGATATTTTGTTGTTGCTAATAATGAAATTAACACATAATTCAATGATAGATAGAGCATTTTCAGTTCCTATGAACAAATGTAATTTTGATAGAGAGATTAGTACAACTAGACAAATAGCAACATCCAACGGTTATCCATTGCATATGATAAATAAGCTAATTAATAAAAAAGAGGAAAAAGTGGCATTACAACTAATATTTCCTAAACAAACTGAAGAAATAAAAACTTATAAAACCATCACATATGCAGGAAATATTTCTAATAATATTTCAAAGATAATATCTTTAGCAACGAATACAACAATTGCTTTTAAAACAGAAAGGAACGTAAGTAAAAAATTGTTAAATGTTAAAACAAAAATACCAACATTAAAGAAATCAGGTAAATATAACTCAAATGTCCGGAATGTAATGCTGTCTATTTGGGTCAGACCCTTAGAAATTTTGAAATCAGATACAGTGAAGACTTACGAGCATACAGATGAAAACAACCAGATAAATCCCATTACGCAAAACATCTACTTGACATCAACCATTCATTGGCACCAAACACAGAACTAGAAGTACTACATATTTGTGATAAGACACAAGAACTGGATTTCCTTGAAGAGTTGGAAATTAGAAGACACTAGTTTTCCTGGTTTTCTTATATCATTGCACATTTATACTGATCTTAATTGGAAAAATGATATCCAGGATATCACCATAGGGCTTCAATATTTGTAATATCACATCTTCATCTTTTTCCTATTAACATATATTAAGTCAATCACTTCTTGGTCTAGCCAAAAATAACTACTAAACATCAGGTAGGCATAAAATGAAATGTAACTTCTGTCATTCTGACGATGATATTCAGTTATCGAAACTATTGTCAATTTTTTAGAATTTTTAATATTTTTCATTATATTGTGGAATTAGTTAGAAACGTTGAGTTTCTTTAAAACACTAATATGAGTTAGATTCCACGAAGTAAGGGTCGAGACAGTTAATTTCAATAATCTATGTTGTGATTTGGTGGACAGTGTATGTCGAGATTTGGAGAGCAGTGTATATCACAAAAATAAATTGACAAACTTTTTCACTCGCCTATATGAATAGAAAAAAGAATATATAAACGAGGTACTTTGAACTTTAACTAGTTTAAAAATCTATTCATAAGAAAGAATTATGGACCTTCCTAAAATCCATAATGGCTTTGCGAGAATGAATAGAAACTTTCGATTATGGGTAAAATTACACACCTTATTTTGTTACAAACTTATATCCTTTGTCAATTAGAAAGCTACCCTCAGTCGAGATCGCAAGCGTCGACTTAATGAAATAAAAGAATCTAAATTATAAAAAAATAGATAATTATATGACTGCTCTCGTAGCTGTCGAAAGTATCGTTATTTTAGTTCATTGATTGTTTTAATTTTCTGTCGGTATGAAATGAGTTGTCCTAAAGCTGACTCCCAGACTATATGAGCAGTTTCATGGTCGCACTGCTTATCGATTGGTGAGCAAACTATAAACATGATAAGTGATTCATATTTAGGCGGTGAGTTTCATGTAGTTTCCGAGATATGAGTCCTTAACGTATCGCCCTGTATACGTTAATTTCATCAAATTTATTGGCAATTGAACATTGAATTGAATATACAATAAAGTAGTTGCACTTTGCCACAGAATACTATTAATAAACATTTTCTATTTCCCAAAAATTATCGCTATCTATAATTTGCGAATAAGACGAACAAGGTCATAGCCATTATTTGTTATCGGACCGATAACTAATCTAAATTTCTACAGTATAAGCGATTTATGTTAAAGTCTAATCTAATATGAAAAAAGTTTTAATCCGGTTTAACAAACAATTGTAGATATAATATAATCCATCCATTATATTGTTAAGATATTCCAAAAGAACAAAATGCTTGACTGAGGCACACTTGTAGAGTTTTCTTTATTGCGTTTCGGCGCTAGTTCGTGCAATAAAGAATTACTTTTATACTTGCATCCTAAATAACTATTATGTATATTACTTAAATATAATTATACTAATTGAATTTACAAATAATTTAACAATAATATTGTAATATTTTTAAATTTATATATATATATATATATATATATATATATATATATATATATATATATATTGGAGGAATGTTCTTGAACCATTATTATATTATTTTTTTGAAGTATTTTTCTTGGGAAAGGTTCAGATTAAAACTCTTGTAAGTTAACTTGACGTTTCGCCTTAAATATAAGGCTTTTTCAAAAGTTTTTATTATAAATTCAAAATATAAAATACATAATTTGTAAAACAGTGACAATACTAAATTGACATTAAAGGTGACAAATAAAATAAACGTGGTTATGAATTTTCAAAGGAGTACGTACCTTGACAACTATCTTTAATGCAATGTGTCTTACTTTATTTCTAATATTTTAATTTAGAGAGTGTTTGAAAATGTTAATGGATAAATAATAATTAAATTATTGGTTTATTTTATTTTTTATAGTTATGAGGATATATGTAAAAGGTTATGATAAATTTTGCTTAATTTTTCTATGATAAGAAAGACATAGAAAAATTAAGCAAAATTTATCATAACCTTTTACATATATCCTCATAACTATAAAAAATAAAATAAACCAATAATTTAATTATTATTTATCCATTAACATTTTCAAACACTCTCTAAATTAAAATATTAGAAATAAAGTAAGACACATTGCATTAAAGATAGTTGTCAAGGTACGTACTCCTTTGAAAATTCATAACCACGTTTATTTTATTTGTCACCTTTAATGTCAATTTAGTATTGTCACTGTTTTACAAATTATGTTTTTTATATTTTGAGTTTATAATAAAAACTTTTGAAAAAGCCTTATATTTAAGGCGAAACGTCAAGTTAACTTACAAGAGTTTTAATCTGAACCTTTCCCAAGAAAAATACTTCAAAAAAATTATATATATATATATATATATATATATATATAAAGTAGAAGGGTAGTCACGGCTGAATAGTTGAAAAACTAACTTTTAAATATTATGGGGTACAGCCAAAATGTATGGGTGGTTAAGAAAATTCGATTTTCACTATACCAAGCTTTCGATAATTTTATTATTATCTTTTTCAAGGCTAAAATACAATTTTGTTAAACTAAAAAACAAGGTTTATGTTTTATATAAGTAAAACTTACTAGTAAATTGAATAAATTCTTGAAGGATATCAAAATTGATAACATTATTATGATTTCAGTTTCATATAATTAAAAAACACTGATATCAATTGCTGAGAACGTTGTCTGTAGTATCAAGGAATAAAAAATTTTTTTTGAAATGATTGATCAGTCATAGTTTTTTTGACTTTTTTTGATAACAGTGACAACTGACAACGTTAAGGTTTAAGATTAAATACCTTAACTTACACTAACTTTTTTATCTAGTGTGAAATTACATCTTGTCATTCATATATTAATGACAAATGTAAATATAGAGGTTAAAGGTTAAAGGTTGAATATCCTGATTAACACTAACATGTAGATTTAGTATAAATTTTCATTATATGATTTGAAATTCATTTAATTTCATTTAAATTTGAAAATTACCAATAAAAAATTTTTTGTAATGACAAGTTAAATTTATTTAAAAAAATGGATATGAAAGAAATTGAAACTTTATAATAACTATGTTAGTTATCATAAAATCATGCATTTTATTTAATATTCATCATCTGATGTTATGTGTAGGAAATCCGTGTCATTGTTAAAGGTTGTTGGTTTATTTTGTAGGTAAATAAGTTGAGTATATATTGCACTGACATTGTTGATATCTGACCTCTTATTCATCGATGGTTGATTTAATTTTATGTTTACTAATTCTATGAATTCTCTTTTAGTTTTATTAGATTCTATACTCAAAATTTTAGTTTCTTTATAATTCATTCTATGTTTAGTTTCTAAAACATGTTCTGTGAGTGCACAAGTTTTTTTATTTAGATTGCAATCACTTTGATGTTGGGTTATACGTTGCTTTAGGGTACGTGAGGTCTGGCCAGTGTAAGTTAAGTTACAATGTATACATGGAATGTTATATATTACGTTAGTTTTCATTACTTTTTCATCTTTCTGCTTAACTTTTGTAAAAACGTCTCCTACCTTTAAAATATTCCTGTTAGCAATTTTAATGTTTTCATTTTTAAATATTATATTGATTTTGTCTGAAAGGTTCTTAACATAAGGTAATGACCCATATTTAGTATTCACTGTTTCATTATTATCTAAGGGTACATTTTCGTTGCTTGTATGTGTATGATTGAGGTTTGTATCAATAGTTGTATTAAAAATCAATTTTTTTAATAAGGTTCTAGGATAACTATTGTTAATGAAAATATCGAAAAGAACTTTTAAATTTTTGTTCAAAAGGGTGGGATGACAAATTCGTGCTATTCTATTTTTCATGGATAGAACTAGATTTATTTTTATTTTTTCGGAATGGTAAGAGTTGTAATTCAAGTATCTTCCTGAATTTGTGGGTTTCCTATACCAATCTAATATAACTATATTTTTTGGATTACGTATCAATAAACTGTCTAGGAAAGGTATACTATTGTTGGTTTCTGTTTCAATTGTAAATTGTATGTTGGTATTATAGCTATTAAAAACTTGTAGAATCGTGTCTATACCATTACTAGGAATTGCACAAATTAAATCATCAACATATTTTTTTAAAAAAGGGATTTCAAATGGTAATTTTGGAATACAACTATTAAGTAAGTCATCCATTACATATTGTGCATATATTGGTGAGACAGAGCTTCCCATTGGTGTTCCAAAAATTTGTTTATATAATTTGTCGTTATATGCAAAAAAGGTACCCTTTTCAATAAGATCAACGAATTCAATAAAATTGTTATAAGATAGTTTACAATGTATACTTATATTTGGCCAGTGTTTTTTTATACTTTGTTTAACTAATGAAATTGGAATATTACTAAAGAGTGAGACAACATCTAAGCTGATTATAACATGATTTGGAGGTAGTTGTTTATTTTGTATGAATTCAGCGAAACAGAAAGAATCCTGAATATAATATTCATTGTTTTTACAATATGCATTTGTTAAGGTGTCAGTCACAAATTGTGCAATTCCTGCTGTGGGTGATTCAATTGATGAAATGATTGGTCTTAAGCTTAAAGTATCTTTATGTATTTTGGGTAGTCCGTAGTATTTAGGTGTTAAGGCCGATGTTGATCTTAATTTTTTTAATTCTGAAGTTGAGAATTTACTACTATATTTTTTAGTTAAGGTGTAAGTTTTTTGAATTAGTGTTGATATAGGGTTTGTTTTGATTTCAGAGTAATATTTATTGTTATCAATGATATTGTTAGAGAGTCTTATGTAATCAGTTTTATACATAAGTACACTGACATTACCTTTATCTGCTCTAGTTATAACTAGAGCAGATAAAGGTAATGTCAGTGTACTTATGTATAAAACTGATTACATAAGACTCTCTAACAATATCATTGATAACAATAAATATTACTCTGAAATCAAAACAAACCCTATATCAACACTAATTCAAAAAACTTACACCTTAACTAAAAAATATAGTAGTAAATTCTCAACTTCAGAATTAAAAAAATTAAGATCAACATCGGCCTTAACACCTAAATACTACGGACTACCCAAAATACATAAAGATACTTTAAGCTTAAGACCAATCATTTCATCAATTGAATCACCCACAGCAGGAATTGCACAATTTGTGACTGACACCTTAACAAATGCATATTGTAAAAACAATGAATATTATATTCAGGATTCTTTCTGTTTCGCTGAATTCATACAAAATAAACAACTACCTCCAAATCATGTTATAATCAGCTTAGATGTTGTCTCACTCTTTAGTAATATTCCAATTTCATTAGTTAAACAAAGTATAAAAAAACACTGGCCAAATATAAGTATACATTGTAAACTATCTTATAACAATTTTATTGAATTCGTTGATCTTATTGAAAAGGGTACCTTTTTTGCATATAACGACAAATTATATAAACAAATTTTTGGAACACCAATGGGAAGCTCTGTCTCACCAATATATGCACAATATGTAATGGATGACTTACTTAATAGTTGTATTCCAAAATTACCATTTGAAATCCCTTTTTTAAAAAAATATGTTGATGATTTAATTTGTGCAATTCCTAGTAATGGTATAGACACGATTCTACAAGTTTTTAATAGCTATAATACCAACATACAATTTACAATTGAAACAGAAACCAACAATAGTATACCTTTCCTAGACAGTTTATTGATACGTAATCCAAAAAATATAGTTATATTAGATTGGTATAGGAAACCCACAAATTCAGGAAGATACTTGAATTACAACTCTTACCATTCCGAAAAAATAAAAATAAATCTAGTTCTATCCATGAAAAATAGAATAGCACGAATTTGTCATCCCACCCTTTTGAACAAAAATTTAAAAGTTCTTTTCGATATTTTCATTAACAATAGTTATCCTAGAACCTTATTAAAAAAATTGATTTTTAATACAACTATTGATACAAACCTCAATCATACACATACAAGCAACGAAAATGTACCCTTAGATAATAATGAAACAGTGAATACTAAATATGGGTCATTACCTTATGTTAAGAACCTTTCAGACAAAATCAATATAATATTTAAAAATGAAAACATTAAAATTGCTAACAGGAATATTTTAAAGGTAGGAGACGTTTTTACAAAAGTTAAGCAGAAAGATGAAAAAGTAATGAAAACTAACGTAATATATAACATTCCATGTATACATTGTAACTTAACTTACACTGGCCAGACCTCACGTACCCTAAAGCAACGTATAACCCAACATCAAAGTGATTGCAATCTAAATAAAAAAACTTGTGCACTCACAGAACATGTTTTAGAAACTAAACATAGAATGAATTATAAAGAAACTAAAATTTTGAGTATAGAATCTAATAAAACTAAAAGAGAATTCATAGAATTAGTAAACATAAAATTAAATCAACCATCGATGAATAAGAGGTCAGATATCAACAATGTCAGTGCAATATATACTCAACTTATTTACCTACAAAATAAACCAACAACCTTTAACAATGACACGGATTTCCTACACATAACATCAGATGATGAATATTAAATAAAATGCATGATTTTATGATAACTAACATAGTTATTATAAAGTTTCAATTTCTTTCATATCCATTTTTTTAAATAAATTTAACTTGTCATTACAAAAAATTTTTTATTGGTAATTTTCAAATTTAAATGAAATTAAATGAATTTCAAATCATATAATGAAAATTTATACTAAATCTACATGTTAGTGTTAATCAGGATATTCAACCTTTAACCTTTAACCTCTATATTTACATTTGTCATTAATATATGAATGACAAGATGTAATTTCACACTAGATAAAAAAGTTAGTGTAAGTTAAGGTATTTAATCTTAAACCTTAACGTTGTCAGTTGTCACTGTTATCAAAAAAAGTCAAAAAAACTATGACTGATCAATCATTTCAAAAATTTTTTATTCCTTGATACTACAGACAACGTTCTCAGCAATTGATATCAGTGTTTTTTAATTATATGAAACTGAAATCATAATAATGTTATCAATTTTGATATCCTTCAAGAATTTATTCAATTTACTAGTAAGTTTTACTTATATAAAACATAAACCTTGTTTTTTAGTTTAACAAAATTGTATTTTAGCCTTGAAAAAGATAATAATAAAATTATCGAAAGCTTGGTATAGTGAAAATCGAATTTTCTTAACCACCCATACATTTTGGCTGTACCCCATAATATTTAAAAGTTATATATATATATATATATATATATTGGTATATTGTACACACGGCTTATTCCACCGGATGTTATATGTTTCAAAATTGACACTGACACTAATTGTCAAATAATTTCCGGCTATCAAAATTTTTATTTTATTGAAAGATAAATTTAATGTAGAAATATTCTAATTACTCTTATCTCAGGGTGGGTTCAATGCGCTATCAAAATAAAAAATTTTATAATCTTTTGTTAAATCTCTTATCACATATCACCAGCACTAATAGAGCACTAAATACCTAACGATTAATTACTAATGTAAATAAGTGTATTTACCACAGGAACATGCTCAGAGCGTCAATCTAGCAGTTTTGATCATTAAAAAATATTGACAAATTGTTCCAAGTAAATTAATGCTATTTTACGGTCAGCACTAATTGAGCACTAAATACCAAACCCCTTAGTATCATTAATTACTGATGCAGATCTGTGTATTCACCCCAGGAACATGCTCAGAGTGTCATACTAGAAGTTTTGATAATAGAAATTGAAAAAATCCTTTTTTTCGTTGAATTTCTTATTACGTATCGCCAGCACTCATTGAGCACTAAATTTTCTGTATTTTGCTTTAGAACTAATATTGAATTCTTCCGGCGTAAGGGTGAGGGTGTACACCGCTAGCTTAATTAAAAGTTAGCAGAATTCTCATTTTCTTTTAATATATGAGAGCATCAAATTTCAGCTTTTGGCACTAAATGAGCACTAATTGTTGCCTTTATTCCCAACCGATTCTGCTGATGTGACCATGCTAGCTATATAGACGTCTTTCTGGCAGAATTTATTGGTCTTTATCGACAACATTCCTGCTAATGAAACAAAAAAGATCCTCATTAGCATAACGGTCATAAAGAGAAGCTGCTTATAACATTTTATTGAAAAACTACAAACAACTAGATGAAAATGAGACTATGGTAATTAATAGAGAAAGCGAAGCAGTGAATTTTGCTCAATTCAGGTCTGTTTTCATGGTTTCTTTAGTGCTAAACACGAAGCGATCATAATTAGGAAATCTTCATTCATCACTGATGTGCACAAGAAATTAAAACTGATCGTCTAAAAAGACAGCGTTTCCACAAATGAAACCACAATTGAACTGAAAGTGAATTGAGAACTGGTATGGCCGTCTAAAAGAACCGCAACAGTATTAATTTTGTCAAATTCTAATAATCCAATGACCCTAATAACACGGAAACATCCCAAGAATATTCCAGAAACATCCTTCTGGGTCAATAGAAACATACTAACAACATCCCCATTTCTCTCGAAACATCCCTAGGATGTTTCTGGCAACAACCATGTCATCATTTTCAACGTTCTAGAAACATCTCGGTAGGATGTTTCTAAGATGACTTAGGATGTACTACGTACATCCGGCGTACTTTGCTTAGAACATCTCAGAAACGTTTCTAAAAATACACTGGAAGTGAAATCACTAGGTGCAAATAAAACACTTCAATATTTCTTAAAACAAGAGCTATTTATTACACACTTTTCCTACAATATCTTCCATAAACCACATGTAATATTTTCTACTAGGTATAGGAAGTGTATTTATAAAGCATTGGCAAACAAGTCCATTGCAACAGATACATCATGCAATGGCATAGTTGCTATGACTCATTTACCAATGCTTTATTTCTCTATACCTAGTAGAAAATGTTACATAGGATAATATGCCTACATGTATATTGTAAGTTAATTTACTCATGTTTCAGTTACGTCCTCAATCGTCTTTCTTTTGCTCTTCTCTGCCAATCACCAATTTTCAGTTCGATTTCCTTTCTGGTGATCCCATGTGCCTTTTGTCCAGCTTATAAAAAATATTATATAACTATCACAACGTAATAATTTGCATATTGTTAATAAAATATCATAAATGTTATGTGGTCATAATGAAATAAAGACCACATTTTTTAACATTTTATGAATTTGGTAATTTACGCTTAGTAATATGTTGTAATTTAAATTTAAACAGTTTTTCCTGAATGATAATTTTTAAAGACTTTAAAAACATTACTAATATCTGTCTCTACTAGTAAAAGCAATAGAGGTAGTTACTAAGTACATATTTTGCTAGATTTAATTCCCCAAAAGTAAGTTTTCCTTTTCTTCCTGTAAAGGAAAATTTTTCTACTAAGCCATCAGTAACAAGGGGTCCAATGGAACGCCTAATGAACTCTGCAAATTAGGTCTTCTTCTTTTTCTTATAATCTTCTTTTATCTCATTGCAAAGTTGAAACTGAGGGACACCACAAATACGTCAGTCACAACATTTATATGTATATAAGATTTAATAAACATTGTTGAAGTTTAAAGACATTTAACAATTATTGACAATACGAGTTGTATATATTTTGTAATGAAAATAATGTTTATGTACCAAGAAAAACATTCTAGGGCCATCCCACTGATGTTACATTTTATCAATCGTATTTATGTACCAAGAGAAACATTATAGGGACATCCCACCTAGATCGGAAACATTAGGACACTAGTAGTACTTTAATGGGATGTCCCAGGTAAATACTGTGTTATTAGGGGACGTGGTACCAGCGAATCGTCAACTTTTATTGTATTTCTAACTCTGTAATATTAAGATGGACACTACTATTTACTCAGTTGGCGCAACATAAAATAGATATTTATATTACTAATTACAACTTCTGACGCAATTCAGTGTCTACGTAAGTTATGCGTTCAATTCAATTTTAGCTAAAAACAAATATTTTTGACGTGCATAATCACGAGACTGACTTCAAGATCGTTCAGGAATGTCGCCAAATAACAAATCATTTTCAAATATACAGGATGTCTCCATGTAAGTTTTGAGTATTTATGATCCCTGTCAAGTTGATTGTGCATTCATCGGTAAAAATAATATTTTCTACAAAACGTGGATCATTGTTTACGTTACCTAATAACCATTCACAAAAATTAATCGGAAGCTCCCTATCTCCATGTAATTCTTGAAACTTATATACGTCTTTTCTTTCATACAGGTTGAGTCACCTGTATTTATTTTTTCCCTAGTGCGCAAATGGCGACATTATTCATAAATTCTTTCACATAGGCATATGAACATCAACTACGGCTACGACCTAAAGTTATTTACCGTCTTACAGGAGTTAAATATATCAAATATACGATTTTTTATATGGAACGCATATTTGATCACATTTTTTAATTAGGTCAACTTTGAATAAGGTTTGATGTGCCTGGGTTTTGCCGTTATTTAGATATTCCATTTCTTGCGGAAATGAAGAGTTGATGTAGAAGCTCAATCCCGACGAATCCATTTAATTTAGACAACAGTGATTTAGAATACCTCCTATCATGATAGTTGGCGGTCCTTTATTTTATAATAGTGTTAGCAAATATTAAAAGACGTTTTGACCAAACTCAAACATCAATCACTATTATTTCAAATGGAACATCCTGTATATTTTCAATGCACGAAATAGCACCCCTCGTTTTTCTCATAGTGCATAAGAGTAATTGTTATATGTACGTTTCTCTAACCGTTCTGAAGTTATGAACACTTTACCAAAGAATACAGGTGTATTCTTTGACTTTACCAACAATAATATATTTTTCGCATTAGTAATGATTATCAAGGCGCCTGGTGTCAATTCTTGACATTATACTTGAATTACTAATTCATTAAGGTGACTATAATAAAAATTTAATAGCATTGTCAGTGATTCATATTTTAATTCGTAAAAAGTTGTGGAATGCATAATATGTTACGAATATGAGTTCTTAAAATGATTTCCCACACTGCAAAATTTACACACCACCTTTGAACTGCTCTTCCCTCTCATCTCAAACCCCGTATTTCTCTATACTTTTTAAATTACTTTGTTATTGACAATGCTATTGTAGAGGTGGAGAATAATCGATAGTCAGAGACCCGACTATCGATAGTTTTCGATACTTTCTTCATAATAAAAGAAATTAAAAGAAATGGATGAAAGTAGAATCTTTCATTATGTTATTGAATTATTAATTATAACAAATGATATTAAGTAAAAATCCATTGATTTTTGTTTAGAAATATTAGCATATCGACATTTTTTGCCTTAATTCTTGAACGCCTGTCTGAAATAATATATCCTGAAGTACTAAATACTCTTTCTGATTCTGTGGAAGATGCAGGTATACACAAATATTTTTTGCTAAGCTCTGGCAGGGGTGTCAGTTCCTGATTTACCTGAAAAGGTACAGTTTAATATGTAATATTTAGAACTAGACTAATTTTACCTTCCAAAATAATAGTGGATCTGTATCTTCAGGTGAGCTTGCCAAACTTCTGGATTCGTACGGAAACTGACGTTGTTTCACTGACACTATAAGCCCACTGCAAAGTGTTTTACCCTCTTCTGGCATACATTCATTCTTAATCTCATCAAGGTTTATGTATAAGCCAAAAGCAATTGGTATTATTAATGATATAGTTACATATTTGGTACCTGATACTTTGTTTGTCGTATCCTCAAAAATGTCTAAACACATGTGAATATCTTTTAAAATTGTGATTTCTTCAGCCGTTAATGGCGGTGGAGCTTTTTTAAGTTTTAAAAGAGTTCGGTTCAAGGCATCTGATGTTTTAATAATTCTTTTTATCATATATAAAGAGCTGTTCCAGGGTGTTGAAACTTCTTGAACTAATTTGTAAGATACCTTGCTTCCTTTTCCTACTCCTTGTTCTTCTCTAAAAGTGTCTGCAGCAACATTGCTGCTTTTAATGAATCTTACAATAGCTTTGCACTTTTTCAATATCTCTTTTAGACATTCTAGTGTCAAATTGTCTTGAACAACCAAATTTATTGTGTGAGCAAAACAAGGAAGGTTCCTAATTTTCATGATTTCACAAATTTTCACTGCATTTGCAGCATTATCTGTGACTATACAAATAATTTTATTATGTATGTTCCAATCTTGAAACACTTCAACTAAAGCATTAGCCATATTTTGACTAGTATGATTTGTTGTCATTTGTTTAACAGCTAAAATTGCAGTTTTAAGTTCATAGTTTTGATCTATGAAGTGGCATGTTACGGAAATATAGGATTCTGTTGCAATAGAGGTCCAACAGTCTGTCGTTATTGCGAAGAAATTAATATTTTTTATAATTTCTTTTAATTTGGTAACACCTTCTAAGTACAAATTTTTTAATACTGAGTCCCTTATTGTAGATTTACTAGGTAACACATATTTTGGATCAAGAAGTCTGACAAATGATTGAAATCCAACATCATTTACAATATTAAATGGCAATCATCATACCCAGAGACCTATCTAAATCTTTTTTTCTTTGGGAATGACTATCATATTCTAACGTTCTTTTGAGAAAAGGACTTATAGATCGAAAACTTGAGATAGCTGAATTAGTATCACTACTTGAACATGGATTTTCTTGTGCAGAATTTAAAGTGTCAGTGTAGTGAAATATTTTTAAATGGTCAGTTAAATTGCTGGTATTGCCACTGCATTTATATTCCTTACCACAGGACAAGCATTTGGTAAATCTTTTGTCAGCTGTTTTTTTAAAATATTTCCACAACATGGATATTTCTCTCCTTTTTCTAGGTGTACTTGTAGTAGAAGCAGTATCATTATCTGATTCATTGCCATTTGCAGGAGTTTCTACACTTGGTTCTAAAAATATGAAATATGTAAAAAAACTTGCATTAGTAATTTCTATAATTCACCTGTATGAGAGCCACTATTTATCTCTCCGTTTTCAGACTTTAATATCAAAAATTTATCCATTTCACAAAGTAATATTCAACTAAAATTGGTGCACACCCAATTTGTACTTTCACTTTCAAAAAGATTAT
Organism: Galeruca laticollis; assembly: GCA_963921935.1. Classification (NCBI taxonomy): domain Eukaryota; kingdom Metazoa; phylum Arthropoda; class Insecta; order Coleoptera; family Chrysomelidae; genus Galeruca; species Galeruca laticollis. Next base: position 153,580,449 of record OY998181.1, on the reverse strand, counting down.
TTCATCCACTTTCATAATTTTTGTTTTAGCCGATTGTGTAGTTCTGTAGTCCCCCATCAGAAATATACCACACCCTATCTCTCTAGTCAAATATCTAGTAGAATTTCTGAACATGGTAAACAGGAACCTGTAATCTTGCAAACTATGCTAGCTTTTACTAGATGGCGGTTAACTTTTGAAGGTTTCATGGAAATAGGATAAAATTTCGTTTTGTTTTTTTAAATTATTAGGTGATATTGGGGTATTAGGACTAGGGACTGGAGAAACTAAATCAGTAGCTGTGGATTTTTCGTTTTAAAAATCAAACATCTGGAACTATCGATAGTATTCGATAACACTAAAAACTATCGATAGTTTTTTATAGTCCCGACTATCGATAGTGCTATCGATAGTTCTCCACCTCTATGCTATTGAATTTCTAGTATATTATCATATATCACCATTTGTAATTAGCCTCTGTGAGATAACAAGGAAAATAGTAACACAGTTTATTAAATATTAAAACAGTGAAATGCATAACAAAAAATAAATAACAACAGTTGCTCAAATTGAACGCAATTTTCTGGAATACAGAGTGTAAACCTACGCTCAAATGATCGTATAAAGCTTAATACTCACTTAGGCGAAATTCGCGTTTTTTTGACATACTGTGTCAAATCCAGATTTAAAAATATTCGCGGCGGGAAGTTTTAACTTTGCGATTTTTACAAGAGTATCATTTGTCATAAATCAAGAGAAAACATAACCTAGAATTTCTAATATTATTTGTTATAAAAAGAAAACAGTCATGGATGCTTGTCATTACAACAATTATTTTCGAAGATACTATTATTTCTTCTAAATTCATTGGAAATTGAAAAATACATGCGAAAAATAACAATATAACAATATGAAGCACAGTGTAGTATATACACAAAACAAATATATCTCAAGAATAAATTTATGATCTGCGAAACCATCATAGATAAATACTTTTAATACGGGGAAGAATGGAATCTCCCGTACTAAGTCCGAAGCCACAAAGTTTTGTCGAGTGCTGCGCCATCTATTGTGGTGGAAAGTTACTATTCACCAACAGGGAAAAAATAAAGGAAGAGACCTGCATGATTAGTCACTAGCTACTACTAGATGGCAAACCAAGCAAATACTGAAGGTTTTTAAAATTATGCCTATATTGTTTTTTCTTAAATAAACAAATAAAAACAGTCACAAAGTTTAAACACTTTTTGAAACAACCTGTTATTTTCTTTTGGCTTAAAAGTAGGATAGGTTGTTTCAAAAAGCTGTTTAAAGCTTTTATCCGTTTTTATTAACCAGGATAGTTTATTAGAAGACGAATGTCGACAAATAGTTTCAAAAATTTAATATAATATTTTGTTTATAAAATAGTACAGGTGATTTTCTTTATTTTCTTCTCAAACTTAAGATAAGAATAATTTATTGATAATAGCATGTGCTAACAATATTACACATATGATACAATATATTTTTCAGACACTAATTTTTTTCCGATATACATTGTGTATTTTGTAGTGAATGTTCTGGATATAAACTCTGTTTTATTTTGTATATAAAGGTGATTGTATTTAAGAATATGATTTGTGACTGTCTGATACCTATTCGTAACATAACTTTTGAATAAATCTAAGCAAGTATTTCTGATACCGATGTCCTCCAGCGACTGAAAGAGTAACTCGTGGCTAACAGTATCAAATGCTCTCGATAAATCAATGAAAACACATAGACAGGGTTTGTTGTTGTTTAACGAGTTATATATTTTTTCAGTAAGGGTCAGAATAGCATCTTGAGTTGACGTTTTTTCTCGAAAACCATATTGACTTTCGGAAAGTATGTTATATTTATTTATAAAATTTTGTAGTCTGTTTTTTAGAAGTCTCTCAAATATTTTTGATAAGTGGGTGATTAATGAAATGGGTGTCTAATTTTCTGTCAGTTTTTTGTTACCCTTTTTATATATTGGAATGATAACTGAATGTTTGAATGCTCTAGGCCAGATACCAGTTTCTATGCATTTGTTGAAGATGTAAGTTAATGGTTCAGTTATTAATAACGCGATAACTTTGAGCGTTTCCGTTTTGATTTCGTCCGATCCCACGGCTTTGTGATTTTTCAACTCTTGAATAATGCTGTTTACTTCAAGTGTGTTTGTGGGTAGGAGTGTAATTGAGTTTGGAAGGGAGGGTCTATTGATTTTGTAGTTAGGATCTGGGTTTATATTTTGAGCAAGTCTTTTCCCAGTGCCATTGAATTCGTTTGCGATGTCCTTAGGATTTGTTAATAACTCTCCTAGTTCATTTTCAATATTATCAATAGGTATCTTCGATTTTTTTGATGTTACTTACTTCTTGAACCACATTTCATAAAGCTTTTGTGTTTGATTTTTTGGGTTCGATTTTGTTTTTATAGTATTTGAACTTAGTTTTTTCAATTAGTCGACAATTTGTTTCTATATTTTTTGTACTAGAGTTTTAGATCGTTGTCATTTGCGTTTCTTCGCAAAAGTTGAGCCATTTTATTTTTTGTGGTAGTTGAGGTAAGTAAAGCATTTGTCATCCAAGGGGCGATCTTCATGTTTTTCCTTTTACATTCTTTTGTATATGTACAGTCGTCTATATATTTTTGAAGTATTTCAATGAAAGTATTTATTGCATAGTTAGGATCTGGATTCAAGTATAAGAAATCCCAAGATTTTTGTCTGATTGTATTTTTAAGTTTTGTTTCATCTATCTATTTCACTATTCCTCGTTTCTTGGGGCATTTGGTCTTTTCCAGTACTATCTATAGTATTGTTGAAAAATGATCTGTAATGTCGGTTTGCAATACTAGGGACAATATTTGATCGAGTACGTTGAAATTGGATTTTAAAAATATGCGTCGAATTACTGCAATTTTTTCATATAACGTTTTCACATTATTTTCAAACGATGTTACTTGCAGGTTACTCGGAATTCTTTGTGTTTTCAAGAGAGTGCCAACGCTTTCAATTAAAGTGTTGATTTTTAAATTTAATTGAGATATTTCATCTATCATCAACCTTTTAAATTCTAAAATAAATTTTATATGATTAAATATAAAAATTAATTAAAATTATTTAGTTTCGTCACCTTGATCATCAAATGTATCTATTTGTGGTGATATGATTTATCTCTTTAGTGAAGTGTTCATCTGATTCCACTGCCACAAGGCTTTGACTCTAAAAAAAATTAAAAAAAGGTACATTATAAAATTAAGTATTTTTATACTAAAAGTCAAATTTAATATGCAAACTTTAGGTTATTATAAATTATGATTTATCTTAAGAAACAAATTACCTCTCTAGGAACAGCAAATCTCGCCATACCATTTGATTCTTTATTCTCAGGGGAAATTCTTTCAGCTTCAGACCTCATAGTTTCGGCAATAGATTCCACTTGAATCTCTGGAGAAGTACTACCCGATTTATAATTCCCCGACTTTTTATACAATACTGAAAAATATATTATTTGCACAAAACATTCTAATTAATTTCTTTAAATACTTACAATTTATTTGTGGTGTAGGTTTAAAAACAGGATAAATGTTACGATTTAATGAGGGACTCTCGTTTGAATCAGAACTAGTGTGATAGGACATATACCTTGTATTTTTTTTCCGTATCCTTAATCCCCGTCCTTTGTAAATATCGGAAGTAGACGAAAGGTCTGTTGTAATTAAAGCCTTTTTGGCTTTCCTTTGTGCTACAGTAAAATGATCTACAAGTTAAAAAATTATTTCTCTTTAAAAAAATGACAAATACAATAAAACTCTGTCGAATATACTGATCCATTTGTTATTGTTTTACATTTTGATGTATTACTTTGACGGTATTACAGCAATCAGTAAAATAAAGTTCGTTAGTAACCTTCCAAGCGAATAGATGGCGTTAAAAATGCAGTTCAGCAGTGGCTATAAAAGATCGCAGGGCATTGAAACCATCAGAAAATGACACTATAAATGACAGTAATGACAGAAATTCGCAAAATAGTTAAAAAGCGATTCCGTCCCGCTTTGGTTGGTAGGGACTTTGGTTAACCAAATGGTAGGTCCTACGTCACCGGTATGACGTAAAGTATCAATTACAGGCGAAATCGTTTGGTACAGCTGATTGATGAAATTTACATTTTCGTTTTGTATTGCGATCGGAGAAGATGTTTATCGAGTTTTACTATATTTACTTGGAGTTTTGAGTTAAATATATATAGCAAAAACCCAAAAAAAGCTTCTTGCCATTTATAATAAAATCAGCAGATTCCATTATTACTGAGCAAAAAAAAGAAAAAACGGGCAAAACTTAAAGAATTTTAGAATATTGGCGAAAAATGTAATTCGTTTCAACGACTTTGTTTGTTTACAAATAAAAAGCAAGAGAAACACTACTTTAGACAAGGATAGAAAGCTACCAATTTCAGTAACCGTACTGCAGATCTCGGTATTTGATTTGACAGACCGAAAAGGGTACCAAAGTTAGCTTGACGTCATCGTTTTTCGAAACGAAATCGATTGGTATGAATTTGACAGACCAAAGTGGGGTACCAAAGCGGGACGAAATCGCTAAAAATCGTTTTAACTTTTTTGCGATTTACCCGCACTTTCGCGTAGGCGAATTTCGCTTTTATGAGTATGGATGAAATACGCGAATGTGCGACAACAGTCTGGCTTTGACACATTATGTCAAAAAACGCGAATTTCGCCTAAGTGAGTATTAAGCTTAACACAGCCATTATTTAAGTGTGTTCCGCGGAAAACACAGCCATTATTTAAGTGTGTTCAGCGGAACCCTAGGGTTCCGCGATACCCCTGTAGGGATTCCGCAACAATTCGGATAAAAAATCAAAACACCTCACTCTAGTCGAACGTTTTGACGCAGGCGTATCACGAGGCGCAGCGGAACTTAGTCGCCACTCACAACAGTACAATTTTACTATGCCGCCACCGCCGATATCTACTTGTGCGCGCTTACAAAGTCGAAATTGTTTACACCGCATTTTTTGTATTTCTATTTTTATTTCCGCTTTTTACTTATCAAAGGCGTCGTAGGCCCGCAGTCCCTTTAATAAAAGCCGCCTTTTAGATAAGACACTATAGTTGTGAACAGGCGACTTTCGGGTCTAACTTCAAAACATAAAGTCGAAATTGTTTAAACCGTATTTTTTGTATTTGTATTTTTATTTCGGTTTTTTATTTATCAAAGGCGCCGACTCCAGTATTTTTGAGAATGTTAGAGATCGAGGTTAAGACTATAAAACTGACGATCACGCCTCAACAGCAACACTCATCAGTCGACGATTAGCGTTCGGAGCGATAAAAACTTACCTACTTACAAGCTAGCTAGCGAATTGCGATTTTTAAACGAAGTGTTTAGGTACTGTTCTACTGCTGTATTCTGATTGTATCAGTTTTGTACATTTCTTCTTTGGACTAAACTCTTCTACGCAGTAACATTATTAATAAAGAAGAATGGAACGTTGGCCTTAAACGTATTGCAACAACATTTTCTAACGAAGCCCAATGTTCAAAAGCAGTACGCGCGGAGTATACAGCAATTACCGATCCAGGCGATGATGCAACGACGTCAAGCTTCACGGTTTTAATATACAGCAAATTTATCGTTTTCGTTGGAGGTGGCGTTCTACTAAATCCCGTATGTCTGACATGACTCATGTAGAACTTCTTAGTATCAAACACGTGTATGTCTGACGTGGTGATTAACGGGTTAAATGTGTTGCGCAATGTTAATCATTTTTGTTATTTATGTAACTGTTTTCGTGGTCCTTTATACGTTTATTGAAAGATCTTACTGTTTGTCCTATATAAAATTTTAAACATGAGCCACGTTTGAGAAAGTTTTAATAATAAAACGATGTAGAATTTTTTTTTGTTTTAATTAAAATATTTACACCGTCAATGCATGCTGAATATCGACTTCTTTCTTTCCAATCATTGAACTCGGCAAATACTTTTTCGTATGCGTCCTTTGACTTACACGGCAATAAATCTAAAGTTTCTCGTGGGCTTCTTCAAGTATTTATTGAGCAATAAACTTGTTCTTACAAATCTCTTCCATCTTTTCTACCTTTCACGTCCCAAGGTTTTTTTAGTTAATTGTAACGAATTTACAATTTTGAGAGGAAAAATATTAAATGGTATAGGCGGAGTGCTCTAATTTACGTAAGATAGTTAGTTCAATATGTTCAAGGATTTATTGATCTGTAACTTGTTAGGAAGACCAGAACCATTCAAAATTCAGGTCTTCTATCACATTTTTAAAATGACATTCCCCCATTCGGAGTTCTTAATTATAGAATTACCTTCCTCTCCCTTTTTGTACAACAAGAGACATTCTCTGCTTAAAACAAAATACATTCACAAAACCACTTATTTTAGAAGCAATAAGAAATCAAAATTTTAGTGATTTCACAAAAATTAAGATCAGTCTTCTGAGCTTGGGAGGCCCCTGAGACAACCGGGCTTCCCCGTTTTGCGAGGGTGTTTTTGAGGTAACATCCGCTGACAGCATGAAATATAAAATAATTTTTTGATGACATCCGATGAAATTTCGGCGACTCTGATTCTAAATAAGTGTGATTGTGTATAAAACATTGTATTGCGTGCGTGTTTAACAAAAATATACGCTCGGGCAAGCTCTTGCGTTTAAACATTCTTCCGAGGTTAAAATGCTATCTAAAACTTATACAATAATAACTATTATCTCCCTTATCTCCCTTTTGTTCTTGACATAACGTATTAAAAATTGGGAAGGACTAGTGAAATCAGGGGATGAGGGTTTTAAAGTTTATATTCATTCTATTGATTATAAAAAACGGTTTACTAATAAATCACTTTTTTTGCAGTATCTAAGAACATTGCAACTTTAGGTATTACCAATCAGCGAGAAACGACGATAGTATGGGATAAAACGACAGGAGAACCTCTGTATAATGCAATAGGTAATTATGTTATTTCTAAAAATAGTTTTCATTTCAAATCGATACGTATATAAAAACGTTTCTGTCGTAATTGCATTTTAATTTGCACGTTTCATGTTAACCTTGTTTTTTATTACGCAAGCATACAAGGTGTATCAAGTCTCGTCCATTTTCAACATATCAAGAAGTTATTTTATTATAACTTGATACGCTGAGTTTATGTAATAATCGTGTTTTGGTGGGATTCAATAAAAAACGAAGGACTAGAAATGATGCTTTTTTATATCTTTATTGCATAACTTCATAGCTAAAAAATTACATTCGTCGATATTGAGGGTACAATTAATGAATATAAGCATAATCATTTTCATTAACATCATAAGGAATAATCTATGGCAACAATACAGAGTCCAAAAGCGACAATATGTTGTAATAAAACAAGTTTTTCAGTGTATCACCATTTTCTTTAACAGGGTATCATAACATAAATAAGTCGTATGCTAATATTTGTTTACTGTCTTGTATGTACAAAAATATCTCAATATAAACCGCCTGTTTCCTACGCTCCTGATAAAACGATTTCGCTTACAGCTCTAATTCTTCTACTTGTATCTATCCCCTCTCTTTATTTTCAATCTACATGTTAGATTGTAAGTGCCCTTAAAAATTTCCTTTTTATTTGTGAGAGAAATCAGTCATATTTAATTTCAACGTAATACGATAACCTATCACGGCCAACGGGAAATTATAACGGTCACATGGCGTTACCAGTGTGTTAGAGAAGGACAATCATGAGACAGAGAATTAAAAGCTAGCGTAGATTATTATACCAGACGAATACGAATCGCACGTGCGCCTCTTGAAGATGTTTAACTGTACAATCTGGGTACTTCACTAAACGTTTGTTTGCGAATGAGTAACCAGAGCCACTTCTCTAAATGAACTAAGGGAACAAATTTGTATGCAAATAACACCTGAAATGCTCATACGTGTTCGTCAAGAATTTTATAACAGTCTCGGTTACTGCTTACCTCATAACGGGGGTTTATTCGAACATTTGATTTAAGCTCTGAATAATTAAGAAGTTTTATTTTTTAATTTATTACATATCATAATATTGCTTTTATTCAAAAATTGTAGGCATTTTCATTAGAATTCGATTTTATTTTAATTTTCGTTTTTTTTTTAATTTGTAGTGTGTGTGAGAGTGTGTGTGTGTGTTTACACATAGTATTCGTTCTCATTTGCACACAAAACGATAAAGATACGAAATTTTTTTTTTACTAACATATTCGAACCACAGCAGATGTTTGGAGACCAATTTCACGTTGCCAAATCTGGAAAAAAGTAAAGGTTTTAACCGCTTCCAAACTGAAAACTAAAACAATTTCCAGCATTAGAATAAAATGTTCAACGAATAGATGGAATTAATTATATCTTGATCTGTTACAACCTCTTGAATTATCATAATTAAAATCTTCTTATAACTTGTTCTCATGTTAGAACAATGCATTTTACAATTAATATAAATATACAATGAAAATTGGCAATATTGTTAGTAGATAGCTGGCGTTCTAGGCATGTATTTTCCACTTTATGAGATCCTGTTAGCGAAAAATAAGAATTGAGATATTTGGAAACACATATTATTTATTAATACAAATTAAAATCGACTTATTTCTCATGTTATGTTATTATTCCAATACTAACCGAACCAATATAGTGAATTAGAGTATTACTACTGAATTATTTCTTTGTAAATTAATCATGAAGGGATAAACGAAAGTAATGTTGATTCTTTTTATTGTTCATTGCATTAAGCTATCAGTATAGTACAATCGTATCATTTCTCAAATAATAAACTAAACTATCCACATTACACATCTGTATTTGCACGCCTCTCGAAAGCGGTGCCTACCAGACATACCTTTACACGTGGTGGGAGTATACTCCCATCACGCCTTTACACATACAGTTATGGCACGTTTTCCACTTTATGATATCCTGTTAGCGAAAAAAAATGATACACTGAATTTATATGTATTTTGTCTCTTTCTAACACATTGACTATAAAACATATGTGCCCTCATAATTTTCCTAACACTGTATATGTTATACGGGGTATTTAAAATGTTATAACAAACTGTCGACGGAAATCGTAACAAGTTCAACGCCCTGTATAATCGAAAATGTGTACAAGATTAACGATTTATTGTAGCCATAGTTTTTTAACTATTGTCACAATTTATAAAAATATTCGTTAAATCTAATACAGGAGTCAAAATACAAATTCAATTTTTTCTTAGTAGGTATTTTTACAGATTTTAAATATCACGACCATAAACTACAGTCGATTTAGTTTAATGTATCCCAAATATTTTCTGTATCCAACAAAATACAAAAGTTGATCTATATATTTTATTCTGTTTTAGTATGGAACGACATAAGGACCGATTCGACTATAGATAGAATTTTGGCTAAAGTACCTGAACAAAATACAAATCATTTTAAAAATCATTGTGGTCTTCCAATATCGCCGTATTTTAGTGCATTTAAACTGAAGTGGCTTATGCATTACGTACCTCAAGTTAAAAAAGCGATTAAAGCGAAAACCTGCCTTTTCGGTACGGTCGACAGTTGGGTATTGTGGGTAAGTTATACAACATGCTTTTCTATTTTTTAATTAAGAGAAATATCTACCTATTTCTGATTTACTAAAATCGCGTGTTTTAGTATTTTATCATTTATTGAAATTTCGTTATTATTATTTTTTCTCACTGTGGATTTTTCTTTCTAATGATTTGTTCACTAGCAATCAGAATTTTGGATTCTATGAGCTACTTTTCTAGCTAGGAGACTAGTTAGTTAGTCCCACTATTGATCGGTAGGGGCTTTTTCCAATGGGAAGGTCTCTTCAAATTATTTCAGGTCTACTGCATCTTCCTTCCTGTCTTTTGTGATGTTTTTCGTGTATTATGAGTTGTAGTCGACTGTTGTGCGTTTCTAATCTGTCTAATCTGATGAAATACATCTGTTAGGATTTTTTATTATGCACGTTGTATTAAAGCTGGATACCATAGGTCCATATTGTAATGTATCATATTTTGTTTCCTAATGATATTAATGATTTTCTATCTAACACTTACTTCTTTCGTTTTGGTGTCTATTTGTTTTCTATTCCTCGTTATGTGTTCTCTACAGTAATTGTTCTTAGTATCCAGGTAAATTCCCAGGTACTTAACATATGAAGTTTAATATTTGGAGCAGTGTAGCGAGTGATCCATCCTAATGATTAGAATGGTTAATGATAAAAAGAAGAATAAAGCTTGAAATGTTGAAAGAAACATTTATTCAATATTAGGATATTGCCAAGCTATTCGTAGACAGTATTACTCATTAATATCTTGGTGTTTCTCTTGTAAATGTAATCATCTTTGTTCGATGCAACGTCACATACTTTAATATGACTGTATAAAAAATTTTCTGCCACAATTTTTTTATGTGCTAACCTCCTAAACTGGTGTTAATTACATTTGCACAATTTACATTACATACATTAATATGAGTGTATACACAATTTTCATCCAAAAATATTTCCTTCCTTTCCTAAACTGGTGCTAATTTACTTACATTTGCAGTCACTAAAGCAACACAACTCATATTCTGTTAATGGTTTGAAAGGTTGGACCTTAGCTCCTGGCTCACTACTGATGCAATTTACAAATAAAATGAGTCAATTTCGTCTGTCCACCCTCACAATATATTTGGATTTTTTTGCAAGTGTATTAATATATAATTTTTTTAGAATTTAACTGGAGGAGTGAAAGGCGGTAAACATTACACAGATGTAACAAATGCCTCCAGAACGTTCCTTATGAATATAGATCTATTGAATTGGGATCCCCATTTGCTTCGATATTTTAGGATACCAGAAGAGATTTTACCCGAAATAAAAAGTAGTTCAGAAATATATGGAATGGTAGAAGAGCCTTGGCCCTTAAAAGGAATATTTATTTCGGCAGTAAGTTATCTTATATTTATAGAAAAACTGATTTGTACAAAAGAACAAACTTTATTTGAGACCATAAAAAAATCACTCAATTCAAACCTAAGCCAACCAAATCGGTAGAAAAACTATCAAAGTCCTTGAATCTTGCAGTGACTTGGAAAGTTTCCTAACAATATCATCTTTATTGACATAAAACTCTTCCTCTGTTTTGAAGAAATGCATGTCTTGGGTGCCCTTTTATAAAAAATTCCATGATAACCATCATCTTCTGTTCTGGTTATCCTGATAACATATAGACGGAATGAATCTGTGGTTTTATCGTACACTTTAAACCCGTACTTGCCCAAATAATTCACTATTTAATTCAGGGTCACTTTCGGAAAAATTCATATCGCTGCTGCTATCATGGAGGGAAATTGACATTTCCGTGCGGAAAAGTTACATTTCTGCGCGGAAAAGTGCCATAGCGTGTACTTTTACCACAATAAGTAATTACTTTTCTAACGGATATATAAGAAAAGACCTGCTTTGCGTTTAAAAATGTATGTAGAAAAGCGTGTTTTGCATAGTGGTTGTAGAAAAAGTGTTTTATCTTATACTGAAGATTATTAGAACCGAAGCGTGTGTCGTGACATAAATCCATGTGTTCATCGTGAAAATAGTAACCATAACGACTCGTTCGTCAAAATGGTAAATTTAAGTATACAAAATATTTTTTCTACGACCCTAAACATTTCAAGTGCGTATTCGATTAAGAAACCTATCACGTTGTAATACAGATATCTTCATTTCTCACGGGCTAGCTGTATTGAAATATTTCATTTCCCACGACTTTCATGAGCTACTAGACTGTTATAATATATGATATAGAGTCCATGTTTGTTAACGACTGTCTAATAATTTGACATTTCACATCAGTGTTTACAAAGTTCGTTTATTAAAAAAATTAATAATTGAAAATGGGTAGCGATAGTGAGGATGATTTTGACATTGATATACTGATCCCGATGTAAACTAGCCATTGCTTTAGAAAGACATCGGTCACTATCCTGGTAGATGCAGGAGGTGATATAACTTCTTTAAAGAGATACGATAATTCATAACTTTTTCCGCATTTGAATTATAACGATTTTTCCTGCATAAAGTAGGGGAGAGTAGGGATACCCCTTTTATACTTTTATATATTAATACATATCCTCTATCTAAATTCTAAAGAAAATATTGAAATAAGGAAAAATGTGCATATTTGGATGTAATACTAGTGATACACACTGTATTATCAATAATTTTAAAGTTTCAATATACAAATAAATTTTGACATTTCAATTTCGGATGACATTAATGCAGAATAGACTTTATAACGATTTGAAAACAAGAATACAGATGTCTCTGTTAGCAAAATTGCAATTTTACTAAAAGAATGAAAATCTCCCTTTGTTATAGGAAAACGTAAATTTATATTTTTTTTTAAAAGAATTTTTTGGTAACCAAAGGAGAGGAGAATTATTTATATAAAAAAGTTGAGTTAGTTGATTTTGATATTCCCACGAGGCAACATCGAAATAAGAGTTGCCTCAAATTTATTTAAATATCATAGTAATTTATATGAATATTATCAGATCATCAAATCCTGCATTGTAAAGCCAGTGCGTGTATAATTCGCAACGAATTGCATCGATAAAGTGCGGGTGATTTTCCGATTTCTAAATTATGAATTTAGAAAGTTGTTCCTGAATTCTGAACACGGTTTAGAATACGAACGAGTTAACCAGTACTTAGTTGGTGAGTCCTGTCCAGTTTATTTACATTATTTCTCGAGAATTAATAGGCCTTTATTAAAAACATTTCAAATTAGATGCATCTTATGGTAATAAATTCGATTGAAATTACAGTAACGTTACTCAAATAAAATTCAACGTCAAGCGAAGATAATTTTGGAATAGACAATTTAAACGGAAATTTGCGTATTTTGACATTGATATACATCAAGTATATAATCAAACATTTTGAACTTTGATAAATTATTTAGCGAGTAGATTTATAATTATAGGTTGTCTTAATTTTAAGGTTGATAGAAAATTCTATCTTTGTTTCTGCGTTTATAATATTTTTGAAAAGTTCTAATTTTTTGTAATTTGTTATTTGATAATATATTATATAAATTTGAATTACAATCACTCTTTGGTACTCATTTCATATTCATTTCTTATTGTATTTGATAATTTTCAGGCTATAGAAATTTTGATATAAGTGACATTTGGTTAATTTCCTGACAGTAAAATCATATATGTCATAAGATAATTTAATTGTCTCGTAGTATATTGAACAAACAGTTACTCTAGATTTGGAATAGCGTAATACGTAATTTGGAAAATTCTTTCAAAATTTATAAATTTGAATTATTATTTGAAATATTTGATCCCTCCCTGAGATAAGAGTGAGTAAGTCGATTGTGTATTGATTTATCTTTCACAATATAAAATTTAATATTCATCTGAGCCGGGCATATTAATTTGACAACTACTGTCAAAAAATTCAATAGGTTATATTCAGTGGTAAAGGCATATTCACAAGAGTGTAGTTACAATCATAAATTGTGACATCTACAAATAAAAAATCCATATAGATAAAATCATAATATAATTATTAAAATATCGAAATATAATAATTTGTCACCCAAACGTTGGGCAAATATTATTAATAAAACATAGAGTATATTTAATACAATTCTTTAGATATTGATATTTTAAATGGCAGAATGAGTGGAGGAAACTTAGCTGCATGTCATTTTATACATTTCAAAGTCAATTTTTTGAAAATTAAGGATAACTGACCCAAACCAATTGGGTGACTTGATCCTTACTATTTTACATTATTGAAAGATTATTAGAGAAGGTTTTTCAGAATAAAATAGCTTGTAAATGGAAAAAATATATATTCAACATTAATTAATAACATGATTGTAGGTTGGATCAAAACTAAAAGTATTTGGAATAAAGTAGAGAGAAGTTTAGGTCCCCTGCAGTTCGAAGTGTTCCAGTCGTAATTGACGGCTGAGGTAACTTCGCAATACAATCCTCTCTGGGAACAAAACTTCTATCGGGGATTTCAGGATAAAAGAATTGAAAAACTCTCAATTTCATCACCACTGATCCTCTCAATTTTACCCACGAAATTCTTAATAGTCTTCTTTGATTTGAACTGCACAATGACGAAGTCATTAACTACTAGGGTTGAATTGTCAATAACTTCTTCAGATTCAGACTCGTATGGAGATCCAGCGAAGTTTGAGTCATCGCTGCTATCGTGCAGGCTAAAATTGTCATCATCCTCATCGCTAGAAACCATCAAGGCTCGTTTCACATCTTCTACTTTCTTTTTCTGCTTCTCTTTGGAACTTTGCTTTTTTTCTTCTCTTTACATAAACTCTTCTTCAATTTGGGTCTTCTCCGGTGTATCTGTACGTGTGAGGAGGTATGGTTAGGAAGACAATGCCATTCTGTTTTGCATACGTCAAACTTTCAACAGATATGTGGTTGTCATGGTTATCCATAATCATCAATGTTTGGTTACTTGGAGAGCTGTTTGTAAGTGAGAAAAGTGATGTAGAAACTTAAGGAAGTTCGGAGCTGTCATCCAGCCGCTCGTGTGGGTGGATCCTTTAGTACCGGGAGGGGCGCCACATCGATCATTCGTTCCTGCCAATTAACCCGTGGAAATATCATAAACGGTGGAATGTGGTTACCAGATGCACTGATAGCAGAGCATACAGTTACAAATTGACCCCTTTCAACAGAGGAAACTTTTCCGATTTGTTTGGTCCCTTTTCCAACAATAATTTTTCCGGGTTTATGTACGGTAGTCACTCCGGTTTCGTCTACATTCCATATTCTTGATGGTACAAACTGGTGTCTCTCGTAAACTTTTATTAAATTTTTGAAGAACTTGCTAACAGTGTGCCGGTTGAATGCAGTACTTCTACCTAGGCTAGTAGGCTCCGGCGTTTTCAAGGATAGAGTTCTATTTCTTTCCAGAAATCCACGAGCCCGTTCTTTTCCTGCTGACTGATTTGTTTCCCAACAAGCTGGAAACTTCTTGTTATTTTTTTGCCATTTGGAACGCTAACTTTCGAAGACTTGTAATAGTTAGTCCATAACACAACTGAGAAGCAGTTAAAAGATAGGCGGACAGTTCATCTTCCTCTTCAGCAGTAAATACTTGGGCCTTCTTGTAACCCGGAGTCTTGGTTGTTCCTCTCCTTATAAGTCATTTGAGGGTCATCAGAGGCACATTGAAAGAGTTTATAGTTCCTCGGAAAGAACCACCCGCTTTGACAGCATTTACAGCTGCTTGCAATTGCTCTGGGTCAGGGGGAACACTTGGCTTAGTCCCTTCCTTTCTTTTATATTTTCTCGGAATCTGTAACAAAAATAAATAACCAATGATTGAACAAAACTGTCATAGCCTTAATAAGTATTTAAAATCTTTATTGTAAATACATTTACAATTATTTTACAATATGATCTTATTTTTATGAAAAGTATAGAATTGTATAGAATTATGCTTATTACCTAGTAATCTGTAGGCCCTAATATCAGTTTATACTTCTTAAGGGTCATAAATAAATATATAAATAAAAAAATGTAAAAAAACTGGCAGGATGAGACTTGATCCACTGATAAAGTCTCCTACCACAGCATGGGATCAGTCTCTCAATACACACTATGTAAAAAAAAGATATAATTCGCAAACAGACTTCAAATTCCTTGAAATATTGTGCCAAATATAGCCAAAGTCACAAGAAAAAATACAAACAAGATATTTTCCATATATTTGCGGTTAAAAAAATAAATAAATACTCACCGAAAAAGAGGTCTGGATCGTATAAAAATAAAATTGCGATGATAACTGTTCACGTGATGGCTGCAAGACGCTTACTGCAGCAGTAGAGCACTGTTGCCAACCAAAACAAGCACCACTGATGAAATGATGCACTAACGGCTGAACACGGCGCGAATTTCGAATGGGGATCAAGTCTCCTAAGGGATCAGGTATCCCTACTCTCCCCTATTATTATTTCCGAGTTGTCAAAATTTGAAAATTTGGAACGTTATTTCACGACGTAGGTGAACAAGAAGAAAAAATTATATGAAATTGACTGTCTCGACCCTTACTTCGTGGAATATGCTCATATTAGTGTTTTTAAATGAAACTCAGGGTCTCTAGTTAATTCCACAATATAATAAAAGTTATTGAAAATTCTAAAAAATTGACAATTGTTTCGATAAATCAATGTCATCGTCAGAATGACAGAAGAACTTCAAAGTTTCATTAAAAAACACTAAAAAATTATATGGTTCATTCAACGGGTTAAGAACCCGACTTAATAATTTCAGAGAATAAATTCTCTAAACGCTTTCATTTGCTTTACTTTTTATTTGTCTTCCAGTAATATTAACGTGCGCTTTCCTTATTCCTTTCTATTTTTTATATCTTCTAACTTTTGTATATACCATTAATTAATTATATGTCTACTGTTGATCTTCCTTTTTATTTTTTGTTTCAAAGTTGCGGTGACCATTTAATGATCTGAGTCAGCACAAGCTCCCCTATACGCCCTTACATCTCTGACTGCTGATTGTTTTTTCTTGATACTAAGACACGATCAATTTGGCTATGTGTTTTTTAGTCTGGGGATCTCCAGGTAATTTTATGGAATTTTTTTGTGTTGGTATTTTGTACTGCTTATCACCATGCCGGCGTACGCTGCGAAATTACAAACCTTTTGACCATTATTATTGGTTTTTTCGTGTATGGCATGTTTACCAGCCACATTCTTTATATCATCTTTTTTCCCAATCTGTGCATTAATATCTCACAAAATCACTACTGTATCTTCTTTATGTACTTTCATAATCTCTTTCTCCAGTTTTTCGTAAAATATCTCTTTTTCTTCATCTTTTGCAGTTTCTGTTGGTTTTGCTTCAATTCTCAAGAATGCTATCCTCTCATTTACTGCTCTAAATTCCAAGATATTTTCTTTTAGCTTTTTTCCCACAATAAACGCTACTCCCTGTTGCCGTTGTTTTACTCTTCCTGAAAATAATAGTTTGTAGTTTTTTTTTTCAATTATTCCCTTTCCTCATCACCTAATTTCTTGTAACGGCGCTAGTCCCTAGTTCATTTGCAATTTCTTCCATCTCTCCAGTTTCTAACATGGTTCTTACATTCCAAGTGCCGTTTTTTAGTAATTTGTTTTTATTTTCCTCTTTTTCCTATTGCATTACATCGCTTTTGTCATCATCATTGCATCCAGAACAATTATTGTCTATTTTTAATAGTTTTTTGAGAAGGCTCCTGTTGTTTTCTTTGTTTGCTCTCTTCCATCTTTATTCACTGAAGATTTGTCTGCTAATGTTTCATAAAAAATGTGCAGACTCAATTTCCTATCCACTTTCAATCATGATGAATGCCTCTTTCACGCAATGTTCTATTCCACCAATCTGGAAATCGGCGTCAGTTACTCCTATATTCAAGAAGGACAATAAACTGGATCCAAGCAATTACCGACCAGTTAGCCTGGTACCTATTGTTTGTAAAATTATAGAATCTATTATTAGTGAGGCCATGTCTAAGTTCCTTATTCAACAAAATGTCATACCTCTTCACCAACATGGTTTTGTTCGAGGTCGCTCTACCATGTCCAATCTTCTTCACTGTATTAATGACTGGACAAAAGCTTTAGACAACAGAGATCCGATTGACGTCATTTATTTGGACTTCTCCAAGGCCTTCGACAAAGTCCCAAAAAGAAGACGTTTATATAAATTAGATCACTTTGGCATACGGGGTAGCCTGAATTTATGGATCTCCAATTTTTTATCGTGCAGGATTTTAAAGTCAGCGTCGGCTGACATTTCTCCAATGACAGGCCAGTTTCTAGTGGTGTTCCACAGGGTTCCGTCCTTGACCCATTGCTGTTTGTTGTTTACGCAAGCGATCTTCAAATGTTGGTCTCAAAATCAGTTTCTTTTTATGCCGATGACACAAACATATTTGTTAACCCTTTAAGAGACCATCACACCCTCCAAAATGACCTACACACTATATAGCGGTGGTATTTGGACTGGTTGCTTCCCCTGAACATTAATAAATGTAATGTACTCCACATTGGCAAGACCAATCCCAATTTATCATACAACTTAAATAAGCAGATACTAAATACGGTTACCAGCCATGATGACTTAGGCATGTTAGTGAACTCAAATTTATCGTGAAGTGAACATGTTGCGTCTGTATGCAACCGCGCGAAATCCAGACTCTATCTCATACAAAAATCGTTCTCTAGAGTGTCACTTGAAACTTACTGTAAACTGTACAAATGTTACGTGCGTCCTATTTTAGAATATGCGGGTCCTGTGTGGTATCCTGATCTTATTCGCGACCAAGTTTTATTAGAAAACGTGCAAAGGAGGGCTACTAGACTTGCATTCGGTCGCGTAAGGCCTTCATATGAGGAGCGACTGACTGGGGCGAATCTCATCTCGTTTCAAGACCATCGACTTCGGGGACACTTGGTATTATGTTATAAAATCATTAAGCACAACTTTGGTGATCTTCAATCTATGTTTCTATTCAACACTGATCTTAGACTGAGAGGTCACCCATTTAAACTTAAGAAGGAGTCCTTTAGATCCCGAGTAAGACAGCACTTTTTACCAGAGTGTTTGATGTCTGGAACAATCTACCTGATGATGTTGTTGATGCACTATCAGTTAACGCATTTAAGAACAGAATTAATAGACTTCTATTCAATAGTTAATAGTGCGCATTGTTGCATTTATTATTTATCTGAATTTGTTTTATTTATATCCTTTTTCGCTGTATAGTTGTTGCGGTTATTGTTGATAACTACGATTTTGTTAATTTGTCATTGATTATGTTTATAGGCGTTTAAGCACTTATTTATGTTTTCAGATCATGGGCTTCATAGGTTCTTACCTCAGCCCTTATTTCTATTGTAATAATAATAATAATAATGTTCTTTTTATGGTACCCGTTCTTCATTAATCACCAGTTTATTATATTTTAAAAAACCCTTTCACTTTTTCCCCTTGCTTCTTTTAAATGTTTTACTAATTTATTCCTCTCTTCTTGTACTTTTTTGCTGTAATCATTGTTAATCCAAATGTTTGTTCCTTTAAGTTTGTTTGTTTGTTTAAATATTTCAATCTTTTTGTCGAATCTTGTTAATTTTACTAATATTGGTCTGTTTGTTTCCAACTTGATAATTACCTAATCTGGCTATTTCTTCTATATCCGCTTTCTCATTAATGGCCACCTCCATTTTTTCCAATATTTTACGTAAGTTTCCTTTAATTTCTTCCGTTTTTTCTTCTTTTCCAAAAGATATACTACCTACTCATTTTACTTTCAATGATTAATTAAAAATAAAACATTAATTGTTTTGTATTTGTAATACAAAAACATATGCATAATTTATTATAAAAAATAATTTTGAAAATTAATTCTTAAATTAGTCTTTAACAACTGATTCTTGTATAGAGGAGAAGTTTAACTTCCACTTTGCATCAAAATATATATAGAGTATGAGCTACTGAAGAAAAAAATCTTGATTTTTTTTGAGTTCGCAAATTTTCACAATGAAAATAGAAACTTCTGAAACAGCCAATATTATTAGAACATTTAAGTAATGTTTCTGAAAGATCAATTTTTAGATTTTAGGAAATCAACAAGCATCATTGGTAGGTCAAAGATGTTTTAACGAAGGCCAAGCAAAAAACACTTATAGGAGTGGATGTTTTTTATTGTACAATACTGGCATTAGGGTAGGTATAATATTAGTTAAAGGATTTTTTGACGTTTCCTTAGATGACAATTAATACTCTGAGAGTTGTTTGCCAAATAAAATGAATTACCTGCTGGATGATATTTTGTTATGAAATGAATGAAATAAGGGTACGAGGCCCGCTTTACATTTGCATATAGAGCTGTGAAAAAGAGTGGATATATTTTACACCTACTTTGAAAGCGTTTAGTATAGTGAAATGACTTGTGATTTATCGTTTTTTCAAAGTTCAGCTTATTACCCTCACTTTTGAGATCTAGACCCTATATTGATACACTTCTATAATGACTGACTTGTCAGCTTTTCTTCACTTGGATTCCTCGAACAGCTCAATTTTTGCCGATCAAAAGGTTTATACTAAACAGTTATCCAAACGTACCGTGAAATTGTTGCAATATCTCCTGCATTTGAGTCAAAACATGCTCTCAACTGAAATTCATAACATTATTAAGATAGAGAGTGGAATATTAACAGGTTCCTAGAGTGGAAACATATATCGAAGAAAATAAAACAAATTGACTTAAGAAGAGATCTTCTTTTGTAGAAAATCGAAATTAAATTAAAAAAAAATCTCATCTACAAAGCTGGCATAAAACCTATTTGGACGTGGAGCAAGAAAAATGGAATAGTTTAAGGAAGCCACACCACTATGGTAGCTGACACAACCTGATATGTGTAAATCTATATCTCAGTGAATACCTAAGAATCCCCTTCATACTGGACGTAATCACAGAACAAATCACAAAAGTTTGGAATCACACAATTACTCTATTACAACACCAAGCAAATAGGAGACTCAAAAGAAAATGGGCCAACTGATCTGAAAAATGATGAAAGGGATCACTGGAGAAGACCTCTGCAAGCTAATAGAAGTCCTCTTGGTTTTGATCCAAATATTTACTTATAGAACTGTACTTATTTTGATTACTTATGAATATTATAATAAATCAACTCCGCTACTGGTGTAATTGTCCGAAGGTTTAAAAACAATTACGGAGAATAACAAAAAAACATCAGATCTTTGTAGGCGCCCCACCGCCGAGATAAAAAAGTTTAGAGAAATCGAGATCATAAAATAAATGTCGGCCTATTTTCTAGAGAATTCTTCGTCGATATAAATGAGATTTGTGCGCATGTGGGGGAAGCTGGTAACTTATCAGTGTTTCTTTGAAATATAAATATAGTGAATTAGTGTAATAGTAAGTATGTAGCAATAGTGTAGAGTTTAAATAAATGTGAATATAAATTAAGCCCGGACTCTGTTTCAAATAAATTCGTTACAATATGTCTCAACCATTATTTTAGAGGCAATACAAGACGGATAATTTGTTGCCTTTTCTTTTTTGGTTGAATACAGTAGGGTGTGTCATTTCTATCAGAAAATGAACTTTGAATATTACATGAAAAAATGTTTTTTTGCTTCAATTCCAACTAATGAGTTTTGACAATTTGTTGTGGGTACAATTTAATAAAAATCGCCATGAAACTGTATATATATTGATTAAAGACTTTTAGATTTTTAGTAGTGACATTTGTATGCAGAACTAAAAATGCAGTCTTAATATCTATTATTACATGTTTATAGTTTTATTGATTTTATCCGCTATTACGAACCTATTGGTATATTTTAAATTATATATTTTTTTATTATAGAAAGTTATGTCAACACACGGTTTGGTAACTACTGTGGCTTATAAATTTGGTAATTCGCCTGCTGTATATGCTTTAGAAGGTAAGTAATATAAGTGTACTCTAATGATTGTAGTTCTTTTTGCATACACGGGCTATTCTAATAACTTGTGTCTCTTCGTAAAGGGGCTGTGGGGTTCTAAAGTTACTTTTTTTATCAAATTAACCGTTTCCTCTCAGAATAAATACGCATTTTATACAGTTATGTACAAATCGGGATCACTCTTTTGAGTTTAAGTACGGACTAAGTTCAATGGTTAACCCTTTCGTTAATGTTTTACTGTCAGTAACTAAAAATTATATTTGAAGGTACCTTTCTACATTTGGCAAAGAACTGTTTATGGGAAACTTGTATGAATATTTGATGAAGAACAATATTCAATGGTCACAAAAATTTCCCACACCCGTAGTGGTGGATGACTGATTTGAACAATGTTAATTTTTACAATTTGTTTCGAATGGACACGCTAATGATCATAGGATATGGTTTTAGAATATCTTCGATGAAAATCGTCAATATAATGTAATATTTTGTACTCAAGCTCAAAAAGCCAAACATCAAGTTTCCCAAAACACTTAGTGAAATGGGAACAGTTATAAGTAATTTTAGAAATTGAATATTTTCGATCCATTGTTGAATTAAGGCTTATATAATGACGTCATGACAAGATGACCAAATATGACCGAAGGCGCTTTAATGAGGATGATATTTACCAACGTCTAGTGGTATTTTGCGGTCATTCGCTTGAATACCTCTAATATGAAATACCTAAATCATGCAATTGTTTTGTTTTACTCGCTAGGCAATCATTTTCAATACAATACAATCTTGATACAGTATGCAATTCTACAGCATTTCTATCACACATCTATTTCTAAGTTGAGAATCTCTTCAAAAGTTGAATAAAATAATCAGAGCAGTACGCCACTGTAAATTTTATTATTCCATTTACACAGCGTTGCCAACACAGGAAAATGAATGTATTGTTGTCCTTTTCTAGCACATTATTATGGAATTTAATGGTGGCTTCAAAACAATCCCGATAATATGAACGAGATGCTAGTTCTATTCTTTTTTTATGTCATTTGTATATGCTCGTATTTATCTGTGCACGTTTTAAATATTTTTGTTTTTAGCAGGACTAATAATGCTTTTGTAAATATCATCATATATCCTTAAACTGTTGAATGGGCAAGACAACTGTTAGTTTACTTCTTCTAAGCAGTTTAAAATGGTTGAATTTATTAGATCAGTAATTAAATTTAAGGCGGGTTTATACAACATTTACATAGTCATAATCATAATCACAGTCACAATCATAAGAGTTAAACTAATGATTTCTTATAGCACCGTTTATACAATTGTCACAATCATAATCATAAGCATAATTTTACTGACCTTGAAGTTCCTAACTTTTAACTTTATGATTATGATTAAGACGAGAATTGAAATGCGCATGTGTCGTAACCAACACGCGATGAGCAATGATGACAAAAAGGCGTCTTGGTTGAAGAATTAATTTTATTGGCCGTTTTTTGGAGGTATTTCTGTGCTCCGTCAATCATTGTTTATATTAACTTCATTGATTTGACTTTTTGGCAAATTTCATTTATATGAATTTTATGCTTATGACTGTGACTATTAAAATTGTATAAACGCCTTTCAGAGTTATGATTATGATTAAGTTTATGATTCTGACTGTGATTATGATTATGACTATGTAAATGTTGTATAAACCCGCCTTTAATTTCAAAATACCTATAAGTATAAACAAAAGTCGACAGACCTTGACAGTTTTAGTTATGATTAATATCAAAAGAATATTAAGAACCATAAATTCTTTATGGAACTTCAACTAACTTTAGTTACACTTTACACAGAACATGTGGAACCCTAAACTCAAGTGTTGAATTTATTGTTACACATTATTATAAGTGATTACAGTTTGATGCAATTTAGCACGCGACCTTGTTGTTTACAAATGTTATGATAATCCACTTCACAGGCGACATTCACCTCTTTACTGAAAACGAATTGATGGGTGCTGTAAATAAACTTAAGCTACGGAAAGCACCAGGTCCAGACAAAATCCCGCTTCCTATAGAGGTATAAACGCTTCAAGCCATGATTTTTCAAACAAGTTTTATTCAAATATGTCTTGTATTTCCGATATTCTTTGATTTGTAGCAATGTAGCTTTTGATGTATTTTCGAATTTTGTAAATTTTTGCAACCAGAGCACCTATCTTTTATAGATTGATACTTCCCAAATAGACTATATCAGCGATGGATTTATTTATTAAATTGTTAATTATTCATCGAATGGTAATTTAAGTATTCAAGTGTATTGTGATTATCATTGGTTAACGTTAACGTTAAATTTGTATTCAGGTATATTGAATATTCTTTAACGATCTATTATTATACGGAAAGCAAAACTGAATTTTGACTTTATCTCAGCGAAATAACAATACAATAAAAATTCAAGAACAGTTGTTTTTTCAAAATATGTCTTTGGAAATCAAACGTAGTTAATAACAGAGAAAGAAATAGATGTGAAAGTATTTACTCATTTGCCATTAAACTAAACTAAAACCAAAAAGTTTGAAAAGTGCAATGATCTTCGTCTGTACCTTATCTATTTTAAAGAAACAATTATTCCTGAAATTATTTATTATTAATATTATTTAAATATTTGTTTATTAAAGGTAGTGTGGCTGTGGCGGGAGCGGCAATAAAATGGCTGAGAGACAATATGGGTTTTCTAAAAGACGTTGGAAAAGATACCGAATCACTTGCTCAAGAAGTTTTTAATACCGGCGACGTTTATTTTGTACCCAGCTTTTAAGGACTTTATGCACCATATTGGAGGAAAGACGCTAGAGGGTATGTACGTTTTGACAAATTGTATTCATTAAAATATATCGGAACTTTCTTGAACTTTATAATTGCTTTCCAGTTGTAACACAATTACACTAATAAGAATCATATAATGTGCAATCACGTTGATTATCTTTTTTATATTG